>CM053789.1:203882225-206467225 GCA_028749045.1 Cupressus sempervirens
TTCTTACTAGTCGTAGAGTTCATGTCTTTTATTTTATTTTCCCTATTAATTTTCAACACTTAACATGGTTAAAAATTTAATGATGGTTTCAAATTCCATGTTTTACTTGATAACCAGACATAAATCCTTTGGAATTACAAGTAATGTCTAGATCAAGATAAAAATTGTAGTGACAACAGAGATAAAAATAAATTTTCTAATTAGAAATCAAATATAATGATAAAAAATATATTACTAATTGAACTAATATTTAAACAATAAATCATCATAAATTGCATTAGGTGAGTTATATTAAATATAGGTAGCATTCATCAATGTGACTACATAAAATTAATTGTAAAATTCTAAAACATTATATTTAAAGTGATTATCACACAGTTTGGTTGGCATACAAAATCTCGCTAAATTTATTTAATGAAACTTTATTAATTTGTCAAGAACCAAAATATAGAATCTCAATATAAGGGTCAATTGCAAAACACAAGTAAAAAATTATGAATTTACTTTAACAAGAGATGTACAAGAATAAAGGAAACTTGTCTTATTTAGATTTAAAATACTTATTAAAGTGTAGATTTTGTACATTAAAAAATTATAATTTTTCTAAATAAAAATAAGTAGTGAACACTTAATTTTCTTTTTATTGGGGATATCACTTTAGTCATATAATATATTGGAAATTTATCATCCATGAAACTCAATATTCCTTTCTTTAACTTAAAAACATGGGTCCTTATTTGGATAGGGACAAAATTTATAGTATTTTGACAAGATGAAATAGGTCTCATTAGTCCTCTCTATTTGTGATTTTTCTTGAAAGAATTAGTATTTTAGAAATTAATAAAAATAACACTCTTGACAATTTTTTGGCAAAAGATTTTTGTGATTCTTATTGTGTTATTATTTATCTTAGGTATTTTTTTTTAAAGATTATTTTTTCTTGACTTATGGAAGGTTATAGTGGTCTATTATACTATAACATATTTGACCAATTAACCTATAGAGAAATTATTTTCTTTTTTCTATATATTATAAATATTACCAGATGTTGCACCTATCAAATCTCATCGAAACCTCTACATTTCATAATTCTTTCTATTTTTAGTTTTCATATATATATATATACACACACACACATGCACACACACACGTACATGCACATGCACACACACATGCACACGCACACGCACACGCACAGGCACATGCACACGCGCGCGCGCGCACACACACACACACATTGTCAATACTAGATTAACCCTTTTTCTTATTAGTTATTCTTTTTCGTGTGATCCATTTTTATTCATCATACACTCTTCCAATTTTCAAAATCATGTGTTTGATATAGGATAATTAAATACTTCTATAGATATATATCACTGTTCATGCATCTCAACTTTTTTTTTCCTATTGCATATCAAGTAATCATAAACAAGTACATCACAATATCATATTAGTGTTTATAGTAACACAAAACACAACATTACAGAGTAAGATTATCGATTAACTAAAACCAAAATAGTAGCCTGGATATATCCAAAAAACTATAAAGGAGGATTATCCTCCTCCTCTTCTTCTTCTTCATCATTGGTATCAGGAGAAACAAAATTATAGCCCAAAACCCTATAATCATATTTAGTCTTTCGCCTCGGCTCTTTCTGCATGTTGTCAAGTTTGATCTATTGGATGAACCCTTTCAGGGTGTATTCAAATTCATCCCTTTCCTTCATTTTTGTGTACCCATAAGCAATATCTAATCTATCCATGATAGCTCTCCCATCCATTAGGACCTATAGAATCTTGCTTTCCTTCACCTTTAGGATCACTGTAACCTGCATAGCAATATCAAATATATGAGCCTCTTACGAGACTCAATAAAATTTATGTTCTTCCTTGAAAGCACATCATTTTTCCAATATTTCCAGATGAACCACAAAATGATAGAAGAAAACAAAGACTAGAAAGAATTACAAAATTTGCTACTATTGATAGTTCCAAAGATTATATTTATGACATTAAAATGTGTTTTGAATGATAGGTGAAGGATATTCCATATTTTAGAGGCAAATAAGAATTCACAACATACACAGATAATAGATTCTAGTTGATTACACAGTTCTTTACCCATAGTGCACATATTAGGTCCCCCCCCCACTAGGCTTTTTGAATGGGAGTTTGCGCAAAAAAAGTTTCCACAAAAAATAAGAGACTTTGGGTTCTATAGGTCTTGTCCACAGCTGGGTAAAATACTTCATCCATTCCATATTTTCAAATTCTACTCCCTATTTATAGTTTGCGTGAACGAAAATATCATTTTCATTAGTTAACAACTAATACAGGTATTTAGACTTCCCAAGGTGTAGGGGGTATTATCAGGCCAAAGCAATTGAAAGCTACAACATGAGACATCATAGTAGCCTTTAATAGGACCAAGATTTAGCAAGGCTCCTTTGAGCACTAGATATGTTTTCCACTAGGATTTGGGCAGATTATATTTATCTTATAGTCATTTGCACTCCACAATACTATCCTCTAGAATAATATCACCAAACATAGAAATACCTAGTTTAGACCATTTTTTTGCTAAGCACCCTTGGAGGAGGGCAAGCTTTTGTCCCCCATGAGTCAAATTCCACCAAATAAATTTTTTCCTTCATAAGAGACTAGATTTTTCAACAGGAACATTATTAATTAGAAAAATTTTAACCAATTTCTAGGCCTTCCAAATACTTCTAAAAACATTGGAGCCTTGAACTACCAAGGGAGCATCAATTCTAAGAGAGTTTGTTAAACAAAAGTACTTCCACCCTCTAGGCTTGTTGCAATGAGATAGCCTTAGATTATTCCTAATTAACACCTTCCAAGGCTTCTCTCCTTCTACTTTAGCTATCCATTTGATAGCCAGGAACACTCCTTGATATTTGAGGTCCTTAAGACCCAATCCTCCCCAAGCCCTGATCCTAGTACACCACTCCCAAGAAAAAAAATGCATTTTTTTCACCCCTTTTCCATCTAAGCAAAAAAAATTTCTAATAATATTTTGAATAGAGTTAATATGCTTTTGGTTGAAGAGCCACATGGAGGAGAAATAAATGGGGTTAGAGGAAAGGATCTTCTAACAAACTTGAAATCTACCGGGGAAAGAAAGCAGACTACTATTCCATTTCTCTAGTTTTCTACTAATTCTTTCAAATACCCAATCCCACATCAATTTGAGATTGGGATCCATAGAGAAAGGAATGCCCAGGTATCTGACAAGGTGATTAGGTCTCCCCCATGCAAAATCAAAGTTATTCCACCAATTAGGTGGGTGTTTATCCCAACCCAGCATGATAGATTTAGAGATGGATACTTTACTTCTAGAGACTAGGCAAAATGTGTCAAGCTTGTCCATAAGGTGGGTCATATTAGTTTCTTCCAAATGAGGATGAATGGATGTATCATCCGTAAATTATACATTATCAACTTCGGGATTGTTAGGAAGAAGGATTCCCCTAACACAAGGAGAAAGAAAGTTATCTCTGAGGAGATAGTGGAGGGAGTCACCAGCAATCACAAATAGGGATGGGGCCAATGTAAATCTCTATCTGATAGATCTAGAAAGACTGAAAAATTATATCTAACCCCATTTATTTCCATAGCAACCATGGCCCTAAATAGTAGTATTGAAACCATTTTACAATAGTGGGGTGGGAATCCAAGGGCCTCCAACATCATCATGATGAATCCCCACTCAATTTTGTCATATTCCTTTTCATAATTGATAAGGAGTATAGCACTCTTTTGACCTAACATCTTTGCCCAATTCATGGCCTCCCAAAAAGTTATAAGATTCTCTAAAATATATCTTCCTTTTACAAAGCCAGTTCAAGTACTATTGATTACAATAGGGAGTATCTTTTCAATTCTTATTGTTAGAGTCTTGGCAAGAATCTTATAAACCATGTTCAAAAAGGTAATAGGCCTCCAATTATTTATAAGAAGCCAATAACCCTCCTTTGGAATGAGATTAATAATCCTTACATTCAGTTAGGGCCCAAAGACCCTCTGCCAATGGCTTCTTCATAAACCTTTAAAATATTGGGAACAACCTAGTCAATATTCTTCTTATAAAATTCAATTGGAATCCCATCAGGTCATAGGGCTTCATCATTAGCCATTTTTTTAATAGAAAATTTGATTTCATCCTCTGATAAATCAACATCTAAAAGCTTAGCCTCATCTTCCTTAATCTTCTTAGGGAAGATGGATCTAATCTTGGCCTTGGCAATCCCCATGCAGGGGTCTGGTACTGGAGAGGTAAATAACTCTCAATAGAAGGAAGAAAAGGCCTCTAGGATTTCTTGATGAGATGAGACCACTGAGTCTTGGGTTCTAATACTGCAAATCTTATCTCTTGCTTCTTTCTTTTTTAGGGTCTGGAAGAAGAACTTAGACCCTCTATCCCCAAAGTTAAGTCAATTAATCCTGGCTCTTACTCTAGCCCCTCTAGTCTTCAACAACTAGAGCTTCCTGAGGGAATTCCTACAAGAAATAAATTTATCTAGAAGATAATTTGTGTGGGGTTTGGCTTGGATCTCCCCTTTAGCCTCCTACAAAGCTTCAACCAACATGAATTCCCTTCTCCTTGCATCCTTAGCTTTCTTCCTCCCCATTTCTTTAAGCATGCTCTGCCAAGATTTGGATATTTGTTCCCATCTATCTTTAGTAGAATCATGATTGAAAATTCTCATTATACCATACAATAACCTTGATAGCTACCTAAACAACATCATCTCTCAGCAAAGAGGTATTTAAAGAAAAATCTTGTTTAGGAGGGGATTCACAAATTTTTTCCCCAATCAGCTAGATAGTTTCTTCAATGGGATGATGATCTGATAGTGTGTATGGCATAACATTCACATAGTTATTGCTAGATTGAGGTTTACAACTAAACCACATCTTGTTTAAATAGAAACTGTCAAGCCTTGAATAAATTCTCATATCCCCTTTTTGGAAACTAGACCATATGAACCATATCCCTTTGGATTCATGTCTTGCACCTACTAGGGGGTCAAAGAGATTCAACTTATTAACCATTCTACACCAGAATATTGGCTCATTCCCTTTCCATTCAAATATGAGACCCCTAGATTTGTCTTGAGCTCTATCAATCATATTAAAGTCACCTACCACTATCCAAGGAAATGGTTAATGATCAGCTAGCTAATTCCACAACTCAATTCTACCACTCTGCTCATTTGGGGCATAGATCAAGAAAATACCAAGGAAAAACTCTTTAAACTTTAGCTTAATCCAAACTTTAGAGAAATGTCTAGTTCAAATCCTACACCTTTGACTTCTTGAAGCAATTGAAAATCCAACTCTCTATGAGAATTGAACAATCTCTTTGCCACATATTTCCCATTAGAGGCCTCCAATCCTCTAACATTTCAGGAAATACAGTTTAGAGACATAAAAAATGATGCTCAATCTATTTCCATGGGTTTCTTGAATCCTTTAAAGCATTTAGGTATGTCTGCTTTGGACATCTTAAAAGGTTTGGGGTTCCCACTAATTAATGGGGGTCTCCCTCTCTTCTTCTTCTTAATCAAGGGGGAAGCAATAGATTTGGACCCCATATCCTTCAAATCATCTATATTAGAAGGATCAACATTAAAAACAAAGATCTCCAATTCCTCCTCTTTGCTCACACTCTTACATGGAAGGATTTCACCTTCATCCACCTCACCCACTTGGTCTCCCAATGCCTCACCCACCTCTATCTCCCCTTCAATTAGTGTTGAACCAACATCACTCCTCTTCTCATATTTCTAGATATCTAGAGGTGGTGGAGGGGGGCAAAATCACAACTACAGAGAAAGTATTCAAATTATCATTAATCTCAGAGGAAGAAATACCCCCTCCCATTTCACCACCTAACATAGAAACAATATTTATATCTACAAAGGAGACATGCTTAGAATTAGACCCCAAGTTATTAGCTTCAATAGAAGGAGGAGCACATGAGGGAGAAGAATTGTTAGACTTTGGGAGATAATAAGTTCTCCACTTGGGTTGAGAGGAAGCTTTGATTTTCATAGCTTTGTCTCTAAATTTTTCAACTGCAAGTTGTTGAGCATTTTTAGTTCTATGGGGTTTCTTGGGTCTATCTTGAATTAAACCAAAGTCATTATTATCACTAGAGGAGATCTCTTGGGGTTTCTCAAAAGTAGGGATATTATTAGGTTTATCAAAGGGAGAATCAAATTAACCTTTAATTTTCTCAAGTGTAGTAGAGAGTGCTTTAGGGTCCTGGTTCCAATTTTGTAGAGGAGAGATAATAACTAAATGAGAAGAGGGAGTGATGCTAGAAAAAGAGTGGTCAACAGAACTAGAAATATTAGCAGAGCCAGGTTTAGTGTCTAGCTTTTTCTTGATGGCATTCCTTTTAAGAATAATAGGGAACTCTTGTTTCCTGTGGGCTTCTTTTCTCCAAACAAAACAACCACCCGAACCACCCAAAAAAATAATCAGAAAACACATAAGAGCAAGATCAATATCAAATTTAAGCAATTCAAGGAGGTCAACACCAGGTTTGAGGGAGATAAGCACACAAACATCAGTGTGAGGAATGAGGGTGTTCGACTGGTCAATCCTAAGCACCCTACCTAATAGCTACAGTGCTTGAGGAATGAGTGTCAACAAAAAAGGTAGGAGGTTACCTAAAATGATCCACCTAGGGCTAGATAATGCAAAAATTTCATCTTGGGTGGCTTTGAGGGTCTAGGGGACAGCCCTAAATTTATAGGAGCCAACTCTCCAAAACTATTTATCTACAATCACTTTTTGGGATTTATTATCATAGAAAAAAGGATAAAAAGGCCTTTTTGTAGGATTCAATAATAAGTAAAATGAAACCCTAGCTTTTTCTCGCAAATTTTATGAAACAAATCATTCAAAAAAATTCTTGAAGGAAGCCAAGAACTATCAACAACAGCCAAAAAAATGGCACAATCATGAAGCTTAGCTTTTCCCTCTTCTATAACTTGATTCATCTACAAATTCAGCTAAATGACAAGCTTGGATGGAACATAAATCTTACCTCCATCTCCTTTGGCAGCCAAAAGTTCCTAGGCAGTGCTTGAGATGAAGGTTTCCCCTTGTAGGATGATTCTCTCATTCTACAATGCTTGTTTGAAGGACTTCGATTTAGGCATGACATGTCCTTCTTCTCCTCCAACTTGAAAAGATTTCTTAGTCACGTCACCTACTGGGAATTCTGGCAAAATTTGCAGAGACAACCTAGCATTACTATTACCAACACCCAAGAAAATGGGTAGGTTTCCATGTTTATAGGGTATAAAACCCTTTGAAGTGGAGCCATTAATGTCCCTAGGAGAGATAGAAACCATTAATATTGTAGAGCATGTGAAGGATGGCTCGAGAGCTACAAGAGAATGCTGAGTACATAAAGTTGTAGAGTGCGTCGAGCTTTCCCCACCTCTAATCACTTTCAAACTTTTTTCCAAATATTATTTAATTATTTATTTGATTTAATAAGTTTATATAGATTCTTTAGTTTGTACATTCCATTTTAATGATTTAATTTCATTAGATTATTTATTAAGTGCATATAGAATTTTGGTATATATACATACATACATCCATACATATATATATATACACACACACATACATACATATATATATGTAGATATATATGTATCTATGTATATGTATATGCATACATATATATGTAGATATATGTATATATATGTAGATATATGTATATATATGTATATCTAGATATATGTGTATATATATTCATATATACATATATGTATATATATATATGTATATATGCATATGTACATATATATATATATGTATAGATATATATACATATACATATGTGTATATATACATAAATATATGTATATATGTATGTATATGCATATATATGTATATATGTATATATACACATACACAACACACATATGTATATATGTATGTATGTATATATATATATATACACATATGTATACATACATATATACATATATATATATATATGTATTATATATATATATACATATATAAATTATATATATATACATACATATATATATATATACATACATATACATATATATATATATATGTATATACATACATACATACATACATACATATATATATATATATATATATATATACATATCTATGTGTAATATATATATATACATATACATATATATATATATATATATATGTATGTATCTATGTATTATATATATATACATATATATATATACACACATATCTATGTATTATACATACATGCATGCATGCATGCATGCATGCATACATACATACATATATACATATGCTCACATATGATATAAATATAAGTAAATAAATAAAAATCATTCACAATCACTAGTGGCCTACACATCAACCTCATAATCCTAGGCTAATAGATACATACCATGTATTGTGTAATCATCTATATCTCCTCTATAATAAATATTTCCATACTTACTCTTTATACCACCACTTATTTATCTTTCATCTTTTTCTGTTTCTAAGTTTTCCTTTATTCATTCTCATTTTGTTGGATTATAGAAAGTTTTCTAACTTTTTCTCCAATTTAAGATCATACCCATGTTCTCTAAAATTTTGCTAGATCCTATTAGGTGGGTATAATAATCTTCAACCTCACGATGTCCTCACTCTTGTCATCTTTCCTCCTAGTGAAACCTTTGGATTATCTAGGCATATTTCAAAAGTGATGAACAAAACTCAATTGGTTCCTTTTTAATTGATGAACAAAACCCCAATTAAATTTAGTTATCCCATTTTTATCCTTCTATTAAGTAAAATTTATATTATAATTTAGTTTATCAATCCACTATCCATCCACCATATAGCTATGCCTTCATCGTAAACCATTTAGTCACTTTCTTCCTATAGGCTACCATATCTATAAACAAATCGAATTACTTATTTATCTAAATATATCCATCATCATAATGATAAATAAATATATTTTTGATTTTATACATTCCATACATATTCCATTAAGTGAACTAAAAGTAATGACCTTTTAAATACCCCACTCGCACAGTCAAATCATAATTAAATCCTTACTAAATCCTTTTCATCCCTACACTTTTCAAAGGCATTACACTTTTATAAACAAGGGGCGGGACCGTTTGCATTTGATATGAACTTGGTTGTATATCACATGGGTGAAAAGTATGTCCAAAATGTTAAGAGTGCTTCAAGTTGCCTCTTTTCCTCTCAAAATCCATATGCCACTTTGCATAGTCTCAAATTCCTTGAGAAAAATCAAGCTATCTTGACTAGTGACTTCATTCTTTCATCATATCCTTGATCTATAAACCCTTCATCACTTATCCATTGTTAAAGGTGATCAGTAAAAATTATACAAATGCAATGTTATGCTACCAAAGTTTTAAGCACGTATATTAATTCAATCAATTGGGGTAAGTCCATTCTTATAGTAAAATATGGAGTCAAGTATAGGACTTTATGAATAAAATTTATGTTTATTTGGATTTTTTAACCATGACTAATTGATGTTTAATTTATCTATTATAATAGTCATATTGGTATAGAAATCTAACACACACACAATGCCAAAAAGTCCTTTTTGTAACACATTGATAATGTCACTAGAATAATATTTA
The DNA here is from genome assembly GCA_028749045.1 of Cupressus sempervirens. NCBI lineage: Eukaryota > Viridiplantae > Streptophyta > Pinopsida > Cupressales > Cupressaceae > Cupressus > Cupressus sempervirens. The sequence continues at coordinate 203,891,918 of CM053789.1, forward strand.
TAGTTCCTAAGAAAAAAATAATAGCTTTCATAAAAAACCAAAATAGACAACGCCTTGTGGGAGGTTCAATGATGAATTTTAGGAAGAAACTCCAAAATTGGGAGAAATTATTGGAGGTCTACTCAATGGTGCCCTTAGAGGAGGAGAAAATGATATTATCATTGCTTTGGCATGTATGAAGGAGTTGTAGGACAAGTTGGGGGAAAAATTAATAGACCTAGATTCTTAGTAGAAAGTGGCTCAAGATGGGATGGATATTTCCATAGGAAGAATTCATGTGGATCTAGAGGAAAGGAAGCTCAAAAAGAAAGGAGAGAGGAAACTTATGGAAAAAATGAAGGTCTATAGGTTGTCACCTAGTAGGATGTTGGTCTAGGGGATGCTACTTCTTCCCACCTTCCCAAATAGTCTTCCTTTCTAGAAAAGCTCAAGGAGCTAAGGAAGTAGCTAGGTTCTACTATTGTCATTTATTGCATGAGTTGATGCTGGTGGGTGTCATGTTGCTATATTTATGGTTCATGCTCATTTCTAGTCTATTGCTGGTTCATGATTTCTAGTTCATTCAAGCATGGCTTGAAGTTTTAGTTTTTTTAAGTTTTTATTTCTTTCATTTTTGTTGGTTATATTTAAGTAAGGTGTCACTTCTTGTGAAACATTTTCTTTTCATCAATTGGACTTGGTGTTAGATTTTTTAAGGGTTTAGACCCTGCCCATCTTTACTTAATTAGAATAATCTTTCATGTTTAAATTACACATTAATAAAATTAAACAAATATGTATAATATGTAAAATGGATATCGTACTATATTTTAACATTCAAAATCTTTTTAAATTTAAGTCTAATTAATAAGGTGACATCTTTCCAATATTTTTCTTAATAATCTTAATACCAAGTTAAAGGACTATGTTATGTACTATGATTTTTTATTCTCATAAACATCATGATGCAATTAATACAATATATCTCAAAATCATCTTGGTGATATAGTCACATGATATTGTTTACACTATACTAGATTTCTTTTATTTTTAGAAAGGTTCCCTTATTGTATTACATCACAGTAATATTTTACCATCAATTATGAGGGTTTTGTGATACTCAATGAATAATTATCTAGAAAAGGGATTTAGAGGATAACATAGTCAATAAAATTATTCTTCTCAAACTAAACTCACATCAAATCATTTAGATAAGTCCTAATCATGATTACTTATAGGTGAATCAACATATACTCCAACATTGTTGATTCACACCTTTTTATCTATAAGTTATCTAATTCTAGCTAAAATGTGTCATCTAAACGATCATTGATGAAGCCATGATAAATAGAGGAAACTTTATGTAGTTCATACAAATGTAGAATAGCAACACTCAGTTGATTTTATTTTCTTAATGATTTTATTATGTTTAGAGTACCCAATCCGAATGATCCATTTATGTAGTATCAAATATAGTTTATATAATGTTATGTATTATGCTATAATGAATGACTGATATTGTTAAGCACTGGTATTTTCACCAAGATATATTCTTGTATCCGTGATCAATATCACCCTTACTAAAGTGAATTTATAGATGAAAAACTAGAGGTTGTTTATTCTATCCCAACATCTATAAAGTTAATAAGCTTAGACCCTATGATTTTTTCTCTTTAAATCTATGTTATTCTAATCATATTGATGAATATATTATGTATAAGTAAATAGAGGAATATCTTAGAGACACTATAAACATAATTAGTCATTCTAATCATCCAATTGGTGTGTCTTATTGGAGTATTTGATAAACTATCTATAAGTTTTGATCATATCACTATTCCATTGGTTTTGATGGTGGATGAACTTGACATTATAATAAAGAATATATTACAGAGAAGTATTATATTAATCCATGAATGAAACATAATTTTATTCACTAATATTTAATATATTGCATAAAATATTTCATAAGAACAATAAACCTTAACATGATATGAACAATAAAGTAACAAGGGGATTATGAAATGATATTGTCAAACTCTATAATAGTTACATCGACATAGTTCACTTAAGTTAAATATAAAAATTACTAGCTACAAATTTTCAATCAAAATAACTTATCTAGTACAACTAATTATCCTTATGTACTTAACCAAAATGTATAGTTGTCTTTAAAGCTTAACCATATGTTCAAGTAGTAATTAATGAGGGCTGAACAAAGTTTCAATCATATTTTGAGTATCAATTATATTAATATAGTTTTTTCTTAGAAGAGAGATTAGATGAAATATCTTTTCCCTTAATAATATCCTTTAACAAGGTTATATGACTTGAATAGGTGGACATTGAATCCCATAGATGTATCAATAAGAGTATTTAATATATATGTCTTGTAATTAGATGACTTTGTTGTACAAATAAGATACATACAAAAGGCTAGTATGCTCTAGATATTAAAAAGAGTATTATGATCAAGGTTAACATGATATGTGAGCCATGAATAGCCATAAGCCCCAGGGATAGTGAAGTATCATGAAATTTAAAAATGATTGAAATAGTTGTAACCATTTTATGTGATATAATTATATCATATGATATGTTTATTATTAAAAAGATAAGGGGTAATAATGTCATATACCATCCCTAAATTTGAATTAATATATGGATAGACTAATAGTGATAAGATAATATGATATTTACAAAAATAATCATTGGGAAAATCATCAAATATAGGTGATAAAAAAGTAAAAGGTATGAAATTTAACATGAGGCATGGTATGCCATTATATGTGTGTGCAATAAACATTTATCATCTAGATGTTTAGCTGACAAGTTGTGTCACTACCTATATAATTCTTCTAGGTGTGTATTCACCATTACTGTAATTGATAGTCATGGGAATGATTATACTACTATTTATGAATGAGAATTAATAATTTACATGATGAATAAAAGGAGATAATTGTAGAAGAGAACTTTTGTATAGAAGATGCACTACAATTCTTATTATATGATATGTGTCATAGTATTATCCAAGTTAGATATATTATATGTTATGAATGATAAAGACATTTCAAAATATTAAATTTATACGTTTCAAGCTAGCCTAATAAATAGAATCTAAACATTCCATAATAATTAAATATCATAGAGATGAGATGGAAAACTTAGATAAATCATTATATTCACCTAAATTTTATTTGAATAGTTATATAAAACTTAAAAAGAAAAATGTTGATGAGAAGTTTTGAGAGATCTTCATCATGTAATTATAGAGTCTCGCTCAAAAATATAATGGAAATTTTAGCTTTCCTATAGTTAATTAAGCTTTTTAAATGAAATACATAAATTCCCCTATACACTATCCTAGATTAACTCATGAGTAGATTGTAAAGTACACGTATCAAATGAAATAAATTATTCAAGTGATTTTTGTTTTTTTCAATAATTGAGGAAGAATAATAATTTTGGCATAACATTGACCCTAGATATTTTTGTTCTCAAAATTGTTTCTAAGTATCTATACTTTGTGTTGGAATCCAAATAATTTCCACAAACTATGAAGTTTCAAGTGCATGCTTTTCTATATATTAATATCTATTTATTTTTTTGTTTGTATTTGGTTTTCAAATTTTATTCTTTGGTTCGTTATTTTTTCTTATATTTGTTTCACATTTTTGGTCTAAGTTATATTTAGAATACCTATTACATTGTTCTTAATTTGTAACTAGTAGACATTTCTTGTTAGATTAATCTTTGAAAAAACATGTAAAGAGTCAAACAAAAGAAGGTTTGATAGTTCCTAGCATCATATATGTATCTATCCATCCATATCTATGTATGTGTTAATGTATATATGAATCTATGTATGTATCATTCCTTAATTGTTTGATAATTTTTGAGTGGAATTTTATTATTTTAAATATATAATAAAAAGTGCGAATCAATTCCTTAAATAAATAGTAGAGTTGGTAAGAATTAAAGCTAAATATGAAATCAAAACTGTCAAGCTAAAATGTTGTTTTGCACATAAAAATGACTTAAAATGATAAATCAAATTTAGTCATTATGATGATAAATATAATTTATGTTACAAATTATATGTATAACTAATTTGTAATAATTATATAAAGAATGCATGTATAAAAATAGATTTAAAAAAAAAAAAAAAAAACCTAATTCTATTTACAAATATATAATTTATTAATATATAAATACATCGAACACTTTATACAATTCCACACTTTGTTAATATAAAAAATAACTAATGTGCAAATTCAATAAAAGTTACAAGGTGGAATGGAAAATGTATTTAATTAGTTGTTGAGCAACTTCTTAGTGATGTAACTTGGAGCACTCTGCAATTGTATATTAAAGACCATTACTTAATATCCAAGTAACATATTCTTGTTTCAATCAAAAGAGTGAAGAAACGCTCTATATATTGCAACCTCCAGTCCCTCAAAAGTATCTAAATCCATTGGTCTCTTTCACCAGGTCAGTGCAGTGGCAGTATTACAGTGATCTTATCTTTGTTTCTTAATTAGGTCAATTATAATCATGAGTTCTGAGGGAGCAGGTGGACCACACGGAGGGCAAGGAGAACCAGGAGGACATCCACCTCCACCACCACATGGAGGGGGATTTTTAGCCTGCCTTACAGATTGGTGACGCCATTTTCACTGCTTTTATCTCTTTTCTAGTATATTTGAAATATTGGGTTTTGTGTATTTATTGCTTTTGTTTGTCTTAAAGAGTTTTTGGTATTTAGGTGTAAGTTTTACGAGCTGATATGGGATCATTGTTTTATGCAGTTTCTCCTTTTTGTGCTGCTGCCTCACCTGTATAGAATGCAGTTCATGTGTTCGTGATGGCTGTCCATGTTTAGGAAATTGCTTTTCATCTCTTCGCGATTGCTGTTCATGTTGCTGCCCACCTCCTCCACCGCCTCCACACTGAACAAAACACATATTTGTAGAAAGCTCTTTCAATCTCATATGCATGGTTGCAAATATAGTTTGTGTTATGTCGGCCACAGTATATGTAAATAATGTGGCAGTTGTATTTGTCCACATTTTAGTGGTAAAACTCTTTGTTTCTTGCTTCCAACTTCAACGAATTGTAATGGATAACCATGGTCGTTATCCTCCAAAATCTACTGTGAAGATTTGAGACAAGCTTAAGAATTGCCCCTACATTACCTTAACTATAGTTATAAATGTAATACGTAATATCATTGAAAAGATTATTTATAAGTTTATTGCCAAAGGTAGTTGAAATCTGAGGGTAATGTTGATGGGAAGTATTAGATGTTTGCAATCTAAGTAATGCTTCAAAGTTTCTACATTTATAATGTTGTGCTAGGAATATTATTGGTTGGATACTTTTGAAGTTGAAATAGTAGTGTATTTACATAAAGTGTATTAAAGAAATTTAAATTTTTTTATACAAGTCTGGATCTAGAATTTGTAAACAAATAATCAAATATAACAAATCAATAGTTTCACAAATATTTAATTGTAGAAAATTAAAGAAGAATGAACAAACAAAATTCTAGTTGCAACAACAAAATATAAAGTCATCTAACTTAATATAAAAGGTTTTTATAGGCTCCCTTGAACTCATACATGATTTTAGGGGTTTCCCATGCATTTTAAAATTTGAATAGTAAAAATTTTACAATGGTTCTTATAATCTTATCCTTCAATATTTGAAAACAGAAATAATTGAAATAAATTAGATCTTCTAAACCACCATAAGATTGACATGAAAGATAGGATTTTGAAAGACTCTCCAAATCTTAACATTGAATTTTAAGTTAGAATCTAATACCAACCTACAACACACAACACACTCCAACAAATCCAATCCTTACCTGCCAAAAACTCTCTTTGACTTCAATATAAAAAGATACCCACCTTAATAGATATAAAAGACGAAGAAACCAAGGACAAAAAAAATTGCTCACAATTCATCATCACTTCTACACAAACAAATATAAATAAAAATCCCAAAAGACAACTTCTCACTTCTTCCATAAGGCAACTCCCACCTCCACTAGGATGCCTCAACTTCAATAGGAAAAACAACAGATTCAAGATGGATTACAGAAAAAATGAGAACATCCCACCTAGAATGAAAATCCAAAAGAAGAATCCAGGCTCTAACGATGGTAGAAATAGCCCCAGCAACAAGAAGAAGTCGCTAAGAAGATCTATCATGAAGAAAAACTCGTCATATGAGTCGAGACTCTAATCTAAAGTGTCCTTCAGTTCTGGTCGGATCCGCACACTGCAAAATAAAGAATCTGTTGTAGAACACAATATCTTGTTGGAAATTGTCCTCAAAACACTTTGAGTTACTCATCGACAAAGAGCCATTACTTATCATTCACGTCAGCTGCACTAATTCTCAAAGTAATCAATTTCCATGTACAATTCTTTGCATCTGGCTATTTAAGAGATTTTCATGGGAAGAACTACAAATAATTTCTTGATCTGATAGCTCAATGATTGATCTATTAAGTGAGAGTCTAGAGCGTCTCGAGGATTAGAGATTATTCAGGTGAGTTTAACTGGAGAGTTAATGGAGGTTTTTGACAAATCTAAATCTCAACTCCGTTATAGAGAAGAGAGTTTCTATCTGCATCAAGCCTAATTGCTTTTAAATAACACCGAAGCATCTACACCTTTCAAGGATCGAAGTCAAGCATCATTTTCACAAAATTGTTGGTAAGAATTATACAAAAGCCCCAGATGGTTATCAGAATGATGTGAGCATTTTGTAAAAAGGTAAGATATAGCCAAAAAAAAGTATGTAGATAACAAAATTTTAAAATTCGTGGGTAACAAGTGATACAAAATATTGCCAATGTGACAAAAATGACATTCGATTAAAAGTTTCGCTAGTTAATAATTACTGATAATGTGGAAGTCTTATATCTCTTATATACAATATAGACTGGAAATATGAAATATTTAATGAGTGTATTATTAGAATTCAACTATATTATTTTTTAGTCAAATTTATTGACACATGTTTCATGAGTATGTAGTGGTTCATATGAACTGTTGGAATGTGTAATTTTTCCTCAAATAAAATACTAGAGGATTCTAGTAACTCCAGCCAGATTACTGGATAGGGTTAGGTAAAATTAATATTTAGGTTTGTAAAGTTCTAGAAGTCATTTATGTTTAGATACTTCTAGAAAAGTCTATTTGTTCTATATTTGTTAATTTTGATGTTTTCACAAATAATCTAAGACTTCTGCAGAAATAATCTAAGACTTCTGTTATTGATATGGACAAAATGGTTAATGAAATATATTAGTTTCGTAACACATTGAATATTTTTCCTTTTTAGTTTATTCTGTCCATCCATCTTTTAGAAGGAGTATGAGAGCTATCGTGGGTTTCTACATGAACCTATCTTTCATAAGAACAGATGATCAATTTCATCTAGGTGATAGTTGTGGAGGTGAAGTACCCAAGATTTCTAGGAGGTCGCCAATGGTAGCGCTACTCTAGCTTGAGCATGCTTTAACAATTGAACTCTCCTATAAGAATGCATTAAATACTTAGCACTCATTACATCTAAGCAACGCTGGTAGAGGTGAAGAACTGAAATTTTCTGAGAGGTAACCCATCCTAGTCCCACTCCAGCTTGACCATGCTTAACTATAGAATTCCAGCACAAAACAACTTTCTTGATGTGACCTATTATTCATGAAACATATAGTAATGAACTGACTAAAAAAATAAAACAATTGAATCCTGATAAAAATGTTACAATTAAACTTATTATGAAAAATATTTCCTATATGAAAAAAATCCATAATAACTAAAACTAAAGATTTCTAACATAATTTCTAAAATAAATATAATATTAACAGAGAGGCTTGAATACCTTAATAAATTTTTTTTTTAAAATTTAAAAAATAAAAAATAAAAAACAATAAATAAATAAAAATAAAAATCTCTGAAAGAGCCTTGAGAGAAACAATAGCGTACGGACAAAATGATCCCTTACAAATCACTAAATGATGTGGCCGAACTCAACTGAAAGAAAATGTGTCATATGGCACCTGCAGGCTGAAAATAACAAGCCATAGGTAATAACAGACATTGGAATTGAAAGGAAACTCCCATTGAAAAAAGAAGGTACATGAAATAACCCTGACAAGATTATTGCTTACTCCAGCACCAAAAACTTACAACTTCAAAGGTTTGACATTTCGTCAAACAATTAGCAATCGTGCTCTGATACCACTGAAATATCCCTGACAGGATATTTGCCTCTTAAACACCAAAATACTAAAACTTCAATGATTAGGCATTCTGAAATGACTCTAGCTATAAAGGTCACTAAATTCAAACAATGTACTGTGGCAATTTGTCAAATGGTTTGCAAAATAGGCTTGCTAAGAACCAGTGATGAACTGATGTCAAATTCTACTTTTTGTTTTGTAGTCAGAGTTGTACTACGAAAATCAATACACTATGGGATTTGCCATGAAGAGTAATTCCTCAAAAGATTCACCAATTAATGTATGCAATTTAAATTCATACCTTCATTGTTCAGGGAGGAATTACAATCAAATGTTATAATGATCACCATAATCCACTGCTAGCTTACTGCATACTGAAGAATTAAGATCTGGGTAATAAGACACTGATGGGCAAATGATCATCCCCGTCATTTACCATAGGACATTTTTAAAGCAACTCCTTAACGCCATAATTCGTTATGGAGATCGCAGGTTTGTGGAGCAAAGCGTCTGTCCAAATTAGCAACATCAGCAGCTGCATCTATTGAAGGCGGAAGAGCCTCCTCATGCAATGTCCGCACACAAACTGGGAATGCTGTCCAGTCCTCTGAACTTGCACATCATTCGGATAAAGCTGCCCTTCCGATGAATGTGATATTGGTGAAAACTGAAGACTTTAGTGAAAGTAACACCTATTAACCCCTTTGGTACATACGCATTCGTCTTCCGCAATATTTGTCTTCAATTCCGAATCCCTGCGGCTACGGATGTCGTCTGCAGCTTAGTGAATTGCGACCCCTGCTAGCGGACCTGATGATTATTTAACCCGCGTCTAATCTTCTCCATTTTCTTTTACCCACGATGGTAGACGATGCGAATTGCCTTAGTCACACAAATAGACATTGTCGTCCCAAGGTGGAAGACATAACAGTCCGCAATAGAGATGGCCGCTTGGCAGGTGTGTGCGATCCAATATTCGGCTAGGCTCGGAATTTCTTGTTGGAGACCAAACCTAAATGGCTCCCATTTCTCGCGAAAGAAACCCTCAGTCCCGACTACAATGGTGAAACGATGTTAGCTGTAGCTGTTCCAATCGTCACGCGAAACTCTGGAACTCTCGTCGGCTTGCAGTTTTACTGAACAATCCTCACTATTCCTCACCCATGGTATTCGCTGATGCTGGTGTTTGCTCAGTGTTGGTTATCAATGATGAACACTTATTCAATCTTCCATCAAGAGATGATGTCGGTACTGATTACAGACTCGCCATTGATACTCATATGCTGCAGAATTAAAGAGTTGTGACGATCACATAGATGACGAATGCCTGCCTATGATCATGAATGATCGCATAGGTGACATTTGCCTTTTGTCCCGGTTCGGCCTTAATGATTTGTGGCAGTGTCGTTGGAAGATTGACTATGAGACTCGCCTTCTTTCCTAGATCTGTTCAATACTGCAACTGATCCTATAAATCCTAGATTATATCTTCGAATATCAATTCTCAGAATGATCCTTCAAATTTTGGCCTTAAGCCACAGATTCTGCCCTTGATGAAATGATTGTAACGTCACCTCCAATCTGCAATAATTCAGATGATATTTCACACCCTCAAAATTGCGTACCAATTGAGAGTTATCGTTCTCAATGGCCAACTGTGACAATTGCGAAAACCCTAGGTTCCACAATGCACCCGTGATTGAATCACAATCTGAAAACAAGAGAAATAATCCAACTGCCTGATTCGAATGGAGCCCCGGGGTGCCTATTTATTCTTTTCCCTCCATCCTCTCCAGAGACTTCTAGAACCTTTTTGATCTTATCCCTCAAGTGACTTTATTAAATACTCCAAGTCACTTTATTAAATATAAAGTTACTTATTTAATAATTATTTATTTAATTAAAATAACTAATTAGTCATCCTTGGAAAACCATTAATTAAATTAATTAAATCGAACTGTCACCAGAAAATTGGGGACATGACAGTCCGCCCTTCCTGAAATTGCTTGTCCCCAAGCAATGGCTGAACCATGAACCAATCAGTATGCCTGGGTCCCAAATGTAAATCTGTGTATCATCCCAATCCTCATCATACTCCCGTGGAGAAATCATCAATACCAGTAATTGAGAAACTGTACTCAACATCCAAACAATTGACACTTCTGATGAGATCATCTGAAAACCAACTGTCAATGTCAGTAGAGGAAAACATTCTGCGGAACTCAAGCCAACTGAATTAACTCTATCAAAACTCAAGCTCCTGTCAAAATGACACCTGCACCCAACTGCACTGTAGATATGACAACAGCCATAGGTACCTGAAACACTGCCATCAAATCCAATCTCTGAAAAACTACTCTGGGTGTGTCGATGCTGTAGGTCGAGTAACTTGCTACTACCAGTTTTATTTTCAAATGATGGTGCCAATCTATCCCCTAATGGATGATAAGAAACTGGAGCCAATCTACATCTGCGTGAAATAAAATCTTCTATCATTGTGTCGAAAGAACAATGATGAGCGTAGCCTACCGTATAATGCTGGTAAGATCCTCCAAATTCCGCTACTAGCTCTTCATCACTGAGCTGGGAATCAACAAATGGTTCCATTTTCTGACTCCGAGTGACTGTAGGCTGGATAGGATCCCGTGCATTCTTCTCAACAAACCCTTCCTCGAGATCCTTGTGAGGTAGCATAGTAGAAAGGACCCCTATAATCTTCTCAACCAATCTGCAAATAACACTAGTATCTTGGATGAGAACACCCTCTGTCACCTTATGCGAGTCCAAATGAACACATGCACTATCCAACAAATACTCCATGAACGGTTTAGTGCAGTAAAAATTATACGAGGAAGCATCAATATACTTCCCTGCACACCACAACTGATCCTCCTGTGAAGGTGGCATACCCCACTGTACCACACTATTAACTAACTGAGAAGAATCAATCTGGAAACTTGACTCTACCGGTATCCCGAAGTCATTAAGACCAACTACTACCAAATCTTGAATATATGTGTCGGCCTTAACAATATGCTCCTTAGTAGTAACTGCGGAAGTGTACTTACCATCATCCACCTCAGTAGTCAAATGAACTGGGTCTGGGGCTGGTTTTGACCGCAAATGCTCCAACTCCACGGTCACCTCCTTCAACTGAAACTGCGACTTCTGTAGATCCCGCTGTGTATCCTCTAATGCCTCAGTAGTTGCTATGAGCTCTTGGGAAAGCTCACTCACCTCCTCTTCACAATCCAAGAGGGCCTCATATGCTGTACTCCCCCACTCAACCAAGTGGTCACGGTCGGCTACCAATCGTAAATAATCCTGCTTCAAAATCCGAACAGCTTCACGCAAGGCATGAATCTCTACTAAAGAAAAGTAACCATCGCTGGACTCATCCATCATAGAAGAACCCCAACCAGTAACAGCTAACAACTGACGAGCAGTATCAAAATGCTCGTAAGCGATAGCAATGTCTCGCTCACTAACTTTCAACTGGCTAATCACATGATGGCTTTGGCTAGATTGTCTTCTATTGTCTGGAGGAATGTCCTCAAAGATACTGGTCTCTGGATTATTACCATCTATATTTTTCGAATCAACTTCAAAATTCATATCAACATCCAAATTGTCAAAAATTGTAGTACTGCTGTCAAGCTCTTCTGTACCCAAAGAATCTGTCAAGGAAGCTGAATCTTTAAAACTGTTCACTTCATCCTCCTGGATGTCATCAAGGTCAAAACGATCCTGGGACTCATCTGTACATGCTTCCAAATATGAAAAACCTTCAACATCTTTCAGCAAGGATGGTCGACTGGAAATATGAACCAAACCCAACAACGGTGCATAAAAACTAATACCAACATCGGATGTTCTGCTGGCACAAGGAAAGATAACACCGTATATTCTGCTAATCAAATCCATGATAGTACTCAAACAAACATTGCTACTATTAAGTGCTCTCCAGTCAATTGAATCCCAAACGCTGCTGAAACATTCTTGAGTCCATATCCATAAACAAGGAACAGCTGGTAACTCAAGCAAACTCCTTACCTGAGTAATGTGACCAATACCAATTAACTTCACATACCTGTCTGCCATTGTCCTTGTATCCTGGATGTGAATGCAAGATGAACTCGTAGCATTATCAACAACCTCACATGATCCCTCTTCTGTCAAAAACTGAGTGCAAGATGAACTTAAGCTCAGCTCCATGTCGTGCTCTTGCCCTTGTTTCTCCCAGTCCTGTAATGCCAAAGTTGCTCGAGTGTCCTCAAGCTCGCAAGAAAGCTTGACAACTTCCTCCTCCTTCCTCCTCAAGGCATCTGAATAGTCTTTGGCAAGGCTTAGAAGATGGTCACGGTCTGATAGGAGATGTGAATAGCTCAACTTCGTCTTTCCCATTCCTTCACCAATTGCATGTAAGTCACAGCAAGAAGAATTTGCTTGAACTCCCTTATGTCTTCCTTGTAACTGAATCATCTGGATGTACTCTTCTAACATCTCCCGCATTTTGTCATGATGAGATAAAGAAGCCACAATACTATCTTTGCTTACCTTCAGCTGGCTGGACAAATCATGTGAAGTACTGCCATTCTCATCCTCATGTGACGAAGCATCTAACTGAGCCTGGTACTCTCTGTTAGCAAAATCATAAATGCTCGATGTCTATTTATTTTCACTAGGTATCTTATCACCATGCATAATGACATCTTCATCATTATCTGAGCTCACTTTACTGTAATCATTGCTTGTCGGAACCAAACTACCTTGAGTACCTGAGACATCACCTTCGGGAAACTCATATTCAACTGTCTCAACTTGAGTGTCAAGTTGACAGTTACTATCCATCAGCGTAATGTCCTTCACCGCTTCTTCCTGTGACCGAACTGAAGCTTCTGACTGGTTGCATACTTGTTTCTCGAACTCCTCATTAAGGTTCCTAGTAGCATCTCTCATTGTATCTGTCAACGCTTCGTGAGAAGATTTGCCAAAACGAAATCCAGTTGATTTACTCACCTTAGCTGGGACGGACAGCCTGTCAAGCATACGGTGGTGTTTAACCAACAGTTCAGACATGTTATGTTTGATCTTTCTGAGCTCATCCTGAATACCTGAATAGTCCTCCTTTCCACATTTCTGACTCTGAATACTCTGTCTATTACTTGTCCGAGATTGTGTCCTTGGAGACTTTGTGTTGTACCTGTACATCTTGGTTGAAGTAGAGTGCTGATCACTCATGTAAGTCGGTTCTCACCCCACGGGATGGCAAGAAAACCGCTCTGATACCACTGAAATAACCCTGACAAGATTATTGATTTCTCCAGCACCAAAAACTTAAAACTTCAAAGGTTTGACATTTCGTCAAACAATTAGCAATCGTGCTCTGATACCACTGAAATATCCCCGACAGGATATTTGCCTCTTAAACACCAAAATACTAAAACTTCAATGATTAGGCATTCTGAAATGACTCTAGCTATAAAGGTCACTAAATTCAAACAATGTACTGTGGCAATTTGTCAAATGGTTTGCAAAACAGGCTTGTTAAGAACCAGTGATGAACTGATGTCAAATTCTACTTTTTGTTTTGTAGTCAGAGTTGTACTACGAAAATCAATACACTATGGGATTTTCCATGAAGAGTAATTCCTCAAAAGATTCACCAATTAATGTATGCAATTTAAATTCATACCTTCATTGTTCAGGGAGGAATTACAATCAAATGTTATAATGATCACCATAATCCACTGCTAGCTTACTGCATACTGAAGAATTAAGATCTGGGTAATAAGACACTGATGGGCAAACGATCATCCCCGTCATTTACCATAGGACATTTTTAAAGCAACTCCTTAACGCCATAATTCGTTATGGAGATCGCAGGTTTGTGGAGCAAAGCGTCTGTCCAAATTAGCAACATCAGCAGCTGCATCTATTGAAGGCGGAAGAGTCTCCTCATGCAATGTCCGCACACAAACTGGGAATGCTGTCCAGTCCTCTGAACTTGCACATCATTCGGATAAAGCTGCCCTTCCGATGAATGTGATATTGGTGAAAACTGAAGACTTTACTGAAAGTAACACCTGTTAACCCCTTTGGTACATACGCATTCGTCTTCCACAATATTTGTCTTCAATTCCGAATCCCTGCGGCTACGGATGTCGTTTGCAGCTTAGTGAATTGCGACCCCTGCTAGCGGACCTGATGATTATTTAACCCGCGTCTAATCTTCTCCGTTTTCTTTTACCCACGATGGTAGACGATGCGAATTGCCTTAGTCACACAAATAGACATTGCCGTCCCAAGGTGGAAGACATAACAGTCCGCAATGGAGATGGCCGCTTGGCAGGTGTGTGCGATCCAATATTCGGCTAGGCTCGGAATTTCTTGTTGGAGACCAAACCTAAACGGCTCCCATTGCCCGCGAAAGAAACCCTTAGTCCCGACTACAATGGTGAAATGATGTTAGCTGTAGCTGTTCCAATCGTCACGCGAAACTCTGGAACTTTCGTCGGCTTGCAGTTTTACTGAACAATCCTCACTATTCCTCACCCATGGTATTCGCTGATGCTGGTGTTTGCTCAGTGTTGGTTATCAATGATGAACACTTATTCAATCTTCCATCAGGAGATGATGCCGGTACTGATTACAGACTCGCCGTTGATACTCATATGCTGCAGAATTAAAGACTTGTGACGATCACATAGATGACGAATGCCTGCCTATGATCATGAATGATCGCATAGGTGACATTTGCCTTTTGTCCCGGTTCGGCCTTAATGATTTGTGGCAGTGTCGCTGGAAGATTGACTATGAGACTCGCCTTCTTTCCTAGATCTGTTCAATACTGCAACTGATCCTGTAAATCCTAGATTATATCTTCGAATATCAATTCTCAGAATGATCCTTCAAATTTTGGCCTTAAGCCACAGATTCTGCCCTTGATGAAATGACTGTAACGTCACCTCCAATCTGCAATAATTCAGATGATATTTCACACCCTCAAAATTGCGTACCAATTGAGAGTTATCGTTCTCAATGGCCAACTGTGACAATTGCGAAAACCCTAGGTTCCACAATGCACCCGTGATTGAATCACAATCTGAAAACAAGAGAAATAATCCAACTGCCTGATTCGAATGGAGCCCCGGGGTGCCTATTTATTCTTTTCCCTCCATCCTCTCCAGAGACTTCTAGAACCTTTTTGATCTTATCCCTCAAGTGACTTTATTAAATACTCCAAGTCACTTTATTAAATATAAAGTTACTTATTTAATAATTATTTATTTACTTAAAATAACTAATTAGTCGTCCTTGGACAACCATTAATTAAATTAATTAAATCGAACTGTCACCAGAAAATTGGAGACATGACAGTACAAAATACCAAGAGGGATCCAGCAAGAGTAGGTTCTACAGAATGAACCTAATTCAATACATTAATATTTATATTGAACTCTCAAAAAATTGAAAAGGAAAACCTTAAATACAATTGCACAATATGTAATATTTAAATAAATCATATGTATATTCTTTACAATTACAAAGTTGAATGGAAGATGTATTTAATCAGTAGTTGAACAACTTCTTACTCATGATGTAACTTAAGGGACTCTGCAATTGTATACAAAACGAGAATTACTTGATTTCCAAGTAAACTATTCTTGTTTCAATGAAAGAGTGACGAAACTCCCTATATAAGCCAACCTACAATCCTCATAAGTATCTAAATCGTTTGGTCTCTTTCACCAGGCTAAGTGCAATTGCTGTATTAGAGTGATCTTATCTTTGTTTGGTTATTAGGTAACTTATAATCATGGGTCCTGAAGAAGCTGGAGGGTCAGGAGAATCAGGAGGACATCCTCCACCACCACATGGAGGGGGATTTTTAGCCTGCATTAAAGATTGGTGATGACATTATCACTATTTTTATCTCTTATCTAATATATTTGAAATATTTGGGTTTAGGTATTTGATGTATTTGTTTTTTTTAAATAGATGATTGGTGTTTGGATTTAAGCCTTATAAATTGATACGGGATCATTGTTTTTGATGCAGTTTCTACTATTTGTGCTGTTGCTGCGTCTTTGAAGAATGTTGGACATGTATTCGAGATGGATGTTCATGCTGTGCAGATTGTTGCTCATGTCTTCGCGATTGCTGTTCTTGTTGCTGCCCACCTCCTCGAGAGCCTCCACACTGAACAAAACACACATTTGATGGAAGATGGAAGCTTCTTCCATCGCATATGCATGGTTTCAATTATGCTTTGTGTTAAGTAGGCCACAAAATATATTGTAAATAATGTGGCAGTTTTATATTTCCACATTTTAGTGATAAAACTTATAGCCATAGTCGTTTTCTCCAAAATCTATTTTGAAGATGTCGGGCAAGCTTAAGAATTGCCTATTAATAGATATATTTATTTTATTTTATAACGGTTATAAGTGTAATGCATATTATCAATGAAAAGATCACTTTTAAGTTTATTATCAAAGGTAGCTGGAATCTAAGGTTAATCTTGACGGAATTAGTATATAATTGCAATATAAGTGAGCTTAAATGTCAAAATCCTTTATATTGTAGAATTTTGCAGCTACGAGTGCATAGGTCTAGTTAGACAGATAGAAACTAAATTTGTAACAATATGCATAAAAGCATTATTTAAACAATAGTAAGTCACAAATCAAATTGTCCGTAGTCTCTTGGTATTGCCGGTAAATAATTATGCACCATTCAAACTAAAAAGGAAAACAAGGGATCATCGTCGACAAATTGAGTCCCGAGATAGAAGGATGAAGTTAACAAGAGTGAGATTAGTTGTCAAACATTCAGTAACACCCCACCTTAAGTCTAATTAAGGAGAAAAAAAATTGCAAGGAAAGAGGGAAAATACATTGGCAAATACATTGGAAACTTAGTCCCTCCCTCCTCCCCTTAGAATATATAAAAAGTATGTCTTTTGTAACAAGAAAAATTATGGACATTGATAGAACGTTAAGATGCTGAATGAAAAGATGTCTTAGAAACCAAGATGAAGATCATGATAAATCTGCGTGAGTGCCTTCAATGACACTACTTGAACAATGAGTAAATTACAAACAAAGGAAAAACATCTATCAATCAAAGATTTCAAAAGACAATAAGTTACATATGTGCTCCCAAACAATGAATCGATGGAAAACATAAGAAAAACATCTATTACTTTGTATGAGTGACCCTAACAACACTACTTAACCATGCAAGAATAAAATTTTAATTGAAAATATAGGTGTTAATCATCTATAAATTTGATCAACAGTGCAACCAAGAAAGAGTTCAGACAAAGAGACATGACAGATCTGCAAAAATAACATTGCCTTGACCTATCTCTAATGTAAAATCAGGTCCAACCTCTAGTGCCAAGAAATTTTTATGCAAGCTTCTGCTCGTAGGCCTAAGAAGAATCATTGGTTTTTGTTCAAAATAATTGTATGATATAGTAAGAGAAAAGGTTGAAAGCTTCATTCTTTCAACCTTTGATCTATTGTACCCACAAAAAAATACTCTCTTTTTCTAGCTACCACGTTTGTACCATGTAGAATTTTGCATCTATGACAACATAGATCTAGTTAGAAAGATAGGAACTAAAATCGCAGGAAAAAATAGTAAAGAACAAAGCAACTCAATTCAGAATAAAATTTTGTCTCTGATATTCATTAATTACAATATCCATAGAAGAATTATTTAAATAATAGTAAGACATCAATTAAAATGTGAAATTAGGTGAATGACTTGAAGCTAAGAATATCTATCTAAGCTAGACTTAGTGCATGAAGGGTTGAATCCTTTGTTAACACAAATAAAACAAGAGTTGCATGCAACATGAGTCCCTACCATTTACAATATTTGATTTTTATTATTGTGTTTGAATTGGTAATTTATGTTTTTGTTCATAGCAATAAGAAATATAAATATAAACCACAATAGAAATAAAAGTAAACATTTTAAGTATTCATATGATTTAGTATTAGTTAGAGAAATGCTTTAAATCATGATAACTACACTGCATTTCACAAGGCAACCTTCCATCCATTTTAGGTGCAAGGAAGATAGTTTGTAAGAAAGTTAGAAACACATAAATAATTTTAGAAAATATATTTGGGCACTAGGCTAAAAGAATGTGAAATACTCTCTCAATATCATCTTCTTGAAGAGAATTTTTGGTTAAGGATAAGAAAGTCAAAGACATGTCAATTACTAGGAGTCAATCATTTGTTTTAGATCATTTGTATTTTCTTATTAACAAATAATGAAATGAAGATTTCTTTAGCTAAACAAGTCTCTTGATCATAGAATAGAGTCCTAAACATATTCATCACCTTAGTGATTCAAGATTTTATTTTTACCCAGATTAATGTTTTATTTATTATTTATATATATTTTTTGGGCTTTCGATTTTTCCTTCAATTAATTTATACAAAAGTGTAATATATTAATTTATAAAGCATTAGTGAACTGAAATTATATTGTAAAAGTTAATATTATTAAAATTTAATTTTAAAATTATAGTGAAAGAAAAATAAAATGATATAGACAATTAAATCTATTGTTGGCTATCTAAATTAATCATCTAACATGCTATAATAACATCTTGTTTATTCTTTTTTTAATCTATTTTTTATCATGTCAATATAAAAAATAATAATGATAGCAATAATAAAAAGATTTTCTAACTACTCTATAAGATAAAATGCTTATAATTTAAATGGATACTTCAAACTAGGTCTATAATATTGAAATTAGTTTATGAGTCATAAGAAAATAACCAAGTATAAATAAAACTTAACTCATGAATATAAAATCATTCATGCATTAATTAATTTACAAGTTTTGAAATGGTTGATTTTTATATTAGTGTAATGTAATGAAAAATTATTTTTTAATTTATTAGAAATTTCAACTTGTAATAGTTAAATTCAAATGTTCATATTATTTCTCATTCAACTATTAAATTTGAATTTCAAACACACTCTTTTTTTTTCTACTGCTTAAAAAATTGTAGAAATTGTGAATCTTTACAAAATGCCTTCATTGCAGTTTTCACTATTTCTCCCTCATACTATTGAATGAGTTGAAACAAAGTCAATAGAGATCAAAGGTCATGGGATTCCATGGCTTGTTTGAACTCTTGCAAAAGAACACATCCACATACATTCATAACATCACTACATTTATTTCCATCCAACATCCCCACCAAATATATCTCCATAGTTTTTTGACTGGTTAAACTATTGTCACCACCTGCAATGAAAGATGTTAGTTCTTGGATGCTCTTTTCCACCAAAAACCTATATGGTTGTCATCCTCCTAATGGAGCATGACAAACAAATCTGGTAGAGATTTCAATTCCAAATAAAAGAGCACATTTTGAATCTAGGTCTCTTGCTTAGTACTCCAATGAATTACTTCCAAATATTACATGCATTCTCGATGCAATCATTAGCCAACATTCCAAAAGCAATTAACATAATTTCCAGGCATTCCTCCATGTTGGAGAAATGTATACTCTCACCATCCAGGAGTGCAATTCATTTCAAATGGTGACCAAATTTTTAAGGAGTACTTAGGCATATTTCAACTAGTTTATCCAATGAAGATCCCTCGAAAAGCTCTAGTTCAAGAAGCTTTGATCTTTTTAGGATTTGAGAATGCAGATTAATTAGGTTCCTTCCATACTCTTCCTCATTTGAGTCTATCAACTCTATGGAATGAAGCTGAGCCTTTGCTATTTCATAAATAAATACATCATAAGGAAAAGTGAAGATCATTTATATCTTCCTTTATTGAGCAGTAATATGAATTGTTTCATTAATGTTTGAGGAATTAGATAATTTCTAAAAAGTTTCTATTTTCCATCTTAATGCAAACTCAGATGAAATTTGATGGAAGTTTGGCATTGGAACCACATAACTTAAAATAATGCAACTCTTTGTTTTGAAGGAACAACAAAAGAAAATTGATTGTTCCAAATAAATGAGTTCAAAAATCTAGGATGAGGTTTTTATCATAACTACCTCTCCAAAATAATAGTTTTTGGTCTTTTTTTTCTTGTTTAGCTCTACTTGCTTTAAATTTATCTAATCATTTACTTCTAAAGCTCCTAGAAAACACTTTTATCTAATAAGAAAAAATCAAAACCCTAATCCTAAACAATATATTAATAATGCTTTTAGAGTCATGCATCTACAATATTTTTCCTCAATTGAATTAATAATAAGAACTTGTCTAACTATGATAGGCTTGGTAATAGTTGGTTGTTACCACAAAGGACATATTTTTACATCCTTAGGAATGGCCAATGTACTATGTCATCCTTATTGAATTATAAGAAATGAAACCAAATATAGTCCATTGATGGATGTATGATTCTAGCTATAGCAACATACTCTACTTCACACAACTAGCTATGGATTCTAAAAATCTATTGAACGTTTATCTTTTCTATGTTTATTGAATGTTTATCTTTTACACATTTCTTATGAGATCATAACCCACATAAGAATTAAGAAATATACATTTTGTAAATATATGTTTTGATTATGAAATTTGCATAATGAAGCATTGAATTAAAAAATGTAAATTATAAAAAAAAATATTAAGCAAAATTAGCAATAACATTGACATTTCTGAATTTTGAAGATTGTGTTGTTCAGTATGTAGACATTCCAAATTATAATCATAAATAAAAACACATTGTAAAATTTGAAGTAATAAAAAAAAAATCACCTTATGAGTTCTAGTCATTCTTTTGGTTTGCCATAATCATATCCCAAGAAATGAATGATGTAGATGAGGATTGACTAAATTAATAGTGGCAAAAATATTCAAAATCTGTACTACAACAAAAGTATTTATAAATGACATTGAACTAAACCAATCTCTTTACATGTGTTGATTCTATTTTCTCAAAGATTTCCACATTCAAAATTCATGCAACATGTGTAAGGACAAAAAAGGTAGGTGGATTGTGAAAGAATTGTCATTCTATGAGGTGGAGTGTTTATAATGTGCCAAATGCCAATATTTTTAGTAATATTTTTTTCTTACTAATTTCCCCTAGAAAAAGAAAAAGACCACCAAGAAAAAAGGCCACATCTAATGGGAAAAGAGAAACTAAAATCAAAAATTACATTTTTCGTAGAGAATTAATACAAACTATAGGCTAAGTAATTGTTGTCACAATTCGCGCAAGATGGATTAAAAAGAAAATGCATTTGATAACTTTAATCTCCTTCCTTAATGATAGGGACTAATTATAATCATCCTCAATCTCACACTATTGCTTGTAAATAATCATACACCATTCAAATTGAATTAATACAGAGTTCAAAGTGAAAGAAAAATAGGGAACTCTCATCCACAAATCATGAATGAGACTCGAGATAGGAGGATGGAGTTTACAAGAGTGGGAGTAGTTGTAAAACGTGCACTAACATATATAAAAACTTTTATATCTATAATATAGTGTCTCAGTTTATGTAGATCTCATTATTCATTTGATATTTTTAATGTGGAAATAATACTACATTTGATGGGGTTTTTTATTAGAGAAAATAGGTTTTAAATGGACTCCAAAATATTTATATAAATG
Source organism: Cupressus sempervirens (assembly GCA_028749045.1). Lineage (NCBI taxonomy): Eukaryota > Viridiplantae > Streptophyta > Pinopsida > Cupressales > Cupressaceae > Cupressus > Cupressus sempervirens. Next base: position 203,913,799 of record CM053789.1, read on the forward strand.
TAAATCTAGAATCCATAAATAAATAATTGTGAAAGAGAAAGCATAACCAACCAAAAAATCCATATGCAACTAACAATAAAAAACTAAAGAAGAATGAATAAACCAAGATCTATCTATCCCAACACAAGACCAAAGCCATCAAACTTAAAACAACTAGATTATTATAGGCTCACTTGAACTCAATAGGGCTTTCTCATCCTCCCTTTACTTGAATATTGAGAACTTTATAGTGGCTCTCGTGTTGAGATAATGGGTGTTGCACACATTGCATAATATTGTTATATTGTATTAATTTATTTTATTATGTAATGTTACACATAGATGGATGTGCAACATGTAAAGATTCTCATGGGGTATACTTGATGAGTTGTATTGTAACATTCTGATAATATTTCATGTAATTATTTAATATTGGAAAAAAGAATTAAATGCCTAATATTAAGTGTGGGGTCAATGGGTTAGGTAGCACATGGTTTTAGCACATGGTTTATGTAATACCACTTGGTGGTTTTGTGAGACTTGCTACTATATAAGAAACCAAAAGGGTAGTTGTTGTAGGGACAAGAAAAAGACAAAAAGAGAAAGATTCAAGCAAGGCAAGGCTTGACAAGTTAGCCAAGGGAGCATTTCTGAAGGTTGGAAGCATGGCATGGGATGTGTGGATTCATAATTGTTCATAAGGATTGCTTGGTAGTGGCTATAGCTTAGAGGCTTCCATGGTTGTATTGCAATGGTCTTTTTTCTAAATAATACATGGTGATGGATGCTTTTGGAGGTTGGGTTTTTCCCTCTATAATGGTTTCTTAGGGTATATCTTGTGTCATATTTTTGTGGGTATGGTGTCTATTCTCTTGCATGTAGATTTTAAGTGCGTATCAATTTTAGATCTATTATGGGTTATGTGGAAACAATTACATTCTTTTTTGCAAATTTCCTTATAGGTGGCATCAAAGCTATGGTTTTATTATTGTAACTCTAGATTGAATCCATGGAAATGCATGAGAAGTTAAAAGAAGGGCAAGATATATGATTTGTTTATTGTAGATCTAAGGGTTATTGGTTTTTTGTTATGATGGGATGTTGGTAGATTTAGGGCATGTGAAATTGTTGGAAAAAAAGATTTTTTTAGATGCTTCATTTAAATGAGGGTTTTAGGGTGGAGATTGTAGAAATAACCCCTAGGTAAAAAAAAAACCCACCATTGGATCTAGGTCGACATTTGCATAAATTTTGATATATAATATGCACTAGTTTGGCCATGTTCAAAGGAAATGAAAGAGTTTTTTAGTTTCAACCTGTGATGGCCATCAAATTTAATCCCCACAGAATTTTTATCACAAAAAAAAATTGTAGTGAAAATGGTAAAAAGACTCTCTTAGTCAAACAACCATAACTTTAGCTCAGGATATCAAATTTCAAACTTCTTAAAGGTGGTGGAAATCTAATTTAGAGTACTACAACTTGGTGTAGGATTGGTTCTATGATTTTGATATTTTGTTAGGTTTTAGGAGTCCAAAAGTCAGATGTTGTTTATTTTAAGCACATATTAGGGCATAACTTGGGTATACAAAATCATATTTGAGACTTCGAGTAGTCAACAGAAAGCTCTTAGAGAGCTCTACACATTGGTTTAGATTTGTTATAGGTTTGGTATGATTTATTTGGTGATATATTGATCTAAATATTTTATGATACATATTGACTATGGTAAGATTGTGATTTTATGGGATTGTGTATTTTGGAGATTTAAGATTTGATGTCATTGTATACTTAGTTCATATTTCAGGTTGCTCTCATGATGATATGGTTATCAGTGTTTGGTTTGGATATGTAAGATGACTTGCTGGGTCTACAAGTTGTGTAGTGTTGTAAGTAGTCTATACTTACAGGATGCATTTATAGCTTGGTTATGCATTGTCTTTGCCCATTGATCTTTCATTATTGATGAATATTTAGATTGGTGGCTTGGATTTGGGTTGTCTATGCCCTAAGTCACATGATTTGCTATATTTTTCTTCATATAGAAGGAATGAGATGTTGTTACTAGGTATAGTCATGATGGAGAATTGTGGTTGACTATTTTATGCTAATAGGTTGGACACTTTGAGAGTCAAGTGCTTGGTTCATTGATGTGGTCATGGTGCTTTGGATTTTACCATGACATGATTGGATATATAGGTACATCCTTGATGTTCACTAGTTTGAATTCCTAATTTGGTTATGGTAGTATATCTTCTTGGTTGAGGATCATGGTTATTTGGTTTCTTTTGAGGAGCTCCTAATGTGCACTTTGATTTCTTTGATGGTTTGATGCCTTGGTTGATTTTCATGGTTAGACGATGATTTTTTTCTATCATGATGTCATGGATAGCTTGAGTATATGGTTTAGTGGGAGTTTGTGACAGTGATGAGGTGATAGTGTAGGATTAGTTCCTAGTTTGGTTTGTATCTTCTTGGTTTTGAGATCTTAGCTTCACTTGGTACTAACACTTTGGTTGTGTGAGTGTAGACCTGGAGGATCTTCATGTAGGAGATGAATTTTATTAGATGCCATGGGTTACTTGATACCATGGTAGATTGAGAGCTTTTTTTGGCATTGATATATTTATTGAGTGTTTGTAGATGTTGGAGGATGGGTTTAGATCATGTTTCTATAAAAGTGTCTTTGGCATTTGCATGGTACACTTGTTATCTTCATAGTGTGTGAACATGGTTAGATCTTGAGGATTGTGGAGATGATTCTTCATGGTATGTGGAGATGTTTTTCTTCATGGTGTGTGGATATGGATGCATCTATAGGACTTATAGGATGATTTCATTTTTATGTCATGATATACTCTTGACAAACATTTAGAGCTGTGACATGTTATAGTATGCTCATATGGAGCATGTTATCTATTTGGTTGAGATGGTAAGATCATGTTGTCATGTTTATGTTCTTGAGGCCATGGTTGGAACTTTGACATTGATCTTGGTTTAGTTTCTTGGTATCGAGTAGATTGATCATAAGCTGGATACTTCATGATATTGCTATGTTGCATTTGGATAAAAGCACAAATCTATGTCACCGTTTGTGATACCAAAACCTATTTTGGTCAAATCTCATTTCTCTATCAAAACTCTCTTTTTTTTCAAAAACTAAAAATACCCTTTTATAGATCTCATATTCAATATCATCATTATATAATTTTTTTATTGTTTTGATTAGTTATAATATGTTATAATCTCAAAGTATTATAAGTCAATATTTCAACATTTCAGAAGATGCTCCCTCAAAAAAGGAAAAAAAATAGTAAATCATATCAAAAAAATTAAAAAATTATATTTATCTCTAGAGGAGAGAATCCTCTTCATGAATATGTAATTTTTTTTCAAGAAGGTATAGATTTGATAGGAAAGTTTTGACGGGAGGAAAAAACTGTTGGATTCTGATAATGTCAAACTTGAGTACTTATAAAAAATAAAATATAAATTAAAAATAATTATTTCTTTTTTGTGCACTAGCTATACATGTCATCTATAAGATATTTTCAAATCAGAACAAAAAAAGATGATTTGCATATACTTGTTTGACGGGAACTACACCCTATATTTTTTACAATTAAAAAAGGGACTTCAAAATAAAATAAAATGAATAAATTCTTACTCAAAAAAATTATAAAAATAATAGGCATAAAATTCATCCAATTCTACACATTTCATTAGTTTACATCATCTTCATATTTTAAACACAAATATCATTTTTTTTGTTACTAATGTTGAACTGTCACATTCTGATATCACATTTCTTTATAAAAGGTGACACAGGTTTGTACTTTTACCCATTTGGAATTGGCATGGATTGATTAGTTATAGGTGCTCATGGATTTTTAAAGACGGTGGTGATGCTGATTTCTCTTGGATTAGAGAGATATTTGTTGGCACAGTTGTTTGGTTTCAATGGAAAGTTTGAGGGGAATTCACTTGATATGGACTTGAGAGGAGATTTTTTTTAAATGTGTCTTAGTTGGAGACTTCGATATCTTGATGATCATTCTCATTCCCCACTCTTGGTCTACCCGACAGTTTACTACTTGAGAGCTATAGCCCATTGTTTTTCTCACATGCATTATATTTATGCTTTTCTTTCATGGATATGGATCTTGAGCTATGATACATGAGTTAGTTCTTGAGGGTTCATTTGAGATATGGTTTAGCATTGGTTGTCTCCATTTTCATATGTTGTTGTGCTAGTTGAGTTTGGGAGATGGTTTTATATTGGGCATATTCTTTGGATTAGTAATGGTTTATGAGTTTGATCTTCTTGTGAGAAGCTTACATCCATAGTAGTTATATGGCATGGTTTGGGTGTTGTGGATTCTTGGTTGGGGTTTTATAATGGAGATCATACTTACACATTTTACATGTAGAGGTGTATGTAGAAGGAAATGATACAAGTTATGATTTGCATCATTTCTTTCTAGTCTTGGTTATCTTCTTGGATGTTTGGTTTGACTTACATTGGATTTGAGATTGGTTAGAGATTGTGATCACAAGTTTATGTTCATGTATGTCATGTGAGAGATGACATGTTATCTCTTTCCTCTATTTGTTGTGGAGAGCTTGGAAGACTGTTAGAGATTTTTTATGAGAGTTGTTCTTGATGATTATTGGTTTATGTATTGTGGATGTCCTTGAGACTACATTGATTCACTTCATTGAGAAGTTGTATGTGGATTGGTTATATATATGACGTTATCTTTTGCAATGGGAACTTCTTGGTATATATGTGGAAGGTATTGCTCTTGAGGATTGTGATTGCAAGTTATAGATTGGATATGTTAATGATGTGAGAAACACTTGGTATACCTTTAGAGGTATGGATAGTTGGACGTGTTTGACACTTGTTGTGGGTGCTATTTTAGCTATGGATATTTTGACAAATATGGATACATGTGATTACCTTTGGATTAGGGCTTTTATGCTTGGAATTTTAGTTGGTACAAAGTTTGATGATCTTCTAGTGCAACAAGTTGGGTGGTTTTCTCTTTGGATGGATTCTATGTATGTTTGGTGGTAGTGTCATAATAAGAGGTGAGACCATTCATGTTTGAGATGTTGGATACTTTGAATTTTTTATGGGTACCAGGATGGAGCACTTTGTGTATGTTGACCAATGATGGTGGATGTGCTAGGAGGGATTGTTCCCTTTGTTCATTTATGTCACTACAGATTGACTCTATGCAATGTATACAATAAGTGGGAGATTGTTGAGATAATGAGTGTTGCACACATTGCATAATATTGTTATATTGTATTAATTTATTTTATCATGTAAAGTTGCACCTAGATAGACGTGCAACATGTAAAGATTCCCATGGGATATACTTGATGAGTTGTAATGTAACATTGTAATAATATTTCATGTAATTATTTAATATTGGGAAAAATAATTAAATTCCCAATATTAAATGTGGGTTTATTAGGTTAGGTAGCACATGGTTTTAGCACATGGTTTATCTAAAAGCACTTGGTGATTTTGTGGGCCTTGCTACTATATAAATATCCACAAGGGTGATTGTTGTAGGGAGAAGAAAAAGGCAAAAAGGGAAAGAGTCTAGGGGGACAAGGCTTGATAGGTTAGCCAAGGGAGCATTTGTGAAGGTTGGAAGTATGGCATGGGGTGTGTGGATTCATTCTTTTTCACATAGATTTCTTGGTAGTGGCTATGGCTTTGAAGGATTCCGTGGTTGTATTGCAATGGTGTTTTTGTTAAATAATAGATGGTGATGGATGCTTTTGGAGGCTAGTTTTTTGCCTCAATTAGAGTTTTTCTAGGGTAAATCTTGTGTCACTTTTTTGTGGGTATGTTTTCTATTCTCTTGCATGTGAATTTTAAGTACACATTTATTTCAAATCTATTATGGGTTATAAAATAGTTATATTCTTTGTTGCAAGTTTCCTTACATCCTGTAACCTTATCATCTAACATTAGAAAATTCAAACACAAAAACTAACTCAAATATATTGAATCCTCCAAGTCATCCAAATCCTAATATTGAAGAGAGGTTTTGGAAGGCTCTACAAACCTTATCATTGAGTTTTATGCTAGAATTCAAAACAATCTACAATACACAAAAATAAAGGCACTTCAACAACATGTCCAATCTCCACTTGCAAAAGCTCTCTTCACATTGAGAGGAGAGGTATCTACCTTAATAGGGACAAAAAGAAGGAACCAAGGAGAATGTTGGTGTAAATAAGTATTTACTTATTACACTTTACTTAAGTTTACTTATGTCAATGCATTATTTTATTATTTCTTAGGTGAGACACTTAGGATTCTGTGTAGTCTTATGAGTTTTCATTTTGACAACACTAGAGTAAACAACTCTAATTTAGCATATGATGTCTACAACACAATTTTATGTCCTACACCTTTGTAGGCTTATCCTTTCATCATCACACTTACTCTTGTGCTCAATGGAGGATAACCCACACCTTGTCAACATGTGCCTAGTTGTATCACTTATCATGTTGTTGATTACTAGGCATTCTAGAAGCATTCCAAAGGCCTTTGTATATAGTCACTCCTAATGTACTTTCACATTAAATGAATATCATAGCATTATTCTGATCATACTCTTTTGGTCTATTATTGTGCTTGTGCTTGAGTTACTTGGTCTTGGGAAAAAAATTTCCTAAGGAAAATTTGTACATGGTATTAGAGCTTGGGGAATTTCTCTTCACATAGCCATTTGAGACCATTCTTGCTTTAGTACCTCGACCTAGATTCAGAGAATCCATAGAAATTGGGAGTGTTTAGAGCCAAAAAAAACCTTTCCATTACATTTAGAAAGTCAATTTGGTGAAAACTGACTATAAATTCATCTATGTTGGGCCATAGTCAAAATTGAGGCAATTTTTATTTTTGCAAATCAGCAACCCAAAGGCCCAATTTGTAAAATTGGTATGATCATTTTAGATCTATAAATTTAATTTTCAAGTTTACATTTTTTTCATTTGCATCTCTATAATTTTTTTTGGATCTACATTATTTTTTGGGAAATTTTTGGCCATCAGGCTAGTAGGAGAGATTTTTGCAAGTGAAGATTGATACTTCTTGGTGCAAATTAGATATTTGCATCATAGTCAAAAGGTCAAGAAACTACCAAATCCGATTTTGTTTCAGCCAAATCAGACATCTGAGGCCAAATCTAGAGCCATTTGATTTTTGGAGGTTGAACGACAACGATTCAAGAAAAATAATAATAGAGGTGATTTTCAAATAGTGATATCTCCCTCATACAAACTCCTTTTTGCGAGAAATTCTTTTCTTTTAGGGTAGAATTTCATGATCTACACATTGGTACAAGTGGTTTGAGATCTTTATTCCTAATTTCTTTTGCAACTTGCAAATCCCAATTTTTGTAGCTTCAATTGCTCATTACGGGCTCATCTAGACTCCAAATCAGGTTTTTTTCTATCTACTTTCTAGATCTACAATTAGATTATATTCTTCTATAGACAAAAATATTGCTTTAAAAAATAGGCCGAAAATTGACCATTCTAGATGCACTACCTATAAAGTGCCAAATCATACAATGGTGGAGCGAGCGGGGGGGGGGGTTGATTGATTATTTTTGCATTTTGGGGGATGCATACATACATTGATCTCATGGAGTCTTGTCACATATGCTAGTCTGGTTTAACATTGAAGTTCACACTGAGTAACTATCAAAAATAGAGTGCTTTGATGCTTGATCATATAAGAGAACATCAGGAAGTGTTTCCTTATCTCTGCTTGAAGATTTTGCCACCTAATCCTAATTTGGTAGGTCATCTTAATCTTCTTATTTTCTTTATGTATAATAGTATGGGTAAGGATTCTTTTGCTCCTCTTCATATGGCAAGTTTTCCTCATTATGTTTGGATGGCTCTTTGGAAAACATATGGAGATCCACAAGTTCCTCCATTTCTAGAGGACATTCTATCTTTAGTCATTTCAGCTATGGTTCCTTCAACTCCAGATGAGATCCCACCTCCTCAACTTCTTGTTGACTCTACTGATCTAGTTCTAGCCACATATGCTTCTGATTCAATGCAATAGGAAATACCATGTCTTCCTACTTTAGCTTCACGGGATGACTTCCTTTCAGATATTTGATGTCTATTCGTGAAGTCTCACATTGAAGATGTGGGAGACATTATCAATGATATTTTTCTTCTCTTTGTTGAGGATAATACTTCATCCATTTCCATAGTAATAGGTCCAACACAATAGCATACACTTTGTCTTCTAGCTCTATCATCAGTGGATGACTTCTTGAAAGATATTTCAAGTTTGTTTGTGGAGTCACACATAGTAGGTTTGGGAGAAATTCTTGATGATATACAACTTCTCTTTGATGAACCAAATCCTTCTTCAATTGTCACAAGGCCTCACTTTGAACCTCTTGTCCATTCTCGACATGATTAGTCTTCATAGCTTGATATGATTGTGGATCCTTATGTATAGTAGTTGCAGAAGGTCTCTTTATCATTTTAGGAGACATTTGGTTCTTTAGGATAGGTTCTACATCCATCCTTGCTAGATCTGCATTTATTCTTTTTAGTAGTATTGGAAGGAGCAACATCAACATAGGGATAGTTGAGTGGGCTTCAGAGACACCATACATCATTGAGATTCTTTCTACACATAGAGAAAGAATCTCACAAGTACCTGTACCATTGTTTCTTCCAAAAGGGAGGAACATTATTCAGTAGTCATGGATTAGCTTCTACATTGGAGCAACTATCATTGATTGGCACAATACATTTGGGGGGGGAAGGTACTACCTTGTCTTCTTCTTCTTCTCTTTTAGGGGGGGAACTTTTTCCTCTTATGGGGTTTTGTCCTTCTCCTAATTCTCTTTTGTATATACTTGATGTATGTTGTAATTGGGGGGTCTTGATTACTCCATCCATCCATGCATCTTTTTTTTTCATCTCTCTTTTTGGGGGAGGGTTTTTCCTATGAGGTTTTCCCTCTTTCTCTATTTTTTGATAGATTGCATTGCATTATGTACATGGGTGCCTAACATGGCCTAGTAGTAGGGATCTAGCTTACATTTCATCCTAGCTTTCATAAGCTTAAGTGCATTCCCCTAAGTTGCACTTAAGGGGGGTTGTTGGTGTAAATAAATATTTACTTATTACACTTTACTTAAGTTTATGTAGGTCAATGCATTATTTTATTATTTCTTAGGTGAGACACTTAGAATTTTGTGTACTCTTATGAGTTGTCATGTTGACAATATTGGAATAAGCAACTCTAATTTAACACATGGTGTGTACAAAATAATTTTATGTCCAGGCTTATCCTCTTATCATCACACTTACTCCTGTGCTTAACGGAGGATAACCCACACATGGTGGACATGTGCCTAGTTGTATGACTTATTATGTTGCTAATTACTAGACATTCTATAAGCATTCCAGAGGCGTTTATATGTAGGCAGTCCTAGTATACTTTCACATTGAATGAATATCATATCGTTATTATAATCATACTCTTTTGGTCTACTGTTGTGCTTGTGTTTGAGTTCCTTTGTCTTGGATAAATTTTTCCCTAAGGAAAATTTTTATAGAGAAGATAAGATGGTAGAAATCTAGCACCACTTTAACACAAATAAAGATACAAAAATCTTAAACAAAACAACTTTCTAACTCTCCCACAAGGAAACTCTTACATCCACTAAAGATGCTCCCACCTCAATACAAATAACAAGAGAAGATGAAAAAAGGTACAAGGAAATAAATCTAAACTTTATCATCAAATACAAGCTCTAGCCCATTATAAGAGACTATTCATTTGTAGAAGTAACGTAGGGATGGATTCGAGAAAGGATGAAAAGATCTAACCTAGAATAAATCACAAAAATAAATTAAGACTAAAAATGGTTAAAATAGCCCCAAAAATAGAAAGAAGTTCCTAAGAAGATGTGTCATGAAGGAAAAATGAGAATAAAAAAGGAACTACAGAAGGAGGTGAGAAACCACAAAGCCACAAATAGGAAAATTGGAATACCCTAGCAACCTACAAAGAAGGATGAAACAACAAAGAAAACAATATATAGACCAAGTGAAAAGCCACAATTCCATCATCTCATTTCATATTAGATAAAATTACAAACGAGACCTCGAATAAAGGTTAAAGTATGCATAGAGAATTTTTTAAAAAAAAAAACCCTTTTTAAAGAAACAATGCACCCTTAAAGATCTAAATGACATCTACCAAAAAAACTTGAGCCCCTAATGTAACTAGATTTGATTAGGAATTATTAAAAACATAAGAGAAAGAACAATATAGAACATTTAAGATTTGATATTATTCTTGATCATTCTTCTAGCTAACCTTCCTTTACAAAGAGAAAATTCTCATTTTTTGGATTTGTATTGCCAAGAAGTGGCTATACCAAAAAAACCCAGCTGGAACACTATCCATATCCACCAAGTAACCCGTATATAAAAAAATAAAACACAAAACATCATGATTACAACTCTAACAAAATGTGATCATTCATTAGAAAAGCCAAAAACCCATACATAATTTTTGATTTCCCTAAAATACATGTCATTTGAACCATTTGGCTATATCCTCCCTAGTAAAATTTGGGATTTCACGAACCATAGTAGCAGAAAATGTACCATCTCTTCCCATAATTGCTATTTTGTCATTGATGTCAAATCTACTAGTGAGAGATATTTCTATTTGATCTAAATGTCATATCTATTTGATTGATGAAGAGGATTTGAGAGATTTCTCATAACAATGGCACTTAGAGGAAAGGTTGAGTTATGGAAAGGAAGTTACAATGGAAATTTGATTAGCTACACTTTGACAGGACAAAGTGATTGTTCATATCAAGAATGTAAAGCTAATCCCAACAATAGTGTAAAAAAATTAAGAAATGTCAAGTGATACTAGTGTCAACTGAGCCACAATATGTGTTGAGAAACTCTAGTGTTGATCATGTTGGAAATATAGGAGGAGTAACTGAGAGGGGGGTGGAATCAGTTACTACTAAAATAAATCATAGATCCCTTGGATGTCAACTATAAAATTCAAACTGATAAAACTAGTTACTACTAATACTCGATAAACACACAGAAAATGCTGTAACTTGGTAAATGCAAAGTGTGTATTACTTTTGTAAATCTTAAGATGTTAATTGCTTGCAAGCATGAAAAAAATAACATGAAAACATGAGACACTAGGATTTAACATGGAAATTCAATTTGGGAAAAACTACCAATGTAACTAGTTACTATTTTTCACTCTTCTAAATAGAGCCCTGTTAGGAGCCAACCTTGTTAAAGGTTACAAAACACACTATTAGGTGTGACCCTATTAAAAGATTTAATCACCCTATTGGGAGTGGCCTTGCAAAAGGTCTTGAAACAATTCAAAGAAATTTCCACCTTGTTAGAGGATTTACAAATGGCTATTAAACCAACTCTATTAAGAGATTTTAGATCACTACTACAATGCTTAGAGAGTAACAATGAAATGACCTGATTGTGATGCAACTAAACTGCTGATTATAGATCTATGCTTTGGTTCATACTTGATCATTTTTTATCAAATAATACTTTTTTTTAGCACAAGGATATCTCTTTGTCCTTCAAGTTCGCTTCCTCTTCTTGTCTCTTTCAACTTATTCAACTGGCACACATTACATATTTGAAATCACAACTTGCCCTTCTACTTATACCTTTTAGATTTTAAAGTTCACTCAAATAAAAATTAGAATAACCAATATTCATGACCTCAGTTCGCTAGAATCAATAAGTAAAATAATTAATCTTTATATGCCAAAATAAGAAAATCCTTTGGTAGTTGACCTAGCTTGGTAGAAAGTGATTCTAAAGCATTTTCTTGTGTTAACCAATAGAAGCTTAGTTAAAACTACAAACTTACAAAATTCCTTTGGTAACTGAGTGAATTAGGTTAACACTGACTATGTTCAACTTTCCCTTCATTAACTAACTATGCTTGGTAAACACTCTTTTCTACTTAACTTCCTTCGATGCCTGAGTGAGCTCGATAGAAACTACCTTCTGTATAGAGTAAACTTAGGAATGCTTCATAGACTAAGAAAATTGTCTTCATTGACCAAGTGAGCTCGACATGCACTATCTATTAGCTGATATGACATTTGTGTAACAAGGACAATACACAATTAATCAATTATATCCAACAATCTCCCTCTTTGGCATTGATGGCAACACAATATGTCATAGAAAAATAAAATTTTGAGAACAAGACTCCCTCTATAAATGAGCTTCTTAAATTTCTCTTTCTACAAAATTTTAGAAAGATATGATAGTAGACTTCTCCCTCTTTGAAAACCTATGCCAAAGATAATTCTGATTCGCATCAATGTACCTTGAGTACAAATTCATCTGCAATATGTCCTTATCAATACTACATCAACTGATTGATCTTCAACTTGGTTCATGTTGATGCATCACCAAACTTTATGTAGTGAGCTTTAGATAGGGGAATCACCCCTAGCTTACCTCTTAGATACAAAAATACATCCTTAGGTAATGGCCTGGTGAATATATTTGCAATTTGTTCTTTTGTGTGTGCATATTCCAATCTAATTTCTTTGTCCTAAACTAATTCTCTTCCAAAGTGATATTTGATAGCAATGTGCTTTGTTTAGAATGCATCACTAGATGCTTTGATATGTTGATTGCACTAATGTTATCACAATACATCACTATTGGCTCTTTGATTTCAACCTTCATTCCAACCAACAACTATTCGAACCAAAAAATGTTAGAGCAATTCACTATTGCTGATCCATATTTTGCTTTTGCTATAGATTGAGATGTGCAATTTTACTTCTTTCTTGTCCAAGATACTAGCTTTTTACCAAGAAAGAATGCTCCACCACTAGTGCTTTTTCTATCATAAAAATTTCCTATCCAATCAGCACTAGTAAATACTTTCAGGTCAAGGTTGCCTCCAAGTTTGTACCATAAGCCATAGTCTTTAGTACCTTTCAAATATCTTAAGGTTCTTTTTACTGCCATCATGTGGTTTTCTCTAGGTTTAGCTAAGAATCTTGCCACTATCCTAACTGCTAAGGAAATGTTAGGCCTTGTATGTACCACACACTATAGTTTCCTAATCATTGATCTATATAAGGTCCAATCTACTTCTTTGGAGTCATCATCTTTGGTAAGATTAAGTCTAGTACACATGGGGGTTCCAACTAGTTTTGAATCTTCCATTCCAAATTTCTTGAGTATCTCTTTGATATACTTAGATTAAGTGATATAGATACCATTTTTGTTCTGCTATATCTACAATCCAACAAAGAATTTTATTTCTCAAAACATGCACATCTCAAATTCCTTATTCATTTCATCTGAAAATGCTTTGCATAAATCATCATTTCCTATGAATAGAGTATCATCCACAAATATTTCTACAAACACAATCTTCTTGTCTGGTCCTTCCTTGATGCATAGGATGCTATTATCATTTGTTCTTTGAAAACCAATCTATATCAAGTAGATATGTAGTCTCTCATACCAAGCTCTAGGATCTTGTTTCAGACTATATAGGGCTTTGTGTAATTTGTAGACCATGTCCCTTTTGTCTAGATCAACAAAACCTTTTGGTTTTTTAATGTAGACTTTCTCATCAAGAATTCCATTTAGGAATGTAGATTTAACATCCATCTGATATACTTTGAATCCTTTGTGAGATGCATAAGCAAGTAAAGTCCTAACACCTTCTAATCTTGCAACAAGGGGAATAGTTTCACCATAGTCAATACCTTCTTCTTGAGAATAACCTTTACATACCAACCATGCTTTATTTCTTGACATCTTTCCATCTTGATTTAGCTTATTTTTTAATACCCATTTTGTACCAATTACATTTTTGTCTTTGGGCCTAGGTACAAGAGTCCAAGTTTTATTCTTTTCTATCTGTTCTATTTCTTCATTCATAGCCTCAATCCAACTTTCATTTTCCAATGCATCTTTAACACTTCTAAGTTCAAGTTCAGCAAGTAAACATGTACCTTTTAGTTTGCTTCCTTTGATTGTTCCATCAGATTTATCTGCAATGATCTGATCAGGTGCATGATACCTTTTGACATATTTAGCCAATATAGGTTCTTTGGCTTTTGAATGAACTACACCGTCTTAATTTAGAATTTCAACTTCTAGCTCAGGTCCTTCTATCTGTGGTTCAGGTTCTTCATACTCAGTATGCATGAACTCAGTAGCCTCTAAATGTGACTTGGGTTGCTATAACTTGGTTTGAACTTCTTGTAACTCAATAGCTGATGGAGATTTGGTCAATTTGGGAGATGAAGTCTCCTTTTTTTCAAATGTGTTTAGCAATGTATCAGGTTCATAGTAGACAAATCTTCTAGTTCCTTTTTTCTTTTTTCTATTGTATTTTCTGCAAACTCATCAATTCTCACATGTGCACTTTCTATGATTTTGTGAGTGAATAAATTAAGACATTTGTATGCTTTACTTCTATAGGAATATCCTAAAAATATACCTTCATCACCTTTTACATCAAATTTTCCTTTTCTAGATTCTTTCAAGATATAACATTTGCTACCAAATACTTTCAAGTAACTTACATTAGGTTTGTAGCCATACCATAGTTCATAGGAAGTTTTGTTTGAGTCCTTCAACTGAACTTGGTTCAAAGTATGAACTATAGTGTTGATAGCTTCCTTCCACTATTTGATAGCAACATTTTTCTCAATCATTAGTGTTCTTGCACAATCCATGATGGATCTATTTCTTCTTTTAGGTATTCCATTCTACTTAGGAATACTAGGGGCTAATACTTGTCTTTTGATTCCTCCTTCAATGTAGAAATTTTTGAATTCATTTGAGATGAATTCACCACCTTTATTTGGTCTTAAGCATTTTAATCTTTTTCCAGTTTCCTTTTCTACTCTTGCAAGATACCATTTGAATTTCTCAAAAGCCTCTAATTTTTCTCTTAGATACATAACAGTCATCATTCTCATAAAAAAAACAATGAAAAACTTCTCTCCACTATAAGTTTCTATTCCAATGGGCCCACACAAATTAGTATGCACAATTTCCAAGACATTTTTTGACTAATAGTTTTTTCTTTTAAAACTTGTCTTTCCCATTTTACCAATTTGGCAATTCTTTCATAATCCAACATTAGGTTTCTTCAAATTAGGAAGATCTCTTACTCTTTTGAGTTTGCTAATCTTGACCATATTATCAAAGTTTACATGACATAACCTTTTGTGCCATAACCAACTTTCTTCTACTGGAGCAATGAAACATGAACAATCACCAAGATCAAGATAAAATAGGTTACCTTTTGTTTGCCTACCTGATCCAATCATATTTCCTTGGTTATCCCACAATCTTGCTTTTCTATTCATGAATTCTACATTGAATCCAATGTTGTTCAACTATGCCACACTTAGTAAATTATGTTTTAGTCCTGCAACTCAATAGGCATTGTCACATACAAGTTCATTGGTTAATAAGATGTGGCCTTTCCCTTTTATGCAACAAAGTTCATTATTTGCAAACATTACACCACCTCCATCACAGTGTTCAAAATTTTCAAACTTAGTTTTATCTCTAGTCATGTGATGAGAACATCTACTATGTATGATCCATGTGTCATTTTTTCTAAGATGAGAGACAAGTGTCATCTTATCTCTTTCATCATTAGATTCACCTTTTATAGCAATATATACTATTTTATCTTCACTATTATTAGAATCTTTAGCCATAAAAAAAGTTTTCCTACCTTTGTCTTTGTAGTATTTGAGACTTTTGAATTCCTTCTTGCCTTTGTAGTTGTGGCTTTTATTCTCTTCCTTGCCTTCTTTGTTTGGGAACCTAGCAGATTTATGACCAATTTCTTCATAAGAAAAACATATTAGAGAGATTTTACTTTTTTACTTTCCTCTGCTCCTAGAATATTTCTTTGCAAGTGAAGCTTCAACAATTTCAAGATCATTGTCTAAACTTTCTTTAGTTTCTTCTTCACTTTTTGATTGAATATCTTTTATTTTCTTTCCATTCTCTTTGAGGGAGAGTTTAGCTTCAAATGTAGATTCAATATTCTTGGAAGCAGGAACATAGTTCTCAAAATTGTCTAGTTCAAAAGTTGTCAATCTTCCTACTAGGGCATCAAAACTTAACTTGTGATTTGGATCACATCTCTTTTCTTGGATAGAAGATGCTATAATTGCATAGATAGGAAGCAAAGTTTTGAGTACTTTACTTACAATAGTTTCTTCTTTGATTTAACCTCTAGATGCTTAGATTGCACTAACACTAGCCTTTATTCTTTTCAGATATTTTCCAACATTTTCATCTCCTCTCATCCTTATTTGATAAAATTTTCCTCTAAGGATTTTTGCTTTGCCTCTTCTTACATTGTAATCTCCTCCATAGATTTCTTTTAGCTTGTTCCACATATCAAAAGTAGTTTTACAATATTTGACCTCATCAAATTCAGCATAATTGAAAGTAGATGCAATCTCAATCATCATGATGTTATGGTTCTTCTTCTTAGCAATATCATCAATTGATAATGTTCCAGTGGGATTTTTATATTCTTCATCAAGATATTTGCATCCTAAATAACTAATGGTAGCTAGATGAAGCCTTATATGTCTTTTCCATGCTGTAAAGTTATCTATATTCAGCTTTGGAATCTCTCTCTTGTAAGACATCCTGATCTTTAGCTTAGGTCCTTGAAACATTCTCGACAAGCACCAAAATCTCTAATACCAATTGTTGGAAATATAAGAGGAGTAACTGGGGGGGGGGGGGATCAATTACTACTAAAATAAATCACAAATCCCTTGGATGTCAACTATAAAATTCAAACTGATTAAATTGGTTACTACTGATACTTGGTAAACACATAGAAATTGTTGTAACTTGATAAATGTAGAGTGTGAATTACTTTAGTAAATCTTAGGATGTTAATTTCTTGCAAGCATGAAAGAAATAAAATGAACACATGAGGCACCAGGATTTAATGTGGAAACCCAATTTGGTAAACACCACCAATGTAACTAGTTTCCATTTTTAACTCTTCTAAAGTGAGGCCTATTAGGAGCCGACCTTGATAAAGGTTACAAAACACATTATTAGGTGTGACCTTGTTGAAGGATTTAATCACCCTGTTAGGAGTGGCCTTGCAAAAGGTCTTGAAAAAATTCAAAGGAATTTCCACCTTGTTAGAGGATTTTCAAATGACTGTTAAACCAACTCTATTAAGAGATTTTAAATCACTTCTACAATGGTTAGAGAGTAACAATAGAATGACCTGATTGTGATGCAACTAAATTGTTGATTATAGATCTCTGCTCTAATTCATACTTAATGCTTTTTGATCGAATAATAATTTTCTCTATCACAAGGATATCTCTTTGTCCTTCAAGTTTTCTTCCTCTTCTTATCTCTTTCAACTTATTCAAGTTGCACACATTACATATTTGAAATCACAACTTGACCTTCTACTTATACCTTTTAGATTATCAACTTGGCTCAAATACAGATTAGAATAACCAATATTCGTCACCTTAGTTAGCTAGAATCAATAGCTAAAGTGATTAAGCTTTATATTCAAAAATAAAAAATTCCTTTGGTAGTTGACCCAACTCGATAGAAACTAATTCTAAAGTGATTTCCTATATTAACCAACAAAATCTTGATTAACACTATGAACTTAAAAAATTCCTTTGGTAATTGAGTGAACTCAGTTAACATTGACTTTGTTCAACTTTCTCTTCATTAACTAAGTGAACTCAGTTAACACTCTTTTTTTCTTAACTTCCTTCAATGCTCAAGTGAGCTCGGTAGAAACTACCTTTTGTACAGAGTAAACTTTCGAATGCTTAGTAAACTAGGAAAACTATCTTCATTTACCAAGTGAGCTCAACATGCATTGTCTATCAACTGATATGACATTTGTGTAAAATCAAGGACAACACACAATTAATCAATTGTATCCAATAGATCAAGTGTCAGTATTGACCAAGAAAGTTAGTTGATGCCAAGCCAAGAAATTCTAGATAGTGATTGAGTGATTAAATGATGACTGAGCGTTAGAACTTAGTGATTTCTAAGTGATAGTATTTTGAATATGTTTGAGGAATTATGATTTTCAATTGACTCAATTGATTTATTGGGATATTTAAACCATGTTGAAGATAAAGTTGATGAGTTGGATTATTAAATTCAAGGAGAGGACTAGGAAAATACCTATGAGATGGATTATAGATAAGTTTCTAGAGGATGATGAAGAAGGTGGATAGATGTAATGAATTTGATAAACTAGATCATAAATCCTAAGATCTACAGTGATCATGGAAAATGTAAAACCAAGGATTATCTTTTTAAGGAGGTATAGAGCCAAATTATTTTTGGAGTATGCACATAGAGAAAGGAGGATTAAGGACACACAAGTGTGGTTGTGAGAGTGATGTTGTTGATGTTTATTGTTATAATTCTTTAGAATAACTAAGAGGGGGGTTGAATCAGTTATTCAAGGTCCAATGCCACTTTTTCTCTCAATTCTCAATAGCACATAACTGAAACTATCATGCATGTAATTTGAACATTAAGCAATCATGAAAAGTAGACATGTATCACATCATAACACTAAGAATTTGATAACCCATAAACCCTCCAGGAATAAGAAGGTAAAACTGGGGTGGAGATGATACCCACAAAATAATTGCACAATTTGATTTCAACCACTTTTGATGGTCTGCCCTGTTAAAAGCCTACCCTATTAAAGGCTACAACACATTGTTAAATGTGACCTTGTTAGAGGATTTTACCATACTGTTAGGAATGGGCCTGGTTAAAGGACTTTGGAACATTCACTTGGAATGTCACCCTATTAAAGGATTTGCAACATGGCTATTAAACCAACCTAAGTTCATTGGATTTATCTTAACTATTACAATTGTTAGGGAGTAACAACAATGACTTTTGATCCGATACAACTTACAACATATCTTACAAATTATAGATCACACTTTAGTTCAATCCTTTTCTTGGCTTTAATCCCTATAGCTCTGAAAGCTTGTCATCTGAAGCTTTGTCATCTTGAGTCTTCTTACTCATTACACCAATGCAATCATCCTTGTGGTCATCTATCGAAACAGAGTCTCTGTGCTTTCTTCCTCCTTAGCACCTTTTCTAGCACTTCATGCTTTCATGCTTGACCTTCTCTCCTCTATATGCTTCGTGACCTTATGACTCCTTAAATATAAATTTGGAATACCTTTTTCCGCTCGATTCTCCCTCTCCAACTTTAGGGTTCCAAAAAATTAGGTAAGATACAATTTATCTATCCCATATTTTTTCTCTTGTCTAGAAACTTCATCTAGAATTCAATTGTATTTGTCAAAAATGGTTTACATAGTGTTTTGTGCCACCAACTCATCATTCTTATCTTCTATCCGATTCAAAAAATTCTAGATAAAAACTATGTTGGCTTAAATTTGGAAAAGTTTCAATTTTCAAAATAATGCAGCAACTCAGCATTATTGATTTACTGATGCTCGACACCCTCTGTATTACTTAGCTTCAGTATTCTTCTCGGCATCTGATCTTTTCTCGGCATCTAAAGATTACTTGGCACTTGATATTTACTTGGAACTTAAATCTTACTCAACACTTAGAAACATACTTGGTACATATATCTTTTCTACTACTCGGCACCTGATTTTCACTCGGTACCTAAAGACTGCTCAGCACCTAAAGATCACTCAGCACACACTAAGTTGGAATTTTCTTGGCTTCAACTAAGAATATGTTTGACACTAACTAGCTTGCTCGACACTCTCTTATGAACTTAGTTAGGCTATACAAATGACTTAGCTAAACCTTACATCTTTGATATGTCTTGGTGTTTCTATCCTTTGTGTTTTAGAGTATGTCATCAATACACTATTTCATCAATGGCTTAGCAGATCCTTGTACTTCATTACAACATCATAACTTCAACTTTTCTCTAGGTACTCTAGTTACGTCTTATTGATTGCCACCTCCTTGTCAATCAACCAACTTGTAGTATTTGGATCTCTAAAGCAATTATCATTCCTGCAAGTAGCAAGTTTGACATCAATGACAAAAAAATGATAGAAAACATTCTTACCAGTTCCATTACACTTCATTCATGAGCTTTTCAATCATTTCCAATAGTTGATAAGTAAATCTGAGCAGAAGGCTTGAGTTTTGATGTGAAGGGGATGAATGCTTGAAGAGTTTCCAACCAATTTAAAGAACATAGATGTCAAGGGGAAAATTATCAATAAATCAAGACATGAGCCTAATAGCAATTTGAAACCTCAAAAAGTGAGTTCTAAAAATACAGATCAAAACCCTATTGTTTCCTTTCTAATCATTGTAAATATTTTTTATTGAAATTCTTTTAACAAAGGTTGACCTACCAGTCATTTGAACAACTTAACAATCTATGTAAATCCTTTAGCAAGGTGATATTCTAAATGGAATGATCAAAATCCACTGACAAGGCCACTCCTAACATGGTGATTAAATCCTTTAACCAAGTTGCATTTAAAAATGTGTATTACAACCTTTAAAATTGTTGGCTCCTAACAAAGATCACTTCAAAAGAATGAAAAAGTGGTGACATGTTGTTGGTGGTTTTTCTCAAATTGGGTTTCCATGCAAAATACTAGTGTCAGACTTATGTTGAATGTTTTATATGTTTTACATTTGATGAAGATACATTAAAAAAAGTATGTTATGTTTAGGAAATTTTTTCTTTATCAGTACAGTAAAGATTTAGCAAAAACATGATAAGCATAATGATGAGTGTTTTGATGTTTAATTGTTTAAATGTTGCTTATGGACCTTGAGTAACTAATTCACCCCCCTCTCAGTTATTCTAAACCTTTCTAACACCACCCTAGTAAAATTTGGAATTTCACTAGCCATAGTAGCAGAAGATGGACCACCTCTTCCCACAACACCACTATCCACCTCAACACAATCTGGCATTAGAGAAACTTCTACCACCATCACAACGATACCACTAGCCAAAGATAAAATATTGCTCATCAATCCATCACCATGACCTTTCTCAATAGAGAGAGAAAAATTTTCCCCTTCTACTTCACCACTACTAAGAGTAGACCCACCAACTATGCTATCACTCATCTTTCCTCATTTAACTTGAACTTGGATGTGAACCAATGAATGATAGTCCTCTACCTATGAGTTTTTTTATTTAACTATTATTAATTTTTTCTTGCCCGTTATTTGTTCACTTGCCAAAAAATACACTTGATCCAAGGATGAAAGGAAAATACCTAGCTTGTACCATCCAAAGATGCAATTTCAGAGGGGAGTTGGAAGGCCAAGCTAGTAGATTCTACAACTTGCCCATTCTTCCACTAATAATCCTCCATGGCTTTTGCCCCATGTGAATTCCAACACCCATTTTAGCTTTTATAATAATGATTTTGAACCCTACACTCTATCTCATCTCAACATTGTTTCTATAATGTTTAAAGACCTTTAGTTTGGAATTAGCAACAATCAAGGAAAGTGCCAAGAATAGAGAAAATACATCAATTATAGATCTAGGTCTCAAATTTTACACCAATCATTGTAAAAGAGGATCATTATATCTTCCTAGAAAAGTTCATCATTGAGCATGAAAACATTCCCCAACTGTTTAACTTTATTGGGCCTTTGAACAATAGAATTTGACCTATTATGATCAAAGATAATTTTTCTTTAATCTTTGAACACTTAGGCTCTAATCTCAACCAACACCCATTGAACATTTCTAAATGGACATGGTTAGGGAAAGCTTAAAAATCCAACCAAAACATCAATAAGGGTTACTTAGTGAAAACTTTATCACTGCAAAAATGTGTCTCAAATTTTTACACATTTTGAAGACACAATATCTCATTTACATTTTCTCACTCCTATCTTGATTTTAATAAGTGGTAAGTACCAAACAAATTACTTAATCCCAATGTGGATATAGGGCACATGAGGTGATATTTTTGTAATCTTCTATTAGTATGATTTTCTCCTTAATTGTACCTAGATTTGATAGCTTTTCTACATCATTGGCCTCCCTTAGCACATGGGTAATTCTGAAATCTTCTAAGCCATCAATCAATCATCAAATTAGCCTACTGTACTTATTCAAATACCAAGGTTTCATTTCTCCTTTTTCCATGTCATTGACAACCAATTGTGAGTCTCCTTCTAAATGGATCTTATGTGACCAAAGCTTTAATCCCAATGAAATAACTTGTACTACTACTAGAAATTTATCTTAGTTGTTCATTGCATTGACCACCTTCTTTTCTATCATTGCCAAAATGCTACCATATTCACTTTTATCTTTTACACCTATACTCAATGGCCCAAGTTTCCTTTTTACACACCATCAAAATTGATGATGATCAATCCACATCTAATAATTTGTACTAAATAACTTCACTTGTAACTTCGTGATGATTAAACCTAAAAGAACTAATGGGAGAGAAAATGCTCATTTTGACTACTATTCAAAACTTACCTGTTTTCAATTTTTCACAAAACATAGTTTTTTATTCCCCCAATTATGCATATATTTACAAACAATCATTTAAACAAAGAGTTTTCTCTAAAAAATCCCAAAATTAAGATGAAGTTTTATAAGAAAACAACTTTCTAAGAACTTAAAAAATAAAACTAAAACATGATTTTGGAAGAAAGAATGAAATATTATAGCTCAAAAAATTTGTCAAACTTGTTTACTATAAAGTTGAAGTCAATCAAAAATCCAAATAAATCATCACAAGGAATCCAAATGTAAAATTTCATAAAAATGAAAATCTAGGTCAAGTTATTACCTATGCTCTAAAAAGCATAAAAGAACATAACAACAACCAAAGAGGGGATTAAAGGTGCCAATTGAATCTAGCCCATGTTGATCACTTCAAACAAAGTACGTACTACCTATCAAAGACAAACCACAAGATGCATTGGCCAAAATGAAATTGTGAATGAGAAAGACACATTCACTTGTAATAAAAGAAAAGGCCAAATTCACCCAAAAGCCTAAAATCAACAACACAACCTTTGAAAATAAAATCTTGCAACCACTCGAGCATAAAAAGAGTTAATGTTGGGATGGATCCAAGAATAAGAGTGACTTGGGAGGATGTTTTTAAATTTAATTTCTAAATGTTAATTTTTTAAAAAATGACATATTAGCTAATGGTTAACAATGATATTCCAAATAATTCAATAGTTGAGATTGTTAAATTTAGAAGGAACTAGAAGGACGAGACCATGGACACAATTTAGTATAACATATAAAATAAAAAGTAATCTTGTATTTTATGGAATATTCTATAAAGAATTTTTTTCCTTAAAGCCTTTGGTTTTATCATTGATGTTAATGTTATTCCATAAGTTAGCAATCAATGATTAATAAAAAGAAAAGTTAATATCAAAGGAATAATTTTAATATGACATGTAATGTTTTTAGCATGTTCTATTCAATATTTAATTATGCAGGTTGGTAGAGGCATCTATATTTAGTACATGCATCTAACAACTTGCTCCAAAACTTCTATATTTTATTTCTCCAATAAAATGTTGTGGTTGGTTAGAAAATAACATCAGATACAATCCCATTTTTTTGATTTTCACGATGCTCTAAATCTTAAGGAATAATGGTTCTATTTATTCCATCTACCTATCCTCATGTCAAACACACAAGAATGTACGCTTCTAGTAAATATAATTATGGATAATTGATGATGTTGTTGGAAAAGAAACCTAATTTTTTTCTTTTATTTCATTGCAAGTAAAATATGTCTAGATACATGTGTATCTAGTTTCTTTTCTCATTTTTCCTTTGGTTGTGAATTCTTTATTTTTAAGCCTTTGTAATCTTTTTCAATAGAGATGCAATAAATATATATTTTCAAAATTGTATTCTTTTGTAAAATCTAGATTTGGTATCAAACCTTTAGGATTGTGAAGGCTTCTGCATGGAAAATAATACTTTGCAAATTCTTGAATTTAATGGACCCGATTATCAATATTGGTCAATCAAATTGAATATTTTTATCCTAGAAAAATCTTTTTGGGACATTATTGAATCAGCGTATGAGGATCACTGATATTCCAATGATCTTCAAGGTAATGATAGGAGAATTAAGAAGGAAGTTGAAAATAAAAATGCAATGGCTCTATTTTAGATTTAGATGGCTCTTGGTAAGATCTTGTTTCCTAGAATTGCTGATGCACAAACATCAAAGAGTCATGTAATACTCTAAATGATGCTTACCATGGTAATAATTATATTAATGTTGTCAAGATACAAACTTTAAAAAGAGAATAGGAGAATTTTAAAATGAAGGAAATTTAGAGTGTGGGAGAGTTTTGTGTAAGATTCAAGGATGTGGTTAGTAAAATGGCCACTTTAGGTGAACCTATAACCTGAGAACATGTGATATAGAAGGTGTTGAGATCATTAACCCCAAGATGAATCAATGTAGCCATCATTATGGAAGAGAGAAATTATATTTTCACCTTGGAGGATGATTAGCTAGTTGGATCTCTTGTGTCACATGAGGATAGATTAAGAGATACATGAAACTCTAAGATAAATATGATCTAAAGAAGAGGTCAAAGTTTGAATTATCCATGAGGAAACATAGGAAGATTTAGAAGTAGATTTGATCAAAATAATATTTAGTGCTAATAGTGCACTAAGTATGAACACTTTGAGAAAGACTGTAGATTCAAATTAGGTAGTAACAATAATGCCAATTATGCAAAAAAAAAATTAAGATTCTTTTTCAAATATTTTTTTTTTTGTGTTTTGGAAAAGCTGAAAATAATTTGAACAATGTTTGGTATTTGAACTCAGGGTGCTCTAATCACATGTTGTGTAATAAGGAGATATTATAAAAACTTGATGATGGTTTTTAGTCTAGTATTACACTTGGCAATAACAATACAATGAAGGTTGTAGCCAAACGAGCCATGGGTATCTAGACAAAGGAAGGCATGAATAGTGTTCAAGATATTTATTCTACTCCAAAGTTGAAGCACAATTTATTAAGTGTTGGGAAGCTATGTGAGAAGAATTATAAAGTTGTATTTGGGAATATGAAATGCACTATCTATGATAAGAATCATGACAACAAATTGGCTATAGTTGTTGCTATGATAAAAAATAAGATGTTCCCTTTGAATTTTGGTAAAAATAATAAATAAATTGTCAATAAATTATAAGTTATGAGGATAAAATTTGGTTGTATCATCTCACATATGACCATTTGAAATTTAATGGTTTGATTATTCTTACATCAATTGCTTTAGTTCTTGTGTTGTCTTAGGATGAAGAGAATACTAGGATATGTGAAGGATGTGCAAAAGGAAAGCACGAAAGGGAATCATTTGCAAAAGCCAATGCATGGAGGGCACATCACCCACTTCAAATTACTCATTCTAATATATGTCGTCCTATGCAAACACAAAGTTTGTGCAAGTCATCATATTTTTTCACTTTTATTGATAATTTCTCATGCATGTCTTGGGTGTAATTTTTGGAGATGAAGGATGAATGCCTTCATACATTTAAAAGGTTTTGAGCTCATGTAGAGAATGAAAAAGGGAAAACAATCAAATTTTTTAGAATATATCATGGAGGAGAGTATTTCTCAAAATATTTTTATATTTTTTGTGAGATGAATGACACCAAAATAAAAATCACAACTACATACACACCTAAACAAAATGGAGTGGTTGAAAGGAATAATTATACTATGGTGGAAATGACAAGCAACAGGTTACAAACCAAAGATTTAAAAAATTTATTTTGGGTAGATGTAGTTTCTACAACTATCTATATTCTCAATAGGAGTCCTACATGTTCCCTAGGTAAGATGGCTCCCTATGAAGCGTGGTATGAAAAAATGCCTAATGTAAATCATTTTAAAGTTATTTTTTTCTTGGTTTATATTCACATACCTGATCATAATAGGAAAAAGTTAGATGCAAAAAGTGAACCATGTATTTTTGTGGGTTATAGTGAGGAAAGGAAAGCTTATATATTGTTTAATTATGTTACTAATAAGGTTTTTGTCTTAAGAGATGTAATTTTTGATGAAGGGGGAGTTTACGATCACCAAAAAAGCCATGTTGAAAAGCCAAGATCTATTTTGAATGATGATATTATTGATAATAATGATTATTTGAAGAAAAATAATTGTTCTATTTCAAGATCCTCATGTCCTCCAAAAATCCCCTTATCAAGTCCAAGCACAAGTCAAAATTCAACTCCAAGGGCTACAAAGAAGATGAGAAGAATGAATGATATTTAACAAAGGAGTCAAAATCAAGCACATGAATAAGATCAAATAGGTGAGATAGTAAATTTTTCTTTACTTTCTCAAGCTGATTTTGAAGCATCATATTTTGAAGATGCATGTTCTAATGAGCTTTGAATGCAAACAATGAAAGAGGAGATGTATCCAATCGATAGAAAGGAGACTTGGGAGCATGGAGAGCTTCTGCATGAGAAGAAGAAGATTGAAAACAAATGTGTCTACAAGATTAATTATAATAGTGATAGGCAAGTTGAAAGAAATAAGGAAATATTACTTGATAAAAATTTTACTTAAAGGTATGTCATTCATTATGAAGAAAATTTTGCACAAGTCTAGCAAGACAAGAGACAATTAGGATGCTAACTTATATTGCAGCACAAAGGAATTGGAGTATTCACCACATAGATATGAAAAGTGCTTTTGGTTACTTAGACTAAGAGGTATATGTAGGAAAGGCATAGGGATTTGAAGTTCAAGGAAAAGAAGATCATGTGTACAAGTTGAGGAAGGTGTTTGATGGTCTCAAGAAATCACCACAAGAATGGTATGTGATTGATGGGCATTTTCAATTGAATGGCTTCCAAAGAAGTAAGAATGAACCTACCCTTTAGTATAAACAAGAAGATAATTATATTATTAGTGTATGTTTGTATGTTGATGGTTAATTATATATGGGTAGTTGTTCTAAAATAAAAGATGAATTCAAAGCTACTATACTTAATGAATTTGAGATGAAAGATCTTGGTCTCATAAAATATTTTCTTCTAATGGAAGTTTATCAAGGTAAAGATGAATTTTTATTTGTCAAAAAAAGTATGCAAATGATATGTTGAAGAAATTTTATATGGCTGATTGTAAACCTCTTTCCACTACATTTTCTCATGGATTTGTGTTATGTGGAGAAGATGGTGTTGAATTAGTTGATGAGATAAATTACAAAAGTATTGTTGAGAGTTTGATGTTTCTGACCCACACAATACATTATATTTCTTATTCAATTTCTCTTATTTAAAGGTAAATAAAAAATCCATCAAAGATACATATGAAAGTAGGAAAAAGGATTTTGAGGTATGTTAAGGAACTATTGATTTTTGGTATTCATTACTACTCTTCTAGAAAATTCAATCTTGTTCAATTTAGTGATTCAGATTGGGGATGTAGTGTGGATTACTATAAGTCTACATATGGAAATTGTTTCTCTTTTAGTCCTAGCTTGATTATATTTAATTCAAAGAAATAAAGCATTTTTTAATCTCTTGTCCACATAAGTAGAATATGTTATCATTACTTGAACTAGTATACAAGATCTTTTTCTTATATAGGTTCTTGTAGAAACTGGGGATAAGAAAATTCAGCCCATAGTAATTTATTATGACAATGTTGGTGCTATTAAGTTATTAAAAAATCAAGTTCACCATAGCGAGACAATATTTGTTTAGTTGAAGTATCATTTCATCCATGACTTGGAATAGAAAAAGGAAGTTGGTTTGAAACACATAAACACCCAAGATCAACTAGAAGATATTTTCACCAAGGTAGTTGAAAAAATTCATTTTTTTGTTCTTCATGATCAAACTACGAGTCCACTTGGCATCAAGTAAAGTTTGTGAATTTATGATGCTACTAAAAAAGAAAAAAGAGTTTTATCTTAAGAAGTTTTTTAGTTAGTATTTTAGTGTTTTATGCAAATAAAGTTCTATATGAATATGTTTAGGATTGAGTTTTTTTAGTTTTTTTTTTTAAATTTCATTGCAAATAAAACATGTCTAGACACGTGTATTTAGTTTTTTGCTCACTTTTTCCTCTAGTTGTGAATTCTTTATATAGAAGCATTTGTAGTATTTTTTAATAGAGATGCAATAAAGATATATTTTCAGAATTTTATTCTTTTGTAAAATCTACAATAATCACTTCCTCTCACTAGGATGATAGGATATTTGTGTGGTGAGAGAGAATTTAAAAATAATGATAATTTGGTAAAGAATGAATTGATGAAAATGGTATTAGTTAAATATTATTATTTAATAAAAATGTAAGTATTATTGATCTTTAAGTGATGTTTTTTATAAGTTAATAAACTCTATAGATGGAGATGTGATTTTTATTTTGAATGACAAAGAGTCTAAAAATTACCTTTTAGATAGAAAAATCATTTGTATTTTTAAAATTCAATATCTCAGAAAGTGTTTATCACTTCTTAATGATCAACACTCACAATCCTCTCTTATCAAATTGGGTTTGTAAGACATTTATTTTAAGAGACTTTTGGACTTTATTTTTCATTAGTTTGGACATGTTTTAGAAATAGATCATATGTTTAAGAACAATGATTTTTTTTTATAAAAAGAAACTAATGAATAATACCAAGATTAGTACTCATGATTTTGTAACAGACTTAGGCGAACTCTAATAGTATAAGTTTTTCATGTCTTATAAAAGAAAATATTTGAATAACAAAGATGGATGAAAAAGAAAAGATATAATTTATAGGGAAAAGATAAAAATCTAGATCAAGTAACCAATGAGTTAATGGAATGAGAAAAGGATTCAATTTGTAGAAGATGTTTATTATAGTGACAAAATAAGGGTTTAGTTTTCTTTCAAATAGATGGTATCAAGTCTAAACTAATATATTTATATTAACTCTATAAAGTTGGTTTTGTCATGTTTACATTTATAATTTTTATATTACATGAGGAAGGCTATTTTTTTCAAACTAACAGAGGTGTAAAATTTTTATTGAATACCAAAGAAAACAGAACAATAGAAGAAACAAAGAGAACTTTAGAGATTTATCCTCATCCACAAGTTGATCCAACATCTAAGACAAATCAAGGGGAAGTATCCTATGATCATTCGTGTTCTAATCCGACATATGCTTGGAGGCCCATTTAACCAAACAATCAGCCACACCATTCCAGTCACATTGGATATGCATAAAAGACACAAAATCTAAAGAATTACATAACTGAGTGATCTATTGAATAACCAAATCCAAATGCCAATCCATGTCCCCAAAGTTCTGTCTATTCAATAAATTCACAACCACCTGTGAGTCAGTCTCATAGATAATTCTTCTCTAGCATTGTTGACAAAACTGTTCCACTGTAACCAAGATAGCAAGGGCTTCCATGAGGTTATTTGTATGGTAACCCTTGTATATAGAAAATAGAAACTAAAAATCACTAGAGCTGTCATGGCCAACTCCCCCAATACTAGCTGGTTTAGGATTTCCTTGAGAAGAACCATTAGTGTTAATTTTAAGAACTCTATCCTTGAGAGGAGACTAATACTCCTCATGATTAACACACTAAGAGTGCTACCTAACTCTATTCCTAGAGAATCTATGGGGGAATGACAAAGTTTCACCCTGAAGAGGAAATGAAAGGCATGAGTAAATGCCAACATTGCTACAAGGATCCAAACCTCCACCAATGTTGCATTTAGCTAGGAGTGTCTCATGAAGAGAACTAGCAATTTTTTTCTAGAGGTGCTTGATCTCAAGTTGCACATCATGAAAGATCCTCCTATTTCTCTCAAGAAAGACATGCCATAAAATAAGGGAAGGGCCAATAGTTCAAGCAACCTAAAGAAAAGAAGTCTTGGAAGGTGGATGGCCCAGACAATCCTAGAACGTAGAAAAGGAGGAGACATGCCAACATGTTCATCCCCACACACTCCACCAAAAGTGCCAAATCTGTTTGATAAAGGAGCACTAGAAAAGAAGGTGAGAACTAGTCTCTTCACTATTGCAACATAAGACACAAATGTAGGGCCCCTGAAAGCCTCTCTTGTAGAGATTCTCCCAAGTAATACAATGATTATAAACTAGAATCTAGAGGAAAAAGTTACACTTAGGCCAAGAAAACCTATTCCAAACTCTCTTCCACCAAGAGACCTTCACCTCACCAAAAAGTTTCCTAGTTATCCCAAGATACCCTAAAGAGATAGAATACTTTTTAAAAGACCTCCCCAAGCCAAAAGATCAAGTTCCTATAGAGATCTACACTCCCTAGAAGCCAATATCTAAGAAAGTTCCAACTAATCCCCCATAGAGAAAATTCTTCCATATGTAACCAACATCACAGCCTAGGTTATAAGCCTCCCTATAATGAGCCACCTTATTCCATCTAGAAGAAAGGAAAAAAAATCACAAAGAGGTTACAAGTGCACATGAGAGGACAAGAGAGGAGGGTGCCCATTCTAGGAATCACTCCAAAATAGAGCCTCAGTGCCTTTGTTATATTTCCAAAAAAGACTTCTCTTTACTAGGTGAGCACCAATCCTAAGGATATTTCACACCACAGAGCCTCTTTTCTCAAGAGAAAACCTAGAAATATCTAAAGGTTCAACACTAGGTAAATACTTCTATGACAGGATATGAGCCCAAAGCTGAGACTAACCAGAACACCAGTGCCAATAGAGCTTGGTAGAAAGAGCTTGACTACACAAGATAATAGAATGAAGGCCAAGAACTCCTTCCTTTTTTGACCTACAAATAGTATTCCAATTGATGAGGCTCCATTTGGTATTTTGCAAATTGCTACTCCAAAGAAATCAGCGAGAGAGAGCATCAAATTCCTTAGGAAAATAGTTCAAGGTAATTTGAACCATGCTTCTATATACGAGGAGGGCCTAAATATTAGATTGTAAGAGAGTCACCCTATTAGCAGTAGAGAGCCACCTATGATTCCAATGATTGACTTTTTGTCAAAGCTTGTTGAGCAAGTTGTACTAGAAAAGCCTAGGCTATCTTCCCACCACAATAGGGACCCCCAAGTAAGTTAGAGGGAGAGAATATTTACATGTACTAGTTAAGTGAATATTTCTAATGATCTTGATATATATAATTGATCAATATTGATTTTATCATGTTTAAATAAAAAGTGTTTATGACAATCTAAATATAGAGTTCTATCATAATAAATGAAGAGTTAGATAGATGCAAGTATTATTTATGATTTAGGTATTCTAAAATAGTAAATTTACTCAAACATTTTCTACTACAAAATTCCAGGAATGGTAATTTTGAATTTTTCCATATAAATATTCGTAAATAAAAAATAACTAAAATACAAATAGAAATTTTTTTTATTCTCTTTGGAATTGTGTAACATAACTCTCCAAAGAATTATATCATTTAGCATTGGTGATTTTTTACCTTTCATTGGACATGGAACATCATTACCTAGCTTAACTATTCAACCATTGTCAATTTCTTCAAATTTATCAAACTTACTTAGATCACTGGTCATCTAATATAGGAAATCACTATCAATAATCCAAGAGTCATTCTTACTAACATGTGAAATAAGGAAAATTTCTACTTTCATACCTTTCTCCATTTTGATCATGCTTGATTCCAACATAAACCATTTCAAATAATTCCTTGTCATGATCAGAACTAGAATTAGTATGCTCTTCCTCAACAATGTAGCATGACTTCTTTCCTCTTTCTTTGTAGTCCATGTTCTTCCTATTCTTTAAATCTTTCTTTTCATTTATGTTTCTCTTACTTATGTTAGGAAATTTAGCACCAGTGTGGAAAACCTCATTACATTTGAAATAGAGTAGGGGTAGTTTACATTTGTATTTACCTTTACCTCTTGATAACCTCCTTGCAAGAAATACTTAAAGCTCATCTAAATTTCCATTAGATTTAGCCTCACTTTCTTCTTTACTTTTCTTCTCTTTCTTTGAATTGTTTATGGTTGGTGAAGACATACATTAATTTTGCACTGTAACCATACTATTATCATAATTTCTCAACTCAAATGCAGTCAACTAACCAACTAGAACTTCAAGTGTTAGATCATTACCAAGCACAACTCTTACTTCTTCAATTGCAAAAAAATTGATAGCATAAATAGATATAAGAGTCCTAAGAACTTGACTTAAAATTTTAGAATCAAGAATTTTTCCTCTAGTAGCTCTAATTGCACTTACTGCTTCTTTGATTTGTTTTGCATTTTGTATAATGTTCTCACCTTCTTTCATCCACATAAAATCACACTTGTCTCTTAAGCTTTTAGACTTAGATCTTAGCACATTTTCATCTACACCATGCAAAAGCTTTAGTTTATCCAATGTTTGTTTAGCATTGCATAGTTCTTGATACCATCAAACTCAACATCATTGAGATCGAATGCAATTTAAATTATTAGGCTATTGTGGTTCCTCTTCTCATTCATTTTTTTGATAGTGAGGGGAAAAGCATGCAATGAACCTTGATAATACTAATAAAATTAATACGTATAAGTATTAATTTAATAAATTGAAACAAACTATATTGTTGTTAACTAGCTAATTAACATAAATTAATATGAATCAAGTTAGACACTATGATAAATAATCACTTACAAATTAGAATGAAGGAACTATGTTAACTAACCAATTAAGATCAGTAAACTAATACATGAGAATGATATAAGAAAGCTATATATCAATAAGATAACCACTTAAGTTAATTGGCATGGAACATTACAATGACCCTTTGAAAGAGTCACAATAGGGCAAGGCACACACACATGTTAAATAAACTTTTATATGATGGGGAAAGAAATGTAGTTTTCCATTGAATACATTAGAAGGAAAAAGTAGACCCCCTAGTAAGTGGAATACTAATAGAGGATATAATATATATACATACCCACTATTGAGATTTTTTACAATTATTGATAATAAACCTTTGAGGAAACCAAAATGGAGAAGAGAGTACAAGTTAGAGTGAAAACCAAGGAACATGCAATAAAAGTGTATGTAGAATAAAAGGTACATGTGGCACTGAATGTAAACAAAGGAAGGAAATGCATGCAATTAACTGAAAAATACATAAAAAAAATAAAGGTAAAAATATATATAAAGAAAGGACAATACATTACTAGTTATCAATGGCATTGTTTGACCCTATACAATAATACCAATCAATAGTGCTATCTCAGACAAGTGGGAGATGTGAAAAAGGAAGGAAAACTCTTTTAGTGCATTTAATGAATCATGGCCTCAGGATAGAAGCTGATTATAATATCCAAGCTATAAAATATTGTGCCCCCATGAATCAAATAAATTAAAGCACACTTGAGGTATCAATGTTTATCAATTACTGAAGAATGTATGAATGTTAATTTGAGAATAATTTACCGAGGAGAGAATATTACATTTAAAGTAGGGCTATTTTATTAATGAAGGCATGAATATTTATTTTGTTAATAACCTTTACTTATATGCAAGTTATATCTATAAATATGACAAACAATGAAATGTGATTAATTGTCAAGATCAAGAGAGTCCTTTTGGAAAAAGAGTGATCTTAATAGCCTAAGATCAAGAGATTACCATTAGGAAGAGAGTGATCTTAATATGACTATAAGGCTGGAATATTCCATAGATGTTAACGTATGCATATGTGACAAGGGACCTAGATAGAGAATGTCTCTTCCAACAATGACCTTAAAGGGAGAACTTCATAGAAGACAAAGAAGTAAATGGGGACCTAAGGATCCTCAAGATGATTATCGATCCAGATATGGAGATGTATCTAAAGTTAGGTTTGGGATAGATGAGAGAATAGTTAAACATAGTTTATAATTTTATAAACAAGAACATTGTTTTCGTAGGTATTCTTTTGCTAACTAGTGGGGAAATTACATATTAGGGGTAAAATATTCATGTTCAAACCAATGTGTGACATTATATCCAATTCAAAAAAATGAATATTTATTCTATCTTGCCAGGAGGAAAATTTCTCCTTATTTATCTTTGGTGCCTCTCTTTTATACATCTTTGATCTTTAGGTTAAGTTCATTTAAACTTCTTTCTCCAAGCACTCTTCTCTGATACCAATTGTCAAATAATTAAAAGGTGGGGGTGAATCAATTATGTCTAGTTAGCATATAGTCCCTTCAAACAACCTTAGTACCAATAAAAAATCATAAACATTATCAAAAACCACTTAGTATAATCATTCAACTTATCATTTAACTCTTTCAATCACTTTATTCAAAACTACTAACTTACTATTTATAGAAGTTTATGAAAGCCAACTTTATAGCTCACCAAGATCACCTACATGCAAACAACCTGTTGAAGGGAAACTAGAGAAGGAAGGGTTGAGCTTGGAGAAACTAAACAAACTGAGAGCACAAATATTGCAACAATGAAAAATTTATTTTTATACAATATGATATGAAAAGATATATGAATTTGTAATAGGAGAGCCCAAATATAAAGGCCTCTATGAAGCTTGTAGAACAAGATATAAGGAGCTAGGAGACAAGTATGACAACTAAGCATATGTCCACAAAAGGTGGATTAAAGTCCAAGTAGGTGAGAGGATAAGTATGGAGAAATACGAACAAACTCTCATGTTGTCAACAAATCTTATACTACAACTAATAAATAAATACATTAACCTAAGTAAACTTAAGTAAAAGCGTAAATAATAATTGTTTACTCTAACACCTGCCCTTAAGTGCAACTTAGGGGAATGCACTTAAGCTCACAACAACTAAGATGAAATGTAGAATGGGTCCAGGCAATGAGGCTATGTTAGGTACCCATGTATAATGCAAGGAAATGCAATGCAATCTTTGTAAACCAGAGAAAAGGAGAAAACCTAGTGGGAAAAACCCCTCTCTAAAACCAAAAAAATATGTTGATGAAAGCCAAAATCACAACTTTCCAAGATCACTTGCATGCAAATAACCTGTTGAAGTGAAACGAAAAAAAGAAAGGTGGAGCTTAGAGAAACTAAATTGATTGAGAGAGAAAATATTGCAACAATGAAAAAGAATTGGTGTATATTATTGTGAAAATGATATGCAAAATATATGAAATTACAATAGGAGAGCCCAAATATAAAAGGCCTCTAGGAAGCTTATAGAAAAAGCTAGAAATCTCTAGGAGATAAGGTTGACAACTAAGCATACATCCACAAAACGTGGGATATCCTCGATCAAGGTGAGAGGATAAGTTTGACTTAGATAGGAACAAAATTCTATGTTGTCAACAACACCTAAACTAAAACTAATAAATAAAGCATTAACCTAAGTAAAATTAAGTAAAATCATAAAGAATAATTATTTACTCTAACACCCCCCCTTAAGCACAACTTAAGGGAATGCACTTAAGCTCACAACAACTAAGATGAAATGTAGAATGGGTCTTGACAACTAGGCCATGTTAGGTACCCAAGTACAATGCAAATAAATCTTTGTAAACTAGAGAAAAAGGAGAAAACCAAGTGGGAAAAAACCCTCTCCAAAAGAGATAACTGAAAACATAGTGAAGGACTGAAGAAGCTTCCAACTAGAGGAATGTCCCAGAAAATAGGAACAAAGAGATGATTATGAAGAGCATCACTGAAGGAGGAAGAAGCTACAAACTCTGTCAAAAAGAAACTAATGATCTAAATATCCTCCATGGAAATAGAGGGCACAAACTGAGAGTGTCTATATGGTAGATGATTTATCTCACCTGAATGCATAGGTAGATAGCCATTGCAATTGCTTAGTATATAGGATCAAATACTGAATACATATCTCACACTATCAAACCATTGAACCAAGGAAGCATTAGAAAAAAAAGATAACCCTCCCTTATTGTAGATGGGGTGAGATGATAGGCAACTAAAAATGTGGGCCAAAATCCTCTATAGAAAGAACCAAGAATAGTGAGAGAGAGGAAGAGGTACAAACACCTATAAAGGAACATGTCACTGACACATCATGGGGCTAATGTCATGGAAGAGAAACTCAGTTGAAAAGGAAGAGTACACAAAAATGGCAACAACTAACCCCCCATGATGCTTTATAAAATAGTGCAAGTACAACTATCTCAAAACACCATTCATGAACCCCAAATGCAAGAGTTGGCACTTTATCTCAGTGTGTTTGCACAAAGATGCTTACAAATGATACCAAAAATGATCAAAAAGGGAAAAAAACTTATACAAAATATAGTACAACAAAAACAAAGGATCCCATGCCATGAAAATGATCTTTAGACCTAGAACAGCCAAGATATCCACCATAGAGCCAAAATGCCAAAAACATGATAGAAAGAGCATGGGACAAAATCTGAAGAAAGTTACAACATTTCTAAAAAGTAGACAGAACCAACTTTTCGAAAATATAAAATTTTCAAAAAATGGAGATGGGATGCACAAGATGACCTCACCAGAGTGAAAAATAGAACATCTAAATTTTACTACAAACATACGCAACAAAATTTTATCAAAATCACAAAATACCTATGTACCAATGTCTTCATCTTAGAACCAGCTTTCTAGCACTTCTGTCAAATTAAAAAAATACCTCTGTATGCTCAAGTTATGGCCAAAAAATTATGAGTAGGTCAAAAAGGGACTTGGAGTGCTTGTAGGGGTGCTGATGTAGTACTGACATCATGCAAATGTTAGCAAGTCTTGATGCTAAAATTGATGGCTAGGGGGGCATCACAATTGAAAAAGTGCCATGTGGCAGTGACACATGGCAGGAATTTGAATGGTGCTGACATGGTAGAGGACATGTGTAGAAGTTGATGAAAGCCAACTTCACAGCTCACCAAAATCACTTGCATGCAAATAACCTATTGAAGGGAAACCAAAGAAAGAAGGGTGGAGCTTGGATAAACTAAATAGATTGAGAGAACAAATATTGCAACAATGAAAAATGTATTGTTGTACAATATGATATGAAAAGATATATGAATTTACAATGGAAGAGACTAAATATAAAGGTCTCTAGCAAGCTTAAAAAACAAGTGAGAAGGAGCTACAAGATAAGTATGAGAACTAAGCATACGTCCACAAAAGGTAGATTACCCTCCAAGTAGGTGAGAGGACAAGTATGACAAGATATGAACAAACTCATATGTTGTCAAAAACTCCTAGACCTCAACTAATAAATAAACATATTAACATGAGTAAACTTAAGTAAAAGTGTAAATAATAATTATTTACTCTAACACTATTCTTTGCATTATGGAGTGTCAATAAAAAAATTAGTTATTACCTTGAAATTGCTTAGTTGTTACAAAGTCATAGTAAATTA
Source organism: Cupressus sempervirens (assembly GCA_028749045.1). Lineage (NCBI taxonomy): Eukaryota > Viridiplantae > Streptophyta > Pinopsida > Cupressales > Cupressaceae > Cupressus > Cupressus sempervirens. The sequence continues at coordinate 203,951,267 of CM053789.1, forward strand.
TAAAAACATGTAAAATAACTTGCAACAAAAATAACATTCACAAATTTGACACCATGATTTTAATATGAAAACCTTGTAAAAGGAAAAAGTATCTAGTAGCAGGGCATTTAGGCCTAGTGACGACCATAAAATAGTAGGCCTTTTTTTTTCCAATAGCTCAAGAGAAGAAACATTTTTTTCCATTTCTAGATTCCCCCTTTGAGTGTTGAGGGTCTCTGCATGCACACCAAAAAAAAGCCCTTCCCATTTGGGCTACCAGGGGGCAACAATTAGGCCTAATCAGCACTAGCAGTTGTGGTGGTTGGGAAACTTGCTAGCCCAGGATTGACAAACCAAAAATATTCACTCTTCTAAAGTGAGCTCTAATAGATAAAAACCTTTTTTAATGGTTACATACACATTGTTAATTTGACCTTGTTAGAGGATTTCACCAAAATATCATCTAGACCTTATAACTCCTTTAACATATCTAAAGATTGGGCTTCTCTAAACAACTTACAAACTCAAATAATCAATATTAACATATAGTATTTCATAGTCTTGTTACATCCCCTAAGTTTTTTGATGTAGTGCAAGGTAGGAGAATCCCCAAAGGAGATGTCCTAGCCCCTAGAAAATAACCATGCAATGGAAATAAGAAACAACAATGCAAGATCTGATACCAAATTACAATAATAGATTCATATAATCTAACTAATTACATGCAATTTCCCGAGCTATAAGGCCTTCTCAATTATAGCCAAATACAAAGCAAGTAATAGTTTTACAAGATCTCTCAAGATCTATTCCAAACCCTAGCTAGTCCAGATCCACACTTTGGTAGAAAACCCCCAAGGAAGATTTCAACTTGTGCTCACAAGCCTCCAAGCAACCTCCTTGTTTTCCAAGCTGCAACTACTAGCTCTTCTCCCTATTTTCTCTTCCAAGCTCCACTTCTCCATGATGGATTAATAATTCCTCAAGACATCCCCACAACCCATACTTATACCAATCTAAGCCACAAGTTAGCTTAGAACACAAATTAAATAAAAATACATAAATTAAATGCCACAAGTTGGCCAACAATGATAATTAAATTCCCAAAATCAATGTCTTAGTAAAATTGTGATATCCTCTTCAATCCTTGAAATTTTCATCCTCTAACTCATTGTAGAAAATTAGTTATACAGCCTACAAAAAGCACAAAATTCCAAAGCAAGTCCAAGCCCCTCCCAAACCATGCCAATTAACCAAAGACTATGCCAAGCTCCATAGACCATGCTGAGTTCTTGAACCGTGCTGAGCTCCAAAGGCCATGCCAAGTTCTTGGACCATGTTGAGTAACCAAAGACCATTTCAAGATCCATAGATCATGCCGAGCTCCAAACACCATACCAAGTTCCTAGACCATGATGAGTAACCAAAGACCATTCTGAGCTCAATAGACCATGCCAAGTTTCTAGACTATGTCAAGCTCTTAGTGTATGCTAAGCACCAGTACCTACCAAGCTCCACAACACTTAACCAAAATCCCTCCAAATATGCAAGATTACAAGCAAACCCAAGAGCTCCTACATCAGACACCCCAGGTTCGAAAAGATGTTCTAGAAATTGGAAGAACATCTTTTGGGATTTAGTACAGAAATCTAAAATTGGTTCTTCACGTACATGTCCTCTGTGTCTTCAACTTGCACACTCTTTTCCCTATTTTTCTTTTTCTTCCACACATCCATCATAGGTGTTCCATAGGTCTAATTTCCATGTTGATCTCCAACCTTCTCAAAATCTACCAACTCAACTCAGCTACCAATACTTAGGTTCCTCCTACCAAGCTCCTCATTCTACAAAGGTATTAGTAATAACTTCCTACCATTTTTCTCAACAATAAACACATTCCTAACACAATCATGCATAGCCTTAAAATCATATTGCCAAGGTCTACCAAGCAACACATGACAACTATTCATATCCACAATATCACACAAGACTTGATCCTTATACTTCACAATTTGGAAATCAACAAGGCATTGATCCCTCACTTCCAAAGCATGCTCACCTTGCAACTAGCCAATCCTATAAGGATAAGGATGTCTCATTCTCTTCAAACCAAATTTCTGAACCATCTCTTCAACAAAAAGGTTATCAATACCGCCACCATCCACAATCACTTTTCAGGCTTTACCACTAGACTTACAAAAAGTTTTAAACAAACTAGTCCTTTGATAAGAATCCATTTTCCTCTCACTACCTAGTAGTCACTGAGCCAAAAAAGTCTCTTCTTGCCCAAGCTAACTATCCTAGACTTCAACCTCACTCACAACCACAACTATCCTACCAATTAGACATTCAAAAGATCTACACTTTTCTTGACCACACTTGAAACAATAACCTTTGAACCCACCTCCACCTATCCTCCTTTTTGTTCAACAAGTTTTGGTTCACCTTCTAATTTTGGTTTAGCTTGTGCTAAACTATCTTGCTTCTCCTTCCCTTGGGAACTACCATGATTCTTCCTCTTTAGCTTCTCCTTTGCTTTTAAATAATATTGATAAGAATCCTCACTTGAACAAATATTTAGCATATGAACCTCATCCTAAATATTGAATCTCAAACCATTAATATACCGAGCTACCTTCTCTTTTGACAATTCTTGATGCGTAGATTGAATAATCAACTTGTAGAATTCTTCTATCTAATATTTCATAATCATATCCTTATGCTTCAAGTTTTGCAACCTCTTAAACAAATCAAGTTCATAATCAATAGGAATAAACTTAGCCTTCAACTTAGTTACCATCAATTTCCATCTAGTGATCTTCATTTCACCTTCCTCTTCTCTATCTCTTTGTATTTCTTTCCACCAAAGAGCAACATGTCCCTTCAACTTAAATTGTGCTGACCTTACTCTGAGTTGATCCTTAATATCCTCAAACTCAAATTAGTCTTCCAATTCACTAATAAAATCAATCAGGTCTTTAGGATTCAAAGTAACCCAAAAGTTAGAAACCTCCATCTTATGCTTCAGCTTCAACTAAGATCCAAGTCAAGCAACCCTATTTCCCATAGGTCTCTCCATACAATCAGTTCTAGCCTCACCAATTGATTTAACACATTCAAAGTCTTTAGTAGCTTCCTCATAACCATCTTTAGTACCCACATGTCTAGGTACACCACCTAAAGCACTTAGAATTTCTACAATCATGTCACTCTTCATTGATGCAATCTTAGATCTGAACTCTACTCTCATCTTCTCTGAGATCCATTCTTCTATAGTATCAGTAAGATCATAAAGTGCCCTGGGCTCCAATATTTTGGGAGGCATCTTCCAAAATTTTAGCAAACCCTAAGCAACAAATCTACCAACAAATTTAGATCAAATCGGATCTACCTCTTCAACCCAAGTCCTGGGGCATATTGCCTTAGCTTTGACAATCTGTCTGCACACTTAGGAACAACCTTTGCTCTGATATCACCTGATGTAGTGCAAGGTAGGAGAATCCCCAAAGGAAATGTGCTAGCCCTTAGAAAATAACCATGTAGCAAAGACAAGAAACAACAATGCAAGATCTGATACCAAATTACAATAATATATTCATAAAATATAATTGATTACATGCAATCTATCAGGTTGTTAGGCCTTCTTGATTATAACCAAATACAAGAAAGTAATAGTTGTACAAGATTCCTCAAGATCCAATCCAAACCCTATCTAGTCCAGATCCACACTCTAATAGAAACTGCCAAGGAAGATCTCAACTTGTGCTCGCAAGCCTCTAAGCGACCTCCTTGTTTTCCAAGCCACAACTACTAGCTCTTCTCCAAATTCACTCTTCCAAGCTCCTCCACTTCTCCATGATGGATAAATAATGCCTCAAGACTTCCCCACAACCCCTACTTATACTAATCTAAGCCACAAGTCAGCATAGAACACAAATTAAATACAAATACATAAATTAAATGCCAGAAGTGGGCCGACAACAATAATTAAATGCCCAAAATTGATGTCTTAGTAAAATTGCGATATCTCCTAGCTCTAAATGAATTAGAAATCATGCTTTGAATATTAGTTATTAATCTACGCCCTCTTCAATACTTAAAATTTTTATTCACTAACTCATTTTAGAAAATTAGTTATATAGCCTATAACAAGCACCAAATTCTTAAGCAAGGCCAAGCTCCTCCTAGACCATGCTAAGCTCCATAGACCATGTCGAGTTCCTAGACCATGCTAAGCTCCAAAGGCCATGCCAAGTTCCCAAACCATGCAAAGTAACCAAAGACCATGCTGAGATCCATAGATCATGCCTAGCTCCAAAGACCATGTCGAGCTCCCAAACCATGCCGAGTAACCAAAGACCATGCCAAGCTCCATAGACCATGATGAGTTCCTAGACCATGCCAAGCTCCCAATGTATGCCAAGCACTAGTACCTACCAAGTTCCACAAAACTTAACCAAAATCCCTTCAAGCATGGAGGATTGCAAGCAAAGCCAAGATGCTCCTACATCATTTTCCTATGGTTAAGAGCACAAATTTGTGTCACTTTTTAGGGCATCCAAACCTATTTTGGTCAAATATCATTTCTTTATAAAAACTCAACTTTTTTCAGAAACAAAAATTACTCTTCTATCTATCTATCTATATATATATATATATATATATATATATATATATATATATATATATATATATATATATATATATATATATATATATATATATATATATATATATATATATATATATATAGATAGATAGATAGATAGATAGATAGATAGATATCAAATTCAATATCACCATTATATAAAATTCATAGTGTTTTGATTATTTATAAAATTTATAATTTTGAGATATTATAAGAAGCTATTTTAACATTCTAGAAGATGGTCTCTCAAAAAAGTAAAAAAAAATTATAAATTATATTTGAAAAAATTAAATTTCCATTTATCCCTAGAGGAGAGGGTCCTCTTCAAGAATATGTAATATTTTTTCAAAAAGGTCTAGTTTTTATAGGGAACTATTGATGGGAGGAAAAAACTATTGTTTTTTGATAAGTTTGATTTCTTTTTTAGATCTATGTTCTATTCTTATCCTTGTTTGATCTATATTACTCTGATTTCCTTTCACTCTATACTTTTGACTAGTTTATTTACACCTTGTCATTTTCCTTCCTTTTCTTAGTTCACCTAGCTCAACTCTCTTATCACAAAAACCTTATCATTACTTCATCAATTTTCAACCAAAAAAATAACAAATTTAGAAACAAAATCAATAACCTAAAACTGTTTCGATCTCCTCCTTAAATAGTCATCACTAAATCTTCCAAATTCTTCCACATTTTTTTGCTTGATAAAAATTTTCAATCTTAGGTTCATACCAAATTTATAGATTCAAAATCCATATAATAAATAAAAAAACTTGAAAAATAAAACTTTTACAAAAGTTCATGTTCATCCTTACCCTTCTCAATCTCCATCATCAGATTGTTATTGAATTTTCCTAGTAATTTATCTTGTAAAAAGCATTGACCCATGTCTTAGACCATCTTGAACTAGGTAAACATAATAGTTACTTGGGTAACATAGAACTTGGTTATGAGTAGACTCCCTTGAGAAATACTAAATTTATATTTTACTTTGCCAATCACTTAGGCAATACTTTAGTCACTCTGTGAATATAGTCTCCCTTTAGTAACCTTTTCACTCAGTTAAGCTTGTGATCTTAAATACATATCAGTAGTATATGATTCTAAAATAATAACTAATGTTACATTATCATTGTCCAGCTCATTCAAGTACCCATTGACTATCATATGTATCAACTCTATCTTCATCATACTTGCTTCAAATATCCTTCATCAATCAAATGAAATGACACTCTATCAAGTTTGCATAATCTCTATCGAACTGAGACTTTGAGATCAATGACAATATAATAACTTACATGACTCTTTTATATACATTCAGAGCATTACCTATAATATTATTAGTTGGGGCTAACACTTTTCTCTTCAATATTGTCATAGAAGCTTTTGAAAGAACTATAATAAAGGCTCAAATTGAAAGAAAAATTAGAGGAATCATAGTAATTGAGGAGGTCCCTAAAATTACACATCAATAATTTGTAGATGATATAATTCTATTAGTAGAAAGAACTTTGGAATAAGCTCAAAATTATAGGAAAATTTATAATAAATAATTTTACAAAAAAATTAGGTGAAAAAGTAAACACTAAAAAATCAAATATTTTCTTCAATATCAAAGAGGATGTAGAGAGAAAAATTTGTAGGATAATGAGATTTAGAAACATAACCTTTCCATCCAAATACCTTGGCATTCAACTTCAAAAAGACATTAAAGAAATTGATGTTTGGAATATAATTTTAGAAAAATTGGATTAAAAAATGGGAAGTTGAAAAGGGATATGGTCAACTAAAGCTTGTAGAATTTCTTTGATCAAATAAATACTATCAGCCATCCCCACATATCATATGTCCTATCTTCCCTTGCCCAAATGAGTAAAAGGAAATTAGACTCTAAACTTAAAAACTTCTTCTGACAAGGAACTAGAGATAAGAAAAAACAAGCTTTGATAAAATGGAAAAAAATATGTAGACCTAAAGAATTTGGAGCCCTAGGAATTAAAAATTTGAGTAGGCAAAATGAGGCACTTGGGTAAAAAATTATTTGGAGGATATTTAGAGAACATAATAGTAAATGGGCACAAATTTGATATCAACATTTAAACAATAATAGTCCTCTATCTTTTTTCAGAACTAAAACTCCTCCAAATGGTTCTAGAATTTGGAACTTTATGTTGAATTATTTCTCATTAATAGCTAATAACTTAACTTGGGATATCAATTTAGAAAAAGATGCTTTAGTTTGGGAAGATTCATGGGATGGGATCCCATCTCTAGATAGTGTAAATCTTCCTATAAACAATAAAAATAATCTTACAACATTGTGGGGTCAGGATTTAATGGATTATAAAATTAAAATTAATGATAATTAGTATGGAGAATGGAAATGGAAATTCCTATATGAGACTTCACTTTCATGATGGGAAAGGTACATTTTTAATCAATTTTAAAAAAGTAGTCAAGCAAATCATAAAGAATAGAAAGATAAATCAATTTGAGGAGCCTGAAAAGATGAAAATTATAAAGTCAAACTAGGGTATTTAAAGATAATAAATTTTGAACAAGAAGTTAAGATTGACACCCCTCTAGATATATGTTAGGATTTGACATTTCTTTTAAATGAAGGTATCTTCCTTTAGGAAGCTCTACAAAATAAAATTCTAATAGTAGATGGGTTCACCAAGATGGGTTTTGAAGGACATCTGGATGCCCACTTTGTGAAAGAGAATCTAAAACATCTAAACACTTTCTTTTATAATTATTCCTTTGCTAAAAATTGCTAGTATCTATTATGTAAGAATTTAATTTAGCAAACTACATTCTATGATAACCTTTTTTCAAAAAGTTGGTTGAGACACAGGGTTATTCTAAGGATTATAGTAATTAGGGGAAAGTATCCCCTTCCATACTCCAATGGGAATGATGGAAAGAAATAAATAGAAGAGTTTTCTTTAATGAAAAGATGAATCTATCTTCCTTTTTTTAATAAATTGGAGGGTTGTATTATTGAGCTAGGTAATAATAATATCAAAAATGCATATAAAGAGGAAGGTTCTTATTTAGATTGAGATGTAGATATGTGTAAAAATTTGTTTAAACTAATTAATCCACCAATGATATACCTAATATCTAACAATATTAGTAGTAAATTAATTTACATGGGAACCTCCTCATGTACGACGGTCAAAGTTAAATTTTGATGGGGCCTTTAGAGGTAACCCAGATCCAACATAGTTAGTATGTATTATTTGTTTAGATAACGAATCATACCTAACTAAATATGCCAAAATTTTAGGAGTAATTTCTAATTAATTAGTCAAATTAAAGTCCCTAATAGAAGAATTAATTCTAAGTAGAGAGGTAAGTTGATGCAAGAGCATCCAGAGTTATAAGGGCAATCCTGTGTCACCCAAAAAAAATGTACTTAGACTTAGTTTCTGTTTCATGTCTTTACATTTTTGGATACCCATTTGGCTCAAATAAAGGTTCCAACTCTCATAGTTCAACTATCAATGCATTTGAAAATCCCAAAAAAATAGGAGCATGCAATTTGGCCATCATTTTGGTGACCTAGAAGATGTGACTTGGCCAGATGAATGTAATTGAGATTTAGAGCATTCCAGAAAAAGAATCAGGTCAAAAGGCCCCATGGTTTGAAAGTTATTGCAGTTTTTTGGGTTTTGGAGACCTCCTAAGAATGCTTCAAAGTCAAGTTTGGGGCATTAAATGACCTCAAAAAGGGTCAAAAAATGGGGGACGAGAAAATATGGTCCATAGGGCTATAGAGCGCTTCGAGAGCTTTCTGAAAATGTAAACGGTTCGTCAATTAGAGCTACGGTTCAAAAGTTATGCCTCCCGGAAGTTCGGCTACCGTTTCTAGATTCTTCTAGATTTGCACCAACTTCTAACGCGGCTTCTAGAACCTTCTATTTTGTTGGTGGATGCCTACTAGCACTTTCTAGAATGTACTCCTAGTCCTTAACCCTTCAGGGTCTATTTAAGGAGATTTTTGGCATTGTAAAAGGCAGTTCGGAGTGGAGTTTGAGAGGAGGTGCTAAAAGGAGAAATATTCTCCAGATTTATGCTATTGTAAGCCCTTAGGGCATGTTCTAAATTTTATTTTCTCTGTACTATTTTTACTAGCTTATTTTCTCAGTTAATATAATTCCCCTTTTCTATTGTGTCCATTCTGTTGTTGGGTTGTGTCCCCATCAAGTGGTATCAGAGCGGGTTTTCCTGAGTGTGTAGACAGAGCGCCGACTGTGAGGCAGTTTGCACCAGGACTATGTGGTTGTGGGTTCGAGTTAGAAGATGCCTCCATGAAGAGAGCATGGCGGAAGGGCCAGAGCTATTGATCCTAAGGAGGTTAGAGCCCTCCAAAGATAGGTACAAGCATTGTAAGAGGAGCTTCGTAGAGGAGCAAATATTGCCGCAGATGATAATAGTGAGGATGACAATGAAGAGGAAGTAATGGAAGTTGACGGGAAGTTCTGAATCCTGTAGAGGAAAGGCTTTTTAGGGCCATTACTAGGTTTGGGAAAAGACCTACAATTGAAGTGGGTATATTTTCGAGAAATTTGAAACCAGATGAGTTGATCGATTGGATCAATGAACTGGAAGAATACTTTGAGTATGAGGATATAAGGGACCCAGATAGGGTTAAGTTTGCAAAGGCCAAACTGAAAGGCCATGCCAAAATCTGGTGGCAAGAGGTTCAACTGGAAAGACTTAGAAGAGGAAAGGAGAAGATCACAAGATGGTATTGCATGGTGGACAAATTGAAGAAGTAGTTCATTCCTGTGGACTACGAGCTTGATCTGTTTAAGAAGATGCATGGGTTAAAGCAAGCAGGAAGATCAGTCCAAGAATATACAAAGGAGTTTTACCGACTCCTGATTAGAGCGGGGCATGCAGAAGCAAATAAGGAGAAGGTTGCTCGTTATATCAGTGGGTTACGACCTAGCATCCAGGAGGAATTAAGTCTGGTAAGAATGACCAGCGTTGAAGAAGCATACCAGTTTGCCCTGCGAGTTGAAGAGAAGCTGAGTAAAAGGTTTGAAGGAAGACAAAGAGGGTGCGGTCAAGGAGGAAGGGGAAGCGGTAGATCATCTTGAGACCGCAATGAAACTCAAAAGAAAAATGAAGATGAGGGTACTAGTAGGAACCAGAGGAATGAGGGTTTCAACCACTCCCGTGATCAAGACTTTGGAAATCAAAGAGGAAAAGGTAGAGGATGTGGACAAGGAAGAGGAGGCTTCCGTGGTACCTATTTCCATTGCAATGAAGAAGGTCATCATGCCTTTGAATGCCCTCAACGACAAGGAAGGACAGATAGGAGAGCTGAGGGCCAAGCTAGGGTTGCTCATGTGGATGAGGATGCACAATCATTACATTCAGAGGATGCAGAAAGAGGAGAGACCTTGGTAAATGAAAGAGTCCTACTAAGTGGTGAGAATGAACTAGGACAAATTAGTTATCAAATGAGACTCACAAATTATCCTAAATGCATTAAGAAAAATAAAGATCCCAAACTGGATCCTTAATTCTAAACTTGAATAAGCCCTAGCTATCATTGATCAATTTGAAGAAATAATAATAAAACATATTTATTGGGGAGCTAATAGAGAAATAGATAACCTCTCTAACAAAGGAGCAGATGCATAAGAGATTCTAAAAGGATAAGCTAATATGATAAGTATAAGATAAACACTTGTTCTTGAAATGAAATTGGTTTTGAAGTTTCACTATCAAAATAAACATGTTCAATTTAGCCTATATTACAAAATTTTAATGTTAGTAAGTGACATATTTAAGTTTTCAAAAAATTTCTTTATAAATCATTTGATTTTTAAATTAAATTTAATAGGAGATGAGTTTACTTTTTTTTAAATTACGAAACATACTTCTTATCATTCTAGCAATCTGATCATTGCCATGTTTAATTTTCAAGTAAAATATCCACAAGGAAGTATCAAGGGAAATTTTATAAATTTAGAAATAAAAGACAAGCACTAAAATTGGATAAATCAATCTTATATATTTATGTTATGGCTACAAAAATGATGCCTATCCATCTTTGATCGTTGGTGTCCAATTGAGTTTTTTTTTCTCTTTTTTTCTAAAAACTATCTTGGGTCTTGTAGTAGTTTACCTATAAAATAAAAAAGAATTTTTTTTTGGCAGTGTAGGATTTCCCTTAGACCACTTGAGTCTCCTAAATCAAGTTCAATTCTAAGATCAATTATTTCTTCTCCTTAGAATTACACACCTCATGTCCATACCAAAACTCTAAATTTGGTTCCACATTGGGGGTCTAATTGATTCCCCTTTAAAAACTTACTCCTAGGGGATAGTCTTCTTAGATGAACCATTCCCTAAAATTAATGCTTAAATTTAAATCATGCAATGGTTAGCATATGGGGGTAGGAAATTATGCCTATGTTGTCTTACTCCTAAATAATCACATAAGAATGCTAAGAAGAGTAGAATAAAGTGATTCCCATTATTTATGATGTAGAAAAGAAATTATTAAATACTAGGTCTTCTATTTAGAGATTTCCTATGAGGTAATGGCCTTTTAATCAAGAATAATGGACATTTCAAAATGTATTATTGGATTCTACTTCCCACTTAATTTTTCTTATCATATAATGTTATTCTTGTATATGCACATACAATATCAAATATAAATTATATCAATTCCTAATTGAAGTTTCTAGCCTAACAACATGAGTTCTCTAGGTTGCTTTATGTGTTTTAGTTGATAGAAAACTTAGATGTACTTAAGATCTAACATCAGGCGTAATTCTAATTTTTGACATGGCCTAATTTTTGAGGTTAAAATAATTGGAGCATATGGTTGACATAGGAAGAATCCCCTAAAAATATGAGAAAAAGACTACTTTTAACTATTGCAGGTCTTAATATAGGTTGTAAATTATTTAGTTAGAAGAAATGATTCTTACATACACTATCATACATCTAGATCTAAAGTTTGACTATCAAGTTATGGGAGTAAGTGTTTAAAAAAATTATTCAATTATATATTATGATTGATGTTACACAAATGTTACATTCTAACAAAGCATTACTAGAGGTAATTGAGCTCAAAATATTCTAGTATCAGATAAGCAGAAGTTCAAAATAAGCAAAGTTCAAAGATCAAGTGTTAACCAAGCTAGGTTGGTCATTAAAAGATTCCCATGTAAAATAAGTCAGGTTGGTTACCAACGAACTCAATGGTAATCAAGTGACCTATTTGAAGTATTAGCCAACTTGCAACAGAACAATTTTGTTTATTATTTTGTTTTTGCAACTAGACTTAGTGGATCTTGATTGTTTATTTGTAAGGGTATTCAAGCCAACTTGACATTGGGCTTCATATATATGAAAGGTCAATTTGTGGACTAAAATATGAAGTAGTGGAAGAAGACACAATGTTAATAAAGAGAGATATCTAATTAAGGGAAAAACATTCAAGGAGTAGAAAATAATATTCTGATCAATGAGGATCTAGAGGTTAATCAAGAACAATGATCTAAATCTACAAATTAGTTGCTTCATAATCAGGTCAATCATTTTTACTCTCTAAAACTTTTAGTGGTGAATAAATCTATTAATAGTTGACTTAATAGTCATTTTGTAAATCCTCTAAAAATGTGGCATTTCTAGATTGAAGAGTGTTGAAGACCTCTAACAAGGCCACTCCTACTAGGGTGATTCAAATCCTTTAGTAGGGTTACACCTAATAGTGAATTTTATAATCTTTAATAGGGTTGGCTCTAATTATAGGGCTCACTTCAAAAGAGTGAAAATTTGTAACTAGTTGCATTGACAGTTTTCCCAAATTGGGTTTCCATGTTAAATCTTGGTGTTTCATGTGTTCATGTTATTTTCTTACCACTTTATCTTTCTCTAGCTAAGTTATTAAAGGTTAATACACATTAATATCTCAAGATTTCTTTTTTAACTAAGTTATAGTGAATATCTAGTTTAAACTGAGCTATGTAAGGATTTAAGTTAATATGAAGTTTGTACTGACATCTAAGAGATTTGGAATTATTTTAGTGGTGCCTGATTCACCCCTCCCCTCTAATTTACTCCTCTTATATTTCCAAAATTTGGTATCAGATCTATTGGTGCTTGTAAAAAAGGTTTCAAGGACTAAGCTAAAGATCAAGATGTCTTATAGAAGAGAGATTCCTTAATTGAACAAATAAAACTTCAAAGCATGGCAGGAATGCATGAAGCTGTATTTGTAAAACATTAGAGTTACATGCCTATACTTCTTAGAGGACTAGTATATGACACCTCCTAATCCTTTGACTATAGATAATATGGTAGACAAAAAGATTAACAACACAATCATGATTAGCATTGCTACCTATCTCAACTATTCTAAATTTAATGAAGTCAAAGACTTCCCTACTACCCTTGATATGTGGAATAAACTGGAAAATATCTATGGAGGAGATGAAAATGTGAAAAGAACTAAGGAAAAAAGTCTAAGAGGCCATTTTGGTCATATGAGAATGAGAAAAGATGAAAACATTGCTAAATATAGTGAAAGAATCAAAGTAGGTGTGAGTGCAATCTAAGCTATCAGAGGAACAATAGATGATGTGATAGTAGTCAACAAAGTATTAAGAACTATTCTTCCTATTTATGCAATTAGAGTTTTAGCTATTCAAGAGATGAGATGTGATCCCAAAAATGATATAACTTTGGATATAGTAGTGTGAGGGTTAACAAATTTTTAGTTGGATAACTTTGATAACTATCTTCTTGAATCTTAGAACATAGAATCAACATTGAAAGAAAAAATAACTCTTGGTAAAAAGGGAGGAAACTCAAAAGGAAAATAGTTTTCCAGTGAAGAAGAATAAGAATCAGATGATGACCTTGAAGCTATTGAATCCCTACTTGCAAGAAGGTTACCAAAATGCAAAGGGAAATATAAACAAAAAATTCTATTAATTTGTTTCTTTTTTGAAGAAGTTAGTCACATTTCTACAAGGTTTCCAAACAAGGAAAAAAATATGATAGAAATTAAACAAGTTCAAAGGAAAGAAATATTTCAAAAGCTATAAAGAAAAATGTAATAAATCTTGTTATATTGCTAAAGATTCTAAAAGTGATGATGAAGATGACATGGTATATATATTGCTATTAAAGATGAGTGAGATGATGAGGATAATGAAAAGATGACACTTATTTCTCATGTTAGAAAAAGTGACACATGGATAATAGATAGTGGATGTTCTCATCACATGACTACTGATAAAACTAAGTTTGAACACTTGAAGCACTATGATGGTAGAAGTGTCAAATTTGGAAATAATGAACCAAGTTATGTGAAGGGAAAATGATGCATTGCATTGACTAATGAACTCAAATGTGACAATGCTTACTGGGTTAAAGGATTGAGACATAATCTTTTAAGTGTGGCACACCTAAACAACATTGGATACAATGTAGAATTAATGAATGGGAAGGCTAGGCTCTTCAATGGTAAAGGAAACCTAGTTGGGACTGACAATTAGATAAAAGGTAATTTTTTTATACCTATAATTCACTAAAACTACATGTTTTCTAGCTCACATAGAGGAAATTGAGTTTGCAGTAGAAACCAAGTTTCAACTAGAGAAAACCAAACAACAACTAGTGCAAGCTGATTTGTAGCCAATAGAAAAGGAATATGAGTCACAATTAGAGGAAATTGAGTTTTGGATAGTGGGACCCAAGCTAAGTTTAGGGTTTCACAGAACCTTTGAATATGGTGAACCAATGAAACAAGTCCAAAATATAGAAGTAGCAAACTTGTACTTGCTAGATATGTTAGGAGGTATCATTCACCCAAACAAATAATTAGAGATTAGACAGAAGGTATACTGACAAGGAAAAAACTAAAAGCTACACATTTACTTACTAAATTTGAATGTATAATTTCAAAAGATGTTATGAATAATAAAATTTGGATAGAGGCATTGAAGGAAGATATTGAGAAAATTGAAAGGAACAATACCTAGACTCTTGTACCTAGAACCAAGGACAAAAATATAATTGGTAAAAAGTGGGTATTTAGAAACAAATTGAATTAAAATGGTGAAGTATCAAGGAATAAGGCAAGACCGATGTGTAAATGATATGCTCAAGAAGAAGGTATAGACTATAGAGAAATATTTTTTCCTATTGCTAGACTTGAAGGGGTCAGAATGTTGGATACAATTTTTAATTGTGTATTGTCTTTGATGTTACACAAATGTCATATCAGTCATCAGACAGAGTCTACCGAGCTCAGATGATCTGCTAAGCAATTTACAGTGTCTATCGAACATTCCTAAACTTAACAAAGAAAAGTTAATGTTTATCGAGCTCACTTAGGCATCAAGGGATTTTGTAGCAAAAGTTAGTATTAACCAAGCTCCCAAGGTTAACAAAGAAAAGTTAATGTTTACCAAGCTCACTTGGGCATCAAAGGATTTTGTAGAAAAAGTTAGTATTTACCGAGCTCGCAAGGTTAATGAAGGAAAGTTAATATCTACCGAGCTCACAAGGTTAACGAAGGAAAGTTAATGTCTACCGAGCTCCCAAGGTTAACAAAGGAAAGTTAATATCTACCAAACTCCCAAGGTTAACGAAGGAAAGTTAATATCTACTGAGCTCTAAAGGTTAATGAAGGAAAGTTAATGTCTACCAAGCTCCCAAGGTTAACGAAGGAAAGTTAATATCTACCGAGCTCCCAAGGTTAACAAAGGAAAGTTAATATCTACTGAGCTCCCAAGGTTAATGAAGGAAAGTTAATGTCTACTGAGCTCCCAAGGTTAATGAAGGAAAGTTAATATCTATCGAGCTTCCAAGATTAACAAAAGAAAATTAATGTCTACCGAGCTCACATAGTCAGCAAAGGAAGGTCAGTGCTAACCAAGCTCACTTGGTCTCTAAAGGATTTTTGTAGGGATTGTAGTGTTTACTGAGCTTCACTTGGTTAACACTAGAAAACCATTTTGGAGCAGTGGTTACCAATCTTGGTTAGCTAGCGAAGGATTTTACTATTTTGGTATTAAGTTTAAATTGCTTCATGCGGCCGATTGATGCAATGATTCTTTTGTTATTGGAACCTATATTTAAGCTAACTTCATAATCTAAAAGGTATATATATAGATGTTCAAGTTGTGAATTAGTGTGTGAGTGAAAAAATAAGCATATGGATAAGGATGGAATAGGAAAATTGAGCAAACTCTGATGAAGGATTAGATATCCTAGAGGAAATGCAAAGTTATATTTGATCAGCTAGGATCCAGTAAAAGCATAACAAAGATCTGTAATCAGCAAAACATAAGTTGCATATCATTCAAGTCACCTCATTGTTGTTTTCTAATCATTGTAACAGTGAATCTAGAATCTCTTAACAAAGTTGGTTTAATAGCCATTTTATAAATCCTCTAACAAGGTGACAATTCAGTTGAATTGTTTGCAAGACCTCTAACCAGGCCACTCTTAATAGGGTGATTAAATCCTCTAACAAGGCCACACCTAATAGTGTGTTTTGTAACCTTTAACAGGGTTGGCTCCTAACAAGGCTCACTTCAGAAGAGTGAAAATTGGTGACTAGTTACTTAGTGGTTTTTCCCATATTTGGTTTCCACGTTAAATCTGGTGTCTCTTATGTTCATTTATGTTAATCTTTGCAAGCATATTAATGACTATGAATGCTAGATAAATAGTAATTAATTAATCTACCAAGTTACAGTTTTCCTGCACTGTTGACTGAGTACCAACAGTATGTAAAGACATCTAAGGGATTTTGAAATTGATTTTTGTGGTAACTGATTCACCCCTCCCCTCTCAGTTACTTCATCTATATTAATTGGTATTAGAGATTTTGGTTCTTGCAGGACAAGATTTCAAGGATCTAAGCTAAAGATCAGGATGTCTTATAAGAGGGAAATTCCAAGACTTAATAGGGACAACTTCTGAACATGGCAAGGGTTGATAAGACTTCATCTAGCTTCTATTGGAGATACAAGACTAAAATACCTTGATGAAAAATATGCAGAACCATCTGGTACATTATCTATCAATGATATTGCTAAAAGGAAGACCCACAACATTATGATGATAGATATAGCATCTGCTCTGAGTTATGAAGAATTTGATGACATTAAAGACTGCAAATCTACCTTTGAAATGTTGGAAAAGCTAAACTAAATCTATGGAGGAGATGATAATGTAAGAAGAGCCAAAGCGGAAAGTCTGAGAGGACAATTTGATCAAATGAGGATGAGAAAGGATGAAAACATTGCAAAATATGTTGAAAGAGTCAAAGCATGTGTTAGTGCAATCAAAGCATCTAGAGGAGATATCAAGGAGAAGATAGTAATAAGTAAAGTTCTTAGAACTCTACTTCCCATTTATACAATTAGAGTTTTTGCAATTCAAGAAAGAAGATGTGAAGCAAATCACAAGATAAATCTAGAGGCCATAGTTGGAAGATTGACTACATTTGAACTAGACAACTTTGACAACTATGTTCCAGCTTCCAAGAACATTGAATCAGCATTTGAAGCCAAGCTTTCACTTAAGGAGAAAAGCAAAAACAAAAAGGAATCTCAGTCAGGAAGTGAAGATGAATCAGACCAAATTTTAGATAGTGATCTTGAAGTGATTGAAGCTCTACTAGCAAGGAATTATTCTAGAGGCAGAAGTAAATTTAAAGTTAAGGTTCCTCTAATCTGCTTTCCATGTGAAGAAGTTGGTCATATTGTTGCTAGGTGCTCAAACAAGCAGAACAAAAATGACAAAAAAGGTTACGAGTACAATGGCAAGAAAGACTTCAAATCATTCAAAGATAAAGGTAAGAAAACATGTTGTATGGCTAAAGATTCTAATGATTCTAATGATGAAGAAGAAGATGAAATTGTCTACATTGTTATGAAAGGTGAATCTGATAATGATGAGGAAATGGCACTCATTTCTCATATGAGCAAAAATGATACATGGATCATAGATAGTGGTTATTCTCATCACATGACTGGTGATAAAACTAAGTTTGAATACTTTGAAAACTATGATGGTGGCAATGTAAGATTTGGTAACAATGAACCTTGTTGTATAAAAGAAAGAGGAAGAATCTCTCTAACTAAAGAACTTATATGTAATAATGCTTATTGCGTAGAAGGAATAAAGCATAACTTGTTGAGTGTGGCATAGCTACTCAATAATGGATTCAAAGTAGAATTCATGCATGGAAAAGCAAGATTGTTGGATGGCAAAGGAAAACTAATTGGATTAGGCACTCAAACAAAAGGTAAGTTATTTTATATTGAACTTGGTGAATGCTCGTGTTTTATTGCTCAATTTGAAGAAAGTTGGTTATGGCATAAAAGGTTGTGTCATGTCAATTTTGATAACTTGGTAAAGATAAGTAAATTCAAGAAAGTAAGAGGCATTCCTAACATAAAGAAGCCTGAGGTCAGTCTATGCAAGAATTGTCAAATTGGTAAAATGGGAAAGACTAGTTTTAAAAGTAAAAACTATCAGTTTGAAGATATATTAAAAATTGTGCATACTAATTTATGTGGACCCATTGGATTGAAAGCTATACTGGAGAAAAGTTCTTCATTCTTTTTGTTGATGATTACTCAAGAATGATGACTGTTATGTATCTAAGGAACAAATCAGAAGCATTTGAGAAATTCAAATGGTACTTGGCTAGAGTAGAAAAGGAAATAGAAAAAAGATTGAAATGCTTGAGGTGAGATAGAGGAGGAGAATTCATTTCACATGAGTTCAATAACTTTTACATTGAAAGAGGAATCAAAAGATAGGTATCAACCCCTTGAACTCCTGAACAAAATGGAATAGCTAAAAGGAAGAATAGATCTACCATGGATTGTGCAAGAACCCTAATGATTGAAAAGAACATTGCTATCAAATACTAGAAGGAAGCTATCAACACTGCAATTCATACCTTGAATCGGGTATAGCTTAAGAAAAAATCATTCAAAACTCCCTATGAGCTATGGTATGGCTACAAACCTAATGTAAGTTATCTAAAAGTATTTGGAAGTAAATGTTACATTTTGAAAGAATCTAGAAAAGGAAAATTTGATGTAAAAGGTGATGAAGGAATATTTTTGGGATACTCTTGCAAAAGTAAAGCATACAGATGTTTGAACCTATCTACTTACAAAGTCATAGAAAGTGCACATGTGAAAGTTGATGAGTTTGCAGAAAGGACTAAAGAAGAAAGAAAAAAGGAACCAGAAGACTATAGAAGGTTTGTTTTCACTAAACCTGATACAGTACTAGTCAATCAGGAATCCTCTACTCCTGAGTCATCAGTAACCGAGTTACAAGTAGTTCAAACCGAACTACAGCAACCCTAGTTACATTCAGATAATATCAAGCAAGTGTCTATCAAGTCTGAAGGACCTGAGCCAATATCTATCGAGCTAGAACCTGAAGTTGAAATGCAAGAAGATAACAATGAAATTATTTCAAAAGGAAAGGAACCTGTATTAGTAAAATATGTCAGAAGAAAACATTCAGCAGATCAGATTATTGGAAACAAATATGAAGGAACCATGACAAGAAGTAAGTTGAAAGCGACTTGTTTACTTGCTGGTTTTGAACCTAGAAATGTCAATGATGCATTGGAAAATGATAGTTGGATTGAGGCTATGAATGAAGAAATAGAACAGATAGAGAAAAACAAGACATGGACTCTTGTATCCAGGCCTAAAGATAAAAATGTGATTGGAACCAAGTGGGTATTCAGATTCAAGTTGGATGAAGATGGTAAGGTATCAAGAAACAAAGCTAGACTAGTATGCAAAGGATATGCTCAAGAAGAAGGAATAGACTATGGAGAAACTTTTCTCCTATTCCAAGATTGGAAGGAGTCAGAACCTTACTTACATATGCTGCTCACAAAGGATTCAAAGTTTATCAAATGGATGTCAAGTCAGCATTCCTCAATGGTATACTGGATGAAGAGGTCTACATTGAACAACCTGAAGGTTTTGTTGATCTAGATAAAAGGAACATGATTTGCAAATTACACAAGGCATTTTATGGTCTGAAACAAGCCACTAGAGCATGGTATGAAAGATTGCATAACTATCTTATTCAGATTGGTTTTCAAAGAACTAATGATAACAGTAGTTTGTATATAAAGGAAGGACCAGATAATAAGATTGTTTTGGCAGAAATATTTGTAGATGATACTGTTTTCACAGGAAATGATGATCTTTGCAAAGAATTTTCAGAGCAAATGAACAAGGAATTTGAAATGTCTATGTTTGGTGAAATCAAATTCTTTGTTGGTCTTCAAATTTAGTAGAATAAAAAAGGTATCTACATCACTCAATCAAAATACATCAAGGAGATATGTCATCAACATTTTAGACCTTTTTTTTTAGAGTTCATTTTGTTAGATATGTTGGCTTTCATTATAGAACTTGGTTATATTTTGAGTCATTTGGAACTCGAGACTTATGATTAACATATTTTCTTTTCAGAACTAATTGTTTAGTTTTGAAGGTTACTTAGGATGTTACAATGTGAAACTATAATTGCATTCTGTTTAGGTATCGATTATGTTTATTATGTTTCAAACTTGATGTAAACTGCATTCTGAGTTGAATAGATATTAGAAAGAAAGTTTTAGTTGTATGTTCAACTTGTTATTGAAAATACTATTGTGTGTTCATATGCTCTATGTGTTTGAATTTATCACTGTATTTTCATATGCGTGACTGAGAGGGAGTTGAATTATCACTTTGGTTTTGATTATCTGACTTATATTGACTTTTCATTACTAACTGTAGTTGGCATTGCATATAGATATAATTTTTTTTGAAAGGGTTTAAATAACCTAAATTGAGATTGGCAAAAACATTTTTCAATTTTCTTAGTTTAAAATATTTTTTATTACCTCTTATTATCAAGTAACCCTAAGTGGGCTTCAAATGCTATGTTAAACGGTAATATGTTCATTGTTTTGAAAGCCAAAATATGGCGGTGGTAATGGGTCTGTCATATGTACTCGGTCTGTGATGTGTCACAGATGGATTAAATGCAAGTAAACAAGGTTTTAATGGCATTGGAGGTTCTATCGCCATAATTTTTCAAGTATTGGCTCTATGTAAGCAATGCTGATAATTTGGCCTTATTCCTCTGCATACGCATAACATTTGTGTTACTAGAGTATCAACATCATGAAGGGTTTTGGTTGGAAAGAAACCCTTTCTTATGAAGTCGAGCAAGGAGATTTCTCAGGGGGAGTTATTTGCTATTTGATGTTTGATTTTTCACTGTTATCTTTCATTGTGGAGGTCAATTGCGAGTTTTGTGTGGTAGCTCTATGGAGATTGCTTTCAGTTGGACATTGTGGGCTTTTGTATCAAGTTTATTTGGGGTTTTCCGCCTACTGTGATTTAAGGTAGGGGGCATTTTCTAACTTAAATCCTTTACTATTCTTGTAGTGTTAGTTTGTTGAAGAAAATAAGAAATCTATGGTTAAAATATGCTTATCGATACCCAAGTATGGGTGTATGCAGGATTGGGAAATTGATTTGCCGAGTTCTATATATATTCATATTTGGATATGGGTAATACATATATTTGCATGCTTTGTTGTTTGCATCTAGGTTTAGTTAATGTTTAATATACGGGTTTCCATTTTCAATTTTAAAAGTATGTGGTTCTTTGTTTTTTTGTTTTTGTGTATGTTGTTGATATTTTGTCATACACATAGCATATGACATGGGACACAGTTAAAATAAGAATAGGTTTTGTTTGAGCTCAGTCTTTGGGTAAAACAGTTTATATATACAAATATAAACATACTTGTGTATTCCTTAGAGTCGAGATGTAACGGGAAATACATGCTCACGACAATTAGCATGCTCGTGGATTGTGTAATAACACTTATGTTTTAAAACTTCCATCGAGCTCTGTGAGCACCAATGAATCAAAACTCTCTTATACAATAAAGGTGTGAGAGGCTGGACTTCAATTTTGAGTTCACTTAAATTTTGAGCTCATGATAGTAGTCAAGAGCCGAGGCATTTTATCGAACAATTAGCATGAAATCTAAATTATGTTAATTAACATGTAACTGTAGAATGTTATGATGTGATTGTAATATTGTCACTTAGTTTATATCTGTTGAAAAACACTTGGGTTTGTGAACTGTCATTGGTTTGGATCTATTTCTCTGACTTAGTAAACCTGTGGAAATGTGAGGTAATTTAAATGGATGTTTATGAGCAAAGGTCATGGATTGAATGACTTGTTGATTGTTATGGTGTTCATATGATAGTTGGAAAATTAGATGGTTGTTGTTATCTGACTCCAGTCTTAGATATTATGATTGTAGAATTTGTTTGCAATTTAAAACATAGTTGAGTTTCTAATTTGTCAACATAGTTATTATGGTTATGAACATATAAGGAGTTGGCAGGGGAATAGCCGATACCATGTGTAATCGGGCATTTTGATATGATATGTTTTGGTATTTCTTATGTTGTTGGGATTTAAGTTATCTTATGTGGTTTGGTAAATTGGAATTGGGCAGTAGTTATGTCGAACATGTTTGTGCATTAGTGAAAATTGGTTAAAGTCTGTAAGCTGACCATACGTAGAATTTGCAATTTGGGATTTTGAAATAAGATAAATAAAAGCTTAGGATTATTGATTAAGTTATACTTGTATGATAATATTTGTAATGATTGAACAGTTTTTTATTAGAATGTTGTAGGAAATAGTTATATGGAATAGTAGGTGATATTTTTTTAACAGTAAAATATAAGTCAGTAGAGGTTGAAATAAACACCATTATATACTGGAACCAAATCGGTTTGAAATATTAACCATATGGAGTTTATATATATATGAATTGGATTTATTATTTGGATGAAGTTTTGTATTGTTTTCTCCATCTATTATTGAGTTGGAAATTCTTTTCAAATAAAGTTAGTTTTATGATATTTGTTTGATGAAAGTCATTTAAAACAAGAATATCATATTTACTCTAATTCTATTATCTTATTCATTTTGAAGATTAATCTAGTTTATTACGATAGCAGGGTTCAATTGTGTAGTATTAAGATTTGGTGAATATCGTTAAGGTGATATGTCAGTTAATTATATTTATGAGATCTTAATATTATAGTTTTGTTCCTGTTGTTATAGTAATCTAGGTTACTTTTGAAATTGGTAGAATAAGATGTATTACAAATGGATTAAAGGATGTAGTATCATGTTGTATATTGATTTTATATTTGTTGCATGTATATTCTTTTGTAAATCTATTTGATGTGTATTTTAAGAAGAGTTGTGATGAACATATATTGAGGTGGCTGAATTTGGTATATCCTATTCAGTTAATTAATTCAGTGATAACTTTAAAGTGAATTGGGTGGGTTAATTACATTTAAAAAAGATAATTGGCCTTACCTATGACTTAAACCTACATGGTTAAGTACGAAGAACAAGGCATATCTCTATTCTGTCATTGACAAGTATAATAGAGAATATCGTTATGTGTTGACTATGAGCATACCATACATGGATGTAGAATCTTAGTGCAATAACAGTGACATCTCAGTATATATATGAATCATTTATGAGTTATTCTTAGTGCGAGTTTAATTTTGCATTGTTAAGTAAATGTTTACTTCGTGCATATTAATTATGGAACTACACTATGTTAAAGTGAATCAAATATCTGCATTATGGTTATGTATATGTTTGTTCTAATGTGTATGCAGTTGGATTACGCTTTTCAACTCAGTGTGTACTGAGCCCCCTTATGTGTTGTGTTGCATTTCTGTGTGTTCTTCCAAGTGCTTCAAGTTGTTAAATAGAAAGTGGCTAAGGACGACTGTTGAAGTTACTTTTTGAAATAGCATTTAGGGTCCCTATGTTGGACACAGGTGTTTAAGAATGATGTTGTACTTCATTATTGTACTGAACTCTTTATGTATAAGCATATTAATGGAAACATATTTGGATGATATCATCTTTCATTTTGAGGTTTCCAGATTAAGAGTGGTTCAATCTTTGTACTTGATCTTGTAATAAGTTGAATTAAATAAAAAAATTATTGCATTCATTGTACTTGTTATTGGTTTCAAATTTATTTGTTTTTCTTTTTGTTAGTGGTAGTTCTACATTTGGTATCAAAGCCTAGTTAGAATAACTAGGACTCTTGGGTTATAGGGTTTAACCCATTATCGATGCATATTAATAGTTAGTTGTTTTTAGGTTGCTATCATGCCTCCCATCACTAGAGGAACTTGAGGATGTGACATTCCTAAGGATAACCTTACTGGCAGAGGCAGAGGTAGAGGTAGGGGTAGAGGCCATGGTAGAGGTCCTAGGCACCAAAATTTTGCTGGGAATGATTAGTTTGATCAGAATGCTGGGGTTGGAAACAACTAGGATAAGTAGGTAGATCAAGCTATGGTTCTTTAGAGGATTATAGAACATCTCGATAATATTGAGGCTAACAACCAGATTTGTGGTGGGGGAGTGAATGATAGGAGACCCCTTGTGTAGGGTATTAACCTTCCTATAGAAGAAGATCCAATGGCAAGAGCTCAGCTCAAGGATCTTTCCAAGATGAAAGGGTCGTTATTTTATGGTACAGAATAGGGTACAATGGTAGAAGCTTGGTTGCTGAATATTGAGCGATGCTTTGTCTTACATTATTACTTGAGTAACATGAAAGTAAGATGGATGGTTATGCATTTGAGGGGATTTAGTTCCTTGTGGTGGGATCAGGAGTTGGAAAAGTTGGGCATTGATATTTCCCTAGTTACTTGGGAGCTCTTTGTAGAGCGATTCAAGGAGAAGTTCATGTCTGAATATTGGCATCAAGTCCATGCAGAGGAGTTCTTTTAGATTATGCAGTCTGGCTCTATAGTGGAAGTTTATGAACGTAGGTTCTATGAGATTAAAACATTTTTTGGTTGGGTAGAAAATGATAAGGCCATGATACAACACTTCATCAGAGGACTTATGCCCAAGATTGGGGAGGAAGTGAGAACTTTTTGACCTTTAAATATGCAGGAAGCTTTGGAGCGAGAAAAGTTGATTGAGATGAAGTCTGGATATAATGGGGCTTCATACAAAACCAACATGAATCCACCTACTCCAAATGTCAATAAGAGTCAAAAGCCTCCACAAAGTAGTGCAAAATCAAGATTTTTAGGTGAGAAATTCAAGAAGAAGAAGTTTGATAAGGACTCCAAGGTTTCAGAATAGCCTAGACCATCTCAACCACCTCAAAGTGTCCAGAGTAATAAACCATCTCCTAATCCTTCTGGTCAGAACATGGGTTTCAGGAAATCTATTGAGTGTTTTCATTGTGGACAGTTAGGTCATTATCAGTCTCAGTGGCCTAATTGGGATAAGCCAAAGGTTGGACCTAAGCCAGCTAGGTCAAAAGTGATAGTTGGTGATTCTACCAGGAACCACCATATTTTTGCAACTTTGGATCAAAAGTAGGCCGAACACCAGAACACAGTTATTGAAGCTCAGGGAAATACTAAGGTATGAAAGTATCTATCTTATTCGACTCTGGAGCTACACACTCATTTATTTCTTCTTCTTTAGTTGCATATAGTAGAATACATGTGGTTAGGGCAAGGAACATATGGCAAGTGGAGTTAGTGTTAGGTTCTAGGGTGAATGCTAATATTTTTGCTCCTGACTATAAGATTTGTATAAAATCTTTTACTACTTCAACAAACCTTAGGGTTATACCTTTAGGATCATATGACATAGTTTTGGGAATGGATTGGTTAGAACAACATCAAGCTATTTTGGATTGCAAGGATAAGTCAATAAATTGTGTTGATGATTTTGGATTAGATAGGGTTATTGCAGGAATCAAGAGACCCATCACTTTGCAGACAATTTTTGCCAAGCAATTGGCAAAGTGTGCTAAAAAAGGCTATAGTTTGGTTGCCATTTTGATAAATGATTTAGAAGATTCTTTGGTTAAGAGATCTTCTCTCGATCATCCATTCTTGTAGAGTTTTTTGGATGTTTTTGTTGAAGAGATTCCTAGAATACCTCCGAGAAGAGAAATTGATTTTTGAATCGATTTAGTGCCAGGAATGGAACCAATTTCCAAGACTCCTTATAGAATGATAGCTCAAGAGCTAGTTGAACTTAAATTTTAGTT
Organism: Cupressus sempervirens; assembly: GCA_028749045.1. Classification (NCBI taxonomy): domain Eukaryota; kingdom Viridiplantae; phylum Streptophyta; class Pinopsida; order Cupressales; family Cupressaceae; genus Cupressus; species Cupressus sempervirens. The sequence goes on from CM053789.1 coordinate 203,977,090, forward strand.
GGAGGAGCTTTTGGAGAAAGGTTTGATTCATCCTAGTGTTTCACCATGGGGTGCTCTAGTAATCTTTTTCAAGAAGAAACATGGCTCCTTAAGACTTTGCATAGATTATAGACAATTAAACAAGGTCACTATTAAGAATAGGTATCCTTTTCCTAGAATTGATGACTTGTTTGACCAAGTCAAGGGTGCCTGAGTCTTTTTGAAGATTGATCTAAAATCTAAGTATCATCAACTTAGAATCCAGGAAGCTAATATTTACAAGACAACTTTTTGCACCAGATATGGGCACTACGAATTCACAGTAGTACCTTTTGGGTTAACAAATGCACCTCCTATCTTTATAAGCCTAATGAATGGTGTGTTTAGAACTTACCTAGACAAGTTCATAGTGGTATTTCTAGATGATATTTTAGTGTATTCTAACTCTATTGAGGAGCACGAGCAGCATTTAGAGCAAGTTTTGGAATGCCTTCCTAGGAACACACTATATGCCAATCTTGAGAAGTGTAAATTCTTTGAATTAGAGATTTGTTACTTAGGACATATCATTTCAAGGGGTGGAATTTATGTAGATCCATCCAAAATTTGGGCTATTGTTGATTAGCCAGCACCTATGAATGTGTCAGAGGTTTGAAGTTTCATGGGCTTAGCAAGCTATTACCGCATATTTGTGTTAAACTTCTCTAGAATAGTGCATCCTATCACATCTCTTTAGAGAAAAGGGAAGAAATTTGTGTGGACATATGAGTGCGAGGTAGCATGTCAAAAACTTAAGGAATGTTTGACCAGTGCACCAGTTCTGGCAGTCCTTGATTTAGCTAAAGAGTTTGTGGTTTGCACTAATGCATCATTGGATGGCATAGAGTAGTATTGATGCAAGATGGACATGTTATAGCTTATGAGTCCAAAAAGCTAAAGAGTCATGAGGTGAATTACCCTACTCGTGATCTCAAACTTGCTGTGATTATGCATTCTTTGACCAAGTGGCAGTATTTTCTGTTGGGTCAATGATTTGAGTTACATTCTAATCACTAAAGCCTTCAGTATCTTTTCACACAACCAGACCTCAATGCTAGGTAGTAAAGATGGATGGAGTTCCTGTGTGAATATGACTTTGAGATCAGATATGTGCAAGGGAAGGAGAACATGGTTGCTGATGCACTTAGCAGAAGGCAACATGAATTATCTTCTCTAATCCTAATAGTGGATCTTAAGGATAAGATTTTATAGAACCTTTCTGCAGATCATTGGTTCTAGTATAGAGGGATAGTGGCAGCATCTTGGAAGGGCATTTTGAGGGATATTCGATGAATCCTGAAGGTTTACTACTGTATAGAGGGAGTGTGTATGTTCCTGAGTTGGGTGATTTGAGAAATTTGATTTTGTTAGAGGCCCACTAAGCACCATATTCAGCTCATCCAGGTGTCAATAAAATGCATGCTGACCTTAAGAAACATTACTATTGGCCTAGAATGAAGAGAGACATAGCAAATTTTGTGGCTCAATGTTTGGAATGTTAGTAGGTAAAGGTTGAACATCAGCACCCTACGGGTTTATTGCAGGCACATAGTATTCCAGAATGGAAATGGGACACCATTTCTATAGATTTCATTATTGGATTGCCTATTATAGCTCATATGCATGATGCTATTATGTTTTTACTCAATTAATTTTCTAAGGTTGCTCACTTTATTCCTGTTAGATCATCCTATAATGTAGCGACGGTTGCCAAGATTTATATGGAACAGGTTGTTAAGTTACATGAAATTCCTAAAAAGATTATTTCTAATAGGGATCCAGTGTTTACTTCTTCTCTTTGGAAATCCATGCAGCGTGAGTTAGGTACTCAGCTAATTCAGCTTATCACCTAGAGACTGACGAACAAACTGAACGTGTCAACTAGATTCTGGAAGACATGCTTAGGATGTACATTATGGATAGATAGAATAAATGGGAGGAGTATCTACACTTGGTAGAATTTTTCTATAACAATGGATATCACAGTTCCATAGGTATGGCTCCATTTCAAGCATTGTATGGTAGACCTTGTAGGACACCTCTTAGTTGGGATAATTTGGAGGATAGGACTCTTTTAGGACCTGATATGTTGCAAGATTTGGAGCAGCAGGTTAAGAGGATCAAAGAGCAGCTTATTGCTGCTCAAGATAGACAAAAGAAATATGCTGATAAGCATAGAATTGACCGTCAATTCTTGGCTGGAGATAAAGTATTTCTTCGGGTAAGACCACATAAGAGTCCAATTCCTTATGGAAAGGGATCCAAGTTAGCACCATGATTTGTTGGTCCATTTGAAATTTTGGAATGGATAGGACCTGTTGCCTACAAACTTGTCTTTCCACTGAGTCTTTCTCGTATACATAATGTATTTCATGTTTCAATTTTGTGTAAATATATACCTGATATTGCTCACGTACTTGATTGGAAAAATTTGCAAATTTTGGATGGTCAAATCATGTTGGAACTAGTGCAGATCATGCAAAGAAAAAGTATGAGTTTAAGAGGAAGAGAAATAAGGTAGGTAAAGGTCCTATGTGACTCCAATGATGAAACATCTGCTACCTAGGAGGACACTGAAATGATGAGAGCAGCTCATCCACACTTGTTTGTTGACTTCCAGGAGAAAGTTGAATCCTAGTGAGGGAGGGTGTCATGCCTGACCACTACTTCTGTTCATCAGCATTTTAGACCTTTCTATTTAGAGTTCATTTCTATAGATATTTTTTCTTTCATTACACAACTTGGTTGTATTTTGAGTCATTTGGAACTCGAGACTTATGATGAACATATTTTCTGTTCAGAACTAATTGTTTAGTTTTGAAGGTTACTTAAGATGTTACGATGTGAAACTATAATTGCATGTTGCTTGGGTATCGATTATGTTTATAATGTTTCAAACTTGATCTAAACTGCATTATGAGTTGAATAGATATTAGAAAGAAAGTTTTAGTTGTATGTTCAACTTGTTATTGGAAATACTATTGTGTGTTCATATGCTCTATGTGTTTGAATTTGTCATTGTATTTTCATATGTGTGACTGAGAGGGAGTTGAATTATTTCTTTGGTTTTGATTATCTGACTTATATTGACTTGTCATTACTAACTATAGTTGGCATTGCATATAGATATACTTGTTTTTGAAAGGGTTTAAATACCCTAAATTGAGATTTGCAAAAAAAAATTTCAGTTTTCTTATTTTAAAATATTTTTTATTACCTCTTATTATCAAGTAACCCTAAGTGGGTGTTGAATGCTATGTTAAATGGTAATATGTTCATTGTTTTGAAAGCCAAAATATGGTGGTGGTAATGGGTCTGTCATATGTACTCGGTCTGTGATGTGTCATAGATGCATTAAATGCAAGTAAATGAGGTTTTAATGGCATTGGAGGTTTTATCACCATACTTTTTCAAGTATTGGCTCTGTGGAAGCAATGTCGATAACTTGGCCTCATTGCTCTGCATACGCATAACATTTGTGTTCTGTTACTAGAGTATCGACATCATGAAGGGTTTCAGTTGGAAAGAAATCCTTGCTTATGAAGTCAAGAAGGGAGATTTCTCAAGGGGAGTTATTTGCTATTTGATGTTTAATTTTTCACTGTTATCTTTCATTGTGGAGGTCGGTTGCGAGTTTTGTGTGGTAGCTCTATGGAGATTGCTTTCATTTGGACATTTCAGGCTTTTGTATCAAGTTTATTTGGGGTTTTCCGCCTACTGTGATTTAAGGTAGGGGGCATTTTCTAACTTAAATCCTTTACTTTTGTTGTAGTGTTAGTTTTTTGAAGAAAATAAAAAATCTGTGGTTAAAATATGCTTATCGATACCAAGGTATGGGTGTATGCAGGATTGGGCAATTGATTTACCAAGTTTTGTATATATTCATATTTGGATATGGGTAATACATATATTTGCATGCTTTGTTGTTTGCATCTAGGTTTAGTTAATGTTTAATATATAGGTTTCCATTTTCAGTTTTAAAAGTCTATGGTTCTTTGTGTGTTTTTTTTCCGTGTATGTTGTTGATATTTTGTCATACACATAGCATACGACGTGGGACACAGTTAAAATAAGAATAGGTTTTGTTTGAGCTCACTCTTTAGGTAAAATAGTTTATATATACAAATATAAACATACTTGTGTATTTCTTAGAGTCGAGCTATGTGAGAAATACATGCTCACGACAGTTAGCATGCTCATAGATTGTGTAATAACACTTATGTTTTAAAACTTCCATCGAGCTTTGTGAGCACCAATGAATTAAAACTCTCTTGTATGATAAAGGTGTGAGAGGCTCGACCTTAGTTTCAAGTTCACTTAAATTTCGAGCTCATGATAGTAGTCAAGAGCCGAGGCATTTTATCAAACAGTTAGCATGAAATCTAAATTATGTTAATTAGCATGTAACTGTAAAATGTTATGATGTGATTGTAATATTGTCACTTAGTTGATATCTGTTGAAAAACACTTGGGTTTGTGAACTGTCATTGGTTCAGATGTATTTCTCTGACTTAGCAAACTTGTGGAAATGTGAGGTAATTTAAATGGATGTTTATGAGAAAAGGTCACAGATTGAATGACTTGTCAATTGTTATGGTGTTCATATGATATTTGGAAAATTAGATGGTTGTTTTTATCTGACACCAGTCTTAGACTTTATGATTGTAGAATTTGTTTGCAATTTAAAACATAGTTGAGTTTCTATTTTGTCAACATAGTTATTATGGTTATCAACATATAAGGAGTTGGTAGGGGAATAGCCGATACCATGTGTAATCAGGCATTTTGATATGATATGTTTTGGAATTTTTTATGTTGTTGGGATTTCAGTTATCTTATGCAGTTTGGTGAATTGGAACTGGGCAGTAGTAATGTCGAACATGTTTGTGTATTAGTGAAAATACATTAAAGTCTGTAAGTTGACCGTACGTAGAATTTGCAATTTGGGATTTTGAAATAAGATAAATAAAAGCTTAGCATTATTGATTAAGTTATATTTGTATGATAATATTTGTAATGATTGAACAGTTGTTTATTAGAATGTTGTAGGGAACTGTTATATGGAAGAGTAGGTGATATCTTTTTAACAGTAAAATATAAGTCAGTAGAGGTTGAAATAAACACCATTATATACTGGAACCAAATGGGTTTGAAATATTAACCATATGGAGTTTATATATATATGAATTGGATTTATTATTTGGATGAAGTTTTGTTTTTTTTTCTCCATCTATTATTGAGTTGGAAATTCTTTTCAAATAAAGTTAGTTTTATGATATTTGTTTGATGAAAGTCATTTAAAACAAGAATATCATATTTACTCTAATTCTATTATCTTATTCATTTTGAAGATTAATCTAGTTTATTACGATAGCAGGGTTCAATTGTGTAGTATTAAGATTTGGTGAATATCGTTAAGGTGATATGTCAGTTAATTATATTTATGAGATCTTAATATTATAGTTTTGTTCCTGTTGTTATAGTAATCTAGGTTACTTTTGAAATTGGTAGAATAAGATGTATTACAAATGGATTAAAGGATGTAGTATCATGTTGTATATTGATTTTATATCTGTTGCATGTACGTTCTTTTGTAAATTTGTTTGATGTGTATTTTGAGAATAGCTGTGATGAACATATATTGCGGTGGCTGAATTTGGTATATCATGTTCAGTTAATTAATTCAGCGATAACTTTAAAGTGAATTGGGTGGGTTAATTACATTTAAAAAAGATAATTGGCCTTACCTATGACTTAAACCTATATGGTTAAGTAAGGAGAACAAGGCATATCTCTATTCTGTCATTGACAAGTATAATAGAGAATACCATTAGGTGTTGACTATGAGCATGCCATACATGGATGCAAAATCTTATTGCCATAACGATGACACCTCAGTATATATATGAATCAATTATGGTTTATTCATAGTGCGAGTTTAATTTTTCATTGTTAAGTAAATGTTTACTTCTTGCATATTAATTATGGAATTGCACTATGTTAAAGTGAATCAGATATCTACATTATGGTTATGTATATGTTTGTTCTAACATGTATGCAGTTGGATTATGCTTTTCAACTCAGTGTGTACTCAGCCCCCTTTTGTGTTGTGTTGCATTTTTGTGTGTTTCTCCAGGTGCTTCAAGTTGTTTAGCAAGTAGCTAAGGATGACTATTGAAGTTACTTTTTGAAACAACATTTAGGGTCCCTATGTTGAACATAGGTGTTCAAGAATGATGTTGTACTTCATTATTGTACTAAAATCTTTATGTATAAGCATATTAATGGAAACATATTTAGATGATATCATCTTTCATTTTGAGGTTTCCAAATTGAGAGTGGTTCAATCTTTGTACTTGATCTTGTAATAAGTTGAATTAAATAATAAAATTATTGCATTCATTGTACTTGTTATTGGTTTCAAATTTATTTGTTTTTTTTTTGCTTGTGGTATTGCTACAAGATATTCAAAAAGTTTGGTATGGAAGGTTGTAAACCAGTTGGGACTCCTATGCGTACTAGATTAAAACTTACCAAGGAAGACGAATCAAAAGAAGTAGATCAAACACTTTATAGATCTATGATTGGAAAGTTGCAGTATGTAGTTCATACTAGGCCAGATATTGTCCTTGCAGTTGGTATTGTAGCAAGATTTTCAGAAAAATGAAGAGAAAATCACATGATGGCAATTAAAAGAATAATGAGATATTTGAAAGGAACTGAAGATTATGGTTTATGGTACAAATTTGGAGGTAATCTAGATTTGAAAGTGTTTACTGATGCTGATTGGGTAGAAAACCTTGATGACAGAAAAATTACAAGCGGAGGAGCATTCTTTCTTGGAAAAAGGTTTTTTTCTTGGACAAGTAAAAAGTAGAATTGCACATCCCAATCTATAGCAGAGGTAAAGTATGTTGCTACTATAGTAAACTATTCTAATATTGTTTGGTTTAAACAGTTGTTGGAAGGCATGAAGGTGGAAATCAAAGAACTATTTGTTATGTTCTGTGATAATACAAGTCCAATAAACATATCTAAGAATCCAATGATGCATTCCAAAACTAAGCATATTGCAATAAAATATCATTTTTTCAGAGAATTGGTGCAAGACAAGGAGATCAAATTGGAATATGTTCATACAAAGGAACAAATTGCTGACATATTCACAAAGCCATTACCTAAGGATGCATTCTTGTATCTAAGAAGTAAGTTAGGGGTCACTCCCCTATCTAAAGTTCACTAAAAAAAAGTTTTAGTGATGCATCAACACATACCAAGTTGAAAATCTATCAATTGATGTAGCATAATCTAGAAATATTGCATATGAACCAGTACTTAAGGTACATTAAAATCATTTGAGTAGTGTTGTCTTTGGCATGTGATGTCAAAGAGGGAGAGTTTTACTGTCATATATTTCTGAAATTTGTTTGTAAGGAAGAATTTTTCTATGATATCCCTCACAAAAGGAGATTACTAAAAGAGGGAGAGTTTTCTATCTAATAGAGAAAGTTGTTCGAACAGCAAAAGGCTTGTTAGACTTGTTTTCAAATTTCATTCTGCTATGACATGTTGTGTTGCCATCATTGCCAAAGAGGAAGATTTTTGGATACAATTGTTAATTGTGTATTGTCTTTGATGTTACAAAAATGTCATATCAGTCATCAGATAGAGTCTACCGAACTCAGATGATCTGCAAAGCAATTTACAGTGTCTACCGAACATTCCTGAACTTAACAAGGAAAAGTTAATTTTTACTAAGCTCACTCGGGCATCAAAGGATTTTGTAGCAAAAGTTAGTATTAACCAAGCTCCCAAGGTTAACAAAGAAAAGTTAATGTTTACCAAGCTCACTCGGGCATCAAAGGATTTTGTAGAAAAAGTTAGTATTTACCAAGCTCACAAGGTTAATGAAGGAAAGTTAATATCTACCTTGCTCCCAAGGTTAACGAAGGAAAGTTAATGTCTGCTGAGCTCCCGAGGTTAACGAAGGAAAGTTAATATCTACCAAGCTCCCAAGGTTAACAAAGGAAATTTAATATCTACCAAGTTCCCAAGGTTAATGAAAGAAAGTTAATGTCTACTAACCTCCCAAGGTTAACGAAGGAAAGTTAATATCTACCGAGCTCCCAAGGTTAATGAAAGAAAGTTAATATCTCTTGAGCTCCCAAGGTTAATGAAGGAAAGTTAATGTCTACCAAACTCTCAAGGTTAATGAAGGAAAGTTAATATCTACTAAGCTCCCAAGATTAACAAAGGAAAGTCAATGTCTACCGAGCTCACATACTTAGCAAAGGAAGGTTAGTGCTAACCGAGCTCACTCGGTCTCCAAAGGATTTTTGCAGGGTTTGTAGTGTTTACCAAGCTTCACTTGGTTAAAACTAGAAAAACATTCTAGAGTAGTGGTTACCGAGCTTGGTCAGCCAGCGAAGGATTTTACTATTTTGGTATTAAGTTTAAATTGCGTCATGCGGCAGACTGATGCAATGATTCTTTTGTTATTGGAACCTATATTTAAGCTGACTTAATAATCTGAAAGGTATATATATAGATGTTCAAGTTTTGAATTAGTGTGTGAGTGAAAAAATAAGCATATGGATAAGGATGGAATAGGCAAATTGAGCAAACTCTGATGAAGGATTAGATATTCTAGAGGAAATGCGAAGTTGTATTCGATCAGCTAGGATCCAGTAAAAGTAGAATAGAGATCTGTAATCAGAAAAAGATAAGTTGTATATCATTCAGGTCACCTCATTTTTGCTTTCTAATCATTGTAACAGTGAATCTAGATTCTCTTAACAGAGTTGGTTTAACAACCATTTTATAAATCCTCTAACAAGGTGACAATTCAGTTGAATTGTTGTCAAGACCTCTAACTAGGCCACTCCTAATAGGGTGATTAAATCCTCTAACAAGGTCACACCTAATAGTGTGTTTTGTAACCTTTAATAGGGTTGGCTCCTAACAGGGCTCACCTCAGAAGAGTGAAAATTGGTGACTGGTTACTTGGTGGTTTTTTCCATATTGGATTTCCACGTTAAATCTGGTGTCTCTTGTGTTCATTTATTTTAATCATTGTAAGCATATTAATGACTATGAATGCTAGATAAATAGTAATTAATTAATCTACTGAGTTACAATTTTCCTGCACTATTTACTGAGTATCAATAGTATGTAAAGACATCTAAGGGATTTTAGAATTGATTTTTGTGGTAACTGATTCACCCCTCCCCTCTTAGTTACTTCATCTATATTTCCAACATAGAACACTATTTATATATGTCACATTTAAAGGATTCATAGTATATCAATAGGATGTAAAATTAGCTTTCTTGTATGGAATTCTAGAGGAAGAATTTTACATTGATCAACCTAAAGGTTTAATTGATCCAAATAAAAGAAACATGGTCTAAAGTTATACAAAGCTTTGTATGGTTTGAAACAAGCTCCTAGAGAATGGAATGAGAGGCTACATGGATACCTACTAAACATTTTTTTTTTAGAAAACCAATGATAACAATAGTCTGTATATTAAAGAAGGACCATAAGATAAGATATTGTTAGCAAAAATATTTATGGATGATATATTATTCAAAGGTCATGATGAATTATGTAAATCATTCTTTCAAGAAATGAGGAAAGAATTTGAAATGTCAATGTTTGGAGAGATAAAATTCCTTTTTGGTTTATAAGTTCATCAAATGAAGAATGACATTTATCTTACTTAGTTAAAATATGTCAAGAAGATATTGAAGACCTTCGGAATGGAAGGTTCCAAACTAGTTGGAACACTTTTGTGTATTAGATATAAAATGTCCAAGGATAATGATTCAAAGAGGTAAATAAAACTACCTACAAATATATGATTGAGAAACTTCAATATGTTGTTCACACAAGACCTGATATTGCATTAGTAGTGGGTATAGTTGTAAGGTTGTCTATAAATCCTAGAGAAAATCATACGATGGTAATTAAAAGAATTATGAGATATCTAAAAGGCATTCAAGACTATGGTCTATGGTACAAGAAAGGAGGAAACCTTGAGTTAAAAGTCTTTACTAATGCATAGTGGGCTACAAGTGTTGATGAAAAAATAGAACCAGTGGAGGAGCATTCTTTCTTGGAAAGAGGTTAGTGTCATGGGCCAACAAGAGACATAATTACATCACTCAGTCTACAAAAAAGGTAGAATATATTACTGCAGCAATTAATTGTTTCAGCATAGTCTAGATCAAGCAACCGTTATCAGGAAGAAAGGAAGAAATCAAGGACCTAGTGGTTATCTACTGTGATAACAAAAGTGCAATCAATAGATCCAAAAATCTAGTGATGCACTCTAAGACAAAGCACATTGAAATGAAGTATCATTTTATGAGAGAATTTTTTCAAGATAAATAGGTTAGATTAGAATATGTGAACACAAAAGAGTAGGTTGCTAACATATTTACCAATTAATTACCTAAGGATGTATTTTTTTTTATCTTAGAGGAAAGATACAAGTCATTCCCTTATCTACTGCTCACTAGAGTAGAATTTAGTGATGCATCAACCTAATTGCATTTAATATCTATCAAGTTGATGCAAAGAAGTTAGAGCTCATTGCATATGAATTGGTACATCAAGTAAATTATAAATTTATTGGATAAAGTCTTTGGAATTTGATGTCAAAGAGGGAGAGATTAAATATGTCATGTTCATATCAAAAGAATTGAGGGAGATTGATTTCATGAATAAGAGGAAGTAGCATGTATATCAGTAAGAGGGAGAACATGATCAGATGTAGTCTAAATATAAGATTTCAAATGTAGATTCTTAGATGGAGTTCTCATGGATGAAGAATTAGAACTAAACTAAGGATATTATAAAATCTTTTATATCATTTTGATTGCTCTATTTCCTTTTCTTATTACATGTTGTGTTTCCATCAATGCCAAAGAGGGAGATAAAAAAATATTCAATTGTATATTGTCATTGATGTTACACAAATGTTCTAATAGAGTACTACTAGTAGTAACTAAGCTCAAAAACTCCAGTATCAGCCGATTAGAAGTTTAGAATAAGGCAAGTTCAATGATCAAATGTTGACCAAGATAGATCAGTCATTGAAGAATTCTTGTGTAAACTAAGTTAGGTCAGTTACAAAATGGATTCATTGTAAACCAAGTTAGGTTAGTTACCAAGGAAGTCAATGATAACTAAGTGACCCAATTTTAGTGTCATCTGACATGTAGCAAACTATTTTCATTATTATTATTTTTTTGCAAGCCAACTTAGTGGATGCTAATTATTTATTTGTAAGGGTATTCAAGCCTACATGACATTGGATTTTATATATATGAAAGGTCAAGTTGTGAATTGAAATATGAAGTAGTCAAAGAAGATAATATGGGAATAAAGAAGGATGTGTGATTAAGGGAAGAACATCCAAGGAGCTATGAAGAATATTCTAATCAAGGAGGATCCAGAGGTTAAGCTAGAACAATGATCTAAATGTAAAAATTAGTTGCTTGATAATCAAGTCAATCATTGCAACTTTCTAACAATTATAACAATGAAGAAATCTCTTAACAAAGTTAAATTAATAGTCATTTTATAAATCCCCTAACAAGGTGGAATTTATAGATTGAAGTTTCTTAAAGACCTCTTACAAGGCCACTTCTAATAGGGTGATTCAAATCCTTTAACAAGGTCACACCTAACAAAGTGTTTTGTATCCTTTAATAGGGCTGGCTTCTAACAGGGCTCACTTCAGAATGGTAAAAAGTTTTAACTAGTTGCATTGGTGGTTTTACCAAATTGGGTTTTCATGTTAAATCTTGGTATCTCATGTGGTCATGTTATTTTCTTATTGCTTTATCTTTCTGCAACTAAGTTACTAAAGGTTAATACACATTAATATCTCAAGATTGTTTTGTTAATTGAGTTACAATGAATATCGAGTTCTAACCAATTTGTGCAAGGATTTGAGTTAATAATAAGTTTGTATTCATATGTAAGGGATTTGGGATTGTTTTAGTGGTAACTAATTCACCCCTCCCCTCTTTGTTACTCTTATATTTCTGATAATAAGTGGCCTAGGTAACTTAGCCTTGGAAGAAGGTGGATTAATCCTTTGAAGATCATTTTCAACATTCATATGAATTCATAATAAATATTTATGCATCTATATCTAGAACCTCATAATACATATTAAAGTTATAAGAGCAATTTATCACAATGATTTAAGCCTACCCTTAAATAGTTCAGATATCAAGCATAGGTACACATTAAAATTTGTCTTGCAATATAAACTATTTAAGGCTGGGCTTAGACAAATATTTAATTAATTATGATAAAATATAAATATAATAATAAGATTTTAGACTTAATGAATAGTTGAAAAGATCCTAAATAAACATATCCCAAGTTGGGCTTAAATTGGTAGGAAGATAGCACCAAAAATTATCATTGTCTAGACATGGGTACATTCAAACTTCTATTGTCTCTCTCTTAGATTTCAAGAATAGGTCCACATTAGTATTTCCATTTAATTTTTTTATCTTCCTTATAGCCTTCTGATTTCTATAGTAGTCATTTTTATATCTAGGCCTAAATGTCTAACCTTTCAACTCAGCTCATCTCTCATTTATGCTGAAATTCTTTAAAATAACTAAGAGGGGGGGTGAATTAGTTATCCAAGGTACATATGTACAAATAAAAAATTTCACATCTTAGTGAACCCATATCCATAAAACATATTCATCATGCATGCATCCATAGAATCATACACTAATCACTTCAACTTGTAGGTTAGTGTTAAATCAACTTTGCAAAAATATAACCATGAAACATAATAGATTCAATAACACATTTGACATAATGATTTTAAATGGAAACCCAATTTGGGAAAGACCACTTATAACATGCTACTCATTATCACTCTTCTAAAATGATGCCCTATGATAGGCCAACCCTGTTAAAGGTTACAATGCACACTATCAAATGTGACCTAGTTAGAGGATTTCAATCACCCTGGGTGAACCCACAATAATGGGTTCCACTTTAGTGGGACGAACAAAAATGAAAAAAATTTCAAAATTTCAAAATTGAGTTTACCATATGTTCGCCCGAACACAATAAGTGTGTTCACACGAACTTTTTTTTAAATCATGTTCGCACAAACATATTTCGTATGTTCACGAGAACATATGTGATATATATGTTCACGCAAACATGATTTGCATGTTCGCGCGAACATACGTTCACGTGAACATGGTAAACGTGTTCGCACGAACATGCAAAATCACAAAAATTTTAACCTTTTTTTCTTTTTTTTGCTATTTTAACTGCCATAATTGTAGGAGAATGATCTCCTACTATAAAATAAAAAATGTCAAAATGTGCTTCTCAGAGCAAGCTTTCCAACGACTATAATTTTATTACATAATTTAATTATTAAGACTTTCAAATATGAGTTTAACTCATTATAGGTTCATTACCGATTGAACATCAACCGACTTTGACACCTCGAGAAAATTAGTAAATTAGGTCAAATTTTTTTTGAAAAATATGGAGGCACTGGCTTATTGAGATACCTTTCTATTCAAAAAAAAAGAAAATGGTTTATGATAAATTGACTTCAAATTATCTGTGTCAAATGGAACGTATGTCTGAATTACAATTCATGTCACTTCAAAACTTCATAAGCTATACAATATTCAACAAAAATAAATCAAACCAAATGCAGACACTGGATATTGATGCTACAAATCCAACGTAGAAAGAATTACTTCATTATCATTTCTAGAAAAAAAAGTTATGTGTGTCAAACGGACTGTCACTTTTTAAAATATTGAATTTTATTATGTACCACTTTTTGGAGGAGATAAAAAAAATTCACATAAATAAAATTTTTTTTTAGATTAAAAGATATGGTTACAAAGTAGGAACAAAGTACTCAAAATCACTAGTTTATGTCATCTTGAAATTATTTATAGTTTTGGAGATATAGTCACTTGAACGTGACGTTTGTTGCAAAAATATTGATTTCAGAGTCAAAATTGGTCAAAAAGTGGAACCCATTATTGTGGGATCACCCCCTTATTAGGAGTGAGCCTTGTTAGATAACTTTAGATTATTCACTAGGAATGTCACCCAATTAAATGATTTAAAAATGACTATTAGGTCAACCTTAATCCAATGGATTTACCCTAGACTAGTATAATGATTAGAAAGTAACAATAAGGCTTGATTTGATAACAACTTGCAACTCATTTGCAGATTGAAAATCTCTATTTCAGTCCTCTATTCTTCTTGTCTTTCACATAGTTCAGCTTTGATAGCTTGTTCGCCCTTTAAGAATCCATACCCTTAAGCCTTCTTTCTTTTCTTGCCAATAATAGTCTCTTCTATTCAGTCTCTAAAACAAGAAATACCCTAAACTCCTTGTATTCCTTAGGTTCTCGCACATGACAACCATTGCTTCTGACCAACCATCTCTATAAATAGAAAATTAAAATATTTTTGTGTTCATCCTCTATCATCCATTTTAGGGTTAGGGAGGATTAGGATAGGATTCAATGAATCTACCCATCTTTTCATTTTAGTCCCTTCTAAAAACTTTTCCTTCAATCCTCTTTAACTTTGCCTCAAAATGGTTTATCATAAATTATGTATGACCAACTCATCATAGTTATCTTCTAAATGCTTCAAAAAATTTAAGAAAACAAAATAGTTAGCTCAAATTCTTCAAATCCATGATTTAACATGAATAATGGCACTCAACATCAATATGCTATCACTTTGCTTCCATGTTGTTCTTCCACTAGATAACTCAAAAAACACTAAAGTTTACTGGTGCTCGGCATCAACTAAAATTTATATCCATCCTTTGCAACCTTAAGTAGATAATCAATTCACTATATCATCATTGTTTGAATTAATCTATGTACTCCTTTTATGTGTCATAACTTGACCTTTCCTCTAGGTGCTATTGTTATCTCATTTGATCAGAACCTCCTCATTAATCAAACAAATGATAGTACTCAAATCAACTAAGTAGTTGTCTTACCAAAAAGTACAAAGTTTGACATCAATGATAAAATAATGATTGAAACATATTCTCACACTTGTATCAATTTTTTTCAACAATCTCCCTCTTTGGCATTGATGGAAAATTAGTACAACTAGTACAATAGTACCAAAAAGAAAATAGTTCTATGTATTGAAATCTCTCCCTGTATTAGCAACTTTCATCTTCTATATAGGTTACAAAATTATATTATGATAAAAAAAAATCAACTAATCCTTATGACTTCATCTTGATCACTTCTTATATCTCCCTCAACACTATCTCTCTCTGACTAGGTATATGTAATCATTTCTTACTTTGTAGTAGTCATTAGGTACATTATCTCCCTCTGAGTAGATATTCATAGATTCTTCCTTTCTTCTTTTCTCTTTCCATTGATTTCCCTCTTTCACAACAATTTTGTAGACTAGTCATGTCATGCCCATAATTCGGCAAGGAAAAAATACAACTAATTTTTTTTTTGGAAAGTAAAAAACTGAAGTTAAGAAACTTAATCTATCCTTGAACTAGGTGGTGATGAAGTTAGAAGGTGGAATGAAGTTTTCCCCAATTGAAATCTAGATCTCAAGTTTACTATGAGGAGGTCACCTAGTTGCTAGTTACTTAAAACAAAACTACGTTAAGATGATATAGTTATAAACCCTCATTCTTCAACACCCAATATGTAACACCATAATGTGCAAGTGAGATTCAGTTTGTGTTATTGTAGTGGTAAGAGTTCTAAGGTTGTAACAAGAAGGTCCTTTATCAATTTATCATTTTATTTCTATTAATATTAGGTTTACCTTTATTTTTAATATTTTTTCGTTATTATTGTTATTCAATTACTATCATAATTATTATTTGAAACCACCTATACTTCTATTTTAATATACCTCTTATATTTTTATTGCTAACATTATTATTATTTAATACTAAACTAAAATTATTACATTGCAAATAATGCCCTATTAATTATTAGGTAAAAACTACCATCTAACCCTATACTATTTTTATCAATAATATATGTATACATATATGTATACATATATACATATATATATGTTTATATGTATGTATATATATATGTATATATATATGTATATATGTATACATATATGTATACATATATATACATATATATATACATATATATGTATATATATATATATGTATATATATATATATATATATATATATGTATATATGTATACATATATATACATATATTTATATATATATATATATATAGATACATTTATGTATACATATATATGTATACATATATATACATATATATATATATGTGTGTGTGTGTATATATATATGTATGTATATATATACATATATATGTATGTATATATATACATACATATGTATGTATACATATACATACATATATATATACAATACACTAATCTTTACATTTTAAAACAAAATAAAAAAAAATTAAAATTTACTAATCTTTACATCTTATAAAAAATTAAAAACAAATTTAAATGTACTAATCTTTACATTTTAAAACAAATTAAAATTTACCAATCTTTACACTTTAAAAAAAATTATAAACAAATTAAAATTTATTAAAACTTTACATTTTAAAACAAATTAAAATGTACTAATCTTTACATTTTAAAGAAAATTAAAAGCAAATTAAAATTTACTAAAATTTTACATTTAAAAAAAAAATTTAAAAATTAAAATGTACTAATCTTTACATTTTAAAACAAATTAAAATTTAATAATCTTTACACCCTACCCCATCTACCCCTTCACTTAAAAGCAAGTAAAATAAAATAAAATAACATAAATCTCTAACTAACTTGCTAACTTATTCTTACTTCCCAACATCTATAATTAATTATATTCAAAATTTAAACACCCACCTAAATTACTTAACCCCATCCACAACTATATATTTTAATTCATTCCCAAGCACCTAAAAAAAATGTAGATCACTTTATTTAAACATGGAGGAGACCATGCTCTCTCCATAGGCGCCTACATTTCTTCTCCCTTAATAATTTGGAGGGATTGCATAATCAATCACATCAACCATTTAAATTTGTGCTTTCTTCCTTTCTCATAACCTAGCATGCTTGATGAGGAGGAAGGCATAATGAATTCTAACTTATTTCAGAATCAAGGCAAGTATATGCCTTGGATTTTTTAAGGAGGGGGATACACCTAGGAAAGGTGGTAAATTTTAAAAATAATTTTACATTTTTTTCCTTGAGACTAGGCACCCAACTTAGACTGTCCTATCCATTATTCATTAAATTTATTTATTTTCCTTAGAAGGTACTTACTAGGATTTATGGCATTAACCCCCCCTTGTAACCTTTTTTTTTATGTGGATTTGTGTGTGGTGTGTGTGTGTGTGTGTGTGTGTGTGGGTTGGTTTTGTCATTCACCTAAATATTAAATTTTTTGACATTGGACTTGGTTGTTTAATTCTTTTTGATAATTCCTTGTAAGGCACTATAAATATGATGAGTGAGTTAATGTATTATTACTTTTTTTATAATGGTATTTATAAGGAAATATGTTTATTTTATTCTGATTGCATTATGATATTAATTGTAATTTCTTTGGATGTGTTTAGATGAATTGCCATACATTTTCCAGCAAGCAATTTTGTACCTACAGGTCTATATTTGAGCTTAACTTATTTTTCTAGTTCTTTCCATATATTTTTTAAGATTTTTAGATTTGAGATGATGATATTTAAACATTTCATTATGCATTATAATTTATATTCTATTAAGAAAATCTAACATAAAACAATTATTGCATTACTAACAAAATCTACTTACAAGATACACTAACATGGAACTTAATGAATTCCTTTGATTGTAATTTCATGAACATCAAATGTTCAATATACCTTATTGACATCCAATTTCATAATTTAAACTTACTAAAAATCCATTAACTATCAATTGTATATTCTATAACAAATTTGAAAGCAATACTGAACACCAATACAACTAAATTATTCTTATGAAATTTGAGAATATAAGAATATGAAAATGATAATGTCCTACTCATTCTTCCAAGGGATATCATAAAACAAATTTCTTTTCTTCAACACATTCTAAATTAAAGTAATGATAAGGCAACATGAACACAATATCAAGCAATAAATGGGGTGGTGGAATCCTCATATCAAGATACACAATGGAAGGGCCTCATAAACAAGATGTTTCACAATATCTCTATTTGTCATATGCATGAGATCAATAACAACACTCATACATTACAATCAATTCACATAATAAGATGAAGTTGTCCTCCATTTCAATACCAAAAAAATAGTATTCTCTTCTTTGATGCAAAGGTAAGACTTCACAATCTCCAAATGTCCAAGGCCTTAATTAAGAACCTACAAATAAGAGACAAATGTAGAACCATTAAGGCTCACCTCCCAACCTAGGCCTCAAGGAGGCGACCCACCGAGCTTGGTAAAACAAGGAACAAATGGTTCTATACTCCACATTCACATATCATGTATGATCACAACAATATAGTAAACACTACACAGTGCATTACAAGACAACCCAACCCAAGACTTGTACAAATATTCAATAATTGAATAAAGCTATAGGGTGAAGGTGGGCTCTCTCCATGAGGGGAATTTCTAAGCTATGATCCACAAATAAGCACATATTCTCATTATAAACATGCCCTTTCAAGGCTTACAATAACTTCCCTCTTCACTATCCCCCTTATACCTCCCAAAATGTAAGTAAAGAAGAAGTTTCATATTCCATTGAACACATAAAAATCATCTCCACACATGGGAGAGTTCCTCAACTACATGAGTGAACCCAACTAACCCCTTCACCCAAGCATCTCTTCCCTTGCAAGGGTGAGTGATGCTTCACACCCATTAAAAAAACATACAACATGAAACAAAGAAATATCCAAGAAAGAATTCACATAAAACTCTCACATGGAATACTCAAAAAAATAGAAAGATCTTCTTCACAAACCACATCTACAATACACCAAATCTGCCATGAAAATAAGAATACCATATCAAATTTACATGCAAAAGAAGAACACCATGGATCATGGGTACCAACCCCACTCCAAGCAATGGAAATGAAAAGTTGTAGTAGAGCTCCTTATCCTCTTCCTCCAAACCCTAGTTGTCTCTAAAGATAGAGGGTGGCCAAGTGAGTTTCTAATTTGGTGAAGCCTCTATATATCCATCTCATTTTCGGATTCAATATAAAATGTATTGTTTTTGGGGTCTCGTAGGTCTTCTAGGCACCCTAGTGGTCATTATTAGTCCCCTAACTCAAGTATTAACATGGGTAGGGTTTATTTTTATCACAAATTCACCTTAGAGCTACTTTATGGCCTATACAATGCTAGGTAAGTTCAAATTAAAAATTTCCTATGGTGATAACCTTGTTCTCTTTACTAATTTAAGGCAATAAGTCAAACTCTCAATTAAGATATTTAACTCAAGATAAGGTGGCCATGTGATCCATCATCAATGAACATGTCATTTTCACAAAACGAGTACAAATGTTAAGTGACACACACAAATTCACTATACAACACACATGACACATTCAAAATTTGCACACAAAATACATTCTACACACATACATCTCACATTTACAAAATAAATATATCAAAATAAGGTTTACAAATCATATAAAGATTCACCTTGGTAGTGTCATATTAACATGTGTTTATATGTTGGTTTTCCATTTTGTTTTCATGGTTCCTTTCCTACACACTAAACTTGAGCATGATTAGTCCAATGAAAAGCCACATATAAAATACATATGAAAGTAACAATACATGATAACTTCATTATTCTACTACTCACATACAACACATTCCATAATTAACTCTCTATTTCTATCATTTACATATGATCATCTAATCATTAGCCTTCAAAAATTGTACTTACTAACTTCCTTAACAACATCACATTAAGCATTAGAATCACGTTAAAACTTATTTGTAAGATAATAATGAAGTACTAAATAAATATCTATTAATTCATCCACTATGCCAATTATTTCCTAATACATATGATAATGGAAAACCACAAGGTAAATATCATCATTTAAGTAGCAAAATTTACTGTCCATGAAGTATCAAAATATATGTTGAGATATTTAGTCTAGGTAACAAAATGGAAATACAATATCTATGCTATGATGGTTTAGGGTGAGGCCTCAAAGGTCATCTTAATATATAGATATGAACATTTTTAGTTTCTCCCTCTATCACCTAGCTTGTAATAGATCTATAGCACCAAGTCTTTGATTACTTTAGGTAGCTCCTAAGTAAGATCCACTACATTAATGTGTAATATATGTCAATTATTTTAGTCAATGTAGGGCACTTCTCATGCTTCTTAAATAGCCTTGGATAGGGGCACACCACTATTTTACCTCTTAGATACTCATGAGCATCCTTAGGTAATGTTTTCATGAAGATATCAACTATTTTTCCCTTTTGTATTCACATATTTCATCTTCACCTCTTTATCTTGAACCAACTCTCCCAAGTAATGGTACTTGATTGTAATGTGCTTAGTCTTTGTATGAATCACATGATTCTTTGATAAATGTATAGCACTTGTATTATCATAATAAAGTGTCAAAGGTTCAATGACTTCCTCCTTTATACTTTTGAGTAGCTATTTGATCCATACAATGTTTGTACAATTTACTATAGAAGCAACATATTTGGATTCAATAGTAGATTGAGATATTAAATATTGTTTCTTGCTAGTCCATATAACTAGCCTTTTTCCTAAGAAAAATTCTCCTCCACTAGTGCTCTTTGTATCATCAATATTTCTACCCAATTAGAATCAGTGTAGGCTCTTAATTCAAATTTCTCATTTTTCATGTAGTATATACCAGTCTTCTCTTCCTTTTAGATATCTCATTATTCTCTCAATAACAATAAAATGATTCTCCCTAAGATTAGCTTAGAATCTTATAACTATCCCAATAGGTAATGCAATATCAGGTTTTCTATGTACTACATATTGCAATTTTCCAATCATAGACCTATATAATGTTTGATTTACCTTAGCTAAATCATCATTCTTCGACAATTTTTGTCATGTCACTATAGGTGTACTTACTAGCTTGGAATTTTTTTGTATCTCTTTACATATTTTGGCTGAGTGATATATATACCATATTTCAGCTAATCTACTTGCAAACCCACAAAGAACTTGATCTCTCCAAACATAGAAATCTCAAATTATTTCTTCATTTCATTTAAAAAAGCTTTACATAAAGTATCTTGACCTCCAAATATGATATCATCGACGAAAATTTCAAATAGTAAAATACCTTTTCCTTTCTCTATCTTCAAGTACAAATTGTTTTTATCATTAGTCCTTTCAAATCTAATTTTTATAAGATAATTGTAAAGCCTTTCTTACCATGCTTTTGTACTTGTTTCAAACCATATAAACATTTGTGTAGTCTACATGCCATGTTTTTGTTATTAGCATTGACAAATAGTTCTAGTTTTCTATATATACCTCTTCTTCCAATATCCCATTGAGAAATGCAACCTTAACATCCATTTAATAAACTTTGAAATCTTTATATGCAGAGTAAGCAAGCATAGTTCTTACTCCTTCCAATCTTGCAATAGGAGAAAATGTTTCTCCATAGTCTATCCCTTCTTCTTGTGCATGAACCCCTTGCAAACTAATCTTTCCCTATTCTTCATGACTTCACCATATTCATTTAACTTATTTATGTACACCCACTTGGTGCCAATAAAATTTTTATCTTCTAGTCTAGGAACTAGAGTCCATGTCTTATTCTTTTCAATCTATTCAATCTCCTCTTTCATGGATTTACTCCAATCCACATCTTCTAAGGCATCTTTCACTATTTTAGGTTCATGCATGCTAACAAAACATGTATCATTTCCAAACTTGTTCCTTGTCATTGGTCTTGCATCTTTATCTCCAATAATTTGTGCAACAAGGTGATGTCTTTTGACATACTTTGACAATCTTTGTTCTACTCTATTTTCCTCATTTGGTCTATCAACTTCTAAATCAGTATGTACTTCTCTATTAGGAAATTTAACATCTCTTTAATGTACAATAATATCTGAATTAGAATGTGTCTCAACTTCATTTTGTAACTTGACACCTGACTGTAGCTCAGTTTTTTAATGCAACTTGACATTCATAATATGTGACTCAATAGTCATTGAAACTTGCTATTGATTTGCTACTTAATTTATAGCTTCATCATTAGCAAGAATACCTTCATAAAAGTATATGAGTGAATTGTATTCATTTGGTTCCTTCATAAGTTTAGTCTCGTGTACTTCTGCACTTTCTGTAACTTTGTTAGTGTTAGTATTTAAATACTTACAAGCTTTACTTCTTGTGGAAAAACCAAGGAATATACCTTCTTTACTTTTTGCATCTAATTTACCATTCCTAAAATCCTTGAGAATATTACACTTTCTTCCAAATACCTTAAAATATTTTACATTTGGTGAGTATCCATACCATAGTTCAAAAGGTGTTGAGTGAGTACCTTTTTTGACATGCACACAATTCAAGCTATAGACAACTGTAGTTACATCTTCTCTATAGTATTTCAATGCAACATTCTTCTTGATCATGAGTGTCCTACCACCATCCACTATAAATTTTTTTATCCTTTTAGTAATTACATTTTTTGGAGGGGTCCTAGGGTAAGGTTTTTGTCTTTTGATTCCTCTATCATTACAAAATGTCTCAAACTCATTTGATTTAAATTCTCCTCCTTTGTCAAATCTCAAACATTTTAGACTTTTACATGTTTTCTTCTCAAATTTTGATAAGTACCAATTAAACATTTGGAAAGTATTAGATATAAATTTTTAAAATATAACTCTTATCATCCTAGAATAATTATTAACAAATAGAATAATTTACTTATCACCTTTGTAGCTTTGCAAATTAATTGGTCTACACAAGTCAGTATGAATAATCTCCAAAATTCCTTTACATGTATGAGTCTTATTCTTAAAACTAGACTTTGTCATTTTGTGTAACTGACATTGTTTGCAAATTATATTGTTAGGTTTCTTTAACTTAGAAAAACCTCTTACTCTTCTCATGTTACTAATAATAACCAATTTATCAAAATTAACATGGCATAAACTCTTGTGCCATAAGGACACATCAACAAATTATACATCTAGATAAGTAGCATTATCTATATCGAGATATAATAGATTACCTCTACTTTGATCACCTTTCACTATTAGTTTTCCATCAGTATCATATATCTTATCAATCTTGTTTTCAAACTCAAACTTGCAACTTGAACTATTCAGTTGTCACAAAATAACCATTGTGACAAAAAAATTTGTGAGTTTGATAGAACCTTTTCCTTTTATCAGACATGGTGCATCATTACCAAATCTTACACTATTTCCATCATAATAATTCAAGGTAATGAACTTACTTTTATCTCTAGTCAAATGATGTGAACACCCACTATCAATGATCCATTTGTCATTTTTGTTCACACAAGACAATAGTGCAGTTGCCTCATCCTCATCAAAATCATCCTTCATTGCAACATACACCACTTCATCATCATGGTCTTAATATCCATCTTTGGTTTCATCTTCTCCAATGTAGCAAGACTTCTTATCTTTGTCTTTGTAATCTTTGTTGTCTTCATCTCTCCTACTTTTGTACTTGTCTCCATCTCTGTAGTTCTTCTTCTCTAGACATCTAGAAACAATACAACCAACCTCATTGTAGTTAAAACACATGATAGGTAACTTAGCTTTGAATTTTCCTTCACCATTGTCAAATCTCCTTATTAGTAGTTTTTCAATTTGTTCTACATCCTCCTCATCTATATCACTATTACTAGAAACACATTTTACCTTTCTAATCTTCTTCTTCTCATTAGGTTCCTTCAATGATAACTTAGCTTTGAAAGTAGATTCAACATTACCAAATTTGAAGTTATCAAAATTGGATAGCTCAAAAGTATTGAGCCTACCTACAAGACCTTCAAGAGTGAGATTAGAACTAGGTATACATCTCAATTCTTGATAAGTAGGAGATAATATCCATAGCAAGTCAAATTGTAATATTGCTATTAGGATTTAACTATGTGATTTTGAGTCAAATTCATTGACCAATGTTTCATTAGTAGTGATTCAACATGAATCCATATCTTATGAGAATAAATGGAATAATTATCACTCATTGGATCTAGGTGATGCTCACAGGGGTGAACCACTGGGACTTCTCAGGAGGTCAACCATCCTAGTACTACTCCATCCTAAGCATGCTAAACTATGAATTTTCCTCCATGGTTAAACCCAAAGCTTGCAACCCCATTTGAAGAACCTTTGAAATTATCTCCAACTTATCAAGAATTGAGATGTATTTTGGGTTCTAATTTGACTCTTGAAGGTCTAGTAGGTAGGCTCACTACTTTTGAGCTATCCAATATTGATAACTTTAAATCTAACAATGTTGAATCTACTTTTAAAGCTAAGTTGTCATTGAAGGAACCTAATGAGAAGAAAGAAGAATAAAAAGGTAAAATGTGTTTCTTGTGATAGTGATATAGATGAGGAGCATGTAGAAAAACTTGAAGCACTACTCATAAGGCACAACACATGGTGAAGGTTTTGCGAATGGGGTTACAAGCTTGGGGTTTAACCATGGAGGAAATTCCATAGTTAAGTGTGCTCATGCTAGGGTAGCCCGAGAAGTCTCGGTGCTTCAACCCTATGACCATCATATAGATCCAATGAGTGTTAATTATTCCATTTATTCTCATGAGAGATAGGTTCATGTTGAATCACTAAGTTCATGAAACATGAGTCAATGACTTTGACTCAAAATCACATAGTTAAATCTTGATAGCAATATTACAATCTCAATTCTTGTATTGCAGAAACTCTAATACTATAGATGGGAAATAGTGTTCTCAAAAAATTTCTTAAAATAATCTTATCATAAATATTACTAGTAGATCCTCTTATAGTATTAACAATGTCTTTTATCCTAGAGCAACATTCTGACCTTCTTACATTCCCATATTATCAAACTTACCTCTAAGACTTTCAGATTTGACTCTTAAAACATTTTTCACCTCCATAGATGGTGTGAAGAGAATTCCATATATTCTTTTCACTATCATAACCCTTTATGTCATTGAACTTGACATAACTTAAGGAAGAAGCATTGTCCAATATTGCCTAGTTTTTTTCTTTCTTCTTTTTTAGATCTTTAATAGTTAGGTCTCTAGTAGAATTGACATGCTTAGTGATGATGGTAGATTATGCATGATCTCCAAGACCTCCTATGTGTACCTTTATCCAAATTTTTCATTAGAAAATTTATCCATGTTAAGCTGGGGTACCTCTTTTTTGGACATCTTGATCTTTTTTTTCTAGTATCATCAAAATAGTCCTCTTAAGTAAATGACTCTGATACCAATTGCTAGAATTATTTACAATAATTGAGAGGGGGCGGGGGGGGGGGGGGGGGGGGGGGGGGGGTAAAATCAATTATCCATGGTTTAGATGTAAAAATAAAAATTTTCATAGCTTAGTGAACCCATATCCATAAACTATATTCATCATGCATGCATTCATTAGATCATACAATTACTTAAACTTGTAGGTTTTTGTCAAATCAACTTTGTGGAAATGTAAGCATGAAACATTATATATTTAATAACACATTTGACACAATGATTTGACACTAATAAATTTGACCTTGGTTAGAGGATTTCAATCACCTTTTTAGGAGTGAGCCTTGTTAGAAGACTTTAGATCATTCACTTGGAATGTCACCCAGTTAAAGGATTTATGAATGACTGCTAGGTCAATTTTAATCCAAAGGATTTACCCTAGACTAGTACAATGATTAGAAAGTAATAGTAAGGCTTGATTTGATAACAACTTACAACTCACTTCCAGATTATAGATCTTTATTTTAGTCCTCCATCCTTCTTGGTTTTCACACACTTTAGCTTTCATAGCTTTTTCACCATTTAAGCATCCATACCCTTAAGCCTTATTGCCTTGCTTTCAAATAGAAATCTCTTATGTTCAATCTTTGAATGAAGCAATGCCCTAGACTCCTTGTCTTTCTTAGGTTCTTGCACATGAAAACCATTACTTCTAACCAACCATCTCTATAAATAGAAAATTAAGATATTTTCCTATTCATCCTCTATCGTCCATTTTTTAGTTAGATAGGATTAGGTAGGATTCAATGAATCTACCCATCTTCTCATTTTAGTCCCTTCTTGAAACTTCTCCTTCAGTCATTTTTTAATTTACCTCAAAATGGTTTACCATGAATTCTCTGCCACCAACTAATTATAGTTATCTTCTCCATACTTCACAAAATTCAAGAAAATAAAATAATAAGCTTAGATTCATCAAATCCACAATTTAACATGAATACTAGCGCTCATCATCAATATGTTGTCACTCAACTTCCATATTATTTTTCCACTCGACTAACAATATAGTATATTGGTGCTCAACATCAACTAAACTTTACTCAACTTACACTATATCACTCAACATACACTAAACTTTGACTTTTCTTGGCTCCAACTGATTATCTACTCAGCTTGCACTAACTTCTCATAGCACCTACTATCTACTCAGTCAAGCTTGGCTGACTTAATCCTTCTTAGGTATTCTTATAGAATTAATTAGTGTATCCATCCTTTGCAACCTTAAGTAGATAATCAATTCACTATATTATCACTATCTTAACTGATATTTATACTACTTTTACATACCATAACTCAACCTTTTCTTTAGGTACTATTGTTATCTCATTTTATCAAAAGCTTCTCATGAATCAAAAAAATGATAGCAATCAAATAAACTAAGCAGTTGTCTTAGTAGCAAGTAGCAGGTTTGACATCAGTGACAAAATAATGATTGAAAAATATTATCATACATGTATCAATCTATTTTCAACAATTTATAGGAAAGAAAAGAATAGAAGGCCTTAGAGTATTAACACTAAATTTTGTATCTTAGACTAATAGTTAGTCAATCATATGGATTTCTTGGTGGATTTATATTTTAATATGGTAAGGAAAGAGGATTCTCAACCAAATATGTCTACCTTCTTGTCAACTACAATAGGAATTGGTATTTCATTGAATTCGATAAATATAAGAGGAAGGTCTCAAGTCAAGTTCCAAAGAAAAGAAGGCTATTGAAAAGAAGCTAGCATTTCTCCAAAATCATCTTGCAAAAAGTAATGCATAGGTTCAACAATAGTAGGAGGAGAGGGTATGTCATGACAAATGGAAGACCCTCCTGAATTGGGAGGAATTGTTTTGGAAATAGAGATCTAGGGTTCAATGGTTGGAGGAGGGTGATATAAACACAACCTTCTTCCATAGATCAGCCTCAAGAAGAAAAAAGAAAAACACCATTAACATATTGTTGGATGTATTGAAGTGGAACATATAGAAGGCAAAGCCAATTCCTATTTCCAAGAAATGAATAACCCCCTTGCTTCCTAGGTTAACAATAATTTGCAAAGTGATATCCGCATGTCATTTTAGCTTGTAATCAATGAGCAAATGAATGAGGACATAATGGCTAAGGTCAAAGAGAATGAAGTTGGAAAGGCTACGTTCAACATGAATCAATAAAAATCCACTAGTCCTGATGGTTTTCCTCCAACTTTCTTCTAGGAATTTGAGGACACTATCAATTATGATGTCATCCATGTTGCTCATGATTTTATCAAAATGGGTCAACTACTCAAAGAAATCAATTAGAACTTCATTATTATTATCCCTAAGATTGAGGACCCTAGAAGGTTTCAAACCCATTAGCCTTTCTAACACAATTTATAAGGTTCTTGCTAAGGCTATGGTAAATCATATCAAGCCCCTTCTTGATAAGTTCAGTGGCCCCTACTAGAATAATTTTATGCTAGGGAGGTAAATTCTTGACATGGAAATAACTATATAAGACAATAAAAATCAACTTCACAGATCGCCAAGACCACCTGCATGCAAATGACTTCCTGAAGAGAAACCAAAGAAGGAAAGCTACATCTTGGAGAATCTCAATGATGTGAAAGAAAATATATTCCAACAATGAAAAATGAAATTTTTGTACAAAAATATACTAGGAGAGCCTATTTATAAAGGCCTCTAGGATGCTTCTAGAATGAGAAAGAAAGAACTAGGAGATAAGCATGGAAACTAAGCATATGTCCATGAAAAGTAGATTATCCTCCATTTAGACAAGAGGATAAGTATGACAAGGTAGGTGCAAACTCTTGTGTTGTCAACAAATCAACGCATAACAGTATGATTACTCCTAGATAACTGACTAATAAATAATGCATTTAACTAAGTAAACTTAAGTAAAGTGTAAATAATAAAAATTTAAACTAACACCCCACCTTAAGTGAAACTTAGGGGATGCACTTAAGCTCACAAAACCTATGATGAAATTCATAATGGGTCCTAACAACTAGGCCAAGAAAGGGACCCATGTACAAATGCAAAGAAATACAACCTTTGAAAATGGGGAAAGACGGAGAACCACATGCGAAAAACCATCCCCCAAAAAGAGGTAAGTAAAAACATGCTAAAAAAATATGAAGGAAGGAAGGCCTTATCAAGACCCTTCAAGGAAAACTTCCATAACCCCAAGAATAGACCACAATTGAAGATAGCGTGGCGATGCAAAAGGTTTGGTGAAGATGTCAACAACCTACATGTTAGTGAGAATGTACTTGAGAGAGATAACATTGTCCTAGATCAGTTGATAGATGAAGTGCATATGCAACTCAATGTGTTTAGAGTGTTGATGCTCCACTAAGTTGTGGGAGATGTGAATATCACTTTGATTATTGAACCATAGAATAGTGGGATGATTAGGATAAAAACCAAACTTAGTCATCAATTGTCAAAGCCATAAAATCTCCTAACTAGCAAACATTACTACCCTATACTAAGCCTATGTAGATGAAAGTGTGTGAGCATGTTGCTTCTTGCATGACCAGGTGATAGGACTAGAGCCAAGACAAAGAAAAATCTAGAAGTAGACTTTCCATCATCGACATCACTAGCCCAATTTAAGTCAATGTAGCCAAAAATGTGAGGAGTCCTTGATGTGTAATGAATTTCATACATAAGTGTGCCCTAAATGTATCTCAAAATGTGCTTGGCAGCTTGCCAATGACTCTCATGAGGATATTGAGAAAATTGAGAGATGAGGCCAACTACAAAGGAGAGATCAAGATGAGTGTGTGTCAGGTACAAAAAGCTGCCAACCAACTACTGGTACAAAGTGGCATCCACTAAAGGTGAAGAGTAGGAGGTAGACAAGGTGATACCCAACTAAAAAGGTGTTAGAGTCAACTTGTAATCAAGCATGTCAAAGTGATGAAGCATGTCAAGAGCATACTTTTGCTGATAAAGAAAAATCCTAGTAGAAGGCTGAACAATCTGGAGACCAAGTAAATAGTGTAGCAAAACAAGATTAGTCATCTCAAACTAGTTCATCAATGCACACTTAAAATCTTGAAGCATAGAGGATGAGCTACTCATGAGAATAAGATCATCAACATATAGGACAAGGATAAAAATCTCTACTCCAAGATGTTGAATGTACACTATAGGATTGGAATGGAACTCAGTGAAGCTTGTAGAAAGAAAAAAGGAATCCATCTTCTTATACCAAGCCTAAGGTGTTTATTTGAGACCATACAATGAGTGTCAAAGTGTATAAACCAAGGATGAATCCTACACAAATCCTAGAACCTGCTCCATGTAAATTTCCTCAGTGAGATCACCATGTAGAAAGGCACTCTTCACATCCATCTAAAAAATGGCCATCCCTATGAAGCTATAAGGGATAAAACAAGGAAAATAGAATTCATCCTTATGATAGGGGCACATGTCTCGGTATTGTCAATACCCTCAACTAGCAAGACACCCTTTGCAACAAGACAAACCTTTTGGTTATCAATTGAACCATCAGCAAAAAACTTAGTATGATATATCCATTTTCATCACACTATCTTTCTTCGCTTAGGAAGAGAACAAAGATCTCAAGTATGACTCTTCATCAAAGAAGAATACTCCTCCATGGCACGGTCCCACTCTGAATTTCCTATTGCTACACAAATGTCTAAGGATCATCACAAATAGCATGATTGAGAAGACTCAAACCTACAGTATGTGAATGAGTGTGATAGGAAGTGGAAGGGTCACCAACTAGAGATCCTCCAACCTCTACTATAGCCTGAGCTGATTTAGGCATCTATGGAGTATCCTGTGATGGAGGTAAATTGGGATCACCAAGATTATCATCCTCATCATCTAAAAAAGAGACTAGAAGAGATGAGGGAGGAGTGGTAGGTGAAATAGGCACTAGAGGTCGGGTATGTATTATAGGAAGGCTCTCATCAAACTAGACATCCCATTGAAATAGGACCTCTCTTTAATCAGGATCAAACAACTTTTAATCCTTAATATCCTCATAGTAGCAACAAAAATAAGGGATCAGCTCTTCTACTCCATTTCTTTCCTCTAAGAATCAATTACAAATGCCCACGCTACACTACCAAAAACTCGTAATGAAGATATAAAAGGCTTAACATGAGACCAAGCCTCCTCAAGAGTCATATGTCAAACTACCTTGTGAGGCATTTGATTCTAAATATAGTTGGCACAATTGACTATCTCTACCCAAAAACATGAATCCATGGACCTAGACTAAATCATACAATTGACCATCTCCCAAAGTGTTTTGTTCTTTCACTTTACCACACCATTTTTCTAAGGGGTGTAGGGCACTAAAAAAGTATGTTGAAGACAAGAGTCAAAGCAACAATCCTTGAAAGCTTGGTTCATGTACTCCCCCCATTATATGTGTGTATCCACCAAATAGAAAGACCAAAATACTTCTCTATAAATGATGAATCAAAGACATTAGACATGTACTTCAAAAAGTACACCCATGTATGTTTGGAGAAGTCATCAATGAAAGTAAGCACATATCTGGCACCAAAAAAGAAGGATTGAGAAATGACATGAGGTCACTATGAATCAAATCCAAGGGTGCCAAAGTACGAGTGGCTTGTCCATGTGGAAAAGAATCCCTATGTTGCTTGCTAAGTGCACAACCCTAAAAAACACCATCCATATAGGAAATCTAGGGAAGCCCAAGAATAAGTACCTATGTGCTCATCTGCTGAAGATATCTATAATTGACATGGTCAAAATGCTCATGCCAAAGTTTGCTTACTGAATCTACATGTGAAAAAATACAAGAACTTGTGTCATTAGAAGACTCAAATCCACCAAATTTGTAGAGACAAGATGTAGAATCAACACTCCCAATAGCCACAATCATCTCATAATCATGTAATTCCTAAATAACCACATCATATGGTGAGAACTCAATTGTCTCACTAGAGATAGAGTGGAAAATATAATAAATGGACAACAAGTTCATCAAAATGTCAAGGAGAAAAATAACATCTTATAGAGAACCCCCAACTAGTGCAACAGAACTAGAACCCATAATGGAAAGATGTGATGAGTTCCCAATAGCAATCTATGAGGTAGCACAAGAAGCAAGTGAGGTGACCAACTTTGGAGTGTTCAAACCATCCAAGTGAAAAAAGAGACTATGCCAAACAAGTTGTGAAACTTGGTCCAAATAGCTGGAGGAGTGGTCAAACCATCCAAGAGAAAAGACTATCTGAGATGTTTAGTGCAATTAATCTCATGACTTCATCCATTTTGTTTATGTGCTACACAACCTCAAAAGGGTGCTACAAAATAGGTCGGTTCTCATCCAAACATGACCATAAGCCTCATGACATGAGAAGCCTAGTCATTTGTGCTTTCTAAGTGTGATAGTTGTGAGGCATTAGCCAAGTCACAAAAAGGATTTGACATTGAGAGAAGAAGATAGAAGTAGAAGGGTCTAATTAGAAGTAAATTATAGAAAAGAAAATGCTCCCCCCCACAATGTATAAAGATATCCCTCAAATACCAAAGAAACAACAATAGAAAGCACAAAAATTGAGAAAAGAACCTGGATTCTAGATGAAAAGAGGGAGGAAAGTGAAGCTTCTACTTTAATGCCAAAAATGGGAGCTCAAATAGACTAAAAATAATCAAAAAGAGGGAGGAAAGTGAAGCTTCTTGATGCATGATGCTGGGGACACAACCCAACAACTAGAATAGACAAAATAGAAAGGGGAAATATATTAACTGAGAAAATAAGCTGGTACAAATAGTGCAGAGAAAATAAACTCAAAACATGCCCTGCGGGCTTACAATAGCATAAATCTGGAGAATATTTCTCCTTTTAGCACCTCCTCTCAAGCTCCAATCTGAACTGCCTTTTACAATGCCAGAAATCTCCTTAAATAGACCCCAGAGGGTTAAGGACTAGGAGTACATTCTAGAAAGTGCTAGTAGGCATCCACCGACAAAATAGAAGGTTCCAGAAGCTGCGTTAGAAGTCGGTGCAATTCTAGAAGAATCCAGAAACGGTAGCCAAACTTCTGGGAGGCATAACTTTTGAACCGTAACTTTGATTGACGAACCGTTTACATTTTCGGAAAGCTCTTGAAGTGCTCTATAGCCCTATGGACAAGCTTCGCTCATCCCCCATTTTTTGACCCTTTTCGAGGTCATTTAATGCCCCAAACCTGACTTTGAAGCATTCTTAGGGGGTCTCCAAAACTTGAAAAACTGTAATAACTTTCAAATCGTGGGGCCTTTTGACCTGATTCTTTTTATGGAATGCTCTAAATCTCGATTACATTCATCTGGCCAAGTCACACCTTCTAGGTCACCAAAATGATGGTCAAATTGCATGCTCCTATTTTTTCGGGATTTTTAAATGCACTGATAGTTGAACTATGAGAGTTGGAACCTTTATTTGAGCCAAATGGGTATCCAAAAATGCAAAGACATAAAATAGAAACTAAGTCTAAGTACATTTTTTGGGTGACACAGGATTGCCCTTATACCTCTGGATGCTCCTGCATCAGACACCCAGGGTAGATTGAAAAGTGACCCTGTCACTTTATGGATGGTAGAGGAAATCCCAAATGGGAAACCTCAGCTGCTGAAATCCAAGTTGAGTCTTCGATCGGTCGTCCTTTCCATTTGACCAAATACTCTTCATACTACCTATTTCTGGTACTCCTACCCACACGATGATCTAGAATGTCTTCTATCTCCTCCTTCTTAGAAGCAGGAATTGGACATGGCTCTAAAACCAGCTCCTCATCAGTACCATCATCATGATACTCTGTCAAATCTGCAATGTTGAAAATGGGAGAAATGTGAATACCATCTGGCAGCTCAACCTCATATGCATTTCCTGAGTTATGTTTCTTCAAAATTTTGCAAGGACCAAATTTCTTCATTTTCAGCTTGTTGTAAGTACCAACTGGAAATCTTTCTTTTCGTAAGTGCACCATGACAAGATCCCCTACTTGGAATTCCTTATGTCTTCTCCTTTGATCAGCCCTAGCTTTATACTCTTGATTCATCTTGATAATGTGTGCTTGGAACTCCTCATGTAGATGTTTGATGTGTTCAGCAAAATCCTCAGCTTCAGCACTTGTTCTCTCCCCTTGTTCTATCTTCCTCAATTCTGGTGTAGTCCTTGGGCTATTTCCATATACAATTTGAAATGGTGATTTTCCAGTACTCCTATTTACAGAGTTATTATAAGCAAACTCTGCCTGTGGTAGAATCAAATCCCATCCCTTAGGCTTATCTCTAACTAAACATCTCAGCAAATTGCCCAGACTTCTATTTACCACTTCTGTTTGGCCATCAGTCTGTGGGTGATGCGTGGAACTGAATTTCAAGTCTGTTCTCAACTTCTTCCACAATGTCCTCCAGAAATACCCCACAAATTTAGTATCTCGGTCAGAAACTATACTCCTTGGAAGACCATGTAGTCTTACCACCTCTTTGAAAAACAAGCCTGCAATATGGACAGCATCATGAGTTTTATGGCATGGAATGAAATGTGCCATTTTGGAGAACCTATCAACCACCACGAATACTGAGTCATTACCCCTTTGTGTCCTTGGAAATCCAAGAACAAAATCCATACTTATGTCCTCCCATGGCCTCGATGGAACAGGCAATGGCTGATATAGGCCAGTATTTTAACTAAACCCCTTGGCAACTTGACAAACCTGGAAACTCTGTACAAAATTCTTCACATCCTGTGTAATTTGAGGCCAAAAATAATGTTCTCTAAGAATGGCAAGGGTCTTATCCCGACCAAAATGTCCTGCCATCCCTCCACTGTGTTTCTCCTTAATCAGATTTTCCCTCATGGAACTCCTTGGAATGCACAATTGACTACCTTTGAACAACATGCCATCCTGAATCAAATAGTCTAACCACTTGGTTCTATCTACAGCAACAGGTTCTTTACAAGATTTCCATGCTTCAGCAAAATCAGGATCCTCGGGGTACAAATTCTTGAGTTCATCAAATCCAACTACTTCAACCTGCATTGTTGTAAGCAACAACTGTCTCCTACTTAATACATCTGCAACCCTGTTAGATTTTCCACTTCTATGCTTTAACACAAATGTATAACTCTGCAAGAATTCTACCCACTTCATATGCCTCTGATTCAATTTACCTTGGCTATTTAGGTACTGTAATGCCTGATGATCAGTATACAAAACAAATTCCTTTGGCAACAAATAATGCCTCCATTTCTTTAAGGCCTGAACTATCACATAGAACTCTTGATCATAAACAGAATACTTCTTCTTTGCATCATTCAATTTTTCACTAAAATATGCAATAGGCTTACCTTCTTGGCTTAATACAGCCCCAATAGTGCTACCACTACCATCACAGTCCACCTGGAATACTTTTCTGAAATCTGGAAGTGCCAACACAGGCTGTTCAGTCACCTTCTTCTTCAACAATTCAAAACTTCTCGCAGCTGCTGCAGTCCATTTGAACTCTTTTCTATCCCCTCTTATTGTATCAGTTAGGGGTGCACATATGCCACTAAAATTCTTAATAAACTTCCTGTAAAAACTAACCAGACCATGAAATGATCTTACCTCAGTAGCAGACCTTGGAGTAGGCCATTCCAAGATGGCTTTACCTTCTCTGGATCCATTTTGAGACCTTCAGGTGATATAACAAATCCCAAATAGACTAACTCCCTTTTTGCAAAGACACACTTCTTTAGATTAATTAACAGTTTCTCTTCCCTTAGCCTTTCAAGGACACTATGAATATGCAGTAAATGTTCTTCCAAAGTCTTGCTAAAAATTAAAATATCATCCAAATAGACAATAACAAATTTTCCCAAGAACTTCTTAAGTACCTCATTCATGAGCCGCATGAAGGTGCTTGGGGCGTTCGTCAATCCAAAGGGCATGACTAACCACTCATAAAGACCCTCCTTGGTCTTGATGGCTATTTTCCACTCATCTCCTTCTCGAATCCGTATCTGATGATAGCCACTCTTCAGATCTATCTTTGTGAAGTACTCAGCTCCACTCAAGCAGTCCATAAGATCATCCATCCTTGGCAAAGGAAATCGGTACTTGATGGTTATCCTATTTATAGCTCAGGAATCTGTACACATCCTCCACTCTCCATCCTTTTTTGGTGCGAGTATTGCAGGTACTGCACATGGACTCAGGCTCTCTCGAATCAAGCCCTTCCTCAACAGCTCCTGAACCTGTCTATTTAGCTCCTCTGTTTCAGTAGGATTCATCCTGTGAGCAGCCTTGTTAGGAAAACTAGCTCCTGGAATCAGATCTATTTGATGACTGATTTTCCTTACTGGTGGCAATCCATCTGGAACATTATCAGAGATAATATCTCCAAATTCTCCTAGTAAATCTGAAACTTCAAATGGTATTTCACTACTACCTTCTTTATCTTTCCTAGGAATCAAAGCATAGCACATGCGCTGATGTTTCATGCCATCTAAAAACTTCCTTCCATCAACAAGACAAATCCTAGCACTGCTACATACCTTTTCACCTTCCTTTTTCATGGGCTTCAATTTGTGGCGAACTCCATCCTTTGTCAGAGAGTATGTGTTTGCATGTCCATCATGTATTGCATGTCTATCAAACTGCCATGGTCTACCCAACAATAGATGGCAAACATCCATCGAAATAACATCACAAAGAACTTCATCATGGTAACTCCCAATTTTGAATTTTACTAAACATTGTTCACTTACCAGGACCTTATGATCATCTTTTACCCAAGAAATCCGATAGGGCTGGGGATGTTTCTCCCTCTTGAGCTTCAGCTTAGAGACCATCTCTTCGGATACCAAGTTATCAGTGCTACCACCATCAATGATCACTTCACAAGATTTATCCTCACACTTGCATCTGGTACGGAACAAGCTCCTCCATTGTCCTGGTTCATTTTCACCACTTAGTAGGACTTTTTCATTTACCAAGGTCTCTCCTCTTTCTGTATCCTCTGAATGTGATGATTGTGCATCCTCATCGACATGAGCAACCCTAGCTTGGCCCTCAGCTCTCCTATCTATCCTTCCTTGTCGTTGAGGGCATTCAAAGGCACGATGACCTTCTTCATTGCAATGGAAATAGGTACCACGGAAGCCTCCTCTTCCTTGCCCATGTCCTCTACCTCTTCCTCTTTTATTTCCAAAATCTTGATCACAGGAGCGGTTGAAACCCTCATTCCTCTGGTTCCTGCTAGTACCCTCATCTTCATTTTTCTTTTGAGTTTCATTGCGGCCTCCAGATGATCTACCACTTCCCCTTCCTCCTTGACCTCGCCCTCTTTGTCTTCCTTCAAACCTTTTACTCAGCTTCTCTTCAACTCGTAGGGCAAACTGGTATGCTTCTTCAACGTTGGTCATTCTTACCAGACTTAATTCCTCCTGTATGCTAGGTCGTAACCCACTGATATAACGAGCAACCTTCTCCTTATTTTCTTTTGCATGCCTCGCTCTAATCAGGAGTCGGTAAAACTCCTCTGTATATTCTTGGACTGATCTTCCTGCTTGCTTTAACCCATGCATCTTCTTAAACAGATCAAGCTCGTAGTCCACAGGAATGAACTGCTTCTTCAATTTGTCCACCATGCGATCCCATCTTGTGATCTTCTCCTTTCCTCTTCTAAGTCTTTCCAGTTGAATCTCTTGCCACCAGATTTTGGCATGGCCTTTTAGTTTTGCCTTTGCAAACTTAACCCTATCTGGGTCCCTTATATCCTCATACTCAAAGTATTCGTCCAGTTCATTGATCCAATCGATCAACTCATCTGGTTTCAAATTTCCCGAAAATATACCCACTTCAATTGTAGGTCTTTTCCCAAACCTAGAAATGGCCCTAAAAAGCCTTTCCTCTATAGGATTCAGAACTTCCCCGTCAACTTCCATTACTTCCTCTTCATTGTCATCCTCACTATTGTCATCTGCAGCAATATTTGCTCCTCTATGAAGCTCCTCTTGCAATGCTTGTACCTATCTCTGGAGGGCTCTAACCTCCTCAGGATCAATAGCTCTGGCCCTTCCACCACACTCTCTTCATAGAGGCATCTTCTAACTCGAACCCACAACCACACAGTCCTGGTGCAAACTACCTCACAGTCGGCGCTCTGTCTACACACTCAGGAAAACCTACTCTGATACCACTTGATGGGGACATAACCCAACAACCAGAATAGACACAATAGAAAGGGGAAATATATTAACTGATAATAACAATCATTGCTAGTTGATTTGTAGAAGCAAGTAAATGAATTAGAAGCTGAGTTGCGGAAACAAAGAGCATGTCACCAAAAAAGAGATGTTGATAATTCCATGGATGTGGAAAAGAAAGATGATCGAGTGGAAGAGCAAGAGGATGAAGAGGAAATCATTTGTGAACCTAAAGTTGAAGAAGATGAAAGAGAAGAGGAAGAGCATGAAGATGGCAAGATTTATGAACCTGAAATAGAGCAAGATGATTTGAAGATTGCAACAATGGAGGAAGAATATAGTGCCTTCGTTGGAGATCAAGCAGGTGGAGTAGTTACGTGCATTGTTGACGACATAAAAGAGGCAAGTGAAAATGAAGATGTCAAACAGGTAAATTCTTATGAATCATGGGATGTTGTCTTTGATATGAGTTTAAAAGATATTGATGATGGTTTGCATGAGGATCTTGTTAGTCATGTGTGATATGCAAAGGAAGATTGGTATGGTGTAGCTGGGTTTATTACAAGTGTGATTAATTCAACAAGATTGGATGAGGATGAGAGTTATACTTGGATAGAGTTCATTACGAAGGAGTATTTTCAGCAGCAAACAGTTGTTCCAACTAGGTGTTGGAAAAGAAGAAAGAAGGAAATATATCGGCATCGGATACTTGTTCCAGCTATGTGTTGGAGGAAAAGAAAAAAAACTTTCAACAGTGGCTACTTCATTTTGTGAATCCATATTCACAAAATTTTTCCTACCATGGGAGTCGGATGTAGGAGCATCATGCATCAGCAAAAAAAAAAAATGTGGAAGATTTGCATGTTGGTTTTTCTTGTCCCTATTGAGGTAGAAGCTTGTGGTGAAGATGAAGATGGTTCTATATCTTTCTTTTGACATCAAAGTGTGGGACACACTTTTCTATCTACTAGGGGAGTCTGATGCAGGAGCATCTTGTATGGAAAAATTAAATTATTAGAAAAAAAAAAAGAGAGAAAAAAAAAGGGGAAAAAAAAAATTGTGGAGGAGAGAGAAAGTGACAAAAATGGAAGGAAAATAATTAAAAATAGGAAATAGGAAAAGTGGAGAAAGGAAAAGGAGATTTCTATTTTCGAGGCGCATAGGTGGCGTAAAAAGAAAAATAATAAAAATAGTTGTCATTCCATTAATCAAGGTGTATAGGTGGCAATTTAGAAGTTTGTGGAAAGATCCTTAAATCATGTATTTAATATTTGTTGGGTGCTTAGTTGTATTTGGGTGGGAATTTAATATTTATTTAAAGGTAGTTGTATTTACCTTTTATCCCACATTGGTTGTGTTTGTAATGTCTTGGGTTAGAAGTGCCTATTTAAGAAAGGCCTATTATCATTTGTAATCAAGTTGGAGAAATGGAAGCTCTTCTAGTGGAAGTTCGAGAAAGAGAAGTTCTTGAATTGTAAGCTCTTCAAATGTAATCTCTTCTAATGGATTTCAAGTATTAATGGATGCTTTATGAAGCATTTTTTTTGTCATCTCTCTATCTCCATCTTGTTGCATTTTTTGTTGTTAGTTGGTACGGGTGGTGTGGCCCGTCATCACTTCTACTTTAATGCCAAAAATGGGAGCTCAAATAACTAAAAATAATCAAAACTAGCATCATTGTCTCCATCTCAGAACCATCTTTTCGATGCTACTTTTGGATCAAAAAGAGACCTCTGTATGTTCAAGTTATGGCTAACAAACCAACTGCTGCTCCAAAATATGCTCTTTGGAAAAGTAACTTAGTCACTACAAAAATTTGATAGCCATACGACCATCACCTAACCATCACTTGAAAAAATCTAGCTACTAGAATGCTAATGTCAATAGCTAGAAAATGACATCATCCTACCAAAAAATGATGTCAGCAGGGGTAGAAAATTTTGGCTAGAATGATAACATGATCGACCAAAAAAATGACATGTACAGTTCAAAAAATGATGTCATCAGACTAAAAATGATGTTAGCCTACACAATGGTGACTAGGTGGTAGGCAAGTACTACTTTTTAGTAGTGCTAGCAGAAAGGAGTAGTGCTAGGGTGGTGGGAGGGTGGCCGCTAGGTGCAGGGACCTGAGCGGCTGCCTTTTAATATTTTTTATATTTTTATTTTTTCAATTTTTGTCCATATGGCCCTTTGGGAGGCCAAAACAATTTTTCTAGAAGCTACAATGTCCAAAATTTGAAAATTTTATATGAATTTTGATTGTACTAGACCTTCTGAACACATTGGTAGTGTCCATTTTTTCCCAAAGTGCCCCAAAAAATGTACTTCCTTCCAATTGAAGAAAAAAATTTGAACAAGCTAGGGTTTGTATCTTCAAATTATGGCTTTAGAAATATTTAAACCAAGAAGTAGTAGAGACACTATAATAGCATGTAGAAGTTGTGAAAGCCAACTTCATAGATCACCAAGACCACCTGCATGTAAATAACCTGCTGAAGAGAAACTAAAGAAGGAAAACTAGGGCTTGGAGAATCTCAAAGATGTGAGAGAAAATATATTCCAACAATGAAAAATGAAATTGCTATACAAAAATATACTAGGAGAGCTTGTTTATAAAGGTGTCTAGGATGCTTCTAGAATGAGCAAGAAAGAGCTAAGAGATAAGCATGACAACTAAGCATACATCCATGAAAAGTATATTATCCTCCATGTAGACAA
Source organism: Cupressus sempervirens (assembly GCA_028749045.1). Taxonomy (NCBI): domain Eukaryota; kingdom Viridiplantae; phylum Streptophyta; class Pinopsida; order Cupressales; family Cupressaceae; genus Cupressus; species Cupressus sempervirens. Next base: position 204,017,582 of record CM053789.1, read on the forward strand.
GAGGATAAGTATCACAAGGTAGGTACAAAATCTTGTGTTATCAAAAAATCAATACATAAGAGTATACTTACTCCTAGATAGAAAACTAATAAATAATGCATTTAACTAAGTAAACTTAAGTAAATTGTAAATAATAATAATTTACACTAACAATAACCACTCATGAGGTAACTCATTCAATGGAAAGGAGCAAGAACCTAGGTATGGCCCTTAAACTTGATATTTCCAAAGCTTATCATAAGGTTGGGAGGGAATTCCTTTTCGCTATTCTCACCAAGCTTGGCTTTAATGAGAATGTTACCAAAATTATACAAATGGTGTAACTTTTGTTACTTTTCCAGTGATTATTAATGGAGCTCTTGAAAAATACTTCTCTTCCTCCCAAGGTTTGTGTCATGGTGATTCCCTCTCTCCTTACCTATTTATCATTGTGGTAGAGGTTTTAAGCAAAAATTTAGTTTCTTTGACAAACTCTGGCAGAATTAAGGGTATTAAACCTACCTCTCGATGCTCTCAACAAATTATCAAGTAGTTTGTGACTGATACATTCTTGTTTGGTATCTTCTCTTTCCATGAGTCTAAAGAATGGAAATACACCCTAAATTAGAATGAATTGGTATCTTGTCAATGCATAAATTACCAAAAAAGAAAGGTGTATTTCTTTAACACCATTTCCAATTTGAGAGAAAAGGTGATTGGTATTTTTGGTTGCTAGGAGGCATCTCTCCTAGACACTTATCTTGGTCTCCTACTTACAATAAAGGAAGTCCCTAAAAAGTATTGGAATGACCTGGTTGAATGCTTCTAGAAAAAGTTGGTGGGCTGGAAAGGTAAAATTTTGAGCAATGTCAGGAAATTTGAGCTTCTCTTTGCATCTTTGCAAGGCATCCTAGTGTATTTCCTCTCCATCTTTAAAATTATAGCTAGATTTATACATTCTTGAGAAAATCGAATGTAATTTTTTATGGTCTAGCATTGAAGAGAAATCTAGAATGAGTTTGGTAAGCTAGGAGAAAGATTTTTGTCCTAAAGAACTTGGATGATTGAATGAGACACTTGAATAAGGCCCTCCTAACCAAAAACTGGCTGGAAATTGGTCAAGTTTGTTTATTAGTAACTCACACTTAGTTAAATGGTTAGAAACTATCGAGCTTATCTTGTAGTTTATAGTTTTAATAGAGTAATCCAGGCTCTACTAAGTTCTACAGTTGCTACTAAGTTTTAGAATTAGTATCTACTGAGTGGATAAATATTAGTGCAAACCAAGCTTCATAGGATTAACTAAGTTTTATAGTGTCAAGCATGGTCTCTAGTGTCTACTAAATTGATAGTATTAGTGATATGAATCTAGTGTTGATTGATCTAGAAAGTATCAACCAAGTGATTTAGTTTATACTGAACTTGTAGTGTTAGTGTTGACCAAGCTATGCAGTGTCAACCAAGTGATTCAGTTTATATGCCATGTTTCACATTATTCATTAATTCCCTAGTGTTGACCGAGCTTAGACTACTTGGAAGTGATTAGTATGAATTGAGCTTCTACATCTACTAAGAAAATGATTATGCCAAGTGTTGTCAATGGTTATCATGTATCAAAACCTCTCCAAGTTTGTCTTCAAAACCTAAGTGCCAGTAGTTGAGCTGACATTTTGTATTTTGTTGAAACTTGTATTGTAGTTGACTTTGATTAATTATAATTTGGATTGGTATATATGAAATGTATTGTATCACATCCAAATATGTGTGAGAAATAAAAAGAGAAAAATTTTGAACTAAGAAGGCTACAAGAAGTATAAGGAGCAACAAATATGTATCTATCATAGCAAGGTGGTTATTACACTTACAAGGAATCTCAACCAATAAATCAAAGTTCAAGATTAGAGATCAGCCACTAGTTCATCCTAATAGGTGGAATAGTTAAATTCTTTCACAAGGTAGAATTAACAGTGTTTTGCAAATCTCTTTACTAAGTGTATACTTCATTGTATGTTTTGCAAATCCTTTGACAAGATGGACCTATTAGTCCTTATTGCTCCTAATAGGATAGGTCATCATAAGTGATTAATTGTAAGTCTTAACTGACTACCCTTATGTTGGTCTAATTTTTCATAGTATAGAGAAAGTCTTAAATTTTGGAGAAAAATCATTTAGGTCATTGTATTTTTTATATTAGGATTCCATTAAATCATATTTTTCAAATTTTTAGGTTACCCTAGTCATGCCCTAATACATGTATTGTTGAATTCTATTAAATTCTCAAAGTTTATCTCTCAACACAACCATTAAAATACCCTATGTATGAAAAAACCCTAAGTTTCTTTTCAAATTTTTGAAAGGGTTTGTAAAGCGATTAAATTTTTCCCTTTACAGTCTTACGGTGTATGGTTTCATGTAAGAATAAAATACCTTCTTGCTCATGTTTCCATTGTCACATTTTATAATGTAGCGTAAAAGACTTCATATTTTACTGGGATACATTTTTTCCTTTTGTAGTAGTGGAACAATTCATTTTGAGGCTCTTCGATCATACGTTTGGTCCTTGAGTGAAGAATTGTAAAGGCTTTTTGTGCTTTGAAAGTGGTATTACAGCTTTATGGTGAATAGTTGAGTGAGTGAGTGAAAGAAGCTTGAAGAGGTATTCCTAGTCATACATTAAAATGTTAACCATGTGATCATAAAAGGTTTTAAAGAAGATGTGTTAGATTGCTTTATGGGGTCACAAGTAAACTGTTGAGCAGAGGGGCAAAAAGGTATTGGGTTTTGATCTATGCACCTACATTCTAATGAATGGCGTAAAAGTGTAGTACCCTGGCATGGCATAAAGGATGGTCTGTAAGATTGCATCAAGTGTTTTACAGTTCTACAGGTAAAAGGAATTCATAAGAGTGAAAGTGAGGTTCAGTTGTGTTTATGTGCATATGTTCTTTGGGCTCTCAGACAACCATAAAGCCATATTATAATAGTGGTCATGTTAAGTGGGACCTGTTGAGTTATCAAATGGGCCTTGTGCAAGTGAATCAAATGCTGACACATCACAAATATCAGATGAGCCCAACCTAGGTGGTAGATGACTTAAGTTCTTAATTTTGCATGTGCTTAAAATCAATAGTGATGTTATTTTCTATTTTTCTAAGATTTAATTTGAGTCATTGATAAGTGAAAGGTGAAATTTTATCATTACACCTTTATGCTTGCAAGCTAAGTGTCTGAATGAAGATCTATTTCATCCCTTTCTCCATAGTTATGAGATAAGCTTGAGCATATAAGTGTAAACGCATAGATGAAGGAATGAAGACAAAGCTTTACGCTTCTACGAGAAAGAAGAAATGTAAAAGAGAGATGCCATTTGCAAAAGGTTTTTGATGTTACAAGGTTAAGGTAAATTGTGCAAGTGTAAAGGAGAAATAAAGAGAAGGTAAGAGGCATTACGATGCCATGGGTAAAGCCTTAAGTGTATGACCAGAAGATGGATGTATAAAGAGTTACGATGTCCTAGGTAATGAAGTGAGTGGACCAATGTAAAGAATTTTTTTAAGGTTTTTGCTAACATGTGTGTGTGAGCATAAAGCATAAAGATAAGGTTATAACAAAGGATTTACACTCATATGATCAAGGTTTGAAGCATAAGATCAGAGGTATTAATTGACAAGGCTTGAGAATCCATGGTGTAAAGGGTTGCATAAGAGCATAAAGGGAATTTCAATGCAGTGTTTGTGAAGCCCTAATGCTTCTACTCTTGGGATTTTCTAAAACCTCACCAAGAGAATGTAAAGGCTTGCCAAGGGTGTTTTGGGGGTTACAAAGATTAAAGATCTTGACTCAGTGTAAGAGTAGAAGACCAAAATTTGAAAAGAAAGCTAGTAAAGTGTCATGCCAATTTAGAAAAAGGACAAATTCACCATGGCCAAGTAAAATAAAACATTCAAAAGGACATCAGGATTGAATTTCATGGTTGGGTGGTATTAAACCCTTAAGCATATAGAATTAATTAAAAAGCTGGTAGACTGTATGATTAAAACATAAATATTTGATTGAATGTTCAAAATATTGCCATTCTGAGAATTTTTGTTCATGCTCTAAAAATTTCTCCAAGTACCCATAGCATTGAGATTTCTATACCAAAGTTTAAAATATAATTGTAGAGAAGATGGCTGACAAGGAGATTGAGGAGGTGTCTGTAGAAGAGGTAGAGGTTGAAGATGAAGGTGATGATGTCATAGAAGTCACACTTGAAGGCAAAAGGAAGAAGGGTGCTGCAAAGACTGAGAATAAATTGAGGGTTAGAAAATCAAATATGCATGTAGAGGATTGGTTGAAACTTCTTCCAAGGTCATCAAATTCTATTTCAGCAAATGACCACATCTTCAAAGACCATTATTTCATGGTTAGGGATCGACAATGCCCTAGCATTGATGGCTTCAATCTATTTCTATATTTCTATAAGAACAAAACTAAAAACATACTAGTCTATAACCCATAGAATAGGAATATGGTAGAATTGATATTTCCAAAACTTTTTGTTGATGTTGACCTACTAAAAGCACTGATAAATTCCTACAATCTAGTCACCAAGAAATTTCAAAGGCATAATGGGAGTTTTTTGTGCACACTAGATAAAACTTCTTTCATAGAAGCTTTTGGATTGGAAGGGTAGATGGATGTACCTGTTGATCTTGAAGATTTACAAGGTAAATTTGGGAGAAATAAGACGTATTTTTTGAACAATGTCATGCTTCCCCACATTCCCTATAATGTAAAAAAGGTAGGGTTGATTCCAAAGAAGGTGGGGGAATTTTTGCCCTTGAGTAGATTCAAGAATTATTTCAAAAATATAGTATATGGGCTACACAAAGTGTTGGGAAGTGATAGTTCAAAGGATTGTGTCTATGGTTCCTTGTTCCTGATGGCTTGTGATATACAAGACCCCTTCCACCATAAAGAGTATGACTATGTGGCCTTTATCATAGACAACATGCACAATTATCTTGTTAATGCAAAGAATAGAGAAATGAAAGATTTCAAGTTCCACCATTCCTCACTACTGATGCACCTTATCCTATATTACAACATTGGTTATATCAACCAGGACTTCATGTATCAAACTTGAGATGAATTTGGTCAGTTACCTATGAAACTTTAGACTCACATCTAGGATAAGAATTTCCATTGTTCAAATGCACTTGTATTCTTTAATTTGTTTAGCTCTGTTATTATGAGGCAATTAGATCACACTTTATTTAGGGCACCCAATGTTTTGAAGACCTTGCTTAGACCATCACTTTTAGATGAAAAAACCAAATTATATCATAATTGGGGGAGCATCTTTTTGTTCAAGGAGTGCACATTGATGAGAGTATATGCATGCCCACAGCCTCCTCACCTTTTACCCAAATATCTACCTCCTAGATTGGCCATTATTGAATTCTTTTGGAAATTTTTACTAATGAACAAAGAAATGATCAATCCTTCTCTACACAAGCCTACTTTTGTTTGTAGAACTTTTAAAGTGAGATATTTTCAAATAGGAAAAAATTCATATGAGGAGTTGAGTGAGTACCTAGGCCAATACAAATTTACTACTGGGTCTTACATGATGTATGACCCTGACAATTATATTACCAATGAGGTCAAGGCCATTAGGACATACATATTGCCTCCAAGAAAATCAATCCCTGTGGAGGATTTAATTGCTGACATAGTAGCTATAGGGGAGGCTGATGAACTACTAAGAAAATATGGTGAAATAAAAAAGGTAGAGGAGGCCTTGAGAAGGACAAAACCTAATTTTAAGGGTTTTATATAGAGGTTCCCTACCCTAGCAACCTAAGAAAAATGGTAGACAATTTTGATTACATCATGTCACAAATTCCACGTGACCCAGAGGGAGAGGAAGCCACTATAAACATAGAATCCCTTGAGCCAAATGTATAGTTAGAGGTTGAGTTGGAGGAACAACAACCATCAACTTCAACAGGGGTTCCAAAGAGCAATAAAAGGTAGAAGATAATGCACATCCCAGAGAGGGTGGTAAGCAGAGCCTTACAATTAATGCCTTGGAATGATGAATATTTTTCTAATATTAGGAAAAATTCTTTAACTCAAAGGGTTACAGAAGTATGAAAAGCCTCTACTGATCTTCAAATTGCAGCATTAAGATTGGATTATAGGCTCATCTAATCTAAAAAGTTTATGGAGAATGATGATTTCATCAAATCATAAGAGTTTAAAAGCTTTCTTTACAAAATAAAATAGAATGAGATCACATTGATCCTTATGCTAGGGGAAGATCTTGAGAAAAATAAGGAATTTGTTGATAAATTGCTTGCCTATGACCTAGAAAGTGAGACAATGACCCCTACAGAAGCCAGGGAGTTAGTACATAGAAGTGGTATGATTTTGATACCCAACTGCGATATTAAGAAAGTTTTTGTCCTTGATCAAATGAGAAGATAGGATAAGGCCATTAATTATGAAGCTAGTAGTAGTGAGGGAATGAAGAGGGGATCAGGTTTTAATGTAGATACAAAAACCCTAGTAGTGTGGAGTGTTGACCCTGACAAAGAAAAGCCCAGAATGATGGATATATAGGAAACTACATAGGGCAACATGATTGTGTGGACATTGAAAACACTATTGGGAAGGAAATCTCTAGCCTAGTCAAACACTTTGCACTCATGAATGAGGTAAAGGTAGATGAAATTGAGGATAGGCTAGCTGTTGTGCATAATAAATGTCTTGATATCAATAAATTGTATGAAGAAGTTCTTAAGATGAGCTATGTACAAAAATAGAGAATAGAAGAGTTGGAGGGGAAAATTCAAAGTTTAGAAGCAAAAATAACATCCCTCAAAGAGAAACTCAAGGCTACATTAGAGGAAAAACATGCACCTAGGAAAGTGGAATGGAAAAGGCACACTGTAAAAGCAGAGGCCCAAACAGAGGAGATACCTATAGGGGTAATAGTGCCAAAGCCTATGGTCAATTTGGAGATAGAAGCCTTTCAATCTAATAGTGAAAATAAGAAAAGTGTTATGATGAGTGTATTAAGACATAAAATAAGCACATTGAAGAGAATATCTCAAGATTCTTACATTGCATTAATTAATCTACAATCTGCAGAACAGGTATGCAAGGATTCAATTAGATGTTGTGAGCCAATCTTCTAACAATGGGGACCATATATGAAGTTCTTTGATAGATTGATACCATTGTTAGCTAAAAAACCAGATCTTCTAGATAAAGTTATTGTGATAAAAGAAGGCATGGATAAAGTGAAAGATTTGTTGCAATTCTTCGCAGGGAAATTGGCAGCAATACAAAATAAAATGAAAGTATTAACAAGTGGTTTTCATTTTTTAATTCTTTCTATTCTTGATTCTAATAGTAAGGTGAAGGATTTAAATAAATGGTCTAGTTCCTTTGACGATATTGTAGACTTTCCATAGGTGGCATTTATTTTCCAAGGTGACATTAATGAGTACGGTTTCAATGAACTAATTGATACCCTATTCAAGATTGAAACTGAAATGAATAGGTTTACAAAAAAAGGGAAAGTAATCACTAATGCCAGCTGATAGAAGTTTTTTAATGAAATAGCAATAATCAAGACATGTGAATGGCCCACCAAGGGAGAAGTTATTGTCTAGGGAAGCAATCATAGAAATCAAAGATTTAACAATAGGGAGCAGTTAGAGAAAAAGACAAAGTTAAAGATTTTATGTTCCAGCTATGATCTACAACTTCTTTTTATTATTTCATTTTGAATTAAGGCGTCTAGATATTTTTGAAAAAAGTTGTTATGCTCATTGTTGTTAAAGGACACATGTCAATCACAATTGACCTTTTCTTGTTGCAACTCATGTTATATAAATAAGTTTTCAAGGCATTGTGAGGGTCCAATATTTTGTATGTGTTCAGTTTTCAAGAAAGTACATTTGGTCTAGTCATGTGTAGTTATTTTTGAGTTTACTTCTAGTCATGTAATTTTTTAATGACATAATCAGTATGAATTTTTGGGTTCCTTATTGAGTTTCTATTGGTTATTATATTAATCAACAAAAAAGATAATGAAAAAGGATTTTTATGCTAGATTTGTGTCACTAATTTCTATCTCTATTTCATGAATTTGTTAATTTTGATATCATTTGAATAAAGTTCAATTGATTGATTTTAGTTGAGATGGGTTGTGTATTGTTTATTTTATTGCTTTTAATTTAATGGATTATGTTAATGCTTCAGTTAATCACTAGAATTCATGAGTTTATGAAGAGGATATCACATAAGAATGGAAATAGGTGATTACAGTTGATAAATTCAATTACAAGTTAATCGAACAAGATCTCCTACTAATAGTCAACTAACTCTTGGCCCTCAAGGATAATGGACTGGTCATATAAATCATAGATGATTGAGAGTGAATTCTACCTCTACATGTCAAAATAATTATAAATTCAAAGTCATTTTCATTCTATTTTGTTCAAGGTTGTAATGCTGGTCACCACTCATTTACATTTAGTTTTCTGAGTCTTAGGTAGTTTCTATTTCCATAAATACTTGTAAACTATAGGAGAACTATGGCCAGATTTGCTTATGACGGATGCATATAAACTTGAAAGCATTAAAGAAATTGGTAAACTATGTAGGTGCAATAGGATAGAAGATGAGAATTAGTATGAAACTAAGATAATTTTCATACAATAGTTTGCATTAGAATCATCCCTAGGTATACCCACCTTGGTTTTGTAGAGCCTAAAGAGTAGGAAACCATCCTTGGTTTTGTTGAAGTTGGGTCCAAATGGTTTACTTATGTAGTTGTTAATGGGAATTGGCTAATCCTTAGGTTATATTTTTTTGATTAGTAGTCTCAAACACCAACACCTTATACTATAAGACTAAAGCTTGTTCATATCATCCCCACCCTAGTTTTACTTTCTATTTGGAAGGTTTTTGGGTCACCATATCTTGTGTCAAACTAGTATGAATGTTTTAATGCCTTCAGTCTTCCATACATGCAATCATATTATAATATAAATGAAGGATTATTTGGTGTAATAAAATTAAGTTTTATTAGTTCCTAATTCACTCCTCTCCTCTCATTAACCTAGCCTATCCTCTATTTCCAACAATTGGTATCATAGGTTAGTGGTTCTAAGAGAAGAAGTCTAACAGCTTGAGCAAAGATCAGAGGCAATGGAGGTATACATGCTAGATAAGGCTATTCATAATGAAGAGATAGATTTGGAATTGGCTATTGGACAACTAAATAAAGTAGAGGAGAAACTCTCCCAATCCTTGAAAAGAAAAAAAGATCTTGCAATACAAATGAATGAAAATCTCTACATTGAAGAAAGAACTAAAAATATCTATCCATAAAGAAATTCAGATGAAGCTAATGAGGCAATCAAGGACCTATTGGAAAATAATTTCAATCTTCAAGAAGAAGTTAGAAAGCTGAAAAGAGAACAAGAAATTATGTCAATAAGATTATGTGAAGTCATGGAAGAAAAAAACAACGACAAAGAAGAGATAGAAGAGAAGAACAATGAAATTCAACATCTATCCTTTCCATAGATAGACTTCACTGATCAGCTCACTATTGCAAATAAAGAAATCATGAATCTAAGGTCAAAGAATGAAAGATTGAAAAATTATCCAAACACTAAAAAAGAAAACCAAAGAGAGGTTGATGAAATCTCAAGAAAACATGAATTAGTTAAATGAGAAAAGTCAATACAGAAAGAAAGGAAAAGCATGAATAAGATACACAGAAGAAGGTGTATCATCCAAGCAAGGAGCTCAAAAAAATCAAAGGCCTAGTTGCAATCACTGTAGTAATTTAGGTCATACATCAAACAAATGTTAGAGTAATGGTAAAGCAAGATTAAATGGGAAGTGCTACAATTCTAATAATCATGGTCATAGAGCAAGTGAATGCATAGCAAAACCTAAATTTGAAGCTAAATGTCACAAGTGCAAGATGCATGGAAAATAAATTCTAAATGCAAAAACTAAGATATTAAACCAAATAGAATAGATTGTGAAAGCTATATTTGGATGGGACTACAACACTTGGCGTAGATGCCACTACTATGGAGAATTTTAGCACATTGGATAAAATTGTGTGAAACATCACATGAGGACAAGAGACACCACTAGAAGATGTTTTATTTGTACAAAACTTGGACATCTTGACAAGAAATATATGAACACTAGAAGGATTGAAGATGAAAAGAAAGCCAAAGATTATAATATCAGAAAGTAGATGAGGTAGTAATGGATTATAAAATCTTTTGAGAATACAAGTCTGAGTCATGAAGCACATATACTCAAGAATTGGGTTACTCAAGCATTTCAACTTGAGATCTCATAGGAATGACTGAAATAGAGACTTTGAAGGAGATATCTTACATCAATTTCAGCTAGCTAGAAGGAAAGACCCATAACAACATTTAAGATGCAAAGGGATCACTCAAGACCTTACTGAGCTAGATTAGGTTGAAAGATCCTATCGAGCAAGGTCAGGATACACTAAAATATTGTGTGGACACCAATCATTAAGGCTGAACCAAATGTAAGACAATGTATCACCAAATGAGTGATTGTACCAAGTATTTATGGTGATTAAAAGGCAACAAATTGTTAAATGAAAGGAAATCAAACTCATTTATCACTATGAATTTGTGAAGAGCTATTTGCAAAGGGCAATTCCTATGCTTCCAAGTGATCAGTGAGTTTGTTGTTGAATATTTTTTTGTTTTAATAAACCCTACTGAGAATGGCATCTTCCAGTAGCAAAAATAGGAAAGGATATGAGATGTTTGTTTGAGGATTTGGTTGGAAGGCAATAGACTTCAAGATAAGTCCAACAATTGCAAAAGTACTTGACCAAACTAGAGTGTAATCATAGATTCTACCAAAGGTACTAGTTGTTAACAATATTCATTCACATTTTCACTATTTGATACATGAAAGTGGAACTATAGAGATGGATGAGACTCTAAAATAGTTGTGTGAATAGTATGTTGAAACCTGAACATCAACATTTAGAGACCAAGGTTTTAACACACATTCTACATATACATTGATAATTTTAGATAAAATGGATAAGGCTTATTCTTATTTATGTGCACAATGAGTAGCTATGGTTGGAGCATCCTATTCAAATAAGCAAGAAAATGATTCATTGAATCACATGGCTCCCAATGTTGAACAAAGAAAAGACTACCCAAACCCTATGTTGGGTAGAATTGGAAAGAAAAACTCTTGTCGAATGGGATGCAAGAGGTATAAAGATCATCAATGTGACTGATATGGAGCTGAAATTTGGAATTCATGTGATAGCTCATAATATCTATAGCTCTAGTTATCTCAACAGTGTGTCATATGAGGTAGTTGATCTAGCTCTCAAGATAGTAAAGAATAATATGTCCTTTGACCTTGCCAAGCTAATGTTGAATTAGTTCAACAAGAACATGGAGAGCATCAGAACTTCAAAAAAAAATCCATGTAAGTTTGGTTCACTCTTGACTTGTTTATTCTTCTTAGTGAAAATGGTTTTCCCTTTAAAAGGTTTAGTCATATGGAGAAAGGATGTACCAATACTATATCTGATTAATGAATATATAGTAGAAATGGGCAAAAACTTTGTCTATATCATGGAAAATTACTTTGATTTATTCAAGGAAAAGATGAAAAAAAGATATATAATTCCAAAGAAGCTTGTAGAAGATTACAAGGATGATGTTTTTTTTTATGGTAGACTATGACAAAGTATACATTCAAGTAGTCAAACCTAGAGTGGTGTGGGTTAAGCGTCTAAGCTATGAGGTTAACATTGATGACACAAAAGATATCATTGAGGCACTTTTGAATGAACCTGTGAATCCCAAGGCCACCTATTTTGGTACTTTTGACAAAGCCAAAGCTATAATATAACTCAAAATCAAGCTTCCTCAAGTATTCATTAAAGGAAAGAAGAGGATAGCAAAGCTAAGGAAAGCAAGTTCTACTCTCCTATTGATAGAAGGAAAAGAAGATGATATGGAAGAAGATGATGTAGAAGATGAAGCAAGAGAAACAAAGTCTAAAGAAGATAAACCTATAAGGAAGAAGGGTAAGGCCATTATTACTTGACCCACCAAGTCATCTATTGCATTATTCAAAAGAAGAGCATCTAGATCAAGAAAGAAATTAAAATTAGGTGAGAAATGTGCTACGAAAAGTATTTTCAAGAAAACTCCACCTACATTTTAGGAAAAAATAGAGGAAATTGATGCAAGAGTTGGAATGGAAAACATGAGATCTCTTAGATATGAGATTAGGAATGCATATGAGAAGAAGCAAGTTGAAGACATGATAATGTCAAAACTAGGTAAATGGAAATACTCACCTAATGAACTTGCATAACAGATTCCCAATGAGCTTATGCAAGAAATCAAGCCAAGATGGGAAAATGCTAAGAAAATTATAAAAGATATATTTCAACAAACCCTGAGGTAGCTCATCCAGAGTCTTAGTGACAAAAAGGTGAAAGAATCCATGAAGAAAGATTCACTCTAAAATTTAGCACATGCATGATATTGGTAAATGGCATTGAAAATTTGGTGAAAACAACTACAACTACATGGAAGAATATTTACAAATTTCATCAATTGGGTAATTTTTTTTTGTTCATGTTAGTGACATAGATGATGAAGATGACAATGAAGAAAATGATAATAATGATGAAGAATATATATAAATAGATGGTGTAAATCTAGATGATGAGAAGCAAGAACAAAAAGCTATAGAGGAGAATCTCCTTGAGATTCAAAGTATTGAGGAAACTAACCTAGAGAAGATGGTAACATTAGTGATGGCCTCATTTCCTCACTCTCCAAAAAAAAAATTAATTCCATCAAGCTTAGAGAAAGCTTCTACTGAGTTGGTTGTGGAAACCACTACAACAACATGCACCCAACCAATCTCTGCACCTATTCAACTGAGTACCATATTGATTAAAGTGATCAACACTTCATCTACTGAGAAGCTAGTGCTTCCTCCATCTTTACATTTGGCTACACAAAAACTAGGTATTTATACCATAAGTTCAATATCTACTTTTGTTTATATACCTTCTATTTCTATTGTTGGTACAATTTCAAGTACACAAATAGTAAGTACAAAGATAGTTGAAAGTAAGCCTAAATCAAGTATTAAAGTTTTAAGAAAAGATAAGGGTAAAGAATAAGATATTGGTCTTGATGAGGATATAGTTATCCAAAATTGGGATATCTCTACTCTAAATCCTAATCAAACGAACATCATAGGTGAACTATTGCAAAAGAAAGCTAAGAATCAAAAGCTTAGAGAAGAGAAAAATAGATAAAACCAAGTGCTTGAAGATGTAAAGAACATAATTGTAGATGCACTAATCACCGAGGTTCATAATAGAAAACCTAGTTTGGTTTAGTTAGCTGAAGTTGTCCAGAAATTCAATGATGATCTGAATGGACAAGAAAAGTTGGTACAAGGAGCAAAGAGAAAATTTGAGAACAAAGTATTGGAGAAAGTGGTACTAAAAATTGCAATAAATCAAGTAGAACTATCTACTATTCTCAGCTCATTATAAACCTCTATAAATATTGTTACTTCATTATTTAGCAAGTTGTATTATGCACCTATCTTCACTTAGGGAATCAAAGATAAACTATCTAAGATAGATGAAGACTTGAGGGAAAGTACACACCAATTGTCACTTGACCTGAGCTACAATTCTGCTCAATATTCAAAAATCATATTTCTGTTGGTCTTAGATTAGTTTTGATAATTGAGTGTCAACACACTTAAGAAATTTTCTTAGTTGATGCCAAGTATAATATAGATTTTGAGTTAGAATATGTGCCAAGCAAGAAATTCAACAAGTGTCAAGTCATTCAAATGCTGAGCAAATAAACAATGTTAAGTATGTTTCAACTACTGAGTGACTAATAGATGTTGAGCTAGTATATGTGTCAAGTAAACTATAGGTGCTAAGTAAGAAAAAATTTCTATAGGTGCTGAGTAAGACATAATTTCTATATGTGTTGACCATCAGTAATTAGTAAGTGCGAAGTAACATATAATCAACATAAGAGTTTGTGCCCTCACAAACAAAGATGTAAACTATTTTTGAGCCAACATGTGATGAATCTCAAAGGATTAAAAGATAAGATTGAATCTATTTGATTCTATATGCAATAAAAATGCAACCAATTAGAAAAATGGAAAGATTTGAGTGGGAAAGATGGATGAATCTCAATCGTAGATTCATACCTAACTCTAAGTCATGAAACCTTTTTAAGGAGGTTGAAACCCCATAATTTAGTAATGTATGAGAATGTATGAGACAGTTTGCAAGTAGAGAATGTGTACAAGGATTGAATACTAGAAAAGTTTGAAAGAAGTGAAAGGGGTGAAGAGATTTAGAAGAAGGACAATATTGCAGTATCAATTAACAAAATAGAGTATCAAAACTTCCTACAGAATCATATTAGATCAAAGAAGATCATATTAGAATGGACTAAACAATGATCTAAAATCAGCAATTGAATATTGTAAGTTATTAGTTCAACACATTCTACTATACTTTCTAGCCATTGTATTAGGAGAATGAAAATCCTATGAAGATAGGTTGGTTTAATAACCATTCTATAAATCCTTTAACAAGGTGACATTCCAAGTGAATGTTTTGTAAATTCTTTAGATAGATACACTTTTAATAGGGCATTGAAGCCTTTAATAGGGTAGACCTCTCATAGAAAAGACCATTTCTAATGGTCAAATTTTGTAAACTTGACAAGTTACATATTGCTGTAGTGATAAGTTGTAGGTGTCATCCCCACCCAAGTTTTACCTTCTCATTTTGGAGGATTTCTAGGTGATCAAATATTATGGCATCTATTTTTATACATGCCTTTACTTTCATGTTAACTAGAAATGTTACATGCATGTATTAATTATTGTTAAAAGTTAAAAGTTTGGTACTTCTAATTCACATCCTCTCTTAAAAGTATTCTTCTCACTTGTAAATTCCAACAATTGGTGCCAGAGCCTAGTTCTTACAAGGAGAAGCCATACATCTTGAAGAAAAGATATAGAAATGGAAGTCTACATCCTTGGGAAGATTATAGAGAATTAGGAGATTTAAATACATCTCATTCTACATTCTTTGGAAGAAGCTAGGGAAGAATTGGGGAAATCCCTAAAGAGAAGAAAAGAAATCACCATAGCTCAAAATGATACACAATACAAGGAGATTGAAACCTCAAAAGTATTCACCAATAGAGATTCCAAGGATTATGATGTAGCAATTTTAGTCCTAATGGATAAGAATAGAGCTCAAGTAGAAGAGATTAGAACTCTTAAGATTGAACAAGAATCACAAGCCATGATGCTTTGTGAAGTGACTGAGTAGGAGAGAGCCATTGAAGATAAAGCTATGATAGAAGATGACAAGAGAAACCTTTCCAATAGACTAGAGGAAAAGTCAAGTAAGCTTGTAAGAGTTTCCAACATGTAGTTAGACACTCTAAGCCAAATGACGAATGCCCATCATGAGTTGAATGTCAAGAACATTGAGATCTCCACACTAAAGATGCAAAATGAGGAACTACAAAATGACTTGATAAGAGAAAAATAAATTGTATAAAGATTCAACAAACCTAATGAAGCCATCAAGTACTTTAAATAGCTACTAAAATCACCACGATCCACCAATGACAGCTCAAGACAAGGATACATCAGCACTAAAAAAGGAGAGTCATCCAAGACTGCAGAAGAAAGAAGTAAAAAAGTTAAGAACACAAAACCCACTTGTCATTTTTTTGGTAAAAAAGGCCATACCTCTAGTGTGTGTGGGAGAGAATGCCAATCAGCCTAACAAACCTAAAAACATGGGTCACTATCACAAGTGCAACAAGAAAGGTCATCAGGCACATGACTATAGGACTATAATCATCAAGACACAAAGATTTTAAGGTCATTGCTACAAGTGAAAGAAGTATGGACACAAATATTTTGAAAGCAAATCCAAGACCACTTGGTCATAAAAAAAGGGAAGAAGCCATAAAAATTCCTATAATTAGGACTACAACACTACACAAAGTTGTCACTACTATCAACAGTATGGACACATCCCTAAAAATTGCATAAGAACACATTTTAGTTGAAGCTACAGTAGTTGGTTGATCCAAACTATATGATTTAGTTGTTTGAAGATTGGTCACATTAGTAAACACTACCCAACAAGGAAAAAGCACCCAACTCTGAGTTTAACAAAGGAAAAGGGAAATTTTATGTTGAACACATGAGAGGAGAAATGAATAGAAAATTAAAAAGAAAAGATGGAAGTAGCACATCCAATGGAGGGATCTCTTCACCTAAAAGGTCAATTGGTCACACTTCATTAAACTAAGAAAAAGAAGGTATCAATAACTAATATATAATGCTTTATCATACATTAGTTCCAAGACAAGTTAGTACTGTAAAGGTCATAAATAGAATGAATAAAGATGCAAGTCTATCCTCAAAAGCTTTCATGAAAAGTTACCCTCATTTGCCAAGTGAAATCATATGTCGAGTTGTTGGACAAAACTAGTGGAAGTCGAGTGATTAGTTGCTGCCAAGTAAAAGGGAAAATTGCATTGATGTTGAATAATGCAGGAAAATGCATACAAGCCAAGTGGACAACTATATGAGCACCAAACATTTAATGCTAGGTATTGAAGGGTATCTGTTTGATTTTTCACCCATTTTCCATCATCGCAGACATAGAGAAAGAGTAAGAAGAGCACATAAATGAATTCCAAGTAGACATTGAAGCTTTTGTGAAGATTTCAGCCAAAATCCAATATTGTTTCATCAATTTAAGGTATTTACACTAATGTTGAGCTAAGTAGTGTTTGAATTTGTTAAACCCTAGTTTGTAAAAATGACATCTAGCTCTAGAAATCCCAAAGACAAGGAGTCATTTTAATTTCAACTAGTTAGTAATGATGTAAAATAGCCAGAACTTGGACCAATCCCTAAGGTAGCCTACAAAAATGATCCAACTAGTGCTTTGTCCATAATTCCACTTAAAGTTGTCATGGTGCAAGATGTTAGAAGGTGTTATAATTATAAGATTGGAGAAAATTCTGACATGGAGATTTGAAAAGCATATGATAAACTTTGTGAGAATGGGGTATTGAAGGAAGAATTTCAAATTGTCAAAAGGAAGAGCTTAACTTGTGCCCTAGATTTTCCTACAGTATTTAAAATGGAATGGCTAAGAATTGTCCTGAGTAGAATCCATGATAGATGCCTAGGGTTGGAGGATGGATTGTTCAAATTTTCAAAAAGAATTATACATAGGGTAATTGGGTATCCAACCCTAGAATGGTCAAAGATGCTAAGGAGTGATTCTAAAGAAGCCATAGAAAAGAACATTTGGGTAAAGTGAAACAAGAGAGCGATGACAATTGACACAATTAAAGATACTTTTGTAGAATTTTCTATTAGGATCATATCCCATAAATTCTACTAGTCAAGGTGACTAAATAGTATACCTTGTATTACTGTTGATGTTAGATACAAACTTGTCAAAAAGGATCATACATATGATCTAGCTGAACTGCAATTACAATAGATTATGAAGAATTTGGGAGAAATAAGGAGATCCAAGTATGCTCAATGTAAATTTAAATCAATTTTGATATGTTTATTTTTATATGTTCATAATGAATTCCCCTCTTTTGGTAAAGTAAGTTGGAAGACAAATAGGTCAATAGTAGTGTAGGTCAATGAATACATAGAGTAGATGGGGAAAATTTTGAAGCTATAATGACCTGTTACTTTGAAGACTTTAAGAAGTCTATGAAACAAAAGCTTAGGATACTTGTTTCATTATTTGAGTAGCACATCAATGACATATGCTTCCTACTTGACATTGATTATACATACATTCAAGCTATAGTGCAAAGAGTTAGTTGGCTAAGGCCACTTGGATATGAAATCAATATTGATGAAGCCTATATAAAAATAACAAATTTACTTGTAGAGGAAGTAGATAAAAGTGCTCAACCCTTTGGCACTTATGATGTTGTTAGATCCAAGGTGGACATGGAGTTGAAAACTACTTCAACACTAAAGAAAAAGGATAGATTGGTGAAAAAGCTTAAGGCTAGATTTGGACAAGGGACAACAAAAGAAAAAGAAGAAGATGATTAAGATGATGAAGAAGAAGAAGAATAGGGTGAAGAGCCACTTGCATTGACCCAAGGCATGGGAGAAGATGTAGAAGAGGTAGAAGATGCTGAGGAGGAAGAGCAAGCTAAGGAAGCACCTACTAAGCTTGAACCAAAGAAGAGAAAAGCTCAAAAATAGCCTACAACTCAGCCCAAAGGCAAGAAGATAGGTAAGTGAAGCCCAAAAAAGCCTACTGTAAGGGAAAATACAAGAGCTACAATAAAGGAGGCTAAGAAGTAGGAAAATAAGAAGGCTGCTAAATAGGAAGGCCTAGCCAAGAAGAAGCTAAGAAGAAAGTATGTTGCACCTCCTGAATCAGATGAAGAAAGAATATAATCTAAGGACATAAGCCAATATAGTGTGGTAAGTCACACCACTAAGTCTAATTTGGAATATATATGTGATAACATTAGAGACAATGTAGACTTATCTAAGTTAAAAAGCATTGATTTCAATAAGTTGACTGGAGAAGAATAGAACATAGTTGAAGAGTCAATCTACACTATGATGGCCAATTTCAAGAACACTCCACCTAAACTTAAAAATTCAATTCCTAAGAAGTTATATTCCATTGTAGAAAATAAATGGCATTATTGCCTTAATATGAAAAAAGAAATAAGAGAGTCAACATTGGCTCAAATAATGCCTAAACTCACAAAAGGGAAAATTAGCAAGGCAAATAAGAAGCATGGGAGCAAGTTTACACCCAAGCATAGAGCCTTTATTATACTACAAAATAAGATTGAGGATGTTGCAAAGAAGTCCACTCAAATGTGGAAGTTAATCTATGGCCTCACAACTATGAAGGAAGGAGAGGAAGATCCCTTTGAAGGGAGAAACAATGGAGAAGAGGATATAAAAATGATAAGGAATATGAGGGAGAAAAAGATATGCGAGATGATATAGTAGAGAAGGAAATACAAAAGGATGATATGGCAACTATTGAACAAAAAAAAACATAATAGAGAGTGCAAGACACACAATTGCCACCATCAAGTCCTCCACATGTAACTCCCACACCTATAGATATAGTAACTATACAAGATGTTCCTGACAATTATAGTTAGAACATAAATCCACTAACTACAGAGGATCTTACAAGAATCCTTCACTAAACTACCCTAAAAGCACAACTATGTATAAATCTAGTCTTGGTGAGTGTGGAAGAACTACAAAAAGCTATAGCTAACTTCACAAGGGATAAGGTGAATCCACAAGAACCACCTTCTCATATCCCAATAGCTACAAGTGAACAAGCCCAAGAGCAAGTTGCATAAGATACACCAGCTAAGGTTAACTCCACAACACCAGTCAGTACAACTATTGAGGAGCTTGTAAAGGATAAAATAGGATAGATGGATACTTTTGTCTCTACAGCACAAGAACAAGGTGCACCTGTAAAGATCATAGTAATTGATAAGGAAAGATCTAAAGAGGACAAGGAAAGTCCTAAGCAGAAGGAGTAAGAGGCAATACAAACATTGATAAATTTACTTACAACGGGGACTCCAACTACAACATCTCAAAAGCCAAGCACTAAAGCAATACAACTACAAATTTCAGCACTAGGCTTGAGCTCTACAAAGGTTGCTAGGGTACTTCATTATGGAGACCCTGCTCTGGATAAAGAAATAGTCATTCCTAAGTATGACTATGCAACCATGAACATTGAATAGATAAATGAAGTGCAGGAGGCACTTGAAAAGAAAAATAAGTAGGAGATACTTAGAAATGAGTATAAAAAAAGGCAAACATTAATTGAGATAAAATACATCTTCCTAGATGCATTTAGCTTGCAAGTACCTAGTGAAGCTAAGCCCATTATGGAGCAACTACCTAGTATAGTGAACCAGGTACAAAATGAAGACCTTGATATAAGTGCCAAACTATTAGAATGGTTAAAAAGGAAATTTTAGGTGAAGGTAAATGAGAAAATCTCTACTAAAATTGCACTTTCACAAGTTGAGCTGGCAAAGAAAATTGAAAAGGTAAAGGCAGTACTTTAGAACATATTCTCATTGTACTCAAATTTGTGTGACCCATCAATTTTCACACAAGAAACCAACCAATGAATAATGAGCTTGGAGAGGATGATGCAGAGGAAAGTATGATGAGCCCTTTAAATAACCCAAAATGAGTAAAAATGAAGAAGTGTTCCAAGTGATCCTTCTACGTCCTAATAGGAAAAATCCACAAATGGTCAACTCTACGGGGTTTCCATGCTTCAATAGGTTTGTTCTAGCATATCTAACATGTTCCCAACTAGATCTTTCAATTTCAATACCCTACAAGAAAAAATGCATGATGTTGTCAAAGCAATTTCATAAGTCTGTAACAGCAGCAAGACTAAATAGTGGATAACTTCTTATTTTTTCAAATGACTCCTTGAATAAATCATAGTTTCAAACACCCTTTATCTTCATTCAAAACATATGTAAAGCTTATATAGGTTTCCTTTGGTAGATATCAAATATTTTTCACAATGAAGTAATAATACATTTTCAAAGCAACTTGTAGAAATGCTCAATGTTTAGACTCCAAAAATTGCATGGGCTTCTTAAATGTCTTTAGTTAGACAAATCCACTCCCAATTTTAGTTTATGGGTTTCCCAACCCCAAAAGCCCCAATTCACCTATTCAAAACCCTTATCTCTAGGGTATCACCAATCTCACACTTGCCAAGCCTTCTTGGACTAATTCAAAATGTAGACATCTTTTTTTTATCACCATAAACATGAATCAACTCACAAACACTACCCTCCTTAGGAAAGTTCCTCTTTAGAGGACTATCCCCTCCAAATAACCCTTGTTTTCACAACTTGCTTGTATGGTGACCACCAATTATTGAATTTAGATAATCATTTCAAGGTTAGAAGCATCTATACAAGTTAGGAGCATGTCATTTCATGAAGAATCAGATAACCTTTCATGAAATGACCATGACTATTGTTTTTTAAAAAAACTTCAAATTTGTTAACAAATTGCCTGCTACAGCCAGAAATCTATGAATTTGAACAAAAAACTTACAAATTTGGACTCAAATCTTGGTTTATAACATCAAGAAATGTCTAATAATGTAACACAATGCATTCCAATTCAATAGATGTGCAAGAAACTTGAAAATCCTTCAACTTGCTATTAAAATCAAGCACTTTAATTTAGTTTTTATGAGATAGATCGTACATTTTAGACCCTCTAGGTCATACAATCACAATTTTTAAGTTTTAGGGGATGGTTAGTAACCCCCTCAACCACCTCCAATTGGTTTCATTTGCTAATCCTTCTTAAAATTTGAATTATGGAGTCTCCCTCCAAAATGCACATAACCATTTTATTTGCAAATTTGAATTTTTAGACTACTAAACTATGCATTTAAAGGAATTTATTGAATGTTTTAACTGATCTATTGACATGATATTATTATTATATCATACTAGAACCTATCACATGACTGACCTATCACCTAGAATGCTAAAATCCATTCTCATGCCCCTTTTACAACTTTTCAATATTAAAGTCTTTTAGGACATCATACAACATAATGACCTTGTTGTGTTCCATGAACCATTATTGGTGCAAGTACTACCCAATTGACCTCAAGAGATGATCTATGACTTCTAACATGCCTTCGATCTCCAATGTACCTTTGACAAGCATATGATGCTCTTGCATCAAATTCACCACCTTTAAAGATGATCTTGTCCCAAGAACATTGTTTTGCCAAAATTGCTTCTTTTCCTCCATATCTTTGCATTTGGTGCTTAGGGATGAAATACCATAAGGTAAAATGCCCTCTCTTCCTATTACCTACATGAAAAACACTCAAACATGGAATAGAATTCAAAATCTTTTCCCTTGCGGCAATCACCATTTCTTTCTTGATGGTGTTTCTTGCTGCCTGAGTAGTCTTTATCTCTGCCTGTTTATGACAGTACCCATACTATCATTTCATCTGCTAATTCACCATCTTTTCACTATCCTTATTGTGTCCTCTAATAGGATAGTACCATTCTCCCACTAACACTCCTTCACCACCTTTAATTGCAATCCCTATCTCTATCATAGAACTTAGTAATTTTTGTCCTTTATTCTCTACTTTTTGTCCCATCTTCATTCCTTTCTTTATCTGACCTATATCCAATCCTCTTATCCTTCCTATACGCATAATGAGAGATTCATTTCCTTTGCAAGGAAATGGCATCAACTCAAACCTTTTTCCATTACTCCATACTTGGTAGATGTTAGTGTTAGAATTCTTTAGAATAACTAAGGAGGAGCGGGGGGGGGGGGGTGAATCAGTTATCCAAGGTCTAAATGCCCTAATAATACATTTTCACCAATTATAGTGAGCCCATTAAAATATTCATCCATACAAGCTTAAATCAATCATCTTAGAAAGTTACAACAAATCAACATGCATAAATAAAACATGCAAGATCAACACATGACATAGTGATTTATGTGGAAACCCAATTTGGGAAAAACCACCAATAACATGCTACTTAATTCTCACTCTTCTAAAGTGATGCCCTATTAAAAGCCTTCCCTATTAAAGGCTTACAACACACTACTAAATGTGACCTTGTTAGAGGATTTAACAATACTGTTAGGAATGGGCCTGGTAAAAGGACTTTAGAACATTCACTTGGAATGTCACCCTGTTAAAGGATTTACAACATGGCTATTAAACTAACCTAAGTCCATAGGGTTTAAACTATCTGTTACAATTGCTAGAGAGTAACAATAATGGCTTTTTGATCTGATACAACTTACAACATATCTTGCATATTTTAGATCTCTCTTTAGTTAAATCCTTTGCTTGGCTTTAATCACTTAAGCTCTAATAGCTTGTCATCTCAAGCTTCATCTCCTTGAATCTTCTTACTCATCATGCCAATGCAACCATATATGTGGTCATCTGTTGAAGCAAAGTAATTGTGCTCTCTTACTCCTTAGCACCTCCTTCAGTACTTTATGCTTTCATTCTTTACCTCCTCTCTTTTTGCTTCATGATCTTATGACTCCTTCAATAGAAATCTGGATTGCCTTTGCCACTCGATTCTCCCTCTCCAACTTTAGGGTTTCAAATGGATTAGTTAGGATACAATGTATCTACCCCATATCTTTCTCTTATCTAGAAACTTCCTCTAGATTCTAGTTGTATTCTCCAAAAATGTTCTACATGATGTTCTGTGCCACTAGCTCATCACTCTTATCTTCTATTTAATTCACAGAATTCTAGATAACAACCTTGCCGACTTAGATCTGACAAATCTTCAATTTTTGAAATAATGCACCAACTTGACACTATTGATTTACTAATGCTCGACACCTCTATGTTACTCAACACTTGTATTTTCTTGGCACCTAATCTTTGCTTGGCATCTGATCTTTGCTTGGCATCTGATCTTTACTTGGCATCTGATATTTACTCGACACCTGAAGATCACTTGGCATTTGAAGATCACTTGGCATCTATTCTTTACTCAGCATCTGAAGATCACTCAGCACTTGATATTCACTCGACACATACTCAAGTTGAACTTTCTTGGCTTCAATTAAGAATCTATTCGGCAATAACTAGCTTGCTCAACTCCCTCTCTCTAATGAACTTAGTTAGGCTTTACAAATGACTTAGCTAAAACCTTACATCTTTGATGTGTTTTAGTGTGACCATTCTTTGTGTCTTAGAGTATGTCATCAATACACTATTTCATCAATGGCTTAGCTGATCCTTGTACTTCATTACATTATCATAGCTTCAACCTTTCTCTAGGTATTCTAGTTACATCTTATTTATTGCTACCTCTTTTTCAATCAACCACTTGATAGTATTTGGATCACTAAAGAAATTGTCATTCCTGCAAGTAGCAAGTTTGACATTAATGACAAAACAATTATTGAAAACATTCTTTACTAGTTCTATTACTTCTCATTCTTGAGCTTGTTCAATCATTTCCAACAATCTCCCTCTTTGGCATTGATGGCAAACCAAACTAAGCAATTGATCAACTTAGTTACCACCAAAATTATATGTGTTTTATGCCTGTTTCTTGACTGCTACATCCTTACTACTGATCTCATATATCTCCCTCTTTCATGTATCTCTCTCTTACTTTGCATTGATCAATTTTCTACATATGTCTCCCTCTTTGACATAAATGTCAAATATATAGCATCTTTAACATGCAAAGTATAAGCTTTGTATCTCATATTTTCTCCCTCTATCACCATGCTTGTGACTAATTTGGATTTTCTATTCCTACTGTCATCCTTTGCATTGTTCTTTAGATATTTCAATGATTTGTTCCTGTTGATGCAGGGTAGCATGCTTGTTGCTTTAAACTGCTTGAGTTAGGGGCATTACCCCCAACTTACCTCTAAGATATTCATAAGAATCCTTGGGTAATGGTTTGGTAAAGATATCTACAGTTTGTTCCTTTGTGTGAATGTACTCCAACTTCACTTGTTTGTCTTCTATCAACTCTCTAACATAGTGATACTTGATTGCAATATGCTTAATTTTTGCATGCATTACTGGATTTTTGGATATGTTTATAGCACTTGTATTATCACAATACAATATCATAGGTTTGGTTAACTCTTCTTTCATTCTTTTCAATAGATGTGTGAGCCACACAATGTTTGTGCAATTGACTACTGCTGCCACATATTTTGATTCTATAGTGGACTGGGATGTGCATGTTTGTTTCTTGCTAGTCCAAGTAACTAGCCTTTTGCCTAGAAATAATGCACCTCCACTTGTGCTTTTTTTGTCATCAATGTTGCCTCCCTAATCTGCATCTATATATGCATTGAGCTCAAACTTCTCATCATTATTTTTACTACTATGAGATGATTTTCTTTGGGATTAGTAGAGAATCCAACTAATATTCCAACTGCTAATGCTATGTTTGGTCTACTATGTACAACATATTGTAGTTTTCCAATCATGGATCTGTACATTGTTTGATAGACTTCAGTCGATTCATCATTTTTTGGATAGCTTATTTCCAGTTGCCATTGGTGTGCTAACTGGTTTGGATTCCTCCAATCCAAACATTTTAAGTATCTCTTTGATGTACTTTGATTGTGTCACAAATATACCATGTTTTAGTTGATGCACTTGCAATCCAACAAAAAATTTGATCTCTCCAAACATAGACATCTCAAATTCATGTTTCATTTTCTCAGCAAAGCCTTTATAAAGCACTTTCTTTCCTCCAAAAACTATGTCATCCACAAAGATTTTAGATACAATAATATCCTTACCTTCTTCTAACTTGATGTACATGTTGTTTTTATCATCAGTTCTTTCAAATCATATTTGCACAAGATACTTGTGAAGTCTCTCATACCATGCTCTGGGTGCTTGTTTCAGACCATAGAGTGCTTTATGTAATTTACAAACCATATCCCTATTGTTCTCATCAACAAATCCCTCTGGTTGTTCAATATAGACATCCTCTTCCAATATACTATTTAGAAAAGTAGACTTTACATCCATCTAATAGACTTTAAAACCTTTATATGTAGCATATGCAAGTAAGGTTCTTACTCATTCCATTCTAGCAATAGGGGTGAATGTTTCCCCATAGTCTAATCCTTCTTCTTGAGCATAACCCTTGCATACTAGTCTAGCTTTGCTTCTAGTAATCTCACCATTCTCATCTAGCTTGTTTCTGAATACCCACTTGGTGCCAATCACATTTTTGTCAACTAGTTTGGGAACTAAACTCCAAGTTTTTTTCTTCTTTATTTGATCAATCTCTTCTTCCATAGCTTTATACTAGTCATAATCTTGTAATGCACCATATACTGTCTTAGGTTCAATTTTTTTGATCGGACCCGATTCATGTCTTAGTCTATTCCTTGTCATTGGTCTTGCATCTTTGTCACCAATTATCTATTTAGTAGGGTGATGCCTTTTTACATATTTGGATAATCTTGGTTCTATCCTTGTTTCCATGTTTGATCTTTCAGATTCAGAGTCACTATGCACTTCGTTGTCAGGTTGTTCTTCATCTCTTTCATGTGTACTAACTTCAAGATTAGAATGTGCATTTTTTCATTCTATAACTTGGCTTGTAAATGTAGCTCGGCATTCAGTGGTTGTGACTCGGCTGAAACTGTAACTTGTTGTTGAATCCCAATTTGATTGACAACATCCTTGTCAATAGGCATTCCTTCATAAGAATACACAAAAGTTTTGTATTCATCCATTCTCTTTGGTTCTTCAGCTTGGACTTCTGTATGCTCATCAAAGTTTACATTTGCACTTTCCACAATTTTGTTAGTGTTAGTATTCAAACACTTATATGCTTTACTTCTAGTAGAGTAACCAAGGAATATGCCTTCATCACTTTTTGCATCAAATTTTCCATTTCTAGCATCTTTAAGAATAAAGCATTTGCAACCAAATACTTTGAAATTTTTTACATTGGGTGAGTGACCATACCATAATTCAAAAGGTGTTGCACTAGTACCTTTCTTGACTTGTACTCGATTCAGTGTATGAATAGCTACACTTACAGCTTCTCTCCAGTATTTTAGAGCAACAGTCTTTTCTATCATTAATGTTCTGGATAGTCAATCACAGATCTATTTCTTCTCAGCAATTCCATTTTGTGGTGGAGTTCTAGGAGCTAACGTTTGTCTCTTGATTCCTTTTTCATTACAAAATATCTCGAATTCATTTGATGTGAATTCACTACCTCTGACTGATCTCAGGCATTTCAAACTCTTTCCTATTTCCTTGTCAACTCTAGCCACATACCACTTAAACATTTCAAAAGCATCAAATTTTTTCTTTAAGAACATAACAATCATCATCCTGGAATAGTCATCAACAAAAAACATTAAGTATTTATCTCCTTTATAGCTTTTGTACTTCCATTGGACCACATAAGTTAGTATGAACTAACTCAAGTACTTCTTTAGATGTATAGTTTTTACTTTTGAAACTTGACTTTTTCATCTTTCCCTGCTGACATTGTTTGCACATGATATTGTCAAGCTTCTTCAATTTAGGTAAACCTCTAACTTTCTTCATTTTACTGATATTGACCTGATTGTCAAAGTTGACATGACATAGCCTTCTATGCCATAACCATTCATCATCAAATTTTGCAACAAAATAAAAAACATCATCCATATCAAGGTAAAACAGATTACTTCTTGTTTGATCTCCTTTTCCTATCAGTTTACCATCAGTATCATAGATTTTTGTATTTTTGTTTCCAAATTCTACTTTGCATCCTACATTTCCTAACTATGAGACACTCAGCAAATTATAATTTAGTCCTTCAACATAGTATGCATTATCACATGAAATTTTGTCTATAAGCTTAATGGAGCCTTTTCCTTTTATTTGACATGGAGCATCATTACCAAATCTAACACTATTTCCATCATACTAAGTAAAGTTAACAAACTTACTTTTGTCTCCTGTCATGTGATGTAAGCATCCACTGTCTATGATCCATCTATCATTCTTGTTCATACATGTTACCAGTGTTGTAGACTCTTCTTCATCAGATTGGTCCTTCATGGCTGCATAAACAACTTCATCATCATTATCAT
Organism: Cupressus sempervirens; assembly: GCA_028749045.1. Taxonomy (NCBI): domain Eukaryota; kingdom Viridiplantae; phylum Streptophyta; class Pinopsida; order Cupressales; family Cupressaceae; genus Cupressus; species Cupressus sempervirens. The sequence continues at coordinate 204,045,407 of CM053789.1, forward strand.
CATAATTCTCTTCAACAATATAACATTTCTTGCCTTTGTCTTTGTAATCTCTCTTATCATCTTCTCTTCTATATTTGTACTTGTTGCCTTCCTTGTAATCCTTTTTCTATGTACACCTTGCAGCAATATGTCCTACTTTATTGCAATTGAAACAAATGATAGGCATCTTACCTTTGAATTTTCCTTTGCCTCTGTGAAATCTTCTAGCTAGCAATGCTTCCAATTGTTCCACATCTTCCTCATTAGTGCTACTATCACTGGATACATATTTCATTTTTCTTCCTTTCTTTGATTTCACCTGTTTAGCATCTTTCAATGATAGCTTGGCCTTGAAAGCAGATTCAACATTCTCAAGTCTATAGTTGTCAAAGTTAGATAACTCAAATGCAGTCAGTCTACCCACTATACCTTCAAAACATAGATTGTTACCTAGTACGCATCTCAGCTCTTGTATTTCAGATACTCTAATAGCATAGATAGGGAGCAAGGTTCTTAAGAACTTACTATTGGCAGTATCTTCATCCAATTGACCACTCAAACATCTTATTGCACTTACCACTTCCTTTATTCTAGTGCCATACTGAGCAGCATTCTCACTTTCCTCCATTTTCATATCATCAAACTTTCCTCTGAGGCTTTCTCTTTTTGCTATTTAGACATTCAGATCTCCTCCATAAATTCCTGATAGGGCTTTCCACATCTTGAATGAAGTGTCACATCTTTTGATATCATCAAATTCAGCATAGTTGAGTGTAGAAAAAATCTCCAACATTGTCTGATTGTGTTCCTATTTGTTTTTCGAATCTTCTATAGTAAGAGTACCAATTGGATCAACATGTTTAGTAACATTTAAATTTTGGGCATAATCTCCTATGGATCCAAGATGTAGCTTCATCAAACTTTGCCATGCAACAAAGTTGTCTTTGTTGAGCTTGGGAACTTCTTTCTTAGGCATTTTGATCTTTTTTGCTTCTAGTTCCTTTAAACTTAATCAGCAACAAGGCTCTGATACCAATTGCTAGAATTCTTTAGAATAATTGAGATGGGGTGTGGGGGCGGAATCAGTTATCCAAGGTCTAAATGCCCTAATAATACTTTTTCACCAATTATAGTGAGCCCATTAAACTATTCATCCATCCAAGATTAAATCAATCATCTTAGAAAGTTACAACAAATCAACATGCATAAATAAAACATGTGAGATCACCACATGACACAATGATTTATGTGTAAACCTAATTTCGGAAAAACCACCAGTAACATGCTACTTAATTCTCACTCTTCTAAAGTGATGCCCTATTAAAAGCCTGCCTTGTTAAAGGCTTACAACACACTGTTAAATGTGACCTTGTTAGAGGATTTCACCATACTGTTAGGAATGGGTCTAGTAAAAGGACTTTAGAACATTCACTTGGAATGTCACCCTGTTAAAGGATTTACAAAATGGATCTTAAACCAACCTAAGTCCGTAGGGTTTAAACTATCTATTACAATTGCTAGAGAGTAACAATAATGGCTTTTTGATCTGATACAACTTATAGCATATCTTGCACCGAAACGCGGTGCCATCCCCAACCTAAACCAGCTTCACCAACCTCCCTGCTCTGTTACTACTCATGCCTTTCTTCTTTTAGAAGGATAAAAGCCAATGCCATCTCTTATTTCTGCTTCACCTGATCTCAGGGGCTGCCTATGCACAATTCTATAGGGGTGACCGATTCATTTACACTGTAGGGGCATGCTTTTGGGCCAATTCTATACGTAACATGGGTGGGAGCCGATGATGACTCTAGTTCCATACCTGGTAGACAAAGTTGATCCTACAGAAGTCAAGGTGTCATCAGCACCGGGTGAAGTCTATCTAATGCCCATTAATGAAAACCCAAATAAACTTGTAAGAACTCATGGATGAAGTCTTTGAATGCACTTTCCACTTAGATCACACTTCAGTTCAATCCTTTGCTTGGCTTTAATCACTTTAGCTCTGACAGCTTGTCATCTCAAGCTTCGTCTCCTTGAGTCTTCTTACTCATCATGCCAATGCAACCATATATGTGGTCATCTATTAAAGCAGAGTAATTTTTCTCTCTTAATCCTTAGCACCTCCTTCAGCACTTTATGCTTTCATGCTTTACCTCCTCTCTTTTTGCTTCATGACCTTATGACTCCTTAAATAGAAATCTAGATTGCATTTGCCGCTTGATTCTCCCTCTCCAACTTTAGGGTTTCAAATGGATTAGGTAGGATACAAAGTATCTACCCCATATCTTGCTCTTATCTAAAAACTTTGTCTAGAGTCTAGTTGTATTCTCCAAAAACATTTTACATGGTATTCTGTACCACTAGATCATCACTCTTATCTTCTATTTAATTCATAGAATTCTATATAACAACCTTGTCGGCTTAGATCTGACGAATCTTCAATTTTTGAAATAATGTAGCAAATCGGCACTATTGGTTTACTGATGCTCAGTACATTTATGTTACTCAGCTCTTGTATTTTCTCAACACCTGATCTTCGCTTGACATCTGATCTTTACTTGGCATCTGATCTTTAGTGGACACCTGGAGATCACTCGGCATCTGAAGATCACTTGACATCTGTTCTTTACTCGACATCTGAAGATCACTCAGCACTTGATATTCACTCAACACATACTCAAGTTGAACTTGGTTGGCTTCAATTAAGAATCTATTTGGCACTAACTAGCTTGCTTGACTCTCTCTCTAATGAACTTAGTTAGGCTTTACAAATGACTTAGCTAAAACCTTACATCTTTGATGTGTTTTAGTGTGCCCATTCTTTGTGTCTTAGACTATGTCATCAATGGCTTAGCTGATCCTTGTACTTCATTACATTATCATAACTTCAACCTTTCTCTAGGTATTCTAGTTACATCTTATTGATTGCCACCTCCTTGTCAATCAACCACTTGATAGTATTTGGATCACTAGAGAAATTGTCATTCTTGCAACTAGCAAGTTTGACATCAATGACAAAACAATGATTGAGAACATTCTTTACTAGTTCTATTACTTTTCATTCTTGAGCTTGTTCAATCATTTCCAAAAATCTCCCTCATGATCATTTCAATCTTTTCCAAGAGTTAGTAAAATAGTCATGTACCACTTTCCTAGAAATTTGCCAAGATCTTTCTAGGATAACATGTGCACAATTCATTTTTACAACATCACATAGAATCTGATCAAAGTACTCACCTATTGATAAATTTAACATGGTTTGATAATGCACTATGAAATTTTGATTCTCTTCTACCCATGTAGCATAATAAGGCTTAAGATGATGTTGAATAGGAAACTTTAATGCATTAACTACATCCCATGAAATTAAATTGCTACAAGTACCTAAATCAATGACTAGTTTATATACTTCACCTTGTATTAAACAATTTCTTTTGAAAACACTTACTTATGGTGTCCATTCCTTGCCTCTCCTAAACATTAACGTTTCTCTTGTCTCAGGAAGAAAATTTTTCTTTCTTCCACTTCTTCTTTGACTTCATCCTGGACCAGGTGTACCCTCTTCTCTTTGTCAAGACACTGGTAGGATTGATGCCCCACCTTCCCATATGTGAAGCATGTGCCTATGAACATGCCACTTCCTCTTCCTTGTCCACTCCTAACACCTCTCTAATTTTGTAATCCTCTAGAATCAGAGCTTGGAACTTTTTCCTTCTCTTCCCATACTTGAGTTATTTTTCCTATTCCTCTCATGGAAGCTCCTCCCCTTGGGTTATTATGTATTTCGCTTCTCCTTTTTATTTTCTCCTCTTTTATTAAAGCAATTTGATAACACTCTTTCACACTTTTGGGATTAGTAGCAACAAACTCATCCTGAATGGAAAATTTTGAACCTCCTAAATACATGGCAACCTTGACAACTTCTTCTTCATCCAAACCTGATCTCACGCTCAGTTTGTAGAACTCATCCATGTATGCCTTCACATCAAAGTCTTTATGTTTTAGGCCCTACATCTTCTTATGCATCTAAACCTCAAAATCTTTAGGAAGGAAATTTCTTTTCATTTTTGAAACCATTCTATCCCAAGAAATGATTTTAGACTTACCTTTTCTTCTTCTTTCAGCTTCCTCATGATCCAACCACAGGAGTGCATGCCCTTTTAGTTTGGTCTTTGCCAACTTGATCCTCTATCCTTCAGGAAAATTTTCACTATCAAAATAAGAATCCATAGATTCAATCCAATCCATGAGTTCCTCCTTCAAATTTCCATCATACATAGGGATTTCTTTCCTTACCTTGTAGCTATCCCCTTTCATAGCTTTCAGTATCTTGAGTGTCCTCTGCTCTTCAGGATCAACTTGTTGCTCTTGCACTTCCTCATTGTTCTCTTCTTCTTCCTCTTCTTCAGTATCATCATTATCATTTGCTGCCCTTATCTAATTGGATTCCATGGCTTCTAGCCTTGCCAATAGTGCATTGTAGGAGTCTTGCAACTTAGCATTCTTCTCCTCTAGTTCTTGAACTTTTCTCAACCAACCTGCATTCTTGGGAGCCATTATGTAAAACAAAACAAATATAATATAATATACCTCTAACTTGTCTCTATCCAATACCTTTTCCTCACCAAGAATCCTTTTGTCACCTCAAGTACACCTTTCAACTTTGGGACACACAAGGAGGAATTAGACACTCCAAGGCTTCAACAAAGGGACCAGTATACAAAAGACTCCAAAAGACTTCTATGATGATGAAACCCTCAACTTCAAATTCCTAAAGACATCTTTTGAATGCTCTGATACCACTTGATACAAAGGAAAGTATGATGATCCCTTTAAACAACCCAAAATGAGGAAAAATGTAGAAGTGTTCCAAGTGACCCTTCTAGGTCCTAATAGGAAAAATCCACAAATAGTCAACTCTGGGGGGTTTCAAGGCTTCAATAGATTTTTTCTAGCATATCTATCATGTTCCCAACTAGATATTTTAGTTTCAATACCTTGCAAGCCAAAATGCATAGCGTGCTCAAATATTGTCAAAGCAATTTCACAAGTCTGTAACAACAGCAAGACTAAATAGTAGATAACTTCTAATTTTTTTCAAATTACTCCTTGAATAAATCATAGTTTCAAACACCCTTTATCTTCATTCAAAACATATTTAAAGCTCGGATGGGTTTCCTTTTGCAAATATCAAAGATTATTCACAATGACCCTATTTTCAACAATGAAGTAATAGTGCATTTACAAAGCAACTTGTAGAAATACTCAATTTTTAAACTCTAAAAATTGTGTAGGATTCTTAAATGTCTTCAATTAGACAAATCCACTCCCAATTTTAGTTTACAGGTTTTGCAACCCCAAAAACCCCAATTCACCTACTCAAAACCCTGGTCTCTAGGGTATCACCAATCTCACATGTGCCAAGCCTTCTTGGACTAAATCAAAATGTAGATATCTATGTTTTATGACAATAAACATGAATCAACTCACAAACACAAACCTCCTTAGGAAAATTCCTCTCTATAGGACTGTCCCCTCCAAATAACCCTTGTTTTCACAACTTGCTTATATGGTGGCCACCAATTACTGAAGTTAGATAATCATTTAAGAGTTAGAAGAATTTATACAAGTTAGGAGCATGCCATTCCATGAAGAATTAGATAGCATTTCATGTAATGACCATGATTATTTTTTTAAAAAAAAACTTCAAATTTGTTAACAAATTGCCTACTACAGCAAGAAATCTATGAATTTGAACGAACAACTTACAAATTTGGACTCAAATCTTGGTTTATAACATCAAAAAAAGTCTAATAATGTAACACAATGCATTCCAATTCAAAACATGTGCAAGAAACTCGAAAATCCTTCAAATTGCTATTAAAACCAAGCACTTTTATTTAGTTTTTTTGAGATAGTCCATACATTTCTAACCCTCCAAGCCGTACAATCACAATTTATAAGTTTTAGGGGATGGTTAGTAACCCCCTCAACCACCTCCAATCAGTTTCATTTGCTAATCCTTCTTAAAATTTGAATTATGGAGTTTCCCTCCAAAATGCACATAACCATTGTTATTTGCAAATTTGAATTTTTAGACTACTAAACTATGCATTTAAAGGAACTTATTGAATGTTTTAACTAATCTATTGACATGATATTATTATGAAATCATACTAGCACTTATCACCTAGAATGCTAAATCCATTCTCATGCCCCTTTGACAACTTTTCAATATGAAAGTCTGTCAGGACATCATAAAACATAAAGACCTTGTTGTGTTCCATGAACCATTATTGGTGCAAGTACTACCCAATTGACCTTAGGAGATGCTCTATGACTTCTAACATGCCTTGGATCTCCAATGTACCTTTAAAAAGCATATGATGCTTCTGCATTAGAGGAACCTAAAGATATTAAGCATGTGACTACCAAAAGATCCAGTTCAAAGTGAGAAGCATTTTCAAACTATGCTTCACACACAGAAGGAACTAGCCATGTTAACAATAGTGAGGTAAATAGAAAGGCCAAATTGATATAGATTCAATCTTCCATAACTCCACACATGGAAATTTTTTAGAAAGAACTGGCTTGTGTTAAAAATGTGTTAAAGAAAGACCCCAATCTTTCTACATTAGAAGGCCTAGTTCACCTTGCAGCAGAGTCAACCATCTAGATAAAATCATTGGAAATTGCACTAGAGAATTGGGATGCTACTCTAAGGATAGTAATGGAGGTAAATAAATCCTTTTTGGCCGAATATTTAGTTAATTTCTAGACCCCTTTGACATAAGTATCAAAAAGGGGGAGATAATTTTTGAGGGGGAGAAATAGAAAAGCCAAAAGGAAACAATAACTATAAGGGAAAATGTGTGAAAGGGGGAGTCCATACAAAGTAGATAGAGAAAGAATTACAAAACAAGGCAGAGATAAAGAGTATGAGAATTAGCATGAGAAAAATCTATCATGAGAAGTTGTGGATAGAACAAAAAAACATCAACTTAGGGGGAGTTATAAATTTTGAGGTATAAACTCCTTCACAAAAATTTTGAAATTTTTTTGAAGTTTTGTATATATGCCAAACAAAATGCATATTATAATTGAAAGAGATTAGATTCATCATGTATAGTTATGTGTTTTTGAAACTCATGTCAAAGGGGGAGATTTTTGGTCTTAGGTTGGTTTTGACAATTGAGTGTCAATACACTTTAGAAAAAAATTTAGTTGATGTTGAGTATAATATAGATGCCAAGTTACATAATGTGCCGAGCTAAAAATTCAATAACTGTTGAGTCATTTAGATGCTAAGTAGATAAATAGTGCCGAGAAATTTTCAACTATCAAGTAACTAATAGATGCCAAGGCAATATATGCGCTAATTAAACCATAGGTGCCAAGCAAGACAAAATTTCTGTAGGTGCTGAGTAAGAAAAAATTTCTATATGTGTCAAGCATCAGCAATCAATAAGTCTCAAGTAACACAGAATCAGCATAAGAGTTTGTGCCCTCACAAACTAAGCTGTAAACTATTTTTGAGTCAACATGTGATGAATCTTGAAGGATTAAAATATAAGATTGAATCTATTTGATTCCCTATGCAATCAACATGCAACCATTCAAAAAAAATGGAAAGATTTGAGTGGGAAAGATGAATGGATCTCAATTATAGATTCATACCTAACCCTAAGTCATGAAACCTTTTTAAGGAGGTCAAAGCCCCATAATTTAGTAGTGTATGAGAATGCATGAGAGATTATGTGAGTAGAGAATGCATGTAAGGAGTGAATACTAGCAAAGTTTGAAGGAAGTGAAAGAGGTGAAAAGATTTAGAAGAAGGATAGGATTGCAATATCAGTTAATAGAATAGAGTATCAGTACTTTTAATAGAATCATATTAGATCAAAGAGGATTAGATTGAAATGGACTAAACATCAATCTAAAATCAGTAATTAAAGATTGTAATTTATCAGGTCAACACATTCTACTATGCTTTCTACCCATTGTATTAGGAGAATGAAAATCCTATGAAGATAGGTTGGTTTAATAGCCATTTTGTAAATCCTTTAATAGGATGACATTCCAAGTGAATGTTTTGTAAATCCTTTAGATAGGTACACTTTTAACAAGGTGTTGAAGCCTTTAATAGGGAAAGCCTCTCATAAGGCAAACCATTGTTGATGGTCAAGTTTTGTAACATTGACAAGTTACATATTGCTGTAGTGATAAGTTGTGGGTGTCATCCCACCCCAGTTTTACCTTCTCATTTTGGAGGGTTTCTAAGTGATCAAATATTGTGTTATCTATTTTCATGCATGACTTTAATTTCATGTTAATTAGAAATGTTACATGCATGCAATAATTATTGTTAAAAGTTAAAAGTTTGGTACTTCTAATTCACCCCCCTCTTAGAAGTATTCTTCCCACTTGTAAATTTCAACAATTTCTAACTAATTTGCAAGTAGAATTATTAAGGGAAGAAACCAAGATTAGGGCCACACTTGTACGCATCCAAGGCATGATTCTTCAAAACATGGATGCATTATAGAAACACATTGGACATGCCACAAATCTCATCCTTAACAATAACTTCTCCATAGCTGATCACATGATGGAGTTATTAGCAGAAGCAAGTAAGGTGTTACAGGAAAATTGGGACAAGACAATGACATTGATTTTGAAGGTACATTCTAACTTCTTCTCCCATTTTGGCATCACCATGTAGCATGCACCTTTGGCATTTATGTCACAAAGGGGGAGAAGATGTGATATATAAAAGGGAGAAAACAAAGATAAGATAGGTTTATATATATATATATATATATATATATATATATATATATATATATATATATATATATATATATATATATATATATATATATATATATATATATATATATATATATATATATATATATAGTGAGAAAAGGATAATATGTGTATATATGCATGAGGGAGAAGCATAATATTATACATATACATGTACAAATAATCAGAAAACATTCCTTACAAAAGAAATTTTGAAAAATATATGAAACAAGGTATGTTACCAAGTTGAAGACATGGGATAGAGACTATAGGATGTTTTGGACTTGAAATTTTTAGAATTAAATTTTGTTTGATAAGTGATTTTGTCACTAATGCCAAAGGGGGAGATTGTTAAAATTATGGTCAAGTTTGTTTATTAGTGATTCAAACTTAGGCAAATGGTTAGCAACTACCAAGCTTATCTTGTAGTTTATAGTGTTAACTGAGTAATCTAGGCTCTACCGAGTTCTATAGTTGCTATTGAGCTCCAAAATTAGTATTCATTTCACACTGAGTAGTATCTACTAAGTTGATAAATTGTACTATTGAAAATTGAGCTTCATAGTATTAACTGAGTTGCACAGTGTCAGCTATAGTCCATAGTGTCTTCCAAGTTCACAATTTCAGTGAGTTGAATCTAGTGTTAACTAAGCTAGGAAGTTTTAACCAAGTGATTCATTTTATACTAAGCTTGCAGTGTTGGTGTTGATCGAGCCATGTAGTGTCAAGTTTCATAATTTCACCGAGTCACTAGTGCTGACTAAGTTCAAACTACTTGAAAGTGATTAGTATGAACCCAAATTCTATGTCTATTGAGAGCATGATGATGCCAAGTGTTGAGAATATTTTTCGAGTATCATATCCTTACTAAGTTTTTCATTAGAACCCAAGTGCTAGTAGTTGAGCTGACTTTGTGTATTTCCATGAAACTTGTATTGTAGCCGACTTTGATGAATTGTAATTTTGATTGGTATATATGAAATGTATTGTATCACATCCAAATATGTGTGAGAGATAAAAAGAGACAAAGTGAGAATTAAGAATGCAACAAGAAGTATAAGGAGAAACAATGTGATCATTACACTTAAAAGGAATCTCAACCAAAAAATCAAAGTCACAGATCAATGATCAGCCACTAGTTCATCCTAATAGGTGGAATAGTTAAATCCTTTCACAAGGTAGACTTAACAGTCTTTCACAAATCTCTTTTTTGAGTGTATACTTCATTGTATGTTTTCTAAATCCTCTAACAAGGTGGACCTATTAGTTCTTATTTCTCCTAATGGTACAAATCATTAGAAGTGATCAATTGTACTTGCCTAAACTGGCCAACTTTATACTATAGTACTAAAGGTTGTCGGTATCATCTACACCCTAGTTTTACTTTCTATTTGGAAGGTTTCTAGGTCACCATATCTTGTGTCAAATTGTTATAAAAAATTTAATTTTTTTAGTCTTTCATGCATGCAATCATATCATAATATAAATGAAGGATTATTTGGTGTAATAACATTAAGTTTTATTGGTTCTTGATTCACCCTATCCTCTATTTCTAACAGAATTGGTGAACTCTCAAGGTAGTTGGTGTAACATTGTGATAGCTAAGTACCTTGGAGGGTCTTCTTTCCTTCAATTCCCTTGGTCACATGCTCTCCCCCAGGGTACAAAGATTTGGAAAAATGTGGTTAACACCAAAATAATCTTGAAGATGGGTTGTCACTAGATCATGGGGAATGGAAACTCTATTGACTTCTAGGAAGATCAATGGCTCCAAGACAACCCCCTCATCCACACTAAGTTCCTACTTCTATGCAAGATGTGTACTAGATTGTATGCGTCTCTGACTTGAAGCTTCATCACCTGTGATAGACAATGGATTAAATTATAGAACCACAAGCCTATAGATTTGGGCCTTTCCCAGGGGCTGAAAGACCTCCAAAATTATAGGATTCCCCTCACCCTAGTGGAGGACTTATTAGTTTGGAAACTTACCTTCTTAGGTGAGTTCACAGTAAAGTCAATTTACCTTAGTTGGCTCAAGGGGAGGCGGCCGAGGCACATTGGAGAAAGGTCTGGCACCCTTGGATCCTACTAAAGATAAACTTCTTTTGGTGGATGGTTTTGCATGGGTCTATCATCACCGTAGATAACCTCCAAAGAAGAAGGTACCAACTCACTAACTCTTCAATTTTATGTCTCCATGATGCTAAATATATTCCACACCTTATTATCCACTACCCTTTTTCTATAGATTTTTGGAGGGAAGTCCTTGCCTTATTAGAGGTCTAGTGGTGTGTGGATGGTGAGTTGCAACAATTTGTTCACTGGGATAGTTTGTCTGCCCATCCTTACCTCAAAAATTTATGGTCTATCCTTCTCCAGTATGCTTTATGGAAAATTTGAAAGGAGCAAAACAATAGAATTTTCAAACAACAATCCACTACTAGCTTGGAGGTGACCCAACAAGTTATCAAACTCCTAAAAGATTCCAATGGGATTTGGTGGTGGAAACCTCCCTAAACCCCCTGACAAGAATTGATATAAAATGGGCTTATGCTTGGGATGTTGGCTGAATAGTGGCACAATTTGACAATTCTAAAGCCATGGCTAGAAAGAAGATGGTGTGGCACCCCCCCCACCCAAGTCTTTGATCAAACTCAATTGATTATTTAGCCATGCTAGGTAGTACTACAAAAGAAGGTGTCTTTCACAATAGTATAGGAAATCTAGTTAAATTGCCTATATTGGAAATTGCTAAGGGGGCTCAAACAATGAAGTGAAACCTTGGTGCTCCTATGGGGTTTGAGAATTATGAGAGAATTTGGATTTTAAAAGATTTCTATTGAGGGGAACTCAATGTTAATCATTAATGTTGCTAAGGGAGAGGGCCAGAGTAGATAGTTGATTAAAGTAATAATTGATGAAATATAAAGGTTGATGGAAGAATGCCATTAGATCCATGTGGATCACATATATCATGAAGGGAATGGTGTGGTGGATGAGATAGTGTCACATGATTAATAGAGTGGGAAGATGTCAAATAGTTTCCATGATCAACTCAAGTTATGATGGAAAGGGAGTGTACTTACAATAATGCCATATGAATCATCACAATAGGTTCTAGGCCATCAATTATCCATGTGGGTGGAAAGATAAGGCTCTTCATAAAGGGATCATTTGGCAAGATCATATGGTGATTTACATTAATGGTTTGATTGCCATGAGCTTTGAGTATTGCTAAGAAAGGACTCAAAGGGTGGATTTATTGAGATTTAAAAAACTATCAATCAATGATAAAAAGACATGTTGTTAAATTCTCACTCCAACAATATCTAGTGATGACCATTTACAAATGGAAATAGACTACTAACATGTACTATTGAGGGTTGTTTTTCAATTTTTGGGAAACCTTGTGGACTTACGATGGCTATTCACTACCTTTTCCTTTTAATCTTTGATGCTTTTTATTTAATATTCAATAACTGCCAAACCTACAACAAGGCTATGTTAAAAAATTCTAAAGAGTTGGTGGTTGAACTGGGTAATGACATGGGCACTAGTAATCATATTGAACCTGTGGGAGTGGAGGCTTGCATCTATAACAATGAAGGGATGATGGTTTATTTGTAGGAGGTTGGCCTTTTACCATTTATGCAAGGAATGATGAAACATGATGAGAATGTATCTATGAAGTTATTTAATTTGTGGAAAGATGTGAAAGTGATTATCAATAGGGTAGGTTTCAAAATATTGGAGGAAATCATTATGAAGGTTGGAGAGTTTTTCATGGAAGGAAAGAACTAGCACAGATAGGCCAAGGTTAATGAGGAAACAAGTCTACAAAAATTCTTCAAATTCAAGGAGGAACTAGTGCAAATGCATGGTGGGTTTTCAAGGGAAGTCATTCCTAAACCTTGGGATGTCCTTTGTTATGCTATTATGAGGTACATTACCATGAAGGATCAGCACTAGGTACTCTATTATTACCATTTCCCCATTATTAATCACTTCATAATCTTGGAACATTTTCCTTCCCATATCTTTTGCTACATTCTATAGAAGATTGTATCTATAAGGGTAAGACGAAACAAGAGGAGGGTAAAACCTTCTACCTCATCCATCAAGGGCTCATGAACAAACTGTATATTCACCATCTTTCCCAAAACCTATTGCTCCTAGTTAATAAAATAGCTTTTGCCACTCCCCAAGTCTCTTTTGAACTTGGCATTGGTCCTATGCACAAAAAATAAAGGAAACCCCTAGCCTCGAAGTTAAAATTAGCCTCATTCAGTCAGATATAGACACTAGGAAGAGTAAGAAGAGTTCTAGGAGAACCACCAAATGACTCTAGTTGGAAATATTTAAGTCCCCACCAAGCATGATTCTATTTCTGAAGCTACAAAAAGTGATGTTAAACCTACCAAAAAGAAGAGACTCCCTTAGGAAATGAAGCCTATCTCTAGCCCCCTTAGCCCCTCTCATATTTTGGACACCCTCGAAGCTATGCTAACTAGAAGTGGGGGTGGGGGGGAGAAATCACCTCCCAAAGGAAAGATACTACTAAAGGTGGGGGAGAAAAAGGAAAGAATAGCCACAAATAGAGCCACAACAAGGCTAGACTAGATAGGCTTGAGCATTCGATGAGGGATCTAGCAGACAATCACATTGGTACCTACCATAAATTTGACTTTTAGCCACCACCCTTTAAATTTTGTAGGTAAATAAAGATAAGGACCTTGGCAAGGAGAGCAATACATTGTGATCCATTAATGCGTTCTTGGTGGAGGACTGGTTGAGGATGGTCCTAGACAAACGGGTCAAGGTGGAGGGGAGGATGTGAATAAGGATGTGCCAAAGGAGAAGAAGTGTAAGGATACTTGGAAGAAGAAGGTTAGATAGCCCTTGGTCTAGTTTTTTTCTTTTTTCTTTTTAAGCTGTTGATTGCTATGAACTGGTTAACCAATGGGATTTTATATTATATTCTTATGATGATATGTGGGACTGATAGCAGTGATTTGTTTAAGTGTTACTGGTATATTTTTTAATTTTTTTCTTGTTTCTAGTTTTAGGACTAATCATGGTATTGTTAATTTGGCTATGGAAATTATATGTTTCTTGAAGTATAAATTTGGTATCATTTAGATGATTGAGAGGTAACCTCCAACTGACTTATCAGCCTTTTTGTACTTTGGGGTTAGCCCCCATCTTTTTGGCTGTTATCGAATACTTCAAACATAATACAATTTATTTTGAATATGACCATGAGTGCTAATACTATAGCATGCCAAGATATAAATAGGATAAACTATGAAAATATTCATGTACGAGGATTATTATGAATCATTTCCATAATGCTTAAATCTAAACAATACTTGTGAGTATTTGATGGGATAAAATATCATGTTGGAATCTTAATGGCTTGTGATTGATTTAGGATTGATGGATGATCACAATTAATTGAAATATTAAATTATTATAGGTTTCTTTAGGTATTTCTAAAATTAAGGCAACTTATAACTATCATATTAATATATAAAGACTAGTGAACAATTTGAAATATCTCAATACAAACATATTCAAAGTTAGGTTCAAATTGGTAGGCAACAATACTAAATTTTTTTTTAATCTAGATACAAGTATCCAAAGTTTCTATTCTCCATAGAATGACACTGAAATGTGTTATTCTACCCATAAAATATGGTGAACATAAAGGAGTTTGGTGCACATTTCCATATGTGTGTGTTGTACACATACACACATATACATGCATGCACACATGAATGCAAACACAAATGCACACATGCACGAATGAACATGTATACACACACATGGGTCAATGCAAGAATTTGGGTCTCACTTTTGGCCATAAAAGTGGAAGTGGTATTCCTATTTTTAAAATATATTGTCAATTGATGCCAAAATTTGACGTATTTAGAGATTAAATATTAAAAAAATTCAAATATTCAAAATTCAGTGCCATCAATATCCTTTTTGATTATCTAATTTATTTGTATGCCTAGATGATAGATTTTTTTTGGGTATGGATCTTTAAAAACCACTTTTTCAAAATGCTTATTTCATGACCATATCACACTCATGTATGGACACCATAATTTGACACAACTAAATGAATTTTTATGAATCCTTTTAAATGAAGTTTCCTACCAGACCAAAGATTGATGAGAATAATTTTTTTAAATTATTTAATGAAAAAATTTTAATTAAATTTTAATTGATGATTAAACTAATTTTTAAAACCTCTTATGTATGAACACCACAATTTAATCAAAATTTAAATTTTTTGGATTTTTTTTAAACTTCAAAAGAATTGTGTGAAGATTGATCACATGTAAATTAATTTAAGAAATATAAAAAAATTTAAAAAATTTATTAAAGTTTTGTGAATCTCACTATTTTATGTTTAAGAGATAATTTTGATTAATAAATAATGGAACAATAGAAAATGAACTCATAACACTATAAAATCTACATTATTGAAATTAGAATAGTAAGACCTATAATGGGTTTTCATTTTGTCAAAAAATTCAATGGGGAAGACTATATAAAAATTATGCCAATCCCTAAAATTGTTGATTAATTGCCTTAGTCAAATTTTAATACATAAAGGCACAGGCTTCATCCCACCAAGCCTATACCATGCCTTTCCCTAGGGAAAAATCTGATGCCAAAGGGAAATTCTCACCCCTAGCATTAGAATCAAGCACCTGATTTTTAATTCAAAAACTGGGGGCATGATTCTAATTTAACAGTTTTATGAATTAGGAACCTAATATTCAAATAATCTAGTACCAAGTTATTTAAAAATTAGGTGCCTAATCATTTAAATATCAAGTGCTTGATTTAGAATCGAGTACCCAAATGTTTAAAAATTTGGTGCCCCATCCTTAAGCACTTGTTGGGCCCCAAAAGGATGACCCAAAAAGCACTTATCAATCATTACAATGATTGATTGATAGTTTTGAGCTACAACAAATAATTTTTGTCACAATTATTCATTTTCTTGCCATTTTCTACAATTTGCAAGCTATTGATTTGAATTTAAAACTAGTGTAAACATGGGATCAAAACAAAAGTTTTGACAAATGAGGAGATTGCAACAAACAAAGCAAATGAAGTACAATGCCAATGAGAGAGAATATAAAGAATTAGATATTTGAGAAATTTTTTAGAAGAGAAAGACATTGAGGGTACCACGATGGATGAAGAGGATGATGAAGACAACCCAATACGAGGAGATTTAGGTGCACATTCTAATCAAACATTTAATACTGGCGTTTCTTCAAACCCTCAAGTTTTTTCTCATGATGAAATTAGTGATTTTGTAGAGGCAAGTTATGATTTAAATGACTTAGGTTTTCTTCATGAGAATAGATTTTTAAATGATCATGCATAACAAACTCCAATGGAAATGCAAACCCCAAAAGAAATACCAAGAAAAAATGAAAATGAAATTCCAATTGAAAATGACAATGATATGAATGTAGACATGGAAAAACCAAGTACCGAATAAACATATTTGAGTGACACTAAAGTGCATCAACATAAATTTCATTTTCCTAATGATGTGAGCTAGATAATCTTTATGGATTTTTTTCATGGAGATATGTTAGGACACATGCTAATAGATTATATAGACATTATTTTTTTAATAAGAAATTTGGGTTTCAATGTTAGTTGATGTTGCAACTAATTGAAATGTCTAAAATGTGAAAAGTAATGAAAAGGTTGGGAATGTATGCAAAACCCAAGAATAAAAATGAGTCTTCAAAATAAGTTGTACCCACTATTTCTAGTGCCTTTGATGTTATAAAAAAGAGAAGTCACTCTAAAGATAAGAATGCAACATGATGAGCAATAACAATAACTTCAGTTAACAAATCAGCTATTGACAAAAGATTGACCAGTAATGTAAGTGGATATCTTAACGTGAGTCGTGAGGCTTTAGAAAGATTTATAAAGAGAAGGGTTAACTTTGAATGTGATACAACAAATACTTTGTGGACTTCTAGTGGTAGACTCCAAAGATTTGATATGAAACTTACTAGTCAAGTCAAAAGTTTGGTTGAAATTTTTTGGCATGATAATGCAAGAGAATCACCTGATTCAAGAGATGTACTTAAATTGAGAGTTCTATCAACAATACATTATCCACATCCTAAACACCTTTTGGACATGATTAAAAATGAATTGTTCTAAAAAAAATTAGATGATAAGGTGTTAACTAAATTATCATTAGTCAAAGATCTTTTGAAAAGTGTAAACCATGGTATGTAAGGATTAACAAGGAAATAATCACATGTTGTAAAACTCATGTTCAATTTTTTTACCATTATGATTTATTTCAATTTTTACATGGTATAATTCATAGTAAAGAAATGTTGTAAGAAAGTAGTATATAAATACTACTTCAAGCTATAAAGGATTTCATATCAAGTTTGTTTTGTAAGCCACCTAATGACCAATATTTTCTTTTCAATGCATGTCTTTATGGTACATGTGACATGCATGGAAATCTTTCTTTGTTAGATGAGTTTTTGCATGAAAATCCATTGACTACTTTTGAAAAAAAATTATTTGATGTAAAAAGATTCAAAACTATTGAATATCCATTGAAGGATGGGAATATTGGAAGAAGGTGTAATCTAGTTATAGATAAAATTAGTTTTCAAGCATTTATGGATGAGTTTAAGAGTGTGATCATACCAAAATATGTTAAAAACTCTCAATAGACTAGATGGGTGATGGAAAATTTTGTATACGTAATAATAAATTTATAAATGGTATTATACTTTTAGTTGTTGACTTTTTAGAGAACAACACACTTGCACCACCAGATGAGGTACAAGCACACTATTAGAATTCAGTGCGAGTATAAATTTGTGTTCATATAGTTTATAAGAATGAACCTAATTATATAGAGGAGGATCAAAAAATAATGAGAGTTTCATTTCTATATGAGTGATAATAAACTTCATTCATCTAATTTTTTCAAATATTGTTTCAAGATATTCTATGATAATTTAAGAGAGAAAAATTAAAATGACAAAACATTGGATATGGTCATAAAATTGTATAGGACAATTCAAGAATGCTAGAATGTTCTATTGGTTGTGTAGGACACATAAGAAAACTAATATCCAATATGTGTGGAGTTTTTTTGAGGGTAGACATGGTAAAGGAGAACATGATGATATTGGTGTGTGCATGAAGAGAGCCCTTTGCAAAGAGTAATTAAAATTTGAGGAAAAAATTAATTAAAATATGCACATGAGATTGTGGAATGGTGTAAAAAATATTTATAGATAGCATCAAGTCAAAACTCTACAATCAAACATTTCTTCTAACTAGTTGAAGAGAAGAATATCCTTTCAAGATATGACTATGAGACAATTAGTGGGTCCACTAAATGGCATTCATTTAGGAGTTTAGAATTTAATACTTGGACTATATGGACTAGGTGGCTTTCTTAATTTTGTCATTTTGTCTTGCAATTGAATGGGAATAATGCAAGAATATAGAATGGGTTAAAGATTGGCAACATAAATCATTAGCACCTACTGACACACATTTTCAAGATGATATAGTAAGTGAAGGCCCAAATGTCACATTTTCATTAGAAGACTATGGTCATATTTTAGACCTCATACAACTTGGTATGCACAATATAATTAATTTTTTTTGTGATCATGCTTTAGTTTATATTATTTATTTATGTACATGTCATTAATATAATTCAAGTGTATGTGTCATTAATATATTATTTATTTATGTACACATGTGATTAAAATTTTTATGTACTTTTTCTTATCTTGTAGGACATGTTTATATTGTTATTGCACCTAATGATAATGATGAACAAACTAAGTATTGGTTAGCAAGATATGTGGAACTTAAGAAAGAGCCGATATGTCATCAAGTAGATGATTATGGTTTTGAGTATCCAATTGGTTTTGTTCTTTTATGTGGGAACTAGATACATGTGTATACCTAACAAGAAGAAATGGTTTACTAGCATTTAAAGACTACCAATTAGAAAAGAAGATTTTACACTATTCTCATTTGGTTGTGGCACCAAAAATGGTTGGTGTTTGTCCAAGACCAATGATATGCAATTGAGACAATACCTCCTTTTTCATGACATTTATAGATGCTCCTAGGTCAACTAAAGCATTTTGAACTTTAATCCTATGAATGGTGATAGTAACCATAGGACTCTATGGTTAGAATATTTATGTATAGTTAATTTCTCCAACACTAAATCGGACAATTATCCTAAGACATGAATAGTTTTTGGATCCTTCTTCTTTCTTCCTGAGTTCTTGATACATCCTTTCTTGATGGATTTAGTATAGCCATGAACTTCCTTAATAGCACCAAGTAATGGAATTTTTATTGTCATTTTCTTTAGTTGATTATGAAAATCAATTACTGCTTGGTTTTCTATAGGCTAACCTTGCTCCATCAACCTATGAGGAAACAAAGATTCTTTGGCTATAGGAGAGGTTTATTGAACTGATACATCCACTAGTTTAGTTGGGGAATATTTAACTTCAATTATGATAGGCTTTTGTGTTGAAGAAAGAGTAGTGCCTAACCTTAACTGGATACCATTCAAAGAGATAGCATAACTCTATTGTTGTGTTGGGTATTTGGTATTGTTGGGATTAGGATTAGGTTGAATTGGTAGCTAAGTTTTCTTAGTAGGGATATTAATGGTTACAGAAGGAAGCATTAGAGCCTACTACTAAGGTTGTAGCATTAAGGCTTGTTGACTAGGCTGGTTATTCCAATTCTAAGGTTGTTGCCAACCTTGTTTGAGGTTGCTACCATCCCTTCTGAGGTTGCTACCAACCCTGCTGAGGTTCTTGTCAATTATTATGTCTACTAAAACTAGTATTCTAAGAATTTTTCCCTTGATTATTACTAATAACTTTTCTTTGATCCAATGGCTTTCATGGAGCAACATAGAACACCTCTCCATTTTGATCAATGACTTTAAACTCAATAGACATCTTTTGTGTATCTAGGCTTGCAATAGACTTGCATTTACATTTCCTTTTCTTCTCCCTACAATGTGGAAAATATTCAACTAACATGACATCAGCTTTTTCCTTCTTTCTTCTTACCTCCATGGTATCTAGATGAGTGTCTACATCATTAATGATGTCTTGATTGAAGTTAGACAACAAATTGGATAGCTCCATCTTAGATAATCCTGGATCACCATTAGACTTATGTGGTAGGTCTCTAAGGACCCTACCTTTCTTCATAGTGGCCCTAGAATAATTTAGACATATACTCTATATATGAGTCTAGTTTTTTTAGTGATATCTCCTCTTGAGAAGGTAAGACCATGGTAATGATTCCCAATATTTGGCCAAGTTTCACACTAAAGTAGATATTTTTAACAAAAACTTGGTTTTCAAATGCATATTATGAGAAAACCGTAAATAATTTAATGATGATGTAAACTAGTGATTTTTTTGGCATTTTATATGTAGTTTCTAACAATATTTTATAAATTTTTTTAATAACTTCATTTGAAGTCATTTTTTTATCTCCTCTGAGAAGTTCTTTATATGAAAATTGATATTTTCAAAAAGTGATGGGTGTTTTCACCAACATAACTTTTTTTAAAAATAGGATAATTACAAAAAGCAATTTGGACTAGAATAGTATAATCAATAACTAGCAATTTTTTTTGGTTCTGTTCAATTTCATCAAAAATTATAGGTTTTATTTACTGACTAAGTGACACTAATCATAATTTAGACATAGGTTGCTTTTGATCAATATAACTTGATTTGTATATATCAAAATGCAATTTTTATTTCACTTGCTCAAAAGCTAATAAACATAGCTTTGATGATCATATTTATTAAAAAAATACTTTCCTTTTCTATTTTTCCCAAAGCTTGAATTGGAGGTTTCTAAAATGATAAAAAAAAATTATATTTAATAAATAAAAAATCACAAAAAAGATAATATGTGCTAAAAATATATTCATTGGAAATCTTATTGAAAGGATAACACATTTATAAACTTAGTTTTAGAGTTTGAACTTATTTAACCCTTGTTTGAGCCATCAAAAGAAGAAAATTTGATAGAAATTGAGCATAATCTGAGAAATTTCCATTTTTAGAGACTTCATGTGAAGACGAGTCAATTCTAACTGCATTTTTTGCTCTTTGCATAAAGAGGCTTCAAACAAAGCCATTTGGATGTAAAGGGGCTTTGAGCGAAGCCCCTTTCCAAGCATTTGGGTGCTACAAGCTTCATTCAAATCCCATTCTTGATCAAAATTAAAAAGTTTAAAACTAATTTGGTTGGTATAAAAAAATTGTAGGCTCATTTTTTTAATCAGTGCACAAAACTATTACAAGGAATTCATTGTTTTGAAGAAAAAGGAAGAAGACTGAACATAATGTGAAATATTTTGTTATTTTTTTGAAGAAGTACTTGAAAATTTAAAATATTTTGAAAATCGAAGATGGGGCAACAAAAAGGAAGACAAAGTAAATCTACAAGAAATAGATCAACTGATGTAGAATAGAGAAATTGTGAGAGAACTTTAGCAAATTGTCACAAAAGATGAGAAGTTATGTAAATGTGTAAATTCATATGGACATGTATAATTGCAATTCTATGATTAATTTTCTAAATTTATTCATTTATATGCATGTAAGTCTAAACAAATAATCATGAGACAAGAAAATACATGTTGAAGAAGATTTGAGTCATGGCAATCTAGGACATGACAATCCAAGACATAACAACTTGGAACATGATAATCCAGGACATAACAATCCCAGACATGATGATTTAGGACATGAACCAGACATGATGATTTAGGACATGAACCAATTGAATTTGGAGAAGGGTCAAGATCAGTTTCCCAAATTGGTATGGATGAAAGCATAAGACAAGCCACAAGTGTAAAGAAAAACACTAATCATAGAAATTTAGATCATTTACTTACAGTGGATGTGGATAAATTGAAATCACTTGCTAACTAGAGGTATGAATAAGATAGTAAAAGGTACAACAAGTAAATTTGGTATTTTGGAAACACATGAAAAAACTCAAGTACTTGCTCATGTTCTTTTACAAAAAAAGTTGGAAGAGTCATTAAAATTGCTAGATGTAGAGACAACATCAAACAAGAGAAAATTTTCTAACATGGAAAGTGATATTGTTGAAAATGTTAAGAATGGTTTGAGCTCTATAGGGAAGAAAACTCAAAGTAAAGATAAGAGCACTACAAGAAGAGTTATGTTACAATCTATTCTTGGTAGTAGTATACCCCAAAATAGACAAGTATCATAAATTTCATCACAAATTGGTTTTAGTAGAAAAACCATATTAAAATATATTAAGAGGAGAATGGTTTTGGATGATGGAACTTTCAAAGGAAATTGGGAAATTATATATAGAACTCCTCATTGTAATATGATTGATGATAGAATCAAAAATTTGGTAATATCATTTTTGAATGATAATACTCATCCTTCATCAAATACTAGAGATTTTATCAAACATAGGGTTAGACCTAACCTCTATGAACATCATACAAAACATTGGTTGGACATACCACAACATGAAATATATGTCTTATTTTGTAGTTCAAATCTCGATATAAAGATTGGGCAGCCATTATTTGAAAGATTGAAGCCATATTATGTTAGGAGAAACAAAGTGTTTGAAACTTATTATTGTCATTATCATATTGAATTTGATTTCCACTATCATGTTTATCAAAAATTTATAGAAAAAAGCTTTGGTTACAAAAATCCCCCTCCTAGTAGATGAAGTGAGTTCATCTTATCTATTTTATGTGAAAAAATAGATCATCCTATTGGTTAAATCAATTGCATTAGAGGAATATGTGACACGTGTTCTAATTTGGCTTTTTTTTCCTTTGAATAATGAAGAAATTGATGTCACAAAAATGATAACTTGCAAGGGTAACAAGTATGTAATGAATTGAACTAAATCTAGGAAAGGGTAAAAAAATTAGAATATGTTGATGAGGAGATGACTATTGGAGCATTTATGGACAAAGTTAAAAGTTTGATACAACCATATATTCATCATCCCTATTTTGCAAAGTGGAAAGCACAAAAATTTCAAAAACTTAGAGATAACTTCCCACTTGGAACCATTTTATCAGTTATTGACTTTGCAAACAACTATTCATTTATTCATCAAAAGGATATTCAATCATACTAGTATTTTTTAGATCAGGTTACTATTATGGTACAAGTGTGCTATCATTATCCACAGTTAGATTTGGATTCTATTCAAAGCATAGTTGAAGCACGAGTCATCAAAATAGAATATCACTTCTATATATGTGATGATAAAGAACATGATATTCATTAAGTAGAACATTATTTCAAGAATTTTTTTGCATATATCAAAGAAAGAGGCATAAGTATCAATAAACATTATGTTAAATTATATGGGTGTGTTGCACAACTCAAATAATCTCAAACATTTTATGCACTTTTTTGATATCATTATGATGAAAACATACCACATGTATGGGGTTTCTTTGAAAGTGGACATGGCAAAGGTGAACATTGATGCAGGCAAGGCAATAATTACTAGGGCCCAAAGGCTCACCCAGCTATCCAAACCACTTGGAAGAGTTAACACAATGGAATGAACATAAAGAACAGCAACTAGAGGAAGAAGAACAGTGAATTATTTTTATTGATTCATCAAGATGTCTTCTTACATGCCTAGCTGGAAGGCCTTCTAGGTTATGGCCAATTACAAATACATTCACATTCAAAGATCCAACTACAAATTCACACTTTTAGTTCTGCTCTCTAATCTTCTTCCCAAAAGCTTCTCCAAAACTTATCTAAAACTTCTTCTCTTCAAAGCTTACTTAACTCTAAGCCTAAACTCTCTATTTATACTTTTCAAAATGGCTTACAGAACATTCTCGAACATTATATAAGAGGAAGACTAACCCAAAAATGGTCTGGAATCATCCTAGGAAATGATCTTAACATAAATGTTGCGAATGAAATAAATCTCACAAGTTTTCTCGCAAAATCACATTAAAATGCTGACACTCAGCATACACTAGGTAACTCGGCACATGAAGAAACACTCGACATACACTGGGTAACTCGACACATGAAGAAACACTCATCATACACTGAGTAACTTAGCATCAAGAATCACTCAGCATACATTAGGTAACTCGGCACATGAAGGAATGCTACAGTAACTTGGTCTATGAAGGAAAATAGGGTTACTAGGAACATGAAGAAAACAGGGTTACTAGGCACATGAAGAAGATAGGGTTACTAGGCACATGAAGAAAATTAGATTGCTAGGCACATGAAGAAAATAGGATTGCTAGGCACATGAAGAAAATAGGATTGCTAGGCACATGAAGAAAACATGATTGCTAGGCACATGAAGGAATTGCTAGGCACATGAAGAACTGCTAGACACATGAAGGAATTGCTAGGCACATGAAGGACTGCTAGGCACATGAAGGACTACTAGGCACATGAAGGAACTACTAGGTGAACAAAATGAGCAAGATAACAAGGTGACCCAGGATGCTCTTGCATCAAACAATTGGGGTTGAAAGAAATGATTCTCCTGAATCATTGAGATGTCCCAACCTAAGATGAATCCAACTCAAATTGAGAAATCCATGAAGCATCTTCAATAGGTCTATTCCTCTACTTCACCAAATATTCATAGTAATCTTTTCCTCTTGTACTCTTGCCAACTCTTTGATCCAATATTTGTTCAACTTCCCCAATCTGTTTCTTAGGATAATCATCTGGTATAACAACTTCATCCTTTGACTCATGATACTTATACAAATCAGCAATATTAAATATAGGAGATATATCTAGGTCATCAGGTAACTCAATTTCATAAGCATTACCACTGGCAAACTTCTTTAGGATCTTACAAGGTCCAAATTTTTTCATCTTTAGCTTGCTATATGTTCCAACTGGGAATCTTCCTTTCTTTAGATGAACCATCACCTCATCACCAACTTGAAAATTATGGTGTCTTCTAGACTTATCAGCATTCTCCATATACTTTGAATTGCTTTGTCCCAACCTCAACTTCACTTCCTTATGCAAAGATTCCATAAAATCAGCAAATTTTTTTCCTGTAGCGCTTTTCTTTTCTTCACCAGCAACATCTCTCAAATTTGATATACCTCTAGGATGCATTCTAGTAACAATCTCAAAGGGTGTCTTCCCTGTACTCCTATCCATGGAATTGTTATATCCAAATTCAGCTTGTGCCAATACCATCTCCCAATTACTCAGCTTATTCCCAACTAAACATCTCAGCAAATTATCCAAGCTTCTATTCACAACCTCTATGTCCATCTGTTTTTGGATGGAATGTAGAACTAAAATTCAATTCAATACCCATCTTCTTCCACAACGTCTTCCAAAAATAACCAACAAACTTACTATCTCTATCTAAAATAATGCCTCTTGGTGATCCATGCAATCTCACAATCTCTTTAAAGAAAAGTTCACCAACATGCTTAGCATCTGATGTCTTCTTACATGGTACAAAATGAGCCATCTTAGAAAATCTATTCACTACAACAAATATAGAATCATACCCCTTCAATATTTTAGGCAATCCAAGAAAAAAATCCATACTAATGTCAGTCAAAGGTTTCTCAGGAACAGTAATAGGTGTATACAAACCAGTATTTTGACTCATTCCCTTTGCAACTTGACAAACTTAGCAACTCTTTACAAATTTTTGAACATCCTTTTACATTTGTGGCCAATAATATTTCTCTTTTAGCAAACACAATGTCTTATCAGTTCCAAAATGTCTAGCTAATCCACCACTATGCTTTGCCTTAATCAAATTCAACCTCATAGGACTTATAGGAGTACAAAACTAAATACCTTTGAACAACATACCTTCTTGAATGAAATACTCATCATAATTACTTATGTGATCTGTCAGATTTGGTGCTCTGTACTCTACATGCCTCAGAAAAATCAGGATCAGCATCATATAACTCTTTCATCTCATCAAAATCAAGAACTTCAACCTTCATTTCAGTCAACAAAGAACCTCTTCTACTCAATGCATCAACAACTTTGTTAGTAACTCCACTCTTATGCTTGATCAAAAATGTAAAACTCTGCAAATACTCAACCCACTTCATATGTCTTTGATTCAATTTATGTTGACTTCCCAAGTATTGCAAAGCTTTCTGATCAGTATACACACAAACTCCTTAGGCATCAAATAATGTCTCCACTTCTTCAATGCTTGAACAATAGCATAAAACTCTTGATCATACACAAAATATTTCCTTTTAGCATCATTCAACTTTTTATTAAAGAAAGCAATAGGCTTACCTTCTTCACTTAATATAGCTCCTATTGCATTCCCACTTGCATCACATTCAACTTGAAATACTTTGTTGAAATTAGCTAAAGCCAATATAGGTAATTTAGCAACCTTTTGTTTCAAAGTCTCAAAACTCTTATCAGCTCCATGTGTCCACTTGAATTCCTTTTTAGCTCACCTCATTGTTTTCGTCATAGCATTATAGACAACACTTAAATTCTTTAACAACTTTATGTAAAAACTAGCCAAACCATGAAATGATCTTACGTCACTTACATTCTCAAGTGTAGGCCATTCCAAAATTGCTTTAACCTTCTCAGGATCCATCCTCAATCCATCAGCTGAAATCACAAATCCCAAATACACAATCTCCTCTTGCATAAAAGAACACTTTTTCAGATTAATCAACAACTTTTCCTCTTTCAACCTCTGCAATACTTGTCTAATATTCTCAAGATTTTCTTCCTTAGTCTTACTAAATATCATAATATCATCCAAATAAATAATCGCAAACTTACCCAAAATTTTTTTTAGAACTTCATTCATGAACCTCATGAAAGTGCTAGGTGCATTAGTCAAA
This sequence comes from Cupressus sempervirens, assembly GCA_028749045.1. Taxonomy (NCBI): domain Eukaryota; kingdom Viridiplantae; phylum Streptophyta; class Pinopsida; order Cupressales; family Cupressaceae; genus Cupressus; species Cupressus sempervirens. The sequence goes on from CM053789.1 coordinate 204,072,177, forward strand.
CCAAAAGACATAACCAACCATTCATACAAACCATCTTCTCTGATTTTGATCTGATGATAGCCATTCATACTCATTCAACAACTCTACAATTTCTTCTGGCACTTGGTCAATACTACCATCTATCATTTGGTCACCACTGACTAGCACTCAATTAACACTATTTTATTGCACTCGGTCTCCATTGACAAAACTCAGTTTTCTTAGAATTATAGCAAAACAGACTTGATTCTTTTTCATTTCCTTTTCAAGTTGTTTCCCATTAACCATGCAAATTTTTATAGTAGTACAATTAACCTCATCTGGAATTTTGATCAAAGGCAAAAATGTTTGTTTCTTCCAATTAAAACCCAAATAGTATATTGATTTAATCTTCCATCATGTATAACATATCCATCATATTGCCAAGGTCTACCCAACAAAATATGAGAAAAATCCATGGGCATAATATCACACAAAACTTCATCAACATTATGTCCAATTTTGAATTTCACAAGGCATTGCTCACTTACCAATATATAATGCTCATCTTTGATCCATGAAACATGATAAGGTTTGGGATGTTTTAGCCTCTTCAACTGCAACTTGGTAACCAACTCTTTTGATGCTAGATTTGTAGAACTTCCACTGTCAATGATCACTTTTCAACATTTTCTAGCCATCTTACATCCTGTCTTGAAAAGACTACTACTTAAAATAGATTCCTCATCACTTTCCTTATTTCATAAGGTTCTTCTCACCATTAAACTTTCTCTAGCCTTGGGTCCACTTGGTGAACTCTTAATGTCTTCTTGAATCATAGCATTTCTATTATTCTGCCCACCTTCAGAAGATCTACATTCAAAGGATCTATGCCCTTCTTTGCCACATCTAAAATAATTACCATGAAATCCACCTCTAGAATAAGAATTAATTCTTCCTTGGTAAGAATTAGTGCCTCCTTGATAAGAATTACCACTTTTCCATTTAGTCTTTCCTTTGTCATCATTCCTCCATTTAGATTTTCCTTTATCCTACACAAAATTATCAGATCTGCCACTTTCTCCATAAGATCTACCTCTGCCTCTCTAGAATCTACCACCTCTACCTCTTTGTCTTTTTTCATGTTTCTTTATCAAGATCTCCTTAGCTTTCAAGGCATATTGATATGCTTCTTCTACACTTTCCAATTTCACAAAATTTATTTCATGTTGTATTCCAAATTTCAATCCATTAATGTACCTTGCAATTTTCTCAACATCACCATCCACATGTCCAGATCTGATGTCTAATCTATAGAATTCCTTGGTATATTATTTTATAGTCATGCCCTTTTGTTTCAAATTTTGCATCTTTCTCAACAACTTAAATTGGTAATCAGCAGGAAGGAATTTTTTCTTTACCTTGTTCACCATCATTGGCCAAGTTCTAATCTTCTTTGTTCTTCTTCTTTTTCTATTAGTTTGCAAGCTCTCCCACCATAATGATGCATGACGTTTCAACCTAGTGACTATAATCTTCACCTTTCTATTATAAGTAGTTTTTAATACTCAAAGAACTTCTCCATATCAGAGATCCAATCTAGCACAACATTGGTATCCAATTTTCCATTATAAGGAACAACTTCTACAACAGGTTTTGAATTTTCCCTAGACAATACTCACAACAATCTTTCCTCAGCTTGATCTTCTTTAGGTTATAGATTATGGTTTGGTGCTACTACTTCATTATCACTTACATCATCAAGATGTGCTCCTCTCCTTTGGGCTATCTCCACAACATCTAATCTAGCTACAATTTGTCTCAACTGATCTAATATAGCATTATCAACATTATTTCCTCTACCACAAACCATCTTTACAAATTAGTTTCCTACAAAATTGTAACCCTCTGCAAGTTATAGGTCGAATCCACAAATTTTCCACCCTACAACCAAATCCAAATTAGGGTTCTACATGATCCAATCTCCACAAGGATGAACCTCAAGCTCTGATACCAACTGATGTAGGCAATACAAGAATTACTAGGGCCCAAAGGCTCACCCGACTATCCAAACCACCTGCAATAGTTAATACAATGGAACAGACACAAATAACACCAACCAAAGGAGGAAGAAGAGTTAATTATTTTTATTTATTCATCAAGATATCTTCTTACATGCCTAGATAGAAGTGCTTTTGGGTTACGACCAATTACAAATGCATTCACATTCAAAGATCCAACTGCAAATTTGCACTTTCAGTTCTGCTCTCTAATCTTCTTCCCAAAAGCTTTTCCAAAACTTCTCTGAAACTTCTTCTCTTCAAAAATCCCTTAACTCTAAGCCTAAACTCTCTATTTATACTTGCCAAAATAGCTTATAGAACATTCTAGAAAATTACATAAGAGGAAGGCCAACCCAACAATGGTCTAGACTCATCCCAAGAAAAGATCTTAACATTAATGTTGTGAATGAAATAAATCCCGCAAGTTAGCTCACAAAATCACGTCTAAATACTGACACTCGACATACACTAAGTACCTCGGCACATGAAGAAACACTTGGCATGCATTGAATAACTCGACAAATGAAGAAACACTCAACATACACTGGGTAACTTGGCACATGAAGAAACACTCGACATATAGTGAGTAACTTGGCACATGAAGAAATACTCGACATACACTAGGTAACTTGACACATGAAGGAATGCTACAATAACTCAACACATGAGGGAAAATAGGGTTACTAGGCACATGCAGAAAATAGGGTTACTAGGCACATGAAGAAAATAGGATTGCTAAGCACATGAAGAAAATAGGATTGCTAGGCACATGAAGAAAATAGGATTACTAGGCACATGAAGGAATTTCTAGGCACATGAAGAACTGCTAGGCACATGACGGAATTGCTAGGCACATGAAGGATTGCTATGCACATGAAGGAACTGCTAGGTGAACAAAATGAGCAAGATAACAAGGCAACCTAGGATGCTTCTGCATCAAACATGATGGTGCTAGAGCTTGTAAGTATCAAATTAATTATAAGGAAGTTCGTATAAATAATGCACATGATATTGTTGAATGCTGCAAGACACATTTTGCATCAAATAAGGTTAGCACATCATGAAGAGTGAGTCAACTAGTACCGTGTTGATTCTTTTGGGAGACATCAGATAAATGTGCATGCATGTGTATATACCTTTTTTGTTAAATTTAATTTAATTTATACACACATGACATGTGAATATATATTTTTGTCTCTAATCTATTTATGTGTGTGTGTCTATGTGTGTGTCTTCAGGTGTGGATAGAAAAACCATGCATGGTTGCAAGATGATAGAAAAAACATGATCCTTATGTTATGTTATGAGTACCAATCATCACAATTAGACATTGTACAGGAGAGACTATTCATTTTGTTGTTGTTATTGCATTGTAGAGAATTACAATGAGTGCATCAATCAAGATCATGGATATGTAGGTCTATGGACTTTGGTGCCCTTGTTGTTACTGATACAAGTAATCGAGATGAAGATGAAAACATTGATGAAATTCCTTTGAATTCTACTAGTTACAATCATATATCTGGACTAGTTCGAATTAGTAAGTAAAATTTTTAAAATAATAAATTTATATCTATCTATCTATCTATCTATCTATATGTTATATACATACATACATACATACACACACATAGACATACATACATACATACATACATACATATATACATACATACATACATACATACATACATATATAAGTCACAAATAAGTTTTAGAGCTCACAATATATTTATGTATGATATTCAAATTGTGTGTACAGGTGAAGTCTTTGTAGTTATTGCTAAGCCTAGAAATGTAGAAGTAGTGAGTTACTATTTATGGTGTACCACTATTGAAAGGATGAAGTTAACAAAACTTGACGAAAGTGATGGAATGTTATTCCATATAGGCATGTGCATTAAATTAACTTAAATTATGTGTGTTTATATGTAAATGATAAATTTATTAATTACATACATATGTACATTAAATTAAATTTCAAATGCATGGTTTATAGCTTTAGTTGTTTTGGAGTAAACATATCTCAGGAAACACAAATTAGTGAAACATAGAATTCACTTTGGTGATTACCAACCTGACAACAAAGTGGTTCAATATAGTCACCATGCTATTGATACATCCATTTCTCTACATCCAATTAAACATAAAGGTGGATGTCACAAGTGGAGATTAGATATTGAGGACCAAGAGAGAATATTAAATGTTATCCATGAGTGTATGGAACCACTTGATATGTGTTTTATATTCATATAACTTTCTTAGATATTTCATATTTCCAGGATGTGCTACATTTAATACTTCATTTCTAGATCACTTGCACAGATATTTCATATTTTATATTTGATTTAATCTATTTCATACATACATGTGTAAACATATAATATGTGTCTAGATTGTGTAGAACCACTTGGAACCACTTGAGATATTTCATATGTCAAGGACTTGCTATGTGTAATACTTCATATTTCTAGATCACTTGCTTAGAATATTTCATGTTTAATTTAATCCATTTCATACTTACACACATGTATGTTCATTATATGTGTCTAGACATGTGTACATGTGTTCATTTCATACAAATATATGTGCTAGGACTTATATCGACTATATACATGTATGTATTCCTTTCATGTGTAACTTTCTAGAACTTATATTGAATACTTACATGTTTATTTTATATGGAGTTTAGGACTTTATTTATGTACTTACATGTTAATTTTAAATATGAACTTTAGGAGTATTTTTGTGTACTTATATAAAGTTTAAGATTTTATTTAAGTACTTACATGTTCATGTTCACATGGACCATAAACTAGAAACATGTACATATATCATATTTCTAATCATAAATTAAACCAATCATTGTACACAAGTCTATCCATAAAACTAATACATGTATATCACATGGACCATAAAGTAGAAACATGTATATATCATATTTCTAATCATAAATTGAAACAATCATGTACACATGTCTAACCATAAATAAAATACATATAGATCACATCCAAACCATAAACTATAAACATATATGATGATTGAATAAATTTCTAACCAATCATGTGTTTAATAAAAGATGAATCATAAACATATGTATGTGCAAATATCAACACACACACACACACACACAAACACACACATACATATGTCAAATCATAAATGTATATGTCTCAATTAGATCAATGATAAAGTAAACACGTGCATGTGTCCTAAACTAGAGAGTTATCCAGACACATACGAATAGAGTGACCCTCTGATTGAGAATCATGAGGATCATGTGTCTATAGAGTATCAACTAAGTCCCATGTATATATACAAACCTATACATGTCTAACACATTTCTATATTTATATTTACATGTATATATTTAAATTTAAATGCATTGATATAAATTCACATGTATCTAGTAAATTTCAAATTAATTTAAATTTCTATTTACACATTACATGAACACTAGTGGAACTCACATCCATCATATTTGTACCCCCACAAGTAGTAGGTGCCACATCAAAAACATCTCTCCTCCCACTACAATCAGAGCCTACACTAGAAGAAGCATGCTCTACAACTTGTTCCTACAAAAATATAATTCATTTGGAAATATAAGTATATAATTATGAGTTTGTAGATGGAAATTTGTTATTGTAAAAATGAAACTTAAAATAGGTGTACCTAGTTTTGAGGAGCAAGAGGGTCACCAGTGACACATACTAAGGTGTCATCAATAGAAACTCGATCTCCAATAGTCTCAATTCATTGAAATATTAAGTAGTGCAAATGACTAACAAGATGGGATGGAAGTGGTGTAGAGCCAATAGATTGAAATAATAACATGTGCATGTATGATCCTATGTCATTGGGAACATGAATCTGACTCAGATCTCATAACTATCGATCAAGCATGTCAACTCCATCAGTAGAAATAGAAATAGCTCGACTAACCCATATGGTCCCCTCAAGTGGAGCTACAATAGATTGCTATTCTGAGTGTCGAGTTGAGAGCTGAGTGCTAGAGTGTTGTGTAGAGTTCTCAATGCCAAAGTCCTATGAAGAATGATGTATACTCTAGTGTACATGACCTAAGGGCATGTCATTGGATGCTCAAAATATAGGGATCTATGAAATCATCTCTACAACACTATTTAAAGGATCCGCTATGTATACACACTGTATGAATATGTATGCAAAAGATCATCTAGAAGATACAAGACTATCTCCATATGTCTACACTCTGTAGTGAGGCCACATGCATCTCCTAGGATAGGAATATGTGTGACCCTATAGATCTCATCTGTGCATAGTATAGCATGTGATGATGCCTCAGAAGATTATCTACACTGACCGAGTCTACTCAAAAGATATTTTCCCAGAGTGTCAGGTGTAATGCTCCTAGCAACAGATGTAATGTGTCCTATTTGATCAATTGCTTCCCTATGAGAAGCAATGACAACTCTATCCATAGTAGCAGCCATCACTGGAGTCACTACTAGGGTCCTAAATCCCACCAATGCATAATGATGAGGGACAACATGACTCACCTTACTATATACATCATGATCATAAACTCTACTACATCCCTAACCATAATATCCTAGAATATCTAAATAGTTGATGTGGTGCCCCAAATATAACTCTACGTATAACCATTGGGAAAAATATAATGGAATTTGGTCATTATTAGGATAATGACCACATGCTGCTAGGAATTGAGGGTATATCATACAAGCAATTTGTGGCATAACACATCTAGTAACCTAATATGCCCTGACCTTGGTCTTCCCCTCGTAAAATGGGAAAACCTCTTTTTTGATAATCTTCTTAGAAACTAGGCTCTGAACCTACCTTAAGGATATACCAACCAAGATCTCTACTCTCAGCTCAACAAAAATCGTATCTACAGATTTTGGTCTAAATGCAGATTGTGATCTAAGTCTATCAGTAAGCTCCTCAAGATTGGTCAAAATCTACTAACATATACATCTATATAGATGATCCTAAGATCTCTCGATAGCTGATCTTAGTCTAGCAGTCTCTATAGTCAAAAACTAGAATATAGTTGACATATCAGGAATGTGAGGGTGAATAGATGATACATCAATAGGTGGTTAATTTCCCTAAGCCTAAGCTTGAGCCTGAGCATGAGCATGAGCCTGAGCCTAAGTCTAAGCTTGAGCTTGAGCCTGAACCTGAGCCCGAGCCTGAGTGTGAGCCTAAACCTGAACTTGAGCTTGAGCTTGAGCCTGAGTCCGAGTGTGAGCTTGAGCTTGAGCTTGTCCCTATGTTTGATCTTGTGCCTAATCCTATCCATGTCCCTAATCATGTCCCTAACCCTCTCCCTATCCTTGATCCTGAGGTTGATCGTGGGATGCCATCTACAAGTACAACATGCAAATTAAATGTTAACTTAATATTACAAAAACATAAGGGGAATTTAGTGTTAACTTAATATTATGAAAGTGATGAGAGAGAAAGTAAGAAGAGGGAGAGAGTGTGAGGAAAGAGATAAAGTGTGAGGATAGAGAAAGTGATGAGAGAGAAAGTGAAGAGAGAGAGATAGAGAGAGTTCAAGGAGAGAAAAAGTAATGATAGAGAAAGTGAAGAGAGAGGGAGAAAGAATTCAAGGAGAGAACTGAAGAGAGAGAAAGTGAAGAGAGAGGAGAGAGAAAAGTGAAGAGAGAGTTCAAGGAGAGAGAAAGCAATGAGAGAGAGATTTTAAGGAGAGAGAACTAAAGAAAGAGAAAGTGAAGAGAGAATTCAAGGAGAGAGAAAGTGTGAGGAGAGAGAAAATGATGAGAGAGATATAGAGAGAGTTCAAGGAGAGAACATGTGAGGAGAGAAAGAAAGTGATGAGAGAGAAAGTGAAAAGAGAGTTTACAGAGAGTTCAAGGAGAGAGAAAGTGTGAGGAGAGAGAAAGTGAAGAGAGAGAGTAGGGGATGGGGAGGAGAGAGTTCAAGGAGAGAGAAAGTGTGAGGAGAGAAAGTAAGAGGAGGGAGATAGTGTGAGGAGACAAAAAGTGTGAAGAGAGAGAGAGAGAGAGAGAGAGAGAGAGAGAGAGAGAGAAAGTGTGAGGAGAGAGAAAGTGATGAAAGAGAAAGAAAGGAGAGAGAAGTGATGAGAGAGAAAGATATGAGAGAGAAAGTGATAAGAGAAAAAGTGAAGAGAGAGATCTAGAGAGAGTTCAAGGAGAGAGAAAGTATGAGGAGAGGGAGAAAGTGATGAGAAAGAAAGTGAAGAGAGAGGATCTAGAGAGAGAGTTCAAGGACATAGAAAGTGTGACAAGAGAGAAAGTGTAAGGAGAGAGAAAGTATGAGGAGAGAAAAAGTGATGAGAGAGAAAGTGAAGAGAGAGTGAGTTGAAGGAGAGAGAAAGTGTGAGAAGAGAAAGTAAGAAGAGGGAGATAGTGTGAGGAGAGAGAAAAAGTGTGAGGAAAGAGAGAAAGTGATGAGAGAAAGAAAGGAGAGAGAAGTGATGAGAGAGAAAGAAAGGAGAGAGAGTTCAAGGAGAGAATGTATGAGGAGAGAGAAAGTGATGAGAGAGAGAGAGTTAAAGGAGAGAAAAAGCATGAGGAGAGAAAGTAAGAAGAGGAAGAGAGAAAGTGATGAGAGAGAGAAAGGAGGGAGACATTTGTAAGGAGAGATAATGTATGAGGAGAGAGATGTGAGGAGAAATAAAGTGATGACAAAGAAAGTAAGGAGAGAGAAGTGAGAGGAGAGAGAAAGTTCAAGAAGAAAGAGATAGTAAGAAGAGGGAGAGAGTGTGAGGAGATAGAGAACTTGTGTGAGATAGAAAGTGATGAGAGAGAAGTGTGTGAGAGAGAGAGAGAGATTGAGAGAGTTGAAGGAGAGAGAAAGTGAGAAGAGAGAGAAAGTTTGAGGAGAGAGAAAGTGAGAAGAGAGAAAAAGTGTGAGGAGAGAGAAAGTGAGAAGAGAGAGAAAGTGATGAGAGAGAGTTTTACTAGATATTGAGGGTAATTTTTTTATTAATTTTTAGTCATCTAGAGTTTTAAATTGTTTTTTGTTTTCTACATCTAATCCTATTGATGGTTTTCTACACCTAGTCTTATTAATGGTTTCCTACATCCTAGATCATATTTTTAGTTTTCTACATCAAATCTTTATTTATGTTTTGTACATGAGAATCCTATTTTTGGTTTTCTACATCTAGAATCATATTTTTGGTTTTCTAAATCTAATCATATTTTTGGTTTTTTAAATCTAATTATATTTTTCATTTTTATTGTTTATCTACCTAGAATTTAAATAAACTAAACATTTAATATTTCTTCTATTAACTATAATTTTAACAATATCTTCTAACATTTAAACTAAAATACAACATATAAACATAAAATTAATTATTATATACTAAAAATAACAAAATACTCATAAAAAAGCTAAGTAAATTCATAAAACTAACAAAATAATTTTAAAAAATACTAATAATTCATCAAAATAACTAAATAATCATTAAAAATAACTAAATATTAATAAAAAATAAAAAAATGAACATACCTAGTACACTAAATGCTTGAAAGAGGTTGAAAATGCTAATTTGGAATGATGGTGTAACTCCAAACATCACGAACATCACTTAAACCACTATTGTAAAACTATCACTACGATGATGGCATTTTAAAATGGTAAAATAGCTTAAAAAGTATCATTTTTGTTTATAATCAGGGTTTTGAAGGGCTCAAAACAAAGCCTTTGGGGCTTCACATGAAGCCGTAAAGGATTTGAAGGAAGCTTGTAGCTTCACTTGAAGCCCAAGTGGGCTCATGGGTGGCAAGGGCTTCGAGCGAAGCCAAGGATTCCATCGAAGCATCCACATGGCTTTGATGGAAGCCACATGCTTCACTCAAAGCCACTTAAAAAACTTTTTCCCACTTTTCATATGATCTATTTATGATGAAAAGTAGGGATGAGTTGCATGGCCTTACCCCCGCCATAAGATCTAAAGCCTCAATACTTCCATCATTTACACCTCTCAAAAAAATATGTTTCTTTGATTCCTCATTCAGCTAGTGTTGTGTGTTATACCATAGGTTGAACATGAACTGTGAGACATAATCTTCCAAGGTTTCAAATTCTTTTTGGGACATTTTGAAAATATCATTCCCTTTTAAGTCTTGACCCCTGCAATATTCTTTATACTTAATAAGAAAGAAATTGCTCATTGCAGGCCAATCTACTATAGTGTTGGCAGCCAACCCCAGGAACCATCTCAGAGTAGCTTTCTTTAGGGTGGATGGAAACAACTTCATCTTGTGAGAATTAGTTATAACTTGTATATTCATAACTTTTTCAAAGGATATCAAACTCAAAGAGGAAGGTTTCAAGGTCTTCAGTAATTAGGCTGCAGAACTTAGGAAGTGTAGAAAAAGGTATGTTCTTCAAATTTTTATTACCTTTCTAAGGAGGGATAGGAAAAGGAAATGTAGGATGAGGTTGAAGTTAAGAAATTCTTGGAGGAGGACTTAGTGGTGGTGGTTAATATAACAATGGAAACTGAATCGTCTTGGTGTTCAGGTTCAACAAAAAGATCATTCAAATGTAAGGATACTTCAGAGGATGAGGGTATTTGTTCTTGAGCATCAATGAATGGATTTCCAAAAGGTTCTTCTTCTTCCTTCCTACTGAGAGGTTGTTCAGGCTTAGGATTAAAAATATCTTCCTTATTATTACAAGGAAGAAATCTCCCAAAGACGCCTCTTCTTCAATCCATGCAAAATAAAGCAAAATTTAAACTAGCACAATAACTTCAAGGTCAAACCAAATTGACACCATCCTAAAAAATGATGCAAAAAATTGTTGGTTAGTTTAATACCTTAGTAATGATGGATTGGACATATTTTCACAATGAATCTATGTTCAAACAACATCATTTTTTTTACTTAAAATAGTATACTAACTTCATTTGATTTATCAATCCAAGAGTGTAACTTGATATGATGACTGCAACTTCTTTAAGTCATTACAACTAAGGTAAAGTAAATTCTAAAGGAATCCTATCCTAGGAAATGAAATGAAAACTTAACTTAAAGATTAATATAATGCTACAAATTTTAAACCTATCTATACACCTATGTGGTGCAGGAGCACACCTAAAAAGTCTCCTTTGATTGATTGGTTTTTGGCTTGAACTTGACTCTAGCCGAGTCAAGAACCTAGATTAGGATTTTTTTAGACCTTAGAAGGTCTCTTGAAATGTTTGCTAGGTGAGTTATTCATTAGGAATAAGGTCACAATAATAGCCTTTGTTAGTTATTTTTACATTTCATAATGTTAGGAGTTGGGGAGATTGAGTCTTTAAGGTGTTTTAGAAGTTAGAGTTTTTAATAGTTGCAAAGATGTTATTATGGAATTAAAAAGCCTTGGATCTTGAGACATGGAGGTTAGAGGTGATAGAAACAAGGGTAGAGGCATACGCGCAAAGATTCCAAATGTTGCTAAAAAATTATCCTGACAACATGGGAAACTTTAGATTCCCTAAGTTATGGGAAGTTATGCTTGACTAAAAGGCCCTAGAATATGGAGATAACCTCATATGTATACAAGAGTTGAATCTTGAAGTGTAGAGAAGTTACATTGTTTTTTTTGAAGTGTGGAATAGAAGATTGAACTATGTTTCAATAATTTTTTGAGTTTTGTGTGAATAGGGCTACCTTAAGCTATTGGGTGTAAAAATACAGCGATTGGATCATATTTTATAGTTCAAAATATTTTTTCATTTTATAAGTTAAAGGTTTAGAGTATTTTTAGTGTGTTTAGTAAATTATTTTAGTTTTGTGACAGTCTACTAGTCTCAATCAAGCAGATTTAGGAAATATGGCTCCCACATGAGATTAAACCATGGGAACTCAAAATAAGTGGTTGAATCTTCAAGTGGGGCCTCTATGCATGTTGTATATAAAGTTAGGAGGATAGGGGAGTAGTAAAACTATTTTTAATGTCAAGCCCTAGGCAAGCTGGGAAGGTCTAATTAGTGGTTTGACAATGTTCAATCAATGATTTCATGTAGGGGACAGAAGTACTATATGTAACAAGTATAGTTATAGAAAGAAGATAGTCCTAGATTGACATTTCTTGGAGGTTGAAGTCTTTCCAATCCATTTAGGTGCATTTCTAAAGAAGTTTGTGGTCTAGTCCTAGGAAATAGGTCATTTAGCCTTATTTTCCCTATATAATAGGAATCACTTGTGTAGATAATTTAGGGTTTTGAGTCCTACAAAATATTTTAGAGAATCAAAAAGGGTGTTTGAATCTTGAGTTTAATTACCAAGTTTTTTCGAGATTTTTTTTCAAGTAAGAGGAGTCAGTGGATTCTAAAGGCTAATTGAATTAGGCCTAAATAGGCTTCTTTGAGGCAAAATCTTGAAATTGTTAAGGAAGAGGTCTAAAGATCTTTCCAAATGAACAAAGATTGAATAAAATGAAGTAATATCATGATGATGGATGGCCCTACATTGAGGGATAAATATAGAGAGAAAGTTGCACTTAGATTCCTCTAAGTGTGTATGTGGAGAAGAGTACTAAAAATAGAGTGTTTTTATTTTGAGGGTAAGCACAAAATATCAAACTCTTGAAGAGGATTTTGGATTGATATTAGTTAATCATATACACTAATCAAGGACCTAGGTGGGTAGGTTCATAGAAGAGACAAGCTAAGTCTCTTGAGGAGTAGTGCAAGCACCCCTTGCAACACTCACACCATATTGTTATCAGAGTCTATTTTATTAGAGTTGTGGTGGATGTTGCATCCTATAAAATTAGTGGGAGATAATACACCAAGAAGGATAGTAGAAGACCCAACCATGGTAACTAACATTAAGTTAGCCAAGAAGGTTGAAGAACAATAAGAAGATAACAAGTCACTAAGGGAGAGAATAGCTCAAATGGAGAAGCTCTTTGGTGAAATCCAAGAAAATGTTGATAGGGTCAAAGATAAAATTGACCTAAAGGGAAAAAGGGAAGCAAGGGAGAAGGAACTAGAGTTAAAAGAAGAAGCACCAACCCCTAATCTTGTTCTTCCTGAAGAGCCATTCTTAAAGGCATTAAAAGAATTGAGTGGCAAAGCTCTAGAAGGAGTATGACTATTTAGCAGACAAATGGATCGAGACTTACTTGTGGACTAGATTGATAACATTGAGAACCATTTTGAATGTGATGGTATCTCTGAGGTACAAAATGTTGTGGTGTCCAAGTTTAGATTAAAAGTTTTAGCTCTTACTTGGTGTAAGTTTGTGCAAACTGAAAGTGAGAAGGACGGAAAAGGTCCCATTATTACATGGAAGGGTATGGAGAGTAAAGTGAAGTAGACCTATCTTCCTGATGACTATGAAGTTCAGCTTCATAGGAGAAGAAAAAATATTAGACAAAAAGATTTGGATGTCCAAGTGTACACTATGGAATTTCAAAACCTATATTTGAGATCTAAGGTGGTTGGATAGGAAAGTATAAAGATGGAAAGGTACTTGAATGGCCTTAAGTGGTCTATTCAAGAAGAGATGAGCCTAGTAAATTTCTAAACCATTAGGAAATGTTATCAAATGACATTGGAGATAGAAGAGAAAAGAAAGAGAAAGCAAGAAACCTCTAAAGGAAAAGCTAAGAGAAAGGGTAATAGAGGTCAAAGAGGTCAAAGAGGTGGCTACAGTGGAAAGATTTTAGATTCCAGAACTCAAGGTGAGGTGAAATTTAGTGAACAACTAGAAGGAAGCTCAAGTAGAGATGGTAGAGGAAGAAACTCTAATTCTAGAGGAAGAAGTGGTGGACAAGGAGGAAGAGTAAACTACTTTTCTAGTATGATATTCTACCATTGCAATCAAATGGGGCACCAATCTTATAGATGTCCAGAAAAAAGTGTTTCATCACAATGAGGTGATAGGAGAACTAACTTGGTCCAAGAAGAGTCCAATACAACAAACAAGAATATTGAAGTACCATTGAATTTAGAAGAAGGGGAGAACCTCATGATGAGGAGAAATTTGAACAAAGAGCCAATGAAGGAGGATCCAAGCCAAAGAAGATCTGTATTTAGGATAGAGTGCAAAATGATAAGGAAATTCTGTAGAGTCATTATTGACTCAGGGTCCACTAATAATATTGTGTCAGGGGAAGTAGTCAACAAACTAAAATTTACAAGGATACCCCACACTAATCCTTATAAAGTCACATGGATAAACAAAGGTCCACATTTGTTAGTAAATGAGCAAGCATGGGTGGAGTTGTTAATTGGAAGGTATAAATATAAATTTTTATGTGATTTGTTACCTATGGATTCATGTAATTTTCTCTTAGGTAGACCATGGAAATTTGACTGCCAAGCCATACATGATGGAGGAAAGAATTCCTATTCTTCCAAGAAAGATAAGGTAACTTTAAAAATACAATCATTGATGGAAGATGCTAAAGCAAAGACAACTGGTCCAAATGTGCTCATGGTGAGCAAAAAGGAGTTCTTACAAATCATGGAAGAAAGTGAAGGCATAGGTTTTGCATTGGCATTGAGACCAAAGGAGGGAAATGAGGATAACGAGACTAAGAAGGTAGAGTTACCTAGAGAAATTCAAGGGATGTTGCAAGCTTACCAAGGTATTGTAAGTGATGGAAAACCATCAACTTTACCCCCTAAAAAAGCTATAAGCCATAGGAAAGACCTAATCCTCAGAGCTACCTTACCTAACAAAGCAGCCTACAAAATGACTCCTCAACAAAATGAGGAAATAATGCTACAATTACAAGAACTCCTAGACCATGGCCTAATTAGGAAGAGTATTAGTCCATGTGTCATACCTACTATACTTGCATCAAAGAAAGGAGGAACTTAGAGGCTTTGTATAGATTCAAGAGCCATAAATATGATAACCATTAGGTATAGGTTCCCTATTCCAAGGATTGATGACCTAATGGACTATCTAAGTGAAGCCAAGTACTATAGAAAAATAGACTTGAAGAGTGGTTATCACCAAATAAGGATACATGAAGGAGATGAGTGTAAGATAGCCTTCAAGACCAATAAGGGTTGTATAAATGGCTTGTTATGCCATTTGGATTGTCTAATGCCCCATTTGCATTCAGTAGACTCATGAATGAAGTTCTCAAGGACTACATAGGAAAATTTGTAGTAGTGTATCTAGATGATATACTAATTCATAGCAAGAAAAAGAGTGAGCACCTAAAACAAGTTGACATTTTTTTTCAAGAAGCTACATGAGAAGAAGTTGATGACCAACTTAGAGAAGTGTGAGTTCATCAAAACAGAGCTAGTGTACCTTGGGTTTGTTCTAGCACATGGTCAACTAAAAATGGATACAAGAAATGTTGAAGCTATCATGAATTGGCATACTCCAAAGTCAACAACTAACGTAAGAAGTTTTCATGCTCTTGCACAATACTATAGGAAATTCATAAGATAGTTTAAGTGCAATTTGTGCTCCCATGTTAGATACTCTCAAAGGAGGAATGAAAACTAAGTTTTTGTGGAATGATAATGCTAACAATAGTTTTGACTTACTCAATAAAAAGATAGCTAAACCTATTTTAGTGTTACCAAGCTTTAAAAGGCTATTGACTATTGAGTATGATGCTAGCAATCTAGCAATTGGGGTTGTTCTAAGCCAATATGGAAAACCAGTAGCTTTTCTTTCTAAAAAGTTAAGTGAGACTAAAACTAAGTAGTCCTCATATGATTTATAAATGTATGCACTAGTCTAAGAACTAAGAAACAAGAGGCATTATTTTCTTCCCAAGGAGTTCATTATGTATTCAAACAATCAAGCACTTAGTTTCTTGAATTCCCAGTAGAAGTTAAGTCACAAGCACATGAAGTGGGTTTAATACCTACAAGAATTTGCCTTCAATATCAAGAACAAGAAGGGTGTTCTAAACATGTGGCAAATGCATTGTCTAGAAGGGCACTCATAGTCCAAGAAATTCAGTAGAAGAGAATGGGGATAGATCATTTCAATGATCTATATGCAGAATATGAGGACTTTTCTAAAATATATAAGGTATGTGTTAAATACAAGATTCATTTTCATAGTAGGTATTCTAAATATACTTTGCAAAGTGATCTCTTATTCAAAAGAAATAAATTGTGTGTTCCTAGAGCCTCTATTAAAGAGAATTTGATAAAAGAAAAGAACAATGGAGCTTTGAGTGGTCATTTTTGGATTACTAAGACCCAAGATCTTGTTTCAAAGTTTTATTATTTGCCTAGAATGAATCTTGATGTTAAGAGTCATGTGTAAATTTGTATTATATGCCAAAATGATAAGGGAACTTCTAAAAATGTTGGTCTTTACCAACCACTACCAATTCCTTCTAGGCCATGGGAATGTCTAAGCATAGATTTTGTAGTTGGGTTACCCAAGACAAGAGGAGGCATGAATAGCATGTCTGTGTTTGTAGATAGGTTTAGCAAAATGGATCACTTTGTGTCATGCAAGACCACTAGTGATGCCACTCACATAGCTTCCCTAGTCTTCAAATAGATTGTGAGAATGGGTTACCTATCAGCATTATATCAAATAGGGATAGTAAGTTAATGAGTCACATTTGGAAGATTGGGCACCAACTTATCCTTTGGATCAGCTTACCATCCCCAAACTAATGGTGAAACTAAGGTTGTTAATAGGAGTCTTCAAAATATTTTGAGATTTTTGACTAAAGAGTATGGACAGCAATAGGATCAATTGATTGGAAAAATTGAATATGCCTACAATGACACCATAAATAGATCCACAGGGAAGTGTTCTTTTGAGATAGTTTATGGACTACATCCTAGGGGTCTCTATGAATTAAGAGATTTGAAAAATGGAGTGAAGGCAAGTGGGTATGCTAATGATTTTTCATATGACATGAAAGAGGTTCATGAGATAGTGAGGAAGACATTGGAAGAAAACACCATGAAACAAAAAGCTAAAGTGGATGAAACTAGAAGGGCAGTTGAGTTTAATGTTGGTGATTTAGTCATGGTTCATCTTAACAAATCAAGATTGAGGAATGGAATCCCTCACAAGTTGTAGATGAAGAGGGTAGGACCCTATCCTATATTGGGTAATTATGGTGATAATGCATTCAAATTTTAACTACCTAAAGATACTAGATTGTCACCAATCTTCAACATTGTAGACATAGTTCATTATAAGGGAACAGAAAAGGACATTGACTAGACCATACATGAGATGATAAATGATGTTGAAGACTTAAAACTACCTACTACCACAACTATAGGATTGGACAACATATTGGACACAAGAGTCTACAAGAAGACTAGAACAAAGGAATGCAAGGAACACTTGATAAGGAAGCATGTACATATGAATGATGATGTAGTATGAATAAAGGAATCAAAGTTCAAGAATTTGGGAAAGATCCAAATATCCTCAATAAAAGGGTGGATTGATCTTTTCATTTTGGGGATGATGGTGTATGAACATACCTAAGAAACCCCCTTTGTTTGATTGGATTTTATTTGTACTTGACTCTAGCCAAGTAAAGAGCCTCATTTAGGGTGATTTTAGACCTTATAAGGTCTCTTACAATGTTTTCTAGGTGAGTTAGTCATTAGAACTAAGCTCACACTAATAGCCTTTGTTAGTTGTTTTTACATTTCATAATGTTAGGAGTTAGGGAGATTGAGCCTTTAAGATGTCTTAGATGTTAGAGTTGTTAATGCTTTTAGAGATTCTATTATAGCCTTAAAAGGCCTTTGATCCTTGAGACATTGAGGTTAGAGGTCCTAGAAACAAAAGTAGAGGTATAAGTGCAAAGATGCCAAATGTTACTAAAAAGTTCTCATGACAACATTTGCTATTATTGCAAATGTTGCATGCAACATGAAAACTTTGGATTCCCTAAGTCATGGGAAGTTATGCTTGACTAAAAGGCCCTAGAATGATGGATATAAAATCAAATTTTAGCCAAGACTTGAATCTTGAAGTGTAGATAATTTTGTAATTTTATTTTTTAAAGTGTGGAATAGAAGACTGGACTAGGTTACAACAATTTTTTGAGTTTTTTGTAAAAAATCCTACCTTAAGCTATTGGGTGTACTGATACAGTGATTGGATCATATTATATACTACATTAGAATAATTATCCATTTTATAAGTTAAGGGTTTAGAGTAGTTTTAGTGTGTTTAGTAAATTGTTTTAATTTTGTAACTCTCTACTAGTCTTAGTGAGACAAATTTAGTAAAAATGGCTCTCACATGAGATTCAACCATGGGAACTCAAAATAAGTGGTTTAATCTTTAAGTGGGGACTTTTTATGTGTTGTATATAAAGGTAGGAGTCCAAGGGAGTAGTACAACTATTTTTCATGTCAAGCCCTAGGCAAGCTAGGAAGGTCTGTTAGTGGTTTGACAGTATTCAATCAATGATTTCATGTAGGGGATAGAAGTACTATACAAAAAAAGTGTATTTATAGAAATGGGATAGTCTTATATTGACATTTCCTAGAGGTTGAGGTCTTGCAAAGCCATTCAGGTGAGTTTCCAAACAAGTTTGTGGTCTAGTCCTAGGATATAGGTCTTTTATTCCTATTTCCCTTATATAGTAAGCATCACCTGCACGAACAACTTAGTGTTTCAAGTCTTAAAAAATATTTTAGAGAATCCAAAAGGGTGTTTTAATCTTGATTTTATTTACCAATCTTTTTGGAGAGTTTTTGCAAGAAAGAAGAACTAGTGGATTCCAAGGGCTAATTGAATTAGGCCTAAATAGGCTTCCTTGAGGCAAAATCATGAAATCATTAAGGAATAGGTCTAAATATCTTTACAATTTAAGATAAATGGAATCGATTGGAGTAATATCATGATGATGGATGGCCCTACATTGAGGGATTAAGTTAGAGAGAAAGTTACACTTAGATCGCTCTAAGTGTGTGTGTGGAGAAGAGTACTAGAAACAAAGTGTTTGTCTTTTGAGGGTAAGAACAAAGGATCAAACTCTTGGAAAGGAGTTTGGATTGGTGTTAGTTAATCATCTAAACCAATCAAGGACCTATGTGGATAGGTGCAGAAGAGATAAGATAAGTATCTTGAGGAGTAGTGCAAGTAGCCCTTGGAACACTCACACCACTATGCTATAGGAACATTTCATTGATTATGTTATGAATGGTTGTAGGAGAAATAAATTTCTACCTTACTTAGAAACAAGCAAATGAAATATATTCTAATGGAAAAATTCACTCCCCAATTGGCCCCCCCTTGCATGAGTGAACATTAAATGCAATCAAGATAAGAGATATAAACTTGAACTATACATTCTATTCATTCATGGTTAAAAATTAAACTTGAGAAAAAAAAGTATCACACTTTGCTACTATGAAAAAAAAATCACTCCATTCTTCCTTTCTAGCTGTGCTCAAAGCTACATCAATCATTAATTTAAAAGGAAGCTACAACTACTTCTTAAATTCGAGATCACTCCATTAACAAGGATCAAGTATAGACTCAAAGTTTGAAAAATAAACAACATTAACCATGCATAAATCCTCTATGAACATAGCAAGTTGTGGAAGCTATATTCGTATGCTATAACAATAGAAAGAAATAAATGATTTTCTCTTCGTGTGATGGTCTAGCAATCTGATTGGCTTTGACTACTCCAGTGGTAAAATGATGACTCTTGAATACTCGTAGTAAATAACTACAAAATAATCAATGCACACACAACCTCCATATACATATATTTATTTTAATCATCAATATTAGAGAAAATGTGTAAATTTCAAATTACCACTTTTGCAAATCATATAGCTACAGGAGAAAAACTACCCAAAACATAACATAGATGGGGAAACATTTATCAGCATGTATAACTACTTCATTATACCATTCCTGTCCATGAATTCAAGAAAATATAGCATCTTTAAACTATCCATATTCCTAATTTATGTCTTCACACACACACACACATAGATATATAACATATACATAAAAATCATAAGTTCATATGCTTGAAACCATAAAGTCATGACTATTTGCAAGATAACTATTTGAAAATAAGACAAAAAGAACATAGAATGATGACCTTTTGGAGGTCCATTAGTGGCAATGAATATCAAAATAGAAAGATACATAGGGAGACATGCCAATAAGGTATTATGGATAATTCCAATGGATGAGCATGACACAATCATAGATGCATTGCAAAAGAGAGAGGATGCAGATGGTATAGTGTGATGACTACAAAATACATACACGTAAGTTTATTGTGTTGTTTTATATATGTACTTATATAATTTAAATATATGTATGTGTTGTCAATATCAAATTAGAGAACTTATATATACCTCATTTTAAGATCTTAAGTACAAATTATGAAACTTTAAATGTTTAAGGTGGATCCAACATCAACGTGTTGTGCAATTACACATAGTGAGTACATACATTACACATACTTACATAATACAAATATGTCTTACTAATTTATTCTTTTATTAACATTTCAAGTTGTATTTTTTTTAAATAAATTTTATAGGACCTCATTTGAAGAAATGTCTTCAACCAATTTTTTATTTTGAAATCGAAACATGTTGTAAACATTTAAAAACATGAATTCACTTCTATTCATGTCCTTCACATTGTGTTACATATATATGACTTCACTTGTTTTAAATTTATACAACTTCACTTTTTAAAATAATATATGAGTTTAGCTATGTAAAATATAGGAGTTCCCTTCTATTTGAATGTTAAAGGTGTGCACTTGATATTAAATCCTTTGTCAATTCAAGTAATGACCTCCTATATTTTTACATTCAAACATGTTTAAATTAATGTTCCTATATTTAATTAAAATTATTAAAATTATTATTCATGTACCATATACTAAAAGAAAATTTCATAACATGAATAAAATTTGTCACATTAAAGAAAATGGTTCATACTTACAACATGATAACATAATAATCTATACTAGATACACCAGCATGATAAGAAGTCATAAAAATATATAGCATGGTCTAACATGTCATAACATGATCTATGAAGTCAATATATGTATACATATACATATACATGTGTGTGTGTGTGTGTGTGTGTGTGTGTGTGTGTGTGTGTGTGTGTGTGTGTGTGTGTGTGTGTGTGTGTGTGTGTGTGCGTGTGTGTGTGTGTGTCTATATATATATATATAAATTTAACTATCCTAATACAAAGTGTATCAAAATAAACAATATGTTTCATAAAAAACACAATCTAAAGATGAAAAAAGACCTAATCTATCTAATCTATACTCTTTGCTCCACACGAAGAGGACTCAAATAGACCATCTTGTGTAACATGATGTGTCGCATCATGTGGGACATCTTGTGGGGCATCATGTGTCACATTCTAAGAAGACAATATGTACATGCTTATATGAAATGGGTTTCAAAATCTAGCTTGCAAATAAATTAAAATATTTAGTACTAAATTAAAATAATACCATGTGAGATAGGTGTCCCTCTATAGCAGTAGGGGGTGCACTATCAAAACTACCAAATGTGGAAATGGTGAGGTCTTGTAATAGAGTTCATAAATTTTAAAATTTTGATAGAGATCATAATGAACTATGTGTAGATAACAATAATGACCTGAAAGGATGATATATGTACTTCCACCTAGCTTAGTCCTATAGTCCCAACAACACTCATGGTGACAGAGTCCTAAAATCGTGGATACATAAATCTTGAGTTCAAATTATATATACATGAATTAAAAAATATGTAAATTAAAAATTACATAATTTACACTACTGCTCCTTTCTCTATCCCTCTCCATAAAGAAGGTCAACAAATGGTGACACATCAATATCACCACTACCACCACCATGACAAACATACACCTCATCATCAAAATTTGCACCCTTAGCATTATGGCCATCCTGTGTTGCATCAACATCACCCTAGAGGCCTCTGCATATACCTCCACATTTGGTACAAATGTGTCCAAGTGGACCAATATATGTCACTTACATCCACTAGTCTACTTAATTTCCTGAAAGGGCACTTAATGAAGTAAGAGTAGATGACACTACTCAATGATGGAGAGGTGTTGCAAAAACTTGTACAGGAAGAGGAATAAGATGCTAAGGATGTCTGTGATTCCTCATATTATTGCTGACCTTATCCCAAAGCCTATCCTGAGGCATCCCTCCACCAAGCCCCTAAAATGGTCTAATATCAAAATAATTGGGTTTCAAACTCAACCCATAGTTTCCTAAGAAAGTATACGGGTACCTCATGATTAGTGTGTGGTGGATGGTCAAATACCATCCACCACCACTACCAAAAGTTTTGTGATATACAAGGATGTGTGCACCATCCAATAGATATATGAGGCTTCTTCTCTCTTATCTCAAGACCTATTTTTAGGTTTATAAAATATCTTTTAAAATGTCCTATTAGTAATTTCAGCCGATGGACCTGCCTCTGAGAAATGCCATCAGAATAGAAGGCACCCATGTTTTTCCTCCATAGTCTGAAGCTATCTATGTTATTGTCTAAATGCTCAATAGACTATACAACACCTTGCATGCTATTTATAAGGCAAATTAGGTGATAGGGGGGATGTGCCTCACACCTAATACTATGTATATCTTGCATGAGGTCATGAAGGTTGCACCTCATTCTCTCGCGTAGATCCTCTAGGGTAGGTGGTGGAGGAGGACTAGGTGGACATGGAGGTGGGGGTGGAGGTGG
The DNA here is from genome assembly GCA_028749045.1 of Cupressus sempervirens. NCBI lineage: Eukaryota > Viridiplantae > Streptophyta > Pinopsida > Cupressales > Cupressaceae > Cupressus > Cupressus sempervirens. The sequence goes on from CM053789.1 coordinate 204,094,893, forward strand.
AGGTGGAGGTGGGGGTGCATCTACCAAATATAATCTTCATATATGTATACTACATAAAAATTCACAAAATTACTATTTAATTAAAATAAATCTAAAGTATCAATATAAATACATCTTTAAAACCATATATTTACATCTAATACATCTTTAACTTCTTGAATATAACAAAAACAGGAGGAGAGAATATGAACATGGTAATGATTGAATATATTTGGATTAAAGAAACATTATGGACATCATAAACATAAATATCTATGAAGTATAGGTTAGGCTTAGGGTATGGATTAAGATTCAAATTATATTTAGATTATCATCAAGATTAGGCTAAGGATTAGAAGTGTTTTTAAAAAAGGTTAGTTTTATGATTGTGCATAGACTTTATAAAAGTGTTCTAAAGTGTTAACATTTACAAAATTAGGTTTTACCAGATTGAGCATTAATATATGCTGGTTAAGATTTAGGATTTAACATTTTTATTAAAATTTTGACATTTAGAATTAAGGTTACAATTTAGTGCATTTAGGATTTTAGGGTTAGGCTTAAATCTTCAATTTTTACATTAATTATATTTTGGTTAGTAATAAGGTTTGAAACAAGCTTATATTATCTAGTTATATGCATATAACATTTATAGTAAACCTAAGGATGGAATAGGGCTACGTACAAGTAAAGGGAAATATTGTAGTTAGAGTTAGTGTCAAGAAGTGAATTAGAGTTATGATTCAAGATTATGGCTATCTAGTTTGGTTATTAAATTGAAGGATTAATTTATACCTATGATTTAAGGGTCACCTATGATTTATATCTAGTTTGGTATTTAAATTGAAGGGTTAATTTATACCTATGACTAATATAGATAAGTATATTAAAAGATAACTATTCATATTTCCTATCTCTCTAATATTCCTTACTCTTTCATTTATTATCCCTTCTACAACTATTATTTTGGAATTCTATATTATCAAACTTCACAAATTTGAGTGGAAATAATTTCACTTTTAGAATTATGGAAAAGGGTGGACATTTTGAATAGAGAAATATTTATAGTAATATGATTTTATTTTATAACTATAATTATGCATAGATAATGTTTATGTTGAAGGTATTTTATTATTTGAAATGAATAACTAGATATTTTAGAACAACATATTTATAATTCCAATCAATATTTTATAATTTCAATTGTAGTGAATTTATTTTTTATTAATTAATATTTATATCAAATATATTGAATTTTAAATTTTAATTAATTTATATTTTTGATAAAGGTTTTTTATTTTTATTTTTGTTTAGTAGATATTTATATCAAAATTAGATTTAAATTTGAATTTAAAATTAATTATATTTAAAATTATATTTATTGCAATATCACTTTTTTACAATATAATTATCAAATATATTTAATTTTAGATAATAATAAAATGTTTTTAAAAATATATTTGTTGTTTAATTATATTTTTGGATTGTAATACATTTGATTTGGATGAGAAATATGACTTATTGAAAATCACAAATAGAATTTAAGAGAGTAGGTTTATGTCATAATTACGGTCGAGGTTGTGTTAAGGATTTGGTTATGATTGTTTAGGATTAGGGTTTTAGTTAATGTTAGGTTTAGAGTTGGGCATAGGATTAGAGTTACACGAAAAGGGTTTAGAGTTAAAATTATGGTTTTAAGGTAAGGGAGCACATTATACTTAGTTTTATGTTAGGGTTCAGATTTTTAGTATAATCAAGGTTAGGTTGATGGTAGACTTACGAATATAGTTATTTTTGTGGTTGAAGTTGCAATTTTTAATAGGGTTAGGCTTAGGATAATGGTTTAGGTCTATGTAATGATTAGTATTAAGATTTTGTACCTTTTTTACCATGATGATTCAATATTTTTGATAGGGTTTGATAAGGTTAAGGTTTATGGTAATAGAGTACTGTTAGATATTCCTAATTGGAGATTTTTTTTCAATCTATTAGTTTTACAAATGTATGTAAAAGAAGACACCAATTATTTTTTCTAATTGACCATCACCAATGGTTTTTTCTAATTGACATTAAATATTTGATTGGCATACCTATTACACCCTAAGGTGTGATTACTAGCCTTATCCCAAATTAAATTAATTCTACCTTTAAGTAAAACTTTCATGTTACATATTTCGTATATATTTAAGCTAAAATGAAAATTTTTATTGTTATATTACACATAAAATGTAGACAGTAAAATCAACTTGTGACATTAGAAAAACCTTAAAAGTATTTAAGGAATGAATCTATATTGTCTTACCAAGTTCTAGGGGCCTATTCGAGGTGATAGAGGAAATTTTCAACTTTAATATATTGAATATGAACCAAATTTTTGTTGTGATATGCATATGTATATGTGCATAGCTCTAGATCATTTGATATATAAAGGAATTATTAAATTATTAAATTTCATATAGTGCTATCAATTCATACATGTGAACATATGTGAATAATTGAGAGAGTGCAACTCTTACCAATTTATAAATTTAATACATCTATATAAAATATTAAACTTCTATTCAATTCAGACATACATACATCACCTTAAACTACAAGATTAGGGTTACATGGTTAAGTTTTAGAAATAACATTTTAGGGTATGAGTTGATAAAACATGGTTTGGTTTAGTGTTAGGGTATGGATATGGGTTGGTAACATTACATGGTTTTATGTTTAGAATTTAGTGACTATATGTTAGGGTTAGGAATAAAAGGTTTGAAACTTAACTTATTATCTAGAGCTAGGCATTTAAGGTTTAGAGTTATATGTAGGATTGAAGTAAGGGTTTTAGATTATCTACATTACATAGGGTTCAGTTAGGATGTACATAAATTATGGTTGGTTTTACTATGGCTCTAGTTAAGATTAAATTAAATGGTTAGTACTCAAATTAGAAAAGAGTTATATACTTCAATTTCTCTTCTTGATGATGGGCCACACCACCCATACCAACTCACAACCAAGAAAAATGCAACAAGATGGAGACAAAGAGATGAAAAAAATGCTTCATAAAGCATCATCCATTAATACTTGAAATTCATTAGAAGAGATTACATTTGAAGAGCTTACAACTCAAGAACTTCTATTTCTCAAACTTGATTACAAATGATAATAAGCCTTGCTTAAATAGGCACTTCTAACCCAAGACATTACAAACACAACCAATGTGGGATAAAAGGTAAATACAACTACCTTTAAATAAATATTAAATTCCCACCCCAAATACAACTAAGCACCCAACAAATATTAAATACATGATTCAAGGAACTTTCCACAAACTTCTAAATTGCCACCTATACACCTCGATTAATGGAATGACAACTATTTCTATTATTTTTCTTTTTATGCCACATATGCACCTCAAAAATAGAAATCTCCTTTTCCTTTCTTTTCTCCTTTTTATTTTTTATTATTTCTCCTCTAATTTTCATCACTTTCTCTCTCCTCCACAATTTTTTTATTTTTATTTATTATTTTCTCTCTTTTTTTTTTTTTTTGAAATTTAATTTTCCCATGCAAAATGCTCCTGCATCAGACTCCCTTGGTAGATAGAAAAGTGTGTCCCACACTTTGATGCCAAAAGAAAGATATACAACCTTCTTCATCTTCACCACAAGCTTCCACCTCAATAGGGACAAGAAAGCCAACATGCAAATCTTCCACATTTTTTTTTCTTTTTTTTGATGCATGATGCTCCTGCATCCGACTCCCATGGTAGGAAAAATTTTGTGAATATAGATTCACAAAATGAAGTAGCCATTGCTAACAAAAAAATATTTTCGTCTTCTTCCAACACATAGCTAGAACAAGTATCCAGTGCCGATATATTTCCTTCTTTCTTCTTTTCCAACACCTAGCTGGAACAACTGTTTGCTGCTGAAAATGCTCCTTTGCAATGAACTCTATCCAAGTATAACTCTCATCCTCATCCAATCTTGTTGAATTAATCACACCATAATAAACCTAACAATACCATACCAATCTTCCTTTGCATACCATACATGACTAGCAAGATCCTCATGCAAACCATCATCAATATCTTTTAAACTCATATCAAAGACAACATCCCATGATTCATAAGAATTTACCTCATTGACATCTTCATCTTCACTTGCCTCTTTCATGTCATCAACAATGCATGTAACTGCTCCACTTGCTTGATCTCTAATGAAGGCACTATACTTTTCCTCCATTGCTGCAATCTTCAAATCATCTTGATCTACTTCAGGTTCATAAATCTTGTCATCTTAATGCTTTTCCTCTTCTCGTTCATCTTCTTCAACTTTAGGTTTGCAAATGATTTCTTCTTCATCCACTTGCTCTTCCACTGGATCATCTTCCTTTTCTGCATCCAAATAATTATCAATGTCTCTTTTCTGGTAATGTGCTCTTCTCTTCTGCAACTCAACTTCTAATTCATTCACTTGCTTCTGCAAATCAACTAGCAATGCCTCTTGATTTCTTGCCCTAATTTTCTCAAGTTGAGGAATCCTTAGAATCCATCCAATCACAAAAGTCATCTTCTTCTTTCTCTTCTCCATAATCAAGTCTTCAGAAGACAAATCTCATCCAAAACAAGAACCTTGTGCAAACTACCTCACAGTCGGTGCCCTATCTACACAATCAAGAAGTTCTTCACAAACTTCACCCAACTCAAGGTCCTGGTGCAAACTGCCTCACATTCGGCGATCTTTTGCACGCTCAGGAACTCCTACTCTGATACCACTGACGACGGGCCACACCACCCGTTCCAACTCACAACCAAGACCACAACAAGATCTCTCAAGATCCAATCCAAACCCAAGCTAGAACAGATCCACACTCTAATAGAAACCTATGAGATCTCAACTTGTGCTCGCAAGCCACCAAGCAACCTCCTTGTTTCTAAACCACAGTCACTAGCTCTTCTCACAAACCTAATCCAAGATGCATCATGCATCACTTCTATTTGAAGCATAATTTTTACTAAAATTAAGGATAGAATAGGGTTCTAGTTAAAGTAGAGAAAAATATGAACTAGTTATCTTTAAGGTTAAAAAGTGAATTAAATACTTATGGTTCAAGATTATGGTTAGAGTTGAATTAGGATTATAGCTCAATTCTAGGGATTATAGTTACATAAGATTTGGATTATATAGTTGAATTAGGGATACAAATAGGGTAATAAGTTAATTTATTAGAGTTAGAAAAATATTTCATAAACACGTATTTAAGTGTAAAGTGTAGGTTCAAGTGTAGGAATCATACAAATCCTATACATAAAGTTTGGTTAATATTTAATATGTACACGAAACTAATTTAAAATTACTATTTAGTTGAAATAAATCTAAACCATCAATGTAAATACATGTTAACAATCTAAACATTTAATGTATCTATATAATCACCATCACTTTAACTTTAATTATGTGTCATATAAATTAGATACATCAAAACATCTAAAATAATAATTTTTAAATGAACATCTACAAAACAAAAATTTAAATAAACATCTAACTATAAAAAAAGGGAGGATTTTAATTTGTAGAGATTTTAACTTAGCAATAATCTAAATATAAAACTATTAACAATGGAAAACTAGAATTTTACATATAAAAGACTATTAAGCATGAAAAAAATTTGACAAAATTATAAACAAAAAATGTAAAAACACTAAAATAAAATAATATAAAACAAATTAAAATACTCGAAAGAGTGAAAAAATAGTTGGGCTCTAGTAGAAAGCTAAAAATGGAGTCCTATTTTCAAGCACAAATTGAGCTCTTATCTCCAAACAAAAATGAATAGTGAAAACAACAAAAATTGGGTTTTATGTTTTCTACAAATTGTACACCCAATTTTTTAATATAAATCAGGCACCCAAACCATAACAGGTACCCAGATCTAAAAAATTGTGTGCTTATTTGTAAAGAGGTCTCATTAGAGAGAATTGCGACCCAATTTCTTGCATCCCATATATATATATATATATATATATATATATATATATATATATATATATATATATATATATATATATATATATATATATATATATATATATAGAGAGAGAGAGAGAGAGAGAGAGAGAGAGAGAGAGAGATTTTAAAATTTGATTCCAATTAGCAATTCCAATTCCACCACTTGAGGTGGAACTAACAACTCCTCATTTCATATAATGGGAATTCAAAACTCATATTGACCCACCCAAATTGAGGATGACCTTTTAAGAATTTTTTCTATCAATTTTGGTTCAATTCCAATAAATGAGTTTAAGAGGTGCAACAAAATAATTTTCTCTAGATGTTCCCTTAAAGTCATTAAGTGTGTTTTTCTATATTAAAAGCAGTAAAATTTTGGTGACTAGTGCACTAGAAACAACCATAATGAAAGTAACACTATTAGTTGAGAGAAAACTATTAACTAGGATCATCAAAAACACATTAGCCACCCATTAACATAAAAAAAAGTACCTAGGAGCTCTATTAACTAAACTACTATGAACTAAACCATCATAAAAATAGTAAAAAAAATTAACAAAGAATGAGGCCCAACCATCATTCTTTCTTCTCCTTGGAGGGGGTAGGTTTCTCCACTAGCATGTCTAGCCAGACATATGAGAGAAACCTCTAGATTCTCTATTAGTCCTCTCATAATCTTCCTCTATCTTAAGAGTAGTTGTTCAGTCATTAAGTGAATAGACAAATTACTCTACTTGTTGTGTCACCCTTTAGGCTAAATTATCAAAACAACTAAATTTGAGTTTTTTTAATCTAAAAATCAATTTTGTTCAAACATATGATCTAGCTAAATCAATTCTAGATAAGTTATATATGGTCTCACACTTTTCCAATTGGAAATGTCCATTAAATGCATGTTTTATACTAATTTGTATCCAAATACTAATGAAATATTTATTTTTTATAAAAGTGATGTTTCAATAACTATTAGTATTTTATGATTTTTTTAATAACATATAAATACCATTTTATAGAGCTCAAAGTCAAGAATATTCTCATATAGAGCTTATAGTGTTTTCATTAGATATAGTATATTGCAATTAAAAAATTCTATAGGCACATATTTTAGCACTCGAAAAGATGTTGATTTTAAGAAAGAAAAAAATATTAAATTGTATCATTTTTTTAAAAACAAATTATATAACATTCTAAAGGAGAGAGTCCTCTTCCAAAACGTATAATTTCTCTTCAAGTTAAATAGATTTGTTTTGAAAAATGTGGTGGGAGATGAAAACTACCGATTTCACATGAGCTAGAATTTGAATCACTATAAAAGAGAAAATATAGGTCTAAAAGTGATTTTAATTTTTTATTGTTCTAGCTATATATGTTATCTATAATAGAGTCTAAGATCAAAGGGAAATAAGTTTATTTGCATATTGTTTCATGGTAGGAACTAGAACCCTAATTTTTAATATGTTTTAGCAGCTAAAAAATTATCTATAAAAATTGAGAAAATATATCAATTCTCATTCCAAATAATTATTAAAAATTATAATCCAAAACTTCATCTATTTGTACACATTTCATTAGTTTACTTCATTTTTTAATTCAAAATAATAATACCAGTTTTATATCATTGAAGGTGAACAATTATACTTTTGTTAGCCTTTTCTTTTACAAAAGAGTGATACAGTTTTGTACTTTTACCTAGTATAACCATTCATTAAAGACATCCACACAAACTTGCAAAAAGAAGATGTATGAAAATTTGCTTCTTAGAAAATCTCCTATATTCATGTACTCAAATATACAAATAAAAAGTATACAACATAAATCTTTACATATTTACATTGTTTACATTTTTAATCTTTATGTTTTTACTTATAATACTCTTTAAATTTTTCTTATGGAAATGTATTCCATCACCAACATACCATAAACCAAATTTCACAACAAACCAAATTTCACAACAAACCAAATTTCACAACAATAACTAGATAATGCATATCATTTTCAGAAAGAACATACGATACAAACAAGTAGAAGTGGATATTTTTGTACTTTAATTTAGATATTTATTTTTAGATCTATAAATATCTTACAATAAAATAGGACTACCCAATCTATACAATAAACACCGTAATAGAGTTGGCTTCTCCAATTTGAATTCTTGTACTTTATACATAGAGACACCTATCGCCCTCATAATTTGAATGTATGATCTCTTTCAAAACTACAAATTTTCCACCATTAAACAACCCTAAATATACCCAAATCCATTGATTTAATAAAATATTTGAATAGCTATCAAGTTTAAAGAGTGAGTATTTGACTCTAATGGCCAAGGTTTCTTTGAAGTGGCATTTGCTTATTTGGTAGGATATTTTAATTTTATTATATTGAAACAAGACAGTCATATACGTTTTCCCACTCGCCAACCATTCATATCCACGATTCCATCTATCAATTTGCGTCCCTTTTTCTCTCAAACATTAAATTCTAAATTCTCCCTCGGACAATCAATATGCACGTTATGAAACAACTATTCAAAATAGTGAAGAAGAGATGCGCGTAGTTCATCATACAACTCGACGGATTCAAACTAAGACTGGTAGGTGACACCTTTTAAAAAAAAAAAATTAAGAAAAAAATAAAAACAAATAGCGCGAAGTGGGTTGAACTCTCCACCTGCAAATCTCTACTTTTTTCGGCAAGCGGGTTGTTCTGAATGGTAGATGCACCCTTCTGACTTTGAAAATACGAAGAATGGGAGACAGACAAGAGTTCTACTGCTTGTCATCAAATGCCACTTAGCACATCATGGATGATAAACTACACCATTCTTAGCGCAATCCAGATTGTATCTAAACAGAGGGAATATCCAGGTCAGTTCAAGCTCATTTGATAATCAGTCTTGTTGGATCTTGGGATTTTTTAATTTTTTGCCACATGCCCCAAAGGTTCTCATAGTAGATTAGAGAAGTCTACTGTTAAACGAACTATTAAGAGGATCAAGAGCTTGAGTTGTTATCAGATGACATGATCTCCATTCATGGTAGTTCAAATCTTTTAGGGTTAGGGTTTTCTTATATGAAATATAGTTAGAATGTTTTTTTCATATTGGGTCTTGTCGAAAGTCTCATAAGTCATCTGTAAATTCAAAAACAACTCGCCAAAGATTGATTTGAATGAGACTTTCCTTATTTATATGTTATGAATACACGTATGTGTGTACTTATACCCAGTATCATCAATTGGGCTGGGTTTCTCTACCTGATAGAGGGAAGTCTTTAAGCTTCTATCCCTTGTAGGGATTGTTGGGAGTTTTTTCTTCAGTAATTAAGCCCTAAAATTATTAGGGTTTCTGAAGATCGCCAATCTAGCCTTGGTGGGTTATTGAGTAAAAGGTTGAATGCAAATTTTGTGAGATTTGTATGGAGGATAGAAGACTTTGGATGGAGAGGGAATTGGATACAGTTCCTCCAAATGTAGAGGAAGAGAGACATCCAACACCGACTTCTTCTCCTCCAACTCCTCCATCTCCATTACCAGTTAGTGTTGGCCCAGGCTACCAGCAGTATTTTTTCCCCTCATCTCCTTCAAATTCTCCCCCATTTTCTCCCACTAGCTCTTCTCCAGCAAAACCACAAACGTATGAAGCAATACCAGAACCTGAAAGATCCAATATAGCTTCTGATAAAAAGCCTTCAAAATCATATGCTCCTGCCACTGAGTATTCTCCACTCCTCCCCCACTTTGCTACACCTCCAGATGAAGCTGAAGATGAAGATTATGTTGAGTGGTCAACCAATAGGAGAACTCCAAGATCATTTTTAAGAAGATGGTATTTATTATTATTATTAAAAAGTTTATGTTTTGGTGTACTGTTTATGTTGATATAGAATTTATGATACTGATGTTATTGCTTGATTGTTGTTGGTGCAGGTTACAGAGAATTTTCTGTTGCTGTGGAATTCCAGATTGCTGTCCTCCACTCTTCACAGATTAGATGAGTAAAGAAGTTTTCACGTTGTCTTCCATTTGGATGATTTTTAATGGAGTTTTGCAGGTACTGTTTTGACGACTTGGTGTCCTAATTTTTCACAGAACTGGTTTTGACAGTTCATTAAAACATAGAAGAATAAGAAATCCTAATTAAACAGGTAAATTGATACAGGATATTTGCAATGTATTCGTCAGAAGACGTGTGGATTGCTGAGAAAGAATTGTGCAAATTTTTGTATTCTTCTGGATAATTGTTGTTTTAATTTACACGAATCTTGGCACAACAATAGGGAAAATCAATTAAACAAAGACCAATTCTTTGGAGGATTCATTAATGAGCCCATGTGGCCAATTACGTTTTAATAAGGATCTATTTGCATTTCCATTAAATGGTTGCCAACCTAGATAGAATAGTCAACTAACAACGTCTTTAACTACCATTCCACATGCTCGTTTTTAAGGGTTTTCATGCCTAACCATAACTTGGAATGATGAAGATTATTGATATTCTTCTTGTAGTGTAAAGTAGTGACTGGTTGATTGCATTGATAGGTGGAGGAAGAAAATAAGTCAATAGTTGACTGAATGGCCCCGTATTCAATATTTTGTACCATAAACAATTTCAACAAATATGTAAAGGTAAATAAATACGTTGGATTATATTAGATGATTTAATTTTATCATAATTTAGCATTTCATTTCTATTTGAAAAAATAAAATGAAGAAAACAATTCTGCGGTAGACTGAATGAATCTTATAGTTTTAGTACGTTCTAATTGCAGAGAATAAACAATTTCAACAAATATGTAAAGGTGGATATATACATTGGAATGTTTATTTGATCTAATATTATTAATACAATGATTTTCAATATATGAAATTGAAGAATATACCATAAGAAAACTAAATATAAAAGAGAAGATTTTTTAATTATTAATGTAATGATGACATACATTTATAAATTTATAGTAGATACAAAATCATGATATTTTGGGATTCAAAATGATAAGCTATTTTTAATACTTTGTTTCAAAGATTGAACATATTATATACTTAAAAGTTGGCTGAGTATCAGGGTCCTAAAAAGTCTATGTGGTGGCCTTCGTTGGTTGGTTGCTCATAGGCTTCGTGCCTCACTGGGTTACCTCGCAAGTCTAAACCCTCCATCACAAAAAATAAAAAAAAATCTTAGTGAATATATATAGATATAGATATAGATATAGATATATATACATCATTTTTATAATTATGAATAGGATAAATTTTTAATTATTTGAAAAAATGTGTAATTCTAATTTCAATTTCTTTAAATTAATCATTTGTCACTACACCCTTAAAGAATAGTCTATTTGTAAATATCCTTAAAGGATTATTGTAAAGAAGTTAATTAGAAAATTAACTTCCTACACTAATCCTAGGCAGATAATAATTTTTAAAAAATCACTATTTTTTTCCTCAATTATAGATACTTAACCAACAAAAAATTGATACTTAACAAAAATAACATTCATACCACAAGATAATGATTTAGCAATCAATACCAGATTATAGTATACTTACAAAGAAAGAAGTTTCTATAAAGAGTGTCATATACCATAGACAATAAAAGAAGTTGTCATGATGATTTTGATTGGAATGTTTTTTAACGGAGTTCTATAAGTACTATTTTGAGGACCTAAGCTCTAAATTTTTTACAAAATTGGTTTTGAAAGTTCATCAAAACTTAGGAGAATAATGGAGAAAATAAATCAAATAAAGATAAGCTCTTTGGAGGATTAGATTATGAGACCATGTGTCCAATGGCCTTTTAGATAGGATATTTTTGTCTTTCCACTAAATGGTTTCTAACCTATATAAAATAGTCAACTAACAACATGTTTAACTACCATTCTACATGCTCATTTGTAATGATTTTCTAACCTAACAATACCATTTTTTAATGATGAATAGTCTCTTTCCTATTAATTAGATATTAGAGATACATATTCACAAAAATGGGGTTGGGGATACAAGATCACCCCGCAAGTTCACACGGCATGGACAATTCAACTAATCACCAAAAATATATAAATGCAAAGGCTAAAAATGAAGCGACAAAATAGGAAACAAGAGAAAAGCCCTCAGGTTGCGAGAGTAGTGCTAGCAGAGGGAGGATTTTTTTCATCAAAACCCCAAAAATCAAACGAGCTAGTGGATGGCTTAGGGGGAGCCCATCCATCATCATTGGTGGCAACAACATCATCTTTATCTTTTTCTCCCTCTATCCTAGGAGGATAGATAGCTAGATCCAACTATGGGAAAGCCAATTTAGGGCCCCTCTAGATAGAGGGCCATCCTTGCATCAAGGGCAATAAGAGAAGCCACTAGAGACAAACCCGATCCTAATCTCCATGGAGGTGAGTTTGAGCAATGATGACCACCAAAACTGCCACTAGGAGAGTGGCATGAAGACTATGACCTGGGAGTATGTGAGTGGTGAAATGAGCTACTACAGCCTCTCTAACAACCATGTAGAGGAGTACTATCACCCAAGTAAAATGTTTGGTAGCACCCTGGCAACATTGCAAGGGGCATTACCACACTAAGATAAATGCTCTCCTACATATGGGCTACCTCCAATGCTAACTTGTTAGTTTATACTTGAATTTACATCATGCCATTGTTATGAATACACACTTTAGCATACATAATAAAACTTATATGAAGAAAGCTATGAGAGAATAAAACTATTTTTCTCTATTTCCAGTACAACCATACACCAGGAAAATGCCTCTAGGTGAAAGGGTTTGAAGAAATCATGAATCTAGAGCTAGTAATTATGGGCCTACCTTCAAAATCTAAAAGATGTGCAAGATGATTATTTGGCTAAACACAAAAAGGAAATCTGGTGTCCAAGACACCCAAATGTCAGAGCCAAGGGCTCAACGACAATCTTTAGAAGATAATACACTAGGAAAAGTTAGCTATCTTCAGTTTCATGATAGCTTTCCAAACCATACAAAATCTAAGACTCCAAGTCGTGTGAGAGGATTACAAATGCCAACAGTCAGTGAGGGTCTCAACCATAGGAAGGTGGGGAACTAGCCATCGATAACCCAACTTGAGTTTATAATCGGTCAAAGGAGTGGAATGATACCGCTTCAAGTCCTTCCACTATGGGTGAGATGAGTGAATCCCAAACTTGTACAACATATGGGGAAGAATTGTAGAAACTAGTAGATCAATTGTCCGTCGATTTGGACAATTGAGCTGGAACTACACCTTTAGGTCCATCCAAGAGAAAAGACTCATAGTGATTCTAGAAAGGAGATCATTGGGTGTCTTGATTCCCTTTCTAAATAAGCAAGGGCAAAAGTTCCTTGAATCTGCACAAGAGGAACACCTTGGACAACAAACAAAGGGGACCATCACAAGTTTTTATGGTTCACAGAGAGCCCATCTTTGAATCCATTGCTAGTCCACTGAAGCCAAGGCTTAATGGCTTTCTAGGCTTTCCAAATGCTTTTAGAAACAAAAGTACCTTGAATTTACACTAGTTTAGTTACGAAAAGGGTTTGAAAGCCAATTCCCTTCTAGGCTGGCTGGTTAACCAAAAAGCCTCAAGAAATACAGTGACACAACAAACTTTTTCTTAGTTTTGACAGGTCATTAAAACATAGAAGAATAAGAAATCCTAATCAAATAGGTAAATTGATATAGGAAATTTGCAATGTATTTTTCCGAAAGATGTGTGGATTGCTGAAAAATATTTGTACAAATTTTTGTATTCTTCTAGATAACTGTTGTTTTAGTTTACACAAAACTGAACACAACAATAGGGAAAATCAATTAAACAAAGATCAATTCTTTGGAGGATTCATTAATGAGCCCATCTGGCCAATTACCTTTTAATAAGGATATATTTGTATTTCCACTAAATGGTGGTCAACCTAGACAAAATAGTCAACTAATAACATTCTTAACTACCATTCCACATGCTCATTTTTAGGGGTTTTCACACCTAACCATAACTTGGAATCGTGAAGATTATTGATTTCTTCTTCTAGTGTAAGTAATGACCGGTTGATATGACCGGTCGATTGCCTTGATAGGTGGAGGAAGAGAACAACTCAATAGTTGACTTACTGGCCCGCTATTCAATATTTTGTATTCTCTAATTGTAGACTATAAACACCCTCAACAAATATGTTAAGGTAAATAAATATGTTAGATTATGTTAGATGATTTAATTTTGACAGAAATGACTGGTTGAATGCATTACTATTTGATAAATAGAGGAATAAAATACTTCTGTTGTTGACTGGCCAAATCTCATAGTTTTAACACATTCTAATTGTAGAGAATAAACAATTTCAACATGTAAATATGTAAAGATGGATACATATGTTACAATGTTTTAGATGGTATAATTATTAGTATAAATTTGATCTGATTATAATGTTATTGATATTACAATTTAGTTATCACATTATAGAATGAGTTTTAATAAATTAAACTGAAGAATATAACATATGTAAACTCAATGTGAAAGAGAAGTTTTGTTAATTATTAATGTGAAGATGACATACATTTATAAATTTATAGTGGATATTAAAATGGTGATATTTTGGGATTCAAAATGATAAGTCATTTTTAATACTTTGTCTGAAAGATTGAATAGATTATATTCTCAAAAGTTGGCTGAGTCAATACATATACACCATTTTATAATTATGAATATGATAATTTTCTAATTTCAATTTCTTTAAATTATGTCAGTGCAACTTCAAAAAATAGTGTATTTGTAAATATCTTTAAAGAATTATTTGTAAATAAGTTAATTAGGAAAATAACTTCCTACACAGATTCTAAAGAAATAATAATTTTAAAAGAATACTTTTTTTCAAAATTATAAATACTTCACAAAAAAATAAATACTAAACAAAAATAACATTCATACCACAAGATAATGATTCAGCAATTAATACCAGATTATAGTATACTTGCAAAGAAAGAAAACTCTATAAAGAGTATCACATACCATAGATGAAAAAAGAAGTTGTCAAGTTGCTTTTCATTGGAATGCTTTTTAATGGAGTTCTCCACGTACTGTTTTGAGGACCCCCGCTTTGAATTTTTCATAGAACTAGTTTTGAGAATTCTTCAAAACATAGAAGAATAGTGGGAAAAATAAATCAAACAAAGATAAATTATTTGGAGAATTAATTCATGAGACCATGTGGCTAGTAGTCTTTTAAATAAGATACTTTTGTCCTTTCACTAAATGATTTCAAACCTAGCTATATAAAATAGTCAACTAATAAAATGTTTAGCAACCATTCCACATGCTCATTTTTAATTGTTTTCTAACCTAACCCTATCTTGGATTAATGAAGATTATTGATATCTTGTTGTAGTGTATGTTGGAATGTGTAATTTCCCCTCAAATGAAATGTAAATGCATAATAGATGACTCTAGAAATTATTGGATTATCGAATAGGGTTAGGTTCTAAAAGGAATTTATGTTTAGATAATTCTAGAAAAGTCTATTTGTCCTATGTCGACTAATTTAGATGTTTCTAGAAACAATCAAAGACCTCTATAAAAGAGGCGCAATGTAATGGTTGTTTATCGATTAGGCAATAAAATGATTTTATAATTTCTATAAGTGTATTTAGTGTGTATTCTATGTTTAATTATCATTGTGTATCCAATCCATCTGCCCATCCATCATTTTGGTATTAGAGCTAGGTTGACAAAATTGTTGATTAAAGAGGAAGCAATGTTTTGGTGTTGCTAAAATATGGAGGATTGATTTGTGTTATAGAAAAGACAATTATTTTGAAGAAGACCACACAAGAAGTGTTAGCTATGAGAAGAATGAAAAAGGGCAATTCAACAAGATAGCACATTATTGAGAACAAAAGAATCAGTGCAAAGAAGACTTTTCATGAAGATTATGAAGGAACCAAAGTGTTTGTAAAGCATAGAAGAAAGGATGGATGAAAGAACAAAAGGTATGGTGTGAATTCTTATAATTATTTAATAACATTTGTGAAATTATAATAGCAGAAGAATATTATGAAGATTTTAGCTGTCTAAAGGTTTGTTTCAAGTTGTTTGAAGATTTCATTCTAGAAATAAAAAGGCATTTAGAATTTTCTAAAAGAAATAGTAAAGTGTCTTAAATTGTTCATTTCAATGGGAAAAGCTGGTAGAGTTCAAAAAGATAAGACAAATAAGTTAGAAGAAGAATTAGTGATGGTGAAGAAAGAAAATGCAAGATTATTGTGTGAAAAAGATATTTTGCAAAAGGATTTGGCAAATGTAAGAAATGAAATGGGAGAAGAAAAGTCTAAATTGTTAAAAGAAATTAGTGTCTATATATAGGCAATTGAACAGCTAGAGGATAGGCTAAAATTTGTGGAAGAAGTACATAATTGATAGGTGAAGGAAACATGCAAGTTTGGAGGGTAAAATAAAGAATTAGAAGAAAAGTTATACTTGTTTGATGATGTTGAGAAAAAGAACAAAATTTTAGAAGAAAATGTGAAGAAATTAAAAGAGGAAAATAGTATGTTAAAGAAGAAATGATCTACTTAGAAATAAGAGAAAGAATATTTAAATGTGAAACCATTTGTATGTGATGTATCATGTGACACAAATGATTTGAGTGATTATACAATTGAAAAATGTGATTTTGCTAAAGCTGAAAGTGTTTGTGATGAAAGTGTAAGAAAGAAAATGACAAGAAGTTTGTGGATTTTGTTTGTTATGATAATAATAGTGTTGGTTTGAAGATTATGAAAAGAATGGGTTTGAAAGGTAAAGGTATATGAAAGCATGAGAAAGGAATAAGGAATGTGATTGAGCCTATAGTTAGGCCAAAATATGAAGGTCTTGGATATGCTACAAACAATGGAAAAATGAACAAAGGTTGAAAAGAATTAATTGAAGGAATAAAGATTGTGCAATATTCACATTGTAATAGGAAATGACATACAAAGGATAAGTGTTGGGATTTAAATATTTGTAGTATTTGTGGCTTGAAAAATCATTGTGATAAGACATGTTGGATTAGAGATAGTGAAAATGATTCTATGGTAGGTTGTATAAATATGAATTATGGATGGAGATATGGATCAAATTGGTAAAGAATTGCAGGAATGATCAAAAGTTTATTCAGGTACAAATGTTCAAGTGTAAGAAGGAATGCAACAGCATTGGGGAACAAAATAGAGCAAGACATCAAAAAGACAAAAGGTTCTTAATGAACCTTGTCACCGACATTTGTGATAGATGAAGCAGATTATCAATGGATCTTACGAAAAGAGGAAATCATTGGCAACCCAATTTCTTACAAATTGTTTGTAGAAATTAAAGGCCACAGCCTCGAAAAACACTATTCATGAAGGCATTAATGAATATGAAGATTATTAGAAAATAGCTTTTTGGCATCAGGCAGAAGAAAGGATTTGGATTTGTATGTAACAACATTTGAGGTTGAAATTAGGGGGGAGTGCTCAAATGTGTAATTTCCCCTCAAATGAAAAGTAAAGGCATAATAGAGGACTCCAAAAATTGTTGGATTACCGAATAGGGTTAGGTTCTAAAAGGAATTTATGTTTAGATAATTCTAGAAAAGTCTATTTGTCTTATGTTAGCTAATTTATATGTTTTCTAAAATAATCAAAGACCTTTATGAAAGAAGCACAATGTAATGATTTTTTGTTGATCAAGGAATAAAATGATTTTATAATTTCTTTAAGTGCCTATAGTGTGTATTCTATGTTTAATTATCATTGTAAATCCAATCCATCTGCCCATCCATTAGTTTGGTATCAGAGCCAGGTGGACAAAATTGTTGACTAAAGAGGAAGTGATGTTTTGTCGCTACTAAAATATGGAGGATTGATTTGGTTATAGAAAAGACAATTATTTCGAAGAAGACCACACAAGAAGTGTTGAGTTGCTATGAGAAAAAGGAAAAATGGCAAGTTAGCAGGAAAACACATAATTGAGAACAACAAAATCAGTGGAAAGAAGACTTTTCATAAAGATTATGAAGGAACCAAAGTGTTTGCAAAGCACAGAAGAAATGACACATGGAAGAACATAAGGTATGGTGTGAATTCTTATAATTATTTAATGACATTTGAGAAATTATTACATCAGAAGAATATTGTGAGGATTTTAGTTATCTAAAGTTTGTTTGAAGTTGTTTGAAGATTTAATTCTATAATGAAAAAGGAATTTATAATTTTTCAAAAGAAAGAGTAAAGTGTGTTAAATTGTTGATTTCAATGGGAAAAGCTATAGAATTTAGAAAAAGAAGGAAAATAAGTTAGAAGAAGAATTAGTGATGGTGAAGAAAGAAAATGCAAGATTATTGTGTGGAAAAGATATTTTGCAAAAGGAATTGGAAAAAGTAAGAAATGAAATGGGAGAAGAAAAGTCTAAATTGTTAAAAGAAAATACTGTCTATATAGAAGCAATTGAAGTGCTAGAGGATGGGCTAAAATTTGTGGAAGAAGTACATAATTGATAGGTGAAGGAAACATGCAAGTTTAGAGAGAAAAATAAAGAATAAGAAGAAAAGTTAAATTTATTTGATGATGTTGAGAAAATGAAAAAAGTTTTAGAATAAAATGTGAAGAAAGTAGAAGAGGAAAATAGTATGTTAAAGAAGAAATTGTCTACTCTAAAACAAGAGAAAGAATGTTTGAATGTGAAACCATTTGTATGTGATCTATCATGTGACACAAATGATTTGAGTAATTATGCAATTGAGAAATGTGATTTTGCTAAAGGTGAAAGTGTTTGTAATGAAAAGTGCAAGAAAGAAAATGACAAGAATTTTTCAATTTTTGTTAGTTATGATAATAATAGTGTTGGTTTGAAGATTATGTATAGAATGGGTTTCAAAGGTAAAGGTCTAAGAAAGCATGAGAAAAGAATGAGGAATCTGATTGAGCCTATAGTTAGGCCAAAATATGAAGGTCTTGGATATGCTACAGATAATGGAAAGATGAATAAAGGTTCAAGAGAATTAATTGAAGGAATAAAGATTGTGCAATTTTTACACTGTAATAGGAAATTGCATAGAAAGGATAGGTGTTGGGATTTAAATATTTTTAGTATTTGTGGCTTAAAAATTCATTGTGATAAGACATGTTGGAATAGAGATTGTGAAAATGATTCTATGTTAGGTTGTATAAAATGGATTGTGGATTGAGCTATGGATAAAATTGGCAAAGAATTGCAAGAATGATCAAAGGTTTATTTAGGTACAAATATTCAAGTGTAAGAAGGAATGCAACAACATTGGGAAACATAATAGAGCAAGGCATCAAAGAAGCAAAAAGGTTCTTAATGAACCTTGTCACTGACATTTGTGATAGATGAGACAAGATTATTAGTGGATCCTATGAAAAGAGGAAATCATTCGCAGCAAATTTCTTAGAAATTGTTTGTAGAAATTAATGGCCACAGCCCCAGAGGACACTATTCATGAACACATTAATGGATATGAAGATTATTGAAAAATAGCATTTTGGCATCAGACAAAAGAAAGGATTTGGATTTGTATGTAACAACATTTGAGGTTGAAAATAGGGGGGTGAGTTAGAATGTGTAATTTCCCCTCAAATGAAATGTAAAGGCATAATAGAGAACTCTAGAAATTGTTGGATTACCGAATATGGTTAGGTTCTAGAAGGAATTTATGTTTAGATAATTTTAGAAAAGTCTATTTTTCTTATGTTAGCTAATTTAGATGTTTCTGGAAACAATCAAAGACCTCTATAAAAGAGGCACAATGTAATGGTTTTTTATCGATCATGCAATGAAATGATTTTATAATTTCTATAAGTGCATGTAGTGTGTATTCTGTATTTAATTATCATTGTGGATCCAATCCATCCACCTCCTTTAGTGTAAACATAATGACTGGTTGATTGAACTTTTATTTTATTTGATAGGCCGAGAAAGAAAATAATTGAATATACAATATTTCGTATTTTGATATTTTCACCACATTCCAATACTAGGTAATAAACAATCTCAGCTAATTATTGGAAGATAAATAAATATGTTGGATTGTATTTAGATGATATATTTTTTATTATAATTTTGATTGAAGTGAATGATTGAATGCATTTGTATTTAACAAGTAATGGAAGAAAATAATTATATTGTAGACTAACTCGATCCCTCTTTAATATGTACATTATAATTTTTGAGAATAAACAACTACAAAAAATATGTAAAGGCTGAATAAATATGGTGAATAAATATGTTGGCTTGCTTCAGAAGATAATTATTAGTATAAATTTGATCTCATTTAATGATAATAATAATGACATTATAATTCATTTATCACATTGTAGACTAAGTTTTAATCATTTTCATAAATATATGGAAACTAAATATGAAAGAAAAGATTTTTTTTAAAAAAATTAATGTAAAGATAGCATAAACTTACTGTAGATTTTATAATCATGATATTTTCACATTGAGAATGATAAGGTATTTTTAGTATTTATCTCAAAGATTAAATAGATTATATTTTTCAAAATATAGTTTAGTCAGCACTTATGCATATTTTCTCTAATATCTATATGATAATTTTTGAATAATTTGAAGCTAAGGGTAATCCTAATTTCATTTTGTTTAAACTAGCCATTTTTCACTCCACTCTTAAAGAATATTGTATTTGTAAATATCATTAAGGTGGAAAATGAAAGAAAGGTTTTCTCAAATTCTAGATTAGAATATTTTTTGCATTTGTTTCAAAATTCGTAAAATGGAATTAGTATACCAAGCTTCTAATTTTCTCTCAAAAATAGATTTTCCTACTTCCTACTAACAAGGAGGAATTGAAAATCAAAAGATGGTTTTTTTTTTTGAGGAGGGTAAAAACAATATATTGGACTATATTTTTGGAGTTTGCCTACAACTCCAAGATTACATATAAAAATGTGTCTTCATGCTCATCTTCCACGAACCAGAAAAACCCTAATAAAGCTTATCTATAAAGAAGTTAAGTATTAGAATAACTTCATACACCATACCTAATGAAGAATAATGTAAAAAAAAATCTCTGATTATTTTTTTCCAGATTTTTAGATATTTAAAAATAACAATATTCACATTACACCATAACGATTTATCATAGATTTTGTAGTAATTTGAAATGTATAACACTCTTACTTAAACAAAGTGATCAAAAAAATACATCATGAACTAATCAAAAAGAGTTTGATATGAAAATAATTACCATAAAATTTAAAGGGAAAAAGAGATTCACCAAGATCAATACAAGAGGAAACAAAGAATTTTTGGAGGAGAAAAAATCCATTGTGAATAATATGAATGAGGTCAATGCCTAAAGAATAAGAGAGGGAGAGAAAATGAGAGATAAATGAAGCCATAAGTGAATTACAGGTAGTACATAGTAAGTGTGTGGTGTAGAGAATGAGAGAGGAGCATCTCTTATATAGAGATGAGAAGAGGAGTTATTTAGTGACTCCCAAGTACATGAATGTCACAATCATAAGCATGTACCAAGTGCCATAATCCTCTTAAGGAGGAATAAATTATTTTTCTTAATAAAGGAACTAAAAAATTTACATGTCCTCACACCTATACTAGAGGACAAAAATTATATAATAGATAAATTGGTTTATTACAATTAAATAAATAAAAAATAACAAGGAAAGATTATAAATTCCAACACCTCACTATAATATTTACTCGAGGATATTAAAATAAGGGGTATCAAACCCAAATTACAAAAAACAACTTGATATTTTTATATATAAGGAAGAAATTGAAATGTCATCAAATGTGTAGGTCTAGCATGGGTTCATTTTGTACATACATCTATGTAGAGCCAAGAGAAGTGAATGAGTCCTTTGAATGAGGCATATCTTCAAGTGGGTTAATGGTGCATAACATAGGAAAATGATAATGATGTCTTATATGTTCTTCATAGATGGATGTCCTAGAAAATAGAACAAGAAAAAATAATCTATTTAGAAGGAGATTTTCATCTTATATTCAAGTTAGAAAACCTTTTGAAATGTTAAAGATATCAGAAAATTTTGATAGAGTAACTAGAGATAGACTGAGAAATATGATCTATCACCACCAAAAAATGGAGTTAACCTAATATTGAGATAAAGTATATGCTCACACACACAGATATATATATATATATATATATATATATGTATGTATGTATGTATGTATGTATATATGTATATGTATATGTATATATATACACATATATATATACATACATACATACATATATATGTAAATGCATACATACATACATACATACATACATACATACACACATACATATATATATATATACATATACATATATATGTATGTATGTATGTATATATACATACATAAATATATGTATATATATATATATATTTACATATACATACATACATACATATATGTATATGTATATATATGTACATATATATACATACATACATATATGTATATATATATGTATATATATATACATATACATGCATACATACATATATATATACATATGTATGTATGTATGTATATATATGTACATATATATACATATGTATATATATACACATACATATATGTATATGTATATATATGTACATATATATACATACATACATACATATGTATATATATATGTATGTATGCATGTATATGTATACATATATACATATACATGCATACATACATATATATATACATATGTATGTATGTATGTATGTATATATACATACATACATATATATATATATATGTCTATATATATGTGTATATATATACATACATATGTACACACACACATATGTATATATATATGTATATGTATATATATATATATATATATATGTATATATGTATATATGTATATATATATGTATATATGTATATATATATATATATGTATATATATATGTATGTATGTATATATATATGCATATATATACATATATACATATATATACATATACATATATACATGTGTGTGTGTGTCTATATATGTGTGTGTGTGTGTTAAATATGAAAGTATTATCAATTTTTCCATCGAGGTAATATATTAATAAACAAATGAGCATAGAAAATGTCAACTAATGCCACCTGCATCAATCACAAGGTTATAGGTAGTCCTCTAATAAATCATCCCATTACATGCTAGTGATTCTTAACTCAATAACCTACATGACTCACAATATAAGAAATGAAGTATGTAGAACACTATTGCATTAGTATATTTATTAAAATAATATGATGAATGACAAAGATAACTCAGTAAACATGTGAATAAACACAAGATCATGATTTTTAAACATGTTTATCTAAACTAATAACAACATATTTCCTTCAAGATGGTTCGAATCAACTCAACATAGAGGAAAACTCCATGAATAACATACTCTTAATGAGGGAAAAATGAAGTGAAACTCTATATTCAAATCCTATTTTTAAAGTAGAACAAATATTTCAAAAAAGAGGGAAACTCCATATAAATATCATCTTGCATAGTGAAACAAATAGATCAAAATGGAGGGAGAATCCATAGAGATGTCACCTTTCAAAGTGGAACAAATAGAACCAAATAGAGGGAAACACTATATAAATATTATTTTTCAAAGTAGAACAAATAGAACCAAATGGAGGCAAACTCCATAGAAAGTGCGTACCATGATAGGATCGAGGGATACTCCATAGGTAAGATAAAAAAATATGTATGAGTTATTTTGAGGGGCTTATATGATATGAGTTAGATATAACTAAGGGGTTATTCATAGTTAACCTTGAAAAATTGGCTCCCTATGCATTGTATACAAAATCCAATAAATCCATATAAATCAATGGTATGAAAACCATAAAGTTCCAACATGAGCATAAATATATGCTATGAAAGCATAAAATTGCAACTATGCTCAAATCAATAAAGCATAGTAAGTTGGAAGATAATTGTGTATGAGAACTCATAATTTCAAATACTTTGTGGAACATTTAGCGATAAATTGGAAAAACAATGAGCAATATACAAATATATGAATATCAAGTAAACAAAATTATTGAGTGTGATCATATATATACTCCACCAAATATATCTAAAATATCATGATATGGAATCACACTAATATATTTATTAAAATCATAGAAAATACAATCATATATCTAACTAAAATGAAAGGCAAATGATTGATAGACCATAATGTTGTACTAGAGTCTATCAAATGATACCAACATAAAATAATAACTTTGAGGCCTTATAACATTACATTATCTATGCTCTCATTTTAGAATAAGCATAGTTATTGTCAAAAAATAGTTTGTAAAGATTGGAAATGTAATAGTGGTAATGCATCAAAATATTGTTAGGGATAGGAAAAACATGGTAATAATATGAAAATATATCATAGGATAAATTAAAGGAATAAACATAAATATCTCTCTCAGTTGCTATAGGAGTTTTTTCCAAAAAAACATTTTTTTTTCATGAAAAATATAATTAATTTAAGCTTGAACTAGAAGTTAAATAATCAATTCAATGGAATGTTAACCTTTTATATAAGAAATTTTATAAACCAGAGCATTACAATTAATAAATATTAAATACATGAATATAAAGAAGTTTACTGAATCTGAATCTTATTGAACAATATAAAATATTTTGAATTTATATTTTTGATAATATTTAAAAAAATAAAAATTAACAAGTGTCACATGGTGGCTAAGTACTAGTAACAAGTAGAGTAAGAATTATAGTATATTAATTTTAGTAATTAATTGAAAGATAAGTTTAATGTTCATTTAATAAAATTATCATGTTTTATTAGAAAATTATATTTAATATATAAGTATATATTTACTCTATAATAATAAGGAATTTAACATATAAATATAATTTTAGAACTTAGTTTAAATAGTTTTTAAAAATATTTTATTGCTACAATTTAAAATAATTCAAAATGTATAGTTATGAAAATAGTTTATTTGATAAATTTAAGGTTCAAATATGACTTGTGGAAAGATAATGAAAAATATTATGAAATTTATTTTAACTTAAATAAAAATAAATATATCCTTTATATAAATACATACATACATGTATGTATGTACGTATATGTGTGTGTGTATATATATATGTGTATGTTTGTATGTACACACACACACACACACACACACACACACACACACACACACACACACACACATGTATGCATATATGTATGTATGTATGTATATTTACATTATATATATTTATAAAATATATTATACACTAATACAAAAGTAAAAAATTTAGTGAATTTTAAAAGCAACTTTATAAAAATTGTCAAATTTTTATTTACCAAAATCATGCAATATAAAAAGAACTTTAAAATATGGTTAATTTTATTTACAAAAATCATGCAATATGGAAACAACTTAAACTCTCCACAATAAGACATCAAATAAGCTAGCCAATCAAATAATGAATAAGTGACTTTTCAAAATTAAAAGCTTTAAACATAATGAATTTCATGATATAAAATATAAAGTATATAGGAAGAGTGGGAGATTTTAATTAGTTTATAGATGTAATTTTAATCATTGGTTTAGTAGCATTATTCAAAAAGTAATACAATAGCACTTAGCCTATCAGCAAGTACTAGTAGGATTATACATGAAATATTATATTAATTATATTATAAGAAGTAAATCTAGTAATTATAAACGTGAATGGATAGAAGAGGAGTACTAGAGTATATGCTATTGAAAAACTATAGTAGTATGAGATTTAGTGCATAGTCAGCTGCATAAAGAAGTGCATAAAGAAGTGGATCTAATTGCATGTAAACATAGCCATATATCAACATAAAGAATTGGATTTAATTACATGTAGAAATAGCTATATATCATCTATGTAGCAGAACGTTGATGAAAAGCAAAGTGGAAGATTATGTATGGGCATTAGCTACCTAGTGGTGCATTTCGTTATGCTTTCGGTTCAACTATTTCACTAACTAGATCTACTGAATATGGCTCTAAATCTATTGGTGCCTATGTATAATTGGTTCTTTAACTCATGGACCCCCTAAAATTCTAAGGGAAACATCTAGAGTGGATTACATGAGCTTGTAGATAGGCACAAACACTAGTAGAATTAGATTTAGGTCCAAGGCTCATGTATCTCCAAACATATAAACTACTTGGCCTCTACATGTTGAGCTGATTTTTCACCAATATTATTGAACATCAATGCCTAACATGTTTAGGTTGGGAAATCATATACAATATATATATATATATATATATATATATATATATATATATATATAAGGCTTCTTATGTTGAGCTAATTTATTTGATGAATGAGACAGCTAGGAGACATATTTCCATTAGACACATTGTTATTTCAACCATTTATTTTTTGATTGCTGATTTCAAAATAGAAAATCATAGTAAGATGCATAACTATCTTTTGATTTCAATGTCCATGTTTTTCAATACCTCAAAGCCAATTAAAGTTTGATATTAATGTATTAACAAAAGATCTAAAGGCATTGGGAATAAATGTAAAAGATAGTCAAGTGGCATTAAAAAGAAATTACTTGGCCCATACTAGTAGGCATTACATAACTATAGATTTCGTGTCCAAGCATTGCTAAAAGAATGGGATATTGAATGACCTAGATATTTCACCATCATAAGAATGCACCCAAACATGAAAAATCTAAAGATCCAATACCTATTTAACAAGTGAACAAATTTCACTTACTCACATAGAGTTAATATGTCACAAGAGTTGAAATCCCCACTACATTTAGCAAATATGTCACAAGTCCATTTCTGGAAAGTAAAACAACTTCATCCTTGCCATCAACATCTTTAATTAAAATCCTCTAGTGATGCTGAAATGTGTCTTTGCACTAATATCCACTGCACTTTACTAATCTCTCAACAACTTCTCTCATGCAAGATTGCTTGTAAGGTAACCTATTAGTATAGACCAAATCCAAATGTAAAGAACAAATCATTTGTTCAATATAATTATCTCCCACCATGTCATCATCAAAGACTCCCATGTCTTCCCCACTCATCAAAATTATATTTCATATGCACCTCACCAATCACTATCTTTCCACTCACCAATTCTAATATCACCACTGTGAAATTGTATACATCACTTTTCTCATTCACCATTAACCTTTTTGCATGTTATGCATCACAATTATAAAAGACATAAAAAAAGATAAGATAATTTGTGAAAAATATATTAAACACGATAAGATAATTTGTGCAAGAAATCTAAGTTATCTAATTTGTGCATGAAAATTAAGTTAACTAGATGTGAGAGAGATTTTTCACACTTGGGGCTCTGTATCCATGTGGCCCTACATAACTAGACACCATGAACTCATACTACTATTTTCTTACCCCTTTGTATACCCCAAAATCTGAAATGTTGGTGGATTTCACATCTCTGTGCAATATGTGAAAAATAAATCACAACTTCATAAAATTTTGCTGGAAAACAACTAAAGTCGAGTGGCATACTTGCTTAGCACAAGAGGGTGCTGAGTGATAGGAGGATAGTGCCAAGTAAGCTTGGCACATGAAGGATCCAAGTATGCTTGGCACTTAGGGAAACTTGACACAATGTATGCTGAGTGTGCTCAGCAACAAAGGATGCTGACTAAGATCAACAATAGAGGATCTTGAGTGAGCTTGGTCACCTTTGCAAGGTGATGCTTGGCAATAAAGTATGCCAAGTGATCTCAGTACAAACTCCATAGAAGAATCCTAGTCAAAGACTAGACTAAATGAGTAGTATAATAGGCTGCCATTAAAAATGCAGAGCACTAAAGGATGAAGATTTCAAATGCAAAATATTATTTCATGTTAAATAGAAAAGAAGGAACAACATAGTTTAGTATGCTTTCTTGCTTTCTATTCAAATAAGATAAAAATATTATGAAATCTAAGAGCATTTGACTTCAACTAGATGAAACCTAAAAACTTCAAATTGATAAAACTTTAAACTTTAAACTTACAACTCTAATGGTTGCATACAACAATGCCTAGAGAAATCACTGCTTCACATGTCAAATCAAAATGAACTTACAAAATAACAAGAAGAAATACTTGCAACTGCAGACACAAAACTAACTTCCTTTTGTTTTCTGAAGTTTGACTTGATTTGTTAATCGATTTCCTTCTTTTCTCTATGCTCTTGCACTTCTCTTCTCTATAACTAATTCAATCCCTCTCTTCAACTAATCGAATGAAATAGATTCATTCCTTTTGTCTCTTGGAAAAAACATTTTCCCTCTCATATCAAATTCAAAGTCACCTAACTATATTCAATATTTTTTAGAGTTTTGCAGGCCATCAAGGTGGTAGGTGGGCATTTATCTCCAAGGGAAAATGACCTACTACATTAAATATTTCAACATTCCCACTTTGTCTTGAGCCAAACAAAGAAAAGGGTCACTCCTGATCTGAATCAACTACACCAAGACATTTTGTTAGGTGTAGAAAAGTTCCAATGCCTAAAGGCTTTGTAAAGATGTTTGCTAACTACTGCTGAGACTTACAAAATTCCATCTTGATATCCCCATTCTCCACCAACTCTCTAATAGAGTGATATATGATCTCTATGTGCTTGCTTCTCCCATGGAAGACTAGATTCTTAGATAGTGCAATTGAGAAGATGTTATCACAAAAGATTGTGGTTCCACTCTCTTTCCTTTAATTTAAATCTATCAAAATCCTCCTTAACCAAATAACTTGACATGCTACTGCATTTTTTGCTATGTATTTAGCCTTGGTTGTAGATTGAGCAACAATAGGTTTCTTTTTGGATGCCCATGAAATTTCACCCGATCCCATATGGAACATGTATCTGGAAGTGCTCTTCCTATCACCTAAAATTCTAGCCCAATCACTATCCATGTAACCAACCAACTTGAAGTCACTTTACTTAGTTTACAAAATCCCAAATCCCTTGGTACCATTCACATACCTTAGGATCCTCTTTCCTACTTGCCAATGGGAATCCTTCAGTGTTTCCATAAATATGGAAATCAAACTTGCTAAATGCATTATGTCTAGCGAGTTGCAGTCAAATACATCAAACTTCCAACCATACTTTTGTACAGTGTCGGATTCACAATTTTGCTACAATCTTCCTTGCTCAACTTCAAACCTACTATTGTTCGTGTTGGGACTGCTTTGCTATTCTGCATTTTGAATTTCTCTAAGATCTACCTTGCATATTTTTCTTGAGAGATGAAGATTCCATCATGCATTTGTTTTACTTCTATGCCTAGAAAGTACTTCAAGACACCTAGGTGTGTCATTTCAAATTCATTCTTCATGGCCTCTTTGAAATCATCAGTTAGGAAATTTTCATTTCTAGTGAATATTAAGTCATCTAAATACAAGACAACAATCAACATATTTCCATTTGCTACCTTGATGTACAGTGTGGGCTCACCATCACTTTTTCTAAAGCCATTGCTCATCAAATATGAGGCAATCCTATTGTACCATGCCCATGGAGCTTTTTTGAGCCCATAAAGATCTCTCTTCAATCTATAAACTTTATGTCCTTGACCTACAACTTCATAACCAGGTGGTTGCTCCACATAAACTTCTTCTTTCAATACACCATTCAAGAAGATGGACTTCACATCCATGTGATATACCTTCCATTTGTGTTGGGTTGCAATTGCTATGACAATATGCATGGTTTCCATTCTTGCAACTGGTACACATGTCTCATCATAATCTCTACCATACTACTGCTTGTACCCCTTGACCACTAAATGTGCCTTATGCCTATCTATTTTCCTTCAACATTGCACTTGGTCTTGTAAACTCACTTTCACTCCAATTACTTGTCAAGATGTCTTGCAGAAGAGAGATTCCTAAGTTGAATAGAAAAAACTTCAAAGCATGGTAGGAACTCATGAAGTTGCATTTGGGAACCATTAGAGATATCTAGATTGTATCTAAATAGAGGGAATATCTAGGTCAGTTCAAGCTCATTTTGTAATTAGTCTTGTTGGATCTTGGGCCTTTTTATTTTATGCTACATGCCCCAAAGGTTCTCATAGTAGATCCATGTTGAGCTGATTTTTCATCAATATTGTTGAACACCAATGCCTAACATGTTTAGGTTGTGAAATCATATATATATAATATATATTTTTATAAGGCTTCTTATGTTGAGCTAATTTATTTGATGAATGAAATTATGCAAAATTATTTATGCATTTTAAAGAATTTTAGGTAAGTTAAAAGAAATTATAAAATAGTGAGGAGACATATTTCCATTAGACACATTGTTATTTCTTGACCATAGATTTGTCGATTGCTGATTTCAAAATAGAAAATCATAATGAGATGCATAACCATATTTTGATTTCAATGAACATGTTTTTCAATTCATGAAAGCCAGTTAAAGTTTGATATTAAGGTATTAATAAAAGATCTAAAGACATTGGGAATAAATGTACAAGATAGTCAAGTGACATTAAAGAGAAATTACTTGGACCATAAAAGTAGGCATTACATAACTATAGATTTCATGTCCAAGCATTGCTAAAAGAATGGGATATTGAATGACCTAGATATTTCACCATCACAAGAATGCATCCAAACATGCAAAATCTAAATATCCAATAGCTACTTTAAAAGTGAACAAATTTCACTTACTCAACTAGAGTTAATATGTCACAAGAGTTGAAATCCCCACTGCATTTAGTAAATATGTCACAAGTCCATTTCTAGAAAGTAAACAACTTCATCCTTGCCATCAACGTCTTTAATTAAAATCCTCTATTGATGTTGAAATGTGCCTTTGCACTATTCTCCATTGTGCTTTACTAATCTCTCAACAACTTCTCTCATGCAAGATTGCTTCTAAGGAAACCTATTAGTATAGACCAAATCCAAATGTATAGATCACATAATTTATATTCAATATAATTATCTCCCACCATGCAATTGTCAAAGACTCCTATGTCTTTCCCACTCATCAAAATTCTATTTCATATGAACCTCACTAGTCACTCTCTTTCCGCTCACCAATTCTAATATCACCATTGGATAAAACTACAAAGTTGTGTCACGTTTTAGGTTGACTTATTAGAATGACTGAATTTGAGTATTTCTATAATGTTGAGTTTTTGGAATAGATTGTGTGATGAAAAATCTCTACACAATCTATTCCAAAAACTCAACATTATAAATCATGGATTGTGGAAATCTGATTGCATTAATTGAGTATTTCTATCTAAAAGTCAATTTTTTTGAAACATATGATCTAGATATATTCATTCTAGCTAAGTTATATATGGTCTCACACTTTTTCAATTAGAAAAGTCCATTAAATTCATGCTTTATACTAGTTTGTATCCAATTACTAAAGAAATAAAATTATTTAGAAAATGACATTTCAATAACTCTATCTATTTCTTATGATTTTTTTTAATAACTTATAAACACCATTTTATAGATATCAAAGTCAAGAATATTCTCATATAGAATTTATAGTATTTTAAATAAATATAGTACATTGTAATTTAAAAATTCTACGTGCATGTATTTTAACACTCAAAAAGATCTCAATTTTGAGATTTTTTTATAAAATAAATTGTATCAAAAAAAATTCAAAACTATATTACATTCTAGAAGAGAGAGTCCTCTTCTAAAATGCATAATTTTTCTTCTGGTTAGAATAGATTTGTTGTGAAAAATGTGGTGGGAGATGAAAACTATCAATTTCAGGTGTGTTGAAATTTGAATTATTATAAAAGATAAAATATAGGTCTAGAGCCAATTTTTATTTTTTATTGTTCTAGCTATATATGTTATCTACAAAATAGTATAAGATCAAAGGGAAATAATTTTATTTCCATATAGTTTTGTGGTGGGAACTAGACCCCTAATTTTTAGCATTTTTTAGCAACTAAAAAATTACATATAAAAATTTAAAAAATTCTTCAATTCTTATTCCAAATAATTATTAAAATTTATAATCCTAAAATTCTTCCATTTCTACACATTTCATTAGTTTATGTCATTTTCAAATTCTAAAATAATTATACCAATATTATGTCATTGAAGTTGAACAATTATACTTTTTAAAGCTTTTTCCTTTACAAAAAGGTGACAATGATTTGTTCTTTTACCCCACTGCTAAACTATATACATCACTTTTTTCATTCACCATTAACCTCTCCTGATATTATGCATCACAATTCTAAAAGATATAAAACAAGATAAGATAATTTGTGAAAAGATATAAAATGAGATAAGATCATTTGTGCAAGAAATTCAAGTTATCTAATTTGTGCATGAAAATTAAGTTAACTGGAAGTGAGAGTGATTTTTCACACTTGGAGCTCTATATCCATGTGGCACTATGTAACTAGACACCATGAACTCATACTACTTCTTTCTTACCCCTTTGGATACCCCAAAATATGAAATGTTGGTGGATTTCACATCTCTGTGCAATATTGAAGGGCAAAAATCATGATAAGTTTGGAGCCTCTCTAAGTCTTTTTAAAAATCTATATTTCATTCAAGTTTTCTATGCACATTTTTTGTGGCTTATCCATTCCCATTAATTTATTGGAAAAATATCATATTTACATTTGCAATGACTTTGAGAGAATCTTCTCAAATTTTATTTTTACCTATTCTACATTCAATATAAGCCCTAAGACTGCAGTTTTTGATATAATAAAATATCTAGTAAGTCACTACTTTTGCTACATAAATTTTTTTGGTTTAAATCACACAAGTTTATTCAACTAATATGCAAGAGGGCATGGCCAATGTTGAATGAGGTGATCCCTGCTAGAACTAATTGTAATTGCTATGTTCTGGGACAAAATATTGATTCTAAGTGATGAATCTGAAAATGCATATGAATGCAATTTAGGCTCCTACCATTTTCTATATCTATCACATGCAAAAAACACTTGGAGAGCATGGCAATAAATCCATGGATATCAAGAAAGTATGAAAAGCCACATATAATGTCTTGTGCAGAGAACAAATTGCCACTGTCTAGGGGGGCTATTTTTGGGTGAATTTTATGGCCATAAGAAAAAACAAAAGAGTACCACTAAAATGGATGTAGACCAATGAGATGCTAGAAAATTGAAGACAAAAATATCAAAAAATTGAAAGTGGCTTGAAAATTGTACAATTTTGTGGGATTTGTTTTTTATTTATGCAACTCGAGAGACTTGGTTTAATGTTAAAGTTGAGTGAAAACATTAGTCAATCATAAATTTTTAAGTCAACCTTAAAACCTAATAATTAATGTTTCCTTTTTGACATAGATATCTCGCTGTAGTACCAATAAATGCTAAAAATTATAGCAACCCAATTGTTATTGCCTTTGTCTCTCTCATTTTAAACCTTTTTATGTAGTGCAGTCAAAATACATATGCTACCAAATTTATTCTTTTAAATTTTGTGATATTTTTTAACTCTATAAAAGTATTACCAAATTAGCAAAATATAATTTTATAATCTTTTTTTGAAGGTTCTGTAGACTCTGCATGGCAGTTTTTGAGTTGCTTACTATTTTTATGTTTTTTGAACTTATTTTCTAATGCCACATTTCTAAAGTTCCAATCGTGATGACCCTTATCATTGACTTCTTCAAAATTTGAATTTTTTTATTTTAACTAATCACATATACATCATATTTCTAGAATATATACATAATGACTTGTATGGGAATAATAGATCTCTGTTCTTTGTTGAAGATTAGGTGATTATGTCTATGTTTGAATAATGTGTTCTTGTTGAATCACTTTTTTCAGCATGTTTTTCACCCACTTGCTTCAATGGAGGTCATCGACTATGCTATAAATGTAAGGAAACTTAGGTGCCGAAATAGCTTCCTACACTAATCTCTTAAGGAAAGTATGGTGCAAATCCTTTCTAAATTTTTACACTTGCAAATTCAATATCATATAAACAACAATATTGCAGCCAACCATGCATACAGAAAATAGATAAAGAAAGAAACACGTAACACAAAGATTTTTCGGTGGGGAAAAACCTATCGGTAAAACAACCCCACCCCTTCAAAACCTACACAATGTATTATCTTCATTACAAGGTTACAATAAACTTGCAATGCAAGTTCAACAACAAAAATAGAAGACTCCAACAGCACTTCAGTACCTGCACACTCTCCTCTTCCTCTCTCTTGCATTTACAACATGCAATATTGCTTTTATGAACATCTTAAGACCAAACAAAATGCCCACAAAGGAGATCAGAAATTTTCATGGCTCAACCACCAAGAACCATGCACAATGCCACATGTACATGCAATACCAAGAAAAGGGCATCCATCCCTTGAATAGGCAATGATAGCTTGTCATAAAATCTGCCAAAAATAGTGGTCACAAGAGAAGTGTAAGGGAATCCATCATACCAACCTATTTTTGGCATATTCTCTTACACACACCAACCACTCATTCTTGGGCACCCAAATAAGCCCCATCTCATAAGATGCTCTTACACCTGTCATAGCTCGTTCTTTAAATAGCTCTTACACATCATAGGAATCCATCATAACCATTTCAGCCATGATCTCCTTCACACACTTCAAGATGCTGACACATGTAAGTGATCAACATGCCAACTAGACATGTACACTCACATTTACATATTATTTGCAAAAAATACTTTTTACAAAACAAATAATAAGAATAGGAATTATCCAAGGTTGAGACACCTTATTCCTAACATTCTCCCACTTGTCGAACACCTTGTAAGAGCAATAGGAACATAACAAGAATTAACTGCTATAGGCCAAAAGGCCCATAGACTCTGAACACCATCTGAACTTCTCTGTGCCCACTGGTTTCATTAATGCATCTGCAACATTCTTCACAGTATCTACCTTCTCCAAATTTACCTTTCCATCTTCCACCATATCTCTCACAAAGTGAAACTACACATCAATGTGCTTCATTCTGGCATAGAAAGTTGGTTTCTTTGCAAGGCAAATAGCGCTTTGACTGTCACACCAAATAGTAATCTGTTCTGCATCAACATCAACATCAGAACACAATCTCTTAAGCCAAATGGCTTCCTTACAAGCATGAGTAGCAGCCATGTACTTAGCTTCTATAGTGGATAAAGCAACAAAAGGTTGTCACTTGCTCATCCAATTGATGGCACCACCAAACATAGTGAACACATAAGTACTGGTGGATCTCCTATGATCAATATCACTTGCCCAATCTAAATCCACAAACCCATGAATACAAATTGAATGCGGAGATCCATAAGAGTTACCATGATAACATATGGAGTAATTTGATGTACGCCTCAAATATTTGAATACTTGCTTAACTACATCCCAATGTACCCATCTAGGATTAGCCATAAACTAACTCAGGACTCCCACTGCTTGGGAAATGTTTGGTCTAGTACAGACCATAGCATACATAAGACTGCCAACTACACTAGCATAAGGTACTCTACTCATGTCCTCCATCTCACTAGGAGATTTTGGACAATCATCTACAGATAATTTTGTTCCCACATGAATAGGAACACATAGTGGTCTACAATCTATAATGCTGAACTTGTCCAACACAGACTTCACATACTTACTCTGACTCAACCAAAATTTTTTGTTAGACCTGTCTCTACTCATTTTCATAGCCAAGATGTACCTAGTTGCCCCAAGATCTTTCATCTCAAATTGTGCTGAAAACTAAGATTTAAAATCAGAAATCATACCCTTACCCTTCCCAAACAGCAACCTATCATCAACATATAATGCAATAGTAAGAAGGTGATCATTTTCAACTCTGAAATAAACACAATGATGTGATTTCGATCTTACAAATCCAATTGACAACACAAAGACATCAAACTTAAGGTACCAAATCCTAGGAGATTGCTTCAAACCATATAGATATTTCTTTATTCTACAAACTAAGGATTCTTTACCTTTAACAATATAGTGCTCAGGCTGTGACATATAAATCTCTTCCTCCAAGTCACCATGAAGGAAAGTTGTCTTCACATCCATTTATTCTATCTCTAAATCATATGATGCAGCAAGAGATAATAAAGATCTAATGGATGTCAACTTTGCAACATGAGAGAATATTTCATGATAATCTATTCTCTCTACCTGTGAATACCCCTTTGCAACCAATCTAGCTTTGTAACTTTCAACACTGCCATTTGCATAGAATTTCTTCTTGAACACCCATTTATAGCCAACAGATTTTCTCCCTTTAGGCAAAGGTACAAGGTCCCAAGTTTTTTTTTTCTCTAATGAAGCCATCTCATCATCCATAGCCTGAATCTAGGAACATGCATCTTCCATGCCCAAAGCCTCTTTCATAGATCTAGGCTCATTAGTGTTAGTAATCAAAGCAAAGGCACAACTGGAATCTAACATAGAATAACCAAACCTTTCTAGTTGCTTTCTTTCTCTCATGGATCTACTCAAGGGCTGAGGTTGAGGTTGTTCTTCCTCTTCTTCTAAACTATCAGAGCTACTAGAGCTCTCCTCATCATTAGACCCAACATGGTCTCTTTATTCAGTCTTCTTAGGGGTAGGAGGCAACTGAACAACATCTTTTTTCTTTTCTTTTTCATGTGGTTGTAGCACAATAGGAGAAGATGTTAGCTCTCTAAAACTAACATTTCTACTATACAACACCTTACTAGTCACAGGATCCCAAAGCTTGTATCCTTTCGCACCAGCACTGTACCTGATGAAAATACATTTAACAGCTTTATTTTCCAACTTAGATATTTTCTCCTTTGGAACATGTGCATAAGATTCACAACCAAAAAGATGAAGATGTCTAATTGAAGGCTTCTTAATAGACCACACCTCCATGGGTGTCTTACCAACAAGGACTGATGTAGGAGATCTATTAACCAGATAGCAAGTAGTGGTCATAGCTTTGGCCCAAAACCTTTGTTCTAAACCAGCTCCACTAAGCATACTCCTAACCTTCTCCATCAGTGTCCAGTTCATTCTCTCTGCAACTCCATTTTTCTCTGGGGTATAAGGACTTGTCTTATGCCTCTC
Source organism: Cupressus sempervirens (assembly GCA_028749045.1). Lineage (NCBI taxonomy): Eukaryota > Viridiplantae > Streptophyta > Pinopsida > Cupressales > Cupressaceae > Cupressus > Cupressus sempervirens. Next base: position 204,131,968 of record CM053789.1, read on the forward strand.
GATACATTGTTCTTTACAGAACTGTTCAAACTTTGCTGAGCAAAACTCACCACCATTGTCAGTTCTCACACACTTAATCTTCTTACTAGTCTAATTCTCTACAAGGGCTTTAAATTCCTTGAATCAACTAAAGACTTGTGTCTTACTTTTAAAGAAATCAATCCATGTCCTTCTACTATAATCATCTATAAAAGATACAAAAAATACAGAATTGGAGATTGAAGAAACTTTTACAGGACCAAATACATCAGAACGAAGAAGATCCAAAACATCAAAAGATTTGTGAGAACTAGAGTAAAACTGAACACAATTTTGTTTACCATAGACACAGTGTTTATAGAAGTCAAACTCGAGATTGCAATCATTTAACCCCTTAATGAGATTTTTATTTTTCAAGGTTCTGAGACCCTTTTCACCAATGTGACCAAATCTCAAATGCCATAACATTCTCTTTTCTGCAAGAAGCTTACCTTCCAAAGTGTTTGCATTTCCATTAGAACCAATAACCATAGTATTCTTCACTGTTCATTTAGATGGTGAGGATGAAGAACTATTATGTTGAGATAATGGGTGTTGCACACATTGCATAATATTGTTATATTTTTTTATTTTATTTTATTATGTAATGTTGTGCCTAGATGGATGTGCAACATGTAAAGATTCTCATGGAATATTTTTGATGAGTTGTATTGTAACATTGTGAAAATATTTCATGTAATTATTTAATATTGGGGAAAAAAGAATTAAATGCCCAATATTAAATGTGGGGTCAGTGGGTTAGGTAGCACATGGTTTTAGCACATGGTTTATGTAATACCACTTGGTGGTTTTGTGGCACTTGCTACTATATAAGTAGCCACAAGGGTAGTTGTTGTAGGTGAAAGAGTGACAAGGAGAAGACAAAAGACAAGAGTCGAGTGGGACAAGGCTTGACAGGTTAGCCAAGGGAGCATTTGTGAAGGTTGGAAGCATGGCATGGGATGTGTGGATTCATGCTTGTTCACATAGTTTGCTCAATTGTGGCTATGGCCATGAAGGCTTCCATGGTTGTATGGCAATAGTATTTTTTCTGAATAATACATGGTGATGGATGCTTTTGGAGGCTGAGTTTTTTCCTTCAATGAGGGTTTCCCAAGGTATATCTTGTGTCACATTTTGTGGGTATGTTGTCTATTCTCTTGCATGTGGATTTTAACTCTGTGTTTATTTCAGATCTATTATGGGTTATGTGGAAACAGTTATATTCTTTATTGCCAAGTTTCCTTACAAGTGGTATCAGAGCTATGGTCTTATTATTGTAACCCTAGATTGAATCCATGGGAATGCATGAGAGGATAAAAGAAAGGGCAAGATATATGAATGATTTATTGTAGATCTAAGGGTTTTGGATTTGCTGTTATGATGGGATGTTAAAAGATTTGGGCATGAGAAATTGTTGGACAAAAATATTTTTTCGGATGTTTCATTTAAATGAGAGTTTTGGAGAGTAGCATGCAGAAATGACCTCCTGGGTAAAAATAAACCTTACCATTGGATCCGAGTCGACATTTCCATAAATTTTGATATATAATATGCCCTAGTTTGGCCATGTTCAGAGGAAATGAAAGAGTTTTTTAGTTTCAGCCCATGACGGCCGTCAAATTTAATCCCATCAAAATTTTCGTCACTGAAAAAAAAAATTAAAAATGAAAAATCATACTGAAAATTGTAAAAAGACTGTCATAGTAAAACGACCATAACTTTCTCTCAGAATATCAGATTTTAGAGTTCTTATAGGTGTTGGAAAGCTAATTTAGAGCACTACAAGATGGTGTAGGTTTGGTTCTATGATTTTGATATTTTGTTAGGTTTTAAGAGCCTTAAAGTCAGATTTTATTTATTTTGAGCACGGATTGGGGCATAACTTGGGCATACGAAGTCAGATTTTGGACTTCAAGTAGTCAACGGAAAGCTCTTGGAGAGCTCTACACATTGGTTTAGATTTGGTGCAGGTTTGGCATGATTTATTTGGTGATATATTTATCTGAATAGTTTATGGTATATATTTTGACTATGGTAACTTATGAGTTTATCGCATTGGAAATTTAAGATTTGATGTCATTGTATACTCAATTCATATTTCAGATTGGTCTCATGATGATATGGTTATCAGTGTTTGGTTTGGATATGCATGATGACTTGTTGGGTCTACAAGTTGTGTAGTATTGTAAGCGGTCTATACTTACAGGTTGCATTTATAGCTTGGTTATGGGTTGTCTTTGCCCATTGATCTTTCATTATTGATGCATATTCAAATTGGTGGCTTGGATTTGGGTTGTCTATGCCCTAAGTCACATGATTTACTATTTTCTTCATGTAGAAGGGATGAGATGTTGTTACCAGGTACAATCATAGTGGAAGATTGCGGTTGACTATTTTATGCTGACAGGTTGGACACTTTGAGAGCCAGATGCTCAGTTCATGGATGTGATCATGGTGTCATAGATTTTGGCATGACATGATTGGTTATACAGGTACATCCTTGATGTTTATTAGCTTGGATTTTTTGATTTAGTGATGGTGGTACATCTTCTTGGTTGAGGATCATGGTTATTCAGTTTTTCTTTTGAGGAGCTCATAATGTGCACTTTGAGTTCTTTTATGGTTTGATGCCTTGGTTGATTCTCATGGTTAGAGGATGGTATTTTCATCATGATGTCATGGATAGATTGGATACACGGTTTAGTGGGAGCTTGTGATAGTGATGGGGTGACAATGCAGGATTAGTTCTTTGGTTTGGTTTATATCTTCTTGGTTTGGAGAGGATGGATTTTATGATGCCATAGGTGACTTGGTACCACAGTTGAGTGGGATTTTTTTTGGCATTGATATATTTATTGAGTGTTTGCAGATGTTTGAGGTTTGTCTTAGATCCTATTGCTGCAGAAGCATCTTTGACATTTGCATGGTGCACTTGTTATCTTCATGGTGTGTGAAGGTGGTTAGATCTTGAGGACTCATGGAGTTCTTGGTTATCTTCATGGTATGTGGAGATGGTTCTTCCTGGTATGTGGAGATGGTTTTCTTCATGGTGTGTGGAGATGGTTGCATCTTGAGGACTCACACGGTTCTTGGCAAACGTGTGGTTTATATTTTTTTATTTGGCATGTTATCCTTGGTATGAGGATGGTTTCATTATTATGTCATGGTATACTCTTGATACGCGTTTAGAGTTGTGACATGTTATAGTATGTTCATGTGGAGCATGTTATCTCTTTAGTTGAGATGGTAAGATCATTTTCTCATGTTTATGTTCCTAAGGCCATGGTTGGAACTTGGACATTGATCTTGGTTTAGTTTCTTGGTATTGAGTACACTGATCATAAGCTGGATACTTCATGATATTGCTATGTTGCATTTGGAGTTGGCATGGATTGATTGGTTACAGGTGCTCATGGATACTTAGAGATGGTGGTGATGCTGATTTCTCTTGAATTAGAGAAGTATTTGTTGGGACGGTTGATGGTTTCAGCAGGAAGTCCGAGGGGTAGTCACCTGATATGGACTTGAGAGGAGATTTTTCTTAGATGAGTCTTGGTTGGAGACTTGGGTATCTTGATGAGCATTCTCATTTCCCACTCTTGGTCTACTCAGCGGTTTTCTACTTGAGAGGTATAGCCCATTATTTTCTCTCAATTGCATTATATTTATGTTTGTCTTTCATGGATATGGATCTTGAGCTATGGTACATGAGTTAGTTCTGGAAGGTTCATTTGAGAGATGGTTAAGCATTGGTTATCTCCATTTCCATATGTTGTTATGCTGGTTGAGTTTGGGAGATGGTTTTACATTGGGCATATTCCTTGGATTAGGAATGGTTATTCCTTGGTTTAGGAATGGTTTATGAGTTTGATATTCTTGTGAGAGGCTTACATCCATGATTAGTTATATGGTATGGTTTGGGTGTTGTTGAGGCTTCTTGTTGGGGTTTAAAGGAGGAGATCAATACTTGCACAATTTACATCTAGAGGTGTGTGTAGAAGGACATGATATAGGTTATGATTTGCATGGTTTCTCTAGTCTTGGTTATCTTCCTGGATGTTCAGTTTTTCTTACATTGGATTTGAGATTGTTGGAGATTATGATCATTGGTTTGTGCTCATGTATGTCATGTGAGAGATGACATGGTTATTTCTTTCTCTTTCCTTTGTTGGTTGTGGTGAATTTGAGAGACTATTGGAGACTTTTTATGAGAGTTGTTCTTGCAAGATATTGGTTTATGTATTGTGGATGTCCTTGATACTACATGGATTCACTTCTTTGAGATGTGTTGAGTGGATTGGTTATAGATTTGACATTATCTTTTGCAGTGGGAGCTTCTTGGTATATATGTGGCAGGTATTGCTCTTGAAGCTTGTGATTGCAGGTTGTAGATTGGATATGTCTGTGATATAAGATTCACTTGTTATACCTTTGAGGTATGGATAGTTGGATGGGTTTGACACTTTGCTATGGCTGCTATTTCAGCTATGGATATTTTGACAACTATGGATACATGTGATTACCTTTGGATCAAGTTTTTTGTGCTTAAAATTTTAGTTGGTATAGGATTTTATGATCTTCTAATGTGACAGGTTGGGTGGCTTTCTCTTTGGATGGCTTCTATGTATGTCCAGTGGTAGTGGCATAATAGGAGCTGAGATCATTCATGTTTGAGATGCTGGATACTTTGATTTTTTTGGGGGTACTAGGATGGAGAACTTGGTGTATTTTGATCCATGATGGTGGATGTGCTGGGAGGGATTGTTCCCTTGTTCATTTGTGTGGCTACGAATTGACCCTATGCAATGTATACAACAAGTGGGAGATTGTTGAGATAATGGGTGTTGCACACATTGCATAATATTGTTATATGTTTTTATTTTATTTTATTATGTAATGTTGTGCCTAGATCGGCGTGCAACATGTAAAGATTCCCATGGAATATTCTTGATGAGTTGTATTGTAACATTGTGAAAATATTTCATGTAATTATTTAATATTGGGGAAAAAAGAATTAAATGCCCAATATTAAATGTGGGGTCAGTGGGTTAGGTAGCACATGGTTTTAGCACATGGTTTATGTAATACCACTTGGTAGTTTTGTGAAACTTGATACTATATAAGCAGCCACAAGGGTAGTTGTTGTAGGTGAGAGAGTGACAAGGAGAAGACAAAAGGCAAGAGTCGAGTGGGACAAGGCTTGATAGGTTAGCCAAGGGAGCATTTGTGAAAGTTGGAAGCATGGCATGGGATGTGTGGATTCATGCTTGTTCACATAGTTTTCTCGATTGTGGCTATGGCCATGAAGGCTTTCATGGTTGTATGGCAATGGTATTTTTTCTAAATAATACATGGTGATGGATGCTTTTGGAGGCTGGGTTTTTTCCCTCAATGAGGGTTTCCCAAGGTATATCTTGTGTCACATTTTGTGGGTATGCTGTCTATTCTCTTGCATGTGGATTTTAACTCTGTGTTTATTTCTCATGCCCAAATCTTTTAACATCCCATCATAACAACAAATCCAAAACCCTTAGATCTGCAATAAATCATTCATATATCTTGCCCTTTCTTTTATCCTCCAATGCATTCCCATGGATTCAATCTAGGGTTACAATAATAAAACCATAGCTCTGATACCAATTGTAGGGCCCATTTTCCATTGCACCAAAAGCCATGACTATTAGTGAACATGGAACACCACATAATTAACCACCTATGGGCAGGGGAGCGTGTCGCATCACCCAACATATTACATATAAGAATACATGCATCTAGCTGAAATAAGGTACCTCTCCTAGTACCCCTTGCAAGCACTATCGATCCTCTCATCACCTTGCATCCTTCTTTTGAAAAAAACAACTTGCACACCTACATCATTCAACATACTAATAGATAATAGGTTTTGTGCCAAACCTGAAATGTGCATAACTCCATTGATTCCCTTTACTCATCCATCAAGAAATTTGATAGTGATCCTTCCGCGTCCAACTATCTTTAGGTGAGAATCATCACCCAAGTACACCTTTCCACCATCAAACTCTTCATATTTTGAGAACTAGTTTTGATGAGAGGTCATGTGAAAAGATGCAACCAAGTCAACAAACTACACATCATTAGATGCATGGGCTGCCAAAGCTACGATGAATGCATTGTCATCTTCTTGAGATTTTTTTGAAGCTAAATTTGAACCTTTCTTCTTCTTCTTTAGCTCTTTGCAATCTTTACGAAAGTGCCCAGGTTTATCACAGTTCCAAAATTTTTCCTTGGACTTATTGGAAGTCTTTGAATTCCCACGAGATTTGGATCTACCCTTATTTTTAGACTTATTGTCATTTTTCTTCCCTCTTTTCATGGATCTCCCACGAATAGCAAGGGCATCTTTTTCTGAAACAGAAGCCTTTCTCCATATGTCCTTTGATAGCAGCAAAGACACCACATCATCTATTTTGAAAGTGACTAATGTGCTTCTTAGAGCCATCACAAGATGGTGCCATGAATCTAGTAAAGAACACAAAAGTGTGTAGCAACAATCCTCCTCCTCTAACTTGACACCAGCTGATGTCAACTGTGTAGCCAATAGATTAAATGCATTTAAATGATCCGTTAAGGATCCACCTTCCTCCATTTGTAGAGAGTACAACTTCTTCCTCAGGAACAACTTGTTCACCAAAGATTTGGCTTGATACATGACCCCAAGTCTTTCCCACAAACTATATGCGGTTTTCTCATCTAGAACATTCAGAAGAACTGCATCGGTTAAACAAAGTCTTATGAGACCCTTAGCTTTATGGTCTTTGATAACCCAATTTTCTTGAGTTATAGTTGTTGGTCTTGTAGCATTTGAAGTCACTTCCCCTAGGTCATGATCTTCCAACATGTCTTCCGTCTTGAGTTTCTACAACTCAAAATTAGTGCCATTAAATTTCTCCGCCTCCATTCTTCCATATGATGAACTCACCATCTCAATCTATAAATAAGATTTATGATTCTCTACACAAGACTCCCACTCAAGTTGAGATTAGCTCAAAAAACCCTACCGAACAACTAGGATCAATAGTTGATCAAGCTCTGATACCACTTGTAAGGAAACTCAGGTGCGAAAATAGCTTCCTACACTAATCTCTTAAGGAAAGTATGGTGCAAATCCTTTTTAAAATTTTACACTTACAAATTTGATAACATATAAACAACAATATTGCAGCCAATCATGCGTGCAGAAAATAGATAAAGAAAGAAACACATAACACAAAGATTTTCTGGTGGAGAAAAACCTTTTGGTAAAACAACCCCACCCCTTCAAAACCTACACAATGTATTATCTTTAACACAAGGTTACAATACACTTGCAATGCAAGTTCAACAGTGATAATAGAAGACTCCAACAACACCTCAGTACCTGCACACTCTCCTCTTCCTCTCTCTTGCATTTACAACATGCAATACTACTTTTATGAACATCTTAAGACCCAACAAAATTCCCACAAAGGAGTTGGGAATTTTTCATGGCTCAACCACCAAGAACCATTCACAATGCCACATGTACATGTAATACCAAGAAAAGGGCATCCATCCCTTGAATAGGCAATGACAACTTGTCATAGAATCTGCCAAAAATAGCGATCATAAGAGAAGTGTAAGGGAATCCATCATACCAACCTATTTTTGGCATATTCTCTTACACACACCAACCACTCATTCTTGGGTGCCCAGATAGGCCCCATGTCATAAGATGCTCTTACACCTGTCATAGCTCATTCCTTAAATAACTCTTATGCGTGATAAGAATCCATCATAACCATTTCAGCCATGATCTCCTTCACACACTTCAAGATGCTGACACATGTAAGTGATCAACATGCCAACTAGACATGTACACTCACATTTACATATTATTTTTAAAAAATACATTTTACAAAACAAATAATAAGAATAGGAATTATCCAAGGTTGAGACACCTTATTCCTAACAATAAATAGTGCGCAGAAAGTGATGGGGGTTAAAACTAAACTGTAGTGCCTCTCATGCTTGCAGTCTATGTCTTGTCTATTTTGATTCGAGAGATACTTGATACTCTTATTATTTTGTACCTTATGATGACTTGAGGGTCGAATTTTATACTTGGATTCAGTAACATAGATGCTTTACTGCTATACAGTTCAGTTTATCACATTTTCATGTTGATGCCATTTTTAGATGACAATAAATTTATGATGGTATTTGGTTATATGATGTATTGGAACTATTTGTTGATTGTGTTATGAGATGGATTCTATGCTATGGTTATTTACATCATTCTTGTATCTTTACGCTCTCTGCGAATGTGAGTGATGTAAATGGATTAAATAGGTAGTTTAATACATGTTGCTTCGGCTATGATATTATTTGCCATTGCACTTGATCATGTGTTTTAGCATGCAGGAATTATATCCCTGGCAGTGGCACATGGAGTTAATGGTTTAGCTATTCATATTTACCCATGTCGTTCCTATATGGTCGACCTACCCTTATTGTTATTGTTTAGATCAAAACCTTTCAGTGATTAGTAAATCCAAACTCATTTGCACTATGTGATTAGACCAGTGAGTATGTCTGTGCATCTAGAAGTTTGCATTTGTCGTGAAAGTGTTAAGTTTTTTTCTATGTTTTTGGGGTTTTCAGGTTTTAATCTTTTCATATTTAATTTCTGGCAGCTTTGCCTTAGGTGAAATCCTATTGCGGATAATAACCTATTTTCCTTTGGGTCAATCCGGAGTTTAACTACTCCAGCTAGCTATTTTCTAGAATCGACTATTCACACAAAAAGTGAATAAGTATTGGAAAAGGGATTTCATAAATCACTTATCACAATTTGGAAATTGAAATTTGGAGAGCAATTTGGAAATCCTCTTCTGTAGGATTCTTTTTTTGTTCGTTCTGGGAGCTGTGAGCATGGGATCTTTGCGAGGTTGGTCTCGTTGGATTTAGCTCGAGGAGTTCTTGCTTTGCCATCATTTTCAACAGTTTTGGCAGATTGATTATTTTATTGTGCGGGTTTCGATTTTTGCCCCTTTTTCCATCAGGTAGGGCCTTCCCATTTTATTGGTTTTACTCCATTTTTTCTTCTGTTTCTTGTAGCTGTATGTTAGGAGGATGAGAACTAGTGTTCCCCTCCATTTTTGTTTGGTGGTTCTACCCGGTTGGTTGGGTATGAACGTTTTACCTATTTTTGAAATGGGGGTTTGGGTTTTTGGGGCGTTATACTGGCTGTTTTTGCATACAGTGTCTGTTTCCAATTATTTTTTGATTTTTAGGGTTTTTGAACCCAAAGGCCAAATGGGTTTTAATTTTGGAATTTTTCCAAAATTTGGGGTTTTTACCTCATTTTGCGTGCTGCCCTATTTTCTTGGCACATTGTGGTTCATGGACCTGGATGATCCATTTGGATACCAGTCAAAACACTTTTGCATCTTTCATTACTTTGGGATGCATGTAGCATCCGTCATCCCGATTATGTTTTTCGATCGATTGACTTCTGGTTGCATTCTCATCCTGTCCTCGTGTATGATCTCTGTGATGGTGGTGTGCCACACACATGTACATTGTCGAGTGACTTGTGGGGCTCGATCTTCCGTGGTATATCCAGAAGTTGTGATCAGTGGGGTTGGGTTGGGAGTTTGCATGCCTACGGGCACTCATTGTTGGATGAGCATTGGTAGGGTAGGGTAGCATATGGAGGGGGCTTCTACCTCGCAGCCTGGTGATCATTGTGCCCAGAGGGTTGGGGAAGGAAGCTTTAATTAAGTGAAAATTAAATAAATATTGGGTGGTAATAATCTTAAGATAATAAAATATTTGGGGTGCAAGAGCCTTTCCGTTGAGGGATGTTGAATCTACACAAGTCCTAGCTTGGGCTTTTTGATGCCAAGCGACTCTCCATGATGTTAGTCCCTACATAGTAAGCCCATTGAGGTGTCTAACTAGGACCTGTAGTTCATGCATTGTCTATGTCTTGGTTTCAGTCATCATACTGCTTGGCGTGAGTGTTAGCCATGGTTGTGTTTTTGTGTGTTTGTGGTTGGATCATTATCTCCATCAGCACAGCGGGTGTGGACCTATGGATGCCACATGGTTGGGAGGCATAGCTACCTTCACCACTGCTAGGGACTGGTGTACAGAGATGGTCTATTGTCCTAGTACGACTGTAGCTCGATGTGTCACTTGGTACTTTGGTATATGGAGTATGCTTCTTGTGATTTATGCTCTCATTATGATGTTATCATGTTTAGATGATGTTAGTTTTAACACATTCCTCATTATGATGATTAGCATGTAGTAGATGATGTTATTTGATTATAGTTTTATCTTATGCATACTACTAGCATGTTAGATTTTATTTACTTACATTGTAGAATGTTTAGTGGTGACGTCCCTATTACGATAGCACTAATGATTTGATCGGTTGCTTGGGATGTTATGCATGGGGGATGGCTAGGGCCCACGATGGTCCTATGATGCCATTGATGGTTGGGAGGAACCGCGTACCTAGTTTGGTTATTTGGTTTATTGCTTTGATATTTATGCTTAAATGTAAGAGGTTATTTTCATGTTCACTGCGATGTTACTTTAGTTTATTGCAATGTTTCCTTCTGTTCTTCCCTTGCTATTGTTTTAGATGGTTAGACTTTACTTGCAGTTGTCCATCTTTTAGCTTGGATTCGAGTGTCCTTACCTCGAAAAGTGGATCCGGTAGTCCCTGGTGTGGAGGAACTTTGTCTCATTTTTTTCTAGCCTTGTTCTTGTGTTTTTTGGGTGCGTGCTGATTCAAATCTTCGCAGGAGGATGCTTCTCTTTCGTGTGAGGATGAGAATCTTCGCACGAGGATGATAATCTTCGCACGAGCCATGGATTTCTTCACATGAGAATTCAAGTCTTCACACAAGGATGAAAAGTCTTCATGTGAGATGTTGAGAATCTTCGTGCGAGCCAATGAAAGTCTATGCACGAGAAGAACTACTAGTGCTCTGTCTTCGCACAAAAAATAGGGGCTAGTTAGGCTTGTCGAAATAAAGTTTGGAAGTTGGTTTTAGATACCCTTTTGGTTTTGTTACCTTCCTAGTGCTTCTCAGATGTTGTTAAGGGCTTAAAATATATCATTTAAGTATAAGAATTTCTTATACTTAAGATATATTTTAATAGATGCGACGATTCATTTGAGATGGGTTTCACACCTCTGTGAGCTAAGGTGTAGATTCTAGGAAAAATCAGGGCTTCAGAAATTCAGACTTAGCCAAATTTTAGGGCTTCAGGATTTCAGACTTAGCCAGTTTCCAAGATTCATCTTATGTCTTCTGGCTTGGTAGGTCTTTGTGGTTTTTGTGGTTGTGTTCTGGTTGGTAGTGGTGTTTGGAGATCCGTTGGTGCTTGGTTGTCTTTTTGTCTTCCGTTGTGATCTTTTGGTTTGTGTAGGTTGTATCATGTGCACTTACACTTGTTAAAAATAATTTGTTCTGGCTTGTTTTTCATCCTTGTTTCCAAGGATCTCCGAGCAGGGCATTACATAAACTATATTTTATTGAGCATTCTAACAACAATCAATGAGAGGATTCATCATCATCATTATGGTATTATAGTGTTTTAAGTTGAGGTTGTATATACACAACTCTCCTAGTTTTCATGCAAAAATGTCTAAGGAATTTGTACTTTTTCCATAGAAATATAATCTTTGAGGACCCAACCTAGAATTTCATCCTAAATCCATAAAAATGAATTGAACATCAATGTTACTAGTGTGAGAAATATAATTTCAGAACTTAAAAATTTTGCTTGGCAACTAGTTGATGCTGAGTGATAAGAAGTGGCTGCCAAATGAGCTCAACATGTTAAGGAGTCGAGTGGAGTTTTCTTGGAAATAGTGGATGCCAAGTTACTTAGTAACAATGGGACTTGAGTGAACTTGGTTACCAAAGGGAAGTGGAGCTGGATAGATTCATCACACAACCAACACTATGATTGAATGAACTCGGTCGATAAAAGAGCTAAGTGAGCTTAGTAACCATGAGGGAGGAGTTGGTAGACTTAGTTATAACTTGACAAAAACAACACAACTAAACCTGATCGAGTGAGCACAAAGAGAGCTCAGTTAAGGCGTGAACTATGGGAGTCAATAAAAAAATTGTTGTATGGTTTACTTCACCATGAAAACACAAAGATGATAACAAAGAATATGCAACTTTGAACTTCTCAAATACTAAATACCAAGCATAATGAATGGAAAGGAGACAACATAGAGCCAAAACATCTAGATTGACTAATATTCCTACTTGCTTGCTTTCTATTCATAAATTGATTCAACTTAATTCAAATCTAAAAGCATAGAGGTTCAACCAAAAAAAAAATAACTTAACTTACAACTTCTACTTGAAATATAAAGTTGAGGCACTACAAGATTGCAAAAAAGTAACACCTAGAGAAATCACTACTCCATAGGACAAAAAAAATGAACTTACAGAGAACAAATTGATCTTGTGTTGCTGTAAATGTGATCCTCTATTATTCCTTCTACTCTTTGAATTCTACTCTGATTATTCCTTTCTTTACTATAAATTGTTGATCTTTTTCCTATCTACCTTTGAATGAATGATGCTTCATTCCTTTTGTAATATTTTCTCTCACCTTTGAATTTTCAAACTGACCTACTACCTTAATTATCCTAATAGGGTAGGTGGATGTGTGGCTCTAGGAAAAACCAATAGTTTTCAAATTTATAATGCTACCCATTTATCTTGAGCCATACGAACAAGGATCTCTCTTGATCCAAATCAGCTACACCAAGAATCCTTCTTAGATGTATATTAATATTAATATTAATAGGGTAAGTGCAAAAAGTTGTGTCTCACTTTTGGGCAAAAAGTGGAAGTGTTTTCCGTATTTTTTTTTTTTTTATCAATTGATGTCAAAATTCGAGGCATTTAGAGATTAAATATTAAAAAACTTTAGGAATAAAATTTTTAGTGTTCAGAATCTAGTTTTTGAATATGTAATTTATTTGTGTACCCATATGATAGATTTTGTTTTTAGTATAGATCTTTAAAAACCACTTTTTCAAAATGCCTATTATAGGACCATACCACACTCATGTACGGACACCATAATTTGACACAAATGAATGAATTTTCATAAATCATTTTAAAAGGAGTTACCTAATATGCCTAAGATTGATGAAAAAAAATTTTCTTAATTTTTTATTGAATAATTTTATTATTATTAATTATTAATTGGCTATAAAGGTAAATTTTTAAACCTCTCGTGTACGGACACCATAATTTGATCAAAATTTCACTTTTTTCAAAAATTCTTTTTTTAAAGCTCAAAATAATTGTATGTAGATTGATGAAATATAAATTAATTTAAGAAAAATTACAAAATGAAAAAGTTATTAAAGTTTTAGTGAACTTCACTATTTTCTATTTAGGTACCACCTTTCATTAAAAAATAATGCAAAAATAGTAAATAAAATCATAGCACTATAAAATTTATATTTTTGAAATTTGGACAGTGAAAGCTCTAATGGGATTTTATTTCATAAAAAAAATTGATCGGGAAGACCCTCTAAAAATCATGGCAAGGCGTAAATTTGTCAGTTCAATAGCTTAGCCAAATCTTGAGAGGTCAAGGCATAGGCTTGGTCTGACCAAGTCTATTCCAAACCAAAATTTGAGGTGGGAGAAAAAAATTCTACCCAATGTTGTAAGAAATGTGTATCCATTATTTGAAATTCAAAAAATGGGTACCTATTTTGAAAATGTCAAATTGGCATACAAAATCCCCACAAAAACATAAATAAATAAATTTTAGAAATGGGTACTTTATGTTTTCAAAAAGGGGTACCCATTTTTTGAAAATAAAAAACTTGTACCCACTTTTTAAAAAAATAGGTGCCCATTTTTTAAATCTAGGATTAGGTGCCCAAGCCTAAAATGGGTACCTTTTTTTAAAATCGGTACCCATTTCTAAAGGAGTACAATCTCAATCCATTGACTTCCACAGAATTGAAACCCAACTCATTGCATCTACCTTGCACATAAGTAGATATGCTCAATGGTTTAGTAAAAATATATGCTAGTTGATGCCTAGAGTTATAAAATTCCATTATGATGTCTCCATTCTCCAGTAGCTCTCTAATGAAGTGATACACGATTTCTATGTGCTTGCTTTTCCTATGGAAGATTAGATTCTTAGATAGTACAATTGAGGACAAGTTATATAAAAAAATTGTGGTTCCATCCTCTTGCTTTTCATTCAAATCTGTCAAGACTCTCCTTAACCAAATAGCTTCACATGTTGTTGCATTCACTGCTATGCATTTAGCCTCTATTGTAGATTGAGAAACAACAAGTTTCTTCTTGAATACCCATGAAATTGCACCCATTCCCATATGGAACATGTATCTAAAAGTTCTCTTCCTATCATCTAGGCTTCCATCCCAATCACTATTAGTGTATCCAACCAACTTGAAATTATTATCTACAATGCAAAAAATGTCAAATCCCTTGGTACTATTCACATACCTTAGGATCCTCTTTCCTACTTGCCAATGGAACTCCTTTGGTGTTTCTATAAATCTAGAAATCAAACTTACTATATGCATCATGTCAAGTCGAGTTGTTGTCAAGTGCACTAAACTTCCAACCATACTCTTGTATAATGTTGGATTCACACTTTTTCTCCAATCTTTCTTGCTCAACATCATACCTACTATTTTTGGTGTTGGGGTAGCCTTATTGTTTTGCATTTTGAATCTTTCCAAGATCTAATTTATATACTTTTCTTGAGAGATGAAGACACTATCATGCATTTGTTTTACTTTTATGCCTGAAAAATACTTCAAGAGACCTATTTAATTTTAAATTCATTCTTCGTGACCTCTTTGAACTTGCCAATTAGGAAACTATCATTTCTAGTGAATATTAAGTCATCTATATACAAGACAATAATCAAGACCTTACCATTTTCTTGTTTGATGTAGAGAGTGGGATCACCATAACTTTTTCTAAAGTAATTGCTCATAAGGTATGAGTCAATCCTACTATACCATGTCCTTGAAGCTTTCTTGAGCCCATATAGATCTCTCTTTAATCTATGCACCTTTTGTTCTTCACTTGCAACTTCATAACTAGGTGGCTACTCCACATATACCTCTTCTTTTAATACACCATTCAAGAAGGTAGACTTCACATCCATTCAGTATACCTTCCATTTGTGATGGGCTACAATTGCTATGACAATACACATAGTTTCCATTCTTGCACTTGGGTCATATGTATCATCATAATCTCTGCCATACTACTGCTTTTACCCCTTGACCACTAAACGTGCCTTATGCCTATATATTTTTCCTTCATCCTTACGCTTTGTTTTATAAACCCATTTAACTCAAATTACTTGCTTCTTGGAAGGCAATGTAGTTAAATCCCATGTCTCATTTCTTTCAATAGCATATATTTCCTCATCCATGGCACTACACCATTTCTCCTCCTTCATAGTTTCTTTAAAGTAGATTGCATCACTATGAGACAATAATGAAAATTTGATACTCTCATCAAACTCTTCATCATACCTTTATTCTTGGTATATCTCCCTTAGAGTTTTAGTTTTCTTTGAAATAAAGAGTTGAGAGTGGGATCTAAATTTTTAGTATTGCTATTGGTACCATTTTGCATGCCAACTCAGGGTTGTCTGGAGCTGCTAGGAGCCGAATCTCAGTATTTTTAAGGTTAGTTTCCTTTTTTCCTTTGTTTGCAACTATTCATGTTTGCTACTCCATCATCTTTCTGATCACCAATGTTATCTTCTTCTTCAATGATTAACACTTTACTTGAAGTGCTTGAAGATTCATCTACTAAGCCATCCCATGACTAATTTTCAAGAAAATCCACATCTCTTAAAATGATGGTATTTTTGGTGATTTGATCATACAACCTATAGGCTTTTGATTGTGAGCTATAACTATGAAGATACACTTTACACCTTTATCATCCAATTTTTATCTTTGGTTCTTTGGCACATGTGTATATACTACACATCTGAGCACTCGCAATTGATCAATTGTGTTGGTGTAAATAATTATTTACTATTTACACTCTACTTAAGTTTACTTAGGTTAATGCATTATTTTATTATATTGCATTATCTTATTAGTTATTTGGTGAGGCACTTAGGAATTTGCATACTCTTATGAGTTGTCATGTTGATAACACTAGAGTAAGAAACTCTAATTCAACACATGGTGTCTACAACACTAGAGTGTGCATAATTAACTAAGTTGTAATGTAGACAACATAGTTATTTGCACTCATAATTTAGCACATGGTGTCTACAACATTATTTTGTGTGCTACACCTTTGTAGGCTTATCCTCTCGTCATCACACTTATTCTAGTGCTTAATGGAGGATAACCCATATCTAGTGGACATGTGCCTGGTTGTATGACTTATCATGTTGCCAATTTCCATTCATTCTAGAAGCATTCTAGAGGCCTTTGTATACAAGCACTCCTAGTGTACTTACATCCATATTGAATAAATATTATATTGTTATTCTGATCATACTCTCTTTGGTCTACTATTGTGCTTGTGCTTCAGTTCCTTGGTCTTGGGTGAATTTTTTCCTAAGTCAAATTCTTAAATGGTATCAGAGCCACAGGAGATTCTCTTCACATAGCCATTTGAGACCATTCTTTCTTTAGCACCTCAACCCAGATTTGGAGAATCTATAGAAATTGGGAGCATCTAGAGCTAGAAAAAACCTCGCAATTATATTCAGAATGTTGATTTGGTGAAAATTGGCTATAAATTTGCCTATGCTAGGCCAAAGTCAATTTTGAGGCAATTTTTTTTTGCAAACTGGCACCCAAAGGCATGATTTACAAACTGAAACTAGGTAGTGACATCTCGGCCTTGCGAGGAATACTTGTCTTTATTTCAATGGTATTTTATTCATACCAAACAATGTTTAAATATGGTACTTCAACTGTATTCTAGTGGCTAAACACATTGATTGCACACATCATTACCGGTCAAGCACCTAACATAATTTAGTGACAAGCTCTATCCATCACGAGCTCCAACTTGGTGAAAAAGGTGACTGCTTTTTTTTAAACCACTCAATATTCCACACACATTGCATGTGGGACAAAAAATCTAGTCCGAATAACTAGCATTTATTATCCGGCCCCCACTGGTAGCTTTTTGTTCCCGCCAACTTATTTTGAAAATGACAATCCTAGCTCCAACATAAAGGACTCACTGATGACTCTAGAAACTTTCTGGCACTACTATGATTCACACCCTTCCATCTATAGCATCCTCCTAACTTGTAAAATCCTACCATGCACATCCCTACATGTCCTACATTTGACAACAGCCACTAAACACCCCACCATGTGGAATAGTGGTGACAACACAGAATGTAGGCCGACACATGGCCAAAAGTAGATTCACCCACATGCTAGCCTTGGTGGAGCATCATCAACATAAACACCTAGTAAGCAGCATGTATAATCAGTGCCCAATCAACATATAGCCCCCTTTGCATAGGAAAGACATGTCACAAAGGTGACTTGACTACTACACCTTAGCTGTACCTTGCCACGTTGTTGATATAGTCAACACTTGACATCAGCCTAACATAATTGCCCAATCAACACTTAGCCATATGACACATGTCAAGTCTATACGGTCCATTCAGCTATCATGTCATCCCTTGTAGGATTTTTTTTGTTGATATCAGCAGTTCACTATCCTAAATTTGATGGTCATTTGACCATCATCTAGGGGAAAATTTGAAGTCCTATGATGGCCCTATGGCTACCAAATTCAACCCTGTCTTTTGCTAATCCAGCCCCTCTCTAGATTGATTTTTGATTTTATAGTTCAAATTTGGGAGGCCATATTTCAGTCATCTAGACTCCAAATTAGGTGCAATTTTTTAAAATTTTGGGTAGAATTTTCTAAAAAATTTAGTGGTACAGTTCTTTGTTGGATTTGGTGCATGGATTTGTCAGATATTGCATGTTTTGTGACTATATTTGTCCAATCTTGCATTTTGCAACTTCAATTACTCCATACAGGCTCATCTGGACTCAAAAATAGGTTTTGATTTTTTTGAAAGTACATTATTTTTTGTCTAATTTCCAAATCTACAATTAGATTATAGTGTTGTGTGGACAAAAGTGTCACTTTCAGAATTAAGTCCTTTTCTGCATTGTAATGCTTTGATATATCTTTAGAATTGATGTATATCTAAGATGCATTATAACGTTATAGTTTTGAACTCCGTAAGGAGGTTGTAAAAAGGAAAAATTAGAAGTCCACTAAGGCCAAATTGGCAAGTGGCCATTGTAAATGTACTGCATATAAAGTGCCAGAAGCATCTTTTTTGGGGGGTTTCTTGATTGAGTGAAAAGTGGGGAGTGTTCTTAGTGTTGTGTTCCTCTTTTCCTATTGTTTTCTTTCATTCTTTGCACCATGCGACATTTCAAGTTTCAAAAATTAACTCCACATAACTATGCTACATGGTCCATTAAAATGTGGTGTCATTTAATGCATAAAGAAGTTTCTCAATATGTAGATGGTACCCTTCCTAAACCAATAGGTGGTCAAATATCTACAACTAAAATTTTAGGTTGGGAAACAATGGATAGGAAAGCCCTAGGTGATATATGTTTGGGGGTCGAAGACAAGATCATATATTAGATCCAGAAGTCTCATACATCCAAAGAAGCTTGGGATACCCTCCTAAATCTATATGGTAAAGGGTGAACCCACAATACTAGGTACCACTTTTGGGGGATGAAGGAAATCAAGAAATGATGAAAAATTCGCATATAGAATTTTACATATGTTCACCCAAACATGCTAACTATGTTCGTGCAAACATAAAATAATTACATGTTTGCACGAGCATATTGAGTTTAAATAAAGTATCTTCGCACGAACATACCTTGTTAATATGTTCATGCAAACATATTTGTAACGGTGATTTTTTGATTAAAATTCCACTTTTTCTTTTGATATCTTAATAAATTTGCCTTTTTTTATGTTCGTACGAACACAAAATATTATACACGTTCATCCAAATACGTTAAATTAAATGTTTAACTACTAGATTGTTTTTCTTATACGTTCGTGCAAACATGTGTTCACATGAACATATTAGACAAGTTCACGCGAACATAGTGTTCATGCGAACATCTCAAATTACAAATTTTTGGTGTTGTTTTCTGGAGATAAAATGAAATTGGCTCTTTTGAGCCCTAAAATTGAGATTGAATGATCTCCTACTATAAAATAAAAAATGCTAATTTGTGCTACTCGGAGTGAGCTTTCCAATGACTATAATTGTAATACATATTATATTCATTAAGACTTTCAAATATGAGTTTAACTCATTATAGGTTCATTATCGATTCTTCATCAACCGAATTTGACAACTTGGGAAAATTACTAAATTAGGTCAATTTTTTTTTTTTTTGTAAATGTAGGAACTAGCTTATTAAGATACCTTTCTATTCAAAATAAAATAAAATAGGTTTATGATAAATTGACTTTAAATTATCTGTGTCAAATGGAACCTATGTCTGAATTATGATTTGTGTCACTTTAAAACTTCATAAACTATACAATATTCAACCAAAGTGAATCAAACCAAATGCATCCTCTAGATACTGATGTTACGAATCTAACACTGAAAGAATTATGTCATTATCATTTCTAGAAAAAAAGTTATATGTGTCAAACAGACTATCACTCTTTAAAAATATTGAATTTTATTATGTACCACTTTTCGAAGGAGATGAAAAAATTGACCTAAATAAATTTTTTTTTTTAGATTAAAAATTATGGTTACAAATTAGGAATGAAGTACTCAAAATCATTAGTTTATGTCATTTCAAAATTATTTATAGTTTTTGAGATATAGTCAATTGAACGTGATGTTTTTTGTAAAAATGTTGATTTCAATATTAAAATTGGTCAAAAATTTGAACCCATTATTGTGGGATCACCCTAAAGTGTCTGAGGAAGATGTCTTCAAAATTGAAGATGAGCTTGTCTTGTTAGATCCTAAGACATTTGATTCCATACAAGATTTATCATAAAGGTGAATGAATTAAGAACGAAGCTTGATGATTTTGGGAGTCCTATTAAAGATGACAAGTTAATCTATCTCATTCATAATAAGCTACCATCTGAGTACTCCACATTTGTTTCTTCTTATAACACCTCAAAGACTACATTAGCGTTTGCCTATCAGAAAGTCTCTTTTGATCACTATGCCATCCTGTTGGATGAAGAAGAAAAGAAGTTGCAATCAATGGGGATTCTCAATTCATCCAATTCTAAGGCATTGGTGGAAAATAATGAGGGTTCTCAAAATTCAGCTGGTCAATCTTCAAATAAAGGAAAGGGCAAGAATAAAAAGTGGAATAATAACAAATCAGATGATGTAGAAAAAAACACCATCATCAAATCAACAAGGAAAGTCTTCTTTGAATTCAAGCAAGAAGGGGGACACTAATAAGGAGAAGAAAAAGTGTACCTATTGAAAGAAGATGGGTCATGATGAACATGAGTGTTATCATAAAAACATTGATGAGTTAATGAACATCATAAAGAAACACAATGTTCCATTGCCTAATTAAGGATAAATGATCCTCTTCTTCAGATTTAAAGGGAAAAGGGCATGCACTCATGGAAAATTCAAGTTCTTTAGTCGAATGGATTCTTGACTCGGGTGCCTCATATCATATGGGTTCTTCAAAAGGAGATTTTTCTTCATTGAAGTAGTCTAAGGTATGACACATCTTCATAGGAGATGATACAAAAATGGAAGTTGAAGGGAAAAGAAATGTGGAGATGGAAAATGGAGAGTTCAAAGATGTTCTCTATGTTCATCACCTAAGTTCAAATCTCCTCTCAATTTACCAAATCACTCACCTTGGAGATGGCCATAAAATTGAGTTCCTTCCTAACTTAGTAATGGTGTGCAGCCTAAAAGATGATTCAATGATTGTAGTAGGGAAAATTAATCATGACACAAGCTTGTATTCTTTCTCCCACTTTGTGCCCAAGTCTTCTTCACAAGCCTTGTTAACTCAATATCATCCACAAACTAAATTATGGCATGAGTAGTATGGACATCTTGCCTTATGCTATCTTTAGCAACTTTGCTCACAAAAAATGGTCAAAGGTCTACCTACAATTAACTTTTTTAAGGGTGAATGTTCAATATGTTTAATAGATATGCATCTATAAGCGAAGTTTAATAAAGGGAAGTCTTCAAGAGCACCAATTGTTCTTTAGTTGGCTCACATGGTACTAGCAGGTCCTTTTTTAGTGACATCAGTTACCAGGTTCGCTACATACTCACTTTCATTAATGACTTTTTATGCTATACTTGGGTCTACTTTCTTCATTACAAGAATGAAGTGTTGGACAATTTTCTAGCCTTCAAGAGTCATGTTGAACAAAAATCCAAGAAATCCATCAAATTTTTAAGGATGGAAAATGAAAGTAGATATGTGAACAAAAGACTTAAAGACTTTTGCAAACTTGAGGGTATTGATCTTTAGAATCCACCAACATTTAGTTTGCACAAGACAAATGTTGTAGCATTGATTATATTAACTCTTAAGTCCATCGCAAGTTGCATGATACAAGCCAAGCCATTAGATCCATCACTTGAAGTCAAAGAAATCAATAGTGCCAATCACATACTTAACAGGTCTCCTCATAATGCCTTAGATGGTAAGACTCCTTTTGAGGCATGGTGTGATAAAAAACTAGTTGTGACACACTTTAGAGTCTTTAGTTGTCTAGCATGGCCAAAAATATCTTCCAGGGGATGCAAGGCACCACCACCTAGGCCTTTTACTTTCATTAAGTATGAAGACAGTGTTAAGGCATACAGAGTTATGGATCTTGAGACACATGATATTTTCATAGAGAATAATGTTCACTTTGAGGAAAGTTCCCCCAACTTATCCTCAAATCCTCTCTACACTTCATACATTATGAAAATTGATGATGACACCAGCCATAGTGCTTCAATAGATTAAAAAATCTAGGGTTCTATCGACAATTGTAGCAAGAGGTTAGAACATTAGCATACTCCACATGCAAATATTGCCATAGTAATAGTTCCATCATAGCAGGGTACACCTATTCTTCTAGTTCTAGTATTACAGGATGACTTCTTGGCAGACATTTCAAGTTTTTTTTGTGGAGTCATACATAGAAGATTTGTAAGAAATCATTGATGATATACATCTTCTCTTTAATGGAGAAGATCCTCCTTTAGTTATTGTGAGGGATCACTCTAACTCTCATGTCCATTCTCTACATGATTAATCTTCATAGGTTGATGTGATTGTGGATAATTATGTACAACAGTTGCATAAGGTCTCTTTATCATTGATGAGATAGTAGATTCTTTGGGACGGGTTCTACATCCATCCTTGCTAGATTTGACATTTTTCTTTTTAGTAACATTGGAAGGGGCGATAGTCAGTATCGACATAGGGATAGTTGAGCAAGTTTCAGAGACATCATCAATCATCAAGATTCTTCCCACAAACAATGGAAGCATCTCATTTGTACCTATAGTATTTTTTCTTCCAAAGGGGAGGAACACTATTTAGCAATCCTATATTAGCTTCTACATCAGAGTAGCTATCATTGATCAACACTCTTCATTTTGGGGTGGGGGGGGGAGACTACCCTATCTCTCTTCTTCTTATCTATTGTTGGGGGGGCCTTTTCATCTTTTGGGATAATGTTTTTTTGCATTTACCTATTGTATATACTTGATATATGTCATAATGGGGGGTATTGATTACTCCATCCATCCATGCATCTAGTTTTTTCATCTCTCTTTTTGCGGGAGGATTTTTTCCATGAGGTTTTCCCTGTTTCTTCACTTTATGAGAGATTGCATTTCATTATGTACATGGGTGTCTTAGATGGCCTAGTCATTGGGACTGATCTTGCATAGAAGCTTTCATAAGCTTGAGTGCATTCCCCTAAGTTGCACTTAAGGGGGGGTGTTGATGTAAATAAGTATTTATTATTTACACTTTATTTAAGTTTACTTAGGTTAATGCATTATTTTATTATATTGCATTATTTTATTATTTATTTGGTGAGACACTTAGGATTTTGCATACACTTATGATTTATTATGTTGACAACACTGGACTAAGAAAATCTAATTCAACACATGGTGTCTACAACACTGGAGTTTGTATAATTAACTGCGTTGTCATGTAGACAACACAATTATTCACACTCCTAATTTAGTACATGGTGTCTACAAAATTATTTTGCATGCTACATCTTTTTAGGCTTATCCTCTCATCATCACACTTACTCTAGTAATTAATGGAGGATAACCCATATTTGGTGGACATGTGCCTGGTTGTATGACTTATCATGTTTCTAACTCCCATGCATTCTAGAAGCATTCTAGAGGCCTTTATATATAGGCACTCATTGTGTACTTACATCCATATTGAATAAATATTATATTGTCATTCTGATCATACTCTCATTGGTCTACTATTGTGCTTGTGCTTGAGTTCCTTGGTCTTGGGTGAATTTTTCCCTAAGGAAAATTCTTACAAATTGTACATCTATTTCTTGGTCAACTATTTATCAAGTATACTGCTATTGCTACAACTTCTCTCCAATATTTAGTTGGGAGTCCCTTTTCATTCATCATGCTTCTTGCCATCTCAACAATGGTCCTATTCTTCCCCTTAATCAATCCATTTTGTTATGAAGTATAACTAGTTGTGAGCTCCTTCTTGATGCCATTCTTCATCCAAAAATTTACAAACAAATTGGAGGTATACTCCCCTTCTCTATCCGACCTAAGGACCTTGACATAGTGTCCACATTCTTTTTTGGCCAAGGATTTAAATTCAAGAAATTTATCAAATGCTTCAAATTTATTTTTCAAGAAATACAACCATGTCCTATGACTAAAATCATCTATGAATGTCATGAAATATGTAACATGCAACACCCCAGCCCACCCCCTGCCCCTGACCCCACCAATAGAAGTTGTTTTCATAGGGCCAACTAAATATGAATGAAACAATTCTAATGTTGCTTACCCAAAATAGAAGCCTCACACTTGTCACATGAATCTACAATACCTCCAACAAACCATCTACCATTCTTTTCTTGGAAAATAAATTTAAACTAGTGAAGGAAATATTTCCATACCTAAGATGCCATAGTTTTGAGGGGTCTTGAATCATGCTCCTAAGAACTTATTGTTGATTTATTTCTATACATTTATGCTTGGGAGGTGTAGGATTGACTTGACAAGAGAAGCATGTCTCTATGTTCAAGGTGAAAATCAAGTTCTTTGTCATTTGGATTGTTGCATGTATTCTCTTACTCCCATCCTATTCATGAATGCCACACTTGTTATTTTCCATCAGCATCTTGTAACCATTTGGAAAGAGTTTTCCAACACTTATAAAATTATACCTCATACCCAAGGAAAAATTGATAGTTTGTATGTCCTTCTTCTCACCTTACTTGGTGCAGATCATGATAGATCCTTTGCCCATAATGGGAATGGTTTGATTATTTCCCATCTTAATTTTAGACTTGAAAATTTTATCAATGAAATAAAATAAACTTTTATTACCACTCATGTGGTTTCTACAAACATTGTCAAAGTGCTATACCTTAGGGTTGCCTTCTTCACCAATGTACACATGATGAAGGCTATTGGATTGTTTACATTTCCCATGTTCACATCACCCACATTTTCATTCTATCTTGATTGATCTCCCTTCTTCCAACATTCACTTGTATAATTCCCAAACTTATGTTAGTAGTAGCATTCTACATTGCTCTTTTTGGAGTTTTAATTCTTCTTACCTCCACTAGACCTATTTTGAGAGGTGCTTGCTCTCTCTTGGTTGCTTGCTTGTCTTGAGTTTTCTAAACCAGAATTTTTCTGACCATTTCTTCCACAACCTTTACTTCTTGAGCCTCTATTAGAGTCATTTCTTTCTCTCCCTCTACCTCTTGAATTGTCTTGAACCTTGAAAGATTTCTCTTGGGAAGTTGTTGTTGATATGTTGATCTAGTGCTCATGGGTTTGAAGAGTTCCCATCAACTCATCCATGGTCAATGTGGTAAGGTCCTTTTCTTCCTTAACATTTATCACAAGATTGTCATATTTATGAGGTAGAATCCTCAATATCTTCTCGATAATCCTTTTCTCATCATACTCTTCTCCATTTTATTTCAGCTAGTTTATCAAATTGGAGATTCTTGAGCTAAATTCTACAATAGGTTATTATCCTTCATTTGAAGGTTCTCAAACTCCCTTTTGATCATTTGTAGCTTCACTAATTAGACCTTATTAGTTCCTTTGAATTTTATCTAAAGATTATCCCATGCTTCCTTTAACTAATTTGATATTGCAATATAGGGAAAAAAATATGTATGTCATTGTCGCCTCATTCAGACTCAAGGCTTTTGCACCCTTTCTTCTTGACTCCTTCAACTGAGTCTTCTGAGGATTTTTTAGGGCAACATACTATGCTAGGTTAGTAACATCATTAACCCCATTAATCAAAACCTCCAAAAAATCATTAGAAAGTATGATGGTTCTCATTTTCGTTGCCCATGTATCATAGTTCTATCTAATAAAGGATGGTGGTTGCTGCCATGTCTTTCCCGCATCTCCTGCCATGTCAAATTCCTAAAAAAAAATTCCCAAACTCTTGAGGATATGGGGCCTCAAAGCTCTGATATCACCTGAGAAATATAACTTCACAACTTAAAATATTTTATTGGCAACCCATTGATGTTGAGTGATAGGTGGTGGGTCCTAAGTGAGAAAATAAGTTAAGGAGCCAAGTGGGGTTTTCTTAGCAATAGTGGATGTCAAGTTAGTTGGCACCAATGGAACCTAAGTGAAATTAGTCACCAAAGAGAAGTGGAGATTGATAGATTCAAAACACGACCAACACTATGACTGAGTGAACTTAGTCGAGAAAAAAATTGAGCTCGGTGAGCACAAGAGAGGAGCTAGTGGATTTAGTTATAACTTGGTAGGAACAACATAGGTAAAGCTGATCTAATAAGAACAAAGAGAACTCGGTTAACAGGTGAACTGTGTGAGTCAATAACAAAATTGTTTTTTCGTTTACGCCACCATTAAAATAAAAAGATGGTAACAGAGAATTTGCAACTCTGAAATTCTCAAATGGTAAACACCATGCATAATGAATAGAAAGGAGACAAAAAAGAGAAAAAAAATAATTGGATTGACTAATATGTCTTCTTGTTTGCTTGCTATTCATAAACTATTTCAACTGAATATAAATCTAGGAGCATAGGGCTTCAACTAGAAACAAAATACTTTAACTTACTTCTTATACTTAAAATATAAACTTGTAGCACTACAAGAATACATAGAATAACACCTAGAGAAATCACTTCTTCATAAGACAAAAAAAATGAACTTACAAAGAACAAACTAATCTTGTGCTACTACAACTCTGATCCTCTATTATTCCTTCTACTCTACTTTGATTATTCCTTTCTCCTCTACTCTGATCTAGTGATCTACTAATATTTTTCCTGTCTATTGTTGAATGGATGAGGATTCATTCCTTTTGTCTTGTCACAAAATAGTTTCCCTCTCTTTTGGATTTTTAAACTCACCTACTGAAATTACTATCCTGACAAGGTAGGTGGGTGTGTGGCTCAAGGGACAACCGACCATTTTCAAAATTTTAACAACTTGGAATCTAACATGAATCTAGTCTATACCCAATTCTAAATTGTTTCATTACATATATTCAA
This sequence comes from Cupressus sempervirens, assembly GCA_028749045.1. Lineage (NCBI taxonomy): Eukaryota > Viridiplantae > Streptophyta > Pinopsida > Cupressales > Cupressaceae > Cupressus > Cupressus sempervirens. The sequence goes on from CM053789.1 coordinate 204,158,862, forward strand.
AATTAGTAAATATTAAAAAGGATGACATTTGAGAATAAAATGCTAAGAAGGGAAGTCATTCATAAATCCAAAAGATACCACAATAGTGAATAATACTAGCTCATTTAGCATGATTAAATGAAATAGATGGATCCTAATCCCTTGAATCAATTGAGAATAAATAAGACATGAACTTCAGACTGGGTATAGTGTCATCTATTTCTTTATCTTATTTTTCTCTTGTCATGTACCAATGTTGGCAAAATAAATTTAGTTTGACAGAGACTCTATTTGTACTAGACCACATGATGAATCCTTCTCTTTACATGATGAATAAAAAAAAGGGAATAAAAAGAAGACAAATCTGTTAGCAAATCACACCACCATCTGAAGATGTGAAGAAACATATAACAATTGTCAATCCCAAATTTTGGCATCCTAGTATCTATAAGGATGGCCATCAAAAAAAAATTACATTCAAGGAGACATTAAAAAATTATGGACCAGGCAAGATGGAAAGAGAAAATAAATTTTAATTCTAAATAGCTCTCCTACAGTTGGTCCATTTTCACAATTTTTTTAGAAATAGCTAGGGTGGATTTATGAATTATACAATTTTTGTTTCTTGTGAAGCATTTTTGTAGCTTGCCTTTAAAATTTGTAGTCTAATCGAGTGGTCTACAATTGTTTGGATCTACAAACCTATTTGTTTAGACTTTTTTTTTTCAATGATGACATGTAATTTAATGGAATAAGAAATCATAGACAAGGTGCAAGCTAGAAATTGCATCATAAAATTAATTTGAAAAATGAGTATAGCTTTCTCTATTTGAAAGAGTCTCAACAAAACATGAAATACAAGGAGGTAATATTTTAATTTTGTCATGGCTTAAAAATGGAAACATCACAATCTCATATTATTAATGTAATGCCATATTATTATTTCTATTAGGAATTATTATCATGATTTCCATTACTGCAAACATAGGAGAAGTGTGAGAAAGCTATACTGAGTAATTTGCAGCTGAAGGAAGAAGCAATTTTGTGTACAACAAAACTAGAGTTGCCTATAGTAATAAAGAGCCCCCAATATAACACATTTTTAAGGGAGCCTATTGAAGCCATGAAATTAAACAAAATGTAGGTGGATACATATAATATTAAGGAAGCATGCAAAAGCCATGTACAATAGGCTGTTAAAAGAACACATGGAAGCTAGGCTATTTTTAGTTTGAATTTTATGGCTAGATAAAAAAAAAGACTACAAAAAAATAGTTCCCAGCCAATGAGGGTGTTGGAAATTTCAAAGGAAATATAATGTTAAATAGAAAAAGAGAAACAATGTTCAATTTTATGAGATTTTTTTCCCATCTTCACATTTTCCCAAAGCACGATTTAATCTAGAAGTATACTAAAAACATTAGTCCCTGCCTATGGGCAGTAGAGACTAATAACATCAACCTATTCCAATATGTTAAAATGATATTCGATAAAAGATAATTATTTGTTGATGATTGAATTAATGGATTCTTCTAACATCTCATTGCTATAGTAACTATTTTATATATTTATAAAAAAATGGAGATATGTCTTTGAGGTTTTTATTACACTTCGAGAAGGATATCTTTAAATTTCTTTAATATATATAAACTAGTAGCCCTAGAAGCACATAATTAATCATACTATTTATTTATTTTTATTATTTTTATTTTAATAAATTAAGAGAAGAATTTAATTCATATTTTAAAAAACTGTAACAAAATCATATTAAAATTGAAAAATAATTACATTAAGTAAATCATATTCATTGATGAAAGGTATTATCATTAAAGTTATGTTGTAGGTTTAGAATGACTAGGACTAGATCGCAAAAGTAGAAGACTTAAAATTAGGGTTATGGTAATGATAAAGGTTTTGATCAGTGTTAGAGTTATAATTAAGGGCTAATATTATGATAAGGATTTAGAATTTAGAATTTAGATTATTATTGAGGGTTTCAGATTAGAAATTAGGGCATTCTATTATGATTATTGTTGCAATTTAATGCTTTGGTTATGGCTAATATGATGGTTAGATTTAGGGTTCAAATCATGATTACCATTATAGAAGTGTATCAATTTTCACTAGGGTCAAGATTTAAGGTTAGAGTTCATATTCAAGTCAAAGTTAGGATTATGGTTATGATATAAGATTAGAATTCTTTGGTATGGTCGTAACTCATAATAGTTTAATTAAGTAGAATAAAATATTTATCATTACAAATAATTTCATTGTATTTCTTCAAAAAACTATTTTGTGTGTAAATATTATAAAATAACATATTTATAGAATAGTTTATGTTAAATCATTAAAGAAATTAGTGTAGTAATATTTTATTTATATTAAAATTTTATTAAATATTTTTTTACCTTTATATGTTTATATATCCGTCCATATGAAAATATAGCCTTAGAATAGGGATAATGTTTCATGTAATTTTGTATGATTTAATAAATAGGTTAAAATATTTTAAAGTTGGTTGTTTGAATTTGCAATTGGAACAATTGGTATGTTATCGTTGATTTCAAACTTTATTGGTGAGGCATTTTTCTATCTAATTTGACTGTCATATCTAGATGATTAATCAAGAGGATTTGAGAAGTTATGAGAAGAAACTACAATGGACACTTGATTAGTTAGACTTTGACAAGATAAAGTGATTGTATAATCATATTGCAAGTAAAGAAGATAATTGTATTGAAGCCTTGAAGAAGTGATCAAAGATTGACCAAGCAAAAGAGAAGAAGATTAAGGAACTTGCAATATATGTTGAGTGATGCTAGTATTGACCAAGTCCTAGTTTAATCCAAGAAAAAGTAGTGTTGACCAAGCATCAACATTGACCGAGTGTTAGTAAATGTTCCAAACAAGAATGTCAATAGTGACTAAGTAACCCAATGATGACCAAGTGTTAGAACACAATATTGGCCGAGGGACAACATTTTGATAATTTATAACAAAATCATGCTTTCCAACTAACAAAGTTGATTTCTTGGAATATGTAAATCATGTTCAAGATAAGGATGTATGACCTAGAATATTTAATGCAAGGAAATGGTTAGGTACAAGAAATCAATAGATTAATTTGAAAGATAAGTTTTTGAAAAAGGAAAGGATGAACAAGAAGGTGGACAAATTCATTGTATGCATTGAATCTTATTGAAACACTAAGATCTACGGTGGTGTTTAAGCAAAAAAAATTACAAATACCTACATAATGAGGTACAAGAGTTAAACTCATGAGTGTGTATATGAGCGGGTGTGAAGAGCTAAAAAGGTTGGAGAAATTGTTGATGTTGTCAACTAGTGAACCTAAGCAGGAGGATGAACAAAGTTTTGAATGTTAATTTCTTGAATGGTTGCTAGACAAATTAAAATAGAGATCAGCATAAAGGCCAAATAGTGGATTATTTTATGAACAAAATTGTGATTTTTATTTGCAAACTGAGTTTTACTTATTCAAATCAAAACCTGTTATTACTTTTTAACCATTGTATTAGTATTGAAATCCTTTAATCAAGGTTAACCTAATGGTCATATGTAAATCCATTAATCAAGGTGCTATTCTAATGGAATGTTCTAAATTCCTCTAAGAAGGCCACTATTATCAGCGTGATTCAATCCTTTAACAAGGTTGTGCTTAACAATGTTTTTTTAAACCTTTAATAGGGTTGGCTCCTAGCAGAGCTCACTTTAGAAGATTAAAAAGATTGGTGACATGTTACTAGTAGTTTTTCCCAAATTTAGTTTCTACATTAAATCCTAGTGCCAAACTTGTGTGGATGTTATTTGTGATGAGTTACTATTAATGTTTTACATTTTGCAAGTATGTTATATTTTTGATAGTGGACTGCTAGTTGATATTACTAATAATCTTCTATAGAGACCAAGCTAATGGATGTTAAGATCTAAAGTAGTTTAAGTGTTTCTTTATTCAATTGCAATATTTGGACCCTGGATAATTGATTCATCCCCTCTCATTTATTAAATATTGTAACATTGGCATCAATTTTATACTTATTAGTATTAGGTTTTTTTATTATGTGTAAAAATTAGAGATTATCTTTATCAAAAATTAGCATCATAAGGGATTATCTTTTCCAATGAGCCCTTAGTCTATTGGTGAAGTTGAATGGCTCACAAAGATCCCACTAGGCATCATGTCTTGCTAAGTGCAAGGCTCTGACATCATAAGGGATGAGGCAAGGATCGTGCCCTGGGTAATTTTGATAGTGTGGATGACCCTCAGTCCTTGGCTCTAAGACAAAGAGGGTTTAGGCACAAGTGGGCCAGTATCAGGTTCCTAAAATGTATATGTGGTGGCCTTCACTAGTTGGTAGCTCATAGGCTTTGTGCCTCATTGCGCTACCTAGCAGATCTAAACCCTTCATCAAAAAATATATATATATATATACCATCTAACATATCAATGAGATGTCCTCTATAGGTAAATCTTGATAATTGTTTTTTAATTCATTCATAAAACTCATATAGATGAAATAGGAATTGTCACACACAATTTGGAAAGTCATTAACATAAGAAAAAAAGGTTGAATAAAATATGTTGCAAAACAATTTAAGTATAGTCATAAACATCACTTCAAGAGTGAAATTTATTTATTTATTTTGTTGTTCCTAAAATTCATAGAGATAAAATAGAAAATATAACTCTACAGCTTGAATAGTGAAAACGATTTATTTATGAGTCCAAGTATAAGTATTTAGATAAAGTAAGAAGTGTGAAAGGGAAGATAAGAAAAAACTATTAAAAAAATATTACTCTGTAATGATATAAGTACAACACATATTACTTAGTAATTGGGATCATGGTATGACCTTTATTTGAGTAACAATCATGTATATTTCTTTCATATTTCTAAAAATGAAATTCATTTTACAAACGTGTCACACAAAAATTTGGCAACACATGCCATTTGCACTATTTCTATTTCATCAACAATATTAATTGATAACACTAAATTCTCCAAAATATTGATTATATTTGAGCATGACTCTAGAATTATTCATGTACGTTTATCTAAATCACTCTCAAATAAATTATTTTAGGTCAGTGAAGTAGAGGGACTCATAAAAATGGTGTTTGACTCTTCAATAGAGGAATCCATAGCTCAAAGGGTATATTGTAATTTTTTTTTGGAAAAACAATATAAATATGAAAAACCAATTATAGAACATACTTGAATATAAAGAACAAAAATCAAATTTAGCACTTAATTATATACTAAATAATGTCAATTGCAACACATTTTTATTTTTAATTATAATTATTTATATATATATATATATATATATATATATATATATATATATATATATATATAATAAAACATACAATATATTATAAAAAATAGTCAAGGGCTATTATAGAATTTCAAAATTTGATCATATAGATTAGCTAAAATATATCATACTAAAATCAATACCATAGTTGGGTACCAAACTAACTTACCCTTATACAAAGAAACTTTGAGACTAACACCCCTTGAAGAATTTTTTTTTGTGTAACTAGAATTTGAGGGATACAAAACGTGGCATACAACCACTATGCTAGAACAAAAATGTAAACATCCAAGACAATTCCTATTTTTGTCTTGGTAATCTATCTTTTATGGACAATATATACTAAACTAGGCATAATTCAATGTTCAAAAACAATTATCATAGCCTTGGTAATCTATTTTTTTATATAATTCTAGCATTACTTGGGCTAAAGTTGATTCCCTAATTTGTCTTTCTTTTTGTAGGGTGTATTTCCATTTATTCTCAACTTGGTCATAAAGGTTCTTAGGTCATGAGTTGAAAATCTCTATATGAGTTGATTTGAATGTAGCCATCATCACATATATGGCTTCCTCTATAGTATTTTGTTAAACTTTTCCTATCTTATCAAAATCTATGTGTGCAAAACTAGACAAATCTACATTTGATCTTATAGTGTCACAAAAATTATCTAGATTCTATAGGATAACCCTATATACTAAACTAGGAATAATTCAATGTTCTTCAAATCCCATCCATGCCTTTTATGTACTCTACTACATCTGGAGCAACCAATAAGAAATCCCAAAATGCAAGAGCATCAAAAAAAGAGAACCAAGGTATTCGCGTTGGCAACATTATAAGTCATATGCCCATTATCTAACATGGATTGCACCATATTAACATATATAACTTCATCTAAAATCATTTCCTATAATATAGGTGGTTGAGAGAAGTCACATTTAGCTATTGGAGGAATTAAAGCCACCAAGCCCACAACCTCACCAAAAGGGCCACAAATACGACACTCTAGACCACAACACATAGATGGAATCAAATGATCCATATCATGTTTATCTAGTATATCATAGATAGAAGCCACCCTATTGTGAAGATGATTAGCCAAAGGAACACTACTCTATTGCTGATTATGAAAAAAACCTTGAAGTAAAAAAAAAACATATGGCTTCAAAGTTGAGCTTCATATTGCCAAATTCCAAGAAAAAAACATATATTTTTGAAAGGAGATAATGAGAAAATAAACCCCCAAAAAATCTATCCTCATGCGAAATAGTATTGCTCAAGGGTTCATCCCTTAACACATTAGGTGGAATGGTACAAAGCCAAGCACACATCTCACACAAAGTAATCACAAATTTAGGGGTTTGAGTCACGTCATAAACATTAGATGCAAAAATAGAAAGTATTTTCCAAGGATACAAAATATGATGACCAATAGGACCAAGATCTCTTCCCCAATAACTATTCTTAAATGATGCTTGCAAACTAGATAATAACTATTCTTATATTAATTTAATTCTCATAGGGTCAAAAAAATTAAGTTGAGTTTTTTCAAATTATGAAACAAAAAAAAATTAAAATGAGAGGATAATCAGAATAATTAAATTATTTTCATTGAAGAAAATTTTGAAATCATAAAGTGAATTAATTAGTTTTAAAATAATTCAAGAAACATTGTCCATAATATTGTTAAACAATTAGTACACATTGAAGAAAAAGTAAATATAATTTGTAAACATAAACTACTAATTTAATACTTAATGAATCACTACAATTATTATTTAATGCATCACTATAATTAATTAAATACATAATGCATCAGAACAATTAATACTTAATGTATAGATTAATAGTTATTCCAAAATTGGATTTAGTAAAAAATACAATTCTTTAAAATTCTCCAAAGACATTGCTAATATAATGTATAGTAGATTGTAATTTTTTAAACCATGGATTTTGTGATAATAACTCTATATTTTCAAGGTCAATATTTCAAACTCCAATTTCCAAATTAGACTTAATGACGAATAATATAGGTGCCCCATATTATGTGTACAATAGCTTGAAAGATGGAATGACTTAGTGCACTATGAATATGATAGTCTCATGAAACTTAAGAGTAGAAAGATTTCATTCCTTAGGTAGTCCCTTATGGTAGCTATTTTGAGAAGCTCATTTGAGAAATTTTATGAACTCTAGACTAAGTTTGCTAGAGGGAGTGTGCTTCCTAAAATTTAGTATTGGCTTGACTATGATTTTCCAAATGCATTCTACATGATAAAGATCATGAATACGATGGTATAAATCATCTTACCATCAACATACATCTAAAATCTCAATTTGTAAGTGGTGACACTTCATAGTTAAGTACATCTAAATCATAATTCTTTCCATCATGGTAGTTGAAGTATACATCATAGTTATAGAATTTAATCTAACTATTTCTTGATCAATTTTTTTAAAATATTATTTGGCATCCTATCTCCTAGCTAATAACAAAAACTCAATTCCTCTATATGATGTTTGATATTGCATGGAAGATGTCGGTCAAATTTACACAACCAATTGAAATGTATGTTAAATGCAATTATATGAGATCTCACTAATCTGCATGAAATTTATTACAAGATTTCATATCATGATGAAATAGTATAAGAAATAAAATTTATGAAACTAATTAAAATATTGCATAAAAAGTACTAACTATTAGAAAAATGCATGTTAACAAAGAAACATAAAATATATTTAATTATCTTGATATCTTGACACAATATTTGATAAATGACATTGATAGAACAATGATATTAATTATTTTTGTATAAAATAATATTTGACACAAAGATCTGAAAATAGAATTTCATAAAACAGAGAATTATTTTCTTAAAATAAAACAAAAAAAAATCATTCAAGTTTTTTAATTGCTTATAGTTGTACATTAAAAATATTATTAAAGAAATGAATACTGTAGAAAGTGTTGCAAAATGTTTATGTGTCTAAAAAGACTTTTTAGTAAAATTAGAAGACACAACATTTTAAAATAACATATTTCATCAATTATCTTCAAGGTGCATAAGTTTATTTTATTCAACCTTACATTTGGAATTTGGTCTACCCTTTTTCATTTTCTTATAACAGTCATATGTGAAAGGAGGCATTATTATGAAACATTGGAGGGATTTTACACATGAAACTATCACAAATGTCAATTATATTCTTCTCTTGGTCCTATACCATTTTGTTCTTTTGGAAAAGTCAATCCTTGATATTTGTGAATAGTCAATGCCCATATTAATCTCGATGGAAATTTAAGTATTCTACACTTTTGTAGTGGTGTTATTGGAATTTTTTTCAAAATAATCTTTGAATGATAGTCCATAATACTTATCAAAGCCAACCATCACATATGGTTGAGGCTCCGGTGGAGAATTGCCTTACTTGTAGACAATCTATTGAATGTATCCATGAGCTCCATTTATAAGGCCCAACTCTATCCATAGATTTGAAGTTAGCATGACCCTTGAATCCTTACAAATTAGCAACTCAAGATAAATATCATCATTTGAAATTCTTTTTATTTTACTAGCACTACTTTCTTTTGATGTGACACTATGTAACCTAATGTTTTAATGAGTGTAACAGTTTTTTATTATGAGCATGAACATTTTCATTTGTTGTGAATAAATAAACAAGATTATAGAATTTAAATGTTGTTACAACATCTATATTGATAGGGATCCTTGACATCGACAACTTCTAATCATCAATATGAGGGTTCACATCACTTAGATTTTTAAAATTTATCAAATTTTTTGTTGCTTAAGACTTCCCCATTTTGTTTGAATATATCATCTAGTGTGATAAAAATATTGAATTCTTGTCATAGAATTTTTTCCCTTTTATTTCTATCATATGTTGCACTATAATTAATAGGAGGTAGTTGGCCCAAATTTCCCATCAATATTTTAGATAAACCTTAAATACAATGGAGGAATTTCTTTTAATACAAAATATGTCTTTATTATTGTATTTGAGTCAAATGATGTATATTTTATATATGAACTAATTTTTTATTAGGAAAATATGTTTTGAAGGGACCTTGCAACACAAGACATAGCATGTTTTAAAAAAGGGGACTTGAGCCCCTCTTTGCAAGATATTCAATAATCTCTACCAAAATAAACCAAACAAAGACAAGATAGAATAAGAAAAAAGGGAAAGCCATCCAAAAAAAATCTCCTACAAAAAATAGGTTTTGAAGGCACCCTAAGTACCCATAAAATCTTGCAACACAAAAAAAAAACAAATGAATTACATTGTGCCCACACCCTAAAAGAATCATAGAAAGGATTAAAGTTTTCCTTTTCCCCCTTTTTTATGGGAGTGAAAATTCATATCAAATTGAAAAAGGTAATTTTTCTTATATTTTTTTAAAATAGGAGTCCACCCCTCCTCCACCATAGAGACATTCTTTTACCAATCTTGGGAAGCCAAATCTTGAGTACCCCTGACAATAGATGTAGAGAAGGCCACCTCAGAGCTAGCAGCGACAACAATGCCAATAACATCACTAGTAGTAATAGTGGTAGAGCTAATCACAACTCGAATAAAATCACTAAGAGATCCCACTATAGGAGAATCATGAAAATTAGTAGTATATCCAATTTCAATGGGAATAATAACAACACAATCCTCAAAAAAATTAGTAGAGATAGAACTACAGCCTGTAGTAGTAGTGTAATACCCCAAAATTGGCTCATTGCCATGATCACTGATTTTGGTCTATTCTAATAAATTCTAAAGTCCTATATTACTACGCAATTCTAATTCTAATTTTTGCTACTTGACCTAAGTGTTAAATGTAGAAAACCCTAAATCTACAATAATCATACTATCTATTTGATTCCTAAGTATTGACTCGAATTAGTCACATTAAACCCATGTGATTGAGATTTAATTTAATTTGAAGTGTTTATACTTTAATTAAATTAAATTATGTCCTAAGATTAATGTACTAAGGAATTAAAATATTTAATTTAATAATTATTCCCACTTTAGGTAATTGAATGAGATTATTCAATTAAATGGAAAAGGTATTTATGAGGTCATATCTCACCTTATTAAATTAAATAATATCTTCAAAATTCTCTCTTTAGTTCTAAAATGGAAACTCTAAGTGAACTACCTCTCAAAATTAGAATGAATCCAATTAACTACTTACCATAGTAATATCTAAAATAGTTAACTTCACCTACACAAGGAAGTTTCCATCTTAGCTGAATCTTCTATCTAATCTTAACCATCCATCAAGATTGATCCTGACTGTTGATCCATTCCTGGATTCTATTTAAGAAGCTCTCAATCCCTCATTTCAGAGGTTGGATTTTGATGCTATTGAATTGTTTTCAAATTGAATACTCACTTTCATAACTTTTACATGTGCTTTTGCTTAATATCTTAATATTATTTAGCTTAATAATGCATACATGTAGTTTAGTTTCTTTTATTTATTAATAGAATAAATTGCATATCATATGGATTACTTTCATAATCATACTTTGCATAAATCCTTAATTCTAGAAAGGTCTAGTTGCCTACATCTCATTCTGAGAGCACATAGGCAAAATCCTTCTAGTTAGAAGGCAATAGGTCACATTGTCGAACCTCTTCGATGAACCCTTCTATGTTCATTCCAAGATGAATCTACATACAATGACAATGTTGAAGTGTAGGTGAAAGAATCAAGGTCTCATTTTCACATATATAAGTAGAACCTATATCAACAAAACCAACAATTGAAATAGTAGCATAACCTTTAATAGAAAAGCTAATATTAGAGCCATCATTATGGAAATGACTAGAGGACTAGGTAGAAAGAACATTCAAAATCCTAGGTCTATAATTGTTGATAATAATGGTAGAATAAAGCTAAGATCATTTCCAATAGAAGATAAGGTAGCAAATTGGCTTACAAGAGTACTAGTAGGGGATCCAATAGAGGTAGTACAAACAAGTTGTCTAATATTGATAGAATATCTTATAGTCATGATAGGTTCAAATTTAGGAACAAAAACGTCAAGCTTAGGAGAAACATCATTATCTTTAGCAAATACTTGTCTTTTCTTATAGATAGTGTAATGTTCAACTAAAGAACACTTTCACCAAGAGGAAGACTTCTTAGTCTTATCTTTTTGTAGACTACATTGAGTTGCAAGGTGACCTATTTTAAAGTACTTCCTACACCTAAAAGGAATTCCTTCATATTCCAGAGTTTGAATGCAAGACCCTCATAAGTGCTCTAATATAATCATTTTTCGTAAACCCTTGGAAATATCCATCTCTACTAGAATATGAGCATTAGTAGAGTGCATCATATTTTTAGATGAATTAGTTGTGTACATATGAATAAGTTATTCATGACGTAAAGATGAATTATGAGAATACTTTTTAGAGTTGTGAATCTATATTTTCTAACATGCTCTAATTAATGAAGTTTATTTGATGAATCATAATATATTTTATGATTGACATTTATTCTTGAAAACTTGTGAGTCTTGATCCTTCTACCTAACAAAAAAATATTATTTTCATTTTCAAATTTGAATGAATTATAGATGCTCCAATATTGAATGTTGCAACTCTTGTTGGTGCAAGTAACAGAAGGGGAGACTGAGAAGGAATTATGGTATTTTGAAGAAATTAGATAATGACAAAAATTAGATAAGTTTTTTATGTTCCCTTTGTTTCTTGAATTATCATAAACAATGGTTCTTCATTTTGATTCATGTTGTCATGTGTTGTGATTATCTCAATTTCTTTTTTTCTCACCAAGGACCATGTAGTTTAAACATTGGGGAATGTAATCATATATATAAGATATCTGCAATCCTTGATGTTACTTATGGAATTAATTGTTGTGGTACTGTAATCTTTTCTTGGTAATCAATAGATCAATTTATTGGTCTATCAATGTCTATTTTCCCCAACATTCCTTTTTTCAAAACTGTATATTTTGACCCTAGCACAATGTAGATATAATCTCACATTCATTTTCTTTAGTATTTATGTGAATATCTTCATCATCTTTACTTTGAGAATCATTTGAGTTTTTTTAACATTTTCTATAGACATTGTGTGCTCAACATAGGAAGTTTCTAATTGAATGTCTCCCAATTTTCTATGATAGAGACATCATCGCGACCATTGTCTCTTTCAATATCATGGAATGGTTTTTAGATAAGTAACTATGATAATAATAAAAATTCAATCCTTTTACCAAACTCATAGGGATTCATACAGACTAATAAAATACTCAAAAGATTATGACTTTTTCCTTGGGCTCCCATTTGTTGTCTCTTTTTCTCTTAGGATAATATGTCCATGATCTGGCTACATCAATTTATACAATACCTTCCATACATAAGGACATTTTGTGTACCCATCAATAAAATATTTTGTTTGTTATTCATTATTCTCTTCATTATTTTTTCTTTTTCATTTTTAAAGTCAAGAGTTTGAACACCTCAAGTGATACATTTAGACTAACAAATCTTCTAATGCACTCCACCAATGGAATTTATAACATCATATGAAATGTCTCTTGAGCACCAGTGTATCTTTCTATAATTGTCTTAGTTAGAGTACTCCTATATGCTCATACTACTAAGTCATCTAGATTTTCCATGTTGGATAGGTGCATCAACATTTGGTGGTATATTTCAAAGCTTTTCTCTACTTTTGTTGGATACCTGGAAATGTAGTTGATGACATTGTGTTTGGAAAGAATAGAGTGGTGGTCTATATGTTCTCTCTATAATTGTAGTATATGGAAATGTGACTTTACTATATCATCATTTCTTGTTGGCTAAACTTTATTTTCCTCTATTTCCTTGTCTTCATATAATTTTAAATCCCCTAGGTTTAACGACCAAGGAACATTATGCTTGAACCAATATAAGACATTTTATATTTAGGTCCACCTTTTTTTATTAGTTATATATATTTTTAAATATTCATTGTAATGAAATAATTACCTGGAAACCATCCATCCCCTTTTTTATATAGGAACTCACCCTCCTTATAGATCATATGTCGCTCAACAAAATTTAATATTTTTGATCATTACTTTGGGTGGCTATATCAACTATTGTATTGTTGATCTCATTTTGGTTTTGACAAGGTAGTGATAAAAATACTTGAGACATTACTTAATAGAAATTTGTATGTGTCGAGTAAGTATTGTATGGTAAGCAATGTAAAAAGATAGTGCCAAGCACTAGCATATGGCAAGAGGATGGTATGTACTAAATCATATATGTTGAGTGATTCATATGCTGAGTAAAATAGTGGATGCTGAGCCATTAAGGAGATGAGCTATGACATTGAAGATGTAATGGATGTCAAGCATCAAAGATTTCAAGTGTCAAGTAAATAGTTTTGGAAATAGTTGTTTGTAATGGCATAAACTCCTATGTAAACCATTTTTGGGCTGACTTAATGATTGTTTTCAAATTCTAGAAAATATATATGAAGTTATATTGAGAATCCCTATGCAGTACATGTAACCAATCAAATTATAAGATGTTCTAAGTAGAAATGGTTGAATCACAATCATTGATTCCTACCAACCCTAGTTCACCTAATTATTCTTAAGGAGGGAAAACCCTAAAGAGTTTGTATGTGTAGATGAGAAGAGAAGGTTGAATGCTAAGTATAGAGAGAATATTCATGGAAACTAAGGAGGTTGTGAGAGAGAAATGAATTGTAGAATCAGTGAGAGAGAAAATAGTAGAGTAGTTAAAGGACAAAAGAGATACATCTAACTAGGAGGATCAAGTAAACATTAGGAAAAAGGAGATCTAGTATCTACCAAAGAGGTGCTAGCCAAAGTATCAAGGCTAAAACATTGAATCAGGTGTATCAGTAAAAATCTCTTTATTGAGTAGTCATAGAAGGCTTTTATAAATCCTTTAATAGGGTGCTTACTTTATTATAAGTTGAACTCCTCTAAAAGGGAACACTTTTATTAGGACATTGAAATCCTTTAATAGAGTAAGATTTAACAGTCTTTGTAATCCTTTAATAGGGCAGACCTTTCATAGGGTAGATCATAGTTTATGATCAAACAATTGTAATCTTCATTGGATATACTTTACAACCACAATAGTGAAGATTTGTGGGTGTCATCCCCACTCTAGTTTTACCTTCTCATTGGAGGGTTTCTAAGTAACAAATTTATTGTCTTGTGTGTTATTTTTTTAATGCTATGGATGACCATGTTTAGTTTTCTATGTTATTTACATGAAAATTATGACATGGATGTGTGGTGAATGTTTTTATGGTTAAAGTCTTGAACAATTAATTCACCTCCCCCCCCCCAAAAGTTTACTTTCCCATTGTTAACTCCAATAGTTGGTATCAAATCCTTGTTATCTTGAAAGGAAAGCTTTGTAACTTTGATGAAAGATCTTGAAGATGGAAATCTACATGTTGGGAAAAGTTATTGATAACCAAAATATTAAAATTTATCTTATCCTACATTAGTTGAATGAAGCAAGAAATGAGTTGAAGCACTCATTGAAGAAAAGGAAAGGGATAGCTATTGAGGAAAATGACACACATTACCAAGAAGAAGACATTATTGAATTATTTGTAGATGGAAACTTAAGAAAGTTTGATGTATTAGTTGTAGATCTAATGCAAAAGAATGGTGCCCTAACTGAAGAGGTTAGAAATATTTAGATAGAACAAGAAGTTCAATCAGTATTGCTATGTGAGGTGATCGAATAGAAAAACAAAGATGAGGAAGACAAGGTCATGATTGAAGTGTTGGAAATATGAGGTAGGCAAGGTTACTAAGAGAGGAGGGGTGAATTTGGAACCAATAAAACTTAATCTTATTTTACTAATTAATCCTTCATATAATATTCTAATATAATTGCATGTATGAAAGAAAATAAACATTCATAGAAATTTGACACAAGATATGGTGACCTAGAAACCTTCCAAATAGAAAGTAAAACTAGGGCGGGAATGGCACCCACAAGCTTTAGTACTACTATATAAAGCTTCCTTGTTAAGGCTTATAAATGATCACTTTTGATGATCTGCCCTGTTAGGAGCAATAAGGAGTGTGAGGTCTACCTTGTCAAAGGATTGACAAAACATACAATGAAGTATGGATTCAACAAAGAGATTTATCAAAGACTATTAAAAGTATACCCTATTAAAGGATTTGACTAATGCACCTATTAGGATGAACTAGTGGTTGATTTCTGATCTGCAACTCTAACTTGTTGTTTGAGATTCCTTGAATTGTAATGATCACCTTGTTGTGATACATAATACTTTTTGGTCCCTTACTATACTTGTGTCTTTCTTTAATTCTCACTTCTTTTCATCATATTCTTACACTTATTATTTGGATATGATATAATGTATTACATACATAGAAATCCTTATCACAACTTACTAGAGTCCACCACAATACAAGTTTCATCAAAATCCACAAAGTTGGCCCAACTATGATAACTTAGGTTCTGAAGTCAAACTTGGTGATGTTTTAGTGCTTGACAACTACTATCAACACTTAGCACTATCTAGAAGTCATTTAATCAAGATGCTCAATTCATACCAATCACCTCCAAGTAGCCTGAACTTGGTCAACATTGTATGACTTGGTGAACACTCCAAAACTTGACATATACTAAATTACTTAGTTGACACTCCATGGATTTGTTAACACTAGATTCACATCACTAACACTATTAGCTTAGTGGGCACTAGAGAACATGGTTAACACTTTGAAACTCAGTTAACACTATGGAACTTAGTTAACACTATGGAACTCAATTAACACTAGAGTTTCCATCACTTGTACTAAACAACTTGGTAAAAACTACTACACTTTGCATAAACTATAGATAGGTTCTAAAGCTCAGTAGCAACTATATATTGACTAAGTGTGGGTCACTAATAAGAAAATTAACCTTAATGTCAATGATCTGCCACTTTGGCATTAGTGATAAAAACATTTTTCATCCAAAAAACTAAATACTCAAAATTATAAGTCAAAAAATTATTTTATCTCCATTCTATGTCTACAACTTAGTAACATACTCTGTTTTTCAAAATTTTCAAAATTACTTTTGTAAAGGATGTTTTCTACTTATGTATTCAATACATACATATACCTAGAGTACTTCTCCCCCATACATGTATTATTTGCATATCTTTACATATACTTCTCCCTCTTTTTACACATATACATTCATCTACACTTCTCCCCCTTTTGACATAAATTCCAAAAGTGTATTTATATGTTAATACCAAAATGTGACAAGAATTTAGAGTGTACCTTCAGAATTAATGTCATTGTCTTGTCCCAATTTTCTTGTAACATCTTCCTTGCATGAAATGCAATTTGAACTTCTGCTAATAACTCCATCATGTGATCAACTATGGAGAAGTTATTATCATGGATGAGTGTCTTAGCATGTGCAATGTGTGTCTGCATTGCATCCATATTTGAAAAAAACATGCCTTGGATTTCTGCACATGTGGCCCTAATCCTAGCTTCTTCCTTTTGTAATTCTTCTTACAAATTTTTCAAAAATCTAATCTTTGAATAATGATAAAAACTATCGCTTGGGTCAAGTGACAACTAGTGTACACTTTCCTTCATGTCGTCATCTATCTTTGATAGTTTATTTCTAATTTCTTGTTTGAAGATAGATGTGTCACACAACTTAAAAAATAATGAAGTGACATTATATACATATGTCTCCAATAAAACAAGAGTAGTAGACAATTCTTCTTGGTTTATTGCAATTTTTTGCACTACTTGTTCCAATACCTTGTTCTCAAAGTTTCTTTCTACTTTTTGTAACAACTTATCCTATCCATTCAAGTCTTCATTCATTTTTTGGACAATTTCTTCTAACTAATGGAAAATAGGTTGTGTACTATCAACCTCGATACTTAGTGAATTTATAAATATAACCTTTACATCTTCAAGAACTTGGGTTTTCTTTCTCTTCTCTTCTTTAAGCTTCTATTGTTTAGCTCTCTTTTGCAATAATCCACCCATGATTTTCATTTGATCAAAGACTGAGAGTAGAAATATCCCAATTTGGAATAACTATATCCTCATCTAGATCAATATCTTCTTCTTTACCCTTATCCTTATTTGAAACTTTAGTACTTGGTTGAGACTTATTCTCAGCTATCATTATACTTGCTATATGTGGAATTGAAACAATAGTCGAAATAGAGGGGCTAGAAAAAAATTGAGATATGACACTAATAGTATAAATACCTTGTTGATGAATGATAAAACTTGATGATGGAGGTGTTTGTTGCTTGGTAAATGAAGTGCTGGCCACTTTAGTTGATGGAATACCCAATCGAATAGGTCTTGAGCTTGGTTGGGTGTATGGTGTTGTAGTGGTAGTCACAAACAACTTTGTAGAAGCTTTCTTAGAGCTAGATTGCATTGAGGCTTTTCTCAAAGAATGAAGAAATGAAGTCATTACTGATGCTACAATATTTTTTTGAATTAGTTTCCTTAATGCATTGAATCTTTGGAATAATTTCTCCAATAGCTTCCTATTCTTCCTCCTCATCATCCAAATTTACATCATCTAATTCACCATATTTTATTTGTACATTCTCTTCATCATCACCATCATCATATTTTTCATTAACATGAACAATAAAATCACTAGGTTGATGTAGTTTGTAAATATTCTTCCATGTTAATGTAGAAACCTTCACAACATATTCAATTTTATTGAGAAGTATCATGCAAGTGTTCATCTTTAGAGTGAACTTCTATTCATTTGTCTTCAAATATTCTTTCACCTCTTTTTCATAGAAACTTGGCATGAGTTTCATCAAAGTCTATTCAAAGATGTCTTTTGTAGTCTTCTTTACATGCTCCCATCTAGGCTTGATTTCTTTCATAAGCTGATTAGGAATTTTTTGAGTAGGCTCACTAGGAGAATACTTCCATTTTCCCAATTTGGTCATAATGGTGTCTTCAATTTATCTTTTCTCATTTGTATTACTTGATTCATATTTGAGGAATTTGAAACATGCCATGCCAGTTACTTCTTCTAAATCCTTTAACTTTTCCTGAAGAGGAATTGCAAGCCTTTTAAAGATAATTTGCTTGGTATTCTCCTCATCTAACTTCAATTTCTTCCTAGATTTTGGTGCCCTTCTTGTGAATACAACATTGGTTGACTTAGTAGGTTTGGTTATGATAACCTTACCTTTCTTTCTTGTAGACTCTTCTTCCTCAAATTTGGATTTCTCATCTTCATCCCCTACATTGTCTTCTTTTGCATCATCACTCTTTCCATGTGTTAGCAGGAGAGTAGAACTTTCTTGTCTCAGTTTTGCTATCCTCTTTCTTCATTTGGCAACTACTTGAGGAAGATTAATTTCAAGTTCTATTCCTTCCTTGGCTTCTTCATAAGTCCAAAAATATGGTGTCTTAGGATACACGTGCTCATTCAAAAGAGCCTCAATGAAATCTCTAGTCTCATCTATGTTAACTTCATACTCCAAAGGCTTAACCCATGCTATTATAGGCTCAACTTCTTGAATATAAACCTTTCACAATCTACCATAAAATAAATATCATCATTGCAGTCTTCTACAAGATTTATAGGTATCCTATATCTATTCTGCATCTTCTTTTTGAATGTTTCAAAGTAGCTATTCATGATGCTATCAATGTTTTGACCCATTTCTACTATATACTCATTTATTTGGTATAAAATAGGGACATCTTTTCTCCATACTTCTGATCCTTTAGAAGGGAAGAATTTTTGCACAAAGAAAAATAAATAATTCAAGAGTGAACTAAACTTACATGGATTGTTCTTGGAACCTCTGATGCTCTCCATATTCTTATTGAACTAATTCAATAACAACTTAGCAAGCTCAAATGACATGCTATTCTTCACTAATTTAAGAGCCAAATAAATTTCTTCACATGGAAAACTATTTAGACAACTAGAGCTATAGATTTAATGAGCAATGATATGGATGCCAAATTTTAGTTTTGTGTCAGTTATATTGCTAATCTTCATTCCTCTGCCATCCGGCTTGGCAAGGGTTTTCTTTTCCAATTGCACCTAACCTAGGGTTTTGGTCACTTTGGCTTTGTCCAACATGTTAGTGTAGTTTTTTATTTTTCCTATTTTGCTAGGTTTTTCCTACACTTTTAGTAATCTCGCTTAGGTTAATAAAGCATGTCTTATTAGGTGAATAGTTGTGAGGTGTCACCTTCCTACATGTGAGCATCCATTAGCTATCTTAGGAAGATACTTTTCTATCTTTAGTCCAATAGATGGTTGCTCCTGATTGGTTGGTGTTGCCACCTCCTCCCTCTTCCTAGCCTATATAAGCATGCTACCTAGCTTGTATTTGTATCTCTTAGTTTTTGCATCCTCTTAATGCTATTTTTCTTCTAGAATTTGCATTACTCTCTTGGAGACTAACTCTATGATGCTATTTTGATTTTGTATCATTTGCATTCATATTTAGATATTTACTCTTTGCACTAGTTTTCTGGGTTATTAATATTATCAGATTCTAACATGGTATCAGAGCTTTTCTATGTGCAAGAGTAGATTTTAGTTTTCTTATTTGAGAGATTCGGGGGGGGGGAAATAAACTTTATTGTAGTTTTTTGAAAAATGAAGTATGCTCTTCTCTTGCATCTTTGGATGATCTTGAGAATCAGAAAAGTTTTGACGAAAATGATTTTTCTCTGGGGTTTCAATCTCAAATCTGACAAACAACTTGCATATTTGGAGTTTTCAATCAGTATTGCAGGTTCCAACATGCCATTGATGGACTTAGGAAGCTGATCCAGCATTTGCATGTCATATTCTAGTTGTTGGGGTCATTTTTTGATTTTTGGAGCCATTTTTTACTGTTAAAGGTGTTTGATTTACACTACAGCAACATCTTTTGTACATCAGCAAGGAAAACGCTTTTTGAGTTTTGTTCACAAGCTCAAAAAACCATCTGGGTATCTTTTAGATTTTGCATGCAAGCTGTATATTTTGCAGAATCGAGCATGCAAAGCTACAACCATACCCCTCTCCATTGGCAGTCACAGATTTGAACGCAGTTTTCAAATGTCTCATTCTTGCTCATATAGACTCTAATTTTGATGATTCTTGTTATGAACTTGGCTATTTTTTTGTGCTCTATCCATTAGTAGACTTGTTTTTTTATTTTCATGCATGAATTCTTCAGAAATTGCAGATTCTCAGCCATGACTATGCACAGTTCTCATTTTGGAAACTTTGGAGGATCATAACTTTCTCATACGACCTTGTATCAAGGAAATTTTTTTTTGAAAGTGCATAATTTTTTGAGTAAATCGTAGTGGTGCTATTTTTTTCCTTGATTATTGTGCCCAAGTTTCACTTTTAGCATATGCTCTTCATGAGGAGGCCCTGTCGATTTAGCATACAGACGTATTTTTTCGATCTAAAAAATGTGTTGGAAAGCTGGTTCTGAGATGGAGATGATGGTATAGATTTTTTTAATTTTTTCTATAGTCTAGTTGCCTATTTTGGTAGTCAAAGCCAGATGTTCTATTTTGTCTTCCGGGAGCCATATCTCGCTCATTCGGACTCTTTTCTGGGCTCGCCAAATATCATTGGAAAGCTGGCTCTGTGAGTTATTCAGTTGCAGAGGTCTTTTATCTAGATTCTGCTCCAAGTTCTTTCTCCTTTGATTTTTTCACTTTCACACTCTGGCGGATTACTTGGATTCTACAAGTCCTGGAATCTCTTCTTCTATTCTTTTGGCTCACTCTTCTTTCTGACTTCTGAGCATTGTATGCTTCTATTTTGTTGCATTCCTTTTTTTGTAAATGCACTGAGATAAAGTGCCTACTTTTGCATATCTGGGATCTTGTACACCTTGTGTTTTTTTGTACTCGCATTCAATTATAAAGTGCCATGGGGGGTCATGATGTTTTTCCATTTTGTGCTCATCCACCTTTGTCAAGTGAATTTTTCTTCCACGACATTAGCCCATGCAGTGTGTCGGTGACACCACCCTTTATCCTATTCTTGTACTTCTATTGCACTATTCGTGTTCCTGATTCTTCTTGCAGATGTTTTTGGCATTGCATTTTAGTGTTCCTGTCACCCCTCTCCCTGTTCAGGATTATGGGGGGGTTCACTTGTTTTTCTATGCTTCTTTGGTTGATGGTCCGTGCCTTCTATTTCCATGGAGGTTCTACATATCAGCATTTTGATAGAGTTTGCAGCTTCATGCTTCGGAGATGCTTCATGCTTTTTTTTGTTCCTCTCTTTGGGACATTTCCTAGATTGAAGGCTTAGTTTCCTTCATCTAGTTCTTTTTCTTGTATTGGGTACCTGATTAGGCCTTGTTGTCGGGACCCATTTTCTTGCTTTCATAGCTTTGCTAGGTTAACATCCACCTAAGCTTCGCTTATGGGGGGGTGTTAGTGTAGTTTTTTATTTTTCCTATTTTGCTAGGTTTTTCCTACACTTTTAGTAATCTCGCTTAGGTTAATAAAACATGTCTTATTAGGTGAATAGTTGTGAGGCGTCACCTTCCTACATGTGATCATCCATTAGCTATCTTAGGAAGATACTTTGCTATCTTTAGTCTGATAGATGGTTGCTCCTCATTGGTTGGTGTTGCCACCTCCTCCCTCTTCCTAGCCTATATAAGCATGCTACCTAGCTTGTATTTGTATCTCTTAGTTTTTGCATCCTCTTAATGCTATTTTGCTTCCAGAATTTGCATTACTCTCTTGGAGACTAACTCTATGATGCTATTTTAATTTTGTATCATTTGCATTCATAGTTTAGATATTTACTCTTTGCACTAGTTTTCTGGGTTATTAATCTTATCAGATTCTAACACAACATTGGAAGACTAATAATTCTATGAATCATTTTCCTTGTAATTAGAATGGATTGGTCTAATCACAAATTTCTATTGTAAACTTAGCTTAGGATAAATCATATCCACTTTGACTCAAAGTTCCTTAGCCTATGCGAAATATGCACTAAGCCCTTAGCTTCCGAATATTGATGCTCGAGTTTTAGAACACCATTCACACATAACTCATTCAATGCTTCATTCATTTCATGAGTGCCTAGCTCTTGGATAGAACATTTAAAATATGAAAGGATATCGTGTATGAGTAATACCGTGGGAAGAATTTACGATTGAGTACCAATAGGGTCTAGCACTTCTACAATTTTTGGACTCAATTTGAATTTTGGTGCCTTGTAATTGACTCCTGGAACCAACATTTCAGACCCCTTTTTTATTTTTTTGCTAGAAAATGCCATGCTTAGTAGGGTTTTGAAAAAATCAAAATTTCTTCAACAACAAACACTCAAATCATTCTTAAGCTCTGAAATCATTCTTCACAACTAGCTCTAAAAATTTGCAATTAAAAAAATCATTTAAATCATTTACTTTCTTCCTTTTAATGAATTTCTTCTTTACAATCATCATTAATGCTTGGTACATTTATTTTCTTGGTGATAGGTTATCTTCCACTTAGGTCATCTTTGAATGCATGGTAGGCATTCATAGCTCAACAGAATCATGATCACTCGGTAGAGTCTCTAACAACTTGGTGTCCTCATACAATACTTTAGTGTCTTCTAACATTTCTTAGTAGGGTCTTGTGACCTGACCTATGTTGGTAAGGTCTATGACTTCTATGACCACTCAATGATCCTTGTGTATCTTAAATGATAATATGGATCTCTTCTTGTTGCTAGCTAGAACTAATGAGATATGTTTTCTTCATAGTCTTAGTTCCAGTTATTCCCATAGGGATTCAAGTTGAGGTGCTTGAATCACCCAACTCTTGAGTGACATCTACTTCATGACTCAAACTTGCATTCTTAGGAGATTTTGTATCCATTGTTGCTTCATCTACATTCTTATATTGTCAGCTTTGGCTTTCTTTTCATCTTCAATTCTTCTTGTATTCATATAGTTCTTGGCAAGATGTCCAAGTTCTGTACAAGTAAAGCATCTCTTAGTGGTATCTCTTTTCCTCATATAATGTTTTATACAGTTTTCTCCAATGTGCCCAAATTCACCATAGTAGTGGCATCTATACCATGTGTTGTAGTCTCATCCAAATATTGCTTTCACAATCTATTCTACTAGATTCAATATCTTGGTTTTGCATTCAGAAGATTTGTGTCCTTGTTTCTTGGAATTGTGACATTTACCATCAAACTTAGGTTTCTCCTTGAATTCACTTGCTCTATGACCATGCTTATTGCAACTGTAACACTTTCCATTGAATTTTTCTTTACTATTACTCAATTTTTTTTCGATATATGACCTATCTTAGGATAATGATTGCAAGTAGGCCTTTGATTCTTTAGAGCTTCTTGTCTAGATGATTTTTCCTTCTTAAGTATAATTGAATCCTACTTTGCCTTTGTGTCTATACTAATTTTTCTTATTCAATTGATTTATGTTTTCTTAAGATTTCAACATCCTTTAATTGGTTTGGTTTTCAGTGTTCAGAACATTCTGGAGTCTTCCATTTTCTAACCTAAGATTCATAGGTTCTTCATTTGAATTTGTGAGTTCATCAATGAAGTTTATTTGTTGAAGGGATATATGCTAAATTTCATTTTAATTTTCTTCTATCTATTCTTTGGTTTTTCCTTTTTCTTCCATGACTTCACATAATCTTACCAATTAGATTTCATGTTCTCTTTTTAGCTTTCTAACTTCTTCTTGAAGATTAGAATTCTTTTCTAATAGTTCTTTGATTTCTTCATTAGCTTCATCCAAGTTTATTTCTAGACATATATCTTGAATTATTTCTTTAGTGTAGATAATGTCATTCATTTGTACTGCAAGATCAAGTTCCTTCTTTTCAATGATTGAGAGAATTTTTCCTTTTCTTTATTTAATTTTCCAATGGCTAATTCAAGATCCAACTTTTCATTGTCAATAGCCTTTTCTAGCCTATATACCTCTATTTCCTTTGAGCTTCGCTCAAGTTGTTAAACTTCTTCTATGAGAAGCACAAGGCTTTGATATGAATTGTTGGAATTATGAGGTAACAAAGGTTACTAAGAGGGGAGGGGTGAATTAGGAAGCAATAAAACTTAATCTTATTTCACCAATTAATCCTTCATATAATATGCTGATCCAATTTCATACATGAAAGGAAATAAACATTCATACCAATTTGAGAAAAGATATGGTGATCCAGAAACCTTCCAAATAGAATCTAAAGCTAGGGTGGGGATAAT
Source organism: Cupressus sempervirens (assembly GCA_028749045.1). NCBI lineage: Eukaryota > Viridiplantae > Streptophyta > Pinopsida > Cupressales > Cupressaceae > Cupressus > Cupressus sempervirens. Next base: position 204,183,488 of record CM053789.1, read on the forward strand.
ACCCATAAGCTTTAGTACTATAGTATAAATTTGGCTTATTAAGGCTTATAAATAATCACGTCTAATGATCTACCTTGGTAGGAGCAATAAGGACTATGAGGTCCACCTTATTAAAGGATTTATAAAATATACAATGAAGTATGCACTCACTAAAGAGATTTATCAAAGATTATTAAGTCTACCCTATTAAAGGATTTGACTGATGTAGCTATTAGGATGAACCAATGTCTAATCTCTAATCTATAGCTCTAATTTGGTAGTTGAGATTCCTTGAATTGTAATGATCACCTTGTTGTGATAGATAATACTTTATTTTCCCTTATACTACTTGTAGCCTTCTTTAATTCACACTTCTAGTCATTATATTCTTACACTTCTTATTTGGGTATAATATAATACATTATATATGTACCAATCCAAATTACAACATACTAGAGTCAGCTACAATACAAGTTTCATCAAAATCCACAAAGTCAGCCCAACTTCTATAACTCAAGTTCTAAAGACAAACTCGATGATGTTCTAATGCTTGACAACCATAGTTAACACTCATAATCATCTAGCACTTAGTTGATAAAGAGGCTAAGCTCATATTGATCACTTCCAAGTACCTTGACCTTGGTCAACATTATGTGACTTAGTGAACACTATGAAACTCAACATATATTGAATCACTCAGTTGACACTCTATCGCTCAGTCAATACTAGATTCACATCGCTAACACTATTGGCTCAGTAGATGCTAGAGAACATGGTTAACATTGTGAAACTCAATTAACACTATGGAACTTGGTTAACACTATGGAACTCAGTTAACACTAGAGTTTCTATTACTTGCACTAAAAAAATTGATAGACACTGCTACTCTTAGCATAAGCTATACATTGGTTCTAAAGTTTGGTACCAACTATATATTGACTAAGTGTGAGTTGTTAATAGATAAATTGACCTTAATGTAAGCATAAAGATTAATAAAGAACACTGTCCAATAGACTAGAAGAGAAGACATCAGAGGTACAAAGGATTGCTAAATTGCAAAAGGATATAGTGATTCAATTAATGATTGCCAATCATGAACTAGATGAAAAGGAAATTGAGATCACAACCTTGAAGTTATAGAATGAAAACTAGGAAATGAACTAAGAAGAGGAAAACAATTTGGTGAAAGTCTGAACAAACCCATTGAATTAATCGCATGCTTTGAGAAATTGATAAGATCTCCTAGATCCAAATGATACTATTGGATTGGGATACACTGGTACTAAGGAAGGAGAATCATCTAAAATTGGTGAAAAAAGAAACAACAAAGGTAAGAACTACAAACCCACTTTTCATAATTGTGGAAGTTAGGCCATACAAAAAATGTTTACAAGAGAAACAATGCAAATCAAAACCTTAAGTATAAATTCAAGGGTTACTATCATAAGTGCAACAAGTAAGGACATGAGGAACATAAATGCAGGAAAAAGACCTTAAGATAAAAAAATATTTGAAGGATATTACCACAATTTTTAGAAGTATGGACATAAAGCATATGAATATAGATCTAATGATAAGTGGACATCAAACAAGAAGACAAAGGTACAATGCCATGGAAAATCCCATAATTGGCATTACAATAAAAGGTATAGTTGTTAAAATTTTCAAGAATATAGACATGTTCCTAAGAATTTCATTAGAACACATTTTAGAAGTGATTATAGTAGATGGTTGAGTCAAACTACATGCTTTAGTTATTTGAAGACTAGTCATATCAACAGAAACTGTCCAACAAGATCAAAGGTACAAAGTAGTAAATTCAATAAAGGAAAAGTTAAGGTTAATGTTGAGAAATTCAAATTGTAGATAAACAAGACATGGAATTAAAAGGAAGATTGGAGCACATCAAGTTTAGATGAGGTCACTTCATCCAATGGATTAGGTGATCACATCACCCCCAACTAGGAAATCAAAAGGTATGTGTGGAACTGATATCTTAATGACATATTTTACATCAATTCCAAGAATCTAATTTTTGAAAAGATTATATATAGATGAATTAAGATGCAATGGAATAGTTAGAAATTGGAAAAAATCTTTAGTTTTGTTAGTTTTCATGTTGTTGTTGAAAATGAAAGATTTCATAGTTACTGTTGAGCATAAATGAAATTTCAATTGATGCCAAGCTATGAAGGTATGGTCATCTTTGATGAGCATGCTATATGAACTGAGGGAAGTGGAATTCATGTTTAACCCAACTAATTTTAAAACTTACAACTATGTGAGAATTAGGAATTTATGGCAAAATTTTAAGGGTTATATATTCCTTTCTCAACTCATTTGAATTCATTCAAGATCAAAGAGAGCATGAAGGTAAATTACAATAGGAGATTCTTGCATTTGTGAACTAAATTCAACTATAATTTGACATATTCATCAGATTTGAAAGGTATTTTACTAGTTCTGAGTTTCATTGTTTAGGTTTTTGTAAACCCTAGGTATCAAATATGGAAGAAAGCTCTTTTGAAAGTGTTAGGAAAAAGGTAAAGAAAGTTTTGAATGTGTAATTAATTAGTAATGAGATTAGACAACCACCTTTTTGGGCAATACCTAAAATTGCATATAAAGGAGACCTGTCTAGTGTGCTATCAATGATACCACCAAAAGTCTTAATGATTTAGGATGTATAGTGTTTTTATACATGCAAAGTTGGAAGTATAGGTGACATGGAGATTAGGGAATTATACAATCAACTTTGTGATGATGGAGCTTTAAGGGAAGAGAATAAACTTGTATAAAGGAAAGGGTTGACCTATACCCTATATTGTCCTAATGTATTCAAGACTAAATGTATCAAGATAGTGCTTATTAGAATACATGATAACTAATTTTGGCTAGAAAATGGACCCATTAAGATCACTAAAAGAATCATTAACCGAGTGTTAGTGTATCCTACCCTAGATTGACCCAAGATCATGCGAAGTGATTCAAAAGAGATAATTGAGAAGAACATAGGTGCAGTATGGAATAACAAGCGAGTGCATATAGATTCTATCTCAAACCCCCTAATTACTTATTTTGTGAGAGTGATAGCTCACAAGTTCTTTCAATATAGAAAATTGAATAGTGTATTGTACATGGTTCTATATTTGGGATACAAAATAGTAAAGAGAGATCACACTTATGACCTTGCTGAGTTGTAACTTTAGTAACTATCTAAAAACTTGCAAGCCATAAGGAAAACTAAGAGTGCATCTTAAAAATTTGTCTCTTTATTAGTTTGTATATTATTTTATGTGTAGAACATATTTCCTTCATTTGGCAAAGTTTCTTGGAAGACCAATAGGTCTATCATAGTTCAAATTGCAGAATATATAGAGAAATTTGGAGATAACTTTAAGTCAATGATGACAAGTTATTTTGAAGACTTTAAGAGGTTTATGAAGTAGAGACTAAGGATTCTAGTATCACTAGTTAAGAAACAATATGATGGTGTTTTTTTTCTAGTTGATGTTGATTATACATATGTGTAGGTAGCCTTATCCAACTATTACAACTTTATTGGTAGAGGAAATAGATAAAAGTGTCACCTCATTTGGAAACTATAAGGTAGCCAAGTCTAGGATCACAATGGATTTGAAAATAGTTATTGTTCTTAGGAATAAGAACAAAATAGTCAATAAGCTGAAAGAAATATTTGGTGAAGGGGGAGATGAAGAAGAAGATGAAGATGAAGATGAAGAAGAAGATGAACAAGTCCAAGTCCCTTTAGCAATTTGTCATGGTCAAGGAGAAGAAGTCGATGAAGCACCCAACCCTACTGAGAAAGAAAGAAAGGTTAAGGAGTCTAAAGTGGAGGAACCCAAGAAGAAGATTATGAAACTATCACAACAAAAGCCAATAGTTCATGTTACTAGGGATAGCACAAGGGAAGCCACTAAGAAAGTCAATGTTGCTGAGAGACATAAATGTAAGAGGACTATTGCTTTAGCAAAGTCGAGCCAATTAGTCAAGAAGAAATATGAAAGGAGAAAATACATAGCTCATCTGATTTAGATGAATAGATGGAAAAATCTAATGATGTGAGACAATTCAAGGTGGTAAGCCACAATCCCTCCTCTAGAATTTATATAATTTTTGTGACACTATAAAATCAAATGCAGATTTTTCTAGTTTTGCACACATAGATTTTGATAAGATAGGAAATGTTGATCAAAATATTATAGAGGAAGCCATATATGTGATGATGGCTAGATTCAAATCAAATCATATAGATATTGCCAACTCATTACCTAAGAACCTTTATGACCAAGTTGAGAAGAAATGGCAATACAACCTACAAAAGGAAAGAAAAATTAGGGAATGAAATTTAGCCCAAGTAATGATAAAATTGGATAAAAGATAGATTACCAAGGCTATGGAAAAGCACAAAACAAAAGTTTCCCTTAAATATAGAGCTTTGAATATGCTAAATAAGAAGATTGAGGATGTGGTAACCAAAAATATAGCTATTTGGGGATCTATTTATAAGTTACCCCCTCTTGCAATAATAGAGAAAGGTGAGAATTAACTGTAAGAGCCTAAGAAAGTAGAGAAAGAGACAACAAAACAAGCAACAAAGACTACAAAAGATGAGTCATTCAAGGATGGTCATGTCGAAGGTACTAAGGAAATAGTAGGAGAAGAATCTATAGCTAATGAAGAGCATCAAGATGATTGAAGTGTGCTTGAGGTACAAGTGTCAAGTAATAGCCCTCCACATGTAGACTAAGTGGGTGAGCATGACTCATTACAAATGAAGGATGTTATTGAAAATTCTTCTTAGAACATCAATCCTTTGACTAAAGATGATTTAAAGAAGATATTGAAGAGTTCCACCATGGTAGCATAGTTATACACAAATCCTGTATTGGTGAGAGCTAATGAAATTGAAAAGGAAACAATAGAAGCAAAAGAAGAGAAGGAAACTAATACATCTAGTGTGCTCCCAGAGGTAAAAATTGTAGAAAAGAAGAGTGCAAGCACTTAAAAACAAGGTGTTATTACAACACAAGTTCCATTATGTCTAGTTCCATTTATTTCTTACAAGAAATTCTTACTTATAATTGAGAAGGATGGAATAGAAATTAGATTAGGTCAAGAAGCTAGTCCTATACCTACACCATAGACACAAGGTGAAGAGAAGAAAGAAGATAGTCAAATGGAAAAGCTTGAAGAATTGAAGGTGACTACTCCTCTAGAGGAATAAATTTCTATCCACACTTTGGTTACCTTACCAATTTGTGTAACTCCTACTAGTCATCAAGTTCTTCAGAGGCTGAGCACTCAAGCCACACCATTGTAGATATATAGGCCAAGTACAAAAACATCAAGGAGCTTAAAAGAGATATCTTATGTAGATGTGAGTCTTGATGAGGTGATTGAACTACCCAAATTATATCTAACCACAAACACCATTAAGAAAATGAGAATTCTATAGGAAGCTCTACACATGAAGAAATTATAAGAGTTGCTAAGAAGTGAGAACAAGTAGAAGAAAGTTCTTCATGAAATAAAATACACATTTCTTGATGCTTTTAGCCTCCCAACCCCTAATGAAGAGAAAACTATTCTTGAGAAACTGGTCAAAATTGTTGAGAAGATTAGTAATGATGACTTGGATGAAAACACCAAACTATTAGAATGGTCTAAAAAAGTTTCACTCTAAAGTTCTTGAATATATTTGTAGTGCTATTGCATTAACATAGGTTGAGTTAGAAACCAAGAAAGAGGATATGAAGAAGGTGTTGAATAATATCTTTTCTCTATACTCAAAGCTTTATGATGTGAATTTATTCACACAAGAAGTACAAAGGGCTATTGAATGGCCATAAGGAAATCTACAATCCATAGGTACAACATTTAAACTATCTCTAGGTCAAATCCAAACTCATTTTCAAAGATTACTTTGCACTCAAGGTCAGCTAGCAGCATTACATTCACCAAATGAAAAAATTAGGGATACCTTTATTAGTATCCAATCCATGGTCATGACCCCACACATAAAAGTATTCAAAAGGAACTAGCCTATGCTGAAACATTGTTGAAGAAAGATAATCAACTCTCTACACATTATGGCTTAGTTGACCTTGATGCCCAGCTAGATTTTCAATACTGATATCTAGAGGTAGTATGTAATAACTAGGATAAAGTATTGAAAATAATCATGGAGGTGCAAAAAATATTAAATTGGACAAACATACTATCAGTGTACAACCCAAATGACATAATAGTCAAAAAAGGAGGATTATAAAGTTTTTTCAAGGGGAACATAGTTTTGATCTAGAAATAGGGGACAACAATAGTACAACATATTTACTCAAGAGGAGTTATACAAAATTTAGCAACAATAAGGAACACTCAACTTAGTGGGAGTTATAAAATTTTGGAAATGTATGACAATTAAGTCATTATTTGTGCAAAATTTTGAAGTTTTGAAATTTTGTATGGAAGCCAAGTAATGTATATAGATTATTTAATTTATGCATAGAAGTTAGGTTGTATATGCATGACAAAGTGTTTTTGCCAATCATGTCAAATAGGGAGATTGTTGATCTTATTTTGGTTTTGACAAGGTAGTGACAAAACACTTAAGTCATTACTTAGCAAAAAAAATTATGTGCTGATTAAGTAGTGTATGCCAAGAAATATATGTAGATAGTGTCGAGCACCAATATGTGTCAAATCACTCAAGTGTCAAGCATGTCATATCTACTATGCGATTCATATGCCAAGTAGAATAGTGGATGCCAAGTCATTATGGAGATGAGTTAAAGTATTGAAGATTTAATGGATGTCAAGTATTAGATCTTTCAATTGCTGAGTAAAATGTTTTGGTTTATAATGGCAAAAACTCCTATCCAAACAACTTTTGGGCCAATTCAAGTATTTTTTATGATTCTAGAAGCTATAAAAAAGTATATTAGAAATCCCTATTTAATACATGAAACCAATCAAATTAAGGGGTGTTCTAAGTGGAAAAATGGGTGAACCACAATCATTTATTCCTAGCTAAACATACCTCACTTAAGTCTTCTTAAGGAGGGAAAAACATAAAGAGTTTGTATGTGCAAATGAGAAGAGAAGGATGAATGCTAAGTACAAAGAGATCATTCATGGTGACTAAGGAGGTTTTTAGAGAGGAATGAATTGCATAATCAATTAGAGAGAATAGAGAAGAACATTTAAAGGATAGAAGAGATACATCTGATCAAGAGGATCAAGTACACATCAAGAAAGATGAGATTTAATATCTAGCAGAGAGGTCCTAACCAAAGGATTGAGGTTCAAACATTTTAACAAGTGAATATGAGAAAATATCTTTACTGAATATTCCTAGTAGACTTTTGTAAATCATTTTATAGGGTTCTTACTTTATTGCAAGTTGAAGCCCTCTAACAAGGAACAATCTTAGAAGGTTGTTGAAATCTTTTAATAGGGTAAGATTTCACAATATTTGTAAGCCTTTAATAAGGAAAACATTTCACAAGGTAGATCATAGTTTATGATCAAACAATTGTAATCTTCATTGGATACACTTTACAACTACAATAGTGAAGATTTATGGGTGTCATCCCTACTCTAACTTTACCTTCTTATTATAGGTTTTTTGGTTAACAAATTTATTGTGTTATGCATTAATTGTTTCTTGCTTTGGATGAACATGTTTAGTTTTCTATTTCAATTTACATTAAAATTATGAGATGAATGTGTACTAATTTTTTATGTTTAAAGTTTTGAAGGACTGATTCAACCCCCTCACCCCCCTCTTAGAGTTTATTGTAACTAATTAGTTGTGTTCCAAGTCATTAGTTTGGGTGGCTATATCCACTATTGTAGTTGGTTGATTTGTCTCTTTATCATCTGTTTGAATTGATTCATCAAAATCAACTCTATTTCTTCTATGATAGTTTCCTTGTTCACAACTATTTCTCCAGATGCCATCTATAATAGCTACATTGCTAAAGAGTAATCTATCATCCAGTTGTCAAAAGTGTTTCATCTAGCCTATTGAAACCCAATATCTCTTTATCTCTCTTCAAGATATATTTTCCCAATTTCATTATCTTAACAAAATCATGTTTGAAAGAATCAAAAAACAATTACACTTGTACAATTTCCTTAGTGGTCCTCACAAACCATCCTCAGAAACCAAATGTATTTCTCTTTATTCACTACTTTATTTATCCTCATGTTCATTAGTTATTTTAATTTATTTTTTCATTCCTCTTTATCTTTTATTATACCTACATTGTTGAGTCCATGGGGGAAAGATCAAACTTTTTATCAAGATATCTAGAGAGGCAAAATTTAAGTCTCCTCTGTAGCAAGTTCCTCTTACAATCAAAATTCAAAAGATCATTAGCCTTATCAAAAGTTTTTTTATATTTGGTCATCAGAGTAGTGAATAGTAGAGCAACACAGGGCTATGAAAACATCATCTCTGCCAATCCATTTATTCAAAATTGATCTCAAGGTGGCCTCACAATTATTTAGTTTATTCCATATTTCCACCAACCTTGAAAACTCTAAGTAAAATAGAGGCCAACCTACTCTATCTACTAGAAAAAAAATTGTGTCCCTAATTTTGTCCTCATGTTGGATGCCCAACTCAATATGCAATGACCATATTTTGGCCTTCTCTTCATTTAGCTCATCAGCTGTGTAGAAATTTAGTTGCTTAGGAGTGCTTGGAATCTCCACAATAGGAACAGTATTAAAAAGTGGCATGAGGGGTAGACCAGCTACAATTCTAAGTTAGCTATATTGCCTACCTATTTTTCTCTTCCCAAATTGTTTCTCCATGTTTTCAATTTTATTCTCCAATTAGTATATTTTTCTACCCCTTTCATCATAAGCTTCCAATACCTTTTCAAATTTCTCATTCAACTCTAAGAATTTATTTTTATCTTTAGAAGCAACCACCATCCCAAAATCTACTACCTCTTTATTCATCAAAGCCACCTTTTCATTGTCTACTTCTTTAATTCTGTACACCATGAGATTACTTGTATGCTCAGAATTTGATACCTCCTAAATTCTAGATGAACCACATAACTAAGGCTTTATGGTCATGATGGAGTTCCACCTTGTTAGAGTATTTACAACATATAATGAAGTATGCACTTTGTTAGGAGATTTGGAAAAGACTGTTGAGTCCACCTTGTTAGAGGATTTGGCTGATACATGTGTTACGATTAATCAGTGGTTGGTCCTTAATCTACAACTTGATTTCTTGAATGAGGCTCCTTTTAAATACAATGATCACCTAACTATGATAGATAAGACTCTTCTTTTCCTTATACTTCCTATAGCCTTCTTAATTCACATTCATACTACTTTGTTAATTATAGTTCGATAATTTGGATATGATAAGATATATTACATATATACCAATCCAATAAATTACCTTCTAGATTCGGCTACAACACCTAACTCAAACAATCTTCACTAAGTCATTTGTTTGCTAGAACTCAAATTCTAAAGACTACTTAGGTGATGTTTTGACACTTAGCAACACTATCAACTTGAAAAACTCTGGCATTCATTTGATACTAGTTCAAAGTCCACATTATTCACTCAAAGTATAAGGAACTTGGTTAATGTTGGGTGACTCCAAAATATACTAAAGGAATTGATAGAATTAGTTGAAACTAAATGGCTCATTCAACACTACATTCACTTCATTAACACTCCCATATTAGTAGACACTAATTAGATCAACTAACACTATATTCTATATTTTTTTCATTGATGAACTTAGTAGACTCTAAAAAGATTAGAAAACACTACAATCTGAATGACAAGCTTAATAGAAACTATGAAACATGACTTACATTACATTTTGTCTCAATTGTTCGACAGACACTATGAAGCTCATTCTTTCTACATATGGAGCTTGGTAGAAATGTAAACAACTGACTAAATGTCAAGTCACAATTAACAAATAATTTTACCTTAATTTCATCAATCTCCCCCTTTGGCATTAGTAACAAAAACACTTATCATACCAAAAATATGAATACTCAAAATACAAGTGACAACTCCCCCTATCAACATGTCTAGGTCTGTAACTCATTTTTTACTGTAGTCTGATGCTCCTCCTTGATAACTTCTAACTCCTTTTTTTTCAAAAAATATTTTTGTAAACATGCTTTTTACTTCGTATATACATATTTCATATTGTACATATATTTCCTTCTTGTATATATGCATTTTGCCTTGTGTATGATCCTACTATTCTCCCTGTTTTTTGACACAAATGCCAAAAATGCATAACTACATGGTAATGTGAAAATGTCAAAGAAAATCACTATGTACCTTCAAAAGTATGGACATTATCAGTTCTGAATTCTCTTGCAAATCTTTTAAACTATGCAAAGCTATGTGCACCTCTACTGATAATTCAATTGTGTGATCAACAATAGAGAAATTGTTATCATGGATCAATGTTTTGGCATGTGAAATATATGTTTTCATTGTATCCATGTTGGGAAATATCATGCCTTGTATTTCTTCTAGTGTGGCCTTGATCATGGCTACTTCCATCAATAATTCTACCTAAAGATCTATTAGATATCTAATTTTTGCAAAATGTGTAGACCTACTAGTAGGATCAAGTGACAATTGATGTACACTTGCTATCATATCATGATGCAAGAGCATTTTGAGTTTCCTTGTAACCCTACAATTTTTTCATTATGCTAGTTGCCATTGAGTTCCAGTTACTACCAAGTGCCAATTGTTGTCAAGTTCTAGTTACTGCCAATTGCCACTTGCTGTCGAGTTCTAGCTATTAGTGAGTTCTAGTTTCTAGTTTTTACTGAGTTCCAATTTCTACCAAGTTTCGGTTGCTACCGAGTACTAGTTGCTACCGAGTTCTAGTTGCTATCAAGTTCTAGTTGCTACCAAGCTACCCAATGTATGTCAAGTGACTCTTCATGTGCCAAGTTACCTATTGTATGCCAAGTGACCCTTCATGTGCCAAGTTTTTCTATTTATGCCAAGTGTCACCCTTTGGATTAATTTTTGTGAGCCAACTTGTGGGATTTATTTTTAGCATGATATTTATGTTAAGATCTTTTCTTGGGATGTGTCCAAACCATTGTTGGGTCAGCCTTCCTCTTATGTAATTTTCTAGAATGATTTGTAAGTCATTTTGGCAAGTATATATAGGGTGTTTAGGATTAGAGTTAAGTAGTTTTGGAAGATGACTAACACTACTACATTTGACCTCATCTTTCTACCAAAATTTTTGACCATCAACTAAAAAAGTTTAGGTTGGTCAAAATGTAGAAGGCAATTTTTTTATTTTATTTTTACCTCTAAGCCCCATGTTGGTCAAAATTTTGACCAACACATGTTGGTCCAAATATGTTGGTCAAAATTTCAACCAACATAGGGCTTAGATATTAAAAAAAAAAAAAAATCCCATGCACGGGATCATTTCCTATTTTTTGCTGTCTCTACTTCCTCTGTCAGTTTTCCACTCCATCTAAGAGACTATCAATTCTCTAAATTTTTGCCTCTTGTTAGTAGTTTTCCAATTATTACTTCAATCCATTCTCTACATGACCTCCTTATCTATGAGTCCACTGTACAAACCCCCTTTGTGACCAGGTGAGATCTCTGCTTAGATTTAGTGCAACCCTCTTACAGGAAAAATAATAACGAAATTGAAGGATTCTATAGAGCTTCGAAATGATGAAATGGAAGAGAACCAATAATCACAAAGTCTTTTCATTGTGCATTCATAAAAGAAGAACTAAGCAATGTAGGATTAAGCATTTCAATCGTTTCATCTTCCACAATCATTTCAATCCCCCATTAAAAGTTGGTGAGACAATGGACAACTTCAAACTTTACTCAATGTATAAGTTATACTGCCTTCTAAAGATTTAAAATATCAAATTTGAGAATGATGTGTTTATTTCTTCTTTTCTTGTCAATTATAACAATACTACAATGCTAATTATTTTTCCATTCAAGAGAAACTATAACTTAATAAATGGACTAACTATTTTCAGCTTTGACAAGCTCTCATAACTTAGAATATCATCATAGAAATGCCTACTAGACTCATTTTTGTTGAGGACACACCCTTTTATAGTAGCAAAATTCATAGGAGCTAGCATAGAAATCTCAAGTAATTGGAATAGTATGCTTAGTATGGTTGAACCTAGATGCCCTATAAATTCTAATTGCTGCCAGTGGTTTCTATTCAACATCAGCTTCCAAGCATGGCCCCTTTTTGTGGGCTTGTCATTAGTTAAATAGTTGGTGATAACATGGACATGGAGGTTTTTCAATGTTGCAATGGCTTGAAATATGTGCCCCACTTATGAGATACCTCCCAAACTTAAATAGCAACCTTAATTAGTGAATCCTCAAGATTACCAAGTAGTAAGCATAAGTGTTGTGTAACTTACTACAACCATGGAAGTCAAGGCAATGCTTTTCCATTGCTTGATTAGTATAACCTCCTTGTAGATACTTACCTTCTTTTTGAAAATTTGATCATCTTTAAAGGGAAACAATAGTAGGATGGGCAACAACTAGAGGAGAGTAAGGAGAAATCCCAAGGGGCTTGATTATGGAAAAGCTCATGGGATCTTCATTATAGAAATATCTTCAGTAGACTGCTGAGCTTTAGGGTTTCGAGGTTTGTTGGATTGGGGATGGGAAGAATGGTTGGTCTAGGATTTTTATATTGGTCTAATTCTTCTTTATCATAAGAATTTTTGTTATGGTGGCAAGTTTGTAATAGTAGAGGTTGCCAAGAAATTCTTTGAATCATCTTTCAGCACTCACTGCATTTCACTGATGCTCACAAGGGTGACACACTGGAATTTCCTAGGATAGGATGCCTACCCACGAAGTGATCCAATTCATAAGGATTACTTGAAACTATGCAGTTGAATCCCAATAAAGCATCACATAATTTAGCACATTGTGAAAACAACACCTATATATTTTTGAAATTGGTTGAGAATATGATGATGGTCTCCCAGCATTTGAGTTTCCCATCTTTCAAATGGCATCCTGAATAGAGTCTTGTAAGAATTAGGAGTTTGCTCAATAAAAACCATAGAAATTTGATGGGTGTAAGCCTTTATAAGACCCCACCACATGGCTAAAGCTTTAGTACTATTGTTTGTCTCTAAATTGAGGCCTTAGGGGAATAAATTGGTTGCTTTTCCCTTAGCATTTTGGCATACAACTCTGCATATCCAAGATTTTGACTGGATGGCTTGCCAATGTTTCACTTTGCTAAGAGTGATCTCTAGGTTAATTTAGTTCTATTTTAGCAATTTTTTCCATTGGGGTTAAAATATTGAGATTCTAAATCTGAAGAGAGAATGAATATTTACATCAAAATCTTATATTAGATTGTTGCTAGCCAAATAGACAAGCTTTAATATATATGCAGAAGTGCTTTCCAAAGGTTAGCAACTAGATAAGGACAAAGGTTGCATGCAATTTAGCGTATCCTACATTGGTCTGTAGTTAAAAAATTTCATAGAACTAAGAGCAATTGGAAAACTGATATTCTTACCATGGTGACATCTATATCCAAATTTAAATGGAAAGTAATGTAGTAGTTAATGTTTATAGTGAGTTTAACTAAAATTACAACATCATGGAAAAAGCAGTCCCACGAAGTCTTGGTGCTTCATCTTTGTGAGCATTACCTAGATCTAATGAGTGGTAAGTATTCCATTCAATCTTATGAGAGATTGGTTCATGTGAATCACTACTCATGAAACATGGGTCAATGAGTTGGACTCAAACTACACAGTTGAATCTTGATGGCAGTATCACAATGGAGAGTAGTTTTGTTGTCATCATCCTACTTGTTGACCTGCACACCATCATATTTGGGCTTATAACATAAATTATCAACTTCTCTCCTAGAGTTGATAGTGGTGTATTCAGGGCTCAAGAATTTTTGAAGTTTTTGTCTTTTGTTATTAGTTCCTTTATTTTTTGATTCTGATTTATTGGACATATATGGAGATCTTATTCTTGAATCTCTTTCATAAATTGAATAGTGGAGGATGCTTTCTTTATGAATGCAACTTCTTAACATTACATTACAACCATTTAAAGAGAATCTTGTATATGTTTTTAATCCTAATTTTGTTTCTTCCTTAAGGGAAACCAGAATGTGGTAGTCTTGGCTTTTATCTCGAGTCCTTGAGCTATTGTAATTTCCTAAAGAAAGGTCAAGTATATGTTAGGGAATACTAGTGGTTTGCCTAAGGTGCCAGGAATTAAGATAGATCATAGTGTAAAGATCATTGAGAATGTGCCATATAGAAATCAAAAAAATTGTTTAAAATTTTAATAGTTTTTGTGGACATTGGTTTGAGCGTAATAAAGAAATTGAGATAGTTTAATGAAATAAAAAGTGAAAAGATTATTTAGTATTCTTTGAGAGTTATTTTTTATTCTTTATTTAAATATGCCAATTTTTGAAGATAAGACCTAAAAACTATAGGGAATTTCTATACTAATCAGATGGTCAGAATCATTCTCTTAATTTGTTGCAAATTCTTTGCTAGACATCTATTTGAGTAATGTGCTTTGCAGTTTGAAAAGAGCTAAAAAAAAATGCATCCATAATCATGGGTGATATTATCTGAATTCAATTGTCTAGTTATTTCATTACAACATGTTTTTGCTTTGCTTTACTGTTATCTAGCTGAAGCTAATAGTCTGTTCTCATTCCCCAAATAGACATGAAAGACACTAAATTTTTTATTTGGAAATTTTTGAATTCTTTCTCTACTTTCCGTTGCTAGGAATTAAGATTCAGATCTTGATATGAATGTTCTAATCAATTCTTGGATAATTTTGGATATAGAACATGTGTAGATATAGTACATTCTTATCTTTTTGCACATCCTAATTTAATGAGAAAAAATTAACTGGCTGCATTGTTATATTTGTCCTCCTATGCACTTTTGGATTCCATTGACCTTTCTCTAAATACTGCCAATTCTTCATGCACAAGTCTATTTTATTGGTGGGTAAAGATGGATGTTTGTGTCTTTTATTGAGAAAAACTAATTCAGTCTCAATCATATTGTTAAGATTTCTCCCTATATTTTTATTGACAGATCCAACACTGACTGATTATGGTACTCTTCTTTAGAACATAAGGGATTTAAAAGATGGGAAACCTATAAAAATTCCTATATATGATTTTAAGCTCAGCTATGGCATTGGCTATAGGTTTGACTTTTAGTTTGCATGAAACATATTAATTGTAATTATCACATGTTGTAATATAATAGTTTTGAATTTTAAATGCTTTGCAAGAAATATTGAATGTTGTCTAGGAATTGCCTGAACTGAAGTTTAGAGTTGGCTAACATTTTATGTGAATTATTTTCCAAGGATGTTGAAGTTCCATCATCTAAGATTTTTATCATTGAGGGTATCCATGCTCTAAATGAACAATTACAGCCATTACTGGATCTTTGTGTGTCTATCACTGGAGGTGTTCACTTTGATCTTGTCAAGTGGGTTCTTAGGGATATTGGCCATTGTGGTCAAGAACCTGCAGAGATGATTTCTCGAATATCAGAATTGGTAGGTTGACTTTTCCTTATAAAGTTTGGAGAGGGAGTTCCTTTTGGGAATCAACATACCTATATAGCAAGTTGAGAATAATCTCCTCTTTGTTGGTTCATTTATTTGTTTAAGGGCCATTACACAAGATGAATTATAGGGACAAGATTTTTACATATTTTGTTTGCTTATGCATGTGTCATATGGCTACTACTTGCCTATCTTTCAAGTATATGAGCTTACACATTACATCTAATCATAAGTTTGCATCTTTTACTACAGGACATGCATGTGCACATAGCTGGCTTATTTGTACTTAAAGGAGACATCTGTTCTATTGTTATATCTTTTAAGAATCACAACATCACTATCTCCAGTTTTCCATAGTCAATGACTATAGCATATTGATAACTTTACTAGGTCCTATCATGCTTAAATCTCCTTTGTGTAGTACTGTGGGTAGGTGCACATACCAAGTGCAGGACAAACATGCTCAATTCTAATTAGCATTAAATAATTACCAATAATAATTCTTGGCATATCTTTGACTTAGACCTATTAAAATATTTGAAAAAACAACTGTCATAAATTCTACCTTTGTGATTAATGAAACTTTGCTATTGAAATGCTTTTTTTTGGTCTCAGACCACACCAACATTTGTTTTTGCTCCCCATAGATGGCCTAGTATACACTTTTCCCTTGAAGCTCAATACCAAAACACATCTTTGATGATTTGTAATTTTATTTTACTTTCCTCTTTAAAAAACATACTTAATTTTAACAAATATATAATATGATAATTATAGTAGAGCATAAAATCATTTTAACAAAACCCTACTAAATGAGGAAGTGAGATATGGATGGATAGTTTTTGTTGGCCTATTCAATGTGTAATGGTATCATGAATGTCATACTTGACTTCAAGATTTCTTCCATGAAACTCCTCATTTATCCAGGATTCAAGTGATGTCTTTTAAGCATGTATTGCTACTAATTGTGGATTCAAAACTTCCTTTTTGAATTTAGATTATTGTTGAACAATATATTAGCCTCTGGTTTGAAACCCATTGCTTTATGTGACTAGAACCAAGATATGGAATTCACTCCTAAAGCTTATATTACTTCTGAGAATTCCTTGTGTAAGCATGGGTTATTGTCTGCCTTTGTCTTTTGTATATTGTTATTATTGATTGATCATTAGAATAAAGAAATAGGAGAACAATATTCAAAATGTAATTTACATTGCTGGTGGGATCTTATGTATTTTAAATGGTGATGATGCCCAAGAACAAAGCTACTTGGTGTCTGTTGTCAAGAACTATAGTTTGGATTGTTATCTATAGATATTTGTCTTTGTGTTCTCTAATGAGAGGCATTTGCAAATGATATTTTTTAAATTTTTAATTAAATGCAAAAATGGATTTTGTAGGTTTATCCAATGTATAAGGTGCATATTGAGCCTCAACTGGAGACTACACATATTAAAATTATCATTAAATTTAATCCTTTTTTTGGGTTTCAAACCCCAGCTTACATTTTTAAGGTATTATAATATAACATCTTATGATCTGATGCAAATTATAATTTAGCTAAGTGTCTCAATGGATAATTGTAGTTAGACACTTTAGTTTCTTAATACATGTGCCTACTAATTTTTTTGCAGTCTAGTCACACTATTACAGAGGACCAAATTAGGGAAGTTTTGTGCATAGAAGATCTTGGAAAAACTAAAGAAACTTATGACATCTATCTTTTGCCCCTTGGGGAAGATGTAGAGTCATGCCAGTCTTACCTAAGGATGTGAAGTAGAGAGGGAAAATATAACCTTATGTTTGAGGTAATTATGACTCTATCCCTCACCTTAGTTTATAATAGGATCTAACATATTTTTTGAGTCGCAAAATTTGATATGTAAATTTTATGTTTGTAGTTGCAAATATCTTCCAATTTAAGAAAGACCCATTTCTTTCTTAGTAAAAGTTAAATCCACTTTATCCAAGAAGTTTTCTTTGAGATAGTGAAAATCTTCATTTCAAACTAAAAGTAGTTTCTATTTCATTGGTACTTGGTGCACTTTACTTTTTTGAAATGATAGAATTTCATTGTGATAGCAGGAATGGGTTACAAATCATCCATTTAACATATCTCCAAGGATAACATTTGAAGTTGGTGTCTATCTTCTTGGAGGCTTGATGGCCCTAGGATAGACAAAAACTTCATCATTGAAGCAAACAAGTCATATATTCACAAATGATAGGGTGATAGTGAAAGTTGATAAGCTTGAACAACTACAATAGAAGTACATACAAGTATTCAAAACATTTCAAGACTTTTTGGGGTATGAAAGACATTCATTTGGGAGGTACTATTGTCTTTTTGATATTTTGAAAATTGTTGATTTGAATTGTTTTGAATTCATCATTAGGTCCAAGGTAAGGACATGTCCTTAGTTGCAGAGGTTGCTCAAAAATTGGGCCTTGATGGGTCATATATTCCTTGCTCCTATATTGAGAAAATACAACTTGAGAGGTTAATAGCTGAAATAATGGTAGGGATTGAGTCACAAAGCTTCATATCATATTTTTATAAACCAAAGAAAGTCACCAAGTTTTCATTCAAGTTATATTTTGTACTTATGTATTGTGTGTTTTGACAGGCACTTCCTGATGACCTTGAGTCCAAGTTATTGCAAAATGATTCTGAGGCTACTAGTCCCAAGTCATTTTCGTGGATATCTGATGCAAAGCTTGGGTTAAAGACTCAGTATAGTAAAAGGTATTTTGTTGAAATCTTGAAAATTGTTTTTTACCATATCATTTTCACCATGTAATAATATGAAGGCCTATATTTGCATTCTTTTTATGTATATATTTTTAGTCTGTTAAATGGCTTAGTTATCATAATTATTTTAGTTAGTACTTTTTAATTTTAGCTAGACATATGGTTAGTTGAAGCTAAGATACCTTGATCCTCCTTTGCTTTTTTTAAACTAGAAACATAAAGACATACTATTAAACTTTGAGGTGTTTCCATTTGCTATATATTTTGGTTGGAAGATACTCTTTGCTTTTAACTATTTTGTTCCAATGTTATAGGATCCAGATTTGATTTCCATAGGATACATTGTTATCATTTTCGCCATTTTTATTGGCCCGCATGATCTGACATGATTGGTATTTTCAATCTCTTTGTTCGTTGTTTCAAACATGAATTTATGGATTAGGTATCTCTTAGATTCTAATACTCATCTTTCCTGTGTTCTTTTTTTGATGCTAGATATTAGAGGTTTTCATTTTTATACAAAGAAAACAAGTATAGAATAGTATTGTGGTAGCAATTGAGAAACAACGTTTTAGTCATATCATGGGTTTTCCAATTTATTATTTGTTTGCAATATGTGAAGAATGTCACCTATGGATCATGTTTCAAATTATATCGGAACTTCTAGAAGACAAGCTTTATGGAAGATTCATATTATAACAATCTTCTAAAGAGTATTTTTACTAAGCTTCTTTGATGGGCTCTAAATGACTGGTAGTGAAATTATTATTTTACTTTTTTTGTTCCATCTGTAGTTTGAAATATCACTCAATAAAAACTTGCAAGACATACCACAATTTTTCAAGTCAAAAGTTGCCAAAAATTCACCAAAACTAAGCTAGGTGAGTTAATGTGCAAATTTCTTGTCTGTAAAATTAATTCACTACTTGTATGATTCTTGATTACTACAAGTTTCCAAATAATTGCTATATGATTGCTTAACAGTTCCTAGTATATTTATGGAAATTATAGTCATTGCATTATTTTTATGATAGCTGGTACTTTACTGTGAATCTAAAAATTGTTGCAAATTCATAGGTATTTTTCACTATAGTTGTGAGTTAGAGTGGTATGATTGATACATAAATGCATTTTGAAATTTAGTGATATCTTTATTTAGGGCTTATAATGAGTCTAATTTCACTTTATCATAACTTATTTTTATGATGCTTTTTAGTGTGTCCAATTTTGAACAATTGGGAAAATTGCAATTCTAATTGATTTTTTGAGTTTAAATCTGCTAGTTTAGGTTTATCCACTGAAATTGGGCTTATTTAAAGATTTATACATACTTATTGGTTATTGTTACAAAGAGTTTAAATTGGTTATTTATTTTTCTAATATTAGAATACTAATTGTTTTCCATAACATCCATTGTATCTGTAACTGTAAGGAAAATGGTAATGGTTGAAGTTATCCAACTTAAAAAGATTTGATACAGGCTTGGGCAGTGAATTTACTCCAAAGAGAAGATATCTTTATTGAGATGCTTGTTGACTTGGTTCCCATCCTCCAACATCATCTTTTTTATACATGTGAATTCTTTCTATGACATGTGGCTCAGAAATTATTAATTTATTGTATTTCCTTTGTTTGGAAGTGGCTGTAATGTTCCCAACAATATCACCATTAAGAGAAGAACATCAAGTGACAAGTTTCAAGAGGAATTGGGAAAATATGGGTAGCTTAAGAGATTTTACTATCAACCACTTGGAGAGCTTTTAAATAGTATCCAGACCAAGGCTCAAAATTTATCTTCAAAAGCTTAAAAAGCTTTGATGGTGATTTCACATCGGTTGCTAATTTTCCACATGCAATTTATGTTCATGCTTAATGCTATATTTGTATTGAAAAGATTTTTCTTTGCATGTTGAAAAATCACGTGGGGTCTTTAAACTCTTTGTAAGAACCTAGACAATTTTATATCCTTATTTGTTATGTTGTGGAACACACATCTCCAACCATAATCCTCAATGCTGGAGAGATTCCAACTTCCATTATCAAATTCCCCTGCTTTCTCCCATTTATGTACTATTTTTCTTAACAATCTCCATAATTTTTCATCCTCAAAACTTGTATCTCTTCTATGAGTGGAGCCATCATGAAGTAACCAGTCCATCAAATGAGAAAAGTGATATTGTAAATGTGCATGTCTTTAAAATCAACACAATATTTGTGATCATTCTATGAACTCTGCCCTAAACAAAAGAGAGAAATTACTATATTAGATTCATGGATACCAACCCCAATTAGGGTGATTTAGTGATATTTTGACTAAAAGTGTTCATCCAGTAAAAGAAGATTTTTCTCTAAGGGACCCTTGGAAGAAATGATTATATTGATAACTGTCATGCTATGTTGTATTTTCCTT
Organism: Cupressus sempervirens; assembly: GCA_028749045.1. Taxonomy (NCBI): domain Eukaryota; kingdom Viridiplantae; phylum Streptophyta; class Pinopsida; order Cupressales; family Cupressaceae; genus Cupressus; species Cupressus sempervirens. The sequence goes on from CM053789.1 coordinate 204,204,274, forward strand.
AATATCAAATGCATAACAATACTTTCCCAAGTGGAAAAAATTGCATAGCTTATCTACTACATTTAGGACCAACTGAATACTATGTGGGAAGATAAAGTTGTATATTTCAAATCAATATGTCTCCTACAAGTGGGATTCAAATATTGTTTGTCATATATTTGTAAGTGCTAGCTTGTACAATTTTATTAGAGATATTGTGGTAGCCCTTTGCCATCTAGCCCTCAACAAGATTTTATTTTTTCTCTTGGGATGACACATAAGTGATCTTTCACACAATGTTATGAGCTTGTTGGTGCAGGGAACCCTTGTGTCAACGGGGTCATCTAAATGAAGTTCAATGCTTTATGGTAGGTTTAGGTCATGTTAGTGATTTTTGGTCCACTTGTAAAGGTGTTAGGCCATTTGGTGTTTTATAAACCAATGGCTTTTCACCTATAGGACCCTTAGGCTTAGACTCTTTGAATATGCATATCTACATTTTAGGACTATAGGCTAGGAGTTAGTCTCAATTTTGGTCAATAAGAGAACTTTTTCTTACATGTTTTAATGTTGGAAAAAATGTTGTAATGCAACATTTTGACAACTTTACAAAAAGCTATCAAATGGAAAAACTGAATTTAGTTAGGAAATTCAACTATTCTTGTGATCTAAAGTAGTTGGATCAAGTAGGAAGCCTTTAAAACCATTGGTGAACATGTCACAAGGCAGAGTTCAATCATTTTGTATGGGTTATTTTTATATCAAAAATTTTTTCTCTATTTTCTCTCTAATTTTGTTGTTGTAGAATACGTTTCCATACTTGTATAGATTGGAATGGGTCTAAAAGTCATATGAACAAATAGTGCTCTGAGTCTTCTTTTGAATGCAACAAGTTTGAAGGAATTTGGTTTAGTTTGGAGTGAGATCTTGCTGTTTCACTTCGACTAGGTCATAAACCCTCACCAATCTGGGGTTTCAGGCAAATGGACATGGATCTATGACAATAACCAACCAAATTACTTGAAACTCTAGTGTTGTATATTTTGATGAGTCTATTTAGGGATTTCAAAAGGAGAGACTCAAAGGATGTGGTTTACTATTTTTAAAACCATGCCCTAGGACAAGCAGTCGGGTGAGTTTGGCATAGGAATAGTTCAAATGGAACTCATAGACCAAATGCATTGATTCAATCAATCAAGGTGGATAGTGCAAGTCATGAGGAAATTTTAAGACATTCCTAACATTAAAATTTTGGCTTATGTACCTATTTTGGTAGGGTTTCTTTGCAATCAAGCCTAGATAGGCTTGCTAGGACTGCATGTGCATTGAACACTTACATTATGCTAGAGTAAGCTTAGATGTTAGATGTTGGGGAAGACTATAAATTGTTTAAAAATACATTGATTCACCATCCTTTGTCTGGTCAAGGATTGGAAGTCTATGCTTTTCAACAAAAACAACAAAATCATAGATTAGCATGACTGTCATATATCATATAGTTTAAAGTTGTTGTTGTCTGTGAGTTCAGAACCCTGTCAAGACTGAGTTTAGAGAATCCACAAACATCTCCTTATGTTAGATTAGTGAATTGGAATGTTCCAAAGTTACTAATAGATTAGTGAGGTACAATTTTGTAATGACTAGCGGTGGCTATTTGGTTCAAAGGTGGATATCAAGAAGTTTGGGGTTGTGTTAGTGATTTCAAAGAATCAACAAAGGCAAGTCTTAAACAGTGTAAACCTTGTCAATGACTTGAAGTCTTCAAGGTTTTTGTTAACCTTTGGGAGTAAATTTGTGTTATATCTATCACTGTGATTGTTGGGATACAATTTGTGTGGGCAGAAAGTGAGTTATCTGTGAGTCTAGTGTTCTTTGGGTAGAGTTGATGGTCATAGGGATTTGTCAAGGGTAAGGCACATAGAAACCTTTAAGGGGCCCTTGAACATTGAAGTGGGGTGTGTTGGGAATTGTTCCAAGTAGAAACAAAGTTTCTTTGTTGCAGTGCCATTAAGAGATTGTAAGATGATTGATTTCTTGTAGATTCCTTGAAGGATAGAAGGACTAAAAATTGAGAAAAGTACCATTGAGTGATGATAAGTATAAAGACTATAAAGAAGTACAAGAGGCATTGAAGTTTCTTCCATTTCCACTCTGCATCACTTGTATACTCTAATGCTGCAATACTTACACTACTAAAGAAAACTCTCATCACCAGGCATTTGTTTAATCATTGTTTATAACGCCAAGTGGTGAAGTTGCATCAATTTAAATAGAGCTATTATAATTTCTTTGGTAGTGAACTAGAACTTCTATGTCCAACCATTATGTATGAATAATGAACATTAAATGGAAAATATTACTAGAAAATTTTGAAAAATGTTTGGCATTATACCCCTTATAATGCATAAGAAGTTTTGAATTTGTTTCAAAATTACTTAAAAAAATAATGAAATAAAAACAATACTATAAGAAATTCTCTCAATTCCCTTATTTGATTTCAATGCTCTCTTTATGTTAGTTTCAAAGGTTAGATTTGACACTAGTTTCTTATAGAGTTGTCTTTTTATAATACAAAACAATGTAAATCTATCCATACAGATGTACACAAAGGAAGGTTGAGGTTCTAGGTTAATAGAGATATTGTGCACAACACAGTTGACATGGATATGGTGCTCCAGTTATTAAATGATCCAATCTCTAAATTGGGTAGGAGGATAAGATCTCTCAACTCCCTGAATTGATTTCAAGTTTCAACGCTACCTCTATGATTGATTTGGTCCTAGATTTGTGTTAGATTTTACTTCCCTTGCTAGAAGTAATATTTAGGTGCAATCTGTCTCTTACAACTCCCTATTTTGTTTCCATTGTACTCGATTGGTTTAGGTTCCTAAAGGAAGGGTTCAGTTTGTGGCATAATAGGAGATGGCACACAACAATGGTGATGGATTTGGGGTGTTCCTAGCTATAAGATGATACAACTAACTCTAATTTGGACAAGAGGATAAGAACTCTTCAACTCCCTGATTGATTCCAACACTGCCTCTATAATTGATTTTGTATATCTAATTTGGTCCTAGATATTTGTTAGATTTTTATTAGCATTCTAGAAGTAATGTTTAGCTGCAATCGTTGTCTCTTATAACTCTTATTTTATTTCCTTCGTACTTGATTTATTTAGATGCCTAAAGGAGGGTTCAGTTTGTGTCATAGTAGGAGATAGTACACCACAGTGGTCATGGATCTATTGTTTCCACCTATAAAGACAATACAACTAATTGCAAGAGGATAAGAAATTCTTAACTCAATTATATGATTTTAGAACTCTCTTTATGATTGATTCTAAATAATTGACTTGATCCTATAATTTTTTCACCACAATGGTCATGGATTTGGTGTTTCCACCTACAAGACAGTACAACTAATTGTGGCAAGAGGATAATAAATTCTTGACTCAAAAGGAGGGTTTAGTTTGTTGCATAGTAGGAGATAGCATGCCACAATAGTCATGGATCTGTTATTTCCAGCTATAAATACAATACAACCAATTGTGGCAGGAGGATAAGAAATTCTTAACTCAATTATATAATTTCAGCACTATCTCTAATTGATTTTAAAGAATTGATTAGATCCTATAATTTTATTTGAATTGTGTCATTCATATAGTTTTTATACTCATGCTAGAAGTACTCACATACAATAACCATAGGAAAGTAGATCTTGTGCATAAGGTTTAATGTATATGTTGGATGTCGTTAGGACTATCAAGATTGTTTAGATGTTTTGTTGGAGTGCTGGATTTGTTCAAGTTTCTAAAGGGAGGTATATTAGAGGCAACCACTCAAATGTGTACATGGATTTGGTGTTTCTAAATATAAAACAATAAATCTAGTTTTGCTATAAGTATATGAAATTCTAAACTCCCTAATTCATATCTGGCACTCTCTCTATGTTTAGTTTAAAATAACTAATCTTACTTTAGTTTTCTTTATAGAATTGTCTTTTTGTAACACAAAACAATGTTAATCTATCCATATAGATGCTTTTAAAAGAAGGTTTGAGGTTCTTGGCTAATAGACATATTGTGCACATAATAGTTGACATGGATCCATCTATTAAATGATTCCTATTAAATGATTTGATCTCTAATTTGTGCAGGAGGATAAGAACTCTTTAGCTGTCATTTTTGAATTCTACGATGCTTCTAAATGATTTTAAAGGTTCTTGGTTAATAGAAATATTTTGTACATGATAGTTGACATGGATCCAGTTATTAAATTTTGTATAAATCCATTTGTTTAATAATAGGTGTGAGAAATTAGATGTTTTCTCAAATAAGCACAAAAAATTCTTAATGACAAACAATATTGCCTGTGTTAGGGGTGTGATTGTTTGGGTTATATCAAATATTTTGATGCACACTTCACAAATTTCACTGGAGGAGTTGAAACTATTGAGATTTATGTCTACTTGCATGAGGAAGATCATGGGATTCTTTGGAAACATCAAGATTAGAGGAGAGGCTTAGCACAAGTTCAAAAATCTAGGCATCTAATAGTGTCCTTTATCTATACTATTGCAAACTATGAATACGGCTTCTTTTGGCACTTTTATAAGTACAAATGTTGTTTTGTCTAGAACTTTTATCAAGCTTTGATTTCACACTCATGTTGCTACTATTTCGATATTTAGACATAAGAATCAAGCATTCTCAATAAGACTAAGAATTTTCAAACCCGAAAATGTAAAGTTGAAATGATAAAGAATGGATGGCAAGAATTTAATTCAGTTTGTTTTGGCTCATACTTTGTAATGATAGTTTTAGTGGCTCCAAATATATTTAGGTTTTTTGGGGTCAATATTTTAGTGGTAGACTTCCACAGTTGGAACATTTTGGAAAAATAAAATAATTTTCTCATTATGTATTGTATAGAGATGCTTTTTGGTGGTTATATTAATAATTGAAAATTTGTATGTAGGTTGTACAGGTGAATGTTGAAGTTGAAGAACCTGGTGCCAATAACATCTACAGCAATGCATTCTATGCCAAAGAGGACTTATTACAAACAAAACTACAAGCCCAATTAGATTATACTAGGTTATGGCATATGCTTAATGAATACTACAATTATGCCTTATATAGTAGATTCTAGGCCTACCCATACGGTTGTGGACTCTCAGAGCTATCACATGGAAGATTCTAATGTAAGTATGCAACACAATGTCTTCTATTGACTTCTGGTTCATGTGATGAGTTAAAATGTTGTTTATTCTAAAGCTTTGGTTACCAAATGGAAGGGACTGAGCTTTATAAACAGTATAGTAAGACCTAAAAGGCTCAAGGAGACAAAAAAGAAACTTGTAGTCATTAGTGAAGCCATAAATGAGGAGAAGCAAATGATAGAGAAGAAGAGAATTAGGAGAATTCTTATGCCAAACTTGTATTCTGAAATTTCAAGTCAAAATGCCTCTATAATTAATGTCAAATTCTCCTAGACATCTGTTCCCAAGATGTCCTAGGATGGAGCGGCTGAAGGAGAACCCAGGTATGTATCTCAGGACAATGTAGGATTATTTGTTTTTGGTAGTAGTTAGATTTTAGAAAAATGTGAATGCCATGTCCTTGCAAGAAAGATTATCAAGCAACAAAGATGTTGAGTGATGTTCTTTGATAATGCATAGGGTCAACTTTGGGCTTTCTGAGTCTATTGTTTGAAGTAGAGACATCAAATTTGTTGGAAAATTTTGGTCCACAAGGATACAAGGCTCAAGAAGAGTGTTGCCTATCACACACAAACAAATGACCATGCACAGGTGATAAACATGAACTCGGTGCAACTCATAAGAGGATACAAGAATTAGCATCCTCAATCTTGGAGTGTGTCACTTCCCTAATTTTAACATTTCTATTATAAAGCAGGTCATTCTCAACAAATTAGTAACCTTTTGAAGCATATCTAGGTTATCTGCCTTCAACTCCTCTTGACATAGCTTTGGAATAACAAGAAGAGAATGTAGGAGAAGATTTCTAAGGAATTAGACATTAAAATTTATTGAGAGGTCTACACAAATTTAAGACATTAAAATTTGTTGAGAGGTCTAAACAAATTTAACTCCAAGTAAAATACTAACTATAAAAAACTCAAAATATGTACTACCAAAGAAATGATTAGCATACTACTTCTTTTGATATGACAAAATCTCAATAATGTGAGGATAAATTAGTCCCTGTCAGACTAATTGAAGTTACAATGAAAGTTCTTTTGGTTTAGTTCTACGTGTTTTTTGCAAACAAGCTTTCCTATTTGGATTCTTTTGTGAAATTTGATTTTGACTGAATTTTTTTTAGTCACTTCACAATGAAAATGTCCTTTGCAAAGATGTTAGGCTTGCAATACATTACAGATTACTTGCCAGAGATTATAGTCAAAATAATCTTGCTAGAGATCAAGTCCACCTACAACAGGGGATACAGAGATGCTCAAATTAACAAAGTGGTTCATAATCCTTGCATGACTATTCTATAAGTCCTTGATATCAATTGCTCTACATGGTAAGAAAATAAAAGCTTTTTTATGTGTTGTTTCTTTTCAATTAGGTTGGGATGTGCTCAAACTAGTGATGACTATTGCAGGGTCTAAAGCAAGAAGTCATTATAGATCTTGTTGGACAATGTCATACTTACAAGTAGTGTGTGATGCATCTTGTCAATACAACTTCGTAAGTTACATTTTCTATTTATGATTTTCATTTGGAATGCATTGTTTTAGTTCTAAGATGAATTTTGTAAAATTCTTTTTGAAATGAGTGAAAACTCTAAAATATTGGGATGTCCTTTGTAAGTTATTATTTTGATTACAATTTTAGTTTTTGTAACTTGATATTGTGAGTCACATGTGTGAAATTTTCAGTGAATGATGTTGAAAATTGTTCATTGGAAATACAGGCACAACCCTAATGGAATGGAATACTGAAGAAACTCAAAGAAGAGATCAAAGAAAGAAAATGAAGAGATGAAGATGATGAGGTTAGCATACTTTTTTTTTCTTTTTAAATCCTAGTTGTATTAGAATGCCATGATAAAATAGATTAGAGAATATTAATACATCAAATCATTTCCTATCATTTATGCTATAAATTAGTATGAAGTCTCTTAATATGAATTGATCCATAGTTATACTTGAGAGAATGTTCATTGCAAAATAAGAGTTTTTAAACTTGATAATTTTAACATATACTTGATGTATTGATGCACCATTAAGTTCTCCATTATACATTCTTTAGAAAAACTTCAAATGCACCTACTCTACCTCTACCTACAATGTCATACTCTAGATTCTAAATCCTCAAAAACTACAATATTCTTTTTAAACAACCCAGAAAAAATCTTGAATCAACAATACTTTATACTTCCTCTAAACTATACCAATTATGTGTGCCTCAAATTTTACAGATCAGTAGCCACTGAATGAGGATAGAGTATAGGAAATGACATGGTGATAATTCTAGGGGAGACCTCAAGTAGGTGAGAGTAGGAGACTAAGCCTCAAAGGTGGTGCAAATAGAGAAAAGAGAACTAGATCCCTTACTTACCAATTATAACATGAAGAAGATAAAAGGGTACAATAAAAGCAATGGCAGAGACAATGACAACCTCAACGCATCTATATGTTCTTTTATAGGCCCACACATTAAGGGTCTACTTTCCACCACTATTGAGAGCAAACATCAAATATTATTAATTATTCAATGCCTTTACACATGAATTTCATATATTGCATATGACATAAATAGAAAAGTTAGAAAGTGCATACATTGAGTTCAGAAGTATGCTTCTCACTAACTACCACCCTACGTTGCATGTTACCCTTTATCTCATAACTAGACTTTTTCAAAGTCAATACAACAAGTTCCTGAATATCAAGTGTACCAACCTAAAAAAATTGACATAGTTAATAACAGATAAACTAAATGAGTATTATACACCATTATTCCTAGATCTTGGCAGAGCTAAACAAGCAAAGCAACTAAAATTTCATCTAAATTCATGATTTTCCTCAAGGATGAAATTTACAAAGTTTCTATTCTTGGTTGTTTACATAATTTAGAGTATCTATTCCTTTTGTGCTAAAATTTTTATTGTTTATCAATTTAGAACTTTCTCCGCGTTGTGGTCTTGTGTTTGTTATTAATAGATTTATCTTTATTCCATCTCTAAATTATTTTTTGGGGTTAGTAGAGAGTATGAAATAAGTAATTTTCTTAAAACTGTTGTTTGGATGTACTTGTAGACCAAATGGTGTCTAGCTCCTGGTTGTGAGTATGGTGTTGACTTCATAATTGGAAGTGGGTGCTATGATATCACTTGCAAATGTTCACACAACTTTTGCAATAATGTAAGTTCTATTATATTGTGCTTAGTAATAGTCCTTCTGGCAGGTGCTTTTTCTTTCCAATAGATTGTTCTTGATTTTAATATATTGTATTGAAACTTAAATAGTTTAAAATTTTGACTAAAATATCTTCAGTGCTTTGAGAAAGCTCATTGTCTAGTTGATTGTGAGGCAGTACATTAACTAAGATCACATGTCAATTAAGCCTCTATAGTTTCGTTTCATCTAGAGACAATTCTAAGACTTTGTGAACATTATGTTATGGCAGAAGATAATAGCAAGGACACTCTTGGCATCATCTGCAAGGAGCCATGGGGAAAATTCAAAACAATATGCTTCTCCAAGTAAAAATAAAGAAGTTGATGAAAGAGATGAAGTTTCCTTCCAAGGGGCCAAAACACCTTCCATTCCATGTGAATCACACAACTTCTCAACATCAAGGTTTTTCACATACCAGTTAAATGAAACTAATCTCTTTGACCTTGTTGATATGGACTATGGTTAAGTGTATGATATGTAAGTGTATGATGGAATAGAGAAAATCTAGAGCACCACTATAACTTATAATATAGAGAGATGGTGATAGTAGTTAGTTGGAGGTCAGTTCTGACATTCCATCCATCCCTTTTTGGGTACATGATGATAATTTTATTTGGTGGTTGTTGAGAAACATAATAATTCTATTCACATTATATATCAAGTAAATAAATGGCTTGACATTACTTAAACTTTTCATGCTATCCATTTCTTTATATAATCAAAAGGCTTGAAATGTGGCAAAACGTTCCCCATTAAATGGGGACAATCCCTATGGAAATTAACTGAACTTAGTTGAATTATGCAATAATAAGTCATGTTACGTGTACCCCATATGTTAAAAACATGAAAATAATTCTTTTTATCATATGTTTTATCTTTTGGTGGGCCCTGTCAGCCATGGACTATCTTCATACAATGTACATGATTTGTCTCAATCATATAACTAATTATATATTCTTCATATTAGTTACTATCAGTGTTTTTTAGGCATTCTATAAAACAATTCACATGCCTTGTGTATGATATGATATTTTGCATGCATCTTGCACTCTCTCTCATACGGCTAATGATGGATTATACAGAGTGATCTAAAACCATGATGTTAAAAAACACACAATGAAATCCAAAATGAACTTGCACTACAAATGGATTGTGGAAATTTGATATTGGTACAATTGCATGCATGTCTACTAGGACAATCACAACTTAAACATATATTTGTCCTGGTAGACATGCATGCAAAATTAACAATATTAGATTTCCACAATCCATTTGTAGTGCAAGTTCATTTTGGATTTGATTGTGTGTGTTTTTTACAATCTTGGTTTTAGATCACTCTGCGTAATCCATCATTAGCCAGATGAGAGAGTGTAGGATGGATGCAAAATGTCATATCATAGGCAAGGCACGTGAACTGTTTTATAGAATGCCTGAAAAAAATTACACCTAGCTGTTAGTGGAAATTTCCACCAACACCTGGGTTTTTTCTACCTTTGTTGGTGGAAATTTCCACCAACACCAAAAAAAAATTCTACCTTTCTTGGTTGAAATTTCCACCAATGCCTAAATTTTTTTCTACCTTTGTTAGTTGAAATTTCCATCTTCATTGGTCGAACTTTCCACCAATGCCTAAATTTTTTCTACCTTTGTTGGTCGAAATTTCCACCTTCATTAGTCAAACTTTCCACCAATAGCTAAATTTTTTTCTACCTTTGTTGGTCAAAATTTCCACCTTCATTGATCGAAATTTCCACCAACATCTAATTTTTTTTCTACCTTTGTTGGTCAAAATTTCCACTAACGCCTAAATTTTTTCTACCTTTATTGGTCAAAATTTTGACCAATTCCTGATTGAACCTACATAATGGCTTTGGAAGGTTTTCAACCAATAGATTGGTCAAAATTTCAACCAACTAGTGAGTTGGTCAAAATTTTGATTGGAAAAATATCGACCAATGGGCTAGTCAAATTTGGTTGAAATTTGGTTGAAAATTGGGTCAAAAGTTTGACCAATAAAGGTTGAAAAATGAACCCAAATGTACTAGTGTAAGAGATAATTCTAAAAAGGAATGCATATGTGGCTAGAAGAGTGAACTAAAAATTGGATCATGAATTTGGAAGTTGTATTTTTGTATTTGGCCATAACTAGAAGGCTTTATAGATGGACATGTATGATGGTTATTTGATGAATCAATAGATGGGTTTTTTACTTCCTCCTTCTTTTGTTGTCTTTCTTTGTGTTGTATTTTTGTTGTGTTAACTCTTGCATGGTGGTTTGGATAGTTGGGTGTGCCCTTGGCCCTAGTTATTTATATCCCTCCCTACGTCAGGTGTTATCAGAGCTAGAGGTTCATTGTTGTGGAGATTGCATCGTGTAGAACCTTGATTTGGATTTGGTTGTAGGGTGGCAGATCTATGGATTTGATCTATAACTTGTAGAAGGCTATGATCTTGAAGGAACCTAATTTTTAAAGATGGTTCGTGGTAGAGGAAATAATGTTGATAATGCTATATTGGATCAATTGAGACAAATTGTAGCCATCTTAGATGCTACGGAGACAGCCCAAAGGAGAGGAGCACATCTTGATGATGTATGTGATGATGAAGTAGCAAAAATAGACCATAATCTAGAACTTTAAGAAGATAAAGATGAGGAAATATTGTTGTGAGTGTTGTCTAGGGAAAATTCAAAGCCTATGTAAAAGTTGTTCCTTATGATAGAAGATTGGATACCAATACTCTCTTCGATTGGATCTCAAATATGGAAAAGTTCTTTGAGTATGAAAACACTACTAACAATAGATAGGTGAAGATTATAGTCACTAGGCTAAAAGGTCATGCATCACTATGGTGGGAACATTTGCAAATTGATAGAAAAAGGAGAGGAAAGGAGAAGATCAAAACTTGGCCAAAGATGGTGAACAAGGTAAAGAAAAAATTCCTTCCTGCTGATTACCAAGTTAGCTTGTTGAAAAAGATGCAAAATTTGAGACAAAAGGACATGACTATGAAAGTGTATACTAAGGAATTCTATAGATTGGACATCAGATCTGGACATGTGGATGATGATGTTGAGAAAATTGCAAGGTACATAAATGGATTGAGATCTAGAATTCAAGATGAAATAAGTTTTGTGAAGTTGGAATGTGTTGAAGAAGCATATCAATATGCCTTGAAAGCTGAGGAGATCTTGACAAAGAAATAATGACAAAGACAAAGAGGTAGAGTTGGTAGATTCCATAGAGGCAGAGGTAGATATTATGGTGAAGGTGGTAGATCTAAAAGTTTTGTGCAAGATAAAGGAAAATCTAAATGCAAGAATTATGAAAAAGGCAAGACTGAATAGAAAAGTGTTAGTTCTTATTGAGGAGGTATTGGATCTTATCAAGGAAAAGGTAATCCTAATCCTAGAGGTCATTTCTATGGTAATTGTTTTAGATGTGGTAAAGAGGGACATAGATTTTTTGAATGTAGATCCTCTGAAAGTGGGCAAGGTAACAAGAATGTTGTGATTTAAGAAGACATTAGAGTTCACCAAGTGGACTTGAGGCTGGAGAAAATTTGATGGTGAGAAGAACCTTATGTAATAAGGGAAGCAATGATGAGCCTATCCATAGAAGAAGTCTTTTCAAGACTAGATGTAAGATGAATGGAAAATGTTGCAAGGTGATCATTGATAGTGGAAGCTCACAAATTTGTCATCAAAAGAGCTGGTTAAAAAGTTGTAATTGCAGAGGCTAAAACATCCCAAACCTTATCATGTTTCATGGATCAAAAATGAGCATAAGATATTGGTAAGTGAGCAATGCCTTGTGATGTTCAAAATTGGACATTACTCCGATGAAGTTTTGTGTGATATTATGTCAATGGATTGTTGTCATATTTTGTTGGGTAGACCTTGGCAATATGGTAGATATGATGTATATGATGGAAGATTGAATCAATATACTCTTTGGGTAAATGGGAAGAAACAAACATTGCTACCTTTGATTGAAAATCTAGATGAGGTCAGTTGTATTGCAATAAAAATTTGCATGGTTAATGGTAAACAATTTGAAAAGGAAGTAAAGAAGAATCAAGTTTGTTTTGCTATAATTCCTAGAGGATTTTTTGTTGGTAGTAATGACCAAGTAGAAAAAATTGGCATGAAAACATAAATTTTTTAATTGCTAAATGAATATAAAGATATTGTTGCTGATGATATTCTTAATGGTTTACCTCCAGTAAGAAGCATAAGTCACTGTATGGATCTGATTCCTGGAGCTAGTTAGCCAAATAAAGCACCATATAGATTGACATCTATAGAGAATGAGGAACTTAATAGACAAGTGCATGAGTTGTTATAGAAAGGTTTGATCAGAGAAAGCTTGAGTCCATGTGTTGTACCTATTGTATTAGCACATAAAAAGAATGGAGAATGGAGAATGTGTACTAATTCAAGAGCTATTAACAAAATCACAGTGATATATAGGTTTCTTATGCCAAGGATGGATGACATAATGGATTTTTTGAGTGGAGCAAAGCATTTTACCAAGATTGATTTGAAGAGTGGCTATCATCAAATCAGAATTAGAGAAGGTGATGAATGGAAAATTTCCTTCAAGACAAAAGATGGTTTGTATGAATGGTTGGTTATGTCTTTTGGTTTGACCAATACACCTAGTACTTTCATGAGGTTGATGAATGAAGTTCTAAAAATGTTTTTGGGTAATTTTGTGATTGTTTATTCAGTTGATATTTTGATATTCAGTAAGACTAACAAAGAAAATCTTGAACATATTAGACAAGTATTACAAAGGTTGAAAGAGGAAAATTTGCTAATTAATTTGAAAAAGTGTTCTTTTATGCAAGAGGAGATTGTGTATTTGGAATTTGTGACTTTAGTTGATGGATTGAAGATGGATCTTGAGAAGGGTAATGTCATGCCCAAAATTTATCAGTTAAAACACAACCAATTTTATTTTAAACTAGATGAGGTGTACAAAGAGTTTCTATTGATATTACACTCCTAATGTTCACCATGGCTAATTTCCCTTTTTTTGGAATTCAATTAGAATAAACATTATCTATTCATTGGGTCCTACATATGACCTAGTCATCTAATTTTTACTATATTAATCCTATAAGACAATCCTCCCAATCATGATCACCTAAAAATTGAGTTAAACATGTCTTAGTGATCCCGATCAATGAAACATTTTGCTAAAAACTCCCTTTAATAATATACGTTACTACTGTCCTAACTCCTAGAAACTATCTCCCATTTGCTTAGGATTATATTTGTCAACACATGACACAAAAGACTAAATCTCAACATTTGAGTAGGAGCTCATTTTATAACATTACTTATTTAATTTAAATTAATTATCCCAAAATATAATCTAAAATTTATTATAGTTATTCAATATATCAATGCCCCTATACTTACCTTAACTACTACTATCCATGCCCTTACTTTTGACTTTCCTAATGACTAAATTATTTCTTACCCTCCTAGCCAAAATTCAAGCTTACCTAGGTCACGTGCTCAAGCATTATCCTTAAATCATATTTCTTTAAAATGAAGTAACTTGCTGTCCCTTGGTAGGGAGGATTTGACATCTATATTTTGATAATATTAAAATCCTCTAGGACCTCCCAAGATCGCCAACTCTTCTCTTTTTCCACATGTGTGGACCCCTTACCAAGGTGGGATGAGGATTGAAGGCATTTCTATTCATAAAATATTGCACCTTTACTTGCTAGGAGTAGAGGTAGGTGTGGGGAAAAGGTTTAAGTCAAGTTAGATAAAATTAGTGCTTTTTTTTTCCACCTTCCAAGTGTCCAGTCAACTCGCCAAGTGAGATTCTCTTGCTTTTGTTTGAGTTTGTTATTTTTTTAATGTTTCTTGACTATCACATGGCCGACAGGGTATGTGACCATGAATAGTCCTTTGTATATATTTTTAAAATAAAACAAGGGTGTAATAGAGTATGGAAGTTTTCATAGGATATATGCTAGGTTAGTGTTAAGTTTTCTAAGCTAATATTCTAATCATTTGACATGTCCTTGTCTCTGCTTGAAAGTAACTCTTGTGCAAACATAGGGTCATGAGATTTAAGTGGTGTTTTCTTACATGAGTTTTGATAGGTATCACACTATAATACTTTGGTCTACATTTAAGTTACTTTATTTTTCTTAAAACTCATGACTCTAGAACTTCCCTTGAATAAAATATTTCTCTGTAATCTATGAGAGGATTTTATTTTCCTCCCCATACATTTTCCAAAGAGGAAAATGTAGACTTTCAACAAAGCTGAAATATGTATTTTCTCTACTCATGTAATACTTCATCTCATTCCATTAAAATTTTCTCTTTCAAAAGTGAACATATTAATTGGTAATATGGTTTTGTTTTCTTATCAATTTGATAGAACTTAAGGGCCAAATGCATAAATGCTTATACATGTATAATGGATTATCAACTTAATAATTTTATTCCAAGTTATGGAATGCAACCATATATCTTTCAATGCAACTGATATATTTGAATCTTATCACTCTATTCATAACATTCCTCTACATGTCATTTATGAAATACATATCTACAGATACATCAAGGAGGGGAATCACATAAAAGCTTACTTCATAACACATGAAATTGAACATAGAAGATTTCATTACCAATAAAAAAAATATAAGCTTACTATCTTTCAACATTCCTTCTACAATTTCAATTGGAAACAATGATACCAATATATTCTACAACTCATACTAACTCTTCCATAACTCATAAAACATCAAATGATGATTTCTTTACAAGTAACATATATGTACAACTTCTCAAATTCTTCCCTATACATATTCAAATGGTAACAATGGCACAATCTCTTTACAATACATTGAGACAACACAAGGGACTTTCAAAATAATTGCATCCACTAAAAAAAATGAACATTGAGCTTCCTTTACACACTTGGATCTTCTCCACTTACACAAGGGTGAAACTCTAAAACTTCATGGCATGCATCTTCACAAAACCTGCACATAACACACAAGATAGGAACCATGGAGGCTCACCTCCCAACCTAGGCTTCTATGACGCCACCCACCGAGCAAGGGAAACAAGAACCCAACCGGGTATCATTCTCAAGCCTACAATGAATGATTAACACATTACAACTCTTGACAATCACATTCCCAAGGATATTTCACAAAGGTTCACCATTGGAACCTTGAACATAGGGTGAAGGTGTGCTCACAAGGAGGTTTGCCATGTCATATCATATTCTCCATAAACAACTTTCATGCCCTTTTGGGGCTTCATAATTCAAAAAATATCATGCCCTTTTGAGGCTTCATAATTCAACAAATATCATGCCCTTTCGGGGCTTCACAAACATCCTCCACCACACACTACCAACAACTTAGCTTCCATTCCTCACTCTTTTCCCTTTCACCACCATGGCAGAATATGAATGAAATAACATACAATGGAGCTCATACTCCAAGGTCCTCAATCATGTAAACCCAACTTATGCCCTTCATCCTGGACTTCTCTTCCCTTCCCATAAGGGTGAGTGAAGCCCTCACACCCATGATCACATTCACATTTCAAATTTAAACAAGACATCAAAACCATGAAGAAAGAAAAAAAAACAAGAAATCTTCAAGAACACATCACATTCTCACAATATCAAAACCCACAATGCAACAAGATCACAATCACATCCTCACAATGCCACAACACAATATCACAATCCATAATGCAAGATTCCCACTACAATGCATGCTCCATTGACACATTCCTCCTACTTACAGATCCACTTTACAATACACAAGAATGAGAATGAAGCATAGTTTGAAACACTAACCTTGGTCCAAGCTAGGGTAATGATGGTTGTAGTAGAGTCCCCCTTTTCCTTCCAAAATCTAACTATCTCTAAACTTAGAGAGTGGGTGGACACCCCCCTAGTTTGTCCAGGACCCTCTAATAAGGCCTTCTCACTTAACAATTTTAGTAAAGACACTAAGCCACTCCCTCTTACAAACTTGTCTCCCCTAAATTTTCCATATTTGACTTAGTGGAAACATGCAAGAGAACACATGTGACAACTCAAATTTCGAATTGGTGGAAGAATGCATGGGTAAAGGGCCCCCCTATGCTGTCTAGTCACTATCATGGTCAAAATTAAGTCCCTAACATGTTATATCATCACATGGGTAGCTCATTTTCACATAAAAGTCACTTTGGGACCACCTAATGATCCTTCAAAATCCTAGCCAAGTACAAATTCGAATTTCCTTTGATTGTGACCCATCCTACCCCTTGTTAAGTGGGTTTGCTTACTCATTAACAAGGTAATTAAGTTTAGGCTAAAATGCCACCATGACCAAACCCTAAATGACATGTCAATTACACACAAAGTCCACAAGTGTCAAGTGACACATAAAACACCTTCCACATCACCATGACATGTCCTTAATGCATCTTTATGATTAACATTCTCACATACAAGAAAACTTACATTTACTAAATAAAATACATCACAATGAGGCTTTTTGAATGTTCCAAAGATTCGCCTTGGTTAAAATTGTATTCACATAGGTTTGGAACTTGTTTCCCCCAATAATTTCCATGTTTCCACTTCTTGCACATTAAACTCGAGCATCAGTAGTCCAAGGAGGTCATATAAAACATATATCATAAATGCATAATTTGAGTTTTATGAATTTCATATATAAATAATTCAAATAAATTTTCCTTTCCTAGTCATTTCAATTATTCCATTCAAAATGTTAAAATATCAAAATCTGCATGTCATAAGTCATCATTATCAAATTAACATTTATCTACATATCATAATCATTCATCTCATAAGGCATCATAATCAAATTAACATTTATCTACAAATCATAAATCATAAATCATCAAAATCATTTCACATTGCGTCAAAATGTGATAGTTTCATGTTCTAAAACTGCATCCATATGTTTTCAAACATTTCTTATACAATAATAGGTTCTAAGTGTATATAATAGTGTAAAACACTGCTCAAGTATCAAAATGCATAGATAAAACAATCCACTATCCATCTAAGTCTTGAATAACTGTCAAAATATCTACTTCTCAAATATCAAAATGTAAATAAAATATCCATGCTATGACGAGTCGAGGCAAGGCCTCACAGTTAAAGCAATTTTGGAATGGCCTACACCAGAGAATGTGGGTGAGGTAAGATCATTTCATGGTTTGGCTAGTTTTTATAGAAAGTTTATAAATAATTTTGGTGCTATTTGTAATGCTATGATTGAAACAATGAGGGGAGATAAAAAGGAATTCAAGTAGTCACATGGAGTAGATAAGAGTTTTGAGAGTTTGAAATAGAAGGTTGTTGAACTACCTATATGGGCTTTACTTGATTTTAATAAAGTATTTCAAGTTGAATGTGATGCAAGTGGTAATGCGATAGGAGCTAGATTAAGTCAAGAAGGTAAGCCTATTTATTTCTTTAGTGAAATGTTGAATGATACTAAAAGGAATAATTCTATGTATGATCAAGAATTTTTTCTAAGGAGTTTGTGTTGCATACTGATCATAAAGCTTTACAATACTTGAGAAGTCAACATAAATTAAATCAGAGACATATGAAGTGGATTGAGTACTTGCAGAATTTCACATTTTTCATTAAGCATAAGAGTGGAGTTACTAAAAGAGTTGTTGATACATTGAGTAGAAGATGTTCTTTGTTGGCTGAAATGAAGGTTGAAGTTCTTGATGTTGATGAAATGAAAGAGTTGTATGATGCTAATCCAATTTTTTTGAAGGCATGAAGAGAGTGCATAGCACCAAATTTGATAGATCACATAAGTAAGTATGATGAGTATTCCATTCAAGAAGGTATGTTTTTCAAAGGAATTCTATTGTGTATTCCTAGAAGTTCCATGAGGCTAAATTTGATTAAGGAAAACCATAGTGGTGGATTAGCTAGACATTTTGGAATTGATAAGACATTGAGTTTGCTGAAAGATAAGTATTATTGGCCACAAATGTATAATAATGTTCAAAAATTTGTATAAAGTTGTGGAGTTTGTCAAGAGTCAAAAGGAGTGAGTTAGAATACTGGTTTGTATACACCTATTACTATTCTTGAGAAAACTTGTAGTGACATTAGTGTGGATTTTGTCTTGGATTACCTAAAATAGTGAAGGGGTATGATTCCATATTTGTTGTAGTGGACATATTTTCTAAGATGGCTCATTTCATACCATGTAAGAAGACATCAAATGTTGATCATGTTGTTGAAATTTTCTTTAAAGAGATTGTGAGATTGTATGGATTACCAAGAAGCATTATTTCTAACAGAGACATTAAGTTTTTTGGTTATATTTGAAAAATATTGTGGAAGAAGATGGGTATTGAATTGAAGTTTAGTTCTAAAATCCATCAACAAATAGATGGAAAAACCAAGGTTGTGAATAGAAGCTTAGGTAATTTGCTGAGATGTTTAGTTGGGAATAAGCCAAGTAATTGGGAAATGGTATTGGCACAAGTTAAGTTTGCATATAATAATTTTGTGAATAAGAGTACAAGAAAAAAACCTTTTGAGGATGTTACTAGAATGAAGCCTAGAGGATTATTAGATTTGAGAGATGTTATTGATGAAGAAAAGAGAAGCATTATAGGAGAAGAATTTTTTTATTTTATGGAGTCTTTACAAAAGGAATTGAAGTTTAAGTTGGAATAGAGTAATCAAAAGTATAAAGAGAATGTTGATCAATCTAAGAGACATCATGACTTTGAAGTTGGTGATGAGGTGATGGTTCATTTGAAGAAAGGGAGATTTCTAGTTGGAATATATAGTAAGTTAAAAATGAAGAAGTTTAGGCCTTGTAAGATCTTGAGAAAATTTGATAGTGGTAATGCTTATGAAGTAGAGTTACCTGATGACATGGACATATCTCATGTATTCAATGTTGCTGATTTGTATAAGTACCATGAGTCAAATGATGAAGTTTTTGTATTGGAAGATTATCCTAAGAAGCAAATTGAAGAAGTTGAATATATATTGGATAAGAGATTTGGCAAGAGCACAAGAGGAAAAGATTACTATGATTTTTTGGTGAATTGAAAGAACAAATCTATGGAAGATACTTCATGGATTTCTCAATCTAAGTTGGATTTAGCTTAGGTTGTGACATCTCAATGATTTAAGGGAATCATTTTCTCCAACCCCGATTGTCTAATGTAGGAGCATCATGGGTTTCCTTGTAACCCTACAATTTTTATTCATTCTACCAGTTGTTGTCGAGTTCTATTTACTCTCAAATGCTAATTACTATTGAGTTCTAGTTATTGTTGAGTCCCAGTTGCTACTAATTTCCAGTTACTTATGAGTGCTAGTTGTTGCTGATTTCTAGCTATTAATGAGTTCCAATTTCTAGTTGTTATTCAGTTCTAGTTGCTACCAAGTTCTAGTTGCTACTAAGTGCTAGTTTCTATGGAGTTCTAGTTGCTACCGAGCTACCTAGTGTATGTCGAGTGACTCTTCATGTCCTAAGTTATCCAGTGTATGCTGAGTGACCTCTCATGTACCAAGTTTTCCTATTTATGCCAAGTGTTAGCATTTGGACATGATTTCTACGAGCCAACTTGCAAGATTTATTTTGATCATGATATTTATGTTAAGATCTTTTCTTGGGATGTGTCCAAACTATTGTTTGGTTGGCCTTCCTCTTATGTAATGTTCTAGAATGATCTGTAAGCCATTTTGGCAAGTATATATAGGGTGTTTAGGCTTAGAGTTAAGTAGTTTTGGAAGAGGACTGACAGAGAATTCTAAAAGGGAATGCATATGTGTGTAGAAGAGTGAATTCAAAATTGGATCGTGAATCTAGAAGTTGTATTTTTTGTATTTGGTCCTAACCTAAAAGGCCTTACAGCTGAGCATGTATGATGATTATTTGATGAATCAATAGATGTGTTTTTCTCTTCCTCCTCCTTTGGTTGTTGTTCTTTTTTGGGTTTCCCTTGTGTTAACTCTTACATGGTGGTTTAGATAGTTGGGTGTGCCCTTGGTCCTAGTTATTTGCATCTTTCCCTGCATCATATAAGCATCTATCTTAGATAGATTATCCTTTATTTCCTTATTGAAATATGATATATCACTTAACTTTACAAATAAAGTAACAACATCATTTACATAGTCTTCAAAAGAAACAATTATAGTGGATAATTCCACTTGATCAATAGCAATCTTCTAGGCTACCTTCTCCAAGACTTTATTCTCAAATTTCCTTCTTGCCCACTAGAGAATTTTTCCTTGTTGATTTAATTCCTTATTATACTTGTGAACTAATTCTACAAGTTGATCCAAAATTGGTTGATTTTCATCAACCTCAATATTCAATGCATCAGAACATATGCTCTTAATATCTTCAAGTACTTGATTTTTCCTTTTCTTCTCCTCTTTGAGCTTATGTTATTTTTCCCTCTTCTTCCATAACTCACCAATGGTATCCATTTCATCATGAGTTAGATTGAAAAGACCCTAATATGGCATTACAATATCCCCCTCTATATTAATTTCCTCAATAGAGGCTTCTACCTCTTTACCCTTTTCCTTATGAATAGTAGAAGGAATAATTTCCTTTTCTTTCTTTAAAAATTCACTACTTGGTTGAGACTTAACCTCAACTATTATTGTACTTTCCACAATAGAAACACTAGTATCAATAGTAGTTATAATAGGAAAACTTACTAATGCTGGTTGTGACTTGGTTTGATCCATTTTTGTAACAACTAGAACTTGTTGCTCAGTAGATGAACTTGTCAGCATAAAACTCATCATTGCACTTGGTAGATTGGTTCCACCTATCAATTGGGTGCTTTGGAAAATAGATTTTACCTCAATTGATTTTTTTGTGGCCTTCTTCGAGCTAGATTGCACTATTTCTTTTCTTGGAGAGAGTGGAAGGGAGGTCATTAACTCTACTACTATCTTCTTTGGATCTAAGTCATCGATACTAAATTTGAGGAAGATCTCCTCCTATAGTCTATTCATTTTCATCCTCTTCATCTATATTACCAATTTCATCAATTTCATTATCATTTAATTCTTCATCATCTTTGTCAACATCTTCTTCATCATCCTTTTCATCATCTATTTGCACAACCTCCTCAGCAAGTTTATGCAATCCATAGATGTTTTTCTAGGAAATTTTTTTTGACTTTACAACTAATTCAATATCTTTAGATTGGATCAAAAATGCATTGAACTTAGGGGCCAACTTCTATTTATTCTCCTTCAATGATTCCTTCACTTCCTTATTAGATAGAATCAACATAATTGGTCTTAGTGTTTGTTCTTTGATGCCCTTCACAATGTTTAATGAATTATTCCATTGTGGTACAAATGTCTTCAGTAGGACATCAAGAAATTTCTTGGTTAGTTCCTCTGGAGAGTACTTTCACTTTGCCATCTTAGCCATTATCTCTTCTTCAATTTGACTATGCTCCTCCTTGGTCCTTGTTTCATAATTGAAGGATTCAAAATCTGCCATGCCTCCTTCCTTTTTTACTATTTTTAGTCTTTATTGGAAGGTAGGGGTATACCTCTTAAAGAGTACTTTGTCTTCTTCATTCTCATCCTATAATTTCATTTTCTTCCTAAATTTTGTATAATTCTTGGTGAATATAGTAGGGGAGGACTTTATAGATCTAGTTATGATAACTTTCCCTTTCTTCTTCGATGGATCCTTCTCTTCAGGTTCTTCTTCCTTTGTAGGTTCCTTAGCTTCTTTATCTTCCTAAATGTAATCTCATTTTCCCTCTGTCAGCAAAAGAGGAGAGTTGGACTTCTTGGTTTCCTGCAAGATTTTCTCAACCTATTTTCTTCCTCTCTTCATAACTTGAAGAAATTTGAAATTCTAGCCTTGGCTTCCACATAGGTACCAAAATATGGTTCCTTGGGGTCCACTAGCTCATTCACAAGAGCCTCAATTATATCCCTTGTATCATCAATGTTAACCTCATATCCAAGAGGCTTAAACCATGCTAGTCTTTTCCTTACTACCTAGATATGTACTTTGTCACAATCTACAAGAAAACAAATTTCTCTTTCATAGTATTTAACTAGTTTCTTCAAAATTATGTATCTACTTGACATTTTCTTCTTGAAAGATTCAAAGTATGCATCCATAACTTTTTCAAAATTATCACCCATCTTGGCTATGAATTCATTAATTTGAGACACAACTGGTGTATCTTTCTTCCATGCCACAATTTCTTTGGAAGGTGAAAAAAATTGTACATAGAAGAATAAGAAGGTCAAAAGAGATCCAAACTTACATCAATTATTATTTGGTGACCAAATGCTATCCATGTTTGTGATGAGTTGATTTAGTTGTAGCTTGGCAAGGTTGAAAGATAAGTTGTTCTTTATAGCTTTGTATGTTAGGTCAACAACTTCGCACAAAATGTAGTTCAGATGGCTCAAGCTATAGATCTTCTAAGAAATAAAATGTATACCAAATTTGATCTCCATGTGAGTAACTCCATTCAACTTCATGGCTCTTCCATCCCATTAGGCAAGAGTCTTCTTCATAAGTTTGACCCAACCTAGGGTTTTGGTGTTTTTTTGCCTTGTTAAGCATTAACAACCTTGTGATTCTATGAATCATCTTCTTGATGATCTCAATAGGTTGATCCTACCATATATGCATGTTG
This sequence comes from Cupressus sempervirens, assembly GCA_028749045.1. Taxonomy (NCBI): domain Eukaryota; kingdom Viridiplantae; phylum Streptophyta; class Pinopsida; order Cupressales; family Cupressaceae; genus Cupressus; species Cupressus sempervirens. The sequence continues at coordinate 204,227,389 of CM053789.1, forward strand.
TGAACTCATCTTATAATAAACCTAATCCAATTCCTTTGAAACTCTCTTGGCATATGTAGGATATGTGTTAAATCTTTTGTTTTCGAAAGCTTGTGCTTAGATTTGAAACTCCCATCCACAAACAACTCATTATATGCCTAGTTGATTTCTAGGGTTCCTAATTCTTGGATAGAATAGTGATAATATGAATTTATATCATGAATTAAAAGTACCATAGGAGGAATTTAGTATTGAGCTCTAGCTAGGTCAATTGCTTCTGTAATCACTGGACTCAATTTGAATACTAGAAATTTGCAATATACACCTCCGACCAATATCTCCAAACCTTTCTTTACTTTTCTGTTAGAAGATGCCATACTACTGAGTAATATTTTAAATGCAAGGGTAAACTTTGATAAAATTACTCTGAATCACTTGGGGGCTCTGGAATACTCTTCACTCTTAGCTCTAGAAATTTGAGGTGAAATAATAATGTTTGATTTCTCCTTTTTAGCAAAATTCTATCTTACAATTGCCATTAATTCATCATACAATAGTTGGCTCAGTGACACATTTTCTAGCATGGCTAAGTCTTCATTACTCGAAAGATACCTTCAACTCAATAAAGTTTCAAAACTCAAAAGGAACTTCAACTTGGATGAGTCTTTAACTTGGCACTGCATCCAAACTTTATTAGTTCTTGCAACCTAACCATGCTTGGTAAGATCTAAGATATTACTTTAGATGTCATCTTAACTCGATGATTTTTTTGCATCTGGAATGTTGATATATATCTTTTTCTTACTGACTAGATTTGATGCAAGTTATCTTCTTCTAAATCATAATTGTAATAATCTCCATAAATAGCTATTTTGAAATGGTTGAGTCACCCAACTCATTGACTTGGGAATCAACACTTTTATGACATTGATTTGCATCCTTAGGAGATTTCCTTACCCATTGCTACTTCATTTGACTTCTAACATTGTCATTTTTTTCTTTCTTTTCATCTTCATTTCTTCCTTCATTCATATAGTTCTTGAAAATATGTCTAAGTTATATTCATAAAAAACATCTCTTTGTGGTGTCTCTCATTCTTGTGTGATGTTTTATGCTATTGTCCTAAATGTACCAATACTCACAACAAGACTAAAATCTATACAATATCTTGTAATCTCAACCAAATATAGGTTTAACAATTTGTTCTATTGGGTTCCATTTCTTGGTCTTGCATTCTAAAGATTTATGTCCTTATTTTTTTGAATTGAAACACTTTCATTCAAACTTGGATTTCTCTATGCATTCACTTGCTATATATCCTAGTTTTTTTGCAATTGTAACACTTTCCTCTAAACTTTGATTTAACATTGCTCCAATACTTGTTTGATGTATTTCCTATCTTTTCACAATGATTACATGTAGGCCTTTTATTATTTTGAGCTCTCTCTTGAGTGATTCACCTTCTTTTGTGTGTCCTAATCTAGCTTTTCCTTTGTATCTAGATTGATTTTTCTCATTTAATTGATTCATGCTTTCTTGATATTTCATTATTGTCTCATCGGTTTTTTTTTCTATTTTGAGATCATTCTGCAACCTCTCATTCTCTATCCTCAAGTTAATAATCTCTTTATTTGCATCATTGAGTTGATCAGTCAGATCTGTTTGCTAAAAAGATAGTTGTTGAATTTTATTGTCCTTTTCTTCTATTTATTCTTTGGCTTTCTCCTTTTGTTCCATGACTTCACACATTCTGATTGATTAAATTTCTTATTCTCTTTTTATCTTTCTATCTTCTTCATGAAGAGTAAGATTCTTTTCATGTAGATCTATGATTTCTACATCAACTTCATCTAAACATATTTCTTGACAAATATCTTCAATTCCTTCTTCAATATAGAGATTGTCATTCATCTGTGCTGCAAGATCTTTTCTTCTTTTTAGGGATTGAGAGAGCTAATCCTTAATTTTTTTGAAATTTTTTGTGGCCAATTATAGATCCAACTTTTCATTTTCAATAGGTTTCTCTAGACTATATACTTCCATTGCCTCTAATATTTTCTCAAGCTACTAAATTTTTGATATGAGAGCCAATGGATATGATATGAATTGATGGAAATTTAATACAAACTAGGTGACTGAGAGGGGGAGGGGGTGAATCAAGAACTAATTAAAATCAATCTTTAATTCACTAATTAAACCTTCACAATATAATCTAATCTGATTGCATGCATAAAACATTGAAAGTAATAAAACATTCATAAAACTTGACAAAATATTTGGTAACCCAGAAACCTTCCAACCATGATCTTTATTATTTTAGTATAAAGTTATCCTATTAAAGCTTACAATTGATCAATTCTCGTGATCTTCCCTATTAAGAGCAATAAGGACTATTAGGCCCACCTTGTGAAAAGATTTACAACATACAATGAAGTATGCATTGTGTTAGGAGATTTGGAAAAGATTGCTATGTCCACCTTGTTATATGGTTTGGCTAGTGTATCTATTGGGATGAATCAATGGCTAATCTTTGATCTACAACTAGGTTTGTTAAATTAGATTCCTTTGAAATACAATGTTCACCTCATTGTGATAGATAAGCCTATTCTTTTTGTTGATACTTCTTGTAGCCTCCTTAATTTGTACTTATTTTGGTTCTTTCTTAATTATACTTCAAGGCTTTTTATATGATAAGATGTATTACATATATACCAATCCAATAAATTACCTTCTAGAGTTGGCTACAACACCTAATTCAAACAATCTTCACTAGGTTTACACATTTTTGGAACTCAAGTTCTAAAGACCACTCAGGTGATGTTTTGATACTTGACAACATTGTCAACTTGGAAAACTCTAGCATTCATTTGACACTGGTTCATAGTCTAAATTAATCACTTAGAGTATCAGGAACTCATTTAGAATTGGGTGATTTGGTGAATACTGAAGAACTTAGTTGACACTGAATAGCACATTCAACACTATCTTCATTCACTTCATTAACACTTCCATCTCAGAAGACACTAATTAGCTTGGGTAACATTGTAGAGCTTGGTTAACACTATATCTTGTATAGTTTACATAGATGAACTCAGTAGACTTTGTGAAGCTTAGAAACTACTATAATCTAAATTAGTAGCTTAGTAGGAACTGTGAAACATGACTTACACTACATTCTATCTTAGATGCTTGGTAGAAACTATGAAGCTTGGGAGACTCTTCTTTCTATATATGGAGCTTGGTGGCAATATGAACAAATGACTAAGTGTTAAATCACTAAATGAAAAATGATTTGACCTTAATTTCAACAATTACTTGTAAAAAGTCCTATGTCTTAAATCTTTCTCACAAGGGAAGAAAAAAACATGAGATGTATTTAGAGAAATAAGAAGAGTTTCTACAGACTATGTTTAATGATGCAAAATTGACCTATCAATTTTTAAACAATATAGAAAGCTCCAAACAAGTATAAAAACCTTAGTGGAAAAAGATATGTCAAAAAAATTGTTAAACAAAAGAACAAGCAAAAATAGTAAGCTAAAAATTCCTACAATGTCACTTCTCTCTTGTCAAGTGTTGTCTTATATTTTACAATAAGCCTTAATTTATGAACCTACACATAAGTTAGGAAATTTTTTACAATCATAAATAAGATCAAAATAATAATAATAGTATTTAGAGTCTTTCACAAATAAGGGTGAGAGGAAGAGGTGGTCTTTTCTTTGATCTATTTCTACACCAAGTCAAAGAGAAATACTCTACCTCATCCCCATCTGACTACCCTCTTAATCCTTGGGTAAGGGCCTCGTGGGGATCTACTTTCCTTTATGACCATATTAGAATAACCCTTAAAGCCATTTCACCACTTTATTATGTTGCATCTCTTTTTAGGCCTTATGGATAACCTTTATCTATATCCATCCTTATCCTTATAATCCTTAGGAAGAGTCTCATCTCTTCTTAGGCATTATAAATACCCTATATTTTGTTGGATTCATAGTATGCAAGATTTCTAAGTGCTCCCCAATTTTATGATTTCTCACTACTTTTTGTGTTGGGAAAGGACTCACAAGTTTAACACACTTTTTTATACACACAAAAAAACCATCTGTAAAAATTTCAATGCAAGTAAAACACTATTTGAGATACATATTTCAATTGTTTCTTTTTCTATAAAACCATGCATTTTCTCTTTGAAGATGTGAAATTCTAATTTTTTACATTTTTTAATTTGAATTTTACAAAAATAATATGTTTCTTCAAGAGATTTTAATTTTTAATTCTTCCTAAGTTGTCAAGGTTTTGTCTAGTTTTCTCAAAATATTGTATGAGCTAAAAAATTTGGGCTTTCCAAGTAATCTAAGTCGAAGTCTAAAACTTTGGTTGGTCCATCCTCATTTATATATGTATGTGTCATTAATATTATAATGGTATATACTTACTTTCAGCTATGTATGATATGTTCCTTAATTCTATGCAAAGAATTATAATATTCAAACATCATTAAAACTATCTTGAGATTGAATAATAAGTTCAAATTAATATAATTTGACTTAATATATTTTTCTCTTTTTCTCTGTTTTATTACAAACTCTTATTCCCTAATCTTATATTCAATTCTTTCTTTGTCAACCATGAACTCAATTCTTACTTTTTGGTCTTGTAATAAAATTTTATTAGATAATGATGATTAACCAAACTACATAATAAGTAATGAGTTCTGATCTAATATATAATTCTTTTGCAAATCGAATATTGTTTTCTTATCCCTTGGTTCTGAAAAGAAACTCTTGTTTAATGATCTACAACATATCAAGTGGAACAAATAGGAGATAAGCTACAATTTGATTCTTGAGTGTTGTATTACCTAATTATGATTGAACTGATATTAATCTGAATAGGTGAAAATAAATTAAATTTATATTGATGATGTTAACTTAGGAGGATTTATGGCCTACTTATAGCTTTCAAATTGCAAAGACCACAACTATTTTGTTGTTGTAAATATTATGAAAGGATAATTTACTAAGATGGGAGGGGTGAATTAGTAACTTATCAAACTTTATCTTAATTAGCAATTAATCCATTATGTGAATTCTAATCTAACTGCCTACATGATAAACTAAAAACATGAAAGGATACACAACACTATAACACACAAGATTTGATGACCCAAAAACCTTCCAAATAAAAATTAAAACTGGGGTGGGGATGATACCGACAAGATTTAGTAATGCAATATAAAGTTGGCCTATTAAGGCTTACAATGATCACTTATGATGATCTACCCTATTAGGAGCAATAAGGACTACTAGGTCCACCTTGCGAAAAGATTTACAAACATACAATGAAGTATTCACTTGGTAAAGATATTTATATAAAACTATTAGGTCTACCTTGTTAAATGATTTGATTGATCCACCTATTAGGATGAAGTAGTAGTTGATCTCTAATATGCAACTTGGTTTGCTAGATGAGATTCCTCTAAGTGTACAAATCACGTTACTATGATAGATAAATCTTTGATGCTCCTTATACTATTGTAGCCTTTGTAATTTTCTCTTCTGCTCTTCTCTAATGTTTACATTACTTCTATTATATTCTATGATTTGTATGTGATACAATACATTACATATATACCAAGCCAATTACAAAATTAAAAAGTTGGCCATAGTACAACTCAGCCAAAGTGTAGAAACTTAGGTTCTGAAGACTAACTTGGTGAGGTTCTGATACTTGACATCCACTATCAATGCTAAACATCTCCATGCACTCATTAGACATAGAAGCTTGGCCCATACTAATCACTTTCAAGTAGTCTTGAACTCGATTTGAACTACTAACTCGATGAATACAATGAAACTTAGCATATAAACTAAATTACTTAATTCACACTGCATAGCTCTGTCAACACTGTCATTGTGAGCTTAGTATAAACTAAGTCACTTGGTTAACACTAAGTAGCTCGATTAACACTAGACTTGCATCACATCAACTGCAAACTTGGTAAGCATTGCACATCTTAGTTTGCACCGGTAAACTTGGCATACACTGAGATGATTGGTTTACACTGCTGATCATCACCATAGTAGTAACTACTTAGTGCAAACTAAAATCTGTCCAAAGGACTTGGTAGCAACTGTTGAAATTGGTAACAACTAAAATGCTTGCTTAACATTGTTAACTATGCAATATGCTCAATATGAGCTTAGAATCTAAATAAGTGTATGTCACTAATAACAAACATGACTAGAATGTCAACAATCTCCTTCTTTTTCATTAGTGACAAAAGCACTTATCAGTTAAAACTGAATTCAAGAATGTTCAAAACATCTTAATTCATCACCTTATGTCTCCAACTTGGTAGAGTATACTATTTTTTTAGATTTTTCAAAATTGGTTTTGTAAGAGATAATTTTTTACATGGTAATGCTCTCCTATACATAATATATAGTATGCTATACATCTTTATACAATATACATCTAAATATATCTTTTGTAATCTTCTTTCAATTTTCTCCCCCTTTCTCTTTTTAAAAAAAAAAAATCTTATCTAGTCTTCTCCTCCTTTATATCTTCTTATAGCTTCTCCTCCTTTTTGAAAATAATGGCATAGAATTATGTAATATGTATTTACATAGTAATGCCAAATGTGGCAAGAATTCTAAGTGTACCTTTAGGATAAGCATCAAAGTCTTGTCCCAATTCTCTTGCAAGACCCTGCATGTGTGCAATGTAACTTGCACTTTTATTGACAATTCAATCATGTGGTCTACAATAGAAAAGTTATTATCATGGATGAGTGTTTTTGAGTATGCAATGTGCTTCTGCAAGGAATCCATGTTAGGGAGAATCATATTATGAATATCTATCAATGTAGATCTGATTTTTGCTTCTTATCTAAGAATTTCTACCTACATATTTGTCAAAAATTTGATCTTATTGACATGAGTAGAGCTAGAACTTAGGTCAAGCTGCAATTTTTGTGCACTTGCCTTAAAATCTTCATCAATTTTTGATAATTTATCTCTTATCTCTTTTGTGAAAATTTATGTATCACATAACTTACCAAAATGTAAAGATACATTAATACAAGAGGTTTCTAGAGAGCCTAAAATAATAGATAGCTCTACTTGATGAATGGAAATTTGTTGAGCAATAAGTTCTAAAACTTTATTCTAAAACTTTTTCTTGACTTTTAGCAATAATTTTTCCTATCCATCCAAATCTTCATTATATTTCTTAGCATCTACAATGATTTTAAACTCTTTGTTTCTTTCTTCTCTTAGCCTTTGCCACTTGGCTTTCTCTTGAACTTCACCAAAAATTTGCATCTGATCAGGATTTAGATTTGAGATGTCCCATTTAGGAATGAAAATCTCCTCATCAAGATCTATATACTCTTCCTTTTCTTTGCCTTTACCCAAATTTTTTTTGCTTAGTTAAGGCTTGATCTCAACTATCCTTGCACTTATTGCTTGCATACTAGGAATGGAAAAAATTATGGAAATGGTAAGACTTGCTGAAAAAATGGATTCTCCACTCATTGAAATACTGGTGGTAGGAATACCTGATGTAGACAAAATTTATGTAGAGGTACGAGTTTGTAACTTGGTAGTTGAAGTGCTTGGAAGTGCTCTCAATGAAATACTGAGCTGGACTAGTGTAGAGATTGATTGAGAGCTTGTGGTTGAAGTTATAGTCACAATCAATTCTATTGAGGCTATTTTTGTGCTTGATGTTATCAATGTTTTGCTGGGAGAATGCAAGAGGGAGGCTATGACTACTACAACAGTCTTCACTAGGTTGGTCTCCTCAACATCTTGTGTATCTTCCTTGGTAGCCTCCTACTCCTATTACTCTTCATCATCATTCTCTTCATATTTATCCTCCTAATCAACATCATCCTTATCACTTATACTTACAACAAAATCACTTGGTTTGTGAAGAAGATAGACATTCTTCCATGTATTCGTAGTGTTCTTCATAACATGCTTTATTTCATTCAATAAAATAAGAGAAATATTAAATCTTAAAGTTAACTTTTCTTCATTTTTCTTCAAATATTATTTCACGTCCTTATCATTCCAATTTGGTATAAGCTACCTCAATGTCTTCTCATGTATATCTTTTGTAGTTTGGATGGTATGATCCCATCTTGGCTTAATTTTGTCCATTAAAGCATTGGGAATCTGCTGAGTAACCTAGTCACATGAGTATTTCCACTTACCCATCTTGGATTTCAATATATCTTCTATTTTCTTATGCTCATTAGTAGTCCTGGTCTCATATTTTAGTGTCTTGAAGTTTTTAATGCCAGCAATTGATTCCAATTCTTTCATTCTTTCCGCAAATGTGGGTGGAGACCTCTTGAAAATTATGTATCCTCCTTCTTTATCTTCTTTCGTTGTGGAGGATCTCCTAGTGAATACATCATTGGATTTCTTGGTAGGTTTGGTAATGATTATCTTACCCTTCTTCTTTAGTGGCTCCTCTTCCTTTGATTCTTCTCCATCCTCTACTTCTTTATCCTCACCTTTTCCTTCAGTTAACAAAAGAGTAGAACTAGTTTTTAGTTTGGCAATCCTCTTCTTGCCCTTGTTAACTACCTAAGGAAGTTTAATTTCTAGTTTTATCCTTGCCTTTGCCTCATCATTGGTGCTAAAGTAAGTAGGTTTGGGATCAATTGGTTCATTTATTAATGTCTCAATTATGTCTCTGGTTTCATCAATATTGACCTAATATCCTAGAGGTTTTACCCATGCAATGCTTGGCCTAACTACCTAAATATACACCTTGTCACTATCTACCATGAAACAAACATCATCTTTATAATCCTCAACTAGTTTTCTCGGGATATGGAATTTTTTATTCATTTTCTCCTTAAAGGCATCAAAATAGTTATCCATAATACTTGCAAAATTCTCTCCCACTTTAGCAATGTATTCATTCATCTGATAAAGGATTGGCACATCTATTCTCCAAACAATAGTACCTCTTGATGGAAAGAATTTTTGAACAGAGAAAAATAAACATGTCAAGAGTGAACCAAACCTACATGGATTGTTCTTTGAATTCTTAATGCTCTCCATGATTTTATTGAACTGGTTCAAGAGTAACTCAGCAAGGTCAAGAGATAGGCTATTCTTGACTACCTTGTAAGCCAAGTCCATAGCTTCACATGACACACTATTCAACCTGCTAGAGATATATATCTTATGTGCAATGATGTGAATGTCAAACTTTAGTTCCATGTTAGTCATACTACTTATTTACATTCCCCTTCCATCCCACTTAGCTAGGGTTTTCTTTTCTAGTTTAACTTGACTTAGGGTTTTGGTTGTTTTGGCTTTTGTTAACATGGGGAGACTAGTGATCCTATGGATCATCTTCTTTGTTATCAAAATTGGTTGCTCCAACCACAAATAATGGATATTCACATGACTAAGGATCTATCTTATACACTTAGTTTGAAAGTCTCAGGGCATATGTGGAATATGTGTTAAACCTTTAGCTTCTAGATGTTGATGTTTGGTTTCAACATGCCATTAACACATAGTTTCTCTAGGGTTTCATCCATTTGAAAAGTAAAAATATCCTAAATTGCACATTTGAAATAAGAACAGATGTAGGTGATTAGGATACCTTTTGAGGGATTTTATATTGTGCTCCATTTAGATCTAGGGTTTCTGCAACAATAGGAGTAAGCTTGAAATCTGGTACCTTCCATTCCATACCATGAACCAACATGTCTAAACCTCTTTTTTCCTTGTTTCTAGTAGTTGCAATCTTTTCTTGGTAGGGTTTTAGAATCTTTCAACAATTTTCTTGAATACTCAAAAATCACTCCACACAAATAGCTCTCAAACTGATTTATATATCTTCTTTAGTAGCCTAGTTCTAGTTATCCTTTGAGAAATCAAGTGGAAATGGTGGAGTCACCCAATTTTTGAGTGGATTGATCATCATTTCTTAGACTTGCATTCTAAATAGACTTTGGAACCCATTGTTGTCTTATTTGATTTATGATGTTATCAGTTTTTGCCTTCTTTTCATCTTCAATTCTTGTAGTATTTATATAGTTCTTGGAAAGGTGACCAAGTTCTATACAAATAAAGAATCTTTTTGTTGTATCTCTCTTCCTCATGTGATTTTTTACACAATTCATTCCAATGTGTCCAAATTCTCCATGGTAATGATGTATGCACCAAGAGTTATAGTCCCAACCAAATATAGCTTTTACAATTTATTCTACTAGATTCAATATCTTAGTTTTCCATTCTAATGATTTGTGCCCATTCTTCTTACAATTGTGACATTTTCCTTCAAATCTTGGTTTTTCTTTGCATTTAAACTCTATGACCATGTTGATTACAATTGTAGCATTTTCCATTGAATTTTGTTTTCCCATTGCTCCAACATTTGTTTGATGTATGACGTATCTTACCACACTGACTACAAGTAGCTTTTTGATTCCTTTGAGCTCATTTCTTGGATGATTTTCCTTCTTTTGTATATCAAATTCTTGCCTTCCCTTTTTGACTATAATGAATTTACTCATTCAACTAATTCATGCCTGCTTGGGATTTCATTATTCTTTCATAGGTTTGTCTTTTAGTGTTTAGATCATTGTGTAATTTCTCATTTTGTGATCTCAGATTCATGATTTCTTCATTTTCATTGGTGATCTGATCAATAAAGTCTACTTCCTAAAGGGATAGGTGTTGAATTTCATAGTTCTTTCCTTCTATCTCTTTTATTATTTTGTTTTTCTCTTCCATGACTTCACACAATCTTTATGACTAAATTTCTTGCTCTCTTCTTAGTTTTCTTACTTCTTCTTGAAGAGTACTATTATGTTCTAATAGTTCTTTGATTGCTTCATCAAAGTCATTTGAATTTATTGAATGGATGTCTTCAATTATTTCTTCAATGTAGAGTGGATCATTCATCTAGATTGCAAGATCTTTTCTTCTTTTCAGGGATTGAGAGAATTGCACTTTTTCTTTCTTGAGTTGTCCAATTGCCAATTTCAAATCTAGCTTCTCATTGTCAATAGCCTTTTCAACTCTAAATACTTCCATTTCCTTTGATATTTTCTCAATTTTTTAAAGATATCTTTGAGAACCACAAAGCTCTGATACCAATTGTTGGAAATATTATGATAGGCTAAGTTACTGAGAGGGGAGGGATGAATTAGTAACTTATCAAACTTTATCTTAATTAATAATTAATCCTTTATGTGAATTCTAATCTAACTGCATGCATGAGAAAATAAAAACATGAAAGCATACACAACCCTATAACACATAAGATTTGGTCACCTAGAAACCTTTCAAATAGAAAGTAAAACTAGGGATGATACCCACAAGCTTTAATACTATAGTATAAAGTTGGCCTATTAAGGCTTACATTGATCACTTCTAATGATCTACCCTATTAGGAGCAATAGGGACTGCTAGGTCCACCTTGCAAAAACATTTACAAACATACAATGAAGTATGGAATCAGTAAAGAGATTTATATAAGACTATTAGGTCTACCTTGTTCAAGGATTTGACCTATCGACCTGTTAGGATGAAGTAGTAGCTGATCTCTGATCTACAACTTGGGTTTGCTAGATGAGATTCCTTTGATTGTACAAATCACCTTATTATGATAGATAAATCTTTGCTACTCCATATACTATTGTATTCTTTTTAATTCACTCTTCTACTCTTCTTTAATGATTACATTACTTCTATTTTATTCTATGATTTGGATGTGATGCAATACATTACATACATACCAATCCAATTAGACAATTACAAAGTCAGCCACAATACAAGTTTACAAAAATATTACAAAGTTAACCAAAGTGTAGAAACTTGGGTTCTAAAGACTGACTTAGTAAGGTTTTGATATTTGGCATCCACTACTAATGCTTAACATTGTCATGCATTTAGTAGATGTAGAAGCTTGGTCCATACTAATCACTTTCAATTAATCTTGAACTCAATCTATATTTGCGACTCAATGAATACTGTGAAACTTGACATATAAACTGAATCACTTGATTCACACTACATAGCTTGGTCAACACTGTCACTGTGAGCTTAGTATAAACTAAGTCACTTTGGTTAATAGTGAGTAGCTTAGTTAACACTAGACTCACATCACATCAATTTTGAACTCGATAAGCACTAAACAACTCTATTTGCACTGGTAAACTCAACATACACTGAGATGCTTGGTTTACACTACTGATCATCACCATAGTAGTAACTACTCAGTACAAACTGAAATCTATCCAAAGGACATGGTAGCAACTATAGAACTTGGTAACAGCTAAAATTCTTGGTTAACACTATTAACTATGCAATATGCTCACTATGAAACTGCAATCTGAATAATTGCATGTCACTAATAACAAACATGACTAGAATGTCAAAAAATATTACAAAACTAAGGGAGACTTCACAACTCAGTGTAGGCTAAAGTTTGTATGTTTTCATGACCCAAAATGGTATCTCCTTCAAAGATGTTGCATATGAGTCCATATAGTAGTCAAAATTTTGGTGGGGGTGTATGAATTCACTGGTTTGTCTATGCAATGTGGACTAAGAAAAATCTCATTATAATGATAATAGAGACATATTTGGTGTTGGATATTTGATGTCTTTGAAAGAAAAGTTATTGTTTATGCTTCTTGTATATTGGCATATGTGAAAGCCATCTTAAATTGAATCTTTTGGTTTTGGAATTATGTTGATCAATTCATGGAATTTGAATCTTAAGACCAATTATTTCTTTAAGTCTTAAAGTTTCAATAACATATAAACCAATTACATTAACATTCATCCAAGATATATTCCTTTAGTAGCAACATTAGGAATTAGCTAGAAACTTTACAAACCACAATCTCAAGGATAACTATCCTTATCTTACAAAATCTTGGTTGCAAAATGGTCCTCTCCAACCTCCTAGATCAAGCCCAAGAGCTCTACTCACTATCTCAACCCACAATCACTCGATGTTGGAGAGGTATAGTCAATAAAAGCATGAAACTACCTCCTCCACCAAGACAAGGAATACAAATAAGCCTCCCATCCCACTCTGCTCCATCTTAGGGTGATATTCTTGATGGGAAGTAGAGTAGGCCATCCCCTTTCATAAAATCAAAAGTTTAATTGGCCTTCCATTTTCCAATCATTCCTATCCAATTCCAACATAATAACTTTCAGAAAATATAATATTATAGTTATGAATTAGAACCAAGGAATGCACATAAGCCTTCCATCCCATGATGCTCCATATTATGGTGATATTGCTTGATGGGAGGTAGAGTAGACCATCCCTTTTAAAAAACTCAAAAGGTTAACTAGGCTTCTATTTTGCAACCATTCCTTTCCAATTCCAATAGATTAACTTTAAGAATAAATTATAGTATATTTATCAATTAGAAATATCAATAATCTTACTTAAGTTAGAAAATAATACTTAATTAGAGAATAGTGCAATTACATCAATTACCCCTACATATTTTTAGAAAAATATAAATATTTCACTCATTTTATCATATCACATTTTCATGCAAAATTTATTAATTTTAGGCTACTAATGTTAAATTAGAATTTCTCTCTATTGGCTTATTTAATGATTTTGAATTAAATGCTTATTTCTACTTAATGTCATTTAATTTAGTCTTCCACTCACTTGTTATATCTTTCATTTGGCGAAAAAGTTTACATCTCATGCTTTGAAGTTATACGTCTTCTTTATATGAAAGCAAAATTTTCATTGACTCCCTATGCATCTTGATTAATAATAATGGAAGAAAGTGATGAGAAAAGTAAATTTGATTCTGCTTCTTTTGAGACAATACTACCCACAAACTACTTGGTATGTCTTAAATAATTATTGCTAATATTTATCAAGTATTGCTAATTAATTTCACACTAAGTATTATATATTGAGTGTGACCTTCTTAGAACTAATCCTTTAATATCTTAAATCTAAACATGCCAGTCAACTTAATAAATAATGAAAGTTGCATTTGATTTTCTATTATAATTTATAATCTAAGCATAAAATTATGGTTTCTTTTGACATGTTCTTTGGAACACCCCTTATAAGGTAGTTGCTAATTGATATGTGAGTTTATGTAAGGGTGTGGGTGGGTTTAACCCATCTTTATATTTTGGAAGGATCTTATTAACATATATATATATCACATATTCTAATAAAAAATCAACAAATTCACCTATAAATTTGTAAGGGTTGCACTCAAACAGATTGACCTAAGCTGAAAAAAAAAAACTTGACTCATCTTATATGGACTAGTAAGGTAGTACACTACTCCCAGATGCTTTGAAGCATTTAATCAATCATGTATACATATGAAGGTGGCATCCTATTACTAATTTCACACTTCAAAAACCCATGAGGTGTAACTATAGGTAAGTAATTTATTTTTGGGTGAGTATCTACATGTTGCATGGATGAACTTGTAGTGAGTCCATGCTAAAAACTTGTCCAATGTTGAAGTCAAAATTTTGAGTCATTGTGGACTCTAAGTTTGTGTCAAAACTAGGTCTACATCTTTTTCTCAACTTTTAAGTTTCACTACTTAAAGACAATTTTTACATGGTGCACTTTCTAGTGAATTGTATGCATATGGATGAGGTATGAGTGGAATTGATCCAAGGGCATGTATGATAATGAGGTGAGGATGGAGCCATTCTATATGTGAATGGTTGGGGTGAAGGGGGCTTACCTATGTTCATGCTCATTTAGTGATAGAGATTAATTATTATTTGAACTGCATGATATTTCTCTCTTTTTCAAACCTCTTAAAAAGGAGACTAATGTATGCATTAATGTTGATTGGGAGGATTATTATGGTGTCAAAGAAACAAATATATTACTAATGGGAATAGTTTTTCTAGAAAGGTGGTAAGAAACACCTCTCTATCATAGGCATTTGTTTAAAAAAAATTCTATGATTGCACATTTTTCATGCATGTCACTCAACACATTTTCTACTTGTAATGCTTTGATGGATGTATGTAACATGTTCCAAATTTCCCACTTTGGTACATGTGCTAGAAGCTGGTTGTTCTACATAATTAGTTTTTATGACATGCATGTGAATGTGTCTCTTTGAAACATCATTTCAAATAGTTCACATGCTTGTGTGTGCTTCCATATTTGAAATTTGCATCTTCTATTTTAACCTAGGTAGATGATGTCATGAGAGGATGTGGAATTTAGTTTTACACCTATCAATTTTATTCACTTGGGATTTTGTTAAACTTGTTCAAATCCATTTTTGTTCATATCTTGTAGCCATGGCATTACATGGGATACTATTTCTAAGACATCATGTCAAGTTGTTTATGTATTTTCATGCTTCCAAATAATTTAAAGAGAAGTAATACTTCCTGACAAAAATGACAGAGTAGTGCAATCATAACTTGCCAAGTTTAATCATCATGCTTCACTAATAAAACCCTCAAAAAATGTTGTGGAAGAATGTACTCCCAACAGATTCTCAGATGATGATATGTTCCTTTCATGGGAGTTTTCCTCCCAAAACATAAACTACTTGTTATTGTTAGAAACAATAGTCCACCAAGATAAATGAGAGTTGGGGGGGGGGGGGGGGGGGCGGGGGGCGGGGGGTGAGGGGTGTGTGAATCAGTTATCCAATAATTAAAAAAATTATCATCCTATTAGGATTCTATTATATTATTTTGTATATATGAGTCCCTATTAAGAGACTTTGAATCCCTATTAGAATATTCCAACCAAGTTAGGAGTTGTGAAAGAAAAAAGGACCCATATCAAAATAGCTTCTAGGGCAAGACCACTAAACTCATCTGTCCAAGTAATATCTCAACTATTCCTTGTAGAATAATTATTTGCATTGTACTTTAACCCCTTTCCTCTATCCTATCAATTATACCAATCACTTCTAGACCTTGTAGACTAGGTCAAGAACCTTGGATCCAAGAATCAAACTTTGGATCACACAATAAAACCTCAGTAATGAAGTTTCCTTCTCCTTTGCTCTGCTTTGCTTATCTTTGTATTCTTCTCTTCATACTGCTTACAATCATTCACTTCCATTATTTTTCTAATAAAGGAAAATGTCCTTCCTTTATACCAAATCCATAAAACAATTCCCTAAATCAGCTATTATACTTGTTAAATTAATTATTATAGGACCTCATTAAGAACATGTTACACTTAGTGATAACATTAATCTTTCAACTTGTAACTTGAATAAATTTCTATACCTGAATTATTATGATAAGTGAGATTAGCTACATCATATCCAAAATGTCTTCTTCATGTCTTTAACTTTGGCTTCTCATAATAACAACTTTTCAAAGAGATATAACAAGTTTACCAAAACATGCTTCTATAAACTATATCTCAGAAGTCTTTGTTGAAACTTGCATAAATACATCCAAAGTTAATATCTTATGCTTCTGAGGTTGATTGCATATACTAGAAACTTAGTAGTATCTCCCTTCAACCTTTCTTAGTGAAATTATTCAACAATCTATCTCTACCAACTTGATCTTTCTGATGTTCTTCTGTCAGATACCATAGAAAATTGCTATGTTAACATCAATGACAAACACAATCATGAATTTAACATATCATCATGATAATTATTTAATTATGTTTCTAAAATACTCCCCATAGAATTATCATCAGCATTTATGCTTTCAATAATCATCCCCTTTGGCATTGATGGTGTTGGCACTCAAAATTAAAGCTCAGATTTTGAGTACCATCCAAAAGATCAAGCCCTATAAGTGACTTCTAATGCATGGTTGCTTGACTATCCTTGTGAGGCCTAAGAGGTGTATAATGTTTCTAACACCTTGAATTTAGTATTTCTATGTGTTCCATGGTGATAAATTTCCATTCTGAGCCATTTTGTGAAGTTCTATTTTGAGCAATGTCCAAATCTGCATTTTTCCAAGTGTCAAACAGCAATAGGAGGCCATGTTTGCATTTGAATATCTTGTACCTATAGACACCTAAATTTGATTAGACTACTTTGGTAATCTAATTTAGCCATCTCTAAAGGCATCATTAATTAAATTCTTATTTAATTAATCCTTTGCCATCCCTAGCTGAATAATTTAATTAATCATCTATAGTCCTAATTGATAAATCAAATAACCTATTATTTATCAATTAAATCCTATTCTTCTATCTAATTTCAAAAATCCCCATTTATTAAATAAACCTATTTCATAGATAAAATCCTCAAATATAAAAACCCCTAACCTATCCCTAATCCTCCATTTAGCCTAATCCACCCCATCCACCCATACTAACCAAGCTTAGCCACTAACTCACCCACCCTCATTAATGCCATCCACTTGCACATCTCTAACATCCCTAATCTAATCCTAAACCCAAGCCTAATCCACCCCCTAATGTTGTCACATTCCCTAAACAAGTTTAAGACTTTCCTAAACCAAATCAAAGTATCCCTTCAAAAATCTCAACCACCAAGTCATGAGTTCTCTTACAAACCATAAAAGAGTCTTACAAGCCCACTCATGACTCTTACACCCATCTTCCACACTCTTCCCTCTTCCACACTCATTCCTCTTACATCTATCTTACATACTCAACCCCACTCATCATGCCTTTAACCAACCCTTTACCCTACCCTCTCACACTCATCCTCCTTGTGACAAGTTTCACCTTCCCATTGGTGCTAAACAAAGCACAATCCATGTGCTCCCTTTTGAGTGCATCTTAGCCCTCCTTAACCATCTCCCCATCCTTGCATCTAAGCCCTCCATCCCTCTACCCCTTGGCCTATAAATTGAATCCCATCCCAAGCCATTTCATCAACAATCTTTGAGCTAAAGCTATCATGCGCTTTTGAGAGCCAAAATCCATACCCATACCCTTATAATGCCAAATTGAGAGCTCACAAAGCTACCAATTTTCTATTATCTATCTCCACCATTGAAGCAACTTTGAGCAATTGAGCATACATCCACATCAAAAGACACATCTACAAAATCAAGAAAGCAATGAAGTGCTTCATCCTTTGAGGTGTGCATCTCTTGTTTGTTTTCTTTGTCTAAGCATATATGTGAACTTCGTTTTGGTTTGTGAATGCTTTCTTTAATGTTAATATTCTTTGCACACTAAATCTTGTTCTACATTTTGGCACGCCTGGTGGGACCCCACCATGGGTCATTTAATCATCAATTTCTATCTATATGTTGTTTTTCTAACAATCTAATGTTTCTTGTTGTTTGAGTGAGTTGTAGGGTGTTTTTCTTGTTTTTGCAGGTTAAAGAACACACTTAGGAAGAAGACATACCCTCAAAAAATTTGAAAATAACAAAAAAAAAAAATTCTAAAAAAAATTCTCATTTTTCAGCTTTTTTTTTAGCGCAGTGTCATCTCCGTAGTTTGGCGTCTGGGCCTGCAAACTGTCATCTCCGCCAGCTACTCTTTCATCTCTGCAACCAAATTGTCATCTGCGTAGTTTGGCATCTTCGACTGTCGTCTATGCATCTTGGACTATCGTCTTCACAGATTAGCACCTCCGTCAGCTACTCTATCATCTCTGCAACCTGAACTGTTGTCTCCGCTACCGCCATCATCTTGATAGATTAGCATCTCCACAAATCAATGTCTCCAAATTTTGGTGTCTCTGCCTATTGAGCTATCGTCTTTGCCTTTCTCTATTGCACTTCTATTTTAAAATCTTTATTTATGCACTTTGTAATGGTTCCATAGGATTTAGACCATTTTAAGCATTTTTACGCATAGAAAAAATAGCAAAAAAAGTTAAATTTTTTTTTTCCATAGTTAAGCTCTCATTTTTGAAGATTTTGGGTAACTAACTAAATTGCTTTTTTTTGTCTCATTGCAGGTTGGAGCACATATGGAACGACTAACCATGTTTCTTGCAGGTTCTCATGTTGCTAAAAAATGAACTTGAATGTTTAACCATTTGTCTTTGAATGCATGTTGCTAAAATGAACTTGAATGGTTAAACACATTTTCCATTGAATGAATGTTGCTCAAAACACACTCTTGAATGCCATGGATTAAAATCAATTTTCCTTGGAATGCATTCTTAAAACAAAAAATCCAATCTTGAATGCCAAGGATCAATTAACCATTGCAATATCAAACACTTCATTTGGTGCATTAAAAAGAACAAACAAATTTCTCTTTTGCATGCAATTTGGGCAAAGTTTGATTTTTGGACAATTAAGAAACTTTGTTAAGTTAAATACAAATTTGCAAAAAAATAATTTTAGTAGTTCCTTGGACTCACCTCTTTTCTAATCACCCGTCAATTCAACCATTGTTTATAATCTCAGTGCCATTTATGGGGATGGGTCTACTTGAAAAAGGTGTTAAATGTTCCACAATATAACTAACTCACTTGGTCTTTGAATATTTTCTTTAACTTTATCAAAATTCTTGAATGACCAAAACTCTAGATTAAATCGATCACACTTAAAGTTTGGGCACTAAAATTGAACAACAACTGATGTGGAGAGCCTCTGGGCGCACGCTTGAAATCAAATCTCACACACTTTTGTTTTGGGCTTAAAACAAACTCACACTCAATCTTGAATGCCTTAAAGAAAATTAATTGATACTTGACGTGGACCGCCTCTGGGCACGCGAGTTTTCTTTTGTTGACCCTAACTCTTCTTATTGTTTGCATTCTTTGATCGATTTACTTTTGTTGGCACTTCAAGTTAGAATTGAACATTGTCTCTTAAACATGAGTGCTTGCAAAAGTCTAGATTAGCACACATAAGAGTCAGTTGGTAAAAGAACAAGTGTATTTTTTAGCCCAAGGTCATCCAAGTCTTCTCTCCCCTTGTCATCTTTCAAGGCCATCTTGCGTGCATAATATTAGGATCCAAAACTTTGTTTCTTTTTAGGAGGCCTGCTTGGGGATTTCATCACCCCTTGGACGACCACAACTCTAGCATTCCGGCAGAGTATAAGAATCGGAAGGTGAATCAAAAGACACCTCTCTTGGGATCAAGATTTTGTCACTCAGGCTAAGCCTCAAGGAACTTTATACCCTTGAGAAGTGAAAGAGGAGAAGTGGATTACCGCTCCTCTCGGCTGTGTGACATCTTTTTGGTCTCATCTATGGATTTTGGCCTCACGTACTTTGCGTATATTGAGGACTCCCTAGCTAAACCAACTGTCAGCCTTGCAGAAAACCATCTAGGCTATTAATGTGTTTGGAGTGATTGATCAAAACATTTGTAGAACATACACACTCCTCGGCGCAAGTATCACATTCTGAGAACCACAAACTTCTATCTGGGTGTTCCTATGTATTGCTTGATTTTATTTTGCTTGTTGAATGAATGTTTGCCAAACTTGGTCAATCCTAGCTTAGGGCACACGTAGTGTAGTCACTGTCTATTTTAGAAGTTGAACAAGTCGAAGCAAAACAACTAAGATCTCTTAGAGCCAAGAAAATTTAAGAATTTATGTCGAAACAACCCAAACCCAAACAGAAGTTTCACAAAGTCAAACTCAAGCCATCTCTACCATACCAAGAACTTTCAGCCAAGAGAAAAGAAATAACACCAAGCTCACAAATTGCCAAACTCCACAAAGTAGAGGACAAAGCTACCGACAAATCACTTCAAGAGGCCTGGTTAGAGCGCACCATCAAATTTAGCCAACATCCAGGAGTTAATCCTACTTGTGCCTTACCAACTAGGCATGATTTCTATGATTAGACACCCTTGTTTCTCCACATCTTCTTGGTTAAGCTTCACTTTAGAGTCATCTTTGTAGAAAATCCAGCAATCTTAGATCATCCCCTTAAGCATTATTAGCTCATCCATCTCATTTAGAATCAAACCATCTAGCCAACAATCCAAAATCTTCACATCCAAGCCTTCAAAATTTTTTGTCACCTTGCCAAAAGTTTGCCATTCCTAAAATCTTCCAAATCCACCAATCTCACCAAGGTTATCCCTTTGACAGAGCTTTGTCTAGGGTAATATAGCTTTGTCACTTGTTATCCCTCATCACCTTGAGCTAAAGGTTGGGATCCACAAGTGGTTAATCTCATGTTCTTCATAAAGGATCATTAGTCTATCCTTAAGTTGACACAATCACCACCAAGCTTGCACATAGGAAAGCAGACCTTTTGTGCCTTGGCAACATATCTTTGAGGTTAGAATCCCCAACCCAATCCTCCTTAGGTTTTATCATATAGCTTTGCCTCAACCTAGGAAATCATTTGCATAGAAAAGTCTTCCCCCCTTTTTGCATCCACCAGCATTTGTTGCATCTCATCCCTAGGAGCATTTTCCATGCCACCCATCACTCGCTTAGCCAAATTGAAAGAAACAATGGAGCCCTATCATTTGGATCGAACAGTCTCATCCCCCTTGAGCACTCAACCATCCTTCAGCCCAAAAAAAGCTATGCCATCACCTACTGACATTGAAGCTTTCATGAACCAACTAGAAAATGCAGTATTGGTAAACACCATTATAGACAAGAACAAAGAGACAATCATGGCTAATTTTCGAAGGGACAATGTAGGAACCTTTGACTTTGGAAGACCCCCTCCATTATCAAATCCATCTCACCCATTGTTTGGGCAGCTACCGCCACCCATCGGCTCTTATGATCCAAATTATCCTCAATATATGCCAAAAGAAGAGCCTCCAACCAATCCATATGATCCAACAGACCCAAACATACCATCATCCACCCAAGTTGAAATCTCCATACCGCAAGCCAACCCAGCCACCACCACTCCATCCTTGGTTCATACCTCTCCGCTCCAAACCCCCTTTACCCAAAACACCTCACCGTTCACCCCCTTCACTATTTCTACTGTTGTTCCCCAACCCAGCCTTCAAAATCCACCTATCTCCCAAATTAGTGCTAGCATCTTTGGCCAACCTCAGCAATATACAATAGGGATACCACCCATGGGACCAAGTAATCAACCTTTCATCACCCCCATCTTGTTCACCATAGCCCAAAGCACAATCCCATCATTTCTATTAGGTCTTGGGAGCTCAATACCATCAGCCACAAATCCACAAGCTACTACCTTCACTCCACAAAGCTATCAAATCCCACAAGCTACTACCAATTTTTTGCCAAGCTCCCAAGTGACCCTAGCTCCTGCCACCACTCTTCCAAGCTTCCAAATCTAGCCACAACGCTATCAAACCCCATCAGTTCCATTCCCAAGCTTTCAATTCCCACCACCTCCACCACCAACTAATCCATTACCCCCTATTACCAACTACTTTTCAATGCCACTCTTGGGAGGTAATCCACCACCCCATCCAACCACCAATTATTTGTAGATACCATCCCAAATGGGGGCACAACCCACATATATTGGTCAAACCCCACAAGCCCCCTGATCCTTTCCCCAAGCCTTAGAACCATCTTATACCTTACCCCCACAAAGAAATCCATTTATCCCACAACTAGCTTGTGTTCCTCAATCCCAACCTCAAATCCCATATCAACAGCAAGCCTTGTAGCACATGCAGCAATATGCGCCACCTCCTCCTCAGCAACCCGTCATCCACCATGTAGCTGCCCAAACAATGTACAATCCCTATCAGCAAATCCCTCATAGCCATCCATATTCAATGGTCCCATCTAGTGCATACCTACCTCGAGGCACTCCTACATTGGGGGCACCCCAGCCATCACCTATCAATTCAGAACGGAAGCAAATGAAGACAACTCTGAAAGCCATCCAAGAAGGGAATGATCTGAAGACATTAAACTTTGAGAATTTGTGTCCTTACCTATTTGACAGAGCCATTACCATGACACCATTTTCCAAACACTTTAAGGTACCTAAATTTGACAAATTCAGAGGAAAAGGGGACCCTATCACACATATGAAAGAATTTTACATGCACTGCTAGGACATGGCATACAATGATGTCTTCCTCTTGCGCCTTTTTCCCAAAAGCTTGGCTGGAGTAGATCTAGAATGGTTTTACAAAATCCCCTATGGCACAATTAAAAAATTTGCTGAATTATCTGAGGTATTCGTAGCCCAATATGCCCATCTTGTTGAAATAGAGCTATCAATAGTTGATCTTGTCCACACCAAGCAAAAAGGTGGAGAAAGCCTTGTCGAATACCTACAAAGATGGAAAACCCTTACCACCCACATATCCTGCACCTTGCCAGAATGCCATGTGGTAAAAATATTTATTGATAATGCCCATCCCAGTTTGGCTCACCACATGACCATGAACTATCTGCAGACCTATAAGGATATCAAAGAGAAAGGAATGATCCTTGAACAAGGACTCATTAAAGATGGTGTGGTAAAGACTTACAAAGAGGCCAACCAAAATCAATCACATTCCAATGACAAGTCTAGGTATTGGAATAAAAACAAGCATGTTGCAATAGATGGGGTTACTGACACTAGACATGTGAATATTGTTGGTCCTTCCCAAAATCAGTCTAACCCACCATATCAAACAAACAGCCAACAAGCTATCAATTACCAACAATAGAATAACCAAAGCTATCAAAACCACAATACAAGACCCAACTTTCAAGGGTCTAACAATCAAGCTAATGCCATCAATATAGCTGCAGGGCAAAAACCCAGATTCCAACCCGCACCTAGAAACTATACGCCCCTTGGTAAGCCATTGGATGTCATTTTTGAGAAATTGGCTAAGGAAAACCTCATCAAATTTCCTCCTACCTAGCAAATTGATCCAAGCCAATCCAAAGCTACATGGTACAAGGACAATGAGTATTACAAGTTCCATAGGGTAACGGTCACACCACCCTCTGATGCATGAAATTGAAAGATTATGTGCAGGACCTCATTAATCGAAAAGAAATCACTGTTGGTGCCCAAACCTCTCCCAATGCAGGCTTATAGATTTATCAAAATGCTTTTCCTCCACACAATAACCAAAATCCTAGAAAGGCACCTATCCAAAAAAACAACACCAACAACTGCCAACCAAACCAACAGCATGGGAAGAACAATGACCACACTTCATCCTATATAGACTATGGTAGCCTTATAGGTTGTATATCCGAGAAAGAGCCTTCTGTCAATGTTATCAATATCTGAGGACCAGATAATGAGTGTGCAATCACCACTCGAAGAGCACAATTTAACATCGTAGGCCCACCAATTTCATCAGCACCATCAGCTCCATCAAAAAGCTGGTACAATATCTTTGAACACCTTGGGAACATGCCAGCCCAAATCTCCATTTTAGACCTTCTCTGCACTAGTCCTATGTACAAAGACATCCTTGACAGTGCTCTCATAGAATCTCGTGTCCCTTTTGATATCAATTCTACTGATTTGCATAATCTTGTTGGACACCTTTCATCCTCATGTGCCCTATCTTTCAAACCCATCAACATACCCGCGGTCAAGCCAGATCACACCCTTCCATTTTGCATAGCCATCATGATATCCAATTTTGCCGTGAAAAGAGTAATGATAGATAATGGATCAGTCTTGAACATTTGCACATTAAAATCATAAAACAATCTGGGTATACTGAGGCGGATATGATCAGTGAGGTTATCACCATCAAAGCTTATCACAACTTGGAAAGAATCACAGAAGGGACTATTTTGTTACCAGTCAAGGTTGGGCTGGTCATCCAAGAGACAGTTTGCCATGTTGTTGATCTAAACCTACCATTTAACATCCTCCTCGATCACCCATGGATTCATGCTATGAAGGCCATTCCATCCACCTACCATCAGTGCATCAAATTTCTGCATCAAGGCACTGAGGTAACCATCCATGCCGATCCTGAACCCTTTGCTTACTGAAATGCAGTTAAAGCCTCATATAAAAATCATTTTTTTAGAATAGACATCAGCACAGCCATTGCCAGCTCATCCCACACTTGTAATGACACAAAAACCATCCTCGCCTCCACCCTATCTACCGTAAAGATCAACAACAAAGGCTGTGGAGAATATAGTTTGTCAGATGCATTTACTGTCAGAGCAATCCCACTTGATCCACATACCCATGGATGGTTGACATATCACAAAGATAAGGAGATTCCATCTCCTCGATACAAATAGTTTGGCCCAACCACCTTTGTGTCCTCAAAAACCCCTCTTCATGAAGAGCTCACTCTAGATATCAACAATTGGTTACATAAGGATGCACCTCCAAGAAATCAAGAATGCCTTGACCACTTCAGCCAAAATTATCCCCAAGAACATAAGCTCATCACTAAAAAATGGAACTATCAAGGTGGTGGTCTAGGACTAGAAGAAAGGGGCATGCAATGTCCCATTGAAGCACATAAGTGGGAAACAAAGTCAGGTCTTGGCTTTGGCATACCCATGATTGGGGGCACCAATGAGAACGGTCGTGCTTTTTTGAACATCCATCATGACCTTGTTGAAATTGAAGACATTCCTGAGGAAGTTGAAAAGAGAGCCTACGATGATATCCCAAACCAAATCTTCCTAGGAGACTCTATTCTCTGAGAACTATCCATCCATCTCATTGACCTACCACTCACTCATCCACAAATCATAGATTGGGACCAACCAAGCATCATACATATTGATCAAATCGCATCAGAGGAAGCACTTCTAAGATTCATGGGAGCTGAAACACCTCACAAGTAGACAAAGCCAAATTTTTCCTATATCTATAAGCTAGATCCCAAGGGGTATTTTGGAGAAAATCCCCAACCTAGTTTCAATACACCCAAAACTGGAACTAAGGTGAATTCGAGACTAGCTAAGGTAGCGAAGAGAACCCCTCAGCAAGAAAATCCAAAGCCACAAGTAGAACATGAGGATTTAGTATTGCCTCCTCAAGATAATCAACTAGAGGTGTCATCTATTCTAATAGAGGATACTAGAGAAGTCAACATTAGTTCTTCAAAGATCCCTAGACTTGTTCACATTGCTGCATCCCTATCACAAGACCAAGCTAATCTCCTCTTTGAGGGAGAACATTGGCTAATTTGCATGGTCATATCAGGACATGCCAGGACTTGATCCAAAGCTTGTAGTTCATCATCTTGTAGTCAATCCAAAGATCAATCCTGTTAGACAAAAGCTAAGAAAAATGCACCCCAAGGTGGCATTACTGGTCAAAGCTGAATTAGAAAAATGTTAGCTGCTAAGGTTATCTAACCTATCGACTACTCAGAGTGGATCTCCAACATGGTCCCTATCACTAAGCCTTTCGGTGACATCAGAATTTGCACTGATTTCAGAGATCTTAACAAAGCTTGTCCAAAGGATGATTTTCCCTTGCTCAACATAGATATGATTGTAGATCTTACAGTTGGACATGAAATTCTGTCCCTTATGGATGGATTTTTCAGGTATAATCAGATCAAGATTGCAAAAGAGGATCAACATAAGACAACATTCACTACCCCTTGGGGAACCTTTTGCTAGACCATGATGCCTTTTGGCCTAAAGAATTCTGGGGCTACCTATCAAAGAGCTATGACAGCTATTTTCCATGATCTTATCCATAGCATTTTGGAAGATTATGTGGATGATATCCTAGTCAAATCTCACACCTTCATGGATCATCTCGCTGACCTGGAGAAAGTCTTTGATAGGTTAGCCCAATATCATCTCATGCTAAATCCCAAGAAGTGTGTCTTTGGGGTCACATCTGGCAAGCTTCTAGTCTTCATAGTTTTTAAACGAGGTATAGAGATTGACCCCAAGAAGGTCAAGGCTATCTTAGACATGCTTCCTCCCCAGACACTGCGATAGCTTCACTTTCTTCAGGGGAAGCTTCAATCTATTAGGAAATTCATCTCCCAGCTTGTAGATAAGTGTACACCATTTTCACATTTACTAAAGAAGGATGAGAACTTCAAGTGTGATCCTTTATGTCAGTGCAGCTTCGACCAGCTCAAGTAGTATCTCACCAATCCCCCTATCTTGGTTCCACCAGTTCCTAGTCATCCCTTGATCTTATACATATCAACAACGCCTACTGCTCTAGGGGCACTTCTAGCACAGCTTGATGATTATAGTAGAGAAAGAGCCATCTACTATATCAGTAGAACCCTAGTTGGTTATGAACTCAATTATACTCCTATGGAAAAAGCTTGTTTGGCAGTTGTTTTCTCAACTCAAAAGCTTCGCCACTACATGCTAAGTCATACCATCCAACTAGTCTCCAAGATTGACCCTCTCAAGTATATGCTCTCCAGAACAACACTTATAGGCCGTTTGGCCAAATGGGTTATGCTCCTTAGCGAATTTGACATCCAGTATGTGGACAGAAAGGCAATGAAAGGGCAAGCTATAGCAGATCACCTAGCTGATGCACCTCTAGTAGATGCATATCTTTTTCTCAGTGAATTTCCAAATGAGCATATCTGCCTAATTGAAGAACAACCCCCATGGAAGCTTTATTTTGATGGCTCATATACATCTCATGGATCAGGGGCAGGAATATTGCTAGTCACACCTCAAGGAGATTACATTCCAAAAGCCTTCAAGCTACAATTCCCTAGCACCAACAATATAGCAGAATATGAAGCTCTTGTAGCATGATTAAAGATAGCTATAGAATGGAACATCATTGAATTACAAATCTTTGGTGATTCGCAGCTCATCATCAAGCAAGTCCTAAATGAATATCAAACCAAAGATGAAAAGCTATTACCCTACAAAGAGCTAGTTGTTTAGCTGACCCAACATTTTACAAAGCTTCAATTTACACAAGTGCCACGAATGCAGAATAAGGCAACAGACACCATGGCCACTATCGGCTTGCTCTTGGAAATTCCCCAAGAAGCTACGTAGTATGAGTTTTTAGTCAAGCAGCTCCTCACACCCGACTATGTGAATGAGGATTCAAACCGTGTTTGTATCTTGGTTGGTCCCCAATCCCCTTGGTACCATGAAATTCATGCTTACCTTAATGATGGTATCATATCCCCTCACCTCACATGTACCCAACACCAAAATCTTATCTGAAAATCATCCTGCTATGTTATCATAGCCAATACCCTATATCGTCGAGGTTATCACGATACTCTCTCTCGATGTTTAGATGAAAATGAGGCCGCAATGGCATTAAAAGAAGTGCACTCTGGACTTTGCGGTGCCCACACGAGTGGTATTGTCCTAGCATGACAAATCCTTAGAGAAGGCTACTATTGGCCTACCAGAAGAAGACTCTTGTGACTTTGTCAAAAAGTGTCTCCCATGTTAGCAGCACGCAAATCCTGTGCACGCTCCAGCACAGGATCTACAGCCTATTGCACCACCTTGGCCTTTCGCTTGTTAGGGCCTTGATCTAGTTGGAACTATCACACCTCTCTCATCTGATGGACATAAATGGATAATAATAGCTATAAACTATTTCACTAAATGGGTGGAAGCAGTCCCCCTAGTCTCAACTACAAGAGTTTAGGTCTCCAAGTTCATCTTGTACCACATTGTTTGCCACTTCGGTATCCCATCCACCATCTTCACCGACCATAGAGGTAACTTTAAAAATCTCAACATGGAAGAATTATGCACTTCCCTTTGTATCCATCACCGCTTTTCTAGCCCATATTTCCCACAAGGTAATGACTAGGCAGAGGCAACTAACAAAATGCTCCTCAAAATCCTAAAGAAAGTTGTCAATGATTCCGGCCGCGATTGGCACCTACAAATAAATCTAGCTCTATGGGCCTATCGAACCTCCTTCCATACATCCATAGGCACAACTCCATACTCCCTAGTCTATGGTGCGGAAGCAGTATTACCTATAGAAGTTGAACCTCCCTCACTATGCATATCTTTGTGAGGGCAAATCTCAGATGAAGAATACAGAGTAGCTCGGCTCATCCAGCTAGATCTCTAAGACAAGAAGAGACAACAAGCATATGACCATCTCACAGTCTACCAAACTCATCTCAAAAGGAATTTCAACAAGAAGGTGCTCCCATGACACTTTCAGCCAGGTGACATGGTCCTCAAAGAAAACATGAAAGTCCAAGCAGATCGAGAAAAGAAAGGCAAGTTTGAACCTACATGGCTTGGTCCTTATGTTGTCATGGCATCCTTTGGCTCCGGAGCCTATCAGTTATCTACACCAGAAGGACAACTCTTGAATGATCCCACTAACATCATTCATCTCAAGAAGTTTTGTTCTTGAAGATCCTTGGTATACCCAGCTTTTGAAAAATACAAAAAAATAGTAAAGAAAAATAAGCGTCCAATGGTGAAAACTTGGCAATTCAGGTGCCTTGGATAGGTAGCTTGGTGAAAACCTGGTAATTCAGGCACCCTGTGTACTAAGACTAATCCATTATCTATCACTATCCTATCCCTCATCCACCCACCCACCATCCCATAAAACAACCTGCTTGTTCCCTTGGTGTTCCAACCAAATATTAAAAATCTTATGGAGCTTGTAAATACCTCCTAAACAGCTTGTAAATCTTGTACCAAAGCTTGTATTATACCTTGTAAATCCCTTGTATCATAGATTTTATATCCAAATTTTGTCCAAAGCTTGTACCATATTTCAGCTTGTAAATAATCTTGTACCCTAGCTTGTACCCTATCACGTGCACACACAAAACCTCATTTTCACTTAAGCTTTTTGAAAACCATCTACCTATCCACCTATCAACTATTATAGACATCCCATCCTTCACAAACATTTCCATCTCACAAAAACCAAAACATGAACAAACTTGTACATTTGTAACATATCTTGGTCCATCAACTTGTACATCCTCTTTAGCGTAGTACCATTGTATCTATCCAGTGTTCATGTCAGTTCCCCCTTGGTCAACATCTTGCACACATTGCACATCTTGGTTAGCTATTCCAATGCATCCTCTAGCTAGATCTCCTGTCACCAAAATGCTATCCTTCTTAGTTCAGCTTGCCAGATGCATCACTCATCCAAATCTACTAGCTTAGGTGATCTTCAATAGGTCCTTGCAGGATATAGCTTTCCTCATGTCTGATCTTGGTTTGTTAGTACCTTGTCCTACCCCATCTCATTGACAAATGGTTCTCTTTTGGATTTTCACTTTCTTTTGATTTGGGATCTTCCCTTTTGGGTCTTGAAATATCTTTTCTAAGCAATCTCCTTGTTACCTCCTCAAGGTTGCCACGATCTTCCATATCATGGTATGCTGCGAATGGGGCAATCAGAGCGTAAGGTCTTGATCAGGTCTTTTGCTTGTTTTCTTTTTTTGCTTGTGGGTAACCTAGTGTCATTTCCACACAACTTCCTCTAGGATTCATGTGTGATACTAGGGAAATCTTTGCATGTTTGTTTTGAGTTATTTTGTCAGTCCTTTGGATGGCTTGTGAAAAGTCCTTGATGTTCTTGGTAACCTTGGCAATTAACAAATAGTCCTATAGCAAATATAGTGCTCAACTACATGGTGGTACTTCTCTTTGAAGTATCCCCCCGCTCAAAAAGCTTCAATGGATTCCCTTAATCTCCATTATCCCCCATCCATATCCAACACCTATCTCATCTTATGCATCAGTATCTCTTTGGATCAATCTTCACGCTTAGCTTTAGGGATCCACAATCCTAGTCTTAGGGATCCACCAATCAAATCAATCCACCAAGCCTCATCTTTCGAGATCCACAATCTCTAGTCCTAGGGATCTCCGAAACCCATCTTCCACGAATCTGACTCTTTGAATCCTGTTGCATCAGCTTTATCATCCCCATCATCCATCCCCTTATCTTGGGTTCCTTTTTTATAGCTCTTTGCTCCTTCATCACCCCCCCCAATCCTGGAAATTCTTAAGCTTGTGCATCTAATTTCTCTTTATCATTCTCCCAAAGTGAGAGTTTGAGCTAATTTAGCCCCTTCTCTTTGCCAACATGTGTCTCAGCTCATCTCAATTTCTTTTACTTTTCAAGAAGTCATTGAGCCTCATTTCTCTCCCCACCACCTTCTTGAGGGGGCATCATCTAAGTCTAGTCTCTCCTCTTCTTATCCGAGACTGGGGCAACCTTGTTGCTAAAACATCTTCCTCATGTCATCTTCACTCGAACTTCTTTGAAATAGTGTTGTCTCAACACTATGTCAAATAGGGGCAAACTGTAGACACCTAAATTTGATTACACCACTTTGGTAATCTAATTTAGCCATCTCTAAAGGCATCATTAATTAAATTCTTATTTAATTAATCCTTTGCCAACCCTAGCTGATTAATTTAATTAATCATCTATAGTCCTAATTGATAAATCAAATAACCTATTATTTATCAATTAAATCCTATTCTTCTATCTAATTCCAAAAATCCCCATTATTAAATAAATCGATTTGATAAATAAAATCCTCAAATCTAAAAAATCCTAACCTATCCCTAATCCTCCATTTAGCCTAATCCACCCCCTCCACCCATACTAACTAAGCTTAGCCACTAACTCACCCACCCTCATTAATGCCATCCACTTGCACATCTCTAACATCCCTAATCTAATCCTAAACCCAAGCCTAATCTACCCCCCCTAATGTTGTCACATTCCCTAAAAAAGTTTAAGACTTTCCTAAACCAAATCAAAGTCTCCCCTCAAAAATCCCAACCACCAAGTCATGAGTGCTCTTACAAACCATAAAAGACTCTTACAATCCCACTCATGACTCTTACACCCATCTTCCACACTCTTCCCTCTTCCACACTCATTCCTCTTACATCTCTCTTACATACTCAACCCCACTCATCATGCCTTTAACCAACCCTTTACTCTACCCTCTCACACTCATCCTCCTTGTGACAAGTTTCACCTTCCTATTGGTGCTAAACAAAGCACAATCCATGTGCTCCCCTTTGAGTGCATCTTAGCCCTCCTTAACCATCTCCCCATCCTTGCATCTAAGCCTTCCATCCCTCTACCCCTTGGCCTATAAATTGAATCCCATCCCAAGCCATTTCATCAACAATCTTTGAGCTAAAGTTATCATGCCCTTTTGAGAGACAAAATCCATAGCCATACCCTTATAATGCCAAATTGAGAGCTCACAAAGCTACCAATTTGCTATTATCTATCTCCACCATTGAAGCAACTTTGAGCAATTGAGCATACATCCACATCAAAGGGCACATCTACAAAATCAAGAAAGCAATGAAGTGCTTCATCCTTTGAGGTTTGCATCTCTTGTTTGTTTTCTTTGTCTAAGCATATATGTGAACTTAGTTTTGGTTTGTGAATGCTTTCTTTAATGTTAATGTTCTTTGCATAGTAAATCTTTTTCTACAGTACCTAGTAATGTTTCATGACTCACTATTTTGGGAGTGTTTAGCTTCCATACCATAGAACCTATCTTTTATATTTCAAGTTGTTTTGATTTGTTTCGACTAGGTTTTGAATCCCTCAAACTTGGTCATTTATTGTTGTCATGTTGATGAAAATTTTTTAATATTCTGGAAGGCCCTATTTGACTTTTTATGACATTGAACCAATTGACCAAAATGAGAAAATTACTTTTGCATTACATTCTAGAGGTTAGAGACTTGCTATGTTTCAATTTTGAGCTTATGATGAATTGATTAGTTTTCGAATGCAATTTGTAAATTTTCCCCTATTTGGGATGTTATAATTCTAAATTCATGATAGGTGAGATCAAATGGATTGTACTACTACATTCTACTCTAAAAATTCTTTAAGTGTGCCAGTTTGCAAATTTTGACAAATTTGTTTGCACACTTTTCTAGGTCCATTTTGTTTGTAAAAACCACTTTTTTGCCATTGTTTCCAATCTGCAACTTTGAGAAGCCCACTTTGACTGCTCACCATTTTTTTCCTAATATTCATCATGAACCCTAATCACAGATTTATATTGTCCTCATGACAGTGAACCAACACCCCAGTTTTCATTTTCCCAAGTGTTAATTTGCCCAATTTTTAAAGTGAAATCCGGACATGATTTATTGTTTTATAACATGTTTTATTGCACATACTTTTGAAAGAGAAACTTTGATGGTCAATATCTTTAGACTAGAAATTTTTCATGAGACAAGATTTGACAGGGTGCAAGTGTATAGAACAAAGAGTTGGTGTGTTGAATTCAAGGGCCCTATCAGTTGTTTTTGTTAGTTTTTAAAGCCACTCAAAGGGCCTCCTAGCACAAAGTTGACAAGTTTGTAGAAAGGTTTAAAGTGAGTTGCACATTTGTTTCCAATGCCTTTGTTTATTCAAATTAGTGTCAAATGGTGAATAGATTATTTTGAGATGTCAATTGTTTGAAAATGATTTATTTTTTAGCCGGACCCACCACACGGCCTGACCAAATAATAACATACTAATAAGTATCTTCTCATAAATACTCTCAAAGGTTGTGATCCAGTAAATAGGCACGGTCCTTGTACCCTTGACAAGAATCTCATTCACATTCAATGAACTCATTTTGAGAAGAACCCCATTTAGACTCATTCTCATTCAAGTCATCTGGGCATCCATTTTGATAAAAGATATGAGAAAAAGAGAGTGATTTTTTTCTTACTCTTCTATTCTTCACATTTCCCCATTTCTAATTTCTTCTAAAAGACAAATGTCATCCATAAAAGGACCTTGAGAAAAGAGTAGAATAATTTCTCTCCATTAAAACTTCAATCTTTTGTTAAGAGTGGAAAATATATGTCTCGATCATAAGTGGTTGTAGTGATAAAGGGAAAAGTAATGTGGCTTAGAAATTTGTAATCTTATGCATTAAGATAAACATTCTCTTCATAAGAGATTGTGGATACAATGAAAGGGGAATTAAGGTTTTCTAAAACAATGTTATATAGATTTTCTTATAATTTTGGTGGGAGCATGTTTAATAGAGTTTTTATTAAATAACTTTGCAATAGTTGAACAAGTAAAAATTTTCTTTCCTTTTAACACCACCATTTATGCTTGTCCCTTTTCCTCAAAATGATGGGACATTTGCAATGGTGAAAGAGATGGTGATGGCATAAAAAAAGTGGCTCTTCAAATAAGAGGCTCTTGAACTTAGTTGAGCTCCCCATGAAAGGCAATAGATGTGGAAGTCATAGGAGAGATGGCTTGGAAGTAGCTAGGCAGATCATTTTTGACCAGGGGCTTTTCAAACTTGAAATAATGAATGTTCACCTTTGTTTAAGAATGGAGATTTTTTCTTTTGTAAGCAGTTATGTTTCAATCAAGTGCTGAAGATATTTTCAACTTGGGAGGAAAAATGAGGGAGGATTTGATTTTCCAGTGGTTGGAAGAGATTGGAGAGATGTTTTCTAACTTCTTGGGGAACTTTTCCAAGTGGACACATGGAAATTGCAAAGCAGATTTGGGAATTTATTCCTTCTATATCTTTCGTTCTCTTATTCATTGTAGTTGTTGGCAATTTTCACTATGAAACTACAAGGGTTCTAGTTTTCACTATGAGACTAGGTCATTGTTGATTTTACTTCCTATCTAATTGAGAAGAGTACTAACTATGAAGGTCACACATCCATTCTTGTGCAAGTTTCATTTCATTTCATGTATTGTTTCTCTGAGATAATGAACATTGATTATATATCAAGTAATATATCATGAGTTCCATTTAGTGTTACCTATTCATGTATTCAGTCCTTCCAAGGATAAATACAAAAGGGGATTTACAATGAATTATTTGTGTTCTCTTATTCTGTCTCCTAATTCTTCATATGCTATTAACTTTTTATTGAATGAATAAGAGACATTCAATTTAAGATAGCTTGGATGAGTTGTGTGTTAGATCTATTATTTCTTTTATTCAAGGAGTTAAGTAAATGTTTCAATGATTTGATAGGGTTTCTAGGTGTATGGAGGGGATGGTTCTAAGAATGGAGTTTGGGGATTTCAATTGATAAACTTAATTGTAAGGAAATCAAATTAGGTCATCCTACTAGTAGTGACTCTATATTGCAATGGATAAGGCACTGATCACTAAATAAAATGCAAGCTGGTATGAAGGTCATTTGTACAAATATTTTTAATCAAATCAAATCATTTTTTCATGTTTTTGTAGTGGGTTGAAAGGAATTAACCCTCACTTAGCTTATGGGTTCATAGGTTATGATGTGTAGCTATTTCATTCCTATGTTATTGCATAAGTATCAAAAGATATAAGGGTTTCATATATTGTTAAGAAGTTAAGATTTTATGTTTATTTGCATTGGTACCATATATTATAACCTCAAGGTTAACTGACATAGCTTTTGCAGAACCTAAAGTGAAGGAGTTATTCCTTATAGTTGGCCCAAGATTGTAGTCAAGTGGATCCATCATAGGAATTTGCTAGCCTTAAATGTATTGGTTTCTTAGTTATTCTTAAGTATGTTAAATCAAGAACCAACAAAATGTTGGCTCTGCTAGGGAATCTATGAAGAAATTCATTGTTAG
Source organism: Cupressus sempervirens (assembly GCA_028749045.1). Classification (NCBI taxonomy): domain Eukaryota; kingdom Viridiplantae; phylum Streptophyta; class Pinopsida; order Cupressales; family Cupressaceae; genus Cupressus; species Cupressus sempervirens. Next base: position 204,262,748 of record CM053789.1, read on the forward strand.
AAGTACTAAAATCTCTCGTATACATAGTATTTTCTAAATCTATATGATAGACAAACCTTGAGAATTTGAAAAAGATTCAATACAATAGGAAGAATTTTCTATAGCAGTGGCATTTTGAGGTATTTTCCATTTCTCTACTGAAGATTTGTGTTTCCCAGTTAAGCTTTATTCATGGATAGAAGTATGATCTAAGATTGTCTGTAAATTATGTTTTATAATTGTTAGAAGTTAATCTTCAATTAATTCAATTTTAGCATGTGCTGTTGAGGAAGCTTCAGAGTTAGGAATTGATTTATAAAGTGTATTCTCTTTTCAAGATGTTCATGATTTGGAAGTCTTTCATATTGGAAGTTAGGTTTAGAATTTACAAGTGGTAAATTGTTTCAAATCATTTCTCACAAATTGTGAGTGGCAACTCTAGTCTAGACCTTTGTACCAATGCATGGTTTATTTTAATATTAGAGGCTTTCAATATTTATGTGAAAATCTAGTTTTTCATGAAAGAGGAAGTATAAGTTTCTTGATTGATGGTCTATGTGGTTGTTTTTATTTGCTAAAGTAATTGATTTGAAAACATAAATAATAATAGTGATTTAATTTTCCTCTTGAAGGAGGTGGTGACTCTATAATGGTTTCATATGTGGTGTAAAGAAGTTCATGTTAGTACTAGTGTCAAACCAGTAGATTAGTGGTTTTAGCATCAACACTTGAGGTATTTTATTTTTTGTGATGTTTTTATTTTCATGAAAGAAAGTGGTATATGTATGTGTTCTCCATCAAGTGATTTTCAGCACTAGGAAGAGGAGAATAGTGTGATAAGTTTTATACACTTCATTGTAATAAGCTTTAGCTTGTTGTATAAAGTTTCATGAACTATTTGAAGAGATTCATTTAGTAGAAGGTTATAGGACTACTACAAATTAAAAATTAGAATTATTGTTGATGAGTATCAAGGCTTTGAAGAATGATAAGTTTCCTTTCATCAAGTATGTATCTGGTTAGCGATGTTTATAGAACTTTTTTTGCCAAAAGATACATGCCATTAGTTTTTTATGGCATTCATGGTTTCCCAAACCCTATGCCATATAATCTTAGAAAGTATTTGCCTAAGCTTAGTGAGAACTATGAAAATTCAGACAATCATCATGTTCAAATATTCAATAATTTCATTGGTGATTTTGAGATTGCTCATGAAGATGTGCATATGAGGTTTTTTTATTCAAACTTTGGAAGGTAATGCTAGAGATTGGTTTTCCTTTCTGCCAACATGTTCTATTTCATCTTGGAATGAATTACATTTAGCATTCATGAAGTAGTTTAGAAAAAGAGTAAGAATCTTTGATTATTTTGATAAGTTCTTGAAGATTCAAATTAGGAGTAATGAATTAGTTCCTGAATTCAATATCAGATTTGCAAAGGTTGTAAATGAGAAAATGGTAAGCTAGATGATCAAGTCTGGTTAGTGGTTTATCTTGATGCATTTGATAAGAAGATGAGTTATCTATTAAGAGATACAGAACCTAAGACTTTGCATTAAGAATTCATGACAGCAATAGAGACTGAAAATAACATAAAGTACAGATTAAGTAGGAGTCATTTCTCTAGAAGTGTTTGCTAGCAAGATGATGTTCAAAGGAGAAATCAATGTCGTGTAGAGTGTTCAAATTCAAATCAGCAAGTAGGTACCCCTACTGTGGCAGATAATTTTGTTGAAAATTCATAATTAAAGGCATGTGTACATAAAGTTTCTTGGTTTCAAAGGAGAAATTATTCAATTCTTGATGAACAGTGTGCATATGTTTGTAGTATTTTAGTAGTGGATGATAAGGTGGACTCACTTGATCAGTTAGATATGCAAGAAATGATTTCAGCTATTCCTTCTTTTATTGATAGATTGCATTATGTTGAGAACGCTATAAACTTTGAAGTTGAAAGATGTTCATCTTAGTATGAAGATGAAGAAGCTAAAAGTCATGCTTCAAGTGATGAAGATAAAGTTGTTGATATGATATATTATGAAGAAGCATCATGTGAATATGTTCATCAATTGATGATACATGTTTGTCTTCATATGAATCTGATGTGAATTGGAAAGAAGAAAGCAATGACGAAAGTGAGTATTCTTATGCAAGTAAAGGTAAGCATTCTTTTTCTAAATTTGAAAGTGAAGTTCCATTTTAGAGTTATACAAATCAGATTGAGGTTGAAAGTTGTGAAGAACAGTTTTCTACACAGTATGAGGATAAAGAGATTTTTTATAAGGATGAATTGATTAGATGTGTGGATGAATGTTGTGAAGATGCATGTAGTAGTAATCAAAAATTTGCAAATGATCCTAAGAGTAATGCATGAACACCTACTAGTAAGATAAATGATGATTGTTTTGCAAGACATTTGAATCACCTTAATGAAGATAATGCAAGTAACATTGATTTATATTCTACATGCTTTGTTGATAGAGTGGATGGTGTGTCCTGTTGTGGTGATTTTGACTTTCCTTCTTCATATGCTGAAAGTGTTCATGAAAGTGATGTTAGAAATGGTTTCAAAATTTTCAAAAATCTGTTGTATGGTGAAGAGTTTGATGTTGATCAGCACATCACTTGTTATAATGTCTACAAATGAGCTTTGCATGGAATTATCAACCCACTTTTTGAAGAGCACATGGAATGTTCAGATTTAGTTGAGGATGAGTTTAGTGATGATACATTTTATTACTATTGTAAGAGGTTAGATTGTTCTTCTTTTGGATGTGATAGTGAAAATGATGATGTTGCATCTCATGAGATTGATAACAAGGTGTTTGACAAAGTTGTTATTGAAAATCAACCTACACCTTATAATGAGTTTTATGATGAATACTTAAATGTGACAACTAATCTGTTTGCTGATTTCAAAGAATCATTAGAGGACCCTAGATTAGTTTTAGATTTTGACATTGATACCATTTGTGAGTATGAATCTAATTGCTCATTCAAGTACCATTCAATTATACATAAGGATACACAATTTTGAGGTATGTGCAAATTTTTTCCCCAAATTGAGTATGATGTCTTCATATTCAAGATTGATAGCATGCATGATTCATTTAGTGAAAAGGAGTTTGAGTTTGAGTTTGATATTTTTGAGCCTACTAATCAAAACTTTCATGACAAGCAATTTATAGAGAATGAATCTAGTTTTTATATGCATTATGAAAGTAAAGGTGTAGATTCAATTTTTCCAAGTGAGTTGATTCATAATGCTAATATGATTGGTGAAATTGATAGAAGAAATATTTCTAGTTTAATTCATGAGAGTTGAGATGAAAATCAGATTTATGACAGAGACAAAAAAAATTGTTGAAGTTAGATGGCCTGGGGCCATTATGTGTATAGTTTAGGAGTAAATTTCTTGCTTTCAAATAAAGTTGTTCAAGAATTTTTTTCTATCAGACGTGTGGTTTTCTTCTTCCAAAGATCTAAATCCCTATCACGCCTCCAAGGGACATGCATCCCTAGACAGAGCCACTGCTGGGACTCAAAATTGAAGCCCTGATTTTGAATACCATCCAAAAGATCAAGCTTTATGTCTGCCTTCTAATGTATGTGTACTTAGAAATCCTTGTGAGGCCTAAGAGGTATTTAACATTTATAACACCTTACACTTAGTATGTATATATGTTCCATGGTGATAAATTGCCATTCTGAGCCATTCTGTGAAGTTTTTTTTTAAGCAATGTCCAAATCTGTATTTTGCCTAACTGTCAAACAATGATAGGAGGTTGTGTTTACATTTAAATTTCTTGTATCCAATAATTTTTCATGACTCACCACTTTTGGAGTGTTTACTGTCTATACTAGAGAACTTATGTTACAAATTTAAAGTTGTTTCAATTTGTTTTGACTAGGTTTTGAATCCCTTAAAATGCTTATTCAAATTGTTCTTAATTTTGGAAGGCCCTATTTGGAATGTTATAATTATGAATCTATGATAGGTGAGATTGAATGGATTGTACCATTATGTTCTAGCCTAAATTTTTTTAAGTGTTCCAATTTGCAAATTTTGACAAATTTTCCCTCACACCTTTTCAGGTCTATTCTGTTTGTAAAACCAACTTTTCTACCATTGTTTACAATCTACAAATTTGAGAAGCCCACTTTGAGTGCTTGCCATTTTCATTCTATTATTTATCATGGTCCTTAATGAAATATTTATATTTTCCTCATGACAGTGAACCAATGCCCCAATTTTCATTTTCCCAAGTGTCAGTTTGCCCAGTTTTCAAAGCCAAATTTGAACTCAATTTATTGTTTTCTAACATGTTTTATTGCAGGTAGTTCTGAAAGGGAAACTTTGATTGTCAATATATTTTGACTAGGAATTTAACATGAGACAAGATTCGACAAGGTGTAGGTATATAGAATAGAGAATTAGTATGTTTGATTTTAGAGCTCGATCAGTTGATTTTGTCAGTTTTTAGAGCCAGTCAAAGGACCTCCTGGCACAAAGTTGGCAAATTTGTAGAAAGCTATAAAGTGAGTTGTAAAATTGTTTCCAATGCTTGAATTTGTTTCAAATCAGTGCCAAATGGTGAATAGATCAATTTGAGATGTGAGTTGTTTGAAAACAAAAAAAAATTGGTCCCACTTCGGGGCCTAACCAAATGATATTAGACTAATAAGTATATTCTCATAAATACTCTCTAAGGTTGTGATTTGATTAGAAAGCATAGTTTCTACACCCTTGACAAGAATCTTATTCACATTCAGTGAACTTGTTTTAAGAAGAACCCGATTCTGACTCATTCTCATTTAGATTATCGAGGCATCCATTTTGATAAAAGATATGAGAAAAAGAGAGTGATTTTTTGCTTACTCTTTTGTTCTTCACATTGCCTCAATTCAAATTCCTTCTAGAAGAAAAATCGCATCCATAAAAAAAACCTTGAGAAAAGAGTAGACTGATTTCTCTCCATTAAAACTTCAATATTTGGTTGAGAGTAGAAAATATATGTCTCGATCACAAGTGGTTGTAGTGATAAAGGAAAAATTTGTATGGCTTAGAAATTTTTAATCTTATGCATTAAGATAAACATTATCTTCACAAGACATTGTGGACTGCATGCAAGGGGAATGAAGGTTTTCTAAAACTATGTTATATAGATATTCTTATAGTTTTGGTGAGAGCATGTTTAATAGAGTTTTTGTTGAATAAATTTCTAGTAGTTGAACAAGTAAAACTTTTCTTTCCTTTTAACACCACCATTTATGCTTCTCCCTATCCCTCAAAATGATGGGACATTTGCGATAGTGGAAGAGATACTAATAGTGTAAAATAAAGTAGCTCTTCAAATAAGAGGCTCTTGAACTTAGTTGAGATCATGAAAGGAAACATATGTGGAAGTTGTAGGAGAGATGGCTTGGAAGAAGCTGGGTAGATCATTTTTGAGCAGGGGCTTTATAAGCTTGAAACATTGAATGACCACCTCTGTTTAGGATTGGAAATGTTAAAGACATTAAGATTGATTAATACAAGTATCTATTCTAAGTATAATTACTATGTTGAAAGACATAAGGCATTGCACATGTATAAAAGATATTATTGAAATTGTATCATACCTAGAGGAGCATCTAGAACATAGCATTAAAACTAGGGGAGATGTTTTGCAAATGTGGCAAGTTTGGAAGGAAGCATCACCATCTACTAGTTAGCGAATGGAATGGAAAGAGTCAAAAAGGGTTGTGAATGTGGTGGTGCTTGTATGAGGAGTAGAATCACAAGGTGGGTGATCCTTACACTACTTTCTCTATTGCATTTTGAGAGGAGATTCTATGGTAGTTGAAAAAGTCCCATGCCAAGAGGATTGCAGTCCATGTTCAAGTCAAAATAGGGGAGTCACATATTGGACATCACATATGAAGAAAGTTTCTCACAATGTTTTGTCCCACATTGGGTGTGAAGTGAGGATTTTTACTCTTTAAATACTACAACACACATAAACCTAAATTTCTTAAGACTATGCCCTTTTGGGAGCCATAGGCTACATGGTGGAGCCTACATAGTGAAGTCAATAGTTTTTGACTTGACATAAAATACTCATCAAAAAAGATCTACCATATTCCAGTGGTCACCATGAAGCCACTAGAAAATGGGAGGATTTCGCCAATAGAGACATAATGACCTCCTAGGAAATAAAAAACATGGTGGGCCACTAGCATGATGACTTGACTGAGGTGGTAGTGACTAGATAGTGACATGGTGGTGTTGGTGAATCAGGCACTAATGGGTGGGGATGAGGTGTCATGTTTAGGCCAATCAAAACATGCCATGTGGTACACATTTGGTGCTTGGGTTGACTTAGGAGAAGAATTGAAGACTAATAAAATATTTATGTTTTAATATTTTATTAAATAAATGAAATGGCCACTCATATCAAAAATTTCACTGTTATAATTTCAAAACCTATAGTTTTAGTATAGAGTTTTTTCTAAATTTTTCAAATGTTTTGCATTTTAATGTGCAAAACTAGAATTGGAGCCTAAAACTTTGAACAACTACTAGGGGGCATCTTTTGTCCAAAATACGGACTCCAATTTACCATTGGAATCAGCAAGAGACAAGCTATCTATATGCACCCTAAAATGGTTGCCTAGACTATGGGCCCACATTATTCAATTTAATAATTTATCAATTTTCTAAATAAATGCTTTGCAATATTTTATTAAATCAATTCAAATCAATTTCCTTGATCAAATTTGATTATTTCATTTTTAAGGTTGATCATTTTATCCCAAGTCTCATTTAATTAAAAGAAAACCTCTCTTTTAATTAAATAATTAATCCACATTTAATTAATTAAGAGAAAAACCCCTCTTTTAATTTAACTAAATATTTCCTATTTAATTAAAAGAACTTGCTCCCTTTTAATTAAATAAATCCCCACTTAAAGAGGAAATAAAATAAATAAAAATTAAAAATTCTTCCACACTTAAATGCACATATTTCTAAGTAGGATTCCATTTATTTATTTTCCTATTTTCTCATTGGTGGATCTTTATTTCACATCGATCATTCTTTCTCCACCTTTGATTAAATATTTTTGCCTCTTAATCTTGATCATCCAATCTTCTTTATAAGGGAAAGCCTTCTCCTCATTTTGCATCACACACTCTATGCTATTGTTAAGCTACAAGTTTGGAAAATGATTTTTGGAGGAATTTGAATAGTAATGTTTTTTGTGGAGAACTTCTATCTTCTTGTCTTCTTCTCTTATGAAATCATGGCTTCCATCATCATGATCCATCCTTGCATTTTCATATTAGCTTAGATCTTGCTTTCATAGATTAGATCTTGCATTGATAGATTATATCTTGCATTTTTTTGCATTGTTATCATATAGATTAATTTTCATCTCCATTTCTATTCATATTTTAATCTTTGAATCTCTCGTTTTATGGTGTACTTGCATGGGCACAAACTAGGTCAAACTGAGGGCCTCCATCACAAAGCCTTGCACTCTATGGATAGAGAGCTATGAGTTGACATTTGAGACCTCATTCTTGAGCAATCTTGGATATAATGACTCATAAAAGTGTGCTCACATTTTAGGCATACATCTTTGGTGCCCATGGTGGGGCAACCCACCTTTACTTGCTAGTTTTAGATATTTTGGAGTTAACCCCATTGTGCAAATTTGTTTGCAAGAAAAAGAAACCCTAGATCTAAAATAATTTATCATATCTCCCCAATGGCTAAGTATTTTTATCTAACTTTTTTCGCAAGGTGGTGACATTTACACAAGCTTCAGTCCAATTTTTAGATTTTTTCAAGGTAGATTCGAGTTTTTATAATTTTTACTTTATTTTTAATGAAAAAATATTTTATGTAGAAAATTAGTGAGTTTTTTGGAAAATTATTCATTTTTAGAAAGCTCTCTAAATTCTAAATAGATTTGGTTCTTTGTATTTTGATTTTAGAGATCATATTAGGGCTCAATAATTTGATTTGCAAAAGCTGATCTATTTTGACAAAATGGCTCTCTAGTGCATAAATTAAATTATCTTTTCAAAATTTTTATGTTATTGTAAAGCTCTCTAATTTTTGATAGGGGTCTCTTTTTTGTATTTAGGGTTTTGGGTCCGAATTCATCAAATATAGGTCCAATCTTGTTGACTAAGTTAAAAATCATGATTAAATTGCACTATATTTGTACAAATTTCAATGCACGATATGAGTTATCATTTTTCATGGAATGAAATAGTTCAACATATTTTAATGTGATTTTCCCTATTTCTTCATGATTTCATGCACTTGATTGAAGTTTGTGAAGGTAACTTGGAGGTCTAAAGAGCAAAAAAATGGAAAAATTGGAAAGTGTGAAATTAAGGTGCACAAATTCCAAAGCTTCTCATTTGAATTATAAAAAGTGATCATTTTTTTCTTTTTCATTGTAAAATAATTTTATTTCTTTTGTCAAATTTTTTGGTGTGTCTTCCCAACATTAAAAAAATGGGTTTAGAATGAATCATTCACATTTGGATTTGAGCTTAAAATAAGAAACCCATTTTGTCTTTTAATCCTCAAGATTTTCTTATTGATGTTTTCTTCTTGAATCCTTGTTAAGGAGTTTGAGGGGAACCTAAATAAGGGATCTTGATTTTTTATTTTTTTAGGGGGCTTTCTTAGACAATTGATCACTCTAGGGGATGACCTCAACCCCCATGTTCCGATAAAGTATAAATAGCATGACTTGAATCTAAAGATAGTTCTCTTGAAAGTAGCAATATTGACAATCTTGGCTAAGCCCCAAAGAACTTTATACCTTTGGGAAGTGAAGATGGAGATTGGATTACTATCTTCTCCTAGCTATTTGGTAGTATTCTCTTTCATTTATAGATTTGGGCCTTACGTACCTTGCATATATCGAGGACATCCCTAGTTGAGCTTGTGCATCCTTACAGAAACTTGAATAGGATGATGGTGTGATTGATGTACTTGAATGTTTAGAACCTTCCCCACTTTGAATAAAAGGGGACACATCCATCAAATTTATCCTTAAGGATTCTTTCCTTTCATATGTTTTCAAAACCACTATGGGCTTTAAACCCTGTGCTACCAAACCTTAGTCAAGTTTAGATGAGTATGAATTCTCCTCTGCCATTAAAAAATATCTAGACTTACATTCTAGTTTCTTTTTTTCAAGGTCTACATCTTCTACTCTAGCACATAAATTTTCTTCATCTTATAGATCCAAAGACCTCTTGAGAGAGAAAGTGAGTAATAACTCCTTTGAGAATATGCCAATATTTCATAATAGGCCTATCTTTGACCAAGATGAGAATGACAAAAATTGTCCTATATATACTTTTGAGAGAACTTTTACTCCTTTGGGATTTTCATATGACATGGTGCTTGAGACCTTAGTTTTAAAAAAGATCATTACTTTACAATACAAATTTTCCACACCCTATGAATCTGAGGCAAAACCTTATTGGTGGAGAGATGATCATTATTGTGGCTACCATACATGCAAAGGCCATAAAACTAAAGATTTAATTGAATTTTAATGTATATTTCAAGACCTTGTTAATGATGGAATCATTGATGTTGAAATTCCTAAAGACCTATGTAATGAAGATGCTTCTCTTGATAAAGATCATGTTGTTGAACCTATGTCTAGTGATGGTTTCCTTAATACCTTCATTTCTTACAATACTTATGCATCTCCCAAAGCTTCAAAGCTATCCAACATTATTCCATCAAACAAAGGTCCTAATGCTTGTCATGTAGTTCCATTTATTTATCCTCAAGGGCTACCTCTTAAAGAAACTCAAGCTAAACTAAACTTGGATAAAACCCCTTTTCATGCTTCTAAGACTAAAAATCCTCAACTTTTATGCCACGCTATGTCTACTATGCCCACTTCATCCAGTCCTTCATTACCCCTTCAAGATCCTATCATGCAAACCTCATATACTCCCTTGTTCTTAGAAGTGGATCCATGTCAAGAGGACTCTCAAAAAGATAAAACTAAAAATTTCAAGAAAGATCAAGATGTCACCCCTCCATATCTTATGTCTTATCCACCTCCTAAGTATGATGAAGACACTACTTCCACTATTTCCCTTGAGCTTATTGAAAATTGTGAACAAAGTTTTATGCCTATTTTATACAAAGAAACTTGTCAAGATCAAAGAATCCCTTCTTGTTATCCTTCTCCATATTCACTTCAAAACTATGCTCAAGCTTCAAATACTCCTATTAAAAGTGTTTCTCCTATTAAAGATACTCTTGAGTCTATTGATGGCCTTGGTCACATTGCTCACTCAAAAGATGCTAATATCCCTATTCACTATCCCTTCACATCTCCTAAATCTATCCTTGGTCCTTATTCATCAAAGATAAAGACTTCAAACCTTCCATCTATATAGGGACCTTATGTTCCTACATATCCTACTATCACTCCTATCTCATCTCCTGGCTCTCCTATCATACCTCGAGATCAACAAAGACACCCATCCTTGATGAATTGTGATTCATCTATCCATATGAAACAATCATATAATCCTTATTCATCCACAAATCCCAAGTCTTTTGGAAGAAATTTGGATGATCAATTTAAGAACAAACACAAGAATCCATTTAAAAATGAATATCACTATGTCCCATCTAATAAACATGTGAATGAAAAGAAAGAACAATTATTCAAGAAGCCACAAAGGTCTACCACCTAAAGAGCTAACTCAAATAAAATATGGGTTCCTAAATCTATCATTGAAGAAATGCATTCTAAAGCATGAAAAGGGAAAAAGGAATCTAAAGCTACATGGATTCTCACGTCTGTTTTGAAAACTTGAATATTGAAAATACTTCAAAGTTGGCATTCAATCTTCCAAAGGCTTCCACTCCATATTATTCCAAAATATCCTAAGAAGCTTCCAAAGACTTCCACTCCATCTCCTTCCAAAACTCTCTTACTTCCCTATACATCTAAACCTCAAACTATTTCCTCCATGATTACTCCATCATTTCACAACCCTTCAAGTTGTGTGTCAATTTTGATCTTGCCTACTTTCTCAGCTATCTTTATGCAATATTTTCAACCCTACACTTACTTTCTATCCATATTCCTTCTATCTTTCCAAAGCATAAAATGTTGTCCTCCATATACATTATCTACCATCTCCTTTCCATCACCCTATTAGTATCTTTGAATATACTTATGTATGGTGTTGGCTTATCATGACTCATGTTTCCTATAGGATGTTGGAATATTCAAATATGGAAAGAGTACTTATGAGAGAGGGGGTGAATCATAAGTATCCCATTTTATCCAATAAAACTTTTAACTAAAAGTAAATTGCATGCATGTAAATACATCAAATAAATGTGAAACTAAACACATGCATCAATAACTCATAACACTAGAATTTGGTAACCCAGAAACCCTCTAGGAATAAGAAGGTAAAACTGGGGTGGGGATGATACCCAAAAAAATTACTCCAGCAATATTGTTCAACCATTTCTGATGGTCTGCCCTATTAAAGGCTTTACACTGTGTCAATAGTGACCTAGTTAGAGGATTTCAAACACTTAACATGAAGTGTTACCCTGTTAAAGGATTTAATCACCTAATTAAGGATTTATCGAAATAGCTGTTAAGCTAACCTATCACCATAGGATTTTCATTCTAATACAATTGCTAGAGAGTATTAGGTACAATAAACCTGATTGATTACAATCCTTGATTGCTAAATGCAGGCACTTCTTCTGCTTTCTCTGATCTGGATCCTTTTTGTGATCTGATAATTGTCGCTTCTGAAAATAGAATTCCTTGTGAACCCTTGTATGTCTTCTCACACCTCTCGTCTCCTTTACAATGAAATTTTTTCTTCCTTATAAAGACATTTGAAAATTTAGGGTTAGGTATGGATCTACGATCCACATTCAATCTTCATTTTCTGCTCAGTACTAATCTTTTGCTGATTGGTTGCATGCCTTCATCATTCTTCTTATTGGCTGCATGTAAATTGCATAGGAAAAATAAAAGATTTGATCTCATCATTAAAACCTTGGAGATTTACCTTATGTCAGCTGTAAAAACTATTTGCATCATAGTTTGTGCAATTTCAAACTCTTATGCTGATCTACTGAGTTACTCAGCTCCTAAAGTATTGTTGATACTCGACACATGTTGTTTCCTAGATAGCTCGATACCTTAACAAAACTGTATCACTCGGCACCTTAAGTAGCTTGGCACAGGTTAACACTCGACAATTTAAGTAGCTCGACACCTTTTAACACTCGATATCTGATCTTTACTCAGTATCTGATCTTTACTCAGTATCTGATCTTTACTCGATATCTGATCTTTACTCAGTATCTGATCTTCTCTTGGTATCTGAAAACTACTTAGCTTTCAATATGGAATGTGATTAAGTGTGTTGGCACTCAAATGTCAAAAACCATTATGAGGTTAACAATCTCCCCCTTTGACATGAGTGACAAAAAAACTTAACTGACCTTATGAGTATATTTACTAATCTGATTGGTATGTACAAATTTTGAAGAAAACTTGATCAAAATTTGTAACTTACAATATTACAATATATACCTCAAAAAAATTTGTAACTCCCCCTGAGTTGATTGTGCCTTATCTGTATAACAAGCTCCTCCTTTGTAATTTTTCATTTTATAACTCCCCCATTAATTTATCTCATATCTATATCTCCCCCTTTTAATCTGGATCACCCCCTTTTAATCTGTATCTCCCCCTTTTTGACACTTATGTCAAAGAATGTTTAAGGGTTAAGACCATATTTAGCCAAAAATGTGCTATTTACCTCCATAATCATTCTAAGAGCTGCATCCCAATTGTTCAAAGAAATTTCTAGTGACTTATGCTGGATAGTAGTCTCAGCAGCAAGATGAATAAGTCCATCTAATGTAGAAATATTTGGGTCTTTCTTGAGAACAGTTTCAGCATAGACTTTTTCTTTATGGAGTATCTCTAAATGTGGGGTAATGGAGGATTGGAGTTGTATTGATTTGGCCTTGATATTAGCCTCATCTACTGTTAAGACAACTATTTCTTTATGAGTGTGAAGCGATTGAGCAAAATGCTTCTCACTTTGAGCTGGATCACTTCGTAGTTGCATGCTTGAAATGTTTAAATTTCTTTCCAAGCTCAGTATCTTTTGGCTTGTTTCTTGTGTGAAGTATGAAAAATCACACAACTTTTTGTATACTGAGAATATATTCTCAAGTACCTTCTTCACTTTATCAATAAGCTTTGCCAATTCAACTTGTGAAAGTGTAATTTGTCTTGATATTTTCTCATTCACTTTCCCCTGAAATTTTCTTTCTGACCATTCCATAAGTTTTGCATTGATTTCTAGGTCTTCATTTGTCACCTAGTCAACAATATTTGTTAATTGCTCTGTGATATGCTTTGACTCATCCGGTGATTGCAAATTGAAGGCATCCATAAAGATGTCCTTTATCTCATAAAGTGTTTGCTTATGTTTATACTCCTTCCTAAGTATCTCTTGTCTTTTCCTTTTATTCAGTGCATCCTGTACCTCATTGATTTGACCAATGGTTATTGATTTTGAGTCATAGCTTGGTATGACTATCTCCTCATCTAATTCAGGGTCTCCATAGTGAAGTACCCTTGCAACTCTGGTAGTACTGGATGATGGTATAGAAATTTGCAATGGCTGGTGTGAAGGAGTTCTCAAGGTAGGAAAATTTATTAATGTTTGTATTGCCTCCTGTTCTTTAGGGTTTTTTACTATTTCCTCCTCCTTCTGTCTACCATGATCAATTATTGTAATCTGTGGAAGTGCACCTTGTGTTTGTGCTATAGGATTAGATGTAATAGTCTGTCCTATTTGTTCTATTTTTTTTTCTGCAGCTGCACTTTGCTTTTGTCTTGCAGCATCAATTATGCTTGTTGGTATTTCGAATTGACTACTAGTAGTTGTGATAGAAGGTGGTTCTTGTGGATTCACCTTATCTTTGACTGTATTTTCTACTAGTTTTTGTAACTCATCTATACTGACCAATACTGGATCTGTACACAATATTGCTTGTTGTGTAGATTTGTCAAGAATTCTTTTCAGATCTTCTGCAGTTAATGGATTGATATTCTGACTAGAAGTATCAAGAACATCAGTAATCATCATGGTGTCTGCAGGTGAGATGAATGCTTGTGGAGGGCTAGGAGGTGGCAATTGTGTGTCTTGCACACTCTGATTTGGTTGCTGCTCTTGCTCAGTTGTTGCCATTTTGTCCTGTTTTTGTGTCTCTTCCTCCTCTTCATCTTTCTTTTCTTCATCCTTCTTCTCTTCTTCTCTTTTCTTTTCTTCTTCTTCTTTCCTTTTTCTCCTCTCTTCTATTGGTATAGCAGCTTCTTCCTTGTATTCTTCCTCAAGAAAATCTTCAATCCTTTTGTACAAATTCTTCCATGATTTCATTGTTCTTTGAACAATCTCTTCCATTCTATTTAGCAGTATGAAGAATGCCCTGTACTTAGGTGTAAACCTATTATTATGCCTTTTGACTGCTTTGCTAACTTGTTCTCTAGTCAAATCTGGCAATACACTAGCTAGGGTTGATTCCCTCATCTCCTTCTCCATTTTCAAACAAAAATGCCATCTGTCTTCTACAATTTTGGCAACTCCTTTGGCAATTGACCATCTAGTTCAAGTGGAGTGTAGTTGAACTGTGCCATCATTTCATAAACTATTTCTTCTATTTTATTTTGTTCTTCTTTAGTAAATTTACTGAAATAAACTTTATTTAAATTATTCAGGTCACAACTTGCAATCTTTTTACATAAGATATCAACTGATGAATTGCTTACCTTTACTGATTGATCTTCTTCATCAGTGTCAGGTTGAGCCACATACCTTCTTCTTTTCCTCGGCTCTTCTTGTGATTCCTTGACTTGTTTCTTCTTGGTAACTTCCTCTTTAGCCTTTTGAGTAGAGGCTCTTGTTGATGCTCATGTTGTTGGCTTTTGAGGTGATGGAGTGGTAGCTTTCTTTGATCTGGACTTAGCTGAAGGCTATTCTGTTGTCTTTCTCTTCTTTGGCCCAGCTTCAGTTGGTGCTTCCTTGGCTTCTTCTTCCTCTACACCTTCCTCCTTGTCTTCTCCAAGACCTTGAGCTAGTTCCATTGGCCCTTGTTCTTGCTCATCTTTATCATCACTATCTTCTTCTTCTTCTTCTGCCTCAGCCTCAATTTCTTTGCCAAATTTCTTCTTAATCTTCTTGATTAATTTTTCTTTCTTCTTCAATGTAGGAGCAATTTTTCATTGCATGTTTGTCTTTGATCTTACCACATCATAAGTGCCAAAATGTGATGCACTTTTATCTGCCTCTTCTGCCAATAATGTAGTTATTGTTGCAGATGCCTCATCAATATTAATTTCATATCCAAATGGCTTTAGCCATCTTACCCTTGGTATTACTACTTGAATATTGGTAAAATCTATGTCAACTAAGAAATATATATCATTAGTATGTTTTTGGACTAAAGAAGTTGGTATCCTTGATCTTTGCTTCATGGATTTCTTGAAATCCTCAAAATAGCTTGTCATCAAGGTATCAAAATTTTCTCCCATTTGCTCTATATATTCATTAATTTGTGTAATGATGGTTCTATCATTCCTCCATGCTACTTTACAAAAAGAAGGAAATTCATTCTATACATAAAAGAATATGCAAACTAGGATTGCTCCAATTTGCATTGAGTGCCTTTTGTTCTTCTTATAGCAACTAAGTTTTCATTGATCTGTTGCAATTGCAGTTCTGCAAGATCATAAGTATGATCCTTTTTCACTAATTTGTAACCTACATCTACTACAATGCATGGTACATTGTTGAGTCTACTGGATTGATAGAATTTGTGAGCAATGACTCTAATAGAAAATTCAACTAGAGGATCTTGTATGGTATGAATTGTCATTCCTTTTTTGTTCCACTATGCACCAGTATGCTTTTCAATGACCTCCTTTGATTCACTTCTTAGGGTTTTGTACCGATCTAGGGTTGGGTACCCTGTTACTCTATGTATAATTTCCTTTATCAATTTGATGGGTATATCTTCTAACCACAAGTTTCCTCCATGAATTCTACTCAGTACAAGTCTAATCCATTCAGTTTTGAATACGATAGGAAAACTTTAAACTCAGGTCAAACCCTTTCTTTCTATGATTTTAAATTCTTCTTTTAGTACTCCATCTACACACAGTTTATCATATGCTTGTCTAATTTCCATGTCTCCTAGAGCTCCTATCTTGCAATTGTAACATTTCCTCACATCTTAAACCATTACAACTTTTGGGAGAATGTGGGAGAGAGCTCTGGCTGGGTTGTTTTTGTAGGCAACTTTGGGAATAGGATGGAAATTAAGTTGCTTGACTTCATTTGAAACTAACTAAACTTCAAATGACTCTTTTTCCTCGACTTTCTTTGAACTTGATGTCATTTTTGCGAACTAGGGTTTATACAACAAATGGGTATGAAACTATGTAGCTTGACTCAAATGAAAATACCTTTAGATCAATAAAAATGTGTTGAATGAGGTTGTAATCTTCTTGAAACACTAGATTCTTTCTATGAAGTCACTTAGCTCTCTTTCTTCTCCTTTGCTTCTTGATCGCGATGAGAAAAACTGATTGAAATCACAATAATATACCCTAATTTCATCACATTAAATGCTCAACTACCAACTCAGCTTCTGAAGAAATTTTAACCTAACTCGACTTCCAATATATTTCACTTTACTCAGCTTCTATTGAAATTATCTAACTCAGCATCAATTATCAACTGGGTCGCTGTTGGGAGCTCAGCATCTATTTTAACTCGGCATCCAGAGACAACTTGGCATCAACATTTATTTATTTATTTATTTATTTTGTCTTGACATCTTGTTTCATGTAGATTTATACTTTTCTTAGCTTCTTTGTCTTGGGACTGATGTGTGATATAGCTTTGTATATCAGTCCTGTGTACTTCTCATGCTTAGTTTGATGAAGTGTGATCACTTGACCCATTGGGTGAAGTGATCCCTCCACTTGATGTGTTGCACTCATCTTTCTTTTTTCAAGTCTTATTCATTTTCCATCTTATCTTTTCGATGTCAATATTTTGTTTTCCTTTGTTATCTTCAATCTTGGGTGCCTTTGATCTTGTAGGATAGTTTCTGCTGATATGACCAATTTTCAAACAATTGAAGCATTTAGTTTGATTCAACCATCTTTTGTAGTCCCTTTTGAAATGTATTCTTATTGAGTTTTGTGGTATATGTCCATATTCTTGGCAATAGTGACAACTGTACTTGGTGTTGTAATCCCAATGATAATGACTTTCATTACCTATTGTTTTTGCTGGGTGATTTGATGTCCACATAGGTTTTGATCCACATTCAAATGCCCTATGTCCATACTTTTTGCAATTATAACAATTTCCATCAAATCTTCGAGTCCTTGTGACATTGGATCTGCAATTTTGTGTCATATGTCCTTGCATGTTGCACTTGTGACAGAAACTTTTGGGTATGTTTGATTGATTGAATCTTCTACTCCTGCACACATTAGTTGTATGCCCCTTCTTATTACATTAATGACAAGTGGGTTTTGTATTCTTACCTTTATCACTTCTTTGTTCAGCACTTTTTGATGATTCTCCAACTTCAATGCTATTGTGTCCTAGTCCTGATGTATCATGGGAAGATTTTGGGAATTTTAGTAGCTATTCAAAATACTTGATGGCTTCACTTGATTTATTGAGATTCTTTGCTACCTCTTTTTCTTTGTTTAATTCATTCTACATTTTTTCATTCTACATCTTCAAAGTAGAGATCTCAATATCTTTTACATTGAGTTCATGATGAAGGTTCATCATTTGGGCAAGTGTATCCATCTGCATGTTTGAGATCCTTGTCAGTTCAGTACATTTTTCTTCAAGTCTGTCTGCTAGATTTCTTTTGTCATTTTCCATCATGACCTTATCATCAACTGCTCTTTTCTTTTGCTCAGTAATTTCACATATCATTATGGCCTGTGATTCATGTTCCATCTTGAGAGATCTTATCTCCTCTGCTTGAATTTTGTTTTTCTCCATCAGTTTTGCTATTGTTGCTTCAAACTCTTTAGTGTCTCCACTGGAAAATATGTTGGTGGTATCAATCTCCTTGTAGTGTATATCATTTTCAGCTATGACTAGATCCTTCCTTTTTTTTAATGAGTTTCTCAACTTTTTTCTGAATTCCTCCAAGCTATACAAAGAAAGTTGCACATCTATCACCTGATTTTCAATGATCTTTCGAAGTTTGAAAGCTTCCATCTTTAGATCTTTTCCTCCAAGCTGTTAGGCTTTTCCTTGTGAGAACCTGGATCAGCTTTGATACCAATTGTTGGAATATTCAAATATGGAAAGAGTACTTATGAGAGGGGGGGTGAATCATAAGTATCCCATTTTATCCAATAAAACTTTTAACTGAAAGTAAATTGCATGAATGTAAATACATCAAATAAATGTGAAACTAAACACATGCATCAATAACTCATAACACTGGAATTTGGTAACCCAAAAACCCTCCAGGAATAAGAAGGTAAAACTGGGGTGGGGATGATACCCACAAAAATTACTATAGCAATATTGTTCAACCACTTCTGATGGTCTGCCCTATTAAAGGCCTGCCCTATTGAAGGCTTTACACTATGTCAATAGTGATCTGGTTAGAGGATTTCAAACACTTAACATGAAGTGTTACCCTGTTAAAGGATTTAATCACCTAATTAAGGATTTATTGAAATAGTTGTTAAGCTAACCTATCACCATAGGATTTTCATTCTAATACAATTGCTAGAGAGTATTAGGTACAATAAACCTGACTGATTACAATCCTTGATTGCTGAATGCAAGCACTTGTTATGCTTTCTCTGATTTGGATCCTTTTTGTGATCTGATAATCATCGCTTCTGAAAATAGAATTCCTTGTGAACCCTTGTATGTCTTCTCACACCTCTCGTCTCCTTTACAATGAAATTTTGTCTTCCTTATAAAGACATTTGAAAATTTAGGGTTAGGTATGGATCTACGATCCACATTCAATCTTCATTTTCTGCTCAATACTTATCTTTTGTTGATTGGTTGCATGCCTTCATCATTTTTCTTATTGGTTGCATGTAAATTGCATAGATAAAATAAAAGATTCGATCTCATCATTAAATCCTTGGAGATTTACCTTATCTCGGCTATAAAAATTGTTTGCATCATAGTTTGTGCAAAGTCAAACTCTTATGCTGATGTACTGAGTTACTCAGCTCCTGAAGTATTGTTGATACTTGGCACATGCTATTTCTTGGATAGCTCAGCACCTTAACAAAATTGTATCACTCGGCACCTTAAGTAGCTTGGCACCTATTAACACTCGACACTTTAAGTAGCTCGGCACTTGTTTATGCTCGGTATCTGATCTTTACTCGATATCTGATCTTTACTTGATATCTGATCTTTACTCAGTATCTGATCTTTACTCGGTATTTAATCTTTACTCAGTATCTGATCTTCACTCGGTATCTGAAAACTACTCAGCTTCCAATGTGGAATGTGATTAAGTGTGTTGGCACTCAAATGTCAAAAACCATTATGAGGTTAACATAGGAGCACTATTTAAGTTGAAATAACTTAAGCTCTTTCTAAAAATTCAAAAAAGAAAGAAAAATTTGAAAAAAAAAAAGAGAGAAAAAGAAAGAAAGAAAAAAAAGAAAAATTTGAAGATGTGCCTTGGTGAAAACCTAGTAAGTAGGCACCTTGGTAGCAAAAGTAAAGAGAAATAAATTCATCCTATGGTGAAAACTACTCCCTTGTGGTACCTTGGATAAGTACCATGATGAAAACCTGGCAAATTAGGGTCATGTGCAGGCATTCCCTAATCCATCTATCCCATATTTCATCTTTGATTTTGACAATGTTGAGCTATCCTTGTGTATTGGCTATCTTATTTTTCAGCTTGCCTATTATGCTTTATCATTCCATCACTCATAGCCTACATATTTACTTTTATTCTTTCTTTTTTATTCAACCACTATCCTATCCATTTGACCCCTTGGTCTTGATCACACAATGAGAAACATGGTTCTTAGGCCTCTTGACATGCCTTCTTTTATTGGACTACATGCTTTCATGTGATCTCAATTATTAGTTTCCACTGCTTATCATACATGCTATCTCCTTTCATGGCCTTCTTTTCTTATCCAACACATGCTTTATATGGTTATCTTTCCCTAGCCTGGGTACTCTTGAGGATTTAGTCCTTGATGATCACTTTCACTTTCTTCATACTCTCTTTGCTTATCCATCATATCCACTAGCTTGTTGCTCCATCATGTCCTCTACCTTGTTAGACATTGGGACTAAAAAATGTGCTCTTGCTTGGAAGTGATGCTCATTTTGTCTTCGGGCATCTTTCTACATATTTATTGATCCTTAAAAAATACTTTAAAAAAACAAAAATCATATATTTCAAAAATCCAAAAAAAAACATGATATATTGTGAAAATTCTAAAAATTGGAAAATGTCTTGAAAAAAATTATCATCTTAGTGGAAACCTAGCAATAAGTGTTTTGATGTATCTCTAATATATTTGTATATGTATATGCATATGCATATTCATATACATGCGCACACACACACACACACATGTATATGTATATGTATATATATATATATATATATATATATATATATATATATATATATATATATATATATGTATATATATATACACATATATATACATACACACACACACACACACACACACACACACACACACATATATATTCCAAAAATATATTAAAAATTGATAAATTCAAAAAAAAATTTAAAAATCCAAGTGGTGAAAACTTGGAAATGGGCACTACTTGAGGCCTTTGCACCCCTATTTCTTAGCATGCATCCTCGACACTTAGCCTTTCTCCATCATGCCTTTTCCTTGTTGCCTTGGTCTAGAATTGGTCTTTATCTTTGTCTAGGGGGCATAACGGTGTTATCTTTCTTCTCTAGGCTGCATTAGTCTTTAGGATAGCTCGCAAATGGTGTTTTTCAGCACCACCCCAATTGTATTTTTCAATACAACCACTGACATCAAGTGTTTTTCAACACTTATAGATTTGGTCTTACCTAGTTTTATCATATAATCTTGCCTATTTGCAAGAATTTGATTCTTATTCTCAAAACTCAATATTAGTTAACATACATAAAATTTTAAACATAAACACATAATGTTTGAATTATGTCATGATATTTTCTTTATGTGCTAACTATTGATGATTTTTGTTGAGTGTCATTGCTCCTAAGTCTCTCTGGGATGCATAGCTAGAGGACTTGGGGCATGAGGCATATGTTTTAATTTCTACATTAAATTGGGTAAGCTAACATCAAAGTCATCTTGACCTTTATGTCTTTTATTCTTATGTTAGAATCTTTCCACATTCCAATCCAATATAAATAACATTCATATCTTCATAATTGCTCTTGTGACTAGTGATGATTATGTGCTTTTCCAATGTTTGGTAATAATGGACCAATGATGAAAATAAGTTCCTTTACATTCTCTAATGAATGATGTACACAAAATCCTATGTTACAATTGTTCTATTGCAAGTACACCTTTGCATTTTCATGTAGCTTGCATTGTGAGGCTACATTATGAATTTGAGAGGGTTTTCCCTTCATCTTTCTTGTGGACTTTTAATCAAATGTGGTCACATTTTGATCTTTATTTCCTTATCTTCTTTCATGATCTTGATCAAAATTTTCTATCTTAAACAGTTGATTGATTGTGGAGCATTCTCTTTCTTAGGCAAGTTCTCTTTGTACTTTCTATTTTCAAATCAACCTCACAATTCAATTTCTTTCTTTGACTACATGTGCTCCCAAATCAATCAGACATTTGTCAAAGAGGGGCAAATGTATGCACCCTAAAATGATTGCCTAGACTATGGGGCCCCATTATTCAATTTATCAATTTATCAGTTTCCTAAATCAATACTTTGCAATATTTTATTAAATCAATTCAAATCAATTTCCTTGATCAAATTCTATTATTTCATTTTTAAGGTTGACCATTTTATCCTAAGTCTTGTTTAATTAAAAGAAAACCTCCTTTTTAATTAAATAAAATAAGTCCCCATTTAATTAAAAGAAAACCTCTCTTTTAATTAAATAATTAATCTGCATTTAATTAATTAAGAGAAAAACCCCTCTTTTAATTTAATTAAATATTTCGTATTTAATTAAAAGAACTTACTCCATTTTAATTAAATAAATCCCCACTTAAAGAGGAAATAAAATAATTAAAAATTAAAAATTCCTCTATGCTTAAATTCACATATTTCTAAGTGGGATTCCATTTAATTCTTTTCCTATTTTCTCATTGGTGGATCTTTATTTCACAAAGATTATTCGTTCTCCACCTTTGATTAAATCTTTTTGTCTCTTAATCTTGATCATCCAATATTCTTTATAAGGGAGAGCCCTCTCCTCATTTTACATACACACACTCTACGCTATTGTTATGTTGCAGGTTTAGAAAGTGATTTTGGAGGAGATTGAATACTAAAGCTTTTTGTAGAGAACTTCTATCTTCTTGTCTTCTTCTCTCATGCAGCCATAGCTTCCATCATCATGATCCATCCTTGCATTTTCATATTAGCTTAGATCTTGCATTGATAGATTAGATCTTTCATTTTTATCATCTCCATTTGCTCGTTTTATGGTGTGCTTGCATGGGCACAACACTAGGTCAAACTAAGGGCCTCTATCACAAAACCTTAGACTCCATGAATAGAGAGCTATGAGTTGGCATTTGAGACCTTATTCTTGAGAAATCTTGGATATAATGACTCATAGAAGTGTGCTCACATTTTAGGCATACACTATCCATTTTTGGAGGTATTTTTTACACAGGTCTTAAGAGATAGTTGTTATAGGGGGTTTTGTATTTTTAGTGGGATGCTCATTTGTAGGTAATGATTTCATCAATGTAGTTACAAATTTGAGTTATGATATGCTTAATATGCTTGGTTGGCATAGTAAGTTCAAAATTCGATGCATAATGATGTATTTTTCCTCTAGTATTTCTCAATTTGCATGCCTTTTGATGGAACTTCTCAAGGATTTTGTCTTTTGCAAGAAATTATGTTTCAATCAAGTGCTGAGGATATTTTCAACTTGGGAGGAAAAATGAGGGAGGATTTAATTTTCTAGAGGTTTGGAGAGATTAGAGAGATGTTTTTTAATTTCTTGGGGAATTTTTCCATGTGGACACATTGTGGTTGCAAAGAAAATTCAAGAATTCATTCCTTCTATATCTTTCTTTCTATCATTAATTGTAGTTGTTGGTAGTTTTCTTTATGAAACTAGCAGGGTTCCAATTTTTTACTGTGAGACCAGGTTGTTATTGCTTTTACTTCCTGTCTAATTGAGTAGAGCTCTAGCAGTGAAAGCCACACATCCATTCTTGTGCAAGTTTCATTTCATTTCATGTATTGTTTCTCTAAGATAATGAAGATTGATGATAGATCAAGTAATATATCCTAAGTTTCATTTAATGTTACTAGTTAATGTATTCAGTGTTTCCAAGGATAAATACAAAAGGGGATTTCTAATGAATTATCTATGTTCTCTTATTCTATTTCTTGATTCTTCATATGCTATTAACTTTGTGATTGAATGAATAGGGTTCATTCAATTTAAGACAGCTTGGATGAGTTGTGTGTCAAATGTATTGTTTTTTTTAATTTGAGGAGTTAATTAAATTCTTTAATGATTTGATAAGGTTTATGGGTGTATGGATGGGATTCTTGTAAGATGGAGTTTCGGGATTTCAGCTGATAAATTTAATTCTAAGGCAATCAAGTTAGGTCATCCTACTAGTAATGACTCTGTGTTGCAAGATGATATAAAGGACATTTGTAAAAATCCTTTTAATAAAATCAATTCAATTTTTCATGTTTTATAGTCGGCTAAAAGGAATTAACCCTCACTTATCTTATGGGTTCATAGGTTATGATTTATAGCTATTTCATTCCTATGTTATTGCATAAGTATCAGAAGATAGAAGGGTTTCATCTACTATTAAGAGGTTCAATTTTTTTAATATTTTTTTGTACTAGTACCATATATTTGAATCTAGAGGTTAACCCACCTAGGTTTTGTAGAGCTTGAAGTGAAGCAGTTATGCCTTATAGTTGGCCCAAGATTGTAGTCAAGTGCATCCATCATAAGAATTTTATAGCCTTAGATGTATTTCTCTGGTTTCTTATTTATTCTTAAATCTATTAAATTAGGAGCCAATAGATGGAAACATAGATGAAAAACATCTATTTCCAAAAATACCAACTATAAAAGATAGTTGACCTTTCTTTTCAAATCCTCTTAATCAATCATTCTTCCCTTATTAATATACCTCAATGTGCTCTATATCAAACTATTTTTCCATCCTCAAACTATTTTTCATGCTATAAATTCTCCCCCATTGACATCAATGTGAAAGGTTTCAACAACAATCAATCTCTATAATAATTGTCTCTAACTTTCTCAAGTCTCCAAAGACACTATTTGAAAACAACATCCAACAAGAGTCCTAGATGACTATGTCCATCAGATATACTCCCCCATACATGAAGCATCAACATTTAGTACAAACAAATAATAGTGCTATGTTACACTAAATTGATTCATTCTTGCATCATCTACTCTAATGTAGGAAGGGGCATAACACCTAGCATACCTCATAAATATTCAAAACTCTCTTTGGAAAGATGATTAGTGAAAATATCTACAATCTTCTCTTTGGTTCATACACATTCCAATCTAACTTCCTCTTCTAAGAATTTCTCTCTCAACATGTGATATTTGATAGAAATATGCTTAGTTTTAGAATGCAACATTGGATTCTTTAACATATTCATTGTACTTATGTTATCACAATATGTGACAAAAGGTTCACTAAATTCTATCCTTCAAAACTTTCTTCTTTCAAACAACTTGATTACAATTGTTTTTTACTGCAACATATTCAATTTCTACTATACTTTTTGAGGTACAATCTTGCTTCTTGCTTAGCCAAGAAATCAATCTTCCTCCAATAAAGAAGGCTCCACCACTAGTTCTCTTTCTATCTATTTGAAACAATAATCCACCAAGATAAATAGAGGGGGAGGGTGAATTAGTTATCCACCAATTAAAATATTTATCTTCTTTAAAAAAAATTAACCATTCAACCGAAGTAAAAAGAAACCATAATAAAATGCTCATAGAAAAATACACTAGATATGTTGACTATGGAAACCCTTGATTAGAGGGAAAACCCTAGTGGGAATGATGCCCACAAGATGATGCACTAATATAAATATTCCTTGTTAGAGGATGGACCCTATTAGGAGTCTATTACATCATTTATTACAGTGAGTCTATTGGAGTTTTAAAATGCACAAAAACTACTAAGCGACAAAAGGCTTAATACCAAGATAACAGTACACACACAACCTAAAGACTAGCCAATTCTTATTAACAATTGCATATGCAAAGTACTTGGACCCAACTTCAACAAAACCACAGATGGTTTTCTTCTCTTTTGGCTCTACAAAACCAGGGTGAGTATACCGAAAGATGATTCAAAATTTGAATAACTGTATGAGGTTTATTCTTAGTTTCCTTCTAATTCTTATTTCAAAATCCTCAAAACATAAACATAATTTCTATTAACTTGATAAGAACATCCCATGAAATAGATATGGTCAAGAATTCTTCTATAGATCTGTAGATGTCCTTAACAATAGTGGCTAACTATAGCTAAACCATTCCATGTAGACAAGTGCTGGCCAACTCTGAAGATCTATAGGAAATAAAAGTAAAATTTGATTTGATGATGCATTTGAATAACCTTTATAATATATTTCTCCTTCAGCTGAAATAACTTGATCAGTGCCTAATCCATTGGGGTTCAGAGTCTATAGCAAATTGTTAGATCTAATTTGTTTCCTTACAACAAATTCTATCAGTAATTCTTATCAAAATTTATCATTCAAAATCCTTTTCAATACTAAAGAGATCTCATTACATTCATCAAAGCTTTTATTTAATCCATTGAATTAACAACAATGATAAATGGATATACAACCTAACTAGATTGCATTCAATTGCACAATCTTTTACATATACAACATCAAGGTAGCCAAGTACTTAAAAGGAGACAAAATTTAGAAAGAATTGATATGGGGACAGTTCAAAATTTGTATTCATTTCCTTTGAAAATGGTATATCCTTTACAATAGACTCAGAATGGCCTTCAGAAAGAAACATAGCTGATTCTATATTAATGTATTCTCAAAGAATTTACAGAAAAATACATTATAAATTTGCTTCCAAAATTTGGGCCAAAAATAGACTAAGCATAGTACTTAGAAAAATAGGATTCAGACCATTCTTTAGCTTTGGAATCTCACTTAAATAGTGTGAGATGCAACAAGCTTCAGGCTAAAGAAAGTGACATGTGTCTTCTAAAAGATACTAACAAATGTCTATCATAAAAGACAAAAACAAAAAATAGAAAAGCTAACACATTGAACAATCCTTGGTGAAACCCTTTCTGTTATGCTTCTCAGTTGTTGAAACAAGAAGATAAGATCTGATTCTTCAATTATTCTTCATCCTCAAAGTAAATAGCCATGAGGTTTGAAAGTGATTTATCATCTTCAGTTACCTGCAAATTTATTTCAACCTGGGGATTTTCCATGTCCTCATTACTAATTACGAGGGTAACTTTTACTTTTACATTTTCCTCCTCATCATCTTCTGACATTTGTTGTAGAAACTGGTTTTTCCATTTATTAAAAGCATCATCATCTGGCCAATCAAAACTTAGAGCTTCTCTTTGTATCATTATTAAAGAATTAGCACTTTCTTCTAAATCATCAAATTCTTTTCTCATAGCAGTATAAAATAACTGTATTTTTACTAGCTCTTCATTTGTCTTTGCCCAGAACTAGTGGCTAGTTTCACTCATGATGTTTATTATTCTTTCATTAAATAACTCATCCAACTCCTTTTTCCACTTTTCCTTTTCCTTTATTGTATCAACATATTCTAAAGCACAAGGAAATAAAGTAATTTTTTCATCAATATATCAGGAAAAACAGAGTGTTAATCTTTTCTGTAAAGAATCTTTTTTATCATCAAAATTTTCTAGCTTATTTAATAAATCAAAGATTTTCTCAACTTGATGATAAGCCATTTGGACTGCAGATATACATATGATTGTAATATCATTATTCCTCTCCCTCCATTTCTATGCAAGAGGAGTCAGTTTATCCTTATCTCTATTCAACTCATCCATTAGGGTTGCAATTCTTGTGAACTGATCAAAAAAAGTTGACCATTGTATTTTATCCCTCAAATATATCACACCCTGCTTTAATTTTTCTTCATATAGATTTCTTAATTCTATTTGCAACTCATGTAATTTTTCTTTTTCTTCTTCAATGTCCTCTATAGTATAGAATTCGGGCCTTTCAGGGGTGTCAAGTATTTCAATAATAGGGGTTGATCCAGATCCAACCAATGACTCTGAAAGGTATGCAATTGTAGGTGCACTGGATTCTCCCACCTTTCTTTTCCCAAGTATCCTTTCCATTTGAGACATTTTGATTTCTAGTGATTGTATCTGTATACCCCTTCCCTCATATGCCTTTAAAACTTCTTCAAACCTAGCATTGAGTTGGGCAAACTTATCTTCTTCCTATCCAAATACAACACCACCCAATTTTAGCACATCTGAGGCCATTCCCATTACTTGTTTACTACTTACCTCACCAGCCCTGTATACTGTCAATGTACTAGTATGTTCTACAATGGGAAACTCATGCATCCTAGTATTTTCTCTCTTTTCTATGGACCACAAAACAAGGGCTTGGTGGTCATCACTAAATTTGACCCCTCTATGAGCCTGCAATACTTCTTCAGCAGTTGTTAGTTGAACATCCTTCTACTTCCTTACTGAATAAAAAACAATAGCATTTTCTATATCCCATTTCGGTAAAAGGAGGACCCCTGATTGTCTAACTATTTGCCTCCTAGCTTCAGGAGTAAACTAGGCAAAATCACTCAAAAACTTTGATTTTACCTATTCCTTAATAACCGGGTCAGGTTTATTTGGTTGCTCAACCTTGATCTTCTCACAAGCTTTGTCAAAATTCTTTATATTTAATCTCCATAAAAACTAAGCAAAGGCCCTAGATCTAACAAAATTTTCATCATTAATAAATCTTTCAGAAGCCTGGGCAACAATTGGGTCAATTTCCTTACCTTGGTAATCAGCAATGGTCAGGTCCAAGGAAGGTGTAGGAGGTTCTTGTGGCTCTCCAATATCTAGGTTTGTAGAAGTGACAATCACATCCCCTTCTCCTCCCATTTTTCAAATTTTTTCCCTAAGAGATGCCTCATCATCTATCTAGATTGGAGGTTGGCTTGGGGAGTATTGTTCTTTTTGAGAAGATGAAGACCCCTGCTCTAATTTTAATCTTTTTGGAGGGTTGGCTGTAGATGGACTTCTTGATCTTGGTTTCTTATGAGGGGGTGCCTATTGCACATTTTGAACCATGACATAACTTGCCCTTTTCTGCAATGTATATTGGCTAGGAGTTACCACATTTCTACTACTCATTCTTCTTTGTATTTATGTTGCCTTGTCTAGGTGTGCCTCAATAAACCTAACTTTTTTTTCATTCATCGTTTGAATTATTATGGAAAAATTATTCATTAATGCCTGTATTTTAGCTCCCCATTATTTCTTATCTTTCAATTGGTCATTCTGGGGGTCAAAAGCATTAATAAATTCCAAGTTTTTACTGAAAACTATCCATTTCGCTTTCCTTAATTCTTGCTCCTGCAATGTGAAAATATTTCTGATTATATCTTCTGGATAGTAAACCTGATGTACCATATGGGAAGCTCTCACCCTTTCTTTTAATAGGTCATAGAATCCTTCAGGGTCAAAGAATCTAGCGTGAGATTCTACCATTTTATATTTATTCAAAAACAAATTTAAATGCTTCCACCCGTTTCTAACAAAAACAAAATCATGCACTACAGTAACCATTGGAAAGAAAGTGCCGTTCTTGACCAATTACCTCTCATCTATAGTACCTATCTGCCATAAGAGCTCATCTATCCCTATCTTCAAAGGCACATGAAAAGGTAACACATGAGGTTTTTCTAAGAAACCATAAAATCTTATTACTGTTGAAACATTTTAGGGAATTATATCCCCCAAGTTATGACTGACAAGTAGCTCTTTAGCATGGTCCTTGGGTTTGACCAATTCTAATAATGCTTGTGGGATTCTAGGGCTATCTCCACTTAAAAGCAGTCTAAGCTTTGATTCAAAATACCTATCAAATCTTACATAACTAGCATCAGTGGCCTCTAAATTCATATCCACACTCCATAATTGCACTAGATTCCTTTCTCCATCCTTTGTTGTTTCTAACTCCATACCCTTGGAGAAGAAAGTACATCCTTTGTATAAACATACATGCATCATCAATGAATACCAACAGAATGGTTTGTTTACTTTCCCCTTTTTTATTCCAACCAGACCATTGTGAATCTCATCTGCTAGGAAAGTGGCAAAATCTAGAATCGTACTCATTCCAAATAGAAGGGTTTGAGCGATTACAAGGACCACACAACTTGGAATTTGATCACCTTCATCTATCCCGAAGATCTTGAAAAGAGAAAAATACAGTGCTTGAGCTCTCAAATTGAAATGTCTTCTCAATAATGGCTCTAGATTATTGGCTGTGATCACAGGAAAATTACCAACCTTAGCAGCATGCTCCTGTAGTGGCCTTGTTCTCAAGTACATTCATTGTGCATCATATCTAGCTTGAAAATCATCCATATCAATGATTTCATGCACAACATGGTTAGGGTTTAGGTTGAAAACCTCACTGAATAGCTCAGGGCAAACCCTAAAAAGGTTGACCCCCGAATGATTTTTTACCCATCCCATGATAGGATCATACTTCTTTGCTAGGTCCATCAATAAATCACTATCAAAGAAAACACTGGGGACTATTAATTTTCCAATATCAAATTCTCATACATTGCTCATAGGAGTGTCCAGTTTTCACTCTGAAAACCATTTCTTAAACAACTCCAAACCTTCCATGGAAACCTAGGCATCTCTTATCCAATTAGCTTTGTCATAAAATCCTTCTGACACAACTAATCTAGGGTTTTTTGGAATGAGTTCCCTTCCCTTAGTTATTTCATCCACTGATAAGGGGAATTGTTCAAGAAAATCATCATGCACTGAACGTTTTAAATAATCTTTTTGGAGAGGTAGTTTTAATGAAGCTTTAGGAAATTCACAATAGCAGATGCTTCAAATTTACTCAGAAAGTCACAAAGCACTTACCCGCTAGAATTCACACTTTTGCACTATATAATGTCTTCTGCAATTTTACTGAAGTATTAACCGAGAAATTCTATGCCTTAGCTCTAAAATCTTGAATGCCCTGGTGTTCTTTCTACGCTTTGGTGATTCATTAATGGTGAGATCGTGGGTTCTTTTTATGAATTAAAACCACACACACAAGGTCTGAATCACATTTACTCTTAGTAACCATTGCTTGCAATTTGCACTCAAATTTGAATCCCATCCGTAGATTTTATCAGATCGCACAGTCCTGATTTAAAAATAACAATCTTTATGGCCTTTTAGAAAAATGCTATGTGTCACCATTGTGCTTCCCCGCATTACTTGAAAACCTACATCTTTATAATGTGGGGATGTGCTAACCATTGATCAAGACAAGATTGACAGTCAGAATAATCCATTTTTTATTAACGACTAGCTAGTTGAACTAACCAATAGCAAACTGGCATATTAGCTCATACTATCTGACAACATTCCATGCCAACAGATCTTGTATCTTCTTCTGAGCAAGCAAGTGTTTGATTTCATCACGAAAACGTGTCAAAAATGCACTTCTCCTCATTACTTAAAAACCTACATCTTTATAATGCGGGGATGCGCCAACTGTTGATCAAGACAAGATCAATGGTGATAAGATTTCACGTTCACTCAACAATTGAAATTCCTTCTGTGCACACCTAGCAGTACACGTCATCAGTCGTTTGCAATGTAGCACATTGAAATACAAATACCTGACCCCACTTTGCCATGCATCACAAATGTGCTTCCCCGCATTACTTAAAAACCTTCATCTTCATTATGCGGGGATCCGCCAACTGTTGATCAAGACAAGACCAATGGTGATACTACTTGGTAATTAACTTCATAGCTCTGCCAAAAAATCCACCAATGACATCGCAGGAAAAACAAAATGTGTGCAAAAGTACTGACAAATATACAAAAGTTCTTGACAAATCAAACATACAGGAGCTTTTTTAGTGTACTGGATCTCATAAAACATTAGGGGCTACGTGTCCCAAATGCACTTCCCCGCATTGCTTAAAGACCTACAACTCTATAATGTGGGGATGTGCTAACCCTTGATCTTTGATAGATCAACGGTGATTGACAAACACTTCAACTTGTCATCCTTTCAACAGAATATCACAATTAAAGGTACATGAAAGGTTTACCAAAGGCATTTTAATGTAAATAAAACATTAGGATAAAAAGCCCTGCCAAAATACTTGAAGAAAATACCTTTTTTGGAAATTTGAAAATGAGGGCACCACAAAACAAAGGCATAATATTTTTTTTTTATGAACTTAGGGCCTTTTCATTGATAATTTGAGAGCCAAACCCTAGGAAATTAAAAGGAAGACACAACCCATAGAACAACGAGAAACTAGGGTAATCAAACAATTTTTAGGACATCAAAAAATAAAACCCTAATCTGCAATAAACAAAGACTTAACTGATTTTTCACCCAAATATCAAAAATTTTCTATACTATGAAAAATCACACCAATAGTGGCTCTATCTAGGGATGATAGACTACCTAAATCTATGCAAGAATTTAGAATCTCTGGGAGAGCAGACCACATATATGGTAAGATGACAACTTCTTTAGAGAGCACTGAGCAATAGACAAAAACAAGGAACTAGACTTCACAAGGATACTTACAAGGCCTTACAGAAAAAAAAATGATAGGAAACCCTAAAACTACTGTTTGTGGAGAAAATAAGTATTTTTCAAGAAAAATACCTCTTCAAGAACTGTCCATGAACTAGCAATTCAAGAATACTGTCAAATACATCTTTGAGTATATAAGAATCTTCAGCCCAAGTATTTTCAATTAGATATGGGCCTAACCAAATAGGATCAAATTTTCCATGTCTTCTTTTATCCTCAATTTTGGCATTCCACATCAGGACTAAATCTCCATGTTCAAACTTTCTACTTATAGTTCTTCTATCGTAGAGTGTCTTAACTTGCAATTGCAGCTTTTGATTCTTTAGAGATGCTTCTCTTCTGGTTTCTACCAATCCTACCAATTCATCCATTCTTTCTTGCATTTCATCTATAGTATCTTGATCATACAGCTGGATGTAATTGTAGAGTCCCATCAAGTTGTTCTAAGGCATTTTGGCTTGAATCCCATACACTAAATCAAATGGAGCTACACCAATTGCTTTCTTTACAGTTACTCTGTCAGCCCATATTGCCAACTATAACTTGGAATCCCATGCCTTTTTATTATCATCCAGGGTCCTCTTAATGACCTTGAACGGGCTCTTATTTATGGGCTCATCTTGTCCATTCCCTTGTGGATGATATGGAGCAGATGATGACCTTGTCATTCCATATTTATCACAAAAGTTGATGAATTCCTCAGACTTGAAGCACATAGCATTATCTGTTATAATTTTCTGTGGACAACCAAATCTAGAAATAATATTATTCAGTAGGAAATTATTGACCACTTTACTTGTTGTGTTTCTTGTGGGGATAGCCTCTACCCATTTTGTAAAGTAGTCAGTAGCAACCAGAATCCAAGAATAGCCAGTACTAGACTTGGGGAAAATCTCTCCTATTAAGTCCAGACCCCATTGTTGAAAAGGAGCTTGAATCTCCACTGGCTTTAGTGGAGTATTTCTTGAGAATTTTAGTTTTCCAACAAACCTCTGACAAGGGTCACACTTCCTAACCATAACTTGGGCATCTTTAAAAAGGGAAGGCTACCAAAACCCAGCTCTCATTATCTTATGTGCAATAGTTTTGGCCATGTAGTGTCCCCCACATACTCCAGCATGCATTTCTTTCAAAACCTCTTTTGCCTTTTCTTCATCAACACACTTCAACATAACTCCCTCAAAATTTCTCCACCATAGGTTATTTTGGACAATTATATACTTGATGGCTTGCAATTTAGTATTCCTCTTTTCATTGTTAGGTAGATGGGGAGGAGCTTCCATATGTTGCAAGTGATATATGACATTGGTGTACCAATCACATTGGTCCATGTCACATAAGTCAACTCTGAGATCATCATTTACCATATATATTTGGTTAGCCTCTAGATTAGTTCCAGCCATGAGTTTGGCCAAACCTTGACCTCTTACTAACTTTTTTATTTGTATATCAATGTTAAATTCTTGGATTCTATTGATCCGTCTACACCTCTTGCCTGATACTTCATGTTGAGAGAATATATCCTTGACTGCAGCACTAGGTACAAAAGCGATAATAGTAGCACCTACCAAGTAACATCTGAAAGCTTTTACAATATTTACCAAAGAATATGCTTGCTTTTCATTTATTTCATACTTTAGTTCAGCAGGCTGCAGTGACTTACTGAAAAAAGCAATCGGTTGCTCATATCCTTCTTGATTCTTCTGCAATAAGACTGCAACTACAGTATGGAATGATGCAAAAGAGAAAATATGCATGGGTTTTTCATAATCTGGGGTCCTCGGCACTGGAGCATTTTTTATTGCAATTTTTATATCCTGGAATGCTTGTGAAGGTTCACCATTCCAATCTATAATGGCTCCCTTCTTGAGCATCTTTGAGATGGGTCTACTGATTTCAGCAAAATTTGTAACAAATCTCCTCAAAAAATTGACTTGGCCAAAAAAGGATTGAATTCCTTTCACATTTTTTGGTTTGGGGACTTTATCAATAGCTGCTACCCTTTTAGGATCTATTTTTACCCCATCCTTAGACGCTATGTGTCCTAATAATTTTCCTTTTGTGACCTCGAATGTGCATTTCTTTGGGTTTAAAGACACTCCATATTCTAGGACTTTTATAAAGATTTTTTCCAGATGTTTGCAGTGATCTTCAGCCTTATTAGAATATGCTGTAAGATCATCTTGGTACTCAACCATAAATTTGTCAATATACTCATGAAATGCTACATCCATGGCTCTTTGGAAGGTAGCTCCTGCATTAATCAAGCCAAAAGGCATCCTTACATACACATATGTTCCCCATGGGGTTGTGAAGGCTGTCTTGAACTGTTCACTTTCTTTTACTATAACTTGATTGTATCCAGAGAAACCATCCATCATTGACATTAATTTAGAGCCAGTCACTTGATGCAACATGGTTTCCATATTAGGTAAGCCAAAATTGTCTTTCAGAGATGCAATGTTTAAATTTCTAAAATCAACACAAAGCCTAATATCTCCATGCTTCTTCCTAACAAGAACCAAGTTTGAAACCCAGGTGGAATGCCTGATTGGCTTGATTATTCCACCATCTCTTAGTTTTGTCAGTTCTTCTTGCATTTTTGGGGCAAGGGTAGGATTGATTGGTCTCTATTTTTGCTTGAAAGGTCTTACCTTTTCCTTCAATGGTATGACATGTTGGAAAAGATCCTCCCTATAAGCCTTAAGGTCATCATATGACCAAGCAAAAACATGTCTATATTTTCTAAGTAGGTCAATCAATGTTTTCCTGATTTTAACAGGGAGATTTTGGCCAATATAAACCCTTTTAGGAACTTCATCAGTACCCAAGTTTATTTCTTCTAACTCCTGAGGTTTGGGGTTATTTACTCCTGATTTTACTCTGTCTTGGTTATCAAAAATATTTTCCAAGACTACTAACCCCTTCGGCATCTTATTTGTTTTCAATTGCATTATCTCTTGACCAAAAATGGTTTCCTTCCCATTTATGGTTTCAATCAGTCCACTGCAATCCATCTCCTGACCATGGTACTTGTCTTTATTTAACAAAAAATTTGTAATATATTTTTCATCTTCAAAAACCTGCCAATTTTCAATGTTGTTAGGTATGGAAGGTTTGTTTTGCACCTCAATCTTGGAGATTCCTGCAAATGATATCTCTTTTGGCTTGATTGCTACATTTGCCAACATATCAGCCATCTTATTTTGGGTCCTATCTCTCCATGAGATCCCAAATGCATCAAAGAATTCTATCTGATCCTAGACTACATTTCTATATTGTTTCAATCTCTTATTCTTGGATGAGTAGGTTCCTTTGATCTGAGAGATAATTAGTTCAGAATCCCCTATGACACATAATTTCTTAATTCTATGATGTATGGCCACTTTGAGTCCTAGCAGTAATGCTTCATATTTTGCAATATTATTAGTTCCGGTAAACTTCAAGGTGAATGAATACCTAAAAGTGTTATTTTTAGGGGACACAAAAACTACACCTGCCCCTGCACCCTCTTTAGAACTAGCCCTATCAAAGAACATTGTCCATAATTTTGGTGAATTCATGCAACATTCAACTTCATGTTCAATGATAGCAAGTAAGTTTTTAACTTCTTGAATAATTAATTCAGCCCTAAAAGCATTAATCCCAGTATCTAGGAAACAAGTGGTATCTTTGTCAATTTCTTCACCTAAAATGTGGTTAACCCTTGGTTCCCTATTTACCCTGACAGATTTGTCCCCTATATGAAAAGTGGCATAAGTAAGATCACATTGTAGGCTTCCCCCCATGGAAACACTCCATTTTCTGGAGAGTAACATTCCATAGTGTGGAGGTATATCTACCACAAGGACATACATGGTTAATTCTACTTCAGGATATGTAGCCAGTTTGAATGGTAAGGCATTTATGGTACCTATGACTGGGACTTCCCTAGCATCCATCCCTCTGCATCTACCCTGCTTTGTATCCACCTTCAATCCTAAGGCTTCCATTACTTTGAAAGGCATTATAGTGTTGGAAGCTCCTGAGTCTATCATGTAATTTTTTAAGGTCTTCCCCTTTATGATTAGACTAAGGAAAAAAGGATCAATATCTTCTATGTATGCCACTGAGGAATCATCTAGAAACATTTAAAGAATTTGGGATATGATATCACTATCCTCTATTACTAATGGCGTCTGTTGGGACACAGTTTGTTCTACAACAATATTATTGTTTGCTATTCCACCCAACCATGACAAAGCCTTATTCTTATGCTCTTCAATTCTAAAAAGTTCAGACAAGGGCACTTTTACAATAATTTGAGATAACATGGATATCATATCAATAGGTTCAACAATAGTAGGTTTTATAATAGTACCTGGAGTTAGAATCTTTTGAGCAATAGGCACCACATTTTTCTTGATAACATCAAGTTTTGATTTCTTTGGTTGCACAACTGGTTTTGTTGCTTCACTTATCTGAAATTGAACCTTCTTCTTTGGTTCCCATTTCTTACCCTTGTTTTTCTTGATCTTAGGCACATCTACATTGACTTTCTTATTTTGATCATTCATCTTATAAGTGATGTCTTTGATGAATACACTAGGTGGCCTTCCTGCATCATTATTTATTGGTCTATTTCTCAAATTATAATTACTATGGACTTTTGAAATCATTTCTGCTGTAATTATGTCAATTTCCTCCTTGGAGGGCATTCTTAAGCTTGTGAGACCTACATCAAAAAATGTACTGCATACCTTATCTGTATCATACCCTTCATCATCTAAAAGCACTTGCTGATGATGTAGCTGGTAAGCAATTCTCTGGCTAGTAATATCATTTTCAGGCTCTTTTGAATCAGAATCTATCAAATCATCACACATATTCACCATATTGCAACTTATATCATCATGGGTTTTAGTTTCTTCTTCAGGTTGCACTCCTTGAGCATGGGCAAATGACTGAGCAACAACACAATAATTAGTAGAATGAGGTGATTGACATATAATGCACCATGGTACGTCATCATTCATATTTACACTGTTCCTTTGTAGGGGATCTAGAGTACCCTTATCCTTCACATTGTGGGTCTGGTTGGGAACTAGTTTACCATCTTTCCACTGAGTGGTGTAAGGGTAATTTTGCATTCTAGGCTTCCTATTGAAATTTTTGTTATTCACAGGGGGTCTTTTAGCAACATTTGGCTTATTGAAACTAGTGGAATTCATCTTCTTGAGCATTTCTAAAACCTAGCCTATAGTAGGTTCTTCGAGCTTCTTTCCTATAGGAGTTTTGTCACCCTCCCTTTTATTATTGTTCTTATGATTAAAAAGCTTATGATCATCCCTCCTTCCTAATTTTCTAGATGCCTTCCTATTTTTCTCTATATTTACTGCAATTTTATAGGCATCTCTTAAAGTTTTAGGATCCTTATCCCTCAATTGATAAGCCATTTTGCTATCAAAAGCATTGAAATATGTTGTGAGACAGAAATCTTCATTTAACCTCATAACTTGAAAAAGTCTGTACATACTTTTTTGAAATCTCACATTGAAATGAAATGTGGACTCATTTGGATTCTTCTTGATATTGTTGAACTCATTCAACATGAATCCTGCATTAGTGTTGTCCCCATATTTGTCTTTGAACAATTTCTCCAAGTCACTCCATGAGGTAATACTATCATCAGGCAACCTCCTAAACCAATCCCTTGCATCCTCTGTTAGTGAATGCACAAACAATTTCATTACCATATCTTCATGTTCAACTTCATAATCATTCAACATATCAATAAAAATTCTCAAATGTTCTTTGCCAGTAATAGCATTATTCCTAGAGAACTTGACCACTTTATCTATTAAATCAAATGATATGGGATGTGGAGCACCAGGAATACAAGCAAATGATATTTGTCTATACTTTTCTAGGTATACAGGTTTCTTCTGGAAACTAGGAACATTTGAAGTACTAGCTATATTAGCTTGATTCAAGGGAGCAGCTTGGGATTGTTGAGGTGGGACAAATGGGACTTGGGTGCCAATAGTGGAAGATGAGGTAGGAGCAGATTGGGGTACTCCCTGAGTTGAGATTATTGGGCCACTAACTGGTGCAGGATTTGTAGGTGGGATAAACAAATTGGGCCATAAAGCCAATGTAGAATTAGACTTTATGAATTGGATTTTCCTTCTAGTTTTTGCAGCTTGAGCTTCATTCTCAACCTTCTCAAGTTCTTTTGCAAGATCTTCCCTCTTTTTTCAAGCTTTCTCAAGATCTAGATCTAGTTTTGACATGGAGGATTGTATAGGTTTGCTAGGTATAGCTTGAGGCTCATTTATCTAGATTCCTATAGCTTTGCCTTTCCCTTTATCTAGAGCTTTTGTAGTGGTTTCTACAGGATCCACTTGAACAGGTTTATAGGCTTGGACTTGAGCAATAACTGGTTCTTGCCTTTGATTTAGGCATTTCTCCTATTCTTGAACTTTAGCTCTCAGATTATCAACACCTCCAAAAACATCCTTATGGAGAGTTTTCGTATTTTCTTCTAATTTTTTATTTTGCTCCTTCAACACAACCATCCTTCTTAGCAAAGCACCTCTTTCTATTATGGCATCCAAGGTGGCTTGCTCCTTCTCTTTTTCAAGATGAATGCATTTAGCTTCTTCCTTATCAATCCATTTCTTCAAAAATTCTATTTCAGACTGCACTTCTTTAGGATTTTTAGAAGTTGCCTCTGAATCAGCAGGGTCATCTAAATCTATAAGATTTGGTTCTACATATGGGGCTACTCTAGGATTAAAAGGATTATCAGATGAACTCCTAAATCCTAGCCTATAGTTCATATCTGCTACAGGACCTGGTCTTGATGAAGCAATTCCCATAGTAGATACATCTTTGTCTTGAAAAAATCTCTCATTTGGTAATGGGGTACTGAAAATTCCTCCTAAGAGTCTTGTAGTTTCGGATTCAGAGCTAAGTGAAGAAGACTCTCTTCCTATTACTAGTTGATAATGGGAATTGACGGATGCATTACTTCTGGGCTTCCAAGTGGGATTTGGATCTATCTTCTTCTTATTTTGGTTCTTCCTACCTTGGGGTAGATCAGTATACATTGATACATTGGGATTGGCTCTCATGTAAGCTCTTGTGTTTTTTCTCTTATCAACCATATTCACCTTTTGTTACAATAAGCACTAGCTTCAAAACCTTGACTAAGTCGCCACCCTATTTCAGAAAAATATGTAATGACACTTTTGTTGACTAAAGGAAAAAAATACACAAGTAGAAACAAAAATATCTGGCACAGACAGACCAATCACTGATGTCGTAAGACTGCAACTCTTGCTTGTTAGATAAGACACTTGGATAGGCTAGATACGTCAGTGTGTAGCAATGGTACTTGGGCTCTATCTTCTTTAAATTTTCAAGGTTTGACATTAAAATATTCCCTTATAACCATGGCAAAAACTTAGATCACATGAGACACATGTACACAAAAGGACCAAAGAAATTGTAGTACTTTTCACAGATGTGTTGGACAAGTCCCCAGCAGAGTCGCCATTTTGTTTGAGTTTTAAAATGCACAAAAACTACTAAGTGAAAAAAGGCTTAATACCAAGATAATAGTACATACACAACCTAAAGACTAGCCAATTCTTATTAACAATTGCATATGCAAAGTACTTGGACCCAACTTCAAAAAAACCACAGATGGTTTTCTGCTCTTTTGGCTCTCCAAAACCAGGGCGGGTATACCCAGGGATGATTCAAAATTTGAATAACTATATGAGGTTTATTCTTAGTTTCCTTCTAATTCTTATTTCAAAATCCTCAAAACATAAACATAATTCCTATTAACTTGATAAACACATCCCATGAAATAGATATGGCCAAGAATTCTTCTATAGATCTGCAGATGTCCTTAACAATAGTGGCTAACTGTAGCTAAAACATTCCATGCAGACAAGTGCTGGCCAACTTTGAAGATCTACAGGAAATAAAAGTAAAATTTGATTTGATGATGCATTTGAATAATCATTTATAATATATTTCTCCTTCAGCTGAAATAACTTGATTAGTGCCTAATCCATTGGGGTTCAGAGTCTATGGTGAATTCTTAGATCTAATTTGTTGCCTTACAACAAATTCTATCAGCAATTCTTATCAGAATTTATCATTCAAAATCCTTTTCAATACTAAAGAGATCTCATTACATTCATAAAAGCTTTTATTTAATCCATTGAATTAATAGCAATGATAAATGGATTTACAACCTAACTAGATTGCATTGAATTGCACAAGCTTTTACTTATACAACATCAAGGTAGCCAAGTACTTAAAAGGAGACAAAATTCAGAAAGAACTAATATGAGGACAGTTCAAAATTTGTATTCATTTCCTTTGAAAATGGTATATCCTTTACAATAGACTCAGAATGGCCTTCAGAAAGAAACACAGCTCATTCTATATTCATGTATTCTCAGAGAATTTACAGAAAAATACATTATAAATTTGCTTCCAAAATTTGAGCCAAAAATAGACTAAGTGTAGTCCTTAGAAAAATAGAATTTGAACCATTCTTTAGCCTTGGAATCTCACTTAAATAGTGTGAGATGCAACAAGCTTCGGGCTAAAGAAAGTGGCATGTGTCTTCTAAAAGATACTGACAAATGTCTGTCATAAAAGACAAAAACAAAAAATAGAAAAGCTAACACATCGAATAATCCTTCGTGGGTCCCTTTCTGTTATGCTTCTCATTTTTTGAAACAAGAAGATAAGATCTGATTCTTCAATTATTCTTCATCCTTAGCGTAAATAGCCATGAGGTTTGAAAGTGATGTATCATCTTCAGTTACCTACATGTTTATTTCAACCTGGGGATTTTCCATGTCCTCATTAATAACTATGAGGGTAACTTTTACTTTTACATTTTCCTCCTCCTCATCTTCTGACATTTGTTCTAGAAACTGGTTTTTCTATTTATTAAAAGCATCATCATCTAACCAATCAAAACTTAGAGCATCTCTTTGTATCATTATTAAAGAATTTGCACTTTCTTCTAAATCATCAAATTCTTTTCATAGCAGTATAAAATAACTATATTTTTACTAGCTCTTCATTTTTCTTTGCCTAG
The DNA here is from genome assembly GCA_028749045.1 of Cupressus sempervirens. Lineage (NCBI taxonomy): Eukaryota > Viridiplantae > Streptophyta > Pinopsida > Cupressales > Cupressaceae > Cupressus > Cupressus sempervirens. Next base: position 204,304,037 of record CM053789.1, read on the forward strand.
AACCAGTGGCTAGTTTCACTCATGATGTTTATTATTCTTTCATTAAATAACTCGTCCAACTCCTTTTTCCACTTTTCATTTTTCCTTTATTGTATCAACAGATTCTAAAGCACAAGGAAATAAAGTGAATTTTCCAGCAATATATTGAGAAAAATAGAGTGTTAATCTTTTCTGTAAAGAATCTCTTTTATCATCAAAATTTTCTAGCTTATTTAATAAATCAAAGATTTTCTCAACTTGATGATAAGGCATTTGGACTGTAGATATACATATGATTGTAATATCATTATTCCTCTCCCTCCATTTATGTGCAAGAGGAGTCAATTTATCCTTATCTCTATTCAACTCATCCATGAGGGTTGCAATTCTTATCAAATGATCAAAAGAAGTTGACCATTGTATTTTATCCCTCAAATATATCACACCCTGCTTTAATTTTTCTTCATATAGATTTCTTAATTCTATCTGCAACTCATGTAATTTTGTTTTTTCTTCTTCAAAGTCCTCTACAGTATAGAATTGGGGCCTTTTAGGGGTGTCAAATATTTCAATAATAGGGGTTGATCCAGATCCAACCAATGACTATGAAAGGTATGCAATTGTAGGTGCACTGGATTCTTTGACCTTTCTTTTCCCAAGTATCCTCTTCATTTGAGACATTTTGTTTTCTAGTGACTGTATCTATATACCACTTTCTTCATATGCCTTTAAAACTTCTTCAAACCGAGCATTGAGTTTGGAAAACTTATCTTCTTCCTGTCCAGATACAACACCACCCAATTTTAGCACTTTTGAGGCCATTTCCATTACTTGTTTACTACTTACCTCACTAGCCCTGTATACTATCAATGTACCAGTATGTTCTGCAGTGGGAAACTCATGCATCCTGGTATTTTCTCTCTTATCTATGGACTACAAAACAAGGGCTTGGTGGTCATCACTAAATTTGACTCCGCTATGAGCTTGTAGTACTTGTTCAGTAGTTGTTAGTTGAACATCCTTCTGCTTCCTTACTAAATAAAAAATAATAGCATTTTCTATATCCCATTCTTGCAGAAGGAGGACCCCTGATTATCTAACTATTTTCCTTCCAGCTTTAGGAGTAAACTAGGAAAAATCACTCAAAAACTTTGATTTTACCTCTTCCTTAATAACCAGGCCAGGTTTATTTGGTTGCTTAGCCTTGCTCTTCTCACAGGCTTTCTCAAAATTATTTATATTTAATCTCCATAAAAACTAAGCAAAGGCCCTAGATCTAACAAAATTTTCATCGTTAATAAATCTTTCAGAAGCCTGGGCAACAATTGGGTCAATTTCCTTACCTTGGTAATCAACAATGGTTAGGTCCAAGGAAGGTGTAGGAGGTTCTTGTGGCTCTCCAATATCCAGGTCTATAGAAGTGACAATCACATCCCCTTCTCCTCCCATTTTTCTAAGTTGTTCCCTTAGAGATGCCTCATCATCTATCTGGATTGGAGACTAGCTTGGGGAGTATTGTTCTTTTTTAGAAGAAGAAGACCCATGCTCTAATTTTCATCTTTTTGGAGGGCTGCCTGTAGATGGACTTCTTGATCTTGGTTTCTTATGAGGGGGTGCCTATTGCACATTTTGAACCATGACATAACCTGCCCTTTTCTACAATGTATATTGGCCAGGAGTTACCACATTTCTACTACTCATTCTTCTTTGTATTTTTGCTGCCTTATCTAGGTGTGCCTCAATAAACATAGCTTTCTTTTCATTCATCGTTTGAATTATTATGGAAAAATTATTCATTAATGCCTGTATTTTAGCTCCCCAATATTTCTTATCTTTCAATTGGTCATTCTGGGGGTCAAAAGCATTAATGAATTCTAGGTTTTTGCTGAAAACCATCCATTTCTCTTTCCTTAATTCTTGCTCCTGCAATGTGAAAATATTTTTGATTATATCTTCTGGATAGTAAACCTGATGTACCATATGGGAAGCTCTCACCCTTTCTTTTAATAGGTTATAGAATTCTTCAAGGTCAATGAATCTGGTGTGAGATTCTGCAATGTTATATTTATTCAAAAAAAAATTTAAATGCTTCCACCCCTTTCTAACAAAAACAAAATCATGCACTACAGTAACCATTGGAAAGAAAGTGCCCTTCTTGACCAATTCCCTCTCATCTATAGTACGTATCTTCCATAAGAGCTCAGCTATCCCTATCTTCAAAGGCACATGAAAAGGTAAGACATGAGGTTTTCCTAAGAAATCATAAACTCTTCTTACTGTTGAAACATTGTAGGGAATTATTTCCCCCTAGTTATGACTGACAAGTAGCTCTTTAGCATGGTCCTTGGGTCTGACCAATTCTAATAATACTTATGGGATTCTAGGGCTATCTCCTCTTAAAAGTAGTCTAAGCTTTGATTCAAAATACCTATCAAATCTTACATAACTAGCATCAGTGGCCCCTGAAGTCATGTCCACACTCCACAACTGCACTGGATTCCTTTATCCATCCTTTGTTATTTCTAACACCATACCCTTGGAGAAGAAAGTATATCCTTTCTATAAACATACATGCATCATCAATGAATACCAACAGAATGGTTTTTTTACTTTCCCCTTTTCTATTCCAACCAGACCATTGTGAATCTCATTTGCTAGGAAAGTGGCAAAATCCAGAATCGTATTCATTCCAAATTGAAGGGTTTGAGCGATTAGAAGGACCACAGAACCTAGAATTTGATCACCTTCATCTATCTCGAAGATCTTGCAAAGAGAAAAATACAGTGCTTGAGCTCTCAAATTGAAATGTCTTCTCAATAATGGCTCTAGAGTATTGGATGTGATCAGAGGCAAATTACCAACCTTAGCAGCATGCTCCTGTAGTGGCCCTATTCTCAAGTACATTTATTGTGCATCATATCTAGCTTGCAAATCATCCATATCAATGATTTCATGCACAACATTGTTAGGGTTTAGGTTGAAAACCTCACTGAACAGCTCAGGGCAAACCCTAAAAAGGTTGACCCTCGAATGATTTTTTGCCCATCCCATGATAGGATCATACTTCTTTGCCAGGTCCATCAATAAATCACTATCAAAGAAAACACTGGGGACTATTAATTTTCCAATATCAAATTCCCATACATTTCTCATAGAAGTGTCGAGTTTTCACTCTGAAAACCATTTCTTAAACAACTCCAAACCTCCCATGGAAACCTAGGCATCTCTTATCCAATTAGCTTTGTCATAAAATCCTTCTGACACAACTAATCTAGGGTTTTTTGGAATGAGTTCCCTTCCCTTAGTTATTTCATGCACTGATAAGGGGAATTGTTAAAGAAAATCATCATGCACTAAATGTTTTAAATAATCTTTTTGTCCAGTAAACTCTTTTTGTGGAGGGATTTTTAATGAAGCTTTAGGAAATTCACAATAGCAGATGCTTCAAATTTACTCAAAAAGTCACAGAGCACTTACCCAAAAGAATTTTCACTTCTGCACTATATGATGTCTTCTGCAATTTTACTAGAGTATTAACTGAGAAATTCCATGCCTTAGCTCTGAAATCTTGAATGCCCTAGTGTTCTTTCTGCGCTTTGGTGATTCATTAATGTTGAAATCTATTCGCATAAAGTTATTTTCCATTAGTGACAACACTCATCTTATAGTTTAAACCAAGCATTGGCAATACAATTCAAACTGAGCACTAGCAATAAAGTTCAAATTGAGCATTGGCAACACAGTTCAAACCGAGCACTGGCAACACAGTTCAAACTGAGCACTGGCAACACAGTTCAAACCGAGCATCAAAGACACAGTGTCAACCGAGTGAAGTTGCACTTAGTGTTAACCGAGTGAGGAAGCACTTAGTTTTGACTGAGTGAGGAAGCACTAAGTGTTGACCGAGTAAGGAAACACTCAATGTTGACCGAGTAAGGAAGCACTCAGTGATAACCGAGCTCAGGAGGTTATCAAAGAAGTTAGTTTCTACCGAGTGACACTATATATACCAAGTCACCAATGGTTACTGAGTTCCAGGCAACATTGTATGACTAGTATGAACTAAGCCCCTACCTCTATCGAGTGCATGATGATGCCGAGTAATGTAGTGGATGCTAAGTATCAGAAGGTCATCAAGTCTATCTAAAGAACCTAAGTTCATTTTACCATTTGGTCGACTCAGTTATAATTTGTTTACTTGTGTTTGGCCGACCTTGCATGAATAATTATTGGGATGGTATATATACAATTGATACATTCAAAAAGGATATAAAATATTGCACAAACAAAAGGGTGATATAGATATTTCAAGAAGACATACAAGATATCTGGATGATAGTGCAAATTCATCAGCAGAAAAGAATACTCAACAAGGTCCATCAGGAGCAGAAATGATTTCATCAATCACAAAAGGTGATCTACAATAAAGAACTCAGTCAAATTGTAAGTTGATCTATTGGTTCATCCTAACAAGTGAATCATTTTTGTAAATCCTTCAACAAGGTAGACTTAACCATCTTTATACAAATCTCCTAACAGAGTGCATACTTATAAAGTATGTTTGTAAATCCTCTAACAAGGTGGATCTAGCAATCCTCTGTGCTCCTAATAGGGAAGATCACCATAAGTGATCATTTTAAGCCTTAACCAGCCAACTTCATACTACAGTAATGAAGCTCTGTGGGTATCATCCCCACCCCAGTTTTACTTTCTATTTTGGAATGTTTCTGGGTCACCAAATCTCTGTGCATATATGGTTTTAATGTTTAATAGTTTTTATGTAGTAGGATAAATGAGTAAATGTTGTGTATGGTTGACTTAAAATTTTATTGTTACTAATTCAACCCTCCCCTATCAGTAACCTATTATATCTTTAATATTTCCAACAATTGGTATCAGAGCTTTTTGGTTCTCAGGAAAAAGTTTGACAGCTTGAGCAAAGATCTAAGTTATGGAGATATTCAGATTGGAGAAAGTGATTGAAAATGAAAAGCTAGATCTAGAAGTGGCCATGGTTCAATTCAAAGAAGAAAAGGAGCATCTTTCTCAATCCCTAAAAAGAAGAAAGGAACTTGCAAGACAAATGAATGACCATCACTATGTTGAAGAAAAGATTGAAAATTTGTTACCATCAAGTAGTTCAAAAGAAGCTGACAAGGCAATCAAAGAACTTATAGAAAAGAATGGATCTCTGCAAGAAGAGGTAAGAAAGCTCAAAAGAGAACAAGAAGTCCAATCCATCAGGTTATGTGAAGTTTTGGAATAGAGAAACAAAGCAAATGAATACTTAGAGGTAAGGAATAATCTATCCCTTTAGCATGAAGATCTTATAGGACAACTATCTAATGCAAATGAAGAAATCATGATTATAAGATCTGAAAATGAAAGTTTGAGAAATGATTTAATCACTAAAAGACAAATCAATGTAAGTTTGCATAGTGATCTAAGAGCTGAGAGACAAATCAACGAAAGCTTGGAAAATGACCTAATCTCTGAAAGGCAAGTCAATGAAAGAATGATGAAATCCCAAGCAGATATGAATCAATTGAATTTGCAAAATGAACAGGATCTTCCTAGACAAAAGGTAAAGCTGGTCTTGGATACAATGAAGAAGGTGAATCTTCAAAACAAAATACCCAAAAGAATAAAAAATCCACTTGTAATCACTGTGGAAAGTTAGGTCATACATCAAACAAATGCTGGAGCAATGGAAAAGCAAAATTCAATGGTAAATGCTTCAATTGCAATCAGCATGGTCACAAAGAAAATGAGTGCAAAAAAAAACCAAAATTTGAAGGCAACTATCACAAATGCAATAAACATGGTCACAAGGCATTCCAATGTAGATCCAAATCATTCAATCCAGCTGAACAACTTGTGAAAGCCATATTTGGATGGGACTAAAACACCTGGTGTAGATGTCACTATTGTGGAGAATATGGACATACTGGCATAAATTGTGCAAGACATCACCTAAGGAAGAAGGACAGTACTGTAGCGTGCTATATATGTACAGAACTTGGTCATATTGTCAGAAATTGTATGAACATAGAAAGAATTGAAGATGAAAAGAAAATGAAAGCAGACAACATCTGGAAGCAAATGAAGCAACAATGGATTCCTAAATCTACTAAACAACATAAGTCAAGTAATGGCAATGTCACTCAAGAAATGAGTGACTCCATCATTTCCAGTTAATATTCATAAAAGAAAGTATCGAACTGCATCCTCCAAGAATCATCCTAAGCAGTTCCAAAGGAAGGAGAATGATTAGATCAGTATGTCGATACACTTTGATCCCAAATCAGTTCAAGACTCAACCAAGTTCGTTCGGGTGCAACAAAGTTTCACTCACCGAGTTGTATCTACCAAGCAAGTTCGGTTCATGACCTTACCGAGTTAGGTTGGTACATCAATATTTTTTTTTGATCGTCGAGTTGATAGTATCTATTGAGCAAGTGGATGATAGCCTGTCATTTCATCTACCATTGTACCGAGCTTTTATGATGAATGTTTCATCAAAAAGGGCAAAATTTGATCTCATTCTTCACTATGAACTTTGAGCTAAGTTATCTTCTGCGATTCCAGAGCAAGCTTAAAGCAATTTCAAGCAACTTTTTAAACAGGAGTGAAGAATCTATTTAGAATTTCTCTTCACCTATCAAGAAGAAATGGCATCTAGAAGTAGTAGCTTCGAGACAAAAAGAGGCTCAAAAATGCTGGTTAAAGGTGTGGAATGGAAGGCGCCGAAATTCAAACTAGCACCAGCAATTGCAGAATCACTCAACCCTAATGGTGCTTAGTCTTGAATTCCTTTGAAGGTACTCCTTATAAATGACATTCGCTCTCATTTCAAATTTTCCATTCAAGAGCTTGGAAACCTAGAAATTGATAATGCCCTAGGTGAAATGAGCATAGATGGGAATTTGAAACCAAAGCATAAGCATCTTGAAACAAAAGGGTTAACCCACATTTCACATTTGCCAAGAAATTTTCAAATTAAATGGGTTAGGTATGTACTCAGCTGGGTTCACAATGGGCAATTGTGGTTAGAGCAACTAGTGCTTATCACAAAGAAAATGATTAAAAAAATTACTAGCCTTCCCATATTGAGAAAAGCTAAAACTACCAAAACCCTAGGTCGGGAAGAATTGCAAAGGCTAACCTAGGCAGAATGGGATGGTAGAGGACTTAAGCTCAGTACAGTAACTGACACTGAATTGAGATTTGGTATTCACATCATTGCTCATAAAATTTATAGTTCTAGCCGACCAAATAGTGTACCTTGTGAAGCAATAGATTTAGCATATAAGATAGTAAAGAAGAATGTTGAATTTGATCTGTCTGAATTTCTTTTGTCTCAATTTAATAAAAATATGGAAAGCATAAGGACTTCAAAGAACAATTCTTGCAAATTCAGTTCACTTTTGATCTGTTTATTTTTCTATGTTCAAAAGTCTTTTCCATCAAAAGGATCAGTAGTATGGAAAAAGGATATTCCCATTCTCTATCAAATAAATGAGTTTATAGCAGAGTTAGGTGAAAATTTTGAAAGTGTTTTGGATAATTACTTTGAAGATTTTAAGGAAAGAATGAACAATAGGTTTTGGATTCCACCAAAAATGGTTGAGGAATATAAAGAAGATGTATGCTTTATGGTAGATTGTGACAAGGTATACATACAGGAAGTTAGGCCCCGAGTTGCATGGGTGAAACCACTTCCTTATAAGGTTAATATTGATGAAACCAAAGACATCATAGAAGCATTGGTGAATGAACTAGTAGATCCAAAGCAACTAGTTTTTGGAACATTTGATGAAGCTAAAGCCAAAATTGAGCTTTTAATCAAAATCCCTTAGGTCATTAGCAAAGGAAAGAGGAAGATTGCAAAGTTAAAAATAGAATTTGGTCCTCTAATGATTACTGAAGGGAAAGGAGAAGATGATGAAGAAGAAGAGGAAACGGAGTCAAAAAAAGAAGAGGAGCCTCAATGGAAGAAAGGTAAGGTGATTATCACCAAACCTAAAATGCAAGCCACTGTAGTCTTCTCCAGAAGAACAAGATAGGGGAAGAAGGAACCTGTATTTGTCAAGCCTCCACTCACATTTGAGGCAAGGTTGAAGCAATTAGAAGAAGGTACTAGCTTCACAAACTTCAAAGCATTGAAGTTTGAGACAAGAACATAATAGGAGAAAATGTAGATTGAAGAATTGGTTTTGAATAAAATGGGAAGATGGAAATACTCTCCTGAAGAGATTGCCTCTCAGATCCCTAAATAACTACTAGAGAGATTGCAACCAAAACTATCAAAGATATCTTTGAACAAACCCTAAAATATCTCCTCCCGAGTCTCACTCATGTAGAAGTAAAGAAATCATTGAAAGATCAAGAAGGTAATATGATGATTAGATTTCACACTTGTTTGATACTTATAAAAGACATTGAGCATGTTGTCAATGATGCAACAAACATGTGGAAACATATCTATCATCTACATAAACCTAGTGAGGATATTGTTGAAATCAAGGACAATGATAGCAGTGATGATGATATTGAAGATGTTCCAGGGGATCTACACTCAATGATGATAAATGTTGAGGAAGAATTCAAGGAAGATGAAATGGAGGAAGAAGTAGCTAATCAAGCTAAGGAGGAAGATGATCCTGTAAAAATTGCAGCCAAAGTTATTGCATCTCTTCCTCACTCTGCACATAAAGAAGCTACATCAACTATGGAGATAGCCTCTACTAGTGAGATTGTGTGCACAACAGCTTCATCAATTGCTCAATCTTCACCTGTCTCCTCTCAGCTCTAGGCACCATCTATGCAAGTGTATACCACTTCATTAACTGAGTTGTAGCCATCTTCATTGACCAAGGCATCATCAGCTACAACAGTAAGTTCATCAAGCATATCAACTCCTACTGCAGAGTGTTCAGTAAGTATACCCACTAGTACTTCAATTTTGACAACCTCATCTACTCCAATTTTTACATTTGTTAGTTCTCCCATACCAACCTGTACATCAATCTTGGGAAGAACATCAATTTTTGATACTGTTAGCACTTCTCTCAGTTTTCCTCTAGCTAGTCCTATTCCAATTTTGTCAGCTAGTCCAGCCTCATCAACTATTGTTTCAGTCTCAAAGGGAAAAGGTGAAGACACTGCAGAAAGAGCAAAAAGATACATGATTTCCAGCAAGGCAGTGGATGAGGAAATAGACTTGGATAAGGACATTATCATTCCTAGGATAGATCTAGATAATGCATCAATTGATGAAATGAGAATGGTCAGTCAGCTATTAGATCAGAAGGCAAGGCAAAAACAATTGAGGCATGAGAGAGACCAGGAATATAGTATTATTGAAAGTGTTAAGAATATTCTAACAGAGGCTATAGGTGTTGACGTAGATTCTACTCAACACATTTTGAATCAGTTAGAAGAGGCTATATATAAATTCAATGAGGATACCTCCGGCCAAGAAAAATTAATTGAAAAAGTAGAGAAGAAATTTGACAATAAGGTGCTTGAGCACGTTGCTCAACATATTGCATTAAAATAGGTAGAACTGTCTACAATTTTGAGTAATTTTGAACATTCTTTTAATAATGTAACTTCACTTTTTAGAAAACTTTGTGATGTTACCGAATATACTAAGGAAATCAAAGAAAAGTTGAATAAAATTGATGAGGATATGAAGGTCAGTGCACAAATGTTGCAGCTTGACCATAGTTCAAGTTCATCCCATCATCTCAGAATAAGATTTTTGTCAGAAAAACAAGCAAAATTGTTGAGAGAGGAAGCAAGAATCAGGTGTACTCTGATTGACATCCAAAATATGATCCTTCCTGTCATGAACACAATGCAAAAGCACATTGCCCATTCCAAAACATTGATTCATGACAAAAACTTCTCAATTGCAGATCATATGATTGAACTTTCTACAGAAGTTCAAATAACACTCTCCACCAGCAAAATTTTGCAAGAAAATTGGGATAAGACATTGGCTCTTATTCTCAAGGTACATTATGAGTTTATCTCCCATTTTGGACTCTCTGTGTAAATATATATTGTTTAATTTGGCATTATTGTCAAAAAGGGAGAGATAGCACACTCTTGGAGATAAAATTGTGCAAATATGTGTAATAACTTGTAAATAGTGTGCATATTGTATGGGGGAGATACATGTAAGAAAGATATGTGTAATAAGACTTGCAAAGATCAATTTTGAAAATTTAGAACTGTATGTCTATTTTTGAACATAATTGTTTTTGTCACTAATGCTAAAGGGGGAGATTGTTGGCATAAAGTTATTTTCAATTAGTGACAACACTCATCTTACAGTTCAAACTGAGCACTGGCAATACAGTTCAAATTGAGCACTGGCAATACAGTTCAAACCGAGCACTGGCAATACAGTTCAAATCGAGCACTAGCAATATAGTTCAAACCGAGCACTGGCAACACAGTTCAAACCGAGCACTGGCAACACAGTTCAAACCGAGCATCAAAGACACAGTGTCAATCGAGTGAAGTTACACTTAGTGTTAACCGAGTGAGGAAGCACTTAGTGTTGACTGAGCGAGGAAGCACTCAGTGTTGACTGAGTAAGGAAACGCTCAGTTTTGACTGAGTAAGGAAGCACTCAGTGATAACTGAGCTTAGGAGGTTATCAAAGAAGTTAGTTTCTACCGAGTGACACTATATCTACCGAGTCACCAATGGTTACCGAGTTCCAGGCAACGTTGTATGACTAGTATGAATCGAGCCCCTACCTCTACCGAGTGCATGATGATGCCAAGTAACATAGTGGATGCCGAGTATCAGAAGGTCATCAAGTCTATCTGAAGAACCCAAGTTCATTTTACCATTTGGCTGACTTAGTTATATTTTATTTACTTGTGTTTGGCCGACCTTGCATGAATAATTATTGGGATGGTATATATACAATTGACACATTCAAAAAGGATATAGAATATTACACAAACAAAAGGGTGATATAGATATTTCAAGAAGACATACAAGATATCTGGATGATATTGCGAATTCATCAGCAGAAAAGAATACTTAGCAAGGTCCATCAGGAGCAGAAATGATTTCATCAATCAAAAAAGGTGATCTACAATAAAGAACTCAGTCAAATTGTAAGTTGATCTGTTGGTTCATCCTAATAGGTGACTCATTTTTGTAAATCGTTTAACAGGGTAGACTTAACCATCTTTATACAAATCTCCTAACAGAGTGCATACTTATAAAGTATGTTTGTAAATCCTCTAACAAGGTGGATCTAGCAATCGTCTGTGCTCCTAACAAGGTAGATCACTAAAGTAATCATTGTAAGCCTTAATCGGCCAACTTCATACTGTAGTAACGAAGCTCTATGGGTATCATCCCTACCCCAATTCTACTTTCTATTTTGGAAGGTTTCTAGGTCACCAAATCTCTATGCATATATGGTTTTAATGTTTAACAGTTTTTATGTAGCAGGATAGATGAGTAAATGTTGTGTATGGTTGACTTAAAATTTTATTGTTACTGATTCACCCCTCCCCTCTCAGTAACCTATTATATCTTGAATATTTCCAAAAAAATCATGGTTTCTTTTAATGAATTAAAACCACATGCAAAAGGTCTGAATCACATTTACTCTCAGTAACCGTTGCTTGCAATTTGCATCAAATTTGAATCCCATCCGTAGATTTTATCAGATCGCATGGTCCTGATTTAAAAATAAAAAGCTTTACGGCCTTTTAGAAAAATGCTACATGTCACCATTGTGCTTCCTTGCATCACTTAAAAACCTACATCTTTATAATGCGGGGATGTGCTAACCGTCAATCAAGACAAGATCAACGATTAGAATAATCCATTTTGTATTAATGACTATCTAGCTAAATTGACCAATAGGAAACTGCCATATTAGCTCATAATGTCTGATAACATTCCACGCTAGCAAATCTCGTATCTTCTTCTGAGCAAGCAATTGTTTGACATCATCATGGACACGTGTCACAAATGCGCTTCCTTGCATTACTTAAAAACCTACATCTTTATAATGCAGGGATGCACCAACCGTTGATCAAGACAAGATCAATGGTGATAAGATTTCACGTTCACTCAACAACCAAAAATCCTTTTGTGCACACCTAGTAGTACATGTCATCAATCGTTTGCAATGTAGCACATTGAAATAAAAATACCCGACCCCACTTTGCCACGCATTGCAAATGCACTTCCCCACATTACTTAAAAACCTTCATCTTCATTATGTGAGGATGCACCAACTATTGATCAAGACAAGATCAACAGTGATACTACTTGGTAATTAACTTCATAGCTCTGCCGACGAATCCACCAATGATATCACGGGAAAAACAAAACGTGTGCAAAAGTACTAAAAAATTTGCAAAAGTTCCTGACAAATTTGACATACAAGAGCTTTTGCGGTGTACTAGATCTCATAAAACATCAGGGGCTACATGTCGCAAATGCACTTCCCCACATTGCTTAAAGACCTACAACTCTATAATGCGAGGATGCGTTGACCCTTGATCTCTGATAGATCGACGGTGATTGAGAAACACTTCAACTGGGCATCCTTTCAACAGAATATCACAATTAAAGGTACATGAAAGGTTTACCAAAGGCATTTTGATGTAAATAAAACATTAGGATAAAAATCCTCGCCAAAATACTTGAAGAAAATACCTTTTTTGGAAATTTGAAAATGAGGGCACCACAAAACAAAGGCATAATGTTTTTTTTTGATGCACTTAGGGCCTTTTCATTGATAATTTGAGAGGCAAACCCTAAGAAATTAAGAGGAAGAAACAACCCATAGAATAGGGCATAACTAGCGTAATCAAACAATTTTTAGGACATCAAAAAATAAAACCCTAATCTGCAATAAACAAAGACTTAACTAATTTTTCACTCAAATATCAAAAATATTCTATACTATGAAAAATCACACCAATAGAGTCCTTCTTAGGAGTTGTGTCAACCCTATTAGGAGTTGTAGTAGAATGTATACAAGAAGAGCCCACTACACAAACATGCAATTTCAACTACAAGAAGAGCTCATTGCTCAAAGAAATAATTTACTATTATCTTCTTCTTTCTTTTATCTTGTCAAATAGACCAACCATTGTCAAACCTTTTAGACTAGGTCACAAACCTTAGATCTAAATACCAAACCTTAGATCACTCAGCAAAACCTCAGCAATGAAGTATACTTCAGTTCTGCACTGCTTTGCTCAACTTCACATTCCACACTCTCTATTGCTTGTCATTAATTGTCCTTCTCAATTAATTATTATAGGACCACATTAAGAACATGTTACACTTAGCGATAACATTAATCTTCCACCTTTTAACTTGAATAACTTTTTGTACACAAAAGAATATGATGAATGAGCTTAGCCATGTCATTCTCAACATGTCTTATTCATGTCCTCAACCTTGATTCTCAAGATATCAACTCTACTAAAAGATATAACAATTTTACTAGAACATGCCTCTATAAACTCTATCTTAGAAAAACCATCATCAAAACTCACATAACTTTTCCTAGACTTATCCTTTCTTCTTCCAACATTAATTGCATATAATAGATACAAAGATGCATCTCCCATAGCCTCAAGTGGTTATAATACTCAACTAGCCATCTGTACCAACTTCATCTTTCTGCTATTCTTCTATTAGATACCATATAAAACTACTATGTTGCCATCAATGACAAACTTAGCCCTGAATGTAACATATCATCATGGTAGCATATCTACAATACTCCTCCATATTCAATAAAGACACAAACAAGATCCCTTATGAGCTATGGTTTAGTCACTCAGCTATAATTAAGTATTTTATATTTTTTGAGAGAAAGTGTTATATCAAAAGAGATGATGATATTGGTAAGTTTAATGCTAGAAGTGATGAAGGCATGTTTCTTGGTTACTCATTGAAAAGAAAGACTTATAGCTACTATAATTAGAGAAGTAAGACTATTATGGAAAGTGCAAATGTGAGAATTGATGAGAAATTTAGAATACAAGAGAGAATAGTTGATTACAATTCGGATGATGATGTTGTTACTAACCCAATGAATGATGAGCTATTTCTTGAGAAAAATAATGATTTGAAGAATGAAGGAGAGCCAAGGTAGGAACAAAGCCCTAAACCTTTAGTAGAGAAAATATTTGAGATAGAAACTCCCCTTTTAGGAAAGAATATGATAAAGAAACACCCATCTGAATAGATCATCAGAAGAAAAGATAAAGGAGTGATGACACGAAATAGAGTCAATGAAGAACTATGCTTGATATCTCAAGTTGATCCTAAGAATGCAAACGAAGCATGCAAAGATGATTGCTAGAAACAAGCTATGCAAGAGGAATTAGATCAGATAAAAAAGAATGAAACATGGGAATTGGTCCCTAGACTAGTAGACAAGAATGTAATAGGAACCAAATGGGTATTCAAGAACAAGATGAATAAGCATAGAGAAGTTGTATGAAACAAATCAAGATGTTAGAAATATAGATGGAGTAACTAAGAGGGGGAGGGGTGAATTAGCTACCACAAAAATATATCCATAGATCCCTTAGATGTCAGATAAAATTAATTACTACTATCACTCGGTAAACAGACAAAAATTGTTGTAACTTGGTAGATGCAGTGTATGTTATATGATAATAGATCTTAAACATTCATATTGATTAACATGTAAGCATAAAAGAAATAACATGAACACATAAGACACCAAATTTAACATGGAAACCCAATATGGGAAAAACCACTAAGTAACTAGCTCCTAATTTTCACTCTTCTGAAGTGAGCCCTGTTAAGAGCCAACCTGGTTAAAGGTTACAAAACACACTATTAGGTGTGACCTTGTAAGAGGATTTAGTCACCTTGTTAGGAGTGGCCTCGCAAGAGGTCTTTAGAACAATTTAATAGAACTATCACCTTGTTAGAGGATTAACAACTAGCTATTAAACCAACTTTGCTAAGAAATTTTGGAATCACTGCTACAATGGTAAGAAAGTAATAATGAAATTACCTAAATGAGATGCAATTGAATTGCTAATTATAGATCTCTATTCTACTTCACACTAGACCCTTCCTGATCAAATATAACTTTGCTATTCATCAAGGATATCTAACCATCCTTCAAATTCACTCACACTTTCCTTCTCAAACAATCAATACACTTGCATACTCGCTCATACACTTTAGAATCTCAACTTGACCTTTCATATATACCATTCAAATTATCAACTCATCTACATTACAAGTTACAATTACCAATAAATATTACCACAGTCAGCTAGAATCAATACTTGAAATAATTAAACTTCATTTCTCAATTCAACAAAATCCTTCATTGGCTAACCTTTCTTAGTAAACACTGATCTTGAAATGATTTTCTGTCTTAGCCAAAAGAAGCTTGGTTAACACTAAAAACTTGTAAAAACCTTTGGAAACTAAGTGAACTCAGTGAACACTAACTTCTGACTAACATTCCTTCAATAAATATGACAGCTTGGTTAACACTATTTCCTGCCACAATTTCCTTCAACACCCGAGTGAGCTCAGTAGACACTATCTATGCAGAGTAATTTCTAGAAATGCTCAGTAGACACAGAAAATTGCCTTGCTAACCAAGTGAGCTTGGTAAGCACTAACTAATAACTGATATGACATTTGTGTAACATCAAAGACAACACAAAATTAGACAATTCTATCCAACAATCTCCCTCTTTAGCATTGATGGCAACACAACATGTCATAGCACAATGAAATTTGAAAAAAAAAAAAAGAATTTCTCTAATAGAAAGTTTCTCCCTCTTAGATTTTATGTCACAAACTTCTCTAATTGAGTAATCTCCATCTATGAAGGAATTACATAGCTTCTTCTTCAAAATAGTAAACTCTCCCTCAAACAAATTTCAAAAAGATATAACAATAAAATCTCCCTCTTTGACAACACATGCCAAAGAAAATACATACCAAATGAGTATGAATGTACCTTGACTACTGATTCATATGCAATGTTCTCTTGACTATGTTGCATCAACTGATAGATCTTCAACTTGGTTCCTATTGATGCATCACTAAAACATTATTTTAGTGAGCTTCAGATAGGGGGATGACCCCTTATTTACCTCTTAGATACAAAAATGCATCCTTAGGTAATGGCTTGGTAAATATGTCTACATTTTTTTCTTTTGTATGGACATATTCCAATCTGATTCCCTTGTCCTACACCAATTCTCTAATAAGGTGATATTTTATAGCAATGTGCTTTGTTTTGTAATGCATCACTAGATTCTTTGATATGTTGATTGCACTTGTATTATCACAAAACATAACAACGGTTTCTTTGATCTCGACATTTATGCCTTCCAACAACTATTTAAACCAAACAATATTAGAATAGTTTACTATTGCTACAACATATTTTGCTTCAGCTATGGATTGGAATGTGCAATTTTTCTTTTTGCTTGTCCAAGATACCAACTTTTTGGCAGGAAAGAATTCTCCACTACTTTTACTCTTTCTATCATCAATTTTTCCTCCCAATTAGCATCATTAAACACTTATAAGTCCATATTTCCTCCAAGTTTATACCATAAGCCATAATATTTAGTGCCTTCAAAGTATCTCAAGATTTGTTTGATTGCCATCATATGATTTTCTCAATGTTTTTCCAAGAATCTTGTCATTATACCAATTTCAAGAGAAATATTAGGCCTTTTATGAACTATATATTGTAATTTGCCAATCATTGATCTAAATAAGGTCTGATCTACCTCTTTTGAGTCATTCTCTTTGGTAAGCTTTAGTCCAGTTAACATGGGGATTCCAACTAGTTTTGAATCTTCCATATTGAACTTCTTGAGTATCTCCTTGATATACTTAGACTAAGTGATGTAGATAACATTCTTGCTCTATTGTATCTAAAGACCAATAAAGAACTTAATATCACCAAACATAGACATTTCAAACTCTTTTTTCATTTTCTCTAAAAATTCTTTGCATAGATCATCATTTAGTGTAAATAAATTATCATCCACAAATATTTCTTCCAAACAATCTTGTTATCTAGTCCTTCCTTGATGTATAAACTACTATTATCATTAGTTCTCTAGAAACCAATCTGAATAATGTAGTTATGCAATCTTTCATACCATGGTCTAGGGGCTTGTTTTAGACCATACAATGCTTTGTGTAATTTGTAGATCATGTGCCTTTTGTCTAGATCAACAAAACCTTTAAGTTGTTCAATGTAGACTTCTTCATCAAAAATACCATTGAAAAATATAGATTTAACATCCATCTGATATACCTTAAATCCTTTATGTGCCACATATGCAAGTAAGGTTTTGACACCTTCCAATTTTGCAATAGGAGCAAAAGTCTCACCATAATCAATTCCTTTTTCTTGAGATTATCCTCTACGAACCAATATAACTTTATTTCTTGATACCTTACCATCTTCATTCAACCTATTCCTGAATACCCATTTTGTTCCAATCACATTTTTATCTTTAGGCCTAAGTACAAGAGTCTAGGTTATGTTATTCTCTATTTTATCTATCTCTTCATTCATAGCTTGAAACCAACTTTCATTTTCCAATGCATCTTTGATATTTCTAAGTTCAAAATCAGCAAGTAAACATGTACCTTTTCACTTACTTCTTGTCATAGTACCCTTTTATTTGTCTCCAATAATTTGATCTAGTGCATGATGCCTCCTGACATACTTGGCCAATACTAGTTCTTTGCCTTTTGAATGAATTGTATTGCAATCCTCTTGAACTTCAACTTCAAGTTTTGATTACTCAAATTCAGTAGGCATTGGCTTGGTAGCTTCAAAATGTGTCTTAGGTCCTTGTGACTTGGATTGAACTTCTTGCAACTCGGTGATGGAGGAAGACCTAGGAGTAAAAGTCTCCTAATTGAAAGATGTGTCTAGTAATGTATCAAGTTCAATGTAAAAAAATCTCCTATAATCCTTTAGTTCCTTTTTGCTTTCTTCTTCAGTCCTTTTTACAAACTCATCAATTCTCACATGTGCACTTTCTATGATTTTATGAGTAGACAAATTCAAACATCTATATGTCTTACTTTTGCAAGAATATCCTAAAAATATACCTTCATCACCCTTCACATTAAATTTTCCTTTTCTAGATTCTTTCAAGATATAACATTTACTTCCAAATACTTTCAGGTAACTTACATTGGGTTTATAGCCTTACCATAACTCATAAGGAGTTTTAAATGAGTCCTTCTTCCACTCCACTCTATTTAAGGTATGAACTATAGTGTTGATAGCTTCTTTCCAATATTTGATAGCAATTTATTTTTTAATCATTAGAGTCCTTGCACAATTCATCATAGATCTATTCCTTCTTTTAGCTATTCCATTCTTCTCGAGAGTTCCAAACTTTTGATTCCTCTTTCAATGCAAAAGTTATTGAATTCATTGGAAATGAATTCACCACCTCTATCTAACGTTAAACATTTCAATCTTTTCCCCTTTTCTTTCTCCACTCCTGCCAAATACCATTTGAATTTCTCAAATGCTTTTGACTTCTCTCAGATACATAATAGTCATCATTCTAGAGTAGTCATCAACAAAAAGAATGAAGAACTTTTCTCCACTATAGCTCTCAATTCCAATAGGTCCATACAAATCAATATGCACAATTTCGAAGATATCTTTAGACTGATAGTTTTTACTTTTAAAGCTAGTCTTTCCCATTTTTCCAATCTAACAATTCTTGCATAGACCAACATCAGATTTCTTCAAACTAGGAATGCCTCTTACTTCACTGAATTTTCTTATTTTCACCATGTTATCAAAATTTACATGACATAACCTTCTATGCCATAACCAAATTTCTTCAACTTGAACAATGAAACATGAGCACTAACCAAGATCAAGATAAAATAGTTTACCTTTTGTTTGTTTTCTTAATCCAATCAATTTTCCTTTGTCATCCACTAGTCTTGCCTTGCCATGCATGAATTCCACCTTGAATCCAATGTTGATTAGCTATGCCACACTCAATAGATTATGTTTTAGTCCTTCAACCCAATAGGCATTATCACATACAAATTCTTTGGTTAATGAGATTCATCCTCTCCCTTTTATGCAACAAGGTTCATTATTTCCAAACCTTACACTACCACCATCATAGTCTTCAAAGTGTTCAAACTTTGCTTTGTCACCAATCATATGATGTGAACATTCACTGTCTATGATCCATGTATCATTTTTTCTCACATGAGAGATAAGTGTCATCTTATCTCCTTCATCATCATCAAATTCATCTTTCATAGCAATGTAAACTATTTCATCTTCACTATTATCAGAATCCTTAGCCATAAAACATGTCTTCTTACCTTTATCCTTCAATGCTTTGAAATCCTTCCTGCCATTGCACTTGTGACCTTTCTTCTCATCCTTGCTTTGTTTGTTTAGGCACCTAGCTACAATATGACCAATTTCTTTACATGAAAAAAATATTAGGGGAACTTTACGTTTGTATTTTCCTCTACCTCTATAATATTTCCTTACAAGTAGAGCCTCAATAGCTTCAAGATCACTGTCAGAACTTTCCTCTAATTCTTCTTCACTTTCTAACTAAGTGTCCTTTATTTTCTTGTCTTCTTCTTTAAGTGAAAGCTTAGCCTCAAATGAAAATTCAATATTCTTGGAATCTAGAACATAATTGTCATAGTTATCTAGCTCAAAGGCTATCCATCTTCCGAATAAGGTATCCAAAATTGTCTTATGATTTGTCTCACACCTTCTTTCTTGAATTGAAAATACTCTAATCACATAAATGGGAAGCAATGTTCTAAGAACTTTACTTGCAATTTTTTCTTCCTTGATTTCTCCTCCAAAAGATTTGAATGCACTGATACTTGCTTTGATCCTTTCAACATATTTGGCAATGTTTTCATCCTCTCTCATTCTCATCTGATCAAATTGTCCTCTAAGGCTTTTTTCTTTGGCTCTCCTCACATTTTCATCACCACCATAGATGTATTTTAGTGTGTTCCACATTTCAAAGGTGGTTTTACAATGCTTGATATCATCAAATTCCTCATAGCTTAGAGCATATGCCATGTCTATCATCATGGTGTTATGAGTCTTTTTCTCAGCAATGTCACCAACATATAATGTAGCAGAAGGAATTGTGTATTCTTCATCAAGGTATTTCAATCTTGAATCACCAATGGTAGCTAGATGAAGTCTCATGAGACCCTACCATGCTAAAAAGTTATCTTTGTTAAGCCTTGGAATTTCCCTTTTGTAAGACATTCTGATCTTTAGCTTAGGTCCTTGAAACCTTTCCCACAAGCACCAAAAGCTTTGATACCGATTGTTGGAAATATAGATGGAGTAATTGAGAGGGGGTGGGGTGAATCAGTTACTATAAAAATATATCCATAGATCCCTTAGATGTCATATAAAACTAATTACTTTTGTCACTCAGTAAACATACAAGAATTGTTGTAACTTGGTAGATGTAGTGTATGTTATACTTTAACAGATCTTAAACATTCACAATGATTAACATGCAAGCATAAAAGAAATAACATGAACACATGAGACACTAGATTTAACATGGAAACCCAATATGGGAAAAACCACAAAGTAACTAGCTACCGATTGTCACTCTTCTAATGTGATCCCTGTTAGGAGTCAACCTAGTTAAAGGTTACAAAACACGTTGTTAGGTGTGACCTTATTAGAGGATTTAATCACCCTATTAAGAGTGGCCTTGCAAGAGTTCTTTAGAACAATTAAATAGAACTACCACCTTGTTAGAGAATTTACAACTAGCTGTTAAACCAACTCTAGTAAGAGATTTTGGAATCACTACTACAATGGCAAGAAAATAGCAATCAAATGACCTAAATAAGATGCAACTAAATTGCTGATTATAGATCTTTTTTATGCTTCATGCTAGACCCTTCCTAATCAAATATAACTTTTTTTTTTCCTCAAGGATATCTTACCATCAAATTTTCTCACACTTTCTTTCTCAAACAATCAATACGCTTGCATACTGGCTCATACACTTTAGAATCTCAACTTAACCTTCCATATATACCATTCATATTATCAAGTCGGCTCAATTACAAGTTACAATTACCAATAAAAATTACCACACTATGCTAGAATCAATACTTGAAATAATTAAACTTCATTTCTCAATTCAAAAAAATCCTTCATTGGCTGACTCTGCATAGTAAACACCAATTCTGAAATGATTTCCTGTGTTAACCAATAGAAGCTTGGTTAACACTGCAAATTTGCAAAATCCTTTGGAAACTGAGTGAACTTGGTGAACACCAACTTTTGACTAACTTTCCTTCATTAAACATGAGAGATCAGTTAACATTGCTTACTACCATGATTTCCCTTTATGCCCGAGTGAGCTTGGTAGATATTATCTATGTAGAGTAATTTCTAGGAATGCTCAGTAGACACAAAAAATTGCCTTGCTGACCAAGTGAGCTTGGTAAACACTGAATAATAACTGATATGACATTTTTGTAACATCAAATATAACACACAATTAGACAATTATATCCAACACAAGATTGGTATGTAAAGGTTACTCATAGCAAGTAGGAGTAGATTATGATGAAACCTATGCTCTAATGACTAGAATAGAAGCAATAAGATTATTCTTAGCATATGCAACACAAAATAAATTCAAATTATATTAGATGGATTGCAAGTCAATATTTTTAAATGAAGAACTTTAAGAAGAAGTGTACATTGAGAAGCCTAAAGGATGTCCATTGACAAATGACAAGGACATAGTATGTAGACTAAGGAAAGCATTGCATAGATTAAAGCAAGCACCAAGAACCTAGTATGTGAGGTTGGAAAAGCATTTGAAAAAGATTGGATGTAGCAAAGGTATGGCAGATAGTAATTTATAATAGAAATAAATTGATGATGGTTTGATGATTTTGGTAATTTTTGTTCATCATTTCATATTTGGAGGAAATGATGTAGAAAGTGAGAATTTTACAAAAGAGATGAAGAAAGGATTTGAAATGAGTATGATAGGAGAGATGAA
The DNA here is from genome assembly GCA_028749045.1 of Cupressus sempervirens. Classification (NCBI taxonomy): domain Eukaryota; kingdom Viridiplantae; phylum Streptophyta; class Pinopsida; order Cupressales; family Cupressaceae; genus Cupressus; species Cupressus sempervirens. The sequence continues at coordinate 204,326,131 of CM053789.1, forward strand.
ATATTTTATAGGATTGTAGATTGTATAGAATAAAGAAGGAATCTTTATTTCTTAGACTAAGTACTTAAAGGACTTACTAAAATGTTTTGGTTTGGAAACATGCAAACCTGTTGGAACACCTATGGTAATTAGACACAATTTATCTACCCACAACTAGATATTATTAATTACTTTACCACATGCATAAGAAAGTAAACCAATAGTGTTGAATAGTATAAACAACCATACACAAAGAGAGATCATAACACCATATTTTTTTAACTAGGGAAACCTTGGCCAAGGTAAAACCTCAGTGGGGATGAAACCCACAAGATGATTCACTATAATAAGGATAAAGATTGTTAAGGATACTGACCCTGTTAGGAATCAATGAAGTAGGTATAATGTCTTGAGTCCCTATTAGGAGGCTAGGACTTGTTAGAAGCCTCAACCCTATTAGGAGTTTCTTCAATCCTATTAGGAGTTGGTGGATCATATACAAATGTGTGCAAGTAGAGCCCACTACCCTAACATGCAACTATAAAATGAGATCTTTAGGAAATAAGTATACATAAAGTTTTGAGATACTTGTACTTTGCAAATATTCTAATTGAGAATTCTTCATACAAGAGTGATTGTGCACAACTTAATTTGCATTACATTAAGCATAACAATTCTTTGCATCATATATCACAAAGTTGCATTCACTTGTTACTCTGATTTCACAAGATCATATTGACTTTGCAATAACTAATCACATATCAATATCATCATATCTCTCTCTTCTCCTTTTTTTTCACTTTAACTTTTCAATAAGGGTTCTTTACTTATATAAAACATGTTAATAAATTCTTCCATAGTTAGCTCACATAACATCATTAGAGTTAGCTCAAAAAGGAATTATAACTTAAAACAATAAAACAAGTTGTTCAACACATTCTGTTGATATGCTGTATTCTATGTTGTGTCATCATTGCATCATTAATTCCTTCATAACTCAAACTAGGTTTAGTGTATGGACATGTACAATATTATACATGATCATTATGATGTCATGCAGCTTTGGTTAATTGTGAAAGAGAATATTTTAAGGGAATATTTTGTTCTCATCAAAATTGTCCTGTGGTTGTAATACTATATGATACTTAGACATTTTTTTCTTGCAAATGAATAGGGCTAATCTACAAAACAAATATGTTGCCATAAATGACAACCATGACTTACCTTATCTAATTGATTAGACATATTTCCAACAATCTCCCCCTTTGGCATTGATGGCAACATTTTGGGAAAACTAGCTAAGTCAAAAACATTTTATCATACCAATCAAAATAAATAACCATAACATAAATAAAAACATTATTATTTATGTTATCAAAGAGGTTAAATTGCTTATAACTTCTTATTACAACTTATTGCTCCCCCTTACAATTATAATAGATTTCAATTATAATTTTCCATGTCTCACCCTTTGACATCAATGACAAAGGTATAAAAAAAAAAGAAACTATTCAAAAATCTGGTAGCTGCATCAAAATTTGGAAAAATAGTCACTAAAATTTGTCTTCAATTTCTTAAAGTCTTTCTTCCAACTATCCTTCAATGCATCAGATACATTGATAAGTACACATAAAGCATATGTTGCCAATTTTGTTGCATTCAAGTCTATAGCCACAAAGTTGTCATATGAAGATTTTGCTGACAAGCATTCTTCAAATTTATTTTCTAGTAATGTTATCTGAGGGAATAAGTGTACTCTAAAAAGAGTGAACCTCCTTATAATTTTCTCCTTTTCCACTTGTATTTACCTTATACTATCATGAAGTAGTTGTATTGTATGCTCAATGTTGTTTACTTTCTGATTCTACATCAAAAAGTTGTCAATGACTGTCTAAAGCTCAAACACTTTCTCCTTGATATGATTATCAAATTCTTTTTGATGAACGTATGCTAAGTTGCACTTAGCATAAGCCCATTTTCCTTCCTCTATACACTACCTTAGTTTTTTAATACATATATTCAAAGGTTCTATATCATTTCTCATATTAGTGCACATGGTGTTTAGAATTTTATGATTGGGCTCAGTTTGTGCTTGAATGGTAGACACATTCATGAGTGTAGTGAACTCATTATCAAAATCTTTGCACAAAATTGTTGTGCATTGTTGAATATCTATTGCAGTGTCAACAGGGCTTACTATCTTCTCCATCTTGTCCAAAACTATAGTCAAAGCCTTCTCAATTAACTTGACTAATTTCTTCTTCTCAAGATTTTTTTTTAGAGAAGATATAAGATTCTTTGCTTCATCTTCTTCATTAGATTGTACTGTAGCAGTTGCTACTACTTGGGTAGGAGGATTGGAAATTCCTACTATTGTTGATGTTTTCAAAGGAACACTTGAGGTACCTATTTTCGTGCTGGTCTCCATCTTCTATACATCTTCTTTAGTAGGCTCCTGATCCTTTTTTTCATTAGAGCAACTGAAATCCATAATATTGCCAACAATGTTGGCACCAAAATCCTTGAATGGATCCTCTATTTTGTTAACTATCACTTTGGTGTTATCTATTTGCATAGATTCATTTCCAATAGTGATGTGTGGTGAAGAGCTTGGTGTCAATGTTGGTTTAGAACTATGTAGAGGATTACATGCTATAGGACTATCTTCCTTTGACAACGCACTCTTCATAGGTATCTGGCTAGCTTCTTTTGGTTGTGCACTTTCTTTGGGTATTTGGCTTGCCTCTTCTACTTGTGCACTATGTCTAGGCATAATAGACATGAATGAAACTATAGCCTCTTGAGTTTCTTTATTAACTTCCTCATAATTTCCTCCCATAAGGAGAATGGATCTTTTCTTATGTCTCAGCAATGGTGCTATACCTTTCAAAATTTCTTTTATATCTTCGCCATTATTTACAGAACATAGATTTCTCACCATATTCATTCTTATCTGTGTATCTTCTTCTATAACTCTGCTCTTCCTATTTAGCAATCTATTATACAAATCTTTGGGTATCTACCCTTTTATACTATCAAATCTCTTGTCTTTCATAATCATGTTCCTAACTACAACATTTTCTAGCTATCTCCTATCCATGTTATTATACAAATCATAGTATTTATTCAACTATACAAAATTGTTATCATTAATGATTTGCATGTTTTGATTTTCTACCTTGGGCAACTATGACCTCTTTAGTAGGTCCTACCACTACAATGGGTGTAGAGGTTAAAAGCTCAGTTTGGCCACTAGCCTTCATCTCCATAGCTATTCCCTTTACCTCATCAAATTCTTTCCTAGTCATCTCAGATTCTTTCAAGATAGAATCAATAAATTTCTCCACCTTTTTCTTGGAGTCCTTCATTAGTTGACTAGTTGTAACTTCTCTCATCTTCTCAGTATATGTTCCCCATCTGGGACAATTAGAATCAACTTCAGAATGAAGGATTATCAGTACATACCCTTCAATAAAATCCTTTCTCTTTTGATATCTCATAGGTTCAATGAATTTCACCTAAGGAACTACTGCCTCCATGCATGTAAAATCTATATCAACCATAAAACATTATTCATCTGTATACTTCTTTAGAAGCACATGAGGTATCCTGTACCTTTGCTTAATTTCTTCTTGAAAAGACTTTATTATTCTATCAATGTCATTGTCCATGACCACTTCAAGCCTTGACCTATAAGCTTGAGTTATTTTTTTCATTGTACACTCATTTTGATTCCAAACTGTGATACCAAGAAACTTCTTATTAGCATAGAAAAATATGTGTTTTAATAGGGATTCAAATATGAAAACTACACTCCTTGATTTCTTGATTCTTGGTATGTTGTCCAACAATTGTGTTTTGATAATATCACACATGTTAACTTTTCCACCTCTTACTACTAAGTAAGCTACAAGAATAAATCTTGTAGGGATTAATCTATCGTAGATCCATGATTATACTTATATGATAAAATCTTGCAAATGTGTCTCACTCCATCATCTTGAATTGAGTTGACTTTCATGTTTCTTCCATTGAAATATGTGTTGAGATTTATCTCAATGAATTTGCACAGATTCTTAATGTTTACTGGATTACTATCTTGATTGCTCAAACCTATGACCTCGTAAATTAGGTCACTATCAATACAAATGATAGAATCTCCTAGCCATAGAAAATCATCATGTACTCTATTAGGAATTATCCTAGTCCATTCATTATTATCAAAATCCATGTAGAACATATGCTTAACTAGGTTAAGATGATCTAGAAATCTATGTTTAGGTTTGAATGATAAAACATTGTTGTACATCTTCTCCAAATCTTGATGAATTTCTGAGTCACCTATGCTTTCAATTTTATAGTTAATGTATCCTTTGATATGTTCTACATGAAGAATTTTTTTTGGAACTTGCAAAACTGCTCCAATGGGTTCACCAAGTAAAGAAACAAATGGGTGTTTCTTGAAATTGTACCTAGGCCTATTACTTATATTATAAACTTCTTATCTTGCCATACTTGAAAGATTATGCTTAATATTTCAAAAAATATGTCAACTTTGTGTACTAGGATTTCTAATGATTTTGTGTGATTGCAGGCTTCTTAAATTCTTTACGTCTCACTTCAATCTCGCATAAAAAAATGATGTATGCAAGTCAGTTTGCATCCTTTAAATCTTCCCTAATCTATACTACATAATAAATGCATATCTACCACTAGTTCAGTATACCATCTATGTGTGACAAAGAGTTTAATCTTCTTATATGTCCTTATCGTTATCTTATTAGGAAATGCATACTTCACTATAGACTTCTCTCAATTTCTACTACATACTATCAACTGTACAACATTTGATACTTCCACTAGCATTAGTTATCAACAACTAATACTTAGTTTTACTAGGAATGCTTAATTATGGTAAGAAGAGTCACAAACAATAAGTGACTTCATTGTCTTGTCAAGTACATCTTCTAGGATTGTATGAGAGCTTTCTTGTTCCTTTGCCTTTACAAATGATTCCTTTAACTCATTTTTTTTCTCCTTCATTTCTTTCTTCAAACTATCTTCATTCCTTCTATTGTTCCTTTTGTAATTTTGATTCTTATTTAGGTATCTTCTATCCATTCTACAAAACCTCACTGTGTGTCCAAAATTATTACATAAATAACATACATGTATGTCTCTTTTCTATTCATTAAGCTTGTCATTAGGTATTCTACAATTCCTTGCAATGTGTCCAAGATTATTGCATCTGTAGAAAATAATTTTTCTTCTTTCTCAACTTCCATTACTGTGAGATTTTCTTTTGTTTCCTACATGTTTAGTGTTCCTATCCATCCTACTATTTGCATTATCACTATCAAGTTTAGGTTTCTTACAATCTATTGCATAGTAACCATATCCATGACAATTATTACAATAAAATTTTGAAATAGGTTTGAAAGAATTATCTTTGCAATCGACTTCAGTGTCTTCAGGTTCATCACACTAGGCAAAAGATTCCATTCTTTTTTTATTCATATCTTGATCGAATTCTTTGACTTTCTTAGAGTGATCAACATTCTCTTTGTCTTTAGGTGTATCATTTGTCTTGCTTAGATCCTTATTGACTTTAGGAGTAATAGATTCTTTTCTTTCAATAGATTTTTTGGTGGATTGCCCAAGAAATAATCTAAGTCTAGTCTTATCATAACTAGGTCTTTGTGCACATATTTTTTCTTCAATCTTATCACTGCTAGTATATAATTTTTCAAGTTGCTACTTGGTTTGTACCAACTCACCTTTCAAAGTAGTGTTTTATTTTTCTAATGTTTCATGTTCTAACTTAATAGACTCTAGTTTAGATGTTACTTTTCTTAACTAGGATCTTAGATCTACATTTTCAGATTTTATTTTAGAGTCAATCTTTCTTCCATTTTTCTTAAGACTCAGCTTAAGTTCAACAATCTTTAACTCATGTTTTAGGATCTCATTTTATTTCTTTAGATCTTCAATGTCATCATCACTGGTCTAATTAGAAGGTTCTTTCTATTTTAACTCATCTATTTTTTCCTTTAATTCACCAATGTAGGCTTTTGCATCCTTGCATCTGTCTTTGGGGTCATCTCTTTCATCAATAAGAAGATCAATCTGTTCAAGTGCTTCTTCAAGATTCTTCTTTATTTGTTCCATATCCATAGGCATCATATTCAAGTTGTTAAGCCTCTTTTGAATAACTAAACTCTGATACCAATTGTTAGAAATAGATAATACTGAGAGTGGGGGGTGAATCAGTATTTTCAATCTTTTTACCCACAACTAAATATTATTAATTACTTTACCACATGCATAAAAAAGTAAACCAATAGTGTTGAATATTATAAACAACCATACATAAAGAGAGATCATAACACCATATTTTGTTAACTAGGGAAACCTTGGCCAAGGGAAAACCCTGGTGGGGATGAAACCCACAAGATGATTCACTATATAAAGGATCCTATTAAGGATATTGACCCTATTAGGAGTTTATGAAGCATGTATAATTTCTTGAGTCCCTATTGGGAGACTAGGACTTTTGAGAAGCCTCAACCTTGTTAGGAGTTGCTTCAACCCTATTAGAATCGGTGGATCGTATACAAATGTGTGCAAGAAGAGCCCACTGCCCTAACATGCAACTATACAATGAGATTTTTAGGAAATAAGTATACATACAATTTTGAGATAATTGTTGTACTTTGCAAATGTTCTGATTAATCATTCTTCATACAAGAGTGACTGCACACAACTTAATCTACATTACATTAGGCATAAAAATGCTTTGTATCATATATCACAAAGTTGCATTCACTTGTTACTCTGATTTCAAAAGATCATATTGACTTCACAATAATTGATCACATATAAATATCATCATATCTCTCTCTTCTCCTTTTTTTTCACTTTAACTTCGCAAGAAGGGTTCTTTACTTATAAAAAACATGTTAATAAATTCTTCCATAGTCAGCTCACATTACATCATTAGAGTCAGCTCAACAAGAAATTATAACGTAAAACAATAAAATAAGTCATTTAACACATTCTACTGATATGCTCTGTTCTATGTTGTGTCATCACTACATCACTAATTCCTTCACAACTCAAACTAGGTTTAGTATATGAACATACACATTGGTATACATTATCATTATGATGTCATGCATCTCAAGTTAACTACACAAGAGAATATTCTAAGGGAATATTATGTTATCATGAAAACTATCCTACTAATATAATACTATCTGATACTTAGACAATTTTCTCTTGCTAATGAATAGGGTTATTCTGTAAAACAAATAAGTTTCCATAAATGAAAACCATGAGTTACCTTATCTAATTTACTGGACATATTTCCAACATTTCTTTCTTGGAGGAAGATTGGTTTCTTGGTTAAGCAAGAACCAGGATTATACATCACAAAGTAAAATAGAAGTAGAGTTTGTTGCAGTAGCAAATAATTGCACTCAAGTCATTTGGATGAAGTAGATTCTAAAGGATATAAGGATACAAATTAGTAAACCTATTTTTATACATTGTGACAAAACAAGCACAATAAATATGTCTAAGAATTTAGTATTGCATTTGAGGACTAAGCACATTTCTATTAAGTTTCACATGTTGAAAGAAAAAGTTGTAGAAAAGGAAATCAGATTGAAGTATGTGAGCCCTAAAGAGTAGATTGTCAATATATTCACTAAGCCTCTTCCCAAAAAAGACTTTTGTGTATTTGTCAGGTATGCTTGGGATTGTGCCCCTTTGTATATCAGATTAGAAGATGGAAGAGTGCATTAGTCTAGGACAACAGAGAAACATTGTTTGTCTAGACTTAATGATGATGCTTCTTACATGGGGGAGTATTTGTGATGGATAGAGTCATCTAGGACTCTTGTTTATATGGTTTTGAATAGTTTCTTTTGACACTCAATCTATTTAAGAATTAGTTGTTGTAGAGTTTGATGTAGAGATATTGGTTACTGAAACCTTTAACATTGATTTCTATGGGAGAGATGTTTGGCATGAAAAATAGTAAACATTATATTGTTCATGTTTGGCATGAGTATAGATTGTTCGGCACGAGCATAGCATGGAATGATAGTTTGGTATAGAGAACATTGAGGTGTATCAATGAGGGAGAATGATTGATGAAGATGATTTGAAGATGATAGTTTTTTGTTGGTATTCTTGTAACTAAATGTTTTTCATCTATGTTTTCATCAATGTCAAAGGGGTAGATTGATGGAAGATTTGGGAGTTTGTTAGAAGATTGGTTGCAAGCATGAATGCTAATGATATTCCTATGGGGGAGTATTGTAGATATGCTACCATGATGATATGTTACATCCATTATTGAGTTTGTCATTGATGTCAACATAGTAGTTCTCTATGGTATCTGACACAAGAATACTGGAAAGATCAAGTTGGTACGGATGACTAGTCAAGTATTATAACTAGCTAAGGTTATGGGAGATACATCTAAGTATCTAGTATATTTAGTAAATATTGTAAGAAGAAAGGATAAGTCTAGAAGAAGTTTTGAGATTTTTGGTGATGATTGTTATGAGATAGAGTTTATACAGGTATGTTCTAGTAAACTTATTATATCTCTTAGTAGAGTTGATATCTTGAGAATTGAGGTTGAGGACATGAAGAAGACATGTTGAGGATGATGTGGATAAGCTTTCTAATCATAGTGTTCTCTATACAAAGAGTTATTCAAATTTCAAGGTGGAAGATTAATGTTATAGCTAAGTGTAACATGTTCTTAATGTGGTCCTATAATAATTAATTAAGAAAGACTAACATCTGACTTAAAGAATTGTTTTAAAGACTTGGTATAAAGGAAGGACATTTTCCTTTATCATGGCATGAATGATATGTTTATGAGATTGATGATAAGCAGTAAAGAGTGTGGAATGTGAAATTGAGTAGAGTAGTATAGAAGTGAAGGAAACCTCATTGCTGAGGCTTTTGTTGAGTGATCTAAGGTTTGGTATTTTGATCTAAGGTTTGTGACTTGGTCTACAAGGCCTAACAGTGATTGGATCAATTGATAGAACAAAGGAAGGAGAAAGATAATAGTAAATTACTTGTTTGAGCAGTGAGCTCTTATTGTAGTTGAAATTACATGTTTTGGTAGTGGGCTCTTTTTACATACATTATACTACAACTCCTAATAGGGTTGGTATCTCCTAATAGGGATTCAAAGTATCATAATAGGGACTCTATGTACTAAATTTTGTAATGCACTCTTAATAGGGTCCATCCTCTAACAAGGAATATTTATATTAGTACATCATCTTGTGGGCATCATTCCCACTAGGGTTTTCCCTCTAATCAAGGGTTTCCCTTGTCAACATATTTGGTGTATTTGTCTATGAGCATTTTATTATGGTTTCTATTGAATTTGGCTGAATGGTTAAGTTTTTTTAAAGAAGGAAAAAAAATTAATTGTTGGATAACTAATTCAGCCCCCCCCCCCAGTTATCTTCGTGGACTATTGTTTCTAACAATTTTGTTGGAAGGTTTGGGATATTATTAGAAGATTGGTTGGAAGCATGAATTTTGATGATAATCCTATGGGGGAGTATTGTAGATATGCTACTATGATGATATGTTACATTCATGAATAAGTTTCATGTCAACATAGAAATTTTCTATGGTATCTGACAGAAGAACATTAGAAAGAACATGTTGGTATAGAAAAATAGTTGAGTATTATAACCACCCAAGGTTATGGGAGATACCTCTAAGTATCTGGTATATGTAGTTAACATTGGAAGAAGAAAGGATAACTATAGGAGAAGTTATGTATGTTTTGGTGATGTTTATTTTGAGATAGAATTTATAGAGATATGTTCTGGTAAACTTGATATATCTCTTAGCAAAATTGATATCTTAAGAATCAAGGTTGAGAACATAAAGAAGACATGTTGGTGATGATGTGACTAAGCTCACTCATCACAATGTTCCATGTATAGAGAGTTATTCAAGTTTCAAGGTAGAAGAATAATGTTATTGCTAAGTGTAATGTTTTCTTGATGCAGTCTAATAATAATTAAATGAGAAGGATTAACTACTGACTTAGGGAATTGTTTTGAGGACTTAGTATAAAGGAATTAAATTTTCCTTTATCATGTATGAGGAAACATATGTTTATGATGATTAATGATAAGCTGTAGAGAGTGCAGAATGCAAAGTTGAGTAGAGAATTGTGAAAGTGAAGGAAACTTCATTGCCAATATTTTTTCTGAGTGATCTAAGGTTTGGTATTTGGATCTGAGGTTTGTGACCTAGTCTACAAGTTCTGATAGTGATTGGTCCAACTAACAAGATAGAGAAAAGAACAAAGGAAGGAGAAAGATAATAGTAAATTACTTGTTTGAGCAGTGAGCTCTTCTTGTAGTAAAATGTATGCAAAAAGAGGCCACTGCCCAAACATGCAATTTCAACTACAAGAAGAGCTCACTACCCAAACAAGTAATTTAGTATTATCTTCATCCTTCCTTTTTATTTCCTCTATCTTTTTGACTAAACCAATCACTGTTAGACATTCTAGACCAAGTCAAGAACCTTAGATCTAAATACTAGACCATAGATCACTTAGCAAAAACCTTGGCAATGAAGTTTCATTCACTTCTGCGCTACTTTTCTCAACTTTGCATTCTGTTCACTCTACTACTTATCATTTATCATCATAAATTTATCATTCCTCACACATGATAAAGGAAAATGTTCTTTTTTAATACTGAATCCTCAAAATAATTCCCTAAATTGGCTATTAGTCCTTCTCAATTAATTATTATAGGACCATATTAAGAGCACATTACACTTACTGATAACATTAATCTTTTACCTTGAAACTTGAATAAATTTCCATACACACAAAAATATGATGAGAAAACTTAGACATTTCATTGCCAACATGTCTTCTTCATTTCCTCAACCTTGATTCTCAAGACATCAATTCTACTAAGAGATATAACAAGTTTACATGAACATGTCTCTGTAAACTCTATCTTAGAACAAACATCACCAAAACTTACATAAATTCTCCTAGACTTATACTTTCTTCTTGCAATGTTAATTGCATATATTAGATATTCAAAAGTATCTCCCATAACCTTGGGTGGTTATAATACTCAACTAGCCATCCACAGATACCACAAAAAACTACTATGTTGTTGACATCAATGACAAAATCAGTCATGAATGTATCATATCATCATAGTATCATATGTACAATACTCCACCATAGTAATATCATCAACATTCATTCTTGCAACCAATTTTCTAACAATCTCCTAAATCTTTTAACAATCTCTCCCTTTGGCATTGATTGCAACATATATTAAAAACATTTAGTTATAAGAATATTGACAAAAAACTATTCATCTTCAAATCCTCTTCATCAATCATTCTCCCCCATTGATATGCCTCAATGTTCTCTATACCAAACTATCATTCCATGATGTGCTCATGCCAAACATACTATATGCATGCCGAACATCAAAAACATAATGTTTACTATTTTTATGCCAAACTTCTCCCCCATTCACATCAATGTCAAAGGTTTCAGAAAACAACATCTCTACATCAAACTCTATAGCAACTAATTCTTACTTAGCTCAATTGTCAAAAGGCACTACTAAAAATAATATCAACAAGAGTCGTAGATGACTTTGTCCATCATAGATACTCCCCATACAGGAAGCATCAAAATTTAATCTAGACAAATAATAATGCTCTATTACACTAGACCAATGCACTCTTACATCTTCTAATCTAATATAGGAAGGGAAATAACCCAAATATACCTTGCAAATAATCAAAAGTCTCTTTGGGAAGAGGCTTAGTGAATATATCTACAATCTAATTTTCTTTTATGCAACCTTTTCTCTCAACATATGAAACTTAATAGAAATGTGCTTATTCCTTGAATGAAACACTAAATTTTAAGACATATTTACTATGCTTGTGTTGTCACAATGTATAACAATAGGTTTTCTAATTTCTATCCTTATATCCTTCAACATCTACTTCATCCAAATGACTTGATTGCAATTTTTGTTGCTGCAACATACTCTACTTCTATTGTCTTTGTGATGTATAATTTCTTTTCCTCATCCATATTGCCTTCACAATCTACATCAATATAAGTAATTAGAGTGAACTCATTGGATTTGTCATACCACAATCAAAATTCTAAAGTTCCTTTTAGATATCTAAATATCCTTTTGACTACTACATAATGTGCTTCTCTAGAATTAGCCTAGAATCTTACAAAAATTCCAACTAATTTGCTATATTCAGCCTTGTGTGAGTCAGATATTGCAAACCTTTGATCATAGATCTGTACCTTTTCTTCTCAACAATAGTTGTCTCATCCTTTGTAGATAACTTGTGTCTAGTTACCATAGGTTTTCGAACTGGTTTACATAGTTCTAAACCAAAGCTTTTTAGTAAATCCTTCAAGTAATTAGTTTGAGAAATAAAATTTCTTTCTTTATTCAATACAATCTGCAATCCTAGGAAATATTTCATCTCTCCCATCATGCTCATTTCAAATTCTATCTTCATCTCTACAGAAAATTTTTCACTTTCTTTATCATTTCCTCGAAATATGATATCATCAACAAATATTACCAAAACCATCAAACCATCATCAATTTCTTTCCAATATAGATTACTATCTACCATACCTTTTCTATGTTCAGGTTTTTTTAAATGCTTGTCCAAGCATACGAAGTTCTTGGTGCTTGGTTCAATCAATAAAATGATATCCTTAGTCTATATATTATATCATTTTCATCTATCAAAGGACATCCTATAGGCTTCTCAATATACACTTCTTCAAGTTCTACATTTAGAAATTCTGACTTGACATCCATTTGATATACTTTGAATTTATTTTGTGCTACATAAGCTAAGAATAATATTATTGCTTCTATTCTAGTGACTAGAGCATAGGTTTCATCATAGTTTATTCCTTCTTGCTATGAGTAACCTTTACATACCAATCTTTCTTTATGCCTTACAACTTCTCCTTGTTCATTCATCTTGTTCCTAAATACCCATTTTCTTCCTATCACATTCTTGTCTATTGGTCTGGAGACTAATTCCCATGTTTCATTCTTTACTATCTGATCCAATTCCTCTTTCATAGCTTGTTTCCAGTAATCATCTTTGCATTCTGCATTTACCTTCTTAGGATCAACTTGAGATATCAAGCATAGTTCATCATTGACTATACTTCTTGTCATCACTCCTTTGTCTTTTCTTTCAATGATCTATTCAAATGGGTGATTCTTTATAATATTCTTTCTTGAAGTAGGAGTTGCTATCTCAACTCTTGGCTCTACTAAAGGTTTTGAGCTTTGTTCCTACCTTGGCTCTCCTTCATTTTGCAAATCATTATTAATGATAATTTCCACATTTTCATGGTTAGCCTTTGGATCAACAATAGTTACTAAAGCTATCTCTTCTAATACTTCCTCTTTCTTAACTAATTCAAGTTCATTATCTTTATCATCATAATCATTTAAGAATCTTTCCATACTTTCTTTAAATTCTTTATCTTCATTAGAAAGAAAAATCTTTCTAGTTTTCCTTACTCTCTTAGGGCATGTAGATGCATAATGAGAAAACTCATTACATATTGAATAAGAAAAAAATTCCATACCTTCTTTTTCTCTTTTCATAACTAGATCAATACCTGATCTTCATGTCTTCCTTAGATAATTAACAAAGAGGAGTTTCTATCTTCTATGTCAGAAGTATCCACTATTTGACTTAGGAAAATCTTCTCTCCCCATTATGACCCAAAGTTGTTAAACTTTATCTTCAAGGACCTAATGCTCTGATACCAATTGTTAGAAACAATAGTCCACCAAGATAACTAAGAGGGGGGGTGGGGGGGATGAATCACTTATCCAAAAATTAAAAAAATTGTCTTCTTTAAACAAACTTAGCCATTTAACCAAAGTAAACATCAACCATAATAAAATTCTCATAAACAAATACACTAGATATGTTGACTAGGGAAACTTTTGATCAGAGGGAGAACCCCAATGGGAATGATGCCCACAAGATGATGTACTAATATAAATATTCTTTCTTAGAGGATGGACCCTATTAGGAGTCTATTAAAACATTTAGAAAATGATTCCCTTTTAGTAAAATTTGAATCCTTGCTAGGACATTCCAACCCTATTGAGAGTTGTGCCAACCTTGTTAGGAGTTGTAGTACAATGTATGCAAGAAGAACCCACTACCCAAACATGCAATTTCAACTACAAGAAGAGCTCACTTCTCAAACAAGTAATTTACTATTATCTTCTCCTTTTATCAGTCCTATCAACAAAAACAACCACTGTCAGACCTTGTAGACCAAGTCACAAACCTTGGATCCAAATAGAAAACCTCAGATCACTCAAGAAAACTGTGGCAATGAATATTCCTTCACTTCTGCACTACTCCACTCAACTTCACATTCCACACTCTCTTTTGTTTATAATTAGTCATCATAAATATATCATTCCTGCCATGATAAAGGAAAATTTCCTTCCTTTATACCAAGTCCTCAAAACAATTCCCTGAGTAAGCTATTAGTCCTTCTCAATTAATTATTATAGGACCACACTAATAACACATTACACTTAGCAATAACATTAATCTTCCACCTTGCCACTTTAATAACTTTCCATACACACAATATTATGATGGGTGAGATTAGCCATGTCATTCTCAACATGTCTTCTTCATTTCCTAAGCCAAAATTCTCAAGATATCAACTCTACTAAGAGATATAACAAGTTTACTAGAACATGCCTCTGTAAAGTCTATCTTATAATAGACATCACCAAAACTCACATAACTTCTCCTAGAGTTATCTTTTCTTCTTCTAAAATTAACTGCATATACCAGATACTCAGACATATCTCCCATAACCTTGAGTAGTTATAATACTTAACTAGCCATCTCTAACAACTTGATCTTTCCACTATTCTTCTGTCAAATACCATAGAAAATGCTATGTTAATATCAATAAAAAATTTGGTCATGAATGTAACATATCATCATCATATCATGTCTACAATACACCCACATAGTAATATCATCAACATTCATGCTTGTAACCAATGTTCTAACAATCTCCCAAATCTTCCAACACTATCATCCATATTGCTTGCCTAATCAACATAAATATAAGCATATAAACTGAAATCATTAGATTTGTCATACCAAAATTTGAACTCTATTGTGCCTTTTAGGTATCTAAATATCCTTTTGACTAGTGCATAATGTGCTTCTCTAGGATTAGCTTGAATATTACAACAATTCCAACAACATTTGCTATCCTTGTGTTTGTTAGATATTGCAATTCTCCAATCATAGATCTGTACTTCTTGTACTAAACAATAGGTTTGTTATCCTTCATAGTTAACTTGTATCCAGTTACCATAGGTGTTAAAATGGCTTTACATGTTTCCAAATCAAACCTTTTCAATAGATCTTTCAAATACTAAATAAAGATTCCTTCTTTGTCCTACACAATCTATAATCCTAGGAAATATTTCATTTCTCCTATCATGCTCATTTCAAATTCCTTCTTCATGACTTCTATAAAGTTATCACTTTCATAATCATTTCCTCAAAATATGATATCATCAAAAAATATTACTAAAATCACTAATCCATCATGAATTTCTTTCAAATATAGATTACTATCTACCATACCTTTTCTAAATCTAGGTTTTGTTAAATGTTTGTCCAACCTTGCATACCAAGTTTTTGGTGCTTGCTTCAAGAAATACAATGTTTCTAAAATGTATTAGGCTATCCTATGTATGCTTCTTCTTCAAGTTCTCCATTCTAAAATGTTGACTTGACATCCATCCAATACACTTAGAATTTCTTATATGGTACATATGCTAAGAATAACCTCACTACTTCTATTCTTTCCATAGAAGAATAGGTTTCATCATAGTACATCCCTTCTTTTTTTGAGTAACCTTTACATACCAATCTTGGTTTATTTCTTAAAACTTCACCTTGTTCATTCATCTTGTTCCTGAATACCCATTTTGTTTGTATCACATTCTTGTCTATTGGTCTAGGGACCAATTCCCATGTCTCATTCTTTACTATCGGATCCAATTCTTCTTTCATAGATTTCTTCCAATATTCATCTTTGAACTCTTCATCTACATTCTTTGGTTCAACTTGAGCTATCAAACATAGTTCTTCATTGATTCTACTTGTTGTCATCACACCTTTTTATCAACTTCTGATGATCTACTCGGGTGGATGATTCTTTGTCATATTCTTACTAGAAGTAGGAGTTGGTATCTCAAATCTTAGCTCTGTTGAAAGTTTTGACCTTTGTTCTTGCCTTATCTCTCCTTCATTCTTAAAATCATTGTTAGTCTCAAAAAATACTTCATCATTTCTCAGTTTAGTAACAACATTCTCATCATCTAAATCGTAATCAACTACTCTTTCTTATATCCTAAATTTCTCATCAAATCTTACATTTGCACTCTCAAGAATAGTCATCAAAGATGTTTCTTCTATTACTTGCTCCACATTAACCAATCTAGGCTCATTATCACAGTATTTCAAGAATCTTTCCATACTTGCATTAAATTCTTCAACTTTATTAGAACATAAACTCTGTCTAGTTTTTATTATTCTCTTAGGACATGTAGTTGAAAAATGACCAAATTCTTTACATGTACAAAAAATAAAAAATTTCATAGCTTCTAGCTCTCTTTTTGTATGCAGATCAATACCTTCCTTTATCTTTATGTCTTCTTTAGATCTAGACTTATCTTTGCTTGTGCTTCTATTATTTTGTATACAGTAGAAGCATTTTGGATATGAACACTCAATGCTCTATTCTTTGCATAGATTTAATAATTCACCATGAATTTCCATCATCTGGGTGTCAAAATGTCCTCTATCTAACTTAGGAATATCTTTTTTGAATATGTTCACCATGGATCTCCCAAAGTTGTTAAGTTTTATATTCAAGGACCTAATGCTCTAATACCAATTGTTAGAAATAATTTTCCACCAAGATAACTAAGAGGGAAGGAAGTGAATCAATTATCCAATAATTAAAACATTTATCAACCTTAAATAATCCTAACTATTCAACCAAATTAAACAACAACCATAACAAGATGCACATATACAGTTACACTAGATATGTTAACTAGGTAAATCCTTGATTAGAGGGAAAACCCTAGTGGGAATGATGCCCACAAGATGATATACTAATATAAATATTCCTTGTTAGAGTATGTACCCTATTAGGAGTTAATTACAGCATTTAGTACATATGAGTCCCTGTTAGGAATTGTGGAAGAGAGAAGGACCCACTATCCAAATAGCTTCTAGGGAAAGACCACTAAACTCACTATCCAACTAATCTCTCAACTATTCCTTGTAGAATAATTGTCTATACTATACTTTAACTCATTTTTTCTATCCTATCAACTAGGCCAATCACTATCAGACCTTGTAGACTAGATCAAGAACCTTGGATCCAAGTATCAAACTTTGAATCATACAATAAAACCTAGACAATGAAGTTTCCTTCACCTTCACTCTACTCTACTTATCTTCACATTCCACTCGTTCTATTTCTTACAATCATTCACTTCCATTCCTTTTGTGATAAAGGAAAACGTCCTTCCTTTATACTGAATCCATAAAAAAATTCCTTAACCTTCTCAATTAATTATTATAGGACCTTATTAAGAACACATTACACTTAGAGATAACATTAATATTTCATTCCATACATGTAACATTATGGTGAGTGAGATTAGTTGTGTCATCTCTAGAATGTCTTCTTCACATCTTTAACTATGGCTTCTTAGAATAACAAATCTACTAAGAGATATAACAAGTTTACTAGAACATGCTTCTATAAATTCTATCTTGGAATAGTCTTCTCTAAAACTTGCGTAATTACTTCTAGAATTAATATCTTATGATTTTGAGGTTAGCTACATATACTAGACACTTAGTATTATCTCCTTTAAACCTTGATTTATGAAAGTACTTAATGATCTATCAATACCAACTTGATCTTTCTACTATTTTTCTGTCAAATACTATAGAAAACTACTATGTTGACATCAATGACAAATATAGTTATGAATGTAACATATCATCATGATAATGATCTAATCATGTTTCTACAATAATCCACATAGAAGTATCATTAGTATTCATTATTTCAATAGTTATTGATAACCATCTCACTCAACACTCCTTAAAATAAAATCATTTTTGACACTATCAAATAGTTCACATCCCTTGTATATGCTTCCATAGTTTTCATGGCATAAATTTAATGTGTTTTATTTGTCTACTCATGCTCCTTTTCATGAAATTTTGTAGTTCTTTTTCAACAGCTCCATTTTTGTGCTTATCCCTATTACAAAGTCCTTATATTTAACTCACAGTGAAGTTACTAAAAAAAATTGTGGAATGCCTTTATATCTTCAAATGACAATTTCATTATATACCTAATACAACCTTTGTGCTCTTCCATGTCCAATAATGAACATACATGATTGCACACTTCCAAATAGGATATTTAATAGTCAAAATTGGCATTTGGTTCATTGAAAATATCGTCCACATTTTCAAATATGCTTATCAAATTGTTTGGCATGAATCACCATAAAATCTTAAATTTTAATCATTTTATCATTGTCATTGCAAAGAAACCTATTTGGAGTATAGTATAATGATTGATAGAAGATTTTGTATTAAATTTAATCGATGTACATGTTATCCTAAATGGTCTAAAAATATTGTAAAGAATTATAAAAGGTGTGATGAAGCTCAATCAAAAAGTAATTTGATAACTGATATATAGTTTTGCATCAATTGAGTATTAGTCCTCTGAATGTTCTAATCAAATTTACGAATAATTTACTGAAGCCTTCATGTTGATGGAGATAATTATAAGAATTAAGATATAATTATTATAGTTAGTACTATTACTACCACTACCACTATAATTGATTGACCTTGCCTTCTACTTCTCCTGTTCTGATTACATCAACTAAGTATTACTGATCTAAACTTTTTGATTAAATTTATTAAAAAATTTCTTAAACCTTCCTATTCATTTAAATAATTAAAAGTATTAAAATATAATGATTATAGTAAGTACTATTACTACTACTACCACTACAACTACTTGACCTAGCCTCCTACTGCTCCTGCTATTCAATAGTTAACTTAGGTAATACACAATTTACTTGCTCATTGGATTTTTAGTTATACACATCCTTGTAGAAAGATTTATAAGTATTTTCTCTCTATATTATAGATTAATAGTGTAATATGTCTCAGTTGGACTCACTAGAATGCAATGCATCCCTTTGTAGTGATTAGTATATTTGTGTGAATTTGAAAGAAATGTCAAAATGGTATAAGGGTTCAACCAAATGAGTTGCAAATTTCCTTGTACACTGTAGTGCAATATTAATATTGTTTAAGTGTATCAATCAAACAACTTATTTATTAAATATGTGGGTTGTGGGGAGATCTATTTTGACTTCTTCTATTAGAAGAGGTGGAAAAATGAGACAAGATGGGATGTGTGGAGAGGCACAAATAAAAGATGAATATAGATGAATCATATTGCTAGTATAAAATGCATTCCCTCAGCCTAGTGTGTACATATGTAAGAAAAGCATTACCATAGACATACTTTCTTTGTGTTGGAAGAGTATGTGTATATATCATTATCATTCAAGGAGGTAAAGGGAAGGTTATGGTGTTGTGGGGAGGTCATGGTCGATTAAAAGCTCCTCGTATGATGTATTCCATTTTGATTTGAACTACTAATTTCACTATTCTATCATTATTTTTAGGAAGGGTTAATGCTCTTTAAATAATTTGGAAGCATGAAAAATACATAAAACACTTGAAAAAATATCTCTAAAATAGTGGTGAATGAGCATCCTAGGTTTCCTTGCAATTATGTACTTTTCTTCATTCTAGTAGTCTAACAAAGTCCCTTCTATGTTGACCAAGCTCTTCAGTGTTAGTCGAGTTATTTTTGTGTTAACCAAGATTATTATCTCAACAAAGTTTATTTTGTACTTACTGAGCTTTTCAGTATTGATTGAGTCGTGCAGTTTTAGTCGAGTTGTTCTCTGATGATTGACTGATCCTTCATGCACCAAGTGAACATATTGTTGTTGATTCTCGGGTCCTTTTTTTACTGAGTTTTTCTATGTTTGGTTCTCAGTTGGGGTTGACTCTTGTATTTAATTTAGTCTAAGAATTTAATGATAAGATATTTTCTAGTATAAGTGTTGATTGTTTGAGGTCAACCTTTCTTTATGTAATCTTCTAGAATATTTTGTAAGCCATTTTGACAAGTATGAGTAGAGGTATTTGGTTTATGCTAGGTAGATAATGGAAGAGAAAATTTAGGAAAAAAGGGACTTAAAGAGTCCATAAAAGCTATTGTGAATTTGAAGTTATCTTTTGTATCTAGCCATAACTTCATGAATCAATAAATTTTTGTTCTCTCTTTCCTTGGTGATGTTCTTTATGTTTTTCTTCTATTGTATTTTCTCAGCAAGGTGGTTGGATAGTTGGGGGTGCCTTTGTACCTAGTTTTTCATCCCTCCTTGTGCTAGGTGGTATCAAAACTTGAGGTACATCTTTGTGGAGATTGGATCATGTAGAACCCTAAGTGAATTTGGTTATAGCTTGATAGATTTGACGATTTGACCCATAACTTGCAAAGGGTTATGATATTTTAGAAACTTGATTATAAACATGGTTCAAGGTAGAGGAAATGCTAACAATGTCATATTGGATACATTGAGGTAGATTTTAGCTAGAGTAGATGTTGTGGAGATAGTCCAAAGGATAAGAGCACATATTGATTATATTAGTGATGATGAAGCCTTAGTAACATACCCTAATCTAGAACCTAAAGAAGATCAAGATGAGGAAAGATTGTTGACTATTGACAAGGACATATTAAAAGTCTATTGTAAAAATTGTTTGTTATGATGAAAAATTGGAAACCTATGTTGTGTTGTATTGGATCTCTAAAATGGAGAAGTTCTTTGAGTTTTAAAACACTCCTCTGAATAAGAAGGTGAAAATTGTAGTTACTAGGTTGAAAGGTCATGTCTCACTATAGTGGGAGCATTAAAAAATATATAGTCAAACGATAGGAAAGGAGAAGATCAGAAATTGGCTAAAAATAGTGAACAAGGTGAAGACAAAGTTCCTTCCTGCTGATTACCATGTTAGGTTGTTGAGAAAATGCAAAATTTGAAGCAAAGGGACATGAATTTGAAGGAGTATACTAAGGAATTATATAGATTGGACATTAGATCTAGATATGTGGATGATGATGTGGAGAATAATGCAAGGTATCTAAATAGATTGAGATCTAGAATTCAAGATGAAATAAGATTTGTGAAATTGGAAAGTGTAGAGGAAGAATATCAATATGCCTTGAAAGTTGAGGAGATTTTGAAAAAGTAGGATGAACAAAGAAAAAGATGTAAATCTTATGGAGAAGGTGGTAAATCTGACAATATTGTGTAAGATAAGGGAAAATTTGAATGGAAAAATGATGAAAAAGGAAAGAATGAGTGAAATGGTGGTAGTTCTTATAAAAGAGGTACTAGTTCTTACTAAGGAAGAGGTAATTCTTATTCTAGAGGTAGCTTTCATGGTCATTGGTTCAGATGTGGAAAAGAAGGGAATAGATCTTTAGAGTGTAGATCCTCTGAGAATGAACAAGGTAATAGAAATATTGTGATTCAAGGAGACAAGTGGACCTAAAGATGACAAAATTTTAATGGTGAGAAGAAATTTGTGTAATAAGGGAAGTGACGAGGAACTTTTTCTAAGGAGAAGTCCTTTTAAGACTAGATGTAAGATGGATGGAAAATTATATGTAATGCCCCGCCAAGGGACCCAAAGAATTAACCTAGAATTTCACTAAGTTTGGTAGCATATTTTTTTTTAAAACATGAAAGTAAATACCACATATAACTTATGCACAATGATGGAAGAAATAGCAATGTCCATCTGAAAGTAAACATAACATACATAATAGATTACATTCTTTAAAGATCCCTTAACATTGAATTACATACATGAATCCATCTAGTACAACATCCACATGAAATAATAATGATAAGTCCAATGTTTATACATTACATTTCAAATACTCAATCATCCACTGTACATGTCATAGGGTATGACAAGCTCAAAGAATATACATATGTAGAATAAGGTACATCATCCTATTCTAATCCATGATACATCAAAGTAAAGATAATCACATGATACACATGATACATCATCATACAAGACATATACATCCATCATAAAGATCAAACATAATAACTAAGTGCACGGTTCCTCCCAACCATTGATAGCATCATTAGACCATCATGGATCCTAGCCATCCCTCCGTGCATAACATTCCAAATCACCGAAGAGATCATCGGTATTAACATAGTAGGAATGTCACTCCTAACATATACATCATCATATGTAGAAATTAATCTAACAAAAGATAACATCATCTAACATATGCTAATCATCAATGAAAGGATACATATCCACCATTATGAAGGATGCATCAGCCATGATGTCTCAATGAATCTCAAATGATAAGAGTGGAAAATACACTACCACCCAACCGTGTGGTACCTAAGTGGTCCACTCCCATAGTGCTGAGGAGATACTCTCAAATCTCATACAGGCTATCTAAAACACATAGCACAAATCTTTATAAGTCTAGGAATCCTAAAAGTATACTAACTCAAAGGTTCCAAACACAAAATCCAACATCTAATCCCAGAGGCACACAATGACATGTAGAAACCTACTATGCAAGCAGGAAAGTGTCATCGCATTTATAACGTACAAGTTACCCTGGCAGTTAGCTAAACTCCACGGGTCCATACTGATCTCATGTGGCCACTAGTATCCTCTCATACTGACAAGGCATACTATGAAATGCAAGGTCACAACCATGTGTTCTCACTACTCCCATCCTAGCCTGTACAAGCACTCAAGGCATGGGCGAGAACAAAACACTTATCTTTTTAGGTTCATTTAGTTAGTATTAGGTGTGAATGTTATCACTTATTAATCCAACTTACAATGAGTTACCCTGGTAGCCTCTTAGGGCCCCAACCCACATTGCAAGCCACTTCCCATCAGTACATGCAGATATCATACCCTAATGCTCATGGAATCATAAATCTCAAAATCACAAAAGATAATCCATAATAAAATCATCAAATATGCATAAAAGCATCAATTCTCCATGAGCAAACATCCATAGAAAATCATGAACACAATAGCTCTCTATTGGCAACTGAAGTATCACTGATAATCAAAGTATCCAATGGTTCTCAATAACCAAAATATATCTCAATCATACTGATCGAAGACTCCAAAGAATGGTTGAGTCAAACATGTCAGAACATGACATCATTAAGAATAAATTCACATCACAGTCCCATCATGGTGACTAGAAAATAACCAAGGATAACTGATCGATGACCAAAAATAATGGTTAAGTCAAGTGTCTCATACACAAGAATCTCAACTATAACAATCAGTAATTGCATCCAATACATAGAGCATTCCATCACATAACCATGGTTGGATTTATAAAGATCAAGATTAAAACATCATCATGACATCACAATCACATAACCCCCCAAGCCTCTAGTAGATGTCCTATAACTGGTCAACACTAGTCAACCCAAAACCCAAAACAATGGCATAAAGAATGCACAATGCAAACATATGTCTTGGTTTTGCTACAATTACATACTTGAATTAAATGTGGAGGTTTTTAGTTTACGTTCTCCAATTTAGATATCAAGTGGAGAAATTTCATGTTTTACCTAACCCATGTATTTTTTTAATAAATAAAAGTTTCTCCCTAAAACCATTAGACTCAATTTTCTATTTGATCTAATAATATTTTGTTTATATACACATTGTTTGAAAATAACATTTCCAATGAAATCAACATATTTCAAAACTTCGGTTTATAACACGTTTTAATAATCAACCTTAATTAAACTAAGTTTAATTAAGTTAATTATAAATATCTCTTCATTATTGACAAGCTTAATATTAATACTTTAGATCATTTAAAGAATGATCCATTAATTCAAATCTTTTAAATATAATAATTATTTATAATATATACATATATACATATATATACATATATATATATATATAATAACATTTTATATAATAAAATGAAATATAAAAATTGAATTATAAAAATTGATTTCCATATATAACAATTAATAACCAAACCAAAGGCAATTTATATTGAATTCGTCGCTGATCATATTGCTGGCGTGTGACTTAAACCTGTCACGGGTACTCTGCATCTGTAGGTACCCTGTGACCACTACCATATGGCAGTACCTTGTCACAGGTACACTGCGCATGTAGGTACCCTACAATCGACCTATGTAAACATCAGTGGGGAGAAAGGGGGAGGGTACGGGTATAACCTGCCCCTCCACACATTATTATATATGTTTTATTTTTTAAAATGACTTTGTCAATAGTCGCCCAAAATTTTAAATCGTTTTAACTATGCAACGTTTTAAATAAAATGTTTGCAGTTGCGATTCGATATTTTAATAAAGTTTCGACATTGCGATTTATAAAATATAGATATTTAATGTATATATATATATATATATATATAATATATATATATATACAAATATATATATATATATATATATGTATGTATGTATGTATGTATGTATGTATGTATGTATGTATGTAGATGCGAAAATTATAAACATGTATATTTCACAACACTCATATACACAATTATTTAACGGTTCCAATTTTTAGAATTTTTTTTCATAAACTATTTGGTCTCAAAATTTATTCAATAAATCATCTAGTGGTTTTGGCTCCAACTTAAACCCTAGCCTCGTGTTCTCTTCAAATCTATGCATATAAAGATTCTCAAATAAAATTAAACTACCCATATTGAGAATGCATACAATAAAAATACGAAATTCCTCAGAAGACATATGAAAGACACGAAGAAGATAGGGAATGCATGATGTGAAAATAGCATAAGTAAAATCACAAGAATCTACCCAGATTTTGATGCTAAATCGCTCTTCCTCAAAAAACCTGTAGAGCAAGCTCCTCCCTTCTTCAGAGTTCTCAAGTCCTCCAATGCTCCAATTGCACTCCAAATGCTATGTCTAAACTTCTAGAAATGCCTGAATATAAAGAGCTCTTAGGGAACATCTAGAATGCTTCTAGAAACAGCTAAAAGGTGTCACCAACTAAGCATGGGTTTTTCCCAACCTTCTAGATGAGCCATAGGGTTGTAGACACCATGTGCTTAATTGATGCACTAACTCCCATGTTGTTGACATATGAGAAATAGAAAAGTGTGTTAACTCCCATGCAAGCTTATATCTCCAATTCACTTTTTATATAATTTTCTATTTAAATATTTATAACTTTCATTTTAATTTTTATAACTTTTATTATTATTATTTATTTATTACTTTATTATTATTTTATTATTATTATTAATTTTTATTTTTAATTTTTATTTATTTATTTCTTTTTCCTCAATTAATTCTCATTTAATTAATTATAATCAAAATATTAAATAACATGATATTTTATATTAATTTTTCTCAAATAATTAATTTATTAATTAAATCTATTTATTAAGACTTAATTAATAGAAAATTCACCATAGACCTCCAAAATAAAATATGAAAACCCATCATAGAGAAAATCACACAAACTCAATCTAAAGGGTTAAAAATCATGAATTATGTCATCCAACACATTCGGTGGGTAGAATACCCAAATACTTGTCCTACCTCACTAGGACAATTGGTGTAATGTCTCCATTTTAGCAGTTGACCAAGTGTGTGTGTGTGTGTTAACCTTGTTCTACATGGTCTCGAGGGCTAACGAAGTGTTTAATGGGATCTTGCAGTGTTTTGGCCTAGTCATTTCCAGTTTGGGCCAAAATGAAGTTGATTTACTCAGTTTCAAGCATACTTACTATTTTTAGTAAGTCGGCAGGACACAGTGCAGGTCAATTTTGGTGATTGGATTCGATACTCCTCGGTGAGAGCTTTTTGATGAGCTATCACTCACATTATTCGGAGTCCGATTGCTAATACATTTTAATGCCTGAAGTTTTATTACAGTAACATCTAATTTCATTGTAAAATATTAAAGTGTTGCTTTAATATTTATTCTATGGTGATGTGTACCCAAGGGAGACATAAGGGGTATTTTAATATATGTTTTATCTATTACACATCTTTTATCCCACATTTCCCATATCAGTTGAGCGGACCCTTGGAAATAGAATAAAAGGAAGCATTTGTGGCTTCATTAGGCAGGTTGAATATGAGAAGAAATTGGTGTGTGAGTTGCAGCTCCGTTCTTGGCATTTGAGGATGTCTATCCTCTCTTGTAACATTCTAGACGTCATTCCCTTGGGGTTTGGCCTTTGGAATTCTTTGTTATTGGCTTCATTATCAGGCAGTTTAGTTGCATTTTTGGCTACAGGCAGATTTGGTATTTTGCTCATATCTTCTTCACTACTTGTCTGACGCTTATGCCACTTTGAGGGAATGGTATTATGAAGGTAGTGGACTGATTAAAGGACAAAGTATTGTAGCAGCAAGTTTGAAAGCATGGGCTGGAGTATTATGTCAATACTGCTGAAGTAATTAGTGAGTTGATAAATTTGCCATGTATTTGGTTTTATGAATTCTAAAAATAACATTTTATTAGCAGTAGTTCATTTCCACTTTGCATATCATTGTAGTTTCTTTCTTTTTTATGTTGTATGATACCAATTCCATGCATGAAACACAACAAACAAATAAACATTTGATTTTTGGAGTTATAAGGGGTTGAAAACAATAAACGAAGGAATAAGAAGTTGAATGCAAACTGTTTGACATAGTTCCTTTCAGCAATTTGGTTTAGTTTTTGGGACATCCAGGGGTGCCCATTACAGTGGTATCAGAGCTATAAGTCCTACCATCCTGTGCAGGTCTTATAGGAAATTTGGAACAGCCGGATAGAGGGAAAAAGTGTTTGATGAAATGTCAAAACACTAAATTCAGAAATAAGTAAAAAACACTGGCTAAGCATTTATGTTTGAGCATGCGATAGGGGTCTTATAATTTCCGCGATACTAGAGCAAGACAAAATAGGATTCTAGACTTGCAAAGCAAACAGTCTAGTACGTCCGTGCAGGTGGACATTGAATCCAACCATACAGACACAGAGGAGATATTCTTTGATCAGGACAATAATATCTGTGATCGAGATGACAGGAATACAAGATTAGGTAGAGGTGGAAATGCTGGTCCAGATCAGGGGGAGGTACTATTCAGATAGTTACTGGATACATTAGAGTAGGGGCAGCATATGCAGAAGGAGCAGAATAGGCGAATGGACATGATGTTGCAACTCATGGCTAGATAGATGGGTGTCAATATTAATCCAGGTGATGCCAACAATAGAAACAATAACAAGGGAAATAATAACAACGGGGGAAACAATAACCATGGAGGCCAAGGCAACAACAATGGTCCTGAGAATAACATTAATGGTAATAATGGACACGACAACAATGGGAATGAGGTTGATAACTTTAGGAAAGTTGCACGCGAAGCATGGATTTCGAGCTCGAGACCTCTTCTACCCACTTTCCCACCTAGAGATCCGGTTCAACCAATAAATGAACTACAGATTACCGAGTTACAAGATCAGTTCAGGAGGGACTGGGAGGCTAGTGGACTAGAGTTTTAGGTGGATATTTCCCTTAGAGATTATATAGACTTGAGGATGAGACACATGCCTAAAGTAGGAGGGAGGAATCAAAACTTTGAGCTGAGGAAGAAAGTTGGAAACCTTTCTTTACCTTATTATGATGCTTCAGGGAATATGACTGCACGAGCTTGGGTGCAGAAGGTAGATACATACTTGTAGCTAAATCCTATGCCTGAGGAGGAGGCTATCAAGTATGCGGCTATACACTTGGATGGTATTGCACATGAATGGTGGCATCATGCCATGCTGACTTTGGGGCATAATCAGATTATATCCTATGAGGAATTCACTGAAACATTGATTGAGAGATTTGACACTAAGGATCCGGAGTTACATTTCAAAGAGCTAGCATAGTTAAAATAGTCAGGTTTTGTGGATGCTTACATTGCCAAGTTTCAGCGCTTGTTTGTGCTTGTTACTGATATCTCTCCTAGGAGATTGGTGGTGTTATTTTGTGATGGTCTTGCTGATCCATTATGAAGTTGGGTGAAGGGACATGATCCACTCACCTTAGCTGAAGCAACTAAAAAGGTACGAGATTTAGCCCCTTTGGTATACAAAGGGAAAAACCATTCAATAGATTCTTCTTGCCGCAAGGACAAAGACAAAAAACTATTTCAGAAAGAGTATAGCAAACCCAAAGAAGGATCAAAAGGACTAGACAATGAAACCTTGAATGAACTTCGAAAGAAGAAGTTGTGCTTCCATTGTAGAGAGCATTGGGACTTATCTCATAAATGTTCTCTCAAGGCTAAGGCAAATCAAATGGAGTATTTTTCAGCAGAAGAGTCAGAGTCAGAAGGGGAGGATCAGCACTCCGATTCAGATGAGGGTAACACTATAGAGGAGAACAACATTCCTAAGGATGATAGATCATTGGCACGCTTGATAGGGGTCCAAAAGGCAATCACATTTAAGGTTAGGGGTACTATCCAGGGGCAAAAAGTGATATCTCTTATTGATACTGGGGCTACACATAACTTCATAGATGCACAGTTGGTAGCCAGGAGAGGGTTACAAACAAAGGAGCATGATGGGTTTAGAGTCATGGTGGCTAATGGTGATAAGTTATTATGCACTCGAAAGATATCTAATCTTCGCATCAGGTTTGGAGATGGCTACGAGTTGGAGGATGAGTTCTATGTTGTGCACATGGGAGATTATGGTGTCATCCTCGGCATGACATGGATGGCTTCACTAGTTGAGTTCACACTTAATCTAGCAAAATTGGAGATGAGATTCCAGCATGAAGGTAGAATTGTGGTACTTAGAGGACTTTCAGATGGAGGTTGCAGAGTAGTGTCCTTGAGAAGAATGCAAAGATTTTTTCTTCATGATGACATAGAGTGGGCGACAGAGTGCTACATTATGCCAACTTCACCAGAGCCACAAGAAAAGAGTCATCCACCAGATATACAGAAGATACTTGATAGACACGCTAAAGTATTTAGCGATATTCCTCATGGGGTTCCTCCTGATAGAGGGATGGAACATGTTATTGAGCTCGAGGAGGGAGCCAAACTAGTTATGATTACTCCTTATCATCATCCTAAGAAACACAAGGATGAGATAGAGAAGACGATTAAGGATTTTTTGGAGATGGGGCATATTAGGCCTAGTAAGAGTTCCTTTGCTTCAACAATAGTATTGGTAAAGAAGAAGGATGAGACAATGCGCATGTGCATCAATTACAGGGCACTGAATAAGAAAACAATTAAAAATAGGTATCCCATTCCTAGGATTGATGAGCTGATTGATGAGTTGCATGGGGCATGCTTCTTCACCAAAATTGATTTGCGATCTGGATACCATCAGATCAGGATGAGAGCAAAGGACATTGAGAAAATAGCCTTCCGATGTCACTATGGCCACTTTGAGTTCATGGTTATGCCATTTGGTCTAACTAATGCACCTACTACATTTCAAAGTTGTATGAACCAGGTATTCAGGAAGCAGCTAAGGAGATTTGTCTTGATCTTCTTTGATGACATCTTGGTCTTCAGTAAGACCTGGGAGGAGCACTTACATCATCTAGAGGAGGTGTTATCTATTTTGGAGAGAGAGTCATTGTATGCCTAGGAATCTAAATGTGAGTTTGGCATGACTGAGCTCCTTTACCTTGGGCATATCATTAGTGCAGATGGCGTTCGGGTTGATCCCGAAAAGATTAGAGCTATTGTAGAATGGCCTACTCCCACAAACCTTACATAGCTTAAGGGATTCTTTGGTTTATGTGGTTTTTATAGGAGGTTTGTTAAGGGATTCTCACAAATTGCTACACCCTTGACAGATCTTACCAAGAAAGGAGCCTTCGTGTGGACAGGGGTAGCATAGAGGTGTTTTGAGCATTTCAAGTAGGTAATGTCTTCATGTCCAGTTCTAGCTCTATCATATTTCATGAAGCCTTTTGAGCTTCATTGTGATGCATCAGGTGATGGGATTGGAGCAGTATTGATGTAGGAGAAGCATCCCATTGCATTCGAGAGTAGGAAGCTTTGAGGAGTTGAGAAAAGTTATTCTATCTATGACTAGGAGATGTTGGCCATAATGCATGCATTGGCCAAATTTTGATCATATTTGATAGGTGGATGTTTTGTGATCAAGACTGATCACAACAGTATTAAATACTTCATGAGCCAGCGTGATCTTAATGACCAGCAACAAAAATGGGTGACTAAATTGCAGGATTATGACTTTGACATAGAGTTTGTCAAAGGTAAGAAAAATGTGGTGGCTGATGCCTTATCTCGGAGACCTCACTTATGTGCTCTGGTAGATATTTTAGGATATTGGAGAGATCAGATTATAGTAGAGTATGTTGAAGATGCTTGGGCTTCTGGATTTATTTCAGGTACCATACAGGATGATCGCTATGAGGTGATAGATGGATTGATCAGAGTTCAGGACAGGGTTTATTTGATTCCGTCATCACATTTGAGAGAGGTGATACTGAAGGCATTTCATGATGCACCCATAGCTGGACATCCGAGGGTCTTCAAGACCTACAGGCAGATCTGAGAGTGGTTTTCATGGAAAGGGCTCAAGGATGATGTTCAGAGGTATGTTAGGGAGTGTGTGGTTTGTCAACAGAATAAGGGAGAGCACACATTTCCTACAAGTTTATTACATCCCTTGCCAATTCCTGATAGGAAATGGGAAAGTATTTCGATGGACTTCATCACTGGTTTACCATGAGTGCAAGGAAGGGATTGCATCTATGTGGTGGTGGACCGCTTGACGAAGTTTTCTCACTTCTTTGTTATTTCATCCACTTACACAGCAGCACAGGTGGCAGATCTTTTCTTTAGAGAGATATTCAGGTTACATGGGCTGCCCAAATTCATTGTCAATGATCGAGATAGTAAGTTTATGAGTTTTTTTTGGCAAGAGTTATTTAGGTTGTGTGGTATAGATCTTACACCTAGCACTAGTTATCATCCACAAACAGATGGGCAAACATAGATTGTGAATAAATGGGTGGAAGGATATTTGAGGAACTATGTAACTACACAACAAAAGGCTTGGATCAGATGGTTGCATATGGGAGAGTATTTTTATAACACCACTTATCATATGTCCATCAAGATGACTCCTTTCATGGCACTCTATGGTTATGAAGCACCTAGCTTCATGGGTTTAGTTTTGGGGGACAGTAGAGTGCCCAAAGCCAAAAACTTATTGCAGGATAATCAGGACATCCTGAAAGTGCTCAAAGAGAATATACAACAGGCCCAGAATCAACAAAAATTGTATGCTGATCAGCACCGAATAGAGCGTAGCTTCGAGGTAGGGGATATGGTTTACTTGAGGCTACAACCATATAGACAGTCATCGCTCAAGAAGAACGGAGCTGAAAATTTGAAACCTAGATTTTATGGTCCCTATAGGGTGATTTGCAAAGTGGGTAAAGTTGCCTATGAGCTTGAGCTTCCAG
The DNA here is from genome assembly GCA_028749045.1 of Cupressus sempervirens. Classification (NCBI taxonomy): domain Eukaryota; kingdom Viridiplantae; phylum Streptophyta; class Pinopsida; order Cupressales; family Cupressaceae; genus Cupressus; species Cupressus sempervirens. The sequence continues at coordinate 204,357,965 of CM053789.1, forward strand.
AGGGCAATCGAGTGCACAATGTGTTTCATGTGTCTAGGCTTAAGAAAGACATTAGTCAGAGTGTAGTGCCTTTTGCAGATTTACCCCCTTTGGATGAGGAGGGGAAGCTTGTGTTAGTATCTGAGGCTATTCTGGACACCAGAGAGAGGAAGCTTAGAAACAAGATAGTGAAGGAGTATTTGGTCAGATGGAAAGACCTGCCGGAGGAAGATTCTACATGGGAGAGTGAGCAGGTTATTCAGCAGGCTGGACTGAGATTGCTTGAGGACAAGCAATTTCAAGGGGGGCGGATTGTAATGTCCCCATTTTAGCAGTTGACCAAGTGTGTGTGCATTAGCCTTGTTCTACATGGTCCCAAGGGCTAACGAAGGGTTTAATGGGATCTTGGAGTGTTTTGGCCTAGTCATTTCCAGTTTGGGCCAAAATGAAGTTGATTTACTTAGTTTCAGGCATACTTACTATTTTTAGTAAGTCGTCAGGACACAGTGCAAGTGAATTTTGGTGATTGGATTCGATACTCCTCAGTGAGAGCTTTCCGATGAGCTATCACTTGCATTATTCGGAGTCTGATTGCTAATACATTTTAATGCCTGAAGTTTTATTAAAGTAATGTCTAATTTAATTGTAAAATATTAAAGTGTTACTTTAATATTTATTTTATGGTGATGTGTACCCAAGGGAGACATAAGGGGTATTTTAATATATGTTTTATATATTACACATCTTTTATCCCACATTGCCCATATGAGTTGAGCGGACCCTTGGAAATAGAATAAAAGGAAGCATTTGTGGCTTCATTAGGCAGGTTGAATATGAGAAGAAATTGGTGTGTGAGTTACAGCTCCGTTCTTGGCATTTGAGGATGTCTATCCTCTCTTGTAACATTCTAGACATCATTCCCTTGAGGTTTGGCCTTTGGAATTCTTTGTTATTGGCTTCATTATCAGGTAGTTTAGTTGCATTTCTGGCTACAGGCAGATTTGGTATTTTGCTCATATCTTCTTCACTACTTGTCCGATGCTTATGCCACTTTGAGGGAATGCTATTATGAAGGTAGTGGACTGATTGAAGGACAAAGTATTGTAGCAACAAGTTCGAAAGCATGGGCTGCAGTATTATGTCAATACTGCTGAAGTAATTAGTGAGTTGATAAATTTGCCATGTATTTGGTTTTATGAATTTTGAAAATAACATTTTATTAGCAGGTATTTCATTTCCACTTTGCATATCATTGTAGTTTCTTTCTTGCTTATGTTGTATGATACCAATTCCATGCATGAAACACAACAAACAAATAAACATTTGATTTTTGGAGTTATAAGGGGTTTAAAACATTAAACGGAGGAATAAGAAGTTGAATGCAAACTGTTTGACATAATTCCTTTCAAAAATTTGGTTTAGTTTTTGGGACATCCAGGAGTGCCCATTACAATTGGCTTAAAGGTTTGGGATTTGGACTTGAGAATTTATCTCCCTTCTCTTATCATTAAGATAGTATAATAGGGTATGCTCATCCTAACAATTCAGGGAAGTCAATACCCAGTACTTGCAACCTGTAGAAAAACCATGCATGTACATACAATATATATAATGCTAAGCTAAACAGACAATGGCAGGAAGTGGTGCATCATGTAGATCCTGACTAAGCAGGTGACTACGACTCCCTTCCTTAACCACATTAGAAATGCCATACAATAAGAAAACATGCACATCATACACATGCAAGTATGGGGTAAGTATCCATAATAAAACACATAAGATAATAAACCCTCCGACTAATCATCAATAATAACCAAAAATAATATAATGATCATCATGTATGAATGAAATGTAAAGTCTAAATGATCTCATCATATAACCACTGAATCCATAACAGAATGTCTGATAGTGTCAAAACAATACCACTAATCCATCAACATAAAACTAGTTCATCATAGTCTGATAACAACAACAACAATATGTCTAGAATAGATGTGAATGAGGGTAGGCACTATTATTCTTAGGATAATGCTATGAGGGAAAATGGGTTGACTTGTAGGTCAAATGATGAAACTTAAGACACTTGAAAGTATACTTGCAAATAGAAAATTGGAAACCTCTACACTTGATTCAACTATGTAATACAGAAAAACCAAAATATGTGTTTGCATCGTGTTTTCTATATGCTTCTTGTTTTGGGTTTTTGGGTTGACTAGTGTTGACCAGTCCTAGGTTGTTACCAGAGGCTTGGGGGTTATGAGATGTGATGGCATGTTGATCTTATTTGGTCTCGATCTTTATAAGCCCAACCATGGTATGTGATCATATGCTCTATGAAATGTTTGTATTTACTGATTGTTATTGTGCATCAGTCGTCATGTGTGCAGATCAGATGTATGTGTATGTGACACTTGAGCTAATTATTTTTGAGTCATTGACCAATTATCCTTGGATTATTTTCCAGTCGCCATGATGGGACTAAAATGTTGATTTATTTCTTGATGATGTCATGTTGTGACATGTTTGACTCAACCATTTTGGAGTCTTCAATCAGTATGATTTTGAGATATTCTTGGTTGCTTGTTGAGAACCAATGGATTTTGTGATTTATTTTGAGATATATTTTGGTTATTGAGAACCAATGGATACTTATGATTATCAGTGATGCCTTCAGTTGCTAATAGAGAAGTGTAGTGGTCATGATTTTCTATGGATGCTTTTAAGATGCTCATGCAGATTTGATGATTTTTATCTTGGAGATTTGATGATTTTCTATGTAAGCCTAACCCAAGGGGGGGTGGATGTAGTGCCTACCCTCATTCACATCTATTCTAAACATATTGTTGTTGTTGTTATCAGACTATGATGAACTAGTTTTATGTTGATGGATTAGTGGTATTATTTTGACACTATCAGACATTATGTTATGGATTCAGTGGTTATATGATGAGATCATTTAGACTTTATATTTCATGCATACATGATGATCATTATATTGTTTTTAGTCATCGTTGATGATTAGTTGGATGGTTTATTATCTTATGTGTTTTATTATGGATACTTACCCCATACTTGCATGTGTATGGTGTGCGTGTTTTCTTATTGTATGGTGTTTTTGATGTGGTTAAGGAAGCAAGTCATAGTCACCTGCTTAGTCGAGATCTACACGATGCACCACTTCCTGCCATTGTCTATTTAGCTTAACATTATATATATTGTATGTACATGCATAGTTTTTCTGCAGGTTGCAGGTACCGGGTATCGACTTCTCTGAATTGCCAGGATGAGTGTATCCTATTATACTATCTCAATGATAAGAGAAGGGAGATAAATTCTCAAGTCCAAATACCAAACCTTTAAGCCAATTGTCCTAGTGAGGTAGGAGAAGTCTCTGGATATTCTACCCATCGAATGTGTTGGATGACATAATTCATGATTTTTAACCCTTTAGATTGAGTTTGTGTGATTTTCTCTATGATGGGTTTTCATATTTTACTTTGGAGGTCTATGGTGAATTTTCTATTAATTAAGTCTTAATAAATATATTTAATTAATAAATTAATCATTTGAGAAAAATTAATATAAAATATCATGTTATTTAATATTTTGATTATAATTAATTAAATGAGAATTAGTTGAGAAAAAAAGGATTAAATAAAAGAAAATTAGAAATTAAAATTAATAATAATTATAAAATAATAATAAAGTAATAAATAAATAATAATAATAAAAGTTATAAAAATTAAAATAAAAGTTATAAATATTTAAATAGAAATTATATAAAAAGTGATTTGGAGTTATAAGCTTGCATGAGAGTTAACGCACTTTTCTATTTCTCATGTGTCAACAACACGGGGGTTAGTGCATCAATTAAGCACATGGTGTCTACAACCCTATGGTTCATCTAGAAGGTTAAGAAAGACCCATGCTTAGTTGGTGACACCTTTTAGTTGTTTCTAGAAGCATTCTAGATGTTTCCTGAGAGCTCTTTATATTCAAGCATTTCTAGACGTTTAGACATAGCGTTTGGAGTGCAATTGGAGCATTGGAAGACTCGAGAACTCTGAAGAAGGGAGGAACTTGCTCTGCGAGTTTTCTGAGGAAGAGCGATTTAGCATCAAAATCCAGGTAGATTCCTATGATTTTACTTATGCTATTTCCACATCATGCATTCCCTGTCTTCTTCGTGTCTTCCATATGTCTTCTGAGGAATTTCATATTTTTATTGTATGCATTCTCAATATGGGTAGTTTAATTTTATTTGAGAATCTTTATATGCATAGATCTAAGTCAATGTCAAAACTTTGTTAAAATCCCAATGTCAAAACTTTGTTAAAATACCAATCGCAACTGCAAATGTTTTATTAAAAATGTTGCATAGTTAAAATGATTTAAAATTTTGGGCGACTGTTGACAAAGTCTTTTTTTTTTTTAAAAACGCATATAATAATGTGTGGAGGGGTGGGTTATACCCGTGCCCCCCCTTTCTCCCCACTAATCTTTACATAGGCAGGTCGTAGGGTACCTGCATGCACAGTGTACCTACGACAAGGTATTGCCATATGGTAGTGGTCGCAGGGTACCTACGGATGCAGAGTACCCGCGACGGGTTTAAGTCACACGCCAACAATATGATCGGTGATGAATTCAATATAAATTGCCTCAGGTTTGGTTATTAATTGTTATATATGGAAATCGATTTTTATAATTCAATTTTTATATTTCATTTTTTTATATAAAATGTTATTTTATATATATATATATATATGTATATTTATGTATATATATATATATATATATATATATATATGTATGTATGTATATAAGTATACATGTATATATATTATAAATAATTATTATATTTAAAAGATTTGAATTAATGGATCATTCTTTAAATGATCTAAAGTATTAATATTAAGCTTGTCAATAATGAAGAGATATTAATAATTAATTTAATTAAACTTAGTTTAATTAAGGTTGATTATTAAAATGTGTTATAAACCGAAGTTTTGAAATATGTTGATTTCATTGGAAATGTTATTTTCAAACAATGTGTATACGAACAAAATATTATTAGATCAAATAGAAAATTGAGTCTAATGGTTTTAGGGAGAAACTTTTATCTATTAAACAAATACATGGGTTAGGTAAAACATGAAATTTCTTCACTTGATATCTAAATTGAAGAATGTAAACTAAAAACCTCCACATTTAATTCAAGTATGTAATTGTAGCAAAACCAAGACATGTGTTTGCATTGTGTATTCTTTATGCAATTGTTTTGGGTTTTGGGTTGACTAGTGTTGACCAGTTATAGGACGTCTACTAGAGGTTTGGGGGGTTATGTGATTGTGATGTCATGATGATGTTTTAATCTCGATCTTTATAAACCGAACCATGGTTATATGATGGAATGCTCTATGTATTGGATGCGATTACTGATTGTTATAGTTGAGATTCTTATGTATGAGACACTTGACTTAACCATTATTTTTGGTCATCGATCAGTTATCCTTGGTTATTTTCTAGTCGCCATGATGAGACTGTGATGTGGATTTATTCTTGATGATTTCGTGTTGTGACATGTTTGACTCAACCATTTTTTGGAGTCTTCGATTAGTATGATTGAGATATATTTTGGTTATTGAGAGCCATTGGATACTTTGATTATCAGTGATACTTCAGTTGCCAATAGAGAGTTGTTGTGTTCATGATTTTCTATGGATGTTGGCTCATGGAGAATTGATGCTTTCATGCATATTTGATGATTTTATTATGGATTATCTTTTGTGATTTTGAGATTTATGATTCCATGAGCATTAGGGTGGGATATCTGCATGTAGTGACGGGAAGTGGCTTGCAATGGGGGTCGGGGCCCTAAGAGGCTACCAGGTAACTCATTGTAAGTTGGATTAATAAGTGATAACATTCACACCTAATACTAATAGAATGAACCTAAAAAGATAAGTCTTTTGTTCTTGCCCATGCCTTGAGTGCTTGTACAGGCTAGGATGGGAGTAGTGAGAACGCATGGTTGCGACCTTGCATTCCGTAGTATGCCTCATCAGTATGAGAGGATATTAGTGGCCGCATGAGATCAGTATGGAACCGTGGAGTTTAGCTAATTTCTAGGGTAACTTTTACATGATAAATTCAATGACATTTCATGCTTGTATAGTAGGTTCCTACATGTCATTGTGTGCCTCTGTGATTAGATGTCAGATTTTGTGTCTAGAACCTTTGAGTTAGTATACTTTTAGGATTCCTGGACTTATAGAGATTTGTGCTATGTGTTTTGGATAGCCTGTATGGGACTTGAGATTATCTCCTCAGCATGTTGGGAGTGGACCAGTTAGGTACCACGCAGTCGAGTGGTAGTGTATTTTCCACTCTTATCATTTGAGATTCAATGAGACATCATGGCTGATGCGTCCTTCATGATGGTGGATATGTATCCTTTCATTGATGATTAGCATATGTTAGATGATGTTATCTTTTGTTAGATTAATTTCTATATATGATGATGTATATGTTAGGAGTGACATTCTTACTATGTTAATACCGATGATCTCTTTGGTGATTTGGAATGTTACGCACGGAGCGATGGCTAGGATCCACAATGGTCTAATGATGCTATTAACAGTTGGGAGGAACCATGCACTTAGTTATTATGTTTGATCTTTATGATGGATGTATATGTCTTGTATGATGATGTATCATGTGTATCATGGATTAGAATAGGATGATGTACCTTATTCTACATATGTATATTGTTTGAGCTTGTCATACCCTGTGACATGTATAGTGGATGATTGAGTATTTGAAATGTAATGTATAAACATTGGACTTATCATTATTGTTTCATGTGGATGTTGTACTAAATGGATTCATGTATGTAATTCAACGTTAAGGGATCTTTAAAGAATGTAATTTGTTATGTATGTTATGTTTACTTTCAGATCGACATTGCTATTGCTTCCATCATTGTGCATAAGTTATATGTGGTATTTACTTTCATGTTTAAAAAAAAAAAATGCTACCAAACTTAGTGAAATTCTAGGTTAATTATTTGGATCCCTTGGCGGGGCATTACATTTGGTATTAGAGCTCGAGTTTTTACATTGGGAGCTCTGGGCATTTTGGAACAACTAGAACTTTGAACTATTAAGTGTATCTATTCAACTTGAAACTAGGTGAGCTGAAATAGAACTCGAACTGTTACTTGTATATTTGTCATACTTCAACACTTAGTTTCAAAACTATAAATTTTACTTAAACCTAAACAGAGAACTTAACTTAGTATATTGCAACATGTGATTATAATAGTACTTTGTGCTGCTATAGGATGGTATTTGGGACTAGGTCTTCTATTAGAGGTCATGGTAGAGGCTGAGGTAGAGGTCGTGGTCATGGCAGAGCTATCAGTGTCCATGCGTCTGCCCATGAGGGATCAACTCATGTAGAGAGCAGGGAAGAGCACTCTAGTAGGCAGCAGGAAGAGAGTCATAGAGAGGACCAAGCTGAGCCTGAAGAGGTTGGTTTGAGACAGATGATGCAGACTATTCTAGAATGTTTACCTCTTATTCAAGAATAGCCCAAAGTGCACGAGATAGAACAAGAGCATAGACCTAGATCTAGAAGTCCTCAGAAGGATCATCAGAGGTCCATTATGTCCACTCAGATGAAGGATCTTTCAAGATCCAAGGTTAAGACTTTCAATGGGCAAAGTTTTGGTTATGTGGCCAAGTAGTGGCTTATTTCCCTCGATAGGATTTTTTCCATGTAGGAGTTCGATAATAATGTTAAGGTAAGATTTGCGATCACTAATTTAGAGAATTTTGGGGCCACTTGGTGGACGATTGAGGAGAAGAAGCTGGGAATTGATAAGAGAAATGTCACATGGGAACCATTCCTAGAGAGTTTTCATGAACGATTCCTACCAGAGGAATGGAAACAACAAAGGGATAATGAATTTCATAATCTTAGATAGTATACTTTGTTAGTGACCGAGTATGAGCGTAAGTTTTATGAGCTCATTTCTTTTTCAGGGTTCAGTGAAAATTCAGCTCAGTTGACACAACATTTTATTTGGGGTTTGAATAACCGTATTATTGGGGGAGTTAAAGTGTTTGAGCCAAAAACTCTCAAGGATGCGGTACATCGAGCTATCCTTGTTGAGAAAAGTGTCAACCTTGGTCAAGGTGGTTTTGTAGAAGCGCCAGCAGCATCAGGATCTAAAGGCAACTACAATTCAGGTGGTAACAAGAAGTTTTCTTTCTCTAAAGGGAAACAATATCAGCAGCAATCTCAGCAAACATAGCAACAGAAGGGATTGAATTCTTAGGCTCAAGGTGGTGGCAAAGATTCTAACACCAAGAACAATCACAATGCTCAATGCAACAAATAGAATCATTCCAATCAGCCAGCTCAGAGTAGCTAGTCTTTTGTTAGCAAGAATAGTCATCAGCAATCAAATGTGCCACCTATGGGTAGAGGATTTGGCAGAAATACAGAATGTTTTTCATGTGGACAAATTGGACATTATACAGCTCAATGTCCATAGTGAGCACCTTATTTTTTAGGACCTAGACCTACAGTTTCAGAGCCTACAGTTGGTGATGTAGGTAGAGCTCATAGAGTTTTTGCAGCAATTGATTAGTGTCAGGCAGATCATCAGGGAGCAGTGGTTGAGACCACAGGTGCTATTAGAGGTATATATCTTTTAGTATTGTTTGATTCTGAAGCTACAGATTCATTTATTTCACCATCTATAGTTTCTAAGTGTAAGCTAGATGTGGTGAAGCAAGATCATGGTTGGCAAGTGGAATTAGCCTCAGGTATTAAGGTCTACACAAACTCTATAGTTCATAACTGTGGGCTTAGCTTAGGAAGCTTTGATACTGCAGTGGATCTTCGAGTCATACCCCTTGGTTCCTATGATGTGGTTTTAGGCATGGACTGGCTTGGATCTCATAGAGCCAGTATAGATTGTAGGAAGAAGATTATTTTGTGCCAAGATGACCAAGGGAATGATGTGCAGATAGTTGGGATACCAAGGCCTATATCTCTGCGAATGATTTCTACTATGAAATTGAAGCAAATTTTTCATAAGGGATGTCAGATATTTGTTGTTATGGTAAATGATCTTGATGAGGAAGACCCTATAAGGAAGACTTTAGATCACCTGATTTTGCAGGAGTTCGCAGATGTTTTTCCAAGTGAGATTCCAAGAATGCCTCCGAAGAGGGACATTGACTCTAGTATTGATCTGATTCTTGAAGTGGAGTCTATCTCTAAAGCTCCTTATCATATGACTACTCAGGAGTTGGGTGAGCTACATCTTCAGCTAGAGGAATTTTTGGCCAAAGGGAGCATTCGACCTAGCGCATCACCATGGGGAGCTCCAGTGCTCTTTGTGAAGAAGAAAGATGGTTCTTTGCACCTTTGTATCGACTACAGACAGTTGAATAAGGTGACTATTAAGAACAGGTATCCTTTGCCTAGGATTGATGACTTATTCAATCAGATCAAGGGAACTACAATATTCTCCAAGATTGACCTTAAGTCAAGATACCACCAGCTTTGCATTAAGGAAGTAGATATTCACAAGATCGCTTTTTGAACTTGCTATGGGCATTATGAGTTCACAGTGGTACCTTTTGGGTTGACAAATGCTCCATCAGTTTTCATGAGTTTGATGAATGGTGTGTTTCGATCTTATCTGGACAGGTTTGTACTTGTGTTTCTTGATGACATATTGATATATTCCAAGACTTAGAACGAGCATGAGGAATACCTTCGGTTGGTATTGGAGTGTTTGAGAGACAATCAACTTCATGCTAATGTAGCTAATTGCAAATTCTTCAAATCAAAGATTCAGTATTTAGGGCATGTTATTTTAGGTGATGGTATTTTAGTGGATCCTACAAAGATTCAGGCAATAATAGATTGGCTGACACCGACTAATGTGTCAGAGATTCATAGTTTCATGGGTTTAGCTGGTTATTATCGTAGATTTTTCTAGAACTTCTCTAGGATAGCATATCCTATCACTTCTCTTCAGAGGAAAGGAAAGAAGTTTGTGTGGACAGAGAAATGTGAGGAAGCTTTTCAGAAGCTCAAGGAGCTTTTGACCAGTCCACCAATTTTAGTCATACCTGATTCAGAAGGTGATTTCATGGTGTGTATAGATGCTTCTCTTGAAGGGATTAAGGCAGTGTTGATGCATAATGGATGGGTGATTACGTATGAATCACGTAAGCTCAAGGATCATGAGTTAAATTATCCTATGCGTGATCTTGATTTAGCAGCAGTAGTTCATGCTTTAACAAGGTGGAGACATTTCTTGTTGGGGCACATATTTGAGCTACACAATGATCATAGTAGTCTTCAATACATTTTTACTCAGCCTAATTTGAATGCTCGCCAGAAGCGATGGATGGAGTTTTTATGCGAGTATGATTTTGAGGTTAAGTACATTCAAGGTAAGGAGAATGTGGTGGCGGATGCTTTGAGTTGCAGGAGACATGTGGTATCATCAATAACTCTTAGTGTGGATTTGAGGAGTTGGATTCTCTAGGCACTTCCTACGGATTCATGGTATCAGGAAGTGTGCAGAGAGATAGATTCAGGAAGATCTTTGGAAGGTAAGTTTGCAGGTTACGTTCAAAAATCAGATGGTCTTTTAAGATATCTAGGGAGGATTTATGTGCCATTTCTGGATGAGCTTCGCACCTTGATATTGGCAAAAGCCCATCATACACCTTACCCAGCACATCCAGGTGTCAAGAAGATACATGCTGATTTGAGACGTTTGTTCTTTTGGTCTAGGATGAAGTGATATATTGCTGATTTTGTGGCTAGGTGCCTTGAGTCTCAAAGAGTAAATGCAGAACATCAACACCCAGCTGGACTTTTGTAGCCTAATCTCATTCCTTCTTGGAAGTGGGATATCATCTCCATGGATTTCATTGTACGATTACCTATGACAGTTCGATGTCATGATGCTATCATGGTCACTATGGATCGGTTGACTAAGGTGGCACATTTTTCACCGATTAGGTCTTCCTACACAATAGTTTTTGTAGCTAATGTCTTCATGCATGACATTGTGAGGTTACATGGTATTCTAGAAAGATCATTTATGACAGGGATCCTGTATTCACATCTGCATTCTGGACATCGTTGTAGCATGAGCTTGGAGCGTAGTTAAACTTCAATTTGGCATACCATCCAGAGACTGATGGTCAGACAGAGAGGGTGAATCAAGTTTTTGGAGGATATGTTACGGATGTATGTGATGGATAGGCAGACACATTGGGAGGACTATCTCTACCTAGTGGAGTTTTCTTACAACAATGGGTATCATAGTTCTATTGGCATGGCACCATTTCAGGCATTATATGGATGTCCTTGTCGTACACCCTTGAGTTGGGATAGCCTTGAGGATCGCATCCTATTGGGTCTTGAGATGCTTTGTGATATGGAGCAACAGGTAGTGCGTATCTGTGAGCATTTGACTACGGCACAGGATAGGCAGAAGAAGTATGCCGATGCTCATAGGACTGATAAGCAATTTGCTGTGGGAGATAAGGTTTTCTTGAGAGTGCAACCGTGAAAGAGTCCAATCTGATACAGAAAGGGTTCTAAGCTAGCACCTCGCTTTGTGGGACCATTCGAGATTTTGGAGAGGATTGGCTCGATTGCTTACTGCCTTGCTCTACCACCCAACCTAGCTCGCATTCATGATGTTTTCCATGTTTTAGTGCTTCAGCAGTATATTTCTGATATTGTACATGTTCTTGATTGGAATGCATTGCAGGTAGAGGATGGGCAGCTAGCTTTGGAGCCGGTTCGTATTCTGGAGTAGCGGGAGTTGACCCTCAAGGGTCGAACCATCGAGCAAGTAAGGGTCCAATGGGACCCTACTAATGATTCTTCAGCTGCTTGGGAGGATGCAGCTAGATTGATGGAGTTATATCCCTACTTGTTTGTAGGCTTCCAAGAATAAGTCTAACCCAAGGGGGGGTGGATGTAGTGCCTACCCTCGTTCACATTTATTCTGGACATATTGTTGTTGTTGTTATCAGACTATGATGAACTAGTTTTATGTTGATGGATTAGTGGTATTGTTTTGACACTATTAGATGTTATGTTATGGATTTAGTGGTTATATGATGAGATCATTTAGACTTTACATTTCATGCATACATGATGATCATTATATTGTTTTTAGTTATTGTTGATGATTAGTTGGATGGTTTATTATCTTATGTGTTTTATTATGGATACTTACCCCATACTTGCATGTCTATGGTGTGCATGTTTTCTTCTTGTATGGCGTTTCTGATGTGGTTAAGGAAGGGAGTCGTAGTCACCTACTTAGTCAAAATCTACATGATGCACCACTTCCTGCCATTGTCTGTTTAGCTTAGCATTATATATATTGTATGTACATGCATAGTTTTTCTGCAAGTTGCAGGTACCGGGTATCTACTTCTCGGAATTGCTAGGATGAGCGTACCCTATTATACTATCTCAATGATAAGAGAAGGGAGATAAATTCTCAAGTCCAAATCCCAAACCTTTAAGCCAATTGTCCTAGTGAGGTAGGACAAGTATCTGGATATTCTACCCACCGAATGTGTCGGATGACATAATTCATGATTTTTAACCCTTTAGATTGAGTTTGTGTGATTTTCTCTATGATGGGTTTTCATATTTTATTTTGGAGGTCTATGGTGAATTTTCTATTAATTAAGTCTAAATAAATAGATTTAATTAATAAATTAATTATTTGAGAAAAATATTTCACAACGCGCATATACACAATTATTTAACGGTTCCAATTTTCAGAATTTTTTTTCCATAAACTATTTGGTCTCAAAATTTATTCAATAAATCATCTAGTGGTTTTGGCTCCAACTTAAACCCTAGCACCATTTTCTCTTCAGATCTATGCATATAAAAATTCTCAAATAAAATTAAACTACCCATATTGAGAATGCATACAATAAAAAATATGAAATTCCTTAGAAGACATATGGAAGACACAAAGAAGACAGGGAATGCATGATGCAGAAATAGCATAAGTAAAATCACAAGAATCTACCCAAATTTTGATTTTAAATCGCTCTTCCTCAGAAAACCCATAGAGCAAGCTCCTGCCTTCTTCAGAGTTCTCGAGTCCTCCAATGCTCCAATTGCACTCCAAATGCTATGTCTAAACTTCTAGAAATGCCTGAATATAAAGAGCTATCAGGAAACATCTAGAATGCTTCTAGAAACAACTAAAAGGTGTCACCAACTAAGCATGGGTCTTTCCCAACCTTCTACATGAGCCATAGGGTTGTAGACACCATGTGCTTAATTGATGCACTAACCCTCGTGTTGTTGACACATGAGAAATAGAAAAGTGTGTTAACTCCCATGCAAGCTTATATCTCCAATTCACTTTTTATATAATTTCTATTTAAATATTTATAACTTTTATTTTAATTTTTATAACTTTTATTATTATTATTTAGTTATTAATTTATTATTATTTTATGATTATTATTAATTTTAATTTCTAATTTTCTTTTATTTAATCCTTTTTCCTCAATTAATTCTCATTTAATTAATTATAATTAAAATATCAAATAACATGATATTTAATATTAATTTTTCTCAAATAATTAATTTATTAGTTAAATCTATTTATTAAGACTTAATTAATAGAAAATTAACCATAGACCTCCAAAATAAAATATGAAAACCCATCATAGAGCAAATCACACAAACTCAATCTAAAGGGTTAAAAATCATGAATTATGTCATCCGACACATTCGATAGGTAGAATATCCAGATACTTGTCCTACCTCACTAGGACAATTGGCTTAAAGGTTTGGGATTTGGACTTGAGAATTTATCTCTCTTCTCTTATCATTGAGATAGTATAATAGGGTACGCTCATCCTGGCAATTCAAGGAAGTCGATACCCGGTACCTGCAACCTGTAGAAAAACCATGCATGTACATACAATATATATAATGCTAAGCTAAACAAACAATGGCATGAAGTAACTAACTTTAATCATTTAAAATATTTTAACTAATATCACCCACATGCATCTAATCCATCTAATAAACATGAAAGTAAAGTCATGCATGAAAATAGATAACACACAAATTTGGTAACCCAGAAACCCTCCAGAAATGAGAAGGCAAAACTGGGGTGAGGATGACACCCACAAAATATCATTGCAGCAATGTGTAACTATTGAAGGTTACAATGTTTGACCACTTCCAATGGTCTGCCCTATGAAAGGCCTATCTTGTTAAAGACTTTACACTCTGTTAAAAGTGATCTGGTTAAAGGATTTCACTACCTTACTAAAAGTAGGCCTGGTTAAAGGACTTTAGTACATTCACTTAGAATGACACCCTATTAAAGGATTTACAAATGGCTACTAGACCAACCTAACTCCATAGGATTTTCATTCCTAATACAATGGTCAGAAAGTATAGAAGAATGTCTTGACCAGATGGCTTGCAATCCTTAATTGTTGATTATAGATCCATGTTCTGCTCTAACACATTTGATCCTTTCTTGATCAGATATGTCACCCTTCGAGGTTTTGATACTCTATTCTAGATCAACTGGATTCTTGCTATATTGTTCTACTCCTTCCAAGTCCTTTAAATTCCTCTCTAAATTTCGCTATAGTTCACCCATACACTTCTCCTTTTTTTTGCATACAATGGGTTTCATCCTCTTTTTAAAGATTTTATGGACTTAGGGTTAGGTATGAATATATGATCAATATTAAATCTTCATTTTCCACTCAACTCTTGCACTTTTCTGATTGGTTGCATGCCTTCTCCATTTTTCTTATTGGTTGCACGTTGATTGCATAGGTAATGCAAAAGATTCATTCTTATCTTCAAGATCCTTCAAGATTCATACTATGTCAGCTCTAAAAATGGTTTACCTCTAAGTTAGTGAAGATATAAACTCATATGTCAATTTTGTGTTACTTGGCACTTACTGGTTGCTAATGCTCGGCACATATAGGAAAACTAGCTCACTCGACTTCTATAGTAATTATGTTTCACTGGACACCTATAGTGACTCAACATCTATACTCTGCTCAGCACTGGAAGTTCACTCAGCACATGAAGTTCACTCGACACCTACTGAATTCTCTAGCTTGGCATACATTGTAGCTCAGCATTTGTACTATACTCGACATCATCTTGAGAATTTTGTTAAGTGTGTTCACACTCAAATGTCAAAAACAATCTAAGACCAACAAGATTTGTGGTGAATTATTTTAAGGTTAAAGTTTTAAGTGCTTATTCATCTCCCCCCCCCTCTCAGAGTTTACTTTCCCTATTGTATTTCCAACAGTTATGTCATCTGAACATTGACAATTTGGTAAGTGTTCATAAGATGAAGAGTGTAAGATGTCATAAGAGGATTACCAAGATTGAAGAAATTTGATAATATGATTGGTAAATGATGTCAATTGGGAGAAAGGACAAAGTCTAGTTTCAAAAGAAATACCTATAATTATAATATTATTTTGGAGCTGATTCATACTAAAACTTAGTGACCTATTGTAGTACAAAGCTAGTGTGCTGAAAAAAATTTTATTCTATTTGTTGATGATTATTCTAGAATGATGACTATGATGTTCCTTAAAGAAAAATATGATACATTTCAAATGTTTAAGTGGTATTTGTCTAGAGTTGAAAAGGAAATCTAAAAGGCTTGAAGTGCCTAATATCTGATAAAGAACATGAATTCATATCTGAGGCATTCAAAACATTCTACAATGATAGAGGAATAAAGAGAGATGTATGCACCAAGGCACCCTCCATAGAATGGTATAGCTGAAAGGAGGAACAGATCAATCATGGACTATTCTAGGACATTGGTGATGAAAAATAATGTAGCACCAAAGTGTTGGAGAGAAGCTATAAGTACTACAATTTATACCTATAATAGAGTACAAGTTAAGAAAGAAAATAATAAAGTTGAATGTAAGAAGGAACTTGAAGATTACAAAAGTTTCACATACATTAATAAAGGAGATCCCAACACTTTACTTGAACTTGAGAACAAAGTTGTTGAGTAGAAGCAACTAGTGCATGTCGAGTTACAACAGTAATGTGCCAAGCATTAGGAAGAGTGTGTTGAGTATCATTGAGTGATTGAAGAACAACCAAAAGAAGAGGAATAAATGAAGTGCTACCTAAAGTAAATTTACAAAATAAACATGGACAAGAAGTGAGAAGTTGAGAGCCCATATTAGCAAAGTGTGTAATAAGACATCATACACCAGATCAAACCATTGATGATAAATATTTTGGAGTCACAACAAGGAACAATTTGAGGAACCAAACATGCATAGTATGTGAATTTTAGCTCAAATTAGTAAAGGATGCTTTGGATAATCAACATTGGATTCAAGAAATGAATGAAGAGATTAAGCAGATAGAGAAAAAAAAAACTTAGTCACTAGGACCTAGACCAAAGGTGAATATTGTTATTGGAACAAAGTGGGTATTCAAAAATCGTCTCAATGAGAAAGGTGAAGTTACAAGAAACAAAACTAGACTAGTTTGTAAGGGATATGCACAAGAAGAAGCCATTGACTATGGAGAGACATTTCCCCCTATTACAAGATTAGGAGTTAGAACTCTACTTGCATATGCTGCTTAAAAATGATTCAAAGTGTACCAAATGGATGTCAAGTCTATATTTATAAATGGAATTATAGAAGAGGAATTATATGTTGAACAACTTGAAGGATTTGTTGATCCAAACAAAAGTAATATGGTATGTAAGTTGCACGAGGATCTATATGGATTAAAACAAGCCCCTAGAGCATGGTATGAAAGTTTCCACACATAGTTAGTGAAAAATAATTTGGCAAGGATAAATGATAATGTAAATTTATCCTTGAAGATTGAATTTGGAAAAGGGATGTTGTGAGCTAAGATATTTGTTAATAATATCATATTTAGAGGAAAATATGTATTGTGTAAACATTTGCAGATCCAATTAGGTAAGAATTTGAGATGTCTATGTTTGGAGAGATCAAATTATTTGTTAGTTTAAAAGTGTATCAAATGAAGAAGGGTATCTATATTGCACAATCAAAGTATATCAAGGAGATACTAAAAACTTTTAGTATGGAAGACTAATGACTAGTTTGAAAACCCATTACTAGTAGACATAAAATTTTAAAGACTAAATATTCTTTTGATGTGAACCAAACCTTGTATAGATTAATTATTAGGAAACTACAATATATTATTCATAGTAGACCAGATATTGCACTAGTAGTTGGGATAGTTGCTAGATTTTCTACAAATCCTAATGAGAATCACATGATGGATGTAAAAACTATACTAAGATATATGAAAGGATTAGAAGATTATGGATTGTATTATAAAAAGGATGAAAAATTTGAGCTAAAAGTGCATACTGATGTAGATTGGAATGAAAATTTTGATGACAGAAAGATTACAAATGGTGGAGCTTTCTTTCAAGGAAAGAGACTAGTTTCACTAACAAGACAAAAATAGAACTGCATTTCCCAATCTACAGGAAAAGCTAAATATGTAGCTACAATAGTCAATTATTCTAACATAGCGTGGATCAAGAAATTATTGAAACAAATGAATGAAACCATCATTTAATTAGTTGTTATATT
Organism: Cupressus sempervirens; assembly: GCA_028749045.1. NCBI lineage: Eukaryota > Viridiplantae > Streptophyta > Pinopsida > Cupressales > Cupressaceae > Cupressus > Cupressus sempervirens. The sequence continues at coordinate 204,375,649 of CM053789.1, forward strand.
TTGTGATAACATGAGTGCTATAAACATATCTAAAATTCTTGTGATGTACACTAAGAGTAAGCATATTGCTATCAAGTATCATTACTTGAGACAGTGGGTACAAGTCAAAGAAGTAAGATTGGAGTATCTGAATACAATGGAATAGATAGTTGTTATATTCAAAAAATATTTACTCAAGATATGTTCATGAATATATAAGAGGTAAATTAGGAATCATTCCCTTAGCTAAAGCTACCTAAGCTAAGATAGAGCATTGTGTCAAAAGTTTTGACCAAAATATCTTACAAATTGAAGCATAAGTTCACACTTTAGGACCTACCTAAATCTTGTGAGAAGATTGTGTGGATTTTGAGGCACAAAGTTAACAGAACTACAATCCTAAGAAAGTTAACCAGAGGAGAATCTAGTTCACAAAAATGACAAAGAGATATCTACATGTTGAAGATGTATGAGACATAATTAATTTAAGATGTTGAAGTGTCTTTCACATTTCTATCAAGAAGGGAAAGATCTTTGAGTTACCATATATAATGAGAAAGAGGGAGAGTATGTTTAGTTACCATACAACATGGATGAGAAGTCAAGAAGTCAACACATAAAAAATATCTCTCAAAGAAGGAAGAGATCATGATTTGAAATAATATGAGTTTTTAGCTGGAATAATTGATTTCTAGAGGTGTTTTATATCATAGATGGATAGATGGGAATCAAAATAAAATTAAAAACATGACATCAGAGAGATTGTTGGACACTAAGATGAGAGTCAGAATAGAATTGAGGATGTTAATGATGATCTATAATTAAACCCATAGGGAGTTGATTAACACAAGTCAAGTGTTTTAACTTGCATGGTAATTAGAAGTATTTCCATCAATGCAAAAGAGGGATATTTTTGGAAGCTACAATTAGAATAATTATTATATTATCATTGATGTCAAACCTTATTTGTGAGATAGTTTCTACCTTTGTAGAGTTTCATATCATGATGATTGATGAAAAGAGTTTGAGAAGAAGATATGACAAGAAGACCTAGTGAAAAGGTAGGGTTATGTAGAATTACAATGGACACTTGATCTATTTGACCTTGACCAAATAATGCATTTTTTAATTATAACACTAAGTAGAGAAGATAGTTGAGTTGAAGCCTAGAAGAGATAACCAATGAATGACCAAATGCATAGGCTAAACTAAGCTACATAACATAAAATTAAGGAACATATAGTAGAAGTCAAGTTATGCTTGTGTCGACCGAGTGATTGTAATGGCTGATAAAAATATAGTGTCAATCAAGTAACAATAAAAGCCTGAGTGAAGACAATGAAAGTTGAGCAAGAAGCTTAGTGATGACTAAGTTGTCTAATGATGACTGAGGTTGAGGAACATAGTATTGATTGAGTGTCAGTATTTGATAGTTTTTGAAGGAATTCAGATTCCCAAAATATATAGTTGAATCTTGGGATTGGTTAAAGTGCATGAAGGATGAGTATTGATGAGATGGAGCATTTAGTTCTTGATAAATCGTGTTTGAGAATTCCTAGGCATGGATTCAAAAAGTAGTTTTGAGATGTATCTAGAAGGAGAAGGAGAAACAAAATGATGAAAGGATTTGATGAATTAGACCTAACATCAATGGTCATGTTTAAGTAGAAAAAGATCTAAGCTACCTATTTAAGGACGCATAAGGATTAACCTACAAAGGTCAACAGTTGTTAATTTTTTTGATTGACCAACTTAAGTAGAAGGTTGTGAAGAAGAAGAAGAGAAGAGGTGGACAATGTTTGCTTGAAGGATTTCCCAAGTAGATCAGAGTTAGTGATGGAAACATGAATGGAGTCTAGTCAATGAATTAGTAGATCAACTAAATTTTGATTTATATTTGCAAATTGAATTTTATTTATGAGATCAACCTGTTGTTACTTTCTAACCATTGTATCAGTTAAAATCCTTTAATCAAGGTTGACCTAATAGACATTTGGAAATTCTTTAATCAAGGTGACATTCTAATGGAATTTTCTTAAGTCTTCTAACAAGGCCACTCCTAATAGGGTGACTAAATCCTTTAACATGGTCACAACTAATAGTATGTATTGTAACCTTTAATAGGGTTGGCTCCTAGCAGAGATCACTTCAAAAGAGAGAATTTGGTAGCATGTTACTAGTGGTTTTTCCCAAATTGGGTTTCCACAAATCTTGGTTTCATACTTGTGTGAATGTTATCTGACAAGTTTTATTGTTTATATTTTTCATTTTGCAAGTTGATTACTCTTGGGACAGTAAAGTGCACGTTATTGAATATTAAGTTTCTATAGAGGCTAAGCTATTTAAAGAATATATCTAAGTTGTTTGAAGTATTCAAATGTTTAATTCAAACATCTGAAACTGAGGATAATAAAATCTAATTAAATTATAATTTGTTAGGAATCCCTATATTTCTATTGACTTAGCTTACTTACAAATCATGAACTAGCTAACCTTTTTATATGATATATTCAAATTCTTGTATACATCTTTATATGTAAATTATATATTATGTATTTTGAACCTAATAGGCTACCTCTGAGTATGGGTGGAAGGTGGGAACTACTCTATCTTTCAATCTTCAATCTTCTATATTGTTCTTATATAATATCTTTGACTTAAGACAATATTCTTTTATAATTTCACTTCTTTTCTTAATTTTAATATCAATATTTAGAATTGATAAAAGATACATAAATGTAAATTATCAATTTTAACAATCTTCTTTCATAAAGAGCTCAATCACTAATATGAAATTTATACAATCTTATATAATATAATAAAAAAACCACATTTAACTAGGTTAAAATGAGAATCTATCCTAATTGCAACTGTATAATAACCAAATTCACAAAGTAGCTTATAAAATTTATTATAAATTCCAATTCACATAGCTTTAATTTTTCGGCAATCACTATATTGTCATTAACCTAATTAATTAGAAATCCTCAATTGAGCCTCTTACATACGTAAATTATATAGGAACAAAATTCAACAACAATAATTAATGGATTACTATTCAGCAGGATTAAAATACGATACTTGAGGAGGTGACACTCATGAGATATGGGTACCGTATTATATAAGCTATGGTGCCCGACATCGGCTATAGTGCAACATATTTGCATCGAGCCACTACCCGTTTGCTTGCCCATCCCTTGACTGACTCCACTGTCCTTCGTTGACATGAAATAAATTCTTGTGTTTGCCATGCATTAAAATTTTCCTTGTTTCAAAGTATAACAGTGATTTAAAAGGGAAAGGGGTCAGTTTTATTTATTAATCAAAATTGTTTAGTTTTTATGTGTTTTTAGGGATTTTATTGGTTTTATTTTAAGATTTACTTTCATGTTTAAAATTATAAATAATATTTTTTAATTTGAATTTTTTAAAAAAAAATCTTAAATAATTTTAAAATAATGAATGTTAAAATAATTTTTAAAGAATTATAAAATATTGAAAACTTCATTAAATTAGAAAAAGTTTATATTTATAATAATATTTTGAATTATAATTTAATCAAAATCTTATACTTACTTAAGTCAAATTGTAATACTTTTTATTTAAAGAGATAATATGATATGCATAATAATACTCAAAATTTAATTTATAACTTAAAATTTGAATAATTAATTAATTTTTATAATACTATGTAGTAATAAATTTAAGTAATCTAAGAACTTACTGTTAAATAAATTATTTAAAATTAATATGATGGTTCCATGCTAGTAGTGGGGGAATGGCTCGTTGCAAATAAGTTGCATCGTGGTAAGTCGTGCTTGATTTTTTTAATCCAGATATTGCTTCGTACTCGCATTGGAGTCACTACAATGTCCTTACCTGCCACTATTTAGTTTTGTACATAAATATTAATTTATAATATTTAATACTTGTACATAGATATAATTTTTAATTTATATTAATTCAATATTTATTTTTGAATAATTTAAAATTATTTTATTGAATTAAAAAATTAAAAAAATAAAAATATTGATATTAATAATTTTTTAAACATCATTTTAAATTATCTACATATAATAATTTTTATTTGAATATATTTGATAGTAGAAGTATATTTTATTTAATCTTAAATAATTTATAAAATAATAAGTTCTTAACTTACTTAAATTTATTACTATATAATATTATGTACTTAACATTTAATAAATTTATAGTAAAACTTATAATGAAATGTTGGCTTAAATTATAATTAAAAATAATATTTTAGATATTTGAAACTTAGTTAATTTTTTTTTTCAATATAAAGTAGAAATATATTCTATTTACTTTTGAACAATTTATTTAATAGTAAGTTCTTAGCTAGCTTAAATTATTTACTATATAATATTATTAAAAAAAATACATTTTTATAAATTTAAGTTTACATATTTCATAAGTTAAATTGTGAGTATTATTATGCATATCAAAATAAAAAGTATTAGAAATATTTCATGATTTTTTATAATCAATTAGAAAACATTTCTTAAATTTATCATTCCAAGTTTTAAGTGTATTACTTGTTATAATAAATATCTCTAATATAATTATTTGAATATATAGAAGCATAAATAAAATTTAAAATTATCATCAAATTATAATTATAATTTAGCGTATATAATCTCAAAACTAATTTTTTTCTAATATATTGATTATTTTAGTATTATTTATATTGTAATTATTTAAGATTAAAAGAAAATGCCTTCGTACATATCATTTTAAATATTTGCATAAATTTTTTTTTTATCTATCATTTTAGAATTAAACTAAACTCTAACATATAATACATAAAAAAAGGTTTAGTTTAAAAAGAAATAAGTAATAGTGCTATTAAAATATATAAAAAGTATTTGAAAAGAATAAAGTAATCACTTTGATGAGCTATTGACCATTGTAATTTGAAATGAACAAAATTATCTTACACGGAATAGAAACTTATTTTTTTCCCCTTGTCAATGAAGGATAGTATAGTCTGGACATGGGTGTAGAGATGGACAGCGTCTGGGTGCAAATATGTTGCACTATAGATAATGTGCAACATATTTGCACCCAACCACTACCCATCTGCCTTGGCCTGTGCTTGAGACCGTCTGGCTTGTGCCCTATTGTCCTTCTTTGGGAGAGCATACAAATATTATCATGGGAATCTCACCACATAGAACTTTAATTTATTTCAAAACAATTTCCTTTTATAAGGTCTAAATGGATGCATAGTCACAATAAAATTATAAGTTGATATTAGTTATCTTTATTATTTTATTCCTTTATAATATTAAAAATAATTAATATCATTTTATAAATCTAAGTTTATAGACTAATATTACTTGTAATGCTATAATGCTATAATGCTATAAATTCTATTTGACAATGAAAGATTAACTTTGCTAGAAAAAAATTGCAGAGTGAATGTAATATAGAACAAACTTACATTTATATATATATATATATATATTTTTATAAAAAAATTATTATTATTTTGTTAATTTTTTTAAAATAAGTATTAAATGATAGGCAAAGATCCTACAACACAACATGATTAGGGAAATTGTGAGCCAGTCTTGGATATATAGACTAAGGACTTTATAAAATGTGTTTATGCTAAATCTTTAAATAATTCTTATATCTAATAATAAAAATTAAATCAATGATAATCTATATCCTTTGTAGATACACATTTGTATAAGGTAAAGATTATAATCTAAAAAGGGTAAAAATTTATTAAGAAGAAATAAGAAACATAAAGGAGATAATAATTTTTACATAAGAATTTTTCATTAGAAATGATATTATTATTTTATTTTAAGTTTTATTTTTAATGTAAACACAAAAAATCCCTAAAAACACATAAAAAGTAAACAATTTTGATTAATAAATAAAATTGATCCCTTTCCCTTTTAAATCACTGTTATACTTTGAAACATGGGAAATTTTAATGCATGGCAAACACAGGAATTTATTTCATGTGAGCGAAAGACAGTGGAGTCAGTCAAGGGATGGACAGGGCAAATGGGCAGCGGCTCGGTGCAAATATGTTGCACCGTAGCCCGTGGGCAACGTCTACACAGCCACGAAAATGTACTTCCATACGAAAAAGAGGACTTGATTAATTTTTCAAAAAGTTAGAAAAAGCAATGTAAAGGAAGTGCATTTTCGTGGCTGTATAGCCACGGGCGTAGCGGGTGCCATGGCGCCCCATTTTTCTGTGTAGTTGTTGAAATATTGATTAATTATTTCGGCGTGATATTACATGAATGTATTTAACATCTGAATGGAAAATAAATTAATTCTGTGCGATTAAAATGAATGTATTTTCTATCCGCCGGATGCAGGGTAGATTCGTTTTTGTCAAAGAGTATGTTATAAAACGGTTGTTGAGGGAAAGGATCGAGTAGCGCACACCTTAAATCATATGTCAGACTTACACAACTTGCATTAAATTACCCAATTGTTTAAAGCTAAAATTTCTATTCTATTCATGGATATTTTAGATCTTTTGTAGAGAATCTAATATAGAGTGCTCCAACCAAAATTGAGCATTTTCATGTGACCTTGATACCTTCCATGTTTTGGACAGCTGGTTAAACATCACATACTAAGCTTAATAGCTATACTAAAAGTATTAAATACTCAATGCTTACTTTTTTTTTCCTGAGTTTAAGGGTAGCCTCATTTTCATGCATCAATAGAAATTCACTTAAATATGTCAAGTAGATATGGTCAAATATCCTAATAGTCCTTAGAGAATGTTATAATAGTGAGACACAAACCTACCAATTACAAACCAAACCAAAAATGATAAAAGTAGATTGATTAGTAGTATATTATCAAATTTTGTAAATTTGCATTCAGTTCAACCAATAACTCTATTTGAATATGCACCAATCACAAATAATTTTTTTTTGAGTAATTTATATATTTGTTTAAGTTGTATAATTTATTTATGATTTTTATATTATAAAAATTAAATATTTTAAATTTAATTGACTTAATTCATTTTTTGTTATAAGAACCCTTTAATACCCATTAAAAGTTAAATAATATGCTACAGCTATATTAGAACAATAATATATAATTAAAATTTTGGTACACAATTTATAAATGATAATTTTTTATTAAAATATAAAACTATATTTCATAAAACTATATAATTATATATATCGCTATTAATAATTTACTTATAATAATTAATTATATAAATTTATAATATATGATTATAATTAAATAACATATTAAATAATTAAATAATATATTACTATTATATTTGAGCAAAATAATAATATATAACTATTATGCATTCTAAACTATCTCTTATACTAAACTTATAATATATGACAATTTAAAATACTTAAAAATATTAATATATACTTTATTATTTTTTTCTAAAATTATCACAATTTAAAATAACTAAAATGTACTATAATTATCACAACTTTATATTTATAAAATAAAATTATTGATTATGACAATATTCAATATTAAATTAAAATTTCTAATTATTATGAAAATTATTACAACACACTATGTGACACTTATTTTTTAAGAGTAATCCTACTTAAATAGAATTATGAAAAAAAAAAAAACAAGAAATAGATATCAATGTTAAAGTCAATGGAACAATTTGTGATTTTTTAGTGTTCTTTTCAATAAGAAACTTTTTCTTATGTCTACCTTTTACAATTTTTTGTGAAGCTAATAGTCCTATAACGGATTCATAGAACTTATTTTTAAACAGTTATTTATATTTTCAGCCCTCTTTTTCAAAACTCTCACACTTCTTTAAAATAAAAATTTATATAAAGAACCACAAACATGAAATTATTTTTCACATGGAAACTTGAAGTTGGTTATCTATAAAATAAAAAAGATTCCAATTTGTCTTTGCACAGGAACACACCTACCCTTTAAAATTAAACATGAGACCAGCATTACTATATATTCTTCTCCCATCCAAAAGAGAACTTACCTCTCACTGCAATCCCTCCACCATATTGTCTTCCATTGATCAAATTCAATGGAGTCTTTCCCTGTCCTCCTTTCTATCACAGTCTCGGTCTCTCTTGGGATTCTTCTTCTCTCGTTAAATCGTTGGAAGCGTCAGTCCCCGTTCAAAAACATTCCCCCTGGAAAGTTGGGTCTCCCTGTGATCGGCGAGACCCTACAATTCTTGTCCGCGCTTCGATAGGGCACTCCAGAGCTCTTCTTCGATGAGAGAGTTGAGAAATTCGGGGATGTTTTCAAGACATCACTGATCGGGCATCCCACGGTAGTTCTCTACGGAGCCGAAGGAAACCGTTTGGTTCTGTCCAACGAAGACAAGCTGGTGCAAATGTCATTGCCCAACTCTTTCATGAAACTCGTCGGACGGGAATCCATCGGAAACAAGAGAAAACTCGACCATCTCCGCTTGCGAGGGGCACTTGCTCGCTGTCTCGGTCCTCAGGCGTTGAAGAAATATATTCCCAAAATGAGCCTCGAAATCCAACGTCACATCGCAGAGAAATGGAAGGGGGAATCGCAGGTGAAAATGCTCGCGATCTGGTTAAGGACCTCGTCTTTTCGCTCGCGGCCAAATTGTTCTTTGATATCAGTGACGATGGTGAGAAACAGAGGCTGCAAGATCTGTTTGAAACGATAGTTGCTGGCTCTTTGTCTCTTCCTCTGGACTTTCCAGGAACCCGGTTCCGCAGAGCGCTTCATGCACGCTCTGTAGTTGATCAGATTTTGTCTTGTTTGATTGACAAGAGAAGAATTGATTTACTTTCTGGGGCTGTGAGTAGCAGCCATGATTTGTTGTCTGTGTTGATCAGCTTTAGAGATGAACAAGGGAATGCGCTCACTGATCGGGAGATCATCGACAATTTCAATGGTTTGTTTCATGCTTCCTATGACACCACGGTCTCCGCACTCACCTTGATGTTTAAACTCTTGTCTTCGAATCCCGACTGCTATGAACAAGTCGTCCAAGGTATGCTGCTTCTTTTCACTTGTAAACTGTTCATCGTGCTTTTCTTTTTTGGGAAATGATCATGTTTTCCTTTTTTTAATTTGATTGACAACATCCTATCATTAATTAAATTTCTATTACGTGCCCTATCTTCAATATAAAGAGTCGTGATATTGCTATCAAAATATAATTTCATATTTTGAATTCTTTGTTTGGATGCATATATGAATTCCAAAGATTTTGAATTCTTCGTTTGGATGCACCAAAATGGAATTGAAATATGAAGTAAAAATGGAATACATATATTGTATTTTTGGTTCAAAAATGGGGTTTTGCAATTCCATCAAAATAGGTGTTATTGGAATACGTATTCCTATTCCATTTTTCTTAATTTTAGAAAAGATAAATTTTGAGGTCCGTGAATTCCCATCAAATATTGGCTGAACCAAAAGGAGAATAGGAATACGTAGCCCTATTTTCTATTCTGGAATACATATTCCTATTCTCGCAACCAAACAGACCCTTATTGATTCATTGCTGTTCACATGTACTCATATCTTGGTGTGAATTACTAAGATGAATTGACTACGCTTAAACAAGGCTTCATTCCTAGTCTAAAAGTGTTAAATAGTCAAAATTGACTTATTTTTCCAAGTTTAATTTCTTCCTTATTCTGTGTGATGTTTCCGACAGCTTAAACATCACATACTAAGGCTTCATTCCTAGAGTAAAACATTTGACTACTTAAAGTTGACTTATTTTCCTACGCTTAATTTTTTCCTTAATGTATGATGTTTAAAGATGGTCGTAATGTTTGAAGATGACCAATAACACTCAACCTAATTCTTAAATCTGATATCGAAGTTAATGAACCGTGAAAATGCCATAGTTTGAATTGCATTTGTAATTAATACTTGCCTAGCGTTTAACAGAGCAAATGACAATTATGAGAAACAAAAGCAATGCAGAAGAAATCAGCTGGAATGATCTGAGTCAGATGAAATATACATGGCAGGCTGCTCAGGAAACGCTACGCATGACTCCCCCACACTTTGGCACATTTCGCGAGGCTATTGTAGATATTGATTACAAGGGCTATACAATCCCCAAGGGATGGAAAGTAAGCTATACATTTCTAATAACTTCCTATTGAATCACTTCAATAACATTTTTCAAAATCTTGGTTTTCTTTTCTTCAGTCATTGCAATGTCTAAATTAGGTTGTATGAAAGCTTTCTTGAGGTCGACATTTAAGTCACGTTCTGAAACTAGAAAATTGATGATAGATAATATCTATAGATCAAATTTATGATAGAAAGCGACTATAAGGGGAAAATAACATCTATATACATAATTTTAAATGTCCTTTTCAATCTACAGATCGTAGATTTATGTATTTGTTTTTTGGTATGAGCAGATTTTATGGACAGTTCATAGCACGCATAGGAAAGAAGAGTATTTCAATGAGGCGGACAAATTCAAGCCTTCGAGGTTTGAAGAGGGAAGTAGTGATGTGGCTCCTTACACCTTCTTACCATTCGCTGCAGGGCTGCGAGTTTGCCCCGGTCGGGAATTTTGAAAGGTGGAGATGTTGCTGTTCGTTCACCATTTTGTTAAATCTTTCAGTGGCTTCACTGCCATTGACCCAGCTGAAAAAGTAATATCAGATCCGTTTTTTTCTCTCGCAGCTAATGGTTTTCACATAAAACTTCTCCCCAGAACCTGACCTACTTGAAGCATGTGATTAAAAGTCTACAGTAAACGTTACGATAGAATAAATATTTTACCTTGAATCTATATAGTTTGCTGCGAAAAAGGTTACACGACTGGATTTATCGAACATTTCCCATAGCTGGAGGAACGTTATGTTTATGATTATCATTTTGGACTGCTGTGACTTTTCTTAAGTACGATCATTTGAGTTTGGATTGTGTGATAGTGTTTTATATCATTGTTGTTATCTATCATTATGATTGTAAGAAGTAAGGAGGCATACGATGATCAACTTCATATCAGATCTCAAATTAAATGATAGAATCGAGGGACTTGATAAGAAAATTAAAGTCATCAAAGTCAAAAGAGTACGTCAAAAGAGTATGCAAAGAAGAAACAAAATTAAAGAAATAATAAATAAATAAAATGTGTATCTGTTATAATACAAAGGAAAATTTAAATCTCAAGAAAACAATTAGAAATAAAAAGAGCAAAATCAATAGTTGATAAATAATAAAAATGAAAAAAAAAAAAAAGAATAAAATTAAAAATAGAAGTCAAATAAAATCAAGAAGAATATGTATGTATGTGTATGTGTATTTGTATACATATAGAGCGGACTCATGTTTCTTATTGATTGTTTACTCTAGAGGGATATGGGTAACATTGTTTTAGAGAGGAGGGGATGGTATACCAACAACTCTTTTGCAAGAAGGCACATGAGTTATTTTAAGAACTTACTTTCTCCTAATCGTCCTAGTAATATTTGGAAACATGAAGACGTGTTCAACATAGATTCACGAGGCCCTATTGGTTCCCTTTTCATTTAGACATGTGTTTGAGTAGAGATAAGGAGGTTTTTAACATATGTGGAGATTATAGATCTTGGGATGCTCAGAAGGATAGTTTACAAACTCAATAGTATGACATGCACTTGTATTTTTTTAAATCAGTTTTAAACCAATAGTGCAGTGGATTTGGAATTTAATCATAATGAAAAACATGTAGAGATTAAGATTTTATCTAAGAAATACAATTAAATAGAGATTAAGGCTTTATAAAAAATAGACAAGCTAACACAGAGTGGACTTCGTCCAAAAAATGAAGAAACTAACGATAATGGTAGGTATTAGAAACTAGTTGGTTGCATTAATAGTGGTTGTCAAAATTAAAGAGAGCCACAGTGGTTGCAAAAATATGGTTCTTGTAATCTGAAATAAAAGAGTGGAGATAAATGTGTTTAGGTAGATGTTTTCAAGCCTTCTTCTCCTGATAAAGGTAAAAGATACCTATTACAAACAAACTGGTAAGGTAAGAATCAGTGGTCACAAACAACTACCAATGTAGTGCAGAACCATAAAAGTACCATTCCATGTGATAATATTTAGAAAAATATTTCAATCATACAAACTCAAAAAAGTATATAGTTTCTTTTGTGCAACAAATTTATCTCAATATCACATTCTACAAGGAGCTTCTATTGCCTCAAACTTGAGGTCCTTGACAAAGGGGACTAGTTTATAATTTTCATACTCTTACTTTAAACATACATGCATTGAAAGATATATTATTTGAGGAATGGGTATGAGTAGCTCTTGGCAAGTTGGCTAAAGTAATAGAATGAATGTTTTCATTTAAGGACACACTACATAGGGTTAAGACTACTTATTATTAAGTTATAATCTTTGTATTTTATTATGAAAAAAGATATCTAATTCTAGAAGCTTCACTGAAGTAAGATACATAATTAAAATTTGGATTATTGTAGTATTAAGAGTCTACATGATACATCTAAGATTGCTTATGCTTTTTCTATAGTTGGCACATATTATGGCCAGAAAACTAGTTAATTAATAATATGATATTACAGAAGTAAAGCATATAGGATAGCATAGTCATTTTGGCTAAGGAATTCATTTGACTTGTCAAATTAAAGACTTAGAAAGGGAGGAATGACATCCTAGATGTTAACCCTCAACTAGAAGAAGTTAATACTATTTTTTGATAAGATCTAAGGCCGACTAAATGAAGGACATAAGGGAAATGGTATAAAGGTAGAGTTTTTGGTTAAGAAAAAAATTCAATCCATATACTTTGATATGATTGATAAGCACAAGCTTTATTTATATTGGTCAGAAGCTATTTTGGTGATTAGAGCACAAAATAGGTTTATATAGATATGGAGTTGTAGAGGATGACAAAGGACTAATAAGATATTTGGGATATCACCATGCTACTTTTAAAGTTTTATATTATTGTAAGAGTACTAAGGTTATCCATTTTGTACTACAAATCCTAATAAGGCTGAAGTCTCCAATGTGGTATAGTCCTCTAACAAGGACATATACACTATTTGATTGTAATAGACTCTCAATAGGGCCAAAGCTTTTTGTGAGTCACTTTTGATTAGTGCACCATTTTGTAGCAACCATCCCCACCAAGTTTCTCCCTTTTCTAGGGTTTCCCTAGTCAACAAAATATGGTGTTATGATTTTCATTGTGGGATGAGTATCGTTACTAGCCAATTTGATTATTTATACCTTTCTAAGGTTAATTTATGATATCTATATTTGAACCAACAATGTTGGAATGTTGATTTTACCACCCCTCTGATGTTCCCTATTTCTAATCATTGGTATTTAAGCACAGTCACTCAAAGGAGCCTAAAAACTTGAGGGAGATTACTATGGATATGAAATATTTACAAAAGAAACTTGCAAAAATTCTTGAGGAGTTAGATTAGGGTAACGAAGAAAGAGATAGGATGAAGATAAAGCTTGGAGATGCACAAGATTTCGTTTAGATGATACAAAATCATATTGAGAATTCAAGATCCAAGAGAAAAGAGTTAATTGAACAACAAGTCAAGGATGCAAAATTAATTATCAAGCTAAATAAAGAGAATGAAATACTCAAGCATGAACCTAAGATTATGTCACTAAATATGAGTATGATATCCATTGAGCAAAAAGTAGAATGAGATCTAAAAAATGAGATTACAAATTTAAAGTCGTAACTCACCAAGGTAACATCTAAACTTGAGGATACTAAGTCCAAGTATGCTAAACTTGAGAAGTATAAGTGTATAGTGAAATAAGATCTTGTAAAAAACAGAAACATCTTGAGAAATTGTATTCAAGCTTAAAGAAAATTGATTATAAACTAATGCCATAAAAACCTAAGGGAGATATGATAGTGACTGGTTATATTGAAGATGATCATATAAGGAATGAGAAACTATAGTCGAACATGGACTTGAGAAGAAACCTAATCAACAATCAAATCAGATCAACCAATGATGCAAGAGTATCTTAGGTTAATGAGACATCTTTCATCAGGTAAAAAAATATTGCTTTGATTTATGTACCTTTTTTTTTGTTCATGAAGTAGTCATTATTTCTTGTGGCTTAAATTTATACACAATTATACTTTTATTTTGGACCCATTGGTGATCCTTACCCTAAGTTTGTGGAATGTAATGTTCATTTTTATTAGAGTTACAACAATCTTTCTCTAGCCACTTATTTCATACAAAGTACTATGGAGTTTCTTTTAGTGTGGTTTCATATGATGGTATGACATCTTGCATAGTTGAAGGACATCTCTTAGATCATGTATGTACATATCCTTAAGATCACAAAGCTTAATTTGATAGTTTCTAAGTTCTTATGTTTTTCTCCTCTAAGATAGTACCTATTTTGTATTTAAATGTGTCATAGGTCAACTTGTGGTCTTATTGACAACATAAGAACTTAGACTACTTATAGAGAATTATGTTGAGTAGAAGTAGGAATTAAAAAGGTAGAAGAAAGTCTCAAGATTACGTGCTTTGATCTTTAATGTTGCAATTCATTATATTAGCCACAAATCAAAAGTCTCATAGTCAGGCATGTTGGATTTTGAAATTATATTTTATCATACAGTTTTTCTAATCAATCGCTATATGATTCATAAATAAAGCTAGTTCTTGTTCTTGAATATGTGTTTTCTTTAGTGTGTACTCTTGGAAATCTATTAGGAGACTAGAATTTCTTTCCTTGGCCTACTAACTATAGACACCAAAATTTTGGCAAAGACCTAAACTATGCAATTTTGATCAATCAAAACAAATTAAGGAGAAAATTAGAGGAAAACTATAGAATTTCAAATCAAGGATCACATCAAGTCATTAATCATCTATCAAATGAATAAGACATAAATCAACTTTAGAAAAGAGGAGAAAAACAATTCAAAATCATTAAATGAAATTCAAAAACGGAGAAGCAAAAACACAAAATTTTGAAAATAAATAGAACATTTATTAAATAAATAAAGTTATTTATCCTCACAAAAGTGAAAATCCCCCTTTTGCATTTAAAAGAATTGGAAAAATCTTCATTTATCCTCAAAACTAAGTTTTTTGGACTCTTCCTCCTAGTCTCTAATGAGATATATTCAATTTCACCTCCATCCACTAGTTAAAGGTAAAAATCTTGATTCTTACCCCAACCCCTTTTCAAATCCTATAAATAGGAGGAAAATTCAAGAGCTAAACGACCCAAGTTTTAGGCATGTACACTATAGGAACATTCTAAGTTATCATCTTTTTAGCATTGTCAATATAGAAAGTTCATGTCATTTTGATAGTATTTTAGCTTTCTATTCATGTTACTTAGCATCATTTTAGAATCTTTAGCTCATTGCACATTCATTTAATAGAATTCTAGAGTTGTTATCTACATATAATCTACCTTATAGTCATAGATCTTGCATGCTTTCTTGTAGATCTACATATTAAGCATACTCCTATTCCCAAATTATCATTGAGATGCTAGTCCAAGAGCTTTATTAGTGGTTGTAGTTAGGGAAACATAGGAAATTTTTAGAGTTTATATTTTTTACAATGATTTCTTGGGTTTAGTCTAGTTCATTGTCATTTTATCTGCACTCTTCATTAAAGTCTCATGAATACATCAATATACCATGGACAAATTGGCACCCACCATGGGGCTTGAAATCAAAGCCTCTCTATTTTTCAATATTTCTATCTAATCTTTCATTTCTATCATAGATCTAATTGGTTGGAGGTTCTACAATGTCTTGGAAGCTTCATAATAGTAATAACAAAGTCTCAAATGTCTCAAATTTCTGCACATGGTTCAAGAGGTGACCATAACTTGGGATCAAAACTTTTCCCAATATTGTAACTCCCTTGTTCTTCATAATAGAGAAGAAAATGATACCCTAACAGATGACATCAGTTAGTCCACATCAACATACACTTCATGTTCTACTAGCTAAAATCATGACCACTCATCTACATTGATTAAGGGTAAAGAGAAAGCCCGTTGTTCAAGTTCTTCTCTTCCTTCACCATCATCAAAGGACCCTAAATAGTCACATTATGAATAAATGGATAGGTTAATGAAGGATTTTGATAGGAAGTGCAAACTACAACGTAAAGGGGTAGTTGATTACTTAGTCTCCTTATTTGATCCCCCACTTTCTCGAAGATCTCATGGCAAATTGTCATCCACCACTAGACCTTACCATGCACATTTTGTCAAAGAAATTAGATTACCTCCAAGCTTGGTATAAGAAATTAGTCAACAAAATATTGACATCTCCCCTCACCTACATGGAAAAGTTTTTGATTTAATGAAAATGATGGGATATACAGAAGGTGGTCCCTTAGGGAAAAGGAAAGGCATTGTTGAACCTCTAGTAGCATAGTTTAGGTCCAACAAATCCAAAACAAGGGTGTGGTATAGTGAAAAATACAATGCATAGATCATTCTCAAGTCTCATCCCAAGCATATTGATTCCTCCTCTTCCACCTTGGTGTGGGTGCCTAAAGAAAGTGATGGTAGTAACCAGAAAATAACTAACATTATAAATGTAAATCTATCTCTCCCAGGTTCACATCACATAGGAGAACCACTCATAGATGTATCTAATAATGAAGATGATGTTGATTCCAATAAGTGGGAATTTGAATCATTATTTGAAGAATCCCTTCATGAAAAAGAATGTGATGTTTTTCACATTCCTACATTCAATGGTCTCACTACACAAGGATCAACCTCTCATCTAGGTTTTATTTCCCAAAGAGTCAGAGTAAAAAAAAACAACTTAGAGGATACAACAAAATAGACATGTCACATTAAATCATATGAGGGTGATGAACATATTGAAGGGTTTTAGTTTCAAACCATATTTCCTAACTTCTTTCCAATAGAAGTCAAAGATGACTACTATGAGCCTCTCACAAGCTCTACTTTTGTTGACACTTTATAGGAAGCACATGTCATAGACTTAACTAATATGACGTATGACCCATCTAATGAGATCGTGGTTTTAAACCCTGTTGTACCCTTTTCATATTATGAATCAGTCTCCCTAGTCCATCCCGAACTCATTAGCTGGGATACAATTGAGCCTCGCCATATTCACCATTTTGACACTGACCACGATTTCTTGGTCTACCTTAACATAGTTGAATTATCTTATCCACAAAGAATAGAAGAAATGAACATAGCTAGGTCTGATATCAATCATCTCAATTATACTAGAATAAGTCGAGCATTTCATAGCCTTAATGACCACTACTAGATTGTAGCTAATCTTGAGAAAAAAATAGAAAAAAATATAAGTGATGCATCTAAAGGTAAAAACCCAGCTATGGCACCCACAGATGAGATGATTGATACCTTACTCGAGTACTCTAAGGAAAAATCATCTATCTTAATTGAACCAACTAAAAAAGTCAACATTGGTACCCAACAAGAACCAAGGATCATCTATTTGGCACAGTCTTTAAGCATAAAAAAAAAAAGCGCATTCATTCACTTCTTTTAAAAGAGGGAAATAAACTTTGTATGGTCTTATGAGGACATGATAGGATTACACCCAACTTTCATCCTCCATCACCTCAACATTTCTCCAGAGGTCAAGCTAGTTAAGAAAAAGCTTAGGAAAATGCATCCCCACATTGATCTACCAATCAAAGAAAAATTAGAGAAATTGATCAACACCAACTTTATTTGGCCCTTAGTGTATGTGTCATAGATATCAAATATTATGTTTATATCAAAGAAAGATGGTAGCATACACATTTGTATTTGTTTTTGAGATGTAAAAAAAGCATGTCCAAAAGATGATTTCCCCCTTCCCAACATTGACCCCATTGTAGATTTGATAACAAGCCATTCCATGTTTTCACTCATGGATGGATTTTCAGGATATAATTAGATTCAAATAGTACTAGAGGACCAAGAGAAAATAGCCTTTACTTGTGCATGGGGCATGTTTTGGTGGAATGTGACACCCTTTGTGCTAAAGAATGTAGGGGCCACCTATCAGTGGGCCATGAAAACTATCTTTCATGACATGATGCACATCTTTATGGAAGACTATGTAGATGATATCCTTGCCAAATCTCATACTCGAGAAGAACATCTCCCCATCTTGGACAAGATATTTTCCTACCTAGAAGCATTCTAAGTTAGGCTAAATCCAAATAACTATGATTTTGGCATCAAATCTAGCAAGCTTCTAGGATATATTGTCTCAGCTAAAGGGATAGAAGTTGATCCTAAAAAGGTACGAGCCATAGTCAACATGCAACCTCTGAAGAACCTAAGTTAGCTACATTCTCTTCAAGGAAGACTTAATTAGTCTGTCATTTTATTTGCTAGTTAGCAAAAAAGTGTGAGCCTTTCACCCACTTACTACACAAGGACATAAGTTTTAAATGGGATGATCAGTGTCAGAAGGCCATTGATCTACTCAAAAACTACTTGATGAATCTGCTTGTGTTGGTGCCTCTAGTATCACACAAACCATTGTTTCTATATATTTCCCTAATAGATAAATCAATTGGAGCCCTCTTGGCACAAGAAAATGACCAAGGAAAAGAAAGGGCCATTTATTACATTAGTCATACCCTGGTTAACTATGAGCTCAATTACTCCTTTATTGAAAAGGCTTGTTTAGTTGTAGTTTTTGCTTCCCAAAAGCTATGCCATTATCTTTTGACACATCAGGTCAAGCTCATCTCCAAGATTGATCCCCTAAAATATCTTCTTAGAAAAATAATGTTAATAGGCAGATTGGCCAAGTGGGTGATGACACTAAGTGAATTTGATATTGAGTATGTCGAGAGGAAAGCAATAAAAGGATTGGCTATCATTGATCAATTGGAAGATACACCTATAGAGAGCTTAAATCCTATCTTAGCTAATTTTCTAGATATGTACATTCTTCAAGAAAAGATGGTAACATGGAAGTTCTATTTTTATGGTCCTTACACACACCATGGTTTAGGCATCGATATTTTGTTCATTACACCACTAGGTGTTACCATCTCCAAATCCTGAAACTACTTTTCCCGTGCACCAAGAATATGGAAGAATATGAAGACTTGGTCTTAGGCCTCAAAATAACTTTAGAATGGAAACTAACAACACTAGAAGTTTATGGAGATTCCCAGCTAATCATCAATCAAGTCACCGACATATATTAGACCAAGGATGAAAATTTATTGCCTTACAAACATATAGTCGATAGAGTTAGGGTATGTTTTGTTCATATTAATTTTGAACAAATTCATAGAGATAAGAATATAGCAGTAGATGCCATGACCACCTTAGCCTCCTTGATTTAGTTAACGAAGCAGCATGAGCAATATGATCTCTTAGTAGAAGAGATGTTCTAACCCACATTTACTCAACCTCATTCCCTTATTGTTTGTCATTTATATTGTACCTAATTCCCTTTAGTATAGCCCATCATCACCTACCTTTGCAATAACACCATCCCCTCCAATATCTCACATAACCGAAGATGTTATTTAATTTGACAGACCTCATGCTACACTTTGGTGGTTGATATGTTGTATAAGAAGGGTCTTGATAGTACTTTGTTTAGATGTCTTGAAAAGGATGAGTCAAGAGTCACTCTATAAGAAGTCCATGCAAGGATTTGTGGGTCATGCTCTAGTGGATTTACATTATCAAAGAATATTTTTAGGATGGGTTACTTTTGGCCAACCATGGAAAACGATTCTATCAACTATGTCAAAACTTGCAAAAAATGTCAAATCCACATTAACCTTGTTGATGTGCTCGCCTAAGAGCTCAACTCTTTGACCACCCCTTGGTCTTTTTATTAGTGGGGCTTTGATTTGATTGGAGCCATCCACCCACTTTCTTTTGGTGGACATAAATGGATTATCACTACAATAGAATACTTCACCAAGTGGGTTGAAGCAAAACCACTTGCCGACTCTATGGGAAAAAAATCTCTTCTTTCATTCTAAACCATATCATCTATTAGTTTGGAATATCTCATGCCATTCTCATTGAAAATATCTTGTACTTTAAGAATAAAAAATTTGAGGAATTATGTGAGAAATTCCACATTATAGACCACTCCTGCTAAATCTATTATCCGCAAGGAAATGACCAAATAAAGGCCACCAACAAGACCATTATCAACATTCTCAAGAGAACTGCCAATGATATTGGTAGAGATTAATATTTAAAGTTAAACCCTGACATCTAGGGCTACAAGAAAAATGATAGGACACCTACAGGCACAACACCCTTCTCCTTGGTTTATGGTTGTGAAGCCATTCTTCCTTTAGAAGTTGAGATCCCATCCTTGAAAGTTACTCTTTGTGATGTTCTATCTGATGAGGACTACAGAGTGGCACATTCAGAATAGGTAGAATTATTTTAAAAAAATTAGTGTGTGACACATGAACACATCAAAGTGTATCAAAATAGGCTATCAAGGCACTACAACAAAAAGGTCAAATCTTGTGTCTTTCAAATTGGTGACCTGGTGCTCCAAGAAAACCCTAAGAACCAAGATGTTAGGGAAAAATAGGAAAATGGGAGGCCAATTAGATAGGTCCTTACATTATCACAAAGTCTTTTGGGACCAATACTTATAGACTTTCAGACTGTGATGGCACAAACCTAATAGAGCCCATCAACGACATTCATCTCAAAATATTTTGTCTCTAGAGCTTTGAGAAATATCTCATCACCAAAAATACCCAAAAAAATTTTTTTACAAAAGAAATGAGAAATGCCACTTTTAGTTTAACAAGGAGCAAGAGATAGAACCTTTGGACTTCCCTAAGCAACACAAGTCCTTCAATGTAGAAATATAATCAAGGTAAGACTCAAGCAACCTTTCCCTAGTCAAAATTCTGCTTGTTTGTGGTTTACCTAGCACAATTGATTTAATTTCACACATACCCAACTGAGAAACATTTGTGGGTTATAGTTCAGTGGTTTCTTGACATCATACACAATTGATAGCGATAGAGTCAGTCAGTATAATAGAACCACAGAGAAGAACAAAAAATTAGGAGAAGCATGGAGTCAGACTATGTATTGAGATACCACATACATGACTTATAGGAAAATCAATGCACATCTCAGCTATCCACCATGGCCAATCATTCACAATATCTATTTTAGTTTTATTCAATTTGTTTGATGTTTTGAAGATCCTTTTTTCCTTCATAATCTCTAATATAGCTCCCTTAGCCAACTTTTAGCCCTTTTTAAACCACTTTGGTCCCCTTGACTCTTTAGGTGAGTCTACATGGTCCTAGCTATCTCCATAGTCCAACAAATCTCACTCACATCCTCATTTAACTTGCACTAGTTTAAAAATTGTCAAAAATTATCAAAAACATTTTTAAAAATGTCAAAATTATCAAAAACATTCAAAAATTGTTAAAAATTATTAAAAAAATTCAAAAAATTTCTAGAATTATCAAAGATATTAAAAAATTGTTCAAAATTACCAAAAAAATCCAAAGGGAGTAATAATTGTCAAAAGTAGCCAAAAATACCAAAAAATTAACAATAGCCCAAAATTCCAATCAAATATGGTTCACTTTAACTCGAATGAGCTATTTAAACTATGTATAAATTATTACTATATTTTTCAAATTGATGATCCATTGATTTCATGTCAAACTAACTGTTGCTCCTTTGGGGTAGCTTTACATACCTCAACTAGTTTTATATGAAATTAATGGTGAGGCCAATTATATGGAAAAATATTTAAATATTTTATGACACATTATATGGATCCCTTACCTTTATAAAAACAATAAACAGTGCCTCAACGACATTAAGAAGTAGGATAGTTATGTCCTTAAACATCTTGTTGGGCTTTAAAAAATCTAGCACAACGTGAATAGTGCAAGAGACTGTGGTATAGTCTCCTCTTTTTTCCTCTTGTCAAGAACAAAAATTCTTGATGGATTATTAGCCTTATTTATGTTGTAGTGGCCATGATTGATTTGGACCCCTTCAACAAATATACCAATGCTATCCCAGAAGGCCTAGATATTTGTTGGAATCTTTCATCATCACCTAATAGGGGGTACAAAATAAGTAAGCATAAGTTTGAGAGCTCACTGCGATCTCCTCTCATTTTAGGCCCCCAAGGCACCTTTTTCAACCCTCAAGCACCTTTTTTGGCCCTCAAAAGCCATTTTCAAGGCCCTCAAACACCTTTTTAGGCCAAAGCGCATTCTTTAACACCCTCAAGTACCTTATTCAAGGCCCTCAAATTCCCTTTGAGGCCAAAGTACCTTCTTCAAGGGCCTCAAGTGCCTTTCTAGGCCCTTAAAACACCTTTTTAGGCCAACATGCCTTTTATTATGCCCTTAAAATGCCTTTTTAGACCCAAGGCACCTTTTTCAAGACCCAAATGTCCTTCTCAGACTCTCAAGTACCTTTTTCAAGATCCCACTTGGCCTCTTTTGGCCATGAACCCCTCTCATTGGCCTTGACACCTCTTTACAAGCCTCATGAGCATCCGTCTCGACACACACCTAGAGAAAAATCCCAACTTTAGTCTTAATCTTGTCATTAAATCATATTTTTCCCACTTTTTACATAGATTGACACCTTTCCAAAATTTGCTAAAATCTAAAAAATATTCAAATATCTATCAAAAATTGGGCACAAGCATTCAAACATCTATCAAAAATTCCAAAAACACCCACATATTCCTCAAAATGCCAAAAATATCCAAAAACATTAAAAAAAATCAAAAACAAACATGATGATGTTCATCCAGCACATTAACATCACCACTAGTTGTCCTTTTTCTTTCCACAGACACAAACATAACTTTTATTCTATTGTGATGGCAAAGACAACATTACATACAAATAGCATCTAGCAGATCATTTATTCTAGACTCCATGGAGGAGGTGGAAAGATAGTGTGTCCAATCAATGGCATTTCTTTAGACCCAAGTCCAGAACAAGAAGCCCTTGGCATCAGTCCTCTATGGACCCACATCACATCCATGGGAATCAAAAACCTACCACCACATAATTGTGCATTCAATAGTTGTGTAAATTCCCTATCCACAAACTACATCTCCTACCAGTTCTCATTACAGAATGCCGAATGATAAAGCCCCATATAATAAGCAACTTCTTGGTGTACCTTTGCCATCCTTTGCATATCCATGCAAATATTCTCGACCATCTTATTTATCCTTGGTATAGTTATTACTCATTGGGCCCCATCTTGCTCCTACTACATTTGATTAGTCACCATCTTCTAGTGCTCCACATCCTCTTTTACCTTGTCCAACCACTACTATAACTATCTCACCTTCAACTCACTCAATGCTAACCATTCCTACAATTTCAATGACAAGGTGTTTGATTTTTCAATCTCCTCCCTAAATGACTTAGACTATGACTACAATAACACCAGCTCATTTTGCATGCTCTCCAAACCATTTGAGCCATCTCTAGGGATTCTTGCAACCTTTGAGCTCATGACTGCTATGCCCGCATCCCCGTATAATTTCCCTCTGCTCATAATTTCTCCACCTGTAGTTCTACTTCTAATGATTTCATCCATGCCCACTTTTTAATCATCATAGCTTGGAGTCATCTTTCTCTATTTGCACTCCATCTTCCCACACCTTCTCCATCAACCCCAACAAAAATATGACTTCCTATTCCACATTTTCCACCTGGACTCTCTCTATGGCCAACATTCTCCATAGTTCTTCCATGTAACTTGATAATTGACCTCCACCCCTCGCCTCTAGTTGTGGCTCCTCTACATTCATCCTGCTTTCTTCTCCTTCCACTGATCCTTGGCTTAAAATCCCAAGACTAATCAATTGACATGCTCCACTTGTCACCTCACCACACTAATGTCTTTCACCTCCTTTAGATATTTTTTCATATATTTTTTAGGAGATTTAATCTCCCCCACTTCCTCTGTCACTCTTAAGACACTCTTCACCATCCTTGGTAGAATATTCTTTTCCTATATCATCATCTTATCATCCAATACCACGTACAATTCCTACTATGGTGTACTCCTTCACAACATCATTAATGCTAACTAGGGTGTTTCTTCCACGTTGACCCCTACATCTTTAAATCTTGTTGACCCCCATCCCACATGACTTGATTTACCTTGCTCCTAAATTAACGCTTGATGGTTAAACTGATAAATCAATTCCCTAGAGGTTTACTAACTATGCTTTGCTCTTCACCCTTTCCTAATCCTCCTTCCTTGGCTATCATCACCCTCCTATTGCAACCAATCTAGTGATCCCAACATGCTTTTAGTAACACACTTCTACAGTCTTCTCAATAAACCTGATGGTCACATAATACTCTTCACCTTGCTTCATTCCATCTCCATGCTATCTCCCTATTTATGGTCGTCACTTTCTTGCACTCATTCTTTATTGGCCTAACCATGTGTTTGATCTTCGCATCATATTGCACCAGTACCAAGTACACTTGACACTCAGCTCTAACACTCAGACACCCTAATTCAAGCTGACACATATCACTAGATAGAATCCACTACTAAATTGTCATTGACACATCTCACAATTTGTTATCATACTTGTACACCAGTTCCTTCTAATAAAAACTAAATAAACTTGACACTATTTCAAACAAATATCACTATTCCTACTTCACAAATAATGGGTTTTTCATCTTGGTTACCTTTCAGTCATCTTTTTTATTACTGATATACACTTATTTAGATTGTAAGTATCCACCAAGCACAGTATATAGTTAATAGTGTTAACCAAAGCATTTCAGTATCTATTGAGTTCTACAATTGCTACTGAGTCCAAGGGACAGTATTCAGTTTGCATCGAATAGTTACTACAAAGGTGTTGATCGGTAGTATAAACCGAGCATCTTAGTGTATGCTAAGTCTATTAGTGCAAATCAAGTTGAGCAATGCTTACCAAGTATTTAGTTATTGTTGAGTCTAGTGTTAACCAAGCTACACATTGTTAACCAAGTGACTTATTTTCTACTAAGCTCATAGTGATAGCATTGACCAAGCTATGCAGTGTGAATCAAGTGATTCAATTTATATGTTAAGTTTCACAGTATTTGCCAAGTCACCAGTGCAGATCAAGTTTAAGACTACTTGAAAGTGATCAGTATGGACTGCGCTTCTATATCTACTAAGTGCATGATGATTTCGAGCATTGACAGTGGATGTCAAGTATTAGAACCTCATTGAGCTAGTCTTTAGAACTTGAGTTCCTATAGTTGGGTCGACCCTATGGTTTTTGTGTAAACTTGTATTCTGGCTAACTTTGTAATTTGTAAATTGCATTACTATATATGTAATGTATTGTATCACATCTAATGAGAAAGTGTGAAAGTAATGTAATAAGTAGAGAAGAGTAGAAGAGTGAATTACAATGGCTACAATAGTATAAGGAGTAGCAAAGATTTATCTATCATAGCAAGGTGATTACTATACTCAAAGGAATCTCATTTAGCAAACTAAGTTGTAGATCAAAGATCAACTATTATTTCACTCTAATAGGTGGATCATTCAAATCCTTTCATAAGGTAGACTTAACAATATTATGTAAATCTCTTTACTAAGTGTATACTTCATTGTATGTTTGTAAATCCTTTTGCAAGGTGGACCTAGTAGTCCTTATTTCTCCTAATAGGGCACATCATTAGAAGTGATTATTGTAAGCTGCAACAAGCAACCTTTATACTATATTACTAAAGCTTGTGGGTATCATCCTCACCCTAGCTTTACTTTCTATTTGAAATTTTTTTGGGTGACCAAATTGTGTGTCAAAGTATTATGAATATTTTAATGTTTTTTAGTTTCTCATGATGAAATTAAATCTAAATACACATGAAGGATTAATTGCTAATTAATAATTAATTTTTATTGGTTACTGGTTCACCCCTCCCCTTTCAGTAATTTAGCCTATCATAATATTTCCAACAATTGGTATCAGAGCTTTGTGGTTCTTGGGAAAGAAGTTTAATATCTTAAGCAAAAATCAAAGGCTGTGGATGTATTCAAACTTGACAAGGCTATTGACAACAAGAAGCTAGATTTGGATTTGGTTATTGGACAACTCAAGAAAATAAAAGATCAACTCTCTCAATCCCTAAAAAGAAGAAAAGATCTTGCAATCCAGATGAATGACCAACTCTAAATTGAAGAAAGAATTGAAGACATCCATTCAAGCAATTTAGATGAAGTTGATGAAGAATTCAAGGAACTATTTGAAAAGAATAGTAATCTTTAAGAAGAAGCAATAAAACTAAAAAGAGAGCAAGAAATTCAATCAGTAAGATTGTGTGAAGTCATGGAAGATAAAAATAAGATAAAAGAAGAGATAGAAGGAAACAATAATGAAATTCAGCACATATCCTTTCAGCAGAAAAACATCATTAATTAGCTCACCAATGTAGATGAAGAAATCATGAATCTAAGATTAGAGAACGAAAGATTGCAGAATGATATAAACACTAAAAGGAAAACCAATGAGAGAATGATAAAATCTCAAGTAGACATGAATCAATTGAATGAGCAAAGCCATTAAATACAAAAGGGAAAAGAAAGAATTAGATATATAGAAGAAGGTGAATCATCCAAGAAAGGAACTCAAAAGAATCAATGACCTACTTGCAATCACTATAGTAAGATAGGCCATACATCAAACAAATTTTGGAGCAATGGGAAAGGAAAATTCAATGGAAAGAGCTACAATTGCAATCAGCATGGTCATAGGGAAAATGAATGCAAGGAGAAACCTAAGTTTGAATGAAAATGTCATAAATGTAAGAAGCATGGGCACAAATCCTCAAAATTCAAAACTAAGATATTAAATCCAATAGAACAAATTGTGAAAGCTATATTTGGTTGAGACTATAACACTTGGTCCAGATGTCATTGTTGTGGAGAATTTGGAAACGTTGGAATGAATTATTTAAAAAATCACATTATGACAAGAGACACTACCAAAAGATGTTTCATTTGTACAAAACTTGGTCATCTTGCCAAGAACTGTATGAATACTAGAAGAATTCAAGATGAAAAGAAGTCAAAAGTTGATAAAATCAAAAAGTAGATGAGATAGCAATGTGTTGCAAAATCTTCTATGAATACAAGTTCAAGCAATGATAATAATGTCACTCAAGAATTGGATGACTCCACCATTTCCACTTAATCTCTCATAGGAGAACTGGAACTAGGATTCTGAAGACATCTCACATCAATTCTAGTTAGTAGAATGAAAGATCCAAATCAACATTCAAGATGCAAAGGGATTGCTAAGAAAATAGATGTCAGTCATTATCAAGCATGGTTAGGTTGTAGATCCTACTAAGTGAAGTCAAGTTGTAAGACCCTACTGAGCAAGGTCAGGATCCACTATATTTATTGTGTTGCTACTGAATCATGGAAAATTGTACTAAGCATTCAATGCAAGTGAAGTGGATGATAATCTATTGCTTGAGCAAATAATCATACTAGGCATTTATGGAAAACTTTGATGAAAAAGGGAGAAATAAAAGTCATTTCTCACCACGAATTTTTGAGAGATATCTATGCAAGGTGATCTTTAGAGCATTCAAGCAATTTGAGAAAATTAATATTGAAGACTTTCATATTCTCTCAAACCCTACCAAGAAAAGAGGGCATCCACTAGCAAAAAAACAAATAAAGGTTAATACATGTTAGTTCGAGGCATGGAGTGGAAGGCACTACATTTTAAGTTGAGTCCTACCATTGTGAAAACCCTAGATCCAAGTGGAGCATAGTTGCAAATTCTACCAAAGATATTGTTGATTAGTGATATCTGTTTGCATTTTAAATGTGTTATTCAAGATAGTGGAACATTGGATATGGATGAATCATTGAAGGAATTATGTGTTAATGGTGTGTTCAAACCAAAACATCAAAATCTTAAAACTAAATGTTTAACTCAAATTCTACATATGCCACAGGATTTTCAAATAAAATGGATAAGATATATTCTTAGTTGTATGCACAATGGTTAGCTATGGTTAGAACAACCTATTTTGATAACTAAGAAGATGATCCATAGGATCACTAGTCTTCCCATGTTAACGAAAGTGAAAATAACCAAAACCCTAACTCAAGTTGAACTAGAGAAGAAAACCCTTATGGAGTGGGATGGAAGGGGAATGAAGATCAGCTATGTTACTAACATGGAACTCAAGTTTGAGATATGTGTCATCACTCACAAGATTTACAAATCGAGCAAACTAAATAGCATGTCATGTGAAGCAGTGGATTTAGCATACAAAGTGGTCAAAAATAACCTTTCACTTGACCTTACCAAGTTGATGCTGAACTAGTTCAATAAGAACATGGAGAGTACAAGAACTTTCAAGAACAATCCTTGTAAGTTTGGTTCACTTTTGACTTGTCTATTTTTCTATGTACACAATTTCTTCCCATCTAAAGGTACAATAGTATAGAGGAAGGATGCACCTTTTCTTTGGAAAATTAATGAATATATAGCTAAAATGGGAGAGAACTATATATGTATTATGGATAACTATTTTGATGCATCCAAAGAGAAAATGAATAACAGACTCAAGATTCCCAAAAAACTAGTTGATGATTTCAAAAATGATGCTTGTTTCATGGTTGATAGTGACAAAGTATATATTGAAGCAATTAGACCAAGGATAATATGGGGAAAACCTCTTGGTTATGAGGTAAAAATAGATGAAACCAAGGATATTATTGAGGCATTGATTAATGAGCTTGTTGACCCTAAACCTACATACTTTGGCACATATGATGAGGAAAAGGCTAGAATTGAGCTTAAAATCAAACTCACTCATGTAGTGAACAAAGGAAAGAAGAGAATTGCCAAACTAAAATCTAGTTCCACTCTTCCATTGACTGAAGGAAAAGGAGATGATATTGAGTATGAAAAAGTAGAAGATGAAGAGAAATTAGAGGATGAAGACCCACTAAAGAAGAAAGGTATGGTAATCATTACCATGCCTACCAAGACATCTACTACTATATTTACAAGAAGATCACTTAGGAAGAAAGCAGATAAATAAGGAGGAGATGTAATCTTCAAGAGGCCTCCACCTACTTTCAAGGAAAGAATGAAAGATTTAGAATTAGGATCTAGCATAAAAAATTTCAAGGCACTAACGTATGAGGCTAGGACTATAGAGAAGTTGAAGCAAATAGAGGACTTGTTAATATTTAAAATGGGTAAATGGAAGTATTTTCTAGACTAGCTTGTTCAGTAGATTCCTAATATTCTAATGGAGAAGATCAAGCTAAGATGGGAGAATGCCATGAAAAATGTAATAGACATATCTGAGAAGACCTAGAGGCAACTCATGACGAGTTTGGATGACAAGGAGGTAAAGGAATCTCTAAAGAAAAATGAAGAAAATCTTACTTTGAGATTCAACACTTGTATTATATTGTTAAATGACATTGAACATGTGGTAAGGAATGCTAAAAACACATGGAAGAACATTTATCTTCTTTACAAGCTAAAGTATTTTGTTTTCAATGTCAGTGACAAGGATGGAGGTGATGATGAATAAGAATGATGAAGGTACACTCTGATACCACTTGATGGGGACACAACCCAAGCATAGAATGGACACAACAGGAAAGGGAAAATTTTATTAACTGTGAAAATATGCTAGTACACTTAGTGCAAAGAAATACACTCCAAAACATGCCCTATGGGCTTACAATAGCATAAATCTAGAGATAAATTCTTCTCCCAGTACCTTCTCTCAAACTCCACTCCGAACTACGTTTTACAATGCTAGAAATATTTTTAAATAGACCCAGGAGGGTTAAGGATTAGGAATACATTCTAGAAAGTGCTAGTTGGCATCCACCGACCAAATAGAAGGCTCCAAAAGTTGCATTAGACGTCGGCACACAATTAGAAGAATCCAGAAACTTGTAACCAAACTTCTGAGAGGCATAACTTTTGAACTATAGCTCCGATTGATGAACCATTTACATTTCTGGAAAGCTCTCGCAGAACTCTATAGCCTTATGGACTAGTTTCACTTGTCCCCTTTTTTTGGGCCCTGTTCAAGGTCATTTAATGTTGCTAACCTAACTTTGAAGCATTCTTAGGAGGTCTACAAAAATCAAAAAACTACAATAACTTTCAAACCGTGGGGCCTTTTGACCTAATTCTTTTTTTGGAATGCTCTAAATTACAATTACATTCATCTAGCCAATTTACACCCTCTAATTTACCAAAATTAATGATCAATTACATACTCCTATTTTTCTTGCATTTACATGTATCCCAAGGTGTTCAAATACTCTAACGTAGAACAGTGATAGTGGAACTGTGAGAGTTGGAACCTTTATTTGACCTAAATGGGTATCTAGAAATGAAAACACACGAAATAGAAACTAAGTCTAACTACATTTTTTTGGGTGACACAAGATTGCCCTTATACCTCTGGATGCTCCTACATCAGAAACCCAGGGTAGATTGAAAAGTGACCCTCTCACTTTATGAATGGTAGAGGAAATCTCAAGTGGGAAACCTTAGTTGTTGATATCAAACTTGAGTCCTCTATCAGCTATATTTTCCACTTGACCAGATACTCTTCATACTGCCTACTTCTAGTACTCCTACCCACACGACTATCCATAATGTCTTCTATCTGCATCCTCTTAGAAGTAGGAATTGTACATGGCTCTAACATTAGCTCCCCATCTGCACCATCATAATTATACTTTGTTAAGTCTGCAATGTTGAAAATAGGAGAAATGTGAATTCCATCTGGCAACTCTACTTCATATGCATTTCCTGAGTTGTGTTTCTTCAAAATTTTGTAGGGGCCAAATTTCTTCATCTTCAGCTTGTTGTAAGTACCTACTAGAAATCTCTCCTTTCTTAAGTGTACCATGACTAGATCCCCTACTTGGAATTCCTTGTCTTCTCGTTTGATCAGCATTAGCTTTATACTGTTGGTTCATATTGGTAATGTGTGCCTGGACCTCCTCATTTAGATGCTTGATATGTTCAGCAAATTCTTCAGCTTCAACACTTGTCCTCTCCCCTTGCTCTATCTTCTTCAATTCAGGTGTAGTCCTTGGGCTACTTCCGTATACAATTTGGAATGGTGATCTACTAGTACTCCTATTTATAGAGTTATTGTAAGATAATTTCGCTTGTGGTAGAATCAAATCCCATCGCTTGGGCTTATCCCCAACTAAAAATCTCAGTAAATTGCCCAGACTTCTATTTACCACTTCAGTCTATACATTAGTCTGTGGGTGATGTCTAGAACTAAACTTCAAGTCTGTTATGAACTTCTTCCACAATGTTCTCCAGAAATACCCCACAAATTTAGTATCTCTGTCAAAAACTATACTCTTTGGGAGACCATGTAGTCTTACCACCTCTCTGAAAAATAAGTCTGCAATATGGACAACATCATGAGTTTTGTGGCATGGAATGAAATTTTCCATTTTGGAGAACCTGTTAACCACCACAAATACTGAGTCATTACCCCTTTGTGTCCTAGTTGGCAATCCAAGAACAAAATCCATACTTATGCCGTCCCATGGCTTTGATGGAATAGGCAATGGCTGATATAGTCCAGTATTGTGATTGAATCCCTTGGCCACTTGACAAATCTGACAATTCTGCACAAACTTCTTCACATCCTGTGACATTTGAGGCCAAAAATAATGTTCTTTGAGAATGGAAATGGTCTTATCTCAACCAAAATGTCCTGCCATCCCTCCACTATGTTTCTCTTTAATCAAATTTTCCCTCATGGAACTCCTTGGAATGCATAATTGACTTCCCTTGAATAAAATACCATCCTAAATCAAATAATCTAGCCACTTGGTTCTATCTACAACAATAGGCTCTTTACAAGCTTTCCATGCTTCAGCAAAATTAGAATGCTCAGGGTACAGATTCTTGAGTTTAGCAAACCCAACTACTTCAACCTGCATTACTATAAGCAACAATAGTCTCCTACTTAGTGCATCTGCAACCCTGTTAGATTTTCCACTTCTATGCTTCAACATAAATGTATAGGTCTGCAAGAACTCTACCCACTTCATATGCCTTTGATTCAATTTACCTTGGTTATTTAAATACTGTAATGCTTGGTGATCAGTATATAAAACAAATTTCTTTGGCAATAAATAGTGCCTCCATTTCTTTAAGGCCTAAACTATTTCATAGAACTCAACTATTGCATAGAACTCTTGATCATAAACAGAATACTTCTTTTTCACATCATTCAATTGTTCACTAAAATATGCAATAGGCTTACCTTCTTGGCTTAATACAGCCCCAATAGCGCTACCACTAGCATCACAATCCACCTAAAACACCTTTCTAAAATCTAGAAGTGCCAACATAGGTTGTTTTGTCACCTTCTCCTTTAGCAATTCAAAACTTGTCGTAGCTGCCATATTCCATTTGAACTCTTTTCTATCACCTCTTATTGTGTCAGTCATGGGTGCACATATGCCACTGAAATTCTTAATGAACTTCCTGTAAAAACTAACCAGACCCTGAAATGATCTTACCTCAGTAGTAGACCTTGGAGTAGGCCATTCCAAGATGGCTTTTACCTTCTCTAGATCCATTTTGAGACCTTTAGTTGATATAACAAACTCCAAGTAGACTAACTCCCTTTTTGCAAAGATACACTTCTTCATATTAATTAATAGTTTCTCTTCCCTTAACCTTTCAAGGGAACTACAAATATGCAATAAATGATCTTTGAAAGTCTTGCTGAAAATTAAAATATCATCCAAATAGACAATAAAAAATTTTCCCAAGAAATTCTTAAGTAATTCATTCATAAGCCACATGAAGGTGCTTCGGGCGTTTGTCAATCCAAAGGGCATGACTAACCAATCATAAAGACCCTCCTTGGTCTTGAAGGATATTTTCCACTCATCTCCTTCTCATATCCATATCTAATGATAGCCACTCTTGAGATCTATCTTTGTGAAGTACTGAACTCCACTCAAGCAGTCCATAAGATCATCCATTCTTGGCAAAGGAAATTGATACTTGATGGTTATCCTATTTATAGCTCAAGAGTCTATACAAATACTCCACTCTCCATCCTTCTTTGGTGCCAGTATTGTAGGTACTATACATGGACTCAGGCTCTCTTGAATCAAGCCCTTCCTCAATAGCTCTTGAACCTATCTATTCAGCTCCTCAGTTTCAGCAGGAGTCATCCTGTGACCAGCCTTGTTAAGCAAACTAGCTCCTAGGATTAAATATATCTGATGACTAATTTTCCTTACTAGTGGCAATCCTTCTGGAACATTATTAGAGATGATATCTCCAAACTCAACTAGTAAATTTGAAACTTCAAGTGGTATTTCACTACTACCTTCTTTATCTTTCCTAGGAATCAAAGCATAGCACATAGGCTGATGTTTCATGCCATCTAAAAGCTTCCTTCCATCAAGAAGACAAATCCTAGCACTGCTACATAGCTTTTCACCTTCCTTTTTCATGGGCTTCAGTTTGGAGTGAAATCCATCCTTTGTTAGAGAGTATGTGTTTGCATGACCATCATGTACTGCATGCCTATCAAACTGCCATGGTCTACCCAATAATAGATGGCAAATCACAGAGAACTTCATCATGGTAACTCCCAATTTTGAACTTCACTAAACATTGCTCACTTACCAAGATCTTATGATCATCTTTCACCCAAGCAATCCGATAGAGCTGGGGGTGTTTCTCCCTCTTGAGCTTCAACTTAGAGACCATCTCCTCTGATACCAAGTTATCATTGCTACCACCATCAATAATCACATCACAACATTTATCCTCACACTTGCACCTGGTATAGAATAAAATCCTCCTTTGTCTTGGTTCAATCTCACCACTTAGTAGGACCCTTTCATTTACTAAATTCTCTCCTCTTTTTGCATCCTCTAAATGTGATGATTGTGCATCCTCATCCACATGAGCAACCCTAGCTTGACCCTCAACTGTCCTATCTGTCCTTCCTTGTCGTTGAGGGCATTCAAAGCCACGATGACCTTCTTCATTGCAATGGAAATAGGTACCATGGAAGCCTCCTCTTCCTTGTCCATTTCCTCTACCTCTTCCTCTCTGATTTCCAAAGTCTTGTTCATGGGAGTGGTTGAAACCCTCATTCCTCTGGTTCCTGCTAGTATCCACATCTTCATTTTTCTTTTGTGTTTCATTTCGGTCTCCAGATGACCTACCACTACCCCTTCCTCCTTGACCATGTCGTCTTTGTCTCCCTTCAAACCTTTTATTTAGCTTCTCTTCAACTCATAGGGAAAACTGGTATGCCTCCTCAATGCTAGTCATTCTTACTAGACTTAATTCCTCCTGGATGCTAGGTCACAACCCACTAATATAATGAGCAACCTTCTCCTTATTTTCTTTTGCATGCCCTGCTCTAATCAGAAGTCGATAAAACTCCTCTGTATATTTTTGGACTAATTTTTCTGCTTGCTTTAACCCATGCATCTTCTTAAACAAATCAAGCTCATAGTCAACAGGAATGAATTGCTTCTTTAGTTTGTCCACCATGCGATTCCACCTTGTGATTTTATCCTTTCCTCTTCTATTTGTTTCCAATTGAACCTCTTGCCACCAAATTTTGGCATGGCCTTTTAGTTTGGCCTTTGCAAACTTAACCCTGTCTAGATTCCTGATATCCTCATACTCGAAGTACTCTACTAGTTCATTGATCCAGTTAGTCAACTCATCTGGTTTCAGATTTCTTAAAAATACACCCACATCAATTGTAGGTTTTTTCCCAAACTTAGTAATGGCCTTAAAAAGCCTCTCCTCTACCTAATTTAGAACTTCCTCATCAACTTCCCCTTCTGGTCCAATTTCTTCTTCTTCATTGTCATCCTCACTTTTGTCACCTCTAGTGACATTCGTTCCTCTACAATGCTCCTCCTGCAATGCTTGGATCTATCTTTGGAGGGCTCTAACCTCCTCTAGATTAATAGCTCTAGCCCTTATTCCATGCTCTCTTCATGGAGGCATCTTCTTAACTCAAACCCACAACCACACAGTCCTGGTGCAAACTACCTCACAGTCACCGCTCTATCTACACACTCAAGAAAACCAGCTCTGATACCACTGATGAAGGTACACTCTGATACCACTTGATGGGGACACAACCCAAGCACAAAATGGACACAACAGGAAAGGGAAACTTTTATTAACTATGAAAATATGCTAGTACACTTAGTGCAGAGAAATAGGCTGCAAAACATGCCCTACGGGCTTACAATAGCATAAATTTGGAGATAAATTCTTCTCCTAGTACCTTCTCTCAAACTCCACTCTGAACTGCCTTTTACAATACCAAAAATGTTCTTAAATAGACTCTAGAGGGTTAAGGATTAGGAATACATTCTAGAAAGTTCTAGTTCGCATCCATTGACCAAATAGAAGGCTCCAAAAGTCACATTAGATGTCGCCACAAAATTAGAAGAATTTAGAAATGGTAACCAAACTTTCGAGAGGCATAACTTTTGAATCGTAGCTCCAATTGACGAACCGTTTACAATTTTGGAAATCTCTCGAAGCACTCTATAGCCTTATGGACCAGCTTCACTCATCCCCCATTTTTTGGCCCTATTTGAGGTCATTAACATGATTTTGAAGCATTCTTAGGAGGTCTTTAGAAATTGAAAAACTACAACAACTTTCAAACCATGGGGCCTTTTGACTTGATTCTTTTTTTGGAATGCTCTAAATTACAATTGCATTCATCTGGCCAATTTACACCCTCTAATTTACCAAAATATGGCTCAATTACATACTCCTATTTTTTTGGCATTTACACGTATCCCAAAGTGTTCAAATACTCTAACCTAGAACACTAATAGTGGAATTGTGAGAGTTGGAACCTTTATTTGACCCAAATGGGTATCTAGAAATGAAAACACATGTAACAAAAACTAATTCTAAGTACATTTTTTTGGGTGACATGGGATTGCCCTTATACCTCTGGATGCTCTTGCATAAAAGAAAAAGATGAGGAATTGGATAATGAAGAAGTTGCACATTTTGACAATGTAGATGATGATGAAGAAGAATAGGGGTAGGAAGCTACCAAGGAAGATTTTCCAGATGTAAAAGATACTAGAGATTGACCTAGAGAAATTTTTTTTAGTGGTCATAGCCTGAATTTCTCATTCTCCAAGAAAAATAATGAAAACATCAAGCTTAGAGAAAGCTTTAGAAGCATTGATTTTGACCAACATTGAAAGCACAAGCACTCAACCAATCTTTGCACCCATCTAACTCAGTACTTCATTGACCGAAGTGACAAGCACTTCATCTACTAAACAACAATTACTTCTCTCAACATTAGTTTTGATAAATTTAGGTTTTTCTACTATAGGTATTTTGGTAATAAGTGTAGTATCTATAGCTAGTCTTACTATTTCTACAACTGTTTCCATTCCTAGCATGCAACTAATAAGTGCAAAGATAGTTGAGACCAAGTCTGAACCAAGCACAAAGATTTTGGGTAAAGGAAAAGAGATGGAAGAAGACATAGAGCTTGATGAGGAGATTGTAATTCTGAATTGGTACATCTCAAATCTCAATCCTCATCAAATGCATATTTTTGGAGAAATTCTTTAGAAAAAAGCCAAGTAGTAGAGACTTAGAGAAGAAAAGAACAAGGAATTCCTAATAATAGAAGATGCAAAGAATACCCTTGAAAAGGCATTAAATATAGAGGTTGATACTTCTCAACCAATTTTGAACTAGTTAGCAGAGGTAGTCCAAAAATTCAATAATGATTTGAATGGACAAGTGAAATTGATACATAGAGCTGAGAAGAAGTTTGAGAATAAAGTTTTGGAACTTATTGCTCAAAAACATACTATCCATTCATTGGAATTATGTACTATTCTAGGCTCACTAGAGACCTCTTGCAACAATGTGTCTTCACTGTTTAGTAAACTCTATGATATCTCAAATTTTACTAATAAAATAAAAGATAAACTATTGAAGATTGATGAAGATCTAAAGGAAAGTGAACAATAGTTGCAACTTGACTTGAGCTCTAGCTTTGACCATTACAACAAGATCAGATTCTTGACTGATATGCAAGAAAAATTGCTAAGAGAAGAGGCAAGTGTAAGAGCTACGTTGATACATATATAGGGCATGATTCTCCCAAACATGGATGCATTTTAGAAACACATTGCACATGCTACAATGCTCATCCATCACAACAACTTCTCCATTCTAGACCATGTGATGGAACTATAATTAGAAGTACCAATTGTATTGCACACATGCAAGGTGTTGCAAGAGAATTGGGACAAGACATTGTCGTTAATTTTGAAGGTACATTCAAATTTCTTGTCACATTTTGGAAATACTAAATAATATATATAGTGTACATCTTTGGCAATAATGTAAAAAAAGGGGGAGAAGATGTATATTATAGAGAAAATGTATATTGTGTAAAGGGGAGAAGATCTATAGAAAAGAGAAAAATATATATATTAGATGTGAAAAGATGATAGTATATTGTATATTATGTATGGGGGAGCATTATATTATAATTCATGTATAGATACTCAATGGTACATCTCTTGCAAAAACAATTTTGAAAAATCTAAAAAATAGCATACTTCATTGAGTCAAAAACATAAGATGATGGATAATAGATGTTCTTAAATATTTTGAATTTCGTTTTGACTAATGAGTGTTTTTGTCACTAATGCCAAAGGAGGAGATTGTTGAAATTTTAATCATGTTTTTTATTAGTGACATACACTTAATCAGATTGTTAGAATCTATCAAGCACATTGTATAGTTAATAGTGTTAACCAAGTATTTCAATATCTACCAAGTTTTATAGTTGTTACCAAGTCCAAGGGATAGTATTTAGTTTTCTCCAAGTAGTTACTACAAAAGTATTGATCAGTAGTATAAATCAAGCATCTTAGTGTATGTTGAGTTTATCAATACAAACCAAATTGTATAGTTCTTATCGAGTTCACAATTATTGTGATGTGAGTCTCATGTTAACTTAGCTACTCATTGTTAACCAAGTGATTCAATTTATACCATGCTCATAGTGATAGCATTGACCAAGATATGCAATGTGAATAATGTGATTTAGTTTATATATCAAGTTTCATAGGATTCACTGAGTCACTAGTGCAGACCGAGTTCAAGACTACTTGAAAGTGATTACTATGGACCCAACTTCTGTGTCTGCCGAGTGCATGAAGATGTTGAGCATTGATAGTGAATGCTAAGTATCAAAACCTCACCAATCTAGTCTTCAAAACCTAAGTTCCTATAGTTGGGCTGACTTTGTGGTTTTTGTGTAAACTTGTATTTTGGTTGACTTTGTAATTTGTAAATTGGATTAGTTTATAGGTAATGTATTGTATCACATCCAATGAGAAAGAATGAAAGTAATGTAATCGGAAAAGAAGATCAAAAGAGAAAATTAAAAAGGCTACAATAGTATAAGGAGTAGCAAAGATTTATCTATCTTAGTAAGGTGATTACTATACTCAAAAGAATCTCATTTAGCAAACCATGTTGTAGATTAGAGATTAGTTATTGTTTCATCCTAACAGGTGGATTAGTCAAATCCTTTGACAAGGTAGACTTAATAGTGTTATGTAAATCTCTTTACCGAGTGCATACTTCATTGTATGTTTGTAAATCCTCCTGCAAGGTGGACCTAGCAGTCCTTATTTCTCCTAATAGGGAAGATCATTAGAAGTGATCATTGTAAGCCTTAATAGTCAACTTTATATTATAGTACTTAAGCTTGTGGGTATCATTCACACCCTAGTTTTAATTTCTATTTGGAAGGTTTCTAGGTCACCAAATTGTGTGTCGAAGTGTTATGAATGCTTTAATGTTTTCAGTTTCTCATGCATTGTATGAACCCAATATGCATTGTATGAATGCTTTAATGTTTTCAGTTTCTAGGTCACCAAATTGTGTGTCGAAGTGTTATGAATGCTTTAATGTTTTCAGTTTCTCATGCTTTAATGTTTTCAGTTTCTATTTGAAAGGTTTCTAGGTCACCAAATTGTATAGTTCTTATCGAGTTCACAATTATTGTGATGTGAGTCTCATGTTAACTTAGCTACTCATTGTTAACCAAGTGATTCAGTTTATACTATGCTCATAGTGATAGCATTGACCAAGATATGCAATGTGAATAAAGTGATTTAGTTTATATATCAAGTTTCATAGGATTCACTGAGTCACTAGTGCAGACCGAGTTCAAGACTACTTGAAAGTGATTAATATGGACCCAACTTCTATGTCTGCCGAGTGCATGAAGATGTTGAGCATTGATAGTGAATTCTAAGTATCAAAACCTCACCAATCTAGTCTTCAGAACCTAAGTTCCTATAGTTGGGCTGACTTTGTGGTTTTCGTGTAAACTTGTATTTTGGTTGACTTTGTAATTTGTAAATTGGATTAGTTTATAGGTAATGTATTGTATCACATCCAATGAGAAAGAATGAAAGTAATGTAATAAGAAAAGAAGATCAAAAGAGAAAATTAAAAAGGCTACAATAGTATAAGGAGTAGCAAAGATTTATCTATCTTAGTAAGGTGATTACTATACTCAAAAGAATCTCATTTAGCAAACCATGTTGTAGATTAGAGATTAGTTATTGTTTCATCCTAACAGGTGGATTAGTCAAATCCTTTGACAAGGTAGACTTAATAGTGTTATGTAAATCTCTTTACCGAGTGCATACTTCATTGTATGTTTGTAAATCCTCCTGCAAGGTGGACCTAG
This sequence comes from Cupressus sempervirens, assembly GCA_028749045.1. NCBI lineage: Eukaryota > Viridiplantae > Streptophyta > Pinopsida > Cupressales > Cupressaceae > Cupressus > Cupressus sempervirens. The sequence continues at coordinate 204,415,452 of CM053789.1, forward strand.
CAGTCCTTATTTCTCCTAACAGGGAAGACCATTAGAAGTGATCATTGTAAGCCTTAATAGTCAACTTTATATTGTAGTACTTAAGCTTGTGGGTATCATTCGCACCCTAGTTTTAATTTCTATTTGGAAGGTTTCTAGGTCACCAAATTGTGTGTCGAAGTGTTATGAATGCTTTAATGTTTTCAATTTCTCATGCATGCAATTAGATTAGAATACACATGAACAATTAATTGCTAATTAAGGATTAAGTTTTATTGGTTACTAATTCACCCCTCCCCTCTTAATAACTTATCCTATCATAATATTTCCAACACTACTATTATGCACTTCTAGTACCTCTATGATGTACTTGATTAGAGGTACCAAGATGAAGTCATGATATTTTATTTGCCTTTGGTTTTTCACTATTAAACTCTAGTGATCCTCTAATTTTGTACATTATTGGTGTCCACTTTTAAGCAACTACTCTTGTTTGGATGACCATGTGTACCTTGACCATTTTTTAACGATATCTTTGGTGAGGTCTTTTATCTAACATGTAATTATTTGTGTGCCTATTTTTATTTACTACAACTATAACTTTTTCTTTTCAGTAGTTGTCCTATTTTTCATGTACATTGTCCCTATTCAGTGGTACTTCTTGGTGTGACACAACATTCATATCACCATAGATGAGCTAGTGGTGATTGTACTTGGTCACCTTTTATTAAACTCTCTATGATGATAGTTAATTTGCATCTCTTTACAATAAAAGTGACAAATAGTTGCATTCATTTTTCATCTTGGGTCTCTTGAGAACACACAATTGGCACATAATTTAGGATACCACACACAAGTCCCATCAATAGTAATCAACAAAAAGGCTAAAAAAATAAAAATTGACTAAGGCTATCCAAAAACAAGTCACAAACCAACATACTTGTGCATAGTTAATAGTCTACTATCGTGGACTCAGTCTCATCACAACACAACCACCTTGCATCACACTTCATTGTCACCTATAATCTATTTCACCTATTGCATTATGTGGCTTTTGAACCTCAAACAATTATTGTCACTAATTCATTATACCATTCATCACATTTTATGCATTCACTTCTTCACCTATCCTTGCTAGGGTCTTAGGTTTTATTTTGTGGCTTTTGAATCTCACACGTTGAGTCCCATCCCATGTCTTTTCATCTCTATCACACTCATTTCCTTCCATTTTTCACTTTCATTCACCTCATTTTTACATCTGCTTTACAAGTTTCATTACATATTACCATATTTCATTCCATTACATTTTATTACTTTTTCATTACATTCCATTTATTAGATTCCATTACCTTTCATCATATTTTCATTACATTATCATTTCATGTCATATTTCATTTCATTACATTTTTAATTTTCCATTATATTTCCACTATATTTCACTTAACTTTCATTACATTTTATCACATTTCCATTTCATTTCTTTTGATTCCATTTTAACAGATTTTGTTACATTATATTTTGTCACAGTCTTGTTCATTTACAAATTTCATTTCATTACATTCCATTACATCAAATCTCATTTCATTACATTTCATATTATTACATCACATTGCATTACATCAAATTTCATTTCACCACATTTCATTTCCTTTCACTACATATCATTTACACATATTTCACTACATTCATACCTTTAGTTTACATTTTCATTCATTGTATCTTATTCCATTCATGCATCTCGTTACTTAATATTTCCTTTGCACATTTCATTCCCAAATTTTAATCATATATGTCATTTAATCACTTCATTCATTATCCACATATTATGTTATTCTATATATTGTATTAATCATCCATAAACACATCAATATCCACTACTATTCTATCGATCAAATCGCACCATCACATGCATACACGAGCCCATGATCCAACTAGTGTGCAAGTCTACACATCAAACAACTTGAATATCTCATAAAGAAAAAGATTACACAATATATCAAAAGGATCAAATCAGCATGAATATAAGATGGATTGCATCAATAGAAACATCCAAATCATCACATGACATGAACATCAAAAGGTCACAAAGTCTATCGACATGAACATCAAAAGATCACCAAGTACATCAGCATGAATATCAATGGTTCTCATTAATAACAAAACATATGACAAGTACTACAATTAAAAATGATGTACAATCAACCATGTGTCTCATCACCGACATCATCTATATGTGGCTGATCCAAAAGTCCCTGCTCATTGGGGCACTCTTATCCTCTTGTGGAGCCTCCTTGGTCACATCTGTCATCACTATGATAGGTATGGTAGTGGCTACCTGATTCATCATAGCCCCATCTATCCTTAGTGGTGGTGGTGGCCTTGGTGTCATCAATGCTATAAATGCTTGTAGCATACTCATCAACTCACCTATCCAAGCCTCCATGACACTCATCTAAGCCTCTATATCCATGGATCCCCCTAGCCTCTCTAGTAGTGGCTACACATTTGGTAGTACCTACTACTATGAGACCTACGGACCTCTAATAAGAACCTATACCCATGGCCTCTATTGTTGAATAAACTATACATCATTAGGTAACCTAGCCTTAACATGTTTTGTCCTTCCCTATCCAACACCACCATCCCGCTGACTAGATCTTGCACCACTGCCCATTCCTCCTCTCACCCTTGCTCCTCTATAGTCTTAGATCTCTCCAAAACTCCCTACACCCACATCTACTAGCCTCTATATTGGACCTCATGAAATAACCCTTTGTGGTAGTACCACTGCTACTTGACCTTGACCTCCATATCTCCCTCATGCTCTAATTGCACCTCTAGCTCTCCCTCTAGCTTAACACTGACCCATTCCTCTCCCATACCCACCCTCATCATCCCTATCCTTTCCTCTATTTGATTTCTCATTATTGCTAGGAATAGGCTCTATTAGATCCATGGATCTTAGGAATAGATGCACACAAAACCATCGTACATAATCTCCCTCCATCCCTGCATCTACCTCTCCATCTCTCAACATTGATGGTTGTGGAGTATTTATCATCTAGAGAAAGGCCTCAAGGCAAGCCTCATACTCCATGGTTAGCCCCCATACTTCCCTCTTCAACTGAACCTAAGCATAATGTGTGATCCTTGTGGCATGCCTTATCGCCTCCTGAACTATCTTAGAACCCACATGAAACAAAATTTCTCTATCATGACAAGAACTTGACTAAGCAAATATCTCAAGCCAAAGAAATATACCATCTCATCATTGCCCTTGGCCCACGGCTTAGTAAACTAGTATGGTCTCTATATGACCTCATCAATGTCATCCAATATCCATCACCAATACTCCATCTTGGTCAGATGGGGTTACATGATCACACTTGAATAAGAATATATGTAAGCCATATCCTGTGGAAAGTATTGCACACATATCGAATGAGTAATGGGTAGATGCTCCCATGTCCATAACTGTAACAATATCACCCTTGTTGAGAGTGATGAGGCCCTAGAGTACACAACATGATGTAAATCATGATATAAGTGGGTCAATATACATTTTCCCCATGCAAATATTTGTGGTTGATTGATCATGTCCTATATCAAATGGCCCCAGCCAACTAGACATCCCTACCCTTGTCTATCTAGCAAAAAAAATCCTCCTATTAATCCAGCCAACACCATCAGTAATGGTTCATATTACAACATCTTGAACCATGATAAACTATCATCACCAATGTTTTCTTCTCCAAATAAATCTCTTAGTATAGTGTCATTTATAGTTTAATCATACTACACCAAATCTCCCACTATTGGGATCCACAATAATTGATATACATCCTTCGGCATCACGGTCATCTCACCCATGGGTAGATAGAAAGTTTTTTGGTTTGAGTGCCACCGCTTAGCCACAACTATCAATAGCTCTATATTCACTTATAATTGGGGCATTTGTAACAAATAGGTGAAACCACATCTATTAATAACCTACAATTCCTTGGCAGAGAATCTTCCTATAGACTCTAGGGGCCATAGATATCTAGCTAATCATCTACTGGTTCTATCTTGGACCTGTTAATTGTCCTCCTCTACTAAGTTGGACATGTTTATTTTCCCTACTCTATATCCTGATTTGGGGCACCATTCTTTTTCTATCTATCATCAGATTTGACAACTCCTATTTTCACTAAGTTCAATTTTCAAATTTTTTGGTGAAAATACTGAATTGATTGTTAGGGTTGTATACTTCTTGTTCTCATTTGTAGTAGAAACCCTAGCATGTTTTTCCTTGATCCAATTTTTTCATTACTATCCTAAGTGTGAGATTTAGTGTCCTAGGCTTTTATTTTCATCCTACATTGCAAACTCTTCATAAAATTTCTCTAGGCTCTAACCATAGGTTTTATATTTGAGCAGGCTTTGAGTTTTTCATGAACATTGTTTTCTATGATGTTATGATAAATGGGTTAGTGATGCATCGTAATGAAGATTTTTCTATGTCTTGATCCTAAGACAAATGTGTTGTCAACGTATCATGAATGGTAAGGTTTTTCTCTTTGATCTTACAATTTCCTTTGTGTCATATGATAGTATTATAGTTTAAATGATTTACTTTTCAACTATTTTTGATCTTATGACAAGCGAGGTCATTGTGGAATCAGGAATAGTGAAAAGGGGTGCTATGATATTACAAAGTAGTGGACATTGTAGGATCGTGAAGGAAATATTGGGATGCTATGATGCGACAAGGTATCTATGGTCATAATACTGTAAATATATTAAAGGCATGAAATGGTGATAGTGCACTGGAAAATAGGTGTCCAATTTTTTATTGGTCAAAACAGAGGTATGAATACTAGGTATGTGCTATGTTAGGCTTAGTGGGACCAAGAGGGAATTTTATATTATTATTGTGTGGCATGTGGTGTCTCTAACCTTACTATAAATGGTACATTGTAAGATCTCAAGGTGATAAAAGATGTGTTCCCATATTACACTGAAGCTGTGGTCATAAGATCACACATGAAAATTTTAAAGTCTGTGATGCTATGATATAAAGGATTTACTATCTATCATGACATCATAGAAGCTTGAAAGATCACTGAACATGTTGTGATAATAAAGTAACTACAATCATAAGATCATATGTTGAGAAAAGTCAAGCTACGATGCTAAGAAGCCATTTTCCATGAGATCATAGAAGAAGAAAAGGTTACTGCCAATGCTATAATAATGAAGGAATTATAAGATCTTAGAGGGTTTTACTATTATGTCTAATTGGTCGACAAGGGTTTCTCAACAATTTTTGTAACATTGGGAGACTATTTTTTTTAGTTATTAGATAATATGAGATGTTTTTTCATTAATAATGGTCATAGCATCATAAGCCCTATTTTGACATTAAAATATTAAGTCACTTCCCTGAGCTAGAAATGACAATAAGCTTCTCAACTAATAAGATTAACTACAGTACAAAAAGTGCATTGTTGAATATTAATGGAAATGCTCCTTGAGTTTACAAAATGAGTTGATATCATGTTTCAAGCATGTTAAAATCAATGCAAAGTGAACATTGATTTGCATATATTAATTTGTAAAGATTTTCCTACCTTACAATTACAGTTTGCCATTTGTAGAAAGAGACAATTTTGAGCAGTTTCAAAGCTTCTAGTGCATTCCAGATTTTTATTTTCAGAGCTTTTGAGAATAGAGTTGTTTCTATATCTTGTGTTTTCTAGCATAGTGTCAAGATATCTGATAAAGAAGTGGAAGAAATTCAAGCTTTAGACATGGCAGCTACAAAGCCTTCAACCTCTAAGGGTAGAAAAACTAGATAGAAGAAACCAAATAGATTTATTGAGGAATGGTTGAAGCTTTTTCTTGGTTCTTCTAATGCCAATGTTGTAGATGATCAAGCTTTCATTGATCCATATGCCCTCTGCAGAGGTGCTATATGCCTTGGTGTTACAAGTTTAGAGCTTTTCAAATACTTCTATTATAACAGGGAAAAGAAAATTCCGATGTGCAACCCATGGAAGAAAAATCTTGCCAAATTGAGATTTCTAGAAGTCTTTATAGATGTAGATCTAATGAAGGGTTTGTTTCGATGCTATAATCCAACCATAAAATCCTTCCATAGGAGATATGGAGCAATCCTCTACACTCTAGACCAAGAATTATTCATTGAGGCCTTTGGATTGGATGGAACTATGGGCTAGCCTATAGATTTGAAATATTTAAAGAGAAATTTTGAAGCAAACACCAAGGCATATACTAGGAAATCTATGCTATAGCATATTCCCATGGATTTGAAGGATGTGGGTGATTTCCCTAAGATGGTGGAAAAGATGATGCCACTTTACAAATTTAAGAATTATTTTGTAAATATTGTATATGGTATCCATAATGTGGTTGGGAAATATGGGACTAATATGGTCTATGGAGAACAATTTATAATTGCTAGAGATGTACAAGATTCCTACCATGGTGGGGGGTATGATTATGTCAATTAAATTCTAGAGGTAATGAAAGAGAATATTGCCAAAGCTTAGAGTGGGGAGTTAAAGGATTTCACCTTTCATCATTATTCACTACTGATGCACTTGATTTTTTACAAGAATGTAGGATATATAAGCTCTAATTTTATTGATCACACTTCTAATGTGAATAGAGACCTACTAGTGTAGCTATGGACACAAGTATGTGATAGAAATTATCATTTTTCTAATTTTGTTTCATTTTTCAATAATTTTAGTGCTATAATTATGATAATGTTAGACCCAAGATACTTTAGGACTCCTAATATTCTGAAAATCCTTTTGAGACTAGCCCTACTTCCTAAATGAAAAAGACTTGAACACAATTGGGGAGACATTTTTGTATTTCCCACTTTTTCTTTAATGAGAGTCTATGATTGTCCTCAACCACCTCATATACTACCAAAATTTATCCCTCCTAGGTTAGGAATAATTGAATTTATATGGCAATTGTTTATGGCCAATACGGAGTACCTAGGACCCAAAGTGCATAAAGGAACAATTTTGTATAAGTGTTTTAAGGTTGGTGATTTTACAATTGGGAAAGAGGCTTTGGACTAGATCAATTCATATCTCTACTACTACAATATGTCCATTGGCCCCTGCAGAATGTATGACCCTGACAACTGGATGAGGGTCACTGTTGGCGATTTGAAATATTATGGGTTTCAAATTACCCTAATTAGAACAAGACACATCCAGGGGCAACTAACTCCCATCTTCAACATGTCATTTTAGACACTAGGTCAACTATAAGGCTAGACTCTTCTTCTAGTTTAGGCTCTGCAAAACCTAGGCAAGTGGACCTTAGATTCACTTATATGGTACTAGTGCAAAAACATATTCCTAAATCTATTATGCAGAAAAAACCCTTAATCCCCTATTGACTCATGATATAACATAGATCTACAATAGCTAAATGCAAATCTATGAAATTCACAAATTGAGTGAGGGCATCACATTTAGGTTCTTCAACATTAAAGGGAAAATACTTGATTAATGATGTTGAGCTCAACAAAGACCTAGGTATGAACAAAAAAATTGAATGATCCTACAATTGATCAATGCCTTATCTATTGGGTAATTACATGAATTACAACCATACATCTTATGGAAATCTTTGACATAACTCCTACATCAAGATCCCTGATCTATCTTTCACCTTGTGAATAGACATCCGCATCAAAATGAATCTCATACTTAGACTATCCCATCATGAAATTTGCAAACCCTATGATAAACTTGAAGCAATTACATGACTCTTTGTTCCATCATCAAGATACTTCAATCACATACATTCTTAAACAAAATGCAACCTAGTTTATGTTCTTTGTTCACAAACAAGAAAAGATTACAAATCCATGAACATGAGACAAGATTCAAACTAAAATTAAAACCCCTTGCTATTTTTTAATTCATTTTTTCCTTGAAAATGAATACATGAAAGATGTATAGAAATACTTCACAAATCACCTAACAAACAATAACTATCTGCAAAGGAAACTATGGGCCGCTCTCCTCGCTCTCCCCGCTCTCCTACCCAGGCACTTTTTCAAACTAGAAGATCTGTTGTGACTCCCCTGTCTTCGTCCTATTCCAGTGTGGCTATTGGAGTCGCTCCCGCTCCTCCTGCGGGTGGGGCTTCTTCTGTGGGTGGGGCTAAGGCTCTTTCTGCATCTCGCTCAGCCTCTTCTACAGATGGGGGTAGGGTCCCATTTGCCCCTCTGTGGGCTTCTAGTTCTCCTACTCCTGGTTCAGGCTCTTTTGGTTTCGGGGGAAGAACTTTCCCTGATGTTGCCACCTTTGAGGCTAGGCTTCATGGTGCTTTCCCTCATGTTAACTCATTTGGGCCCTCTCTGGTTTCACTTGTAAGTGCTTTAAAGCCTATTAGGGTCCCTTTAGATCCAAATTTAGTTGAAGACATTTTCCAAACAGTAGATGACCTTTCTTCTTTTGCTACAATTTCTCGCTTCCATGGCTATTGGCCCTCCCTTGCTGATCTACATGGCTAGATCTCCAAGAATTGGTTGCCACTGATTGATTATAATGTTCACATATTTCTATGTGCTAAAGGTTTTTTTATAGCTAAGTTTCAAGATTCTAATGACAGGAAGATTATTTTATGTCACAATAATTTCTCTTGGCAGGGCAAATTTCCACTTATGGCCAAACCATGGCATATGGATTTTGATCCTCTCTCAGAATCTTTAATAGGTACCCTATTTGGGTTCGGCTCCCTAATCTTCCGATTCATCTTTGGCAGGATTCAATTTTTGAATCTATTGGGAACGCTATTGGGTATATCTTATATGTGGATGCTGACACTTCCGATATTTTCCACTCGACCTGTGCTCGCTTCCTTATTGACTTGGATGTTTCTAAAGGTCTTCTTGAGGCAGTCTGTTTGGATTCCTTGAGGGGGTCTTGGTCTCAAATGTTGGATTTTGAGGGAATCCCTTTTCATTACAGGAAATGCCACTTGACGGGTCACGTTGCTACTCGTTGTGTAGCTGGGAAATCCAAACCTAGGCATTCCCCCTCTTGGTGGACTAGGCCCTCCTTTGAGCATTATACAGTGAAACAATCCTCGATTGCTCTTGCAGTTTTAGAGGTTGAGGCTAGTGTTCCTTTCATGCCAGTGGTTGTAGAGGTTGCTTTGGTGTCTCATCCTATGGATTCAGTGGCTGTGGGCAGCGTTCTTTCCAAGCTGGTGGGTAAGGATTTGGTTTCTCCCCCTACTTCGGTTGACCCTCCTAGGGGTCAATTGTTGTCTATCTCTCATACGGTGTTTGCTGAGGCCTCTACCTCCCTTGGGTTCCACGGGTCTTTTTCCTCTAAGGATTGGGTGACCGAGGCAGTGAAGTTTGAGGATAGTTAGATTGTGGTTAAAGGGAAGAAGGCTAAACCTTCTGCTCCCCCTTTAGATATGACCGTTCAGTCATGTAAGGGTAACCTCATTTTAAAAGGATAATATTTTGTTCCCTTATGTTGACTGGTTCTTCTGGGTTGGTGTTATGGTCTTGTCTTTGGTTTTCTAGTATCTAGTTTGGATAGCCTTCTTGGCTGCTTTGCTCCAGTCTGTTTGCCCTTTCAGATTCCAAAGCTTTTGGCTAATTTTATTGGTCATATCTATTGGTTTTAGGTCCCTGCAAAACCTTGTTTAGTCGTTTAGTTGGTTTCAGGTCCTTTTAAAACCTAGTTGTGCTTAATGGTTTATCTTTCTCTTTGATGTAATGGGTTTTGGGACGCCTTCAAAACCTACTTTTACCTTAATGTAAAACAATAACTATCTGCATAAACACTTAATTGTTGCTCAACTTTCGATTAATTTCTTATTATTGGTTAACAATTTGTCTTCCTTGATATTTTGGGTTATACCTCGACTCTTTAATTGACCAGTGGCTTATGGAAAACAAAGGAGTTAACAATAAAATGGGTCAAAGTAGTAATCTATCAAAGACCCCTAAATTGAAAGGTACAACTACCTTATTAGTGCAATATATGCAATGAATTTTTCTTTTAAGTTTTGGGGGTGTGCTCTTAACTAGAGAGCAAAAGAGGAAAAAACCAAGTTTCTCAACACTTTAAACAATTTAGGCAAAGAGGGGAGATTAACTCACAAACTACAATCTAATACAACCTAGATTTAAGAAAGGAAACATGCAAAAGTAACAATTACAATAGGAAGGAAGGAAGAGATAGTGAAATAAGTAATTCTCAAATTATGTACTTAGCTAATGTTTTTACAATACCCAGATTATCTATCCCTCAGCTACTCCACACATCAATTCTAGCTTTGTTATGCAATTAACTAAACTAAACACACAGACCATGGCAAACAAAGAGAGAACATAAGACACGCTTATACTAAAGAGAGAAAGACATACAATATATTGAACAAAGAAAATAAAGCTAAGTTCATTCACATTCTTTCAAATTGAAACATTAACACATTCATTCCATATACTCAATTCTAAACTAAATGAACAAAAAAACTTAAAATGAACTCATAGTCGCACACAGTAGTCCCAGCTGCACTGGTTTTCCCAAAGTAAATTTTGTTGATCTTATTAACTTCATCAAAGATTACATTTAAATAGGCCTTCTCAAAATGGGTGGTTACATTGGGTGATTATCTTGTAGAGCATCTATGAAAAAAAAATCAAAAAATAGAACAAGCACAAATCATTATCTATTACAAAAACTGACAAAATGCCATGGATGGTACCAAAAGAAAGAGGAAGGGAAGAATGGCATATGTCTTGAAAAGCATTAGAACTTCATGTCTTCTTAGAAGTAACTAATTTATATCTATAATCTTTCATGGGTTCGGTTACTTTATCTAGCACTTTGACACATGGACTGATCATATTATTGATCTGAGCTATCCAATAGTCATGCATTTCCATCAGTTCATCAATTTTGGCCACCCTTGATTGGAATTTCTAAACTTCACTCTTTCTAATTGTGTTTGCTTCTAATAGTTTCTGGATCTTGGACACTTGGAAGTTGAGTGGGTCCATGAATTTGTCAAAAAATGCCAAGAACTTGGATTTTAGTCTTTCAATATCCACTAACTTTCCATTAGTAGACACGGAGGACTTTATGTGCAAGATCTTAAAATACTAAAACAATTTTTCAATGATTGTTTGTACTAGGTTGTGCACATCCTTGAGTTCATTTGTAGATCTCATGGAGCTTTCCATGAAAAACTCCAAGGAATGCTTCTAGTGGAATAATGACTCCTTGCCAATCTTCAAAATCTCATGAGCAATAGGTACATTGGTCTTCATGTCTATCACTTCTTGTAGAAGGGCCAAATGCTCTGTTAGCTTGTTCGCTACCTTCTCTATGGTTTTTTGATGATTTGAAGCCACTTCCCTAAGCTTGTGAGTATCTAATACTTGGCTTCCCAAGTTTTCAACCAGTGAGAGACCTTGAGCCTTCACATGATCTACCCATGCTTGGCCTACTTTCCCAAAAATTATCATTCTTGTTCAAGGTTTAGGAATCAGTTTTTGTTGTCTTATAAATTCAGCTCAAATTGACTCAAAGACATGCTTCCAAGAGAAAACCTTATGTATTCCACTAGCTCTCTATTTAAGGCCTTCAATATCTCCTTCTCTACTCTAAGCTCTTCTAGCTTGTCCTCAATCTTCTCATTAGTTGACTTCCACATGTTCACCATGTAGAGTCATGAACTGGGATGCCTAGATCAAATTTCTTGATTTGGAAATCATCCTTTAAGAGTTCATGAAATCTACCTTCTTTTTGTCGCTCAAAAATCTCAACACGCATGTGGCTAGTTGTTGAATCCATTGCTAGTGTAGCAATTATCTTCTACTTCTTTGTCTTGTTATATGGCTTAGACGAGGTGACTTGTGTGATCAAGTGTTTTGATGGGGTTGCATCCTTGTATCTCTACTTCTTCCTATCAATGGTCTCCTTGAGAAAAGACTCTATATAGAGCACATTGATAGTAGATTGTAATGTAGTGCAGTTAAAGAACTTCCTCAGGATTAATGAAGTTGGATTGCTATAGCAAGAAATTGGGAAGGCAACCACCTTGGTTATTGAAATGGATAAAATATTTCCCTACTGAGATGCTTCATGTTCTCATCCATCTATGGGGTTAATATCACCATTCAAATTGATGACTTGAACAAGGGAAGATGGCTTGGCCACTAATTTTTCTTGTTCCTTTCCCTTATCCTTACCATCATCCTTATCCCTAGTCTTCCTAATGTTCAAAAGAGGGCCAACATTGAAAGTAGGGCTTTGTTGCACATTCTTTTCTAGAAGCTAGTCTCCACCTTGGCCAATAGACTCCCACAAATATTTATATAGTGGCTATAACGGTTGTAGCTACAACTAACTAGGTGACTGTAACTGATACTCCACTTGTAGAACCAATGCTTCTAGTATTTTTCTTTCTTGCTAAGGTACACTCCACCTATTTGTATATTCTTTTAATTATACACTATGTGAGAACCTCCATGGTGTTAATGATTGGATTTGTAGGTGGGGTAGATAGAATTGGTGTGCCCTTGATCTTCTCATAAGATATTGGGTGTATGTATGCTCCATCATCTACAAGGTCAGAAACATCAACAAAATTCTTATATAACTTTATTTCATCAATGGTTATCCTTGACCAAAATCTTTCCTAAATTTGGTACTCATTGAGACACTTGGACTAGAAGTCTCTAATATCTAGAACATGCCTATAGGCATATCTCAACTTTAGATGACCCCTTACAAAGTTAAGTAGATCATATTGAGGTCGGAGCACATCATAGTCTAATTACTTAATCTTTCTCTTAATGATCTTCACCAAATTCTGTCCATCTAATCTAGAGGCACATGAATACATGCCTACCACTATAGGGAATTGAATCCTAACAATCTTCATCACATTGGAACAAAGGATGTTCACTTCAAGTATCCGTTGACATAGTTTGACTAGGACCACCTTGTCTTTAGGATACCTTGAAAACCTCTTAGGAAATCCATCAGCTCCTATTCACAAATAGGAGAAACTCAAAAATAGGATGAATGAACATTCAAATTGGCTTATGGCTGAAATTGCCTCTAGTGAGAATCTCCTTTCTGGGCATCCTTATAATTCTCAACTCAACCTCATTGTAAAAGCATCATTGACAACTATATACTCCTCGTATCTGCTTTGTAGATGTAGATGTGGGGAGAATTGATAGACTTTGGTGCACTCATCATAATTTTGGATGCTAGGGATTCTAGGCCACAAGTAGTGGGTTTCCAAAGTATAGATCAAACAAGAGGACATGTAAAATTGCTTGAATCCTCTAGATGAACACAACCACAAGGAAAGCTCATCACACATATTCTATGCCCATTCATTCTACATATTCTCAGCATAGATTGCTTGTACTAGGAAGAACTGATACTTGAGGAACTCCAAAATCTTCTCTTTTCCTTTATGTCTAATGAGGAGTGTGAGGATATCCACAATCTCTCATTTCATATTTGTGCCAAATAGAGTCTTTGGAATTTTTCTCTTCTTTGAGTGGGCAATTTGGAACTACGTTCTTTGCATGTTCTCTTGTCAGAGGGTCTTCTTCTCACTAGACATGGATGTAGAGGACCCAAAATCAATATCACAATACTGCTCCTTCAAGGGATGCCAAATGCAGATCACATTAGTGCCTTGTTAATTGATATGAGAATGGACTAGTTGGGAAACAAAATCTTCCTTATTTCTAGGTTATATCTCTCTATGCACTCCTTCACTAACTTAGGTGCATGAATTGCCATTGGAAAACTAGATGCTTCTATCAATCCACTCTCTTTAAGTTTATGAGTGATTAGGTCAATAGGTTGATAATTAAGCCTCCTATGAAGATTACCCAAATCATAGAATTTGAAGGATGTATCTATAAAATATTTTAACTCACTCTCCAAGCCAATTATTTAACATAACTAGTAGCTCTAATTGTCATTCACTATGGTTGCACAAGATGCAGTTCTTGATAAATAGTTGTTTAAATATAATTGAAGAAACCAATTACATGAAACTCTGATTAAATAACTTTACGAATTAGAAATTTAGTTCCACATGAATGAAATTAAGTTTGGCCAATAATTATAATGACAAGATTTTCATTTAATTCCATGAGTAATAGCTATTTAAATTTTTCATTCATTTGCACATAAAATACTAAGTTCCCAAAAGAACTCTTACTTTACTTAAAGTAGAGTGATATGACTAAGAATCACTTAATAGTAAAAATACTTTAGCTTTATGGGAAATGCCTTACTTTACTTCAAAATTTGGAATGTAGATAAACATAATAATATTAACACATGTGGGAGGGAGTGACACTTAGCTCTTTCACAAACCCATTTTCCTCTAATTCAAAATTACAACATGTAGAGTAATCCTTTGAATAGTTTGTGCACTCTGCTCTTCCACTTCCCTCTAATGATTTAAATACCTCTTTCCTTTATATTGGGTTCTCATTTCCATCACTAACTTCTCTGGAAATATCTTTTGAGCATCTTCGAGGGATATTTTTGTTTTAGAGTGGCTTAACTTTTTATTCTCGAACCATCTGGAGAAGTGATCTATTTTATTTCCTAGCAAAAAAATCATTTCTTAGGAACATTTCTCAGACTAAGGTGTAAAAAATATAATTCAATATTTTATTTCAAATTGATCACATTAAAGCTAGATCTTTAGCATGGCTTACTAGTTATGAGCCTCTAAATTGTTCTTTTCAATATTATGCTCACACTATCTGATCAGTGGCCTTGAGATTAGGCTCAAGTTCATAAAACTTTAGAAAAAGAAGTAAACAAATTCATTTCCATGAATATGCAACAAAAGAAACCATAGTTTTGTGTTCCCTCATTGTACTTGATCTTATCTACCCAAATTTTAACTAGACTCACTTTGGCTTCCCTCCATTGCTTCATAGGCCTTTTGGTATTTAAAAAGCCATATTCAAAACCTATCAATCACTATCATGGCTTCATGCTTTGGATTTGCACTTGATATAGCTCATTCAAGGGGAAAATTAGCTTGAAAGCTTAGAAGTTGTGGGACATGAAATCTTACACTAGATAACATATAGTACGATATAGAAAAACTTACTTCTCATCAAGAAGATTCCATAACAAACCTTGACCATGCCTAGATCACCTAAACGCTGTGTGCACTGAAAAAATAGTAAACCCACTTGGAAATATTAGTTAAAGGTAACGCAAAGGGAGAACCACAAAACAAAAACAAAAAAAGTACTTTAGGAAATATGAGAAATAAGTGACCTAATAAATACTTAGACACATCTCTTTTGAAACACTCTTAGCTCAACTAATGATGTCAAGTTTTCAAATGGTAGGAATAATACTTGGCAACACTTACCACTGTATCAGTTAAAATCCTTTAATCAAGGTTGACCTAACAACCATTTGTAAATCCTTTAGTCAAGGTGTCATTCTAATGGGATGTTCTTAAGACCTCTAACAAGGCCACTCCTAATAGGGTGATTAAATCCTTTAAAAAGCTCATGCATAATTTATGTATTGTAACTTCTAACAAGGTTGGCTCTGAACTAAGCTTACTTCAGAAGAGTGAAAAGTTGCTGGCATGTTATTGGTGGTTTTTCTCAAATTCAGTTCCTATGTTAAATCCTTGCATGTCATACTTTTGTGAATGCTACTTGATGTGTTTTATTGCTTATTGCTTTACACTTTGCAAGTAAGATACTATTTTGATAGTGAGTTGCAGTTTTATGATACTGATTAAACTAATATAGAGACCAAGTGGACTAGTAAATAAATTTGAGTTGTTAAAAGTGGTTTTAATTTCATTTGGAGTATCTAGATCTAAGCATAACAAATTCATCCCACTTCCCTCCCCCCAATCCCCCTCTCATTTTTTCTAAAATTATTCTAACACACCTTTAGCATATTACACAACTATTATAGAGATGAAGGAATCAAAGTTTCTAATAAATTTGAAGAAGTGTTCATTCATGAAAGAGGAGATTATATACCTTAGTTTTGTAATTTCTACTAATGGCTTGAAGATAGATCATGAAAATGTAAACATTATTATTCATTGGCCTACACCTAAGAATGTTGGGGAAGTTAGTTCATTATGTGGATTAGAATGTTCTATTAGAAGTTCATCATAAATTTTAGTTTACTATTTAATGCCATGATAAAGACTATGAGAGGGGATAACTGTATGCACCCTAAAATGGTTGCCTCGACTATGGGCCCCCATTACTCAATTTATCAATTTATCAAATTTCATGAATCAATTGTTTGCAATATTTTATTAAATCAATTTAAATTAATTTCCTTGATCAAATACAATTATTCTATTTTTCTAAGGTTGATCATTTTATCCTAATTCTTATTTAATTAAAAGAAAATCTCCCTTTTAATTAAATAAAATAAGTCCTCATTTAATTAAAAGAAAACCACTATTTTAATTAAATAATTCATCCACATTTAATTAATTAAGAGAAAAACCCCGCTTTTAATTTAATTAAATATTTCCTATTTAATCAAAAGAACTTGCTCCCTTTTAATTAAATAAATCCCCACTTAAAGAGGAAATAAAACAAATAAAAAATTAAATAAATCTTTTCTTATGTTCTCTACACTTAAATGCACATATCTCTAGGTGGGACTTATCTCTATCCTCTTTCCACTTTCTTCTTAACTACTCCTCTTTTCTCATTGATGGAATTTTGTCTCATGTGGATCAAACTCTATTATCCCATATTGGTTGTGAGAAGCCTCTCACCTCCATATTTTTCTTTATAAGCGAGAGCCCTCTCTTCATTTTATTCATCCACAATTCATCCACAATTTATTCACAATTTATCTGCAATTCATCCACAATTCATCCACAATTCATTCACAATTCATCCACAATTACGCTATTGTTATGCTACAGGTTTGGAGAGCAACTTTTGAAGAAGGAGTTTGAGCATCAAAGCTTTTTGTGGAGAACTTCTATCTTCTTGTCTTATTCTCTCATGCATCCATGGCTTCCATCATGAGGTTTCATCCTTGCATTTGCATATTATCTTAGAGTTATATTTATTTTCATAGATTAGTATTGCATTGTTATTAGATTTCTTTTCTTGCATTTTTTTGCATTGTTATCATTTAGGTTAGTTTGCATTTTCATTTGCATGCATATTTTTTTATCATTGAATCTCTTTTTTCATGGTGTACTTGCATGGGCACAAACTAGGTCAAACTGAGGGCCTCCATTACAAACCCTTGCACTCCATGAATATAGAGCTATGAGTCGCCATTATAGACCCCATCATTGAGTAATTTTGGATATAATAACTCATAGAAGTGTGCTTACATTTTAGGCATACAATAACAAGGATTTAAAATGGACACATCAAGCACATAATATTTTTGAAACAATAAAACAAAAGGTGGCAAAATTACCTACACTTTCTTTTCTTGATTTCCCTTAGGTTTTTTCAGGTTGATTATGGTGCTAGTGGAAGTGACATTGGAGTTATTTTGCATCAATAAGGTAGAATTTTAGCTTTCTTTAGTGAAAATTTGAATGATTCTAAGAAATTTATTCAATTTATGATTAGGAATTATAATATATTGTTTAATCTTAAAAGAAATAAAGACATTTGCTTATGCATGAACACTTTATGTTGTACACCAGCCATATAAATTTGTAGTATTTGGAAAGTTAGAATAAGTGTAATTATAGACACATGAAGTGGGTAGAGTATTTACAAAACTTTTCCATTGTGTTAAAACCTAAGAGTGAATAGTCTAACAAAGTTGTTGATACTTTGAGCAGAAGAAGGAATTTTGTGAGAGAGATGAGAGTTGAGGTAGTTTGTTCTGATGAGTTGAAACATTTGTATGAAATTGATGTTGATTCTGCATAACCTTGGAAGAATTGTGAGAATCAAATGATAACTAAGACTTGGATAAGTGGATTAATTATTTTATTTAGGAAGACATGTTGTTTAAAGGAATTCAATTGTGCATAGCTAGAGGCTCTGTGAGAGATAACGTCATGAAGGATAAACATAGTGGAGGAATTATTGGATATTTTGGGATTGACTAAATAGTGAAGATGATCTTAGACAAATATTTTTGGCCTTAGATGTTCAAAGATGTTTAGAAGCTACTTAATAGTTACAAAATTTGTCAAACAAAATGATGAACTCATTAAGATTTTGGTTTTATTCATCATTTCTTATACTAAAATAATGTTGGGAAAAAATTAGTATGGACTTTGTGCTTAGCTTGCCTAGAACTCAAAGCGATAATTATTTTACTCTAGTAGTGGTTGACAAATTTTTAAAAATGACTCATTTTGTAAGAAGACATCTAATTCAGTACATGTGGTTGAATTTTTTTTAAAGAAGTAGTAAGATTGTGTGGGTTCCTATGACTATTTTCTCAGATAGAGATACTAAGTGTGCTTGTTATTTCTAGAGGACACTTTGGAAGAAATTATATTACAAGCTTAACTTAAGTTCTACATTTCATGTGAAGAGAGATGGATAAACTAAAGTTGTGAATCTAAGTTTGTGTAACTTACTAAGGTCTTTTGTTCGAGATAAGTTGGCTAATTGGAAATTGATTTTAACACAAGAAATAAAAATACTATAAATAAACATACTAAGAAAACACCTTTGGGGATAATAAATGGAATGCATCCTAAAGGAATTACTAAGTTGAGAGATTTGATTACTAAAGTGAAGAGAAGTGTTGAAGGAAAGGAATTTGTGGATTTCATGAAGAATTTGCATGATGAAGAATCTGGAGACTAGTAATCAAGAGTATAAATAGTTGGAAGATAAAAGAAGGAGACATAAATCTTTTTAAGTTGGGGGTGAAGTTATGATTCACTTGAAGAAGAATAGATTTCCACCCACTACCTATAGCAAGCTAAAGATGAAGAAGCTTTGTCCTTTTATGATCTTATGAAAAATTGACAATGGAAATGATTTTGAGGTTGATTTACCAAAAGACATGGATACATCATCAATATTAGATATTGTAAACATCTTTTAGTATTTTTTTTAAAATCAGAGGGGGAATTAAAAGATAACCCATATTATTCAAAGAAGAAAAATGACATGATTGATAATATTTTGAATAGTAGAGTAAGTAAGATAACTAGAGGAAAATACTCTATGGAGTACCTTGTTCAATGGAAGGAAAAAATAGTTTAAGATAGTTCATGGATAACACAAAATTATTTGAATTTTTATGATTCAGGTTAGAGTATTAAGGTTTCCTCATATGGACAACAATTCTTTATTTACCCCAGGTGTCTAATGTATAAGAATCTTGGGTCAATGAGAAATCTTCCATCAACCAAAAATATTGCTTTATTTTTTGGTATTAGTTTTCTTTTTTAGGAGTAGTTTTTGTTGCTCATGGTTTCAAGTTGTGTAAATATGGAATCTTATTGTGGACCCTTTGGTTACCCTTATCCTAAGTGCATGAAATCTAATGTTCATTGTGCTAAAAAATATGAGACTCTTTCTCTGCTTGCTTTTCTCATTGAATGTGTCATCGTGTTTCTTTTAGCATAGTTTCCTATGATGATTATGGTGTCTTTCAAAATTAAATAAAATCTCTTGGATCATGTGTGGACCTATCCTTATGAGTGTGGAGCTTACCTTGATAGTTTTCTTCTTCTTTTGTTTTTATCCTCCATGGAAAGACCTATTTTGTAATTAAATGTCTAACATGATGACTTGTGGTCTTTTTCACTATATGAGAACTTGGATTAGTTATAGGTAAGTATTCTAAGTGGAAGTACAAAAGCTATAAGGTAGAATAAAGTCTCAAGATTGTGAGATTTGAAATTTGATGTGCCAATTCATTGTATTGGCCACAACTCGGAAGGCCTCATAGTTGAGCATGTTTGATGTTGAAAGTATATTTTATCATAGGAGTTATCTAATAAATCACTACTAGATTCATGAATAATTTTTTTTCTTACTACTGGATATGGGTATGTGTAGGATCATGGTCAACCAATCTATTCCCTTAAGTGGCAATAAAAAATTAGAAAATCGGGGTAATGTCAACTTGACGAGCAATTTTCTACTTGTTATTAACTTTATACAAAAGGTTGAGAGAAAAGAATCTCTAGCAAATTGAATCTAGTTTCTAAACTACTAGAACTTATCTCAAAAAAATAAAAATTGATTGGTCAATTTTTTTAATTTTAAAGCAATATTACAAAAAAATTAGAACAAAAATAAGAAGTAGACATATGTCTGACCACCTTAATCAAAAGAAAATGATAATATTTTTTAATAATATTTTTGATATAAGTAGTATACTCATGCCTGGATGTGACACATTTTTTGGGTATTTTTATTCTAAATAAATAATAATTAATTAATTTTTTACTTTAGTATTTTTGGAATAAAAAAACTCTCATGTCTGACCACCATAACTAATACAAAACTATGTAACATTTATTTTTTCATTTTTTTTCCTTATAGTAGAAGAAACATGGAATGTGATGCATATTTTGGATTGAAAAAATGTTATATCATTTGAAAGTTATAGTTGTTTTTCAAGTAGTGTGTTAGTCAACACTTTATACGTAACTCCATTAGAAAATAAGTAATAATTACTTACTAAGCTTATGATTTGACAAACCTTAGATTTATGGAAAGATAAGAACATTCTTAAGAAACCATTTTCATTTTATCAAATTTTGCTGAAAAAAAAGTCATCATCTACATGTTTCAAGTAAAAATCACATAAAAACAAGCCAAAAGAAAAATTTTAGGATGTTTTTAAAGATAACCATATAGGTTTGGTATAAAAATATATACTAGACCTTATAAAGATATTAATTTTTTTCATTTAGTATTAGGGTGGGTGGGAAAAAAGTCGGAATAGATTTTGAAATGGTTTGAGATATTTAGAACTACAAATTTTTTAGATCGCCACTTTTTGGCACACCATGATCCTACACATACCCATATGTTTTCTCTTTTTTGTGTACTCTTAGCAAGCTGCTAGGAGAGTATAATTTCTTTCCTTTTCCTACCAACCTTTCATCAACCAAACTACAAATCAAATTGAGAAACCTAGAAACTAGAGATTAACATTCGAATATAGTTTTTTCACATGAAACAAATATAGATGTATGAAGAAGGATAGTAGAGGGAACATGAATACTAATTTGGTTTTTGATTAAATTGTAAAATTTACTTTCTTTATGGACACAAATAACATGAATGCAAGATGACCAATTGAAGATCAAGCATGAGAATAAATGGAAGGACTAAAATGATAGCTACAATACCTTTTGAAATGAATAATATGTTATCAATAATGAACTTATGCTCTACAAAGACATAACAACTTTAGACATATTTCTAGAGATTACAGATTAATCAGTTTGGACCAAGGGATGAGAATATAGTCATTGCAAATCAAAATTGCAATTTGGGACATATAGAAAGATTTTGTAGATACAATAGATTTAATGACAATATGAGAACCCATAAAGTACAAATAAATTACCTTGGAGGAAGCAGGATGATATGTGGAGGATCACGAGGGGCTAAACTATGGTGTTTAGTGGTAATGAAAAATTAGTACATCATTATTAGTTAATTTGACATAAAATTTTGAGCTAGTTATGTACCTTATATTACAAATTTTTAGGAATAGAATCTATAGGAAATTGAATGTAGTTTCTAAACTACTATCCCTTTTCTAGAAAGAAAAAAAAAATTGTCAAAATGTGTATTTCTTGATATAGTAGTAAATTTTTTGTTGAAAAAATAAGATGTAGATGTATGTCTAACAACATTAACCACAACTATAGGATAATATTATTTTTATAAGATTTTTGATATAATATGTAGACTAACACCCAGATGTGATGCATATTGTTTTATAATTTTATTCTAATAAAAAACAAGTTACATTTGATTTTTTATACAACAATTTTAGAATAACAAACCTCCCATGTCTGACCACCTTAAGTCATTCAAAAATTTACAAAGTTAAAATACTCACCCATATTACTGAAAAAGGATTTTCATTTATGACAAAAATACTTCTACAAAACACCATTATCAATATATATGATAAGTGAAAAAGTTTTTTTGGTTGTCACAAAGTGTTTAACAAAATACCCAAACCAAATGTGATTTCATGGAATATGAAAGTGTTGGAATTACGAATGGGAAACATACACTTTTGAGGGGTGGTGGTGGGGGGGTGTTAGGGCAGGGTGAATTAGAAGTTCAAACTTCAACACTTAAAAATCTTATACCATTCATTAGATGCATGTAATAAACTAAAATGAAATGTAAATAAAATGCATCAAAATAGATAAGCATACACACACTTGAAACCTAATATGACTACCTAGAAATCCTCCAAATGAGAAGGTAAAACTGGGGTGGGGATGACACCCACAATTCTTCACTACTGCAATAATAAAGTGTCACCTATTAAGGTTACAATAAGTTGACCATAAAACATGATCTGCCCTATGAAAGGCCTACAATGTTAAAGGCTTACAAGAGACTATTAAATCTCACCCTGTTAAAGGATTTTAACACCACGTTAAAAGTGTGCCTAGTTAAAGGACTTTATAACATTCACTTGGAATGTCACCCTATTAAAGGATTTTATAATGACTGTTAAGTCAACCTTAGTCCAAAGGATTTCATTGTAGTGATACAGTTGTTAGAAAGTAATAGTAGAATGTTTGATCTGATGACTTACAACTTTAACTTGTTGGTTTTAGATCATCCTTCTTGATCCTATCTGATCTAATTTGTGAATGTTGAGTCTTTGATCCTCTATTCTGTAAACCAATTCTATAATTTTTTCACTCTACTAAATCATCTTGAATGCTTTCTAATCAATTTACCCCTTCTCTTCCTTTTACTCTTCACTCGCATGCATACATACTGAATTATGGGACTTTATCTTCCTTAAAAGGACTTTGGTGGCTTAGGGTTAGGTATGAATCTATGACTGAGATTCATTTATTTTTCCACTTAATCCCTTCCAATTTTCTAATTGGTTCCATGTGGATTGCATAGGGAACCCAAATAGATTCGTCCTTATCTTCAAAGCTTCAAGATTTGTCCATAAGTCAGCATAAAAATGGTTTACATAGTTGTTTGTGCCATTACAAACAACAAGATCTAATCTATGTTACTTGACACATGATGATACTGATGCTCAACACATACTGTAGTCTTGTTTCTGGCTCAACACTTGAATTGCTTGGCATCAACTACTTACTTGACACTTGAATCACCAAGCATGGTCTATTTGCCTGGCACTTATTTCAACTCAGCATCTATACATATTATACGTAGCATGTATTACTAGCTTGACATGAACTTAATAATATCTTAAGTGTGTTGGCACTCAATTGTCAAGACCAATCCAAGATCAACAATTTTTTCCTTTAATGTGAGTGTTAAAAACACTTAACTATATATAACAGATCTAATCTCCTCGAGTATAATATATTCATAGCTCAATATATACACAAAACCTCAAAAAAATTCAAAATTATGTAATAGACTTATATACCTCAAAATTTTGTAACTCCCTCTAAGTTAATGTGCCTATTATGTATCCAAAATATGTTCTCCATATATTTTTCTTTTGTTGATACTATTTTGCTTCATAAATATTGATACTCTTTATCTGATATATGCTTTGCTTCTATTCTTTTCTTTTTTCTTGTTTTCTCCCCCTTTTGTGTGCTCTCCCCCTTTGGTTTATCCTCCTATTTTTTTTATCTATCCCTTGCATATTTATCTCCCCCTTTTATATTTATCCCCCCCTTTTTGACACTTATGTCAAAGGGTCTATACATTGATTGTGTATTTGTTCAAAAATTTCTTCTGGACTTCCATTATAATCTTCAAAGTAGGATCCCAATTGTCTAATGCAATATTTAATGATTTTATTTGGATGGCTATCTCTACTGTAAGGTGAACTAGTCCATCTAATGTTGAAATATTTCAATCTTTCTTCATCAATGTCTCTACACATCCTAGGTCCTTGTGGAGTATCTCCATATGAGGGGTAAGGGAGGCTTGAACATTAGTCAACTTGGCTCTTATATTAGCCTCTTCTACTATTAACATAGATAGTTGACTTTGTGTTTGAAGCAATGAATGGAAATGCTTCTCACTTTGAGCTAGATTCATAGGTAATTGCATACTTGATAGTTTCAAGTTGTTCTCTAGACTCAAAATTTTATGGCCTGTTTCCAGTGTGAAGAGTGTGGGATCATGCAATTTTGTGTAGAATGAGAATATGTTCTCAAGTACCTTCTTCACTTCCTCAATTTTTGTGGCAAATTTAACTTGTGAGAGTTTTATATCACATGATATTTTCTCATTGACTTTCCCTTGGAATTTTCTTTTAGACTATTTGACAAGTTTGACATTGGCTTCCTAGTCTTTATCATTCACCTATTCCGCAATTTATGATAATTGTTCTAATATTGGCTTAGATTCATCAAGTGTTTGCAAGCTAAAAGCATATAAAAATATGTCTTTAATATCTTATAATGCTTTCCTTTATTTGTACTCTTTTCTAAGTATTTCCTGTTGTTTCTTCTTTTATAAGGCTTCTTGCATTATACTTATTTTCTCTAGTGTCATGGGTGCATAGTCATATTTTGGTATCACTATTCCTTCATCAAAAATTCAATCTCCATAGTGAATTACCTTGGCAACCTTGGATGAGTTGGAGCTTGGTGCTGAAATCTAAAGTGGTACTGCATTAGTGCTTGGTCTCTGAAGGACTTTTGTTGGAGTGCTAGATGTTGGTAGATTTTCCAATGTTTGTATGGCCTCTTGCTCCTTCTCCTTTGGTATGTCCTTTTCTTCATTTTTTGTCTTGATCAATCATTAATATCTAACCTACTCCTTGCATTTTTTTTTCAAGTACAGATACCTCTGTTTGTCTTTTTTGTGCTTCTGGAACCTTCTCTTCTTGAGCAATATGAGCTTGTTGTTCAACCATATCAATTTTTATAGTATTTTCAACCTTTGCAAATGTATCATTTGATGTTTGTACTAGAGGTTGAGCACTAGTAGCTGAAGGGATAGAAAAAGGTGCTTCTTGTGGATTCACCTTATCCCTTGTTATATCAACTACTACCTTTTGAATCTCTTCAACACTTACCAATATAGGATTCTCACACAATCTGGCTTGTAGTGTGGATTGGTCAAGCATTTTCTTCAGCTCCTCTGTAGTTAATGGGTTGATGTTCTAAGGTGAGTTATTAGGAAAATCCTTTACTATTATAGTTTCTATAGGTGTGCTTGTATCAAGTGGAGGGCTCATGGCTAACATTTGTGTATCTTACACATTCTATTCTTCTTGCTAATTTTTACTTGTGGCCATTTAATCTTTCTTCTTTGTGTCTCCTCCACATTGGTATGTTCTTTTTATTTTTATATCTCCTCTTCATTTTCTTCCTCTCCTTCTCCATTATTTCTTCACTCAAAGGGATCCTCTTCTCCTACTTTCATAGTTGTTAACCAATATATCAATTTCCACATTTGAGTGGATTTGTTTACAACATCTTCAATGTTGTTATGGAGAATGTTGAATGCCCTATATTTGGGTGCAAATCTGCTACCATATTTTTTATTTGCCTTGATAATTTTCCCCTTTGTTAGGCTAGGAATCACTTGGGCTAGGTTTGATACCCTTATTTTCTTTTCAAGGTTTAAGAAATAATGCCACCTATTTTCTATAAGGGTGTATAGCTCCTTGGGTATTGTGTTGTCTAATTCAAGTGGAGTATTCTTGAAGTTAGACATCATGACATACACTGACTTTTCTACCTTATTTTTCTCTTCTCTAGCAAGTTTTCCAAAATCAATTTTCTTTAATCCTATCATATCTACATTATCTTTAATATTATCACAAATATTCTCAATATCAGATTTAGGTGCATGAATTACTACCCTAAATTGACTTGTATGTTATGATTCTATTTTTTCATCATCTATTTCAGGCTTTGCAACATACTTTCTCCTTTGTTTCTTCTACATTGGGCCCTTCTATTTAGTTTCTTTTGTTTTCTCCTTTGCCTACTCTTTGGCCTTTTGAGTAGTGGCCCTTGTACTAGCCCTTGTTGTTGGAGCAATTGGCTTTGTTGTGCTTGGCTTGGTAGCCTTCTTTGCTCTAGGTTTGGCTACAAGTTGTGCCTTAGCCTTTCTCTTTTTAGGTTTTGGCTTTACTGGTGCTTCCTCAACTTCTTCTTCCTTTGCACCTTCTTCTTCTTAGTCTTCACCCATGCCTTGGGTTAAAGCTAAAGGTTCTTGACCTTGCACCTCTTCTTCCTCTTCATCTTCTTCATCATCTTCTTGTTCATCATCACATGCACCTTCATCAAAAAATTTCTTTAGTTTCATTACCATTTATCCTTCATTTTTAAAGTAGAGGTTGTCTTTAGTTCCATTTCAACCTTTGACTTCACAACATCATAATTGCCAAATATCTTGGCACTTTTGTCAATTTCTTCAACAAAGAATGCAATGATGGCAACCGAGGCATCATCAACATTTATTTCATAGCCTAGGGGCCTTAGCCACCTAACCCTAGGTACTATAGCCTAGATATAAGTGTAGTCAATATCTACAAGGAAAAAAATGTCATTGTACCATTTCTCAACTAGAGAAATAGGAATCCTTAACCTCTACTTCATAGACTTCTTAAAGTCTTCAAAATAGATTGTCATAATTGACTCAAAATTGTCTCCCATTAGCTCAATATATTCATTGATCTAAACAACAACTAACCTATTTGTCTTCCATCCTACTTTTCCAAAAGATGGAAAATCATTTTGTATGTATAAAAAAACATGCATACAAGTATTGATCCAAAGTTTCATTGAGAACTCTTTGACCTTCTAATAGCTCCAATATTTTCATTTATCTATTGAAGTTGAAGTTCTACAAGATCATAGGTGTGATCTTTCTTAACAATCTTGTATCCAACATCCACTACTATATAGGGCACACTATTTAACCTACTTGATTGATAGAACTTGTGGTAAATAACTCTAACATCAAAATCAAGGAAAGGTCTATAATGGTGTCAATGGTTATACCATGCTTGTTCCACTTTGCACCTGTATGTTTCTCTATTGCCTCTTAGGAGTCGCTTCTTAATATCTTGAGCCAAACTAGGGTTAGATAACTAGTAACCCTATGGACAATTCTATTTGAAATTTTAATGGGTTCACCCTCTAACCATAGAAATCCATCATGTATTCTACTCAAAACTATTTTAATCCACTCTATTTTACAAATCGTGGGAAAATCTAGGGCACGGGTCAAACCCTTTCTCTCTACAATCTTGAATTCTTCCTTTAGGACTCTACTTTCACACAATTTTTCATACCTACTTATTTCCATGTCTCCAATGGCTCCTACTTTGTAGTTAAAACAGTTTCTTACATCTTGTACCATTATAACCTTAGGCGAGATCATGGATAATGCTCCAGCTATGTCATTTTCATAGGCAACTTTTGGTATAGCCTTGAAATCTAGTTGTTTAACTTCATTGCTAACTAATTGAACATCAAAATTTTCTTTTTCCTTCACAATTTTTGAACTAGACACCATACCATAAAACTAGGGTTTAACAAGTGTAAAATTGTGTATCTAGGGTTTGACTCAACCATCTCTTGTAGTTACCACTAGAGTGTGTTCTAATGCAATTATTAGGGATATGTCCATATTCCTGACAATAGTGACAGCTATATCTAGTATTGTAATCCTAGTTATAGGAGTTTTCATTGCTTCTTACCTCTGTTGGCTTACTCAATGACCATGTGGACTTGAATCTACATTCAAAGGCTCTGTGTCTATACTTCTTACAATTGTAGTAGTGTCCTTCAAATTTTGGTGCATGTATGGTTATGGTTTTGCATTCATGTGCTTGATGACCTTGTTTGTTGCACTTGTTACAATGAGTCATGGTCTTTGGTTTAGCATTCTAACATGCATTCTTAATCCAACAAACAATAGCTATATGTTCTTTCTTACCACAATGATGACAAGTAGGTTTAGATTTATTAACTTTATTGTTCCTT
The DNA here is from genome assembly GCA_028749045.1 of Cupressus sempervirens. Taxonomy (NCBI): domain Eukaryota; kingdom Viridiplantae; phylum Streptophyta; class Pinopsida; order Cupressales; family Cupressaceae; genus Cupressus; species Cupressus sempervirens. The sequence continues at coordinate 204,443,604 of CM053789.1, forward strand.
TCCTCAGTAGCTTTGGATGATTCTCCTTCTCTATTACTTATGTAGCCCAATCTTGATGTATCTCTACTAGATCTAGGAGATTTCAATAGTTGCTCAAAGTACTTGATGTCTTCATTTGGATTGTTAAAACTTTGAGAAAATTCCTTTTCTCTTTTTAGGTCATTCTACAACTCTTCATTTTGTAGCTCTTCAAAGTGGTTATTTCAATGTCCTTGAAATTCAACTCATGATGAGCATTCATCATTTGGCTTAAGGTGTCCAATTGCATGTTTGAGATCCTAGATAGCTTTGCTAACTTTTCTTCCAATCTCTTTGCCCAAATTATTTTGTCTTCTTCAATCATGGCCTTATCTTCTATAGCTTTCTTCTTTTGTTTAATCACCTCACATAATAGTATAGCTTGTGATTCTTGTTCCAACTTGAGATTTCTGAACTCTTTAGCTTGTTCTCTATTCTTCTCCATCAATTCTATAATTTTTGCGTCGAATTCATTGAAGTTACAATCTAAAAATAACTTTGTGGTGTTAATCTCCTTGTATTCTATGTCATTTTCTGCTATAGCAATCTCTTTCCTTCTCTTTAGGGAACTCTTCAAAGCATCTCTAGCTTCATTTAGCTGATATAGAATGAGATGTATCTCAATCTCCTAGTTTTCAATGGTCTTTCCCAACTTCTAAACTTCCATTTCAAGATATTTTCTCCAAGCTATAAAGCTTCTCCATTTAAGAACTTAACTATGATACTAGTTGTTAGAATCACAAATGGGAAACATACACTTCTGAGAGGAGGGGTGAATCAAAAGTTCAAACTTTAGCACTTAAAACTCTTATACCATTCATTAGATGCATGTAATAAACTAAAATGAAATGTAAAGCAAGTACATTAGAACATATAAGCATACACACACTTTAGACCTAATATGATTACCTAGAAACCCTCCAAATGAGAAGGTAAAACTGGGGTGGGGATGACACACACAATTCTTCACTACTACAGCAATAAAGTGTCACCTATTAAGGTTACAATAAGTTAACCATATAACACGATCTACCTTGTGAAAGGCCTGCCCTATTAAAGGCTTACAAGAGACTATTAAATTTCACCCTATTAAAGGATTTTAACACCCTATTAGAAGTGTGCTTAGTTAAAGGAATTTAGAACATTCACTTGGAATTTCACCCTATTAAAGGATTTTACAATGTCTGTTAAGTCAACCTTAGTCCAAAGGATTTCACTTTACTGATACAATTGTTAGAAAGTAATAGTAGAATGTTGATCTGATGACTTATAACTTTAACTTACTAGTTTCAAATCACCATTCTATCCTTCTCAATCCTTTTTTATTTGATTTTTCAATGCTGAGTCTTTGATCCTCTATTCTGTAAACTGATTTTGCAATTCTTTCACTCTGCTAAGTCACCTTGAACGCTTTCTAATCAATTCACCCCTTATCTTCTTTCTACTCTTTGTTTGCATCCATACATATTGATTTATGGGGCTTCATCTTCCTTATAAATAATTTGGTGGCTTAGGGTTAGGTATAAATCTATGGATGGGATTCATTTATTTTGCCACTTAATCCCTTACTATTTTCTAATTGGTTGTGTTTTGATTGGTAGGGAATCCAAATAGATTCATCCTTATCTTCAAAGCTTCAAGATTTATTCATAAGCCAGCATAAAAAAATGGTTTATATAGTTGTTTTTGCCATTACAAACAACTAGATTTAATATGTGTTACTTAGCACTTGATGATACTAATGCTCGCCACATACTGTAGTTTTATTTCTAGCTCGACACTTGAATTGCTCGGCATCAACTACTTACTCAGAACTTGAATCACTCGACATGGTCTATCTACTCGGCACTTATTTCAACTCGGCATCTATACATATTATACTCAACATGTATTACTAACTCGACATGAACTTAGTAAATATCTTAAGTGTGCTGACACTCAATTGTCAAAACCAATCTAAGATCAATAGAAAGATGAAACTTACATAAGATGTGAAATTTCTCCAAAGGCATTAACAATGTTTTACCTAATACAAGTGCCTAAATTGTATCTCTATATTGGTCAATATACTCTAAACCCTTGACATTTTTCCCAAATAGGTATACAACTTGATGAGTATACCTTTTCGTATTCTATTATTTAAATATTAACATGTTATTTTAAAAATAGAGAAATTGCATAGAAATCCATCGTTATATGCCCAATTTACTATGATACCTAAAAGAGATATTACCCCTACACATACCTAAAATAAATATATCTACTTTCTTCAAATACTCAAACCAATAAATCTTGGTTGTTTAAATTTAGGAATCCATCATCCTTAGACATAAATCCTTACATACAATCTCTTGGGATTCCAAGTTAATAATCTCATCCTTGAAAACACATTTAAGAGATTGGTATCTCTAAAGAGCCTTTGGATATTATGACTTCTTTTATTGATGCAAATAACTGTTTGAGACAACACCCTTCATTGCTTCAATTTTAATGCATTTCTCCTCAACATCATGGTCATCTACCTTCTCGACAACAAGGTTTAGCTTCTTTACCATCTACTAGACACAACAATAGAAACACATTACAATATTTTTTCCTTAGAAAAGGTTACTTTATCCTTGTACATTAGATGTATTCCTCATGAGGATATCATAATTGAACTATCAAACATAAATAGTCCCTAATAAGCATTGTTAAATTTGTATTATTCTATTGACAATGTCCAAGAGTACCATTAACTTCACCATTTCTAATGCAAATAATCATTTTGATGATCTGTAAATTTTCTTATTGTTTTCTCCTTGGAGTTTTGTTCCTACCCCTTCCTAGATATAAGTACTAGTTTGTTGATAACTTTTATAATGGATCCCTAATTTAGTGCTTCTATATCTTATTTATTCCATTTGAATGATCTTTCTAGGTTTATTTACCAAGAACTTTCTATTGTGAGATGAACTATTACACACTCAATCCCATTGACCTACTCTAGGTCATTTGTGGTAATTAATTTTCTCTCTTTACCTTAGTTGCATCAAAAGTTTGAAGAATTTTAATGATATCAATGAATTAGGAAAGACTTAATAATGTATTATCTCTCTTATCACTTTATCTCCTCATTAAAAGATGCATGCTCAAAGATGAAATTATTTTTGTACTTGGTTGGTGATGTAAGTAAATCAAAAATATTTCTTATTGAGCATCCCTAAACTTAAAAATTACACATCATGAATTGCATGTCACCATTGTATGCTCAGTTAAAAAACCTTTTTTATTTTCCTTTCATTTCAAAGGTTGTCCTAGATGGGTGAGCCTATACTATGTAATGATTTAGATGAAGTATTCAAGTATAGATAAAGTATGTATGGTTAGTTGTCTTATCTATATCTACAATCTTGTCAAAAGTTTCCACATGACAACTTATTATTTGTTATTTCTGAATTGATTAGAGTAGGTAAAAAAGGATTAAAATTGTGTCTTATTCTAGATTATTATTTTGGAAAAGTTGAATGATGATTATAAAATGCATGCTAGTTATTGCCTTGGTTGGTATTGATGAAGATAAGTTTAGTCATGCATGTTTAATTAAACAATTAAACATACTCTAATGTGAGATTATGAGGACATCATCTTTTTCTCATCTAGAATCCTTGGATAGTGTAGATCATAGAGTTGACCCTCCCATAGCCACCACATGTTTAGAGATCGTACCTTTTGATTAAGTTTCTTCCTTGATGTACATTTTTCCACATGAGGATGCATATTACCCATTCATTGACAAGTGTAGGATGGATGATATTAGGATATTATGTGTTGTTAAATGAAGAGTATAGAAACAAGATCTAAGAAAACATGATATTGACTTTACATAATTTCTGCATAACTCTAGGTAAACTTCATGGTATTTTATCTAGAAGGATTTACAAGCTAGTTGATGTCACATAGACAACAAATATGAAATTGGATAGAGAAATAATCAAGAGATAACTTATAGAGATAGATAAAAAATTAGACTATACAAACATTGAGATAATGGATAAATATAAAAAACAATAACTAAAAATAAAATAAAAATTTGCAAGACTCTTAGTAAGTGATAATTTGAGTAGGTTATGTTGTTTGAAAGCTATATTTTTTTTCAACCAATATGTCAATCAACATTTTATAGGTAACTCCATTTTAAAAATAGGTAATGATTACTTATTAACCTCATAATTTGGCAACAATTATATGAATGGAAAGTTAAGAATGCCATAAAGAAAACCTTTTCACTTCATCAAATTTGGATTTTTTTCATAATTTTCCACTTTTTGGCCCCTCTTAATTCTACACATACCAATGAATGTGAATACAAATAGAGTACAGATTGGGAGCACTGATAATATTTTTGTGAGAGAAAGATCTATGGTGAACTAGAAAGTGTAGAAGTAAAAGATATGGAACAACACATAGAAAAAGGTGGAAGTAGTGTCCAACAAAAAACCTTCTACTTCATCATTAATTAGCACATATATGATTATAGGTAAAATCTTCACTAGTAAATCATCAAAGCCCCTGATTGATCAAAAAAAGGTTTTAAAATGTTAGATATAACATTTTTAGTCACTCAATTAGCATAATCTAATTTTGGCATACAAAATGACACTAACTTGTTTTATTGAATCTATAAGTTTTATCATCTTTTTGGTACTTCCTATTGAATGTAACTAATGCAAAAGCATTTTCAAGAGAATTTAAGGGAAAATTCAGAGACATTCTTCACCATTAGTAAGGAGATTGACTAGATGGTGCATAAAGTAATTAGAACAATAATTTAAGTAATTTTCTAAAATCTATTTGATTCCCTAATGTTGATGTGAATCAAGGTATTTATCACATTGTGAAATAATATTAATTCTTAATTCTCAATTTTTAAAAGGAATATCAAAGATAGGCTATGTTATTATAAATTTAATTCAACATCCTTTTGTTTCCATGGGAGATGATCCCATTGATGCATTTTTATAGACCTCTGAAGGAATATTACATGATTAAGACATAAACTCTTACTTACATTGTAAGTTAGAGATAATTGGAGATATGGATATTGGCTCAAACCTAGATCAAATATAGAATGATGATAAGTTATTAAAATCAAGGTGTAAACACCTTAGCAATTTGAACATCCTACAATGTACATGAAAAATGAGGAGTTTGATATGGCAAAAATAATTATAATAGTCTTAAGAAGAATCCATGATGCCATCTTTTGAGCGGGAGATGAACCTATAATGATCAAACTCTAGCAAACAAAATTCACCACCATTATCAATTTTCAACTAGTGCACTAGTTTCAATGGTCTAGTCTTCATGTTACACCCATCCTTTAAGAAGATGACCTACCTTTTCTTTCTATAGAGATAATATTCACAAAACTCTAAGTTTGTAGATTAGAGACCCTTTAGCTGATCCCTTTATTGCAAAGACATATGAGTGCACTAGTTCTAATGGTCTAGTCATCATGTCATGCCCATTCTTCAAGAAGATGACCTACCTTTTCTTGTCATAGAGATAATGTGAACACAAAACTCAAATTTTGTGGATTAGAGACCCTGTATTTGATCCCTTTTGAGTATTACCTAAAATCCTTTCTTACTTAGGTCTCTTACCCTTTGATGCCAAAGTGCCACGTTGATGCCCAAAATAATCATACCTATACCTAACTTTAGTAGGTCTACCAAAGAGATATAAAAAATGAAATTTATTTCCCTTGGAAATAATCATGGAACCTTTAGTGACTCTCCAAGAATCTGGATGAAATAATATATGACATCCTTGTGCAAAAAGACAACAAGTAGAAAACATATTTTCATTAATTTGGGAACATGGAGAATATAGTTTAGCAACCATTGACTTCTTGCTTCTAGATGTAGCATAATATCACCTTCACCAACTATCTCACAAGACTTATTGTCTCCAAGAAATATTTCTCCAAATTTCCCTTCATGATAGTTTGTAAAATAATTTGTAGAAGGGGTGGGATGAAAATAGGCTCTAGAATCCAACACCCAAGAATATGATATGGTGTCAATTGTTGAAAGAATTAAAATAATTTCATCCTTTTCATGGCTTGTATTAGCTTCACTATTTTGCATATTTTCTTGTTAGTAAGACTGACAATTTTTCTTTGAGTGGCCAAGCTTACCACAAAACTATTTTCTATTAATTTTAACCTCTTGACCTTGTTCTATTAACTAGTTTACATCTCCTTTGATTATTATTGTTACCTCTATAATGGATTCTACCCCTAACCTTAGTTCTGACTATGGTAATAGAATCACTAAAAGAAGTCTCTTGATTTCTTCTTCTCATATCTTCACTCACAAGAGTGGAAGCTACATCATCAAAAACTAGTATTCTTTTTGCTAAAATTAAAGTGCCAATCATTGTTACAACTCCAACCGAACTACTAGGTAGAAAAAATAATAAGAGAACATTTATTTTCTCATTGTCTTGTTTTAATCTTGATGATTTTTCTTAGCTAATAAGAGCATTGGAGTCATTGAAGTGATTAGAAATAATTTATCCTTCTTCTTGAGTTTATATAAATTCTTTGTGATGATGAATTTTTCTTTAGGAAATGCCATTACATACAAGCTTGGAGGATTATCCCATAAGTACTTTGTGGTCTTCTCATGTATGACATTAATGAGGACATTATTTTCTAGCATAAGAAAAAATGACTTTTTTTTCCTTCTTCTCTAAAGTTTCCAAATCTTCATCTTTCATAGATGCTTTTTTCTTTACATTTCCTTCTAGTGCAAGAGATAGATCTTGTTTGATTAGTAATGAATCCATTTACACCTTCCAAAGGCTGAATTCTTGTTGTGCAAATTTTTCTACTCTTGCATCTTTCATTGTTCTATAAATGCAACACTAATCTACAACCATCATAATGTAATATCATCAATGTACAAAACAAAATATTACTTCCAAAATGAAAACTACAATATATTATTAGATACCACTAATATGTCCTAATTTTCTCAAAACAACTACCATAGGTGAGAAATGATATTAGTAACATTTTGTAACTAGCTTGCCACTATCATTTTCAGAAGTCAAATTCTCAAAAAATAGATATGTCTATGAATTATTGACTAACACAAATAATATGTCAGAAATAAACAAAAATAGATGATTCGTATCATTTTTTTTGGAAAGATATAATTCATTTTGAAAGCGAATATTCCTTGTTCATAGGTATTCTTTTGATGCATGATCAACCTCCATGATAACTTCAATACTTATACCTCTACGCAAGTAGTGTAGTAATGTAATCAAAATGAAATTGTTGGCTGATATCAAAGGCATTGGTTAAACTCTAGACAAAATGTACCAAAGACAAAAAATAGTCAAACTTTATTTTTCAACATTTGAGAAAACATAGTGAATTTTTCTCAAATTTTTTGTTATTTTTTATCACAAAATATGTAGACCATGAAGAAAAATGATGAAACTTCTAGAAAAATTTGTTGTGCTTTCAATTATTTGAAATTTGGTCAATGGTTCTTTTTTTCTAGAACTTAGTTGCATCCAATATCAAAACTATAATTTTTGCTTCTCTCTCTATATTAACCAAAGGTCTTAGATAGAATCTCAGAATGCCCTAGACTATATCTTCTTTCCTTTGCAAACTTGGTTTTCCTAATATTGGACAAAACCAAAAGACAATTTCAATATTCAGAAACAATAATACATTTTTATCAAATGTACAAGATGAGAAATTATTAACATGGAAACATAGACTTATTAGTGTTGCAATATTAGATTGTTTCTAATACTGTTACAGGTAAAATAGTGTTTTAATATTCCTCTAAATTTCTATTTTAAAAATATTTTTAATATTGTTTCTAAAAATGTGCATAACTGCATTCATATGTTGCTCTCCAGGATTATGCATAAACTGGCTAACAATACTTAATGCATAGGCAAGGTCTGGCCTTGAGTGTGCTAAGTACACCAATCTTCCTATGAGTCTCTGGTATTTTCCTTTATCAACTGGTACCTAATTAGACTCAATACATAATTTCAATCCTTCTTCCATGGATGTGTCAGTGGGTTGACATGCTGACATACCAGTTTCCTATAACAAGACTAAGGCATACATTCTTTGAGATAGAAAGATCCCTTTATCAGATCGAGACACTTCAATCCCAAGGAAATATTTCAAGGGACCTAGATCTTTCATTTCAAATTATCTGAACAAGTAATCCTTGAGAGCCCTCCTTTCTTCAAGATCATTTCTTGTAACTATCATGTCATCCACATACACAATAAGTGCAGTGATCTTACCCTGGTGATTCTTTATGAATAAAGTATGGTCTGAATTGCTTTGATCATAACCAAAGGCTTTCATTTCCTTTGTGAATCTTTTGAACCATGCCATTGGAGATTGTTTCAACCCATATAGTGACTTCTTTAATCTACACACCTTTGGAATATGTATTTTTAGTATCATGTAGCCAAGTGGGAATTCCATGTAGACTTCTTCAGACAACTCACCATGTAGAAAGGTGTTCTTCACATCAAACTATTGTAACATGGCCAACCCAAGTTCGCAGCTAGAGACAACAAGACTTGTATTGTATTAATTTTACCTACCAGTGCAAATGTCTCTGTATAATCAATATCATAGGTTTGGGTGTACCCTTTTTCCACCAATCTTGCCTTAAAGTGTTCAATTGTACCATCTTCTTTGTACTTAAAATAATAAACCCACTGACATCCAACTAGTTTCTTTCCTGGTGGACGATCAACAAGTTTCCAGGTATTATTTTCCTGTAATGATTTCATCTCCTCATTCATAGTGGCTTTCCACCTTGGATCAACAAAGGCTTCCTGCACATTGTTAGGAATAGATATAGTAGATAATTGATTTACAAATGAATGATTTGATTTTGACAAATAATGGTTAGACACACAATGACTCATAGGATATTTAACTTTACTAGAAAGTTTGGGTTCATATGTGGATTTAGGAATACCTCTAGTGAGACATTGAGGTAGTAGTTTTCTAGATGGTTTAGAAACATCCTTGGTAAGTGGTTGGTGTGGTGTCATGGACTCGAATGGAGGTGGACCCACAGCTTTAGTTTCTAAGTGCTCATTGTAGACACCTAAATTTGATTACATCTCTTTGGTAATCCTATTTAGTTATCTCTAAAGGCATCATTAATTAAATTCCTATTTAATTAATCCTTTGCCATCCCCTAGCTAATTAATTTAATTAATCATCTATAGTCCTAATTGATAAATAAAATAACCTATTATTTATCAATTAAATCCTATTCTTCTATCTAATTCCAAAATCTCCATTTATTAAATAAATCTATTTGATAAATAAAACCCTCAAATCTAATAGCCCCTAACTTATCCCTAACTCTTCATTTAGCCTAATCCACCCCATCCACCATACTAACTAAGCCTAGTCACTAACTAACCCACCCTCATTGAATGCCATCCACTTGCAAATCTCTAACAAGCCTAATCTAATGCTAAACCATCTCTAATCCTCCCCTAACCTTGTCACATTCCCTAAGAAAGATTAAGACTTTCCTAAGCCAAGCAAAGTCAAAAATCTCAACTCCCTCCAAAATATCCCAACCACTAAGCCTTCAATGCTCTTACAGAGGCCATAAAGACTCTTATAAGCCCATTAATTGCTCTTACAAGCACTTATGAAGGGTCTTTATGAGGATATTATCCCTTGAGCCTCCTTTGTTGACTCATCCTTCCCCTTTCCTCCATCCACTAACCCTATGACATGTGTCACTCCTTGATTGGTGCTAAAAAAGCACAATCCATGTGCTCCCCTTTGAGTGCATCCTAGCCCTCCTTAAGCATTCATCTCTCCTTGCATCTTAGCCCTCCATCCCTCAAGCCCTTAGCCTATAAATTGAATCCCCTCCCAAGCCATTTCATCACAACCCTTAAGCTAAAGTTATAATGCCATTTTGAGAGCAAGTTTTACATCATATCCATTCACCCAAGCCAAAATCCATCAAGAACACCATTGAAGCTAGTTTGAGAAGCTTGAGCATACATCCCAAATCCTATCAAATAGACTCATCCATACATCAAGAGAATAATCTCATTGAGAGAGCCATTCCATGGCTCATATTCTCATTTGAGGTTTTTTTCTCTTTTGGTCTATCTTATATGTTATATTAGTTTTGTTAGTTAATGCTTTGTTCTCTTAATAGATTAGTGTTTCTTGCTAACATATTAGTATATAGATTCATCACTGCTTTTATCCAAAGTTTATACCTATTTCTTGATTAACAATATCAGTTGCTGGGTGTTCACCACTACTTTGATCCAAAGTTTCACCTACTTCTTGTTTAACAATATCAAAGAGTTCCCCTTCTTTAGAGATGTCCAAGCTACTCAAATATTCAAGAATGTGAACATCCACATTTTCAAAGGTGTTATCCACATCTTTAGAGATGTTCAAGCTACCTACATCTTCAAAGATGTGATCATCCACATCTTCAGAGATGTGATCATCATAGTCTAAAGTCTAAATTTCCTTCTGGTACTCCCCCTAAAGTTTAGGCTCAGAGGAAAAATACATCAAGTCTTCATGAAAAACTACATCCAATGTAATAAACATTCATTGAGTTGGAGGATGATAGCATCGGTACCCCTTTTAATAAGCAGCATATCTGAGAAAGACCCATCACAGTGCTTGAGGAGATAACTTGTTGCATTGATGCTTATGGAGGTGTATAAAAGCTACACAACCAAAGATGTGAGGAGGTAAATTTGGGACAGTAGGAGCAACAATCGCCTTAGCAAGAGCTTGAGATGGTGTCTGGAAATCAATAGTGCTAGAGAGTACTCGGTTGATCAAATATGCTATAGAGGTAAGTGTTTTGCCCAAATAGGATAATAGCATACGGGCTTCTATCAGAGAAGTACAAACAACCTCCAAAAAGTGATGATTTTTCCTCTTAGCTACCCCATTCTGCTAAGGTGTATTGGAACAAGTAGTTTGATGAATAGTTCCATGTGCTTCCAGATACTACTAAAGTTTAGAACTCAAATATTCACCTCCATTGTCTCTACGAAGAACTTGAACTTGTGCATTGTATTGAGTATGAATTATGTTATAAATTTTTTGAAATAACAAGTTCACATCACCTTTAGACTTCATTAAGTATACCCAAGTCATCCTAGTACAATCATCAATAAAAGTAACAAACCAATGTGATCCACCCAAGGTAGTGACTTTGGATGGACCCCAAACATCAAAATGTATGATCATAAATGGAATTGGACTTTTATTCAAAGTTAATGGAAAAGAAGCACAATGACATTTTGTAAGTTCACAAACTTCACACCGGAAGCTAGAAACATCAAATTTTGCAAATAAATTAGGAAATAATTTCTTTAGATAATCGAAAGAAGCATGTCCCAGATGTCGATGCCATAACCAAATCTTAGATTTCTGCTTGAAAAATAGAAAATTTAATAGTATCCATAAGTTTCTTATTTATTCACCAAATACATGGTAACATTATACTTATTTATCCAAATAACTATTTTAATATAAAAGAATTTACAATTACTTACTCATTAGTTGAAATAACATGGAAATAAATTAATCAAATTTTAGGAATGCATTGACAAACTAAGATAAAAATTGATGTGAGTGTTGATTTTGCCCAATTGTCTAAATTAAAATTGTTAGAAATCATAAATTTGTACATGATTATTTTATTCATCTTTGGTACTTATTTAGATTAAGAGTTGAATTCTATATTTTTTTAAATAAAGAAGAACCATCAATGCTAAAACTATCAATATACCTCATTTCTTTATAGTTTTGATCTTATATGCTGGCGATACTTATGGTGAGATTTTCAATTTGTTGTGATATGTAAAAACCTAATGGATGCTTCAAATGATCCAAAATGTCGATTTGACACATATTTTGAATATTGTGTATATCTAAACTCGTTAACTGACAACATAGATCCTGAAAAGACCAATCTTGCCAATAATATACTTTTTCGGTAAAAATGAGATGAAGTCAACAGATATATATCGAAGTCAACAGATATATATCGACTATGGTTTTATACCAACATCATCCATTTGTCAACAAAATATAAAAATAATGAAACACTAACGACCAATTGTCCGCTCACATACACCCTCTAATGATCCCCAGTCTATTTCTAAAGACTCTAAAAGTCATACCTTGGCAAGATGGTTTGGTAGCAACGAAATATTTTGTGCGAATAAGAGATTTATTTTTGTTTGATGTAGTGTCTCAGAAAATGTGTTTCATTTTGATGAAATAAAGCCCTCGAATATCTGGATTGCAATTTTTCTACGTATTACTTGTGCAAAATCATCATCAAAGAAATAGAATTTCGTAGCGAAGTAAACACAACAATTTTTCAGAATGAGAATGCACTTGACAAAGAGAGTAACTAGAGTTGCAAATTAAAGGTTGATATGCTGGAACCATTGACTAATAGTGACTAGGAGTGGGCCAAGCCACTCTTAGCCAATAGCTTGAAGTCACTATTATGCATTGGTTTCAGGCTATTGGTTAAGAGTGTTTGGGTCTACTATTAACCACTATTCGTTAATGATTTGAGTGTGCCAGTTAAGTCACTCGCAAATGGAGCAATCAAGAAATCGAAGACATGATGGTTAACAAAATCAAAATAATAATATAACTACAATTTAAAGTCCACTGAAGATGCTTTGAATTTGCAAACGTGAAAATGACATCATTTTTCTAATTAGTTATAATTGATGGATTACAAGAGGAAAGGAAGAAAGTTGATAGGTCAAATACTAGTGACTCCTAACATTATCATTAAAAGAAATCACACACACACACACACATAACATCTTTCGTAAAAGGAAGTGAAGTCTATGGATAGAATAAGACTACTCAAAGGTCAATTTATGATTTTTTCGATTGTGAACTTGTTTATTCTTTTCTATTTTCATGTATATTGATGCATTTTTGGATTCATATCTTTAATTTGTTTTTTAAAAATTAGAAAATAATTTTGTATTCTATTTTTAATGGTACTTCATCATAGTTTTTAATAAAAAAGAAGAGGATTTAAATAAAAATGATTATTTATCGAAAAAACATCAAGCATCTTCACAAGTCTACTTCTCTTATGTTTTACTAGTTTTTTTATGTTTCTTTTATTATTGATTTTTCCTTCAATTTTATGTGAATAGTAATTGTTTTAAAATAAGAAACAATATAAGTAGTCTAATGGGATCATTAGATCTTCAAATTATTCATAAAATTTATCCAATGACTACTGGTGAAATAAACTAAGTAGTTCCATAGGGCCTTGTTCTTAGAGTTGTAATATTTTACTAAAACACCAAATTTTTGTTCAACTTCAACAAATTAAATCTGCAACATAGAGAATGTTGTAGCATAATGCAAGCATATCAACATTTAGTACATAAATTCTACTATAGAAAACACATCATAAAAATATATAACTAAATTTATTATAATTTTTTCATAAAATCAATATTTCTAAAATTAAAATGATAAAAAATGAGGTTTATATATAATTTTCATATCTTCAACTCTAGTTAAACTCCTTGACTCAATTGATTTTTTGTGTATCTTTAATTGTCCATTTGTATAATGTGGAAAACAATGGTTTTTATGCAACCTCATCAAGTATCATCAATTTGTGTTTTCATTATATATCAAACTTATATATAAAAAAATTAATGAATTGTCTTAAAAAATTTGTTTCACTGCTGCACCTTGTTGGAAAATCTTAGAACCTATTATTAAATTTGTTTTCATAAAGCATTTCACTATACCAGTCCCATAAGAAGTGATAATATCAATCCACCTATCATGGGCAAACTTCTTATACCTTAAAACTGCTTATCAATTCTCAAAAATTGCAGTTTATTTATCTTAAACAATAGAAATTATTTATAACGCTCTGTACAAGGTGAAGATTTTAACATGACTTCAGAGTAATGAAATAACTATACAACAAACTAAGTTTAGCTCTCCAAATTTTTAAAAAAAAAGTTGCCACAAATGATTAATGTCTTTTATAAAGTATAAGATAAACACCCTTAACTAAAACTTCTTTAGAAAATAGACACTTAAAATTTGAGGACATTTGAAAAGGAAATTAACTTTATGTTGTGTGTTACAATTAAACTTCAAGTTAATAGTCAATAGACCCTTAGATTTAAGTTAATGAAGTTGAAAGGTTCTTAAAGAGTCCATCACGGATCAAGTCTTGATGAGTATAAGGCTATGACAACAAAAAAGGGATCAGTCTAGGATCATACCCAAAACTGATTTGGTGGAATTGATACCCTTAGTCCTTGACTCTTAGCTGAAGAAGTTCAATCATTGACATATGCAAACAATGTCATAAAAGACCATAAAAAAAGTTGAAGCTAATAAAAGATACAATGAAGCTTCTATTACTGAAAATTTAACATTTTCTTCATATTATTATTCTTTTCAGAATTTTGTTTTCTTATGCACTGTGGATTTATCTGGTTCCAACCCAGCACTGATGTCGGACATAATCAACAATCATGACAATCCTTGAAACAACATTTTACTCAAATACTCCGTGAAACATTTATTGTGATTCCAATAGCTTGAACTATATATCACAGAGCGACAGACATGTTACTATTTAGAGAATCAACTTTTTCTAAGAGTGGATTGACGTCATATATTTCCCATGACTGTGATGCGGAATACTCTCGAGTAGGATCTTAAGAATGATACTCGTTAAGTAGTTTCATCATATGTATGTCATCTGTATAGATCTTCACTATTTTTGGATTTTGGTTCTATAGAATATTGTATTACTCGTTGCAAATCGTGTCATGCATGCATCCACCATATGGTTTTATCTCTTCAAATTATCATATGAAAACAATGCATCATCGTCCAAGAGTAATCTAAATATTCTGAACTTCATATCTGTAATCTGACAGGATATCAGCTTTTATAATTATCAATGCCTTTGTTTTCCAGCATAACATTCCTCTAGTTACTAGGTTCCGCTTGCCGATTTCTTCTGTCTGTTCTTGGCTTGTTTTACTTTGAGTAGATTTTCATCCACATGGTGAAAGAATGTTCATTCGAAATACCTAGTTATTTTTTCGCTTTCGTGGGGAGCATTACATCATATATGACCGTGTAGATATAAATTAGTCATAATTTGTACAATACAACACCATGGAGTCTCACTTTTGTACAACACCATGGAGTCTCACTTTTGTACAACACCATGGAGTCTTACTTTTTACTTTCTAGACAAAGTCTTTAGAAATGCTATTAACTTATGTCAGAGACTGATTTTTACAATAAGAGTGTTAAATAGTTAAAGTTGGTTAATTTTTCCCAAGCACAATTTGTTTCTTAGTAGGTGATAGTAGGTGATGTTTAATGTCTGTCTTAAAAATGTTTGTATTCACTTTTATATAGATGTAGGTACTTGTATACATTCATAAAACAAAAAGGAATTCTAAATATGTAGAAGGGTTTTACGACTATTGAACTATTAAACTTGAGATATGATTTATATAGATTTTGAGAATATTGGTTGTGAGAGGTGTCAAGAAACTTTAGGTCTTTTGAAAACTCAACACCTCACTTTATATATACCATGGGACTTTTATTTTCCACGAACCTCAAGATTTTTGTAGCCTTTGTGGCTACTGCAATTCCCCACTTTACCTTTTTATTTGAGTTTCAAGCTTTAAGTGAATTAAGTAATTTGAGATCTGGGTTATAGATTGTCTATGTGACTTGGTCCTCAATATAAGAATTTTATTGTTACACTAGCCAAACAAAACTTTTAATGTTTGACTAGTTCTTTTATTTCTTTTTACTTGTATGGTTGGGGTGGGTAACCATAAATGTTTTTGTTAAATCTTTCAGTATTTTTTTGAGTTTTCATTGTACAAAATAAAAATATTGGGTCACTATTGTTGGAGTCAAATTAGTCAATAAGAAAGAAATAAATAGAAAATAAGATAAACATTTGATTATTATATACACATGGCAAATGAATTTTCAAAAATGACCCAATGATATTATTCAACTAATAAGAAATAATAGAAATTAAAAATATAGGAGTTAATATTCTAAAGAACATTCATCATATAATTATGCTTAATCTCAACATAATTAGAATGCAATTATTTTGATATAATAAATCCTCCCTATATTTTAAATCTATGGATAATGAGTCTCTACATATGTATGATGCATAGGAACACATATTGTATACATATCTCACTCCAATGTAAAACAAGGGAAACATTAACGTCACTAGTAGGAACCTCTCAATAATGGTGTCAAGGGAGAGGTATCCCAAGCCTATTAAAATTGTGTGTCATCATGTAATGCTTGAAGAAGAAGAATAATAAACATCTACTACACACAAGAAAATAGCTACAAATAAGAAAAGGCTATGCAAATCAAAGGACCATTGTGCATTGGACAGTAATTGATAAAAGGTTGAATGTTGTCACAGAAGGATGCTCACTTTTTCATAGGCATGATTGAGTGATAACATCTACTACACAATGGCCGATAGCACTTTATACTACAATACATGTATAAGGTGTAAGAAAATGTGCAAAATCCTCAAAAGAATATTTACAAATGTAGCACTTTATGTCAATGTGGCTACAAATAGTGAAGTATGTGCAAAGCAAGCTCACAATGTTCAAATAGGAGAAAAAATAATATAAATATATTTCTGAAGCCCTAATGAAGTTATTCAATGCAAACATAAAGTTTCTAGGAGCCAAAATTTCCAAACAATCTTCTACGGTGTGAAGATACAAATGATAATAAAATGTATTGAGGTTAAAATATGGAAAAAGAATATTAATAGATTGAAAGATCTTTAATAGACATTTCTAACACAAGGAGAAAATGAAGAAATGAGACCAATTCATTAGAAAAAGAAAATAGCTAAACTTGAAAAGTGGCAGAATATACCAGCAATACAATATAAAGGAAACCACCTATACCATTGGAAAAACCTTGAAAATAGGTTTTCAATAATAAATAACTCAGAAAAATGCCACATCTTTTTCCTAAATTTTGGAAAAAGGGAAAAACTCCTACATGAGAAAAAGGCCTAGGACAAAAAAACAACTTCTATAAGAAAGAGCAAGATTCATAAAAAATCTCGTGTAGTATTAAAAAACTCATCATAATATGGGAAGGCTAGAAAATTTCATAGAAGACATTAGTCACTTGAACATGATTTATAACTATGAGATGCTTTCAATAGCAAGTCATATTGCAATATTGCTATCAAGATTAAATTGGTTAGTGTTACAATCAAACTCATTGACCCATATTTTTTGAGTTATCATTCATAGGAAGCTATACTTCATGAGAATGAATAGAACATTTAACACCCATTGCATCTAGGTGATGTTCCTAAGAGGTTATCCATCTTAATACTAATGAAACTCAAGAATGCTTTATGATGAAATTTTCCCTAAGATCAAGCTAACTTATCTTGTGACCTCATTTGCAAAACCTTCAGCAAGTGTTGCTCCTTATGAACAATTTATGATAGATCTTCTTTTGCTCATCAATTGATAAGTAGGAAATAGTTTCTACAATGAGTTAAATTGTGATTAAGGAGAGGACCGATTAGTTGAGTAGCCTAAATTCACACTTCAAAAAATCCTACATGGAAATTTCAGATCACTCACATATTTAACAAGCTTGTACTTAGCACATCCCCTACTTATAACTAAGGTTTCAGGGCAACACATCAAATATGATGCCACATCAATTTCTTTTTTGCCAAGGTGTCCAATACAATCCAAGAAAAGTAAGACCAATCATCATGCAAGAAGGACACATGTACTTGTGTAGCTATTATGACATTAGAAGATTGATTCTATTAAAAAAATAAGAAATAGTTTTCATTCACTTAGGTGTAGTCATTATCAACAATAACAACTTTAAAGTTATAACTATTGGTACGATGCTCTCGAAAGATATGAGGCATATAAATTCACAAATGTGAATATTAGATGTGCAAGTGCGAAAATTAAATCAACAATGACTATCTCAAATCTCTCCCTTTTCTCAGTCAAGAATCGACTATGTAATTTTAAAATTAAAATAAATAATTTATACTTTACGAATAATAGTTTAAAGAACCCTTCTTTCATAAAAGTAAATAAAACACCTACCACTCATTATACTGATTACATCTAAATGATAGTCTAAAGTATTAAATTTCCACAATTCTGAAAAATAACTCCTCCACTGAGGTCAAAATACAACCGCCCAAAAAACAAGTGAGATAGCAATCCCCTGCCACAATGCGTGGACATGGAGATGGGCAAAAGCCACACAAGAAATCAAGGCCCACTGAAAAAGATCATAGCTTGTGCCCAAAACTGGATGAACAAGTTATTAGTCGATAGTGGGCAGCGAAGCCAAGAAATATATCACTCAATGAAGGGTTTTACTGCCAAAGTGAAAATCTTAAACAGTGGCTGGCAGCATATAGATAGGTGTTGCTAAAAAGGAGTAAACAGGCCAAAAACTTTCTACGAAGTCCATAAAAGATGAATCTTATCCAAATGCTGATCCCAGAGTGGATTTTGTCTCACTTTCGGCGAGACCTGTATAATTGCCACCAGCATGTACGCTACAAAATCAAATGCCATTATGAATTGTCCATATGCCTGAAAACCTTTGTCGCTTTCATAAACCATCATGACCTAGAACTTAAAACATTCAGGGTGGTTTTCATGAGCTTTGCATTAACAAACAACACAACTTTCATACAAAAAACTTCAACTCGCCAGTCACTAGAAAGGGACGATTAACGGGCAAGTCTCCAACACAAAAGCTAAGAATTAGGTATTCATAACAGCTGTCTAAAAAGAGTCCAAAGAAAATTGATATACTTATTGAAAAATTGAGGATGGCCTAAACTTCGCACATTGAGATTTGATCATGTTCTAAATTCTATTTATTTATTTATAGTATCAAATAGTATAGCGTGTTCTTAGTTTAAGTTAGAATTTCTAATATTTTCCTCTATTTCTGAGATAATTATTATAATAAGAACATTTAAAGCTCTACTAGTCACTTTTTAAAGGCGGATAATTTCATTTTGTTCATGAAATACACTTCTTTTTATCACACTCTTGAATATTGTAATTTCCGAACTTCATCATGAGAATGTGGTGCTAATGGTTGAGAATAGCCCTTGCACTTAATACCTTGACCATGGTAGTCTCTCTTCCTATCATTCCCATTTTTTTTTTTTCTATTATTCTCTTAGCCTTAAATTTATTCTCTTACATATTAATGACACGGCATCTTGTTTGAAAAATATGAATGGTAACTACATTATTTTCTGGGATTTCAGATTTCCATATAACGAGCCCTCCTAGAACATTGACAATTTTTGACCTTCTTTATAGATAGATTGTTCCTTAAAGACATCTTATTTGTAACCTAATTTTCATGTAACTTTTTCTAGATCTAAGATTCTTAATTAAACGTTTTTCTTCCTCCTCACTATCCCATTCTCCCTCTTAACAAAGTAAGAGGTTCCCTTTAAGACTACCTCTATTGCTTCTACTTATCAGTTGAACTATTCTAGATTGATGGATGAAATAACTTTCCTCTTCATCTTCCTGTTCTAATTGTTGAGTTATCAATAAAAGGGCTTCTTACAAATAATGTGGGTAGTTTATACTTTTTCCTTGAGTTTGTAATTCCTTTGTTTTTCTTGTCTCACATGCGAGATTTCTCGCCTTAGTGGCTGCAGAATTGTTTTCCTTGTCTCACTTTTGGCGAGAGTTGTTTTTCTCACTTTAGTGGCTATAGTATAAATTGCCGCCAGCAAAGCAAGCATACTACAAACTCAAATGCCATTATGACTTGTGCAAATAGTTGAAAAGCGTTGTCGCTTGCATGAACCGACACGACCAAGAACTTATATATCGAGCGTGCTTTGCATTTGTCCACGATCAAACAACACCAGCTAGAAATAATCTCATGTAGAAAGCGCACCATTAGGAAACATCAACTCCCCATGATTAAAAAAATAGTGCATTCAGACCAGCTGAAAGACAAGAAACTCATGATGCACCAAGCTGAAGGACAGGAAAGAGAAAGCTCTCTGAACTCAAACGCTCGCAGCAAGTGCAGACCCCACACATGAAAAAAATGCTTTCATGGAAAATAAAGAAGATTCTGCTTTACAGCATAAGAAATCTGTCCGAAATTGTATGATGTCATTGAAAATCTTTGAACTGCTTAAACATCACACACTAAGGCTTGAGTCTTAAGCTTCAACTGTTAAATAGTCAAAGTTGACTTATTTTCCCAAGCTTAATTTCTCTTTTAGTGTGTGATGTATAAGGATGGCTGAAAATCTTCAGCACTGATTTTCAGCACTGAGCTGTCAGAGGAAGTAAATGTGTTAACTATGAAAAAATCAGTCTCCTTTAAATATTGGACATTGTTAAACATTAATGTCACATTAAATAAAAAAATAATTTTGTAAGTAGTTAATTTTGACTATTTAATAGTTAATTTTGACTATTTAATACTATCAGTCTACAAGTTAAATCTGAATGTGTGATGTTTAGGCTGTCCAATAAAGATCATGCAACTCACAGACTTCAAAAACATACCAATGATATAATGAGGAAAAATCCAATTCAAGTAAAACTCCAACTCCAACATACCAATGATATAATGAGAAAATCTCTACCACAAAAGTTCAGAAAAAAGGTACCAAAGAACCATTCTCAAATGCATTAAAAAATAGGAAAAACTCCAAAAGAAGACTAAGAAACTTGTTAGAGATTAGAATCATAGGAACCAAAAGATGGCACACTAAGCCATGGATCTCTTGCCCCTTCAGGTTTTGCTGATTTGATAGCTATTGTTTTAAAGATTTTGCTCCTTATGAATGCAATGGTAAGGTTGATGGGACCAATTTGTATAGAAAATTCTCTAAGACTACTTTTATAGGATTTTCTATGTCTAAAGTTCTAATATCATGTTGGAGTACTTGATACCTCAATTTTGTTGCACTTAAAGATCACTTTCCATCAAGCCATTTTTATAAAGATAGTTCAATAAATAAACAAAGAATAAAGTTACCAGTGTCTTTATGAATAGAAAAAATATTTCTAAGTTTAGTTTAAGTTAAAAAGAGTAAGGGAAAACCTAACTGCTCTAATCATTTTTATCACAAATTTTTATTTTGAAGGAATATGAAAGTCCTACATTAAAAACTATACACAAAATATCTTAAATTTCCCTTTGAGTATCTAGAAAAAATTCTGTCCAAAAATCTAGAAAAACAACCAAATAAATATATATAGGTCATGGTATTACTAAGGAACCTAGAATTGAAATAGTTTTGGAAGTCATTTGAACCTTGAAATTGAAATGGTGTCAAGACATATCAAATGTAGCATTTCATAAGACAACATGTTGAGCCTTTGAAAGTGCAAAAAAACTATCAAAGGTGAAAACTTGTGAAATAATGCCAATAATACCAAGATTTAGAAAAAGTTAAAAGATAAAATAAAACAAAAACAATGATGATAGGGAGTATAAAACTTTTCTTAGTGAAAAGGTGGGAGTGGATATCTAGGACATAATGTGATGCACAGTTTCATCCATGAACACCATGATTAATGGAGTTTTGTTCAACTAATTTATAGCTAGTAGGCATTTATTTTCCTATTATCTATGCTTATTGGATACTTTTTAAACAATATTTTTTATTAATAAGTTGTGTATTAGTGTGAGTTGTGTGAAGTGTTGGCATATTATTTTTGATGTTATAATTACTATTCATAGATATTTTTTTATATATGTTCTCTATTTTAGTTTATAACCTTTTTTGAGGATTTCTTATATTGCTAGTTCCAAACAAAATTTTACAATACATATCTGATAATTGAATAATTAATATAAAATATACTGGGAAATAAAATGTATGTCTTGTTTGAAAAATGTAATGAGAAATAATATATACAAACATATGTGTCCATGTTTAACACATAGTGTAGTAATTCATTTTCTATGATGCTTCCCTAGTAAAATTATTGCTCTGGTTTTAAAAATACACTAGATAGAACTAGTTTCTCTCTCTCTTTTTTATTCCATTTTCCCTTTAATTGGCACAATAAATATTTTAGTTACTCTTGCAATGACTCTAATTCCATCTAGTTCTATAATGTGTGCATATGTTTTAGACATGCTACACTCACCTAATTTTGGCTTCCTACTATTACCAAATACTTTTTATTGATGTCAATGATTTAGAATAACTTTTAACTATTGTTACTCAATCCCTTCCTATTTCCTTCTTTTGGAAGTGATATATTTAAGAATGTCATACTTGATGTGTTATTGGGAGTTATTACACTCGTTCTTCAACCCATTATATTTGTTAAATTTGGCTATCTTATTTATTCAACTTACTTCACTAGTTATGTACAAGGGCTATATATATATATATATATATATATATATATATATATAACAATTTATAATATCAAATGTTATTACCAACTTAAATAATCAAAATACTATACATATATCATAATATAACAAATGTACTGCCCTGCAAAATGAAATACGGGCCTAGGCTTTTTATTGCCACTACCACTTCAAATAAAGCTGTGTGGATGGGTTGTGGCCACAGCCGGCCCTACGACTGCAGTTGTAGGTACGACTGTGCCAGAGACCACCCCCACTCATGTAAATAAAGAGGGTGGAGTGGGTGGTAAACTCCCCCCCCCCAATGGTCTTATATATATATATATATATATATATATATATATATATATATATATATATATATATATATATTCAAACGATTTTGTCAATACATTGCGAATAACATTTTTTTTATTATAATGTTTTTATAAAACATTTTTAACATATGTGTTCCAGATTTGTTTAAATATATATATAAATCTGAATATCTTAAACATCATTTTCAATCAATATACATATATATGTATATATGTATGTATGTATGTATGTATGTATATATATATATATATATATATATATATATATATATATATATATATATATATGTATGTATGTATAAACATAAACATACAATATTTATAAACATATATGTATCAATATACACACACACACAATATTTATAAACATATATGCTTAAAGATAAACAATAATACCTACGATCATAAACATAGTTTTTAAACAAATAGGGCTTTTTAATTTTATAAATTGAGAATTCTCTCTATAATGATCATTCTTCAGATTTGCCTATTTGGTATTTCTAATAGGTTTGTCCACAGGCATCTGAAAAACCCTAGCCCCATTGTTTCCTCAGATCTACGTATATGAAAATTTCCCTATATAGAATTTAACTACTCATAACAAAATACATACAACCAAGATATAAAAATTCTTAGAAAGCATTCAGAAGACACAGAGAAGACAGGAAGTATTAGAAGCGAAAATAACATAAGCAAAAACACAAGTGTCTACTCGGACACTAATGCTAAATCACTTCTCCTCAAAAACCATAGAGCAAGCTCCTTCCTTCTCCAATGTTCCTGGGTCCTCCAAACACGCTCTCCAAAATGCTTGAAATGCTCCCCCTAAGCTTCTAGAGTGCCTGAATATAAAGAACTCTCAGGAAGCCCCTAGAATGTCTCTAGAAACAACCAAAAGGTGTTGACAACTAAGCATGAGTTTTCTCCAACCTTCTAGATGAGTCATAAGGTTGTAGACACCATGTGCTTAATTTGTGCACTAACCCCTATGTTGTTGACAACACATGCATAATTAGAGTACAAACTCCTGTGTTGTTTACATGACAACTCACGAGAGTTCGCATACTCCTATGTGAATGGATAATGCTCATTAATTAATTTAATATTCACTTTACTCTTTCCAATTTTATTTTAATTTTTTTTAAAAATCTCATGCACTCACTTTAATAAATCCACTTGTTTTATCTTAATATATTTTAATCACATGCATCATGCAATCTAGAATTGTTTAATAATTTAAATTCATTTTTGAAACTTAATTGATAAATACTTATTAATTTAAATAAATATTATCACATTCCAACTTTGAAATTATAACCTTTATCTCCAAATTAATTCTTTTTATTTAACTAATTTCCCAATTAATTAACTAAAATAGATATTAAAATACCATATTAATTTTCCATTAAATTAAACCATTAATTAAATCTTTTAGTTAGGCTTAATTAGTACAAAATTCACTAAAGACTCATAAAATAAAATACGAAAAACCCACTATAGCAAGACACATGCAAAATCAAACCAAAAGGGTTAATATCATGAATTATGTCATCTGATGCATTCAGAGGGTACTCAACTTAGATACTTGTCCTAATTTCCAATTAGGACAAATAGCTTAAAGGGTTGGGATTTGGACTTGAGAATTTATCTCCGCTCTCTTACCATTGAGATAATGTGATAGGGTATGCTCATCCTAGCAATTCAGGGAAGTCGATACCAAGTACCTGCAACCTACATAAAAACCATGCATGTACATACTATATATATATATATATATATGCTAAGCTAAACAGGAAATGATAGGAACTGGTGCATTGTGTAGATCCTGATTAGCAGGTGACTACGACTTAACCACATCAGAAATGCCATACAATAAGAAAACAAAAATGCACACCATACACATTCAAGTTTGGGGTAAGTATCCATAAGAAAACACATAGAATAAACCATCTATCTAATCATCATCATAACTAAAATCACTTGAATAATCATCATGCATACATGAGCTATAAAGTACCAAGTAATCTCATCATATATCATCCGAATCTGAAACAATATCTGATAATCTCAAAACAATGCTGCTAACTATCAACATAATCTAGTCTAAAAAGAGTTCAAAAATGATAACAAAATGCAACCTAGGGGCAGGCACTACATTACATATTAGTAAGAATGCTACTTGGACCATTAATAGTGGTTTCTTACATCATATGATAGGTGATCTTAGTAAGTTTGACAAATTTGAAGAATGTGATGGTGGAACTGTTAAGATAAGGAATGATATTCCATGTCTAGTGAAACATAGATGACCATTGATCCTTAATGAAAAAATACCATGTGATGATGCATATTGGGTGTAAGGACTAAAATCTAACCTATTGAGTGTTGTATAGTTAAAAAAATATATCTCTCACAAGATTTAATTTCATAGCAAGAAGGTGAAAATCTTTGATGATGATGGAAATTTGGTGAGTACTTGTTAACAAACTAAAGGTAGTCTATTCTACCTTTATCCTGCATCTGATACATTCTTGTTTGAAAACATTGAAGATGTATGGTTGTGGCACAAAAGGTTATGTCATGTTAACTTTGAGAACATAGTTAAGGTCAGTAGAAAGAAAAGAGTTAGAGGCTTACCGAATCTACAAAAAATTGAGAATGCTAAAAGAAAATAATGTAAACTTGGTAAGATAACAATGTCAAGTTTTGTAGGTAAGTCATGCACTTATAATGATATCTTAGAACTTGTGCATATTGATTTGTGTAGACCAATATGAATGGGAAGTTACAATGCTAATAGATATTTCATACTATTTATTGATGACTATTCTAGGATGATGAGTGTCATATTCATGGTAGTTAAATCACATGATTTTGATATGTTCAAATGTTACAAAGATATATTGAGAAGGAGACGCATAAAAAATGAAATATTTAAGATCTAATAGAGGTGGTGAGTTTATGTCTATTTATTTTGGTAACATGGGTATGTGTAGGATCATAGTGTGCCAAATTGTGGTAGTCTAAAAAATATATAGTTTTGAAATGCCTCAAAGCATTTGAAAATCTATTCTAACTTTTTTCTCACTCATCCTGATACCAAAAAAAAGTATTAATACCTTTATAAGGCCTAGTATTTCTTTGGATACCAACCTTACATGGTCAACTTAAAAACTATCCTAAAAACATATTTTTCCTAATAGATAGCTCACAAAAATGCCACATCTTTTTCCTAGGTTTTGGAAAAAGGGAAAAACTCCTACAGGAGAAAACAATGTAATAGATTAGAGGCCAAGGACAAAAACAACTTCTTTAAGAAAGAGCATGATTCACAAAAAATATTGTGTAGTATTAAAACACTCATCATACTATGGGAAGGCTGGAAAATTTCATAAAAGACATTAGTCACTTGAACATGATTTATAAGTATGAGATGCTTTCCATAGCCAGTCAAATTGCAATATTGCTATCAAGATTAATTTGGTTAGTGTTATAGTCAAACTCATTGACCCAATTTTTTGAGTTATCATTCACAAGAAGCCATTCTTCATGAGAATGAATAGAACGTTTAAGAACCATTACATCTAGGTGATGTTCCTAAGAGGTTATCCATATTAATACTTATAAAACTCAAGCATGCTTTATGATGAAATTTTCCCTAAGCTCAAGCTAACTTATCTTGTGACCTCATTTGCAAAAGCCTCAGCAAGTGTTGTTCCTTATTAATCTAACAATTTATGATAGATCTTACTTAGCTAATCAATTGATAAATAGGAAATAGTTTCTACAATGAGTTATATTGTGATAAACAAGAGGACTTAGTAGTTGAGCAGCCTAAATTCACACTTCAAAAAATCCTATATGGAAATTTCAAATCACTCCCATATTTAACAAGCTCCTACTTAGATCACCCCCTACTTATATTGCATTTGTCCATGATCAAGCAACACTAGTTAGAAACAATCTCATGTAGAAAGTGCACTATTAGGAAACTTAAACTCTCCATGATTAAAACAATAGTGCATTCAGACTAGCTGAAAGACAATAAATTCATGATGCACCAAGCTGATGGATAGAAAAGGGAAATGATCGTAGCAAGTGCAGACCCCACACATGAAGAAAATACTTTCATGGAAAATAAATAAGATTCTATTCTATGGTATAAGAAATATATCTGAAAGTGAATGATGCCACTAAAAAATCTTTGAATGATTTAAACATCACAAACTAAGGCTTTAGTCTTAGGATTAAAGTGTTAAATAGTAAAAGTTAACTTATTTTCTAAAGCTTAATTTATCCCTTAGTGTGTGATGTGTAAGGATGGAAGAAAATCTTTAGCATTGAGCTGTGAGTGGAAGCAAATTGGTTAACCATGGAAAAATTAGTCTGCTTTAAATATTGGACATTGTTAAACATTTTACATTAAATATAAAATTAATTTTGGAAGTAGTTAATTTTGACTATTTAATACTATCAATCTACAAGTTAAATCTTAATGTATGATCTTTAGACCATCCAATAAAGATCATGCAACTCACAGACATCAAAAACATACAAATGATATCATGTGGAAGAATCCAATTCAAGTAAAGCTCCAACTCCTTTATCACTAAAAGGGGTCGCTAGATGAGAAAATCTCTACTACAAAAGTTCAAGAAAAGTTCACAAAGAGCCATTCTCAAATGCATTAAAATATAGAAAAATCTCCAAAAGAAGAATAAGAAACTCATTAGAGATTAGAATCGTAGGAACCAAAAGATGGAATTGTGAGCCATGGATCTCTTGCCCCTTCAGTTTTTGGTGAGTCAATAGTTATTGTTTTAATGATTTTCTCCTTATGAATGTAATGGTAAAGTTGATGGGACCAATTTTTATAGATAATTCTATAAGACCACTTTTCTAGGATTTTTTATATTTAAAGTTCTAATATAATATTGGAGTACTTGATACCTCAATTCTATTGCACTTAAAGATCACTTTCCATCAAGTAATTTTTATAAAGATAGTTTGACAAATAAATAAACAATAAAGTTACTACTGTCTTTATGAATAGGAAAAATATTTCTAAGTTTAGTTTAAGTTAAAAAGAGTAAGGGAAAACCTAACTACTCTAACAATTTTTATCACAGATTTTGGTTTTGAAGGGATATGAACTCCTACATCAAAAACTATATACAAAAATCTTTAATTTCCCTTTAAGAATCTAGAAAAATTTCTATCTATAAATCTAGAAAAGCAACCAAATAAATATATATACGTCTTGGTATTACCAAGGAACTTGGAATTGAAATAGTTTTGGAAGTCATTTGAACCTTGAAATTGAAATGGTGTCAAGACTTACCAAATGTAGCATTTCATAAGACAACATATTGAGCCTTTGAAAGAACAAAAAAGCAATCTAAGACAATAACTTATAAATAATGCTAATAATACCAAGATTTAGAAAGAAAAAAAAAAACAACAAAACAAAACAAAAATAGTGATGATGGGGAGTACAAAACTTTTCTTAGTGAAAAGGTGGGAGTGCATATCTAAGGCATACTGTGATGCATTGTTTCACCCATGAATACCATGATTAATGGATTTTTGTAAGACTGCTTATTTATAACTAGTAGGCATTTAGTTTCCTATTATCTATGCTTATTGGCTACTTTTTAAACAATATTTTTTATTAATAAGTTGTGTATTAATGTGAGTTGTGTGAAGCGTTTGCATATTATTTTGGATGTTATAATTATAACTCTTAGATATTTTTTATGTGTTTAGTATTTTAGTTTATAACCTTTTTTGAGGATTTCATATATTTCTAGTTCCAAACAAAGTTTCTCAACACATGTCTGATACTTAAATAATTAATATTAAATATAATGGGAAATAAAATATATGTCTTATTTGAAAAATGTAATGGGAAATAATATATACAAACACGTGTCCATGTTTAACACATAATGTAGTAATTTATTTTCTATGATACTTCACTAGTAAAGTCATTGGTATGGTTTTTAAAATACACTAGATAGGACTAGTTTTTATCTCTCTCTCTTTTTTTGTTTTTCATTTTTCCTTCAATTGGAAAAATAAATATTTTATTTACTCTTGCAGTGACTCTAATTTCATATAGTTTCCTAATGTGTGTATAGGTTTTAAACATGCTACATTCGCCTAATTTTGGTTCCCAACTATTACCATATACTTTTTATTGATGTCAATGGTCTAAAATAACTTTTAACTATTGTTACTTAGTCTCTTCCCATTTCTTTCTTCTGGAAGCGGTATATTTCATAATGATATACTTGATGTGCTATTAGGAGTTATTACACTTGTTATTCAACCCATTATATTTGATAAATTTGACTATCATATTTTCTCAACTTACTTCACTAGTTACGTACAAGGGTTGTTTTAATATATATATATATATATATATATATATATATATATATATATATATATATATATATATATATATATATATATATATATATATATATATAGAGAGAGAGAGAGAGAGAGAGAGAGAGAGAGAGAGAGAGAGAGAGAGTTAATATAATACTTACAATTTTATCATTTATACATATTCTCTAGTGTAATTTTTTTCGTTGATAGAATAACCATTGTCCTAAGATCAAATTACTAAAGATTGAATTAATTATATCTATTCGATGATTTTAATTTGCAGGTTGATCAATTAGTAATATCTTACATGGAAGAGGAAGCATGTCCAATGGGACTGACTCCACCATTCAGTCATGTACCATTAATTACATGACTCTCGATCAACATAGTAAAATCAAAACAAAATTTAATTTGTCTTTATCATACGGTTTGACTTGTAATGTTTATTAGATAGTCAATCCCATGAATTATAATTAAATAGTATTTATCATTGCACAATACATGTAAATTATTACATAATTAATTTGTAACTATGTGTGTATGAAAATGTTTACTTCTACAATAATAAATAATAAATTATATAATAATAATAATAACTATATCACACATACATATATCAATATACTTTCAATTAAATATTATATTATCTAACCAAACTATACAATACCACTCCCTCGAACACATATATATTCACCAAATAATGTGAGTATTGGCTTATCAAAATATCAACACATGATATTTACCAAGTACTAAATAATTTAATGGCCTATATATAATATTGACACATGACATTTACCAAATAGCTAACATGTATCTATACAAAAAACTCATAGATTGTCAAGTGAATGACATCCAACAATTTTAATTGTTTATTTACAAGATAGAATATATTCTGATATGTTTCAAGATTTGCATAAAATGTATATCATGATTTAATTTATTGTAAGGTTTAAGTCGATCAAGTTTTGGAAGCTTGGATTGAAGACATACTCCTTTTTCTAAGAGTTTCCCATGATGGTGGTAGTCCTTTTAGTCCTATCATGGCTTCTTTTCCATCATAGATATTTCCAATCATAGAGATTTGGTTCCTTGGTTTAGTTATCCTCATGAAATATAAAGAGATGAAATTTCCTTTATTCATCTTAATGTTGTTGAGTTTGTCTTTTAGTGTGAAAAGTTTTCTAGTATTTTTTATCTTAAACATCTCTTCAAGAGATTTGAACATTTTATTTGTTGTGCCTAGTTTTGTAATAATATGAAGTAGATGATCCTTAACACCATCCACTACTAATTTTTATAGCCTTAGCATAGTCTCTTTCCCATTTTCTCAATTCATTACTCCCCTTGGTTGGTTGGTCTAATTTTGCAATAAACTTTTTTAGTTCATTCTCCTTCAAGATTAACATTAATCACAATTCACATGCTGCAAAATTTGAGTCCCCTTTGAGATTGTCCTCTACTCTCATACCATTCATCATTTTGATAGATATAGGATTTAAGAATATTTGAGTGCACTAGATAAATAAATTTTGTTAGGATGATCTCCTAGACTTGCTCTGATACCATATTAAATTTGGTCATCAAATTTATTCAACTTATTGTTAGCCCCAACATATAATGCAACTAATAATACTATTATTATATGTGAAAGAGTAATATTAGTTTTTATAATTTCATTTATGTCAATCCTTAGTTTGATATAAATTATGCTAATTTAATAGAGTGCCATATCATTTCATAGATGAAGAAGATTTGAAGAAAGTATGATGATGACAAAGTTGATAAGTATTGGTATTCAATGGGCACTTGAATGAGTTAGACCTTGATAGTGTAATGTTGGTTTGATAGTTTTTCAATAATGTAAAGTTGAAATGAAGCTCATGTATTCACCTAACTACACTATTTGCATTGAGTGAAGGAAGGAATATACTATTTCTTGAGTTACAAAAATATTAATTGAGAACCTAGAAAAATAGAGATGGAGTTTAGTGTTTACTAAGTAATTCTAGCATTAACCAAGCATAGTGTTACTTAAGTCAATTTTTTATACTCACTAAGTATGAGATCAAAGAAAAAGTTAGGAAAGCTTGAATCTAATGTCAACTAATGATAAAAATAAAGAATGTTCAAGAATTTCAAAGACTAAAGTAAAAGTTTGTTGCAAGACCTATGAATGAAAATACAATGAAGATATGATAAAGGGGATGCAAGGAAGATGAATATGAGAAAAAAGTTCAATGAAATTCTACTTTCCAAGTGTCTGAATATAATTAATCTAAGATCTATGATCGTGACTAAGCAATAAAACCTAGAAGGATCTAGAAGGCTGAAGTTAACTATTTAAGGAGGTGATTGGGACCATTTTTAGTGTCTAGTTGAATGTTGATTAAGTGTGAATTATAATTAAAGCTTAATAAGGAAGAAGAATAGAAGAGAGCCAAGCATAATAGAGGAAGCAAGATCAAGAAGTGGAAGTTCAAAGTGAAAGAGAAAGAGTGTGAATCAACCAGACATAAATCAAAATGAAGAAGATTGATCAAAATAGAGATCTAATAAGACAAAGGTAGTGCAAAATTAAATAGATCATTTGATTTTTTTTGAATTAAAAGCAACCAAAACTAGGGGGATGGCCCATAATAGAAAAAGTGGTCAACTACCAGTAGATTACCATTAAACAAAACTAACCCCTACCATTAAGTAAGACAAAAACAAGGTTCAAAACCATAATTAATAAAGTATCAATAGGCTTAAACATGTTGCATGTTTTAAAACTAAAGAAACTATAGTAAAATATAAAAAAAGGCTTATTATCCTTACAACCATTCAAGTTCAGCAACCAATAGATAAACAACATTAAAATAAAACAAAGGGAGCCCTTAAGATTTCCTAGCCTCCTTCCTCCCCAAGAGGATGTTTGCCCAGTCTTCCATGATGAAGTCAAAAAAAATCTTTAAATCCTCCTGAGATAGGTGTCCCTTTGTGTCCTTCAATGGGTTCAACATGGTTGCAGCTACATATCTCACTTTAACAATGAACTTAGTGAGTAGATGCATTCTCTCTTCTAGTGCTTGGATTATCTCCCACACTTCACTACCAACCTTCTACATTTTTCCAGGGCAACCATCAGTTTGTGTCTTAGTAGCTTATTGCACAATCAAGGTGTTAGTAAAATATTTTGAAGAAGCCTTGATAGGGGACAAGATCGTGATGGGGGAGGGCACCCTATCCACTATTTTAGGGAACTGATCCCTCGTTAGGCCCACACACCCCAATTCAATGATTATCAAAACATGTGACACATCCTTATTCTACTTTCTTCCTTCACCTAAAACTAACTGAGAGGAGTCTAAAATCTCCTCTTCCTCCTCCTCCATTCCTCCCATCCCAAAATTTACCATCTTTGGTCCCTATAATCCCAAGGGTGGCAATTTGGGGCCAGGGGTTTGAATGGATAGGGATGTCAGCTTCCACAATCCTAGAGGGCACTAGGGAAAGGTGGGATTAATATAGCCTGAATATTAAACCTTGGTGTAAAATGGTGAAATTTACCCCCTTTCTCATTTTTTCTTTCACATCCATAACAAAATCCTCTAGCTTATGCAACAAAAAAAATAGAATAGAAATAAAATTCCAGTGGTGGAAATGATTAAGGAAGGGAAAGTAGTATTAGTAACATAATCCATACCTTCCTTCCAGGGTTAAGTACTTCATCAAAACCATAAAAAGCTCGTTTAATGGTTTGGGAAGCTTCTCCCACATGAAACTACCTCTATGCTTAATAGGTTCCTCTCCATCCACCAAGAAGCATTTTAGGCTCACATCATCAGCCACTATAGTCGCCTTTTACCACTTGCTACCCTTCATGGCCAAACCCATCACTAGAACAATCACTTCCACAGAGATAAGGAACAAGATACCATTTATCATTACTCTACAATCCTCCTAGAAGTTGACAAATTGCATGCAACAATTTTTTTCGTGTCCATTAAATGCCTCCATTAATGAGACAAGTCCACCTTCCTTCAAGAAATACCACACCAAGGACTTTCTCACAATTTTCCTCAATCATAGCCAGTTCAATGTGCATC
This sequence comes from Cupressus sempervirens, assembly GCA_028749045.1. Lineage (NCBI taxonomy): Eukaryota > Viridiplantae > Streptophyta > Pinopsida > Cupressales > Cupressaceae > Cupressus > Cupressus sempervirens. Next base: position 204,476,981 of record CM053789.1, read on the forward strand.
AAGTTCCCACCCATCTCTACAATTTTTCCCTTTGTTCTCTTCTTCCTGGGAAACCATACATAGTTGCTAAAGAAAACTCACACTTAGGTAGAGAAACCCAAAGGTGGATATAATAACCACAATTAATAGTAATAATGTGAGCATCCATATTAGCAAGAGAAATCATATGTTACCTGCCATTATCTTTTTCACAATTGTTTCCATCATTTCCGATTCACTTTAACCATTTAAAAATTAAAACTTTTCTCTACCCAACATACCAAAACATGCATAGGGAAATTATTAAAAAACCCTCTTTCTCCAACTTCAAATTCTTGGGCCATGCAAATTTATTATTTCCCATACCCAATCCATCACTCCTTTCCATATGTACATCAAGGGCTTGTCCTCTATGCCAGCTCATTAGCATTATACAAAAAATCTAGCCAGGACTCATCATTCTTCACTTCATGACTCACTAACTCCCTTAACAACTTTCACAATTCATTCAAATCCCTCCAACATCTTAGTCCCTCCACCTTTAAGCCTAACATCACCATACCATCTGCCACACTATTTCCCTCCCAAAAAATTTGATTCAAATTGAACCTATTAAGAATATATAAAAAGTACTTGATGTCTTGTATCACATGTTTGATGGCCCATCCCTCTCGCATGTTTCCTTTAATACTTTCTATGATGACTTTAGAATCACCTTCAATTTCCACATCCCTCCATCCCATACTTGTGACCAACTTTAACCCCCAAAATAGAGCCATCACCTCCATGGTATTGTTTGACACTTTCCCTAATTGACCTAAATATGCAAGCAAGATCCTACCCTTTCTATTCCTGACCACCCTCCACCTGTCGAGCCCTACTTTCTGGCTGCACCATCAAAATTAAGCTTAACCCAATTAGCAAGCAGGGGTTCCCATTGAGTTCTTTTCCAAGCTAGAAGATTTGAATTATCAATCTCCATTATCCCTTCCATTAGATTCTAGCTCTTTGCCACTCTGAGCTCCAAGATAGAAGGGGGGAATGTTGGTTTCCTCTGCTTGCTACAACTACTGTTCTCAACCATCAATTTATAGATTCTTTCCACCATAGCTATCTCTTCTCTCTCCTCATTCCAAAACACTCTATTTTTCTCTCCTTCCAGATACCCCAACAAACATGGGGGAAATAGCCTTCCACAAACTAATAAAGAGGGGTTGGGTAAAGGGGCCCTGCCAATTCACCATGAATTGCCCCATGTCTATATTAAACACCCAGTTCACCTCAAATTTCTAAAGAAGTCTCCCCCAAATATTAGAAGCATAACTATAGTGTGGGAATAAATAGGTAATGCTCTCCTCCTCCCTCTTACATATGTGGCATCTATTTGGTAATTGAAACCCCCACTTCATAAGATTATGTATAGTGAGAATTTTCCCCTAGATGGTGGTCCACTAGAAAATATTAATCTTCAGGATTAAATGGTTAAACCATACCTTTCCCCAGTCATTAGGTTCGCAAGTTTATTCAAACATTAGTTTACAAGAAAATTTAAATAAGAACTCCCATGTCAAGGTTACCTTCCATATGAACTCATCATTCCAATCTCTTCCTAGGATTCTGTACTCTTCCAACATAGAATTTAGTTCATCAACCAACTCCCCTCCAACTATTGCATTCTAATGCAGCTCTGCCATTTTCCATTTCCTCCCTAGGCTAATAAAATTAACTACCATTCCTCCCTCCTGATCCTAAATTCGATTCCAAAGAACCCCAAACTTTATTTTGATTAATAGTTTATCCAAAAGTCATGAGTCCTCCCATAAATTAATCTAATTACCATTCCCAGCCAACCACTTAACACCCTCCTTTAGAAGGTTTTTATTCTTCACAATATTTCCCCAAATCTTAGATCCCATAGGGAGATCATTTCTCCAAGTGCAGTGTGAGAACTTCAAATTTCCTAGGTACTTAGCTTTCATAATGTTACACTAGTTAGATTCCTCCATCAATTTCCACACCATCTTGGTCAGAAGCACATTATTCAAATTAGTTATTTTCCTTACTCCCAATCCTCCTCTATTCTTAGGTTTACAAAAAAATTTCTAGCTAACCAAACTTAATTTGATCTTCTCACATCCTCTAGATGAGAGGAAGTTATGTTGAATTTTCTCCAATTTATTAGCCATACACTAAGTAATTTTGAACAATGATAGGAAGTAAACTGGTAATCCTTAGAGGGAGGAAATTAGTAGTTGCAGTTTTCCTGCATTGCTCAGAGTTTTCCCTTTCCACCCAATCAACTTTTTCTCCATCCTCTCTATGATTCCATTCTAGAAGTTGTTTCTTACATCTTTCACAATTAATGGAAGGCCTAGATAAGTATCAAGTAACTCAGCAATATTGCATCCTAAGATATTAACAATCCTTCACTATAAATTAGAGAGTGTTAAAGAAGAACACTTTACTTTTATCAAAATTAATCTTTTTTCCTGCATTCACTACATATATCTCTAGCACTGACTTCCAGATTTTTCCTTTACTTACTAAGGACTCCCCACTTAGGAAGGTGTCATCCACAAACTACAAAATCACTTTAGGAGGAAGCCTAGAAGTAGGTTTAACACCTTTAATTATCCCGCCATCCAACATTCTCAAAATCACTCTTCCCAGAACTTCAACAACCATGATGAACAGGTAGGGAGAGATGGGGTTACCCTACCTAAGACACATCTCCCCACCAAAATTCCCCCATGATGACCCATTCACCATCACAAATAGTTAACAGTTTCCACCATCAATTTCACCATTCTAATGATTTTTTCACTAAAGCTAATCTTAGCCATAACTTTATACAAGAGAATTCAACTAATCCTATCTTGAGCTTTAGAGATGTAGAGTTTCAAATCCATACTTGGATTGCCACTCTTCTCCATTGAGTGAAAAAATTCATGCGTTGTTATGGCAACATCCAAAATTTGGCATCCTAGAACAAACCCACTCTAGGTTTTCCAAATGAGCTTATCTAGTAGTAGTTTAAATCTGTTCACCATAATTTTTGAGAAGATCTTACAAGTAGTGTTACATAGACTAATCGGCCTAAAGTTGGAGAGGACATTTGGATGTTTTATCTTTGGGATTAGGGCAATGAAATTTTTGTTAAGTTGTTTAAGAAGTTTCCCTATTCTAAAAAAGTCATGGTCCACCTTAAGGAGATCCAACTTGATAACATCCCAAAAGTGCTGGAAAAACATTAGGGGAGAACTATTTAGTCTCAAGGATTTATAAGATTTCATAAAGAACATAGCTCTATGGACTTCCTCCTTAGTCACCATTTGAGCTAACTCTTCATTCTCTTCAGCCAAGATCACCTTGGACATGGAATTAATCAGCCATTTCCTATCCTCCTCCTTGAAGTATCTTTGCTCTTTTAAATAAGAGTTTTTGGGTATGTGCAAGATCATGGTCAACCAAACTACGCTCTTAAGTGGCAATAAAAAATTAGAAAATTAGGGTTATGTCAACTTGAAGTGCAATATTCTACTTGTTATTAACTTTAAATCAAAAAGTTGAGAGAATAAAATCTCTAGCAAATTGAATCTAGTTTCTAAACTACTAGGACTTATGACAAAAAAAAAAAAATCAATTCCTCAAAATTTTGAATTTTAATGCAATATTACAAAAATTTTAGAACAAAAATAAGAAGTAGACGTATGTCTAACCACCTTAATCAAAATCAAATGATAATATTTTTTAATAATATTCTAGATATAAGTAGTAGAATTATGCCTAGATGTGACACATATTTTTGGGTTTTTTTTTTAAATAAATAATTAATAATTAATTTTTGACTTTAGTATTGTTGGAATAAAAAAAATCTCATGCTTGACCACCTTAACTATTTCAAAACTCTACAAAATTCAATTTTTCATTTTTTTTCCTTATAGTAGAAGAAACATAGAATGTGATGCGTCTTTTGGATTTAAAAAATATTGTACCATTTGAAAGTTATACTTTTTTTTCAAGTAGTGTGTCAACAACACTTTATACATAACTCCATTAGAAAATAAGTAATAATTACTTCCTAGACTCATAATTTGACAAACCTTACATTAATGGAAAGATAAGAACTTTCTTAACAAACCCTTTTCATTTCATCAAATTTTGGTGGAAAAAAAGTCGTTAGCTACATGTTTGAAGTAAAAATCACATAAAAATAAGCCAAAACCACATTTTAAGGATGTTTTTAAAGTTGACCATATAGGTTTGGTATCAAAAGATATAGTAGAACTTATAAAGATGTTAATTGTTTTCATTTAATATAAGGGTGGGTGGGAAAAAAGTTCGAATAGATTTTGAAATGGTTTGAGATATTTCAAAACTACAAATTTTTTAGATTGCCACTTTTTGGCACACCATGATCTTGCACATACCCTTTTGAAATAAGTCATCGCCCAGTTCCCTATTTCTTCAGGTTTATTAAGCTTCACATTATTACCACCTTTAATATTATCAATAGTATTTCTTCATTTATGAATTGAGGCTGATCGATGAAAAAATGTTGTATTTCTATCACCCTTGATCTCTGCTTCTAGTAGGTCTCCTCTCTAATAATCATTTCCTTCTAGACCTTTCTATATTTATCCTCCTCCTAGATAATATTATCCAAAGTGAGACCTTACCCATAGCTTTCTGAAGCTCTTCTAACTTTCCTTCCCCCTCTATCTTAGTTTTAAAGGTGTCACCAAAATATATTTTCTTCCATGGTAGCACATCATTCTAACATTCTCCATTTTAATAGGGAGTCTATACATAACAGTCCCTTTGACCCTAATCCCCCACCATTCTACCACCTTAGTACTGAAGTTAGGATGGGATTTCCACATAATTTCATATCGAAAAGGTCTTGTCCCCCCTAGGAATCTTCTTTTCAATTAAAAAAGATAGGAGCATGATTTGAGACCATCCCGGGTAATCCCGTGAGAGAGGAGGAAGTTAAACCTTCCCAGTCAACTGGGACCAAAAGTCTATCTAGTTTGACTTAAATGAGGTTAACACCCTTCCTATTGTTCAACCATGTGAACTTCACCCCATGCATCTCCATATCCATTAAATCATTATTATTTATGAAATCAGCCAGATCCTTCATGATTTCATTAAAATCAATGATTCGTGCAACTTTCTCTAATGGGTATAGAGGTGAGTTAAAATCTCCCATACAAAAAGTGTTTCTATTTTGAGAGAGGAAAATAGATAGCTCCTCCCATGGACTGTGTATTCCTCATCTTGTATTAGGAGCATACACATCAATAAATATTCCACATCTTATCACCCTTCATATGTTTAGTTATCAGATAGAATTTAGAAGTATGAATTAAACTTCCATTAGTAGCATTTAGGTTCTAGAAGGTGGCCACTCCTCTTGAGGCTCCCTCTGCTTCACTATAACAAAAATTAGCCCTTGGCCAAATATAACTTGCTATACTCTTCAAATTAATCATAGTCATTTTCACCTCCTAGATGAGCAGGATATCAATTTTTTGGTTAGACAGTTATTATTTGAGGGCAAACTGCTTATGAGGGTTATTCAACCGTCTCATGTTCCATGATAGAATAATCATTTTCTACCCTTTGCAAGGGACTCCAAAGTGGGTTGCTTCCACTTGTCACCTCCCTTGCCATCTGCTTTGTTCTTCTACATTTTTTCCCTAACTTCCCTACATCCATCTTTAATTCCACTACCATCTCAGAATTCTTTAATACCCTTGTCTTTCTACTCTAATTTTCCACTTCCGTTATCCTCTAGCTGGGCTAGGGGATCCACCGTCTTAGTTAGTGATTCATCATCACTTTAGAGAAGAGCTCCAGTGACATCCCCCTCTGCCAAGTCTTTCATATATCCTTCCTTCTAGGACTTATCAATGTCACACTGAGGAGTTCCTCTATACCTTGTAGAAAGGATAGAGATTCTTCGACCAAGGAAACTTCCCCTTCCTCCAAACCTCGCAACTCCCCTTCCAACACACTAAGCTTCTTAGTATCCCACTCTGAACAAGACTTCCCCACAAACTAGTGGGACTCTGTGTCTTTCATCCTAACACTTCCCACCTCAAATAGAGGGTAATCTTCTTGCTCCTTCCTGGGTGGGTATGTCTTCCCCTTCGCCCTCTCTACTTTAGAGTTAACATTCTTAACTTCTATCTCCTTCCTAAGTAAGGAGGTCACCTCCTTGCCATCAAGTTCTCCAACCCCTTTAACTAGAGGCCCATTTCCCTTCTCCCTTGAGTCTGGAGGAGAATCCCCCACTTCTTTTTCCTCCACTATCTCCTCCTCATCCATCTTATTCATCTTTTTACAATCTATAATAAAATGCCCAAATGACAAGCATTTTTGGCAATAAAACCCCACATTTTCATAAATGATTGGTTGTACTTTCGTACCCCACTTTGAGTTTAGAATAATAGACTTAGTTAAGGAAGTACCCATAGCCACATTCACACTAAACCTTCGAAAGACCAACCTTGACCTTTGTAAGGTAACCATATCTACAACAAAAAAGTTTTCAAAGGAGTTACCAATGGATTTCAGGATCCTCTCATCCCAAAACTCAAGTGGGAGTCCTAGTAGCCTAACCCAAATAGGTGCCATCCTATTTAGTTCCTTCACTAGATCCAACACTAGATTTCACTTACCCACTACTAGGCTATGACCAAGATTTGTCCATCACCATTTTCATATGTTTAGCTACTTTAAATTTGAAGTAGAATAGACCCCCCAACATGGCCAAAACCATCACACTCCCCTTCAACTTCCACCTCTAACTTACCCACTTCCTGACCATCTCTATTGATGGGTGAAAGGGAAAAAATATTGCTATGCGAAAGAGCTTCAAATTGGTAGATATATTGTCTACCAAGCTATCTGGAACAATAATTTCCATCCCCTCATCACCGATGATCACTTTGGGAGCTTCCAATAGGATATGAGCTACCTTCTCTCCAAGAACCACTTCCTTCCAATCTTGAGCCCTTGTATGACTTGTTTGATTATCTTAGCCCACCATTGGAATCATCAACTCCACTAGCACACCACCACCCCGCCCCCCAATAGAACGATTGACATCAACACTTTCTTGGGTTACACCCATCATAGTCAGAATGAGTTGCAAGTCTAGGCAGGGATCTAAGATGAGGCCTGATCCCTCAATTCCATCCCCACTTATCCAAATTCAAAATACCAATCGAGAAAGAAAGAGAAAAAAGTATATTCTTCTTGTTCCCTTTATTTGTTTACTTTGTTGCCATTATAGTAGAAATATCTTAACTGGGTGGACTTAACAAGTCTATGAAATCCTATATTATAACATTGAGTAGTGATGTTTTTAAGTCCTTTGAAGTAGGACACTCTTTAGAAATGCCAAGGGGTTATAAGGTCTAGATGATCTTTGGTTAGAATCCTCTAGCTAGGCCACAATAAAAATATGCATGTAAACCTTTTACAAGGCTGGATTCTAGTAGAGCTCACTTTAGAAGAGAGAATTATTCAAGTTTTTGTTATCCTAGGTAGTTTTTCCCTTTATAGGGTTTCCAAGTTAAAAATTATGTTTCTAATTATGTGATTTCTTATGTGATCCAAATTTTATTTCATGATTTGTGTTTTATGTTGCAACTTAGTATAACAAAAATTATTAAATTTTGATACTCGATATAGTCCTAAATATTGAATTTATAGTTTGAAGTAAAATGATCATACGTGTCATTTGATATGTTGAATTTGGTTACCAAGTTAGTGTTGTAAAAATTATGAAGTTTAATTTCATGCTAAATTGTTTTTAAGGCTTGTGGGATAACTAGATATAACTACTTCACCCCCCTCTCAGTTATCAAATAATTGGTATCAAAGTTGTGTGCTTAAAGGAAAGAAGCTTAAAGGGACTTGAGCTAAATATCTGAAGAAGTCATACAAGAGAGACGTACCTAATCTGAATAAATAAAACTTCTCCTCATGACAAAACTAAATTATGCTTCACCTATCTAGAGTTGGAGATCATGCTCTGAATTGGCCACACAATGCATATGTTTCTCTCTCTAGTCATATGAATGTGGATGAAATTAATCAAAAATGAGAAAAGTAAAAACAACGTGATGATTGAATTTGAATCTTCCTTAAATGATCTAGAATTTGATGATATCAAGAACTACACCAATTCTAAAGACATCTTGGACAAGTTGGCACTTGTACATGGTGGAGATGAGAGTGTATTCATAGCCAAGTCTAAGAGTCTGAGAGGCAAATATGATGACATGAGAATGAGGGAAGGTGAGAATTTGAGTATGTGAACCAAATCAATGAAGTTGGAAGTGTAATAAGAGTTATTGGAGGAGTTATCAGTGATAGTGAAGTTGTAAGTAAAGCTCTCAAAACACTCTTACCTATCTATGCTATATAAAGTTTCCACAATTAAACAAGTTAGAGCTACACTTGGTAATGCTCTTACACTTTATGGTTTAGTTGGTTAGTTGACTACATTTTAATTAAGAAATTCTAATAATAGTATGCCTACACTTGGGAATGCTTTCAAGTCTTTACTAATCATTGGTAGATCAAAGAAAGACAAAGGTAGTAAAAATGAAAGTGAGTTAGAATAAAATGATGATGTAGATGAGATTGAATTATTTCTTGCAAGGATGTAACCTAGAGAAAAATAAATAAATTAAAAGTTAAATTACCTCTGATATGTTTCAAATGTAATAAATTAGGATATTGTGCAACTAGATTCCCTAACAAGTACATGGATGAAAAGAAAGACAAAAACGGCAAGAAGCTAGATCAAAAGTATGGAGAAAATAAAGAATACAAAAATAAAGTTAAGAAATGATGATGCATTTCTAAGGAAGAAAAAATTGAGTCAAATACTAAAGATTAGAAAGATGGAGTAGAAGTGGTGTATGTTACAGAGAAGGAAGACCCTAATTAGGAAATGTATGAAGAATGTAAAGTCATTATTTAACATATTAGTAAGAGTAGTACTTGGACCATTAATAGTGATTTCTTACATCATATGACAAGTGATCCTAGTAAGTTTGACAAATTTGAAGAATACGATGGTGGAACTATTAGAATAAGGAATGATATTCCATGTCTAGTGAAAGGTAGAGGATCATTGATCCTTAATGAAAAAATAAAATGTGATAATGCATATTGGGTGTAAGGACTAAGATATAATCTATCGAGTGTTGTACAGTTGAAAAATATAGCTCACAAGATTTAATTTCATAGCAAGAACGTGAACATATTTGATGATGATGGAAATTTGGTTAGTACTTTTGAACAAACTAAAGGTAATTTATTCTACCTTTATCCTACATCCGATACTTTCCTTTTTACAAAATTTGAAGATGTATGGTTATGGCATAAAAGGCTATGTCATGTTAACTTTGAGAACATAGTTAAGGTCAGTAAAAAGAAAAGAGTTAGAGGCTTACAAAATCTGCAAAAAATTGAGAGTACTAAGGGAAAATAATGTCAACTTAGTAAGATAACAATGTCAAGTTTTGCAAGTAACTTAGATACTTATAATGATATCTCAAAACTTGTGCATACTAATTTTTTTAGACCAATAAGAATGGGAATTTACTATACTAATAGATATTTTATACTATTTATTGATGACTATTCTAGGAAAATGAGTGGCATGTTCATGATAGTTAAATCACATGCTTTTGATATGTTCAAATGGTACAGAGATATGTTGAGAAGGAGACACATAAAAACTGAAATATTTAAGATCTAATAGAGGTAGTGAGTTTATGTCTATTTATTTTGGTTATATCTTTACTGAGAATGGAATTAAGAGATAGTTACCTACCTTGAGGACACCACAATAGAATGGAGTTTCTAAAACAAGGAACATGTCTAATGTTGATTTTGTAAAGACACTAATGATTGAAAAAGATATTAGTAAAATGTTTTGTAGAGAAGAATTTAGTGTTAGTTTGTGGTGCTTGTTTAGGGAAGTACTGTACATACTCCCTAAATTGGAAAAAATACATATATAAGTGCTTAGGGTTAGGGATTTCATAAGATGTGATGCAAAAGTTGCTTCTTGTGGCAGTATAAACTTGTAAGGGATTACAGATTGTAAGAAGGTTATAATTAATAGAGGATAATAATATTGGACTCATTGTTTGGTGGATGTACCCTAGGGATTGGGCAAACCATGTTAAATCTTGGTGTCCTGTGTTCTCTTTTGTGCGATTTGTTATTTTTTGATATTGGTTATATTTTCATGTAATTATTATTTGTCTATGGTCAATCTTAACAAAAGCTATCATAGCCTAGTTGTCTTGTTTAGTTATCCTTTGCAAGAATGTCTCATAGTTGAGTGGGAGTCTTGCAGTTGAGTGAGAGAATATTTAGGTGAGGGTATGTTGAAGGTTGAGAAGTTTAATGTGAAGAACTTTTAGTTACGGAAGATGAAAATGCAGGACTATCTTTAAATAAATATAAGGATTTATGGAAGCCATTGGAAGGCAAAACCAAGAAATAGGGAACTATGACAAAAGAGGAATGTGAAGCTTTAGACATAAAAGCATGTAATGTCCCATTTTAGGAAATTTGGTTATTTGTATTTTATTTATACCCATTTCATAATATTTTTTCCTTAATGATTCCTCTATCCAAATAAATTTCATATATCCCCTTCAGTCTATCATTTGCTCTCCTATTTATATATTTTATTACTGCTGAATGGTCATGGATGGTTGCATCCCTTCAAATAATAATTAACCTAGTTGTTATGGTTAAGGTTTAATAGTGATTTATTAAAATATATTAAATAATATACATTAATATATATTATATGGGTATGTGTAGGATCATGGTGTCCTAAAAAGTGGCGATCTAAAAAATATGTAGTTCTGAAATGCCTCAAAGAATTTCAAAATCTATTCCCACTTTTTTTCGACCCATCCTGATACTAAATGAAAAAAATTAATACCTTTATAATTCCTACTATATCTTTCAATACCAACCTTATATGGTCATCTTTACAACATCCCGAAAATGTGTTCTTGGCATGTTCTTATGTGTTTTTTACTTCAAGCATGTAGCTGACAACTTTTTTTAAACCAAAATTTGATGTAATGAAAAGGATTTCTTAAGAATGTTCTTAGCTTTTCATAAATGCAAGTTTTGTCAAATTACGAGTTCAGTAAGTAATTATTACTTATTTTCTAATGGAGTTAGCTACAAAGTGCTAATTGACATACTGGTTGAAAAATAGCTATAACTTTTAAGCTGTATAAGATTTGTGAAATCCAAAAGATGCGTCACATTCTATGCTTTGACTAGTATAAGAAAAAAAAAAAAAAACTTAATTTTGATTTTTTTTGAACTAGTTAAGGTGGTCAGACACGGGATTTTTTAATTCTGAAAATAGTATAGTAGAAAATTCATAATTAATTATTTATTTGGAATAAAAATTGCCAAAAATATGCGTCACATCCAGGCATGAGTCTAATTTTTATATCTAAAATTATATTTAAAAATATTATAATTTGATTATGATTAAGGTGGTCAGACATACACCTACTTTTTATTTTTGCCGTGAAATTTTTGTAGTACTGCATTAAAATCCAAACTTTTGACCAATCAAATAATTTTTTCTCTAGATAAGGACTTGTAGTTTAGAAACTAGATTCAATTTCCTACAGATTATTTTCTTACAACTTTTTGATATAAAGTCCAGAACCACTTTAAAATTATGTGTCAAGTTGACATAACCCTGATTTGCTGATTTTTCACTGCCACTTAAGGCCATAGTTTGGTACACCATGATCTTGCACATACCCATATATGTATAACATTTATTAGTTATTTAAATTTCCATAGTTTTAGTGGATCCTTGGGCTTATGGATAATATAAGCCATTTAGATAACATAATAATGTTGTGACCATTCATTTAGTACCATCTTTATTTATTATCATTATTATATATATCATAAGATTCTTAAAGTTGTAATATTATTGTATTAGTAAATAATGATAGATTATCATTAGTAAATGCTAATATATTAACATTATATTTAATATATATAAATAATATATTCGATGATTTTATATCATATATTTATCTATATAAGTATATTAAATTAATAGAATATTATTATTTAACTCTTATTAAAACCTAGTCTAAAACTAGGGACATCACAGTCCTCTGCTCTTAAATGCTTGTCCTCAAGCAAAGACAACTTATATAAATATTTCCATGTAAAGTTATTATCCAAAAAAATATGAAATAAGAAAACATAAGAATATATTGAGTATACACTTTGATGCATAAATACACAAATTAGAAATGAAGTAAACACATAAATGTATGATGCAGGAGCATTTTCGGTTGCCTTGTTATCCTACTCTTTTTTGTTAATTTTGTATGTTGGTGCAGAGTTATTGTAGCACTTAGTTGGTGCTGACTTATTGTATCTCTAATGGATGTTGAGTTACTATAACTCTAGTTGGTGTTGAGTTACTATAGCACTTAGTTGTTGTCGAGTTGTTATAGCACTCGATGTCGTGTTACTATAGTACTATAATACTTACTTGGTGTCAAGTTATTGTAACACTTAGTTGGTGTCAAGGTACTATAGCAATCTAGTGTTGACAAAGGGTTCCTTCACGTGCAAAGATACCTAGTGTATGCCAAGTGACTCTCCATGTGCCAAGTTACCTAGTGTATGCCAAGTGACCCTTCATGTGCCAAGTTTTCCTATTTATACTGAGTGTCAGCATTTGGACATGATTTTTGTGAGCTGACTTGCGAGATTTATTTTGATTGCGACATTTATGTTAAGATCATTTTTTGGGATGTGTCTAGACTGTTGTTAAGTCAGCCTTCCTCTTATGTAATGTTCTAGAATGATCTACAAGCCATTTTGGAAAGTATATATAGAGTGTTTAGGCTTAGAGTTAGGCAAGTTTTTTGGAAGAGGATTACAGAGAAGAACTAGAAAGTGCAATTTTACTATTGGATCTTTGAATGTGAATGTATATTTATTTGGCTAAAATTTAGAAGGCCTTACAGTTGGGCATGTATGAAGATATTTTGATGAATCAATAAAAGTAGTTCACTCTTCTTCCTCCTTTGGTTGCTATTCTTTGTGTTTTCTTTCATTGTGTTAACTATTTTAAGTGGTTTGGATAGTTGGGTGAGCCTTTGGCCCTAGTTATTCAACTCTTCCTTAGGTCAAGTGGTATCAAAGCTTGAGGTTCATCCTTGTCGAAATTGGATTGTGTAGAACCTAGATTTGGATATTGCTTGTAATGTTAGTCTATGGATTTGACCTATAACTTGTAGAGGGTTACGATCTTGTAGGAACCTAATTTTTAAAGATGGTTCATGGTACAGGAAATGCTAATAATGCCATATTGGATTAGTTGAGACAAATTGAAGCCAAATTAGATGTTGTAGAGACAACCCAGAGGAGAGGAGTGCATCTTGATGATGTAAGTGATGATGAAGCAATAGTACCATACCATATTCCAAAACCTAAAGAAGATCAAGATAAGGAAAGATTGTTGTGAGTGTTGTCCAGGGAAAATTCAAAGTCTACTGTAGAAGTTGTACTGATGATGGAAAATTGGATACCAATTATGTGTTGGAATGAATCTCTAATATGGAGAAGTTTTTTGACTATGAAAAAACTCTTGATAATAGAAAGGTGAAGATTGTAATCACTAGGTTGAAAGGTCATGCATCACTATGGTGGGAGCACTTGCAAACTGATAGACAACAGAGAGGAAAGGAGAAGATCAAAACTTGGCCAAAGATGGTGAACAAGGTAAAGAAAAAATTCTTTCCTACTGATTACCAAGTTAGCTTGTTAAGAATGATGCAAAATTTGAAACAAAAGGACATGACTATGAAAGAGTATATTGAGGAATTCTATAGATCGGACATCAGATCTAGACATGTGGATGATGATGTTTAGAAAATTGCAAGGTACATTAATGGATTGAGATCTAGAATACAAAATAAAATAAGTTTTGTAAATTTGGAAAGTGTGGAAGGAGTATACCAATATGCCTTGAAAGCTGAGGAGATCTTAGCAAAGAAGCATGAACAAAGACAAAGAGGTAGAGGTGGTAGACTCTAGAGAGGCAGAGGTAGATCTTATGGTGAAGGTGGTAGATTTAACAAATTTGTACATGATAAAGGGAAATCTAAATGGAAGAATGATGAAAATGGAAAGAATGAATGGAAAAGTGGAAATTCTTATTGAGGAGGTACTAATTCTTACCGAGGAAGAGAAAATTCTTGTTCTAGAGGTGGATTTCATGGTAATTGTTTTAGGTGTGGTAAAGAGGGACATAGATCTTTTGAATGTAGATCCTCTAAAAGTGGGCAAGGTAATAGAAATTTTGTGATTCAAGGAGATGATAAGGGTTCACCAAGTGGACCTGAGGCTGGAGAAAATCCGATGGTGAGAAGAAACTTATGTAATAAGGGAAGTGATGAGAAACTTTTTTTAAGGAGAAGTCTTTTCAAGACAAGATGTAATATGGCTGAAAAATGTTGCAAAGTGATCATTGACAATGGAAGTTCCACAAATTTGGCATCAAAAGAGTTGGTTACAAAGTTTCCATTGTAGAGGCTGAAGCATCCTAAACCCTATCATCTTTCATGGATCAAAGATGAGCATAAGATATTGGTAAGTGAACAATGCCTTGTGAAGTTCAAAATTAGACATTACTTTGATGATGTTTTCTGTGACATTATGCCTACGGATTGTTGTCATATTCTAGTGGGTAGACCTTGGCAATATGATAGATATGCTATGCATGATGGACGATTGAATCAATATACTCTTTGGGTGAATGGGAAGAAACAAATATTGTTGCCTTTGATTGGAAGTCCAAATGAGGTTAGTTGCACTAGAATAAAATTTTGCATGGTTAATGGGAAACAATTTGAAAAGGAAGTGAAGAAGAATCAAGTCTTATTTTCCATAGTTCCTAGAGGACCAAGTTTTGGTAGTAATGACTGAGCAGTAGAAGCTGGTAATGACCAAGTGAAAATAGATAGTGATAGCCAAGTACTAGTAGAAATTATAGAATTGCTAAATGAGTATAAAGATATTATTGTTGATGATATTCCTAATGGTTTACCTCTAGTAAGAAGCATAAGTCATCATATGGATTTGATTCCTAGAGCTAGTTTTCCAAACGAAGCGCCATATAGATTGGCACCTAAACAACATGAAGAACTAAACAAACAAGTTCATGAGTTTTTGTACAAAGGTTTGATCAGTGAAATTTTGAGTCCATGTGTTGTACCTACTATATTAGCACCTAAAAAGAAAGGATAATGGAGAATGTGTGCTGATTCTAGAGCTATTAACAAGATAATAGTGAAATATAAGTTTCCTATGCCAAGGATGGATGATATAATGGATTATTTGAGTGGAGCAAAGTATTTTACCAAGATTGATTTTAAGAGTGGCTATAATTAGATCAAAATTAGAGAAGGTGATGCATGGAAAACTAATTTCAAGAGAAAAGATGGTTTGTATGAATGGTTGGTTATGCCTTTTGGTTTAACTAATGCACCTAGTACTTTCATGAGGTTGATGAATGAAGTTCTGAAAATATTTTTGAATAAGTTTGTGATTGTTTATTTGGATGATATTCTGATATTTCGTAAGACTGAGGAAGAAAATCTTGAGCATATTAGACAAGTATTGAAAATGTTTGAAAGAGGAAAAGATGCTGATTAATCTGAAAAAGTGTTCTTTTATGCAAGAGGAGATTTTGTATTTGAGATTTGTGATTTCAGCTAATGGATTGAAGATGGATCCTAAGAAGATTAAAGAGATTTTGGAATGGCCTACACCTGAGAATATGGTGAGATAAGATCATTTCATGGTTTGTCTAGTTTTTACAAAAAGTTTATAAAGAATTTTAGTGTTGTTTGTAATGCTATGACTAAAACAATGAGGGGAGATAAAAAGGAATTCAAGTGGACATATGGAGCTGATAAGAGTTTTGAGACTTTGACACAAAATGTTGTTGAATTACCTATATTTTCTTTGCCTGATTTCATCAAAGTATTTCAAGTTGAATGTGATGCAAGTGGTAATGCATTAGGAGCTATATTAAGTCAAGGAGGTAAACCTATTACTTTCTTTAGTGAAAAGTTGAATGATGCTAAAAGGAAGTATTCTATGTGTGATCAAGAGTTTAATGCTATTGTTCAAGCCTTGAAGAAGTGGAGACATTATTTGATTCCTTAGGATTTTTTGTTGTATATTGATCATAAAGATTTACAATACTTGGGAAGTCAACATAAATTGAATTAGGACATATGTATGCCAAGTGACCCTTCATGTGCCAAGCTTTCCTATTTATGTTGAGTGTCTGCATTTGGATATGATTTCTATGAGTTGACTTACATGATTTATTTAGATTGCAACATTTATGTTAAGATCTTTTTTTGGGATGTGTCCAAACCATTGTTGGGTTGGCCTTCCTCTTATGTAATTTTCTAGAATGATCTATAAGCCATTTTGGCAAGTATAGATAGAATGTTTAGGCTTAGAGTTAGGTGAGTTTTTTGGAAGAGGATTGTAGAGCAGAACTAGAATGTGTGAATGTGTTTGTATTTGGTTGTAACCTAGAAGGTCTTAAAACTATGCATGTATGAAGATATTTTGGTGAATAAATACAATTATTTCACTCTTCTTCCTCCTTTAGTTTCTATTCTTTGTGTTTTCTTCCATATGGTGGTTTGGATAGCTGGGTGAGCCTTTGGCCTTAGTTATTCACCCCTTCCTTACATTAATGCATGAAGACACAAAGCATACATGATGTAGTCAGATCAAGACATGAAGCATACACGATGTAGATAGATGAGGACATGAAGCATACATGATGTAGACACATCATACATTTTTTATTGATTCTCTATCATTTATTTTTCACAATGAAGTAGAGTAAAGGGAATGATTTATAAAATATACTTCCCCGGTATGCTTTTTGATCATGGATCCTTCAAGCACAAATAATCATTATTGTGTACAAGTATATAATAGCTCCAAAGAAAATTTGATTGATGATAAATTAGTTCTTAATCAATATCCTACCAAGCCCTAGAGAAAAACTTTGGCCCGCTTGGCCCCAATGGAAGGAATTAGTCATCTAATGAGGTGGTCTACTTGGAAGATTCTTAGTTGAATTAGCTTGACATGATGTCAATGTTTCTTAACTTGACCAATCTAATCCCAAGAGAAAAACTTTGGCCCTCTTGGCCTGATGAGAATTTTCTACTATTCCATCAAGGTGGTCCACATAGATGTCCATCTTAAAATTCTTTCCCAATCTAAACCCAAGAGTGAAACTTTGGCCCTCTTGGCCTTGATGGCAACACTTTGGCATCTATCAAGGTGATTTAATTAGATGGTAATCTTATTCTTCTTAAATATCCTACCTAAACCCAAGAGCAAAACTTTTTTCCTCTTGGCCTTGATGGCAACACTTTGGCATCTATTAAGGTGACCTACTTAGGAGGTAATCTAATTCACCACTTTATATCCTCTTTAGTTCGATATTTTATTCTTCCTCTTTTTTTTTTCTTATTTTGTTGTAATGAACATGGTCTTATTATTATTATTATTATTAGTTTTCCTCAACTATCTCAGAGAATCAAATGCCTTAAGATTGGATCTTGTCATCCTTCAAATTTGATGGCAAGATGACTCCTTCCAATCAAGATTTGACTAAACAAAATTTATGTTAGTGATAGGTTATATAATGTTGTTAAATAAGATTGGGGATAATTTTATAGTAACTCTGACTTAAAATTACAATATCTTCTAACTAAGTAAAGATATTTATATCCAATGTAAAATCATTTAAGAAATAGAACTTATCTTTATTTAAAGAAATGTGCTTGAAAATTATGCAAGTCATTGTAGACTATATTGTTTTATTACTTATCCTCTTTGAACCTTGAGTCTGAATAATAGCTTGTCACAAATGAGTCCAAACATAGAGAGATATGTTGAGTCTCAAGATATATTAGGAGTTCTTCAACAATCGATAAACTCATGCTTCAAATATTGGAATATGGAATGCCATGGTAATGACCTCTATTGAGAATATCCCCAAGCTGTTGACTTATCCAAAAAGAGAAAGAATTGCCAAAATGTAGGATGAATGCTCTTTTCCCTTTAATCGGTTATGTGTGCATGGTTTGGCTTTCAATTTCTTAGTTCTCATTTTGTATGTGTAGTCCTTATTATTTTTCTATAACATGGTCTATAACTAAATGTGTTATGATAATTTTTTTCTCTAGTTTCCATTTTGGTATCTATCTTTGATGTGGGGTCCACACTCTTTCATTACTTCGTCACCTTTCCTTTTATCCTATTGCTCACAGTGCTAACATGTTAGAATATCTAGGTTTATTATTTTTATAATAGAATTAGAATGAAATATCCTAGATGAAATTGGAGTTAGGCTATAATTGGGCATAGCCCCAAGTGTTGGTGAGTGCATTGGTTAAGAATTTCCTTGATTTCTCATAGTATCCATACAACCTAGGCTTGGATGATTTACTCCAAGCTTAGACATGGGGAAGAAAAATCAATAGGTCCACCACACGAGAACATTTGGGGCAGAAATTAGTGGTTACAAACTATAAAGATTAGAAAGTAAATTACTAGGAAGGAGATCTAACTACACACAGTTGTACCACCTCATATTGGTTCTAGATTTCACCGAGACTTTGACAATACATTTGGAGGTAGAAAAAAGGCTACCATGGGATGCTCGCTTATACTTGTCTTGAAAATTAGACTGAATTTCTCCTCTCTCTCATTGAAAAACTATTGTCGTGCTCCCAATCAATGTGCCTTCAAGAATTGAAATGTCTCTCCAATCAAAGGGAAACCTAAGTTACCAGGTGAGAATTTTCTAGGATTAGAATTTTTTTTAGATTTTTGAAGGGAGAGAATAGAAATTACAATAATGGACATGGAGAGGAAGATGGAGAGAATTGTAAAGGAGGAGGAATGGAGGTGAATGAGATGGGTTATATCTGAGACTATGAATGTTGGAAAATTGAAGGCACACATTTGGACAAAATAGAATTTTAGTTTGCTTGTGTTTCATGGTACCATGGTTAATATAGGATTATAACAACTGATTACCTACATAAATGGCCAGATGATTCTTCAATGATATTTTAATCGATTGATCCTAGTCAAAGGTAAAATCAATGAATTTTATTAGGTTTCCACAATCCATTTTTGACTAATTATCTTTTTGGATTTCTCTATGTGTAAATTTTAGCATCAACATTTTGGATCACACTCTATGATCCATCATCAGGATGATAGAATGCAAGAATAGAATGGTTAAAGTGCATATTTGTCCTTACTCAAGAAGTATAAAGAAAGGAAAGGATGAGCACTCAAACTGAGGAGGAGGAAGAAAATGTCAACAATGGAAGAGGAATAAAAATAAAAATAAAAATAAACATAAGGAAAAGACAACAAAAGACAGGTTTAAAAACAATGCCAGCTAACCTAAACACATAAGATGCAAGTAAGAATATATTTTGTGTGTGGAACTCACATATAGGATACAACTAAAATACGTGTGTGTGATTGGTATATATACTAAGCTTATATATATATATATATATATATATATATATGTGTGTGTGTGTGTATATATGTATGTATGTATGTATGTATGTATGTATGCATATATGTATATATATATATATATGTGTGTGTATATATATACGTATGTATATATATATATGTATGTATAGATATATATATGTATATATATATATATCTACATATATATACATATGTATATATATACATATACATATATACATATGTATATATGTATATGTATATACATATGTATATATATGTATATATGTATATATTTACATATGTATATGTATATACATATGTATATATTTATATATGTATATGTATATATATGTATATATATGTATATATGTATATGTATATATGTATATATATATGTATATATATATATGGCAAGTCAATTTGAAGTTGTTCTTCATCCTAGTATGGCATCAATAATTCTATAATTGTAGTAGTCTGGTAAAATCTTATGAGTTTAATTTCCAATCAAATAAGCTTGAATCTTCTATTACTTGGTGTTTAGTTTTAGTTATCAGTCATTCCCAACATTTGTACTTTGCATTGCATTTTGGATAACTTCTATAATATTCCCATTTTGTATTCATAGGCTGACAGGACAATGTGCTCTGATACCACTTGTAATGTCTTGTTTTAGGACATTTTCTTATTTGTCTTTTATTTTTACTCATTTCATAATATTTTTTCCTTAATGATTCCTCTATCCAAATAAATTTTATATATCCTCCTTAATCTATCATTTGCTCTCCTATTTGTATATTTTATTACTACTGAATGGTCGTGGATGGTTGCATCCCTTCAAATAATAATTAACCTAGTTGTTATGGTTAAGGTTTAATAGTGATCAATTATCATATATTTAATAATATACATTAATATATATTATATATGTATAACATTTATTAGTAATTTAAATTTCCATATTTGTAGTGTATCCTTGGGCTTATGGATAATATAAGCCATTTAGATAACATAATAATGTTATCACCATTCATTTAGTACCATCCTTATTTATTAGCATTATCATATATATCATAAGATTCTTAAAGTTGTAATATTATTATATTAGTAAATAATGATATATTATCATTAGTAAATGCTAATATATTATCATTATATTTAACTATATAAATAATATATTAGATGATTTTATATCATATATTTATCTATATAAATATATTAAATTAATAGAATATTATTATTTAACTCTTATTAAAACCTAGTCTAAAACTAGGAACATCACAAATCACTTCGAAGTATTTGATTATACCTAGCACCATCAGTGATATTTAACTTTACAAAAGAAAAGACAATGCAAGAGTTGATGGAAACCCTCACGAAATTCTATGAAAAGCCCTCTGCTTCAAATAAGGTATTTCTCATGAAGCATTTATTTAATATGAAGATGATAGATGGTTGATCTATTGTAGAACATTTAAATGAGTTTAATAATATTACTAGTCAATTATATTCTATGAATGTCAATTTTGATGAAGAAATTAGGTCTCTCTTAATTTTGTGTTCTTTGCATGAAAGATGGAATGGCTTGGTAATGGCTATGAGTAATTCTATTTCTGGATCTAATACCCTAAAATTTGATGATGCGATTTGTGTTACTAAGTGAGGAAAATCATAGGAAAACCTCAGATGGATCTACATTAGGAAGTGCTTTGATTGCATAAAGAAGAGGCACAATTACTGAGAGAGGAAACAATTATATAAATCATGGGAAATCAAGAGGGAAATCAAAGGGGAAGAGGTCTCAATCCATAGGACTAAGAGATTGTTGGTACTGTGGGAAACCAGGGCATAAGAAGAAAGATTGCTAGACTCAAAAAAAATAAAAATGAGATAAACTAGAAGGGAAGAAGGAGGCAAATATGGTAAGTAACACATCCAAAGAGGATGCTTTGCCTCATTCTTTAGAAATTGTTGATGACTCTTGGGTTTTAGATTTAGAGACTTTATTTCATACTACACCTCATAGAGGTTATTTTATTGATTATGTCCAAGGGGATTTTGGGCTTGTTTGTTTTGGGGATAATAAACCTTGTTAGATTGTTGGAAAGGGAAAAGTTAAGATTAAGTTCTATAATATGAATCATTGGCTACTATATGAGATAAGACATGTTCTAAGGCTAAGTGGGAATTTAATTTTAGTAGGACAATTTAGTGATGAGAGTTGCATAGTTACTTTTAATGATAAAAATTGGAAGGTTTCAAAATGTTCCCTTGTAGTAGAAAAAGGTATGAAATTAGACACCTTATATCTTTGTACAAGCCATAACGTTCCTTCTACTTTAATTGTTTTAGAGAAAACTGAATGTTTAGGAACAATTTTTGCAATTGAGCTAGGAGAAAAAATAGTTGATGTAGATTCAGACACAATGCTATGGAACAACAAAATTGGGAACATGAGTGAGAAATGTATGAAATTACTTCATTCAAAGAAATTTTTACTAGGTTTGAAATGTGTCAATATAGATTTCTAAGAAATTTGTGTATATGGAAAACAAAAGAGAGTGAGTCTTATGAATAGTGAGAAGGAAAAGAAAAATGAGAATAATGGATTTCTCATTATTATGTTATATTTATTGATGATGCAACTAAAAAAGTATGGGTTCATTTCTATTAGAAATAGATAATACTAGTGGGGGGGGGGGGTGAGTCAGTATTTTCAATCTTTTTGCCCACAACTAGATATTATTAATTACTTTAATACATGTATAACGAAGTAAACCAATAATTTTGAATAGTATAAAAAACCATACATAAAGAGAGCTCATAAGAACATATTTTGTTAATTAGAGAAACCCTAGCTAAGGGAGAACCTTGGTGGTGATGAAACCCACAAGATGATTCACTATATATAAGAATTTATTTAAGGATATTGACCCTGTTAAGAGTCTATGAAGAATGTATAGTGTCTTGAGTCCCTGTTAGGAGACTAGACCTTGTTAGAAGCCTCAACCCTATTAGGAGTTTCATCAACCCTTTAGGATTTGGAGGATCATATACAAATGTGTGCAAGAAGAGCCTACTTCCCTAACATGCAACTATACAATAAGTTCTTCAAGAGAATAGATATGCATACAATACTAGATCACTTTATGTACATCACAATTCTTCTGATTGTCAATTCTTCATAAAAGGAGTGACTATTCATATATCTATTTGCATCATATCTCACATTATCATGTCACATAGCATTACTTCACATCACATATCATAGCCTTATATAGCATAACATCACATAGAATGCTAACTTCACAATTGAATTTCTTTACTTATATCAATCATATTAGTAAATTATTCCTTAGTCGGCTTACATATCATCCTTAGAGTCATCTCATCAAGATTTAGTAATCAAAACAATTATGTAAGTCGTACAACTCAATTTGTTGACATGCTCTATTCTTCACTGTGAAGTGACTGCATAGGTATTTCCTTCATAACTTGAACTTGGTTTCTTGTATGGATATGTAGACTAGTATGCATCATCAAAGTGATGTCATGCATCTATGGTTAACTGCACAAGAGAATATTTTGCTATCAATAAATCTCATCATGCTTTTGTTACATTTTCCAATACTTGCACAATTTTCCTTTACAAATAATCATAATTAAATTGCAAAAGATATGTTTCCATAAATGGAAACCACATATCTCACCTATTTTGACTAATTGGTCATATTGCCAACAATATCTCCCTTTGGCATTGATGCCAACATTTTGCGAAAATTGGCTAAGTCCCAAAAATTTTGTCATACCAATCAAAGTAAATAACCATACAACACATAATAATAAAATTATATTCATGTTTTGAAAAAAGATTACATCCCTTATAAGTCTAATTACAAAGCTCGCTTAAGGAAAATCTTACTACTATATGCCAAAGTAAAACTATATAACTTACAATTAGAATTTTCTTCATTTCCCCCCCTTTGACATCAATGACAAAGGTGTCAACAAAAAGAAAATCCTATCAAAATCTGAAAGTTGCATCAAAATGTGATAAAATAATCACTAAAGTTAGTCTTCAACTATTCAAGATGTTTCTTCCAACTTTCTTGTAGTGCATCTAACACACTTATTAGCACACATAAAGAATATGCAGCTAACTCTATTGCATTCATGTCTGTAGCCACAAACTTGTCATATGAGCTCTTAGCTACCAAGAATTCCTCCAATTGATTTTGTAACAATGTAATCTATGGGGATAAATGGTCCCTCAAAAGAGAAAATCTTGTATATCCTAGATGCTATCATGAAGTGCTTGCATTGTATGCTTAAAGGTTTCTAATTTCTACTTCTATTTCAAAAATTTATCAATGAGCATCTGAAGATCAGCTATCTTCTCTTTGATTTTCTCATCCAAACTATGAAGGTGAAGGTATGCCAAGTTGCACTTAGCATGTATCTATTTCCCTTCTTCCATACTCTACCTCAATGCCTTAATGCATGCATTCAATGATTATATATTATTTCTTATATGTGTACACATAGTATTAAAAAGTCTACCATCATGCTTAGTCCGTGCTTGAACATTGGTAAGCATTGTAAACTCATTATCAATGGTTTTGCACACAATTTTTGCTCTCTATTGAATGTCTATAGATGTATCAATAAATCTTATTCTCTTCTCCAATCTATCCAAAACTAAAGTTAAAGTCTTCTCAATTAACTTAACTGGTTTCTTCTTTTCAAGGAATTTACTTAAAGAAGATATAAGATTTTTTGCTTCATTTTCATCATCTAACTGTATTGCTGAGGTGACCACTACTGCTTGTGTATGTGGTGTAGAGGGTTTTACTATATCTATTTATAAGGGAAAACTCATAGTAGTTTCCTTAGTCATAGTTTCAAATTTGTTTTCAAAAATTACATCTTCTTTCCTTTGCTCGTACTCTTCTTCTTCATCAGAAAAGCTACTATAGTCAACAATATTGCCAACAATGATATAGCCAAAATATTTGAATGGATCTTTAGTTTTATCCACTATTACATTAGTTTTATCTACTTTCATAGATTCATTGTCAATGGTAATGTGTGGTGAATCACTTGGAATTGAAGTTTCAACAAGTTTCTTAGAATTGTGAGGTGGACTGACTACTATCATAGTAGGGCTTTTCTTCTTTGACTACACACTCTCCTTAGACTCCTTATGTATAATAGACATGTATGTGGCTATTGCCTTTTGAGTTTCCACATTCACTTCTTCATAGTTTCCTCCCATAAGAAGAATTGATCTCTTCTTGTTTCTCAACAATGGTGCTATTCCTTTGATAATTTCCCTTATCTCTTCCTCATTATTTACTATACATAGCTTTTTCACCATATTTATCCTTTTTTTTTTATCCTCCTCGATTACTCTACTTTTTCTATTTCTTAGTCTATTGTATAAATTTTCAAGAATTTGACCTTTTATGCTATCAAACCTTTTATCTTTCAGAATCATATTTCTAACTACATAATTTACTAGTTGTCTCCTATCCATATTAGTTTACAAATCATAATACTTATTTAAATGTGCAAATTTTTTGTCATTAATAACTTTCATATTGAGATTTTCTACCTTTGGCTTCCATGCTTTTCTTCTTGCTGAAAATCTTTTCTTTCTAATCTGTTGGCTCTCCTAGCCTATCACTAGTTTCTTCTTTAGATTCTATAGAATTTATTTGCAAGGTTCTTCTCCTCTTACTTGGTCCACTTGTTTTTTGCTTGACTCTCTTCTTAGGAGTGGGTTTAGTTTTCTCAAACCTTGTGGACTTTCTTGGTGCTGATGCTTCCTCTATTTTCTTTGGTTTCCTCAAGAGTTTCTATTGCACAACTATTGCATATGGCACTGTAGGTGCTTGTGCACTTATCTATGCAACTATGACCTCTTTAGTAGGTTCAGCCATTGCAATAGGTGAAGGGGTCAATAGTTCAATTTGACCACTAGCCTCCATTTCTATGGCTATCCCTTTTACCTCTTCAAGTTCTTGTCTAGATATCCCTGAATTTTTTAAGATGGAATCAATCCCTTTGTCTACTTTCTTCTTGATATCCTTGTTCATTAGATTTGTTTTGACTTTTTTCATCTTTTCAGCATATATACCCCATCTAGGTCATCCATAATCAAATTTAGAGTGTAGAATTATTTACGCATAGCCTTCAATTAGTTCAACACTCATTTCATAACCCCTAGGTTTAATGAACTTCACTCGAGGATCTACTACCTCCATGCATGTGAAGTCTATTTCTACCATGAAACATAGTTCATCCTTATATTTTTCTATTAATGTAGGAGGCATCCTATACATTTGCTTCATTTTAGTTTGAAATGATTACATCATTCTGTCAATATCATTATCTTGGACTATTTTTGATTTAGATATGTAAGCACAAGTGATAATTTGCATTGGACACTTGCTTCCATCCCAATTTGAAATACCAGGAAACTTCTTTATTGCATAGAAGAATATATGAGTCAGTAGAGATTTAAACCTAAAGATTTCCCTCCTAGAATTCTTAATTTTTGATATGTTATCCAACAACTAAGTTCAGATAATATCACATAGATTAACCTTTTCACCCTTTATTGCCATCACATGAGTTGCATGAAGAAATCCAATAGGGACTAAATCTATCCTACATCAATGGTTGAACTTATATCCCAAAATTTTACTAATAAGGCTCACTTCATCATCTTGAATAATGTTGATCTTCATGTTTCTACCATCAAAACTTGTGTTGAGATTTGTTTCAACTAATCTGTGCACATTCTTTATGTTCATAGGATTGCATCCTTCATTGCTCAAACCTATGACCTTGTGAATTAGGTTAGTATCAATGCATATAATTGAATCTCCCAACCATAGAAGGTCATTATGAACTCTACTTAGAATGATTCTTGTCCATTCAGGGTTATCAATGTCTATATAGAACATATGCTTAACTAAGTTATGTTGTTCTAGGTATGAATATTCTAGTTTCAATGACAAATCATTGTTTTACATTCTCTCCAATTCCTTATGAATGTTAGTATCTCCTAAGCTTTCTATGTTATAGTGAATGTAACATCTTATCTCTTCAACATGAACAACATTTTTTGATACTTGCAAAAATGCTCCAATGGGGTCATCAAATAAGGAAACAAATAGGTGTTTCTTAAAGTTATATCTAGGTTTATCACTAATATTAAACACTACTTGTGTTTCCATTACTAAAAATATGCTCAATGAATTCAAAAAATACATCAATTTCATGTTTTATGGTTTTTCATTGATCACGTGTATCGACAAACTTCATTAGGAATTCAAATCTCTCTTTAATCTTGCACTTAAGATTTCACACAAGAAAATGATGTTTTTAAATCAATTTGCATCCTTTAAATGTTATGCAATCTATACTTTTCATTAAATGTGTATCCACCACCAATTTAAAATATTTTTTGTATATAACAAAGAGGTTATTTTTCTTACATAACCTTATACTTTTCATATTAACCAATGTGCACTTCATTGTAGACTCCTTTCAATGTCTAGTATATAATTTTAACTGTGCAATGTGTGATATTCTTTCTAGCATCAGTTATTGTTAACTAACACACTATTTTAATGAGAATGCTTATTGTAGGTAAGATGGGTCATAGACAATAAGTGAATTTACTATCTTATTAGGTACATTAGGATGTGCTTCTTCTTGAACTGTATGAGAATTTTTTAGTTTCTTTTTTCCTTTACAAATGTTTCCTTAAATTCTTCTATCAACTCCTTCATTTCTTCCTTTAGACTATCATCATTTCTTCTATTGTTCCTTCTGTAGTTTTCATTCCTATTAAGGTTTCTTCTATCCATTCTACAAGTCTTTTTTGTGTGTCCAAAGTGATTACATAATTGACATATAGGTACATTCCTTCTTGGTTCATTATTCTAGTTGTCAGGTGCTCTACAATTCCTCGTGATGTGTCCAAGATTGTTGCATCTGTAAGAGACAATTTGTCTTCTTTCTCCACTTTCATTACTATGAGATATTCTTTTGTTGTCTTTGCAATCGTCTCTAGTATGTTCAAGTTCATTACACCTAGCATGAGATTCCTTTCTTCTATTATCCTCATCTTGATCAAATTTTTAAGATTTCTCAGAGTGAGTAAGATTCTCCTTGTCTTTAATTGTATCATTTGTTTTTCTTATGTTTAGATCCTTTTTAACTTTATGAGTATCAGGTTCTTTTATCTCAATAGATTTCTTGCTAGATTGTCCAAGGAAGAATCCAAGTCCAATCTTTTCATAACTAGGTCTATGTACAATTATTTTTTCTTCAATCTTTTCATTTTTGGTATATAATTTCTCAAGTTGCTATTTGGTATGCACCAATTCACCTTTCATAATAGTGTTGTATCTCTCTAATTTTGCATGCTTGAACTTGATAGATTCTAATTTAGATGTTGCTTTGCTTGATTAGGATCTTAGATCTACATTTTCAACTTTTATTTTAGAGTCATTCTTTCCTCCATTTTCCTTAAGACTTAGCTTGAGTTCAATTATATTTAACTCATGTTTTAAGATCTCATTTTCTCTCTTTAGATCTTCAATATCATCATCACTAGTTTACTCATTGGGTATTTTTTTCTTCAAGTCATCTATCTTGTCCTCTAGTTCACCAATGTAAGCTTTATGCATCTTTATATCTATATTTAGGCCATCTCTTTCATTAGTAAGGAGATCAATTTGTTCAAGATCTTCTTCAAGATTCTTCTTCAATTGTTCCATATCTATAGGGATCTTATTCAAGCTATTAAGCCTCTTCTCAATAACTAGGCTCTGATACCAATTGTTAGAAATAGATAATACTAAGAGGGGGTGTCAATCAGTATTTTCAATCTCTTTTCCCACAACTAGATATTATTAATTACTTTAATACCTGCATAAGGAAGTAAATGAATAATTTTGAACAATATAAACAACCATACATAAAGAGAGCTCATAACACCATATTTTGTTAACTGGGGAAACCCTGGCCAAGTGCAAACCCTAGTGGGGATAAAACCCACAAGATGATTCACTATATATATAAGAATCCAATTAAAGATATTGACCTTGTTAGGGGTCTATGAAGAATGTATAGTGTCTCGAGTCTCTATTAGTGATACAAGAGCATCCTGGGTTTCCTCACAATCCTACAATTTTTCTCATTCTTCTAGTTGATGCCGAGTTCCTTTGGCTACCAAGTTCTTTTTTTGTTGTGTCACTTTACTATCAAATTCAATTGGTTTTCAAGTTCCTTTGCTACCAATTTCCTTTGTTGCCGATCTCCTTTACAGTCGAGTTCCTTTACTACCAAGTTTCTTTGGTTGCTGAGTGAATTCCTTTAGATGCTGAGTGAATCCTTTGGTTGTCGAGTGCCTTTGTTTACTAAGTGATTTTCTTTGGTTGCCAAGCACTAGAGAATGCCAAGTTCATAGTGACTACCAAGTGGTTCCTTTGGATGATGAGTTTGTATAGGTGTTGAGTGCTAGTTTTTGTGAAGTCTTCTTTTGCTGAGTTATCCAGTGTGTGCTTAGTTGTCTGTGTTTTTGGTTCTTAGAGGGAGCTGACTTGTGTATTTAATTCTAATTCTAAATTTAATAAAAGGATCTTATTTAGGGATGAGTTTTGACCATTTTGAGGTTGGCTTTTCTTTTATGTAATGTTCTAGAAACTTTTGTAAGACATTTTGGCAAGTATTTAAGGAAGTCTTAGGCCAAGTTGTAGGCAGTCAGTTGGTAATAAGGAGCTAGAAGCTAGAGGTCAAATTGTGAATTTGAAGATTGTAATTTGTAATTGGCCGTAACCTAGAAGGTCTTACAATTGGTCATTTATGTTGAATATTTCATGAATCAATAAAGATATCCTATTCTCTCCCCTTGGTTGCTCTCCCTTTCATTTTCTCCCATTGTGTCAACTCTTGCAGGTTGGTTTGGATAGCTGGGTGAGCCTTAGGCCCTAGTTATTCTCATCCCTTGCCTGTATCAAGTGGCATCAGAGCTTGAGGTTTTTCCTTGTGAATATTGGATCTTGTAGAAACCTAAGTGAATTTGGGTTATAGGGTGGTAGATTTTTAGATTTGACCTGTAACTTGTAGAGGGTTACGATCATGCAGGAACCTAATTTGTAAAGATGGTTCATGGTAGAGGAAATAAGGTTGATAATGCCATATTAGATCAATTGAGACAAATTGCAGCTAGATTAGATGTCGTTGAGATAGCCCAAAGGAGAGGAGCACATCTTGATGATGTAAGTGATGATGAAGTAGTAGCAAAAAACCCTAATCTAGAACATGAAGAAGACCAAGATGAAGAAAGGATGTTGAGAGTATTGTCTAGAGCTAATTCAAAGCCTACTATGGAAGTTGTTCCTTATGATGGAAAATTGGATATCAATGTTGTGTTGGATTGGATCTCGAACATGGAGAAGTTCTTTGAGTATGAAAACACTCCTAATAATAGGAAGGTAAAGATTGTAGTTACAAGATTGAAAGGTCATGCATCACTATGGCGGGAACATTTGCAAATTGATAGACAAAGGAGAGGAAAGGAGAAGATTAGAACTTGGGTGAAGACAGTGAACAAGGTAAAGAAAAAATTCCTTCCTACTAATTAACAAGTTAGCTTGTTGAGAAGGATGGAAAACTTGAGACAAAAAGACATGAATATGAAAGAATATACCAAGGAATTTTATAGAGTGGACATCAAATTTGGACATGTGGATGATGATGTTGAGAAAATTGCAAGGTACATTAATGGATTGAGATATGGGATTCAAGATGAGATAAGTTTTATGAAATTGTAAAGTGTGGAGGATTCATATTAGTATTCCTTGAAAGATAAGGAGATCTTGACAACAAAGCATGAGAAAAGATAAAGAGGTAGAGGTGGTAGATTCTAGAGAGGCAGAGGTAGATCCTATGGACAAGGTAGCAGATCTAAAAAAATTATGCAAGATAAGGGAAAATCTGAATGGAAGAATGATGACAAAGGCAAAACTATGTGGAAAGGTGGTAGTTCATACTGAGTAGGTATAAATTCTTCCTAAGGAAAAGGTAATTCTTATTCTAGAGGTGGATTTCATGGTAATTGTTTCAAATGTGGTAAAGAGGGACATAGATGTTTTGAATGTAGATCTTCTGAAAGTGGACAGAATAATAGAAATTTTGTGCTTCAAGGAAACATTGAGAGCTCACCAAGTGAACCTAAGGCTATAGAAAATTTGATGGAAAGAAGAACCTTATGTAATAAGGGAAGTGATGAGGAACCTATTTTAAGGAGAAGTCTTTTCAAGACTAGATGTAAGAAGGCTAGAAAATGTTGCAAGGTGATCATTGATAGTGGAAGCTCTACAAATCTAGCATCACAATAGTTGGTTACAAAAGTGCAATTATAGAGGCTAAAACATCCTAAACCCTATCATGTTTCATGGATGAAAGATGAGCATAAGATATTGGTAAGTGAACAATGCATTATGAAATTCAAGATTGGACATTACTTTATGAAGTTTTGTGTGATATTATGCCTATAGATTGTTGTCATATTTTTTTGGGTAGACCTTGGCAATATGATAGATATGATATACATGATGGAAGATTGAATCAATATACTCTTTGGGTGAATGGGAAGAAGTAGATATTGTTGCCTTTGATTGAGAGTCTAGATGAGGTGAATTGTACTATTGTGAAAGTTTGCACGGTAATTGAAAAGGAAATGAAAAGGAACCAAGCTTTTTTTGCTATAATTCCTAGAGGACTGAGTTGTATGCCAACAAATAGTGTTAATCGAGTACCAGTCAGTAGTGATCGAGTGATAACAAAAACTAGTGGGAGCCAAGTACCAAAAGAAATTGTTGAATTACTAAATGATTATATATACATTGTTTCTGATGATATTCCTGATGGTTTATCTCCAATGAGAAGCATAATTCATTGTATGGATTTGATTCCTAGAGCTAGTTTTCCAAACAAAGCACCATATAGATTGACACCTACAGAGAATGAAGAACTTAATAGACAAGTACATGAGCTGTTGCAAATAGATTTGATCATAGAAATCTTGATTCTATGTGTTGTACCTACTATATTAGCACCTAACAAGAATGGAGAATGGAGAATGTGTACTAATTCTAGAGCTATTAACAAGATCACAATGAAATATAGGTTTCCTATGCCAGGGATGGATGACATAATGGACTGTTTGAGTGGAGCAAAGTATTTTACCAAGATTGATTTGAAGTATGGCTATCATCAGATCAAAATCAAAGAAGGTGATGAATGGAAGACTGCATTCAAAACAAAAGATGGTTTGTATGAATGGTTGGTAATGCCTTTTGGTTTGACTAATGCACCTAGTACTTTCATGAGGTTGATGAATGAAGTTCTAAAAAGATTCTTGGGTAGGTTTGTGATTGTTTATTTGGATGATATTTTGATATTCAGCAAGACTAACGAAGAACATTTTGAGCATATTAGACAAGCATTGTACAGGTTGAAAGAGGAAAAGTTGCTAATTAATCTGAAAAAGTATTCTTTTATGCAAAAGGAGATTGTGTGTTTGGGATTTGTGATTTTAGCTAATGGATTGAAGATGGATTTTGAGAAGGTTAAAGCAATTTTGGAGTGGCCTACACCTGAGAATGTGGGTGAGGTAAGATCATTTCATGGTTTGGCTAGTATTTATAGAAAGTTTATAAGGAATTTCAGTTTTCTTTGTAATGCTATGATTGAGACAATGAGGGAAGATAAAAAAGAATTCAAGTGGACACATGGAGCTAATAAGAGTTTTGAGACTTTGAAACAAAAGGTTGTTGAGTTACTTGTTTTGGCATTGCCTAATTTCAATAAGGTATTTCAAGTGGAATGTGATGCTAGTGGTAGTGCAATAGGAGCTGTATTGAGTCAAGAAGGAAAACCTATTGCTTTCTTTAGTAAAAAGTTCAATGATGCTAAAAGGAAGTATTCTATTTATGATCAAGAGTTTTATGCTATTGTTCAAGCCTTGAAGAAGTGAAGACATTGTTTGATTCCTAAGGAGTTTGTGTTGTATACTGATCATAAAGCTCTACAATACTTGGGAAGTCAACATAAATTGAATCAAAGACATATGAAGTGGGCTGAGTACTTGCAAAATTTTACATTTGTGATCAAGAATAAGAGTAGATTTACTAACAAAGTTGTGGATGCATGAAGTAGAAGACATTCTTTGTTGACTGAAATGAAGGTTGAAGTTCTTGGTTTTGATGAAATAAAAGAGTTATATGATGTAGATCCTAATTTTTCTGAGGCATGGAGAGAGTGTAGAGCACCAAATCTAATAGATCACATAGGTAAGTATGATGAGTATTTCATTCAAGAAGGTATGTTGTTCAAAGGTATTTAGTTGTGTATTCCTAGAAGTCCTATGAGGTTGAATCTAATTAAGGAAAATCATAGTGGTGGATTGGTTGGACATTTTAGAATTGATAAGACATTGAGTTTATTGAAAGAGAAGTATTATTGGCCACAAATGTATAAGGATGTTCAAAAATTTGTAAAGAGTTGTTGAGTTTGTCAAGTTGCAAAAGGAGTAAGTCAAAATATTGGTTTGTATACACCTATTACTATTCTTCAGAAACCTCCTAGATTTCCTAAGACAGTGAAGGGGTATGATTCTATATTTTTTGTGGTGGACAAATTTTCTAAGATGGCTCATTTGATACCACGTAAGAAGACATCAGATGTCGAGCATGTTGATGAACTTTTGTTTAAGTAGATTGTGAGATTGCATGGATTACCAAAGAGCATTATTTTTGACAGAGATAGTAAGTTTTTTGGTTATTTTTGGAAGACTTTGTGGAAGAAGATGGGTACTAAATTGAAGTTTAGTTCTACATTCCATCCATAGACAGATGGATGGACAAAGGTTTTGAATAGAAGCTTGAGTAATTTTTTGAGATGTTTAGCTGGAGACAAACTAAGTAATTGAGAAATGGTATTGGCACAAGCTAAGTTTGCATATAACAATCTTGTGAGTAGGAGTACAAGGAAGAAACCTTTTGAGATTTTTACTAGAAGGCATCCTAGAGATATATCAAATTTGAGAGATGTTGCTGGTGAAGAAAAGAAAAGTGTTGTGGCAGATGAATTTTCTAATTTTATGTAGTCTTTGCATAAGGAAGTAAAGTTGAGGTTGGAACAAAGTAATCAAAAATATAAAGAGAATGCTAATAAGTCTAGAAGACATCAAGATTTTGAAGTTGGTGATAAGATGATGGTTCATCTAAAGAAAGGAATATTTCCTATTGGAACATATAGTAAGATAAAGATGAAGAAATTTGGACCTTGTAAGATCTTGAAGAAGTTTGACAATGGTAATGCATATGAAGTTGAGTTACCTGATGACATG
Source organism: Cupressus sempervirens (assembly GCA_028749045.1). Classification (NCBI taxonomy): domain Eukaryota; kingdom Viridiplantae; phylum Streptophyta; class Pinopsida; order Cupressales; family Cupressaceae; genus Cupressus; species Cupressus sempervirens. The sequence goes on from CM053789.1 coordinate 204,511,059, forward strand.
GATATATCTCCTATACTCAATGTTTATGATTTATATAAGTATCATGAGTCAGATGATGAATTTTCTATACCAGTTCATGATCCTAAGAAGTAGATTGAAGAGGTTGAATAGGTATTAGGTCAAAGAATTGGTAAGAGTATAAGAGGAAAAGATTACTATGAGTATTTGGTGAAGTGGAAGAATAAACCTACTAAACATGCTACATGGATTTCCCAATCTGAGTTGGATTCAAATTAGGTTGTGAAACTTCCATGACTCAAGAGAATCATTTCTCAAACCCTATGTCATGTCCCCTTTTCAAATAATTAAAAAAGAAAATCTTTGCTAAGGCAGGCAGGCCCAAGAAAGTGAAGTTTCGGAAAAAGGGGGTTAATCTTTGGAAACCATTGGACTAATAAATAAAAATTATTATTAAAATAAGTTTCATTAACCTCTCTTGGACGTGAGTTATAGTTATGCCCTCTTTTAAGTGGTTTGTAGGCATTTTGGGCTCATTCCAGAACTTGATTTTTGCTCATTCTTTGTTATTCTTCAAAGGCTGCCAAACCTGTGGAGAAGGAGACCCAAGAACGGGAGTTTGCAGGTTTCCAGAGAGACCCAAGAACGAGAGTTTGCAGGTTTCTAGGAAGGCTAAGGATGGGAGTTTGAAGCCATTCCATGTGCATGCTCATACAGAGTTTGCCTTTGTGCTGAACAGTGCAGATTTGTGAGTTTTCGGGTGTGTTTTTGTATGAGTTTGGTGTTTACAGTTGAGTATTTCATATCAGTGTGGTTTGCTGCTGTATATCAGAATTTAAGCTGTTAAAATAGAGCTGAATATATATATTGGGATGTGATTAAACTTCTGAGGTAGATTATTAGTGTTTTTGTGGTGTTTCCGAGCATATTTTGTGCTATTTCGGGAGCCCGATGAGCATAGTTTTGGTCCTACATTTTCGAGCTGTTGTGTAAAGGCTATACGGATCTGGAAATGTCAATTTGTAGGATATTATGCTGCTGAAAGTTCTGTAAAAATTTCCATTTTCAGATTTATTAATAATTTGTGAAGTTGTGAAGCTTTTAGCACTATTTTCAGCATACCCGATTTGGGGTTTCTTGAGGAATTTGGTGGATCTTTGTGATATTAGTTGTTTGATTTTAAAGATCTTATTAGAGGCATGAAATATCATGAAAAATCAGAAAAGGGACATTTCAGTGGTATCAGAGCCATGATCTTGCCAGCCTGAGGGTTTGTAGAAGTTTGCAGGTCAGTTTTGACAACTACCCAGATCTTGCATTTTAGTTTTGAGAACTACTCAAATCTTGCATGTCATAATTTATGATTGCATGTTGCTTCTAATCAGCTGCATGTCAAAATTTATGGTTGCATGCTACTTCTAATCATTTTCATGTTAGTTATTGGTGAATTTGGTGGTTGTAGAAGTTTGCATTTCAGTTTTGACAAGTACCCAGATCTTGCATATCAGTTTTGACAACTACCCAGATCTTGCATGTCATAATTTGGTGGTTGCATGCTTCTAATCAGTTGCATGTCCAAATCTATGGTTTCATGCTACTTCTAATCATTTTCATGTTAGTTCTTGGTGAATTTGGTGGTTGTAGAAGTTTGCATGTCAGTTTTGACAACTACCCAGATCTTGCATGTCAGTTTTGACAACTACCCAGATCTTGCATGTCATAATTTGGTGGTTGCATGTTGCTTCTAATCAGTTGCATGTCCAAATCTATGGTTGCATGCTACTTCTAATCATTTGCATGTTAGTTCTTGGTGTTTGAAGAAGTTATATCCTATTGGGGTTACACTCTACTTTATCCAGAATGCACAGGTATAGTACAGAGTCTCAGAGGGAACAATCTTGGACAATTGATAGCCAGAGTCAAAATAATAGAAAGGATGGTTATTTAGACATTCGAGATAAACTTATGAAAATAAGCCATGACATGTCTAAACAGTTGGTTGAGCACCACCATATAAATGACATGTTATCTGACCCAGCTAAGGTGGATAAGTTGACTGGATATCTATTTGGCAGATTTTCTCACAAGACATATGACACAATTCCCAAGAACTTGCATGAGGAGTTTGAGAAACTAGCTGATAGCCAGGTAGAGGTCTCAGATTCTGCTCTGCCACAAGAGGTGTGGGAAAGGATATTACACAGATTGATAGTAACGGTCAACTTGATACTCAAATTGAGACAATTGTTTACAGGTTGTCAAAGGGTGATGCCACAGGTATTCAGGATGGTATAGTTACAACAGGCAGTGACTACAGTGTAGTGGGTTCAGATGATGATTATGAGGATGTTGTTGTGCAGGATGGTGAGATACCTGGTAGAGATGAGCAAACATTGAGCATTCATGACTTTGCTGAGAAAGAGTACCAGACACAGTTAGATGCTTCATCACATGAGGTTGAGGCTGGTAGTACTTCACATGATTTGTCCAGCCAGCTGAAGGTGAACAAAGATAGTAGTGTGACTTCATTATCTCATCATGACAGGTATGTGGAGTTAGTTGGTATTGGTCATATTACTCAGGTGAGGAGTTTGCTTGAGTTACCAGTTGATTCTAGTTTACGGATATGGACTCGAGATTGTTATATTGGCATTTGGGATTCAGTTGACTGGAGATCTTTAACACTTTTTGGTAGCAGTGTTTGTTTGGGTGCTATCATGGATTTGATTAGCAGATTACACGGTGTTGTCTTTTCTTGTGCCAGTATCTTGTCTGATGTTGGTATTAGTTTTTATACACCAATGTTGGGCTTTGTTCATATATCCAGTCGGCCATACTTGCTGGAATGTGTTGATGATATTTCATATTTGGCAGTGTGTATAGATGAGTCCCAGGATCATATTGGCATTGATGACATCCAGAAGGATGCAGTGGGTAGTTTTGAAGACTTAGTTTCCTTGGGTATAGAGGAGTTGGACAGCAATGCTAATGTTTTTGATACTCTGTATGTTGATATGAGCTTTAGATTTGATTCACAGGATATGGATGGTAATACTCTAGAGACTAGTAACTTTGAGGACACTCCTTCAGACAGTGCATCAGAGGAGGTTTGTAGGAGACAGTCAAACCAGTGCCATCATGTGTCTAATCAGTTGAGAGTTAGTGACCAAGACATTGCTATCACTTGCCAACATTTCGATGCTGCTCGTCAGTTGTTAGCAGTTTATGGATGGGGTTCTCCTACTAGTGATGAGCAGTGAGGAAGTTATCTTTCCTTGACAGAGATCCACTCTTTATGGGAGGCTATTCGGATTTTGAGACAGAATTATATGCAGTTGGTAGCTGACAGAGATTTTCTTATGGAGTGGGGCAGTACAGCATATGATGCATTGTTGGCCGAGGAAGATGAGGTGAGTGAGCTTACTGAGCAGCTTGAGGTGACTTCTGAGATTCTTGAGAGTACACAATTGGCTCTCAAGGAGTCACAGTTTCATTTGGCTAAGGTGACCATGGAGTTAGAGCGACTACAGTCGTTACCTGATTCTATACAGTCACAAGTTGTGGTTTTTGGTGATCCGAGGATGTCCATGGTCGAGATTGTTAGAGACAGTGGAGATGGGGATGCATCCATCCTTGATACTAACATTGGCATATCAGGTTCATTCCCACTAGAGTCAAGTTCAATTGAGTTGGGTGCTGTAGAAAATTTTTGTGATGTGCCTGACATGGTGGTGACCTCTAGTACTAATGGCACGAAGACTAGAGATGTTGTATCAAAGACCATGTGTGATGTTGGTGAGCTGATAGTTGGCATGGTTCCTACTAGTAATACTACTCCCTTCGCAATGTCTTCAGAGGTAGTAGTCAGTTCCAACTTGGTTAATGAACAATTGCAGTTAGTTACATCTGGATTGCAGTCTGAGCCACTGACTGAGATTGGTGCATTCTATCGGCATTACACTATGAGGTATGCTCATCTATCTACCTTTGATGACCATGTTGATGAGATGATTATACAGAGATGTACTTTGGTTCCTAGTGCTTATCATCAGTTATGGGATAGTTTGATGCCTCGGGATGAGAGTTGTGATGGGCATGACATGGTGATAGGTCCTGCAATTGACAGGTTGATAATACCTGACTTAGAGAAGGAGTTTTGGAGTGATGCTTTAGCAGGTGTTGTTATTGATTCTACTCCTTTGGCTATGACATCTCTTGACTTAGCTGGTGATCAGTCACAATGGGTTGTATCACTTCTTCATGGTGAGCTGTTGACTGAGGTTGGTTTTTTTTATCAACATTATATTGCAGGGTATGTAAATCAGTTAGCATTTGATCCTTGTGCTGAGGAGTTGATGGCAGACAAATTTGGTTTGGATTCCATTTCTTACTCTTTATCTTGTAATGTCTTTTCACCATCAGCAGTGTATGGGAGTTATGGTTATGAGATAGTGGCCGATGATTTGCAGAGTTGTGTTGACTACAGGAGTTGTACAGTGTGTGGATTCTCCATACTTGGTACAGTTTCATTCGAGAGGGTTCACCATTGTTGCAGAGTTGGATTGTACATTCCATATAGGCCAGTGGGATGCGTTGATGGTATTTACTGTGTTGGTAGTTTGATTTGTCCACTTTACTTGGGTTCTGATGTTCTAAGAGTTTGTGCCTCATGGGTTTTTGATTGTGGTAGTGGTGATTTTAGAGTTTGGTTGAGCTATAATTGTCAATTTGATTATGGATTCCTCTTGGTCATATTGCAGAGGATATTGCAGGAGCCTGTGTTAATTGGTAGTAGTATAGTTCATGACTACATTTGGGATCTAGGTGGATTGATTGGTTTATTGTTTAGCCATTGCTTGAGGAAAAGCAATGATTGGGAGGGGAGGACTTGTCATGTCCCCTTTTCAAATAATTAAAAAAGAAAATCTTTGCTAAGGCAGGCAGGCCCAAGAAAGTGAAGTTTCGGAAAAAGGGGGTTAATCTTTGGAAACCGTTGGACTAATAAATGAAAAATATTATTAAAATAAGTTTCATTAACCTCTCTTGGACGTGAGTTACATTTATGCCCTATTTTAAGGGTTTTGGAGGCATTTTGGGCTCATTCCAGAACTTGATTTTTGCTCATTCTTTGTTATTCTTCAAAGGCTGCCAAACCTGTGGAGAAGGAGACCCAAGAACGGGAGTTTGCAGGTTTCCAGGGAGACCCAAGAACGGGAGTTTGTAGGTTTCCAAGAAGGCTAAGGATGCGAGTTTGAAGCCATTCCATGTGCATGCTCATACAGAGTTTGCCTTTGTGCTGAACAGTGCAGATTTGTGAGTTTTTGGGTGTGTTTTTGTATGAGTTTGGTGTTTACAGTTGAGTATTTCATATCAGTGTGGGTTGCTACTATATATCAGAATTTAAGCTGTTAAAATAGAGCTGAATATATATATTGGGACATGATTAAACTTCTGAGATAGATTATTAGTTTTTTTGTGGTGTTTTCGGGCATATTTTGTGCTATTTCGAGAGCCCGATGAGCATAGTTTTGGTCCTACATTTTCGAGCTGTTGTGTAAAGGCTATACAGATCTGGAAATGTCAATTTGTAGGCTGTTATGCTGCTGAAAGTTCTGTAAAAATTTCCATTTTCAGATTTATTAATAATTTGTGAAGTTGTGAAGCTTTTAGCACTATTTTCAGCATACCCGATTTGGGGTTTCTTGAGGAATTTGGTGGATCTTTGTGATATTAGTTGTTTGATTTTAAAGATCTGATTAGAGGCATGAAATATCATGAAAAATCAGAAAAGGGACATTTCACCCTAGTTGTCTGATGTAGGAGCATCCTAGGTTTCCTTGCAATCCTGCATTTTTTCTCATTCTACTAAACATGCTACATGTATTTCCCAATCTGAGTTGGATTCAACTTAGGTTGTGACACTTCCATGACTCAAGAGAATCATTTCTCCAACCCTAGTTGTCTGATGTAGGAGCATCCTAGGTTTCCTTGCAATCCTGCATTTTCTCTCATTCTACCAGTTGTTTCCAAGTTCCTTTGCTACTGAGTCCCTTTACTATTGAGTTCCTTTGGTTGTTGAGTTCCTTTGCTACCGATTTCCTTTGCTATTGAGTTCCTTTAGTTGTCGAGTGAATTCCTTTAGATGTTGAGTGAATCCATTGGTTACTGAGTGCCTTTGGTTACCGAGTGATTTTTTTTGGTTGTTGAGCACTGGAGAATGCCAAGTTCATAGCTATTACCAAGTCGTTCCTTTGGATGCCAAGTTTGTATAGATGCCAAGTGCCAATTTTTGTGAAGTCTTCATTTGTTAAGTTATCTAGTGTGTGCTAAGTAGTTTATGGTTTTGGTACTTAGTCAGAGCCAACTTGTATATTTAATTCTGATTGTGAATTTAATAAAAGGATCTTATTTAGGGATGAATGTTGACCATTTTGAGGTCAACCTTTCTTTTATGTAATGTTTGAGAAACTTCTGTGAGCCATTTTGGCAACTATTTAAGGAAGTCTTAGGTCAAGTTTTAGGCAATCAGTTGGTAATAAGGAGCTAGAAGCTAGAGGTTAGATTGTGAATTTGAAGATTGTAATTTGTAATTGGCTATAACCCAAAAGGCCTTACAGCTAGGCATGTATGCTGAATATTTCATGAATTAATAAAGATATCTTGTTCTCTCCCCTTGGTTGCTATCCATTGTGCTTGCTTACATTGTGTTAACTCTTGCAAGTTCGTTTGGATAGCTAGGTGAGCCTTAGGCCCTAGTTATTATCATCCCTTGCCTGCGTTATTTAGGAGACTAGACCTTGTTAAAAGCCTCAACCTTATTAGGAGTTGGTGGATGATATACAAATGTGTGTAAGAAGAGCCCACTACCCTAACATGCAACTATGCAATAATTTCTTCAAAAGAATAGATATACATATAATACTAAATCACTTGTTGTACTTCACAATTCTTCTGATTGTCAGTTCTTCATACAAGGAGTGATTGCAAATATATCAATTTGCATCATATCTTGCATTATCATGTCACATAACATTACTTCACATCACATATCATAGCATCAAATATCATAACATCACATAGCATAACATCACATAGCATGCTAACTTTGCACTTAAAGTTCTTTACTTATATCAATCATATTAATAAATTCTTCCTTATTCGGCTCATATATCATCCTTAGAGTTAGCTCATCAAGATTTAGTAACCAAAACAATTCTATAAGTCATAAAACTCAATTTGTTTACATGCTCTATTTTGCACTATAAAGTAACTACATAGTTATTTCCTTCATAACTTGAACTTGGTTGCTCATACAGACATGTGCACTAGTATGCATCATTAGAGTGACATCATGCATATATGGTCAATTGTGCAATAGAATATTCCAAGGGAATATTTTTCTATCAATAAATCTCATCATGTTGCTATAACATTGTCCAATACTTAGATGATTTTCCTTAACAAATAATCACAATTAAACTACAAAACATATGTTTCCATAAATGACAACCACATATCTCACCTATTTTTACTGATTGGTCATATTGACAACAATTTCCTTAAACAAAAATTTTATGTATTTCAAATTTTTAAGAAATGGAAATGCTTGGTTGAAAATTAGACTAGTAAAAAGCTAAAATTTCTCATATCTGATAATGGTAGTGAGTATTATAGTTATGAATTTGAAGATTATTTCTACACTAATGTTATTCATAGGTAAAAAAACTTTTCCAAGGACTCCACAAGAACATGAAATAGCTAAACACATGAATAGGACAATAATGGAGCATGCAAGGAGCATGAGGTTATATGTTGGGTCGTGCTTAAATATATGGGTGAAGGTTGTCAATATTATTGTATATTTTATTAATTGAGGTCTCTCTACTCCTTTTGGTTGTGGTATTCTAGAGGAAGCCTAGACTGGTAAGAAGGTGAGTTATTATTTTCTCAAAATCTTTGGTTTTGAAGTAGTTACACATATATAAATTCTAAAAATAGAACAAAGATGCAAGCTAAGTCAAAGAAATGTATATTTTTTGGATATGGCATTAATGAATTGGCTTATAGGCTTTGGGATTTTGAAAATCGTAAAATTGTAAGAAGAAGAGATGTCATATTCAATGAGAAAGTGTTGTACAAAGATATGTTGCAGAAATGCGAAAAGAAAGAAAATGATTATGTAGTATTGGATGATACTCCAAGAGATGATATTCTGGTAGTCCATCATGATCCACAACAACAAATACCACACACCCCAGTGAATGTTAGATGATCAACAAACCAAAGTAGATATCTAGAAAGATTTTCTCCCTCTTTGTATTCTATTTTACTAATAGATACGGATGAACCTAAATGTTATGATGAAGCTACATTGGTGGATACTAAGATTCAGTGGGAGTCTTCAATAGAAGAAGAAATCAACTCCATGTTGAAAAATAAGACTTGGAATTTATGTAAGTTTCTTGTAGGTAAAAGGGCTTTACAAAATAAATGGGTTTATATATTGAAAGAAGAGGATATAGGTAAAAAAATATTTCAAACCAAGTTAGTTGTAAAAGAATTTGCACAAAAAAAGGAAATTGATTTTGATGATATATTCTCTCATGTTGTTAAAATGACTTCTATTCACACTATTTTAAGTATTGTGGATATTGAAGATTTTTATTTAGAGAAGATTGATATTAAAATAACCTTTCTTCTTGGTGATTTGGATGAAGAGAGATATATGGCACAACCACAAGAATTTGAGGTCAAAGACAAGGAGAAATTAGTGTACAAATTGTAGAAAAGTTTATATGGCTTGAAACAAGCACCTTGGCAATGGTATCTAAAATAGATAGTTTTATGCATGAGCATGGATACAATAGGTTTCATTAAGATAATTGTGTTTATTTTAAGAGACTAGATGATGAAAAATACATTATTTTATGTTTATATCTTGATAATATGCTTGTAGTTGGGTCTAACACGGATCACATTAAGGGATTAAAAAAACAATTGGCACATTTAATTTCTATGAAGGATTTGGGGGAAACAAAAAAAATTGTGGTATAAAGATTTGTAGTGATAGGAAAAATAGAAAATTGACATTATCTCAGGCTGATTATATTGAGAAGGTGTTGCAACATTTTCCTATGGAGAATGCTAAAGTTGTTAGCACACCTTTCCCTGGTCATTTGAAGTTGACTAAGGTGATATGTCCAAAGACATAAGAAGATGATGATAAGATGTCCAAGGTACCTTATGATTCAGTTGTTGGAATCTTGATGTATGATATGGTATGTATAAGGCCAAATATTGCACATGTAATGGGAGTTGTTATCAGGTATATGAGTCATCTAGGATTTAAGCATTGGAATATAGTCAAATAGATTCTTGGATATTTGAGAGGAACATTGAGTAAGTGTTTATACTTTGGGGGCTCTAGTATTGACTTATAGCACTATGTTAACTTTGATTTTGCAGGGGATATTGATATCAGCTCAAGTACTATAGGTTATGTATTTACTGTTGGTGGGTAGTGGTGAGATGGGTTTCTTGATTGCATAAGGTTATTACTTTATCCACTATAGAGGTAGCCAAGGAGATGATATGGCTTTAGTTCTTCCTACAAGAATTGGGACACCCTCAAAGGGATAATTATTAATTTATAGATATTTAGAGTTTCATTCATCTTTCAAAAAATCATGCTCTACATTTAAAGACAAAACACATTCAATTGTTGTACCACTTCATTTGGTTAGTTTTGGATGATGGAAAATTAAAGATGGACAAGTTACATATAGATGACAAGAAATAGATATTTTTACAAAGCTAGTGACAAGGGAGAAGCTAAAATCCTCTTCAACTTCGGTAGGTCTTCTAGACTAGACAAAATGAAAGAACAATAGAGTCCAGGTTGGTTTGATTGAGTGGGAGTCTCATGGAGAAGTGGCATTGCTATAGGATCAGTCTCCAAGTGGGAGATTGTTTTCTAGTGTGGAGCCTAATATGGTCCCAATTGGGAGACTGTTAGTTTGCGATGACTAAGCACATAAGTACTATACATACTCCATAATTCCTTAGAAAAATACTTATATAAAAAGAGCTTAGGGTTAGGGATTTCATAAGATGTGATGAAAAAATTAATTCTTGCAATGGTATTGAACTTTAAGGAATTATGGATTGTAATAAGGTTGTAATTAATTGAGGATAATAATAATATTGGACTCACTGTTTGGTGGATGTAGCCTAGGGATTGTGTGAACTACATTAAATATTGATGTCTTATGTTCTTTTTTGTGTGATTTCTTATTTTCTAATATTGGTTATATTTGCATGTAATTATTATTTCTATCTGTGGTTAATCCTAGTAGTTATTACTATAGTCTATACTCTCAACTAGGATCCATTGAAGGAAAGGAACAAACAAGACACCTTATGAACTTTCTTATGGTCATAAAACTAATTTGAGTTATTTGAAAGTATTCTAGAGTAGACGTTACATTTACAAAGATTCAAGAAGTGGTAAAATATCTTCTAAAGGTGATAATGGTATTTTCTTTGTTTAATCCTGTAAGAGGAAATCTTATAAATGTTTGAATGAAAATACTAACACAATGACTAAAAGGGCAAATGTGAGAATTGATGAGTTTGCAAAAAAGAATGTTGAGGATAGAGAAAAGGAACTTGATGATTATAGTAAGCATATCTATTTATATGATGATAAACCTAGTGTAGTATTAGAGGGACAACATGAAATACATGAACAAAAGTATTGTAGTGCCGACCCCTAGTTTTATTTTATGTTATATTTCTGAATTCTTTTAGGCCATCTTTCATGGTTATGTGATGTGATTTAGTGGTACTTGGTTACCTGATTTGGTTGTTACTATTTACATGTTTGGATTATATATTTGATAAGCTACATTGTAATTGTATAGTTGATCTTCATGGTTATTCTTTTAATGATGATGTTTTGCATACTTCAGATAGTGATTTTAGCTACTTTCATGATGATAATTATATGGATGATTTATATATGGTTTTATGGTTACTTACCCCATACTTGAATGTGTATGGTAAAGATATATCTTTTACTTTATGTTTGACATATTTGAAATGGTTAAGGGAGGGAGTCATAGTCACCTAATAGTCAGGATCTACACTATGTTCCACTCCACACCATTACCTACATATATGTTTCGCTTTTATGCAGATTGCATGTATCAAGCATCAACTTCCTTAAATTGCCATGATGAGTGCACCCTACCACAATATCTCAATGGTAAAAGAGGGGAGATAGTGCTCAAGTCCAAATCTTAAATCTAAGCCAATTGTCCTAAAATATAGGAAAAGTATCTGATTTATTTACCTTTCAAAATTTGTCAAAGTGATCTGAATTTGAGATTTCACTCTTTGAGTTTGATTTGTACTTTGTCTTTTAGTCATGTTTTATCTTTTTGATTTTGTGAGTATGTTGTAATTTTCAAGTATAATTAAATCAACCAAATATATTATTAAATGATTTAATTAAATGCAAATTTTATAAAGAAAAAACACTTTTATTATATTTAATTAGTTGAGAAATTAATTAAATGGAAGAAATAAATTTAAAGATTTAATTAAAAGACTATATTTGGTGCAATTATATTTATTTAATTTAATACTAATAAATTTTGAAGTTGTATTTAAATAATGGACTTTAAATAATATTATTTGTTAAATTAATAAAAATAATTTCTAAAAATGTCTTTCTTGTTAAACATGAAGTGGGAATAATTTAAATAAAGTTGATTCTAAATAAAGGCAAAAAGCATGCATAAGGGAATTAAATTAATTAAAATAATAAAATTTTATTTTAATAAGTGGCATTTTCTTGTTTGAAAACTAGAAGCTCTACGAGGAGTTAACATATTTAGTAAGAGGTTCAAGCTCATTTGTTCATACATGGGTTTTGGAGGAGCAATTTTAAAAGATTGAAAGACAAGATATCTATGAAGGATCAAGGAGATGAGAATTTTTGCAATCATTGCACTTTTGTTGGATTGTAGCATCAGATTGAGGTAGGAATTCTGTAGAATTCATTGTAGTAAATCTCTTGATAAACTCTATTTATTTGCACCTATTATATCAATTTTTGTGTATGAAAAATAATGTTGACTTGAAACCTTTACTAGTAAATTGATTGTTCTTCATTACTTATACATTTGTGAAAATAAAATTAACATCCTCATTAAAAACCTTGAATTTAAGAAGAAATTCATGGGCAAGGTTTGAAAACCCAGAAAAGATTATTACTTTATAAAATTCGTATGGTTATAAATAATTTCCCTATTAGATCTAAGGTGGAAAAAGATTTTATATATAAATATATTACCATAGTAATAAAAATTACTATGGTAATATTATTCTGTTCAATATTCTAATTTGGGAGGTTTTCTTTCTTTTATTAAAATGATTTAAAAATAAATAAATATAAAAATATATATTTATGGTGGGCTAAGGCAACTACCAGCCCACCCCACCCCTCGTTTCTTTCGCTCTTGGCTCGTAGGTTGAGGCTATGCAAGAGAAGCACTCTAGTTGCCTAGGGCAGCTTAGTAGCTACATTGGGCAAGTCATTGGTTGTTATCCCCTTGGAGGATTGTAATTAATGTTTTTTTCTAAATTTTTTTCTTTATTTAAATTATAGAATGTTTTTTTTTAATATATATGTTTTAAAAAGAGTTAAATTTAATTTTAATTCAATTTAGTTTTAGTTAATTAATTTTTATTATTATTTAAATTAACTAATTAATTTTTCAATTATAATGTTAATTATGTTGAGTTTAGTTTTCTTAATGAAATTGAATTTAATATATGGTTTTTAGATGACTTTTATTTAGTCTTATTAAATAGTCAAATTTATAATATTATTAAATACAAATTATTTTGCAATGAATAAATAAAGTAGCTATTCATTTGAATTTTATTATTGTGCTCTAATAAATACTTAGTCATAAGGAAAACATGGATGTTTAACTACGAAATAGAAACTTGTCTTTATGATCATTTTGATCTTGAAACCTTTATCAACTGGGAAAACTTCAAAAACAAAAACTAATAACTTTACTACAAATTTGATTCTTATGGAATTATAACAAAAACTAAAATGGTTGATTAACGACACTTGTTTTATATATTTATTGAGGTTTTGTGTGTTATCTTGCGATGGGTTTTTTGGGAAACCTAGTATATTGACTAGTTATACATGTCTGCCAAAGGCTTGGGAAGTGACTATTTTATGATGTTGTTATGTAATGTTATTTAGTCACAATTACTTCATTCCTAACCATTGTGATGCATTCACACATTTATGTGCCGAGAACCAATTATGTTATGTAAGCTCATGTTCTTTTGATTTTCATGATATAACCTTTGAGGGTTGATCAGTTATCTATTGTTCTTTGTAGTTGATTGTATAGGACTGATGTGGTTCTTGAGATATTCTTTTATGAGCTTAGGTTAGGTTAACTGTGTGTATTCTAGGAATTGGCTTGCAATGGAGGTCTAATCCCTTAAGAGGTTGCCTAGGTATCCCATGGGAAGTTGTATTAATAAGTGATAAAAGTTCATTAATGGGGTTAAAATAAATCATTAACAGTCAGAATGTTACCTTGCACATACCTCAAGTGCTATTACAAGCTAGGATGGTAGTAGAGAGGATGCTTGGTTGGCACCTTACCTAGTAAGTGTGCCTTGTCTATAAGAATGGATACTAATGCCACATAGAGTCACTAGGAGGATGGGGTCTAAATAGACTGCTAGAATAACCTTAGAGTTGACTCATCCGATGAAACTTGCCCACATGCACATTAGGTTTCATACATATATTTTTTTGAAATTATTTGAAATAAATGAGGGGTAGGGGGGGGATGAATCAGTTATCCAAGGTCTAGATATACAAATAAAACTTTTCACAACTTAGTGAACTCATATCCATAAAATATATTCATGCATACATCTATTAGATCATATAATCACTTAAACTTATAGATTATTGTCCTAGGTAAAAATAACTTTATATAAATGTAAACATGTAACATAATAGATTCAATAAAACATTTGACACTAGGATTTTACGTGGAAACCCAATTTGGGAAAAACCACTAGTAACATGCTACTCATTCTCACTCTTTTGAAGTGATGTCTTGTAAAAGGCCAACCCTATTAAAGGTTACAATACAAACTGTTAAATTTGACCTAATTAAAAGATTTTAATCACCCTATTAGAAGTGAGTCTTGTTAGAGAACTTTAGATCATTCATTTGAAATGTCACTTTGTTAAAGGATTTAAAATGACTATTAGGTCAACCTTTATCCAAAGGATTTACCCTAGACTAGTACAATGATTAGAATGTAACAGTAAAGGTTGATATGAAAAAAAATTACAACTCATTTGCAAATTATAGACCTCTATTTCAGTCCTCCATTCTACTTGGCTTTCACACACTTAAGCTTTGATAGCTTGTTCACCCTTCAAGCATTCATACTCTTAAGCCTTCTTACTTTTTTTTCTAATAATAGTCTCTTATGTTTGGTTGGTAAATGAACCAATACCTTATACCTCTTGTCTAACTTAGGTTCTTGAACATTGACCAACCTTTATTTTGACCAACCATCTCTATTAGTAGAAAATTAAGATCTTAAGTCATTCAACCTCTATCATCCATTTTAGGCTTAGGTAGGATTAGGTAGGATTCAATGAATCTACCAATATTTTCATTTGAGTCCCTTCAAAAAAATTCTTCATCAATCTTATTTGAATTCACCTCAAAATGGTTTACCATGAATTTTGTTCCACCAACTCATCATAGTTATGTTCCACATGCTTCAAAAAATTCAAGAAAGAAAAATGATTGGCTCAAATTTGTCAAATCTATGATTTAACATAAATACTAGCACTCGACATCAATATGTTGTCACTCAGCTTCCAAACTGCTCTTCCACTCATCTTTAACTACATCACTTGGAAAACACTAAAGTTTATTGGTGCTCAACATTAACTAAACTTTACTTGATTTACACTATATCACTCAACATACACTAAACTATCACTTTTCTCAACTCCAATTGATTGTGTACTTGACTTGCACTAACTTTTCTCAACACCTACTATCCACTCGGTTAAGCTTGAAAGACTCAATTCTTCTTACATGTTCTTCTAGACTTTGTTAGTTTATCCAACCTTTGCAGGCTTAAGTAGATAATTAATACACTATAACGTTACTATCTTAACTAATCTTTGTATTCTATTTTTCTTACCATAACTCAACCTTTCCTCGAGGTTCTTTTGGTATCTCATTTGATCAAAACGTCTTCATCAATCAAACAAATGATAGTACTCAAATCAACTAGGCAATTGTCTTACATATAAGTAGCAAGTTTGACATCAATGATAAAACAATGATTGAAACACATTATCATACTTATGTCAATCTATTTTTAACAATCTCCCTCTTTGGCATTGATGGAAAACCATACCAACAACAATACCCAAAAAAAAAACCTTGTATTAAAATCTCCCACTCTATCAATAGCTTTCATCTTCTGTATAGACTAGAAAAATTTGTTATGATCAATACATAATAAACTCATCCTTATGACTCCCTCATGATCACTCCCTCTTTCTAATATTTAGGTATCTCTATACTATTCTATTCTTATATCTCCCTTGTTCTCACTATGTTTGGTATTCTATATTTCTCCCTTTCTCTATTTCTCTATCTCTCCCCTTTATCATTATTTCTCCCTCTTTGACACGAATTGCAAAGACTTTTCATCTCAACATGTAGGTATGAACATTTTTAGTTTCTCCCTCTATCACCTTACTTATGACTGATCAAATTTTCTAGCTCTATGATTACTTTAGGAAGATACTAAAGTAAGATCCACTACATCAATGTGTAACATATGTCAATCATCTTAGATGATGTAGGGCACTACTTATGCTTTTCAAATAGCCTTGGATATGGGTATCACCCCTAGTTTACCTCTTAGATATTCATGAGCATCCTTAGGTAATGTTTTTGTGAAGATATCAACTATTTTCTCTTTTTTAGTCACATATTCCATCTTCGTCTCTTTTTCTTGAACTAACTCTCTCAAGTAATGATATCTGATTGTGATGTGCTTAGTCATTGTATGCATCATAGGGTTCTTTGATATATTTCTAACACTTGTATTATAAAAATAAAGTATCATAGGTTTAATGATTTCTTCCTCCATACCTTTGAGTAGTTGTTTGATCCACACAATGTTTGTACAATTTACTATAGCAGCAACATATTTAGCTTCAACAATAGATTGAGATGTGTAATTTTTTTTCTTTATAGTCCATGCAACCAACCTTTTTCCTAAGAAAAATGCTCCTCTACTAGTGTTCTCTTTTTCATCAATATTTCTATCCTAATAAGTATCAGTGTAGATTCTCAACTCAAACTTCTCATTTTCCTTGTACTATAGACCATAGTCTTATATTCCTTTTAGATATCTCGTTATTCTCTTAACCATGAAATGATTCTCCCTAGGCTTATTAGAGAATCTTCAAACTATCCCAAGATAATGCAATATCAAGTCTATTATGCACTACATATTGCAATTTGTCAATCATAGACTTGTATAATGTTTGATTCACCTCAACTGAATCATCATTCTTTGACAATGTATGTCTTGTCACCATAGGTGTGGTTAGTGGATTCAAATCTTCCAATCCAACAATTTTCAATATCTCCTTTAAATACTTAGGCAGAGTGATGTATATATCATATTTCATCTGATGTACTTGCAAACCCACAAAGAACTTGATCTCTTCAAACATAGACATCACAAATTATTTCTTCATTTCATTTGCAAAGGCTTTACATAAAGTATCTTGACCTCCAAATATGATATCATCAACAAAAATTTTAGATAGTAAAATACTTTCGTCATTTTTTGTCTTTAAGTACAAATTGTTGTTATCATTAGTCCTATCAAATTCAATCTTCAGAAGATAATTGTGTAGACTTTCATACCATGCTCTTTGTTCTTTCTTTAAACCATATAAAGCTTTATGTAGTCTACATAAAATGTTTTTATTGTTAGCACCAAACAATCCTTCTAGTTTTTCTATATAGACTTCTTCTTCCAATCTGCCATTCATAAATGTAGAATTAACATTCAACTGATGAACTTTGAAACCTTTGTATGTAGAATAAGCAAGCAAAATTATTACTCCTTCCAATCTTGCAATAGGGATGAATGTTTCTCCATAGTCTATCACTTCTTCTTGTGAATATCCTTTACAAACTAATCTTTCCTTGTTCCTTGTAACTTCAACATTTTCATCTAGCTTATTTCTGTACACCCACTTGGTTCTAATCACATTTTTATCTTCTAGTCTAGGAACTAGAGTTCATGTCTTATTCTTCTCAATCTATTCAATCTCTTCTTTCATGGCTTTACTCTAGTCCACATCTTCTAAGGAATCATTCACTATTTTAGGTTTATGCATGCTAAGAACACATGTATCACTTCTTAGCTTGTTTCTTGTCTTTTATCTTACATATTTATCTTAAATTATTTGTACATGATGTAGGGTACTCCCCTTAATACCATAAACTTATAATAGAAATAAAAAAACAACAAATGCGAGAACAAAATATGGACTTCTTATTATCACCGTAAATGCAAAAATATATAATTCTCAAATACAATATGCTAACCCAAATGGGCACCTTCATTACAGTAATCTACAAGATAGTGATGTGAACTATCACCTAGAGCTGCCCTAGACAATATTTGGGCCTTTCTTATATAGGTAGTTTTATGCCCCCTGAGAAGGTTCTAGATGCCCAAACTTAATACCTAGGGCCAACAGACCCTAACAAAACATATAGAGTCAGCTAAATACATTTTTGACAATTATTTTGGAAATTTTGAATAGCCCAATTAAAAGGCCATAATTCACGAACCGTTTCTCTAATTGGCTATTATAACCACTTTTCAAAAACACCAGCTCCTAATCTATAGGCATGAAATCATGCTAGTGCTCATCTATCGCATTTTTAGACCTCATCTGGGCATTGTAAGGCCTCCAACGGTGATCTTGAAGATTTTTCTACAAAATTTTCCTCTAAAAATCTGCAATAAATTCTCTGATACTTAAGCTAGAGTAATGAGATTTTTATGGTAAGCTTATATCTCTAAATTGAACCTTCCTATAGAAAATGAGAACATTTTGAGCTTGTATGAAAAACTTACTGAAAATAGCAAGCTTCCAGAAATAGAAACCTCCCTATCTACTAGTCCTTATTAAAATAGAAAGATCTAGAAATAATTAAAAAATTGGGTGATGCAAGATTGCTCATACACCCAAGAAGCTCTTGCATCAGACACCCAGTGTAATTTGAGAAGTGACCCTGTCACATCTCAGGTGTTCAGAGGAAAAAAAAGATGGTTTACCTCCTCCTTTGCTAGCCATGATGAATCCTCAACTAGTCTCCCTTTCCATTTGACCAAATATTCCTCATAAGTTCTGTTTCTAGTACTTTTTCCAACACAACTGTCTAGTATCTCCTCAATCTCCTTTGTAGCTAAACTCACTACTAGAATATTCTACTATGCTTCTACAACTCCATCTCCATCACCTCCTTCATAATACTTTGTCAAATTTGAAATATTAAATACTGGTGAAATATTCAATTCAGCAGGCAACTCCACTTCATAAACATTTCGAAAATCATGCCTTTTTAGTATCTTGCACAAGCCAAACTTCTTCATCTTCAGCTTACTATATGTACCCACTAGAAAATGCTCCTTTCTCAAATGAAATATGACACCATCTCCAATCTAAATTTTTTTATACCTTCTTTTCACATCTAACTTAGCCTTATACTATGTATTCATCTTTATGATGTGCTTCCTCACCTCCTCATGAATGTTCTTCAAATGTTCAGCAAAATCTTCTACTTCAACACTACTTATCTCTCATTTATCCAACTATCTCAATTTGGAAGCATTTCTAGGACTACTCCCATATACAATTTGGAATGGTGATTTACTAATGATCCTATTGATAGAATTATTACATGCAAATTCAACCTATGGTAAAATCATATCCCATCCTTTTGGGTTATCTCCAATCAAGCATCTCAGTAAATTTCCTAAACTGTGATTCACAGCTTCTATCTATCCATCAGTATGTGGATGATGTGATGAATTGAACTTAAAATCTATCTTTAACTTCTTCCATAATGTACACTAGAAATAACCAACAAATTTGGTATCTTGATTTGAAACTATACTCTTTGGTAGACCCTATAGTCTCACCACTTCTCTGAAAAATAACTCTGCTGCATGAATAAAATCACTAGTCTTCTTTCAAGAAATAAAATGTGTCATCTTTGAAAACTTGTCAACCACTAGAAAGATAGAATCATGCCTGCATTATGTCCTTAGTAAGAAAAAAACCATGCTGACATCCTCCCATGGCTTCTTTGGTATAGGTAATGGTTTATACAACTCTATATTCTTCTTCACTCCTTTCGCTATTTGACATACTCTGCAACTTTTTACAAAATTCATCACATCTTGTTGTAACTATGGCCAATGTTAATTTTTAGTAACAAAAGATATGGTTTTATCTCTACCAAAATGTCTAGCCAATCCTCCACTATGCTTCTCCTTGATGAGGTTCTCTCTCATTGAACTTTTGGGAAAGCACAATTGGCTTCCTTTGAACAACATACTATCCTAGATCATGAAATCGAACTGCCTTGTCTTGTCAAGTGTAACAAGTTCTATACAAGCCTTCCATGCTTTACTAAAATTAGGATTATCTAGATATAATTTATTGAGTTCCTTGAACCCAACCACATCTATCTACATTTCTATCAGCAAAAGTTGTCTTCTACTGAGAGCATTTGCAACTTTGCTAGACTTCCCACTTCTCTGTTTCAAAACAAATGTATAATTTTGCAAAACCTCAACCCACTTTAAATGCGTTTGGTTCATTTTCTTTGACCATTCAAATATTGCAAATCTTGATGATCAGTATACAAAAAAAACTCCTTAGGGAGAAGATAGTGTCTCCACTTCTTTAATGATTGAACTATAGCATAAAATTCTTGATCATAAACAAAATATTTTCTTTTTACATCATTCAACTTCTCACTAGAATAAGCAATAGGTCTACCTTCTTGGCTCAAAATAGCTCCTATTGTAGTACCACTAGCATCATAGTCTACTTGAAACACCTTGTTAACATTAGGAAGTGCTAAAATAGGCTGCTCAATAACTTTGTATTTCAACAGATTAAAACTCTTATTTCCTCCTATAGTCCACTTAAACTCTTTCCTATCTCCTCTCATTTTTTTAGTCAAAGGTCCACAAATATTGCTAAAACTTCTTATGAACTTTCTGTAAAATGTAGCCTGTCCATGAAAAGATTTTAACTTTGTCGCACTCCTTGTAGTAGGCCATTCAAGGAGAGCCTTCACTTTTTTAAGGTCCATTTTTCAGACTTTCTCTTGAGACTACAGATCCCAAGTACACCAACTCTTTCTTTAGAAAACTGCACTTCTTCAAGTTTATCAACAACTTTTCTTCCCTCAACTTTTCAAATACCTTTCAAATATGAATCAAATGCTCCTCCAATGTCTTACTAAATATCAATATATCATCTAAGTAAACAATGAAAAACTTACCTATAAACTCCTTCAGTACCTCAGTCATGAGCCTCATGAAAGTACTTTGTGCATTGGTTAGCCCAAAAGGCATGACTGACCACTCATACAGTTTGTCCTTTGTCTTGAAAGTAGTTTTCCACTCATCACCTTTTCTAATATGAATATAATGGTACCCACTCTTCAAATATATCTTTGTGAAATAGATCCACTCAAACAGTCCATAATATCATCCATCCTTAGCAATGGAAATCTATACTTTATTGTGATCTTGTTGATAGCATGAGAATCTGTGCACATCCTCCATTCTCTATTCTTGTTTAGTGCTAATACTAATGGTACAACACATGGACTTAGGCTCTTTGAATCAACCCCTTATACAATAACTCATGCACTTGCCTGTTCAACTCTTCACTTTTTGCTGGTGTCATTCTATGCATGCCTTGTTTGGAAAACTGGCTCCTAAAACCAAATCCATTTTGTGACTAATCTTCCTCATTAGGCACAATCCATTAGGCACATTATCCAATACAATATCATAAAACTCTTCTAATATATTTACAACTTCTGTAGGTACTTCCTCTACTTCTTCTTTACTATCTTTAAGAATTATAGCAAAACACATATGCTCATGTTTCATACCTTTAAGGAAGTCTTTTTCATCAAAAAAACATATTCTAGAAACACTACATACCTTTTCTTCTTTATCCTTCAATGACTTCAACTTATGTTTCACTCCATCCTTAGTTAGAGTGTAGGTATTTTCTTATCCATCATGTACAACATGCCTGTCAAACTGCCATGGCCCACCCAAAAACACATGACATATGTCCATAGGTATGATATCGCATAGTACTTCATCTTGGTAGCTTCCAATCTTGAACTTCACTGAGCACTGCTCATTGACCATGACCTTGTCATCATCTTGCACCCAATCAATATGGTATGGGCATGGGTGTTTGTTTCTTAAGCTACAACTTAGTGACCATCATTTCTAACACTAGATTGTTAGTACAATTCACCATCAATGATCACATCACAACACTTATCTTCACATCTACACCTTGTGTGAAACAAATGCTTTCTTTGATTAGGTTCATTCTCACCACTTAGTAGTGTTGGTAAATAGATTGTTTTTCTTTTGATTCTCCTTTTAATTTGCCTAATTGGTCATGAAGAGCAACTTTACACAATAGTTGGGAAACTATTTCTGATAATAACTAGTTTCCCTCTGAATTAAGTTATAGCTCCCTATATGAATAATGTTCAAGGAATTATGTTCCTCTCCTAAACTAACATGGGGTATGGTCTTAACTCGAGAGTAGAAGAGGCAAACCGAATTAAACCTAAATAGGACTTAATCTAGGAAAGTAAAACTTTCTAATCTATAAACCAAGAAATAGAGCTCACAATTCTTATGAATCCATATACTTAGCATTTAATTAACCTACAACAAATGCTAAAATAAAAATAAATGAGATGGTTAAAGACTTGAAATGAATCTTTCTCTGAATACCCCAAAGCACTTCTTACTATGGTTAATTCATATCCTCATGACAAAAGAATAAAACATATTTTCTCTCCTTCTGTAATTCGGAAAAAGAAAGACACACGGAAGCAATGACTAATTAAATGGAATCAAAAACCATTGACATAAAATCCTCTTTATTGGCTCTACAATATCAAGTCTTGTTTTTCCCCTCTTGCTCCAGCTCTCCGACTATATGCAAAAAAAGGCCGACCCCCTACATGCAATGAAAATGAAATATTTAAACTAAAATTCCCTCTCCTCTACCCCAGCTCTTTGACTGTATGTAAGAAAAGAAGACACTTCACAATGGAAAAGAATTTACAATAAATAAATCTTCCTCCCTGACTGTTCGATTCACCTTCTGCCTTTTTGGAATCAATCTTATCATCAAATATTTACCTTATTTTTATTCCTATTGATTCATATTCCTATCTCCAATGAATGTGGATGATATTCTTCATGATACAAATGGGACCTGAAGGAACCCCACTCTTCAATGCACTGCCTCTTGGAGTAGCAGATGGAGGGACCCTCAGGATCTCTGGTGGCAGAGGACTATGAGGCCTCCAAACAATATTATTCTTTAGAGAGAACCTAAACCTCTTTGCTATTTTTTGTACTCTTCTACCAGCAGATGTGGCCTCATAGAAAAGGTCAAAACAAATAATATCTTTGTCAGTTTCATGATAACTTCCAGGGCTTAAAACTCCATTAAGTCCAATTTTTGAGTTTACTTCCCTTATCTTCTTCTTCGATCCAATGTTCAAAGGAGAAATAGGGGTTGGGAGAGATGGCACTGGTGAATTAAACTTGTCCAAGTCATCATCAACATCCTCTTACTACTACTCAAAAGTTGAAAGTTCTAAAGCATCCAACATTAATGTATCACCAGCATCCCTATACACAAGTTCTAGATTATTTTCTTTATTAACATCACTGATGACATCCTGGTAACCACATGCATTGCTGAGGTTTAACTCAACAGTTGAACCCTATACCTCATCTATTTGTGAATCTAATTCCTTCTTTGGATGTCTAAAATGATTGTTTCCATAATCTACATTGAGCTTGCACACCAGTTTTCTTTCAACAATGCTTTCAGCCAGCTCTGAATTATGTGGATTCATCTCACAATTCAAATTATGCTTAGTGACATTGACATGATCAGCATGTAGTCTATGCATATAATGATATTTCACCTCTAATAATTTTCATGTGGAAGCATTGTGAAATGTCTTCAGCATCATAGCCTCGTATAATGAAACCACTACTCCAGATGTAGCTAATTATTCATAAATCTTGATGAATTCCCTTCCTAACTTGTCCAAAAATGGTGCATTATCTTGCAGGCTAGAAGGAAGAGCAACTGACTACAAGAAGCTATTAGTTATTTTAATGTGTCTAAGGTTCTCTTTTATATCAAAATTTTTCCCTTCTTGGTTTACCTTTAAGAGGTTTTCTCCATTTTCCAGAAGGTAGATAAATGCATTAACTCTCTTAAATTGGAGCTTAATCTCAATCAGATGCCGACAAGAATAAAGAGGCATAGGAAGAAACCAATGGAGAGCACTAAAGCACCTATCTACAAAATTTAAATCCATTCCTTGAGGTTTTCCCATAGCCAACAAAGTTCTCTGCACAATGGCACCCATGTATTTATTTACAAGATCACGATCCCAACAATTTTGTTAACCAAAAACTGCATATGACAAAGAATCCCACCAAGCACATGATTCAAGATTGAAATAGTCAATAAAACCCCATTCTTTTTTAATTTCCATTAAAAAGACCTAAAAATACTATTGAGTTAAATTTGTGTCAAGAGCTTTAGTAATGGCTAACAATTTTTCAAACAATTTACAACAAGTCAGGTGTTTGGTGGTCTTAAATAAGAGGCTTTTCCAAACTTGCTTTAGTTCTTCTTCACTAACTTTACTTTTAGTCATCAACCATAACTTCAACACTTCAACCCCTTCATTTTGATTTATTTTATGCTTCTTCACCAAATTCATGTTGCCCCATGACAAAATTTCATTCTCTGTATCCACAGACATATTAAGCTTGAACCCTCATCAAAATAGATGTCCAAGAAAGAGCCATTGCCATGGATCTCATTCTGCTCAGGGCCTCTAAGTAGAAAAACTCCATCAACCTAGCCAATGCAAACACATCATCTATTCCAAGCACAAAGTATTGCATGCCAATCCACAGAAAACTAACTAGCAGAACCTTGGAAGAATTGATCAAACCATATTGTCTTGCAACATATTTTTTATCTCCATTAGTGTGACATCCACCATTGATACGATGGACAACACCAATCCCATGCCAACTCTCTGCAAATGTGAAATGCCCATTTTTTTGCCAGTTAAATGGTGGAGCAGAGGCATGAAGGCTTGATCGTAGATGGGAATGAGAATTATCATGCTTATTACTAGAATTACAAGCAAAGAAGCCGATGGTATTGTGAAGCCTTTAATGGTGGTATTCATGGTCTGATCTCAGAACATGTGAATGTGTTGGTTGATTTACATCAGAATCATGTTGAAATTTTGCTAAATAGTTCATAGACATTCCTTTCTCAAGACTCATTTATTTTCAAATTAGCTTTTCTCTTGCGTGCATCGGTTGGTATACTATTTCTATGACATGTCCAAGCTCTCGTTCCATCTATTGGGATAGTCTCTATGGATAGCTTCAGCTGTCTGGAGAAGATGTTCAATTTGGGGCTCATCAAGGTCAAGATTAGACTCATCTACAAACTCATTCAAGAGTTCACAGCATTCCTAGATGCTCATCATAGCTTTGTCAAGCTTACTATATTCTTCACGCTTGCATAATACTTGCAACCACAAGCACCAAAGATGATGACCAATCATGATAAGACACGTGCAAGCTAACTACCTAATATGACCATCATAATCAGTTGATTTGTGCTTCCTGCATAATCCAACATAATCATAAGTTTGGTTATTGTGTTGAGTGTTGTAAAACTCAACCACCTAATGCACATCTTCCTTTTGCATGATGATTGGTGTCATTATCAATTAAATCTGAATGACAACTATTTGCACCTTGTAGTCACTTCATGTTCCTATTTGTCTTAAGTAGTTGCAATCAAATAACATCCATGTATTGTATATAAATTCAAGATTCTGAGTCATGAGGGAAAAGCCATGAGTTGCACAATTACTTCCCATTGGGATCTCATTATTTCCTTCACTCCCTACTTGGTGCAACATAAAGAGTATCCTAAAATAGATGGTGGATTTATGTACATCTTTCTACATTCGGGCTTCTTTATAAACTTCTTATACAACTTGTGTCTTCATATTAATTTTTCCAACGTCACCATATCTCCATGAAACTATTGTTATGAGCAACATATAATGGAGTTATCCCTCGTGAGAGGTTGCAACATTAAAAATTTTTTGCATCATTCTGATATATTAAAGTTATCCATTTAGCATGCAATCTACATAGATTTCCATCAAAACATTCCATTGGAGGCCCATAACATGCCACAATATCTACTATAGTAATAGAAGAAACCTGTGGGATAATCAATAATGAAGTCATGACTTCAAATCACATCACCCTTGCATACTAGGAGAGTATCCTTGAGTTGTCCTTTCTCATTGTTAACACTTGGACATATAATGTGACTGTCAAGCTGCTAGCATCATTCTTTAGAATGGTTTCTCCTCACAAGAGATATCACTTTCATTCTTTAAGCATTGGGGTTTATGTACTTTGGACTAGGAGCCCTGTCATTGAACTTTGAACCATAGCCTTTTGAACCAAGCCTAGACTTGGGAACTTGGAACATCAACTTGAACTTGAACTTTGGATCTGAACTCTAACATTTGAACCTCTGAATCTGAGGCATAAAATTTTTTACATCTGCGTCTTAAGATTATGATCTTCATCTTTTACAACATCATGTTTAAATAAATTTTAGGCAACTTATGGCAAAACCGACCAGGACAACCAAATATCAAAGTTTTGAAATAGGGGTACTAAAAGTATGCCTACAAGTAGGACTCTTCTATTGACTAGGACTTCTCTTCTTTCAACATCTTTAGAATGTGAGGATCTAGCATCTTCATCAACAAGAGTAACTCTAGCTAGGCCCTTACTTCTTTGATCTATCCTTCCTTGGCACTGGGTATATTCAAATACTCTATGCCCTTCTTCTCCACAATGAAAACATTTTCCACAGAAGCCTCCTCTTCCAAATCCTTGTCCTCTACTTCTTCTTCTCTAATCTCTATTGTTTTGATCATGGGAATGATTGGAATTATTTCCCCTTTGGTTTTGATTGATACTCCTAGGCTCATATTTGTTCTTTTGATCATCATTATGACCTCTATAAGATTGTTTGCCAGATCTTCCACTGCAACCTCTTCCACTATTCTTATTGTCAAATTTCTTTCTTAGTTTCTCCTCAACACTTAGGGAAAACTAGTATGTCTCCTCAATAATGCACATTCAAACTAGACTTAGCTCATATTGAATGCTTAGCCTTAACCCATTAAGATAATGGGAAACTTTCTCCTTATCAACTTCTACATGGCTGGTTCTAATGAGAACATGGTAGAACTCTTTAGTATACTCTTGAATAGACTTTCTAGCTTGCTTCAACCCTTGAATTTTCTTCAACAAATCAAGCTCACAATCCCTGGGAATGAATTATCACTTTAGTTTATCTTTCATCCAATCCCATCTAGTGATTTTTTCCTTTCCCTTTCTATTCGCTCCAACTAAACCTCCTACCACTAGATCTTCACATGTCCCTTTAGTTTCAATATCTTCATACTCAAAGTACTCCTCTAGTTTATTGATCCAATCAATCAGCTCCTCTAGGTTAAGATTTTTCAAAAATTTGGGAACCTCAAAATTAGGTCTTTTTCCAATCTTTGAGATGGCCCTAAAAAGCCTCTCTTCCTCTAGATTTAGAATTGCCTCTACTTTGACATTTTCTTCTACTTCATTCTCATCCTCACTTTCATCTCTTATGGGAAGATTCATTCCTCTATATATTTGTTCTTCCAATTCTTGCATTTGTCTTTGGAGGGCTAAAAAACCCTCAGGTGTAACACTTGTAGCTCTTCCACCACGCTCTCTTCATGGAGGCATTTTCGCACTTTTGTTGAAACCCTAGTGCAAACTACCTCACAATTAATGATCTTTGTACACACTCAGCCCAAACCATGGTCCTGGTGCAAACTGCCTCACAATCGATGATCTGTCCACATGCTCAAGAATTCTAGCTCTGATACCACTTGATGTAGGGTACTGCCCTTAATACCATAAACTCATAACAAAAACAAAGAAACAACAACAAATGCAAGAACAAAATATGGACTTCTTATTATCACCACAAATATAGAATTATAGAATTCTCAACTACAATATGCTAACCCAAATGGGCAACTTCATTATAGTTATCTGCAAGATAGTGCTACGAACTATCACCAGAGCCTCCCTAGACAATATTCAGGCCTTTCTTAAATAGGTAGTTTTATGCTACCTGAGAAGATTCTAGATGCTCAAACTTGATATCTAGGGCCAAAAAACTCTAACAAATCATATAGAGTTGGCCAAATACATTTTTGACAATTATTTTGAAAATTTTGGGTAGCCCAACTTTGGAAAGCCATAACTCACGAACCATTGCTCTAATTGGCTATTATAACCACTTTTCAAAAATGCCAAATCCTAATCTATAGGCATAGAATTGTGCTAGGACCCTTTTGTCACATTTTCAAACCTCATCTAGGCACTCTAAGGCCTTAAATGGTGAGCCTAAAGATTTTTCTACAAATGTTTCCATCAAAATTCTATAATATCTTTTCCAATACTTAACCTAGAGAAATGATATTTTTATGGTAAGATTATATCTCTAAAATGAACCTTCCTATAGAAAATGAGAACATTCTAAGCTCATATGAAAAACTTAATAAAAATAGCAAGCTTCTAGAAATAGCAACCTCGCTGTCTACTAGTCCTTATTAAAATAGAAAAGACTGGAAATAAAAATATTTTTGGGTGATGCAATATTTCTCATGCACCCAAGATGCTCCTGCATCAGTATAGTAGGGTGATGTCTTTTGACATACTTTGACAATCCTAGTTCTGCTCTATTTTTCTCATTAGGTCCATCAACTTTTGAATCACTATGTACTTCTCTATTAGGTAATTCAACATCTCTTTCATGTACATTAATCTCAGAATCATAACATGCCTTAACTTCAATCTACAACTCAACACCTGATTGTAGCTTGGTTTCTAAATACAACTCAATATTCATTGTATGTGACTCAAATACCTTCATAAACGTATACAAAAGATTTTTATTCCTTTGGTTCCTTCATAGGTTCAGCTCATGTACCTCTGTATATTCATCAAATTTCACATTTGCACATCCCACAATTTTTTTAGTGTTATTATTTAAACACTTATAAGCTTTACTTCTTGTGGAATAGAAAAGGAATATACCTTCTTCATTTTTTGCATCTAATTTACCATTCCTAAAGTCTTTGAGAATATAACACTTCCTTCCAAATACCTTTAAATATTTTACATTGGGTGAGTATCCATATCATAGTTCAAAAGGTGTTGAATGAGTACCTTTCTTGACTTGCACATGGTTGAAGGTATAGGTAGTTGTACTTACAACCTCTCTTTATTATTTCAAAGAAAAATTCTTCTCCATCATGAGTGTCCTAGCATAGTCCAATACAAATTTTTTCGTTCTTTCAACAATTCTATTTTGTGGAGGGGTCCTAGGTGTAGATGTCTGTCTTTTGATTCCTCTGTCATTATATAACATTTCAAATTCATTTGATATAAATTCTCCTCCTCTTTTAGATCTCAAACATTTCAATCTTTTATCTATTTCCTTCTCAACTCTTTCTATGTACCACATAAACATTTGGAAAGCATCATATTTCTATTTCAAAAACATAATTGTCATCATCCTAGAATAATCATCAACAAATAGCATAATTTACTTGCCACCTTTGTATCTTTTCACAACAATTGGTCTACACATGTTAGTATGAACAATCTACAAAATTCCTTTAGATGTGTGAGTATTGTATGCTTAAAACTAGACTTTTTCATTTTGCCTAACTGACATTGTTTGCAAATTATATTGTTAGGTATCTTCAACTTAGGCAAACCTCTAACTTTTTTGATTTTACTAATACTAACCAAGTTATCAAAATTAACATGACATTACCTCTTGTGCTAACCACACAACATCAAATTCTATAACTAGACAAGTAGCATCATCCATATCAAGGTACAATAATTTACCTCTAGTTTGATCACCTTTTCCAATTAGTTTTCCATCAATATCATATATCTTAGCTATCTTGTTCTCAAACTCAACCTCACAACCTAAACTATTTAGTTTTGATAAACTCAAAAAAATATAGTTAATTCCTTCACCATAATAAGCATTGTCACATAAAATATTTTCTATGAGTTTGATAGATCCTTTTCCTTTTATCAGATAGGGTGCATCATTACCAAACCTTACACTATTTCCATCATAATAATTCAAGGTAATGAACTTACTTTTATTTACAATCATGTGATGTGAACACCCACTATCAATGATCCATCTATCATTCTTGTTCACACAAGACACTAGTTTAGTTGCCTCATCCTCATCATAATTGTTCTTCATTGCACCATAGACCACTTCATCATAATAATTGTTAGATCCATCTTTGTTTTCCTCTTTTGCAATGTAACTAGACCTCTTGTCTTTTTCTTTGTAATCTTATCTATCCTCATCTCTTCTACTTCTATATTTGTCTCCACTTCTATTGTTCATCTTTTCTGGACATCTAGTAGCAATATGACAAACCTCATTGGAATTAAAACATGTGATAGGTAGTTTACCTTTGAATTTTCCTTTACCTTTGTGAAATCTCCTTGCTAGTAGTGCTTCAAGATGTTCTATATCCTCATCATTTGTATCATTATCACTAGAAACACATTTTACCAATTTCTTCTTTTTCTCATTAGGTTCCTTCAATGAAAACTTAGCTTTGAAAGCATATTCAACATTTTCAAATTTGAAGTTGTCAAAATTAGATAGCTAAAAATAAGTGAGCCTACCTACTAGACCTTCAAGAGTTAGATTAGACTTAGTATACATGTTAGTTCTTGTATTGTAGAAACTCTAATAGCATAGATTGGCAACAATGTTCTCAAAAAAGTTCTTAATATAGTATCATTATCTATCTTACCAGTAGATCCTCTTATATCATCAACAAGATATTTTATTCTAGAGCAATATTGAGCAACATTCTTACCTTCTTTCATTCTCATATCATTGAGCTTACCTCTAAGACTTTCAAATTTGGCTCTCAAAACATTTGCATCTCCTCCATATATGGTGTGAAGAGCATCCCACATCTACTTTGCACTATCAAAACCCTTTTTGTCATTGAAATCGACATAAATTAGGGTAGAGGCAATCTCCAACATTGCTTGATTGTGTTCTTGAACTTCTTTTTCAGATCTTTATCAGTTAGGGCTCTAACAGGACCAACATGTTCAATGACAATGGTAGATTGTGCATGGTCTCCAAGACCTCCTAGGTGTAGCATTATCAAACTTTTCCATGCAAGGGAGTTATCATTGTTGATCTTGGGTAACTCTCTTTTTGACATCTTGATCTTTTGCTTCTACTACCTTCAAACTAGTCTTCTTAAGTAGATGACTCTAATACCAATTGTTGAAACTCTTTAAAATTGCTAAGAGGGGTGGTGAATTAGTTATCCAAGGTCTAGATGTACAAATAAAAAATTTCAATTCTTAGTGAACCCATATCCATAAAACCTATTCATGCATGTGTCTTTTAGATCATACAATCACTTAGACTTGTAGATTATTATCCTAGTTCAAAATAACTTTATAGAAATGCAAACATGAAACACAACTAATTCAATAAAATATTTGACACTAGGATTTTACATGGAAATCCAGTTTGGGAAAAAACACTAGTAACATGCTACTTATTCTCTTTTCTAAAGTGACACCCTATGAAAGGCCAACCCTATTAAAGGTTACAATACACATTGCTAAATATGACCTAGTTAGAGGATTTCAATCACTTTGTTAGAAGTTAGCCTTGTTAGAGGACTTTAGAACATTCACTTGGAATGTTACCTAGTTAAAGGATTTACAAATGATTGTTAGGTCAACATTAATCCAAAGGATTTACCCTAGACTAGTACAATGATTAGAAAGTAATAGTAAGGCTTGGTTTGATAAAAAATTATAACTCACTTGTAGATTATAGATATCTATTTTAGTCCTCCATTCTACTTCAATTTCAAACACTTCAGCTCTAATAGCTTGTTCACCCTTCAAGAATTCATACTCTTAAGCCTTCTTTCTTTTCTTACCAATAGCAGTCTCTTCTATTCAGTCACTAAATGAAGCAATACCTTAGACCTCTTGTCTAACTTAGGTTCTCAAACATTAACAGACCTTGCTTCTAACTAGCCATCACTATGTATAGAAAATTAAGAACTTTTGTCATTCAATCTCTATCATCCATTTTAGGGTTAAGTAGGATTAGGTAGGATTTAATGAATCTACTGATCTTTTCATTTGAGTCCCTTCTAGAAACTTCTTATTTAATCCTCTTTGAATTTTCCTCAAAATGGTTTACCATGAATTTTGTGCCAAGAACTCATCATAGTTATCTTCCACATGCTTTACACAACTCAAGAAAACAAAATACTTTGTTTAGATTCGTTAAATCTACGATTTAACATGAATATTGGCACTCAACATCAATATGTTGTCACTTGGATTCGAAACTATTCTTCCACTTCTCTTCAACTAGATCACTCAAGAAATAGTAAATTTTACTAGTGCTCAACATCAACTAAACTTTACTCATCTTACATTATATCACTCAACATATGTTAAACTCTCACTTTTCTTAGCTCCAACTAATTTTTCACTCAACTTGCCCTAGCTTTTCTCGGCACCTACTATCCACTCAATCAATCTTGGAAGGATCAATTCTTCTTACTTGTTCTTCTAAACTTTTTTCAGTGTATCCAACCTTTCTAGTCTTAAGAAAATAATCAATACACTACAACCTCACTGTCTTAACTAATCTTTGTACTCCTTTTTCTTACCACAAGTCAACCTTTCCTCTAGGTTCATTTGTTATCTCATTTGATCAAAATCTCTTCATCAATCAAATAAATGACAGTACTCAAATGAACTAGGTAGTTGTCTTACCAACAAGCAGCAGGTTTGACATCAATGACAAAACAATGATTGGAACATATTCTCATACTTATGTCAATCTGTTTTCAACATCAATGTAAAATTTGGATTAAATGTTACTTTTGTACTTGGTACATTTGAGATAGATTGGTATTAGGATTCCTTGACCTATATTCTTGTTATGACTTTTCTACAATGATATTTTTGGGACTTGATATTATCTCCTCACGAAAGTGGTAGTGGGCCATATATGTTCCATGAGGTCAAGTGGTAATGTTTCTTATACCATTGAGATCTAAAAACTTGATGCCGATGTTCAATGTACCTTGTGCAGTTGTTGTATTCTATTGACTTGTGATTTTATTCTATGGTCATATTTTGGTAAATTGTACTTTGATTATTGAGATCTTATGTGATGTTGTATCTTACCATGATGTATATTATTTTATCATTTCATACCATGTGACTTGTACAAAGGTGATTATGCATTTTGGTTATTCCTTGTGGCATCTTATGTACTTGTATATTATTTCTTGTGATTTTGTCCTTATGGTTATTCTATGACATGGACTTGTTTACTTATTAGATTAAATGTTACAAAAACTTATGTGTGTGATTAAAAATTATGGAACATGTGAGAGATGTAATTATTATTATACTACTTATGTATGTATATGAGTTATTGCTTTCTCTATGTTATCTTTTGTTTGTTTTAGTATTTTTTTAAAAATGTTTAGCAAACTTGGTGACATTATAGGTTAAATTCTCTTGGTTTCTCTAGTGGTGTGTTACATGTATACTACTATAAAGAATCAAAAAATTGTTATATATCATTGGTCTATTCTACCAAAGCCATAAATAGAATAACCTGAGCATAATTAAGAGCCCCAGCTGAGTGGATATAATACTAGAGATTAGAGAACTAAACTTTTCCTATCTAAATATGTGAGAAACAACTATTCACCCAAATAAATCATTGGAGATAGAAGTGCTAGAGAAATGAAAAGAAGTAAGTTGAAGACCCATGCATGTTGAGTTATTGAATTTGAACCAAGAACTGTGAAAGCTACACTTGAGAATGAACATTTAATAAATGCTATGAATGAAGAGATTAATCATTTTGAGAAAAATAAAACATGAACACTTTTAATGAGACCAAGTGATAAGAATGTGATTGGAACAAAATGAATTTTCATAAATATATTGAATGCAAATAGTGAAGTCATAAAGAACAAGGAAATACTAGTTTGCAAAGGATATGCTTTGGAAGAAGGAATTAATTATGGTGAGATTTTTTACACTATTGCAAGATTAGGATTCAAAAATTTGTTGGCCTATGCTACTTACAAGAGATTCAAAGTGTATTAAGTGGATGTTAAATTTGTATTCTTGAATGGAACACTTGAAGAGGAAGTGTACATAGAACATTCAAAAGGATTCATTGATTCTAATCAGAGGTACATGATCTAAATATTGATCAAAGCATTAGATTGAAGAAAGCACTAAGAGCCTAGTATGAAAGGTTTCATTCATACTTTATTAAATTTGGATTTGAAAGAACTAGTGAAAACAACAATTTGTACTAGAAGAGTTAAGCTAGAAATATGGTTTTGACTATTGAAATTTGTGTCAATGATATTATATTTAGTGGCAATGACTTTGTATGTAAATCATTTGTTGACCAAATGGGTAAACATTTTAAAATTTCTATGTTAGGTGAGAATAATGTTTTCATTGGCCTAAAAGTTCATCAAAAAAAGTATGGTATGTTTGTGACCTAGTCTATGTACATAAAAGAGATCTTGAAAACTTTTGGTATGGATGAGTCAAGGCTACTTGGTATACCTATGGTGAGTAGAGTAAAATTATCAAAATAGGATACTATAACTAAGGTAAATGAGACACAATAGAAATATATGATTGCTAAAGTACAATATGTTGTGCATAGTAAACTAGATATTGCACATGCAGTTGGTATTGTTGCAAGGTTTTCCTCTAATCTAAAGGAAATGCACATGATTATTATTAAGAGGAAATATTTTAAAGGAACTAAGTATTTTGGATTTTGGTATAGATAATATGGTTATTTTGAACTAAAGGTTCACATGGATGCTGATTGGGCTAGTAATGTGGATGGCATAAAGAGTACTCATGGTGGAGATTTCTTCTTAAGTGAAAAATTTGATAACATGGTTGAGCAATAAAAACAACTACATTTCACAATCTACTAGTAAAGTTGAGTATGTTGTTGCTTCAATTTTTTCATTATAATACTTTTTGGATTAAGCAATTATTAGAAGGAATATAAGAAGAAGTTACCAAGCCTATTAATATATATTATGAAAATAGTAGTGAAAAAAATATATTAAATAATCTAGTGATGCAAGCAAAAACCAAGAAAAGTATCACTACTTGAGAGAGCAAGTAGAAGAGAAGCAAGTAGATCTTGAATATGTGAAGTTTAAAGAAAAAATTGCTGATATGTTCACGAAGCCATTGTCTAAGGATGCTTTTGAGTATCTAAGAGCTAAGTTAGGGGTTCTTTTACTATCCAAGATTCACTAATTGAAGATCCATGTTGCTTCAATTCATGGATGATCAAATGTATTTTTGTAGAGTTGATGCAAGAGTTTACACTTTAGAAGTAATTTTGGAGTTATGAAAATGTTTGTCATGAAACTTATGTAAATAGTACATGAAAGGTTGTAGTGCCTCTCCTAATGGACTTTTTGTAAATCATCATAATGGATGCAACCCTAATGATCTTGTTTTGTGATGTTTTTGTTAAAACATATGGTCCACTAGTATAACTGAAGCGGGGGGGAATTAGTTGTAAAACTAAAATCACAATTAACAATCTTAAACAATCTTAACCATATGATTAATGTAAACTAAAACCACAACATATACTCATACACAATAATAGTAGATATGTTAACTAGGGAAACCCTTGATCAAAAGTGTTGGTGTTTGAAAATGTTACCCTTATGAGAACAAAACATATCTAGGGGCAGATAACTCCCATTATTAACACATCCATTCAAACACCAGGCCAACTATAAGGCTATACTCCTTTTGCACTTCAGGCTCTGCAAAACCTAGGTGGGTGAACCTCTTTAGATCTAACTATGCGACCAGTGCAATAACCACTTTTAGGATCTAGAAAAGCAAATGAAACCCCTAATATCTCCTAGTGGTTTATGAAACAACATAGATTCTACAATAGCTAGGTGCAAACCGATATTATTCATAAACTGAGTGAGGGTTAAAACTTTTATGTCCACTTCAACATGAAGGGAAAAGATTGATTTATATTGAGGAAAGACAACATGTTTAATATGCAGCAAAAACTTTAATGATCCTATAAACGACCAGTGCCTTATCCATTAGGGCAATCCTACACTCCAGAATTATGCATCCTTGAACATCAATCAACATATGGCATACGTTAATACATTCATGTTCAATCTCTTCACCTTATGAATTAGACAACAATATCCAATATAACCCCATACTTTCTCACATCCTTCTTAATTGAATCTGCAACCTTGTCTAAAACCACAAGCAATTATATGACTCCTTGAGTTAAAAGCAAGAAAACTTCAAACATACAACCGGGCAATTGCAAATAGGTTCAAGATCTTTGTTCTTGAACATATAACATTACAAACTCAATAAGAAAGGAGACAGAATTATATTGAAATTAAAAACCTTCTGCACATTGTATTTATCTCCTTGAAATAAGTACATTAGGAATGCATAAAACAAGATACAAGATCACACTACTATATCAGAACTATCTATGAAATCCATATGCTATTCATACAAGACATGCTGGGTATGTGGCTTTCATAGCCTGAGGAAAGCTCTAAGAACTAGAAAAAATAGGAAAACCAACCAACCCCCTTTCTCTAGCCTTGGGATCTCACTTAAATACTGTGAGATGCAACAAGCTTCAGGCATAGAGAACTGACAAGTGTCCCTTACAAAAGATATCAAAAGTTTGTAACGGAAGAAAGAAGAAAATGATTAACAGAACATTATGTAGATCAAATATTCTACTGTAAGCTCCTTTTCTGTTACCACTTTTTGTTGATTTGGCTCTACCACTGATTTTTTATGTGCACAATTGCTAAGACCACCCTATCAATGACAAAATCAACCCTGAAAATATGCACCAACCTAGGCCCGTGGGTTTTGTCAAGATGACTAATGAATTTTAATCATCTTTACTCCCCACTCTTTACTGATCCTGCCAGGCTTTAGAAATAACAAAATCATTACTTAGCATGCAGTACAGAAGCTAGAAAACATTGTGGTTATTAAAAATAACAAAATAGGGATGCTCTGATCCCCAGCCATGTCCACTTCTTTAACCAACTTCTTGCCAAAATTTGCCATCTACTGACACAAAAAGTGGGGACACGCAAAAAAAGTGAAAAAGACTATACCCAAGGGTATAAAATCTTCCTCACCCTCTTCCAAAACTATGCACAAGGTCTCAAATATTTCTGCTACCCTAGCATCAAACTAAGATGCTTTGAATTTTTTTTAAAAAGATGATGTTTCTGCTGAAAAGGTTGTTAGCTTACAAATTCTATTCCTTGTTCTTCTTACCACCTTGGTGACTTGACTACGACACCTGATTACAAACTTTCCTCTATCAAAAATCCATACACAGGCATACGAAGCTAACCATTTTCCTTTTCTAAACCATCCTTTGAAAATAAATAAATCATTTTTCAAAGTATCAGTGTCCCAGAACCAACTACTCTTAACGAACAATCCTTCTACTATCCATACCCTCAGACTTAGTGAAATCTCTAGAAACATCTTTTGAATAAATCACTAGGACTGAAAAATGCAGAGACTATGGTATACAAACTTACCTGAAGCATTTTCTTTAATCTTTGTAACTTCTACATTTTATCCTTGAGCCAACAACTTGACACTCATGCCAAATTTATCTCAATCCCAGCAGTAATTTTTTCCATTTAGAGATGACTCATGAATTTCTACTCGCATAAGTTTGATACTGGGAAAATCTCACTTGTTACACCTTATTCTTTACTTTCACACGCGAAGGTTTTCATGTCTCATTAATATGCATAATCATACCACCTTCAATAGTAAAATATGCACCGTCAATCTTGAAGATCTTATAGGTTGAAACTGTGAGCACAACGGCTTCAAAATCCACTAGGCAAGCTGGTCTAGAATAACCCAATCGTAATTAGCCATGTGTGCAATTTATCTTTTAGTGGGCACTTCTTGCTTCTAAGAAATGCAAACGCACAAGGACAGCAGATCTAAATTGAATCAATGACCTGAGTCCACCCCACATGTTAGGCTTGCACACTCCTGCACTTCTTATCTTGTGAGCATGTTGATGTAGCGGGCTAGCACCCTCCATCGATCTAAAGAGGATCAACGGTTGATGAAAAAATTCCTAAATAACCATTGCACTATTTCTTTATCACAAAACACATGACACTTCAGAATGGCATGATTTGGTTAATTGTGATACGTGTCCACAATCCTTTTACTTGCATTATAAAATCATATGGAGATAAAACAACGTGAGAAAATGCTAGCCCTTGATGTTGGCTTAGATCGACGATGATTAAGAATTTCAATAATAGGCAGCCCATCACAATGATCCTGACAAATGAGAAAATACCTTTTACTGCACGTGTTCTAACAAGCTTGACCGCGACATTCAAGACTTCAGTACCCATGACATCGTTACTTCCTCGCATTTTGGTCCCACTATGCCACGTGCCGCAAAGTGGCACACCCACAATATTTATCTACCTCTCATCTTGAAAATGTGGGTATGCCTCATTTGTCAATCTCACATAGATCGATGATGCTCATAACTTGTCCTCTTCACTCATACGAATATCTCCTTTTGTCTTCGTAAGGGACGAATGTCACTTATGCACTTGCCCGCATTTTGTAACTTCCTTGCATTTTGAAAATGTGGGCCAACACCCTCTGTCGATCTGAACAAGACCTTCAATCGTTGAGACTTGCATTGTAAGTTTGAAAAACAACTTTTTGGATTTAAAAACGCGTAAACCCTGATTACCTTAAACTTAG
Organism: Cupressus sempervirens; assembly: GCA_028749045.1. NCBI lineage: Eukaryota > Viridiplantae > Streptophyta > Pinopsida > Cupressales > Cupressaceae > Cupressus > Cupressus sempervirens. The sequence continues at coordinate 204,549,609 of CM053789.1, forward strand.
AACAGATTTAATCAAAAAATTATTTCAAGTTTTCCTAAGGTTTAAAAAAGGCATGCCCTGAGCAAGAAAATGAGAAGGGGCTAAAGGATTTCAAAGGATGTGGTGGATTTGTATAAAATAATAGGTTCTTGACTAAATTTTGCATATTAAATGGGGTAGAAAGAAGATTTAGGATCTATTCAAAATAAGACTTTGTCATATAACTCAGAATGACAAATTATCATCATGGAAGGCTTAGGAAAATTGAATGAAAAGTGTCAGAGACATTGAACACCTTAAGGATCTCAAATGGACAACTGAGTACACATTCAATTATGGGCATTCATAGGGCTTGACTTTCTCAAAATTTCAAATGGATGCTTAAAATGGGAATGCAATTTTGAGCACCAACAGTGGCTCTATCTAGGGAAGCATGTCCCTTGCGGGCATGGTAAGATTCTAGATCTCTGGGAGAAGCATACCACATACCTAAAACAACAAAACTTCTCTCGAACAGCTTATTGAAAGCAAGGAAACAACTACTTCTACTATTTACAAACGATGACCCTGAGCCACCGAACTTCAACAAAATTGTTTACCTCTGTCATAAACATGATTCTCATCTAAACTTTCATGAGGTAAACTGAAATTTCTTCTCCTATTAGTTTCACCAAACATATTATCATTATATAACAAATCACTTGGCAAAACAAAATCATCACTCTTACTTTCATAATGCATATAAAAACTTACTTCGTCCTCAACCATTTGCTCATTACAAAAGTTCTTATCAGCATGCTTAAACATATTAGACTAAAACTGAAAACTCTCTTTATCTAATGACTCATGCATGCTATCATTTTTGAATATGAAGGCTTCATATTCAACTTGGGGAAAAGGATCACACATACCTTCAAACTGTGTATCCCTTTGCATAACTGGATAGGAATCAAATGAACAATCTGACTGATACTCACATATGTCATCAATATCAATATTTGGAACTAATCTGGGATCTTCAAATGATTCTTTGAAATCAGCAAGTGGATTAGTCATCACAGTAAAATATTCATCATAAAAATCATTGCAAGGTATAGGCAAATTTTCAATAACCATCTCATCAAACACCTTGTTATCATAATCAAATGCAACATCATGATCATATTCACTATCATATTTGGAAAAAGAACAGTCTGACCTCTTACAATAGTAAGACAAAGTATCATCATAAAACTTATTCTCCACTAAATTTGAACCGTCCATGTGCTCTTCAAAAAGAGGATTGACAATTCCATGCAAAAAGCCATCATAGACATTAGGACAAGTGATGTGCTGATCAACATCAAACTCCTCACCATATAATGGATTATTGAAAACTTTAAAACCATCTCTAACATCACTATCATGGACATTTTCAGCATATGAAGAAGAAAAATCAGAATCATCACCTGTTGAAAAACCATTAACTCCATCAACAAAGCATGCAAAATATGAATCAATATTATTTGCATAGTCTCTGTCAAGGTGATTCAAATGTCTTGCAAAAAAATCATCTTTAGGTGCTGATGAATTAACCTCAAAATCTTTTCTATACTGTTGGTTACTACTGCATGTATCTTCAAGACATTTATCTACACAATTAGGTAATACGTCTGTATGTATAACCTCTTTGTCTTCATATTGTGTAGACACATTTTCTTCATAACTTTCAATCTCAAACTGATTTACACAATTCTGAAATGGACACTCACTTTCATATTTAAGAAAAGAATTCATACCTTTACTAACATAAGAGCACTCACTTTCATCATTACTTTCTTCTTCCCAATCAGCATCTGATTCACATGAAGACACATATGTACTATCACAATCCTCTTCTTGACCTGAGCAAAAAATGTCACCATTGTCTTCACATGATGCTTCTTCAAAATATGTCGGATCAGCAATTTCATCTTTATCACTTGATGCATCACTTCTAGGTTCTTCATCCTCATACTGAGATAAATACCTTCCCTCTTCTTGATTCGTTATGTTTTCAACACAATCTGAATCATCAATGGGAAAATGAATGACCGGATTTATATCTTGCCTGGATAACTCATCAAATGAATCAATTCTATCATTTGATGTTGTAATACCATAAAAATGTGCATTCAATTCAGCACGAATGCAATCATTTCCCTTTTGCAACAAAGAGATATCATGTTCACATGTTTTTATTTCTAAATCTTCAACAAAACTATTTACAATAACAGGAGTGCTTATTTTCTAATCTGAAATTAAACATTATATGACATTGATTTGTTCTTTGCACCTCATCTTGCCAGCAAACATTTCTAGACAAGTGACTCTGAGTTAAGCCATATTTTATGTTATTCTCAATCTCTATTGCTATCATGAATGTTTGATGCAAAGTTCTAGGTTCCTTATCTCTCAACAGATAGTTCATGTTTTTATCAAATGCACCAAGATAAACCACTAAACACATTTGATCATCCGGCTTGTAATTTTTAGGAATTTCATTTAAAATCTTTGCAAATCTAATATTGAATTCAGGAACTAACTCACCATTCCTAATTTGAATTTTCAAAAACTTATCAAAATAATCAGAGATGCTTACTCTTTCCCTGAACTGTATCATGAAGGCTATCATCAATTCATCACAAGATGAAACTGAACATGCTGTTAAGAATGAAAACCAGTCCCTAGCATCATCCTCTAAAGTTTGAACAAACAATTTCATCTGAATGTCTTCATGAGCAATTTCAAAATCACCAACCAAGTCACTAAAAAACTGAACATGATGATTGGCTGAAAATTCATGGTTTCCACTAAACTTAGGTAAATACTTTCTGAGATAATAAGGCATAATATTTGGAAAACTATGAATACCATTAAAATTCAATGGCATATACCTCTTGGTAGAGATGGATCTAGGAATTTCACTAACAGGCTACATACTAGATGAGATGAAACTCGACATTCTTCAACTCAAGACTCATTCATCATTAAATACTTTCAGAATTCATAATTTGCAGCAGATCTTCACAACCCTCTACCAAATGAATGCTTCAAATACACTTCACAACTTTAAAACAACAATTGAAACCAAATCTAGCAAAATGTATAAAACATAAAACTATTCTCCTCTTCTTAGTGCTCAAACTTCACTTGATGGAGAATACATATGTAGAACTAACTTTCATGGCAAAGAAAATTGCATGAAAGTATAAAATACCTCAAGTGTTGCTGTATGAAACTAGTGATCTACTAATTGGCCTCGTGCTAACATGAATTCCTCACACCACTGATCATAACCTTACAGAGTCGCCATCTCATTGAAGAGAGAAATGAAATCACAACTGTGATTCATCTTTATCATTACCAATTCTTGCGACAATAGATCAAACAACACTTCTAGACTTATTTGTTAGAAACTTATAATCGATCTCTCTTCCTTCTTGCAAATTCATCTAACTTTTAGATCTGCTTGATTCCAATGAAAACTCTTGAAAACAATTTATACATTACTGATCTACAACGATTTAGAGATCCTTTAGATAGAGTCACCACTCACTATTGTGAGAAAGATTTTAAACATGATTCATAACACTACAGATCTGAATTGAAAATTCAACTTGAAAACTTTGCAAAACTTTCAAAAATATTTAAAAGAGAGAAAACATCTTTCACCAATTCTGACTCTGAATTACAATAGTATTCTAAAAATAATAATCGGTTGACATGACTTGAAGATGAACACTCTTAGCAACACAATATGTATTCAACCTTGAAAAATATTGCTATCAATGGATAAAACTTACTGGGGTGCATGATTTGGAGTAAGAAAACTAAAAAGAACATCAGAGAACTTACTACTGAAACTCTTTAATCCACTTCTCCTACTGTATTGAATCTCTTCCTTTCAAATTCTCAAGGTTTGTCTTAAATCTGATTCAATACATTCCCTAGCAGAGTCGCCATTTTGTTGGTGACTTAGATGGGCCAAACCCAATTGAGAATAGGACTGAAATTTTCAAATTATATACCAGATATTTTTGTCCTTTTAACTGTGAACTACTTCACAACGTCCCTAGCAGAGTCACCATTTTGTTGGTGTTTGAAAATGTTACCCATTTCCAATTACCCTGATGAGAACAAAACATATCTAGGGGCAGCTAACTCCCATTATTAACACATCCATTCAGACACCAGGCCAACTATAAGGCTATACTCCTTCTGCACTTCAGGCTCTGCAAAACCTAGGCAGGTGAACCTCTTTAGATCTGACTATGCGACTAGTGCAATAACCACTTTCAAGATCTAGAAAAGCAGATAAATCCCCTAATATCTCCTAGTGGTTTATGAAACAACATAGATTTTACAATAGCTAGGTGCAAATCGATATTATTTATAAATTGAGTGAGGGTTAAAACTTTTATGTCCACTTCAACATGAAGGGAAAAGATTGATTTATATTGAGGAAAGATAGCATGTTTAATATGCAGCAAAAACTTTAATGATCATACAAATGACCAGTACCTTATCCATTAGGGCAATCCTACACTCTATAATTATGCATCCTTGACCATCAATCAACATATGGCATACGTTAATACATTCATGTTCAGTCTATTTACCTTATGAATTAGACAACAATATCCAATATAACCCCATACTTTCTCACATCCTTCTTAATTGAATGTGCAACCTTGTCTGAAACCACAAGCAATTATATGATTCCTTGAGTTAAAGGCAAGCAAACTTCAAACATACAACCGGGCAATTGCAAATAGGTTCAAGATCTTTGTTCTTGAACATATAACATTACAAACTCAACAAGAAAGGAGACAAAATTATATTGAAATTCAAAACCTTCTGCACATTGTATTTATCTCCTTGAAATAAGTACATCATGAATGCATAAATCAAGGTACAAGATCACACTACTGTATCAGAACTGTCTATGAAATCCATATGTTGTTCATACAAGACATGCTGGGTATGTGGCTTTCATAGCCTGAGAAAAGCTCTAAGAATTGGAAAAAATAGGAAAACCAACCAACCCCCTTTCTCTAGCCTTGGGATCTCACTTAAATACTGTCAGATGCAACAAGCTTCAGGCATAGAGAACTGACAAGTGTCCCTTACAAAAGATATCAAAATTTTGTAATGGAAGAAAGAAGGAAATGATTAACAGAACATTATGTAGATCAAATATTCTCCTGTAAGCTCCTTTTCTATTACCACTTTTTGCTAATTCGACTCTACCACTGATTTGTTATGTGCACAATTTCTAAGACCGCCCTATCAATGACAAAATCAACTCTAAAAATATGCACCAACCTAGGCCTGTGGGTTTTGTCAAAATGACTATTGAATGAGAATCATCTTTACTTCCCACTCTTTACTGATCATGCCAGGCTTCAGACATAATAGAATCATTACTTAGCATTCAGTACAGAAGCTGGAAAACAATGTGGTTATTAAAAATAACAAATAGGGATGCTCTGATCCCCAACCATGTCTGCTTCTTTAACTAACTTCTTACCAAAATTTGCCATCTACTGACACAAAAAGGGGGGACACGCACAAAAAGTGAAAAAGACTATACACAAGGGTATAAAATCTTCCTCATCGTCTTCCAAAACTATGCACAGGGTCTCAAATATTTTTGCTACCCTGGCATCAAACTAAGATGCTTTGAAAATTTATTTAAAAGATGATGTTTTTGCTAAAAAGGTTGTTAGCTTACAAAGTCTTTTCCTTGTTCTTCTTACCACCTTGGTGACTTGACTATGACACCTGATTACTAGCTTTCCTCTATCAAAAAACCATACATAGGCATGCGAAGCTAACCATTTTCCTTTTTGAACCATCCTCCAAAAATAGATAAATCATTTTTCAAAGTATCAGTGTCCCAGAACCAACCACTCTTAATGAACAATCCTTCCACTATCCATACCCTTAGACTTAGTGAAATCTTTAGAAACATCTTTTGAATAAATCACCAGGACTGAAAAATGCAGAGACTATGGTATACAAACTTACCTAAAGCCTTTAATTTTATCTCTATAACTTCTACATTTTATCCTTGAGCCAACTACTTGACACTCGTGCCAAATTTATCTCAATCACTGCAGTAATTTTTTCAGTTCAGAGATGACTCACGAATTTCTACTCGCACAAGTTTGATACTGGGAAAATCTCACTTTTTACACCCTGTTCTTTACTTTCACACGCGAAGGTTTTCATGTCTCATTAAAATGCATAATGATACCACCTTCAATAGTAAAATATGCACCATCGATCTTGAAGATCTTATAAGTATAAACTATGAGCATGACAGCTTCCAAATCCACTAGGAAAGCTAGTCTGAAATAACCCAATCGTAATTAGCCATGTGTGCAATTTATCTTTTAGTGGGCACTTCTTGCTTCTAAGAAATACAAATGCACAAGGACTGCAGATCTGAATTGAATCAACGACCTAAGTCTGCCCCACATGTTAGGCTTGCACACTCCCGCACTTCTTATCTTACGAGCATGTTGATATAGCGGGCCAGCGTCCTCCGTCGATCTAAAGAAGATCAACGGTTGATGAAAAAATTCCTAAATAACCATTGCACTGTTCCTTTATAACTAAACACGTGACACTTCAGAATGGCATGATTTGGTTAATTGCGATACGTGTCCATAATCCTTTTACTAACATTATCAAATCATACAGAGATAAAATAATGCGAGCAAACGCTAGCCCTTGATGCTGGCTTAGATCAATGGTTATTCAGAATTTCAATAATAGGTGGCCCATCACAATGATCTTGACCAATGAAAAAATACCTTTTACTGCATGTGTTCTGACAAGCCTGACCACGGCATTCAAGACTTTGGCGCCCATGACATCACTACTTCCTCACATTTTGGTCCCACTGTGCCACGTGTCACAAAGTGGCACGCCCACAATATTTTTTGCCTCTCATCTTGAAAATGCAGGTATGCCTTATTCTTCAATCTCACATAGATCAATGATGCTCATAACTTGTCCTCTTCACTTGTACGAACATCTCCTTATCTCTTCATAAGGGACAAATGTCACTTATGCATATGCTCGCATTTTGTAACTTCCTTGCATTTTGAAAAATATGGGACAGTGCCCTTCGTCGATCTAAACAAGATCTTCAATCGTCGAGACTTGCATTGTAAGTTTGAAAAGCAACTTTTTGGATTTAAAAATGTGTAAACCCTGATTACCTTAAACTTAGAATAGATTTAATCAAAACATTATTTCAAGTTTGCCTAAGGTTTAAAAAATGCATGCCCTGAGCAAGAAAATGAGAAGGGGCTAAAGGATTTCAAAGGACATGGTGTATTTGTATAAAATAATCAGTTCTTGACTGAATTCTGCATATTAAATGGGGTAGAAAGAAGATTTAGGATTTTTTCAAAATAACACCTTGTCATATAACTCAGAATGACAAATTATCATCATGGAAGGCTTAGGCAAACTGAATGAAAAGTGTTAGAGACATTGAACACCTTAAGGATCTCAAATGGATAGTTGAGTGCACATTCAATTATGGGCATTCAAAGGGCTTGGCTTTCTCAAAATTTCAAAGGGGTGCTTAAAATGGGAATGCAATTTTGAGTGCCAACAAAAAGGATAACCCTAGTGGGGATGGTGCCCACAAGATGATGTACTAAATAAATACTCCTTATTAGAGGATAGACCCTATTAGGACTTTTTTACACCATTCAGTATATGTGATTTCCTATTAGGAGACTTTGGATCCCTATTAGGAGTTGTGGAAGAGATCTAGACCCACTACCCAAACAACTTCAAGGAAAAGATCAATGAACCCACTATCCAAATGATCTCTATATTATTCCTTATGGAATAATAAAACTTAACTATATTTCCTTCCTCTATCTCTATCCTCTCAACCATACTTCTACTCCTTTAGATCTTGTAACTAGATCTCAAATCTTGCATCCAATAATCCCTTCGATCATTTACATAATTTAGTAAGCACTCTACTCATTTTCACACTTTGATCTTTAACAATGATCATAATACACATACATTGTTTACAAACAAGGAAAATATATTTACTTTATAGAATATCTTCATAATAATTCCTCAAGTCTTAAGACATTCTCAGTTAATTAAAATAAGATAATTAATTTAATTACAATTACAATAGTAGTTTCAGCTTATATTCTATAAAAAACTTCACACATGTGATACTAAGGCTTCTACACTCATTGAAATCATCATCTAACTATCCTTTATCAATGCCTAACTGTCCATCACTTCATTACATTTGAGATGTAAGATAGCCAATGTGCATCAAGAACTACTTTCCCAATACTTTATCTCTGAATTGTTCTCTATAAATTAGTTACAACTTTCATATGCCATCAAATTAGACTCTGCACTCTTAACCATGTCATCAACATGTTGTGCTATACATGTCCATAACTATGCATGACTAGACATTAAAACCATTTTCTACACCATCAATATCTTTATTTGCTACTCTTTATGTTGACATTAATGACAAAAAAGGTCATGAATGCAACATATCAATACTCTCTAATGCTCAAGATACTCCCCTAATGTAGTATCATCAACATTCATGCTAACAATCTCCCCTTGTTGAATTGATGGCAACATAGATGAAAAACATCTAAGTTCCAAGAATACCAAGTAGAACTCTACTAATGCTACTATCCTCATCTCATCCATATTCTCCCCCATGCTTTAGGAAGTGTTTTTCATGCATATTCTCTCCATCATTGAAATCAATGTCAAAGGTCTCAATCTCAATGTGCCAAATGTTAAATATCAATTGGTAATTAGTTGATCCAAGTCATTACCCAACTCAAGTGTCCAAAAACACTATTTAATACCAAATAACAATACAAAGAGTCTGTTACAAGCTAGAATTTCCATTACATCAAAAGATCAACTCGTTAATGCTCAATACAACCACTAGGCTTATAGAACATAGGAGGAGGTTAAGCCATGCCATGAATCTCAAAGGGGAACATTGGTAGTTAGTCCAACACTCCCCCCTCAATGTTACTCGAGGAGATTCAAACTTATGACCAAGCTCTAATACCACTTGTTACAAGTTAGAGTTATTGTTACATCAAAAGATTTACCTATTAATGTGTGATACAATCACTAGACTTATAGAACATAGGAGGTGGTTAAGCCATGTCACAAATATGGAAGGGGAATGTTGGCAGTTAGTGTAACAAATTCCTCAATGAATTAGTACATATCAGATGCTCCCCCATATAGGAAGCATCATCATTTAGTCTAATTAAATAATAGTGCTTTATACCACTAGATTGATATATTCTTTGCATCAACTATTTAGAAGTAGGTAGGGGCATAACCCCAAGCATACCTCTCAAGTACTCAAACGTATGTTTAGGCAAAGGCTTCATAAAGACATCTACAATTTGATCCTTTGTACTTACATACTACAATATGATCTCTTTTTTTGTTGCTTTCTCTCTTAGCACATGATACTTAATAGATATATGCTTTATCTTAGAATGAAATACAAGATTCTTAGACATAATCACTATACTTTTGTTATCATAATAAATGATAATAGGTTCTTCAATCTCAATTCTGATATCCTTCAACATCTGCTTCATCTAGATAACTTGATTATAGTTATTTTGTGCTGCAACATACTCTATCTTAGCAATGTTCTATAAAATACAATCACGCTTCTTGCTTAACCTAGAAATGAATCTTCCTCCAAGAAATAATGCTTCACCACTAGTGCTCTTTTTTTCATCCATAATGCCTATCTAATCAACATCAATATATGCTTACAAAATGAAATCACTTCATCTGTCATACCAAATTCCATAATTAGATGTCCCTTTTAGCTATCTAAATATTCTCTTTACTGCTACAAAATGATATTTCTTGGAACATGCTTGAAATATAGCTACAATCCCAATTGTATTTTCTATATCTGGTGACTCATCTTTGTTGGATAAATTGTGACTAGTTATCATAGGTGTGCCAATAGGTTTACAACTCTCCAAACCAAACCTTTTCAACAAATCTTTTAGATACTTAGCTTGTGAAACTAATATAACATCACTATTCTACAAAATCTACAAACCTAGGAAAAGCTTCATTTCTCCTATCATGCATATTTCAAATTCATTCTTCCTATCCTTAGAAAATTTATCACTTGTTTTGTCATAACCTTTGAAAATGATGTCATCGATAAATATTACAATGATCAACAAACCATCTTCAATTTCTTTTAGATACAAGTTACTGTCTATCGTACCTTTAGCAAATCTAAGCTTTTTTAAGTAACTGTCCAACCTTGCATACTAGGTTCTTGGTGCTTCCTCTAGACCATAAAGAGCATTCCTCAATATGCATACCATGTATTTTTCTTTTGATAAAGGAAAATTTTTAAGCTGCTCAATATAAACCTCTTCTTCTAGTTCCCCATTCAAAAAGGTAGATTTAACATCCATCTAATAAACCTTAAATTTCTTGTTCACTGAATAGGCCAAGAACATCCTTATTGCTACCATTCTTGCTACAAGTGCAAATTTTTCCTCATAATCAATGCCTTCTTGCTGCAAATAACCTTTACAAACAAGTTTGGCCTTGTTTCTCAGAACTTCTCCTTTCTCATTCATCTTATTGCTGAAAACCCATTTTGTTTCTATCACATTCTTGTCTTTTCGTCTAGGAACTAACTCCCATGTATCATTCTTTACTATCTAATCCAATTATTCCTTCTTTTCTTGGATCCAATGGTTATCTTTGACTACTTCATCCATGCACTTTGGTTCAACTTGAGATATCAAGCATATCTACTTAGTTACTATGTTCCTTGTCATAACACCTTTGTCTTTACTTCTAATTATCTAATTAGGAAGGTGATTCCTTGTCAAATTTCATTTAGGGTTAGGAGTTGACATTTCAACTCTTATCTCTTCTCTAGTTTTAGAACTCTATTCTTCTTTATACTCAAAAGTTAGCACATCATTCTACAACTTATTATGAGTATTAAAAAAAACTTTAGTATTTTATCTAACAATTCTAGTGTTACTCTATTCTTAATATAAATTATAATCTATCATCTTGTCTTTAGTTCCAAACTTGTCATCAATCCTTACATTTTTTCATTCAAATATTGTCTTAGTTCTATAGTTGAAACATCTACAAACCTTACTTTTCAACGAGTAGCCAAGAAACATACTTTCATCGCTTCTTGGATCAAAATTACCAATGTCATCATGTCTCTTAATATTAAATTTTCTCCCAAATATCCTAAAATATTTGACTGATAGTGAATGTCCAAACCATAGTTCATAAGGTGTCTTTTCCATACCCTTTATGATCTATACTCTATTCAGAGTATATACTCTTGTATTGACTACTTCTCTCTAGAATGTCTTAGAAACATCATTCTCAACTAACATTGTTCTAGTTTCTTCAGTTATAGACTTATTTCTTTTTCCAACAATTCCATTTTTCTTAGTTTTTATATGTGTAGAAAGTTGTCTTTTGATTCCATTTTCTTCCCAAAATATGTTAAATTCTTTAGAGGTGAATTATACTCCTTTATTAGATCTCAAACACTTAATCTTAACACTAGATTCATTCTCAACTCTATTCTTAAATATCTTAAACTTCTCAAAAGCTTTAGATTTCTCTTTAAGAAATGCTACCCACTTTATTCTAGTGAAATCATCAACAAAAACCAAAAAATACTTTTCACCATAGAATCCTCTTATTCTAGAAGGACCAATTAGATCTATTTGAATGATCTCTAGCTTCTCTGTGCTAGTGAACTTCTTGATAGGGAATGATACTTTCTATTGCTTAGATAAAATAAATTCCTTGAACACAACATTAGTAGGCTTAACAATCTTGGCCAAGTCTTTTACTGCAAAAGTACTACTAACCTTCACAATATTATCAAAGTTTATGTGACAAAATCTTCTATGCCACAACCAACTTTTATCCACTTTAGCTACCAAACATGTCATCTCAGTAGGATTCAACTAAGATACATTACCTATGGATCTAGTTCTAGTTACAATCATCTTACCATCTATGTCTTTGATAGTGGACATCTTCTCAATGAACTACAATAGATAACCCTTGTCCACCTTCTATCCAACACTCAAAAAGTTATGCTTTAATCCATCAACAAAATATAAATTATCAGTGTTAGTTTCAGCATCAAGAGTAATGGATCAAATTCTTGTTATATGACAAGCTTTATTGTTACCAACTCTAACAATACCTCCATCATGATTCTTGAACTTGACAAACTTATTCATATCACTAGTCATATGATGTTAACAATCACTATCAATTATCCAGTCAAACTTATTTTCCACTTGGGTAACTAGATATCTTTCTTCTCTAATTTCTCTATCAAGATCATCTTCCTCAATATCCACAAATCCTAATTCATCAACACTTTCACTTCGATCTTTCTCATTAGATTCTTCATCTTTATTTGTACACAAACAATTTCTATCTCTATCTCTTCTAGGATGAAACTTCTCTTTATACTTCTTTTAGGATAATTAGATGCATAATGACCAAATTCATTACAAGTCCAACATTTAAAGATTTTCTTACCATCTTTTTCTCTTCTTACTAAAAGGGCTATTCCTTCCTCAATCTTCTTGTCTTCATTAGCTCTATTATTTCAAGCAAAATCTCCATGGGTGCTTGCACTCCTTGTCATAGTAGGTTGAATGTTTAGGGCACTAAAGGTTGTTTCAACTCTTGCAAGTTCACTAGACTTTCTTAGATCTACCTTAGCTAATTCTAATCATCCAAGTAATGTTTCCCTAGTGAAATCCTTAGTGCAAGGCATTGCTAGTTGAATCATTTACTCTATTGGCTTGAATGGTGGTGTCAAACTTTTCAAGATCTTCCATATGAATTCATCAACTTTCTTGGTTCCACCACAAGACCAAATAACTACAACCATTTCTAATATTCTACCAATATAACTTCTTATAGATTCATCTTTCATCATTCTAGCATCTTGAAATGCACATAGCCAATTATGTAATCTCATTCTTTATTCATGATCAACACCTTCAAAAGTAGATTCTAAAGCTTTCCAAATTTCATGAGATGTTGCAATTGACTTTACCTGACTATACTCATTCTCTAGAAGTGTTGTTATTAGAGCTTCTCTTTCTCTCATGTTACACATGACTAGATCTCTTTCTTCTTCACCATGTCCTTCAAGTTTTTCTTCTTCAACTATTGACTTTTGACTCATTTTTTAGAATATATAGTCCACTAATATAACTAAGAGGCTAGGGAGGGGGGTGAATCATTTGTACAACTAATATCACAATTAACAATCTTAAACAATATTAACCATATGAGTAGTGTCAATTGAAACCACAATAAGATACTCATACACAATAACACTAGATATGTTAACTAGGGAAACCCTTGATTAGAAGGATAACCCCGATGGAGATGGTATTCACAAAATGATGTACTGATATAAATATTCCTTATTAGAGGATAGACCCTATTAGGAGTCGATTACACCATTCAGTATATATGAGTTCCTATTAGGAGACTTTGAATCCCTCTTAGGAGTTGTGGATGACATATGGATGCATTGCCCAAATAGCTTGGAGGGAAAGACCAATGAGCTCACTGTCCAAATGATCTCTATATATTATTCTTTGCAAAATAATAGAACTTAAATTTACTTCCTTCCTCTATCTCTATCTTATCAACTAGAATTTTACTCCTTTAGATCTTGTAACCAAATCTCAAATATCACATCCAATTATCCCTTTGATTGCTTACATGCATTCAGTAAGAAATTTTCTCCTTTTTGCTCTTCACACTTGACCAATGATCATAATAAACGTAGACTATTTACAAACAAGGAAAAAATATTTCCTTTATACCATATCTTCATAATAATTTCTTGAGTCAGCCTTGAGGCTTTCATAGTTAATTAAAATAAGATAATTAATTTAATTACAATTACAATAGCATTGTAAGCTTACCGTCTATACAAAGCTTTGCATGTCAATACTATGGCTTGCACACTCACTAACATCATCATCCAACTATTCTTTATCACTACCTAACTATGCATAACTTCATTACATCTGGGATGTAAGATAGCCAACACTCATCAAGAACTACTTTCTCAATACTCTATCTCTAAATTATTCTCTATAAATTAGTTACAACTTTCATATGCCATCGACTTAGACTCTGTGCACTTAACCATTTCATCAAGACACTATGATGTACATGTCCATAAGTACGCATGACTAGACAATCAAATAATTATCCATACTATCAAGATCTTTGTTTGCTACTCTACAAGACTTTATAGAAACAATGCTATGTTGACATCAATGATAAAAAAATTCATGAATTCAACATGATCAATACTCTATAATGCTTAGGGTAGTCCCCTAATATAGTATCATCAACATTCATGCTAGAATTTTTATGCATAAGTTAGTGATGTAATTTAATTATTTTAGGGAAATTAAATAAATGGATAAATTAGCTAATTTAATGCATTTATTTCTTCATCTATGTTATTATATGCAATTGTACTTGATTGTGTTATTTAGTGTGCATGATTTATGTCCTTGGTAGTACCACATGGAGTTAGTGATCTAGTTGTTCATATCTAGCCAATATCATCCTGGTATGGTCAACATATCCTATTTAATTGATTAAACTAAACCCTCCATTGATTTAATAAATCTAGACTCATTTACATTATGTGATTAGACTTGTGAGCATGTTTGTACATTTAGAGGTTCACAATTTTCACAAAAGTTATTAAGGAAATTCTATGATTTTGGTTTAAGGTAACTTTGGGCTTTATCTTATTTAATTTAATTCTCAACAGCTTTTTCATAGTTGAATTCTAATTAGTTGGAATAATAAATTTTTGTTTGGGTTGACTTAGGGTTTAACTAGGTGACCTAGTTATTTACCCTAATCCTTTATTCACTTGAAAAGTGAATATGTATCCAAAAAGGAATTTTATTCCTAACTACTCACTTTTTGAAATAGAAATCGTAGAGCAAATTCCAAATCCTCTTCAAGAGAAAATACTATTTGATTCTCTATAGGAACTATGGGCAAGGTATCATTACAAGGTTGGTCTCATTGGATCTAGCTGAGGGAGACCTTGGATTGTTGTGACTTTTCATGACTTCTAAAGGATTTTTATTTTACCATTCATATTCCCATTTTGCCCCTTTTGGTTGTCAAGTAGGGCTCTCCTATTTTACTATTTCTGCTCCATTTCTACTTCTACTTTTGGTATTTTTTTGGTTGGAGGCTAAGAACTAGTGTTCCCCTCCCTTTCTAAGTGCTAGCTCTACCCAGTTGGGCAAGTAAGAGCATTTCCCTTATTTTTGGGATGAGGGTTTGGGGTTCTATACTATTATGTTGGTCATTTTTTCATATGCAGTTTAAACCCAATTTTTATTGGATTTATGTGTCTCATTTACCTAAGGGTAGAATAGGTTTTATTTTTGTTGATTCTCATCAATGTTGGGTGTTTGAGGTTTTTACCTTGATTTGTGTGTCATCTAGTTTTCTCAAGTTTTCTTGGCATGGTGTTGGTCATGGATTTAGATTATCCATATGATATCAATCTAATCATTGTTGCATCTTCTTTTGCATTGGCATTTGTGTAAAATCAATACTCCTAGACTGAGGCTGGTAAAGTGTGTTTTCTTGTTACGTGGCATTTATGTGATTTAGATTCATGTAGAATCCATACTCTCATATTTAGGCTGGTGGAGTGATTCATGATGTTTGGATTTATTATTTTTGTGATTCATGTAGAGTTCATACTCCCAAATATAGGCTGATTGAGTGATTTTTTTGTTTGTTTTCTCATCTAGCCCTTGTTTTATGATGTTCATGTTGTTGGTGCACCCACACACAAGCACATGCACATGCATTTGTTAGGTTCTTTTGAGGCCTAAACTCCTAGTTGTATTCAATGGACTTATGTTCATTGGGTTTGGGTTGGAAATTTGTACTAGCTCTAGGCACTCATCATGTAATGAACATGGGTATGTAGGGTGGCACCATGGAGGGACTTCTCTCACAATCTTGGTGACTATTTACAAGGTTGGCATAAATAAGTTCTAAAAAGTGATAAGTAAATTAATAAATGGGTAATAAAACTTAATTCAGATAAGTGAATGCATGTATGGTATCTTTGAAGGCATGGTGTGATGGTTTTCTAAGGGATTCATTCCAAATGGGTGTGATGGTTTCCTAAGAGATTCATTCCACACTAGTGTAATGGTTGCCCCATGGATTCGTTTTGGACCTAATTCTAGCTCAAACTATTTGATGTCAAGTGACTTAGTCTCCATCAAGTCGCTATATAGTTGACCTATAGAGTGTCAAACCAGGATCTTTTATAATTAAATTGTCTTGTGATCTTGGTTTCTATCCTCTAATTTTTGGCATGAGTATTAGCCATGGACATTATTCTTGTGTATTTTTGTGGTTGGATCATTATCTCCATCATCACATTGGGAGTGGGCATATGGGTTCCATGTGGTTAGGAGGCATAGCTACCTATATCACTATTAGGGACTAGTGTCTATAGATGATCTATTTCTACTTTCTACCATGCTTGATTTCACTTGGTTTATCTGGGTTTCTTGAGTATGTTTCCTTGTGATTTATAC
This sequence comes from Cupressus sempervirens, assembly GCA_028749045.1. Taxonomy (NCBI): domain Eukaryota; kingdom Viridiplantae; phylum Streptophyta; class Pinopsida; order Cupressales; family Cupressaceae; genus Cupressus; species Cupressus sempervirens. The sequence goes on from CM053789.1 coordinate 204,566,339, forward strand.
TTTACTCAGGATTATTGGATATCATGTTTAGATTATGTTAGTTTATTTGATGCATTCCTTTATTATAGTGTTGACATATGTTTAGATGATGTGATTCACTAATAGTTGGAGTATCTATTTCTTTATTTGATTATCATGTTAGATCTTTCTGGTCTTATAATGTTATTATGTTGTAGTAGAGACACCCTCATAATACAACTCTAACTATCTAGTTGGTAGTTTGGGATGTTACGAATAGGGGATGGCTAGGGCCTTCGAGGTCTCATGATGTTATTATGGTTGGGAGGAACTACATAAGAGTTTAGTTATTTATGTACATTACAATGTTTCTTTTGAAACTTTTTTTCATTTACTACTATGGTGTAGATGGTTATTTTTATTTTCATTAAGTTATTCTTGTGTTTGAGTGTCCAAGCTTCGATTTGTGAATTTAGTACTCCCTAGTGTAGAGGTTCTAACTCTATTTCTTCCTTCTAAATATTCATTGGGATGTTCCTTTCATTCTTTGGTGACAATACTTCAACATTGAGTGATACTGGTGACGTATCACATGCCCAAAGGAGATCTATTATACAATACTAGAAAGTATCACATGCCTTAAGGAATTCTATCGTACAATACTAGAAAGTATCAAACACCTATTGGAGTTCTATTGTATGATACTAGAAGAGTATCACATGCCTTAAGGAATTCTATCGTACAATACTAGAAAGTATCAAACACCTATTGGAGTTCTATTGTATGATACTAGAAGAGTATCACATGACCATAGTCAACTTTATCCTCTAGACCCAAAAAGTATCACAGGACAATGTGAGAAGTGTTGTATGATACCAGTGAAGTATCACCCAGGCTGTTTGAAAATAGTGAATGGGCTTGTAAGAAAACCTACTCGGGTGACCATTAGGAGCTTTTCAACTTGACCAAAAGGTTTCAAGAGGTGATTGGGATATCCTATATGGAGTTCTTTAACCCTAGTGTTTGACCTTTCCTATCAAGGATGTATCCAATTTGAATGCATTTCATGACTTCCATGACTTCATCATTTTTGGTTAGTAGTGGAGCTTGGAGATCATTGGTGTTTGGATGTTTGGTTAGTCTTCCATTGCAATATTTTTTATCCTTGTATGTTTATTGTCACGTGTATCCATACTTGTTTAAAAAAAAATTATCTTGGCCTTTATTTATCCTTGTGTGAGATTACAAGGTTGACCTATAACTTCAAGGTTTTATAAGTTTCATATTGGGACTTATAGTTACCTTTGTTATTGTTGTTAAAGGGGGAGAGAGTGACTAAGGAAGGAGAGAATGAATAAAAGAATGATAAAATCTATAGATAATGAGTTGATGACTCAAAGGGAAGGAAAATGAAAAAATTATAGAATGATAGAATGAAATAATTAGAAATGTTAAGTATAGCCAAAGGGGAATAAATATTCAAGGTGAAGATGATGAAGATACATACTGAGTACACCTAATGCTAAATATGTTGCAAAGAACCTAAATGGCAATAGGGAGCTGAAAAATTGTATCGATGTCAATGCATAGATTTGGTTATCTTATGTGTAATATTTTATAATGTAACTAAGAATTCTATTATTATATGTAAAAGAGTCACATTAGTTGTTATGTTTTCAATGATATCAGGTATTAGTTGGTTAGATAGTATGCTAATTTAGGAGATTGTCATATCATTTGATTCATGAAGAGAATTCGATTGATGAAGACCATTTGAAGGAAGTATGATAATGTTAGAGTTTATGAGAATTTTTATTTGATGTGTTGATCTCAGTTTGGTTTGGACAAGTGAGTGTCAACACACTTAATCCATTTACTTACTTCATACTAAACTAATATTACATGTAGAACACAACATGTAAATATAAGACAATGTCAGGTCATAGTGCATGTTGAGCCACTCATGTGTTGAGTCACTCAAGTGCCAAGTAGATAGACCATGTTGATTGATTTAGGAGCTAAGTAAATAGTGGATGCCAAGAAATGTAGGTGTCAAGTCACAACAAAGAGATTATTGTATGCCAAGCATCAGAGACTTCAAATGTTGAGTGACACAGTTTTGACATATTTGTTTTTAATGCCACAAACAACTATGTAAACCATTTTTGAGCTCACTTAAAGGTAAATTACAATATTTTAGAGATAAGGATGAATCTCTAGTTGGATTCCCTATGTAAGTACATGCAACCAATCAAAAAATGGGAAGGATTAAGTGGAAAATGGATGAATCTCAATTGTAGATTCATACCTAACCCTAAGCCAACAAAGTCTTACTAAGGAAGATGAAACCCTAAACTCTTTATGATGATCAAGTGTGTGAGGAATTGAAGGAGTGAAGATGATAGTTTTAGAACAAAGCATTCATGGTGACTTAGAAGTTATGAAGAGAGAGTGAATTGTAGAATTAGTTAGAGTAGAATAGAGAATAGAGAAAAGGATACAAAATTGAGATATTTGATCGAGAAGGATCACAAAGACATTGTATAGAGGTGATTTTTTATTAGGCAAGCAAGTGCCAACTGCAAGATCAATGTTGGGACATTCTAACAGGTGATTTTAGTTAAATCTCTTAATAGAGTAGTCCTAATAGGCTATATGAAATCCTTTAACAAGGTTGAAGTCCTCTAACAAGGAACACTTCTAACAAGATGTTGAAAACTTCTAAAAAGGTGAGACCTAATAGTCTTTGTAAGCCTTTAATAGGGTAGACCTTTCATAGGGTAGATCATGTTTCATGATCAAAACATTGTAACCCTCATTGGATACACATTATTTTTGTAGTAGTGAAGATTTTTGGGTGTCATACCTAGCTTAGTTTTACCTTCTCACTTGGAGGGTTTATGGGTAATCATATCTAGTGTTATGTGCGTGAATGCCTACATATTTACATGATTTAGATGTATATGCTTTACATGCTATTTCAGTTTACTCATTGAATGTATGATAGAGATATGTGGTGAAATTTTTATGGGTCTAAGTTTAAACTACCGATTCACTCCCCCACCCTCCCTAAAAGTTTACCTTTCCTATTGTAATTCCAACAATTGGTATCAGAGCTTTATTCTCTAAAAGAGAAGCTTTGTAGCTTTGAGGAAAGATCTTGAAATGGAATTCTACAAGTTGGGAAATATCATTGAGAACTAGGAGATTGAAATACATCTCATACTACATCAACTAAATCAAGCAAGAGAAGATTTAAAGAATTCCTTGAAGAGAAGGAAAGAAATTGTTATTGTAGAGTGTGACATGCAATACAAAGAGATAGACACTACTAAGCTATTTACAAATAGAGACTCCAATGAATTTGATGTAGTAGTTGTAGATCTAATGGAAAAGAATAGAGCCCAAGCTAAGGAAATTAGAAATCTTAAATTAGAACGAGAGTCACAAGCCATACTGCTATGTGAGGTGACTGAACAAAAGAAGAAAGCTATGGAAAACAAAGCCATGATTGAAGAAGTCAAAAGAATTTTGGCCAATAGACTTGAAGAAAAGTCAATAGAGCTAACCAAGATTTCCAACATGCAATTGGATACTCTAAGTCAAATGATGAATGCCAACTATGAGTTAAATGTCAAGGACATTGAGATAACTACATTGAAGTTGTAGAATGAACAATTGTAGAGTGACTTAAAGAGAGAAAAAAAATTTGCTAAAAGTTTCAACAAACCAGATGAAGTCATCAAATACTTTGAACAATTACTAAGATCCCCTAGATCTAAGAATGATACATTAGGATTGGGTTACATAAGCACGGAAGATGGAGAATCATCAAAAAGTGCATAAGAAAGGATCAACAAAGGTAAGAAGCCCAAACCTACTTGTCATAATTATGGTAAGAAATGACATGTTTCTAATATGTGTAGGAGCAAGACTATAAATATAAATGTTAAGCCTAAGAACATGATTGACTTCCATTAGTGCAACAAGCAAGGTCATCAGACACATGAATGCAAAACCAAGACCATGCATACACAAAGATTTGAAGGATATTGCTACAACTATCAGAAGTATGGACATAGAGATTTTGAATGCAGATCCAAACCCATATGGTTATCAAACAAGAAAATAAAGGTAAGGAACAATGGAAACTCTTATAACTTGGATTATAAAACAAGATATAGTGATCATTATTGTCAAGAATATGGACATTTTCCTAAGAATTGTATTAGGACACACTTCAAAGGTAATTACCAAAGGTGGTTGAGTCAAACCACATGTTTTAGCTATTTGAAGATTTTTCACATCAGTAGGTATTGCTGAGCAAAGTCAAAGGCACAAAGTTTTGAATTTGATAAAGGAAAAGGTAAGGTAGATGTTGAACACATCACAGATGAGATGAATAAGACATGGAAAAAGAAAGAGGATCGCAATATATCAAATAGAGAAGGGATCACTTCACCCAATGGGTCAGGTGATCACACCTCATCAAACTATGTAATTAAGAGGTATGTGGGACTAATATTTAAAGGATATATCATACATCAGTTCCAAAAGATTATAGTACTAAAAAGATTACATTAGTATGAATAAATATGAAAAATGTTTATAGGAATTCAAGATAAATATTTGAGTTTTCTATGTTGTTGCCAAGCATGAAAATTTTCCTATATGACCTAAGTAGAATGGTAGAAGATGTTGAGCTAGTAGTCTAACTAAGTTGATGATGATGTCGTAGTGGTTTCCAAGTAATGGAAATGTTAATGGATATTGAGTGAGCCTAAAATTGGTTGATGCCAAGCTTATAGCTGTGTAAACACTCAACATTAAATGCAAGGTTTTCAAAAGGTGTTTGAGCTCATTTAATATGTTCAAGGCATTTATAGAAGATTCTAATAGCAATCTCATGTCAGTTCATTAGATTTCACAAGGTATTTATCAAGAGCCAAGATGCATAATTTAATTTTCATAAACCCTAGTTTCACAAAATGGCATCTAGTTTGAAGAATTTTGAAGGGAAGAAAGTTGTAAACATTTAGTTAGTGAGTAATGAAGTTAAGTAGCCTATTTTCAAAGCTATTCCTGACATTTCTTACAAGCATGAAACTTCTAGTGCATTGTCAATAATTCCACCGAATGTAATAATGGTGAAAGATGTGCAAAAATGCTATAATTGCAAGATTGGTAAATTAGGGATGCATACAACAGGTTATGTGAAAATGGTGTTTTGAAGGAAGAGTTCAAAATTTTTGAGAGAAAGGGATTAACACGAGCCCTAGATTTTCAAAATGTGTTTAAGATAGAATGGATTAGAATAGTTGTTAGCCAAATTCATGATGGTTCCTTGTGGCTGGAGAGAAGACCTATCAAAATTACTAAGAGAATAATCCATAGGGTTACTAGATGTTCAACCCTAGATCAGCCTAAGACACTAAGAAGTGATTCAAAGGAAGTGATTTAGGAGAATATTGGAGCTATCTGGAACAAAATAGGTATGCCAATAGACACAATCATTCATCCCCTAATAAAATTTATTGTAAGGGTTATATCACACAAGTTCTATCAATCCAGTAGATTGAATAGTGTACCCTATATAGCTATGGATGTTGGATACAGGATTGTTAAGAAAGATCATACATACAGTCTAGTAGAACTACAATTGCAACAACTGATGGAAAACCTTGTAGCAATCAAGAAAACAAAGAATGCACAATGCGAATTTGTTTTTATATTGATTTTTATATACTTTTATGTAAAAAACACATTCCCCTCATTTGGTACTCTGGGATGGAAAATGATTAGATCAATTGTAGTATAGATTGGTGTGTACATTGAGCAGCTAGGAGAAAATTTTGAATCCTTAATGACTAGTTACTTTGAAGATTTCAAAAAGTCAATGAAGGAGAGACTTATAATACCAATATCTTTAGTTGAGAAACAATATAATGATGTATGTTTTCTTGTGGATGTTGATTATACATTTTTACAAGCTACCACACCTAGAGTAAGATGGTTGAGACCTTTAGGCTATGAGATTAATGTAGATGAAGCCTCAATAGTTATAATAGCTCTACTAGAAGAAGAGGTAGACAAAACTACAAATTTTTTTGGAAACTATGAGATGGTAAAGTCCAAGATTACCATGGAATTGAAGACTACCTCTACCATGAATAAAAAGGAAAAGATAGTGAAGAAACTAAAAGCTAAAATTGGAGAGGGTGTTGAGGAGGAAGAAGAATAAGAAGAGGAGGAAGAGGAAGAGGGAACTCAAACACAAGAACCTCTAACTTTCGTACAAGGCATGGGAGAAGATAAAGAAAAGGACAAAACTAAAGGTGCCTAGGGAGAAGAAGTCAAGGAAGTGTTGTGTGTTCATTTTGCACAAGGTCAATGGCAGGAATCCATAGTGTAATTCCTCTCTTGAAAAGAAAATCTTTTTAATGATCCACTCCAAGGTTCAGTGTTTGTCTTGTGATGTACCAAATTCTGCTCAGTAGAAGATAAATGTGAATGTTCATGAGGCGGCCTTTGCTCATTCCAAAAACTCTTTTACCTTGGAATCAAGTAAAATTTGTTCATTGTCTCAAAATATCACACCAAAAGAATAATATTTTTTGTATTTCTATTTTTCAATGAATGCAACTCTAACAATGCAACTACTATGAGGTTCTATTCTAACTGGGGGGTTAGCAAAGAAAATAATGAAACTGAAAGAAAATAACATGAAATCAAATAACTTAAAATTGAAATTACTAAATGGAGATAAGCTATAGAACACAACATACTATGAGTTAAACCTTTGAAGAAATCGATAGGAAACCAATGAAAACAGGAGTAGTGCTTCCTAGAATCCACTGATGCAATCATCGATGAGAATCTTTAACAAATGGAATGATGTTTCATTCTTCATCAAATTACAAGGCCATGGAAAGTGTGCTCATGCGAGACAAAAAGCTATGTAGACACAATCAAGAGATTTTTTCTCAAGCTCATTACGTCAACAGAATTCATATATCTATAGCAAACACTAGAGCTAAAAGATCGCACAACCAAAAAAAACACAATAAACCTTTGGCTCAATCACAATCTCATGAATAAAATCCATAAAACAATGACACATTTAGGTAAGAATAACTACACTCTAAATGCTAGCACCAAAAACATATCTTTATTGCATAATAATAGCAGCCCTTGTTACATTTTACAATGGGGTGTTTATAAGAAATTGTCTCCTCAATTTGTGTTGAGAGTGAGAGATATCTTGATGCAATAAAATGCCTTTTAAAACATTAAAACAAACTAAATATATACAAACTAGTAGTCTAACTGGTGCCTAGAGGGACTCCATCCATATTTTATTCATTAATTGAATGCATGAGCCCTTTACATGTCAAAAACAATTAAAGCATGAGAGAGAAAGTAGGAGGAAGCCATCAGTTGAAGTAGAAGTGCATGGAGACACCAAAAATAGAAGTTGACCCTTCACTTGATGTGTGTTGGAGTTAAATTGCCATTAGAATGCACTCCCAATGCATGGAAAGTGCTATTTTTGGAACTACAGTCAACTTTCAGTGCACCTCTGAATTGTGGAGCTGCGGAGCTCAATTCACCAAAAAATCAAAGTTCTCAATTTTGAAAATAGTTTCTGGGTTTTTCTCAAATGATGTTTTAGATCACTTTTTGTATATGCTCCATGCCCCTTTCTAATGATTTACACCCTCTTTATAGCCAATTAATTTCATAAACTTGCATTCCCTCTGCTTCTTCAATCAAAAATCTCAAGACACCTACATTGAATCTTGTCCCCAATAGCTGCATAAGATGAGGAACTTGATTTACTTTATGTGTCCGACCTCTATATCTTTAGCCTTTGTCTTCTGTCCACTTGTATAGTCCTTCCCGATGAGAAACAAAGTGATCTAGATTACCCAAGATGATCAAATGTTTGCAACTTTTTCATATTTTATTCACAAATTTTCTAGGTGTTTTCAAATGACCTTTTTGGAGACCTTTTGCTCAAAATTTCAAGTTAGAACCTTTGCTGGTCCCAAAAATTAGGTAGCCAAAGGCTCACTATTTTAGGGACTGAAATTAGATCTTCATTTCTTCTTTCCAACAGTGTAAGCGGTTCTGAATTTTGAGGCCCAAGTCAAAAGTTATGATCTTGACAAGTTGAGGAAGCCATTTTTACCTACAGAAAAAGCAAACATTAGTTCATAGAGTTAACAATGCATAGCAAAGACACCAGCTACTCAAACAAAACTAGAGGTAAATCTTGAAATCTAGCTAAGTCTGAAATTTTGAAGACCCAAAATTTGGCTAAGTCTGAAATTCTAAAGTCCTAAAATTTGGCTAAGTCTTGATTTCTAAAGCCTTGAAATTTCCTAGAATCTTTACCTTATCTCTAGGAGGTTCGAAAGTTATCTCAAAGGATTCATTGCATATATTAAAATATATCTTAAGTATAAGTCAACTTATACTTAAACGATATATTTTAAACCCATTTTATGGCTACTCAGACAAAATTGGAGGTTAAAGAGCAGCTTGGCAAGTGCACATGGTGCTTTGGGAGCATGCGGTGCAAATACGCATGAGGCACCTTGATTATGCATGTGGCAAAGTGCGCATTGTGACATGTGCTCATAGTAGAGCGTGCAGTGACGCGCACTCGCTACGGTGCATGCACACATAGCTGAGCATGCTATGGTACACTCAAGGCAATGTGTGTGGATGGTAGAGTGTGCTGTGTCGCACTCGCGGTGGTGCACTCGTGGCAGTGCGCGGGTGTGGTAGAGCGTGCTCGCTGCTCGCAGCAGAGCGTACAACAATTTTTCAAGATCTTTTTTTTAAAAATATATTTTTTTTTGGTTTTTCTTTTTGTGTTTTTCAATTTTTTTGATATCTTTGTGATTTTTTCAAATTTTGATTTTTTTTTGTGATTTTTCGACTCAACTTTCTAACTTATTTAATCGAGTTTTCTTCTCCCGACTTGCGAACTATGAGTCCAGGAGTCAAAAAAAAGTATGGGGTCTCCATTCCTAGTAAGGAATGGAGCGTGTGTTGTGGAGACCACAAAAAATAGCCTCAAAAAAAGGAATAAATGACCAAGGTATTTCTTGATCAGAAAACATTCATCCGATGTGTATCAAACACCAACCAAGCTTCAAACATCCCAATTGTCTTCAGATGACTTTGCAATCAAAATCTCAGAAGTCGAAACCTTCTAGCTCAGTGTGTGCATTATGTATTCATTCCTTTTGATGTGTTAGGCTGCAGTCAATCAGAGTTTTCTAACAACTCAAAATAATATTTGACTCCTCCTAGCTTATTCATTCAAAATCTCCATGAAGGCTCTTTATCAATCAATTGATTGACCAGATGAGAGAATTAGTTCAAGGGCTCTTGGTGGGATGTCACATTCTTTTAACTTATGGCCTTTTGCATAATTGCTCTATGTCATTCAGAATGTTACTTTTGATGAAACTATATTTTGAATACAAGACGCTTTGTTTTGAGAGCGTATCCTTTGCCATTTTAGATCTTAGAATCCTTCAGACTTAACATCATTTTTTTTTCTTTTTTTTTTCTTTTTTAAATTATGTATCCTGATTATGTTTAGATAATGTAGTCATAACATCAATTTTGTTTCTTGGATTCGATCTCTTATGAACATCCCTTGCGTTCCTCTTTTAGAACTTTTTAGGAAATTCTCATGCCAAACAATGATCTTAGCAACCTTTTGAGGAGACCCCTCCTGTTTGAACTAGTCAAAGTTTGCATCATTTCTTTTCATCTTCAACTTGAAATTGAACAACACCTAACACAATCAAATCTTTAAATTTTCAATGTGTTGAGAACTTGTTGGTCCAGACTTTTGATTTCTAAACTGGAAGTCCCCTATTTCCACAAGGAATGTCTGTTGCTTGGTTGGTATAAAACACACAATCATCCAAATGTTTTGACAAAGAAATACCTCCTCCTGAAATTGAGACCAAAGAGTGGTTAGTAAAGTCTTGAGAAAAATCCCAAGTACACCTTACCCCCTAGGACTAACATAACTTGAAAAAAAAAAAAAAAACACACGACTAAAAGAAAACATACAACACCTATCTAGAAAGACTAAAAAAGACTAAGAAAAAAAAAAACAAAAAAAAAACTTATCTACAAAAAACCTTGAGTAACAAGAATTTGGGGTGGTTGTCAATAGATTTCTTATTACGTGCAATAGTAATGAACCACCCCATATAGTTCTCAAAAATGCTAACTTGTCTTTGTACTCAGAAAAATAAAGTTTGGACAATCTTAGTTCAAATTTGGGGCACAAATCACACAAAATTAGAAGTTGTGGTAACTCTTTATGGCCATGATTAATCCACAAACAAGTTCTCTTACCTTTAGCATCATATTCAAATTAAAAATCATCAAACTAAGAGGGATAATGGAAAGATATCACCTGATCGAGCAAGTCCCCCACCATAGGGGTACACTCACACATTGTAATTTCTCCTTTTGGTGGTTTCATCTCATAATACACCACTTCACACACACATGGAGACACTTTAGGTTCTGCTCTAGGCTCCCTTAGACTAGGGAACTCAATTCCCAGCCTCCCTTTCAAATTACAAGATTCATCACCATGATCGACCAAGATTTTTTCTACCTCATATCCCAAAGAAGCTTATTCAAAATCATACTTTCCCTCCATTGCAATCTCCCAAGCTAACAAGAAATCAGGGAAACTTTCTTCTGAATGGAACCCAAATGGATGGATTCTACATGACTTAGTTATTGCATGGTTTGATATATGTGTAGAATATCCGTAAAGAGACATTTCCTTAGTCAAGCTTGAGACCAAATTGAACACTCTATCCATCTCCTCTAATGAAAAATATTGTTTTGAGGGGGATATCTTATCTTTATCTAATGGGGAATCAATATTACCGTAGGAAGAATTGGTATCGTCTTCTTGATGACTTTGTGATTCAAAAATCTCACCAACCTCTGGATCTTCTGCATTTCCATCACTTTTTGCAACTTCATGGAGTTCTGGAACTTCAAAATTTCTCTCACCCTCAATATTTCTTGGCATATCCACACTTATTGTGACATCAACACTTGGAAGAATTTCTTCATTGAATGGGAATGCAAACTCCTCTTGACCATCTTCATCATTTAGTCCTCCTGTAGATTCATCATATGATTCAAACATCATTGCACTAAACTGCAAAGGTTGTTTGTCCATAATTTGGGGAGGCTGATCCGAAACATCATTGTGCCCATACCCATTTTTACTTTGACTCATTCATGTAATACAATTATTCTTATTGTTGATGTTCCTGTAAAGGTTAAAATTTCCTCTCTGATTTTGAGAATAATTTTTTTGGGTAGAATGTTGTCTTGGATGATTGTCTTGGTCTCTTGAAGAATTCAACTTTATTCTCACAATCTCATTGGATAAAAGAGACATCGTCTCCTTCATGGCCTTAAGCTCTCTAGCCATGTTATTTTTTGCTTCAATGGATGCAACTTCCTTTTGCTCAAAGAAAGTGGTCTTTTGAGACCCATATCTAGAATATGTAATTGTCGACATTGGAGCAACAATAACTTAACTTGTGAATGTAACAACCTCTTTGAAGACCTTTTCAATGGTATCAATGTCTCTGGGTGGGAGCCTTCTTAGAAAAATAGAAGTTAATGAATCCATTGTTCCAAAATAGACTTGGATAGCAACCTCTTATGGTATAGTATATGGAAACTCCATTATTTGATACATCATATAGAAGTGATGATTAAACTGTGAAATAGTCTCATGGAGATCCCTCTCAATCGAGATGAACTGATGATATAGAAGAGTTCCATCAACAGTGATCTTAAATTGTTCTAGAAACTTTCTCTCAAAGGAGTTCCAATCCCTTATTGATGCTGGTGGCAAATAGAGGTACCAATTGAATGCCATTTCCCCCAAAGTGTAAGGAAAAAGGTGGCATACCACATCCATTTGTTGAATATGGTTTCGATTACAAATCTCTTTGAAATTTTTTATATGATCTTCTATTGTTCATGATTCTCCATAGATGAACCATGGGCAAAAATTTTCAAGATTTTTAAGCAAGTCATGTAATGGTCTAGTTAGGTTCAAAGGTGAACTTTGGGCATTGAAGAAAAACATGGTGCATACTGATGGAAATGTGTGAAGTGGAATGTAAAGTGAATGCCGATCATGAAATGTGTAATGTGAATGGGTGGAGTTCTTGGAATCCCTTTATCACTATGATGCTTGTGAAAGTGACTTAGTTCTAACAACTTGTGTTTATTCTGGACAAGTGCACCTTTGGAGAAACACACTTTCTCAAAATAGTGCACCACAAAATTTTGTAGATCTGTAGATCTACAGAGCTACAGAGCTACAAAATTCTATGGAGCTGCAAAACTATGAATCTACAGAGTTGCGGACCTGTGGACCTGCACACTTGAACTTCTAAAAATCTCAAAAAATAAATTTGAACTTGTGCAAAGTGCAGATTATTGCAAGAGTGCAAAACTTTCAAAATTTTATCAAATCTTTCTTGTTTCCAAGAGTAGGTTCTTTATTTTTAGGCCCTCCTTCTAGCGCCACTTCTATTGGGCGTTTATTTTGCATGAGGCCAATGGCAAGAATCCATAGTGTAATTCCTCTATTGAAAATAAAATCTTTTTAAGGATCCACTCCAAGGTTTAGTGTTTGTCTTGCAACGTACCAAAATCCACTTAGTAGAAGATAAATGTGAATGTTCACAAGGAGGCCTTTGCTGGTTCCGAAAACTCTTTTACCTTGGAATCAAGTAAAATCTATTCACTGTCTCAAAATATCACACCAAAAGAATAATATTTTTTGTATTTTCTATTTTTCAATGAATGCAACTCTAACAATACAACTACTATGAGGTCATATTCTAACAGGGGGGTTAGCAAAGCAAATAATGAAACTAAAAGCAAATAACATGAAATCAAATAACTTCAAATTAAAATTCCTAAATGGACATAATCTATAGAACACAACATGCTGCAAGTTAAACCTTTGAAGAAATTGGTAGGAAACCAATGAAAATAGGACCAACGCTTCCTAGAATCCACTGATGCAATCGTTGGTGAGAATCTTTAATAAATCAATTGATGTTTCACTCTTCATCAAATCAAATGGCCATGGAAAGTGTGCTCATACAAGACAACAAGCTATGTGGACACAATCGGGTGATTTCTTCTCAAGCTCATTACGTCAACAGAATTCATATATCTATAGCAAACACCAGAGCTACAAGATCACACAACCAGAAACAACACAATAAACCTTTGGTTCAATCACAATCTCATGAATAAAATCCATTAAAAAAATGACACATTCAGGAATGAATAACTACACTCTGAATGCTAGCACCAAAAGCATATCTTTATTGAATAATAATAGAGGTCCTTGTTACATTTTACAATGGGGTATTTATAAGAAATCATCTCCTTAATTTGTGTTGAGAGTGAGAGATATCTTGATGCAATAAAATGCCTTTTAAAACATTAAAACAAACTAAATATATACAAACTAGTAGTCTAACTGGTGCCTAGAGCAAATCCATCCATATTTTATTCATTAATTGGATGCATGAGCCCTTTACATGCCAAAAACAATGAAAGCATGAGAGAGAAAGTAGGAGGAAGCCATCAGTTGAAGTAGAAGTGCATGGAGACACCAAAAATAGAAGCTGACTCTTCACTTGATGTGTGTTGGAGTTAACTTGCCATTAGAATGTACTCCCAATGCATGGAATGTGTTATTTTTGGAACTAGCAGTCAACTTCCAGTGCACCTTTGAATTGCGGAGCTACATGAAAATGTAGAGCTGCGGAGCTACAGAGGTCAATTTGCCAAAAAATCAAAGTTCTCGATTTTGAAAATGGTTTCTGGGTTTTTCTCAAATGAGGTTTTAGATCACTTTTTGTATATGCTCCATGCCCCTTTCTGATGATTTACACCCTCTTTATAGCCAATTACTTTCATAAACTTGCATTCTCTCTGCTTCTTCAATCGAAAATCTCAAGACACCTGCATTGAATCATGTCCCCAATAGCTGCATAAGATGAGGAACCTGATTTGCTCTATGTATCCAACCTCTGTATCTTTAACCTTTGTCTTCTCTCCACCTGTACAATCCTTCTTGCTGAGAAACCAAGTGATCTAGATTACCCAAGATGATCAAATGTTTGCAACTTTTTCATATTTTTTCACATATTTTCTAGGCATTTTTAAATGACCTTTTTGGAGGTGTTTTTCTCAAAATTTCAAGTCAGAACCTTTGTTGATCCCAAAAATTGGGCAGCCAAAGGCTCACTATTTTAGGGACTGAAATTAGATCTTCAATTCTTCTTTCCAATGGTGTTAGCGATTCTAAATTTTGAGGCCTAAGTCAAAAGTTATGATGTTGACAAGTTGAGGATGCCATTTTTACCTACAAAAAAAAGAAAACATTAGTCCGTAGAGTTAACAATGCATAGCAAAGACACTAGCTACTCAAACAAAACTGGATGTAAATCTTGAAATCTAGCTAAGTCTAAAATTTTGAAGACCTTAAATTTGGCTAAGTTTGAAATCCTGAAGCCTAAAATTTGGCTAAGTCTAGATTTCTGAAGCCCTAAAATTTCCTATAATCTTTACCTTATCTCTGGGAGGTCTAAAACTATCTCAAAAGATTCGTCGCATATATTAAAATATATCTTAATTATAAATTCCTTATACTTAAACAATATATTTTAAACCCCTTTTATGGCTACTAAGACAAAATTGGAGGTGAAATAGTGGCTTGGCAAGTGCACATAGTGCTTTGGGAGCATGCAGCACGAATGTGCATGAGGCACCTTGATTATGCATTTGTGGTTCGACAAAGGTGCATAGTTTGATGGAGGGGCACGTGCGTGGCAGTACACGCTCATGGCAAGGCACATGCTGTGACGTGCTCGTGATGGAAGCATGCGCTCGTGGTGGCGTGCACAGACATGGCCAAGTGCACTGTGGTAGAGTGGCTACAGTGCGCTTGTGGTAGTGCATGCACGTGGCAGAGTGTGTTGCATCATGCTCGCCATGTTGTGCACTGCAGTGCACTTGTAGAAACATGTGGACGTGGCAAAGTGCGCTTGCTGCTCGTGGCAGAGTGTGCAGCAGTTTTTCAAGAATTTTTTTTTTTTTAATTTTGAATTTTTAAATTTAAAAAAAAAAAAATTGTGTTTTTCAATTTTTTTGATTTTTTTGTGATTTTTTTAAACTTTGATTTTTTTTTTTGTGATTTTTTGACTCAACTTTCTAACTTATTTAATTGAGTTTTCTTCTCCTGGCTCATGAACTATGAGTCTGGTAGTCAAAAAAAAGTAGGGGGTCCCCTTTCCTAGTAAGGAATGGGGCATGTATTGTGGAGACCACAACAGGAAGCACCTACTCTTACAAAGCCAAAGAAGAGGAAGGCCAAGGCACAACCTATGGAAAGGACTAAGAAAATTGTCAAACCAAGTCAGCCAAAGCCCAATGCACCTAAAACAAGAGCCAACACATGTGCAACTACCCAAAAGGCCAAAGAAAAGACAAAGAAAATAGGAAAAGGAGGTCAAGAGAAAAAGAGACCAAGAAGAAAGTATGTGGCAAAACTAGATTCTGAAGAGGCGAAAATGGAGTCAGATGACAATAACCAATTCAAGATGGTGAGTCACAACCCTCTTTCAGATCTTGAAAATTTATGTGAAAAATGTTAAGAACAATGTAGATCTATGAAAATTTAGTCATGTTGATTTTGATAAATTGGGGAAGTGGAGAAAAATCAAGTGGAAGAGGCCCTATATGCCATGATGGCAAAATGGAAGACAACACCACTAGAATTTGGCAAATCTATACCTAAGATTCTATATTATATAGTTGAGAAAAAATGACATTACTGTCTAAATCTAGAAAGACAAATTAGGGAGATTACATTGGCCCAAGTAATACCTGAATTGACTAAGGCACAGATTTCTAAGGTTGCAAAGAAGTATGTAGTTAGGTTCACACCTAAATACAAAACCCTTAGCATATTACAAAATAATATTATGATGTTGTTAAGAAGTCAACATAGATATGGAAACTCATTTATGGGTTAACCATAGTAAAGAAAGGAGAAACTAAACCTTCTAAGTTTAAGAATGATGTTGAAGAAGATGATGAAAAAGATAATACTATTAGAGGTGGATGATAAATGAAAGAAGATGGAAATGCAATAGCTGAGCCTAAGCAGCAAGAGGAATAGAGTTTACATGACACATAATTGTTGAGTGTCAATCCTTTACATGACACATCTAAAACTTTTGAAATAGTAATTGTCAAGGATGTTTTTGATCTATTGGCTCATAACATCAATCCTCTTACTGAAGAATATTTAAAGAAGATATTAGAGTAGTCTACATTGTGGGCCAAACTTTGTGGCAATCTTTCTTTGGTAAGTGTAGATAAAGTATAAAAATTCAATGACTGATGTTGCAAGGGAAAAGATGAATCCACAAGAACCACCTTCTATCACCCCTTTAGTTACTATTGTACAACCTTTGGTCCAAATGCCAAAAGCTACATCTACCAAGGTTGATACAATTGTCAAGATTGATATTTTTGAGAAGAGAGTAGAAGGGCAATCCACCACTGCAAGAAGAAACAACTCAGATAGACTTATTTGCACCTACAACATAAGAACAAAGTGCAAGTCAAGTCTTATTGATAGAATAGGGAAAGCCTACAGAGAGTGATCTAACACCTAAGGTGAAGGAAAAAGTTGTCATTCAAGCTCTAGTAGCTTTAGTAGCATCTAGAACTCCTTCCACACAGACTCTTCAAAATTCAAGCATAGAAACTATTCCATTCCAAATGACAGTGCCAAGCCAAAGTCCATCAAAGCTTTAAAAAGGTAATTCACTATGGAGATACAAGCTTGATGAAGAGATTATTATACCTAAATATGATTACAATACCATGACATTTGAAAAAATAGGCATATTATAGTAGGCCCTAGAAAAGGAAAAAGCATAAAAAATGCTTAGGAGAGAACATAGGCAAAAGCAGGCACTACAAGACATTAAGGAAATCTTTCTAGATGCATTTACTTTTCTAACTCCTAAAGATGCCAAGCCACTAATAAAACAATTGATAGATATAGTGGAAAAGGTCATTAATGAAGACCTTGATACTAATGCCACATTATTAGAATGGTCAGAAAAGAAGTTCCAAAATAAGGTGAATGAGAAAATATCTACTAAGATAACACTAACACAAGTTGCATTGGTAACTAAGGTTAAGGATGTGAAGAAGTTACTTGAGAATATATTCTCATTGTACACAAAATTATGTAATCCAACGCTCTTCACCCAAGAGACCAGAAGTCACATTCTGAGTCTGGAGAGCCAAATTTCTAAATTAGGTGCAAGACTACCAACGCATCTAGCTCAGAGTGAGAAGAAGTTTAGGACATTGCTTCAAACATAGAGTTAGTTAGATATATTGATAGTAGATGAGGCTAACATATGAGCCAATCTTACTAGCATACAAGCAACCCTCACCCCACATATGGAAATTTTGGACAAGGAGCTAGGCTATGCTAAAACTCCACTGAAGAAAGACCCCAATCTTTCTACTTTAGATGGTCTAGTCCACCTTGCTACTGAGCTTTCCATCCAGCTCAAGTCATTGGATGTTGCATGTGATAATTGGGATGTAGCCCTCAAGATAATATTGGATGTCCATAAATCCTTTTTGGACAAACATACAATAAGTGTATAGCCCATTTGACATAAGTGTCAAAAAGGGGGAGAAATATATTTTGAGGCAAAGAATAAGAAAGGGGGAGATATATATTTTTGAGAGAGAAAGAGAAAAATGGGGGAGATATCAACTAAGGATGAAAGAGCATGAAGTCAACATTGAAGCCAAAGTGTGTTAGTAGAGACACATTTACTCAAAAAAGAGCACAAAATTTTGGTTATAGAATAGACATATCAACTCAAGGGGAGTTATCAAATTTCAAGGTATACAAGTTATTGCAAAATTTTGAAATTTTGAAGTTTGGATATGTTATGCTAGAGAGTTCAAGGATATTAATTTATATTCAAATTTTTTTGATACTCATTTCAAAGAGGGAGATTATTGATCTCAGATTGATTTTGACAAGTCAGTGTCAATACACTTAAGCCATTTACTTATTTTATGCCAGACTAGTACTACATGCTAAGCAAAACATGTAAATATTAGACCATGCTGAGTCATAGTGAGTGTCGAGGCACTCATGTGCTAAGTCACTCAAGTGCTAAGAAGATAAACCATTTTGAGTGATTTAGGAGCTAAGTATATAGTGGATTCCAAGTAATATAGGTGTTGAGTCATAGCAAAGAGATTAGTGTATGTTGAGCATCAGAGACTTCAGATGTTGAGTAACATAGTTTTGACATATTTTTTTGTAATGGCACTAACAACTACGTAAACAATTTGTGAGCCAACTTAAAGGTAAATTATGATATTTTGGAGATAAGGATGAATCTCTAGTTGGATTCCTTATGCAATTAAATGCAGCCAATCAGAAAATGGGAAGGGTTAAGCAAAAAAATGGATGAATCTAAGTCGTAGATTCATACCTAACCCTAAGCCACCAAAGTCTTCTTAAGGAGGATGAAACCATAAACTCTTTATGGTGATCGAGTGTGTAAGGAATTGAAGGAGAAAAGAGGATAGTTTAAGAATAGAGAATTCATGGTGACTTAGAAGTTATGAAGAGAGAGTGAATTTTAGAATTAGTTAGAGAAGAACAAAGGATAGAGAACATGATACAACATTGAGACAATTGATCAAGAAGGATCAAGAAGACATTGTATAGAGGTGATCTTTTATCAAGCAAGCAAGTGCTAACTATAGGATTTATGCTTAGACATTCTAACAGGTGATTTCAGTCAAATCTCTTAATAGAGTAGTCCTAATAGGCTATATGAAATCCTTTAATAGGGTTGAAGTCATCTAACAAGGCACATTTCTAATAGGGTGTTGAAATATTCTAACAAGGTGACACCTAATAGTCTTTGTAAGCCTTTAATAGGGAAAACCTTTCACAAGCTAAATCATATTTCATGATCAAAAGATTGTAACCTTCATTGGATAGACTTTATTGTTGCAGTAGTGAAGATTTGTGGGTGTCATTTGCACCCCAGTTTTAACTTCTCACATGGAGGTTTTCTAGGTAATCATTTTTGGTGTTATGTGTGTGAATGCTTACATATTTACATGATTTAGATTTATATTCTTTACATGTTATTTAAGTTTACTCATTGAATGCATGAGATAGATATGTGGTGAAAGTTTTATTGGTTCAAGTTTAAACTAATGATTCACCCCCCCTCCCCCAAAACGTTTACCTTTCCTATTGTAATTTCAACATGATGGACACTTGAATGAATTAAACCCTAACTAATATAAGAGCATCTTGGGTCTTTAAGCAATCTTGCATCAACCAATTTTTATTACTTTTTTGTACTACTATATTAATCATGAAGTAGCATCTACTTCTTTTCATTTCATGTTGTGCATAGTTGGTATCATGTCAATGAACCATCCTGGATCCTTTTCCTAAGTGCACAAGTTACAATTTTAAATATTTCTTGTGTCCTATGTTATTCTTTATGATCTCTTTTTCCTATAGTTTCCTTCTAGTTAGGGATTTTGTTTTGATTGATGCAGATTCCTATGCTTTTGTGGCATTGGATGTGTACTTTTGGTAAACCTTTTTAATTCTTTAGGTGATATTAGGAATGATGGAATGTATCATGCTGCTACCCCAATGAGAAGAAGGCGTACAACATCATTTATATATCATCTTAAAGTAGACAAAACTTCACCAAGTTAGAAATGCACCTATATGAGGAACTCCAAAGGATTTCATGGCTACAGGTATCTTTCAATTGGAAATTCAAAGCAAAGCAATTTTCCTAAAATGAATTCTTGACTTAGAATTATTTAAGGCTAGAGGAATGACTCTACAATCACTGCAAGTAGTTTGGGAACTCATGTTTTGGTAGAGGAAAGATCCACATTTTTGGTGGGCTGAGTGGAGCAACTCATCCATCTAAACTAGAGAACTAAAGCACAATAGATTTTGAGAAAGTTCAATGAATGAAATGTGATGGATAGACTATATGTTTAGTATAACTATGGATCTAGAAAGCACACTTTGTGGCTTCCCTTTGTCCCACAAGCACAAGTCTTTATTTTCTTTTCCAAAGCAAAGGGAGTTTTGAGTTAAAATTGAAATATGACCCAACGGCCAATATGTAATGCTATGTTAGAGACTATGAGAGGAGATTAAAAGGAGTTCTAGTGGACACATGCATCAAATAAGAGTTTTGAAACACTAAAACAAAAGGTTCTGGAGTTACCTATACTTTCTTTGCCTAATTCAACTAAGGTTTTTTAGGTAGATTATGAGTCAAGAAGGAATCCATGTAGCTTTCTTTAGTGAGAAATTGAATGATTCTAGAAAGAAATACAATACTCATTTTATGATCACAAATTCTATGCTATTGTTCAAGCTTTGAAGAAATGGAGACATTATTCGATGCCTAAGGAATTTTTCTTGTATACAAACCATTAAGCCTTGCAATACATTGGAAGTTAGAAAAAAATAAATCAAAGAAATATGAAGTTGGTAGAATATTTGTAGAATTTCACCTTTGTATTGAAACATAGAAGTGGACAATCAAACAAAGCTATTTATGCCTTGAGTAGAAGAATGATTTTTCTCATAGAATGAAGGCCAAATTGCTTAGATTTGATGTTTTGAGTAATTTGTGTGAAACTAATCTTGATTTTGAAAAATGTTGGAAAGATAGTAAGTATCATTTGATAGATAAACAATATAATTGGATTGATTATTTCATTCAGGACAATATGTTGTTCAAAGGAATTCAACTTTTCACACCTAGAGGATCTATAAGAATTAACATCATTAAGGAGAAACATACTAGAGTACTTGTTGGACATTTTGGGATAAATGAGACCCTAAATTTGATTGCTAAAAGATACTATTGGTTTCAGCTATAGAAGGATGTTCATAAATTTGTGACAAGTTCAAAGAGTTTGTCAAGTAGAAAAATGAACTAATAAAAATTTGGGTTTGTATTCACCTTTGCCTATTCCAAGCATACCTTGGGAAGATTTAAGCATGGATTTTGTACTTGGATTTCCTAAAGATTGGATAGGTTCTCATTATATCTTTGTGGTAGTAGATATATTTTCTAAAATGGAAAATTGTATACCCTACAAGAAAACATTTGATGTAGTACACGTAGAAGAATTATTTTTCAAAGAGATGGTGAGGTTTTAGGGATTTCCAAATACAAATATTTTAGAAAGAGATACTAAGTTCACTATATATTTTTGGAAGACACTTTGGATGAAGTTGGATATTGAACTTAAGCTTATTCTAAATTTTACCCTTAGAGTGATGGACAAATAGAAGTTTTGACTAGAAGTTTAGGTATTTTAAAAAATGATTGGTTCGAAGTAGGCCTACAAATTGGGACTTGCTCTTGACATAAACTAAACTTGGATATATTAGCTTTGTGAAAAAAAATTACTAAGAAGAAACCTTTTGAGATAATAAATGGACTATACCCTAGAGGATCTAAAGAGATGAGAAACTTGAGTCAGGAAGGAAAGAATTGTGTTGATGCTAAAGATTTTGTAAGTTTCATAAAATATTTGCATCATGATATAAGAGACACTTTATAAAATAGTATTTAGAAATATAAATAATGAGATAATTAGAGGAGAAGAGACAAATATTTCAATGAAGTTGATCAGGTAATGGTTCATTTTAATAAAATAGATTCCTAGTTGGAACCTATAGCAAATTGAAAATGAAGAAATATGGAATTTTTGAAATTATCAAAAATTTTGACAATATAAATTCTTTTAATGTGTATTTTCTGAATATATGGATATTTTACCCATATTCAACATTTATAATATCTTTGAGTAAAATGATCCTAAAAGTGAATTGACAGAGATACAAGATTATCCAAAAAATAAAGAGGAAGGCATTAGAAAAACCTTGAATACTAGAACAAGTAGAAGCACCAAAGGAAAAGATTAGATGGAATACCTTGTTTAGTGGAAAATAAAATCACTTGAAGATAGTTCATGGTTATCATAGGATGAACTAGATCTTTATGATTCAGGTCAAAATTATCTAGAGTCCCATTGTACAGATATGTAATCTTCTTACCCCAGGTTTATGATGTAGGAGCATCTTGGGTATTTAAGACTTATCTTGTATCAACAAAAAATATTTCTTGTTTTGTACTCTAGTCTATTATTCAAAAAGTAGTTGCTGCTACTTTTGGTTTCATGTTGTGCATAGTTGGAATCATGTCAAGGACTCATCTTGGATCCTTGTTCTAAGTGTGCAAGTTCTAACATTTAATATTTCTTTATTTCTGTGTCATTCTTTGTGATCTTTGTTTCCTATAGTTTCCTTCCTATAAAGCATATTGTTTCAATTTTCAAATTTTCCTGTACTTGTTTGGAATCTTTCATAGTTAGGAATCGACTCCTAACTCTCATGGGGACCTATTCTTAGTAGTATGATCTTATATTTACTCTTCTAAAATTGGACCTCAATTGTAATTAAATGCTAGAATAGCCAACTTGTGGCTTAGATGTCTATATTAGAAGCCTTGTTAGATACAGGAGATCATCATCCTAGAGAGAAGAGATAGAAGACACAAGATTGGACTCTGATTTTGTAATTTTCTTTGTACAAGGTCAACCTAGAAGAACTCATAATCAGACATTATTTCTCTCTTCATATGTAAAGTGAAATCATTATACCTATAAAACTGTTCCATCTAGTCTTATTTTCTCATTTTTCTATTTGAATTATGTATAAGATGTATGTGTGTGACTCTAAGAAGGGTAATGATGGAAAGTTAAGTTAATCTCATTCTACATGTTGTTTATAGTCCTATGTCACTAATAGTGTAATGTTGGTTTGATTGTTTTACAATCATGTAATATTGTAATTGAGTTCATAATTGTTTAGTCCGTAAAAGTAGGAATACATTATTTCTTGAGCTATTAAAGTATAAACCGAGTACCTAGAAAAGTAAAGATGAATTTTACTGTTAATTGAGTTAGTCTAGTGTTAACCAAGCATAGTTTTACTTAAGTCAAGTTGTGATACTCACTGAGTATGAGATACAAGAACAAGTTAAGAAACATGAGATCTATGGCAAGCTTGTGATGAAAATAAAGAATATTTGAAAATTTTAAAGGCTAAAGTCAAAGTTTGTTACAATATCTATGGCTAGAAAAATATAATAAATATCTTACGAAGGAGATTCAAAACAAGATAAGGATGAGCACAAATTTCAATAAGTTAAATTTTCTTAAGTATATAAATTCAGTGAATCCAAGATCTATAAATTTCTTTAAGTGAAAAATTAGGAATGTTTTGGAAGGATGAATTAAATATTTTTGGAGATGATTGAGGCCACTTTTGGTTCCTAATTAGTTTCTAGATGAATTATGAGTAATAGTGAATTACAATTTGATGTAGGATCATCAAGATGGGACTTTTGTGGAGCTATGTTTTTCATGGTTAGGGATGTGTTGGAGACATATTGGGGGACCTTTCCTCATGATTGCATAGAGATTGGACAGATTGAGTTGAAGTTTGAATTGTTTGAACCTTGCTATTGGAACTGTGTTTTTCTAGTTTATGGGTGCCTATTGTAGAGAATGTAACTAATTTTAATCAATAAATCATAACCTATTCACTTCAAGGATTGAAGAGTTCCTAGATTAATTCCTTGTGTTAAGTTCAAAAGTTCTAACTCTTTATAGGTTGGGAGATATGGCAATTCTCCTACAGTATTGATTTATGGCAGACAGTGCGATAGGTTTTTGTGGGTGACTTTCAAGATGGATGCGCACTTTTTCTTAGAGAATCAACCTTTGTTAATTTAAGGGGTTGTAGATGACCTAGATTTATACCTATGGTTTGAAGCATGAGTTCTAATTAAATTAGATCTAGGAGATATCATGATTTTACTCAAATATCTATTTCTGGACATTTAATTATTGTTGCAGGCTGACTTGTGGCATTCAATTTATGTATCTATATTTAATTTGTGTTTTGGGCTGACTTATGGATTAAATTGGTATAATTAGGGACTTTGTGGAGTATTTTAGTCATTCATTTGGAGGAAGAGTGAATGTGGGAGCAGCTAAAGAATGAGTTTTCCCAAGTTTGTGAGTAGATCGCCAAATGTGAGGCAACTTACAACAGGATTGTGATGAAATTGTGAATGTGTGGATAGAGCGTTGAATGTGAGGTAGTATACACTTGGATCTTGGATATATTGGAGAAGAGCTAGGGATGTGATTGGAAAACAAGGAGATTTCTTGGTATCCTTGTGAGCACAAGTTTAGATTTCCTTGGTGGTTTTCTTCCATATTGTTGTTATATTATAGATCTAGGCTAGCTAGGATAGTCTTTGGATTGCATCTTGAGGGATCTTGCAAAGCTAATTTTTTAATTGCTATTTGTATTTGGCCCTAACCCAGAAGGCCTTATAGTTGGGCATATTGCATGTCATTAGTTATATTTTATAAATCAAGTACTATAATTTGGTATAAGATCTTGCATTGTTGCTTCTTGTTGTTGTGTTTTCATTGTGTGGTTACATTGCTAGGGGCTAGGACATCTCCTTTGGGGATACTCCTACCTTGCACTATGTCATAATTAAATTTGAGGAAGAAATGATTTCGTGGTAAACTAAGCATAATGGAGGAAGAAAGATCAAGTAGAGAAACTCTAAGGTGAAAGAGAAAGAGTGTGAATAATCTAGACAAGGATCAGAAGGAAGAGGACTAAGTAGAATAGATATCTAATAAAGAAAATGTATTGCCAAACCTAAATTGATAATTTGACTATTAACTTTTTGTCATTGTAGTGAAAAATATCTTAATCAAGTGGACCTAATAAGTCTATGAAATCCTCTATGGTACAATGATTAGTGATATTTATAAGTCCTTTAAAGTAGGCCAATCTTTAGAAATGTCAAGGAGTGATAAGGTCTAGAAGATCTTTAGTTAGAATCCTCTAACTAGGCACACAAAAAATGTTCATGTAAACCTTTTATAAGTTTGGCTCTTATCAGAGATCACTTAAAAAGAGTGAATTAATTGGGTTGATAATCCCAAGTGTTTTTTCCCTTTATAGGGTTTTCATGTTAAATTTTTGTGTTCATGTGTGTGATTCCTTATGTGCTATGAAGTTATATTGAAGTTTTACATTTTATGTTTTAACTTGGTATAATCTGAGTTATTATACTAATACTTGGTGTAGTCGTAAATAGTGAGTCAATAGTTTAAAGTAAAAAAAAATACAAGTGAAAGTTGAGATGTTGAATGTGGTTAGTGAGTCACTGTTGTGAAAGTTTATGAAGTTTAATTTGGCAATGAATTATTTTCAAGACCTATGGGGTAAATAGGTATAACTTATTAACACCCCCACATCCCCATTGGTATTAGTGTTGAGTGCTTGAAGGAATAAGTTCAAATAGACTTGAGGTAAATATCCAAAGATGTTTTACAAGATAGAGGAACCTAAGATGAACAAGGAGAAATTCTCATCATAGAAAAAAAAATGAAGCTACACTTCTTTGGAGTTGGAGATCATGATATAAAATGGCCAGAAGATGCATATTCTTCTCTTGTTGATCCTATGACTATGAATGAAATGAATTAAAAAGGAGAACACAATAGGGTTATTATTGAAATATCATCAACCCTAAATGATATGGAATTTGGTGATATCAAGAACAACAAAAATGCTAAAGAGATGAGTGAAAATTGATACTTGTACATGGTTGATATGAGAATGTATTGAAATATAACTCAAAAAGCTTGAGAAAAAAATATGACAACATGATACTGAAGGAAGGTGAGAATGGTGCACAATATGTTAACCAAATCAAGGAATTTGTGAGTACAATTAGAGTTGTTGGAGGTATTATTAGTGACATTCAAATTGTAAGTAAATTTCTCAGAACACTCTTACTTATCTATGCTATAAAAGTTTATTCAATTCAAGAAGTTAGAGCTATGACTAGTAATGTTCTTACACCTGATGGTTTTGTTGAATTGTTGACAACATTTAAATTGAGAAATAATGATAATAGTGTACCTATACTTAGGAATACTTTCAAGTTTTCACCAAACCTTGGAAATTCAAAGAAAAATAAGAGAAGAAAAGATAAAAGTGAGTAAGAATTAGAAGATGATAAAGTTGATATTGAAGCATTTCTTACAAAAAGTTTATCTAGAGGCAAATGCAAATCTAATGGTAGAGTGCCTCTAATATGTTTCAAATGTAATGAAGTAGGAAATTTTTATTTTAGATGCCCTAAAAAGTATAGGTATGACAATAAAGACATAAATGATAAGAGAGATGACAAGTATAGGAAGAACAAAGACTACAAAGACAAAGGGAAGAAGTCATGCTACATTATACAGGAAGAGAACACCAAGTAAGATATTAAAGAAGAGAAAGATGGAGCAGAAGTGGTGCATGCTATAGTGAAAGAATATCTTAATGAGGAAATGTATGGAGTGTTGTAAATAAAGATGGAGTAACTAAGAGGGCCAGTTACCATAAAAATATTTCTATAGATCCTTTTAGATGTCTAACAAAACTAATTAATGCTGACACTTGGTAAACACACTGTAAATGTTGTAACTTGATAAATGTAGAGTATGTTTAACTTTATTAGATCTAACGTCAATAGTATTAATTTACAAGAATGAGAGAAAAGAAATGAACATAAGAGGCACTAGATTTAATGTGAAAACCCAATACGGTAAAAACCACCAATGTAACTAGTTACTATTTTTTACTCTTCTAAAGTGAGCTCTGTTAGGAGCCAACTTGGTTAAAGGTTACAAAACACACTATTAGGTGTAATCTTGTTAGAGGGTTTAATCACTCTATAAGGAGTGGCCTTGCAAAAAGTCTTAAAATAATTCAATGGAACTGTCACCTTGTTAGAGGATTTACAACTAGCTATTAAACCAACTTTGTCAAGAGATTTTAGAATCACTGCTACAATGGTAAGAAAGTAACAATGAAATGATCTGAATGAGATGCAACTCAATTGCTAATTACATATCTTTGTTCTGCTTCATACTAGATCCTTCCTAATTGAATATTACTTTGCTTCTCCATAAGGATATCTAACCATCCTTTAAATTTTCTCCCACACTTTCCTTCTTAATCAATCAATTCACTTGCATGCTTCTAAAAATCACAACTTGACCTCATATTTATATCATTTAGATTGTCAAGTTGGCTCAATACAAATTACAATGACCAAAAATAATCACCACAGTTGGCTAGTATCAATATTTGAAATAATTAAGCTTCATATCCCAAATCAACAAAATCCTTTGATGGTCAACCTAGCTCAGTAAACAATGGTCCTGAAATGATCTCCTATGTTAACCAATAAAATCTCAGTTAACACTACAAACTTTGAAAAATCCTTAGGTAACTGAGTGAACTTGGTTAAAACTGACTCTAACCAAATTCCTTTGATAACCATGAGAACTCATTTAACACTACTTCCTACCAAAATTCTTTGATGATCAAGTGAGCTTGGTAGACACTGTCTCCATAGAGTAATCTCCAAAAAAGCTCAATAGACAAAGAAAATTGCATTTCTGACCAAGTGAGCTCGGTAAGCATAGACTGACAACTGATATGACATTTGTGTAATATCAAAGACAACACACAATTAGTAAATTATATCCAAAAATCTCCCTTTTTGGTATTGATGGCAACACAACATGTCATAGCACAAGAAAATTTAAAAGAAAAATATCCTTAGTTTCATTCTAATTTTCATTCAATCATGTGAACTCCTCCTATCAGTAGAAATTGTATACTTCTTCCTCTTACTACAAACTTCTCCCTCTTTGAGAAATTTCTTATGAGATATGACAGTAAACTTCTCCCTCTTTGACAACACATTCCAAAGACAACACATATTAAATAAGTATCAATGTACCTTGAATACTAATTCATATGCAATATTATCTTTATTATGTAGCATCAACCAATTGATCTTCAACTCGGTTCCTATTGATGCATCACTAAAACTTATTTAGTGAGCTTTAGATAGGGGAATGACCCCTAGCTTACCTCTTAGATACAAGAATGCATCCTTAGGTTATGGATTGGTAAATATGTCTGCAATCTATTCTTTTCTATGGACATATTCCAATCCAATTTCTTTTTCCTACATGAGTTCTTTGACATAATAATATTTTATAGAAATATTTTTAGTTTTGGAATGCATCACTAGATTCTCTGATATGTTAATTGTGCTTGTATTATCAAAAAACATGGCAGCTAGTTCATTGATTTCAATCTTCATACCTTGCAACAATTTTTTAAACCAAACAATGTTAGAGAAATTTACTGCTTTTGCAACATATTCTATTTTTTCCATGGATTGGGATGTGCATTTTTTCTTCTTGCTTGTCCAAGATAACAACCTTTTACCAAGAAAAGATACTCCTCCACTTGTACTCTTTTTGTCATCAATATTTCCCACTGAATCTACATTAGTAAACACTTTTAGGTCCATATTTCCTCCAAGTTTATACCATAAGCCATAATCTTCAGTGCCTTTCAAGTATCTCAAGATTATTTTGATTACTATCATATGATTTTTTTGGGGTTTTGTTGAGAATCTTGCCACTATACCAACTACAAGAGCAATATTAGGTCTTGTATGAACTACATACTATAATTTTCCAATCATTGATCTATACAAGGTCTAATCTATCACTTTTGAGTCATTATCTTTGGTAAACTTTAGTCTAGCACACATGGGGGTTCCAACTAGTTTTGAATCTTCCATACCAAACTTCTTGAGTATCTCCTTGATATAGTTAGATTGAGTACTATAGATACCATTGCTGCTCTGCCATATTTGAAGTCCAAAAAAGAACTTAATCTCACCAAACATAGACATTTCAAATTCTTTGTTCATTTTCTCTGAAAATTCTTTGCATAGATCATCATTCCTTGTAAATAAAGTAGCATCCACAAATATTTCTATCAAAAGAATCTTGTTATATGGTCCTTGATATACAAACTACTATTATCATTAGTTCCATGGAAACCAATCTACATAAGATAGTTACATAATCTTTCATACCATGCTCTAGGAGCTTGTTTTAGACCATAAAAATCTTTGTGCAACTTGCAAACATGTCCTTTTTATCTAGATCAATAAAACCTTCTAGCTTTTTAATGTATACTTCTTCATCAAGAATACCATTGAGAAATGTAGATTTAACATCCATATGATATACTTTAAATCCTTTATGTGTTGCATATGAAAGTAAGGTCCTAAAAACTTCCAATCTTGCAACAAGAGAAAAAGTCTCACCATAATCAATTCCTTCTTCTTGAGAATATCCTTTACATACCAGTCTAGCTTTGTTTCTTGATACTTGTCCATCTTTATTTAGTTTATTTTTGAATACCCATTTTGTTCCAAATACATTTTTACTTTAGGCCTAGTAACAAGAGTCCAAGTTTTTCTCTTCTCTATTTGTTCTAATTCTTCATTCATAGCATTAGTCCAACTTCCACTTTCCAATTCATCTTTAACATTTCTAGGTTCAAAATCAGCAACTAAACATGTACCTTTTAGCTTATTTCTTGTCATGGTATCTTCTAATTTATCACTAATAATCTGATCAGGTGTATGATGTCTTCTGACATACTTGGCTAGTATAGGTTCCTTTCCTTTTGAATTAATTTCACTATCTTCATTTTGAATTTCAACTTCTAGCTCTAGATGCTTAGACTTGGTAGGTGTTAGCTTCCTAGCTTCAGATTGTAGATCATGTCCTTGCAACTTAGTTTGAACTTCTTACAACTCAGTAATTGAGGAAGACTTAGGAGTAGAAGTCTCCTTCTTGAAAGATACGTTTGGAAATATATTAGGTTCAATGTAAACAAATCTCCTGTAATCTTCTAGTTCCTTTTTGTTTTCTTATTTGGTCCTTTCTACAAACTCATCAATTCTCACATGTGCACTTTCTATGATTTTATGAGTAGACAGATTCAAACATTTATATGCCTTACTTTTCCAAGAATATCCTAAGAATATTCCTTCATCACCTTTCACATCAAACTTTCCTTTTCTAGATTATTTTAATATATAACATTTACTTCCAAATAATTTTAGGTAAATTACATTGGCTTTATAGCCATACCATAATTCATAGGGAGTTTTAAATGAGTCTTTCTTCAACTATACTCAGTTTAAGGTATGAACTGCAGTGCTAATAGCTTCCTTCTAGTATTTGATAGCAATATTCATTTTCAATCATTAAAGTTCTTGCACAATCCATGATAGATTTGTTTCTTCTTTCAGCTATTCCATTTTTCTTGGGAGTTCTATGGGCCAATACCTATCTTCTGATTTCTCTTTCAATGCAAAAGTTATTGAATTCATTAGAGATGAATTCACCACCTTTGTCTAATCTTAAGAATTTCAATCTTTTCCCTATTTATTTCTCTACTCATGTCAAATACCATTTGAATTTCTCAAATGCTTCTGACTTCTCTCTTAAGTGCATAACAGTCATCATTCTAGAGTAGTCATCAACAAAGAGAATAGAGAATTTTTCTCCACTATAACTTTCTATTCCAATAGGTCAACATAAATCAATATGCATAATTTCCAAGATATCCTTATATTGATAGTTATTTCTTTTAAAACTAGTCTTTCCCATTTTCCCAATTTGATAGTTCTTGGATAAACCAACATCTAGTTTCTTCAAACTAGGAATGCCTCTTACTTTCCCAAATTTTCTTATTTTCACCATGTTATCAAAATTTACATGACATAACCTTCTATGCCATAGCCAACTTTCTTTAACTTGAGAAATAAAACATGAGCAATCACCAAGATCAAGATAAAATAGGTTACCTTTTGTCTATTTTCCTGATCCAATCAATTTTCCTTTGTCATCTAGTAGTCTTGCCTTGCCATGCATGAATTCCACCTTGAATGCAATGTTGATTAGTTGTGACACGCTTAGAAAATTATGTTTTGGTCCTTCAAACCAATAGGCATTATCACATACAAGTTCTTTGGTCAATGAGATTTGGCCTCTCCCTTTTATGCAACAAGGTTCACTATTTCCGAACCTTACACTACCACCATCATAGTCTTCAAATTGTTCAAACTTTGTTTTATCTCTAGTCATACGATGTGAACATCCACTATCTATGATCCATGTGTCATTCTTATTGACATTAGAGATAATTACCATCTTATCTCCTTCATCATCAGATTCATCCTTTATAATAATGTAAACTATTTCATCTTCACTATTATCAGAATACTTAGCCATAAAACAAGTTTTCTTACATTTGTCCTTGAATGCCTTGTGATTTTTGAAAGCCTTCTTGCCATTGAACTAGTGATTTTTCTTCTCATCCTTGTCTTTGTTTGGGCACCTAGCAACAATATGACCAACTTCTTCACATGAAAAAAAGATTAGGAGAAATTTACCTTTTTATTTTCCTCTGCCTCGAGAATATGTCCTTGCAAGTAAAGCTTCAACAGCTTCAAGATCACTATCAAAACTTTCCTCTGGTTCTTCTTCACTTTCTAACTAAATGTCCTTAATTTTTTTACCTTTCTCCTTAACTGAAAGCTTGGCCTCAAATGTAGATTCAATATTCTTGGAAGCTAAAACATAATTGTCATAGTTGTCTAGCTCAAAAGTTGTCAATCTTCCTATTAAGTTATCCAAAGTTATATTACGATTTGTCTCACATCTCCTTTCTTGAATAGTAGATAATCTAATAGCATAGATAGGAAGCAATGTTCTAAGAACTTTACTTATAATAGTTTCTTCTTTGATTTCTCCTTTAGATGCTATAATTATATTAACACTGGCTTTGATTCTTTCCACATATTTGGCAATATTTTCATCCTCTCTCATTCTCATATGATCAAACTATCCTCTGAGGCTTTTTTCTTTGTCTCTCTTCACATTTTAATCACCACCATAGATGTCCTTTATCTTATTCCATATTTCAAAAGAGGTTTTTTAGTCCTTGATCTCATCAAATTCATCATAGCTAAGAGCAGATGCAATATCTATCATCATGGTGTTATGGTTCTTTTTCTTAGCAATATCTCCAACAAATAATATACTAGTAGGATTTTTGTATTCTTCATCAAGGTATTTCAAGCTTCATTCACCAATGGAAGCCAAATCAAGTTTCATAAGTCCCTACCATACTAAAAAGTTGTCTCTATTAAGCTTTGGAATTTCCTTTTTGTAAGACATCCTGATCTTTAGCTTAGGTTCTTGAAACCTTTCCTACAAGCACCAAAATCTCTGATACAAACTATTGGAAATAAATATAGAGTAACTAAGAGGGGGGGTGAATCAATTACCACAAAAATATTTCTACAGATCCTTTTAGATGTCTAACAAAACTAATTACCGCTGACACTCAGTAAACACACTGTAAATGTTGTAACTCGGTAAATGCATAGTATGTTTAACTTTATTAGATCTAACATCAATGGTATTAATTTGCAAGCATGAGAGAAAAGAAATGAACACAAGAGACATCAAATTTAATGTGGAAACTCAATATGGGAAAAAAAACCAATGTAACTAGTTACTATTTTTCACTCTTCTAATGTGAGGTCTATTAGGAGCCAACCATTTTAAAGGTTACAAAACACACTATTAGATGTGACCTTGTTAGAGGATTTAATCACCCTATAAGGAGTGGCCTTGCAAAAGGTCTTAAAATAATTCAATGGAACTATCACCTCATTAGAGGATTTACAACTAGCTATTAAACCAACTCTCTCAAGAGATTTTAGAATCACTACTATAATGGTAAGAAAGTAACAATGAAATGACTTGAATTAGATCTAACTAAATTGCTAATTATAGATCTCTATTCTACTTCATACTAGAACCTTCCTAATTGATTATTACTTTGTTGCTCCATAAGGATATATGACCATCCTTTAAGTTTGCTCACACACTTTCCTTCTTAATCAATACATACACTTGCATGCTTCTAAAAAGCACAACTTGACCTCATATTTATGTCGTTTAGATTGTCAAGTCAGCTCAATACAAATTATAATGACCAAAACTCATCACCACAGTCAGCTAGAATAAATATTGGAAATAATTAAGCTTCATATCCCAAATCAACAAAATCTTTCAATGGCTGACCCAACTCGATAAACATTGGTCCTGAAATGATCTCCTACATTGACTAACAGAAGCTCAATTAACACTATGAACTTTGCAAAATCCTTAGGCAACCAATTGAACTCAATTAGAATTGAGTCTAACCAAATTCCTTTGATAACCATGAGAACTTAGTTAACACTACTTCCTACGAAAATTCTTCGACGACTGAGTGAGCTCGGTAGACACTGTCTCCTATAAAGTAATCTCTAGAAAGGCTTAGTAGACAAAGAAACCTATCTTGCTGACCCAGTGAGCTCAGTAAGCATATACTAACAACTAATATGACATCTGTTACTAAGGATGATACTTGGATCATTGATAGTCGATTTTTACATCATATGACTAGTCATCTTAGTAATTTTGAAAATTTTGAAGAATGTGATGGTGGAATTGTTGAGCTATAGAATGATATTCATGTCTAGTGAGATGTAGCAGATTTTTGATGATTAATAATAAATTACAATGTGATGATGTTTATTGGGTACATGGACTAAGATATAATCTATTGAGTGTTGCAGAGTTGAATAATATAGCTCACAAGCTTCAATTTCATAAGAGGAAAGTGAAAATATTTCATGATGATGGAATTATGGATGGTATTAATTAAAAAACTAAAGGTAATCTATTCAACCTTGATCCTATAGTTGATACATTCTTGTTTAAAGAAATTGAAGATCGATGGTTATGACACAAATGCTTATGTCATATTAACTTTGTAAACATATTTAAGCATAGTAGAATAAATGAGTTAGAGGCTTATGAATTTTTTTATAAATTGAGAATATTATCTGCAAAGAATATCAACTTGGAGATGAACATGGTTACCAAGTTAGAACTATGATAGTTTTCAGAGTTTAATTTGGTGCTGAACTAGTTTTAAGGCACGAGAGATAAATAGATATAACTATAGAAACTTGTGTGAGAACACATTTCAATAGAAGATGAGGAAATTGGAAGAACTTTGGTATGGTATACTTTTACTATCAACATGTTGATCACCTAAGAAAAGATTGTAGGAATTGAGAATCAATACCCAATGATGAAGAGAATAGTGCAAAATAAAAAATTGATGTTGAAGCAAGAAACCAAATGAATAATACCTATAAGAGGAAATCTAAAGGAACCAATAGTTCAAAGGAAGTATTTCTGATCACTCAATCTAATGGATCACGTGATTTCACCACCACTAATAATACAAAGAAATAAATATGGAACTATATTTCAAATTGTAAAATTATACATTAATTCCTAAGATTGTAAGAATAAAATTCCAAATGAGCATAGGATTCTTGATCACATACCAAGATATATTGTCAATTAGTGTCAAAAACTAGGTTGGGGAAAATTGACAAAGTTGATACTCACTAAATGAGATAGAAGAGGTATGAAGCTAAACAATGTGATAGAAATGGATATCAAGTTTTGCATCCATGTCATTGCTCATAAAATATACATCTCAAGCCATGCTAATAGTGTACCATGTGGGGAAGTGGACTTGGTGATGCAAGGGCATCATATGCTCAACATAGGTACCTTGAGGGTCTAGGTCATCACAGAGGACATGGAGAATATCATGGAATCAATTGATCCATTTTGCAACCAATCATGGCCTTTGAAAGCATAAAGAGTCATAATATTGTATAATGTCTTGAAAGAGTTTCATATTAAAAAGTTTTAATTGGGCATGCAATAGGATCTAGAGGTTGTCTAGGATAGAGGAGTCATATGTGATAATTTCTACTATGATATCATAATAATCTCAAGTCCTTAAATAAGTTAAAACATTCAATAAGTCCCTTCAGACATAGTTTATTCCTTTAGAAAATTCAAATCTTGAATATAATGACTATATCGACATTTTGGAGGGAAACTCCATAGTTTAAATTTTATGAAGAAATAGGAAGTGAAATGAGTTGGATTTGGTTGGGAGGAATGTTAACTACCTCCTAGACCTATAAATATGTTAGTTTGTGGCCTGTATATTATCATGGTATAGACTGTCTTAGAAAATTGGAATAAAAGTGTTTGGTTTCAAGAGCATTTTGAAGATTTATTTGCTTTGTAAGTTATTACTGGTATTGGAATGAATTGAATCATCATTTCAAATATGCATTGAAGTTATTTACTTAGTTTTGATTTCAGTTTTAAAGATTTGTTGCTTGAAATTTTGTACTATTGGTTGTAATAGTCAATTTTCTAAGCATTTTGACAGTTTTCTCATTAAATCATGATCATTCCATGAAATGATTTACTATTTCTTCATGGGATGACAATAATTTAACTTGTATATTTTTTTCTAACTCTATAATGAAGATCTAGCTAGAATAATTGGTGGCCGCCAAACATAAAAGTTGTGAAAACAAGGGTAAGAGTGACGGGATAGTCTTATAGAGGGAGGTTTGTCTTAACAAGGATAGTGTTTCAGTTTAGTTTCATGTTTATGGTGATAAAACATTGATGTCTATACTTTGAATTAGTCCACAATGTATTAGCACGTGTAAGATTTAACAAGCCCTAGGAACAAGGGTTTTGAGAAGGTGAATTGGGTTTTTGGGGTTAGGGAACCCATAGAATGAAATTGACAGGTTATTTGTCTAATTGAAGTCATTTTAAGATCCTATGCAAAGTTTGGATTCAAGACATTAAGTATTCCTATTGGTTGCTTTGTAATTGCATCATTCTTACATTGTTGAAAACAGCGAAAATGTGAAAAGTTCATTGATATTTTCTAAAGGAAGTGTATCTCAGTTTTAAATATGTGTTTTATAAGGATAAAGGGTATTTTAAAAGGTAATTTTTTTAGAGAGTCTCTTGGGGAAATTAAAAGATACTTGCCAATTTACCTTGCTACTATTACAGAAATTGAAAATTGTCATTGACAACATTTTGGCTTGCTATGCATTTTTCCTTCTGAGGTGTGGAAGCTGAAAGGTCATGCTTGGAACATGTTAGATAGACTATAAAAAACCTATTGAGGCCTTAAAACATCCTAGAGTTGACTATTCGAGGAATTTGCCTAGCAAGACCTAGAAGGGTCACTAGGAACACTCCTACAATCTTTGCTCATTTTGGGTTGTTACTTGGGTCCATCACCCTATTCTCTACATCACTTGGCATACAAGATCATCAAGAACTTATAATTTGACCTAGTTGCACTTCAACACTCCTAGATAAGAAAGAACATGGAGAGCATTCGAGTCTCAAAGAACAACTTATGTAAGTTTAGTTCACTATTATATATTTTTTCTTTTGTGTTAATAAATTCTTTCCTTCCAAAGGAAATGTTTTTTGGAAGAAAGAAACCCCTGTTATGTATAAAATGGATGAATTCATAATTGAAATGGATGAGAAATTTCATGGCATCATGTATGCTTACTTTGATAATTTCAAAGATAGGATGTAAAGAAAGCTTATGATCCCTGAGTATCTTTTCGAAGATAATGAGAAAGATGTATGCTTCCTGGTTGACTATAACATAATTCACATTCACGGAGTCAAACCTATGATAGCATAGGTTAATCCTCTATCATATGAGTTGAATATTGATGAAAAAAAGGATATTATTGAGTCTCTCATCAATGAACCAATGGACCCCAAGACATCTTAAGTTGCTACTTATAAAGAAGAGAAGAGAAGAATCTCCCTTGAGATTTAGATCCCTCAAATTCGTAAGAGAGGGAACAAGCGGCTAAAAATCATTGGAAATAAACTTTCCAAATCAGACTCATGTCCTATGATCACTAATGGAAAGGGTAATGATGTAGAAGAGGAAGATGAAGATGTAGAGAAAAATGATGAAGAAAAGGAAGAAGAGGATCCTCCCAAGAAGAAAGAAAAGGCCCCATCCAAGCCACCCAAGAGACAATCAAGGTCAACTATTGTGATTATAGCTACCAAGCCAAGGAAGGTAAGAAAGAAACTAAAGCGTCAGGTTGAAGATGAAGAAGATGAACATAAAGACAATACCCCAATTATATGTTTGAACAAGGAACCCCCTACTTTTGGAATAAAAATGGAAGCAAGGAGTATGGTAGGATTTAAATACTTCAAGTCTGAAGCCAAAAGTAAAGAGGAGCAGAAACACATTGAAGAGGCATTAGTTGAAAAGATGGAAAGATGGAAATATGATCCTTCTGAGCTAAATGGACATGCTCCTAAAAATATTTTTAACATTGTTTCACAATGTTGAGCTAATGTAGTAAAAATAGAGAAGGATATTAGAGATAAGACAGTAAGAAATCTCATTTCTAATCTCTTTGACAAAGAAATCAAGGAGACAATGTCAACAAATGAATATAAACAAACTCCAAGGTTCAAAATGTTTCAAATTTTGTCAAATAAAATAGAAGATGTTGTGTAGTCCACAACAAAGACATGAAATAACATCTTTGACATCAAAGATGAAGGATCTATTCCTCAAATTTAGACAATTGAGGATTCTAATGCTAAGAAGGTGTTGGCACTCAAACTTGTAGCCCAAATTTTGAGCACCATTGAAGAAATTGAGCCCTATAAATGCTTTAAAATGACTTTGTACCTAGCTATACCGTTGAAGCCCATGAGGTGTTTTATGCTTCTAGCACCTTCCAATTAGCCCATCCACCTATTCCATAAAGTTAAATTGACATTTTGAGCCATTCCGTGAAGTCCTATTTTGAGCTGGTGTCATTTTTACATTTTCACCTGTGTCGTATAGTGATAGGAGGTTGTGTTTTCCATTGAATATCTCACTCCTACAAATTTTTGATGACTTGCCACTTTGGAAGTGTCTAGTGTCCATATCCAAGAACCTATGTTTCAGATTTTGAGTTGTTTTGAGTCTGTTTGACTAGGTTTTGAATCCCTCAAACTTGGTCATCTAAATTTGTCATGTTGATGCACATTGTTTTTGAATTCTGGGAGGCCCTATTTGACATATTGTAACTTTTGACTAGTTGATAAAAATGCTAAATTTCCTTTTGCATTGCATTATAAAGGTTAGAGACTTATTATGTTTCAAGTTTTAGCTTTTCACAAATCTATTTGATGAGTTTTCAAACACGATTCCAAAAACAATTTCTATCCTTTTATTGGTGTCAGCATTTGCAGATTGTTTGGTACCCCTTTTCATGATGTTATAACTTGAGATCCATGATAGACTAGATCAAGTGGATTGTACCACTGTGTTTTCCTCTAAAAACTCCTTAAGTGTGCCATTTGTTAGGTCATGATGAATATGTCTGCACATTTTTTGAGGTCAATTTCATTCGCAAAAAATCACTTTTTGTCAGTGTTTCTAATCTACACAATCCAAGTAGCCTACTTTGAACGTTTGCCATTTGCACCTAATTATTCGTCATGACTCTAAATCATAGATCCATAATGTCCTCATGACAGAGAATTAGTGTCCTAGTTTTCATTTCCTCATGTCCTCATTTGCCTAGCTTTCCAAGCTGATTCTAGAGCCAATCTGTCGTTTTCTAACATATTTTCTTGCAAATAAATTTGAGTGGGAAACTTTCAAAACGCATATCTTTTGACAGGGAATTTTCATGAGACAAGATTTTTTGAGATATAAGAATGTGGAACAGAGATCCAGTGTGCTAGTTTTTAGAGCCTGGTCAGGTGATTTGGTCAGTTTTTAAGGCCAGTCAAAGGACCTCTTGACACCAAATTCACAACTTGCAAATAAGTGGTAAAGAAAGTTTTAAATGTTGTTTCAGTGATGGATTTTGTTTTCAATTAGGTCGAGATACCAAAAGGATTAATCTGATGGATTAGTTGTCTAGAAATGAAATATTTTTTTTTAGCCGGACCCACTTTGGGGTCTAACTAGTCCTGTCAAATTGTTAAGGTACTAATATTTTATTGGAAAAAGGATAAGTTCTAATCTTTGGATCTAGCATCTTTTATTGGAGATAAAATTTGCACAATTAAATATCCATCTAGAGGTGCATATCTCTCTAGGCTGGAAGAAGACTTGAAGAATCCAATGTGCTCCATTTTTTTTTTTATAATTATTGAGTCTTGTAACAACCATCAAGGATAAAGAAAAGGGAGTTTCAAGTTGGTGAAAGGATGTTAAACCTGAGAATGTGACCATGTTTTTGATGGTAAATGTCCAAACAAAGAAATTCAGTTCAGAAGGCACAAAATTTTTATTAGAGGATCTATTTAATGGCCATGGGTAGCTATTAGTGAGGATTTTGGGAACCTGGCAGAGATGTTCAGTGCCCAAAAATCAATTGTGAGAGTGCTAGAGATAGATGCCAAATTTAAGATTGCTGCCCTAGTTTCATGACAAGATCATTGCTTGGCTGATTTGTTGAATGAATGGTAGGAATGGAAACTTCTTGTTGAAATCACTTGGGTAATAAGAAACCATGATTGAGAGCCAAACACTCATGTCATTTAGTTCCTTGAATGCCATGGCTAAAAGAAAACATAGAACTAGCAAACAGTTGCAACCAGTAGAAAGGAGGCAGAGTATGCATGAAGAGGTAGCATTTTAAAAAGAAGGTGCCAATAGCCCACGCCTATGCCAACTGAGCCAGAAAATTAGCAAGCCATCCATGCAAATAGGGGAGTTCCCAATGCATGAGGAAGGAGTTCACACCTTGTTTGAAAATAGAATCATGCTAAAATGGAAGAAGACCACCATGCCATGGTGGAAGAGAAGGCAGTCTCACATAGAAGGAAGACAATGAAGCCACAAAAATAGACATGGAGTGCACGCAAAGCCTCACAGCTAGAATCCATAGGGCACACAGGCAGGGAATGCCCATTTTGAAAGGCAAAGCATATTGAATGAAGCCGCTGCAAGAAAACAAAGCCCACACAGTCAAACAAATTAAACTCACACCTTTTTTAAAATGATCAATGCCAAGTGAGCATCACCATTTTTTTTAAAGGAACTCATGAAAAACATCTCGCAGAGAAGATGAAATTAGTCAAAGGCATCAGTAACAGAGGAGGCAATAATTTAGCTTGACAAGCAGCACAGAGGTTAGCAATAATAATGGCAGCGAAGAAGAGTTCTTGCAATGTATGGTTGTTCAAGTACATTTCTTAAATCTTTGCTCTAGAGAGAACTAACATTGCTTTTCTTCACCTACCTATTGCTTTTGGTGCTTGGCAACTGCATTTTGTTGTAGGTACCAGTCTAGATACATTGTAATAAGCTAATCTTGTTGTTGCGGTTATTGTTACTTTCGGATTTGTTTTAAAAGTTTGTGTTTAAGAAAGTTTTAGCAATAAAATTAGTGCAATTCTTTAGTTTTAAACCATAACCAAGTGCAGGAGAATTGGGGATATCTCCACACAGAACAAAGGAAGTTCACAATAGTCAAACAAGCCATCTTAGGCCAAAAAAGGAAATAGCTCTATATGAAAAGCAGAGATAAACTAATTGAAAGGCCAATATCCCAGATTGGGCATGTGGTGTTTGTCAAAGTATTTTAAATACAATTACAAGAACATAACATAATGTCACCAAGGACATGCCTTTTAAAGGAGAAAATGGCTACTTGAGGGGTCCACTCATGTAGTTAGTTGGGACTAAAGGCATAAATTTTGAACAAAGTGGCAGGCGAAGGGATGATCTCAGCAAGGTTAAAGGGTCGCCAGAAAGCTAAAAATTCAGCTAGTCGCTATGGTGCTAGCCAAAAAATCTAGGAAATTTTGACTAGTGACATAGAGACTAGCTGAAAAATTTCAAAGTCTGACGAGGAGTTAATATGCAATGTGAGCCCATTTCTAGTTCACCAACAAACTAGTGGGTGCCAAGTGCCAGCAAGCAGGAGGTGATATGGTGAGTTTAGATCAGTTGCCATGAGATCATGCCACATGGCACATCCGATGGTCGTCACTAACTCACCAAGCAAAAGATGCATGAGATTTAGCATAGTGAGTTAGTGAGAAGACAACATGTGGCATTTGGTCAAAGGAAGTTTGACCACAGATTTGAAGGGTAGGGGAAATATTAAGGGGTAAAAAATTATTTTTGTTAAAAAATTATTTTTCAAATGGATTGCACGTGTAGCATTTTAAAATGCAAAAGGGTATTTCTAAAATTGAACTTCAAGTAATTTCAAAATTCTTGAAATTTTACATTTTAAACTAGTGCAGACTAAGTAGTTCAAAGCAGAGGCTTGATTTTCAAATGACCATAACTAGAGTATTTTTTGACCAAATTGGGCACTCCAATATACTGTTGGAACTGAGAGAACCTAGACTTTTTGAATTTGAAATTAGTTTTTGCATAGGTATTCATTGATTCATGCTATAGGTCAATTTGTAAAATCAGAGGCATTCGTTGTAGAATGAGCAGTTTTCATCATGGATCATCAAAACTAGTAAAAGGATAGATTTAAAGGTTGGGTGAAATGTGAAAATCAAGAAAGTTAGTTCTGATATGTTTTGGTGGCTTCTTGAGGTTATTGTAACTAATTTTCACTTTTACGGTGAATGCATTTTAGTATCAAGAGTCAGTTACATCCATTCATCATTATATTTTGAGATATTTTATGAGCTAAAATGAGGGATCTAATTTTCAATATTAGAGAGAGGATATAGAGAGGCTTTTTCATCTTCTTGGGAAGGAATTCTGGGGGGACACTTGTCATTTCCTGATAAGATCCGAGATTATTTTCCTCCTTTATCTATCTCTTTCTTTCTCATTATAAGGGTTCCATTCTTTGGAGAAAAACTAGTCACTACTAAGATACCAGGTTCTGGATCTAGTTTTGATGTGTTCCCATACTGTGAAACCACATTTCTTTCAACAATTTCTCTTGTATGAACAGCAGTAGGAAGATAAATACATACAGTTTAGATCTGTTAGGTTTTTTTCATGTCTTTCATTTCATGCATATGACTCTATAATTTCAAGGAAATAATGCAAAGAGTAGTAGATGATTAAGTGTCAGTTGAATCCTGTCTCCATTCTTAGCAAGTTTCAATGTTTTACGATCTTTCAAAAAAGAGCTTAGGTCGTAGTTGTAGTCCCTTAAGACTGTATGTTGCTTCATTGTTGTTGATAATTCAAGGAATTGTGTAAATGCTTCATAGAAATCAATAGGGTTGCAGATTTATTGAGGAGGAAATCATGTAAGAATGAGATTTAAACTGAACATAGATATCTATTTACAAGTTAAATAGATAGATCTATATCTGAAGATGCACATATGTCTCATATATTCATATTAATGTTGTGATCCATGAATTCTCCCAATGGACTAGGCACTGATTAGCTATAGGATCATTAGTTTCTTACTGCTGCATTTATGAGGTTTTTGCTGAATTCAATATTATTAATCAAACATTCTTTCCATTTCATGTTGAAAGACTTACTAGAATGCCCTCACTCAGCTTATGAGATCCATAGATTTGCACCTAGCTACTATAGGTCTATCTCATTTCATAAGTCTTTAGGAGAAATAAGGGTTGTATCTACTCTGTGAGATTCAGGGATATGTTTTGGACTGGTACAATATTGATTGAATCTGAGGTTCACCTACCTAGGTTTAGCAGAGCCTAAAGTAGAAGAAGGGTCATGCCTTATAGTTGCTCTGTTGTTAGAAATGGCATGTTGAAAATGGGAGTTAGTTGCCTTTAGATATGTCACTTTCTCAGTGGGATAATTGAAAACCCTCTAGCATTTTCAAACTCCAACAAAATGGTGACTCTAATAGGGAGTCTATGAAGAAATTCATTGTTAGAACTACTGGAATCTCTGGTATAAATAGCAAAGTCATGAAGTGTTTTCCATTTCTTTGCTAAAGATTCATGTTCCCCTATGTTCTTATTCATTGACAATAGAAGTTTAATTGAATTGAATAATTTGTAATATCAAAGTCACTTGTGTATACGAGGATTAGTAATGCAAAAGAAAATTAAATATCAAATCAAAAGTATTCATAAAACTAAATAAACATAACTTCAAGATAGACTAAAATGAGCTCTCAATTGAGAACATGAGGCATTAATGAGCTCGCTCAATGAGAAGCTCTCTTGTTGAGTAGCTTTGCCTAATTAGATATGATGTATGCTCGATTCTCCAAAGGCTTCAATGGTGTTCTTGATAGATTTTGGCTTGGGTGAATGGATTTGATGTAAAATGGCTTCTCAAAAATGGCATTATGGCTTTACTTCATGATCAAAATGGCATTACTTTTTTACTATGGGTGATTGTATTAAAATGGATTGGGAGAGGATTCCTTAAATAGGAAAAGGGCTTGAGGGATCAAGGGCTGCGATGCAAGGATGGGAGAAAGTTTATAGAAGGTTTAGATTGAATGAGAGTAGAGAACATGGATTGTGCTTCTTTATAGCCAATCAGGCAGTGACACATGTCA
This sequence comes from Cupressus sempervirens, assembly GCA_028749045.1. Classification (NCBI taxonomy): domain Eukaryota; kingdom Viridiplantae; phylum Streptophyta; class Pinopsida; order Cupressales; family Cupressaceae; genus Cupressus; species Cupressus sempervirens. Next base: position 204,610,030 of record CM053789.1, read on the forward strand.
CAGGGTCATTGGTTAGAGAAAGAGGGGTTGAGGGGTCAACAAAGGAGGCTCAAAGCTCATAAAGACCCTCATAATGGGTTGTAAGAGCAATAAATGGGCTTGTAAGAGTCATTTATGTCTTTTTGGGCTTCATAAAGTTTTATGGTTGGGATATTTGTGAGAGAGTTGAGATATTTTGACTTGGGTTGGATTAAGAAAGTGTTAAGTTTGACTTAGGAATGTGCAAATGATTAAGGCTTGGATTAGGCTTGGGTTAAGATTACATTAGGCTTGTTAGAGATGGGCAACTGGATGGCATTTAATGAGGGTGGGTGAAGGAGGAGCTATTTGTTGGCTTTGGCTTGGGTTAGCAAGTCTTAACCCATGTTTAGGGAATGTGACAAGGTTAGGGGGGGGATTAGGATTAGGGTCAAAGATAAGGATTGACATCTTCTAGAAGAGTCTAGGCTTTGGATGAGGATGAAAACTTTCTAGAAGAGTCTAGAACTTCCTAGGATGAGGATTAATAAGGTTTTTAGGAAATAAATAAAGTTTTATTTATTTCAAGGGTTTTGGTTGAGGAGATATTTATTAAAATATTTATAATAAACATGAGGATTAATATTTAATTTTAATTAAATATGTTGAGTTGGGATTAGGGGTAGGAAATGATGGGATTAGCCTTTAATCAAAATTAAAGAAGGATTAGAAGATTTTGGAAGAGGTTAGTTGTCTTAAAGAAATTGGCCAAGTTTTGGGCAAAAAATAAATAAATTATTTATTTTGAGATTTTTGGTCAATTTATTAATTAAATAATTAATAAATAAGGAAATAATGTTTAAATAAGATTTAAACATTTTTGGGAGGGATTCCTTAATTAAATATTTTTAATTAAGATAAAGAGATTTAATGGCATAAAAATAAATAAATAAATTAAATACTTAATTAATTAATTAATGATGATATCATCAAGAACTTTTTCAGAAAATAAAAATACTTTATTTTCTAAAGGATTTTTAGGTGTCTACATTTTGCCCCTCTTTGACTTAGTGTTGAAACACCACTATTTCAAAGAAGTTTAGATATAAAGGACATGAAGATGACTTTATGGAGCAACACAATTTCCCCAGTCTCAGGTAGAATAGAGAATGGACTACATGATGCCCCCTCAAGAAGGCGGCGATGAGAGAAAATGAGGCTCAACGATTTCTTGAAAAATACAAGAATTCGAGATGAGCAAGGAGACTCAGAGTGGCAAAGAGAAGGGGTTGAATTAGCACAAAATCTCACTAAGGGAAAATGATAAAGGGAGAATCAGAGGCACAAGAGTAAATAAGCTTAAGACTTTAGGGAATATGGAGGATGAAGGAGTAGAGCGCCATATAAAGGAATCCAAGATAAGGGAAGGGATGATGGGATGAGATAAAGTTGAGGCAATAGGATTTCAAAGAGTCAGATTGATGGAAGATGGGTGTCAGAGATCCCTAGGACTAGGATTGTGGATCTCGAAAGATGAGGCTTGGTGGATTGATTTGATGGGTGGATCCCTAAGACTAGGATTGTGGATCCCTAAAGCTAAGAGTGATGATTGATTCTGAGAGATACGGTTGCACAAGCTAGGGTAGGAGAGACAGATGCTAGATATGGATGGGGGATAATGGAGATGAAGGGAATCCATTGAAGCTTTTTGAGCGGGGGGATACTTCAAAGAGAAGTACCACCATGTAGTTGGGCATTAGATTTTCTATAGGACTGTTGGTTAATTACCAAGGGTACCAAGAACATCAAGGCCTTTTCACCAATTGTCCAGACGACTGACAAACTGACTCAAAACAAACATGCAAGGATTGCTCCAGTAGCACACATGAAACCTTGAGGAAACAACATGGAACTAACACTAGGTAACCCACAAAAAGAAAAGAAAAAAAAATGAAAGACCTGATCAATACCTTACGCTTAGATTGCCCCATTCATAGCATACCATGATATGGAAGATCATGGCAACCGTGAGGAGGGAACAAGGAGATTTCTTGGAAAAGATACTTCAAGACCCAAAAGGGAAGATTCCAAATCAAAAGAAAGTGAAAATCCAAAAGAGAACCATTTGCCAACGTGATGGGTAGGACGAGGTAATAACGGACCAAGATCAAACATGAGGAAAGCTATATCCTACAAGGATATATTGGAGAGCACCTATCCTGGTGGATTTGGATTAGTGATGCACTTGGCAAGCTGAACTAAGAAGGATAACACTTTGGTGATAGAAGATCTAGCTAAAGGATGCATTTGGAATAGCTAACCAAGATTTGTACAATGTGTGCAAGATGCTAATCAAGGATGAACCGACACAAAAGCTAGATAGATACAATGGTACTAAGCTAAAGAGGATGTACGAGCTGACAGACCAAGATATGATACAAATATACAAGTTGTTTTGGACAAGATTGGATATACAAGCTATGATACAAGGTATGATACAAGCATTGGATACAAGATTATTTACAAGCTGTACAAGAGCTCTAGATGAGAAGATAGCGGGATGGCTCAAGTTGGTGCAAGATGCAGAAGCTAAGGATGAGGTGATAGTAGAAGATATGGATTTTGCAGGATGCATCCAATGATGATGATAGATGTGCGACCAAGGATGGGGACAATGCTAAGGTTGGTGGTAGCTAAGCTGATAGATGGCGCTAGAGTGAATGGCTAATGAGAGGATGACATTGGATTTGCATGAGGATAGCCTAGAGCTAGATACCAATGACAAGGGAGGATGGAAAAGACAAGACCTCCAAGGAATACAGTGCCCCCAGTCAGAAGATGACATGCGGAAGAAGGTCTTACGATGCATGTGATAGAATTGAAGCTAGGATGGAAAAGATGAAGGCACTAGGGAGATGGATGATGGCTGGGATGATGGGGTGAGGTTGTAGAAGATAAGTGGACAGTGATAGATAAAAGTTGGAGGATGAAAGATAGGTGAATAAATTGGAAGATGGAGCTGGATGGCAAGATGTGACCAAAAGCATGAGGATGATAGGCTAAGCTGGGGATGGCTGGATTATGCATGACACTTGTTTGCCAAGTTTTCATCATGGTACTTGTCCAAGGCGCTTGAATTGCCAAGTTTTCACCAGTGGACACTTTATTTTTCTTTATTTTTTGACTTTTTGACTTTGGACTTAGCTAGAATGATTTTGGCTTTCTTTAGCTATTTTTGGCTTTTTTGGGATTTTTCAGTGGCTATTGGAATGTTCAATTTTGTTGCTAGCTATTGGTACACTAGATGTGTGATTTATGCAATAGATCAAATTAGCTGGGATTGATGGTAGGCTATGGTGGGATGAAAAGGCTAGAAAGGAGCATGAGATGGGGATGCTTGTAGGATCAAAATTGGCACATGTTGGGATGGGTGTGAAAAGAGTATATGGGGGATAGATGGTAGATGCGGGCTTGATGGAGGATTTGTGGAAGCGCGCTTTGGGATATAGGCACCCAAGATGGAGTTAGGAGATGGGGGACATGAGTCACTAGATGGGGGATTAGAAATGGTGGATGCCATTATGCATTGGGTTTCAACTTTTTTCTTTGGGATCCACATGGTTTTGGATTTTCTTTTCATAGGCTTTTGCATTGTTTTCATTCTTTGATTGGATTTTTCCTTTTTGGAGTATGTTTTTTAGAATAGACATATGATTGCCTAGGATGTGGATTTTTAGCTTTATGCATTTTGAAGTTGGCATTCACATTGTTGTGGTAAGCTTTGAGAAGATGGTTAGGAGAAGATTTGTGAGATGGAGAGGATATGGAAGAGCATGTAGGGGAATGATGATGGATGATGTGTCTTGATATGTTCCTTTGTTGATCTTGCATAGGAATGGAGGGAATAGGATTGTTATGATGGCTAATAGGAGGATGGAGGATGGTAGATTTTGGGACATGGGGACACAAAATGGATTTAGTAGATGAAGAGGGGATATGGTAGGTTGTTTTGGGTTGCAAAAATGGTGGAGGGGGGATGACATAAGATTTCTTGAAGGAGTGATGGGAGGCTGGCATGGTGGGCCTGGAGATAGTCTTGGTTTGGGGGTGGCGTGTACCAACACTTTTAGATGGTGAGCCTTTGGATACATATCCAAGACCATGAAATCCTGGATTCTTTTGTGCAATAATAGGTTTATTGATTCCTTGCTCTTGTGGTCCTAAAACTTGACCTTGATAATGCCATTGATTGAGCATTTGAATGAGCTGAGGAAACTTTTTTCTTGTAGAAAATGGTAGAAGTGCTTTATTAGATGTACTGCAACAGGGAGATACTGTTCGTAATTCTTCTGCTAAGAGGGGGCCACCATGGATGAATGTAAGTGAACCAAGAGGGTAGATTATATATGGTGGAATAGCTTAGATAGGTGGTAAGATGGAAGCATGAAGCGGAGGAGATGGTAGGATAGGTTCTTGATTTAGTTGATGCGATGAAAAGATATCCTGCAGTAGAGGCAGTATTGCTTGAGGTTTTGGAGATGGAGGGGATGGTGACTACACTATGGATGGAAGACATGGTATGATGATATCTTCATTTATGCTTTGGGGGATTTCAACATGCTTTTGGGCAAGATCTTGATAGGATAGGATTTGCATGGATGGTGCGATAAGAGGTGAAGGGATGGATTCTTCAAAGGCAGTGAATGGATAGATGGGAGATTCAATAGTGGAGATGGGTGAGTAGAAGATGGATGCATAAGGGTCATTATGGGAGATTTGGGAAATTCTAGGAGGTGACGTGGATAGGATTTGGAGGGATTTGATAGGTGGTGAGATTTTGATGCTTGTGAGAAGTGGAAGGATTTTAAGAAATTTGATGGATGGTATGGGGATGATAGCTATGGGAGATGGAGGTGATATTATAGATGGGGAAGCTTCGTCACTGACTACTTCACATGGTTGGATTAGATGACATGGCTTATTGACTGTTGGAGGCAGCTTTTCTTGTATTTCCTTTAGGAGATTCTTGGGAGACTCGTGTGTTGGAGGTGGAGGTGGTGGATTGATAGGAATAGCTGGTGTGATGGGGGTGGAAGATTGGAAGCTTGGTTGATTGGGTGATGGAGGAGAAGATGGAATATGAGATGGTATGACTAGATAGTTTGGCAGAATGCTTGGATTTTGGGGGATGGTTGGTCGAAGGCATCTAAGGCTCTCAAGATACTAGTCATAGTCAACAAGATTTTCATCATCATTGGAATAGGATGTAGTGGGAGAAAGGAAAATGTGACCAAAATCATCATGATAGGGTTGGGATTTCATGTTTTGATGATGAGTTGGATGGGTATGGGGTCTTGCATATGGATGAACACGGAGGCTCATGGTTGGATTTGGATTAAGCATAGATTTTGGATTGGTTGATGAAAGATTTCCTAGGGAGAGTCAAAGCTGCATGACAGACCTAAGGAGGATTGGCTGGAGATTTTTGGCTTTCTTGTGGATGGAAGAATTCAAGGGTATGATGTCGAAAGTGAGAGTTTTTCTTTCCTATCTGTAGGATTGGTGGCTTTTGGTGTCAACTTGAGGATAGACAAATGATCCTATGGGCATGACACGAGATTGACCACTTATGAATCCCAACCCTTAGCTTAAGGTGATGAAGGATGACAACTGACAAGGCTAGATTACCCTAAACAAAGCTCTATCAAAGGGATAACCTTGGGGAGATTGAGGGATTTGGATAGATTGATTGGATAGAAAACTCTGGTAGAGTAACAACAATTCCTTAAAGGCTTGGGTGATTTTGGATTGGGTTTCTAGCTGGCTAAGGGATGATTTGGATGGACTTTGGATTTAGAATTGTTCTAAAACAAAGAACTAGATAGATTCGATTGTGGTGGGGGAGCTTGGATAATTTTTTGATGAGGTAGTGACTATGCTAAGTATGCCTTGAGCTGGGAGATTTTTTATTTTCTAGGATTTTGACAAAAGTTGGCAAACATTCATTCAAAAGCTATGAACAAACAAGCAAAAAAAAGTTTGGAGCAAGCACATCAAACAGACCAACATCGTAGGAAGCTTTTTACAAGGATGAAATTTGGTTTAGCTAGGGAGTTCTCAATATACTCAAGGTATGTGAGGCCCAAATTCATAGATGAAACCAAAAAGATGTCACATAGCTAAGAGGAGTGGTAACCCACTTCTCATCTTTCACTTCTCAAGGGTATAAAGTTCCTTGAGGCTTAGCCCGAGTGACAGAATTTTGATCTCAAGAGAGGTGTCTTTGGATTCACTTCCCGATCTTTATACTCCACTGGAACGCTGGAGTTGAGGTCATCCTAAGGGGTGATGAAATTTCTGAGCAGGCCTCCTAAAACTTAAACAAGATTTTGGATCCTAATCTTATGCACCCAAGATGGCCTCGAAAGATGACAAGGGGAGAGAATAGTTGGATGATCTTGGGCTAAAAGACAGAGTTCTTTTCCAATTGACACTTAAGTTTTTTGATCTAGACTTTTTAAAAACACGCATGATTAAGATGCAAAGGTTCAATTCCAATTTGAAATGTGCCAAAAAAAGAGAAGTGATCAAAGAATGAATACACAAAGGAGAGTTGGGGTCAACAAGAAAGTAAACCCGCATGCCCGGAGGCCCTCCACATCGAGTATTGATTAATTTCCTTTAAGGCATTCAAGAGTTGGTGTTTTTTCATTTTAAGGCCAAAACAGAGATGCGTGTAAAGCTCAATTTCAAGCACATTCCTAGAGGCCCTCCACATCAAGATTTGTTCAATTTTTATGTCCAAATGAATTGTTAGTGAGACTAATGTGCATTCAAGAAATTTTATATCTTAGAAAAACCAATAAAAACTCAAGTGAGTGGAGTTTGATTTTTGTGAAGCATTTAACACCTTCTTAGGTAGACCCATCCCCATATATGGCACTGATATTGCAACCAATGGTTAGAATGATGGGTGATTAAAGAGGTTGAGTCCAACAACAAACTCACTCAAAGTGTCTTTATTTGTTTTTATAACTTAGAAAGTTTCTAAAATGTGGATTCTTTTTATGCCCCAAATGATGAAGTGTGATGTATGATAATGATTATTGGATATGTGGCATTCAAGATTGGATTTGTTATGTATTTCAATAAAAAGAAAATAAAGTTTATTTTAATCCATGGTAGTCAAGAGTGATTTTAGCAACATGCATTCAAAGACGAGTGTTTAAACATTCAAGTTCTTTCCTTCGAGCATTCAAGATTGAGATTTTGCGTGTTGTTTTAAGAACTTTGAAGTGCTTTGTTTTAACCTTAGATCATTCAAGATTGAGTTTTTTTGAACTAAAATTCAAAGAGGAAGGAATAGGGATGCTTTTATTTCCAATTTAGATCATTCAAGATTATTTTTGTTAGATTATGGTGACTGATCAGGAAAGTACTGTACATACTTCATAAAATTTTGTGGTCATGGCCGACATGGTAGCTGACATATTATGGCCGACATATGGCCGGCATGTTGTAACCCTAAAATGAATAAAATACTTGTATAAAAGGGTTTAGGGTTAGGTATTTTTTTATTATGTTGTGATGCAAAATTGGTTCTTGCAGCGGTATTGAGCTGTAAGGGATTACAGATTGTGATAAGGTTGTAATCACTGGATTGTAATAAGATCGGACTTGCTATTTGGTGGACGTAGCCCAGGGATTGGGTGAACCACATTAAATCTTGGTGCCTTGTGTTCATTTTAGTGTGATCTATTATTTTTGTTATTGATTATATTTGCATATAGTTTTATTTTTGTCCATGGTTTATCCTAACAAGTGGTATCAGAGTGAGGTTGTCTTTCAGTTATCCTCTACAAGAAAGTCTCACAGTTAAGTGGGAGTCTGATGGTTGAGTGGGAGCAATGGCAGATGGCGGTAAGCTGAGGGTTGATAGGTTTAATGGGTAGAACTTCTAGTTATGGAAGATGCAAATGGAAGACTATCTATATCAGAAGGATTTATGGAAGCTATTGGAAGGCAAAGCCAAGAATCAGGGAACTATGTCAGAGGCTGAATGGGATCTTTTGGATAGAAAGGCACTTGGAAGCATTCAATTATGCTTGGCACCATCAGTGGCATTTAATATTACAAAAGCAAAGACAACAGAAGATTTGATGAAAACCCTAGCGACACTGTATGAAAAGCCCTCCGCTTCAAACAAGGTATTTCTCATGAAGCATTTATTTAATATGAAAATGGCAGAAGGTGGATTTGTTGCAGATCATTTAAATGAGTTTAATACTATTACTAGTAAGTTATCTTCTATGGGTATCAATTTTGATGAAGAAATTAGGGCTCTCTTGATTTTGTGTTCTTTTCCTGAAAGATGGAATGGCTTGGTAATGGCTATGAGTAATTCTATTCTTGGATCCAGTACCCTAAAATATGATGATGTGATTGGTGTTATTTTAAGTGAGGAAACTTGTAGAAAATCCTCAGGTGGATCTACATTAGGAAGTGCTTTGAATGCACAAAGTAGGGGTAGAATAACCGAGAGAGGAAATAACTCTGGAAATCATGGGAAATCAAGAGGAAAGTCAAAGGGGAAGAGTTCTCAATCGAGAGGACCGAACGACTACTGGTACTGTGGCAAACCAGGTCATAAAAAGAAAGATTGCTGGAATCACAAGAAAAATGAAGGAGATAAATCAGATGGAGACAAGGAGGAAAATGTGATAAGTAACAAAACCAATGAGGATTCTTTGCTTCTGTCTTTAGAAAGTGTTGATGATTCATGGGTTTTAGATTCTGGTGCTTGATTTCATGCTACACCTCATAGAGGTTATTTCACTGATTATGTCCAAGGGGATTTTGGGGTTGTTTATTTGGGGGATAATGAACCCTGTCAAATTGTTGGAAAGGGAAAAATTAAGATTAAGTTGCAGAATGGGAATCATTGGCTACTACATGAGGTAAGACATGTTCCAAAACTAAGTAGGAATTTAATTTCAGCTGGGCAACTCGGTGATGAGGGTTGTGTAGTTACTTTTAATGATAAAAATTGGAAGGTTTCAAAAGGTTCCCTTGTAGTAGAAAAAGGTGTGAAAGTAGGCACCTTATATATTTGTACAGGTCATATTGTTCCTTCTACTTTGATTGTTTTAGAGAAAAATGAATGTTCAAAAACAATTGTTGTAGTTGATCAGGGAGAACAAATAGCTGCTGTAGATTCTAATACAGCACTATGGCACAATAGACTTGGGCACATGAGTGATAAAGGTATGAAAGTACTTCATTCAAAGAAATTTTTACAAGGTTTGAAATGTGTGAATATGGATTTCTGTGAAAGTTGTGTGTATGGAAAACAAAAGAGAGTGAGTTTTGTAAAGACTAAGAAGGAAAACAAAAAGGAGAAATTAGAGCTTGTGCATACAGATGTATGGGGACCAGCTCAGGTATCTTCCCTTGGTGGCTCTCATTATTATGTTACATTTATTGATGATGCAATTAGAAAAGTATGGGTTTATTTTTTTAGACAAAAATTTGATGTATTTCAAACTTTTAAGAAATGGAAATGCTTGGTTGAAAATGAGACTGGTAAGAAATTAAAATGTCTCAGATCTGATAATGGTGGTGAGTATTGTAGTCATGAATTTGAAGATTATTGCTCCACTAATGGTATTCATAGATAGAAAACTGTTCCAAGGACTCCACAGGAAAATGGAGTGGCTGAATGCATGAACAGGACTATAATGGAGCATGCAAGGAGCATGAGGTTGCATGTTGGGTTGCCCTTACACATGTGGGTGGAGGCTATCAATACTGCAATATATTTGATTAATAAAGGTCCCTCTACTCCTTTGGGCTATGGTATTCTAGAGGAGGCATGGACTAGGAAGAAGGTGAGTTATTCTTTTCTCAAGACCTTCGGTTGTGAAGCTTTTACTCATATAGACTCTAAAAATAGAACCAAGCTAGAAGATAAATCAAAGAAATGTGCCTTTTTTGGATATGGCATTAATGAATTTGGTTATAGGCTTTGGGATTTTGAAAATCATAAAATTATAAGAAGTTGGGATGTCATATTCAATGAAAAAGTGTTGTACAAAGATCTGTTGTAGCAACATGAGAAGAAAGAAGATGATTATGTTGTGTTGGATGATACTCCAAAAGCTGATGTTCTAGCCATTCCTCATGATGTGCAATAACCGCAACAACAAATACCACACACACCAGTGAATGTTAGACAGTCAACGAGGAAAATTAGACCTCCACAAAGGTTTTCTCCCTCTTTATATTCTATTTTACTTACTAATGTTGGTGAACCTGAAAGTTATGATGAAGCTATGCAGGTGGATACTAAGATTCAGTGGGAGTTTGCAATGAAAGATGAAATGGACTCTTTACTGAAAAATAATACATGAGATTTGTGCAAGTTGCCTGCAAGTAAAAAGGATTTACAGAATAAGTGGGTTTATAGGTTGAAAGAAGAGGACGGAGGTAAGAACAGATTTAAGGCCAGGTTAGTTGTAAAAGGATTTGCATAGAAAAAGGGAATTGATTTTGATGAGATATTTTCTGTTGTTGTTAAAATGACTTATATTCATACTATTTTAAGTCTTATGGCTACTAAAGATTTACATTTAGAGCAGCTGGATGTTAAAATAGCCTTTCTTCATGGTGATTTGGATGAAGAAATATATATGGCTCAGCCATAGGGTTTTGAGGTCAAAGATAAGGAGAACTTAGTGTGCAAATTGAAGAAAATTTTATATGGCTTGAAGCAAGCACCTCGGCAATGGTACCTAAAATTTGACATTTTTATGCATGAGCATGGATATAACAGGTGTCATTCAGATTACTGTGTTTATTTTAAGAGGTTAGATGATGATAGCTACATTATTTTATATTTATATGTTGATGATATGCTTGTAGCTAGGTCTAACATGGATCATATTAAGGGGCTAAAACACCAGTTAGCACATGCATTTGCTATGAAGGATTTGGGGGCAGCAAAACAAATCCTTGGTATGAATATTTACAGAGATAGGAAGAACAGAATCTTGACGCTATCTCAGGTTGATTATGTTGAGAAGGTGTTGCAACATTTCTCTATGGAGAATGCTAAAGCTTTTAGCACACCTTTACCTAGTCATTTGAAATTGACTAAGGAGATGTGTCCCAAGACACAGGAAGAGGAGGATAAGATGTCCAAGGTACCCTATGCTTCAGCTGTAGGAAGTTTGATGTATGCTATGGTATGCACTAGGCCAGATATTGCACATGCAATGGGAGTCGTTAGTAGGTATATGAGTCATCTAGGATTTGAGCATTGGAATGCTGTCAAATGGATTCTCAAATATTTTAGAGGGACATCCAATAAGTGTTTACACTTTGGGGGCTCTACTACTAATTTACAATGCTATGTTGACTCAGAGTTGGTAGGGGATATTGATACCAGGCAGAGTACTACAGGTTATGTCTTTACTGTTGGTGGGGTAGCCGTGAGCTAGTTTTCTAGGTTACAGAAGATTAATGCTTTATCCACTACAGAGGCAGAGTATGTTGCTACTACTAAGGCAGCCAAGGAGATGATATGGCTTCGGTTCTTCTTGGAAGAATTGGGACATCCTCAGAAGGATAATTATTTGTTCACAGATAGTCAGAGTGCCATTCATCTTGTAAAGAATTCAGCTATGCATTCTAAGACCAAACACATACAGTTGTAGTACCATTTCATTCGATCAGTTTTGGAGGATGGACAGTTAAAGCTAGAGAAGATACATACAAATGATAATCCAACAGATATGTTGACAAAGGTTGTAACAAGGGAGAAGCTAAACTCCTCTTCAGCTTCGATTAGTCTTTTAGACTGACCATGAATAAAAGAACAACAAAGTCTCGAGTGGTTTGATCCAATGGGAGCCCCATGTGGTAGTGGTATTGATACAGGATCAGTCTCCAAGTGGGAGATTGTTGTTTAGTGTGGAGCCTGATCAGTCCCCAAGTGGGAGATTTTTAGATTATGGTGATTGATCAGGAAAGTATTGTACATACTTCATAAATAGTGGGGTTCAGGGCATTGGCCCAAAATTTTTTTTTGGGCCATGGCCAACATGGTAGCCGACATATTATGGTCGACATATGGCTGACATGTTGTAACCCTAAAATGAATAAAATCATTGTATAAAAGGGTTTAGGGTTAGGTATTTTTTCATTATGTTGTGATGCAAAATTTGTTCTTGTGGCAGTATTCAGATATAAGGGATTACAGATTGTAATCAGGTTGTAATCACTGGATTGTAATAAGATTAGACTTGTTGTTTGGTGGACGTAGCCTAGGGATTGGGTGAACAAAGTTAAATCTCGGTTCCTTGTGTTCATTTCTGTGTGATCTATTATTTTTTTTATTGATTATATTTGCATATATTTTTATTTCTATCCGTGGTTTATCCTAACAATTTTTGACTAAAAAAAAAAGACTCTTTGGACGTTGGTTTTCATTCAGGATTGTGTGTTCTAGTTTGCATGTTTTAAGCCCAAAAATGATATTCCTAGATTGTTTTGATGCATGAAAAACCTAAGAAACATTCAAGATTTTGCAATAACACATTTGTTTGGAACAAATAACAAAGCTTCTAGGACAATTTTGGCAACCATTTAGGATTCTTATTTTTCATGAGATTTTAAAAGAACTTTAAAATATTTCCAAATGAAGTTCATTTCATTTAGAATTTTGTGTGCACTTAGTGTTGATTTTGAACCTTTTGAAATGGAAACTTGAAGTTCTTTTTAAGTTCCCAAAAATAAAGTGTTCCTAACTTTGCATGAATGCATCTAAAACTTTGATATTGCAAGGATGCAAATGATTGGATTGATTTAGTTTCACTTGTTAAAAGATTTTTATTTTTTTCTGCAAATTTTTAGTTTTTAATGGATTTAAGTATGATTTGGGGGTTCATTTTAAGCACTAAAACAAGGTGTGTATGATTTTGCTCCCTTAAAAAAAATTGGCCAAGATCCCACAAGAACAAGAAGAAGAAGTAGACGGAATAGAAGAAGAATATAGACAAGAAGAGGAAGAAGAATTCTAAGTGCTCTGTCCACCTATAAGCTTGAAAAATCTAAAAACGCTCTAAATCCCATTAGAATGTTTGCAAAGAACTCTTGCTTCATCTTCTTCTTGCTTCCTTGGACCTACAAAACCTAATTAAATGCCCCTACCAATCACCAAAACATGAAAATTAGCCAAAGTTAGTACAAAACATGCAATTTTGACTACAAATGATAACAAGCATGACCCATACAAGGTCCCACCAGGCGTGCCAGAATGTATAAGAGGATTAGTAATGCAAAAGAACACTAAATATCAAATCAAAAGTATTCACAAAACTAAATAAACATAACTTCAAGATAGACTAAGATGAGCTCTCAATTGAGAATATGAGGCATTAATTGGCTCTCTCAATGAGAAGCTCTCTTGTTGAGTAGCTTTGTCTAATTAGATAGGATGTATGCTCGATTCTCCAAAGGATGCAATGGTGTTCTTGATGGATTTTGGCTTGGGTGAATAGATTTGATGTAAAATGGCCTCTCAAAAATGGCATTATGGCTTTACTTCATGATCAAAATGGCATTACTTTGTTACTATGGGTGAGTGTGTTAAAATGGCTTGGGAGAGGATTCCTTAAATAGGCAAAGGGCCTGAGGGATCAAGGGTTAGGATGCAAGGATGGGAGAAATTTTATGGAAGGTTTATATTGAATGAGAGGAGAGCACATGGATTGTGCTTCCTTACAGCCAATCAGGGAGTGACACATGTAACAAGGTCATTGGTTAGAGCAAGAGGGGTTGAGGGGTCAACAAAGGAGGCTCAAAGATCATAAAGACCCTCATAATGGGTTGTAAGAGCAATAAATGGGCTTGTAAGAGTCATTTATGGCTTTGTGGGCTTCATAAAGTTTTATGGTTGGGATATTTGTGAGAGAGTTGAGATATTTTGACTTGGGTTGGATTAAGAAAGTCTTAAGCTTGACTTAGGAATGTGAAAATGATTAAGGCTTGGATTAGGCTTGGGTTAAGATTAGATTAGGCTTGTTAGAGATGGGCAACTGGATGGCATTTAATGAGGGTGGGTGCAAGAGGAGCTATTTGTTGGCTTTGGCTTGGGTTAGCAAGTCTTAACCCATGTTTAGGGAATGTGACAAGGTTAGGGGGGGATTATGATTAGGGTCAAAGATAAGGATTGACATCTTCTAGAAGAGTCTAGGATTTGGATGAGGATGAAGACTTTCTAGAAGAGTCTAGAACTTCCTAGGATGAGGATAAATAAGGTTTTTAGGAAATAAATAAAGTTTTATTTATTTCAAGGGTTTGGGTTGAGGAGATATTTATTAAAATATTTATAATAAACATGAAGATTAATATTTAATCTTAATTAAATATTTTGAGTTCGGATTAGGAGTAGGAAATGATGGGATTAGCCTTTAATCAAAATTAAAGAAGGATTAGAAAATTTTGGAAGAGGTTAGTGGTCTTAAGAAAATTGGCCAAGTTTTGGGCAAAAATAAATAAATTATTTATTTTGGGATTTTTGGTCAATTTATTAATTAAATAATTAACAAATAAGGAAATAATATTTAAATAAGTTTTAAAAAATTTTGGGAGGGATTCCTTAATTAAATATTTTTAATTAAGATAAAGGGATTTAATGGTATAGAAATAAATAAATTAATTAATAAATGATGATGTCATCAGGAACATTTTTAGAAAATAAAAATACTTTATTTTCTAAAGGATTTTTAGGTGTCTACAACTTGAAGTTTTGATAAGTTGTCAAAAATTCATAGTTAATGTCATGTTCTTTTAGTTTGTCAAGAATGTGAAATTCCCTTGTTGTTGAATACAGTTTGCAAATACCAGTTGTAAGTTTTGGACCATCTTGTTTTGTTTTGCAAGTTGGTTAATCTTTTCTCACTAAGTGTGTGGCGAATCAAAGTAAAATCTCTGCACTAGTGCTTCATAAGTGTGAAAGTATTATGAAGGAAACAATAGTGGGAAGGCATATTTGAAGAATTCATTTCAAGTTCTTGACACTGGGTAAAAGAATTAAACGAGATGCAGTGCAAGTGTTAATAAATCTGGTTAAGATTTGAATCTCTTGTTATTTGCAGCATTGAAGTAGTTGTAGGCATCCATATTAAAAGGTATTTTCATTCTCATGTGATTTTATTTACATGAAAGTAAAGATTCACAAAAGTTTTTCCATCAAATGGATTCAACATTAAATAGGAGAATGGTTTAACACATCTCAATATAATTTGTGAGAGGTAGATTCAATAAAAGTATTTTCATATTTCAAAGTATATTTGAAGTTGATCTGGTAGAAGGGTATAGATCTACTACAAAATAAAAATCAGAAGTTGTTATAGGTGAATGAAGTTCAAAGTTGTTAAGAATGTCAAGATTCAGTTCACCTAATATGTAGCCGATTATTGAAACTCCTAAGTCTATTTCTACCAAGAGGTATATGCCATTATGTTTTAATGGTATTCATGGTTTCCCAAATAATATGCCCTATGATCTTAGAAAGTATTTACCTAAATTTGGTGGGAACCATGAAAATTCAGCTAGTCATCATGTTCAGTTGTTTAATGACTTGGTTGGTGATTTTGAAATTGCTCATGAAGACATTCAGATGAAGTTGTTTGTTTAGACTTTAGAAGATGATGCTAGGGACTGGTTTTCATTTTTACCAACATGTTCAATTTCATCCTGGGATGAATTACTATCAACCTTCATGGTGCAATTTGGGGAAAGAGTAAGCATTTTTTATTATTTTGATAAGTTTTTGAATATGCAAGTCGGGAATGGTGAGTTAGTTCCTGAATTTAATATCATATTTGCAAAGGTTTTAAATGAAATTCCTAAAAGTTACAAGCTGGATGATCAAATGTCTTTAGTGGTTTATCTTGGTGCATTTGATAAGAAGATGAGCTATGTATTGAGGGATAAAGAACCCAAGACTTTGCATCAAGCATTCATGACAACGATAGAGATTGAGAATAACATAAAATATGGCTTAACCTGGAGTCACTTCTCTAGAAATATTTGCCAGCAAGATGAGCAAAGAACAAATCAATGTCACACATAATGTTTAATTTTAGATCCACAAATAAGTACCCCTGCTATTGTAAATAGTTTTGTTGAAGATTCAGAAATAAAAACATGTGAACATGAAATCTCTTTGTTGCAAAGAAGAAATGATTCCATTCATGCTGAATTGAATGCACATGTTTATGGTATTACAACAGTGAATGATAGAGTTGATTCACTTGATGAGTTATGCATGCAAGATATAAATCCAGTCATTCATTTTCCCATTGATGATTTACATTGTGTTGAAAACATAATGAATTAGGAAGAGGAAAGGTATTTATCTCAGAATGAGGATGAAGAACCTGGAAGTGATGTATCAAGTGATAAAGATGAAATTGCTGATCTGACATATTGTGAAGAAGCATCATGTGAAGATAATAGTGAGACCTGTTGCTCGAGTCAAGAAGAGAATTGTGATGGTACATATGCATCTTCACGTGAAACTAATGCTGATTGGGAAGAAGAAAGTAATAACGGGAGTTAGTATTCTCTTGCTAGTAAAGATATGAGTAATGTTCCTAAATCTGAAAGTGAAGTCTCATTTCAGAGTTATACAAGTTAGCTAGATGTTGAAAATGGTGAAGTAGATTTGTCTACACAATATGAAGACAAAGAGGTTATCCATGTAAAAAAAGATTACCTAATTGTGTAAAAGAGTGTCTTGAGGATGAGTGCAGTGATGATTAGTAGATGATTGATCCTGAGATTAATGCATCAACACCTATTGATAAAATAAAAAATGATTTACTTGCAAGACATTTGAATCACCTACATGAAGACAATGAAAATAACTTTGATTTATATCCTACATGCTTTGTTGATGGAGTAGAAAATGAGTCCACATGTAGTTCTAATTTTTATTCACATGCTAAAAGTCACCATGAAGACGAGATGGGTAATGGTTTTAAAGTATATACTAATGCTTTATATGATGAGAATCCAGATGATGATCAGCCCATTTTTTGTCAAAATGTTCAAAGAGGGTCATTGCATGGAGTTATCAATCCTCTTTTTGAAGAACACATGGACGGTTTAGATTTAGTTAAGGGTGATTTTGATAATGATACTTTATCCTATTCCTATAAGAGATCAGAATGTTCTTCTTCTGAGTTTGATAGTGAAATTGATGATTATGTTGCATCTAATGAGATAGATAACAAGGTGTTTGACCAAGTTGTTTTTGAAAATCAGTATGCACCTTGCAATGAGTTTTATGATGAACTCTTTGATGTGAAGACTAATTTGAAGATTGTGGATTAGCTTCAAATTTTGACATTGATGACATGTGTGAATACAAGTCAGAGTGCTCATTTGGATATCATTTGGTTATGCATAAGGGTACACATTTTCAAGGTATGTGTGAACCCTTTCCCCAAGTTGAATATGAAGCCTTCATATTTGAGAATGATAGCATGCATGAGTCATTAAATGAAGAGATTTTTCAGTTTCAGTCTAATATGTTTAAGCATGCTGATCAAAACTTTCACGATGAGCAAATGGTTGAAGATGAAATAAGTTTCTATATGCATTGTGAAAGTCAGGATGTTGATTTTGTTTTGCCAAGTGATTTTTTATATGATGATAATATGATTGGTGAAACTGATAGGAGAAGAAATTTCAGTTTACCTCATGAAATTTCATATGAGAATTATGTTTATGATAGTGGTAAACAATTTTGTTGAAGTTCAGTGGCCTAGGGCCATCGTGCGTACATAATCTTGGTAGTTGTAGTTGTTTCCTTATTTTTAATAAAGCTGTCTGAGAGGAGTTTTTGAAGTCAAGTATGTGGTCTGCTTCTCCCAGATATCTAAAATCTTGCCATGCTTGCAAAGGGTATGCATCCCCAGACAAAGCCACTATTGGCACTCAAACTTGTAGCCCAAATTTTGAGCACCATTGAAGAAATTGAGCCCTATAAATGCTTTAAAATGACTTTGTACCCGACTATACCTTTGAAGCCTATGAGGTGTTTTATGTTTCTAGCATCTTCCATTTAGCCTGTCCACCTATTCCATAAAGTTAAATTGACATTTTGAGCGATTTCGTGAAGTCCTGTTTTGAGTTGGTGTCATTTTTGCCTTTTCACCTAAGTGTCGTATAGTGACAAGAGGCTATGTTTTCTATTGAATATCTCACACCTAGAAATATTTCATGAATTGCCACTTTGGGAGTGCCTAGTGTCCATATCCAAGAACCTAGGTTTCATATTTTGAGGCGTTTTGAGTCCATTTGACTAGGTTTTGAATCCCTCAAAGTTGGTCATTTAAATTTGTCATATTAATGCACATTGTTTCTGAATTCTGGGAGGCCCTATTTGACATGTTGTAACTTTTGACCAATTGATCAAAATGCTAAATTTCCTTTTTTGTTTCATTTTAAAGGTCAGAGACTTGTTATGTTTCAAGTTGCAGCTCTTGACGAATCTGTTTGATCAGTTTTCAAATGTGATTCCAAACACAATTTCTATCTTTTTACTAGTGTCAGCATTTGCAGATTGTTTGGTACCCCTGTTCGTGATGTTATAACTTGAGATCCATGATTGCATAGATCAAATGGATTGTACCACTATGTTTTCCTTCAAAAATTCTTTAAGTGTGCCAGTTTTTAGGTCCTAAAAAATCTGTCTGTACATTTTTTGAGGTCAATTCCATTCGCAAAAAATCACTTTTTGTCAGTGTTTCTAATCTGCAAAATCCAAGTAGCCTACTTTGAACGTCCGCCATTTACGCCCAATTATTTTTCATGAGCCTAAATCATAGATCCATAATGTCCTCATGACAGAGAATGAGTTTCCTAGTTTTCATTTCCCCATGTGCTCATTTGCCTAGTTTTCCAAGCCAATTCCAGAGCCAATTTGTTATTTTTTGACATGTTTTCTTGCAGATAAATTTGAGAGGGAAACTTTGACAGCGAATATCTTTTGACTAGGAATTTTTCATGAGACAAGATTTGGTAGGATACAAGAATGCAGAACAGAGATCTAGGGTGCTAGTTTTTAGAGCCTGGTTAGGTGATTTGGTCAATTTTTAAGGCTTGTCAGAGGACCTCTCGACACCAAATTCACAATTTGCAAATAAGTGGTAAAGTGAGTTTTAAATGTTGTTTTAGTGATGGATTTTGTTTTCAATCAGTTCAAGATGCCAAAAGGATTAATCTGAAGGATCAGTTGTCTGGAAACGAAATTTTTTTTTTTAGCCAAACCCACTTTGGGGTCTGACTAGTCCTATCAAAATGTTAAGGTACTAATATTTTATTGGAAAAAGGATAAGTTTTAACCTTTGGATCTAGCATCTTTTATGGGAGATAGAATTTGCACAATTAAATTTCCATCTCGAGCCGCATATCTCTCTAGGCTAGAAGAAGACTTGAAGAATCCAATGTGCTCCATATTTTTTGTTATAATTGTTGAGTCTTGTGACAACCATCAAGGATCGAGCAAAGGGATTTTTGAGGCTGTAAAAGGATGTTAAACCTAAGCAACATCAATGTGACCATGTTTTTGATGGTTAATGTCCAAAAAAAGCAATTCAGTTTAGAAGGCACAAAAATTTTCTTAGAGGATCTATTTAATGGCCATGAGTAGCTATGGATGAGGATTTTGGGAACCTAGCAAAGATGGTCAATTCCCAGAAATCAATTGTGAGAGTGCTAGAGATAGATGCCAAATTTAAGATTGTTGTCCTAGCTTCATGATAGGATCATTGCTTGGCTTATTTGTTGCATGAATGGTAAGAAGGGAAACTTCTTGTTGAAATCACTTGTGTAATAAGCAACCATTATTGAGAGCCAAACACTCATGTCATTCAGTCCCTTGAATGCCACGGCTAAAAGAAAATAGAGAACTAGCAAGCAGTCACAACCAGTAGAAAGGAGGCAGAGTATGCTTGAAGAGGTAGCATTTCAAAAACAAGGTGCCAACAGCCCGCACCTACGCCAACAGACCTAGAAAATTAGCAAACCATCCATGCAAATAGGGGAGTTCCCAACACATGAGGAAGGAGTTCATGCCTTATTTGAAAATAGGATCATGCTAAAATGGAAGAAGACCACCATGCCATGGTGGAAGAGAAGGTAGTCTCACATAAAAGGAAGACAATGAAGCCAAAACAACAGACATGGAGCTCATGCAAATCCTCACAACTGGAATCCATAGGGTGCACAGCTAGGGAATGCCCATTTTGAAAGGCAAAACATACTGAATGAAAATGCTGCAAGCAAAAAAAGCCCACACAGTCAAACAAGTTAAACTCACGCCTTTTTAAAAAGGAATCAATGTCAAATGAGCATCAACATTTGTTTCAAAGGAACTCATGAAAAATGTCTCGCAGAGAAGATGAAATTAGTCAAAGGCATCAGTAATAAAGGGGGCGATGATTTAGCTTGAAAAGTAGTGCAGAGGTTAGGAATAAAAATGACAGTGAAGAAGAGTTCTTGCAATGTATGGTTGTTCAAGTACATTTCTTAAATATTTTCTCTAGAGAGCACTGAAGTTTCTTTTCTTCACCTACCTGTTGTTTTCAGTGCTTGGTGACTGCATTTTGCTGTAGGGACCAGTCTAGATACATTTTAATCAGCTAATCTTGTTGCTATGGTTATTGTTACTTCTGGATCTGTTTTAAAAGTTTGTGTTTAAGAAAGTGTGAGCAATAGAATTACTACAATTCTTTAGTTTTAAACCATAACCAAGCACAAAACAATTGGGGAGATCTCCATGTAGAATATGGGAAGTTCACAACAGTCAAACAAGCTACCTCAAGCCAAAAAAGGAGATAGCTCTATATGAAAAGCAGAGATAAAATAACTAAAAGGCCAATATCCAACATTGGGCATGTGACGTTTGTCAAAGTATTTTAAATACAATTACTAGCACATAACATAATGTCACCAAGGACACACCCTTTAAATGAGCAAATGGTTGCTTGAGGGGTCCACTCATGTGATTAGTTGGGAGTAAACGCATAAATTTTGAACAAAGTGGTAGGCAAAGGGATGATGTCAGCAGGGTTGAAGGGTCGCCAAAAAGTTAAAAAGATGGCTAGTCACTATGGCACTAGCTGAAAAATCCAAGAAATTTTGGCTAGCGACATAGTGACTAGGTGGAAAATTTCAAAGTCTGGCAAGGAGTTAATATGCAATGTGAGCCCATTTCTAGTTCACTAGCAAACCAGTGGGTGCCAAGTGATAGTGAGCAGGAGGTGATATGGCGAGTTCATATCAGTTGTAATGAGATCATGCCACGTGGCACATTTGGCAATCATTGCTAACTCACCAAGTGGAAGATGCACGAGATTTAGCATAGCGAGTTAGCGAGAAGACAACACGTGGCATTTGGTCAAAGGAAGTTTGACCATGGATTTGACGGGTAGGGGAAATATTAAGGGGTAAAAAATAAATTTTGTTAAAAAATTATTTTTCAAATGGATTGCACGTGTAGCATTTTAAAATGCAAAAGGGTATTTCTAAAGTTGAACTTCAAGTAATTTCAAAATTCTTGAAATTTTAAATTTTAAAGTTGTGCAAACCAAGTAGTTCAAAGCAGAGGTTTGATTTTCAAATGGCCATAACTAGAGTATTTTTTAACCAAATTGGGCACTCTAATATACTGTTGGAACTAGGAGAACCTAAATTTTTTGAATCTAAAGTCAATTTTTGCACATGTATTCATTGATTCATGCTATTGGTCGGTTTGTAAAATCAAGGGCATTGGCTATAGAATGAGCAATTTTCATCATGGATCATCAAAACTGGTAAAAGGATAGATTTAAAGGCTGGGTGAAATTTGAAAATCAGGAAAGCCAGTTCTGATATGTTTTGGTGGCTTCTTGAAGTTATTGTAACTGATTTTCACTTTTACAGAGAATGAATTGTAGTATCAAGAGTCAGTTACATCCATTCATCATTATATTTTGAGATATTTTATGAGCTAAAATGAGTGATCTGATTTTCAGTATCAGAGAGAGGATAGAGAGAGGCTTTTTCATCTTCTTGGGAAGGAATTTTGGGGGGATAGTTGTCATTTCCTGATTAGATCTGGCATTATTTTCCTCCTTTATCTATCTCTTTCTTTCTCATTGTAAGGGTTCTAGTCTTTGGAGAAAAACTAGTTACTATTGAGATAATAGGTTTTGGATCTAGTTTTGATGTGTACCCATACTGTGAAACCACATTTCTTTTAGCAATTTCTCTTGTATGAACAGTAGTAGGAAGATAAATACAGATAGTTTAGATCTGTTAGGTTTTTTTCATGTCTTTCATTTCATGCATATGACTGTATAATTTCAAGGAAATAATGCAAAGAGTAGTAGATGATTAAGTGTCAGTTGAATCTTGTCTCCATTCTTAGTGAGTTTCAATATTTTACGATCTTTGAACAAAGAGCTTAGGTTGTAGTTGCAGTCCCTTAAGACTATATGTTGTTTCATTGTTGTTGATAATTCAAGGAATTGTGTAAATGCTTCATAAAAATCAATAGGGTTGCAAATTTATTAAGGAGGATATCAAGTAAGAATGAGATTTAAACTGAATATAGATGTCTATTTACAAGTTAAATAGATAGATCTATATCTAAAGCTACACATATGTCTCAAAATTTCATATGTATGTTGTGATCCATGAATTTTCCCAATAGACTAGGCACTGATCAGCTATAGGATCATTAGTTTCTTACTGCTGCATATCTGAGGTTTTTACTAAATTCAACATTATTAATCAAATTTTCTTTCCATTTCATGTTGAAGGACTTACTAGAATGCCCTCACTCAACTTATGAGATCCATAGATCTGCACCTAGCTATTGTGGGTCTATGTCATTTCATAAGTCTTTAGGATAAATAAGGTTTGTATTTTCTTTTTGCGATTCAGGGATATGTTTTGTACTGGTACAATATCAATTGAATTTGAGGTTCACCTACCTAGGTTTAGCAAAGCCTAAAGTAGAAGAAGAGTCATGCCTTATAGTTGGTCTATTGTTAGAAATGGCATGTTGAAAATGGGAGTTAGTTGCCCCTAGATATGTCACTTTCTCAATGGGATAATTGAAAACCCTCTAGCATTTTCAAACTCCAACAAAAGGTTGCAACAAAAGTCATGACATCACTTCCCTTTACTCCACCTAAGGCAGAAATTGTGCAAAAATTAATTGAGTTGAACCCAGTTCAATCTAGTAGTAAAGTGAAGAGTATCACACCTTCGCCAAGTTCTATCACAAAGGAAACCAAGGAATTGGTCCCATCAGCTTCAACTAAGGAAAAGACTCCCTTAGTCTTGATCAAGCATAAGGCTCTCTTAGTTTGAATTGAGAACCAACAACATGAACAATACAATGACTTAGTTGACAAATAGAAAGCTAGTACTCCTCCTTCAAAATCTAGAAGGAAGGGAAAAAGAACGTAGTTGATAGCATTGATCTTGATGAAGAGATTGTAATCCTAAACTAGGACCAATCAAATCTATCAACTGAAGAAATGGAAATTTTGGGAGAGCTATGAAAGAAAAGGGAAAAGCAAATAAAGCTAAGAGCTAAGAGGGGTAGGAGCCAAGTCTTGGAAGACATAAAATAAATATTCATAGATGCTCTATCTATAGAGGTAAATGAAAAGGTCCTCATCATTGATCAATTAATTGATATTGTGTACAAATTGAATGAGTATACTAATGGTTAGGAAAACCTTCAAAGAAAGCTAAGCAAAATTTTAAGAATAAAGTGCTAGAAAATATGGCACAGAAAATAACAATTGATCAAGTAGAACCATCTACTTTGATATCTTCATTAGAAAATGTTGTTAAAAAAATATTGTATCTTTATTTGTAAAGTTGATTGATCCCACTAATTTCACCAATGAAATAAAAGAAATAATTGGTCAAGATTGGCAAGGACTTGTAGGATAGTGCAAATTAGTTGGTACTTGATCCAAGCTTCAATTCCAATCATTTTTCAAAATCTAGATTTTTGATAGATCTTTAGGAAAAATTGCTAAAGGAATAGGCTAGAGTAAGGGCAACATTGGTTGACATTCAAGGTATGTCACTTCCCCACATGGACATTATGCAAAAGATGATGGATCATTGAAGGACATAAGTCAAGGACACAATTTTTTTGATTGTAGATCATATGTATGAGTTATCAGTAGAGATTCAAATTGATCTACATATTTTTAAGGTAGTGCAAGATAACTAGGATAAGACTTTGTCCATAATTTTGAAGGTAGACAATGATTTTCTTTCTCATTTTGGTATAACCTTGTAAAGTTTTGGCATTTATAAAAAAGAGGGGGGGAAACTATACAAGGAGAAGTGTACAGTAAACAAGGGGAAAGAAAGTGTACACATGGGAAAACATATAAAGGAAATATGTATAGCAACAAAGATATGTAAAAAGAAGTTAAACAAAAACAATTTTAAACAACCCAAAAAAAGAGTTTTAGTTCTAACTAAGTTGTAGAGTATTTAGTGCAAAGGGAGCTACAAATCAAGCATATTATAAGGGGGAGTTTGACTAAAGAAGTTTTTTAGATTGTGTGTATGATAAGTGTTTTTGTCACTAATGTGAAAGGGGGAGATTGTTGATTACATGAAAAGATATATTGTCATTTGGTGTCAAAATACTTATTCATAATGGAAAGATAGTTGCAACCAAGCTACTACTTTACAATGTTAACCAAGCTCATAAAGGATACATGAAAACAAGTTAAGCTTGCAGAAAGTTGTAGTGTCAATCAAGTTGTAGTACTAACTAAGTTGATAGTTCACACCAAGTTGTAGTGTCAATTGTATTGACTATGTCTACCAAGCTCCAATGTGAACTGAGTTAGCAGAGTAGTCTTGTTCCAAAGGTAATAATCAAGATGGAAGAATAGTGAAAGTTGAGGAAGAACTTTTTACTAAGCAATTAGTTTGAACCAAGCATCCAGTATCTATCAAGTGTCATAGGTAGCCAAAGAGATAATGATGACTGAGTGTTTTCAATATTGCCTGAGTAAGACATTGACTTGAGTTATAGCATTGAGATGACTTGGTGATTTTTTTGGAACTACTCATATTGTAGCTGACCTATGAAGGAATTTATTTGGATGGATATAAGTATAAGGTATTTTTTTTTATCTAAAAAAAAAGTATATGTATTCATTGTATCATCATTAAAGCATTAGTGAATATGGAAGGGAAAATTGCGTAGAAGGCTACAAGTATTTCAAGGAAAGGAAGATCAACTCATCTATCATATTTAGGTGATCAATTTACTTCTAAGGATCTTCATCAACAATCAAAGTTTCATTTTAGAGATCAATCCACTGATTCATCCTACTATGTGCATTAGTCCCGAATCCTTTAACGAGGTGCACATAACAATCCTTTTTAGAAACTCCTAACATAGTACCTATTTAATTGTATTGTATATATCCTTTCACAACATGGACCTAATATTCATTATTACTCCTATCAAAGTAAGATCACTAGAAGTGATCATTTGTAAGACTTAATAGGAAAACTTTATTACTACATTAGTGAAACATTGTGGATGTCATCCCCACACCATTTTTACCTCCAACTTGGAGGGTTTATAGATTACCAAATATTGTGTTATGGTATTGTTGTTTTAATACTTTATGTTTCATACATGCAAGTAAATTAGACAACTTTGCAAAGTGGTTTGAGTGATTGAAGTTTAAGTGGTTCTTGATTCACATCCCCCCTGCTTAGACACCTATCTTGTATTACATTTCTAACAAATATTAGATGGATAAGGAAATATTTGTAGTATCAACCAAGTGAATGTGTTTGGATACCAAGTCACAAACTTAGTAATCATTGCTGGTCAGTATTAAAGGTTAAAAATTGTTCAGTGATTAGGTAAATTATTTAATGACTAATGAGTCATGGTTTTGGATAGATTCAAATTGAATTATTATTGGAGAGTTTCATAGTAGGGGTCAAAATAGCCTATCATGCACCTACTCTAAATAGAAAACGTTAATGAGGATTGAAAATCACATTTTTGACCAATATAGAGAAGTTTATCATTCATTTTGATCACTTTGCATTCAAAATTTCAAGAGAAATTTGAGGCTCAAAATTTTTTGTGTGTGGTTGAGCAATTCTAAGAATATCTAAGTGTGTTCTATCATTATTAGAAGTAGATTTGAGAGAAGTTATGTGTCAACCAAGTTAAGAAAATCTCCATGTGATTAAACCCTGAATCAAGATTATGGCATCTAACTCGTCATTTGTAGGGAATAAGATGGAATCAAGGCATTAAAGGTCAATAATGCTTAATTGCTAGAAAAAAATTATGTAAGCCACCTAATTTTAAAGAATAACTTAATATTGTGGCTAAGGGAGAGTTTTTAGGAGCCTTATCTTTGATCCCACTGAGAATTATTTTGATCTATGACATGAGATCAAGCTACATGTACAATATTGGAGAGGTTGGAAATTTTGAATTAAGAAGTGCATCTAAGAAGGTGTGTATAGATGGAAGAGTAAAGGGTGAACACAAGAATATTTCTAAGAAATGGATTACACATTCCTTGAACTTCCCAATGGTTTTGTAATTTGATTGGATAAAGTTTGTACTAAGCCAAGTTCATGATATGAAGCTATGGTTGGAAGGAGAACCAATTGAGATTACAAGAAAGATCATTCACCGTGTCACTATCTATCCTATTATGGATAAGGTTTAAACCATTTGATGCTAGAGTAAGGAGGCTATTGAGACTAACACATTAGAAAAATGGAACAAACATGGAATAACATTTTCAATTATTTTAGATGTAGAGATTGATTTTTTTTTTAGAGTTATAAGGAATAAGTTTTACTAGTCTAGCCAGTTGGACAATGTTTCTTGTGTAGGTTTGTATGTTGTGTGGAAGGTTTTGAATAAGGATCATAATTATGAACTTTCCAACATAAAACTATACAACTTATCTAAGAACCTAGAGAGGATCAAGAAAGAAAATAACAATGTGTATGCTTAATTCTCTACTTGTTTATATTTTCTTTTATGTTCAAATTTCTTTCCCTACCATTGGAGATGAAACCTAGAGAAAAAAGACACTAGCCACACAAAAAATCAATGAATTTACCAATCAACTAGGTGAAAATTTTGAAAAATTCATTGATGGACATGTTGAGGAGTTTAAGAAGAAAATGAAGAATAGGAAAAGGACCCCCAAATCCTTAGTTGACAAATATTATGATGGTATATGTTTCTTAGTGGACATAGAAACAACATGCATACACATAGTTATACTAAGAATAGGATTGTTATGACCACTAGTGTATGAAATAAAAATTGATGAAGTTACTATAGCCATTATAGCTTTATTAGGTGAACCAATTAATAAAGATGTTAATCCATTTGGAAGATATGTGACTACCAAGATGAAAATCATAGTGCAGTTAAATGCTCCCAAGATACATAAGAAGAGAAAATGCATGATTGAAAATTTTGAAAGATCATTGGGAGAAGGAGTAGAAAATTAAAAACCATTTTAGATCATCGAGGGAAAAGGTGAAGACATGTCTAGTGATGAAGAGGAAGGAAACAAAGAAGAAGAAGAAGTTGAAGGTAAAGGTAAAGAAATTATTTTTGCTAAGCCATAGAAGAACATCACGAAGCCTATCCCAAACTCAAATAGCTAAAAGAAAAAGGAAAAAGGAATCTACTATAGAAGTGGAAAGGCCTAGGAAAGGAGTTATTAAAGATACTAACCATGTTTAAGGCAAGAGATTGACAAAGAAGAAAAATATCACTCAAGAGGTTGAGCTAATAAAATACATAAAGAAGAAAAAAAGAAAGATCATAATGCCAAAATATGATGATGATAATGAAGAAAATATTGAGCTAGAAGACACTAGTCACTTGATAGTTGTAGTGCATAAGCCACCCGAGACAATTGATGAATTTTGTTAAAATATGAGGGCAGGTGTAGGTATGACAGGATTTAAGTTTGTTAAGTGTCATCAGATGGATAAAGTAGATGAGTTTAAGGTTGAAGAAGTAGTTCTTGATATGATTAAAAAATTCAAGTATACAACATTATATTTAGGTAACTTGATACCTGATGAATTGTATGTAAAGATAGATGAAAGATGGCAATATGCATTCAAGATTGAGAGATAAAATAAAGAAGGAACACTTACCCATATTTTGTTAAAAGTAAGTTGGAAATATATTTCTAAATCTATGAGTGAGTAAAATAACAAATTTATTACTAAAACAAGAGAAATTTTAATTTTGAAAAGAAAAATAGAAAATGTAGTGGAAAAAGGAAAAGTTATATGGAATAAAATCTATGGACTAATGTATGATGATGAAAAGAAAGATGAGGATGAGAAAGATAAACCAAAAAATGTAGAGTTGCATAATAAAAATGACATCATTGATGGAATTTTTCATCAAAGTGAAGGGAAAATGACCCATTTGTGATTGAAGATAAACTAGAGGTTAGCCTAGCAAAGGATGTGTCACATGAAGAAAGTAGATTTTGTAGATTTTGCCAAGATTAGATTTTTGCAAGACAAACAATTGTAACTTTTTCATGAGGAGTGTCAATTAAGATTAGAGGTCACATCCATTCAAGAATTATTATTACCTCATTTGGAGGTGATGCAAAAACATCTACAGATTACCAAGGACCTTATTCAAAGTCAACCATTATCTATAGCTAACAATATGGTGGATCTAGTAGCTAGATTGGAAATAGATAGACAAGTTCTTGGAACATTCAAGAATAATTATGACAAAACAATGGGTATTATCTTAATATTACATCAACCATTTTTTGATAAATTTTTCATAATCCCCAATCCACACTTAAATTTCACTACTTGGCATAAGTTATAAAAAAAGGAGGAAATAAGTATGATCAAGTATGAAGGGGAAATGTAAATGATGACTGAAACATAAGGGGGAATGGATATAGATATTTGATAAGGAGTATTGATTTGATGCTGAAAATAAAATATTTTGGTAATGACCAAGTTATAGGTATGGAGTGCACCCTAAGGGAAGCTAATTTTTAAACTATTTTTGTCATAATAGATTTTGATCACAATGATTTTTTTTGCCACTAATATCAAAGGGGGAGATTGTTTAACCTAAAGGAAAACTATGTATTTTCTATTATTGAAAAATACTTAGTCATTTACAAGGAAGAGTTTGTTGGTCAATATTGTAAATGAGCTACAATCAAGGCCCAACTACAACTAGAAAAAGTGCACAAATTCAATATGTGTTGAGCATAAAATAGTTGTTGAGAATACAAATGTTTTTCAGCTATCTAGAAGGAAACACATGATATAAGTTGAGTGCTACATGAGACAAGAAATTTGGAGAGAAAAAAGTTTAAACAGAGCATAATACATATCAAAGGTTAGTAGGAAGAATCTAGCACAACTGAGTGTCAAAGGTCTTTTTCCCTTAATTATTAGTTTGTATATCTAAGTTTGGAATGGCATAAAATATTCTATAAACCATTTTTGTGAACATGAATTTTTTTTCTATGATTGAGGTAAAGATCAAGTAGGTGATTATACCTATAATTTTGTATCATTAATCCCTATGTAGTGTTAAGGACCAATCATTAAATTAGAAAGATTAAGAGACAAAAATGATGAATGAAAATCATTGGTTATGATGTAGAATCTTCTTAAGTTGGCTATATAAGTATGTTTTTAAGATAGAATATGTTGTTACGAGTTGGAGGAATTAATGTATGCAAAGATAAAGGATAAAATGTGAGTTGTGAAGGACTAAAGGAAGTTGAGTAGTGTAGTGCACATATATTACATAACAATCACATTGAGGTGATTAGATATTGGATAGATAAAATATGTTATTAGAAAAGCATTACAAACCAAAGGATCAAAGTATTGTTATATTCTAGTTAGTGCATTAGGTGATTCTCTTAATAGAGTGGTCCTAACAAGTCTATTATAAATCTCTTAATATAGTATTAAATTAATTGTGAAGTTTAAATCCTTTCATAAAGGTAGAATTAACAATCTTATATGATTTTGGTTAAGGAGAGTCCTCATAGTGTAGATCATCAGAAGTGATCAAATTGTAGCCCTAATAGGAACTTTATTACTATAGTAGTGAATATTTTTATGGTTGTCATCCCCATCATAGTGTTACCTTTGCATTGGAGGGTTTCTACATTACAAAATCTTGTTCCCAATGTTGTCTACTTGTTTATGTATTTTTTTTGTGATAGTACATGTTAGATCTTTTCTTACATGATATTTTATGGTTGAGGTTAATGAGGTGTATGGTGAATTATTTTTAGTATGGTTTATTTTTAAAGTGGTAAATATTTTTGGGCATTCTAATTCACCCTCGTATCAGCATCTCATCTTAAAATTAGAATTCCAACACATGATATGTAGGAGATGATTGAAGAAGTTCCCAAAGCATTTTTAACATGAATGTTGATGGTTTTCCTATGGAGGAGTATCCTAAAATTTATAGAGCATTGGGGAAATTCTTATCATGATTGTGTATTTCATTCATGACTATATATGTCATTGGTGTCAACATATTAATGATTCTATGACAACTAAGTGAGTAGTAGATAAATATTTAGATTCTCAGGTTCGAGGACTAAAGATTTGGCTATGCATAGTTGAGGACATTTTTCATAGTGTGCCCTAATGATGTGGTTAAGTGCGCATGTGGAAAGATGAATACAATTTATTGAGATTTATTGAAAATAATTCCTAAGAAGTCATTACTATTTTTTTGACTATATCTCATAATAGTGATGAATCTAGTTAATTATAGTTGTACAGAGGTAGAATTCATGATGGAGATACTATGATTGATTATGCCAATTTTGATGTTGCACGTGTGAAGGGTTGTGAAGATTGTGAGCTAACAATGGCATGAAATTATGAAAATATGTAATGTAGCATGTAATGTATTATCTTAATGTGGTCCTATATTAATTGTAAATTGAGAAAGCCTCAAGGAAAGCTCAATAATTAGTTTGAGGGGTTCCTATAAATGAAAGTTATTTTTCTTTTGGAATGTGTGTGTTTGTAAGTGATCAAATAATGAGATTTATGTAATGCGAGTGTGAAAAATTAGATGTGAAGTGAACATGATATTGAATATTGAATATTAGAGAATTTTTTGGCATGGTTAAGATATGATGAGATGAAATAGAGACTATATTTAGATAAGAGGTTGCTATAGGTAATTGTTTTTGGTATTATTCTATGAAGGATAGTACAAAGGAAAATTGGACTATGAGTATGGTAGTCTTTCCCCTAAATTTTTTTTGATAGTGGGTCCTTCAACCCTACGCAACCCTTAATAGGGTTGGCACAACTTGTAATAGGGTTGGAATCTCCTCACAAGGATTCAAGTTCCTTAACAAGGACTGATATATACTAGATGTATTTAAATAACAACTAATAGGTTCCATCTTCTTGCAAAGAACTTATATATTAGTACATCATATTTTCCATACCATACCTACCAAGGTTTTCCCTTTGATCAAGGGTTTGCCTAGTTAACAAATATAATGGTATTATTATGTATGGTGATCTTTCTATAGTTGTGACACTTATTGATTACATTTTTTTAGTTTTAATAAGGTTGATAAAAAAATTTTTAATTGGATAATTGATTCACCCCTGGCCCCCTGCTCTAAGTTATCTTGGTGGACTTTATGCTCTAACAAGAATAGTTTAAATGAGGGTATTACATAATTGAAATACCAAATCATACTTCATCCAAAGATACTATCAAAGATGAGGTTGAGGAGGAAGAAAGGGTTGATAATATGGGGAGACAAATATTAGATTATGAATTATTCCTCATATGATTGGTGTAGGATAATACATGATTATCCAACGAATCACTAGTTTCCCTTTTAAGAGTTATGTAAGGACATTTTTTATGGGTGATGAGAGGTTAATTTTATGGAGGATAACTCATGAGAGTGACAATAGGTGGAGCTACACTAACTTGAATAACATCTTTCTTCTTCATAGATTCCTCACTAGATGGGAGAGCATTAAGGAGATTTACATTATCTTATTTCTTAAGGAATCCTAATAATAGGGATTTTGAATTTCCATTAATGATTCTTCACTACTAGGAGAACCAAATGAAGGAAAGTATTTATAATTTCTTCTTATTTCTCTAAAATATCCCCAAGATGGGGATATGCATCGAGATTATGATGTTAAAAATAAAAGGTATCAACCTTCATGTTATCATTTTCATGAGGAAGAGAATAGTCAACATCATTATCTAGAGGTTCATCTCAAAGAGTGATCTATTATCAATGAAAGAAACCTCTATCAAAAAATAATAGAAAAAAAGAGGAATGATCATGAGTTAAAGTTAGGTTGATTAAAGGGGATGGATCAAAAGAAGATATAGGTGCAGCCTTAACCATTGCATCCCAATTGTCAAGGCCTATAGTAGGAGAATAGACAATATAGATCTATCACTCATTTCCATAAAGAGGAAGATTATATGGTAAATCTAATTTGATATGGGGGAGATATTTTATAACAAAGATAAGTGAATGATGTTTGCAGAGATCTTTAAAAGGATTCTACAACATGAGAAAAACATAAGTGCATATTGAGTAGATCCAATTAATGTTGTTGTCATTTAAATGTATGAAAGATCTAATAAACATTTGAAAAACAAAGCATGATAAGCACATACCACATGTTATAAAATCCATGATAGAAATAGATCTAGCTAAGAAGACCTAAATTCCACTTATGCAAACAAAAGTAGATCGATGAAAAAAGAAAAGATAAAGATATAGAAATGAAATAAGGGAGATCCAAGAATCTAACTCAAAAATCCACAAGAAGGGGGAAAGATATTGGGTTTCCCAAAGAATGTAAACAAAAAATGAAAATAATATAACTCCAAAAATAAAATTGGTATCAGTTTGAGTTAACTAAAATGTTTAGTGGAAGAATGGAAGAGGGTGAAATAGGTCCTCGACTTCTACTTCTCATGCTAAGTCATTAAATATGGGTGTGGGGAGAATAATCCCTTTTGAATTCAAATTAGATTTCTTAGTTGGAATTAATAAAAGGAATATGATATAAAGAAACACTTCTTTATCTGATGTGTGAGATGTGAACATAAATGCAAGATTGAACTAGTTAACTAAATATGTCATGTATGTAAATTTAGATTCTTAAAGTTTACAATCAACCTAATTAAGATATGTAATTATGCAAAAAATAGAGATGGAAAAAAAATACAGAGTACTCACCCTGAAATGTCCAGAGGAA
The DNA here is from genome assembly GCA_028749045.1 of Cupressus sempervirens. NCBI lineage: Eukaryota > Viridiplantae > Streptophyta > Pinopsida > Cupressales > Cupressaceae > Cupressus > Cupressus sempervirens. The sequence goes on from CM053789.1 coordinate 204,643,402, forward strand.
AGTGTGATTTTTCTTGAAAAAGTGCATATCTAGGCCTAATTTATAAATTCTATAAAAAGATCCTTGAATAAAACAGAATACCCCCAAAAAATAATAAATGTTTTTTTAGGATGAAGGTAAGAGAATAGGTCAACTTGGTAGAAATTCATGCACAACATTTTCCATAGATTCACCATCTTCTCGAGGCATTGTAACTAGGTTGACCAATATTTTTGGAAGTATTTTGACGAGTTATTTCTAGATCTACAACCACAATTTCACTAACATTCTCCTATGTACACTAAATCTAGGATTTTTCTTTTTTGTGGGAGAGGGATTTCCTTGGTCAAGCCCTAGATTCAAGAATCAACCTAGAAATTTAAATGTAAATGTATGTAAAGGAAAACAAGATAAATGTAGGAATTTGACTTTCTCATAATTCAATTTTTTCAATAATGCTTGAATCGATATGTAGGATGTAGGATATCCCAACAATGATAATGGATATACCAAAAATACATCATAGAGCCATGGATCTAAATTTGCATCAATGAAAAAGATAACCAGTGCCTAAATATATATCTCCTCCCTTGATAAACAAAACAAATGCTAGACCTTCAATAGGAAATGTTCACAAAGGATCCTTGAATTCTGTGAAGAAGACTTTACCTTTCCTTGATTTATTAATTTCTTTAGATGTATTTTGAATGTTTGATGAGAAAATAAAGACCCTAATCCATCTTTTATACTAGGTTTTAGGTGTTTTGGGACTTAGTCAATTTTCCCACATGTTATCGTCAATGTTAGATGGGGAGATTGTGGATAATTTGGCCAAGGTATACATTTGATGTTGTCATTTATGACAACATACCAACTATGTGAGGAGGGAATATCATCAAGATAAAGTTATGATGACTATACTTAGAAGATTGTCAAAGTATCACACAATTTTTTTCATAGAATAGATAGAGTTTTAGTTAGCAAGGATTACTGAGACATTATTGACATGTGCGTAGCTAGCTATTAAAAGGACAGAGTGTTAGGATGATGTATGCATGAGCACAAGTCAGTACATAACAAGTTATGGGTAAATTACTAGCCACAATAGAGAATATGAAGAATAGAACATGATAGGAAATAGATAGTTATGGATTAAGGAATTACTTTGTTTATGAATTAATTAATTAATTAATTAGAGATGATATCCTAGATTTTAACCCTAAGTCAAAAAGTTGTAATAATATATTTTGTAAAGTGTGTAAAATCTTGAATGCCATCTGGATAGTATTTTGTAAATTGTAAAGGTATATAAGAAGATTACAATATGTGAAATTAAGTGTGTTTCTAAGGAAGACTGTGAACTATATGTAATTTGAATTTTGATATATGGTCAAAGGAATGAAAATTCTATGAAGAGAAGATAGAACTATATTATCAAAAGGACTATTCATAAAAATAAAAATAAAAGATAGAACTATATCAGATATTGAAGAGATTAGCAGTAAGTGAAGAGGTTTTTGTATCTATCTCTCTAGGAAGGAACTATATTGTATATTACATATTTGGGTAGTGGGCTCTTATGGCATTCATTTTTTATATGTATATAAAACATCCTAATTGGTTTGAGGCTTCTTACAAGACCTAAGTCCTCTAACAAGGACCATGACACTATATGCATGTAATAAAATCCTAACAAGTTTAATATCTTTAACAAAATACTTTTAATTAGTGGATCATTTTATGGGGACCATCTCCACTAGGGTTTTCTCTTGGCTAGAGTTTTCCTAGTTAACAAAATATAGTGTTATGAACAATATCCAGTTTTGGGTTAAAGTTTGTAGGATACTAATCACCCCCCACACCCCCCCACCTCAACATTCCCTATTTATAACAATTTCCTTAGAGAACTATTAGGGTTTTATACCCTAATAGGAGTAACCTTTTTAGAGTATTTTGAACACACTTTTGATAATGCCACATGGTTAGAGACTAATATCTAAGAAATAGTCTATAGTTTTCACTCTCTTCCAAATCAAATCCAATAAAGATCTATTTTACATAAACATACCATATTTGATCCTCTATTTTGAGAGCACTCAAATTTTTATCTTCCTCTATGATTACAACCTTCTCCAACAATATTCTCTACCATGATATTTAGCCATGATAAGAGACTTTTTCATTTTTCCTCCTTACGTAGAATCAATTCAATTATAAAACCTAAACCAAAATCCAATGAACTAGATTAACCATAAAAAATTTAACCAATCATTTTTTCCTCTTCACTGACCATGCTGACCTTACATTCAATATTAACCTCAAAATTATTTTCAACTTTATAAATTATTTTAAACTTGTAGAAACTACTTAAAGAATCTTTGTGGCATCACTTCTTCCGTTCAATCATGCACCGACCTTCTAGTTGTCTAATATAAATCATCATTTCCAATAATAATTTGAACTTTATGATTGCACCATGAATCTTTTTTAAGTTTTCTTCATTCACTGATAATATTTCACTATTTTTCTATTTACCTATCATTCCTTTGTATTGATAAGATTTATCTATTTCATTCCAATAAGACAGTTTATTGATAATAACTTTATATTTGTATCACTTCCAATTGATTAAAACAATTTTACTTATTCTCATTATAAGTTTCTATCCTAACCAAATTTCTTCAACATTATTAAGAATCATATCTAGTATTCAATTCAACTAATTCATTTACAAATCTTGAGAAACATTCAAATCATTCACCCATTATTCATTGATTGTCTCAACTATTACTTCTTTCAAGGCCTATCTTCATAACTTATTGAGACCTTTACATAAATGGGTTCTACCATAGAATTAGAATTTGTACTTGTCAATTTACCTTTCTCTATCATAGTAGCACTCATATAATTATATAACTTCCTCTTTATTCTCATGAATAGGTGGTAACATTTCAAAACACTTGGTCAAATTCTTTTACATCAATAAAAATAAAATAATTGATTATCATGTCATTATGTCATGTTCTAATATGTAACATATCATCATCAAAATTATATTGAAAAACTGCATCCAAATAGAAGCATTAACCAGTTATGCCAATATTATCTCCCATCATTCTCTCCTTCAACATTATTTCCTATTCCCCTTCCCTTTCTACATCAATATCTAATTACACCCTACTCTTGGTTAGTACTCAGACTGGTGCTAGCTTGGCTAGTTTTCCTCTATGTATCCTACTCCTAGACATTTTAGTCACTTACCTAAGTTTTATTGGTACTATAGATGTAGACACCTAAATTTGATTACACTATTTTAGTAATCCTATTTAATTATCTAAAAAGGCATTATTAATTAAATTTCTATTTAATTAATCCTTTGTCATCCCCTAGTTGATTAATTTAATTAATCATCTATAGTCCTAATTGATAAATCAAATAATCTATTATTTATCAATTAAATCCTTTTCTCCTATCTAATTCCAAAAATCCCCATTTATTAAATAAATCTATTTGATAAATGAAATCCTCAAATTCAAAAACCCCAAACCTATCTCTAATCCTCCATTTAGCCTAATCCACCCCATCCACCCATACTAACCAAGCTTAGCCACTAACTCACCCACCCTCATTAATGCCATCCACTTGCATATCTCTAACATCCCTAAGCTAATCCTAAACCCAAGCCTAATCCACCCCCTAATGTTGTCACATTCCTTAAACAAGTTTAAGACTTTCCTAATCCAAACCAAAGTCTCCCCTCAAAAAAACCCAACCACTAAGTCATGAGTGCTCTTACAAAACATAAAGACTCTTACAAGCCCACTCATGACTCTTACACCCATCTTCCACACTCTTCCCTCTTCCACACTCATTCCTCTTACATCCCTCTTACATACTCAACCCCACTCATCATGACTTTAACCAACCCTTTATCCTACCCTCTCACAATCATCCTCCTTGTGACAAGTGTCACCTTCCCATTGGTGCTAAACAAGCACAATCCATGTGCTCCCCTTTGAATGCATCTTAGCCCTCCTTAAGCCTTCATCCATCCTTGCATCTAAGCCCTCCATCTCTCTACCCCTTAGCCTATAAATTGAATCCCATCCCAAGCCATTTCATCAAAAATATTTGAGCTAAAGTTACCATGCTATTTTGAGAACCAAAGCCATCAACCATACCCTTATAATGCCAAATTGAGAGCTCACAAAGCTACCAATTTGCCATTACCCATCTCCATTGAAGCAGCTTTTGAGCATCTTGAGCATACATCCACAGCAAAAGGACACATCTACAGAATCAAGAAAGCATGGAGTGCTTTTTCTTGTGAGGTTTGCACTTCTTGTTTTCTTCCTTTGTCTAAGCATATATGTGAATTTAGTTTTTGGTTTGTGAATGTTTACTTTATTTGTTAATGTTCTTTGCATACTGATTCTAGTTCTACAATAGGTAATAAGGCTCTCCTCATAGCTGGAGGCTTACTTAATTAGTCATGGGACTATTGACTCCTAATGCGTCAATATTTTAACCACCTTTTGAAGTTACATAAAATACCTAGGAGTTAATGGTGTAGGGCACCCTAACCATCTCCCATGGAATTACGGGTTATGATTGGTAGGTTTTTATGTCATGTTAACATAGAGATTTAGTCATTTAATTTCATATGATTAAGTATTCAATTAAAGTCATGTTGATCAAGTTCTTATGTTAAGCAATATGTTAGTCAATGGAAGTCAAAGTTCATAAAAAATGGAAAATACCATACAAGGGCATAAATAGGAGTTTAAAATAGTGTTAAGATGACATAATATGATGATAAACTTTTTAAGGTACCTAGGAAAGTATATTATAGCTTCAAATCAAAAATGTGGAAAAAATCTAAAAAATGCCAAGAAGTGTTGTCAGCAATTCATTGCAAAATTGACAAAGTGTAGAAGGTGAACACTCATTCATCTTGTTTAAACTTCTTAAGGAGATGAAAGGTCTTGTTTATGATATAAAAAAATGCATTATCATGTTATTAGAAAAAAAAAAAAAAAAAAAAAAGGGAGGAGAATGTATGGAGAAGAGACTCGAAGGGTTTTGGGTCTGTGATTGTATACCAAATCATTGAATTTGTGCAATATTGCTAATAGAAACTAGTATTTGGATCACAATTTGATCATCTTCTCCTTGTATAAAGTTTGATGTAGGAGCATCTAGAGGTATAAGGGCAATCTTGTGTCACCCAAAAAAAAAAAAGTACTTAAACTTAATTTTTGTTTCATGTGTTTTCATTTCTAGATACCCGTTTGGGTCAAATAAAGGTTCCAACTCTCATAGTTACACTATCAATGTTCTGGGTTAGAGTTTTTAATCACCTTGGGATACATGTAAATGCCAAAAAAAATAGGAGTATGTAATTGAGCCATCATTTTGGTGAACTAGAAGGTGTAACTTGGTCGTATGAATGTAATTGTAATTTGGAGCATTCTAGAAAAAGAATCAGGTTAAAAGACCCCACGGTTTGAAAGTTATTGCAATTTTCCAGTTTCTAGAGACCTCTTAAGAATGCTTCAAAGTTAGGTTAGGGGAATTAAATGACCTCAAATAGGGCCAAAAAATTGAGGATGAGCAAATCTGGTCCATAGGGCTATAGAGTGCTTCGAGAGCTTTCCAAAAATGTAAATGGTTCGTCAATAAGAGCTATGGTTCAAAAGTTATGCCTTCTGAAAGTTCGGTTACCATTTTAGGATTCTTCTAATTTTGTGCCAACTTCTAATGTGAAAAGCATTTAAGAACATTTTTGGCATTGTAAAAAGCAGTTCGAAGTGGAGTTTGAGAGGAGGTACTCAAAGGAGAAATTATCTCCAGATTTATACTATTGTAAGACCATAGGGCATGTTTTGAAGTCTATTTTCTTTGTACTAAATGTATTAGCTTATTTAAAAAGTTAATAAAATTTCCCTTTCCTGTTGTGTCCATTTTGTGCTTGGGTTGTGTCCCCATCAAGTGGTATCAGAGTTGGTTTTCTTCTATGTAGACAGATTGTCAACTATGAGGTAGTTTGCACCAAGACTGTGTGGTTGTGGGTTTGAGTTGAGAAGATGCCTCCATGAAGAGAGCATTGTGGAAGGGTCAGAGCTATTAATCCTGAGGAGGTTAGAGCCCTCTAAAGGTAGGTTCAAGCATTGCAAGAGGAGCTTCATATAGGAACAAATGTTGTTGTAGCAGAAAAAAGTGAGGATGACAATGAAGAAGAAGAAATTGGACCAGAAGGGGAATTTGATGGGGAAGTTCTGAATCAGGTAGAGGAAAGGCTTTTTAGGGCCATTACTAAGTTTGGGAAAAGACCTACAATTGATGTGGGTGTATTTTTAGGAAATTTGAAACCTGATGAGTTGATTGATTGGATCAATGAACTGGAAGAATACTTTGAGTATGAGGATATCAGGGACCCAGATAGGGTTAAGTTTGCAAAGGCCAGACTAAAAGGGCATGCCAAAATCTGGTGGCAAGAGGTTTAATTGGAACAAAATAGAAGAGGAAAGGATAAGATCACAAGATGGGATCGTATGGTGGACAAATTGAAGAAGCAATTCATTCTTGTTGACTATGAGCTTGATTTGTTTAAGAAAATGCATGGGTTAAAGCAAGTAGGAAGATTAGTCCAAGAATATACAAAGGAGTTTTACTGACTTTTGATTAGACTAGGGCATGCAAAAGAAAATAAGGAGAAGGTTTCTTATTATATCAGTGGGTTGCGACCTAGCATCTAGGAGAAATTAAGTCTGGTAAGAATGATCAGTGTTGAAGAGGCACACCAGTTCACCCTACGAGTTGAAGAGAAGCTAAATAAAAGGTTTGAAGGGAGAAAAAAAGGGCATGGTCAAGGAGGAAGGGGTAGTGGTAGGTCATCTAGAGGCCAAAATGAAACCCAAAATAAAAATGAAGATGTGGGTACTAGCTGGAACTAGAGGAATGAGGGTTTTAACCACTCCCGTGATCAAGACTTTGGAAATCAGAGAGGAAGAGGAAGAGGATATGGACAAGGAAGAGGAGGCTTCTCTGGTACCTGTTTCCATTGCAATGAAGAAGGTCATTGTGCCTTTGAATGCCCTCAATAGCAAGGAAGGATAGATAGAAGAGCTGAGGGTCAAGCTAGGGTTTCTCATGTGGATGAGAATGCACAATCATCAGATTTAGAGGATGTAGAAAGAGGAGAGACTTTAGTAAATGAAAGGGTTCTACTAAGTGGTGAGATTGAACAAGGACAAAGGAGGATTTTATTTCGTACCAAGTGCAAGTGTGAGGATAAATGTTGCGATGTGATCATTGATGGTGGTAGCACTGACAACTTAGTGTTAGGGGAGATGGTCTCTAAGCTGAAGCTCAAGAGGGAGAAACACCCTTAGACCTATCAAATTTCTTGGGTGAAGGATGATCATAAGGTCCTGGTAAGGGAGCAATGTTTAGTGAAATTCAAAATTGGGAGTTACCATGATGAAGTTCTTTGTGATGTTATTCCAATGGATGTTTGTCATCTATTGTTCGATAGACCATGGAAGTTTGATAGGCATGCAATACATGATGGTCATGCAAACACATATTCTCTAATAAAGGATGAAGCTCACCACAAAATGAATCCCATGAAAAAGGAAGGTGAAAAGATATGTAGCAGTGCTAGGATTTGTCTTGTTGATGGAAGGAAGTTTTTAGATGGCATGAAACATCAACGTATGTGCTATGCTTTGATCCCTAGGAAAGATAAAGAAGGTAGTAGTGAAATACCACTTGAAGTTTCAAACTTACTACATGAGTTTGGTGATATCATCTCTAATAATGTCCTAGAAGGATTTCCACCAGTAAGGAAAATCAGTCATCAGATAGATTTAATTCTAAGAGCTAGTTTTCCTAACAAGGCTACTCACAGGATGACTCCTACTGAAATTGAGGAGCTAAATAGATAGGTTCAGGAGCTATTGAGGAAGGGCTTGATTTGGGAGAGCCTGAGTCCATGTGTAGTACCTACAATACTAGCACCAAAGAAGGATGGAGAGTGGAGGATGTGTATAGCCTCTTGAGCTATAAATAGGATAACCATCAAGTATTGGTTTCCTTTTCCAAGAATGGATGATCTTATAGACTGCTTGAGTGGAGATCAGTACTTCACAAAGATAGATCTCAAGAGTGGCTATCATTAAATATAGATATGAGAAGGAGATGAGTGGAAAATAGCCTTCAAGACCAAGGAGGGTCTTTATGAGTGGTTAGTCATGCACTTTGGATTGACAAATGCCCCAAGCACCTTCATGCGGCTTATGAATGAGGTACTTAAGAAGTTCTTGGGAAAATTTATTATTGTCTATTTGGATGATATTTTAATTTTCAGCAAGACTTTGGAAGAACATTTATTGCATATTTGTAGTGTCCTTGAAAGGTTAAGGGAAGAGAAACTGTTAATTAATTTTAAGACGTGTATCTTTGCAAAAAGGGAGTTAGTCTACTTGGGGTTTGTTATATCACCTGAAGGTCTCAAAATGGATCCAAAGAAGGTAAAAGCCATCTTAGAATGGCCTACTCCAAGGTCTGCTACTGAGATAAGATCATTTCATGGTCTGGTTAGTTTTTACAAAAAAATCATTAAGAATTTCAGTGGCATATGTGCACCCCTGACTGACACAATAAGAGGGGATGGAAAAGAGTTCAAATGGACTACGACAGCTGTAGGAAGTTTTGAATTGCTAAAGAAAAAGGTGATAGAACAACCTGTGCTGGCACTTCCAAATTTTAGAAAGGTGTTCCAAGTGGATTGTGATGCTAGTGGTAGTGTTATTGGGGCTGTATTAAGCCAAGAAGGTAAGCCTATTGCATATTTTGGTGAAAAATTGAATGATGTGAAAAGGAAGTATTCTATTTATGATCAAGAGTTCTATGCAATAGTTCAGGCCTTAAAGAAATGGAGGCATTATTTATTGCCAAAGGAATTTGTTTTTTATACTGATCATCAGGCATTATAGTACCTAAATAGTTAAGGTAAATTGAATCAGAGGCATATGAAGTGGGTAGAGTTCTTGTAGAGCTATACATTTGTGTTGAAGCATAGAAGTGGAAAATCTAACAGGGTTGCAGATGCACTAAGTAGGAGACAGTTGTTGCTAATAGTAATGCAAGTTGAAGTAGTTGGGTTTGATGAACTCAAGAATCTATACCCTGAGGATCCTGATTTTGTTGAAGTGTGGAAAGCTTGTAAAGAGCATGTTGCTATAGATAGAACCAAGTGGCTAGACTATTTAATTCAGGATGGTATGTTGTTCAAGGGTAGTCAATTGTGCATTCCAAGGAGTTCCATGAGGGAAAATTTGATTAAGGAGAAACATAGTGGAGGGATGGTAGGACATTTTGGTCAAGATAAGACCATTTCCATTCTTAGAGAACATTATTTTTGGCCTCAAATTTCATAGGATGTGAAGAAGTTTGTACAGAGTTTCCTGGTTTGTCAAGTTGCCAAGGGATTTAGTCACAATACTAGACTATATCAGCCATTTCCTATTCCATCAAAACCATGGGAGGACATAAGTATGGAATTTGTTCTTGGATTACCGAGGACACAAAGGGGTAATGACTCAGTATTTGTGGTGGTTGATAGGTTCTCCAAAACAACACATTTCATTCCATGCCACAAAACTCATGATGTTGTCCATATTGCAGACTTGTTTTTCAGAGAGGTGGTAAGATTACATGGTCTCCCAAGGAGTATAGTTTCTGATAGAGACACTAAATTTATGGGGTATTTCTGGAGAACATTGTGGAAGAAGTTGAGAATAGACTTGAAATTTAGTTCCACACATCACCCATAGACTGATGGCCAAATAGAAGTCTGGGAAATTTGTTGAGATGTTTAGTTGGGGATAAGCCCAAGGGATGGGATTTGATTCTATCACAAGCAGAGTTTTCTTACAATAACTCTATAAATAGGAGTACTGGTAGATCACCATTCCAAATTGTATATGGAAGTAGCCCAAGGACTACACTAGAATTGAGGAAGATAAAGCAAGGGGAAAAGACAAGTGTTGAAGCTGAAGAATTTGCTAAACATATCAAGCGTCTAGATGAGGAGGTTCAGGCACACATTACCAAGATGAATCAAGAGTATAAAGCTAGAGCTGATCAAAGGAGAAGACATAAGGAATTCCAAGTAGGGGATCTAGTCATGGTACACTTACGAAAAGAAAGATTTCCAACCAGTACTTACAACAAGCTAAAAATGAAGAAATTTGGCCCATGCAAAATTTTAAAGAAACATGACTCAGGAAATGCATATGAGGTGGAGTTTCCAAATGGTATTCAAATTTCTCCTATTTTCAAAATTGCAGATTTAACAAAGTATCATGATGATGGTGCAGATGAGGAGCTGATGTTAGAGCCATGTCCAATTCTTGTTTCTAAGAAGGAGGAGATAGAAGACATTCTAGATCATCATGTTGGTAGGAGTACCAGACATAGGTAGTATGAAGAGTATTTGGTCAAGTGGAAAGGATAGCCAATGAAGGACTCAACTTGGATATCAACACCTGAGGTTTCCCATTTGGGATTTCCTCTACCATTCATAAAGTGACAAGGTCACTTTTTAATCTACCTTGGGTGTCTGACGCAGGGGCGTCCAGAGGTATAAGGGCAATCCTGTGTCACCCAAAAAAAAAAAAAAAGAAGTACTGAGACTTAGTTTCTGTTTCATGTGTTTCCATTTCTAGATATCCATTTGGGTCAAATAAAGGTTCCAACTCTCACAATTCCACTATCAGTGTTCTAGGTTAGAGTTTTTAACCACCTTGGGATATGTGTAAATGCCAAAAAAATAGGAGTATATAATTGAGCCATCATTTTGGTGAACTATAAGGTTTAAATTGGTCGAGTGAATGTAATTGTAATTTAGAGCATTCCAGAAAAAGAATCAAGTTGAAAGGCCCCATGGTTTGAAAGTTATCGCAGTATTTCGATTTCTGGAGACCCCCTAAGAATGTTTTAAAGTTAGGTTAGGGGCATGAAATGACCTCAAACAGGGCAAAAAAATGGGGAATGAGAAAAGCCGATCCATAGGGCTATAGAGCACTTTGAGAGCTTTCACAAAATGTAAACGAGTTGTCAATCGAACCTACAGTTCAAAAGTTATACCTTTCAAAAGTTCGGTTACCATTTCTAGATTCTTCTAATTTTGTGCCAAATTCTAATGCAACTTCTAGAGCCTTCTATTTGGTCAGTGGATGCCTACTAGTACTTTCTAGAATACATTCCTAATCCTTAACCCTCTAGGGTCTATTTAAGAACATTTCTGGCATTGTAAAAAGCAGTTCGAAGTGGAGTTTGAGAGGAGGTACTGAAAGGAGAAATTATCTCTAGAGTTATGCTATTGTAAGCCCATAGGACATGTTTTGAAGTCTATTTTATCTATACTAAATGTATTAGCTTATTTATGAAGTTAATAAAATTTCCCTTACCTATTGTGTCCATTCTATGCTTGGGTTGTGTCCCCATCAAAGTTATCGCGATTCTTAAATTGTTTTAAGAAGGAATACATCTTATAAATAATATAGATAATCCTAATACCTTTGAGTTGTTACCAAGATATTGACACATAGTATTTGGACAATACATTAATTATTTACATTGGAGAAGCCATGAGTTGGCATATTAATTGTTGTCATATGCAATACAAAAATTGTGAGTCAACACTATGCTAAAACTGTGATCGTAACTTTCTTGGAGTTTCTTGCATGCAGTCTTAGAGTGTAGAGGAACTATGAGGAGAGTAGAGAAATGAAGTTGTGGGGGGTAGTTACCTTATTCAATAAAGAAATCTTCATTATGACACGGGTTTGGAATTCTATCATTTACTAATGAATGGAAACCTAAAACTCAAAAGTTTGATATTAGTTTTGGCAAGTTAATGTTTTATTGGAAGTTTTTTGGTTATTTTTATTGGATAGTAAGTGAGTTTAGAGAGAATAGATGTGTTGTTAGACTTCTCTATTTAGACTCAGGCATACAAATTGTTTGTTGGATTGAATAGCTAGAATCTCAGATTTTGGAACTAGAGAAAGTGCAATAAAGGATATTAGAATCTACTTTTAGTTGAGAATTTTTTAAAATAAGTTGAGTTCTTCACCTAAATTTCAAGGTAGGATATAAGGTAGAGTAGTTTTATTGGCATTTGGAATCCCCTTAAGATGTGTAGAACCATTTCATGTTAGAATCTCTTTATTGGTGATGAATTAAGCTTTTGTGGAAGTAATTTGAACTATGGTGTTGATAAAGATCCTAGAGGTGCAAGATAATAAAGGTGTTTTGTGGTGAGGTGTGAGAAGTTGTTGTGTGGTTTTGTGAAGGTATAGGTAGAGACAACTAGAATTGGTAAAAGTGGCATGAGGAATAGGCCTTTCACCTTATCTCTAACCTTGGAGAATCCTAAGGGATAGCATATGATATGATTGGTAGGCTTGGGAAGAAGCCTAGTAATCTAAATTAGTAAGTAAAACTTAGTTATTACCTCCATACTTGCATCATATTTAGTATCAAAGTAGGATTACACCATATTAGAGAACATAGTTATGATGACTGCAAAAGTTTGATTGTTGGTTGTAGAAGTTTGGTAGAAGTGGGAAAATTTTGTTTTAGGTAAGAAGAAAATTTGTCTTTACTGATTGGGATTGGTAACTTTTGACAAGAAGTTTTATGGTTTCTTTTGAGAAGGATGACACCACAACAACAAGAACTATGGAAGGCATGGGTATACTACAAAGATACCTTGAGAAGACAAAACAAAGACAAAAGGAGAAAGAGAAGATAGAGAAAAGAGGAGGAAGGAATGAGAGGAAATGAAAAATTTGGAGTCATTAGCGAAGAATGAAGAAAGAGGAAGGATATTAGAGATAATGTTAAGGCAGTAGGAAGAGGAAGAAGAGGAGTAGAAATTTGATAGTATAGAGGTTAAATGTATTGTGGGGGAACATGTTAAGATAGAATATTAGGAAGATACAAAAGAAGTGGAAGATAGCAAGCATGAAGAAGATATATAAGGAGAGTTGGAACATGAAGTGACAATGAATTCCATACAACATGAAGGAAACATGGAGCAAATAGTTAGCACTATGATCAAAGATGTTGATTACAACAACAACGAGGAAATCCTTTTGAAGACAAAATTGGCAAGAGAGGTAGGGGATACCTCATTTTTTGTGTAAAGAATAGGGACATAGCCATTGGAGAGGCTATTTTTTCTTTCTGATATTGGCAAGAAAGATTGGATTAAGACAAGATGCAATAGAATCATGAAGTTGTAGAGCTAACTTCCATGCAAGATGAAATTTAGAATAGCATGAAGATGGTGATTGATCAGAATAAGACATCAAATATTGTGGGTATAGACTCTTCTTATGAAGAAATAATAAATTATTTGTTGATAGTAATCAAAGTGTAGGAAAAAAATATGAAACTAGTGATGAATTGGGAGAAGCCACCATTTTTTATAATGGAGATGTTGAGTAATCAATATATTGTATTTGTGACACCAAGACAACATAGACCTTGGGTGAAAATGAAGAAGATTGGTTCATGTGGACCCAAGGTATCTTAGCCACCAGACATTAGCATAATGTTGATCATTAATGTAATCCAAGAAAGAATTGAAGGATGGAAGATCACAATTAGGCCTCCAAGAAAGATGGCATATTTTGGTAGCATTTGGAAGAATGTGGGGATGTATAAGACAATGAGAAATTATTGGACAAGGTGGAAAGAAAGTGAATGAGAAGGAAACAACAACAAACAAAAGTCCTAGTAGAAAAATCAAGGGACTTGATTTTTTCAATGAAGTAAGTATGGTGCAAGGCACCCTAACCATCTCCCATGGAATTATGGGTTATGATTAATAGGTTTTTAAGTCACATTATCATATTCATTTCATTTCATATTAGTAAGTCTTCAATTAAGGTCATGTTGACCAAGTTCTTATGTTAAGCAATATGTTAGTCAAAGGAAGTCAAAGTTCATAAAAAATGGAAAATGCCATACAAGGGCATGAATATGAGTTTAATATAGTGTTAAGATGTCATAATATGATGATAAAAAATTTAATGTACCTAGGAAAGTATATTAGAACTTCAAATGAAAAATTTGGAAAAAATGTAAAATGTTGCCAATAAGTGTTGTCAACAATTCATTGCAAAATTAACAAAGTGTAGAAGGTGAACAATTATTCATCTTGTTCAAACTTCTTAGGGAGGTTAAAGGTCTTGTTTATGCTATAAATCAATGTATTCTCATGTTATTAGAAAAAAAAAAGTGAGGAAAATGTATGGAGAAGATACTCAAAGGGTTTTTGGGTATGTGATTGTATATCAAATCATTCAATTTGTGCAATACTGCTAATAAAAACTAATATTTGGATCATAGTCTAATTATCTTCTCCTTGTATCAAACTATGGTGATTCTTAAATTTTTTTAAGAAGGAATATATGTTATAAATAATATAGATAATCCTAATACCTTTGAGTTGTTACCAAGATATCAACACATGGTATTTGGACAGTAAAATCTGGATAATCAGTCACGGTTTGAATAGCAAAAATACCTAAATTCTTAGGTTAGATACAAGTCTTGATAATTTATAAAGATTTGGAAGGTAATAAAGGTCTCTTGGGTGTTGTAGATTGCTTGATTATTAAGTGGACACCTTACATTAATTCTTTGCATTGGAGAAGCCATGAGTTGACATATTATTTGCTGTCATATGCAATACAAAAATTGTGAGTCAAAATTTTGCCAAAACCATGACACTAACTTGCTTGGAGTTTCCCTATACATTCTTAGAGTGTAGAGGAACCATGAGGAGAATAGAGAAATGAAGAAATGGAGTTTTGGGGGAAAGTTACCTTATTTAATAAGGAAATCTTCATTATGACATGGATATGGAATTCTGTCATTTACCAATGAATGGAAACTTGAAAGTCAGAGGTTTAATATTGGTTTTGGCAAGGTAATGTTTTATTGGAAGTTTATTGGTTATTTTTGTCAGAGAGGAAGTGAGTTTAGAGAGAATACATGTGTTGTTAGACTTCTATATTTAGACTTGGGCATATAGATTTTTTATTGGATTGGATAGTTAAAATCTTGGATTTTGGAACTAGAGAAGGTGCAGTAAAGGATATTAGAATCTACTTTTAGATGAGTAGTGTTTTGAAGAAGTTGAGTTCTTAACCTATATTCCAAGAAAGGCTATAAGGTAGAGTAGTTTGTATTGGTGTTTGGAAGCCCCCTAAGATGTGTAGAACCATTGCATGTTAGAATCTCTTTATTGGTAATGAATTAAGCCTTTGTGGAAGTAATTTGAACTATGGTGTTGATAAAAATCCTAGAGGTATAAGATAATAGAGGTGTTGTGTGGTGAGGTGTCAGAGGTTATTGTATGGTTTTGTGAAGGTATAGGTAGAGATAACTAGAATTGGTGAAAGTGGCACAAGAAATACACCTTTCACCTTATCCCTAACCTTGGAGAATCCTAAGGGATAGCATATGATATTCTTGATAGGCTTGGGAAGAAGCCTAGTAATCTGAATTAGTAAGTAAAACTTAGTTATCACCTCTATCCTTGCATCAGTTAACCAAAAACCATAATAACTATTCCAAAGGCAAATCAAAAAGGCCAACTTTTCAAAACCTTTTAGTCTTCTTCCATTTGAATTCTGCAGGATTTAGGTGGGTGTACCTTGTAATTTATAAGTATCTGCATATTTATCAATTCTTGGTATAAATTCCAACATAACAGATGAATTCTTGTAACTCTTCTAATTTAAGGATTGAAGAAGGAATCCAATATGGCTAATTCCTCAAACCCTAATACTCCTTAAACCAAGTGCAGGCTATACTTTCAAGTTTAAAACTATAAAGATTTTAAATTTGGATTAATTGATTTTGCACTATATAGTTCATCCATATCTTACCAATTCTAAACATTATCAGTGATTTATCTAGTTCGGTTTTTATTCACAAAACTTGACACAAATATCAAATCTATCCTATCTCCTTGTGAAAAGGAAAGTAATACTCAATCAAAATTTTCATTCTTATCATAATCTTCATTTGGAAACTCCCAATTCTCTTGACTCACATCAGGTATTTAAATAATCTATTAGATTATCAAAAAATATGAACTAAGATATAATTTAAAGTGAATTATAACTAAGATTTAATAGACTTTGTCATTAAATTCTAGAAAATTAAAAGAAACAAATGAAGAGACAAGATCTAGATTTAGTAACTAGCTAGTAAGTTCTTTGTATTATCTTCTTTGAAAATATACAATTTAGTATCATTTTCTATGAGAAAAATCGATCAGACTCAACAATCTATCTTTGTATTTCCATTAATGACACTTCTAGAACAAGATGACTATATAGTAGTGGACTTACTCAAAACATGATAGTATTAATCCATTAGAGCCAAATCAAAAAGCTTGAGGGGAAGAATTGATGAAATGAGAATATTAGAAAGTGATGACATAGTTTAGTACAATGCAAGAATCAAAGAGGTTTTTAATTCTATTATAGAAGCTATTGGAAAGCTCGAGGATGAAACAGTGATATGTAAGGTATTGGGAACTCTACTTCCTATGAAATTAGGGTTTCTATAATACAATAATTGAGATATGCATCAGGTAATACCTTAACTCTAGAAGGGGTGATTGGTAGGCTTACTTATTTTGGGATGGCTAATTTTTGCAATTACACTCAAACTACTATTTAATCTTATTTTAAATCACAACTCATTCTTAGGAAGAAAGGAAAAGGTAAACATGTAAAAACTAGCACTGGTATTTGTTGATCTCAGATTAAGTTTGACATATGAGTGTCTATACACTTAAGTCATTTACAAGTTAAAACTTAGTTCATGCCAAACAAGTAATGCATGTCAAGCATAACATGTCAAATAGTGCATGTCTAGTGAGATACTTAGTAGGTGTTGATTCACTCAAGTGTCAAGCAGTTAGTATGTACTAATTCATTTAGATGTCGAGTGACAACATTGAAGTTGCAGTTGATGTCAAGCATTAGGGACTTCAGATGCCGAGTAAAACAATTCTAACATAGTTGTTTGTAATGGTACAAACTACTATGTAAACCATTTTAGAGCCAACTTTAGAATTTTTTTGCAATCGTAGATGATAAGAAAGGATCTTATTTGAGAATCCCTACGCAATACATATAATCATTTAGTTGAAGGGATGAATTGAGCAGCTAGGATGCATGAATTATAGTCATTGGTTTATACCTAACCCTAGTCACTTAGATTTTCTTAAGGTAGGTAAACCCTAAAACATGGTTTGAGAAAATAGAGAAGCTTGCATGTGCAAACAGAGCATTTAGGTGTGACTAAGGAAGAGTAATCATAGTGTAGGAATTACATAATCAGTTATAGGAGAATATAGGAAAGGAATTAGAGGGAAAAAGAGATACATTTGATCAGAGGAGGATCAAGGATACATGCAAATAGGTTATTTTTTATCTAGTAGTAGAGTTCTAACTATGAGATCATTGCTGATACATTCTAACAAGTGAATCAGTTAAATCTCTTAATAGAGCAGTCATAACAACCTATTATAAATCCTTTAATAGGGTGTGTTGGTGTTTGAAAATGTTACTGGTTTTCAATTACCCCGATGAGAACAAAACACATCTAGGGGTAGCTAACTCCCATTTTCAAGATGCCCATTTAGAGACCAGGCCAACTATAAGGCTTGACCCTTCTTCTTCTTTAGGCTCTACAAAACCTAGGTGGATGGACCTATAGATTCTTTATATGGTACTAGTTGTCAAAGTGTACATTGAATCTAATAAGCAGATTGAAACCCTTAATATCTCCTAATGGCTTATGAAACAACACAGGTTCTACAATAGCTAGGTGCAAACCTATATTATTCATAAACTGAGTGAGGGTTTAAACTTTTATGTCCACTTCAACATGAAGGGAAAATGATTGATTTATATTGAGAAAAGATAGCATGTCCAATATGCAACAAAAACTTAATGATCCTACAAATAACCAGTGCCTTATCTATTAGGGCAATCCTATACTTCAGAATTATACATCCTTGAACATCAATCAACATATGGCATATGTTGAGACATTCATGTTCAGTCTTTTCACCTTATGAATTAGACAACAATATCCAATATAACCCCATATTTTCACACATCCTTCGTAATGAATTTGCAACCTTGTCTAAAACCACAAGCAATTATATGACTCCTTGAGTCAAAAGCAAGAAAACCTCAAACATACAACCAGGCAATTGCAAATAGGTTCAAGCTCTTTGTTCTTGAACATATAAAATTACAAATTCAACAAGAAAGGAGACATAATTATATTGAAATTCAAAACCTTCTACACATTGTATTTATCTCCTTGAAATAAGTACATTAGGAATGCATAAAACAAGATACAAGATCACACTATTGTATTAGAACTATCTATGAAATCCATATGTTGTTCATACAAGATATGTTGGGTTTGTGGCTTTCACAGCTTGAGTAGAGCTCCAAGAACTGGAAATAGAAAACCAACCAACAACCTATGACAGAGAAAGAAAAGAAAGATATAGCAAAGAAAGAATTCCCAGATTCATTATATAACTAACATGTGTCCCTTCAGAATTCCTTTTCTTGGCAACTGAACAACCTCTTTCTTCCATCTCCCTCTGATCTGATTTTTTCTTTATCATTACATTGTAACTAACTTGCAAATATCCTAGTTCAATGATGAAATTCTTTGAATCACCAAAAATTTGATTGCCCCATTAAAACACTGGTGAAAACTTCATTTTTATTGAGTGAATGTGACCCCAACTACATTCTCAATATATTCTTTAACCCATTCAAGTCATTACTTCGCTAGGAATTAAATCTCAACTTTGTCATCTGAATTCGGTTGGAAGATAAGTACCTAACACAAAACCCTATGTAGCTTGAATGGATGGATTCCTATGTAGAAACTAACCTCAGAATCAAAAAATTTAGACTTCCATGATTCCGACGATATATAACATCGCCTATTTCGCTTACCAGAAACCCCCTGAAAGTCATTTAGAAAATGACTCATCTTCTATAAAAATTAGGTCTGCAACTCATTAAAATTTTAATTTTTGAAAAAATTAAAATTTTCTAAAGTCAAAACTTTAGAAAGAAAATCTCCTTTTGAAATTTTAAAAAAGCAACTGCACGTAGCATACCCATTTTCCTATAAATAATAATTAAAATTATTAATTTTTTGCTCTAAATTTTTTTATTCTAGGCCTATTGGATGCCATCTGGGCTGCCACATGGTGGCCCTTGATTGGCCGACTGATTTGCTACCTCATTACAACTGGCCCTGCCATGTCACCTACCTACTTGTTCTATCGCCACATGTCAACTGCCTGCATTCCTGCATTATTTAAACATCGAGCATCTTCATTTTGCGAAAATGCAGAATGCGTCAGATCTGCCACATGGCAGCATCCTGTGCCTTTGTCTGCAACTAATCGTTTACACCATATCACTACGTGCATGGGATCCGATTTCCACATGTCATTAGCCCGCTTTCTCGCATTTTTAAAATCAGGTGCAACTTCATATTGCGGGGAAGTGGGCACCCATCGATCTCTGCCATGTGGCATCATCTCGTGCATCCACTCATCAACTCACCACATCAATGTTTTGCATCTCTATTTAAAATTATGCTTTAATGCCTCCGACTGAGGTCATCCCCATCAACTATGTGACCCCCATGCATAAGTAACAATTTTTTGTCTTAAATCAAGTAATGTCTTTAAGACATAATCCTCTTTGAGTGGAATTGTATTTAAAAGGATAAAATCTTTGTCTCGCAATCCATGTGGGATAATGGTATTAAATCCATTTTCTCCCTGCACTTTTCTTGTTACAGGCAGCTTACTCTGTTCTTCAAACACCCTCTTACTTTGACTGCGACATTCTTTTAATTGATGCACCATTCTTTCCATGATCATTGACTTGCCCTTTTGATGGTGGCTTCTCAAAATATGTCCTTTCTTTAATGGCATCGATTGCTCTTTTCTAACTGGTGTGGCATCTTTCCTTCATCTACTAGTGCCCTCCCTTTGAAGAGGATTGCAGCTTTATTCTGCTACTTCCTTGCTGCATGGAATTCTCTCTTTAACAGTAGCTACTTGCATGGTGCAGCTTGCTCTTAAACTAGAGGTTTCTTCCTTGCAAATACTGGTTGATTCCTTTTTTATTGGAAGTGTAGATTCTCCTTTTGAAAAGGCATGGGCTTCTCTGTTAAACGTTCCTTCCAATTTGTGTGATCTCCTTTTTGATTGTTGCTCTGTTCACTTTGTTCTCCTTATGAAACCATCCCCTACTCCATATGTGCATTTCCTACCTACACATGGGGTGTTTCCTTATTTTGTTTGCTGCAGAGGCTAAAAGTACAACCCCCTATATCTGATGTCTTTGGCTATTATAGATTGCTCCCAATCCTCCTGCTGGAGTTCATTCTTTTGCCTCCTATGGCTTTGTTTGCATGGAGGGTTCTATATTTTAGTCTGACAGTTTTCCATTTGCTTTGACTTCTCTGAGTTCACCATCTTATGCGTGGTCTGCTCTTTTGATGTGTGGATTCCCCAATTTTTTTCTTGCATGGCCAACATTCTTCGTTTGTTGTAGCGTTAAAATGTGGGCACTCTGTTAATAAGACTTTCCTCATGGCTTGGGCATTACTTTCTTTAATAGAATTGCATAGAATCCTTTCAAATTTGCATGAGTTCTCCCTTTGACATGGTAGGCTGCATTTTTCTTTATTAATTGGTAACTTCATTTTTATCTCCATCTTTCTTGGACGTGGGTGACTTCTGCTAAATGTGTGAGCTTCTATTGTTTGGAGCCTCCCCTTTCTAACTTAATGTCTTCAAGCCCTTTTAATACATATATATTCTCTTCAAGATAAAAGCACCAAAAATTTCAAATAAAGTTTATTTCATATGCGTTTATGCTTTTTTCACCTTCCAATTCATTGCACATCGAGCCTTTTGTCAAGTTATAACTAAAATCTTCTTTTTATTGACTTGGATTGGACCTTTACAATGCATAGATACTTAGTTTCTATATTGTCGACTGATAGATGCTCCATATAAACTTCAAATCACCAGAAACAATCCATGAACAAGATATGCTATCTTGGTAACACTATTTTTTACCATTAATCAATATTTGAATTTGTCAGTTGATGCAATCAGTCGGACCCCAGAGTGGGTCCAGCTAAAAAAAAATTCATTTTTGGACATTTGATATTGCAAAGTGATCTAGTGACCTTCTTGAACTGACTATAAACCAAATTGATCATTAAATCAACACTAGAAACTCATTCTAACTGTTCTCTACAAAGTTTAATTTTCTGATGGTAGGGCCTATAAGCTGGTCTTAAAAACTGATTCAAACACCTAGCTAGGCTCTAGAACTCTAGATATAACATCTCTCTGACATGTACAATAAGCTTTCCAGATCTCATCACATGACGACATCGGGGTCAAAAGATATTGACCCCCAAAGTTGCCAACTTAAATTCACCTGCAAATAAAGATGTCAAAAAGCTAGAAATTTCATTTGGAAATGGCTTGGAAAATTGAGCAAATGGGCACTTGAGGCTCTGAAAATTGAGGTACGTGTAGATTTTCATGAGGTGAGTATTAGTAAAACAACATTTTTTGTGAATGGAATGACCCTGGAAAAGTGTGAAGATGGATTTGTCAAAGCTTAAAAACTGACACACTTATATTATTTTCAGAGCATAATATAGGGGAACAAACCATTCAAATTGACCTATCACAGATCATGAGATATGACGTCCCAAATAGGGGTTCCAATCAATCTGCAAATGTTGACACTAGTAAAAAGATAGAAATTGCATTTGGAATCGTGTTTGAAAACTGATCAAACAGATTTGTCAAGAGCTGAAACTTTGAAACATGACAAGTCTTTGATGTCTATAATGTAACTCAAAGGGAATTTTAACATTTTGGTCAACTGGTCAAAAGTTATAGCATGTCAAACAGGGCTTCCCATAATTAGGTGCAAAGTGCAAAAGCATGAAAACAGTAACTGACCAACTTTGAGGGATTCAAAACTTAGTCAAACGGACTCAAAACAACTTGAAATCTGAAACATAGGTTCTTGGATATGGAAAATAGACACTTCCAAAGCGGTGAATCACAAAACATTTTTGGGTGCAAGATATTCATTTACAAACAAGGCCTCCTATTGCTATCTGACACTTGGGTAAAATGCAGATTTGGGAAATGCTCAAAATAGGACTTCGCCAAACATCTCTGAATGATATTTTAACTTCATGGAACATGCAGACATGATAAATGGAAGGTGTTAGAAACATTCAACACCATTTAGGCCTCATACTAACAGTCGGGTACAACCAAGTACATATGCATTTATAGGTCTTAATTTCTCTATGGTGCTCAAAAATTGACCATGCAATTTTTAGCACCAATAGGGTGCTTACTTCATTGTAAGTTAAATTTATTTAACCAAGCACATTTCTAATAGGGTGTTGAGATCCTTTAATAGGGTATACCTTTCATAAGGTAGGCCATTTTTTGTGATCAAACATTGTAACCTTCATTGGATACACTTTACAATTGTAGTAGAGAAGATTTGTGGGTCTCATCCCCACCCTAGTTTTAGCTTCTCATTGGATGGTTTCTAGGTAATCATATCCTATGTCATATGTGTGAATGTTTATTTATTTTCATGCTATGGATGTATATGCTTAATTTGGTATTTCCATTTACATGCACAATTATGAGATGGATGTGTGGTGAATGGTTTTATGGTTGAAAATTTGAAGTATTGATTCAACCCCCTCCCCACCCTAGAGTATAATTTTCCTTTTTTTTTTTCCAAAAATATTGCTAATTATGAACTTGATGAACTTGAGGCATTGATGGCAAGTAGAATTAGAAGAGGCAAAGGAAAATACAAAGTTAAACTTCCTATAATTGGTTTTTCATGCAACAAAGTTGGTCATATTGATGCAAGATGTCTTGAAAAGGAAGACAAGGATGAGAGAAAGAAGAGATAGTAGAAAGGAAGAAGAGATGAATGAGACATAAAGAGGAACACAAAATACAAGGATAAAGGTAATAAATTATTGAATTTCTAAAGAGGGACAAACATTGAATCTGAAAGTAATGATGAAGAAGTAGTCTATGTGGCTATGAAAGAAGATTTTGATGAAGATGAGGAAAATACCTAATTGATAGATGCATAATTGATAGTGGTGATTCTAACCACATGACTAGAGATAGAAGTAAGTGTGAGAACATTAGACCATACAAGGGTAGTTGTGTTAAATCTGGCAATGATGTTCCATCTCCTGTGAAGGGTAAATGATCAATATAACTAACAGATAATATCAAATGTGACTATCTTTATTGGGTTGAAGGACTTAACTATAATCTATTGAGTGTTTCACACTTAAATTAATTAGGCTACAGAGTTTAATTCCATGATAGAAAGGTAAAAATATTTTATGTTGATGGTAAATTTATTGGAAGTGGTGATCAAAAAAGAGGTAACTTGTTCTATCTAGATCTATCTAATGAGACATGTTTATTTTCATAATATGAAGATATTTGGTTATGGAATAAAAGGTTATGTCATCTAAATTTTCAAAATTTCATTAGCATTACTAAAATGAAAAGAGTAAGAGGTTTTTCAAAACTAAAGAAACCTGATAATGCTTTGTGTAAACAATGTCTAGTTTTAAGAGCAAGACATACTCATCCAATGATATTTTGGAATTGGTTTATACTAACTTTTGTGGAACTATTGATGTTCAAAGCTATTGTAGAGACACATATTTTAGTATATTTATTGATGACTACTCAAGAATGATAACTTTGACATTTCTTAAAGAAAAATCTAATTCTTTTCAGTTATTTAAGTAGTATTTGACTAGAGTTGAAAATGAGATAGGGAAGTGTCTAAAATGCTTGAGATCTAGCAAAGGTGGTGAATTCATTTCCAATGAGTTCAAAATATTCTGCAATGACAAAAGAATTCAAAGAAAAAAAATTGCACTGAGGATCCCTCCTTAGAATGGAATAGCTAAAAGGATAAATAGATCAATCATGGACTATGCTAGAACATTGATGATGGAGAAAAATATGTCACAAAAATCCTAGAGAGAACTTCTAAGTACAACTATTTATACCCTGAATAGAACACACGTTAAAAAAGGTATGAATACTACATATTTTGAACTATGGTATGTCTATGCACCTAATGTAAAGTATTTCAATGTTTTTGGAAGAAAATATTATATATTTAAAGATAAAAAAAAATGGAAAACTTGATGCTAAAATTCATGAAGGAACATTCCTAGGATATTTCACTAAGGGAAAAGCTTATAAGTGTTTAAACTCTAACATAAACAAAGTTGTGGGAAGTGCAAATGTGAAAGTTAACATATAAAGAGATGAATGAAGTTGACTGTAAGACATAACTTGAATGCTATATTTCAGTCATATATGTGAATGATAGTTCTCGAAGGACCCCACTTGATCATGAAAACAAATTTTCAAATCTAAAATAGAGTGAAAATGCTGATTTGTAATGGGAAATTGCTAAGTAGTAGATTATGGGTGTCAAGAAATAGGTAAATGATATCAAGTCATAGGTAAAATAAGCTAAACATTAGGAAAACAATGTAAATCATGTCAAACATGAACCAAAACCCAAACAATAAAGAGATAATGAGCTTCAAATCATTTTTCAAGATGAAACTATTGAAGAACAAAGAAGAAAAGAACCTATATTAGAAAAATATGTGCAAAGACACTATCCACCTAAAAAATTTATTAGAGCTAAAAAATATGGTGTTATTGTTGGTGTTTGAAAACGTTACCCATTTCCAATTACCCTGCTAAGAACAAGATGCATCTAGGGGCAGCTAACTCCCATTATCAACACATCCATTTAGACACCATGCCAACTATAAGGCCATACTCCTTGTGCACTTCAGGCTCTGCAAAACCTAGGCAAGTGAACCTCTTTAGATCTGACTATGTGACCAGTGCAATAACCATATTCAGGATCTATAAAAGAAGGTGAAACCCCTAATTCTTCTACACTCAACCAAGAATCACAAACATGAAATAGCTAAGAACATAACTCATGAAACTGGCAAGCTAAGTGCGGTTTAACATTGAATAGCTTTCAACATAAAAGGGAAAAGTGATTTAATATGTTGATATCAGCAAGACCCAAGTATGAGCAACAGAACTTAATGATCCTATCTCTGACCAGTGCCTTATCTATTGGGAAATTAAATGAATCATAACCATACATATCCTAGGAACCTCAGAAGTATCTCTACATCAAGATCCCTAATGTATCTTTCACCTTGTGAATAGACATCTACTACAGAATGAATCTCATAATCAGAAAATCCTATCACGAAATCTGCAAACCCTGTGACAAATATCAAGCAATTACATGGTTCTTTGTTCCATAAGCAAGACATTTTAACCACATACATTTCAAAATGAAATGCAACCTAATTCATGCTCTTTGATCACAAATTAGAAGAAATAACAGAGCCATAATCAGGAGACAAGACTCGGACTGAACTTCAAACCTTTGCTACACTTTATTTGTTTTCCTTGAAATCAAATACATGAAATGTATAGAAAATAACTCATAGATCACCTAACAGAATAGAACTATCTGCATAAAACTTAGAAATGTTGTTCAATACAAGAAGAAAATGCTGAAGAATGGTCTCTCAGTGCAAAAACTGGAACCCTTACAATCATAGAAAGAAAGAATGATATAGGAGGGAGATGAATTTTTGGATCTGTTATACAACTGATAGCTGTCCTCTTGAAATTCACTCCCGAGAAGATTAGAAACACCTTTCTTTCCTCTCTCCTTGATTGGCAAATCAAAACCTTTCACCTTGGCCCTCAGAGGCATAAAAACTCAAAATGTAATGATGAAAAAGGATAACTGACTCTGATGTTAAAAAGAATTCACCCGGTAAAAGTAACAAATCAGTTACAAAGAGCCTTGTAGAAATAAAGAAAATACTTCAGAATTTATTTTATTCACCTTTACATCCCAACAAGCCTCCAAGACTGCCCTCTGACCACTTTGATACTTCATGATCAAAACTGCCCACTCTGTTGCTAATGCTCCTAATCTTCACAAACTGACCTACAACATGAACCATTGAAAACCTGTACAAAAACCAACTTCAAATTTGAAAAGTTCAGGTTCTTGTGGTTCCAACGATATATTGAAATGCCTATTTAGCCTAAAAAATGCTCCAGTTATGGCCTTCTGAAGATCGGCAATTTGTTCATGGCTTCCACACAAAAAGATAAAAGTGAAAAATTTAAATATTCTATAGTTTAAACTATAGAAAAGTTATAATTTTTACCCAAATTTTACTCTTTTGCAGACTGTGCACATCAAAGATATATTTTAAGAAAAATTTGAAATTACTCTTTCCTCTTCAAACCATCTGAACAGTGCCACATGTCATTATTTTACTAGCTCGAGCTTGTTCAACAATGCCACGTGTCACCTCCTCGCAAACTTTCTATAGTTAACTGGCGAGCATCTTCGTATGGTGAGGAAATGACAACCGTCATATTATCCACATGGCGTGATCTCTAAACTCAAATTTAAACTTCGTTCACAGGAATTTTATGTTTTTTTCGGCAACCTCGCTACTTCGCTAGCCGAAAACTTTAGATATTTTTGACTGGCGAGGTAGCGAAGCGCCGGGTTCTTCAACTTTCTAGTGGGTTCAAATCACTGATGTCATCAACATTTATCTACCACTATTCAAAATTTATGTTTGTTTTGCCTTCGGCTCATGTCATCCACGGGCTCTACCTTATGACCCGCGGCTTACAAAAGCCTCTTTCTTGGGGATATCTTTTAATGTGTGTCAAATTGTATTTAAACATTAAACTAGCTCATTGTATAAGCAATGTGGGATATATGGGTTTAAGACCCTACCCACAGTGGCTTCCCTTCATTTTCCTTTAACTAAGCTCCATTTTTCTCTGAGCGTCTTCCTTTCGGCTTTGAATGCACAGATCTATGCTTTTCTTTTTAGCATGCATGGGCTTTGTAAAATAGATTTCCCTTCTCAACACCAGCAGGTGAGAGTTTGAACTTGTCCACACTACATCTTGCCTGCGTCATGCTACACACCTACCTTGAACGTTGTGGACTGTCTTTATCTTAGCTGTATGGTCCTTATTAAAGGCGCAAGCTCTCATTTTTTTTAGATATCCTGCTGTGACATAGGCAATTTCCCATTCACTGCGTGGGGTCTTCTTTAAAATTCTGCCCTTTTCCTTTTGAAAGAGTGTGAGCCCTCTGTTTCTTGGTTGGATTGTTTTCTAAGACCCCTCTATCCGTGCCATATGTGGTTGCCTTGAAATGTGGACTTCCTTTTGATGTCGTCCTGTCTGCTTTGATTTATTGATTTCTCTGCTCACGTGGACACTTTTTTGTTTGATGTTTTCTTTTTTTTTTGTGAGGATTGCCATTGCAAGGCATTTTCTATTTAACATGGCGGCTATCTCTCTTTGACAGTGACTTTTCTATTCTCGTCTGCTCTGCCTACTCATACTATAGCGTGGAGTTCTTTATATATGTTGTTGTGCATGAATGGTCGCCGATCACTTAGGTTGAGATCCAATATAACTCTTTACTGTCTGAGTAATGACTGTACTTGGGTGTAAGGATGAATTTTAGAACATGTTGGACTATTGAAATGAGTTTTTGATGAGCTCTCTAAGATTCAAAAGGGTGTTCATTAATGTCCTGATGATTCCAACCATTTATTTGATAAAATTGCTGCAACACTTCATGTCTTTGTTTCTCCAGTTCATGATAGTTGTTAACTGAATGGATGTGTTGATCACTAGTAGAATTCATCTATTCTGAAGACCATGCATGTTCTGCCCCAACATTTTAGATACCATATTTGTGACCCAACCAACAAATTTTGATGAATTTCTTCAGTCCTTGACGCTTGTACCCTTTCATTATTTATACACCCATGATGAAATTTAAGTGATACTTCTCATTCAACAATCATAGCAAAAATTAATTCCCCATAACTGTGGACTGGAAAATCTTCTTCTTCAAGAGCATCTCATTTTCTCTTTGCGCCTCTTTATTATTTACTCCATATGATTTGTGTTTTTATTATTGATATGCAAACTGTCAAATTGATGTTAGGAGGCCTGTTGACTGCCTTTAGAAATTGACCCGGACAACTGACTAGGCTCTAAAAAATGACACACAGACTCTTTGCTCTGCACTCTTGTACCCTGTCAGATCTCATTTCATGAAAAATTTGGAGTCAAAAGATATTTTCCTTCAAAGTTGCCTACTCAGAATCACCTGCAGATAAACAAGTCAGAAAACACTAAACTGGGTTTCAATTTGCCTCTGAAAACTAGGCAAACTGACACTTGGAAAGACGAAAACTAGGACATTCATTCTTTGTCATGAGGATATTATGGATCTACGATTTAGGCTCATGGTGAAACATAGGACGCAAATGGAAGACGTTCAAAGTGGGCTACTCAAATTTTTGTAAACTGGGCATGCTGACAGAAAGCATTTTTTTGTGAATGGAATTGACCTGAAAAAGAATGCAAATGGATTCATCATAACTTCCAAACTAGAACACTTTAAGTAATTTCAGTATACAACATAGGGAAATGAACCACTCAATCACACCTATCACAGATCAAGAGATATGACATGCTGAACAGGGGTTACAATCAATCTGCAATTACTGACACCAATTAAAACTTACAAATTGCGTTTGGAATCATGCTTGAAAACTGACCAGACGGATTCGTCATGAGTTGAAACTTGGAAAATAACAAGTCTTTGACATCTACAATACAAGGCAAAAGGAAATTTCTCATTTGGGTCAACCAGTCAAAAGTTATTGCATGTCAAACAAGGCTTCCTAGAATTAGGTGCAAAATGCAAAAGCCTGAAAACAGTAATTGACCAACTTTGAGGGACTCAAAACCCATTCAAACGAACTCAAAATGACTCAAAATCTGAGACATAGGTTCTCAAGTATGGACACTAGACACTCCCAAAGTGGTGAATCACAAAACATTTTTGCGTGCGAGATATTCATTTACAAACAAAGCCTCCTGTCGCTGTTTGACACTTCAGTGAAAATTGCAATTTTGACAAATGCTTGAAACAGAACTTTGCCAAATGACTTGGGATGACAATCTAACTTTACGAAATTCTTAGGAATGCTGAATGGAAGGTGCCAGAAGCATAAAACACCTTAGGGGTCTAACCTGGACAACCGGGTACAACCAAACACATGCATTTTAACCCACAACCTTCAAATGGTTCTTCATAATCAGCGAACAGATTAGTATTTACATCAGAGAGTTCATCATAAAAATCATAACAAGGTATAGGTAGATTTTCAATAACTGTCTCATCAAACACCTTGTCATTTACCTCCTCAGATGCAACATAATCATTAGTTTCACTATCAAACTCGAAAGAAGAATATTCTGATCTTTCACAGCAGTAAGACAAAGTATCATCATTAAACTTATTCTCTGCTAAATCTAAAAATTCCATGTGTTCTTCAAAAAAAGGATTGATAACTCCATGCAAAGTGCCTTTGTAGACATTAGGACAAGTAATGTGCTGATCAACATCAAACTCCTCACCATATAACGGATTAGTGAAAACTTTAAAACCATTTCCAACATCACTGTCATGGACCTTTTCAGCATATGAAGAAGAAAAATCAGAATTATATGAAGACTCAACATCAACTCCGTTAGCGAAGCATGTAGAAAATAGATCAAAGTTACTTTCATTGTCTCCATATAGGTGATTCAAATGTCTTGCAAGAAAATCATCATTTATCTTACCAATAGGTGTTGATGCATTAATCTCAGGACCAATCACGTACTGATAATCACTACACTCACCCTCAAGACACTCTTCTACACAATTAGGTAATACGTTTCTATGAATAACCTCTTTGTCTTCATATTGTGTAGACACATTTTCTTCATAACTTTCAATCTCAAACTGATTTACACAATTCTGAAATGGAAACTCAATTTTAGATTTAGAAATAGTATTCATACCTTTAGTGACATATGAGCACTCACTTCTGTCATTGCTCTCTTCTTCCCAATCAACATCTGATTCACATGAAGACAGACACACACTAGCACTATCCTCTTCTTGACTTGAGTAATAACTCTCATCATCAGCTTCATATGACACCTCTTGATAATATATTGGATCAGCAACTTCATTGTCACTTGGAAAATGACTCTCAACTTTATCATACTCACATTGATATGATTGTCTTTCAACTTCAGATTTAATAATATTCTCAACATGATGCAATCTCTCAATAAGATAATTCATTTCTTGCCTATCCTGTTGGTCAAGAGAATGCATCTCTACTACTAAAATATTATCAACATATGAGCTTAGTACTTCTAACTGTGACTGAGATACATATGATTTGCATTCTTTATATTGTGTCATCTTGCCATGACATGTCGGATCAACAATTTCACCATTATCACTTGATAGATCACTTCTGGTTTCTTCCTCCTCATACTGAGATGAATACCTTTCCTCTTCCTAATTTATTATGTTTTCAACATAATGCAAATTATCAATGGGAAAATGAATGGCCCGATTTATATCTTGCATGAATGTCTCATCAAGTGAATCAATTCTATCATTCGCTGTTGTAATACCATAAACATGTGCATTCACTTTAGCATGAATGGCACATGTTTTTATTTCTAAGGCTTCAACAAAACTATTTACAACAGTAGGAGTGCTTATTTGCTGATCTGAAATCAAACTCCTTATGACATTGGCTTGTGCTTTGCACCTCATATTGCCAGCCAATATTTCTAGAGAAGTGACTCTGGGTTAAGCCATATTTTATGTTATTCTCAATCTCTATAGCTATCATGAATGCCTGATGCAAAGTTCTAGGTTCCTTATCTCTCAACAGATAGTTCATCTTCCTATCAAATGCACCGAGATAAACCATTGAACACATTTGATCATCCGGCTTGTAACTTTTAGGAAATTCACTCAAAATCTTTGCAAATCTGATATTAAATTCAAGAACTAACTCACCGTTCCTGATTTCAATTTTCAAAAACTTATCAAAATATTCAGAGATGCTTACTCTTTCCCCGAACTGCATCATGAAGGCTGATAGTAATTCATCCCAGGATGAAATTGAACATGTTGGTAAAAATGAAAACCAGTCCCTAGCATCATCCTCTAAAGTCTGAACAAACAATTTCATCTGAATGTCTTCATGAGCAATTTCAAAATCACCAACCAAGTCACTAAACAACTGAACATGATGACTGGCTGAATTTTCATGGTTTCCAACAAACTTAGGCAAATACTGTCTGAGGTTACAAGGCATAGTATTTGGGAAACCATGGATATCATTAAAATTCAATGGCATATACCTCCTGGTAGAGATCGATCTAGGAACTTCACTAAAAGGCTGCATACTAGATGAGATGAAACTCGACATTCTTCAACTCAAGACTCATTCACCATTAAACACTTTCAGAATTCATAACTTGCAGCAGATTCTTCACAACCCTCTACCAAATGGATGTTTCAAATACACTTCATAACTTTAAAACAACAATTGAAACTAAATCTAGTGAAATGTATAAAACACAAAATTAATCTCCTCTTCTTAGTGCTCGAACTTCACTTGGTGGAGAATACAAATGTAGAACTGACTTTCATGGGAAAGAAAATTGCATGAAAGTGTAAAATACCTCAAGTGTTGCTCTATGGAACCATTGATCTGCTGATTGGCCTGGTGCTAACATGAATTCCTCACACCACTGATCATAACCTTATAGAGTCGCCATCTCCTTGAAGAGAGAAATGAAATCACGGCTGTGATTCATCTTTATCATTACAAATTCTTACAACAACAGATCAAAAAACACTTCCACACTTATTTGTCAGAAACTTATAATAGGTTTCTCTTCTTTCTTGCAAATTCATCTAACTTTTAGATCTGCTTGATTCTACTGAAAACTCTTGAAAACAATTTATACATCACTGATCTACAATGATTCAGAGATCCTTTAGATAGAGTCACCACTCACTATTGTGAGGAAGATTTGAAACAATGATTTATAACATGGCAGATCTGAATTGCAATTCCAACTTGTAGAATTTGCACATCTTTAAAACACTTAGAAAGGAGAACCTTTATTCAAAAATTCTGACTCTGATCTTACAGCAGTATTTTGAAAGCAAAAACCAGCCGACTTGACTGAATATGAACACTCTTAGCAACACAATCTATATTCAACCTTGAAAAATACTACGGTAATGGATAAAACTTAACTGGGGTGCATGATTTAGAGCAAGAAAACTGGAAAGAACATCAGAGAACTTACTGCTAAAACTTTTTAATGCACCTCTTGCTGTATTGAATCTCTTGTTTTTCAAATTCTCAAGGTTTGTCTTAAATTTGATTCAATACAGTCCCCAGTAGAGTCGCCACTTTGTTGGTGTTTGAAAACGTTACCCATTTCCAATTACCTTGATGAGAACAAGATGCATCTAGGGGCAGCTAACTCCCATTATCAACACATCCATTCAAACACCAGGCCAACTATAAGGCCGTACTCCTTCTGCACTTCAGGCTCTGCAAAACCTAGGTGGGTGAACCTCTTTAGATCTGACTATGTGACCAGTGTAATAACCATATTCAGGATCTATAAAAGTAGATGAAACCCCTAATTCTTCTACACTCAACCAGGAATCACAAACATGAAATAACTAAGAACATAACTCATGAAACTGGCAAGCTAAGTGTGGGTTAACATTGAATAGCTTTCAACATAAAAGGGAAAAGTGATTTAATATGTTGATATCAGCAAGACCCAAGTATGAGCAACAGAACTTAATGATCCTATCTCTGACCAGTGCCTTATCTATTGGGTAGTTAAATGAATCATAACCATACACCTCCTAGGAACCTCAGACGTATCTCTACATCGAGATCCCTGATCTATCTTTCACCTTGTGAATAGACATCTACTATAGAATGAATCTCATACTCAGAAAATCCTATCACGAAATCTACAAACCCTGTGACAAATATCAAGCAATTACATGGTTCTTTGTTCCATAAGCAAGACATTTTAACCACATACATTTCAAAATGAAATGCAACCTAATTCATGTTCATTGATCACAAATTAGAAGAAATAACAGAGCCATAATCAGGAGACCAGACTCAGACTGAACTTCAAACCTTTGCTACACTTTATTTGTTTTCCTTGAAATCAAATACATGAAATGTATAGAAAATAACTCATAGATCACCTAACAGAATAGAACTATCTGCATAAAGCTTAGAAATGTTGTTCAATACAAGAAGAAAATGCTGAAGAATGGTCTCTCAGTGCAAAAATTGGAACCCTTACAATGATAGAAAGAAATAATGATATAGGAGGGAGATGAATTTCTGGATCTGTTATACAACTGATAGCTGTCCTCTTGAAATTCACTCTTGAGAAGATCAGAAACACCTTTCTTTCCTCTCTCCTTGATTGGCAAATCAAAAACTTTCACCTTGACCCTCAGAGGCATAAAAACTCAAAATGTAATGATGAAAAAGGATAACTGACTCTGATGTTAAAAAGAATTCACCAGGTAAAAGTAACAAATCAGTTACAAAGGGCCTTGTAGAAATCAAGAAAATACTTCAGAATTGATTTTATTCACCTTCAGATCCCAACAAGCCTCCAGGACTACCCTCTGACCACTTTGATACTTCATGATCACAACTACCCACTCTGTTGTTGCTAATGCTCCTACTCTTCACAAACTGACCTACAACATGAACCATTGAAAACCTGTGCAAAAACCAACTTCAAATTTTAAAAGTTCAGGTTCTTGCGGTTCCAACAGTATATTGAAGTGGCTATTTAGCCTAAAAAATGCTCCAGTTATGGCCTTCTGAAAATCGGCCCTTTGTTCATGGCTTCCACACAAAAAGATAAAATTGAAAAATTTAAATATTCTATAGTTTAAACTATAGAAAAGTTATAATTTTTACCCAAATTTTACTCTTTTGCAGACTGTGCACATCAAAGATATATTTTAAGAAAAATTTGAAATTACTCTTTCCTCTTCAAACCATCTGAACAATGCCACATGTCATTATTTTACTAGCTCGGGCTTGTTCAACAATGCCACGTGTCGCCTCCTCGCAAACTCGCTATAGTTAACTAGCGAGCATCTTCGTATGGCAAGGAAATGACAACCGTCATATTATCCACGTGGCATGATCTCTAAACTTGAATTTAAACTTTGTTCACCGAATTTTTATGTTTTTTTCAGCAACCTCACTACTTCGCTAGCCGAAAACTTTAGATATTTTTGACTGGCGAGGTAGTGAAGCGCCAGGTTCTTCAACTTTCCGGTGGGTTCAAATCGCTGACCTCATCAACATTTATCTACCACTGTTCAAAATTTATGTTTGTTTTGCCTTCACCTTATGTCATCCACGGGCTCTACCTTATGACCCGCGGCTTACAAAAGCCTCTTTCTTGGGGATATCTTTTAATGTGTGTCAAATTGTATTTAAACATTAAACTAGCTCATTGTATAAACAATGTGGGACAAATGGGTTTAAGACCCTGCCCATAGTGGCTTCCCTTCATTTTCCTTTAACTGAGCTCCATTTTTCTCTGAGCGTCTTCCTTTAAGTTTTGAATGCATAGATCTATGCTTTTCTTTTTAGCATGCATGGGCTTTGTAAAATAGATTTCCCTTCTCAACACCCGCAGCCGAGAGTTTGCACTTGTCCACACTGCATCTTGCCTGCGTCATGCTACACACCTACCTTGAAAGTTGTTGACTGGCTTTCTCTTAGCTGTATGGTCCTTATTAAAGGCGCAAGCTCTCATTTTTTTTAGATATCCTGCTGTGTCATAGGAACTTTCCCATTCGCTGCATGGGGTCTTCTTTAAAATTCTGCCCTTTTCCTTTTGAAAAAGTGTGAGCCCTCTGTTTCTTGGGTGGATTGTTTTCTAAGACCCCTCTATCCATTCCATATGTGGTTGCCTTGAAACGTGGACCTCCTTTTGATGTCGTTCTGTCTGCTTTGATTTATTGATTTCTCTCCTCACGTGGACACTTTTTTGTTTGATGTTTTCTTTTTGTTGTGTGAGGATTGCCATTGCAAGGAATTTTCTATTTAACATGGTGGCTATCTCTCTTTTACAGTGACTTTTCTATTCTCGTCTGCTCTGCCTACTCATACTATAGCGTGGAGTTCTTTATATATGTTGTTGTGCATGAATGGTCGCCGATCACTTAGGTTGAGATCCAATATAACTCTTTACTGTCTGAGTAATGACTGTACTTGGGTGTAAGGATGAATTTTAGAACATGTTGGACTATTGAAATGAGTTTTTGATGAGCTCTCTAAGATTCAAAAGGGTGTTCATTAATGTCCCGATGATTCCAACCATTTATTTAATAAAATTGCCGCAACACTTCATGTCTTTGTTTCTCCAGTTCATGATAGCTATTAACTGAATAGATGTGTTGATCACTAGTAGAATTCATCTATTCTGAAGACCATGCATGTTCTACCCCAACATTTTATATACCATATTTGTGACCCAAACAACAAATTTTGATGAAGGTCTTCATTCCTTGAGGCTTGTACCCTTTATTATTTATACACCCATGATGAAATTTAAGTGATACTTCTCATTCAGCAACCATAGCAAAAATTAATTCCCCATAACTGCGGACTAGAAAATATTCTTCTTCAAGAGCATCTCATTTTCTCTTTGCACCTCTTTATTATTTACTCCATATGATTTGTGTTTTTATTATTGATCTGCAAACTATCAAATTGGTGTCAGGAGGCCTATTGACTGCCCTTAAAGATTGACCCAGACAACTGACTAGGCTCTGAAAATTGACACACAGACTCTTTGCTCTGCACTCTTGTACCCTGTCAGATCTTGTCTCATGAAAAATTTGGAGTCAAAAGATATTTGCCTTCAAAGTTGCTTGCTCAGAATCACCTGCAGATAAACAAGTCAGAAAACACTAAACTGGGTTTTAATTTGGCTCTGAAAACTAGGCAAACTGACACTTGGAAAGACGAAAACTAGGACATTCATTCTTTGTCATGAGGACATTATGGATCCACGATTTAGGTGCATGATGAAACATAGGACGCAAATGCTGGACGTTCAAAGTGGGCTACTCAAAATTTTGTAAACTGGGCATGCTGACAGAAAGCATTTTTTTGTGAATGGAATTGACCTGAAAAAGCATGCAAATGGATTCATCATAAGTTGCAAACTGGAACACTTTAAGTAATTTCAGTTTAGAACACAGGGAAACCAACCACTCAATCACACCTATCACAAATCAAGAGATATGACATCCCGAATAGGGGTTACAATCAATCTGCAATTACTGACACCAGTTAAAACTTACAAATTGCGTTTGGAATCATGCTTGAAAACTAGGAAGCCTTGTTTGATGTCAAAGTTTTCAGTGGAATCAAGCAGATCTAAAAGTTAGTTGAATTTGCAAGAAAGAAGAGAAACCTATTATAAGTTACTGACAAATAAGTCTGGAAGTGTTGTTTGATCTGTTGTTGTAAGAATTTGTAATAATAAAGATGAATCACAGCCATGATTTCATTTCTCTGTTCAAGGATATGGCGACTCTATAAGGTTATGATCAGTGGTGTGAGGAATTCATGTTAGCACCAGGCCAATTAGTAGATCAATGGTTCCATACAGCAACACTTGAGGTATTTTACACTTTCATGCAATTTTCTTTCCCATGAAAATCAGTTCTACATTTGTATTCTCCACCAAGTGAAGTTCGAGCACTAAGAAGAGGAGATTAATTTTGTGTTTTATACATTTCACTAGATTTGGTTTCAATTGTTGTTTTAAAGTTGTGAAGTGTATTTGAAACATTCATTTGGTAGAGGGTTGTGAAGAATCTGCTGCAAGTTATGAATTTTGAAAGTGTTTAATGGTGAATGAGTCTTGAGTTGAAGAATGTCGAGTTTCATCTCATCTAGTATGTAGCCTTTTAGTGAAGTTCCTAGATCCATCTCTACCAGGAGGTATATGCCATTGAATTTTAATGATATCCATGGTTTCCCAAATACTATGCCTTGTAACCTCAGATAGTATTTGCCTAAGTTTGGTGGAAACCATGAAAATTCAGCCAGTCATCATGTTCAGTTGTTTAGTGACTTGGTTGGTGATTTTGAAATTGCTCATGAAGACATTTAGATGAAATTGTTTGTTCAGACTTTAGAGGATGATGCTAGGGACTAGTTTTCATTTTTACCAGCATGTTCAATTTCATCCTGGGATGAATTACTATCAGCCTTCATGATGCACTTCGGGGAAAGAGTAAGCATCTCTGAATATTTTGATAAGTTTTTGAAAATTGAAATCAGGAATGGTGAGTTAGTTCCTGAATTTAATATCAGATTTGCAAAGATTTTGAGTGAATTTCCTAAAAGTTACGAGCCAGATGATCAAATGTGTTTAGTGGTTTATCTCGGTGCATTTGATAGGAAGATGAACTATCTGTTGAGAGATAAGGAACCTAGAACTTTGCATCAGGCATTCATGATAGCTATAGAGATTGAGAATAACATAAAATATGGCTTAACCCGGAGTCAGTTCTCTAGAAATATTGGCTGGCAATATGAGGTGCAAAGCACAAGCCAATGTCATAAGGAGTGTTTGATTTCAGATCAGCAAATAAGCACTCCTGCTATTGTAAATAGTTTTGTTGAAGCCTCAGAAATAAAAACATGTGCCATTCATGCTGAAGTGAATGCACATGTTTATGGTATTACAACAACGAATGATAGAATTGGTTCACTTGATGAGTCATCCATGCAAGATATAAATTGGGCCATTCATTTTCCCATTGATAATTTGCATTATGTTGAAAACATAATAAATCAGGAAGAGGAAAGGTATTCATCTCAATATGAGGAGGAAGAAACCAGAAGTGATCTATCAAGTGATAAAGGTGAAATTGCTGATCCGACATGTCATGGCAAGATGACACAATATAAAGAATGCAAATCATATGTATCTCAGTCACAGTTAGAAGTACTAAGCTCATATGTTGATAATATTTCAGCAGTAGAGATGCATTCTCTTGACCAACAGGATAGGCAAGATATGAATTATCTTATTGAGAGATTGCATCATGTTGAGAATATTATTAAATCTTAAGTTGAAAGACAATCATATCAATGTGAGTATGATAAAGTTGAGAGTCATTTTCCAAGTGACAATGAAGTTGCTGATCCAATATATTATCAAGAGGTGTCATATGAAGCTGATGATGAGAGTTATTACTCAAGTCAAGAAGAGGATAGTGCTAGTGTGTGTCCATCTTCATGTGAATCAGATGTTGATTGGGAAGAAGAGAGCAATGACAGAAGTGAGTGCTCGTATGTCAATAAAGGTATGAATACTATTTCTAAATCTAAAATTGAGTTTCCATTTCAGAATTGTGTAAATCAGTTTGAGATTGAAAGTTATGAAGAAAATGTGTCTACACAATATGAAGACAAAGAGGTTATTCATAGAGACGTGTTACCTAATTGTGTAGAAGAGTGTCTTGAGGGTGAGTGCAATGATTATCA
The DNA here is from genome assembly GCA_028749045.1 of Cupressus sempervirens. Taxonomy (NCBI): domain Eukaryota; kingdom Viridiplantae; phylum Streptophyta; class Pinopsida; order Cupressales; family Cupressaceae; genus Cupressus; species Cupressus sempervirens. Next base: position 204,682,231 of record CM053789.1, read on the forward strand.
GTACGTGATTGGTCTTGAGATTAATGCATCAACACCTATTGGTAAGATAAATGATGATTTTCTTGCAAGACATTTGAATCACCTATATGGAGACAATGAAAGTAACTTTGATCTATTTTCTACATGCTTCGCTGACGGAGTTGATGTTGAGTCTTCATATAATTCTGATTTTTCTTCTTCATATGCTGAAAAGGTCCATGACAGTGATGTTGGAAATGGTTTTAAAGTTTTCACTAATCCATTATATGGTGAGGAGTTTGATGTTGATCAGCACATTACTTGTCCTAATGTCTACAAAGGCGCTTTGCATGGAGTTATCAATCCTCTTTTTGAAGAACACATGGAATTTTTAGATTTAGCAAAGAATAAGTTTAATGATGATACTTTGTCTTACTGCTGTGAAAGATCAGAATGTTCTTCTTTCAAGTTTGATAGTGAAACTAATGATTATGTTGCATCTGAGGAGGTAAATGACAAGGTGTTTGATGAGACGGTCATTGAAAATCTACCTATACCTTGTTATGATTTTTATGATGAACACTCTGATGTAAAGACTAATCTGTTCACTGATTGTGAAGAACCATTTGAATGTTGTGGGTTAGCTTCAGATTCTGACATTGATGATATATGTAAGTACAAGTCAGAATGTTCATTTGAATATCATCCAGTTATGCATAAGGAAACATATTTTCAAGGTATGGGTGATCCTTTTCCCCAAGTTGAATATGATGCATTCATATTCAAAATTGGTAGCATGTACAAGTCATTTGTTAGAGAAGGTTTTCAATTACAGTTTGATATGTTCAAGCATGCTGATTAGAACTTTCATAGTGAGCAAGAGAATGAAGCAAGTTTTTATATGCATTATGGAAGTAAGAGTGCTGATTTTGTTTTGCCGAGTGATTTGTTATACGATAATAATATGATTGGTGAAACTAATAAGAGAAGAAAATTTAGTTTACCTCATGAAAGTTCAGATGAGAATCATGTTTATGACAGAGATAAACAATTTTGCTGAAGTTCGATGGCCCGGGGCCATCGTGTGTACATAGTCTTGGTAGTTGTAGTTGTTTCCTTTCTTTCAATAAGCTATTCGAGAAGAGTTTTGAAGTTTTTGAGAATGGTCTTCTTCCTCCAGAGATCTGAATCCTTGTCATGCCCACAAGGGACATGCATCCCCAGATAGAGCCACTGTTGGTGCTCATAGTTGCCTTCTTGATTTTGAGCACCATTGAAAAATCAAGCCCTTAAACACTTTTAAAATGCATGTGTTTGGTTGTACCCGGTTGTCCAGGTTAGACCCCTAAGGTGTTTTATGCTTCTGGCACCTTCCATTCAGCATTCCTAAGAATTTCGTAAAGTTAGATTGTCATCCCAAGTCATTTGGCAAAGTTCTGTTTCAAGCATTTGTCAAAATTGCAATTTTCACTGAAGTGTCAAATAGCGACAGGAGGCTTTGTTTCTAAATGAATATCTCACACCCAAAAATGTTTTGTGATTCACCACTTTGGGAGTGCCTAGTGTCCATAATTGAGAACCTATGTCTCAAATTTTGAGTCATTTTGAGTTCGTTTGAATGGGTTTTGAATGCCTCAAAGTTGGTCAATTACTATTTTCAGGCTTTTGCACTTTGCACCTAATTCTAGGAAGCCTTGTTTTGAATGCCTCAAAGATTGGCCCTTTGTTCATGGCTTCCACACAAAAAGATAAAAGTGAAAAATTTAAATATTCTATAGTTTAAACTATAGAAAAGTTATAATTTTTACCCAAATTTTACTCTTTTGCAGACTGTGCACATCAAAGATATATTTTAAGACAAATTTGAAATTACTCTTTCCTCTTCAAACCATCTGAATAGTGCCACATGTCATTATTTTACTAGCTCTGGCTTGTTCAACAATGCCACGTGTCGCCTCCTCACAAACTCGCTATATTTAACTGGCGAGCATCTTCGTATGGCGAGGAAATGACAACCGTCATATTATCCACGTGGCGTGATCTCTAAACTCGAATTTAAACTTCGTTCACTAGATTTTTTATGTTTTTTCCTGCAACCTCGCTACTTCGCTAGCCGAAAAATTTAGATATTTTTGACTGGTGAGGTAGTGAAGCCCTGGGTTCTTCAACTTTTCGGTGGGTTCAAATCGCTGACATCATCAACATTTATCTACCACTGTTCAAAATTTATGTTTGTTTTGCCTTCGGCTCATGTCATCCACGGGCTCTACCTTATGACCCGCGGCTTACAAAAGCCTCTTTCTTGGGGATATCTTTTAATGTGTGTCAAATTGTATTTAAACATTAAACTAGCTCATCGTATAAGCAATGTGGGATATATGGGTTTAAGACCCTACCCACAGTGGCTTCCCTTCATTTTCCTTTAACTGAGCTCCATTTTTCTCTAAGCGTCTTCCTTTCGGCTTTGAATGCACAGATCTATGCTTTTCTTTTTAGCATGCATGAGCTTTGTAAAATAGATTTCCCTTCTCAACACCAGCAGCTGAGAGTTTGAACTTGTCCACACTGCATCTTGCCTGCGTCATGCTACACACCTGCCTTGAATGTTGTGGACTGTCTTTATCTTAGCTGTATGGTCCTTATTAAAGGCGCAAGCTCTCATTTTTTTTAGATATCCTGCTGTGACATAGGCAATTTCCCATTCACTGCGTGGGGTCTTCTTTAAAATTCTGCCCTTTTCCTTTTGAAAGAGTGTGAGCCCTCTATTTCTTGGGTGGATTATTTTCTAAGACCCCTCTATCCGTGCCATATGTGTTTGCCTTGAAACGTGGACTTCCTTTTGATGTCGTCCTGTCTGCTTTGATTTATTGATTTCTTTGCTCACGTGGACACTTTTTTGTTTGATGTTTTCTTTTTGTTGTGTGAGGATTGCCATTGCAAGGCATTTTCTATTTAACATGGTGGCTATCTCTCTTTGACAATGAATTTTCTATTCTCCTTTGCTCTGCCTAGTCATACTATAGCGTGGAGTTCTTTATATATGTTGTTGTGCATGAATGGTCTTCGATCCAGTAGGTTAAGATCCAATATAACTCTTTACTGTCTAAGTAATGACTGTACTTGGGTGTAAGGATGAATTTGAGAACATGTTGGACTATTGAAATGAGTTTCTGATGAGCTCTCTAAGATTCAAAAGGGTGTTCATTAATGTCCTGATGATTCCAACCATTTATTTGATAAAATTGCCGCAACACTTCATGTCTTTGTTTCTCCAGTTCATGATAGCTGTTAACTGAATGGATGTGTTGATCACTAGTAGAATTCATCTATTCTGAAGACCATGCATGTTCTGCCCCAACATTTTATATACCATATTTGTGACCCAAACAACAAATTTTGATGAAGGTCTTCAGTCCTTGAGGCTTGTACCCTTTCATTATTTATACACCCATGATGAAATTTAAGTGATACTTCTCATTTAGTAACCATAGCAAAAATTAATTCCCCATAACTGCAGACTGGAAAATCTTCTTCTTCAAGAGCATCTCATTTTCTCTTTGAGCCTCTTTATTATTTACTCCATTTGATTTGTGTTTTTATTATTGATCTGCAAACTGTCAAATTGGTGTCAGGAGGCATGTTGACTACCTTTAAAAATTGACCCAGACAACTAACTAGGCTCTAAAAACTGACACACTGAATCTTTGCTCCGCACTCTTGTACCCTGTCAGATCTCGTTTCATGAAAAATTTGGAGTCAAAAGATATTTACCTTCAAAGTTTCCTGCTCAAAATCACCTGTAGATAAACAAGTCAGAAAACACTAAACTGGGTTTCGATTTGGCTCTGAAAACTAGGCAAACTGACACTTGGAAAGACTAAAACTAGGACATTCATTCTTTGTCATGAGGACATTACGGATCTACGATTTAGGCTCATGATGAAACATAGGATGCAAATGGCAGATGTTCAAAGTGGGCTACTCAAAATTTTGTAAACTCGGCATGCTGACAGAAAGCATTTTTTTGTGAATGAAATTGACCTGAAAAAGCATGCAAATGGATTCATCATAACTTGCAAACTGGAACACTTTAAGTAATTTCAGTATAGAACACAGGGAAACCAACCACTCGATCACACCTATCACAGATCAAGAGATATGACATCCCGAACAGGGGTTACAATCAATTTGCAATTACTAACACCAGTTAAAACTTACAAATTGCGTTTGGAATCATGCTTGAAAACTGACCAGACGGATTCTTCATGAGTTGAAACTTTGAACATAACAAGTCTCTGACATCTAAAATACAATACAAAAGGAAATTTCTCATTTGGGTCAACTGGTCAAAAGTTATTACACGTCAAACAAGGCTTCCTAGAATTAGGTGCAAAGTGCAAAAGCCTGAAAACAGTAATTGACCAACTTTGAGGGATTCAAAACCCATTCAAATGAACTCAAAACGACTCAAAATCTGAGACATAGGTTCTCAAGTATGGAAACTAGACACTCCCAAAGTGGTGAATCACAAAACATTTTTGGGTGCGAGATATTCATTTACAAACAAAGCCTCCTGTCGCTGTTGGACACTTCAGTGAAAATTGCAATTTTGACAAATGCTTGAAACAGAACTTCGCCAAATGACTCGGGATGACAATCTAACTTTACGAAACGCTTAGGAACGCTGAATGGAAGGTGCTAGAAGCATTAAAACACCTTAGGGGTCTCAACTGGACAACCGGGTACAACCAAGCACATGCATTTTAAAAGTGTTTAAGGGCTTCATTTTTCAATGGTGCTCAAAATCTAGAAGGCAATTATGAGTGCCAACAGTTATGACAAGATAAATACTCATGAGTGATACATGCTTACTTTGTTATTTTGAGCCCAAACATGTGAAAGATGACTTAGATAATGAGGATTAGATACAATAAAGGAATGAAGAAATTGAGCAAATAGAAAAAAATAAAACATGGACCCTATTAGCTAGACGTAAACACAAATAAATTATTAGAACAGAGTGGGTATTTAGGAACAAGCTAAACAAAAATGGTGAAGTCACAAGGAACATGACATGACTAGTATGAAAAGGATACATGTACAAGAAGAAGGTATTGAGTATGGAGCAACATTTTCCCCTATAGCAAGACTAGAAGGAGTCAAAATACTATTGGCATATTCTACTTATAAAGGATTCAAGGTATATCAGATGGATGTTAAATCTACATTTTTAATGGGATCCTTGAAGAAGAAGTATACATAGAGAAGCCTCAAGGATTTGTAGATCCTAGTAAGAATAATATAGAGTGTAAGATGCACAAAGATTTATATTGTTTGAAACAAGCACATAGAGCATGGTATTAAAGACTACATAGCTATTCGGTGAAGATTAGTTTTTAAAGAATAAATGATAAAAACAATCTATAGTTGAAGGCTAGCAATAATAATGAGGTATTTCTATCTAAAAAAATTGTTGATGATATCATATTTGGAGGCAACAAAGAATTATCCAAATTGTTTGCTAATGAAATGAAGAAGGAATTTGAAATGTCAATGTTTGGTGAGATCAAATTCTTTGTTGTCTTACAAGTGTATCAACTGAAGCAAGGTATCTTCATTACTCAATCTGAATATATCAAGGAGGTACTAAAATATTTTGGAATGGAAGACTCAAAACCAATTAGTACACGTATGGTTACTAGACATAAATTATTTAAGAATAATGACTCTACTAATGTGAACTAGATATTATACCAATAAATGATTGGATAACTATAATATGTTCTTTATAGTAGACTTGATATTGCATTAGCTATTGGGATAGTTACAAGAATTTTAGAAAGTCCTAAGGAAAATCAAATGCTGGCAATAAAAAGGATACTGAGATATCTAAAAGGAGAAAAAGAATGTGGATTGTATTACAAGAAGAATGATAGATTTGAATTAAAGGTATTCACTGACTTTGATTGGGTAGGAAATGTTGATGATAGGAAAAGAAAGAGTGGTGGTGCATTCTTTCTAGGAAAAATTATATTTATCAATCAACAACTAAAGCCAAGTATGTGGTAGTAGAAGTAAATTGTTTAAACTTCATTTGGATTAGGAAATTGTGACAACAAAAGTGCTATTAACATATCAAATAGCCCTGTAATGCACACAAAGGCCAAAAATATTACTATCAAGTTTCATTAGTTGAGAGATTTAGTTAAAGACAAAGAAGTGAAATTGGAGAATGTAAATACTAAAGAGGAAATACTAAATATATTCACTAAATCTTTACCTAAAGATGCTCATGAATATCTTAGATGTAAAATTGGGGTAATTCCCCTAAATAAAGCTACTTAGGCTAAAATGAAGTATTGCATCAAATGTGTTGATTAGACTATCTTACAAATTGATGCAAATAGTTCCACCTTAGGATATGCCTAAGGTAGTAGTGGAGAAGAAAGATAGAATAATGAACTAGTCATATGAGGATGATAGATGAAGAATTCAGAACTAACAAGGTATCTACATGAGAAAAATGCATAAGTTGATGTCTTTGGCATTTTCGTCAAAGAGGGGGATATTATGATTATGGAGTTAACATGAGTAAGAATAAGAGAGATATTATTTAGTTAGATTGATGATTATTTAGAAGAAGGATAAAAATGAAAGAGGAAGAAACTACTTAAATGGATTTGATCATGATGATAAAGTTTTTGGATTGTATGGTAACTAGACATATTCTACATATGTCTAGAGGTGTTTCCATCAATGCCAAAGAGGGAGATTGTTGGAACCTACAATTAGAAATTTTTTTATGTTGTCATCAATGTCAAACCTATTGATGAGACAGTTGTCTACCTAATGTAAGTGTCATATATATTTTATTGATAAAGAGGATTTGAGAAGTTCTTTATAACAAAATCATCTAGATGATAGGTTGAGTTATGAAGGGGGAACTACAAATGAACACTTGATTAGTTGTATTTTGATAAGATAAAATGATTTTTTAAATCATAATGATAAATCCCTAAAGATGTGATCAAAGGAAAATCAAATGCATAGGCTTGATCAAGCAATAGAGGAAAAGGTTACAAATTTGAAGTATATGCTGAGTGATGTTAGGGTCAACTGAGCACTTGAAAAAGTTGAGAAAAATTAGTGTTGATCAAGAATCAATATCAACCAAGTGATAGTTTATGTGCCAAGAAATAAATTTAGTAGTGACCAAGTAACCCAATAATGACCAAATGTCATAACTTAGTGTTGGCCAAGGAACAACATTTTAACTATTTCTGAGACATCATAATTTCTAGATAATTGAGTTAAAATATTGGGATATGGGAATAATATTGAAGATAAGGATTAATGAGTTAGATCATTTAATTATAGGAGTGGATTAGGTAAATGACCTAAGAAATGGATTCCAAGATGATTTTCTAGAAAAGAAGGCCTAAAAAATAAAATGACGATTAGATTCATTATATGTGGTGAATCTAGTCATAAACCTTAAGATCTATGGTGGTGTTTAAGTGGAAAAAGATTAGAATTACCTATTTTAGGAGGCACTAAGGAAATCTTATAGAATGTATGAGATGTTCTAGAAATTTTGAAGGTTGGAAGATGTTGTTGATATTATTGACTAGCAAATCTAAGCAAAAGGCTGAGAACAATTGAAGAGAAGGAGCTGAATTTCTTGAAGGGTTTCCAAGTGAATCAGAGATAGAGATGAGAATGGATGCTAGAAAATGATTCCCTATAAGTTTTACTTGAGAGGTAAAAAACCTAATGCTACTTTCTTACCATTGTAAATAATATTTAATATTCTTTGATCAAGGTTGACCTAACACTCATGTAAATTCTTTAACTAAGGTGAAATTATAATAGAATGTTGTAAATTCCTCTAACAAGGCCACTCCTTATAGGGTGATTAAATCCTTTAACAAGGTCACATTTAACAATTTTTTTTTGTAACCTTAAATAGGGTTGGCTATTAACAAAGCTCACTTCAAAAGAGTGGAAATTGGTAACATGTTGATTTTTTGCAAATTGGCTTTCCACATTAGAACTTAGTGTCAATATTTGTGTGGATATTTTACTAATTAATATTTACATTCTACAAATCTATTATTTTAGGATAGTGGACAACTAGTTGATGTTATTGTAAGTTAACTGTAGAGATTGAGATATGGAAATGATAAGATCTAAAATTGTTTAGGTGTTTGTTTGTTTAATTGGTACATCTAGACCTTTGATAACTAATTCACCCTCTCCCCTGCCTACCTCCCCTCTTAATTATTCTAAATAATATAACAATTGGTATCAAAGTATTGGTTCTTTGAGAAAGAAGTTTGAAGGTACTCCAAGCTAAAGATCATGATGTACAAAAAGGACGTGCGAAAGTTGAAAAAGGAGAACTTTCTTTCATGTAAAAGATTGATGATGTTACATCTAGTTAGTATTGGTGATGTTACACTAGAATTTGTGGACAATACATATGTAACTATTACAATAGTCCCTCTAACTACTCAACAATTGAAATAGAAGCAAATTTGATTAGCAACCAGATAAGAAAGGATGTTAATTCATGATCATCATATTATAGTTTGTTATATTTTGTTCCTTGTGATAAATTATTCAATGATATTTTAATAAAGGAAATTTATGATCTACATGAGAAAGTGCAACTAGAACATGGAAAGAGAAAACTCACCTTGAAGCTAGGAGAGGATGGATGACCTTCATTCTTAATTTTTACTATCATAGAGATCATGTTAAAGTAATAAAGTATATACTTCTTAATTAAATCATATTAATTTAATTATTAAGTCACTTATTATCTCTAGTTTACTTAAGCTAAACTTTGGGCATATAATAATTAATTCTCATATTAATTATTATCACGCAACCTAGGTTAGTTATCTATTAGGGTTTTGATCTCCTTTATAAATATGATTTCTCTTTGTAATTGTAACATTCATCCACTTTTGATAATAGAAATCTCTATGTTTTCTCATCAACAATGTCTCATCTATGGATCTAGAAATTTAGCCTCCATAGCTTTTGTTTCTCTCTTTTTGTGACAAGTGTTTGCATGGAAGTGATTCTTCTGAGTTGTAGGGTCAATCATTCATCAACTTCAACAAGGTATCAAAGCTCTAGATCTTCATGCCCCTAGTCTATTTATGAGAGTTTTTCTTGAATTTTAGATCTATGATTTTCTTTTAGAGGGTTTCATTTATCAAAAATCTTTTGTATTGGATCTGGAGGGTCACCTTTTTAGTGCATTTTGAGCCCAAACAAACCTCACATTGAGCTCAGAGTGCCCAAAATCCCCCATTTCCATATAAAATTTGTACAATTTGTACATAGTTAGAATCTAAGGAAAAAAAATTGCTCCTAGATTTGGTACATTTCCTGAGGTGACATTTTGTGATTTTAAGGAAAGAAATTAAGATTTTTTGACACAAAAATCAATATTCTTTATAAGAAACTTGAGATCTTTGGCATGAAAATTGGTATATTTTGGCACAAAAATCTATATTTTTTAGTACTTAAATCTAAACTAACACACTTCCTGATGTAATTTGGTATAGAACTTATATGCTTCTCAAGATAATTTTTGGTACAAATTAGCACGCTTACCTAGATAGTTTCTCGTATATAATTGATATGCTTCCTAAGGAATTTTTAAATGGATCTCAAGGAAGTAAATATTTTTATTTTTCCCTTCCACCTTTATTTTGACCTACATATGTTTTTTGGCTGTAACTTGCTCATCTAGACTCTATTTTTTAAAAATGAGATATAATTAGAAAGATGATTCTGACTTTGTCATGATGGTGCATTTTATTTGGACTTTTGATGTTTTTTGGTTTCCAATTGATGCAGTCAAAGATAAAGGTTCTATTTTTCACTTTGGGAAACATATCTTGAGACATTTTATTTTCTAGATTCTGCTCCATGCACATCCCATTTAGTTTTTTTTTTTTCTACATTTTGGTGGATATTTTGGTTGTTCCAATTATGGAGATTAGTTATGTTTCTTTAGATGATTTTTCATGGGCTTTACTATCACTTGTATCATCCCTATGTCTCTTTTGATCTTTGTTGACATCCTTTTATAGTTTTTTGGCAAATGCACTGAGATAAAGTGTCACTCTATTAAATTTTGGGATCTTGAACATGTTTTTGTTTTGTTGTAATCACACTATATTATAAAGTTCCTTTGGGGGTCATCTTGGCCATATTTTCCATCTTCCTTTTTCAAGTGAGTGTTCCTTCCTAAATATTAGCCTCATGATGTATCAATAACACATATCATTATAGGTTTTTGTACTTCTTTTGCACTCTCAATGTTCCTAGTTCTTCTTTCTAAAGGAGATACTAAATTCAAGTTTAGTGTTCATGTATTACCACTCAACATTATATGAGGGTTATGTTGGTTCTATTTCTTTCTAGGTTTGATGGAGTAAGCTATGTATTTAGTATTTGATCCTATGTACTAGGCAATTATAGTGGCTAGATACCTATGCATTTTAGTGAGATGGATCATTCCCATATAGACATTCTTTCATTCCTATTTTTGGAGGCTATGAAGATACCTTCCATCTTTGATTGATCAACTCTTTAAACTTATTCTTCTCTACCTAGTCATGTTCTATATGGTGGAGGTTCTTAAGATTAGGAATTTGGTAGGGTTTGTAGCTCCATGCTTCAGTGGTGTTCTTCATGATCATCTTTTGTTCCTATCTTCTAGGACATATTGTAGAAATATCACCACGACATTTCCATGGCACATAAAAATTTTGAAGCTTAGGAGTATGGTGCAAAGGCACCACCAATATTATAGAAACATGTACAATCTATGAGAGGGTTGAGTGTACATCCACTAATGTAGGACTATACCAACCTTTTCCTATTTCTACAAGGCCTTAGGAGAGTTGCAACATGGACTTTGTGATGCCATTTCCTAGATCACAAAAGGGAAATGATAGCATATATGTTGTAGTGGATAGATTTAGTAAAATGGCCCACTTCATCCCTTGTATGAGCACCAATGATGCATTAGCAATTGCAAGCATATTATTCAAGGAGATTGTTAGGATTCATGGTTTACCTTTAACCATACTATTAGTCATAGATGTGAATTTTACTAGTCACTTTTGGAGGACCTTGTGGAAGAAATTGTGAACAAATCTAAGTTTTAGCTCTACCTACCATCCAAAAACATATGGGAAGAAAAAATTAGTCAATAAGTCTCTTGGAAACCTACTTATATGCTTGAAAAAGTAGTCTGGAGACAAGTGAGAGTCAGTCCTACCACAAGAAGAGTTTTCATTTAATGACTTAGTCAACAAGAGCATGGGGAAGATCCCTTTCAAAATAGTGTATGGGTAGAATCCAAGAGGTATCCTAGAACTTAGGGAACTACCTTCCAACACTCTAGTCAATGCTTACGGAGAGGAGTTTGTAGAAAGCATGAAGGAGATCCATGACTCAATAAGTTTGGCACTTAAGAAGAGTGTAAAGAAGTATAAGAAGGTTAAAGAAAAATATAGAAGAGATATTTTGTTGCAGGTTGGAGACTTAGTTTGGGCATACTTAAAGAAGGAGATGTTACCAAAGGGAAAGCATACTAGGATACTCATGAAGAAAGTAGGATCTTGTCAAATATTAAAGAAGCATGGAATGAATTCTTATGAGATTGAGTTTTCCTCACACCTTGGTATCTCTCCCATATTTAATATTTGTGAACTAACCCCATATAAAGGTGATGTGAATGTTGGTTCAAAAAGGCATCTTGAAGAACTGGAAGAAGATGTTGTAGGGATACTAGCCCATGAGTCAAGAAAAGTTGACAAGATCTTGGACACCAACATCATCAAAAAAACTAGGAAGAAATCATACAATAATTATTTGGTTTAGTGGTAGGGATGTCCTAAGGAATATTTTGTATGGATGGATGAATCAAAGATCTAGAAGCATGGACTAATTTTTTAAGAGCTTATCTTTAGAGGACCTTAAATCATTGCACTCTGGGTGTATGGTGTAGGAGCATTTACAATACCCACCATTTTAAGAACATCAAAAGGTTCAAAGAAAAAGGGTTAGGGTAGTAATTGGATCTAGAATCCAATGCTAGAAATAATGTCAAAGTTGTAAGGGAAGGAAACATTAGGTGTGTTATAAACCTATTTGTCTACCTTAGTCAGTTTATGGGAAATTTCTAGGTAGAATGGGGATAAGTTAGTATAGAATGTTAAATAATGATTATTTTATGATCAAAACCTTCTTAAGTACCTAGGTAGATTCTAGAATTAAAGTTTAGTAGATTTTAGAGACATTTGACAACTTTTGCAAAATGTTGTTAAAATTGTTAATGTTGGATAATACAACTTTTGTGTAAATATGCAACTTTTGAATCCCAATGTTCCCAACCACCTTATTTGGTTGGAAATTTTTGGGAATGGCATAAATAAGGTTGGGAAACCTTTCTCAACAAAGAAGAGAAGAATCTTATGTAATCTTTGCATCAAATCAATAAAAAATTATTGTTTTCCTATCAAAACTACTTGAGAAACTGGTCATATGGAATTGTAGGGTATATGCAGGATCATGGTGTGCCAAAAAGTGGTGATCTAAAAAATCTATAGTTTTGAAATATCTCAAACCATTTCAAAATCTATTCCAAATTTTTTCCCACCCACCCTAATACTAAATGAAAATAATTAATATCTTTATAAGCTCTAATATATCTTTTGATACCAAACCTATATGGGTAACTTTAAAAACATCATAAAAATGTGCTTTTGGCCTATTTTTATGTGATTTTTACTTCAAACATGTAGCTGACGACTTCTTTTTTTCACCAAAATTTGATGAAATAAAAAGGGTTTCTTAAGAATGATCTTATCTTTCCATAAATGTAAGGTTTGTCAAATTATGAGTTTAGTAAGTAATTATTACTTATTTTCTAATAGAGTTACATATAAAGTGCTGACTAACTGACTACTTGAAAAAAAACTATAACTTTCAAATGGTACAACATTTTTTGAATCCAAAAGATTCATCACATTCTATGTTTCTTCTAATATAAGGAAAAAAATAAAAAATTTAATTTTGTAGAGTATTGAATTAGTTAAGGCAGTCAGACACAAGAATTTTTTATTCCAAAAATACTAAAGTAAAAAATTAATTAATTATTATTTATTTAGAATAAGAATACCCAAAAATATGTGTCACATCTAGGAATGAGTCTACTACTTATATCTAGAATATTATTAAAAAATATTATCATTTGATTTTGATTAAGGTGGTCAAACATACATCTACTTCTTATTTTTGTTCTAAATTTTTTATAATATTGCATTAAAATTCAAAATTTTGACCAATCAATTTTTTTTTTTTGAGATAAGTCCTAGTAGTTTAGAAACAAGATTTAATTTTCTAAATATTCTTTTCTCTCAACTTTTTGATATAAAGTTAATAAGAAGTAGAAAATTGCACATCAAGTGGACATAACCCTGATTTTCTAATTTTTTATTGCCACTTTAAAACATAGTTTGGTTGACCATGATCTTGCACATACCTTGAAGAAATTCACATTAAACTCTGAAGGATTGGAAAATTTAAGAATTTTCTTATGAAATCTTTACAAGTGGTTTGAGGTCTTCAAGTTATTTTGGCTAGGAGAAAATTAATTTTGATTCCTTTTTGGTCGTAGGGAGGCCCTAACTAGTGTTTTGAGAGAAGAATTCTCTTTCCTAGAGATTTAACTATGGGAAAAAGATAAGCCTTAGTGGAGAGAAAGGGGATGGGATGTACATTAAGAATATTTGGGTCTCAAGATAGGAGGTAGGAGATGTCAGGAGAAATCTGTAAACCCTCTAGAAAAACATCTAAATGTGATTGTCCAATTTTGGGTTTTTGAGGCACAAATTGGCCTACAGGTGGAATAGAACCATAGGAACTTGGACTTAAATATTTTTCCATGTCCTCAAAGTATGTTGGAATTACAATAGGAAAGGTAAAATTTGAGATTCAATGCTTAAAACATTTACCCATAAAAAACATTCATCATACATTCATCTCATCATTTAACAAGCAAACTAAAATACCATATAAAGCATATACATGTAAAGTATGTAAACAAGTGAGAATTAACACATGTATGACATAAGGCATGATTAGTTAGAAACCCTCCAATGAGAAGGTAAAACTAGGGTGGGGATGACTCCCACAAATCTTCACTACTACAATAATAAAGTGTATCCAATGAAGGCTACAATGTTTGATCATGAAAAATGATCTATCCTGTGAAAGGTCTTCCCTGTTAAAAGCTTATAAGGACTATTAGGTCTTACCCTATTAAAGGATTTCAAAACCCTGTTAGAAGTGTACCTGATTAAAGGACTTCAACTCAAAATTAAGTAAGCACCTTGTTAGAGGATTTCAATACAGCCTATTAGGACTACTCTATTAAGAGATTTAACTGATTCACCTATGAGAATGTCTCAACAATGATTCTTTGATTAGCACTCTATTGCTTGATGGTACTTGATCCTTTCTAATCAAATGTCTCTTTGATGTCCACTATTTCCTTCTTCTATTTTCTTTTTAATTGATTCTAAAATGTAACTCAAATAATAATACCTTGGTCACCATGAATGTCTTGTTTGTGCATGCAAACTCTCCTTCTCTCTCTCTAATCATTCACAAATTTTTAAAGGTTTTTCCTCCTTAAGAAGACTTAGGTGGCTTAGGGTTAGGTATGAATCAATGGCTGTGGTTCACCCATATTGCTAATTAAACCTTCCCTTTACCTAATTGGATGCATGTAGTACATAAGGATTCCCACTTAAGATTCATCCTTATCAACAAAAGATCAAAAAGTAATCCTTAAATCAGCTCAAAATGGGTTTACATAGTAGTTTGTTCCAATACAAACAACTATGTCAAAACTGTGTTACTCGACATCTGAAGTCCCTAGTTGATGATGACACAATCCAAGACAAAAATGAACACAACAGGAATAAGAAATATTATTATAAAAAATGATATGCTATGACATTTAGTAAAACAAAAATAGACTCCATGAAATACCCTATGGGCTTACAATGATATCAAATTCTAGAGAAAACCCTTCTCATAGTACCTTCCCCCAAACTCCACCAAAAACTTCCTTTACAATGCCAGAAATGTCCTTAAGTAAACCAAATTAGGTTTAGGGTTAGGAATACATTTTAGAATATTCCATTTGGCATCCACTACCAAAATAAAAGATTCTAGAAAACACAATAGAAGTTAGTGTAAAATTAGAAGAATCCAGAATTGGTAATCCAACTTCCAAGAGGCATAACTTCTGATCTGGGAATCTGATTCATGAACCACTTATATTTTTCAAAAGCTCTTCAAGTTTTCTATAGTCTTATGGATCATTTTTTTTTGGCCACTATTTTTCAGGCCCATATGAGGTTGTTTAGTGCCTCAAATCTAACTTTGAAGCACTCTCAGGAGGTCTCTAGGAAACTCAAAACTATAATAACTTTCAAACTATAAAGCCTTTTGACCTAACTATTTTTTTTAGAGCATTTTAAATTATAATTATAATCATCCCTCCAACTTACACCCTCTAAATCATCATAATTATGGCTCAATTACAAAATAACCTATTTTCTACATTAGCATGTATCCCAAGGTGCTCAAAAAATCTAACCCAAAAAACCAATAGTGGAACTATAAGAATTGGAGTCTCTATTTAACCCAAATGGGTATCCAAAAATGAGAACACTCTAAACAAAAACTAAAATTAAGCATATTTTTGGGTGATACAAGATTTACCTTACACCACTGCATGCTCTTGCATTAGACACCAAGGGTAGATTGAAAAATGACCTTGTCACTTTATAGCTAGTAGAGGAAAACCCAAATGGGAAACCTCTATTATAGATATCCAAGTTGAGTATTCTATTGGTCATCCTTTCCACTTCACTAGGTATTCTTCATACTACCTATTTTTGGTACTCTGGCCCACATGACTATCTAGAATTTCTTCAATCTCTTCTTTCACACAAGTAGGATTAAGAAATGGCTCCAACATCAACTCCTCATTTGCACCATCATCATGATATTTTGTAAAGTCAAAAATATTAAAACTAGGAGAAATTTGAATACCATTTGGCAACTCCACCTCATATGCATTCCTTGAATCATGATTCTTCAAAATTTTGCAGGGGCCAAATTTCTTCATCTTCAACTTGTTGTAGGTACCCACTAGAAATCATTTCTTTCTCAAGTATACCATAACCTGATCTCTAACCTGGAGCCCCTTATGTATCCTTTTTTGATCTACCCTAGCCTTATATTGTAGGTTCATCTTGGTAATATGTGTTCACACCTCCTCATGTAGGTTCTTGACATCTTTAGCAAAATATTTTGCCTTAACACTTGTCCTCTCTCCTGGCTCCATCTTCCTTAGCTCTTGTGTAGTCCTTTACCTACTCCCATACATAATTTTGAATTGTGATCTATGAGTACTCCTATTTATAGAATTATTATAATAAAAATCTTCTTGTGGTAGAATCAAATCCCATCTCTTGGGTTTATCTCCTACTAAACACCTCAGCAAATTGCCCAGACTTCTATTTACTACTTCTATTTGTCCATTAGTCTATGGATGATGTTCAGAACTAAACTTCAATTTTTTCTTTAACTTCTTCCACAAAGTCCTCCAAAAATACCCCACAAATTTTTTATCTCTGTCTAAAAAAATACTTTTTGGGAGACCATGTAGCCTCACCACCTCTCTAAAGAAAAAAACTTGCAATATGCATTGCATCATGAGTCTTGTGACATGGAATGAAATATTCCATCTTAGAGAATGTATCAACCACCACAAATACTAAGTCATTACCCCTTTGTGTCCTTTGTAATCCAAGAAAAAAATCCATAATTATGTTCTCCCAAGGCTTCAATGGAACATGCAATGGTTGATAGAGTCTTGTATATTGAATAAATCCTTTGGTTATTTGACATACTTAACAATTTTGCACAAACTTTTTCACATCTTGTGATAATTGAGGACAAAAATAATATTCTCTAATAATAGCAAAAGTCTTGTTTCAACCAAAGTGTCCTATCATCCCTCCACTATGTTGCTCCTTGACCAAGTTCTCCCTCATGGAACTCATTGGAATACAAAATTGACTTCCCTTGAAAAGCATACCATCCTGAATCATGTAATCGAGCCACCTGGTCCTATCTAGAGTAATAGGTTATTTATAAGCCTTCCAAGCCTCTGTAAAGTTAGGATCTTTAGGGTACAAATTATTGAGTTCATCAAACCCAACCACTTCAACCTACATTACTATTAGCAACAACTATCTCCTACCTAATGCATTTGCAACCCTACTAGACCTTCCACTTCTATATTTCAATAAAAATGTATAGCTTTGCATGAATTCTGCCCACTTCAAATGTCTCTAATTCAATTTACCTTAGCTATTTAGGTATTTCAATGCCTGGTGATTAGTATACAAGAAAAATTCTTTTTGCAGCAAATAATGCCTCCATTTCTTTAAGGTCTGAACTATTGCATAGAAATCCTAATCATTAAAAAAAATACTTCTTCTTTCCATCTTTCAATTTTTCATTGAAATAGGTAATAGGCTTACCTTCTTGGGTTACCACAGCCCCAATAGCACTACCACTAGTCTCGCAATCCACTTGAAACACTTTGTTGAAATTAGGAAGTGCCAACACAAGTTTCTCTATCACCTTCTTCTTCAACAATTCAAAACTTCTAGCAGCTCCTATAGTCCACTTGAACTCTTTTCTATCCCCCCTTATTGTTTCAATTAGGGGTGCACATATACTATTGAAATTCCTAGTGAACTTCTTGTAAAAATAGTCAAACCATGGAATGACCTCACCTTAGTGGCAGACCTTGGAGTAGGCTATTCCAAAATGACCTTCACCTTTTGTGGGTCCATATTGAGACCATTAGCTGATACAAAAAACTTGAAATAGACTAACTCCCTTTTGACAAAGCTACACTTCTTCAAATTAATCAACAATTTATCTTCCCTCAACCTTTCAAGGACACTATGAATGTGGAATAAATGTTCATCCAAAGACTTATTAAAAATCAAAATATCATCTAGATAGACAATAATAAATTTTCTCAAAAATTTCTTTAGTATCTCATTCATTAGCCACATGAAGGTGCTTGGCACATTGGTTAGTCCAAAGGACATGACTAACCACTCATATAGGCCCTCCTTAGTCTTGAATTTAGTCTTCCAATCATCTCCCTCTCGTATCTATATCTAGTTATAACCAATCTTGAGATCTATCTTTGTGAAGTATTAAGCTCCACTCAAATAGTCCATATGACCATCCATTCTTGGCAAAAGAAAATTATACTTGATGGTTATTCTATTTATGGCCCGAGAGTCTATACACATTCTCCACTCTCCATCCTTCTTTGGTGCTAGTACTATAGGTACTACACATGGAGTTAGGCTCTCTCAAATCAAACCTTTCCTCAAAAACTCCTAAAATTATTTTTTTAGCTCCTCAATCTCATTAGGATCCATCCTATGAGTACCCTTGTTAGGAAAACTAGCTCCAACGACTAAATCTATTTGACGACTGATTTCCCTTATTAGCAGAAACCCTTCTAGAACATTATTAGAGATGACATTTCCATACTCAATAGACCTAAAACTTCAAGTGGAACTTCACTACTACCTTCCTTATCCTTTCTAGGAATTAAAGCATAGCACATGTGCCAATGTTTCATGCTATCTTGAAATTTTCTTCCATCAACAAGACATACCCTAGTACTATTGCATACATTTTCACCCTCCTCTATCAAGGGCTTCAATTTGTGGCAAACTCCATCCTTTTCCAAATAGTATTTATTTGCATGACCATAATGTATAGCATGCCTATCAAACTATCATGACCTTCCCAATAATAAATGGTAGACATCCATCAGGATGATGTCACAGAGAGCCTTGTCATAATAACTCCAAATATTGGAATTTACCAAGCATTTCTCACTAACTAGGACCTTATGATCATCTTGTACCCAAGCAATCAAATAGGTATGGGGGTTGTTTCTCCCTCTTGAGCTTTAGCTTTGAGATCATGTCCTCTGACACCAAGCTGTCAGTGCTTCCACCATCAAAAATCACATCACAACATTTACCCTCACATTTGCTCTTGGTACAAAACAAGTTCCTCCTTTGTCCAAGTTTAGTTTCATCACTTAATAAGACCCTTTTATTAACTAGAACCTCTCTTCTTTTTGCATCCTTTGGATGTGATAACTGTGCATTATCATCCACATGAGCAAGCCTTGCTTGACCATTAGCTCTCCTATCTATCCTTCCTTGCATTGAGGGCATTCAAAGGCATGATTTCTCTCTTTATTGCAATGAAAATAGGTACCATTAAAGCCTTCTCTTTCTAAACCTTGTCCACATCCTCTACATCTTCCTCTTTGATCTCTAAAGTTTTGATCATGGGAGTGGTTGAAACCCTCATTCCTCTGATTTTGGCTAGTACCCACATCTTCATTTTTCTTCTAGTTCTCATTTTGGCCTCCAAAGGACCTGCCAATACCCCTTCCTCCTTGAATATGCACTCTTTTCCTTTCATCAAATCTTTTTTTTAGTTTCTCCTCAACCCACAAGGAAAACTAGTATGCCTCTTTAATCCTAGTCATTCTTACCAAACTCAATTCCTCTTGAATGCTAGGTCTTAAGCCACTAAGGTAACTAGCAACCTTCTCCTTGTTTGCTTCTACATGCCTCACCGTAACAAGGACTCAGTAAAATTCCTCTATGTATTCCTAGACATATTTTCCTACTTTCTTTAACCCTTGCATCTTTTTGAGAAAATCAAGCTTGTAATCAATAGGAATGAATTGCTTCTTTAGTTTTTCCACCATGCGATCCCATCTTGTGATATGATCCTTTCCTCTTCTATTTATTTCTAACTAAATCCCTTCCCACAAAATTTTGGCATGGCCTTTCATTTTTTCCTTCACAAACTTAACCCTATTAGGGTCCCTGATATCCTCATTCTCAAAATATTCTTCCAGCTCATTGATCCAATCAATCAACTCATCTGAGTTTAGATTTCTTGAAAACATGACTATTTCAATTTTAGGTCTTTTTCCAAGCTTGGAAATGGCCCTAAAAAGCCTCTCCTTTTCTTGGTTTAGGACTTATCCATCTCCTTCCCCTTCCTACCCAATGTTTCCTTCTTCTTCATTTTCTTCCTCACTTTTGTCACCTATGGCAACATTCATCCCTCTACAGATCTCCTCCTGCAATGCCTAGACTTATCTCTAGAGGATTCTAACCTTAGGAGTAAAAAATCTAACCCTTCCAGCATGCTTCCTTCTTTGAGGCATCTTCTTGTATCAAAACTCACAACCACATAGTCCTAGTGCAAACTACCTCACAGTCAACACTCTATCTACACACTTAGGAAAATCTACTCTGATACCACTTGTTGAGGGCACAATCCAAGAAAAAAATGAACATAATAAAAATAGGATATATTATTATCTGAAATGATATGCTATTACATTTATTACAGAAAAAATAGACTCCATGACATGCCTTATGGGCTTACAATGATATTAGATTCTAGAGAACACCCTTCTCACAATACCTCCCTCCAAACTCCACCAAAAACTACCTTTACAATGCCAGAAATGTCCTTAAGTAAAAAAAATTAGGTTTAAGGTTAGGAATTAATTTTAGAATATTCCTTTTGGCATCCACTACCAAAATATAATGTTCTAGAAAACATGCTAGAAGTCAATGTAAAATTGGAAGAATGTAGAAATGGTAATCCAATTTCCAGGAGGCATAACATTTGATCTAGGACTTTGATTGATGAACCATTTACATTTCTGAAGATCTCACCAAGTACTATATAGTCCTATGGACCAACTTTTCTTGTCCCCTATTTTTGGGCTTGTAAAAGGCCATTTAGTGCCTCAAATCTAACTTTGAAGTGCTCTTAGCAGGTCTCTAGGCAACTTAAAAATGCAATAACTTTCAAACCATAAAATCTTTTGACCTGATTCTTTTTTTGCAATGCTTTAAATTATAAGTATAATAATATCTCAAAATTACATCCTCTAACTCATCATAATTATGGTTCAATTGTAAAATAACCTATTTTCTACATTGGCATGTGTCCTAAGGTGCTCAAAAACTCTAACTCAAAAAACTAATAGTGGAACTATGAGAGTTGAAATCTCTATTTGACCCAAATGGGTATCCAGAAATGAAAAAACTTTAAACTAAAACTAAAAATAGGCATATCTTTGGGTGATATAGGATTGTTATTACACCACTAGATACTCTTGCATCACTGGTTCTCGACACTAATTATGACTTCAATTTTTTCATTCAATAATTGAATGAGTTAGCATGCACTACTCACTTAACAATTGAATCATTCAACACATACTATATGCTTGAAACTTGAATGATTTAGCACATACTATTTTCTTGGCATGCTCTAACTTACATGTTGTCCTTGACATATGTTACTTATTTGACATGAACTAAGTAAATGACTTAAGTGTATAGACACTCACTTATAAAAACCAATCTGAGATTAGCAATCTCCCCCTTTGACATGAGTGTCAAAAACACTTGGCCATGCATTAATGATCTTATCCTTATGATCATAACATAGATATTTATTCAAATTCCATACAAAATTTCAAAAATATCAAAATTTTGTAATAGATGACTTAAACCTCAAAATTTCATAACTCTCTCTGAGTTGAATGTTCATTCTTGCTATGTATGTTGTATCAACTGATACTCTTTCTTTGTTCCTATCTAAATTGATTGTTAAATTATTATTTTCTCTTACTCCTAGTTTGTTTCTTACTCCCCTTGAGTATAGATATCTACTTTTCTTGGCTTTCTTTCTCCCCATTAATCTTACTCCCCCTTTTTGACACTGATGTCAATGGGTTTATAAACTAATAGTGTATTTTTCCAAAAATGATGTATGGACCTAAAGTATAATTTTAATAGTAACATCTCAATTATCACAAGCTACCTTCAAAGACTTAATTTGGATGGCCAGATTGGTAGCAAGATATACTAATCCATCTAATGTAGAAAGATTGGGGTCTTTCTTCATGAGCATTTCTACATAGCCTATCTACTTGTGTAAAATATCCATGTGAGGATTCAATTTTGATTGGATGTTGATTAATTTAGCCATAATGTTGGCTTCATCTACTTGTAATGATGATAACTAATTCTGGGATTGTAAGAGGTTCCTAAATTGTTTCTCACTTTGAGTTGGGGACTTCAGGAATGTTGCACTAGATGACTGCATTTGGCTCTCCAAACTTAAGATGTGATTCCTTAGCTCTTATGTGAAGAGTGTAGGATTACATATTTTGGTGTATAGAGAGAAAATTTTCTCTAGTACCTTCTTCACACTCTTTACCTTGGTTGGTAGCTCAACTTGTGTCAATGCAATACCACTAGATATCTTCTCATTTACCTTGTTTTGAAACTTCATTTTAGACTATTCTAATAGTTTGACATTAGTGTCTAGCATTCTATCGCTAACTCTTTCAACTACAGTGGTCAATTGTTCAATGATGGGCTTTGTTTCATTTGGAGTCGGTAGATTGAATGCATCTAAGAAAATCTCTTTGATATCAATCAAAACTTACTTCTACCTATGCTCCCTTCTAAGTAGTTCTTGATGTTTCTTCTTTCCTAGGGCCTCTTGTAATATACCCATCTTCTCAATTGGGATTACTTCCAAATCAAATTTAGGAAATACAATCTCTTCATCTAGGCTAATATCTCCATAAGTGATTTCCTCTTCAACCTTAGATGAGCTAGGACTTGGTAGTGAAAATTGTAATGTATTTGCCTCTATGCTTAGCCTTTGAAGAGATTTACTAGAAGGGGTACTAAATTTTGATAATTTCACAAGTGCTTGTATAGCTAGTAGATATTTTGGCTTGGGTTTCAAGCTAGTCTCTTCATTCTTGTCCTTTTCTAGCTTTGTAGTTCTAATTGCACCTTGATCTTGTACTAAGGGTGTAGGTGCATCTCTCAACCTATTTGGATTTGAGTCCCATAATTTTCTATTATTTTTATCTTGTCTTCTCCAAATATCTCATCCTTATCCTTTTTAGTTTATTGGACATTCACTAAGACTAGAGTGTCTTGCATATGTGTACTGATAGTGAAACTTGCTATCTCCTTCCTTTGATATACCACTAAAGGTTGTGAAGGTTGTACATTTGTGACTTGAGGAGTGATTAAAGATGTTTCTTATTTTTTCATTTCTTCCCCTGGAATTATTGTTTTTGCCTTCTAAATTTCATCTACCCTCACTAGTACAGGGTTGTCACATAATTTTTCCTAGAGAGTGGACTAGATATGTATCCTTTTCAAATCTTCCTCTATAAGGGGATTGATATTCTGATTAGTAGTATCAAAAACATGCTTTACTTTGACAATTTTAGTATTCTCACTTGTCACCTATGGAGGGTGGGCACTTCTCATTTGTGTATCTTGTATGCTCTATTCTATTTTCTACTCTTCCTCAGCTAGTCGCTAGTTATCAATACTCATACGAATGCCTTCCTCAACTATGCTTTGTTTAGTATTATCTTCTTCATCCTCTCCTACCTCAATAGGTGTTTGGTCAGCTTCTCTTGATGTTTATAGTCCATATATTAACTTCCACATTTGTTTGAACTTCTGTACAACATCCTCTAAATTGTTTTGTAATATGCTAAATTCTCTATATTTTGGCACAAATCTTATAGTATACTTCTTAATAACTTTAGACATTTGAGCCTTACAAAGTTCTGGTATAACTTGAGCAAGGGGTGTCTCCCTAATATGTCTTTTAGTGTTTAAACAATAGTGCCATTTTTTCTCAACTCTATCATACAAACCTTTAGGTATGGCATTGGAAAGTTCTAGAGGAGTCTTTTTAAACATAGCCATCATGGCATATACTGCCTCTTCAACTTGGTTCTTTTCAATCTTCCCAAGATTGTCAAATTCAATGTGCAAGAAACCTAATAAATCAAAATTGTTTCTAATGTCCTCACATAAATTATCTAAATCTAAAGAGGGATTATGACTCACCACTTAAAATTGGTTGTTGTGATCCAATTCAGTCTTCTCTTCATCAGACTCATCTTGTTCCATATGCTTCCTCCTTCATCTCTTCTATGTTTTAGCTTTCTTCTCCTTAGTCTTGGCTACTTTTTCAGCCTTCTATGTAGTGACTCTTATACTATACCTTGTGGTAGATGCTATAGGTTTGGGCTAATTAGGTTTAGCAACCTTCTTTGGTTTTTTCACTGCTTGAGCATTTGCTTTCCTCTTTTTCTTCTTAGTAGTTGTAGGTGCTTCATTGGCTTATTCTTCCTTGGTGTCTTCTACAATTTTTACTTATTCTTTTTGTTGGTCTTCTCCTTGACCATGTGTCAATGCCAATAGTGCTTGAACATGTGTGTTCTCTTCTTCTTCATCATCTTCCTCTTCTTCTTCCTTGGCTCCTTCACCAAATTTTCCTTTCAATTTCTTCACCAATTTGGTCTTATTTCTAATCACAAAAGTAGTCATCAATTCCATAGTGATCTTTGATTTAGCCAAGTCATAATTTCCAAATGTGGTTGCTTCTTTTTCCACTTCTTCTACAAGTAATGTTGTGATTTCTACAGAGGTCTCATCTACATTTATTTTATATCCTAATATCCTTAGTCATCTTACCCTAGGAATTACTACTTGTACATATGGGAAATCAGTATCAACTAGGAAGTAAACATCATTAAAATGTATATCCACTAGTGAGACTAGTATCCTTAGTCTTTTCTTCATTATTTTCTTGAAATCTTCAAAGTAACTTGTTATGATAGATTCAAATTTTTTATCTAATTTCTCAACAAATTCACCTATTTGAATTGCAATAGCTCTGTTCACCTTCCATACAACCTTTCCAAATGTAGGGAATGTATTTTGCACATACAAGAATAGATCTATATTTACACTATGCACTCTTTGTCTTCCTTATAGCTTGCAAATTCTTAATCAATTTTTGCAACTTCAACTCAACAAGATCATAAGTATGATCCTTCTTCAAAATTTTGTATCCCATATCCACTGCAATGCAAGGTACACTATTTAATCTTCTAGACTAATAAAACTTGTGTGTTATTACCCTCACTACAAAAAATATGAGAGGATCTATGATATTATCAATTGTCATACCTCTTTTATTCCACACAACCCCTATTCTCTATTCAATTATTTTCTTTGATTCACTTCTCATGGTCTTTGGCCAATCTAGGGTTGGATACTTAGTTACCTTGTCAATAATCTTTTTAGTGATTTTTACTATCCCATTTTCTAACCATATAGAGTTATCATGAATTATACTCAGAATAATTTTAATTTACTCTATCTTTAATGAATTGGAGAAACCTGGGGCATGAGTTAACCCTTTCTTCTCAACCACTTTAAACTCTTCCTTCAAAACTCTATTTTCACATAGTTTTTTATATGTTTCCCTAATCTCCATATCATCTATTCTTCCAATCTTGCATGAGTAA
Source organism: Cupressus sempervirens (assembly GCA_028749045.1). Lineage (NCBI taxonomy): Eukaryota > Viridiplantae > Streptophyta > Pinopsida > Cupressales > Cupressaceae > Cupressus > Cupressus sempervirens. The sequence continues at coordinate 204,707,822 of CM053789.1, forward strand.
CGATTCCTAACATCTTAAATCATTAAGACTTGTAGTGGTATCATAGAAAATGCACCAGAGGGATCCTTTTTATAAGCTATATCTAAGATAGCCTTGAAAATAAGTTGTTTGATTTCATTGCTAATCAATTGAATATTTAAAACCTCTTTTCCCTTGACAACTTTACTTGTTGATGAACTAGATGCCATTACATGAAACTAGGGTTTGCAAATTTTGAAATTGCATAGCTAGGCACATGATAAATACCTTGTGAATCCTAATAGAATGATGTAAAACAACCATTTAAATATCCTGTAAACACTTAGATCAAATTCTATAAATCACCTCTACCTCTTTGTGTTCTTTGAATTCAAATTATGTCAAATGAACAAGAAATTTATCAAATATTCCTTTAAAAACTGCATTTAATGCTAAGTGCCTACACAAATGTAAGCCTAACATCAATTGAATTTATAGCTCACTCAGCAACCATATGAAACTTTTCACACTCAGGAGTGACATGAAAACTGACAAAATCTTAAAGATTTGTTCTTGATTCCTAACAAGACTTTGCATCTTTATTCATGCATATGTAATATTTTCAAAACTAAATCCTTGGAACCGATGTATGGTATATCCTTTTAAATATTAGTCCCACATACCTTTTTATTGCTTAATTTAATGAGGTATGATCACCTGACCCATTGGGTGAAGTGATCCCATCTACACTTGATGTGTTGTAATCTTCCTTTCTCTTCCATGTCTTGTTCATCTCATCTTTGACATTCTTAACATCTACCTTTCCTTTACCTTTGTTGGACTTGCAACTTGGTGCCTTTGACCTTGTTGGACAATATCTACTTATGTTGCAAGTCTTCAAATAGCTAAAACATATGATTTGACTCAACCACCTTCTATAATAACTTTTGAGATGTGTTCTAATATAGTTCTTAGGAACATCTCCATACTCTTGATAGTAGTGACAACTATACCTTGCATTATAATACCAATTATAAGAGTTGGCATTGTTCTTTACTTTTGTTTGCTTGTTGTTGACCAGTTGGATTTGGATCTGTACTCAAAATTTCTATGTCCATACTTTTGATAGTTATAATAGTATCCTTCAAATCTTTGAGTGTGCATGGTCTTGGTTCTACATTCATGTGTTTGATGACCTTGTTTGTTGCACTTATGGCAATGATCCATGTTCTTCCTTTGATTTATAGTGTTTTTCCTCCAAATATTAGTAGTATGTCCTTTCTTACCACAATTATAATAAGTAAGTTTGGAGTTCTTACCTTTGTTACTTCTTTCTTTAGTATTTTTGGATGATTATCCTTCTTTAGTACTAGTGTATCCTAGTCTAGATGTATCATTGTTAGATCTAGGGGATCTCATCAATTGTTTGAAGTACTTGATGGCTTCACTAGGTTGATTGAAACTTTTAGCAAACTCCTTTTCCCTTTTCAAATCATTGTTCAACTATTCATTTTTCCACTTTAGTATTGTGATCTTAATATCCATAGCATTCAATTCATGATTTGCAATCATCATTTTCCTAAAGTTTCTAATTGCATGTTAGAAATCCTAGTTACCTCTAATCATATCTCTCCTAGTCTATTGGTCAAAACTCTTTTGTCATCATCAATCATGAGTTTTTCTTCCATAGTTTTCTTTTGCTATTCGATCACCTCACATAGTAATATAGTTTGTGATTCTTTCTCTATCTTAATATTTTTTATCTCTTCAGCTAGTTTCTATTCTTTTCTATTAGATTTACAATTAATGCATCAAATCCATTGGAGTTTTCATTTGAAAATAGTTTAGTAGTCTCTATTTCATGGTATTGTGTGTCATTCTCTTCAATATAAATTTCCTTCCTTCTTCTCAATGATTTCTTTAGACCTTCTCTTGCTTCATTAAACTGATATAGAATGAGTTGTATCTTAATATCTTTGTTCTCAGTAGTCTTCCCCAATTTGTAGACTTATATTTCTAAGATCTTTCCTCAAAGCTACAAAACTTCACTTTCAGAGAACTTAGCTCTGATACCAATTGTTGGAATTACAATGGGAAAGGTAAAAGCTGGGGGGCAAGGGTGAAATACCATATAAAGCATATACATCTAAAGTATCTAAATAAGTAAGAATTTACACATGTATGACACAAGATATGATTATCCAGAAACCCTCCAATGAGAAGGTAAAACTTGGGTAGGGATGACACCCACAAATCTTCACTACTGTAGGAATAAAGTGTATCCAATGAAGGTTACAATATTTAATCATGAAACATGGTCTACCTTGTGAAAGGTCTACCCTGTTAAAATATTACAAAGACTATTAGGTCTTACTCTATTAAAGTATTTCAACACCCTATTAGAAGTGTGCCTGATTAAATGACTTCAAATCATAATTAAGTAAGCACCTTGTTATAGGATTTCAATATAGCCTGTTAGAACTACTGTGTTAAGATATTTATCTAATTCACCTATTAGAATGTCGTAACAATAATCCTATGATTAGAACTTTGTTGCTTGAAGTTAGATCACCTCTATACTAATGTGTACTTGATCCTTTTTTATTAGATGTCTCTCTACTATCCACAGTTTCCTTCCTCTATTTTCCTTTTAACTAATTTTGTTGTGTAAGTCAAATCATAATACCTTGGTCACCATGCATTTCCTGTTTATGCATACAAACTCTCTCTCTCTCTCTCTCTCTCTCTCTCTCTCTCTCTCTCTCTCTCTCTCTCTCTCTCTCTCTCTCTCTCTCTGTGATTATTCATAAAAAATTTAGGGTTTTTCCTCCTTAAGAAGACTTAGGTGACTTAGAGTTAGGTATGAATCAATAGCTATGATTCACTCATATTTCCTATTAGACCTTCCATTTACTTGATTGGATGCATGTAATAAATAGGGATTCCCACTTAAGATTCATCCTTATTAATGAAAGATTGTAAATTAATCCTTAAGTCAACTCAATATCAATTTGCATACTAATTTGCACCAATACAACAACTTTATCAAAACTATGTTACTCAACATTTGAAGTCCCTAGTGCTTGGAACTAACTATGACTTCAATTTTGTCACTTGGCAACTCAATGACTTGGTATGCACTACTCACTCAACAACTCAATCACTTAGAACATACTAGTTGCTCACCCTTGAATGAATTCACACGAGTGACTTGACACACACTGTTTACTCGACATGGTCTTACTTACATGTTGTTCTCGACATATGTTACTTGTTTGGAATGAATTAAGTAAATGATTTAAGTGTATAGACACTCACTTTTCAAACTAATATAAAATTAACAAATTATTCCAATATTTGTGGTTGGAAGATGTATTGAATTTTTTATACTTGCTTTGGAAAAGAGACCTAATTAGCCCTATTAGGCCTAAGGGATTTTTGCAAACAACTTGAGTTGGGAGATTGGTAAAGGGTCCTAACTTGGTATGGGTTGTTGAATAGGGTATTGGACTATCTGAAGGTTCTTAAGAATTTTTTTGGTGGAGTTCCAAGATGGTTTCCTTCAAAAACCCTCATTTTTGTCCTTGCAGCCCTTTTTGGAGTTTTCAGTGTGTAGTTTGATTTCCTAAGAAACTATTGTGAAATTTGTGTATAAAAAATATTAGGGAACTATATCTGAGGTTAAAGGAATCCCTATTTCATCCCTACAACCTTTAGCTTAACTTTGTGTCTTGTTAGACCTAAAGGAGGTGTCTTAGACTTTGAATTTCATCTAGTCTAGAGAAAGTGGGTATTAGGAATCACATTGTGGAGTCCTAGGTTGTATTGTTAGTGAATAACTTATGTACCCAAAAGTAACACATCTTGGGTATACATAGGGAGACTCTACTCCAAGTATTATGAGAGGTCAAAATATATTGAACATGTCAATGGAAGGAATTCTACACTAGACAATGTTGGGTTTATTTTGGATTCTTGTTTTGAAGTTGATGGTTGTAGATTTGGTGTCAATTCATTCAGTTGTGAGTGTGTGGACAAGAAGGTCTACCAAGAGCCATGAGATGGTCTTTTGTATCACCAATAGAGTGGGGAGAGAGGTATGAGGGACTCCTAGGTGAGGGATAGTGGTTGTGATGCAACATAAAGGAGTGGACTATGGAAAGGGAAAGAACTATTGGAGGTAGCAACATAATTCCATTGATGGGGGTCATAGTTGAAGGAAAGAATGAAAATAGTAGAGGCATCGATCGAGTAGAGTTAAAAGATTATTGCAAAAATATCACCATAGCATTTCCATGGAACATGGAAATTTTCAAGCTCGAGAGTATGGTGTAGAGGCACCACCAATATCATGGGATCATGCCAACAAGTGATGGAATTGTTAAATTGCATTATAATGTATTTAGAAATATATTATATGACACTTGTAATCAATATTCCAAAAGGAACACAAAGGGACTTAGGTATTTGAGTGGTTTGTAACCGCAAAACATTGTCTTTAAAATATACATTATTGTAATGGAAAGAAACTAGTCAATAGAAAGGTTACCATAGAGTAGGGATTGTGAAAAGATCGAGCTCTCTAGCCTCTAGCCAAAGAGCCATTCATATCTATATTCAATTGAATCACATATGTATTTGGTTTTGAGTTTGAATAAATGGAGATGGATTCAATGTATTTACAATCACCTTGGTGTCATTTAAATAATATGCCAATGTTTATGCAAATGGAGTTTGTAGATTTCAGTTCCTTTTATGAGTGGATTCAATATAGAAAAAATCTGATTTCATTGTTTATGTATTGGGCACAAGTTGAGAAAAATCCAATTTCATGCTTACCCAAGAATCAGTTATAATGGAAAGTGAATTTGACTTGATTAAATTTTTAATAAGGGGAGTAGAAAATCAATTGAAATCAAGTCTTTAATCTTTCACCTTTAATGCAAATTTCTTTATAATAATTCTATTGGTTTTGGGGAAGAAAGAAATTGGTCACTCTTGAGTAGATTTTGGATTTATGAAATCTGATTTTATTGGTATTTAGGATGCTTCATCAATGTAGATATTTTTTTGATTTCCAAAGTGCAAATCTTTGTTAGAAAAATCTGATTTAATGTATTGAGTTCTTTATCTCCATCTACACAATAGGCAATATTTATAAATTGCAATATAGATTTATTTTATCTTTTGGTATAGAAATAGTTAGATAAGATAATTTAGAGCAGATTATTATCTTAGAAAATAAAATCTGATTTGCAAGTGTTTGGTTTGGTCTCTTTAATGTAGATTTAAATCTTCTATGTCATGTTCGGAAATAATGGAATTAATGCAGAACTAAATTGGCTGAAAATGATTTTAAAGAGAACAAGTTTAATATGATTTCATTAGGTATATGTGATGGAAATGGACATATGTCAAGTTTGGTATTGAGATGAATAAATCTATTATGGATTCTCTATGGTAATTTTACAATAGTAAAATGTTGTGGAAAGCTACAAAATTAGTACCATTCAAACTCCTTGCTCAAGTCAAATTCACTTTCCATTATGACCGATTCTTGGGTAAACATGAATTAGATTTTTCTCAACTTGTGCCCAATACATAAACAATGAAATCAGATTTTCCTATATTGAATCTACTCATAAAAAGAACCAAAATATACAAACTCCATTTGCATAAATATTGGCATATTAAAATGACACCAAGGGATTCGTAAATATAATGAATCAATCTCCATTCATTCAAACTCAAAACCAAATACATATGTGATTAAACTAAATACAAATATGAATGGCTCTCTGGTTGGAGGCCATAGAGCCTGATCTTTTCACAATCCCTACTCTATCTCTGAGCAACTGTTCAACTACTTGAGTCCCTTTGTGTTCCTTTTGGATTCTTGATTACAAGTGTCCTATAATATCTTTCTAAATACATTATAATGCAATTTAAAAATGCCATCACTTGTTGGCATGATCCCATGACATTGGTGGTGCCTCTACACTAGTTTGGAGGCTTCTTCAATCCTTCACTAGTCTTACCATATTATTTCCATCCCTTTTTAGAGTAGGTTTTTTCTCATGTGGTTTTTTCTATTTCTACTCTTTTCAAAGATTTGGTTCTGCTTGGTTACCTTAGCAGGCTTTGTTGTTGGGACCCAAATTTACTTTCAATAGTTGTTTCTAATTTTTTAGGTACTTCCTAAATTTAATTTAAGGGGAGTATTTGATTAATAAAGTATTTACTTATTAATTAAATGATATTGATTTAATTATTAAGTCACTTATTACCTCTAGTTTACTTAAGTTAAACTCTAGGCATATAATAATTAATTCTTTTATTAATTATTATCATGCAATCTAGGTTAGTTACCTACTAGGGTTTTGATCTCCTTTATAAGAATTATCTCTCTTTGTAATTATGACATTCATTCACTTTTGATAATATAAATCTCTCTTTTTTCTCATCAAAGATCTAGGAATTCTAGCCTCCATAGATTTTGCTTCTCTCTTTCTATGACAGATGTTTGTTGAAAACAATTGTTTAATTGTATATTGTCTTTGATGTTACAAAAAATTTCATATCATTACTAGTTAGTTTATGTCAAGCTCACTTGAGATATGAAGAAAGTTCCCTATGTCTATCAAGAATTCCTGTGTATGCCAATTTCAGAAGTCAATGTCTACTAAGTTCGATTAGGAGACAACAAAAAGTTGGAAGCTAATGAGTGTTAACCAAGCTTACTTAGCTACCATAGAGAATTTATAGAAGGTAGTGTCTACTGATTTCACTCAAGACAAAAAGCAAGTTGGCATGAGAAAACCAGTGATAACTGAGCTCACTTGGTTAATGAATGAAAATCTATTTTGGTTAGTGTCTACTAAGCAGGTTCAGCTAAAAAAGGATTTTCTTGTTTTGGCATATTGTGTTCAATTGATATGTTTGTTTGTTTTAGCTGACTTAGAATACAAATATTAAGTATTCTAAGTTGTATTCAAGATAACTTGAAAATGTGTAAGATATAAATATAAGGTTGAGTTGAGGATTTAATGTGTGAATAGGATTTGAAGATTCTTAGAGAAAGAGAATTTGAAGGATATGTAGGATATACTTATGGAGCTGAAAAGATACATTTGATCAAAAAGGACCAAGTATTGAAGCCAAAATTAAGATCTATAATCAACCATTTATTTGCATTAGAAATCAGGTCATCTCATTGTTACTCTCTAACCATTGTAGCAATGATCTAATTCTCTTAACAAAGTTAGCTTAACAACTATTTGTAAATCCTCTAACAAGGTGGCATTTATTCTTGAAGTGTCTTAAAGACATCTAACAAGGCCACTCCTAATAGGGTGATTAAATCATCTAATAGGGTCACACCTAATAGTGTGTTTTATAACCTTTAACAAGGTTTGTTCCTAATAGGGCTCACTTCAAAATAGTGGAAATAATAACTAGTTGCAATTGGTGGTTTTTACCAAATTGGATTTTTACATTAAATCATGGTGTCACTTGTATTCATGTTATTTATTTTATGTATATAGCTAACTTAAGTTTAAGGTTAATCACAATTAATCACATTGAGATCAATATATCTAGTTATTGCTAAGTTACAATTGATTCTTAGTGTTTGCCAAGTAACAAAAAAATTCAGTTTGATCAGAGTTTATGTTTTGATTTGTATTGACATCTAAGTGATCTAAGATTTTATTTTGTGGTAACTAATTCACCCATCCCCTCTTAGTTACTCCTCTTATATTTCCAACAATTGGTATCAAAAATTTTGGTGCTTGTAGAGAAGGTTTTAAGGACCTAAGCTAAAGATCAAGATGTCTTACAGAAGAGAGATTCCCAAGTTGAATAGAGACACCTTTTCAATATGGTAGGAACTTATGAAGTTGCACTTGGCAAGCATCAGTGATTCAAATTTGAAAAACTTGGAAAATTCTTACAAGACTCCTTTTGGAACACTAACTATGGAACAAATTATTGAAAAGAAAAATCATAACATCATGATGATTGACATTGGATTAGCTCTTAATTATACTGAATTTGATGAGGTCAGAGATTGCACTTATGCTCATGAAAAGTGGACCAAACTAAAAGGCATCTATGGATGTGATGATAATGTAAGGAGAGCCAAAGTAGAGAGTCTTAGAGGCTAGTTTGATCAAATTAAGATGAGAGAGGATGAAAACATTGCAAAATATGTTGAGAAATTAAAGCAGTTGTGAGTGCAATCAAAGCATTCAAAGGAGAAATTGATGACAAAACAATTGTAAGAAAGGTACTAAGAACCCTTCTTCCTATCTATGGAATTAGAGTGTCTATTATTCAAGAAATGATAGGTGATCCAAATAATAAGATAAATTTGGATGCTCTAGTGGGAATATTGCCATCGTTTGAGTTGGATAACTATGATATCTATGTCTCTAGTTCCAAAGGTATTGAGTTTGTATTTGAAGCCAAGCTTTCACTCAAGAAAAGAGGTGGAAAATCAAAAAGAAAACAATCTAAAAGTGAAGAGGAAGAAAGTTTAGACAATGATCTTTAAGTTATTGAAGCCCTACTCGCAAGTAAATATTTTAAAGGTAGGGGAAAGTACAAAGGTAAGATTTCTTTATCTACTTTTCATGTGAAGAAGTTGGTCATGACATTGCAAGATATCCCAACAATGAAGGAAAAGATGAAAAAAAAAGAAGTAAGTTTAAAGGAAGGAAGGAATTCAAGAGCTATAAGGATTACAAGGAAAATGGTATGAAATATTTTTTTATGGCTAAAGATTCTGATAGTAGTGAAGTATTGGATACAATTGATTAATTGTGTGTTGTTTTTGACATTACACAAATGTCACAATAATTATAAGTCAGTATATGTAAAGCTCACTCAAGTAGTGAAAATAGTTCTCATTGTCTACTGAGCATTCCTATGTTTTCCTAGTTTAGAAGGTAGTGCCTACCAAGTTCACTTGAGCATTGAAGAAAAAATTATAGAAAATGAGTGTTAACCAAGCTTACTTGGGCAATGAAGAAAAGTTAGATGGAACCAGTGCTAACTAAGATTACTTAGTTGTCAAAGGTTTTTCATAAGTTTTTAGTGTTAAACAAGCTTCTATTGGTTAACAAAGAATTTTTTTTTAGAGTTAGTATCCACCAAGAATTTTTAGCTAACAAAGGAATTTCTTATTTAGTTGTATTAAGCCTAATTGATTGATTTATTGATTCTAGCCGACTAAGGTGATGAATATTGATTATTGTAAATTGTATATGAGCCAACTTGACAAATTGGAAGGTATAAGTATAAGGTCAAGTTGTGATTTCAAGTGTATGTGAAAGTGCAAGAGAATGTGCAAATTATGATGATATGATTGAAGATCCATTAAAGAGTAGCAGAACAAAAGAATAAGTAGAATATTCTTGTGGTGTAGCAAAGCCATATTCAATTAGGAAGGATCAAGTACAAGAAAAAATAGAGATATGAGATTAGCAAATTAGTTTTAGTCAAATCAGGTCATCTCATTGTTACTCTCTAACCATTGTAGCAGTGATCTAAATCTCCTAATAGAGTTAGCTTAATAACTATTTGAAAATCCTCTTACAAGGTGGCAATTCTATTGAATTGTTCTCAAGACCTCTAACCAGGCTACTCCTATCAAGGTGATTAAATAGTTTAATAGGGTCACACCTAATAATGTGTTTTTTAACCTTTAACAAGGTTGGCTCCTAACAGGGCTCACTTCAGAAGAGTGAAAATTAGTAACTAGTTGCTATTGGTGGTTTTTCCCAAATTGGGTTTTCATGTTAAATCTTGGTGTCAAATGTGTTCATGCTATTTTATTTATGTGTTTTCAACTAAGTTAAATTAATGGTAATTATAGATAACATCTAATGGTTTATATGTTAATCTTTTACTGAGCTAATCTAGTTATTACCAAGTTATAACATTTTGTGTGTTTATTGAGCTTCAACAGTATTCATTTATCTATTTGCATTTTTTACTAACATCTAAGGGATCTAGATTTTATTTTTGTAGTAACTAATTCACCCCTCCCCTCTTAGTTAGTCCTCTTATATTTCTAACAATTGGTATCAGAGAATTTGGTACTTGCAGAAAAGGTTTCAAGGACCTAAGCTAAAGATCAAGATGTCTTACAAAAGAGAGATTCCCAAGTTGAATAGAGACAATTTTGTAGAATGGTAAGGAGTTATGAGATTACATCTAGCTACCATTAGTGATTCAAGTTGCAAGTATCTTGATGTTGAATATAAGACTCCCACTAGAACATTATCAATTGAAGACATTGTTGAAAAGAAGAATCACAATATCATGATTGATATTGTATCTTCTCACAGTTATGTTGAATTTGATGAGGTAAAAGACTACAAAACTACATTTGAAATGTGGAAAAAATTGAAATATATCTATGAAGGATATGAGAATGTAAGAAGAGCCAAAGTAGAAATCCTTAGAGGACAATTTTATCAAATGAGAATGAAAGAAGATCAAAATATTGAAAAATATGTGGAAAGAATCAAGGCTAGTGTAAGTGCAATCAAAGAATTTGGAGAAGACATCAAGGAGGAAAATTTTGTAAGTAAAGTGCTCAAAAATCTTCTTACCATTTATGTAATTATAGTATCTTCTATTCAAGAAATGAGATGTGATCCAACTAATAGGATAAGGTTGGATGCTCTAGTTGGAATATTAACAGCTTTTGAGTTAGACAATTATGATAACTATGTTCTTGCTTCAAAGAATATTGAATTTGATGATGAAGGAGATAAGATGGCACTTATCCCTCATGTTATAAAAAATTATATATGGATCATTGATAGTGGCTATTCACATCATATGACTTGTGATAGAAAAAAATTTGAGCATATGGAATATTATGATGGAGGTAGTGTAAGATTTGAAAACAATGAACCTTGTAACATAAAAGGAAAAGGATGTATCTTGTTGACAAAAGAACTTGTGTGTGATAATACTTATTGGGTTGAAGGACTAAAGCATAATCTACTAAGTGTGGCACAACTAAATAACATTGGATTCAAGGTAGGATTCAGGAATGGATAGACCAAACTATAGGGTAGGAAACGAAATTTGGTTGGTTTTGTCAAGCAAACAAAAGGTAATCTATTTTATCTTGATCTTAGTATTTTTTATATTTTATTGCTCAATTAGAGGAAAGATGGTTATGGCACAAAAGGCTATGTCATGTGAACTTTGATTATCTATTTAAGATAAGCAAACATAAAAGAGTAAGAGGTATTCCTAGTTTGAAGAAGCTTAACATGGGTCTATGCAAGAGTTTCCAAATTGGTAAGATGGAAAGGACAAGCTTTAAAAGAAAAGACTATTAGTCAAAAGAAGTCTTGGAAATTATTCATATAGACTTATGTGGACCTGTTAGAATAGAAAGCTATAGTGGAGAAAAGTTTCTCATTCTCTTTGTTGATAACTACTCTAGAATGATGACATTAATGTACCTAAAATAAAAATTAGAAGCCTTTCAAAAATTCAAGTGGTATCTAGCAAGAGTAGAAAAAGAAACTAGAAAGAAATTGAACTTCCTAAGACTAGACAATGGTGGTGAATTCATCTCCCAAGAATTCAATAATTTTTGCATTGAAAGAGGAAACACAAGACAAGTATCTTCCCCTAGTACACCATAGCAGAATGGTATAGTAGAAAGAAGAAATAGATCTATCATAGATTGTACAAGAACCATGATGATTGAAAAAGAATGTTGCTCTCAAATAATGTAAGAAAGCTATTAGTATTGTAGTTCATACCTTGGATAGAGTTTAGTTGAAGAAAGATTCAAATAAGACACCTTATTAGTTATGGTATGGCTACAAACCTAATGTAAGTTACTTCAAAGTATTTGGTAGCAAATGTTACATATTGAAAGAATCTAGAAAAGAAAAATTTGATGTAAAAGGTGATGAAGGAATATTTCTAGGATGCTCCTATAGAAGTAAAACATATATATATTTGAATTTATCTACTCAAAATTATAGAAAGTGCACATGTTAGAATTGATGAATATGTAGAAAAGAGTGAAGAAGAAAGCAACAAGGAACCTAAAGAGTACAAAAGATTTGTTTACTAAATACCTGATACTCTACCTAAAAGAAAAGAAGCTTCAAATCCTAAGTCCCTAGAAACTCCAATAGCTGCTAAGTTGTGGATAGTACAACCTGAGCTATAAGGATCTGAGTCACAATCATAGGCTATCGAGCTAGTTCAAACTAACCCTGATGGATCCAAGTCATAGACAAAAGGACTTGAGCTTGAAAAAAAAATTCAAGAAGAAGATAATGGAACTCATTCAAAGACCAAGGAGCCTATGTTAGCAAGATATGTCAGAAGACATCATGCACCTGATCAGATCATTGGAGACAAATCAAATGGAACAATGACAAGAAGAAAATTAAAAGGTACATGTTTACTTACTGAATTTGAACCTAGAAGTGTTAAAGATGCTCTAGAAAATGAAAGTTGGATTGAAGCAATGAATGAAGAGATAAAACAAATAGAAAAGAACAAAAATTGGACTCTTGTTCCTAGACCTAAGGATAAAGCTGTAATTGGTACAAAATGGGTATTTAGAAATAAGTTGAATGAAGATGGAAAGGTATCAAGAAATAAAGCAAGATTGGTATGCAAAGGTTACTCTCAAGAAGAAGGTATTGACTATGGTGAGACTTTTTCTCCTGTAGCAAGACTTGGAGGTGTTAGAACTTTACTAGCTTATGCAACACATAGAGAATTTAAAGTATATCAAATAGATGTTAAATCTACTTTCTTGAATGGAATTCTTGATGAGGAAGTCTATATTGAACAACTAGAAGGTTTTGTAGATCCTAGTTGTCTAATCAATATAACACCCTTTTAGTTGCAGGATTGGACATCCCTTACCACCAAAGTACTATGCTGATTTTCATTAAATGTCAATCTGGGAGTGTGAACTTGAGATGATGTCTGCAAAGTATATGCTCTAGTTTTCACTAAAAGTAACTACTACTTTTAATGTAATAACCATTAAGGAAATCTAGTTTATCCAAAGGAAAGATGACTATCAAATATTTGGAAGAAAATTCTAATTATTTAGCCATACATCTATGCACCTACTGCTACAGGAACAGTGACTAGTTCTGTTTCCAGTGGTTGCAGGAACATCAATTTTAAATTTAACTTAGAAAAATGAGTTTAACTCCTACTTACTAAAGTAAAACTCTACCTTTCGCATGGGCCCCCACAAAAGAATGAAGGAAAGACAAACTCAGATAAAAGTGTAGAAACTCAGCAAAGGCATGTATTCATCAAATATGCAATATTACAATAACTTAGAAAAAATAGTAAGATGTCTATCAACTCTGTCTGTCTATTCACTACTTAACCTCATAGATATAGACGAGGTCTTATTTATAGGGAAGAACAAAAAAATCCTAAAACTACGACTTCCTCATGAAGGAAAGTTAGTTACAACTTTAAGATTGCAAACATGCAATTGGAAAGACATTATTTCTCCCTTAAATTCCCCATAAATATAGAGATCATAGAAAATGCTAGATTTTCTCATTTATCTATCTTCAAAAAGCTTTCCAAGAATCCAGGTATCATGCTTTGCATGTTTAATTGATTGCTTTGATGCTTACTTCCTTGCTCGGCTGCTTTATCAAGTCCCACTTGGTTATTCATTAAAATAGGTCCCCTCTGACTTTGCCGCCAAGTCTTCTAGCTACAACGATGTCATAACACTTCCCCTTAATGTCATTAATTCTTTAGCTCTATTCCTTCATACTTCATTTAACTCCCCCTCAACTTGTATCTTGTGATCAACATTTAATACACACAATACTTCCTGCAAACATTTATTTTCATTTATTAGCTTATAAAGAAAAGGCATTAATTATTCAACTAACAGTTTTTGCAATCTTTTCAACTGCAGGAAGATCTACCCATATCAAACATTCATGAAGAGAGATTTTTACCACAAAATGAACCCCTTTTTAAATATAATTTTGATTATCATTTTATGCCCTATGTCCATACTTTATACATCAGAAGTTCAAAAAAATTATACTAAAGGATGATAAAGTTCAGTATGTTATAGAAAAATGTTCACAAAAAGGGCTAATAAAACTTCTATTTCTTCATGTCATCACTAGCAAAGAAGACATGGTTTGCAATCTACACAAAGCTTTATATGCTCTCAAGCAAGCTCCTAGAGCTTGGTATGAAAGACTCCATAATTACTTGGTACATATTGGTTTTCAAAAAACTAATGATAACAATAGTTTGTATATCAAGGAAGGACCAGATAAGAAGATTGTGCTAGTAGAAATATTTGTTGATGATACTCAATTTATAGAAAATGATGATTTATGCAAAGAATTCTCAGAAAAATGAGTAAAGAATTTGAGATGTCCATGTTTGGTGAAATAACATTCTTTTTTGGATTGCAAATATAACATAGCAAGAATGGTATCTACATCACTTTGTCTAAGTATACCAAGGAGATACTAAAGAAATTTGGAATGGAAGATTCAAGACCAGTTGGAAGACCTATATCTACTGGACATAAGATTTCCAAAAATGATGATTGCAACGAAGTAGATAAGACCACTTATAGATCAATGATTGGAAATTTGTAGTATGTGGTTCACATAAGGCCTAATATTTCTCTAGCAGTTAGAATAGTGGCAAGATTCTCAGAAAATCCCAAGGAAAATCACATGATGGTAATCAAGAGAATCATGAGGTATCTGAAAGCTACTAAAGACTATGGTTTATGGTACAAACTTGGAGGCAATTTGGACTTGAAAGTATTTACTAATGTTGATTGGGTTGGAAGTCTTGATGACAGAAAAAGCACTAGTGGTGGAGCATTCTTTCTCCATAAAAGACTAGTATCTTTGACAAGCAAGAAGAAAAATTGTACTTCTCAATCCATAGTAGAGGAAAAATATGTAGCAATAGGAGTCAATTTCTCCAACATTGTTTGGTTCAAATAACTATTGGAAGGAATGAAGGTAGAAATCAAACATCTAGTTACCAGTGCAGTCACCATATCAAAGAATTTAGTAATGCATTCCAAAACAAAGCATATTGCTATAAAATATCACTTACTAAGAGATTTGGTGCAAGATAAAGAAGTTAGATTGATATATGTGAATACAGAGGAATAGTTTGGAGACATATTCACCAAGCCATTATGTAAGAATGCATTTCTGTATCTAAGAGGTAAGCTAGGGGTCATTCCCCTATCTAAAATTAACCAAATGAATTATAGTGAATGCATCAACTAGAACCTATTGAATATCAATTAGTTGGTGTAGAATTGGCAAGGGTATATTGTAGATGAATCAATACTTAAGGTACATTGGTATTTATAGAGTTATTATCTTTGGCATGTGTTGTCAAAGAAGGAGAAATTTACTGTCATATCTCTAAGAAATTTTTGGAACCAGAATAAAGTTAGAAACTAGAGTGGGAGAAGTCTTCTAAAAGATGAAGAATGCTAAAAGATGAAGGATGTTTTGAATGAAATTGATAATAGCTATTGTAGATAGAATTCAGTAAAATGAAGAACTCATACTAATAGAGGGAGTTCTCAAATCAAATATCCAAAATTTCATTATGCTACGACATGTTGTGTTGCCATCAATGCCAAAGAGGGATATTGTTGGATAAAATTGATTAATTGTGTGTTCTCTTTAATGTTACAAAAATATCATAATCATTATTAGTCAATATATGCCAAGCTCACTCGGGTAGTGAAGATAGTTCTCACTATCTACCAAGCATTCTTGTGTTTTGCTAGTTCATAAGGCAATGTCTACCGAGTTCACTCAAGTGTCGAAGGAAAAGTTGTAGATAATGAGTGTTGACTGATCTCACTTGGGTAACAAAGGAAAGTTGGATGGAACCAGTGCTAACCAAGCTCACTTGGTTGTCAAAGTTTTTTCGTAAGTTTTTAGTGTTCACCAAGATTCTATTGGTTAACAAAGGAAGTCATTTCAAAGTTAGTTTCTACCAAGTAGGGTCAGCTAACATAGTGTTAACCAAGCTTCTATTGGTTAACAAAGGAAATCATTTCAAAGTTAGTTTCTACCGAGCAGGGTCGACTAATGAAGGATTTTCTTATTTTGTTGCATTAAGCCTAATTTACTGATCTATTGATTCTATCCAACTAAGGTGATGAATATTGATTATTTTGAATTGTATTTGAGCTAACTTTCTACCGAGCAAGGTCCACTAATGAAGGATTTTCTTATTTTGTTGCATTAAACCTAATTAACTAATCTATTGATTCCAGCATAGTAAGGTGAAGGATATTGATTATTTTAAATTGTATTTGAGCTAACTTGATAAATTTGTTTAAAAGGTTGTAAAATTTGAAATAGAAGGATATGACTATGAAAGATTATACTGAGGAGTTCTACAAGTTGACCATTTGATTTGGTCATAGAGAATTGTCAAAAGAGAAGGTAGTGTTGGTGTTTGAAAACATTAGAGGGTTTTCAATTATCCCACTAAGAAACTAACATATCTAGGGGCAACTAACTCCCATTTTCAACATGCCATTTCTGACAACAGACCAACTATAAGGCATGACCCTTCTTCTACTTTAGGCTCAGCTAGACCTAGGCGGGTAGACATTAGATTCAAATGATATTGTATAAGTCCAAAACATATCTTTGAATCTATTAAGCAGATTGAAACCCCTTATATCTCCTAAATACCTATGCAATAACATAGATCTACAGTTGCAAATTACAACTCTATGGTATTCACAATCTGAGTGAGGGTTAAACATTTAGGTCCTTCAACATGAAAGAGAAAGAATGTTTAATTAATAATGTTGATTTCAGAAAACCCTCAAATATGCAACAGTAAGAAACTAATGATCCTGTAGTTGATCAGTGTCTAATCCATTTGGAAAATCCATGAATCAAATACATACATATGGATATCTAATACTTATGTATATATTCAAATATATGATCTATCTATTTACATTGTAAATAAACATCTACACTCAATCCAAACCTCACTCTTACATGATATCCTTCTCAACAAACTTGCAACCCTATTGATTTACTGAAGCATTTACATAACTACTTGAGTCATAAGCAACAACAAAACAACATACAACCTTAAGGGACTACAACTGTTCAAAGGTCATAAAACATTACAACTCACTGCGACTGGAGACAAGAATCAAAATGAAACTAATGAAATTCTTTTTCTCTTTGTATTAATTTCCTTGAAACAATACACCCAAATGCATGAAATAAAAACATAAAAACACCTAATAGATATGAACTTGTTCTATTAACCATCCTACTGTTGTCATACATGAGAAATTTTTTGAAGAATGTGGTCATAGTCATGGGAATGCATCAAGAACTGGATCCAAAACCTTGGTATCACAATAATATGCCAATTTTCTCCAAAAACTAGAACCCTTGCAATGGAAGAAAGAAAGAGTAATATAGGATGAAGATGAATTGCTGGATTGAATCTGCAATTAACATGTGTCCATTTGAAATTTCCTCCTTTGCAATCAAAAGCATTCTCTAACCTCTCTTCCCTTTTATCTTATCTTTTTCTTCATCAATTCTTGCAACTAATTTGCAAATGTCTATTTTTGAATGGTGAAAACTTACTGAGTCACCAAAATATCTAAAAACTTCATGAAATGCTAGTGAAAACTGAGTTTTTACTGAGTGAATCTGATTGGAATTTGACCCTAATTGCAAATTTTACCGCCCTCAATTTTGAATTTTGATTACCTGAATATAGTTGCAATTTAAGTACCTGAGACAAATCGCCTTGTAACTTGGACACACTACTACCTATGTAAAAACTAACTCCAGAATCAGAAAACTTAGATTCTCACGATTCTGGCAATATATAACATCGCCTATTTTGCATCTCAAGAACCCCCTAAAAGTCATTTCAAAAATGACTCCCCTACTAGAAACATTAGGTTTGCACATCCTTTGGATTTTGAAAAATTTAAATGTTCTAAAGCTAAAACTTTAGAACAAAATGCTGTTTTGATTTCACATCAATGTGAATGCATCATCTTTTAAAAACAATTTTAAATCACATTTTTAAATAATTTTCCATTTTTTGACCTTTTATCCATCTGTGTCAACTCTTCTTTGACCGACTTTTCACAACGTATCCGCATTTGATTTACCAACCTCTTTGAACGTAATGCCACATCAGCACTGGACGGGTCCGATGTCATGTGGCACATCCCCGCTTCCCTACAATATTTAACTGGCATGCATCTTGTTATTGCAGGGATGCACCATCCACCAAATCATGACACATGTCATGATCTAGGTGATTCCTGTTTGAATCTATTTTGGATCACCATCTCATTTCCACTTGCTTCATCCTTGCCATGTGGCAGCCTTTCATTTGTTACCCAACCACTACCTAAGCATGTTGACAAGCCTACCACATCATCTTCAGACTCGAGCCCCAATGCCACTTGGTAACTGCCTGCATTCCCACATTATTTAACATCCCTACACTTTGTTTTTGTGGAAATGCGAGTGCCATAAAATTTTCCACGTGGCATGATTGTGTACACCCTCCATTCTGCTTGCCATGTCATCACTTTGATGTTTTTTTTTAAAAATTTTCTTGTGTCTTGCTGATGTCACCTTTTACTGACAAACCATGGGCCCACACAAGCAACTCACAACCTTCAAAAGGCCCTATCCTTTAAGACATCTTTTAGTATATGTGTTCTTGTATTTAAAGAGCTAAAAGGGCCCCGACATGAACAATGTGGGATAAAACATTTGAATCATTTCTCCTTTTTTTTCTTGATTGCATTATTCATTTACAATGGTTCTTGATGCCTACTCTATCCTAAAGTGAACCATGTTCCTATGATTAGGACCCTTAGGAGATCCTCTAATTTTTGATGAAACACCGATCTCACCCCTACATGAATAGCCGCAGCTAGATTCACCTCTCTTGCTGATGTTGTTGCCAACATTGTTTCTATGAAAAATTTCATTATCACTATCCATTCTAGACCTAACTAGGTTTGGCACTGTAAAACTCTCAGTTTCCACCAAACAATTCCCAGTATGGTACCAACGGGTGCCCTGCAAAGCTTCTTTCATAGTCTTTCCTCTATCTAAATCCTCCTCCATTAACATCTTCCTACCTTCCATTTTTGTTCGTCATTATAGTTTGAACTCCTCACAAATCTAATCCAATCTATGGTAAATTAGAACTTGCCTCTAAATGAACCCCAACACAATCAATGCCACATCTAAGCACTTTCATGAGCATAGTTAAGAGGAAGCTACCATGACTGCAAAAACCCAAGCAACAATTTATGAAAGGTCAACTCAAGGACAAAAATATAAGACCTCCTTGCAAAAGCCTTCTATATTTTGTGGTGTGAGCAGAGCTTCCTTTTGATATGGTGTCTTCTTAGAATATGTTCTATCCTTAATGGGGCTAATGGCTCTTTTATTCCTCCTATCATTAACAACATGCCTTTCATGAGTTGTGGCTCCATACTCCTCTTATGCATGTGGATTTCACCTTTTAACTTTAGACATTTCTTGGACTTTGACCTCTTTCAAGTATGGCATGGGAACTTTGTTGGCTTTGGCCTTTCTTCATTGCCTAGAGTCCTTTAGCTACATGGGACTGCTCAAAAAATTGTAGTGCTACCTTCTTCTCACTTAGCGCTGAAGTTCCCTTACTGCAGCTTCCTAGACATGGGAATGAGCATAGAGACTGTTCTAAAAAAATGTGAATCCCCAATCCCCTTCTCTTTTTGTTTTTCCTGAGGGCATGGAAAGCTTTGGTTTCTCAACGCATCTGCTCCTTACAGCAAGGTGGCCCCATTTCTCGCCAAACAAAATGACATTACAACTCGATATGCATTCATTCGTAGACATGGAGGGCAGAAGTTTTCCTTTGTAGTGTCCTCATTCCCTTTCTGTGAGATAGGGGCTACTGATCAAATGTGAATTCCTATGGGTCTGTTCTCTTCTTATGTCATGGACTAGCCTTCATGCCATGGTGGATTCTTCTTTTCTCTAGAAGTAATACTTCAAAATTTAAAAACTTCAAAACTGCTTAGCATTCAACTAGTTGCTCTTTCATCCAAATTGAGTGGAGCCAAGATATCATTTACAACAACTCTAGTCAAAATAAGAGCTAGTTCATTTGATGTCTAAGGTATGTGCAAAACAATGTCCTCAGCTCATTCTACACTAATAATATCATCAACGAGAAATACTTCTGTGTAGAGAGCAAACAACAAAACAAAGGCCATTTCCTTCTCTCTATTTTTCTTGTCCATAGCTAAAGTTATGAACCTCTTCACAAATAGAGCATTAAAATTAGATGCAGCAAGATCCATCAAACTGACAACTTCTAATATGTCATCAAATAAAAGGTACTATTGAATAGTAGTTACTTCTCTTTCCTTAATGAGTCTCACATTATGTTGACTAGGGGTGGACCTAATAGATTCTATACTGAGCCAATCCTCTTTTGTTGCCTTCAAAATTAATGACTGAAAAATATCCTTGGCATTAATTATATCAAGTGATAGATTATCGACAATATCTACAAGCCTACCAAAACCCTTAGACATCTGACTAGATGATATTAAACCCTCGACATATTCTTTTAGAAGATCCAAAATAAAAGATTCCAAAATTCTCCTTTCCATGGCCAAAAACAAAGCTTGCTGAACAACTAGTGCAATTAGCTGAGCCCCAAAGTGGGTTTGGCTAAAAAAAAAATTCGTTTCAAAACAATTTAAGTGTCAAACTAATCCATTTACCATCTTGTACTGATTAGAACCAAGTTCGGTCATTGAACTGCCAATTAAAACTCATTTTATCACTAACCTACAAATTGTCAATTTGGTGCCAAGAGGTCCATTGACTAGCCTTAAAAGTTGACCCAGACACATAACCAAGCTCTAAAAATTGGCACACAGATTCTTTGTTCCACACACTTTCACCCTGTCAGATCTCATCTTATGATGAATTCCCAATCAAAATATATTCACCATCAAAGTTGCCTTCTCAGAATTACCTGCAAGTAAGAATGTTAGAAAGTAGTAAATTGGGTTCGGACTTGGCTTTGAAAATTGGGCAAATTTACACTTGGGAAGACAAAAATTGGCATGTTGATTCTCTATCACGAGGTGAGTATGGATCTACGATCTAGACTTACGACAAATAATAGGATGCAAATGGCAAGAGGTGAAAATAGGCTACTTGGAATTGTAGACTGGAAACATTGATAAAAAAGTGATTTTTGCAAAAGAAATAGACCTGGAAAAGTGTGCAAACGAATTTGTCAAGACATGCAAACTGACACACTTTGAGCATTTTTAGTGGACAACATGATGGTATAATCCATTCAATCTAGGAAATCATGGATTTCAAGATATAACATCACAAACAGGGGTTCCAATCAATCTGCAAATGTTGAGACCAATAAAAAGATAGAAATTGCATTTGGAATCACATTTGAAAAATGATCAAACGGATTTTCCATAAGCTGAAACTTGAAACATAATAATTCTTTGACGTCTATAATGCAACACAAAAGGAATTTCAGTATTCAGGTCAACTGGTGAAAAATTATAACATGTCAAACAAGGCTTCCTAGAATTTTGAACTAATTGCATCAGCATGACAATATTAAATGATCAAGTTTGAGGGAGTCAAAACCTAGTTATGAACTCAAAACAGCTCAAGATTTGAAACATAGGTTTGCTGGTATGGACAATAAACACTCCAAAAGTGGCAAGTCACAAAACATTCCTGGGTGCAAGATATTCAATGGCAAAGACAACCTCCTGTCACTGTTTGACACTTCAGGCAAAAGTGCAGATTTAATAATTGCTCAAAAAAAAGTCTTACAGAATGGCTTAGAATGGAAATTTAACATCATGGAGTAGGTGGACGGGCTGAATGGGAGGTGTTAGAGGCATTAAACACCTTACAGGGTTCAAAAGTACAGTCGAGTACATTTGCATCAAATAAGCATTTGTAGGGCTCAAATTTCTCAATGGTGCTCAAAATTGACCTTGCAATTTTTAGTCCCAACAGTGGCTCTATCTAGGAATGCATGCCTCTTGTAGGCATGGCAAGATTTCAAATCTCTCAGAGAAGCAGACCACACTCCTAAACTTCAAAACTCTCCTAAACAACTTATTGAAAGTAGGGAAACTACTCTACTTACCAAGATTATGTACACATGATGGCCCCGAGCCACTGAACTTCAACAAAATTGTTTACCTCTATCATAAACATAATTCTCATCTAAACTTTCATGAGGTAAATTTAAATTTCTTCTCCTATCAGTTTCACCAATCATATTATCATCATATAACAAATCACTTGGCAAAACAAAATCATCACTCTTACTTTCATAATGCACATAAAAACTTGCTTCATTCTCAATTGTTAACTCATTATGAAAATACTGATCAGCATGCTCATGAATATTAGTGTCAAACTAAAACTCATTATTACTGACTGATTCATGCATGCTGTCTACTATAAATGTAAAGTGCTCATTCTCAACTCCACAGAAAAAGTTATATATATCATGAATTTTCAACTCACCTTGACTTTGCATCTCTTCAAGCATCTCCAACTAAATGTCAAAAGAGTAGTTAGATTTATATTCACACATGACATCATCATCAAAATCTGACATCACTTCACAACCACCTGATATATCTTCATAATCAAAGTGCTGATTGGCTTTTACCTCATTTGAATCATCATAGAACTTGCCATGAAGTGTCGGTTTCTCTTCAAAGACAATTCCATCACACACTTCATCTTCACACTCACCAAATACAACATCAAAAATAGAAGAACAATAATCTAATATGTTACAGCAACATGACAGTGTATCACAATTTTCATCTAACCCCACTAAACCTAAAACCTCCATGTCATCTTCAAACAATGGGTTAATGACTCCATGTAGTGATCTTTTTTGAACATTAGGACAAAACATGGGTTGCTCATCCTCACAAGTATCATCATATAAAAAATTATTATAGACTTGAAATTTACTACCCACCCTATCCTCATGGAAACTTTTAGTGTATGAAGAAAAGTCAAAACTATATGAAAACTCCTTTTCTATTTCTTCTACCAAACATATAGTGTCTACCGTTACATCCTCTTTATCAACTTGTTTAGGATAACCATTACGAACACATTGTGAATCGGTCCTAAACACTGCACTACATGTTGGATCTTTATTGTCTGATGTAAAAGAATTTGACATTTCTTCATTGGAATCTTCAAATTTAGATTCATTTACTGGACTCAACATTTTCTTATCTTCATATTTTGAGGACAAATCACTCATAATTTCTTCATTGGCTAACTGATTTGTATGATGCAAAAACTGAGATGTACTTTCCTTTTCAAAATCAAAGGAAGAATTCATACCTTTAGCTTCATATGAATATTCACTGCCATCATTGCTTTCTTCCTCCCAATCAAGATTAGACTCATATGAAGATGAACATAGAGTGTCATTTTCCTCACTATGATTCGAGCAACCACTCTCATCATCTCCTTCATATGATGCTTCTTCATTGTATATCGGATAAAAAACTTCATTGTTATCATTTGGAAGATGACTTACAGCTTCTTCATACCCACATTGAGATTCATATCTTTCTAATTCATTATTAACATGATGCAACCTCTCAATAAGAATACAATTCTTGTCTATCTGACTGATTAAAAGAATACATGTTACCATTTACTGCTGAAAAATTATTAACATGTGCATTTTGTTCTTCTGGTTGTGGCTGAGATGAATGTGATTCATGCTCTTCACTTTTTGTTAACTCTCCATGGCATGTTGGATCAACAACATCAAACTCATGATCAGAGAGATAAATTTCAGCCTTCTCACTTGCACAAGACTGAGATCTAAGTTTGGCAACTTCAAAATTGGAAACATTAGTAGCATCATCATACACATAACTGTCATGAGGAGAACTTACTACTGTAACTAATGTTTGATCTGTAAAATCAACATATTGCTGAAACCTATCAGAGTCTAAAAAATTACTCACCACTGTAGCATCATGAACATGTGTGTTTCTATTTGCAACTAGACTAAACTTTCTCATACACATATCTCGATTTGAACTCTTAATTTGATTATAACTTATAGCAAGGGTGTTGACATTCTATTTTGAAATTGAAACATCAACACTATGATCATCCTTTCTTTCATAACCATTATATCGGCAATCATTCAAATGAAAGATGACCTCTAGTCAATCTATACTTCAAATTATTCTCAATATCTCTAGCAATCATAAAAGCCTGATATAATGTCTATGGTTCTTTATCCCTTAGTAGATAATTCATTTTCTTATCAAATGCATCAAAATAAATAGCTAAACACATTTGATTGTTAGGTCTATAACTCTCATGGATATCATTCAAACTTCTAGCAAATTTGATATTAAATTGAGGCACAAGTTCATCACTCCCAATGTGGATCTTGAAAAACTTATCATAAGAATCAGACATGCTTACCCATTCTCCAAATTGGTCCATGAAGGCAGAATGCAACTCACTCCAGGATGAAATAGAAAGTGTTGGTAAAAATGAAAACCAGTCCCTCGCATGCCCTTCCAAAGTCTGAACAAACAACTTCATATGAACATCTTCATGAGCAATTTCAAAATTGCCAATCAAGTCACTAAACAACTGAACAAGATGACTGGCTGAACTTTCATGGTTCCCACTAAACATAGGTAAGTACTTTCTAAGATCATACGGTATAATATTTGGGAAACCATAAATGCCATTGAAATTTAATGGTATATATCTCTTGGTACAAATGGATCTAGGAACTTTACTGATCGGCTACATACTAGGTGAAAGGAAACTTGACATTCTTCACAAATATGAAACTCATTTACCCATAATAAATTCTGATTTATAACTTGTAGGAGATCTTTACAACCCTCTACCAAATGAACACTTCAAATACACTTCACAACTTATTATAACAAACTGAAACTGATCCAGTGAAATGTATAAAACTTATCAAACTATTCTTCTCTTCTTAGTGCTAAAACTCACTTGACGAAGAACACATATGTAAAGCTTACTTTCATGGAAAAAAATCACATGAAATTGTAAAATACCTCAAGTGTTGCTGCATGAAACCCCTGATCGTCTAACTGGCCTATTGTTGATCTCAATTCCTGACACCACTAATCATATCCTTACAGAGTCGCCATCTCCTTGAGGAGAGAAATGAAATCACAACAGTGATATGCATTTGTCATTTCAAAAACTTTTAACAAAAAATCAAACAACACTTTGAAACTTACTAGTCAGAAACTTATATAGATCTCTCTTCTTGCTTGAAAATTCACACAGCTTTTAGATCTGCTTATTTCAACTGAAAACTCTTTGAAAGCAATTATACAACCGATCTACACTAGTTTAGAGATCCTTTAGATAGAGTCACCACTCACTTCTGTGAGAAAGATTTGAAACATGATTTATAACACTACAGATCTAAATTGTCACTTTGTAGAATTTAAAACATTGTAAAGAGAAAAACCCCTTTTAAAACAATTCCGACTTTGAATTACAATAGAACCTTGAAAAATAAGAATTGACAGAATTCATTGAAGATAAAACTTAGTGACAACAATCTGCATTCAATCCTTCAAAATTACTACTACAAATGGACTAAACTTCACCGGGGTGCATGATTTGGAGTAAGAAAACTAGAAACAACATCAGAGAACTTACTACTGAAACTTTTAATGCACTTCTCCTACTGTATTGAATCTCTTCTTTTCAAATTCTCAAGGTTTATCTTAAATTTGATTCAATACGGTCCCCAACAGAATTGCAATTTTGTTGGTGTTTGAAAATGTTGGAGGGTTTTCAATTATCACACTGAGAAACTAACATATCTAGGGGCAGCTAACTCCCATTTTCAACATGCCATTTCTAACAGTAGGCCAACTATAAGGCATGACCTTTCTTCTACTTCAGGCTCTGCTAGACCTAGGTGGGTAGACCTCAGATTCAAATGATATCATACTAGTGCAAAAAATATCTCTGAATCTATTAAGTAGATTGAAACCCCTTATATCTCAAAAATACCTATGCAATAACATAGATCTGCAGTAGCAAATTACAACTCTATGGTATTCACAAGCTAAGTGAGGGTTAAACATTTAGGTCCTTCAACATGAAAGAGAAAGAACACTTGATTAATAATGTTGATTTCAGAAAACCCTCAAATATACACTAGTAAGAAACTAATGATCCTATAGCTGATCAGTGCCTACTCCATTGGGAAAATCCATGAATCAAATACATACATATGGATATCTGATACTTATGTATATATTTAGATATACGATATATCTATTTACATTGTAAATAAACATCTGTGCTCAATCCAAACCTCATTCTTACATGATATCCTTCTCAACAAACCTGCAACCCTATTGATTTACTGAAGCATTTACATAACTACTTGAGTCATAAGCAACAAAAAAACAACATACAACCTTAAGGGATTGAAACTATGACCTAGGCTCTTTGTTCAAAGATCATAAAATATTACAACACACTAAGACTGGAGACAAGAATCAGAATGAAACTAATGAAATTCTTTTTCTCTTTGTATTAATTTCCTTGAAACAATACACCCAAATTCATGAAATGAAAACATAAAAACACCTAACAGATATGAACTTGTTGTATTAACCATCCTACTTTTGTCATACAAGAGAAATTTTCTGAAGAATGTGGTCATAGTCATGGGAATGCATCAAGAACAGGATCCAAAACCTTGGTATCACAGTAATATGCCAATTTTCTCCAAAAATTGGAACCCTTACAATGGAAGAAAGAAAGAGTAATATAGGATGAAGATGAATTGCTCGATTGAATATGCAATCGACATGTGTCCATTTGAAATTCCCTCCTTTGCAATCAAAAGACTCTCTCTAACCTCTCTTCCCTTTTATCTTATCTTTTTCTTCATCAATTCTTGCAACTGATTTGCAAATGTCTATTTCTGAATGGTGAAAACTTGCTGAGTCACATTAATATCTAAAAACTTCATGAAAATACTAGTGAAAATTGAGCTTTTATTGAGTAAATCTAATCAAAATTTGACCCTAACTGCAAATTTTACTGCCCTTTACTAATATTTAGGTCATTACTATGTTAAAAATTAGTCTTGAATTTTGATTACTTGAATATAGTTGCAATTTAAGTACCGAAGACAAATCCCCCTATAACTTGGACACACTGCTACCTATGTAAAAACTAACTCCAAAATTGAAAAAGTTAGATTCTCACAATTCTGGCGATATATAACATTACCTATTTTGCATCTCAAGAACCCCCTGAAAGTCATTTCAAAAATGACTCCCCTGCTAGAAACATCAAGTTTGCACATCCTTTGGATTTTGAGAAATTTAAATGGTCTAAAGCTAAAACTTTAGAACAAAATGTTCTTTTCATTTAAAATCAATGTGAATGCATCATCTTTTGAAAACAATTTTAAATCACATTTTTAAATAACTTTCCATTTTTTGACACTTTATCCATCAGGGTCAACTCTTCTTTGATCGGCTTTTTGCCATGTATCCGCATTTGATTTTCCAACCTCTTTGAATGCAATGCCACATCACTACTAGATGAGTCCAGTGTCACATGGCACATCCTCACTTCCCCATAATATTTTACTAGCATGCATCTTGTTATTGCGAGAAAGTTCCATCCGCCAAATCATGACATGTGTCATGATCTAGGTGATTCCTATTTGAATCTATTTTGGATTGCCATCTCATTTCCACTTTCTTCATCCTCGTCACATGGGAGTCTTTCATTCATTGCCCAACCACTACTTCAGCACATTGACAAGCCTGCTACATCATCTTCAGACCTGGGCCCCGCTACCACTTGGCAACTACCTGCATTCTCGCATTATTTAACATCCCTGCACTTTGTTTTTGTGGAAATGTGGGCATCATTCGATCTACCACATGGTACAATCATGTGCACCCTCCATTCTACTTGCCATGTCATCACTTTGATGTTTCCATTTAAAAAATTTCTTGTGTCCCACTGACATCACCTCTAACTGACAAACCATGAGCCCACACAAGCAACTCGTGACCTTCAAAAGGCCTTGTCCTTTAAGACATTTTTTAGTATATATGTTCTTGTATTTAAAGAGCTAAAAGGGCCCTAACATAAACAATGTGGGATTAAACATTTGAATCATTTCCCTTGTTCTACTTCATTGCATTATTCATTTACAATGGTTCTTGATGCCTACTCTATCCTAAAGTGAACCATGTTCCTATTATTAGGACCCTCAGGAGATCCTCTAATTTTTGATAAAACACCGATCTCACCCCCAGATGAATAGCTGCAGCTAGATTCGCCTCTCTTACCGACGTCGTTGCCAACATTGTTTCTATGACCAAGTTCATTGTCACTATCCATTCTAGACCAAACTAGGTTTGGTGCTGTAGAACTCTTAGTTTCCACCAATCAATTCCTAGTATGGTACCAAATGGTGCCCTGCAAAGCTTCTTTCATAGCCTCACCTTTATCTAAATCCTCCTCCATTGACATCATCTTGCCTTCCATTTTTGGTTGTTTTTATAGTTCGAACTCCTTGGAAATCTAATCCAATCTATGGTAAATTAGAACTTTCCTCTAAATGAACCCCAACACAATCAGTGCCACATCTTAGCACCTTCATGAGGCTGGTTAAGAGTAAGCTACCAACATTGCAAAAACCTAGTAGCGATTTACGAAAGGTTAACTCAAGGACTAAAATATAAGACCTCCTCGCAAAAGCCTTCCCTATTCTGTCGCATGAGTAGAGCTTCCTTTTGATATGGTGTCTTCTAAGAATATGTTCTTTCCTTAAAGGTGTTGATTTCTCTTTTATTCCTCCTATCACCGGTAACATCCCTTGGACCGGTTGTGGCTTCATACTCCTCTTATGCATATAGATTTCACCTTTTAGCTTGAGATGTTGCTTGGACTATGACCTCTTTCAAGTATGGCATGGGCACTTTGCTGGCTATGGCCTTTCTTCATTGTGCAGAGTCCTTTAGCTATGTGGCACTGCTCAAAAACTTGTGGCGCTACCTTCTTCTCACTTAGTGCTGAAGTTCCCTTATTGTAGCTTCCTAGATGTGGGAAGGAGCATAATGACTGTTCTAAAAAAATGCGAATCCCCAATCCCATTTTTTTTGTTTTGCTTGATGTCGTGGAAAGCTTTGGTTGCTCAACGCATCTCCTCCTTGCAGGAAAGTGGCACCATTTCTCACCAAACAAAATGACATTACAACTCGATATGCATTCATTCGTAGACATGGATAGCAGAAGTTTTCCTTTGCAGTTTCCTTATTCCCTTTGTGTGAGATAGGGGCTACTGATCCAATGTGAATTGCTGTAGGTCTATTCTCTTCTTATGCCATGGACTAGCCTTCATGCCATAGTGGATTCCTCTTTTCTCTAGAAGTAATACTTCAAACTTTAAAAACTTCTTTTTTGCATTTGATTGGTTGCCCTTTCATCCAAATTTAGTGGAGCCAAGATATCATCTACAACAACTCTAGTCAGAATAAGAGCTAGTTCATTTGACATGTGAGGTATGTCCAAAACAATGTCCTTAGCTCATTCTAGTAGGAAAATGAAACCACTAACAATATCATCAAGAAGAAATACTTCTATGTAGAGAGCTGACAACAAAACAAAAGCCATTTGCTTCTCTCTATTTTTCTTTTCCACAGCTAAAGTTATGAACCTCTGCACAAATAGAGCATTAAAATTAGATGCAACAAGATCCACCAAACCCCTAACAACTTCTAATATGTCATCAGATAAAAGGTACTATTGAATAGTAGTTACTTCTCTTTCCTTAAAGATTCTCACATTATGTTGACTAGGGGTGGACCTAATAGATTATGTACTGAGCCAATCCTCTTCTATTGCCTTCAAAATTAATGACTAAAAAATATCCTTGGCATTAATTATATCAAGTGATAGATTATCGAAAAAATCTGCAAGCCTACCAAAACCCTTAGACATCTGACTAGATGATATTAAACCCTCCTCGACATATTATTTTAGAAGATCCAAAATGAAAGATTCCACAATTCTCCTTTCCATGGCCAAAAAACAAAGCTTGCATAACAACTGGTGCAATTAGTCGGGCCCTAAAAAGGGTCTGACTAAAAAGAAATTTCATTTTCAAACAATTTAAGTGTCAGAGCAATCCATTTACCCTCTTGCACTAATTAGAACCAAGTTCGATCATTGAACTACCAATTAAAACTCATTTTATCACTGACTTGCAAATTGTCAATTTGGTGCCAAGAGGTAGGTTGACTGGCCTTAAAAACTAACCCAAACAGATAATTGGGCTCTAAAAACTAGCACACTAATTCTTTGTTCCAAACACTTTCACCCTGTTAGATCTCATCTTATGATGAATTCCCAGTCAAAAGATATTTGCTATCAAAGTTTCCTTCTCAGAATTACTTGCAAGTAAACAGTTAGAAAGTAGTAAACTGGGTTTAGATTTGGCTTTGAAAAGTAGGAAAACTAACACTTGGGAAGACAAAAATTGGGACATTGATTCTTTGTCATGAGGTGAGTATGGATCTATGATCTAGACTCATGACGAATAAGATGACGCAAATGGAAAGCAATGAAAGTAGGCTACTTGGAATTGCAGACTGGAAACGCTAACAAAAAAGCAATTTTTGCAAATGAAATAGACCTGTTATTCTAATAATAGCATGTTGGTCTACTATTGTTCTTGTGCTTGAGTTCCTTGATCTTGGGTGATTTTTTGCTAAGGAAAATTCTTACACGGTATCAAAGCTATACCAAATTATTATATGGTATTAGTGCTAAGGGAATTTCTCTTCACATAGCCATTCGAGACCATTCTTGCTTCACCTCTCCAAGGATACATTGATCCAAATTTGGAGTATCATAGTCATTGGGAGCATCTACAACCAAAGTAGGCCTTGCCATTGTGTTTAAAACATTGATTTGATAAAAGTTGACTATAAATTCACCTACCTTAGGCCATAGTAAAATTTGAGGATTTTCTTTTTGCAAACTGGCACCCAGAGGCCTGATTTTTTAAATTGGTATGATCATTTTAGATCTTTAAATTTAATTTTTAGATCTGTATATTTTATTATTTCAATCTCTATAATTTCTTTGCATTAGTTTTTGAATCTGCATATTTTGTCTAGAAAATTTTTGGCCATCAGGCCAGTAGGAGAAATTTTTTGTAGGACAAGATTGGAGCTTGTTGGAGCAAATTAGATATTTGCATCATATTTAGAAGGTCAAAAAACCTCCCAAATTGACTTTTGTTTCACCAAAATCGGACATCTGAGGTAAAATTTAGAGTCATTTGATTTGTGGAGGCATGATAGTGGCGATTTAGGAAAAATAATTACATAAGTGATTTTGAAACAATGATATCTCTCTCATGTGGACTCCTTTTTGTGAGCAATGTTTTTTGTTTTGGGATAGAATTTTATGATCTACACATTGGTGTAGGATGTTTGACCTCTCTATTTGTAATGCCTTGCCCAAAGATTCGTGGAAACAAGGATGAAATACAAGCCAATTTTTAGTTTTTATTCTTAGTATGAATGCACATGACAACATCATATACGGATCACAACGATTGCAATGAAAGACTTCACCACAATCCTAGCAACCAACAAATCTTTGAACGTCACTACCAAACTGACACAAGAAAACAAAAGCTAACAACGACCATGCACATGATGAGGGCTCAAAGAGATGACCACTAATTGATGCAGGAGCATCCAGAGGTATAAGGGCAATCCTGTGTCACCCAAAAAATGTACTTAGACTTAGTTTCTATTTTATGTCTTTACATTTTTGGATACCCATTTGTCTCAAATAAAGGTTCCAACTCTCATAGTTCAACTATCAGAGCATTTGAAAATCCCAAAAAAATAGGAGCATGCAATTTGACCATCATTTTGGTGACCTAGAAGGTGTGACTTGGCTAGATGAATGTGATTGAGATTTAGAGCATTCCAGAAAAAGAATCAGGTCAAAAGGCCCCACGGTTTGAAAGTTATTGCAGTTTTTTGGGTTTTGGAGACCTCCTAAGAATGCTTCGAAGTCAGGTTTGGGGCATTAAATGACCTCAAAAAGGGTCAAAAAATGGGGGACGAGTGAAGCTGGTCTATAGGGCTATAGAGCACTTCGAGAGCTTTCCAAAAATGTAAACGGTTCGTCAATCGGAGCTACGGTTCAAAAGTTATGCCTCCCGGAAGTTCGGCTACCATTTCTGGATTCTTCTAGAATTGCACCGACTTCTAACACAGCTTCTGGAACCTTCTATTTTGTCGGTGGATGCCTACTAGCACTTTCTAGAATGTACTCCTAGTCCTTAACCCTCCAGGGTCTATTTAAGGAGATTTTTGGCATTGTAAAAGGCAGTTCGGATTGGAGCTTGAGAGGAGGTGCTAAAAGGAGAAATATTCTCCAGATTTATGCTATTGTAAGCCCGCAGGGCATGTTTTGAAGTTTATTTTCTCTGCACTGTTTGTAATAGCATATTTTTCTCAGTTAATATAATTCCCCTTTCTATTGTGTCTATTCTTTTGTTGGGTTGTGTCTCCATCAAGTGGTATCAGAGCAAGTTTTCCTGAGTGTGTAGACAGAGCGCCGACTGTGAGGCAATTTGCACCAGGACTGTGTGGTTATGGGTTCGAGTTAGAAGATGCCTCCATGAAGAGAGTGTGGCAGAAGGGCCAGAGCTATTGATCCTGAGGAGGTTAGATCCCTCTAGAGATAGGTACAAGCATTACAAGAGGAGCTTCGTAGAGGAGCAAATATTGCCGCAGATGACAATAGTGAGGATGACAATGAAGAGGAAGTAATGGAAGTTGACGGGGAAGTTCTGAATCCTATAGAGGAAAGGCTTTTTAGGGCCATTTCTAGGTTTGGGAAAAGACCTACAATTGAAGTGGGTATATTTTTGGGAAATTTGAAACCAGATGAGTTGATCGACTGGATCAATGAACTGGATGAATACTTTGAGTATGAGGATATAAGGGACCCAGATAGGGTTAAGTTTGCAAAGGCCAAACTAAAAGGCCATGCCAAAATCTGGTGGCAAGAGGTTCAACTGGAAAGACTTAGAAGAGGAAAGGAGAAGATCACAAGATGGGATCACATGGTGGACAAATTGAAGAAGCAGTTCATTCCTGTGGACTACGAGCTTGATCTGTTTAAGAAGATGCATGGGTTAAAACAAGCAGGAAGATCAGTCCAAGAATATACAGAGGAGTTTTACTGACTCCTGATTAGAGTAGGGCATGCAGAATAAAATAAGGAGAAGGTTGCTCATTATATCAGTGGGTTGCGACCTAGCATCCAGGAGGAATTAAGTCTGGTAAGAATGACTAGCGTTGAAGAAGCATACCAGTTTGCCCTACGAGTTGAAGAGAAGCTGAGTAAAAGGTTTGAAGGAAGACAAAGAGGGCATGGTCAAGGAGGAAGGGGAAGCGGTACATCATCTGGAGGACGCAATGAAACTCAAAAGAAAAATGAAGATGAGGGTACTAGCAGGAACCAGAGGAATGAGGGTTTCAATCGCTCCTGTGATCAAGATTTTGGAAATCAAAGAGGAAGAGGTAGAGGACGTGGGCAAGGAAGAGGAGGCTTCCGTGGTACCTATTTCCATTGCAATGAAGAAGGTCATCGTGCCTTTGAATGCCCTCAATGACAAGGAAGGGCAGATAGGAGAGCTGAGGGCCAAGCTAGGGTTGCTCATGTGGATGAGGATGCACAATCATCACATTTAGAGGATGCAGAAAGAGGAGAGGCCTTGGTAAATGAAAGAGTCCTACTAAGTGGTGAGAATGAACCAAGGCAACGGAGGAGTTTGTTTCGTACCAGATGCAAGTGTGAGGATAAATGTTGTGATGTGATCATTGATGGTGGTAGCACTGATAACCTGGTATCAGAAGAGATGGTCTCTAAGCTGAAGCTCAAGAGGGAGAAACATCCCTAGCCCTATCGGATTTCTTGGGTAAAAGATGATCATAAGGTCCTGGTAAGTGAACAATGTTTAGTAAAATTCAAAATTGGGAGTTACCATGATGAAGTTCTTTGTGATGTTATTTCGATGGATGTTTGCCATCTATTGTTGGGTAGACCATGGCAGTTTGATAGATATGTAATACATGATGGACATGCAAACACATACTCTCTGACAAAGGATGGAGTTCACCACAAATTGAAGCCCATGAAAAAGGAAGGTGAAAAGGTATGTAGCAGTGCTAGGATTTGTCTTGTTGATGGAAGGAAGTTTTTAGATGGCATGAAACATCAACGTATGTGCTATGCTTTGATTCCTAGGAAAGATAAAGAAGGTAGTAGTGAAATACCATTTGAAGTTTCAGATTTACTAGGAGAATTTGGAGATATTATCTCTGATAATGTTCTAGATGGATTGCCACCAGTAAGGAAAATCAGTCATCAAATAGATCTAATTCTAGGAGCTAGTTTGCCTAACAAGGCTGCTCACAGGATGACTCCTACTGAAACAGAGGAGCTAAATAGACAGGTTCAGGAGCTGTTGAGGAAGGGCTTGATTCGAGAGAGCCTGAGTCCATGTGCAGTACCTACAGTACTTGCACCAAAGAAGGATGGAGAGTGGAGGATGTGTATAGATTCTCGAGCTATAAATAGGATAACCATCAAGTATCGGTTTCCTTTACCAAGGATGGATGATCTTATGGACTGCTTGAGCGGAGCTCAGTACTTCACAAAGATAGATCTGAAGAGTGGCTATCATCAGATACGAATTCGAGAAGGAGATGAGTGGAAAACAACCTTCAAGACCAAGGAGGGTCTTTATGAGTGGTTAGTCATGCCCTTTGGATTGATGAACGCCCCAAGCACCTTCATGCGGCTCATGAATGAGGTACTTAAGAAGTTCTTGGGAAAATTTGTTATTGTCTATTTGGATGATATTTTAATTTTCAGCAAGACTTTGGAAGAACATTTACTGCATATTCGTAGTGTCCTTGAAAGGCTAAGGGAAGAGAAACTATTAATTAATCTAAAGAAGTGTGTCTTTGCAACAAGGGAGTTAGTCTATTTGGGATTTGTTATATCACCTGAAGGTCTCAAAATGGATCCAGAGAAGGTAAAAGCCATCTTGGAATGGCCTACTCCAAGGTCTGCTACTGAGGTAAGATCATTTCATGGTCTGGTTAGTTTTTACAGGAAGTTTATTAAGAATTTTAGTGGCATATGTGCACCTCTAACTGATACAATAAGAGGGGATAGAAAAGAGTTCAAATGGACTGCAGTAGCTGCGAGAAGTTTTGAATTGCTGAAGAAGAAGTTGACTGAACAGCCTGTGTTGGCACTTCCAGATTTCAGAAAAGTATTCCAGGTGGATTGTGATGCTAGTGGTAGTGCTATTGGGGCTTTATTAAGCCAAGAAGGTAAGCCTATTGCATATTTTAGTGAAAAATTGAATGATGCAAAGAAGAAGTATTCTATTTATGATCAAGAGTTCTATGCAATCGTTCAGGCCTTAAAGAAATGGAGGCATTATTTATTGCCAAAGGAATTTGTTTTGTATACTGATCATCAGGCATTGCAGTACCTAAATAGCCAAGGTAAGTTGAATCAGAGACATATGAAGTGGGTAGAATTCTTACAGAGTTATACATTTGTGTTAAAGCATAGAAGTGGAAAATCTAACAGGGTTGCAGATGCATTAAGTAGGAGACAACTGTTGCTTACAACAATGTAGGTTGAAGTAGTTGGGTTTGATGAACTCAAAAATTTGTACCCCGAGGATCCTGATTTTGCTGAAGCATGGAAAGCTTGTAAAGAACCTGTGGCTGTAGATAGAACCAAGTGGTTAGACTATTTGATTCAGGATGGCATGTTGTTCAAAGGTAGTCAATTGTGCATTCCAAGGAGTTCCATGAGGGAAAATCTAATTAAGGAGAAACATAGTGGAGGGATGGCAGGACATTTTGGTCAGGATAAGACCATTGCCATTCTTAGAGAACATTATTTTTGGCCTCAAATTACACAGGATGTGAAGAAGTTTGTACAGAGTTGCCAGGTTTGTCAAGTTGCCAAGGGGTTTAGTCACAATACTGGCCTATATCAGCCATTTCCTATTCCATCAAGGCCATGGGAGGACATAAGTATGGATTTTGTTCTTGGATTGCCAAGGACACAAAGGGGTAATGACTTAGTATTCGTGGTGGTTGATAGGTTCTCCAAAATGGCACATTTCATTCCATGCCACAAAACTCATGATGCTGTCCATATTGCAGACTTGTTTTTCAAAGAGGTGGTAAGACTACATGGTCTTCAAAGGAGTATAGTTTCTGACCGAGACACTAAGTTTGTGGGGTATTTCTGGAGGACATTGTGGAAAAAGTTGAGAACAGACTTGAAATTTAGTTCCACGCATCACCCACAGAGTGATGGCCAAATAGAAGTGGTAAATAGAAGTTTGGGCAATTTGCTGAGATGTTTAGTTGGAGATAAGCCCAAGGGATGGGATTTGATTCTACCACAGGCAGAGTTTGCTTATAATAACTCTGTAAATAGGAGTACTGGAAAATCACCATTTCAAATTGTATATGGAAATAGCCCAAGGAATGCACCAGAATTGAGGAAGATAGAACACGGGGAGAGAACGAGTGCTGAAGCTGAAGAATTTGCTGAACACATCAAGCATCTACATGAGGAGGTTCAAGCACACATTATCAAGATGAATCAAGAGTATAAAGCTAGGGCTGATCAAAGGAGAAGACATAAGAAATTCCAAGTAGGGGATCTTGTCATGGTGCACTTACGAAAAGAAAGATTTCCAGTTGGCACTTACAACAAGCTGAAAATGAAGAAATTTGGCCCCTGTAAAATTTTGAAGAAACATAACTCAGGAAATGCATATGAGGTGGAGCTGCCAGATGGTATTCACATTTCTCCCATTTTCAACATTGCAGATTTAACAGAGTATCATGATGATGGTGCAGATGAGGAGCTAGTTTTAGAGCCATGCCCAATTCCTACTTCTAAGAAGGAGGAGATAGAAGACATTCTAGATCATCGTGTGGGTAGGAGTACCAGAAACAGGCAGTATGAAGAGTATTTGGTCAAATGGAAAGGACGACCGATCGAAGACTCAACTTGGATTTCAGCAGCTGAGGTTTCCCATTTGGGATTTCCTCTACCATCCATAAAGTGACAGGGTCACTTTTCAATCTACCCTGGGTGTCTGATGCAGGAGCATCCAGAGGTATAAGGGCAATCCTGTGTCACCCAAAAAAATGTACTTATACTTAGTTTCTATTTTATGTCTTTACATTTTTGGATACCCATTTGGCTCAAATAAAGGTTCCAACTCTCATAGTTCAACTATTAGAGCATTTGAAAATCCCAAAAAAATAGGAGCATACAATTTGACCATCATTTTGGTGACCTAGAAGGTGCGACTTGGCCAGATGAATGTGATTGAGATTTAGAGCATTCCAAAAAAAGAATCAAGTCAAAAGGCCCCACGGTTTGAAAGTTATTGCAATTTTTTGGGTTTTGGAGACCTCCTAAGAATGCTTCGAAGTCAGGTTTGGGGCATTAAATGACCTTGAAAAGGGTCAAAAAATGGGGGACGAGTGAAGCTTGTCCATAGGGCTATAGAGCGCTTCGAGAGCTTTCCGAAAATGTAAACGGTTCGTCAATCGGAGCTACGGTTCAAAAGTTATGCCTCTCGGAAGTTCGGCTACCATTTCTGGATTCTTCTAGAATTGCACCGACTTCTAACGCAGCTTCCAGAACCTTCTATTTTTTTGGTGGATTCCTACTAGCACTTTCTAGAATGTACTCCTAGTCCTTAACCCTCCAGGGTCTATTTAAGGAGATTTTTGGCATTGTAAAAGGCAGTTCGGATTGGAGCTTGAGAGGAGGTGCTAAAAGGAGAAATATTCTCCAGATTTATGCTATTGTAAGCCCGCAGGGCATGTTTTGAAGTTTATTTTCTCTGCACTGTTTGTACTGGCATATTTTTCTCAGTTAATAAAATTCCCCTTTCTATTGTGTCTATTCTGTTGTTGGGTTGTGTCTCCATCACTCATCAACAAAATATCAAGCTGGGGTAAAATGCAAAATCTTAACTTTGGCTAAGCCTAAAATCCTAAAGCCTTGAAAATTGGCTAAGTCTAGATTTCTAAAGCACTAAAATATCCTAGAATCTTTATCTTATCTCAGAGAGGTCTGAAATCTATATCAAAATATTTGTCGCATATATTAAAATATATCTTAAGTATAAGCTGATGTATATTTAATTCCTTATACTTAAATGATATATTTTAAACCCCTTAGGAAATCTATTTTGAATTAGAAAAGTGTAAAACCTAAAACGGTGCCCAAAACCAACTTCCAAACTTTCATCCAACAAGCCTAGAAAGCCCCTATTTCTCATGCAAGAAAGTACACTAGTCTTGAGATTCACATGAGACCTTGCAATATTATGCATGGGAAAGTGCATGGCTTCACACAAGGACTCATTATAGACCACACAAGGACTTGCATCCTCGTGCAAGGACATGTATGTCTCACACAAGGACATGCATTTCCATGTGAGAATACAAATCAATGCGACAACAAAATGCAAATAAAAAGCATAAAAACATGGTAACCTCCATACCGGGGAGTATCAAATCCATGTAAATCAAGGAATGAACACTTGAGTGCATAAACAACAAGGAAAGAGGAACATCTACCATCTAAACCATAGTAGTAATGAACATACTAAATGCAACATCGTAGTGCACAGAAGTAACATTGCAATATACAGAAATAGCATCACAAAAATAAAACAACCAAACTAAGTACGTGGTTCCTCCCAACTCTTAATAACATCATAAGACCATCATGGATCCTAGCCATCCCCCATGCATAACATCCCAAATCATTGATCAAATCATTAGCACTATCATAATAGGGACGTCACTTCTAAAACATGCAACAATATAAGCATAAGGAAATCTAACATGCTTGTAGAAAAGCATAAGATAATCCTACAGTAGATAACATCACGTATCACATGCTAAACATCAATAAGAAATATATAATCTAATATAGAAATCCACATCATCTAGGCATATGCTAAACATCATAATATGGGAATGCATAAAATAAAGTAACATCATCTAAACATGATATCCAAGCATTCTAATGAAAGCATAAATCACAAGAAAGACCTGAAGTATCAAGTGAAAACATCTAGCAATGGTCGCATTAGGACAAAACCATCTTTGCACACTAACCCCTAGTAGTGGTGAAGGTAGCTATGCCTCCCAACCACATGGAACTCGTAGGTCCACACCCGACGTGCTGATAGAGATAATGATCCAACCACAAACACACATAAAGCACAACATCCAAGGCTAACACTCACGCCAGACAGTATGATGGATGTAACCAAGAACCTAAGACAATCCAAGGAGTACAAGTCCTAGTCAAACACTCAATAGGCTACTAGGTAGGGGCTGACATCATGGAGAGTCACTTGGCATCGACAAGCCCAAGCTTGGATCACATGTGAAAACTCTCACAAGGTACTTCCCTCTCAAGGTACTCCCTTGGAACCATCACATGAAGTTTTATTACCATTCACATGTTTTCTTTAGTTATCACTTAATCAAACTCCTCTCTGCCATACCCATGGCATCATGATCCTCAGGCTGCAAGATAGAAGCCCCCTCCATATGCTACCCTACCCTACCCATGCTCATCCTACGACAAGTACCCATGGGCATGCATATTCCCAACCCAAACCCAATGATCATAACTTCCAAAAAAACCATAGGAAATTAGGCCTCACAAGTCACCTGACAAATGTACATGTATGTACTCGTGTGTGGTGCACCACCATCATGAAGATCATAACACAAAGACATGATGAGAACATAATGCAAAGAAAAACACCCAACTGAAAGCAACATAGGAAGGAAAGATTCTACAAGAATATCAAAGCCAAAAAAACCATACATCATGAAATCACTATATCAACCTCAATCTAGAAGTACAAATTCTACACGAATCCTAGTGTCCACAAAACAAAAGCAAAGGTCCAAAAGAAATCATAGCAACAGGTATGAAAATCACTCAACCGAACACAAAGTTAGGAGTCAAGATGTGACATGCATCCCAATTCAATAAAAAAGTGCAATAGTGGTCTAATTGATGTCCAAATGGATCATCCTAGTCCATGACCCACATTGTGCCAAGAAAATCTAAGAAAAAAAGGTGACACGCAAAATGAGGTAAAAACTTCAAATTTTGAAAAACTTCTAAAATTAAAACCCATTTGACCTTTGGGTACAAAAACCCCAAAAATCCAAAAGTAAATAGAATCAAACATCGTATGCAAAAAAAACCAGCATAACATTGCAAAATCCCAAACCCTCAGCTCAAAAAATAGGGAAATGTTTGTAACTGGCCAATCGGGTAGAACTAGCATATAGAAATGGAGGGGAACACTAGTTCTCAACCTCCAAAACAATGGATACCAAAAATAGAAGTAGAAATAGAGCAGAAATAATAAAATGGGAAAGCCCTACCTCACAGTCAAAAGGGAAAAATGGAATCTGAACCAAAAAATAAAATGCCCGCAGAAGTGGCCAAAAATTACGGCAATCCAAGGTTTTCCCGAGCTAGATCCAATGAGCTCAACCTTGTGACGATCCCATGCCCATAGCTCCCACAATGAAAAAAATAGTAAATCCTTATGAAGAGGATTTTGGTTTTACTCTCCAACTTTCTAATTCAAAAGTGAGAAGTGAGGAATTAAATTCCTCTTTGGATACTTATTCACTTCTCGAGTGAATAATTGATTAAGGCATATAACTAGCCAACCTGGTTAAACCCTGAATTAACCAAAATTAAAATTAGCTATTCCTAGTAATAGAAGTTCGTCTATGAAAAAGCTACCAAAAATTAAAATAAA
Source organism: Cupressus sempervirens (assembly GCA_028749045.1). Classification (NCBI taxonomy): domain Eukaryota; kingdom Viridiplantae; phylum Streptophyta; class Pinopsida; order Cupressales; family Cupressaceae; genus Cupressus; species Cupressus sempervirens. The sequence continues at coordinate 204,748,925 of CM053789.1, forward strand.
TCAAATAAAACCCCGAATACCCAAAAACATAGAAATTTCCTTAACAACTTTCACAACAATGCAAACCTCTAAATGCACAGACACACTCATTGGTCTAATCACATAATGTAAATGAGTTTGGATTTAATAATCACCAAAAGGTTCAATAAAATAATTAAAATAAAGATACATCGACCATACAGGGACGACATTGGTAAAATATGAAAGGCTAAATCACTAACTCCATGTGCCATTGCCAGGGATACAAATCTTGCACACTAAACAACAAGATCAAGTGCACTTGCATATAATAACATAACCGAAGCAATAAATGCATTAAATCACCTAATTTAACCATTTATTAATTTATATTAAAATAATCTATTTATATCACTCATGTTCACATAAAGCATAACAACATAGGAATGAAGTAAATAACCATAGCATTAAATCCATCACCTAATATAATTAGAGGTATGTCCAAATACCAGATAACCAGACACCATCATAAAACACACTATCATCTCAAAATGACATCGTCATGCAATATGATTAACTAAACAACATATTAGTCTAACATCTATGATATTGAAATCTAGGTATAACATCTAACTCTCGAGTCATCTCAAATGTAATCATAACAAGAGTAACAACTATCTCTCTGATCAAAATATAACAAGGTAAATGTCCATAGCACATAACCAAATAATCCAACATGGAAAATCCATTTCTAATTACTTAACCATTTAATAATGGTGTTTAAACAACATTAAAAAGGCACTTAAAACACATAAGAGAACACTATCATAAACATGACTAACCACTGCTACAAGAACCTAGTCCATTGTAGCATGGTAATAGTACATAGTTCAATCTCTACACACATTTCAAGGTAGTCATGGAACAACCTCATGTTACCACATTGATCCTGGTAAGCACTAGCACAAACCCCAGTGAACCATAAATTAGTCAAAGCATAATCGAAGCAACTGATACAGAAACATAAATACAAACACCTCAATGGTGTAGACCACTCATGGTCACAATCATGATCAACCACAACAATAGATCAACAAGGTTGCCTCCATCGAAATAACTTACAAATGTGAGAGGCACTACGCCATTCCTAAATTTTTTTGCAAGTCACAAATTCTTATTTTTGCAACCTCAAAATCTTAGTACAAGCTCATTTGAACACATAAATAGGTTTTTTTTTTTTTTGAAAGTGCTTAATTTTTTGTCTACTTTCTAGTTCTACAATTATATTATAGGTTTGTGTGGACAAAAATATCACTTTTAGACTTAGGGCCTTTTTGCATTGTATTTCTTTAATTACTTTTCAAAATTGTTATACATTTGAGCTATAGTGCTTAATTCTAGATTTGAACCTCGAAAGGCCATTGTAAATAGAAAAATTAGAAGTCCACTTTGTAAATTTTCACAAGTGGCCTATTGTACACACACTATCTATAAAGCACCAAATCATACAATAGGGGGGTTGATTTTTTTTTTTTGCATTTTGGAGGGTACATTGATTAGCACATCATGGATGAGGAAGATTTAATTACCTTGACAATACAAAACTATAATTACTGGAGTCAATTGGTTCTCACTTATCTTAGTCCACATAATGCATTGCCATATGTGAAAGTACTTTCATACAATGGTGACACTAGTTCCATCATTTTTTGTGTCCTCTTTCTACATATGGATATGGAGGTTATGGATGCACTTGATGAAATGAAGTCAACTAATTTATATGATATTTAGATCTATCTTTGGGAGATGTATGGAGATCCACACATTCCTCCATTCCCAAAAGATCTTTTACCTCCCACTATATTGCATCCTTTGTAGTTGAGATCACACCTCCTAATGCTCCTATTGCTACTACTGATCTACTTCTAGCCACAAATGCTTCTGATTCAGTTAAACATGAAAAACCATGTCTTCCTACTTCAGCTTCATGGGATGACTTCCTTCCAAGCATTGCAAAGCTATTTGTGGAGTCTCACATTGAAGATGTGGGAGACATCATCGATGATATTTGTCTTCTATTTATTGAGGAAAATACTTCATCCATTGCCACATTTATAGGTCCAACATAGTAGGTTCACCTTATTTTCTAGCTCTAGGATTAGTGGATTACTTCTTGATAGATATTTTAGGTTTTTTCGTGGAGTCACACATAGTAGATTTTTGAGACATCCTTGATGATCTACATCTTCTCTTTGATGAAGTAAAATCTTCTTTAGTTGTCATGAGGGCTCAATCTAACCCTCCTATCTATTCTCCACATGATCACTCTTCACAAGTTGATATGATCATGGATCCTTATGTACAAAAATTATAGGAGGTCTCTTTGTCATTTGAGGAGACACTTGGTTCTTTGGGACACATTCTACATCTATCCATGCTAGAACTACACTTGCTCTTTTTAGAAACATTGGAAGGGGTGACTATAAACATTGACATAGGGACAGTTGAGTAGGTTTTAGAGACATCATTCATCTTTGGGATTCTTTCTACACATAGGGAAAACATTTCACTTGTACCTCTACCATTGTTTCTTCCAAAGGGGAGGAACATTATTCATCAGCATTGGATTAGGTTTTGCATTAGAGCATCTATCACTGATTGACATTCTACATGTAGGGGGGGGTCAAGGGGGTAGGGAATACCTTGTCTCCTTCTATTTAATATGAGGTACTTTTTCTTCTTATGAGGTTTTGTCCTTCTACTTCTCTTTTGTATATACTTGACGTATGTCATAATGGGGGGTCTTGATTACTCCATCCGTCCATGCATCTTATTTTTTCATCTCTCTTTTTGGGGGACCTTTTTTCCCACAAGGTTTTCCATCTTTCTCTAATTTATGAGAGATTGTATTTCACTTTGTACATGGATACCTAACATGGCATAGTAGTTCTGACCCATCATGCATTTTCATCCTAGCTTTCATAAGCTTGAGTGCATTCCCCTAAGTTGTGTTTAAGGGGGGTGTTAATGTAAATAATTATTCACTATTTACACTTTACTTAAGTTTACTTAGGTCAGTGCATTATTTAATTATTTCTTAGGTGAGACACTTAGGAGTTTACATACTTTTATGAGTTGTCATGTTAACAACACATGAGTAAGCAACTCTAATTCAGCACATGGTGTCTACAACACTTGAGTTTGCATAATTAACTGAGTTTTCTTGTAGCCAACAAAGTTATTCACACTCTCATTTTAGCACATAGTGTCTACAACATAATTTTACATTCTACACCTTTGTAGACTTATCCTTTCATCATCACACTTACTCATGTGCTTAATGGAGGATTATCCACACCTAGTGGACATGACTCTATATTGTAAGACTTATTAGCATGACAACTCCTACACATTCTAGAATCATCCCAGAGCCTTTATATTTAGGCACTCCTAGTGTGTATGTACATGAAAAAACATTGAATGATGACAAATCAATTTTGGATATAGTTATTCTAATCATACCTTGTTGGTCTACTATTGTGCTTGTCCTTGAATTCCTTGATCTTGTGTCGAGGTGCTGAAGCAACCTTTATACGAAGTCCTAAAAAAGGTTTTGATTTGGCCTTGATTCTTTCTCAATTCATAATAAATACTATATGACCACACTAATATATTACATTTACACATTATATTAAAAATAATACTTCTTATAATGATAGTAACAATAGTTGACTTCCTAGGAACAACACATTGAATAGTCTCACAAATCTTCACAGAATGATCATTTTATTATTCCATGTTACACATAGTATCCTAAACATGTATTATACCATAAATCAAGACCAATGATTGATTTTAATCATAATAAAAAAGATACAACGTGCTTAAAAGTTATTAATTTCTAGAGTCTCACTTAGAGAGAAGTCTCCACAAAATATTATGTAACTCATAAAAATCTTCATATCTCTTTCCATGAACATAGCCACAACATCAAAATGCATTCATTAATTTTCCTCCAAGTGCACAAGAACATAAATCTTTGACCAAAAACCTCATAAACAAATCTTCCTCAATAATTCTAATTGAACTATTGAGAAAAATAATATGTTGACAACAATGACAAACATAGTCATGAATTAAACACATAAGCACTTTATTATCTTTCTAACATACATACAATATCCCCCATATAGTCATACCTCTAGTAAAATGAAGAATTCATGCAAATGAGCTCCCCTTTGGCATTGATGGAAACATGTAATGAAAAATTTAAAAGTACCATGAATATCAAAATATATTTCTTCTTCATCTACCTTTAATCCCACATTCATGTTTCTCATAAATGTATAAACATATCTCTCTCTTACAAACAAGTTGCGAAAACATTTTTCATGTTCTAATCTCCACCATTGATCTACACTCATTTTTTTTCATGGATTCTTCTCCCCCATTAAGATCAATGAAATAGTTGGCATTATGCCAACTTAATCATTTCCAAAACAATCTATAAAATATCTCAAAGTTTGACAAGACACTATTTGAATACCACTACCAGGAGTCCTTAATGACTCAACTTTAGCATAGATACTCTCACATAGGAGAAGCATCAATTGTCTAGTTTAGGAAAAAGAATAGTGCTCTAATTCATACTAGAGTGATGCAATATGTGCATTAACTACTCTAAAGAAGGTGTTAGGAAGTAAAGTCCACCAAGATATTTAAAAGGGAGGGGGCTGAATCAGTTATCATATCTATATAACTTTTATCAATCTTGTTAAATGTAAAGCATGTGATCAATATAATAAAAAACCATTAGAACATACACATACACAATAACACTAGATATGTTAACTAGGGAAACCCTTGATTAGAGAAAAAACCTCAATGGGGATGGTACCCAAAAAATTATGTACTAATATATAAGTTTCTTGTAAGAGGATGAAATCTGTTAGGATCCAATCAAATACATTCATTATATATCAATCCCTAATAGGAGATGTTGAATTCATGTGAGAAGATTCCAACCTTGTTAGGAATTGTAGAAGGTAGATTGACCCACTATCCAAACACCTTTAGGGGAAAGACCTCCAAACTCACTATGTAATTTGCCTCTAGATTATTCCTTTTAGAATAATATAAATTCAAGTGATCTACACAACTTGAAATCTTACTCTATGTTCTTTCTATGGCAATACCACACTAAATACTTCTGATAACTCAATACCAGATTTCCAACTTTATGTTACACTCATCCCTTTGATAGCTCACTCATATTTACCATAATCACGTATTACTTGAACTTTCACATAATTACACACAATTCCATCTTTTTTCACAAGGAAAATAACCTTGCATTATACCATGTCCTCAAAATAATTATTTGAGTTAGATTTTACTCTTTCTAAATTAATTACAAGAGGACCTCATTATGATAATACAATTCATTACATCTTTTAAAAATTAAATAACACTATCAACTCAAAGTCTTTATAAATTTTCACACATGTGACCTCAAACCTTGCACACTCACTGATGTCATTATCAATTTTTATACTATCACTGCCTAATTTTTTTCATTGTGATTCTATCCCTATTAGGAGATACAATCTAAAAACTAGAAAGAACTTATTAGGTTCTCTGTCTACATACTATCTTCTGTAGGTCACAAATAACATTCACATATCTTCAAATCTTTTCATTTACACTTGTCCACTTCATCAAGAAATAAAATAGAGCATATTCTCTGTTGGATATATAAGGTAGGCTAGGTTATTGAGAGGAGAAGGGTGAATTAGGAACCAATAAAACTTTAACTTATTTCACCAATTAATCCTTCATATATTATTCTGATCTAATTGGATGCATGAAAGAATGAAAGCAATAAAATATTCATAACACTTTGACACAAGATATGGTGACCTAGAAACCTTCCAATCAAAAAGGAGAATTGGGGTGGGGATGATACCCACAAGCTTTAGTAATATAGTATAAAGTTAACTTGTTAAGGTTTACAATTGATCACTTCTAGTGATCTACACTTTTAGGAGCAATAATGACTATAAGGTCCACCATGTTAAAAGATTTACAAACATACAATGAAGTATGCACTCTATTAGGAGATTTAGCAAAAGATTGTTAAATCCACCCTATTGGTTTGATTTTTCATAGTACAAAGAAAATTTTGAAAGATCAGTGAAAAGTCATTTGTGGGTATTATATTATGCAATTTAGGGTTTTCTCATTGTATTTCTCAAAATTCTTATATTTCCCTAGTTCATGTCCTAATCTTTGTGTTGTTGGAATTTTATCAGTTTCTCAAGGTTTGTCAATAGAGCAATCAGTTGAAAAACCCTAAATGTGAAAACCCTAATGCCTTATTACTTTTTACCTTATTCTTGGAAACCCTTGAAAGTAATATAAAAAAATGCTCTTAAGGCATATTAATTTTTCCCCAGGGAGGGGCTTGCGCAAGCATGACTTCATTAAAATCTTGTTTAAACCTTAGGTGTTTGTGCTTTTCTTGCAAATAGCTAGATCATTTTATTAATAAATACCCCTTGTGATGAAAATTTTATATGATCATTGATCTTTTTCAGATCAATGGGTGTTGCATTCCTACAATTTTGAGATGCAAGGTTTTTAAATAATGTGGGCATGGACTTTGGTGACATGTAGCCCTTGCCCTTTTCATGTTTCAATGAGCCGTAAAGTTTTTGATGAGTCATAAGTTGTTAGAACGTTTTGCAGATTTGTTAGTACTTTTTGTGCATGCTTTACAATTCCTACAATGTCATTGGTTGAGTTACTAATAGAGGTATGCCTTCATCACCAAGAATCATTAGTCATTGATTTCATTTAAATCAAGGGCTAGCACTTTCCCGCAAGAAGGAGATGCACAAGAAATAAATAATGCGGGGAAGTGTCAATAGGACATGTAGCATAGTTTGACAACATAGGCCTACCATTTCTAGGGGCAATGTTGAGATGTCTTCTATGGCAAGTGTCAAATGAGTTGGAATGGATGGAAATATTTTATTCATCACTTCAGTTGACATGGTATTTGAGGCACATAATTCTATGACTTTTGATCTATCAAAGATTAAAGACCAACGCATGCCCACATTTTCAAGCCACACGAGAGATAAATAATGCAGGAAAGTAGTTTTTTGACACGTAGCAAGGTGGTGTCAAGAATCTGTAGTGTATGTTATGGTGTGACATGCTATAAAATGATCACTGATATGTACTACCAGATGTGCTACTAAAGAAGTTTGTCTAGTAGACAAGAGAAAAGCTTTATCAACCATAGATCTTTTAAAGATCAAGGGTTAGCACAAGCACGCATTTTGATGATGCTTGTTCAATAAGGAAAACAGGAATGCACCTTTGTGCCATGTGTCACAGTGGGGCCAAATTATGGAAGAATGCTGAGTCACACCATGTGGTCTGTCACTTGTACTTAGCTAGAAGTACTTATGCTATGGGTGTGGAAACCTCAGAAATTAATGCAATAGTCAGATGGGTCAGAGCATGAGCGTTGAGAAGAGTCATTACATTGGTCCATTTAGATGCTTCAATCACAAAGTGTAGATTTTTTCACACCATGGATCTTGTCTTGATCAAGGTGAGTGCAAGCCCATATTTTGAACTTGAAAGAAAAAATAAGAAAAGTGAGAATGCACCAGTTTGACAAGTGGAAGGAATGATATCAAGGACCCACTGGCATGGAAGTTGTCAGGAGGTATAAACTCATATAAAGGCTTCCTATTGGTCAGTATAGCTAACTAGACTTTGTTTAAATGTAAATAGGTCTGATCATTGATCTTATCTTGATCAACGAGTGGCACTTCCCCACAATTCTAAGTTAAAGAAATTTAAGGAATGCAGGTAAGTAGTATTGCGACATGTGGCCTTGTTTTTAAAAGCCATAAAGATCATTTTTTTAAAATCAAAGCCATTTGATCTAGCAAAAGTCTACGGATAGGATTCAAATCTAGTTTTAATTTGGAGGTAATAGTTACTAAGAGTAAATATGGTGGAGAGTTCATTTGTGTGATTTTAATGCATGCAAAGAACTCATGATCTCACCATTAATGAGTCACCAAAGAACAAAAAGAACATCAGAGCATTAAAAAATTTCAGAGCTAGGGCACAAAATTTTTATCTAGCAATCTAGTAAGCTGCAGAGAAAACCACATAGTATAGAAGTGCAAATTTTTGTGGGTAAGTGCTCTAAGATTCTTTGAAAATCAAGTATATTCTATTATAAAATTTCTAGGGTTTATTCAAAATGCCTCCCCAGAAAGAGTTCACTGGACAAATAGATTATCTGAAACATTTTGTGCACGATGATTTTCTTGAACAATTCCCTTTATCAGTACATGAAATAACTAAGGGGAGGGAACTCATTCCAAAACACCCTAGGGTAGCTATAGCAGAAGGTTTTTATGAAAAAGAAAATTGGGTAAGAGATGCCTAGGTTTCCATGGGGGGTTTGGAGTTGTTCAAGAAATGGTTTTCAGAGCACAAATTGGATACCCCTATGAGCAATGTCTAGGAGTTTGATATTGAGAAATTAATAGTCCCCGTAGTTTTCTTTGATATTGATTTATCGATGGATTTAGCCAAAAAATATGATCCAATCATAGGGTGGGTAAAGAACCATGTTGGAGTAAATCTTTTTAGGGTTTTCCCTGAATTAATTAGTGAAGTTTTCAATCTCAACCCTAACCATGCTATGCATGAAACTATTGATATGGATGGCCTTCAAGAAAGGTATGATGTATAAAGGATTTACTTAAGGACAGGGACACTATTAGAACATGTTGCAAAAATTGGTACTTTGCATGTGATTACTGCCAACACCCCAGAGCCATTACTGAGAAGACATTTTAACATTAGGGCTTAGGCATTATATTTTTCTCTTTGCAAAATTTTTGGGATAGATGAAGCTGATCAAATCCTAGGCTCAATTGTCATTGTTATGGCTTAAACTCTTCAATTCATGATGAGCACCATTCTAGATTTTGCTACTTTTCTTGCAAAGGACATTCACAATGGTTTGGTGGGGATAGCATGAGGAAAAGTGGACAAACCATTCTATTGGTATTCATTACTTATGTATATATGCTTGTACAAGGGATTTACCTTTTTCTACAAGGGTATGGAACTAGAAACAACCAGGGATGGAGAGAGGAATTTGGTGCAGTTATGGAGTGTGGATATGACTTCACAGGCTATAGATGCTAGTTATGTGAGGTTTGATAGATACTTTGCATCAAAGATTAGATTACTTTTGAAAAGGGAAAGCCCTATAATTGCACAAGCACTATTAGAATTGGTCAGACCTAAGGACCATGCACAAGGACTATTGGTTAGTCATAATTAGGGAGATATAATCCCTTATAATGTTTCAATTGTAATAAGAGTATATGGTTTTGTGGGGAAGCCACATGTGATACCTTTTCATGTGCCCTTGAATATAGGAATAGCTAAGCTGTTATGGAAAATAGGAACTATAGATGAGAGGGAGTTTCCTAAGAAGGGTACCTTTTTTTCCAATTGTTACTGTGGTCCATGATTTTGTCTTTGTGAGAAAAGGGTGGAAGCACCTGAATTTGTTTCTAGAAAAAATATAACATGGTAGAATCTAATGCCCAATTTATTAATCCTAAAGGATTCTATGACCTCTTAAGAGAGAGGGTGAAAGATTCTCACATGGTGCGACAAGTTTATTATCTAGAGAATATAATCAAAAATATTTTTACTTTGCAAGAACAAGAATTGAGAAAGGAGAAATGGATAGTATTTAGCAAGACCCTAGAATTTATAAATGTTTTTGACCCCTAGTATGACCCATTGAAAGATAAAAAAATATTGGGGAGCCAAGATGCCAGTATTAATGAATAATTTTACTGTGATTATCCAAACAATGAATGAAAAGAAAGCCACATATGTTGAGACATATCTAGACAAGCCTATAGAGGTGCAAAGGAGGATCAATAGTAGAAATGTAGTGGCTCCTGGCCAATATAAATTGTAGAAAAGGGAGGGATATGTGATGATCCAGAATGTGTAACAGGTTCCTCTTCAGCAAAGACCAGACCCAGGAAGCCCATCTGTACCCAGTGCTCCAAAAAGACAAAGATTAGAGCAAATATCTTCTTCCCAAGTGGAGCAATATTCCCCAAGCCAATCCCCTATTAGAATTGATCATGAAACATCTCTAAGGGAGCATCTTAGAAAAATTGGTGAAGAGGGAGATGTAATTGTTACTTCCACAGATTTGGAGATTGGAAAGCCTTAAGAGCCACCTACACCTTTATTAAATCTCACTATGGTTGATTATCAGGGTAAAGAGATTGATCCCATAGTTGCCCAAGCCTCAAAAAAATTTATTAATGATGAGAATTTTTTAAAATCTAGGGCTTTTGCTCAATTTTTGTGTAGATTAAACATTGAAAATTTTGAGAAAACTTGTGAGAAGATAAAGGCAGAACAATTAGACAAACTTGACTCTGATATTAAAGAAGAAGTAAAGTCTAAATTCTTGAATGAGTTTTCTCAATTTACTCCTGAAGCTAGGAGGCCGATAGTTAAACAGCCAGGAGTCCTCCATCTACTAGAATGGGATATAGTAAATGCCATTATTTTTTATTCAGTAAGAAAATAGAGGGATGTTCAACTAAGGATTGAGGAAGAGATATTACGGGCTCATAGAGGAGTCAAGTTTAGTGATGACCACCAAGCCCTTGTTATTTGGTCTATGGAAAAAAGGAAAAATACCAGAATGCATTAGATTTCTACTGCAAAACACACTGGTGCATTGACAGTATTTAGGTTTGGTGAGGGAGGTAGTAAACAAATAATGGGGAATGGCATTAGAAATGCTAAAATTTGGCAATGTGGTGTCTGGCCAAGAAGAAGATAGATTTGTCCAACTCAATTCTAGGTTTGAAGAAGTTGTAAATGCATATGAGGATACAGGTATGCAAATATAATCATTAGAAAATAAAATGACTCAAATGGAGAAGATTCTCAGGAAAATAAAATTAGGAGAATATAGTAACCCTAGGATTGCATACTCCCCACAGCCACCTATTGAGCCTTTTAAATCAACACTAATTATTAAGATACCAAATACCCCAAAAAGGCCTCAGTTCTATAGGGCAACGGATTTTGAGGAGGAGAAAAATAAATTATATACATTACATGTAGAACTTAATAATCAATATGAAGAGAAATTGAGGCAGGGTATCATGTATTTAGTAGATAGAATTGAATGGCCATCATTTTGTGATTTAATAACAAGGATTATAGCTATTAGGGATGAGTTAAAAGGAAATGAAGCTATATTTAGACCCACTGTATAGAAATAGACAGAAAGAAATGAAGATATCATTGTTATGTGTATATCTATTATTCAGCTGACATGTCATTAGATAGAAAAGATTTTTGATTTTGTTAAATAAATTGTAAGGTTTTGATGATAAACAAGATTCCTTCCAAAGAAGATTAACTATTTTTTTTTCCAAGTATTTTATAGAGAAATTTGATTTATTCCCTTGTGCTTTAAAGACAATTGAGAAAGTGAAGGAAAGGGAGGAATGGAAGAAGGAGTTGGATGAAATATTTTGTGAAAGAATGAATAATGTAATAAATGAGCTAGGCCACCTATTATGGGCAATGAAAAATGAAGAGCTGGTAAAAGTGCAGTTGTTCTACAACACCATGAGAAAAGATCTTGTGGATATGGAGGCAATTGCAAATTCCTTGATAACTATACAAAGAGAGGTCTTGCGTTTTGATTGGCCAGATGACACTACCTACAATGAGTGGAAAGAAAACTTTATTTCTATAGAATAGATGATAGGAGATGATGAGGTAGAGGATGATGAGGAAGAAGAAGGTAAAAAAATAGAAGTCACCCTTGCTGTTGATGACAAAGACAAAGAGAATCCTCAGGTAGCTAGAGATGACTCCTCACTTTCACATTTGATGGCCACCTACCCAAAGGAACTAGAATGATAAAAGAATCTTATCATAGTATTTTTTTCTTTCCAAGTGGAATAATAGAAAGGAACCCACAAAAGGATTTTTAATGTACTAGTCTTTCTGTTATTCATAGTTTTGTCTTTTCGTGATAGGTGTATGTAAATATCTCTTGTAAAGGACACCTATCAATCACATGTTCCCTTTACTTATTGCAACTCATGCCTATATAAATGAGTTTTCAAGACAATGTGAGGGTCCAATTTCTAATGCTATTGGTGATACTTAGTTTTTTTTCATTCTAAGTAATTTGAAAAAGCTTTATGATGTATTTTCTCTGTTAGTTTATGGGAATACATTAATATAGAATGATCTCTATTTTTCTTCCTATGGTATTTTGGAGTTTGCTACAAAATGTATACAATTTTTAAAGAAAATGAATACAAATTATGAGCTATCCCCATATTAGTTCTCTCTAAATTTTGTCTCCTTTGGGTTACTTAGTTATCTTGATTTTGTATGAGTAAAAGCTTGTGCAATTGAATGCAATCCTTCAAGTTATATATCTATTCACCACTTTTATTACTTCAATGAATTGAGTAAATTCTTTGATCAGTTGGATAAGGTTGTTGTAGTAATGAGAAGGATATTTTGAATGATGGATTCTAATAAGAACTGCTGATAATATTTGTTGTAATGCAAAAAATTAGATCTATAGATTTGTAGTAGACTTTGAACCCTACTGGATCAGGCACTGGTCAAATTGATTTAGCTGAAAGAGAAATAGATCATAAATGGGTATCAAATGCAAAATTTCAATCAATTTTACTTTTATTTCCTGAAGAACTTCAAAGTTGGTCAATACTTGTTTGCATGAAATATTCTAGCCATAGGTAGCCCTTGTTGCCAAGAATACTTGTAGATCTATAGAAGACTTTACGACCAAAACTGTTATAGGGGATGTATTCTATTTAAAAAGTCACAATTAGATGTGTGTTTATGAATTGACGATGAAAATTAGAATGAAACTAAAATGATTCTCATATAGTATCTTCTAAGTCTTGAATTGTCCCTGGGTATACCCACCTTGGTTTTGCAGAGCCTAAAGAGTAGAAAACCACCCTTGGTTTTGTTAATGTTGGATCCAAATAGTTTGCACATATGATTGTTAATAGGAATTGGCTAATTCTTAGGTTGTGTGAGTGATATCATTTTGGTATTGAGCATTTTGTTGCTCAATAGTTTTAAAACTCCAACACACCCATTTAAAATATTTGACTAATATACCTATTAGGATGAATTAGTGGTTGGTCTCTTATCTAAAACTTTAATTTGTTGAATGAGATTCCTTGAATTATAATGATCACATGGATGTGAAAGATAAATCTCTAGTTCCCTGTATACAACTTGCGACCTTCTTTAATTTATACTCATATACTTCATATTCCTTCTCAATTACATACTTGGATATGATACAATGAGTTACATATATATCAATCCAAATAACTATTTACTAGAGTTAGCTACAAAACCAATTTCATCATAATTCACAAAGTTACCCCAATGGCTATAACTCAGGTTCTAAAGAAAAACTTGGTGATGTTCTGATACTTAGCAAACACTATCAACACTCATAGACTCTAGCATTCTATTGAAGTTGAAGCTTGGTCCATATTAATCACTTTCAAGTAGCTCAAACTTAGTCAACATTATGTGACTCAGTGAACACTGAGAAACTTGGTAGCTATTAAATCACTCAGTTGATACTGTAGGACTTGGTCAACACTAGATTCACTTTCTTGACATTGCGAGCTTGGTAGACATTGTAGAGATTAATTACTCTAGATCCTTCATCACTTCTACTGGCTAGCTTGGTAGACATTGCTATCTTGAGCTATACTGCAAATTGTATCTAATGCTTGGTAGATACTATGCAGCTTAGCATAAATAGTAAATATATTATTTAGCTTGGTAGCAACTGGAATACTTAGTTAACACTACTAGATGAATGATAAGCTTGGTAGCAACTATAGATCTTAGTAGAAATTTAACCAACTAACTAAGTGTTGAGTCACTAATAGACAAATTGACTTTAATGTCAACAATCTCCCCCTTTGGCATTAGTGACAAAAAAAATTATCAAAAAAAAAATATTTGAATAAATCAAAAACTTCCTTTATCAACATTTTGTGTCCCCAACTTAGTTTTGACTTCCTATTGGAGTAGCTCCGTAAAATACTCTATTTTTCCAATTTTTCAAAATTGCTTATGTAAAGATATTTTTTTATTAAATCTATACATTACCATACTACTCTCCCATACATATATCTCTCCTATACATATATTTGGAGTATAGCATTCTTTCTCCCCTTTACCAATAATATTATCCTCCTTATTATTAATAAGCATATTTACTTCTCCCCATTTTTGATAGAAATGAAAAATGTGTATAATATCTACAAGTTAGTACCAAAATGTGACAAGAAATCAGAATGTACCATCAAGATTAGTACCATAGTCTTGTCCCAATTCTCTTGTAATACCATACTTACATGCAAGGATATCTACACTTCTACTAATAGTTTCATCATGCAGTCAGCTATGGAGAAGTTGTTATCATGGATGAGAGTCTTTGCATATGCAATTTGCTTTTGAAGTGCATCCATGTTTGGAAGAATCATGCCCTGAATTTCAATAGGTGTGGTCCTAATTTTGGCTTCTTTCGTCAATAATTTTTCCTATATTTTTTTTAGATATCTAATCATTGTGAAGTGTGAAAAACTATAAATTAGATCAAGTGATAGCTGGTGTCCACTTGCCTTCATATCCTCATAAATCTTGGATAATTTATCCTTGATCTCCTTTGTAAAGATAGATGTGTTACTAAATTTGACAAATAAAGAAACAACATTACTAATAGATGTTTCTAGTGTAGCTCTCTCTGACAATTTTTCCTGTCCATTCAATTCTTCATTATACTTATGGACAATTTTAGCTAACTGATCTAGAATAGGTTGTTTTCTATCAACCTCAATACTTAGAGCACTAATAAATATTCTCTTTATGTCCTCAAGGACTTTAATTTTCTTCTTGTACTCTTCTCTAAGCTTTTGTCACTTAGCCCTTTTCTTCAAAATTTCTCCTATGTTATCCATTTGATCAGGAGTGAGGATAGAGATATCCCAATTTGGAATAATAGTGTCCTCATCCAGATCAATTTGTTCCTCTTTACACTTTTCTTCTAAAATTATTGATGAAATAATTTCTTTTCCTTTATTGATAACTTTAGTAGTCGATAGAGACTGACTCTCAATTGTCATTGCACTAGATGTGGATACACTTGATATTGAAATAATAGTAGAAACATATGAAGTAATAATGAATATAGTGATAGATGGAATTCTTTTTGTACTTGGTTGCTACTCAATAAAATCTAATGTTTGAGGGACTAGCTACTTGATAGATGAAGTGTTGGGCAATTTAGTCAATAAAACACTTGGCAGTATAGATCTAGAGATTGGTTGGGTGCAAGGTGGTAACCACAACCAACTTGGTAGAAGCTTCTTTGAGCTTGATTTCACTAAGGCTTTTCTCAGAGAATAATAAAAGGAACTCATAATTAGTGTACATCGAATTCTTCAATATTCAATATTTCTAGAAGATTTCCTCCAATAACTTCCTATTCTTCCTCCTCACCATCAAGATTGACATCATTTATCTCATCATCCTTTATTTATATATCTTCTTCTGTATCCTCGTAGTCACCATCTTTGTCATCAATATGCACAATAAAGTTACTTGGTTTGTGCAACCCTTAGATGTTTTTCCATATGGTAGTAGTAGATTGTACCACATATTCAATATATTTAAGAAGTATCAGACATGTATTGAATTTGAGAGTGAGCTTCTTCTCATTCTTCTTCAAAGATTCCTTTACCTATTTCTCACTGAGACTTGGCATAAATTGTCCCAAGTTTTATTCATAGATGTCCTTAGTAGTCTTCATTGCACTATTTCATCTAGGTTTAACTACTTTCAAAAGTTCATCAAAAATTTGTTGTGAAAGTTCATAAGGTGAGTATTTCCACTTACCCAATTTTACCATAAGGTTATCCTCAATCTACTTTTTCTCTTCTTCACTTCTAGTCTCATACTTAAGAGACTTAAAAAATCTCATACATGCTCCTTCTTCCATCTTCTTTGTTTTTTCTTGAAGGGTAGGTTTAGTTATCTTAAAGATAATCTATTCAACTTCATCTTCACCTAACTTGAGCATCTTCTTTAGTTTTTCTATTCTTGTAAACACTATAGGGGAGGATTTAGGAGGTTTAGTTATAATAACCTTCCCTTTCTCCTTGGGAAGCTTGACTTCCTTAGATTCTATTTCCTCTATTTCATCCTCTTCATCTTTATCCTCTACATAATCTCCTTTTCCTTCTATTAGCATTGGAGGAGAGCTTGATGACTTGGTATTCTTGATTATTTTCTCTACCCTCTTCCTTCCTTTATTCATTTCTATTAGAATCTGAAAAGATTAATAACCCAAAAAACTAGTGCAAAGAGTAAATATCTAAACTATGAATGCAAATGATACAAAATCAAAATAGCATCATAGAGTTAGTCTCTAAGAGAGTAATGCAAATCCTGGAAGCAAAATAGCATTAAGAGGATGCAAAAACAAGAGATGCAAATACAAGCCAGGTAGCATGCTTATATAGGCTAGGAAGAGAGAGGAGGTGGCAACACCAACCAATGAGGAGCAACCATCTATCAGACTAAAGATATCAAAGTATCTTCCCAAGATAGCTAATGGATGCTCACATGTAGGAAGGTGACACCTCACAACCATTCACCTAATAAGACATGCTTTATTAACCTAAGAAAAATTATTAAAAGTATAGGAAAAACCTAGCAAAATAGGAAAAATAAAAAACTACACTAACAACCCCCCATAAGCGAAGCTTAGGTGGATGTAGAAATGGGTCTCGGCAAGTCAAGCCTGATGAGGTACCCATGTACATAAAATTCCCCCAAAAGAGAGAGAAAAGAGACTCCCCAAAGAAAATTAGGACTCCAAGTGAGAGGAAGAGGCCCCCCCAAAAGATGAAGCATCCCGTACCTCCAACAAACCTTGCAAATTTTGTCCGATAGATCCACTTACATCGAACAAGTTTTCTTCCCTTAGGAAAAGAGACAAGATCCCAAGTGTGGTTCCTCATCAAGGAACTATACTCTTCTTGCATAGCTGTATCCCACTCAAAAATACTAGAAGCCTCATGAAAGGACTGTGGATTTGAGGCAATAGCAATGAAGATATGTAGAGCATCTTGGAATTGTGAACGAATCTGCTTGGTGTCTGATGGATCCCCAACCCAATCACCTGCAAACTGCAAGGTCTGTCTAGCCCAAAGTGGACTAGAAGATGGAGAATCTAGAGGAGAATCATCAACCTGTAAATGATGACTAGGCGAGGAAGGAGGTGAGTCCTCTGAGTTACTCTCTGCATCAAAAGTGGAGGTAGAAGACTGCTCAAGTGAATCTAACCCATTAGAAGATCTATCATGTATTCCAAGTGACTCCAATGTCAAAGTAGAAGGCAACCCTATGACCATGCTCTGCTGGTTAAGCTGATGCAAGTAGTGGAAGTTAAGATGGCCAAACCGCTCATGCCATAATCTGCTCACATCATTAGAGTGAGTGAATGAAACAGTCGAAGGAGGATCAGGAAAAAAGTGAGAAAACATATAGAGTCATGACTGATGATCTTCTCTCCCAATTGCAACTGTAGAATCATTGTGAACCTCACATATCTCCACTGAACTAGGAGTGAACTCAACCTGCTTGCCTAAACTTGTGTGCATGATCTGGTATACCGATAGGAGATTAGTTGACATTGAGGGTACACAAGGAACATCATGGAATGTCCCATCCCCCACATCAACAGACCCTCTCCCACACAACTCAACAGGAGTGTTATCACCCATCAACATAGAAAGAATATTACATGGCTCTAAGGATGCAATTTCTTCCTTAGATGAAGCCATGTGGTGTGAAGTACCCAAATCAAGAACCCAAGTGGATGGTGAGGAAGCAACTGCAAAAAGAGCATTGCCCTTTCCTTTCCCCTTTCTATTTTCTTTTTCTTTGTTGGACCCTTCAGTAGAACTTTGTTTGATAGTCTCAGGAACACTAATATTATTCTTCTCAAGAATGTATGTCAAGTGATCAAGTTGTTTCTGCAAACATTTATGTTCATCATGACCAGTTCTTTTACAATAGGAACATTTGAAATTTTCTTTCTTAGGCTTATCGCCCTTGGAAGATGGTGTATCAATAGTTACTTTTGAAGAAATCGATATCTGATCCTTCTTCTCCTTGCTATTCTTTTGTTTCTTATCTTACTATTATTGTTACTACTTTGTCCTTGTTGTTCTTGTGTGCCTTGGTTGGTAGCCAAGGCATGTGACTTAGAAGACTTAAGAGTGCCCATCTAGATTAGCTTGTCCTATTCTAGAGTGAGATTGATAGCAAAATCATCTAAAGATGGCATGGTGAATTGAGTACCAAGTGCACCCTTAGTAGCATAGAAGGTAGAGACAAACTCAAAATATTTTGAACTTAGCTTAGAGAGAATACTAAGAATCAATTGTTCATTTTTCTTTTCAATTCCGCATTGTTTTAACTGCAACCTTAGTAATTTTAATTTGGTGAAGAAATCCTGGATTGTGTTGAAATTGCCTAGACTCAAACTAATTAATTCATTTTCCAACATATGACCCCTCATTGAATCTTGTGTGCCAAATAGTGTTTCTAGCTTTGTCCATACTTCATTTGGTGTATCCAAAGACTCAATGTGAAATAGAAAGTTAGGACAAACAGACAAACATAATGTTCCAAATGCCTCATCACATTTATTAAACCACTTTGGCTTATCTTCATCTTTAGCAGGTTCAGTTTCAAGTCCCATAGTTATCCTATTTAATCCAGCTTTCCTTAAGTGAATTTTCATGCATGATTTCCACTCAAAGTAATTGTATGGAGTTAGGATGGGCATATTTGTTTGATCCATGATGAAAAAATGTAGAGAAGAAATGCTAAAAAGAAGAGAACCCAGCCACAACAATGCCCCCCCCTTTTTTATTCAATCAAAGAACCCTGCCCCCTACCCCCCGAAGAAATATGACTTGGCACTTTATTTTCATGTGTTTACAACTACCACTAGAAAGAAATACATAGTGGTCTTGATTTTAATGCATTACAAACCCTCATGAAGAGCATATGTTGAAAGTGAAACTTGGGCACAATAATCAAGGAAACAAATAGCACCACTATGATCTACTCAAAAAATCATGCACTTTCATAAAAAGAATCGCCTTGATATGAGGTCATATCAGAAAGTTATGATCCTCCGAAGTTTTCAAAACGAGAACTGTGCATAGTCATAGCTGAGAATCTGCAATTTTTGAAGAATTCATGCATGAAAATCAAAAACCAACTCCACTAGTGGATAGAGCACAAAAAAATAGCCAAGTTCATAACAAGAATCATCAAAATCAGAGTCTGTATGAGCAAGAATGAGATAGTTGAAAACTGCATTCAAATCTACGATTGCCAACGGAGAGGGGTATGGCTGTAGCTTTGCATGCTCGATTTTGAAAAATATTCAACTTGCATGCAAAATCTAAAAGATACCCAGATGGTTTTTTGGGGCTGCAAACAAAACCCAAAAAGCATTTTTCTTGTTGATGTATAGAAGATGTTGCTGTAGTGTAAATTAGACGCCTTTAATAGTAAAAAAAATGGCTCCAAAAATTAAAAAATGACCCCAGCAACCAAAATATGACATGAAAATGCTAGATCAGCTTATTAAGTCCATCAATGGCATGCTGGAACCTGCAAAACTGATTGAAAACTCCAAATATGCAAGTTGGTTGTCAGATTTGAGATTGAAACCCCAGAGAAAAACTATTTTTGTCAAAACTTTTCTGATTCTCAGGATCATCCAAAGATGCAAGAGAAGAGCATACTTGTTTTTCAAAAAACTACAGTAAAGTTTATTTGCCTCCCCCGAATATCTCAAATAAGGAAACTAAAATCTACTCTTGCACATAGAAAAGCTCTGATACCATGTTAAAGTCTGAAAAGATTAATAACCCAGAAAACTAGTGCAAAGAGTAAATATCTAAACTATGAATGCAAATGATACAAAATCAAAATAGCATCATAGAGTTAGTCTCCAAGAGAGTAATGCAAATGCTGGAAGCAAAATAGCATTAAGAGGATGCAAAAATAAGAGATGCAAATACAAGCCAGGTAGCATGCTTATATAGGCTAGGAAGAGAGAGGAGGTGGCAACACCAACCAATGAGGAGCAACCATCTATCAGAGTAAAGATAGCAAAGTATCTTCCCAAGATAGCTAATGGATGCTCACATGTAGGAAGGTGACACCTCACAACCATTCACCTAATAAGACATGCTTTATTAACCTAAGCGAGATTATTAAAAGTGTAGGAAAAACCTAGCAAAATAGGAAAAATAAAAAACCACACTAACAATTTTAAGAATAAGCATGTCAAGAGAGTACCAAACTTACATCCATATTCTTGTTAAATTGATTCAAAATTAGATCAGTAAGGTCAAAAGATATATTGTTCTTCACAACCTTGTATGCTAGATCAACTACTTCACACAACACATTGTTCAACTAGCTTGAGTTATAGATTTTTTGAGCTATCACATGGATTCCAAACTTCAATTCCATGTTAGCCACACCACTTAGCTTCATGCCTCTTATGTCCCACATGGAAAGAGTTTTCTTTGTCAATTCTACTAGACCTAAGGTTTCAGTGGTCTTATCTTTATTTAACATGGATAATCTAGTAATCTTATGTATTATCTTATTGGTTATCAGAATGGGAAGGGATGATCAAACCATAACTGTCCATTGTGAACATGAATCAGGATAAATCTAATCCATTTCACTTGAAAATCTTTCAGCATATCAAAAATATGTGTTACACCCTTTGTCTCCAAATGTTTGTGCATAGCTTTGAGAATGCCATCCACATATAATTCATCAAACACTTCATTCATCTCTAGGGTTCCAAGCTCCTAACTAGAACAATGATAGAAAGAATGAATTTTGTGGACAAGAAGTAGCTTTAGTGGAATTTTTCATTACACTCCAGTGGGGTTCAATGTCTCTTCAATTTATAGACTTAGTTTGAATGTGGGAGCCTTGCAATCCACTCCACAAACCAACATTTCTAAACCTTTCTTAACTTTGATGCTTGAAGATACTATCTCTTAGTAGGGTTTTGAATATGCAAGAATCTTCAATAATAATTGTTTTAATTTCTTAGAGGCTCTAAATTCAGTCTTCACTCTATCCTCTAAAATTTGTTGGTGAAACAATACAATTGATTTCTTCCTTTTAACAAATTTCTTCTTTTTGATCATCATTAATGCTTCATATGCCTTCTCACTTAGTGATATGTTATCCTCCACATAGTTTGGTCTTTAATTCTTGGAAGATACCTTCAACTTGGTAAGGTATCCTTACTTGTTAGGTACTACCAACTCAGAGAACTTTGAACTTGGTAAGATTACCACCATTTGGTATGAACTTGGTACTTGGTAGAGTCACCAACTTGGTGTTTGTATCTAGAAAAGATATCTAACCTGACCTTGCTTGGTAAGGTCTTGTGACCTAACCTTTCTCAGTTAGGTCTTGAGTTTCCATCATCACTCAGTGATCCTTATGCATCTTGAATTCTTCTATGGATGTTTTTTCTTGCTAGCTAGAACTAATGTTAGGTAAATTCTTTTGAATCACAGTACTAGTGATCTCCATAGGGAACTAAGTTTAAATGGTTGGACCAACTGACTCATTGACCTAGGTGTCAACAATTTGAGGAATTTGGCTTGAATTCTCTAGAGATTTTTGCAAACATTGCTACCTTATTTATTTTCTAATGTTGTTAGATTTGGCTTTCTTTTCATCTTCAATTCTTCTTATGTTCATACAGTTCTTGGTAAGATGTCCAAGTTTTGTACAAATAAAACATCTCTTTGTAGTATCTCTTTTCCTCATGTGATGTTTTACATAGTTTTCTCCAATACACCCAAACTCACCATAGTAGTGACATATGCACCATGTGTTGTAATCCCATCCAAATATTTCTTTTACAATTTTTTCTATTGGGTTCCACTTTTTTCTCTTACACTGTGCATATTTGTGTCCTTGTTTATTGCAATTGTGATTCTTCCCTTCAAACTTAGGTTTTTTTGTGCATTCTCTTTCTCTATGTCTATGCTTGTTTTAATTGTAACACTTTCCATTGAATTTTTCTTTTCCATTGCTCCAAAATTTATTTGATGTATGACCTATCTTACCACAATGATTAAAAGTAGGTCTTTTTTTTCTTTTGAGCTCCTTGCTAAGATGATTCACCTTCTTTTGTATATCCTAATTCATCTTTTCCTTTGTGTCTATACTAATTTTTCTCATTCAATTGTTCATACTTTATTAAGATTTCATCATTCTCTCATTGGTTTCCTTTGCAGTGCTAAGATCATTCTATAGTCCTTCATTCTTTGTCCTTAGATTTTAAAATCTTGATTCACATCATTGATTTGATCAATGAAGTATGTTTTCTAAAGGGATAGTTCATGAATTTCAATTTCCATTTCTTTTATCACTTCTATGGATTTGTCTTTTTCTTCCATGACTTCACATAATCTAACTGATTAGATTTCTTGCTCTCTTTTAAGCTTTCTAACTTTTTCCTAAAGATTGGAATTCTTCTCTAAAAGGCCTTTGATTTCTATATCAGCTTCATCTAAATTTCTTTCTAGACATAAGTCTTCAATTCTTTCTTCAATGTAGAGATTGCCATCCATTTGTGTTGCAAGATCTTTCCTTCTTTTCAATGATTGAGAGAGTTGCTCCTTTTCTCTCTTGAGTTGTCCAATGACCAATTCCAAATCCAAATTTTCTTTATCAATACCCTTATCTAGTCTATATACCTCCATTGCCTCTAATCTTATCTCAAGCTATTAAACTTCTTCTATGAGAAACAAAAGCTCTAATACGAATTTTTGGAAATATAAGGTAGGCTAGGTTATTGAGAGGGGAGGAGTGAATCAGGAACCAATAAAAATTTAACTTGTTTCACCAATTAATCCTTCATTTATTATTTTGATCTAATTGCATGTATGAAAGAATGAAAGAATTAAAACATTCATAAAACTTTGACCCAGGATATGGTGACCTAGGAACCTTCCAATTAGAAAGAAAAATTGGGGTGGGGATGATACCCATAAGCTTTAGTACTACAGTATAAAGTCAACCTATTAATTCTTACAATTGAACACTTCTAATGATCTTCCCTAATAGAAGCAATAAGGACTATAAGGTCCACCTTTTTAAAGTATTTACAAACATACAATGAAGTATGTGCTCTATTAAGAGATTTAGAAAAAGACTATTAAGTCCACCAGGTTAAAGGATTTGGCTGATGCACCTATTAGGATGAATCAATGGATTATCTCTTATCTGCAACTTTTATTTTCTTAATGAAATTCCTTGAATTACAATGATAACCTCGATGTGATAAATGAATCTCTGTTGCCCATTATATTGGTTTGAGCCTTCTCTAATTCACACTCATATACTTCATATTCCTTCTCAATTACATACTTGGATATGATACAATGAGCTACATATATATAGATCCAAATAACTAATTATTGTAGTTAGCTACAATACCAATTTCATCATAATTCACAAAGTTGGCCCAACTATTATAACTTGGGTTCTAAAGACAAGCTTGCTAATGTTATGATACTCGAAAAACACTATCAACACTTAGAAAACTCTAGCACTTGGTTGAAGTTAAACCTTGGTCCATACTAATAAATTTTGAGTAGCTTGAACTCAATCAACACTATGTTACTCAATGAATATTGAGAAACTCAGTAGCTATTGAGTCACTCGGTTGACACTACATCACTTTGTCAACACTAGATTCACTTTTTTAATACTATAAGCTTGGTATACATTACAAAAATTGGTTAACACTATATTTTTCATCACTTCTATTGGATATGTTTGTTGACACTACTATGCTTAGGTATATTGCAAACTATCTCTAATGCTCAATAGATACTATGTAGCTTGGCATGAACAATAAATTGACTGTTTAGCACAGTAGAAATTGAAACACTTGGTTAACATTGTTGGATGCATGATAAGCTTAGTAGAAACTATATAGCTTGATATAAATGTAACCAATTGACTAAGTGTTGAGTCACTAATAGAAAAATTGATCTTAATCTCAACAATTCTCAACCATATCTAACCTCATCATCAATACATATTTAGTATGACCTTATTCTCTATCTACTATTCTTCTAGTCTTTATAGAAATAATACTATGTTGACTTCAATGACAAATAATGTCATGAATGCAACATGTCAATCTCCTAAAAATGTTCAAAAATGCTTTGGATACTCTCCTAAAGGAATACTTCATCATTCATGCTAACAATATACCCCTTTGACATTGATGGCAACATAGGTAACAAACATCTAAGTTCCAAGAATACTAGATTCAACTCTCTTGTTGTTGTTGCTTTCATCTTTTTGAATCTTCTTGATCAATTAAATTTGAAACTTACAAGAACAATCTACATTAGTTCTTCCTCATTGCTTACATGGATGGGAATCAATTGTTCACACTTTTCTTCAATTGATATAACTCAATGTGATTATACATCTCTCCCATAATATCAGAAGCTATTTTTCATAAACTCTCTCCCCCATTGACATCAATGGAAAAGACATCATTATTTCAATAGGAAATTCATTGTCTTCAACCAACTCAAGTGTTCAAAGACACCATTCCATACTAGCTACCAAGAGTCATTGATGACTCTTTTCAACCATAGATATATACTCTCCCATATAGGAAGCATCAATATTTAGTCTAGATAAGCAATAGATCTTTACATACCACTAGATTAATGCAATCATTGCATCATCTACTTTTAAATAGGCAAGGGCTTAACCCCAAGTATACCTCACAAGTACCCAAATGTATCTTGAAGTAAAGGATTCATAAAAATATCTTTAATCTACTCCTTTATATTAATATCTTTAATTTGATTTCTTTTTGTAAAACTTTCTCTCTTGGAACATGATACTTAATCAATATATTCTTTTTCTTAGAATTTAACACAAGATTCTTAGACATACTTACTATACTCATGTTATCATAATGTATGATAACAACTTTTGAAAACTCTAAACCAATATTAGTCAGCATTTGTTTCATCCACATGACCTAATTGAATTTTTTATAGGTGCTACATACTCTACCTCTATTGTACTCTATAAAATACATTCTTGTTTCTTTCTCAACCAAGAAACCAATCTTCCTCTAAGGAAAAATCTCTACCACTTTTAATCTTTATGTCATCCATACTTCCTTCCAAGTAATTTGATTTTGTCATACAATAACCCAAAATTAGGTGTACCCTTCAAATGTCTAAACATTATTTTTACTATTGTATAGTGTGATTCCTTAGGGTCAGCTTGAAATCTTGCTACTATACCAAGTGCATTTTCTATATCTAGCCTTATGTGAGTTAGATTTGTAAACCTCCAATCATGGATCTCTACTTCTTATGCTTAACTATTGGTGTCTCATCTTTGTTAGATAACTTATGACTAGTTATCATAGGTGTACCAATAGGCTTGCAACTTTCCAAGGAAAATCTCTTCAACAAATCTTTCAAATATGTATTCTATGATAGGAGAAAATCAATATTATTCTACATAATCTTTAAAACTAAGAAACATTTCATCTCATCAATCATGTTCATCACAAATTCATTCTTCATTTCATTAAAAAAAAATCACTTTCTTCGTCATCTCCTCCAAAGATTATATCATCCACAAATATTACAATAACCAACAAGCCATACTCAATTTATTTCAAATATAAGGTCACTATCTATAGTACCTTTAGAAAATACCATTTTTTTCCAATACTTGTCCAACCTCAAATGCCACATTTTAGGTGCTTGATTTAGTCCATACAATACTTTTTTCAACTTGCATACCATGTCTCCTTCCTTTGTTAAAGGAAATCCTTTAGGATTCTCAATGTAAAAAAATTCTTCAAATTCTCCATTCAAAAATCTTGACTTCACATCTATCTCATATACTTTGAACATTTTACTTGCTACATAAGCCAAAAAATTCTTACTGCTTTAATTCTAGCAACAAGTTCAAATGTCTCTTCATAGTCTATACCTTCTTGCTATGAATAGCCTTTACATAGAAATCTTTCTTTTTTTCTCACAACCTCACCTTGTTCATTCATCTTAATTTTGAAAACCCACTTAGTTCCTATAACATTTTAATTTTTAGGTTTAGTGACCAATTCTTATGTATCATTCTTCACAATGTGATCCAGTTCTTCCTTCATTTCTTAAATCCAATGATCATCCCTGCATTCTTCATTAGCACTATTTGGTTCAGCTTGAGAAATCAAACATAATTCTTGATGAACTCTATTTCCTTTCATAAATCCTATAGCATTTCTTCCAAAAATATGGTTTGCAGAAGGATTCTTTGTCAAATTCATGTTTGGTGTTGGTGTCACTAAATCATTTCTTACTTCTTCTCTAGGCTCAAATCTTGCTTATTCTCTCCATTCCACAACTTGAATGCCATTCTGCAAATCATCATTAGTTTCAAATAATTTTCAATATTTTCTTGGATAGGCTTTGGTGCAGGAGCACCTAGGTAGGCTAAGTGTGAAACCTAGGTATTTCTTTATTTTTGGATTGTAGTGATGCTAGCCACATCACTATTCTAATAATAGGTCCTATGTGGTCCTTAGGTGTGTTTAGGAGACTTGGCAAGACCCAAAGTGACCAAGTTGCTAGAAGTTGCCGACTATTGTCAACTAGGTGACTTAGGTCCGGAAAAGGCTAAAATGGTCTAGAAAGGTTCCAATGGCTTTGAATTGTTTATTTGAAGTCATTTTATGCATATTATATGTCTACTTTGTTTTTATGCCAAATTTGGAGGTCTAACTCCATGTAGAACAAAAGTTGCTGAAATGTTGTCATGTTGTCATGACAACATTTTCTTGCAAAAAGCAACTTTTTGGCATTTGTGTGTTTAGAACGTCCTAACTGTTTAGAACAGTTATGGAACTGATGGAGGAGCCTTTAAAAACGTGAGGACAGCCATTTTTAGGGGGTTGGACAAGTTGGTTTTGCATTTTTGTACGAATTGAGCAAGTATTTTGTTGCCGGTTTTATGCATTTCAAGGCATTTTTAATAGAGGAGGATTGAATGGCCTGATTTTTGTGTTGCAAAAGTTCTGAAATATTGTTTTTAATCTTTTTGTAGTGTTGGTTTGATCATTTTAATTCGTTTTCATTAGTGTAGAAAAATCTTTTTGTTCTTGGCAAGTTGCTGATCTGAACAGGGCTGCACTTAGAAAATGGGATCTTAGGGCCACTTCCCACCATTGGAAACCTCTGGTATTTTGGGATTTGGAACTAGGATCCATTTAAATTATGTATCAAGAAGGAGGGCCCTTGAAAGCATCAGCAAGCATTTTTAAGGTGATGCCCTAGGCAAGCCAAATGCAACTTGGCTAGGAATCACAATTGGAAAATGAGTTATGGAGAGGATTGAGTGTACAAATACCTTAATCCAGCTGCATAGCAAGTAATGAGAAGGTCTAACCTTGCTCCAGTCCAAAGGAGAGGTCTTGGAAAGGTGTCTAAGGTGGTTTTCCATCACAACAGCGATAAAGCACTTGAAATCCTCATTTTTGGCCTAAAACAATACTTTTATTGTACGGAAAGTTTGGAGGCTAGAAAATTACAAAATCTTGAAGTACTCTAAAAAGGGTATCCAAAAATATAGTTTTTTTGTAGGGTTGTTAAGAAGTTTTTAAAAAAATCTTGTTTCCAGCTATTTAGGAGGGCTAATTCCTAATAGCCTTTTTGGAGCAATTTGGTGTATCTTCCCTAGTAGATTGAATGCGCCTATGAAATCAGCAATGTTTAGGGTCATGGATGTTAGAAGGAGTCTAAAAAAAAAACCTAGATGAAGAACTGGTACCCTTGGAGCTATAGATGGACTTGAGGGTTAATAGCGGACTGGAGCCAGCTAGTAAGAAATTTGATGTTACTTTGTTGGTGTACCCCCAACTGAAGGATTAGGATCTCTTGAGCAAGGTCCTAGTAATTATAGGGTGTGAAGAAGCCCTAGTGGGTCTAGTGAATGACCTAAGGTAGCCCTGAGAGAGAGCTTGGGGTTTGGAAGCAAGGTTGGGGTGTTACATCAGGCTTAGGATTAGCTTCTTCATCATCAGAATTATAATCAAACACTATCTATTTAACTGCAAACTTCTCACCCTCTTTCACATTTGTGCTCTCAACAACAGTGTTTGTCCTCTGATTAAAACATCTACAATTTTCAATTTTAAATGAATAACTAAGGATCATACCTTCATCAATTCTTTCATCAAACTTACTAATTTCATCATCTCCCTTGATCTAACATTTACTTCCAAAAATTATGAAATATTTCTCTAACGATTCATGTCCAAATTATAGTTCATAAGGTGTGTTGTTTGTACCTTTTTTTATCTTTATTCGTTCATTGTATATACTATTTTATTGATGTCTTCTCTCCAAAATGTCATTGATACATCCAACCTAGTCAAATATCTACATCCAACCTCACATACCAAGCACTAGGTGTTTTCATTAGTTCATATAATGCTCACTTCAATTTTCAAAGCATATCCTTTTCTTCTATCAAAGAAAAACCATCAAGTTGTTCAATGCATACCTCTTCTTCAAGTTCTCCATTAAGAAAAGATGACTTACTATACATCTAATAAACCTTAAGAAAATGGTTAGCTATATGTGCCAAAAATATTCTAACTACCTCCAATCTAGAAAATGTGAAAAAGGTTCCTCAAAATCAATTCCTTCTTGTTGTAAATACCCTTGGCATACTAATCTTTCTCTATTTCTCACTACTTCATGTTCCTCAACCATCTTGTTTCTGAATACCCAAATTTTCCAATTATGTTTTTCTCTTTAGTTCTAGGAACTAATTCCCAAGTTTTGTTATTTTTTATCTTCTCAAGCTCTTCTTTCATAGTCTTAATCCAAAATTCATCTACATTCTTAGGTTCAACTTGAGATTTTAAACACAATTCTTCACTCACTTTATTTCTTGTCATAAATCCTTTGTTTCTGTTGCTTTTTTTCAACTATTGAACAAAAAATCTTAATAACAAGATAATAGTACTCACAAATCTAGGTACTAGTTACTATCCGTTAATAATTATGTATGCATATTATTTAGATCCAACTTCAAAAAAACAAAGACTATCTTTTTACTCTTTAGGCTCTTCAAAACCAAGGTGGGTATACCTAGGGGATGATTCAAATAAACGTTGTTGTATGAGGATCTATTAGTTTCATTCTAATTCACATCTTATACCTCTAAGATACATATATAGTTTATCCATTCATTGATATTTCCATATTATACACATCCCTTATAATAGATTTGGTCATAATTCTCCTTAAGTTTACAAATATTTCTAGAAATAGTAGCTATCTAAAACTTAGATATCATATGTAAACAAGTGTTGACCCTCTTTGAGACTTTTCAAATAGTAAAATAAAGTTTATTTTGATTTTAGAATTGGTATTCATTCATGATCTCTCTATCTACAGACTAGATTAACTAGATTAGTGTCTCATCCATTGGGATTTAGAGTCTACTCCAATTTATGGACCTAATTAATTGTGTTACAACCAATACTATCAGCAATTCTTACTAGAATTCATTCTTAAAGATATCCTTCCTATTACCTTAGCAACCCTATCAAATTCACCAAATTGTTTACTTAATTCATTAAATCAATAGCAATAATGAATTGACAAATAACCTAAATGAATTGCATTCAATTGGACAAGCTTTGCTCACACAACATCAAAATAACTAGGTAACAACTAATGGAGACAAAATTCAGCAAGAAAAGATATAGGGACAATTTAATTTCATATTAATCTTCCTTAAATTGTATACAATTGTAATAAAACTCAAAATGACTCTAGAAAAAGACACAAGGATCATGTAACATCAATGTATTCTTAGAAAATTTGTAGAGAAAATACATCATAAAGTTTGCAACCATAACTAGACTGACTAATATTCAATGTAAATTGAAATTATATTAGAAATTGGGCCTCTCTCTAGCCCTGGAATCTCACTTATATAATGTGAGATACAACAAGCTTCAAGCATACAGAACTGACATCTGTCAACTAAACAAGAGATATTTACATATAGTTGTCACAAAAAGACAAAATTTTATGTAAAAAAATGGTAATACATCAAATTTTTCTTTTGGTAGGTCACATTTCTATTACATCTTCACATGCTACTAATTTTGATTGGCTACTATTCTGAATCTTTGGTGTACATGGAAATTAGACTTAGGAGTGATGTGTCTTGTTCTATTACCTCTAAGCTTACCTCAACTTGTGGGTTCTCATTGTCTTCATTATGGACTATTAATGTAAAAATTACTTCTTCATATTCTTCTACCCCATCATCTTTTGCCATCTATTCTGTAGACATAAATTTCTCTTTCCACCTATTGAAGGCAATGTCATCAGGCCAATCAAAGTTTAGAATTTCCCTTTGAACTTTTATTATAGAATTTCCAATTGCTTCTATTTCAATGAGGTCCTTTCTTGTATCTTTGTAAAATAATTTCACTTTGACCAACTCTTCATAAGTCATTGCCCATATTATATGCCCCTTTTCATTTACAACATTTTTCATTCTTTGGCCCAATATCTCATCTAATTCATATTTCCATTCTTCCTTTTCTTTTATTCTATCAACCTTTTTGAGAGAACTAAAGGTCAAACTTCTCAGTTATATACTTGGAGACACAAATTTTTATACTTTTTTGAATAGAAACCCATTTAATATCAAAATCCTTTAGCCTATTTAGTAAATCAAAAATCTTTTCTATTTGGTGACATGGCAACTAGATGATAGATATGCACATAGTGGTAATGTCATTATTTCTTTCACTCCACTTATGTACAATGGGTATCAATTTATCTTCACCTCCTTTTATTTCATCCCAAATAGCTACAATTCTTGCCAAATGATCATAAAATGTTGGCCACTCAATTCTATCTATCAAGTACATAATAGCTTGCCTTAGTTTTTCTTCATATTGATTATTCAGTTCTATATGAATTTCCTACAATTTGTCCATTTCTTCTTCATATTTCTCTATAGTATAAAACTTGAGTGTCTATGGGGTGTATGGTATTTCAACAATAGGGGTTGACTTAAATCGTTCAACTGGTGGCCATGGATATACAATTCTTGGCCTATTGGATTCTCCCATCTTTCTCTTCCCAAGCTGCTTATCCATTTGAGATATCTGATTTTCTAGTAATTGTATCTATTTTCCCCTTTCCTCATATGCATTTGATACTTCTTTAGTTTTGGCATTGAGTTCTAAGAACCTATCTTGTTCTTTTCCAAACACTGTAGCCCCAAATTCTAGTATTTCTTTAGCCATGTTAGTAATTTGTTGATTGCTCACTTCATCAACCCTATATACTATGAGAGTACCAATATGTTCTACACTAGAAATTTCTTGTATTCTAGTCTTATTTCTTTTTTCATTTGACTAAACTACCATGGCTTGATAATCATTACTAAATTTGACTCCCCTATGTGCTTGTAATATTTCTTCCTCGGTCTTATATTGCACATTTTTCTCCTTTCTAATTGA
This sequence comes from Cupressus sempervirens, assembly GCA_028749045.1. Classification (NCBI taxonomy): domain Eukaryota; kingdom Viridiplantae; phylum Streptophyta; class Pinopsida; order Cupressales; family Cupressaceae; genus Cupressus; species Cupressus sempervirens. The sequence goes on from CM053789.1 coordinate 204,780,759, forward strand.
ATAAAAAATCATAGCATTAGCTATGTCCAAATCAAGAAAAATTACAACTCCTGACTCCCTATCTAGTTTCCTCTTGACCTCAAGTGTTAACTAGGCAAAGTCACTCAAAATTTTGGCCTTGATCTCATCTTCAATTTTAGACTCCAATCTATTTGGTTGCTCTATTCTCAATGCTTTACATTTTTGCTTAAAATTTCCTATATTCTTTCTCCACAAAAATTGTGGAAAAGTATTAGATTTAACAAAATTCTCATCATCAATGAATTTTTATGAAGCTTGAGCAATAATTGGGTATATTTTCCTACCTTGATAATCAGCTACTGTGAGGTCTAAGGAGGGAATAGGAGGCTCTTGAGGCACTCCTCTATCCATGTCTATAGAAGTAACAATTACATTCCCTTCCCCACCCATTTGTCTTAGTTTCTCTCTTAAAGATGCTTCATCCTCTATTCTAATTTGGGTTTGGCTTGGGGAATTCTCTTCTACATGAGAAGAAGACCCTTGTTCTAGTTTCTACCTTTTTGGAGCACTACTTGCAGGTGGGCTCTCTAGCCTTAGCTCTCTATGAGGGAGAACCTATTGTATATTCTAGACCACAATATATCCTACCCTCTTTTGCAATGTATACTACCCTGGAGCAACAATCATCCTACTATTAATTCTTTTGTCCACCTCTATTGCTTTATCAAGGTAGGCTTTAACATATGTAGCCTTTTTCTCATTCATGGTTTGCATCATTTCAGCAAAATTATTCATTGGTACATGTATTTTGGCACCCCAATATTTTTTTTTCTTTTAAAGTATTATAATTGGGGTCAAAAGCATTAATGAATTCTAGAGCTTTACTAAAAACTATCCAATTTTCTTTCCTAACCTCCTACTCTTGTAATGAGAAGATATTCCTAATAATATCCTCAGGAAAATATACTTGTTGTATAACACTTTTGGCTTTTGTCCTTTCTATCAAAAGATCATAAAATCCCTCTGGATCAATATACCTTGCATGTGATTTTTCCATTTTTTATCTATCCAAAAACAAATTAAGATGCCTCCATCCTTTCTTTACAAAAATAAAATCATGAGCCAAAGGGACAATCGGGAAGAAAGTACCTTTAAGTTTACCAATCATGTCTCTTTCTTCAATAATTTTGATCTACCACAATAGTTCTACTATCCCTATTTTTAATGGCACATGGAAAGGTGGTGCATGGGGTCTTACCAAAAAGCCATACACTCTAATCACTGAATAAACATTATATGGGATTATATCCCCCCCAATTATAACTAACCAAGAGTCCTTTTGCATGATCTTTGGGTCTAATCAACTCTAGTAGAGATTGTGGGATTCTAGGGCTATCACCTTTCAAAAGTAATCTAAGCCTAGATGCAAAATATCTATCAAATCTCACATAACTTGCATTCCTAGCTTCCTAGGTCATGTCAACACTCCATAACTAAACTAGTAACTTTTCACCATGTTTTGTTAGCTCCAGTTCCATCCCTTTAGAGATAAAGGAAATTCCTTTATAAAGACATATGTACATAAGGAAGGAGTACCATAAAAAGGGTCTATTTACCTTTCCTTGTGATATCCCCACCAAACCATTATGAATTTCTTATGCAAGGAAAGTGGCAAACTCAAGAATAGTACTCATTCCAAAGTGTAATGTTTGAGCCATAACAAGAACAATAGAGCTTTGGATGTGTTCCTCCTCATCCATCCCAAAAATTTTGTAGAGGGTGAAGTACAAAGCTTGAGGCCTAGGATTGAAGTATTTCCTCATTAATGGCTCTAGAGTAGTGGATGTGACCAAGGGTAATGTACCAATTCTAGAAAAATGTTGTTACAGAGGCCCTACTCTTAGATACATTCTCTATGCATCATATCTTGCTTGAAGGTCATCCATGTCAATATGCTCATGTATAGCATGATTAGGGTTGAAGTTAAAAACCTCTCAAATGAATTCAGGAGAAACCCTAGGTAGATTGTCTCCAGCATAATTCTTCTCAACCCTAGTAATATGATCATACCTTTTAGCCAAGTCAACTAGTAGATCACTATCAAAGAAAACCTAGGGGACTACTAATTTTCCAATATCAAATTCCCAAAAATTTCTCATAGGGGTGTCTAGGTTTCTCTTAGCAAACCATTTTTTGAATAATTCTAACCCTCCCATAGAAATTTGGGCATCTCTTACCCAATTAGCCCTATTATAGAAACCATCAGCTACAATCAACCTAGGGTTCTTTAAAACAAGCTCTCTCCCCTTGACTATTTCATTCATAGATAGTGGAAATTGTTCAAGAAAATCATCTGCACAAACCTCTTATGATAATCAATATGATTGGAGAATTCCTTTTGTGGAGGCATCTTTTGAAAATTTTAACTTCACATAATGATAATCTCTTGATTTTTAATAGTTATAGATCACTTACCCACTGAATTTTTCTCCTTTTTCTATGTATTTTGTTGTAATTTTGTTGAATACTTTTCAGAATTTGTGCCCTAACTCTAAAAAACCCTTGCGCTCTGATAATTTTTTATGATTTTGTGGTTCAGTAATGGAAAACTTTGCAAATTATACCATGGCATTAAAATCACATGAAGCAATTTTGAACCATATTAATTTCTTTTAGCCGTTAACTTCATGTTGTGCCTCAAGTTTGAATTTCATCCATTGATCTTACAACATCGAATGACTTTATTTGAAAAAGCAAACTACTTTAAAGTTTTAAAGCTTGGGCACATTTCAAATAGGTGCTTCCCTACACTTTTTAAAGTTCAATCATCTTGATAATATGAGTAAGCACTAGCCATTTATCTCCAAAAGATCTACAGTCATGAGGATTCAAACATCTTTGAAATACAACCTTTGCTATTGAGATCCAATTGGCATTACACTTTAGCACCTCTTTCCAACTTGGCATAACTCAGCACATATCTATTACAATTGGTCCCACCTTTCCATGTGTTAGATTAGCACTTTCCAACATTATTTAAACACCATGCAACTTCATAATGTGGGTAAGCATTGACCTTTGATCTTGCACAAATCGATGATCACAAAAAATTGTATCCTTATAACATCTACTCAGCTAACTTGACCAATAGAATATCACCTTCCAAAACAACATGCTCTAAAAACTACCATGATAGAGAATTCATTATTCCTTTGAGAAGGTTTGATGCTTGATGTCATTATCCACTATGTATCATGTTGGCACTTCTCTACTTTATCTTAATATCAATCACTTTCTCAAAATGGGTAAGCACCAGTCATTGATCTTCAAAAGATCAATAGTGGAACAATTTGTATATGTTCAAGTAATGTAAACACCCATAATTACATCAGCATGGATAGGTGTCATTGAATTTCTTTCCCACATTATTTAAAACTCATACAATTTCATCAAGTAGTGAAGCACTTTCCATCAATCTTCCTTAGATTTATGACATAAAGCTATGACAAAGAAAAAACATACTATTTACTCCTGACCAATAATATCACCAAAAAATCAAATGTGTTTTGAGAAGTCTGAGAGTGGTATAAGTTGCAATATTAACTCTTAAAATTTTCACACCCATGACATCATCATGTCTGACCTGGAATTTACATGTCATGTTCTACTAATGAATATGCTCCAATTCATCAAATCTTTACAACCTAGCTTGACTCAACATCCTTCTCAAAGCTTGGTCCCACCATGCCATACGGCATATTGGTGCTTGCCTACATTATTTAAAGTTCAGTCATTTTCTTAATGCAGGTTAGCACTTTTCATTGATCTTACCAAGATTGATGGTGAATCAAACTCTTTGCATTTTAGGACCTAGTCAGCCAAACCAACCAATGAAATACTTCCTTTATGATCCAGGTTACCTGACAATTTCCATGAAAGAAACATTATTACTATCCTCTAAAAAGGTGGGTCCATAATATCATTATGTGCCAAATGGCACATTGGTGCTTCCCCACTTTACTTAATTGTCTTGCATTTTCTTATAGCGGGTAAGTGCTCTCCATCAATTTTATTGAGATTGACAGCTAATCAAAAAGGTTGTTGTAGTTAAGATTTTTTAGTAGAATATTCAAAATAATTGCAATTAAAGGCAAGGTTAATAAAGGTTTATCATGAAAATTAATAAAGTAAGCCTTGCAAAATAAAACTATTAGGATAAGCTTGTCTCGCATAAATTTTGTTTGAAATATTATTTTTCAAAAATTTCAAGGGCTAAGGAAAAAAAAAATTAAAGCTTTAGGTTTTTTTTATGAATTAATACCCAAGGTCCTATCCTAATTTCAAGATTTTAAAATGCACGTTTAGGGTTTTTTCACTACTGAATGTGATGGTGAAAAATTAGGCCAATAGTGGAAAATTAGGAAAAATTCATCTGTGGGCTTAGAATCCCTGGGAGAAGCAGACCACAAGCTTGACCTTTTTACTTTTGACAACACTAAGAGAGCATTAACACAGAACAAAAATTATATAGGAGCTATACAGAAGACACAAATATTTTACAAAATAAACAAGGTAACCTAGACTACTATTCATGGAAGAAACAAGTGTTTTTTTAGGAAAAATACCTCTTCAAGAACTATCCATGAACTAGAAGTTCAAGAATGTTGCTTGACAAATCCTTGAGAATATAAGAGTCTTCTTTGCATGTATTTTCAATCAGATAGGTACCTAACCATATAGGATAAAACTTACCATGTTTTCCTTTATCCTCAATCCTAGCATTCCACATGAAGACTAAATCTCTTTCTTCAAATTTCTTGTCCACTATCCTTTTATCATAAAGTGCTTTGACCTATAATTGCAACTTCTAATTGCTGATTGTTGCCTCTTTCTTGGTTTCATTTAGTCCAAATAACTCATCCAATATTTTTTACATATCATCAATGATATCCTCATCATAAATTTGAATGTATTTATACAAACCCACTAGGTTATTATGAGGCATCCTTGCCTGGATTCCATATACAATGTCAAAAGGTGCTACACCAATGGCCTTTCTCATAGACACCTTGTTAGCCCATATTGCTAATTACAACTTGGAATCCCATGCCTTCTTGTTATCATCTAGAGTTCTCTTAATAAATTTTAATAGGCTTTTATTTGTGGATTTATCTTGTCCATTTCCTTGTGGATGATAAGTGGAAGATGTTGATCTTGTTAATCTATATTTATCACAAAATTTTATGAATTCTTCAGATCTGAAGCACATTGCATTATCTATCACAATATTTTTTGGGTAACCAAATCTAGAAATAATGTTGTTGGAAAGAAAATTATTTACAACCTTACTAGTTAAATTTCTTTTTGGAATGGCATCTACCCTCTTTGTAAAATAATCAGTTGCAACTAGTATCCATGAATAACTAGTACTAGATTCAGGGGAAATTTCACCTATGAAATCCATTCCCCTTTGCTGAAATGGTGCTTGAACCTCAAATGGATTTAATGGAGTATTACTTGAGAATTTCAATTTTCTTGCATACCTTTGATAAGTATCACATTTCCTAACCATGACCTGAGCATCTTTAAAAAGGGATGGCCACTAAAATCTAGCTCTCATTACCTTGTGTGTAGTGGTCTTGGCCATATAATGCCCTCCACAAAATCCAAGATGAATTTCATTCAACACCCCTTTTTCCTGTTCTTGAACACATTTTAGTAGTACTCCCTCAAAGTTTCTCCACCATAAATTTCTTCTGACAATAATATACCTAATGGCTTGTAGCTTAGTACTCCTTTTCTCATTTTCAATCAAATGGGAAGGAGCTTCCATGTTTTGTAAATAATGGATAACATTAGTATACCATTCACAATGGTCCATATCACATAAATCAAACCTTAAGTCATTTTCTACTATATTTATCTAATTAGAATCCAAATTAGACTAAGCCATAAGCTTAGCTAATCCTTGACCTCTCACCAGTTTTGATATTTGTATTTCAATGTTAAATTCTTGAATCCTATTAATCCACCTACATCTTCTACCTAATACTTCTTGTTGAGAAAAAATGTCCTTTACAACAACACTTGGTACAAATGCAATAACAATGACACCTACCAAATAACATCTAAAAGATTTAAATAATTTCACCAAAGCATATGCTTGCTTCTCATTGATTTCATATTTTAGTCTAGTAGGCTGTAGTGATTTACTAAAGAATGCAATTGGCTATTAATATTCTTCCTCATTCTTCTGCAAAAAAACTCTAGCTATAGCATGGAAAGATGCAAAATAAAATTTGTGTATTGGTTTTGTGTAATCTAGAGTCCTAAGGACTGGAGCATTCCTTATGGTAGTTTTAATATCTTGAAATTTCTATGAGGGTTCACCATCCCATTTGATAGTAGCTCTTTTCTTAAGCATTTTTAAAATAGGCCTGCTAATCTCAGCAAAGTAACAAAACTTCTCAAAAAGTTAACTTTCCCAAAGAAAGATTGTATTCCCTTCACATTCTTTGGCTTAAGAACCTTATCAATGGCTATCACTCTCTCAAGATCTATCTTTACTCCATCCTTTGATACTATGTGTCCTAGAAGATTTCCTTTAGTTACCCCAAATGTACATTTCTTTGGGTTTAATGACACTCCATATTCCAAGGCTTTGATAAAAATCTTCTCCAAATGTCTATAATGGTCTTCATCCCTTTTGGAATAAGTTATAAGGTCATCTTGGTATACAACCATGAACTTATTAATTTACTCATGGAAAGCTACATCCATAGCCCTTTGAAAAGTGGCACCACCATTAATCAATCCAAATGGAATTCTCACATACACATAAGTTCCTCATGGAGTTGCAAATGTTGTTTTAAATTTCTCTTCTTCTTTTACCAAGACCTAGTTATACCCTGAGAAGCCATCCATCATGGACATCAACTTAGAGCTAGTTACATGTTGTAACAAAGCCTCCATGTTTGGCAACCCATAATTATCTTTTAGGAAAGCAATGTTTAGATTCCTGAAATCCACACACAGTCTGATGTCTCCATTATTTTTCCTGATAGGTACCAAATTTGAGACCCAAGTGGAATGTCTAATAGGTATAATTACCCTTCATCCCTTAACATCATTAGTTCATCTTGTATTTTGGGTGCTAAAATGGGATTTTCTAGTCTTTGTTTCTGCATAAAAGATTTCACATTTTCTTTGAGTGGTATAACATGTTGGAAAAAGTCTTCTCTATAAGCCTTGAGATTCTCATATGACCATGCAAAAACATGTCTATATTTTCTTAGTAGGTCAATCAATGGTTTTTTGATTTTAGTTGACAAATTTTGACCAATATAAACTTTCTTGGGGGCCTCATTAGTTTCAAGGTTTATTTCTTCCAGCTCTTCAGGTTTACAATCTTTAGCCTTAGGCCTTACCCTATCTTGGTTGTCAAGCATGTTCTCTAAAACAACCAGACCCTTAGGTACTTTATTAGTCTTTAATTGTATGACCTCTTGACCAAAAAAGTGTTTCCTTGCCATCTATATTCTCAATCAAATCACTACAATCCAATTCCTAACCATGGTACTTATCTTCATTTAACAAGAAATTCACAATGTCTTTGTCATCTTCAAAGACTTGCCAATGTTCAATATTGTCAGATGTTGATGGCCTATTTTGAACCTCAATCTATGAAAGTCCTACAAATGATACATCCTTTGGTTTAATTGCTACATTTTCTAATAGGTCGGCTATCTTATTATGATTTATGTCTCTCCATGAAATACCAAATGCATCAAAAAATTCTATTTAATCCCAAAGAACATTTCTACATTGTTTCAACCTTTTATTTTTAGAAGCATATGTTTCCCTCATCTATGAGATAATCAATTTAGAATCACCTATGACATGTAACTTCTTTATTCCATGGTGGGTAGCAACCTTTAGTCCCAATAAAAGGGCATCATATTTAGCTATATTGTTGTTGCATAAAAAATTTATGGTGAAGGAGTATCTAAAAGTATTCTTCTTAGGAGAAACAAAAACCACCCCTACCCCTGAACCTTCCTTAGGGATGGCCCCATCAAAATACATGGTCCATAATACTAGTGAATCCATATAAAATTCAACTTCATGTTCAATCATAGCAAGAAACTTCTCAACTTCTTTGATAATTAACTCAACTTTGAATCTTTGTCAATATCTTCCCCCAAAATATGAGTGACCCTTTGTTCTCTATCTACTTTAACAGGCTTATCTCCTATCTGAAATGTTGCATAAGTTAGGTCACATTATAGACTCCCTCCCATAGTAGCACTCCATTTTCTAGAGAGCAACATTCCATAATGTGGGAGAATATCAACTACAAGGAGTGACATGGTCAATTCCACCTTAGGGTATGCAACTAGTCTAAATGGTAAAGCAATGATAGTAACTATGACTGAGACTTCCCTAGCATCCATACCTCTACATCTACCTTGCTTAGTATCTACTTTCAAACCTAAAGCTTCCATTATTTTGAAGGGCATGATGGTATTGGAGGCTTCCAAATCTATCATGTAATTTTTTAGGGTCTTTCCATTTATAATCAAATCGAGAAAGAATGGGTAAATATCTTCTATATCTGCTACTAATGAATCATCCAAAAACATTTGGGGGATCTGAGATATAATACCACTATCTTCTACTACCAATGGGGTTTTTTGAATAACATTTTGTTCTACAATATTGTCATTATTTCCTATCCCTCCCAACCATGACAAGGCTTTTCTTTTATTCTCTTCAATTCTAAATAGTTTAGATGAAGGAACCTTTACAGTTATTTGGGATAACATAGATATCATATCAATGGGTTCAAATATAGTGGGTTTTACAAGAATACCTAGAGTTGAAACCTTTTGAATAGTAGGCACTATTATTTTCTTGATAGCATTAGCTTTTGCTTTCTTTTCTTGCACAACTACTTTTTTTGTCTCATTTTCTTGGAATTGAACCTTCTTCTTGTGTTCCCATTTCTTAGACTTATTGTCTTTCATCTTGGGAATATCTATATTAACCTTCTTATTTTCATCCTTCATCTTATGTGTAATATCCTTGATAAATACACTAGAGAGATTTCTAGCATCATTATTGACTATTAGGTTCCTCAAATTGTAATTGCTATGAACTTGGGATATCATTTTTGCAATGATACTCAATCTTCTCTTTAGAAGGCATTCTCCAGTTTATGTGACTAACATTAGAAGATGTAACACATACATTATTTTCATCATAATCTTCATCATCTGAGAGCACTTGCTGATGGTGTAAATGGTAAGCAACTCTCTAACTTAGGTTATTTTAAATCAGAATCTATAAAATCATCATACATGCTTACCATGTTGCAACTTATATCATCATGGCTTTTCTCTTCAACTTCCTCTTCATGTCATACACTTTGATATGAGGTAAATGATTGAGCAACCATACAATAATCTAAAGAATGAGGTGATTGACATATAATGCAAAATAGTACATCATCATTCATATTAATAGATCTCCTGTATAGAGGGTATGGAGTACCCTTTTCCTTCACATTTTGGGCCTAGTTAGGGATTGGTTTACCATCTTTCCTTTGAGTGGTGTAAAGATAATTATGCATTCTGGGTTGTCTCTAAAAATTGTTGTTATGCATTGGGGTCTTCTCACCAAAATTAGGTTTTTTTGTGTTAAAAACTACTGGATTCCTCTTTTTTAACATATCTAACACTTGACCTATTCTAGCTGCTTCAGGTTTCTTATTTGTAGAAGTTTTATCAACTTCCTTCTTCTTGTTATTCTTGGGATTGAACAACCATGGGTCATCTCTCCTCCCAAGCTTGCAAGCTACACTAACATGTAAATATAATAGAAATGTCAATGCATAAGTAAAATATACTAATAATGCAAATGAAAAGCTAAACCATCTACTAGATGGTTAGTATGCATCTAGAAATTACCATGAAAACTACCATAAAAGCTACTATGACAGCTCAAACTAGCATGCAAGCTCAACTATAATGAAAGATCAAATCTCAAACCAACATGATAAAAATGCAATAATGAGAGATGCCAATCCTTGAGACAAGGCCTCTATTTATAGGCTTGAGTGAGGGCTTGGTGAGGTGGCATCCATGTAGGTGCCACATAAGGTGACATGCAAGCAATGCAAGTGGTCACATATTCAAAGTTTTCTCACACATGTGTGAGAAAATTTGAGAGGAAGAGTGGAAGACAAGAGTGCAAAAGGGAGTGTGTAGGCATGCCTTCTCACACATGTGTGAGAAAACAATTAGGCTAATGAGGGGGATTAGGAAAGAGATTAGGATGATTAAGTGGGATTGGTGAAGAAGTAGGCTTAAGAGGATGAAAATGATGGGTGTAGGCTAGGTTTAATATTAAATTAAATATGATTTAATTTAATAATAGGTTTAGAAGAATTAATGGGATGTGGGAATTTAAATAAATAAAATTTATTTAAAAAAGGTGAAAAATGGAGGATCATGTGTTAAATTAATTTAACACATTAGGGCTAGGAGTATTTAACTTAATTTTAAATACTCAGGGGAATGAACTTATTTAATTAATTAATTAAATTAAATAAGTAGAAAAATGTTACCAATATAATTAAATAATTAATAATTAATTACAATACCATGGACAATATTAAATAAGTTAATATAGTCTTTATGGACGATTTTGAGCATCTACAAGAATTAATTGATACACTTCCTCTTAGTTTCTAGGTAGCATTTGGGTCTACCTTTTTCTTATTTAGGTTCTTCCTACCACCTTGAGGTAAGTCAGTATACATTGTTACATCAAGATTAGCTCTTGTGTTTTTCCTTTTGTTAGCCATGTGTATTATTGATCAAATCAGCACTAGCTTCAAAAAGTTGATTGAGTTGACGCCCTATTTTTACGGAAAAGTAACAATAAAATAACTCCTAGATTTAGGGAAGGACATAAAATAATATGACACACAAAGGAACCAATCACAAAAATCATAAGACTACAACTCTGGCTTGATAGACAAGACACTTGAAAGGGTTGTATATGTCAGTGTACACATATGGCATTTTGATTTCCATTTCTTTTTAAATTCTCAAGGTTTTCTACTAAAACAAGTCCATCATAACCACAAATAGTACTGAAACAATCTAAAAAACACATACACAACACAACCAAAGAAATTGTAGTACTTCTTACACATGTATTGAACAACTCCCTAGTGGAGTCTCCATTTTATAGGTGTTTTCCAACTACTAAACAACAAAGATCAATGTCAAGATAATAGTACTAAGAAATCTAGGGACTATCTACTTCCCATTAACAATTATGTATGCATATTATTGGATCTAACTTCAACAAAACTAAGATTGGCTTTCTACTCTTTAGGCTCTCCAAAACCAAGGTGGGTATACCTAGGGGATGATTCAAATAAATGTTTTTGTATAAGGATCTATTAGTTTCATTTAGATTCTCATCTTATACCTCTAACATATATATAGTTTATCCATTCATTGATATTTTTAAATAATACAATCCCTTATAATAGATTTGGTCACAATTCTCCTTAGGTTTACAAATATTTTAGGAAATAGTACCTATCCAAAACTCAGATATCATATGTAAAAAAGTGTTGACCCTCTTTGAGACTCTTAAAATAGTAAAATAAAGTTGATATTGATTTTAGAATTGGTGCTCATTCATTATCTCTATATCTATAGACTAGATTAACTAGATCAGTGCCTCATCCATTGGGATTCAGAGTCTACTCCAATTTATGGACCTAATTGATTGCATTACAACCAATACTATTAGCAATTCTTATTGGAATTCTTTCTTATAGATGTCCCTCCTATTACCTTAGCAACCTTATCAAACTTACTAAAGTGTTTATTAATTCGTTAAATCAATAACAGTAATGAATCAACATACAACCTAAATGAATTAAATTCAATTGGACAAGCTTTGCTCACACAACATCAGAATAACTAGGTAACAACAAATGGAGACTAAATTTAGCAAGAATAGATATAGAGGAAGTTCAATTTTGTATTAATCTTCCTTGAACCTTGTTTACAATTTAATAAAACTCAAAATGACTCTAGAAAAAGACACAAGAATCATGTAACATTAATGTATTCTCAAAAAATTTGTAGAGAAAATACATCATGAAGTTTGCAACCATAATTGGACTGACTAATATTCAATGTAAAATAGAAGTGTATTAGAAATCGATTTGCTATCTAGCCCTAGAATCTTACTTATATAATGGAGATGCAACAAGCTTCAGGCATAGAGAATTGATAGTTTTCAACTAAACAAAAGATATTTACATGCAGCTATCACAAAAAGAAAAAAGATTTATGTAACAAAAAGGTAATACATCAAATTATTCTTTTAGTAGGCCCCATTTCTATTACATCTTCAGATGCTAATGATTTTGACTAGCTACTATACTAAATCTTCAGTGTACATGGCTATTAGTCTTTAGAGTGATGTGTTTTGTTCCATTACCTAGAAGCTTACCTCAACTTGGGGGTTCTCGTTATCTTCATTATGAACTATTAAAGTAATAGTTACTTCTGCATCTTCTTCTACCCCATCATCTTCTGCCATCTTTTCTATAGACATAAATTGCTCTTTCCACTTGTTGAAAGCAGTGTCATTAGACCAATCAAAGTTTAGATTTTCCCTTTTCACTTTTATTAAAAAAATTCCAACTACTTCTATTTCAAATAAGTCCTTTCTTATAGCTTTGTAAAATAATTTCACTTTGACCAACACTTCATTAGTCATTGCCCATATTATATGCCCCTTTTTGTTTACAACATTGTTCATTCTTTGGCACAATATCTCATCTAATTCCTTTTTCCATTCTTCCTTTTCTTTTATTCTATCAACCTTTTTGAGAGCACTAGGAAAAAGGTCAAACTTCTTAGTTATTTACTTGGAGAGCAAAATTATTATTCTTTTCTAAATAGAAACCCATTTATTATCAAAATCCTCAAGCCTATTTAGTAAATCAAAAATATTTTCTATTTGGTGATATGGCAACTAGATGAAAGATATGCACATAGTGGTAATGTCATTATTTCTTTCATAGAGGAGAAGGGTGCCCCCTCACAAAAATTGCACAAAAAATAAATTTTGAGGAATTTCCATGAAAAGGTCTTAGGAAAAGAAGGAAAAGAAGGAAAAGGAGAAAAAAAGGGAATAAATGACAACATTTGCATGACTTGTAGGTAGACAGGGGATGGACATGGCTCTAAGAAGACACAAGCTCAAATAGGATCCTTAGGGGGGCTATATAAGCCTCTAAGGGGCTCAAAGAAGGTCATATTCACACCTTAAGAGTAGAGCATCCAGAGCAAGCATGGACCCCATTGATCAATTGCAACTTAGTGAGCATGCTTAGGAGTACCAAAAAGTAGTTGAGATGGGCCCATTGGTAAGTCATCTGATCCTCTTCATCTTTTGGTAGACTAGGCTAGATTAGGGTCATTTATTGCACCATAAATGTGCGCAAAATGTCATTGGGGCAGAGATGACAGTCTCCACCTTATCGTCTATGTAGAAAAAAAAGTGGTAATAAAGGCATCCATGAAGATGATAGGCATAATCCTATCATTTGCATAGACACTAGAAAGGGTATGGGCTCCGTAGATGATAGAGGTCTATTGTCTATGCTAATTAGTATAGACGCTGATCAACATCTACATAGATTAGCATTTGTGTCGATCAATGACTTCACTTTTTAGTGTGTATGTTGATTAGCAACTTTGCTGATTGGGACAAATCGACAAAGAGCAAGGGAAGATGCCCCACTCTAGGGATGACATAGGCTAAAAGGATTGACTCTCTACATGTCTATGTTGTAGGAGGACATGGTGGTGTTTAGGTTGAGGGAGCACTACCCTCCTACCATGGTAGTATAAGAGTGATTGACTAACATGGATTGGGGACACATGTGGCTATGTGACTTGGAGAACGTGCATGAGTGGTTGGATATAAGGGCTCACTCAGCATAGCTATCAACATTGATAGAGTGATGGTACATGCCCATGAGGAGCTTCTATCTCCTAACAAGGGAGGCTATAGTCACACTTCTGGATGTGTGGTAGATCTTGCCAGTGCCCATCTAGGGGGCATACCCAGAGTATGTACTAAAGCAGTCAAATGCATTTCTATGAGAGTGTTTTGGCAAAAAGTGGTAGAGACTGCCAATCTACCAATCGTGGCTATCATGGAGGGGAGCTCTAGAGCAAAGATTACTAAGGTTGGCAGTATATCTTGCCTTGCTCATATCGTGAATGCTACCTGATCATGTAGGATATGGTTGGCCTATCGGCTAAGCATAGGTACTAAACACCCTTCTACAAGAGGATGAAGAGGTTTACTGTTGGGGACAGATGATCCTAGCAGAGTTATACCATGATTTCAAATGTGTGCCTATCATACACTATGGACTATGGGACTAGGATTGATTTTTTTGATGATGTGGTCATGGGAGCACATTGGAGTCACATGGCCCATCACCTGGCAGGAGACCAGGTAGCCTAGCAAGCTATTCACCTATAGATATTGGCCACCAATCTAGTACATAGACATAGAATTAGTGGGATTTTCGCACCATTTAATTGATGAGATCATTATGTTTGAGTGGACTCCATATGATGGGATGGACTGGTGGGAGAGGACATTAGCAGCAAGTAGGGAGGATGACACAAAGGATCAGATTTACCTCCCATACACATAGACTAATTGCTAGATCATTAGGTAGCCCATGCACATGATCATGCATTACATGTTTTCTTGGGTGCAATGGTAGTTTGGGAGGACACAAGATGTGATACAAGAAAGATTCCTATACCTTGTGGTTTCTAGGGAGTACAGTGGACTATGGGAGCATGGGACCAACCTTCAGTTGGCTTGCATATCATGGGTATCTACACCAATAGTGCCATGGGTACATAGAGAGGAAAAGGGGGATGCAAGTGTGACACTGACATATACACAGTGGTGGGCTGCTCATCAACTCATGAGATTGATAGTGCCTAGGGCACCACCACTAGTGGAGCAAGCACAGGGGGTGGGGGATGGAGTAGGGGATGTTGGGTAGGCAACTATGATGTCACCACTAGCATAGGGGGCATAGGAGGGACCATGAGGTCACAAAGACCAAGCGAGTAGAGGGCCAAGGCTACTACCATTATAGATACTAGTAGAGGCACCAACACAGGCACTAGGATAGGGGCCACAGGTATAGGTATAGATGCCAAGAGGTGGATAGAGATAGGAGCTAGAAGATGACCCATATATGGTGAGGGCTAAGTGGGATAGCCTCCATGTAGAGGTAGCCCAATTATAGGGGGTAGAATAAGTGCAACAGGCATGAGCAGACAACCTAGAGCAAGCCATGGTGGCCATACAGGTAGAGCTACATGTGTAGAGGGCCAGAGGGGATAGTGCATAGGAGGCCTTAGCAGCCCTACATGCATAAGTGGATGCTAGAGAGTTTGCAAACATGGAGATCCACACTGATACAAAGGAGTTGGCAAGACTTAGAGGGGAGGTAGCTGCATTATGGGCTGAGCAAGCTACCCATCAGGCACAATTGGATAGATACCATAGGCAAAGGGGCATAGTGAGAAAAATTCTATAGCCTAGGGTAGTTGTCATAGTCATTCAAGAGGTGATCATAGCTAGCCAAGGAGAGGCATAGGTCATATGAGAGGTAGCCTATTACAGATCGCTATATATAGAGGCCATGCCTACCAATTAGTGATAGCCAAATTTTGATAGAGGGCCAACTCATGGATCTCAAGTGGCAGAGCCAGATTAGAGTAGGCCATAAGATAGTAGAGACCTCCCTAAGGGGGGGATATAGGGGGGGCTAGGCCCTCACAACCAGTGGCTTGATTTTGTATGGTGATTAGTTTTTTGATAGATATGTGCAGATGCAACGAGTTTTTGATGATGCATTTGTACTATATAATTCTACATGATTTGTATATGGACTTGTATAGACATATGATGCATATGATATCTATGATGTGGATATTGACATTTGTGATATGGGATGTGATGCTATGTGATGTTTCCTATGATTTATATGCATATGATGCCTAACATGTGGATGATGCAGGTTTGTTGGCTATTATGAGATGTATGTATTACTTTATTATATATGGAAGAATATATGAGATGTTGTTTGATGTAGATGCTCCTAGATGTGATGACTAAAATGGATGCATGTAATTATTGGAATGAAAAAACAATGCAATCTAAATGTCTAAGGAACACTAAAATGAATGCAACCTAATGAAAGTGCAACCTAAAATAAATATTTGTCCAAACTATCACTCATAGAAACCCAGCAACATAGCATAGGAGGAGGGGAATAAATAGGACCTTGTCTCAAGCATGACTTGAATGAAGACCCTAGCTACATTAAATCTAACTACATCATATCAAGAGATTCTATTGTGTTTATATGGAGAGCATATCTTAAGTTGATTTTGCAAATGAGTTTATGCATTATATGCTATAAAAGCATAAATAACATGACTTTTTTGTATAGACTTTAGAGACTTTAGAAAAATAGGTGTAGTTTACATAGTCATGATGGATCAAATGTCGTATATGTCATGGAGAGGTTTGGGCACACCCAAATTCTTTTTAGGGACCTTTGGTGGAAAGTGTGCTAACTCGTTGCCCCCATTGCAAAATGCATTAACATAACCTAAAACTAACACATATGAAATAAAGCCTCAAAAAAAATAGATCATACCACAAACAACATGTGTAATCAATGAGAGCCCTTCAAGTACAACCAAAATATAGAAGATCAAGGTGCACCATAAAAGGCTTTCACTAAGACACAAAAATAAAATCAACCAAAATGAGACCTCATGACCAAGTAGTCATTCAATCCACAGTTCCTACCAAGAACCTTAGGTCTAGAAGTGAATGTTGCAATGTTGCTTATAGGAGGGATTCATCCTATAAAAATGTGTCAAATTGGAATGTCAAAATTGTGTGTTTCTAGCAAGGGCTGTGAAGAAAAAAAGTTTCTCAAATTATTAAGACTCAAATGGTGATTTTTTGTAAATCCGAGTGTGGTCACTATTGTGAAAAAGCTCAATGTGATGGGATTGGAACAACACTCGATGAAAAATTACCTCGTAGACTAAAGGTCCTTTAGAAGATGGAAGTGAAGTGAAGCCTGGTAGATAAGAGGTCTTTTATTGGGTGCATGAAAAGAAAAAAGCTAGATAAGACTTTGCACAAGGCAAATGGAATGGTAGAATGGGGTGAAGTGAAATGAGCCTTATAGAAAATGGATCAACAATACTTTTTTCAAGAACATTTTCTACTTTTTAGGTGTTTTCTTTAGGAACATTTTATGAATTCTTTTGTATTTTTTCTGATTTTTCAATTTTGTTGGATTTTTGCAAGGCTATAGACATTGTATAGGAACTACAAGGCTCAAGCATAGAACCACTTGAAATGTTGAATATTTATAGGCTTAGGGAGTGAATCTCCCTCTAGAGTAGCAATCTGATAAGCACTAAAACTATATTTGGCTATAATAATAAATGGACCCAACCAATTTGCCTCAAATTTTCCTTTCTTTTCATAGTTCTAGAGGTTCCTCATATTATGCTACAAAACTAAATCAGCCACTTTAAATTCCTGTGGCTTGACTCTCTTGTGATACTGAAGAGGAAGGCAATTTTGATACACATGGAGGTGGTTTAGGGCATTAAGGAGTCTCTCATCAAGGAGTTGTAGCTCTTTCAAGTAAGAAACTCAGTATCCTTCTTCAAACATTAGATTCTTGAGAGAGATTTCGAGGGAAGGGAGCTCAATTTTGATGGGTAAGACTACCTTAGAACCATAAACAAGGGAAAATAGGGTGGCTCCTATGGGAATATAGATGGAGGTGCAGTAGACCCAAAGGGCAGGAGCAATTTGGAGGTGCCAATCATGACAAGTTGCATCAATGGTTTTCTTTAGGATTTTGAAAATGATTTTATTGGTAGCTTCAGCTTGGCCATTGCCTTGGGGGTAGTATCTGGTGGAAAAATGATGGGTAATTTTGAATTTCCTACACAATGTGGCAACTTCCTAATTTTTTAAAGGGGTTCCATTATCAGTCATAATATCTTGAGGTATACCAAAATGACAAATAATGTAGTTCAAAATGAACTTCAAAATCTATTTTCTAGTTATGTAGGTCAATGGAATGTCCTTGACACACTTTATGAAGTACTCAGTGGTGGAAAATATATACTTGTGGCCATTTGAGGAATTTGGGTATACTTGACCAACAAGATCGAATCCCAAGTAGGAAAAGGGCCATGGAGTGATGATGGGTTGAAGGCCTTGGGTAGGAGCATGTATTAAATCACCATGTTGCTAACAAGGAACACATCTCTTCACAAAATTATATGCATTCGCTTCCATAGTGGGCCATTACGTAACTTGTCCTAAGAAGCTTTTTTTCTAATGTAAGGCCACTAGAATGGGAACCACAAATCCCTTGGTGAACCTCTTCTAATGTTGTTTTGGGTTCATCTAAATTGAGACATCGGAGGAGGATTCCATCAAAATGTTTTCAGAAAAGTGTGTTACCTAGGATGGTATATCGGGTTGTGCGATGGATAAAGTTTTTTATCTAATTTGGGATGAGGGTTATGGGAATGATTTTGTGATGTAAATAGGAAAAAATGTTAGTGTACTATGGAGACTCAAGACCAACAATCTCACACACCAACTTTGAATCAGTTTGCTCATAAGCAGGAGTAAAAAGATTCTCAACAATAAACTCACATTTAGGACTATATTCTAGCATGGCAATCATGCATGCAATAGTTTCCATGGCATCTACTACTTTATTATTAGCCCTTGCTATCTATTAAAAAACAATCTCTGTGAAGTTTTATTTAAGATCCTCAATTATCCTATAGTAGGGCAATAATTTCTCGTCTTTGGTGTGGTATTCATCTATGACTTGTTTAATGACCAATTGTGAGTCTCCAAAGACAAGAAGGTTTTTGATATTCTATTTGATAGCTTGATGTAGTGTTGTGACTAAAATTTCATACTCAGCTATATTATTTGTACAAGGGAATGAGATTTTATAAGACTTAGGAATGAGATCCCCTTGTGGTGTCAAAAACAATATTCCTACCCCCAATCCCTTTTGTGTAAAGGATCCATCAAAAAATAGTTTCCATGGTGTACTAGGGGCTATAGTCATAATTGTGTCATCTATAAAATCTACTACAATGGGATGGTCACCTTGAAGAGGAGCTTCGACAAGCTGATATGCAATTACTTGTCCTTTAATGGCCTTACAATCCTTATAAACAATGCCGAATTCACTTAAAATCAAGACCCATTTTGCTACTCAACTAGTGAGGGTGGCTTTTGATAGTAAATATTTGAGTGGATATATCTTTCCAATGAGGTATGTAGTATGATTAAGCATATAATGGCACAAATTCTATGTGCAAAAGACTATAGCCAAACATGCTCACTCAATAGCAGTTTAGTTCAACTCATAGCCAACTAGTTTTTGACTAAGGTAATATATAGCTTTCTCATTCCCATTG
The DNA here is from genome assembly GCA_028749045.1 of Cupressus sempervirens. Classification (NCBI taxonomy): domain Eukaryota; kingdom Viridiplantae; phylum Streptophyta; class Pinopsida; order Cupressales; family Cupressaceae; genus Cupressus; species Cupressus sempervirens. The sequence continues at coordinate 204,800,357 of CM053789.1, forward strand.
TCATCTAATTGGGCCAAAATTACTCCTAGAGCAACTAAAGTAGCTGAAATGTATAGAATCAATGATTTTCCTACAACTGGAGGGACTAGAACTAGAGGATTAGCCAAATATATATTAACTTGTTCAAATGCTTTTTGGCATAGACAATCCCATTGAAACTTGTTTCCTTTGAAAAGAAAATGCTGAAGTGGATGGCCCTTATCTGCTAATTGTGACACAAATCTCCTAATGGATTGTAACTTTCCTTGAAAACTATGGAGTTGTTTTAATGTTGTAGGTGGAGGCATGTCCATGATGGCTTTCACTTTTGCAAGATCTACCTCAATACCTCTTCTTGACATAATGCAGCCTAACAATTTTCCTAATTTGACCCCAAATACACATTTCTTTGAATTAAGGTGCACTTTATATTTCTCTAACCTTTCAAAAATGGTGGTGAGTACATCAATGTGGGACTCATGTGTCTTTGATTTTCCTAAGATGTCATCAACATAGTCCTCCATTATGACATGTAAAATATCATGAAATATGGTAGTAATTGCATGTTGATAAGTGGCACCAGTATTTCTCAATCCAAAAGGCATGACTTGATAACATAAGCTTCTCCATGGGGTGGTAAATTTCATTTTATGTTGATCTTCTTCTACAATTTTGATTTGATTGTAATAGGAAAAACCATCCATCAAAAACAACATCTCATGTCTAGTAGTCAAATCCACTATGATGTCTATGTTAGGAAGTGAAAAATAATCCTTGGGACATGCAAGATTTAAATCTCAAAAATCTAAACAAACACGGATTCCCCCAGATGCTTTCCCTATAGGAACAATGTTGGAGACCCACTCAAGATAATCAATAGGACAGATGAACTTTTCCTCTAACATTTTTTGCAATTCTACTTTGACTAAGAGTGCTATCTTAGGATGCATCTTGTGCAATTTTTGCTTCACTGGTTTAATCTTGGGGTCCACTATCAAATGATGCACAACCAAATCTATATCTAATCTAGGCATGTCTTTGTATGTCCATGCAAAATTGATGTTTCCCCTTTTCAAGAATTTAGTCATGGCTTTTTGTTCTTCAAGACCTAAGGTAGCAGCAATGTGGGTGATTTGTGGATTATCCTCTATTCCAAAATTGATTGGAATTGTGTCTTAATTCAAAATAGATGACCTTTCTAGAGATCTGAATGGCAAGTCAATCTCTCCCTCTTCTGGCACCTCTAAGAGGTTTTCACCAGAAGATGTGTCCTTTATTTTATCTCTTTCTTCATCCAAAAGTGCCCCAAAAGAGTTTTCACTAGAGGATGTTTCTTTTATTTTTCCATTTTTTATTTTCTTTTTCACTTTTACATCTAAGAGAGTTGACTTGGCTACCAAAGTAGGCTTCCTTGTTGTATTGGATCTCATGTTCGTAATCTCAGAGATTCTTAAGGCCAAAGAGTGGCATCATTGCTTCATTAGACTTACAGATATTGAGAGTTGGTGGTCTATCTTGAAGGTCCCAATCTATCATGTTGGGGTTGGTGAGAGGTAGGTCGGTAGATGAGAGCTCATCTATGGTAATGGTGTGGACATAGTTATCTAGGTCATCTTCAATGTATTGGAAATGCACTTTGAAGAATTCATCCTCTTTAGTCTTAGAATCAAGTTCAACCACACAATAGGTGTCAACAAAGAATATCTTAGCTTTAATAGAGCCCAAACCACATCCTTTAGGATAGCTATTAGCTTCCAAGGGCTGTCTCATTACATCTTCTTTAGGTCCAAGGCCGATACCATGATATCCCATGTTTTTGATAATGGGAGGGGCCTTAACATTCTTATCATTGAGGAACTCCACAAGTTCATCTTTTCCATCATAGTATAGCCAATCTAAAATATTAGACTCCATATGCTTATCACTAAGTGAACCCTAATGTTCAAATGTTGTCTTGTTAATATGCATAGTCTCTTTGTTGGCAAGAGGTGGCAATTGTGAAGGTTTTCCAAAGGAATGGGAGGAGAGTGGTAGTTGTCCAACACACAAGGCATTTTAAAACTTATACTCTCCCATTCGTAGATTAGTAAAAGTAACCTTCTTCCTTTTATTATTGACCTTAGTATCTCCCACCTTCTCTTTTCCTTTGCAAGAATTGGAATCATCATTGGCTAACTCTGGCACTATTGTAGAAGGTGATTCTATTATGGTGAGAGGCTTAGGTATACCTTTGGAAAATTCACTGATTGGACAAAAAAATTATGGTGCACCTTCCAATCTTTTACAAAATGCAAAAGGAGTAGGATCCCTTGGGATTGTGACCTGCCTTCCTTGGTGAGGGAATTTCAAGCATTGATGATAGGTGGATGGGATAGCCTTTAGTGTATGTATCCAAGGTTGACCAAGAAAAATGTTATATGGCAAATCCAAGTCTAGGATATGGCATTCAATATTTATGATGGCTAGTCCAACCTTTAGTGGCAACATAATAACTCCTTTTCATCCTCTTTCCCTCTCATCATAGGCTTTGATTGTTATCCTCTTATTAACATCTAGGAGATCTTCTAGAAGTCTCAAGAAATGAATCATCTTCAATGTACATAGATTCAAACCAGATCCATTGTCTATAAGGACTCTTTTAATCTTATGTCACTGTATAAGGACTTCAATGTGGAGTGACAAATTATGGTGGTGATTGAGACCTTGAAAATATTTATCCATGAAAACAAGGTGTTATTGGGCAGCAAGATTTCCAATCATGGTGGTGAATTGGGAAGCATTAATGTTTTTAGGAACACAAGACTCTAAATGAGCCTTCTCCAAGATCTCTTTGTGGATGGGTGATGTGGTAAGGAGCTTGAGAATGGATATTTTTCCAGGGGTCTTACCTAACCAGGATAACACATCATAGTGAGAAGTGAACCTTTGTGAAGTGGATGGTGTAACAGGTGCATGTGCCATTGATGGATTAGTGCAATTAGGAGTTGTGGCTTGCACATTAAGTATTCCTTGTTGAGTGGCGGCATCACAATTAGCTGCTTGCAAGACAAGGGTATTCACATGAGTGTTTACCTCTTCAATGCAACCACACATGGAGTCAAAACCACATATATTGCTGGTTTCTATCTTACCACACAAGGAGTCAAATATTGATATGTGATTAGTAGAATAATCATAAGATAATGCATTTGATGTGGAAGCTTGATTCACATTCTTGATATTGTTGTTATCATTATTGTGATTGGGAAATGATTTTTGGAATATTTTCAATTTAGAATTTTTAGAGTTTTGTCCTCCTTCTACCTCAATTTCTCCATCATCAACAAGATTTTGAATGAAGATCTTGAGCTTGATACACTTGTTTGTGTCATGTCCTTATTTGGGTTGGTTCTCATCAAAGGGTCATGTATTAGTAAATACCATCAAATTGTGATCCACTAGTTAGAGAAATATGTCCTCCAAAGGTTCATGAAAGTTAGTGAACTTTCTATTGTGATCATAGTCACGGTTCTAATTGTTGTTGTTGCAAGGAAAAAATTGTGTTTGATTGTGAGGTTGTTGTTAGATTGTGGTGACTGATCAGGAAAGTACTGTACATACTTCATAAATAGTAGCCGACATATTATGGCCAACATATGGCCGACATGTTATAACCCTAAAGCAGTTTAATACTTGTATAAAAAGGGCTTAGGGTTGGGTATTTTCATATGTGGTGATACGAAATTGGTTCTTGCGGCGGTATTGAGCTGTAAGGGATTACGGATTGTAATCAGGTTGTAATCACTGGATTGTAATAAGATCGGACTTGCTGTTTGGTGGATGTAGCCCAGGGATTGGGTGAACCACGTTAAATCTTGGTGCCTTGTGTTCATTTCTGTGTGTTCTATTATTTTCTGTTATTGGTTATATTTGCATGTAGTTTTTATTTCTGTCCGTGGTTTATCCTAACAGTTGTTGATTGTCATTGTTTGAATTGTTGTTTTTTTGTTATGATAGTTGTTGTTGTTCCCTCCTTGAAAATTTTTGACATTAGTGACACCATCATCGATGACCCCTTTGTTCTTGGACCAGAATTTGGGTTTGCTATTGTTGTTTGTCTCATTGTGTGAGGATGATGAATTACAACATTTAAAGGTACCTTTTCCAAAAGTCCATTTTCAATATTCTTGCCCTTCTTGACTAAAGTGGCAAAGTATTTGAGGCTAGCCATCTTCATGTGGAAAGACATTTTAAGTATCAAGTTCTTGATAAATATATCCATAAGGTGGTAATCCTCAATTTTGTAGGGCATGTTCTTAGCAAGATGCCTCCACCATTGTAGAAAGTTAGCAAATTTTTCTATTGTGACAAAAGTTTGCACAATTGTCCAAAGTTTTTACCTAAGGACAACCTTGTCAAACTTGGAAACAACCTCCAAGTTGTGGGAATTGAACAATTAGGTTGAGTCTCTAGAGAAGGCCAACTTTCTTTACTATCAAGGTGCACCTAACTACTCTTGGAGAGGAAAAGGGAGAAGGAATGCATAGAAGAAAATATACCTATTCTAACCTAAGGGGGTGATGCACCAAAATAGAGTGTTCAAACCAATCTCTGCTCATACATGCACTATTGAACCATCATGATACCAAAAGGATATACACATCCAGACTTGTTTTAATCTAACAATCACATGCAGATCCAAAAACCAAAATGGATGACAAAAGGAAAGAGAGGATTCACTTAAATACCATTCATAGGCCAAAAGAGATATAGTCATGCAAGATTGCAGATGTCCACAATACACCAATGAGAGGCAAATAGTTCTTGCACTTTACATAAATGGCTAAAGGAGATAAGGTAGAATGTCATACAATTTAGAGGCAAAGGGAATTTACACATGAAATTGCAAAGAAATATCAAAGAAAATAGAGAAGAGTCGACCTTAAAAAAATCTACAAAAATTGCCTTTATAGCTTAGGCATAACTGAGATATTTTCTAACTGAAGTTACTCCACAACCACTACCATTAAGTCTTACAATGAATAATCATGTAGATCTAGGGAAAATCTAACCTTGGTACATACTCAAATGCCCTGAAATTCGATATTTTGCTGAAACAAGGCCTCAAGAAGGTAGAAAATAGTGCCATTAAACCATTTTGACCAAGTAGATGGATAAAATAAGGTGTTGGAGCATTCTCCTTCATTCATTAAGTTCAACATTCATCCAAGAGTGGTTGGCATTGATCACAGGGATTAGATTGCATGGAAAATTTTGATCTCCTTCATTTCTAGTTCATGAATCAGCCAAAAATAGTAGTCAACAAAATACTACAATCAGAATGGCCCATGTGGACCAATTATTTTATTTCATTTTGCCACCCCCAAGGTCTTCCTGAGTTTGACCACATCTAACTAACTAACCATGCCACCTCCAAAACCCTTACTATGATATTAGATAAGTGCCAGCCCTAACTGTTAATGCCTTAGCGAGGCCTACTGGGACACATGTCCTTTAGGTACTTCCCTGCAATGTTTAATTTCCTTGCATCTTCATCTTGCAAGAAAGCGTCAATCATTGATCTCCATGAGATCAATGATCATGAAAGATCCTCCATATACTGTGCTTGCTCCCTTAAAATTTTTGGGCCCACGAACACTCAGGATCTGATTCAGCCTAACATGGCACCAACTTAGCATCACCCTATGGCCCACACAAGAAAGAGGTCCCAAAGAGACACATGGCAACAAGGCACATGCCTGCATTGCTTAACATCCTTGCACTTTCATGATGCAAGGAAGCAACAACCCTTGATCTATTTGAATCTAATGATGGAAGGTACAATAGAGAAGATGTGACATCACTACAACTTTAGTTCTTATTCCTTTGGGCTCGTGAGGACACATGGCAAAAATGCACTTGCCTGCATTGTCAAGAAGTCTGACAAAACTCAGAATGTGGGAAAGCGAGCACCAACCAAAATGCCAACTAGACTAAGATTTCTTCCCTCTGTGACCCACAAAAAGAACATAGACCTACCTACCACACATTACAGAAGGGCTTCCCCGCATTATGTAAAGGTCATTTATTTTAAAAATGTGGGAAAGCACCCATTGCATATCTCCAAAGATCTAACAACACGAAAAGTTGTGGGCTGGTAGAAATAACTTAGGGAATAAAAGAAAATACCATAAGGTTTTAAATGTTTTTTTTAAAAATTTTAATGCATTTTAAATATTTAAATATGGAGAGTGACCGTTGGGTGGGTTCAAGCATTCAAATTCAATTTTTTTGTGGGAGGTAAAAAATGGTAACATTTCTAGCAACTTAGAGGGGATGCAAGCCAGCTATGCATCTAACCAATGACCTTATGCATCCATTGTGCTAAAGAGTTGTAAAATATGTGGATTGGTGCATTATGAAACCCTAACCCTACCTCTATAGGAGGAAAACACTAAAAACTCTATCTCTGCTCCTCTACAACTGGAACTGGAGACCAAAACTTCTACAACCTTCAAAACTTCAAAGAAAATGGCTATGTCACAGAGAGAACTTGTGCTCATGCACTTCTTGGAAAGTATGAAACCAATAGAAAGAAAACTATTCTAATATATACAAATATTTACAAGAGAGGGGTCAAACAAACCCATTGACTAGTTTTCTGAAATAGGTGCCCTTATCAACTAGTTTTTTGTTCCATGCATAATGGTAGTTAGGTGAATCAGCAGGTATGAAAAGCATACTGTTGCATGGAATACCTCCTTCCCAATGCTAAAAAAAATGAAGCTTTCTAGCACTAGGGTTTTTCCTTATGGAGCAAAAGATACGTGCTCCTCTTTGTGATAATCTTCCTCATGCTCTAGAGTGAGCATGACTGGGGGCAACTTGTAGATTTTTTGTAGAGATAGATACCTTATGGGGAATCCTCTTGATGGTTTAGGGCTAGAGGAATCATCCTTGACCACTTGACTATGCTCTGCAATGGTAGTCTTCAAGTTGTTTGGAAGTGGCTCCTCTTTTTGTTGTAAACAACTTTTTTTCAGATCTTGTTCATGCTGCCCATGAATTGCTTCCTTTGGATCTACTAGTATGGTGTGACCTTCCACTTGTTGCTATTGTGGAATGTGCTCCTCATATATAGGAGATACTAATTCAATATCCATGGAAGAGGAGATAGCATCCAACTCATCTAAAAGATCATTCTCATCATTGATCTCCTCTATTACAATTGCAAAGACATGCAAAGGTTGGGGGGCAACCTCATGTAGGTTAGCATATTCCTCCTCAAGGACAAAGCTATCCTTGAGGCTTTCTTTTCATCCTCCACATCATAGAGGGTTTTCAATTGCAGCAAATGATTCTCTTCCTTCTCTAGCATCAGATCCTCATTCACTAGCAAGGGCTCAAAAGCCATGAATTGTTCCTCAAGGGGAGGAACAACCTTATTGTCTTCTTTTTCATTCTCAACAAAAGAGGGAATCACTTAAAACAAGAGGATTGGGTCCTCTTCATTTAGCTTAGTAGCCTCCTCTTTGTTTTCCTCAATAGACTCCAACTCCTCACATGGAATCTTTGTGGGTTTGGATTTACTCTCCCGAAACTCCATATTTGGACCATCAGGAGTCCATACAACCAGCCCACTTAGAAATATGGAAATAGTGATAGGTTTGAGGGGTTCATGATTAATCAAACTCTCTCTTACAAGGGGTGGAGGGGCTACAATAGTAGGTTGTTGTGAGGGAGGGGGCTTCTTAATGTTTGAGATCACATATTTTGAAGAAGGGGGGGCATTTGTCTCCTTGGCTTGAAAATGAGTTGACCAGAGCCTCATTTCCTCCTCTCTTGTTACAGCAACTTGCCTTGAAAGATTCTCCTCAAAATGTCTTTGTCTCTCCTTCTCTTCTTTTTCTTGTTAGAGATAATCTTGGTAGGCCATCTCCTCCTATTGTCTCTCAAGTTCTTTTTGCCCTGCAACCTCATCAAGCTGCCTATCAAGGTCTAGAAATAGCTCATCTTGTTCACGCAACCTATAGTCTATTCTCATACTCCTCTCCTATAGTTTGCAATCAGTTTGCCTTTGTATATCCAACATCATATCTTTAAGCTTCTCATATGAGGCTGTTGGGACTGTTGGAGTAGATGTAGGAAGGGAGTAATAGCTTTGAGTGGGTTGGCTATAAGAAACTTGGGGTTGAGATTGAAATTGGCAATATGAAGGCTGAGGAATAAAATTTTCATGATATGGGAGGGAATAATAACTATTTCTATGAATTTTATCCATGGAAAAAGCTTCATAAAATGTTACAATCTCGTAGAAAACTTGAAAATCACAAAAAGATCAAAGATGATCTTTACATACCAGCACTATTTCTGCTTGAAACCAGTAGATTTTCACTAGAGTCGCCATGTTGTTTGATTGGATGCCTCCAAAGGCTAATCTTCTTTGTCCCACTGGGAGTGCCAAAAACTATTGGTATGACTAGTGGAGGTTCTGAAACTAATTTCAATATTTGATATTAGTCCCATCGAGCATGCCAAAACTTGTTGTCACAAAAGTTTACACCATTGTCCAAAGTTTTTGCCTAAGGACAACCTTGTGAAACTTGGAAACAACCTCCAAGCTGTGGGACTTGAACTATGAGGTTGAGTCTTTGAAGAAGGCTAGCTTCCTTTACTATTAGGGTGCACCTAACTACTCTTGAAGAGGAAAAGGGAGAAGGAATGCATAGAAGCAAATCTACCTATTCTAACCTAAGGGGGTGATGCACCAAAATAGAGTGTTAAAACCAATCTCTACCCATACATGCACTATTGAACCATCATGACACCAAAAGGATATACAAATCTAGACTTTTTTAAATTTAAAAATCACATGTAGGTCAAAAACCCCAAATGAATGACACAAGGAAAGAGAGGATTCACTTATATACCATTCATAGGCCAAAAGAGATATAGTCATGCAAGATTGTAGATGTCCACAATACACTAATGAGAGGAAAATAATTCTTGCACTTTACATCAATGGTTGAAGGAGATAAGGTAGAATTTCATACAATTCAACAGCAAAGGGAATTTATACATGAAATTGCAGAGCAATATCAGGGAAAAAAGAGAAGAGTCAACCTTAACAAAATCTACAATTATAGCTTAAGCATAACTGAGATATTTTCTAACAAAATTTACTCCACAACCACTACCATTAATTGTTATAGAGAATAATCATGCAAATCTAGGGCAAATCTAACCTTGGCATAGACTTAGATATAATGAAATCCAATATTTTGCCAAAATAGGGCCTCGAGAAGATAGCAAATGGTGCTATTAAATAATTCTAACCAAGTAGATGGATAAACTAAGATGGTTGAGCATTCTCCTTCATTCATTGAGTTCAACATTCATCCAAGAGTGGTTAGCAATGATCATAGGGATTAGATCGAGCGAGAAAATTTGATCTCCTTCATTTCTAGCTCATGAAAGGTAAAAAAAGTAGTCAATAGAATACTAGAATCAGAATGGGCCACGTGGACCAATTATTTTATTTCATTTTGCCACCCAGAAGGTCTTCCCAAGTTTGACCACATCTAATTGACTAATTGTGCCACCTCCAAAACCCTAACTGTGATATCACATAACTACCAGCTCTAACTATTAATGCATTAGCCAGGCCCACTGGGACATGTGTCCTTTAGGTGCTTCCCTACAATGTTTAATTTCCTCGCATCTTCATCTTGCAGAAAACCATTGATCATTGATCTCCATGAGATCAATGATCATGAAAGATCCTCCATATACTGTTCTTGCTCCCTTGAAAATTTTGGGCCCACGAACACTTAGCATCTGATAGGGCATGTCTCTCCCATATACTTGTCAAATTTAGGAATTTCAAAATTGGGTGGAAATGGTCCCATATTAATGGATTTATCAAATGGAAAAGGAAAAATCTCCTCAAAAGAGAAATCCTTCGCTCCTTTTTTGTTCATGTATAGGACCAAATTTCATAATTCTTATTATTTTCAAGACAAATAATGATTGGGTTATACTTGTGATTGTTGGGAGTTCATAAATCCACCCCCTAAATTGTAGGGAGTCCCAAATGTAGTGTGAGGTGGTGGAAGTATTCCCCTTTGGCCAATGTATTAATATGGAGTTGTTTGAATTGGTCCAATTGTCTTTACCATACTCGTTGGCACTTGTAAATAAGAGGCATGCATTGCTTGTGTCAGAATTGCAATTGGTTGAGTAGGCACTTTCCCAATGCCTAATTATCCCACAGTTGAAGTTGTCAAGGTAGATGTGGAATACTAGCATGTGTGGTAACATTGGGCATGGCACTAATGATTTGTTGAATATGTTGTGCACTCAATTGGAATGTGGATTGTGTTGAAGTGCTAGATGTAGGCATAGCACTAGTTGTTACCATGGTTTCTTTCCCTTTGCTAGATGTTGGAGCTACATTTGAAGTGGGCACTAAGGGAGCACCACCTTTTTAAATTTGTCTAAACAAACTTCTCTCATCAAAGCTTGGGGGAAAAATTAACACCATCGTTGACCAAATTTAGGAATATCTGAGTTTTGTTTGCCCTAATGGATTTTTTCATCATTTCCACATTGTAGGGACCCACAAGGAATGTCCTAACATCACTAGGTACATCGTTGGGGTCAATAGGATCTTTATTTTAGTATACTTCTTCATCATTACCCCCCAAAGTTGTGTTACAAAAGGGATCTTCTGGTTCTTGTGTGGATATTGAGTTAGGCATACCAAGGTTCAAACTAGAGGGAATTGTGCTCCCTAATGAAGTTGTGTGTGGAGGAAATAGATTCTCCATCTTTTATTGCTTCAATGATTCCCACAAATATGACATGGGATTAAATGTGAACCTTCTTGATCATGTGTGTACCATGCAATAGTGACCAACCAATGGGTAGAAGATTATGGAAGAAAAAGAAAATGATGATGAGAGCTATTAACCTTATGTGATTAAAGGGTCAACTACCCAAGTGTGGACAAAAGACCTTGGTTTAGCAAACAAAGTTTGATTAGAGGATAATAATATCTTTTTCCTACCACAGATAGTCAAGTGATCCTTAGGCAAGATTTTACACCAAATTGATTGCTCACTATTTGGAGATGGACTTGTGATCCCAAATAAGCAAGTGTAATTAGGATAAATGTTTTCTTATGGATAAAAGGTCTAGCATCACAATTTCAAAAGATGTTTTAAGGTTCAAGCTCTCTAGAAGAAAATTTGAAAATGGAAGACTAGGAGTTTGGAAAATAGAGGTAGATATAGAAAATGGAAGATATTATGGTCATTTATGTGGTTAACTCAATCCTCTTTCACTGGAAATAAAAACCTTGGGTTCACTGTTGGGAAGGAAGACCAATTTTGAAGTTTCCTATTGTATTCAATTCTATCGTAATGGTCTTATATAGCTTCTTCCTTTTAGATGTCTTTGATATCATATTGGAATTGTTTGTCACTATGTGCTAGGTTCTTTCTTTCCTTGTAGATGGGTGGTTTAAACAATTTCAATTCTTATGCTTGAATTGGTTGACTTTATCAGTCATGGTAGGAATAAAATAAGACCCAAATTTCAAGCATCCAAAAGCTTTGTAGCAAGATGTAACTAGATTCAACCAATTTTAATGTAAGACTGTTGAAAATAACCGTGAGTTAAGAAGACTTCACTTACCACTATTTGACTCAATGAAAGGTTACCTCACAATTTCACTCGTTTTAGAAATTTTCTAATTTTTTTCTTAGGTTTTGAATATTTGAACAAGCACACTGAACATGCCAACAATCCTAATAAGGCTACCACTAGGATGAACAAGGCTTATCTAAGGGGCATCATTGATATACACAAGATATGTGAGGTCCAAATATGTAGATGAAGGAAAATACTACCACACAACTAGGGGGAGATGGTAACCCAAATCTCCTCATTCACTTCCCAAAGGTCTAAAGTTCTTTGGGGCTTAGCCAAGAGTGACAATATTTTTCTTCCAAAAGCAGTGTCCTTCAATTCACCTCCTGCTATTTATACTCCGCTAGAACACTGGAGTTGAGGTCATCCCAAGGGGTGATGAAATCCCCAAATAAACCTCCTTAAAAAAGAAAAACAAGACCACTTATTTTTTGTGCACCCGAGATCACCTAAAAGGCACAAGGGGAGAGAATACGGAAGTGGCCTTGGAGTTTAAAAGAAACTTGTTCTTTCCTAATGAAGCTTTAAGTTTTCTATCTACTTGAAGACACACATGATTAAAAAATACAAGGTTCTTTCCAACTTGAAATGGCACCAACATAAATGAAAAATGTGGATTCCTCAACAAGAAAGTAAAGAAAGTGTGTGTAAATGAAATGCTGAAAATGAAAGATGCTAAAAATAAAGTCAATTTACTTTAGGGTATTCAATAGTGTGTGACTTCATTTTAAGCACCAAATTAAAATGTGTTCTAGCCTAGGAATACATGTCAATTTTAAGCACCAATTCTAAATATTCTCTAGCCTAGGCATACATGTCCATTGTCCCTTAAGGCATTCAAGAAAGTGTGAGTTCTTTTTATCCACCAAATTCAAATGTTGTTTCTACCCTAAGAATTTGTGTCAATTTTAAGCACCAAGTCCAAATGTTAGCTACCCTAACATTGATGTTAATTTTAAGCACCAAGTCCAAATGTTTGTTATGCTAACATTCATCCATTCAAATGAAAGTGATTAAGCTATACAAGTTCATTAACTTTTGGAATCTAAGTGATAAAAATCACTTCAAATTTCATTAGTGATGAAAATCACTATTGGTTTTATTTTTCTAAGTTTTCAAGACTAACTCTCTACATGAAAACTGTTAGTAAAAAACATGCAAATCACTAGTTAGCAAAAATCATTTAAAAACTTGGGCAACTTTGTCTACAGGTGCAGATGATAAACTACAAGTGCAGATGCTAGAACTCATAGATGATAAAATACAGGGACGCTAGAACACATAGAAGACAAAGCTCACAGATGAAAAAAAATTAGTGTGATTTTTTGGTGATGTGGCACTATGCCAGACATAGATGATAATGTAAAATGTAGAGACACTAAAAGTTGTAGACGACAAACTAGGACCCATACAATAAGTAGATGATAGATTGGTATTCGCAAATGACAAAGAAAACTTTTGCAGATGACAATGTGGAAACCTAGATGATAGAATGTTTTCCTATGTAGATGCTAAAATAAGGTGTCTTGTGGAAAAGGTGAGTGGTTTAAGATATGATAGAGATGCTAGTAAGCAGAGATGTTGATCTGTACAGATGCTGATCTGCGTAGACGACTATTGCAGATGACGCTACAACTCACAGAGACGACAATGCAATGATTTCTACGACTAAACAAGGTTTTGTTTGTAAATTTTTGAGACAAAATTAGGGATGTGGGTCCCACCAGGCATGCCAAAATATGTGTTAGAAGAAGTGACCTATTGGGAACATGAATAAACGACCAAACATTAGTTCAAATCAAAACATGCAACAAGTACTCATTAAAATGAAAGAAACCTTAAATAATGCTTGCTTGAGTTTTGCAACTCAAAGCAACCAAAAAATCAAGCCTTCAAGCCACCTTTACAGCTCAACAAAGGCACCCATGAGAGGCCTTGCTGGTGTGTAAGGATGTGAGGTATATTTGGTGTGCTCTCTCAAACAAAACAATGTATTGAATCTCTTGAATGTGGATGTGCAATGTGAATGATGATGAAATATGAACTTAAGCTAAATGAGATGAAGAACACCTGAAGAAATGACTATGGAGAAAGCCATACTTGAAGGCATTCAGGGATGAAAATGAAATGCAACCAAGAAAACTAAGTAAGTATGCAAGCAACACTAAGATGTAAATGCAACTAAAATGTGAATGCATAAGTAAGCTAGACTAATAATACAAGTGAAAAGCTAAACCAGCTACCAAATGGTTAGTATGCATCTAGAAATCACCATGAAAACTACCATGAAAGCTACTATGAAAGCTTAAAAACTACATGAAAGCTACTATGAAAGCTTAAAAACTACATGAAAGCTCAACTATAATGAAAGCTTGAGTCTCAAACCAACATGATAACAATGCAATAATGAGAAATACCAATGCTTGAGACAAAGCCTCTACTTATAGGCTTGAGGGAGGGCTTGGTGAGGTGCCATCCATGTAGGTGCCACATAAGGTGACATGCAAGCCATGCAAGTGGTCAAATATTCAAAGTTTTCTCACACATGTGTGAGCAAACTTGAGAGGAAGAGTGGAAGATAAGAGTGCAAAAGAGAGTGTGTAAGCATTCCTTCTCAAACATGTGAGAGCACACACTTAGGCTAATGAGGGGTATTAGGAAAGAGATTAGGATGATTAAGTGGAATTAGAGAAGAAGCAGACTTAAGAGGATAAAAATGATGGGTGTAGGCTAGGTTTAAGATTAAATTAAATAGGACTTAATTTAATCATAGGTTTAGAAGAATTAATGGGATGTGGGGATTTAAATAAATAAAATTTATTTAAAAAAGGGGAAACATGGAGGATCATGTGTTAAATTATTTTAACACATTAGGGCTAGGAGTATTTAAATTAATTTTAAATACTCAGGGGAATAAACTTATTTAATTAATTAATTTAATTAAATAAGTAGAAGAATGTGAGCAATATAATTAATTAATTAATAATTAATTATAATATCATGGGCAATATTAAATAAATTAATATGGTCTTTAGGGACAATTTTGAGTGTCTACAAGAATTAACAAATACACTTCCTCTTAGTTTCTAGGTAGGATTTGGGTCTACCTTTTTCTTATTTAGGTTCTTCCTACCACCTTGATGTAAGTTAGTATACATTGGTACATTAGGATTAGCACTTGTGTTTTTCCTTTTGTAAACCATGTTTATTATTGATCAAATAAGCACTAGCTTTAAAACCTTGACTAAGTTGCCACCCTATTTTTAGGGAAAAGTAACAATAAAATAACTCCTAGATTTAGGGAAGGACATAAGATAATATGACACACAAAGGAATAAATCACAAAATCCATAGAACTACAACTCTTTCTTGATAGATAAGACACTTGAAAGGGTTGTATATATTAGTGTACACATATGGCATTTGGATTTCCTTTTCTTTTTAAATTCTCAAGGTTTTCTACTAAAATAACTCCATCATAACCACAAAAAATACTAAAACAATCTAACAAACACATACACAACACAACCAAAGAAATTGTAGTCCTTCTTACACATGTATTGAACAACTCCCCCCAAGAGTTGCAATTTTGTAGGTGTTTTTCAAGTACTAAACAACAAAGATCAATACCAAGATAATAGTAGTTACAAATCTAGGGACTAGCTACTTCCTATTAATAATTATGTATGCATATTATTGGATCCAACCTCAACAAAACTAAGATTTTCTTTCTACTCTTTAGGCTCTACAAAACCAAGGTGAGTATACCTAGGGGATGATTCAAATAAATGTTTTCGTAAGAGGATCTATTAGTTTCATTCTGATTCTCATTTTATGCCTCTAACATATATATAGTTTATCCATTCATTGATATTTTCAGATGATACACATTGCTTATAAAAAATTTGGTCACAATTCTCCTTAGGTTTACAAATATTTCTTGAAATAGTAGTTATCCAAAACTCAGATATCATATGTAAAAAAGTGTTGACCCTCTTTGAGACTCTTGAAATAGTAAAATAAATTTGATATTGATTTTAGAATTGGTGCTCATTCATGATCTCTCTATCTATAGACTGGATTAAGTATATTAGTGCCTAATCCATTGGGATTCAGAGTCTACTCCAATTTATGGACCTAATTGATTGCATTACAACCAATACTATTAGCAATTCTTACTACAATTCATTCTTATAGATATCCTTCCTATAAACTTAGCAACCCTATCAAATTTACTAAAGTGTTTACTTAATTCATTAAATCAATAACATTAATGAATCAACATACAACCTGAATGAATTGCATTCAATTGGATAAGATTTTCTCAAACAACATCAGAATAACTAGGTAATAACAAATGGAGAAATTTTTTAGCAAGAATAGATATAGGGACAATTCAATTTTGTAATAATCTTCCTTGAACATTGTATACAATTGCAATAAAACTCAAAATGACTCTAGAACAAGACATAATAATCATGTAACATCAATGTATTCTTAGAAAATTTGCAGAGAAAATACATCATAAAGTTTGCAACCATAATTGGACTGACTAATATTCAATGTAAACTAAAATTGTGTTAGAAATTAGGCTGCTCTCTAGCCCTAAAATCTCACTTATATAATGGACATGCAATAAGCTTGAGGCATAGAGAAATAACAGTTGTCAACTAAACAAAAGATATTTACATGTAGTTGTCACAAAAAGAAAAAAAATTATGTAACAAAAAGGTAACACATTAAATTATTCTTTTAGTAGGCCCCATTTTTGTTACATCTTCACATGCTATTGATTTTGAGTAGCTACTATTCTAAATCTTCAGTATACGTGGCTATTAGTCTTGAGAGTGATGTGTCTTGTTCTATTACCTGGAAACTTGCCTCAACTTGGGGGTTCTCATTGTCTTCATTATGGACTATTAAAGTAATAGTTACTTCTGCATCTTCTTCTACCCCATCATCTTCTGCCATCCATTCTACAAACATAAATTTCTCTTTCCACTCGTTGAAAGTAGTGTCATCAGGCCAATCAAAGTTTAGAATTTCCCTTTGCACTTTTATTACAAAATTTCCAACTACTTCTATTTCAACAAGGTCCTTTCTTATAGCTTTTTAGGACCCAATCAACCAAACTAACCAATGAAATACTCCCTTTATGATCCAGCATAACTGACAACTGCCGTAGAGGAAACATTATTACTATCCTCTGAAAACATGAGTCCATGACATCATTATGTGCCACATGGCACATTGGTGCTTCCCTACTTTACTTAACTATCTTGCATTTTCTTATAGTGGGTAAGCACTCTCCATCAATTTTATTGGGTTCAATGGTTAATCAAAAAGGCTACTATAGTTAAGACTTTTTAGTAGAATATTCAAAATAACTATGATTAACGGCAAGGTTAATAAAGGTTTGTCATGAAAATTAATAAAATAAGCCTTACACAATAAAACTATTAGGATAAGCTTTTTGCGCCTAAATTCTATTTGAAATATTATTTTTCAAAAATTTCAAGGGCCAAGACAAAAAAAAAAAAAAAAAAAGCTTCAAGGTTTTTTTAACGTAATTTTACCCAAGGTCCTTTTCTAATTTCAGGATTTTAAAACACACATTTAGAGTTTTTTCACTACTAAATGTAACAAAACAAGGATGGTGAAAAACTAGGCCAACAGTTTCCACTTCCAATTATGTTGTTCACAAGGAAATTTTGATTCCCACTATTGCTTTTGATCTTTGTTCACTTATTGGTTGTTCTCCCTATTCTTCTTTTTGTAATTCATTTTGCAAATTAGTATTAGTTTCATAAAATAATTCCTTCTCAAAATTTTGATTTTTAGTCCTTTTATTACTCTCTCTATTATAATCATAATCAAGTATCCTATCTTGAATTCTAAACTTTTCATGAACTCTCACATTAGCATTCTAGACAATAGTCTTCAATATTTGATTAAAACATCTATATACTTTAATCTTTAATAAATATCCAAGAAACATATTTTCATCACTTCTAGAATAAAAAATACCCAATATCATTATCCCTTCTAATATAAAACTTACTTAGAAAGATTCTAAATTAGTATTTCATTGTAGGTGTATGTCCAAACCAAAGTTCTTAATGTATTTTAATAGTGCCTTATCTAATCTGCAATTTGTTCATTGTGTATACTATGATGTTCACTACTTCTCTCCAAAACATATGTGATAAATTATTCTTAAGCATCATTTCTTTAGTTACTAATATGTTTCTTCTTTCTACTATCTCATTCTGTTGTAGTGTCTTAAGATTTGAAAGTCATCTCCTTATACCATTATCCTCCTCTAGGTGATCATAAACACTTAATCCTTAGACCAAATTTATTCTCAACACTACTCTTAAATATCTTGAATTTCTAAAAATCTCATGAAATCCCTATAAGGAAGGCTACATCCTAGATCATCATAGTAAAATCATCAATAAGAACCATCAAGTACTTTACACCATGAAATTCTCTTGTTCTTGTAGGACCACTCAAATCTATGTGCACAATCTCTAAATTTTCTATAGTAGTAAAAATTTTGCTTGTAAATAAACTTTTATTTTTCTTTTCCATCACACATTATTTACAAATCATGTTAGAAGATTTCACAATCTTAGGAAAATCTCTAAATACATTTGTTGTACTGATCTTCACAATGCTTTCAAATTTAATGTGACAAACTATGGTATGTCATAACCAACTATCATCCACTTTATCAATCAAATATGTTATCTTAGTGTTAGCCCCAACTAATAATGTAATTAAGAAGTTTATTATTGTATGTAAATGAGACATAAATTGTTATGTTATCATTAATGCCAAGCCTTAATTGGTTAGACATTATGTGAATTAAGTAGAATGTCATATCATCTTACTAATGAAGAGGATTCAATTGACAAAGAGGATTTGAAGGAGTATAAAGATGATAGAGTTGATAAGTATTTTTACTCAATGGACACTTTATTGAATTAGAACCCAATAGAATAATATTGGTTTGATTGTTTTGCAATCATGTGATGTTGTGTTGAAGTTCATATACTCATCAAGATACACTAGTTATACCAACTAAATAGTTTATAAGGTGAAAGAAGGAACACAATATTTCCTAAGAAACTAAAGCATTAATCGAGTGTCTCGGAAAGTAAATATGGATTTTAGTATTCATTGAGTGATTCTAGTGTTAACCAAGCACAATGTTACCCAATTCAAGTTGTAATATTTACTAAGTATGATCCAGAAGAACAAGTTAAGAAAGATGAGACCTAAGGCCTACTTGTGATGAAAATAAAGAATGTTTGAGAACTTAAAGGTTAAATTCAAATTTTTTTACAAGATCTAAAGATCAAAATTAATAATGAAGATTTGATGAACAAGATTCAAGAAAGATAAGAATGAGCACAAAGTTCACTAAAGTTCTATTTTCCAAGTGTCTAGCTTCATTGAAATTAGGAAATTTGAAATCTACAAATGTGTTTAAGTAGAAAAGTCTAAAATGATTTGGAAGGTTGAGGTTAATAATTTAAGGTGATGATTGAGATTGCTTTTGGTTGTTGATTGAATAAACTAATTAAGTGTGAATTATAGAGAAGAACAAGGTGAACTAAGCAGAGCAAAGGAAGGAAAATCAAGCGGAGGAAATGATGTTGAGATTATGTGTATTACACACATTATATAATATTGTTATATTATATTATTTAATTTATTATGTAATATTACACCTAGATGGACATGCAACATGTAATGATTCCCATGGGATCTATTTGATGAGTTGTATTTTAAAATTGTGATAATATTTCATGTAATTATTTAATATTAGGGAAAAGAATTAAATTTTCAATGCTACATGTGAAGTCGATGGGTAAGGTAGCACAAGGTTTATGCAATACCACTTGGTGATTTTGCAGGGCTTGCTACTATATAAGTAGCCACAAGGGTAGTTCTAGAGATAGGATAAAAGGTAAGAAAGGAAAAAGTCAAGTGGGACAAGGCTTGAGAGGTTAGCCAAGGGAGTATTTGTGAAGTTTAGAAGCATGGCATGGGATGTGTGGATTCATGCTTGTTCACATGGATTGCTTGGTTGTGGCTATGGATTTAAAGGATTCCATAGTTTTATTGCAATGGTATTTTTTGCTAAATAATACATGGTAATGGATTCTTTTGAAGGCTACATTTTTCCCTCAATGAGGATTTCCTAGGATATATCTTGTGTCACAATTGTTGTGGGAATGTTATCTATTCTCTTACATGTAGATTTCAATTACATATTTATTTTCAATCTATTATGGGTTATGTGTAAATAATTATATTTTATGTAATACCACTTGGTGGTAGTTTTGTGGGACTTTTGACTATATAAGCAACCATAAGGGTAGTTGTAGAGACAAGATAGAAGGCAAAAAGGAAAGAGTCGAGTGGGATAAGGCTTTATAGGTTAGCCAAGGGAGCATTTGTGATGTTGGAAGCATTGCATGGGATGTGTGGATTCATGCTTATTCACATGGATTTCTTGGTTGTGGCTATGGCTTTGAAGTCCTCCATGGTTATATTGCAATGGTATTTTTTGTTGAATAATACATGTTGATGGATTTTTTTGGAGGCTAGGTTTCTCCCTTAATAAGGGTTTCCTAGGGTTTATCTTGTGTCGGATTTTTGTGGGTATGTTTCCTATTCTCTTGCATGTGGATTTCAGTTGCATATTTATTTCATATCTATTATGGGTTATGTGTAAACAATTATATTTTTTCTTGTAAGTTTCCTTACAAGTGGTATTAGAGCTATGGTTTTATTATTGTAACCCTAGATTGAATCCATGGGAATGCATGAAAGGATAAAATAAAAGGAAAGATATATGAGTTATTTATTATAGATCTATGGTTATGGATTTGCTGATATGATGGGATATTGGTAGATTTTGGACATGTGAAATTGTTGGAAAAAAGAGGTTTTTTGATGTTTCATTTAAATGAGGGTTTTAGAGGGGAGCTTGCAAAAATGACCTCCTACATAAAAACAAAAATCATGATTGGATTAGAGTTTACGTTTCCATAAATTTGATATATAATATGTCCTAGTTTGACCATGTTTAGTGGAAATGAAAGATTTTTTAAGTTTCAGCCCATGACAAACATCAAATTTAATTGCATTAGAATTTTTTGTCACAAAAAAAAGGTGCAATGAAAATGGTAAAAAGACTATCTTAGTAAAACTATCATAACTTTCTCTTAGGATATTAAATTTTAGACTTCTTATAGGCATTGGAAAGATAATTCAGAGTACTACATCTTGGTGTAGTTTTGTTTTTTTGATATTAATATTTTATCAAGTTTTAAGAGCCTAAAAGTCAAATGTTATTTATTTTGAGCACAGATTAGGACATAACTTGGGAATACAGAGCTAGATTTTGGACTTCAAGTAGTCAAAGGAAATCTCTTGGAGAGCTCTACACATTGGTTTAGATTTGGTGCAGGTTTGGCATAGTTTATTTAGTGATATATTAATATGAATAGTTTATGGTATATATTGACTATGGTAGCATTGTGAGTTTATGACATTGTATGTTTGGAGATTTAAGATTTAATGTCATTGTATACTCAATTTATATTTCAGATTGCTCCCATACTGATATGGTTATTAGTGTTTGGTTTGGATATGTATGATGACTAGTTAGGTCTACAAGTTGTGCAATGTTGTAAGTAGTCTATACTTAAAGGTCATATTTATGGCTTGGATATGGGTTGTCTTTGCCTATTGATCTTTCATTATTGATGCATATTTAGATTTTTCTTTGATTTGGGTTGTCTTTGCTCTAAGTGACATGATTTTCTAATTTTTCTTCATGTAGAAGGGATGAGATGTTGTTACCAAGTAGATTCATGGTGGAAAATTGTAGGTGACTATTTTATGCTGATAGGTTGGACATATTGAGAATCAGATGCTCAGTTCATGGATGTGATCATGGTGCCATGGATTTTTGGCATGACATAATTGGATGTATAGGTACATCCTTGATTTTTTTTGGATTGAATTCCTAATTTGGTTATGGTGGTATATCTTCTTGGTTGAGGATGATGGTTATTTGGTTTCTTTTGAGAAGCTCATGATGTGCAGTTTGAGTTCTTTGATAAATTTGAAGCCTTGATTGATTCTCATAGTTAAAGGACGGTTTTTTGTCATGATGTAATGGATAACTTGGATATATGATTTAGTGGAAGCTTGTGATAGTGATGAGATGGTAGTGTAGGATTAGTTCTTGGTTTGGTTTGTATCTTCTTTGTTTGGAGATCTTGGTTTCACTTGGTACTAACACTTTGGTTGTGTGAGTATAGACCTATGGGATCTTCATGTAGGAGATGAGTTTCATGATTCCTTGGTACCATGGTTGAGTGGGATTTTTTTGGAATTGAAGTATTCATTCAATGTTTGCAAATATTGGAGATTTGTCTTAGATCCTATTGATACAAAAGCATCTTTAACATTTGCACGGTACACTTGGTTATCTTCATGGTGTATGAAGATGGTTACATCTTGAGGACTCATGGGGTTCTTAGTTATCTTCATGGTGTGTGGAGATGGTTGCATCTTGAGGACTAATGGGGTCCTTGGTAAAGATGTGGTTTATGCTTTCATTTGACATGTTATCCTTGGTGTTAGGATGGTTTCATTTTTATGTCATGATATACTCTTGATATGCATTTATAGTTGTGACATGTTATGGTATGTTCATATGGATCATGTTATCTCTTTGGTTGAGATGGTTAGATCATGTTTTCATGTTTATGTTCATGAGGCCATGGTTGGAACTTTGATAATGATCTTGGTTTAGTTTCTTGGTATTGAGTGCATTGATCATTTGTTAGATACCTTATGATATTTCTATGTTGCATTTGGAGTTGGCATAGATTGATTGGTTATAGGTGGTAATGGATACTTAGAGATGGTGGTGATGCTAATTTCTCTTGGATTAGAGAAATATTTGTTGGGATAGTTGTTTGGTTTCAGCAACAGAGTCTAAGGGGCATTTACCTAATATGGACTTGAGAGGAGATTGTTCTTATATCACTCTTGGTTAGACACTTGGATATCTTGATGAGAATTCTCATTCCCCACTCTTGCTCTACTTAGTGATTTTCTACTTGAGAGGTATAACCAATTGTTTCTCTTGGGTGCATTATGTTTATGCTTGTCTTTCATGGCTATGGATCTCAAGCTATGGTACATGATTTAGTTTTAGAGTGTTCATTTGAGAGATGGTTATCATTGGTTATCTCCATTTGCATATTTTGTTATGTTGGTTGAGTTTTGGAGATGCTTTTATAGTGGACATATTCATTGGATTAGGAATGGTTTATGAGTTTGATCTTCTTGTGAGGGGCTTACATTCATGATTAGTTATATGGTATGGTTTGGGTGTTGTTTCAGCTTTTTGGTTGGGGTTTTATGAAGGAGATAATACTTGCATAGTCTACATCTAGAGGTGTGTGTAGAAGGACATGATACATGTTATGATTTGCATAGTTTGTCTTTGGTCTTGGTTATTTTCCTAGATGTTCATTTTTTCTTATATTAGATTTGAGATTGGTTAGAGATTGTGATCACTGGTTTGCGGTAATGTATGTCATGTGAGAGATGACAAGGTTATTCATTTATTTATTTCCTCTATTGGTTAAGGAGATCTTGGGAGACTATTGGAGATTTTTTATGAGAGTTGTTTCTATAGGTTATTGGTTTATGTGTTGTTGATGTTATTAAGACTAAATGGATTTACTTGTTATAGATTTTGTGAGTGGATTGGTTATATATTTTATATTATCATTTGCAATGGGAGATTCTTGGTTTATATGTGGCAACTATTTTTCTTGAGGCTTATGATTGTAGGTTACAGATTGGATATGTTGATGATGTGAGATTCACTTGGTATACCTTTTGAGGTATGGATAGTTGGATGGGTTTGGCACTTGTTGTTGGTTCTATTTCAGCTATGGATATTTTGGCAACTATGAATACATGTGATTATATTTGGATAAAGTTTTTACAATTGGCATTTTAGTTGGTACACCATTTTATGATCTTCTAATGTGACACATTGGGTGGCTTTCTCTTTTGATGGCTTCTATGTATGTTTAGAGTCATAATAGGATACTTTGATTTTTTTGTGGGTACCAAGATGGATCACTTCATGTACTTTGATCTATCATGGTGGATGTGCTATTAGGTATTGTTCCCTTGTTCATTTATGTGGCTACAAATTGACTCTATGCAATGTATACAACAAGTGGGAGATTGTTGAGATTATGTGTGTTACACACATTGTGTAATATTGTTATATTGTACTATGTAATTTTGTACCTAGATGGGTGTGCAACCTATAAAGATTCTCATGGGATATACTTGATGAGTTTTATTGTAACAGTGTGATAAGACTTCATGTAATTATTTAATATTGGAGAAAAGAATTAAAATTTCAATATTAAATGTGGTGTCAATGGATTAGGTAGCACATGGTTTATATAATACCACTTGATGGTTTTGTGGGACTTGCTACTATATAAGCAACCACAAGGGTAGTTCTAGAGATAAGACAGAAGGAAAAAAGGAAAGAGTCAAGCAAGACAAGGCTTCATAGGTTAGCCAAGGGAGTGTTTGTGAAAGTTGGAAGCATGGCAAGGGATGTGTGGCTTGATACTTTTTCACATGGATTGCTTGGTTGTGGCTATGTCTTTTAAGACTTCCATGGTTGTATTACAATGGTATTTTTTGCTAAATAATACATCATGATGGATGTTTTTCAGAGGATGGGTTTTTCCCTCAATGAGGGTTTCTCAGGGTATATCTTGTGTCTAATTTTTATGGGTATGTTTTCTATTCTCTTGCATGTGGATTTAAGTTGCATATTTATTTCAAATTTATTATGGGTTATGTGGAAATAGTTACATTATTTCTTGCAAGTTTCCTTACAAGTGCAAGGTGAAAGAGAAAGAGTGTGAATCATCTAGATAGAGATCAAAAGTAAGAAGACTAAGAAGAGAAAAGATATGATAAAGAAAAGGTATTGTTGAACCTAAATATATTATTTGATTGTTACTTTCTTACCATTGTAGTAGAAAATATCTTAACCAAGTGATCCTAAAAATTATATAAAATCCTATGTCGTACATCAATTAGTGATATTTGTAAGTCCTTTAGAGAAGGACACTCTGAAGAAATTCAAGTAGTAATAAGGTCTAGATGATCTTTTGTTAAAATTATCTAACTAGGTTACACTAAAAATGCATATATAAACCTTTTACAAGATTGGCTCCTAGTAGAGGTCACTTGAGAAGAGTGAATTATTTGAGTTGCTTGTTCTAGGTGGTCTTTCCCTTTATAGAGTTTCCAAGTTAAAATAATGTGCTCATTTGTGTGATTTCATATGTGTTGCAAAGTTTATTTCTTGCTTTACATTTTGTTGCAACTTGATATAAGACAAATAGTTTTTATGGTACTTGGTATAGTCATAAATAGTGAGTTAATAGTTTGAAGTAAAATGTTTATAAGTGTGAATTGATATGTTGAATATGATTTCTAAGTGAGTGTTGTGAAAGTTTATGAAGTTTAATTTGATACTGAATTATTTGTAACAAATGTGGGAAAATCGGTATAATAGATTCATAACCCTCATTTTAGTTATCTAACAATTGGTATCAGAGCTAAGTGCTTCAAGAAATGATGTTTAAAGGAAATTAAGCTAAAAATTTGAAGATTTGATACAAGAGAGAGGCACCTAGGCTGTACAAGGAAAACTTCTCCTCATGAGAAAATTAAATGAAGTTATAATTATCTTGAGTTGGAGAGAATGCTCTAAACTAGCCATAAAATACATATGTTGCTCCTACTAGTCCTATGACTATGGATGAAATGAATCAAAGAAGGGAGTACAACAATCTAATGATTAAAATTACATCTTCTCTAAATGACATGGGATTTGATGATATCAAGAACTGGAGAAATTCTAAAGAGATTTTGGACATATTAATACTTGTAAATGGTGGAGATGAGGATGTATTGAGAGCTAAATCAAAAATTTTGATATGAAAATATGGTGCCACAAGAATGAAGGGAGGTGAGAATGTTTCATAGTATTTGAACTAAATTAAGGAAGTTATAATGCAATGAGGTTGTTGGAGGTGTTATCAATGAGACTAAAATTGTAAGGTTCTGTTGGGACTAAAAATTGCATGGTCAATTTTGAGAACCATTGAAAAAATCAAGCCCTTAAATGCTTTTAAATGAGATTGTACCCGATTGTTAGTCTGAGGCCTAAGAGGTGTTTAATGTTTCTAACACCTTTCATTTAGTGCATCTATGTGTTCTATGAAGTTAAATTGACATTTTGAACCATTCTGCGAAGTCCCATTTTGAGCTAGTGTCAAAATTTGCAATTCTGCCCAAGTGTCAAAATTTGCAATTCTGCCCAAGTGTCAAATAGCGATCAGAGGCCCAGTTTGCATCTTAATATCTCTTACCCAGGACTGTGTCATGACTAGTCACTTTGGAGATGATTAGTATGCATATCAAAGAACCTGTGTTTCAATTTTCAAGTCATTTCAAATTCGTTTGACTAAGTTTCACACCCCCCAAAGTTGGTCATTTCCTGTTTTGTGCATTTGACTAGTTGTTCACAATTCCGGGAAGCCCTGTTCGACCAAACATATCTTTGACCCAGTTGACCCAAATGAAAATTTTCTTTTTACATTGTGTTCCAGGCATCAGATAATTTCTATGCTTCAATTTTTAAGTCTTGATGAATCCTTTTGCATTTTTGTCAGGTCGATTCCATTCGCAAAAAATGCTTTCTATCAGCATGCCCAGTTTACAAAATTCTGAGTAGCCCACTTTGAACGTCCGCCATTTGCGTCCTATGAGTCATCATGAGCCTAAATCATAGATCCATAATATCCTCATAACAAAGAATGAATGTCCCATTTTTCATCTTCCTATGTGCCCGTTTACCCAATTTTTTGAGCCGTTTCTAAACCCAGTTTAGTGTTTACTGACTTGTTTATCTGCAGGTGATTCTTAGCAGGCAACTTTGAAAACAAATAACTTTTGACTCCAAATTCGTCATGAAACGAGATTTGACAAGGGGAAAGAATACGGGACAAAGAGTCAATGTGCTAGCTGTCAGAGCCTGATTAGGTGTTTTGGTCAATTTTTCAAGGACAGTCAACGGACCTCCTGGCGCAAATTTGACAGTCTACAAGAAAATGATAAAGTGAGTTTTATTTGATTAGTCAAGGGTCAAATTTGGTTCTGATCAGTTCAAGGTGTGCAGTTGATCGTTCTACCATTTCAGTTGTTCAAAAATGATTTTTTTTTTTAGTCGGACCCACTTTGGGATCCGACTGAATGCTCCAGGTTGAAGGGTTGATTCAAGATCATTAGGGTGTTGGTATTTGATAAAAGATGACCTATTCTTAATATGTGATTATTTTAGAAATCCAAGCTTCAGATTATTCAAAGAATAGGATGTATATGTTCATATGTCCTTATATAAAGAAAAGGGGACTTGTTACCAGTCAAAGGTAAAGACAAGCAACAGTCCGCACATTTTAAGATGATATCATTTAAGTGGAATGCCAACGCAAGATTTAAGAGCAACTATGAGGCATATGATGGCATATGATAAATAAAAACTATAATGGCATGTTTAGTGGAATGTTTGAGGGAGCTCAATGCATTTAAAAAAAGGGGCACAGAATGAAAAGCAAAGCCCATGCTTTCTTAAAAGATATGCATTATTAGAAGACACCAGCCCAAAGAGGACAAACTCAAGGGCAGTTGCAGGCATCAAAAAAAGAAACTCATGCAAAATAGCAAGGAAACCGCAGGTTCAAAGTTTTGTTAAAAGAGAGCCATCTTGGAAGCCCGCATGAAGACCATTTAGTAAAAAAAAGGAGGAACAAGTTTGCCACGCCATACACAAAATGATTCTATGCGGTAGAGGGACATACAGAAGAGCCTCATCAGAACAAAATACATGACACATTTTAAATAGGAGGTACCAAAAACGTTCCCAAGACACAGCATGAAAAAGTAACAATATTGGGGAACGAGGTCCAGAGATAAACTTTGGATAGAATGACTGGATGAATACAAGCTGTGGCTAATTCCCAAGGCATTGGAGAAGCATTTTCCACAGGATCCCGAAACCACCGGCCACCCCGACCCATTTCACGCTGAGAAAATATAGTTACAGGGGCAGCATTTGAAAAGCCACAGCATTAAAAGGAAATCCGCAAGTCAAAGACAAAACAGTTATGAAGCTATTGAAAAGAAAGGTGAAGATGACTTTAGCAATAAATCCGTGTACAAATCAAGCATAGGCACTCTGCAGTAACAATGCAGTTCAAAGAATATGGGTGTGCTTTCACAGATAGGGAATGGGCTTCATTTTTTCCTTTATCCCACATTAGCTATGTGGTAAACTTCTTAATTGTTTAAATGAAATACGTTGAGAAGGCTTGGTGTATCAAATGACGTGCCCTTTCAAGAGGACAAGTGTCTGCGTGGTGGGCCCGTCATGGATGCCGTGGTAATGCGAAGTGGATGCCAATTGGAGCATTAATTTTGAAGACAAACACAATTAAAATGGATGATGTTAGCAAACATGGAGAGGCTGAAAAAGTGTAAAATTCGGCTAGTCGCTATGTCGCTAGCCGGAAAATCTCAAAAAATCTGGCTAGCGACATAGCGAGGTCGCCGAAAAACCTCAACTCCGGCAAGATTCAAAGTGTTATGTGGGTCCCGCTTGGAGGAGCGTCAGTGAATCAACATACGACACGTGGCAGCAAGTTCCAAGGCAGATGATGATGTGGCAGGGAAATGTCAGGAGCGCACCAGATTGCGCCATGTGGCCAATCCAGTGGCTCTCGTTAAATCGCTAAGCAGAAGATGCATGAGGTTTAATATAGCGAGGTAGTGATGATGATGTGGCATGAGTGATTGGGAAATGACTGTATGTTGAAGGAGCAAATCAAAAAATGCCACGTGGCACTTGGTCAATAGACATTTGACCCCGAATTCAGAGGATAAGGGAAAATTTCAAAGAAATTAAAAAATAATATTTTAATTATTTTCTAGTGGGTGTGCACGTTCAGAAAATTTTTTAAATTCAAGAGGTCATTTTCACAAAGTCTGAACATTAGAGATTTTAAAATTTTGAATTTTTTAAAATCTTGAGTTGCAGACCTAAGCTTTTTATAGCCGGAGGGGACATTTTTCAAATGGCAATTTCAGGCGCTTCCGTTAACCAAAATATGAAGTGTTATATATCGTCGGAATCGAGAGAAGACAAACTTTCCGATTCTAAAGTCAGTTTTTGCACAGGTATCAGTTAGTTTGAGCTACACGAGGTTTTCTATTAGGTACCTAAAGTGCAACCATATTCATACCAGGAAGTTCAGATTTGTTTTCTATCAAGATAATGACCTGAATATCAGTAGAAGGCAATGGAAATGTAGTTAGGGTCGAATTTGTTCTGATTTACTCAGTAAAAACTCATTTTCACTGGCTTTTTCATGGGGCAATCAGATATTTTGGCAAGTAAAGGGTTTTCATCATTAGACAAGGATATTTTGCAAGTTTTTTACAGATTAATGATGAAACAAAATCAGATCAAAAGGGATGATGGAAGGAAGAAGTTTTCAGTTGCTAGAAGATTGATTTTCAAGTGGACACTTGTCAAGTAAAGATTTAGATCCGGGAATTCATTTCTTGCTATATCTTTCTTTCTTTCTTTACTTTGTAAGGGTTCCAATTTTTGGCACTGAGAAACCATTCTTCAACATTTCTTCTTGTATTGAACAAAATTTTAAGTTTTGCAGATAGTTCTTTTCTGTTGGGTGATCTATGAGTTATTTTCTGTACATTTCATGTATTTGATTTCAAGGAAAACAAATAAAGTGCAGCAAAAGTTTGAAGTTCAGTTTGAATCTTGTCTCCTGATTATGGCTCTGTTATTTCTTCTAATTTGTGATCAAAGAGCATGAATTAGGTTGCATTACATTTTGAAATGTATGTGGTTAAAATGTCTTTCTTATGGAACAAAGAACCATGTAATTGCTTGATATTTGTCACAGGGTTTGTAGATTTCATGATAGGATTTTCTAAGTATGAGATTCATTCTGTAGCAGATGTCTATTCACAAGGTGAAAGATAGATCAGGGATCTTAATGTAGAGATACGTTTGAGGTTTCCAGGAGATGTATGGTTATGATTCATTTAATTGCCCAATAGATAAGGCATTGGTCAGAGAGAGGATCATTAAGTTCTATTTTTCATACTTGGGTCTTGCTGTTATCAACATATTAAATCAATTTTCCCTTTTATGTTGAAAGCTACTCAATGTTAACCCACACTTAGCTTGCCAGTTTCATGAGTTATGTTCTTAGCTATTTCACGCTTATGATTCTTGGTTGAGTATAGAAGAAATAAGTGTTTTATCTGCTTCATATTAGATTTAGTGTATGCTTTGACAACTAGTACCATATAAAGAATCTACAGGTCTACCCACCTAGGTTTTGCAGAGCCTGAAGTAGAAGAAGGATCATGCCTTATAGTTGGCCTGGTGTCTGAATGGATGTGTTGATAATGGGAGTTAGCTGCCCCTAGATGCATCTTGTTCTCATTAGGGTAATTGGAAATGGGTAACATTTTCAAACACCAACAAAATGGCGAATCTGCTAGGGAGATAAGATGGCAATCCATTTTGTTGAAAGAACATGAGCCTCTGATGTGAAACAGATTGGATATATCATATCAATAGCAAGATGTGTTCCTTTTCCTTGCTGAAATTTCATGTCCCCCAGTTAAGCTTTATTCATTATCAGCAGTATGTTGAAACTAGATGAAAATTGTGTTCTATGACTGTCATAGGTCTATCTTCAATCAATCCAGTTTTCAAATACTGTTGAGAAAGTTTCAGAGTCAAGAATTCTTTTATAAATTGTAAATTCTTTTCAAGATAATAATGATCTGCAAGTTTTTCCTACATTGAAAGTCTGGTTCAGATTTGTCAAAAGACAAATTATGTTTTATTTCTCACAAAGCGTGAGTGGCGACGCTCAAATCTCTGTACCAGTTTGTTCCTAGTTGATTTCATTGCAAAATTTTGAAGGACTTTTAGTTGTATGGGCAGATCTAAAGCTTTTGGTAGTTTCTTGAAAAGGAGTTTCAAATTCTTGATAAGTTTTTAAGTGCTGGTTGCAATCTGCTGTTATAAATAATTGAAATATAAAAATAGATCACAGCAGTGGTTATTTCATTCCTCTTGCAAAGAGGTGGTGACTCTACAAATTTTGATCAGTGGTGTAAAGGATTTTTAGTCTTGCACCTATGCCAAATCAGCAGATCCAAGTTCAGTATCAGCACTGGAGGTATTTTGATTTTCATGCTTCTTTTCATGGAAGTCAAGTGTTTAAAAAAGTTGCCTCTATTCAGTGATTTTCAGCACTAGAAAGAAGAGGTAGAAATTTTGTTTTATAATGGAGTCAGATCTCAGATCTGAGATTAGGTTGCCAAATTCTGAGAGTCTAGAAACTGTGAATGATAATATTGCTATGTTGAACACAAGGGTTTACAAAAGGATTATCAATATTATAAGAACTGAAGTAGGTAGTACTCAAGGTCTAAGTGTCGAACAATGTTATTTAAGGCTTAAGTCAGTAATCAGTAAGATGCCTTTTCATTGTAGACCTGAGGAATCTTCAATGCCTAGTGTTTTCCTTGATGTTCTTGTACCCGATTTAGTCAATTGGCCAGCACCTATAAGATTACAAAAGTTTTTACAAATTGAAAGATTCATTCAAGAGATGGAAGATGATGATTATAAATTTCATGAAATATCTCCTAATGATAATGAATGTGCTGAAAGCCAAGGTAGCAATGAATATAATGAATCCGTACAACAAGATAATCTGTCTTCTGAGTGTGAAGAGGTGGATTCAAATGTTAATGAATCAGGTAACAACAATCAGCATGAAAAAGATGGATATAAAAGAGAAGATAAATTTTGTTACAATACATATGAAGTTGAAGAAAGTTGTAACAATAGTAGGTCTAATGATTGCCATGATAAGAAAGAATGTTGTAATAATTCTAATTTTCCAAATTGCTACACTAAGGATCATGTTGTTGTAAATTCTTCATGTTATCCAGATGAATATAATCACAGCCAGGAGAAGATTTGTGAGGCAATCTTCTTGAGTTCTGATGAAATCTCTATTTTGTTGGCTCGTGAGTTTGAAAAGCACGTAAGTATCTCTAAGGATCTTCATATTTTCTCTCATAATACTTTTTCATTCAGTCAAATCAATTCCCCAAAGTTTGATGTGGAAAATGAGGTAGAATCCGAACAATCTTTGTTAGACTTTGGAGGTGTAGGTGATAGTTCCTCAAATGTCTTTGCACATGATGATTTGTTGGATGTAGAGAATGTTAATGAAGGGAAGGTTAATGCTGTTTCGGGTTCTTTTCATGTTGATCTTGCTGAACATTGTTTTGATTTTTCATACGATGAGGAGGAAAACAGTGAAGGTTGTCAATCAGATTATAGATTTTCTTCATGTGCTAATAAGTCTTGTAAAGATGAGTTCAAGGTGTATTCCGACATTCAGTTTGATGAAGAAAATGATAGTGATCAGCATAGTCTAGATCAACACTTTCAGAATGAATTTTCATATATGGTGACTAATCAATGTTTTGAGTGTGAAGAGGTTTCAGCAAAGGATAAATCTGATTCAAAGAGTAACATGGTTGCAAGTAGGCAACGATTAGATTTCACATACTCTTCATTTATGGAAGCACAAGGTGAGTTACCATCTGATTCATGTAACTCGTTGAATGAAGTTGAATATGAGCACTTTGTTTTTCCAGTTGAAAGAATCCATGATTGAATCAGTAGTGATCAGTTTCAGTTTGATTTCGGTTGTTATGGTCATGCTGATCCATTTTTTCATAGTGGGCAAGATGAAGAAAGTATGTTTGATTTTTATATGCACTATGAAGATGACGATAGTTTTGTTTTGCCTATTGAGCTAATTGCAAATGTTGATACGTTGGGTGAAACAAATGATAATGAGAATTTCAGTTTACCTCAGGGAGATGTGAATGAGAATCAGGTGTTTGATAGAGGTAAAAAGTTCTGAAACTTTTTGGTGGCCTGCAGCCATCGTATGTACATAGTCTTGGTAGTTGTAGTTGTTTCCTTGCTTTCAATAAGCTGTTCGAGGGAAGTTCTGAAGTTTTTGGGAATGGTCTGCTTCCTCCAGAGATCTAAATCCTTGTCAGCATGCATCCCCAGACAGAGCCACTTTTGGGACTAAAAATTG
This sequence comes from Cupressus sempervirens, assembly GCA_028749045.1. Taxonomy (NCBI): domain Eukaryota; kingdom Viridiplantae; phylum Streptophyta; class Pinopsida; order Cupressales; family Cupressaceae; genus Cupressus; species Cupressus sempervirens. The sequence continues at coordinate 204,833,413 of CM053789.1, forward strand.
CATGGTCAATTTTGAGAACCATTGAAAAAATCAAGCCCTTGAATGCTTTTAAATGAGATTGTACCCGGTTGTTAGTCTGAGGCCTAAGAGGTGTTTAATATTTCTAACACCTTTCATTTAGTGCATCTATGTGTTCTATGAAGTTAAAATGAAATTTTGAACCATTCTGCTAAGTCCCATTTTGAGCTAGTGTCAAAATTTGCAATTCTGCCCAAGTGTCAAAATTTGCAATTCTGCCCAAGTGTCAAATAGCGATCAGAGGCCCAGTTTGCATCTTAATATCTCTTACCCAGGACTAATTTATGACTAGTCACTTTGGGGATGATTATTATGCATATCAAAGAACCTGTGTTTCAATTTTCAAGTCATTTCAAATTCGTTTGACCAAGTTTCACACCCCCCAAAGTTGGTCATTTCCTGTTTTGTGCATTTGACTAGTTGTTCACAATTCTAGGAAGCCCTGTTCGACCAATCATATCTTTGACCCAGTTGACCCAAATGAAAATTTTCTTTTTACATTGTGTTCTAGGCATCAGAGAATTTCTATGCTTCAATTTTTAAGTCTTGACGAATCCTTTTGCATTTTTTTCAGGTCGATTCCATTCGCAAAAAATGCTTTCTATCAGCATGCCCAGTTTACAAAATTCTAAGTAGCCCACTTTGAACGTCTGCCATTTGCGTCCTGTGATTCATCATGAGCCTAAATCATAGATCCATAATATCCTCATAACAAAGAATGAATGTCCCATTTTTCGTCTTCCTATGTGCCCGTTTACCCAATTTTTCAAGCCGTTTCTAAACCCAGTTTAGTGTTTTCTGACTTGTTTATCTGCAGGTGATTCTTAGCAGGCAACTTTGAAAACAAATATCTTTTGACTCCAAATTCTTCATGAAACGAGATTTGACAAGGGGAAAGAATGTGGGACAAAGAGTCAGTGTGCTAGCTGTCAGAGCCCGATTAGGTGTTTTGGTCAATTTTTCAAGGACAGTCAACGGACCTCCTGGCGCAAATTTGACAGTCTGCAAGAAAATGATAAAGTGAGTTTTATTTGATTAGTCAATGGTCAAATTTGGTTCTGATCAGTTCAAGGTGTGCAGTTGATCGTTCCAGCATTTCAGTTGTTCAAAAATGATTTTTTTTTTTAGTCGGACCCACTTTGGGATCCGACTGAATTCTCCAGGTTGAAGGGTTGATTCAAGATCATTAGGGTGTTGGTATTTGATAAAAGATGACCTATTCTTAATATGTGATTATTTTAGAAATCCAAGCTTCAGATTATTCAAAGAATAGGATGTATATGTTCGTATGTCCTTATATAAAGAAAAGGGGACTTGTTACCAGTCAAAGGTAAAGACAAGCAACAGTCCGCACATTATAAGATGATATCATTTAAGTGGAATTCCAATGCAAGATTTAAGAGCAACTATGAGGCATATGATGGCATATGATAAATAAAAACAATAATGGCATGTTTAGTGGAATGTTTGATGGGGCTCAATGCATTTTAAAAAAAGGGGCACAGAATGAAAAGCAAAGCCCATGCTTTCTTAAAAGATATGCATTATTAGAAGACACTAGCCCAAAGAGGACAAACTCAAGGGCAGTTGCAGGCATCAAACAAAGAAACTCATGCAAAATAGCAAGGAAACCACAGGTTCAAAGTTTTGTTAAAAGAGAGCCGTCTTGGAAGCCCGCATGAAGACCATTTAGTAAAAAAAAGGAGGAACAAGTTTGCCACGCCATACACAAAAGGATTCTATGCGGTAGAGGGACATACAGAAGAGCCTCATCAGAACAAAATACATGACACATTTTAAATAGGAGGTACCAAAAACGTTCCCAGGATACGGCATGAAAAAGTAACAATATTGGGGAACGAGGTCCAGAGATAAACTTTGGATAGAATGACTGGATGAATACAAGTTGTGGCTAATTCCCAAGGCATGGGAGAAGCATTCTCCACAGGATCCCGAAACCATCGGCCACCCCGACCCATTTCATGCTGAGAAAATATAGTTACAGGGGCAGCATTTGAAAAGCCACAGCATTAAAAGGAAATCCGCAAGTCAAAGACAAAACAGTTATGAAGCTATTGAAAAGAAAGGTGAAGATGACTTTAGCAATAAAACCGTGTACAAATCAAGCATAGGCACTCTGCAGTAACAATGCAGTTCAAAGAATACGGGTGTGCTTTCACAGATAGGGAATGGGCTTCATTTTTTCCTTTATCCCACATTAGCTATGTGGTAAACTTCTTAATTGTTTAAATGAAATATGTTGAGAAGGCTTGGTGTATCAAATGACGCGCCCTTTCAAGAGGACAAGTGTCTGCGTGGTGGGCCCGTCATGGATGCCGTGGTAATGCGAAGTGGATGCCAATTGGAGCATTAATTTTGAAGACAAACACAATTAAAATGGATGACGTTAGCAAACATGGAGAGGCCGGAAAAGCGTAAAATTCGGCTAGTCGCTATGTCGCTAGCCGAAAAATCTCAAAAAATCTGGCTAGCGACATAGCGAGGTCGCCGGAAAACCTCAACTCCGGCGAGATTCAAAGTGTTATGTGGGTCCCGCTTGGAGGAGCGTCAGTGAATCAACATGCGACACGTGGCAGCAAGTTCCAAGGCAGATGATGAGGTGGCAAGGAAATGTCAGGAGCGCACCAGATTGTACCATGTGGCCGATCCAGTGGCTCTCGTTAAATCGCTAAGCAGAAGATGCATGAGGTTTAATATAGCAAGGTAGCGATGATGATGTGGCGTGAGTGACTGGGCAATGACTGTATGTTGAAGGAGCAAATCAAAAAATGCCACGTGGCACTTGGTGAAGAGAAATTTGACCCCGAATTCAGAGGATAAGGGAAAATTTCAAAGAAATTAAAAAATAATATTTTAATTATTTTCTAGTGGGTGTGCACGTTCAGAAAATTTTTTAAATTCAAGAGGTCATTTTCACAAAGTCTGAACATTAGAGATTTTAAAATTTTGAATTTTTTAAAATCTTGAGTTGCAGACCTAAGCTTTTTATAATCGGAGGGGACATTTTTCAAATGGCAATTTTAAGCGCTTCCATTAACCAAAATATGAAGTGTTATATATCGTCGGAATCGGGAGAAGACAAACTTTTCGATTCTAAAGTCAGTTTTTGCACAGGTATCAGTTAGTTTGAGCTACACGAGGTTTTCTATTAGGTACCTAAAGTGCAACCATATTCATACCAGGAAGTTCAGATTTGTTTTCTGTCAAGATAATGACCTGAATATCAGTAGAAGGCAATGGAAATGTAGTTAGGGTCGAATTTGTTCTGATTTACTCAGTAAAAACTCATTTTCACTGGCTTTTTCATGGGGCAATCAGATATTTTGGCAAGTAAAGGGTTTTCATCATTAGACAAGGATATTTTGCAAGTTTGTTACAGATTAATGATGAAACAAAATCAGATCAGAAGGGATGATGGAAGGAAGAAGTTTTCAGTTGCTAGAAGATTGATTTTCAAGTGGACACTTGTCAAGTAAAGATTTAGATCCGGGAATTCATTTCTTGCTATATCTTTCTTTCTTTCTTTAATTTGTAAGGGTTCCAATTTTTGGCACTGAGAAACCATTCTTCAGCATTTCTTCTTGTATTGAACAACATTTTAAGTTTTGCAGATAGTTCTTTTCTGTTGGGTGATCTATGAGTTATTTTCTGTACATTTCATGTATTTGATTTCAAGGAAAACAAATAAAGGGTAGCAAAAGTTTGAAGTTCAGTTTGAATCTTGTCTCCTGATTATGGCTCTATTATTTCTTCTAATTTGTGATCAAAGAGCATGAATTAGGTTGCATTATATTTTGAAATGTATGTGGTTAAAATGTCTTGCTTATGGAACAAAGAACCATGTAATTGCTTGATATTTGTCACAGGGTTTGCAGATTTCATGATTGGATTTTCTGAGTATGAGATTCATTCTGTAGCAGATGTCTATTCACAAGGTGAAAGATAGATCAAGGATCTTAATGTAGAGATATGTTTGAGGTTTCCAGGAGATGTATGGTTATGATTCATTTAATTTCCCAATAGATAAGGCATTGGTCAGAGATAGGATCATTAAGTTCTATTGTTCATACTTGGGTCTTGTTGTTATCAACATATTAAATCAATTTTCCCTTTTATGTTGAAAGCTACTCAATGTTAACCCACACTTAGCTTGCCAGTTTCATGAGTTATGTTCTTAGCTATTTCACACTTATGATTCTTGGTTGAGTATAGAAGAAATAAGGGTTTTATCTGCTTCATATTAGATTCAGTGTATGCTTTAACAACTGGTACCATATAAAGAATCTACAGGTCTACCCACCTAGGTTTTGTAGAGCCTAAAGTAGAAGAAGGGTCATGCCTTATAGTTGGCCTGGTGTCTGAATGGATGTGTTGATAATGGGAGTTAGCTGCCCCTAGATGTATCTTGTTCTCATTAGGGTAATTGGAAATGGGTAACATTTTCAAACACCAACAGGTTCTTTGAACTGATCTTACCTGTCTATGCTATAAAAGTGTCTATGATTCAACAAGTTAGATTCATGTTTGGTAATGTTCTTATACTTGATGGTTTAGTTAATTAGTTGACTACATTTAAATTGAGAAATTATGATAATAAGATGCCTACACTTGGGAATTCTTTCAAGTCTTCACTAACCCTTGGTAGTTCAAAGAAAGACAAGAGTAGTAAATATGAAATTGAGTTAGAATTAGATGATGATATAGCTGAGATTGAAGCATCAATTACAAGGAGGTTATCCAGAGACAATAATAAATTACCTCTTATATGTTTCAAATGTAATAAAGTGGGACATTTTTCTTTTAGATGTCGTAACAAGTATAGGGATGATGAGAAAGATATAAATGAGAATATTACAAGTATATGAATAAAAAAGACTAGTAAGACAAAGAGAATAAATTGCATTATATTGCTAAGGAAGAACACATGAACTCATATACTGAAGATGATAAATATGGAGTAGAAGTAGTGTATGTTGTGGTGAAAGAAGACTTTAATTAGGAAAAGTATGAAGAAGGTAAAACACTTTTGTAATATTTTATCAAGAATGATTCTTTGATCACTGATAGTGGATGATCATATCATATGATTACTGATCTTAGTAAGTTTGACAAATATGAAGAATGTGATGGTGGAATTGTTAAGATAGGGAATGATATGAACCATTTCTAGTGAAAGGTAGAGGATCATTGACTCTTAATAATAACTAATAATATGATGATGCAAATTGGGTACAAGGACTAAAATACAATTTTTTGAGTGTTTCACAATTGTATAATATAGCTCATAAGCTTGAATTTCAAAATAAAAATGTGAAAATATTTGATGATGATGGAAATCATGTCAGTACTAGTGAAAAAACTAAAGGTAATATGTTTTATCTTAATCCTATAGTTTATAAAAAGTTGAAGATGTCTATTTGTGGCATAATAGAATATGTCATGTTAACTTTGAGAACATAGTTAAGGTAAGTAGAAAGAAAAGAGTTAGAGGCTTACTAAATATGCAAAACCTTGAGAATTCCATATGAAAAGAATGTCAAATCAGTAAGATGAAAAATTTAAGTTTTGCATGTAAGTCACATACATCTAATGATGCCTTGGAACTTGTGCATATCGATCTATATGGACCAATAAGAGTGGGTAGTTATTACAGTGACAAATATTTCATATTATTTTTTGATGATTATTCTAGGATGATGATTATCCTGTTCATGAAACTTAAATCACATTCTTTTGATGTGTTCAAATGGTACAAAGGTAGATTTGAAGAGGAGATTATAAAACAATTGAAATGTTTAAAATCTAATAGATGTGGTGAGTTTATGTCTATTAATTTTACTAACTTCTATGTTGACAATGAAAACAAGAGATTGTTATCTCTCCCAAGAAAACTACAAAAAAATGGAGTATTTGACAAGAGAAATAGGTCTATTATTAGTTGTTAAAGGATAGTAATGATTGAAATGGAGATTGATGAAATATTTTTGAGAGAAGAAGTACTACAATCCATACTCTCAACCAATTTCAACAGAAGAAATGAATGAACAAAACAATCTATGGACTACTATATGATCATACACCTAATGTGAGTTATTTCAAAGTATTTAGATGTAGATGCTACATTCATAAAGATGCAAGAAATGGTAAAGTTGATTTTAAATGTGATGAAGGAATTTTCCTTGGTTATTCCTCCAAGAGAAAAACTTATGAACATTCGAACACAAGTACTAACACAATGAGTGAAAGTGCAAATGTGAGGATGGATAAGTTTGAAAAAAAGAATACGAGGATAGTAGAAAGGAACTTAATGATTACAATAAGTTTATCTATGTTTTGATGATGCACTTAATGTCTTACCCAAACATCAGCATGCAATATCAAAACAATAGTATAGTGCTATTGAGTTTTAGTAGAATTCTACTAAGCATCAACCTATTCTACCTAAGCCACAAACAAAATAAGCTAAGAAAAATGATGAGCCTTAATCGAGCATAGATAACATTAGAGACCAAAGAATTGAACCTATCCTAGAAAAGTATTTGAGAAATTATAATTTGCCTAAATAAATCATTAGAGATAAAAGTGTTGGAGTCATGAAAAGAAGTGAGTTGAAGAACCTTGCATTTTAATTACTGAATTTGAACCTAAAATAGTGAAAGATGCACTTGAGAATAAAGATCTTGGATAAATGCCATGAATGAAAGATTAATCAGATTGAGAAAAGTAACACATAGACCTAGGTTCTAAGACCTTCTTATAAGAATATGATATGAACAACATGGATTTTCATAATTAAACTAAATGAAAAAAGTGAAGTTGTGAGGAATAAGGAAAGACTAGCTTGCAAAGGATATGCTCAAGAAGAGGCAATTGATTATGGTGAAACTTTTTCCCCTATTGCAAGATTCGAAGGAGACAAAAAATTATTGGCATATGCTCTACTTATAAGAGATTCAAAGTGTATAAAATGGATGTTCAATCTCCATTCTTGAATATAATACTTGAAGATGAAGTCTATATAGAACAACTAGAAGGATTTTGTGAACCTGATCATAGACACATAGTCTACAAATAAAACAAAGAATTTCATAGAATGAAGAAAGAAGAAAGGGCTTGGTATGAAAGGTAAAATTAATAATTGATTAAAATTGGATTTGCAAGAGCTAGTAAAAAAAGTGATTTGTACTTAAAGAATGAAGCTAAAAATGTGGTTTTGATTGTTGAATTTTGTGTGGATGATATTATAATGAGTGGTGATGATTTTCTATGTAAATAATTTTCTCATTAAATAAGTTAATATTTTATGAATTTTATGTTTGGAGAGATCAAAATTTTCATTGGCTTACAAGTTCATCAAAAAAAGGATGGCATATTTGTGACCCAGTCTAAATATACAAAGGAGATCTTGAATACTTTTGGCATGGATGAGTCAAAGTTAGTTGTACACCTATAGTGACTAGATAAAAATTATCAAAGGAGAATACTATAGGTAAGGTAAATGAGACACATTTTAGATCAATGATTGGTAAACTATAGTATGTTATGCATATTAAACCAGGTATTGCACATGTAGTTAGAATTTTTGCAAGGTTTTTATCTAATGCTAAGGAAATAGACATGACTACTATTAAGGGAATATTTAGATATCTTAAATGGACTAGAGATTTTGGATTATGGTACAAACAAGATGGTAATTTTGAACTAAAGGTTTGCACCAATGTTGATTGGGTTGCTAATGTAGATAACATAAAGAGTACTAGTGGTGGAACTTTCTTCTTAGGACAAAGATTGATAGCATGGTTATGCAAGAATCAGAGTTTTATTTCACAATCTACTACTGAAGCTAAGTTTTTTATTTTTTAAATTAATTATTCTAATATTTTTTGGATTAAGAAATTTTTGGAAGGAATGCAAGGATTTACCAAGCCTATTACTATCTACTATGAAAGCACTACTACAATAAATATACCAAAAAATCCATTCATACATGCAAAAACCAATCATACATCTATCAAGTATCACTACATGAGAGAGAAAGTAAAAGAGAAGCAAGTAAGGCTTGAATATGTGAAGTCTAAAGAAGAAAAATTTGATATATTTACCAAGCCATTTCCTAAGGATACTTTGAGTATCTAAGAGGTAATTTAGAGGTTCTCCCCCTTTCTAAGATTCACTAAGTGATGATACATGTTCCATCAATTCGTGGATGATTAGGTATATCTTTGTAGAGTTGAAGCAAGATTTCACACTTTAGGAATATTTTTGAAGTTATGAAAATGTTTGTAATTAAATTGATGTAAATAGCTCATGGAAGGTACATAGTATAGCTACAAGGTTTTATAAGTATCTTATTTGGTAATTATAGATTTGGCATTTTTGTCAAAGGGGGAGAGAGTGAATAAAGAGGGAGAGAATGACTAAAGGGAGAGAATCTATAGAGAATGAGATGACATGAAAGGAGGTGATGCATGAGCATCCTAGGTATAAGATAAATCTTGCATCACCCAAAAATATTTCTTTTTTGTTTCTTGAATAAGGGTTGTCTTAGTATAGAGTTGTTTCTAGAGGCTTGCTACTTAATAAGGTAGTCATACAAGCTTGGAATGTCCTAATTTCAGAGGTAGATATTCATCTTGGATATATCAACCTACTAGTTGAGGCTTAGTTCCATATCATGAGTATTCATTTATTTATTACAAATTTTTGGTATGTAATTTTTGTATGAAAACATTAGACTCACCATTTGAGGCCTAAACATGCCTAGATAAGGACCAAAAACTTGATGAATGAGCACTTGTATCAATCTAGACCTATAGACCAAGAGTTGATGATTCTAAAAAGTAGTTATAATAGCCAGTCAGAGAAATGGTTCAAAATTTATGGCCTTCCAATTTTGGGCCAACCAAAACTTCCAAATTATGTGTCAAAAATATATTTGGCTGACTCTATATGTATTGTTTGGGTCTTTTGTCCCTAGGTATTAAATTTGAGTGTCTAGAACCTTCTTGAGAAGCATAAAATTTCCTATTTAAGAAATGCTTGTACATTGTCTAGGATAGTTGTGAGTGATAGTTCTTATATTTCTATTGAAAATTACTATAATGAAGGCACACATGTGGGTTAGCATATTGTAATCTTGACTTCTTGATCTAGGAGCATAAAGTGGTGCAAAGGCAATCCTATATTATGCAAAAGAATATACTTTTTAGCACCTCAAGGTATGTGCCAATATAAAAGATAGGTTATTTTGTAATTGAGCCATAATTATGATGATTTGGAGGGGTTAATTTGGAGGGGTGATTTTACTTTTAATTTAAAACATTGTAGAAAAAAAAGGATTCAGTCAAAAGGCTTTACTGTTTGAAAGTTATTACAATTTTAAGTTGCCTAGAGACCACTTAAGAATGCTTCAAAGTCAAATTTGAGGCACTAAACAAAATTGTGGATGCCTGAAAAATGAGGGATGAGGAAATATGGTTTATAAGGCTATAGAGCTCTTTGAGATATTTCTAAAAATGTAAATGGTTTGTCACTCAAAGTCCTGGATAAAAAGTTATGCCTCCCATAAGTTGGACTGCCATTTCTAGATTCTTCTAATTTTGCATTCACTTTTGACTTGTCTTCTAAAACTGTCTTCTTTGGTAGTCACTACCAAATAGAATATTCTAAAATTTATTTGTAATCCTAAACCTAATTTGGGTTACTTAAGGTCATTTCTTGCATTGTATAGGCAATTTTTGCAGAGTTTGAAAGAAGATATAATGAGAAAAGTTTTTTTCTCTAGAATTTGATAGCATTGTAAGCCCATAGAGCATGTGGTTGAGTCTATTTTCACTGTACTAGATGTAATAGCATAAAAATTATGATAATAAAACTATCCTTGTCATGTTGTGTTCATTTTTTCTTAGGTTGTGCCCTGATCAAGTGGTATTGGAGTGGGAGTTCCTGAATGTGTAGATAGAGTACCCACTATGAGGCAATTTGTACCATGACTATATAGTAGTAGGTTTTTAGATAGTTAGAATATGAATCCATGAAGAGAGCATGGTAGAAGGGGTGGAGGTGTTCCCTTTGATGTTAGAGCCCTTTAGATACAAGTTTGACCATTGCAAGTGTAGATCCATAAAGGGATAAATATTTCCATAAGGGATGAAAGTGAGGAGGAAAATAAAGAAGAAGGAAATGTTGGGTAGGAAGGGGAACACAAAGGAGAAGTCCTAAAACAAATGGAGAAAAATATTTTTAGGGTCATTTCCAAGTTGGAAAAAAGATCTAAACTTGAGGTTGAGATGTTTTTGTGAAATCTAAATCTAGATGAGTTGATTGACTGGATCAATGTGTTGAAGGAATATTTTGAGTATGAGGAGATTAAAGACCCTGACAGGGTTAAGTTTGTGAAGGATAGACTAAAAAACCATCCCAACATCAAGTGGCAAGAGATTAAGTTGGAAATGAACAAAAGAGGAAAGGAGAACATCACAAGATAGGATCTCATGGTGGAAAAACTAAAGAAACAGTTTATTCATGTTGACGATGAGCTTGATCTGTTCAAGAAGATGCAAGGGTTAAAGAAAGTGGGAAAATATATCTAGAAATATATAAAGGAGTTGTAATGAGTCCTTATTAGGATAAGGCATTTGGAAGCAAACAAGGAGAAGGTTTCTTGTTACCTTAATGAGTTAAGACCTAGCATTCAGGAGGAGCTAAGTCTAGTTAGAATGACTAGAATTTAGATGTATACCATTTTGCCTTGTAAGTTGAGGAGAAGTTCAACAAAAATTTTGATGGAAGGAAAAGAGAGTGCAGTCAAGGAGGAAGAGGTGGTGATAGGTTATTTGGAGGATAAAATAAGGACTAGAAGAAAAATGAAGATAAGGGTACCAACTAAAACCAAACAAATGAGGGTTTCAATTTCTCTCATGATCAAAACTTTGAAGACCAAAGAGGAAGAGGTAGAAAATGTGGAAAAAGTTTGAAAAGAGAAGGCTTCTATGGTACATGTTTTTATTGCAAAAATGAAGGCCATCATGCCTATGAGTTCTCTCAACACCAAGGAATGACATAGATGGTCAAGAAAGGGTTTCTCATGTGTATGATGATGCTAAGTCATCACATTTAGATGATGTAGAAAGAGGAGAGGGTTTGATTAATGAAAGGGGCTCGCTAAGTAGTAAGACTAAACCTGGACGAAGGAGGAGTCTATTTCATACTAGGTGCAAGTGTGAGGGTATATTTTGTGATATTATTATTGATGGTGGGATCTCTAACAAATTGGTGTCAGAGGAGATGGTCTCAAAGCTAAAACTCAAGAGGGAGAAACATCCTCATCCATATAAAATTGCCCTGGTGCAAGATGATCATAAGGTCCTGGTTAGTGAATTTGTTTTGGTAAAGTTCAAGATTAGGAGTTACCATGATGAATTTCCTTGTGACATTATCTCAATGGATGTATTCCATTTTTGTTGGGAAGGTCATGGTAGTATGGTAGGAATGCTATACATGATGCTCATGTAATCACCTATTCTTTGACAAAGGATGGAATTCATCACAAGTAGAGGCCCTTGATAAAGGAGGGTGAAAATGTATGTCTTTTTGATGGAATAAAATTTATGGATGGAATGTAACATAAGCATATGTGTTATACTTTAATTCCTATAAAGGATAAGGAAGGTAGTAGTGAAGTTTCAATTGAAGTTTCATGTCTATCAACTGAGTATGGAGATCTCATATCTGATAATGTCCCTAAAAGGTTGCCTCTAGTAATACAAATTAGTCATCAAATAGATTTAGTCCTTGGAGCTAGTTTTCTGAATAAGGTTACTCATATGATGACTCCTATTGAGACTGAGGAGCTAAATATACAAGTTCATGAGTTTTTGAGGAAAGTTCTAATATGAGAGATATTGAGTCTGTGTAGTACCTATAATATTGATAACAAAGAAGGATTAAGAGTGAAGGATGTGTATAGACTCATGGGCTATAAATAAGATAACCATCAAGTACCAATTTCCTTTTCTGAGGTTGGATGATCTTATGGACTACTTGAGTGGATCTCAGTACTTTACAAAAATAGATCTCAAGAGTGGTTATCACCAGATACAAATAAGAGAGGAAGATGAGTGGAAGACTACATTCAAGATCAAGGAGGGTCTATATTAGTGGTTAGTCATGCCCTTTAGACTGATCAATGCATCAAGCACCTTCATGTGACTTATGAATGAGGTACTAAAGAAATTTTAAGTTTGTTATTGTATATTTGGATGATGTTTTTATTTTTAGTAAGGCTCTAGATGAATTTTTTTTGCACATTCATAGTGCCCTTCAGAGGTTGAGGGAGGAGAAATTCTTGATTAATTTGAAGAATTGTATCTTTGTTAAAAAAAGAGTTAGTTTATTTGGGGTTATTTGTATTGGTTGAAGGTGGACCTAAAGAAGGTGAAGGTCATCCTAGAATAGCCTACTCTAAGTTATACTATTGAAGTGAGGTCATTCAATGGTTTGGCTTGTCTTTATAGGAAGTTCATTAGGAATTTCAATAGTATATATGTACCCCTAATTGAAACAATGAGAGGAGGTAGAAAAGAGTTCAAGTGGACTATAGGAGTTGCAAGGATTTTTGAGTTGCTAAAGAAGAAGGTGAGAAAGAAACCTATCTTAGAGCTTCCTAATTTTAACAAAGTATTCCAAGTGGGTTGTGATGCTAGTGGTAGTACTACTAGGGCTATGTTAAGCTAATAAGGTAAGCCTATTTCCTATTTTAGTGAAAAATTGAATGATGAAAAGAAGAAGTATTATCTTTATGATCATGAATTCTATTTAATAGTTTAGGCCTTAAAGAAATGGAGGCATTATTTGTTTCAAAAATGATTTTTCTTCTATATTGATCATCAAGCATTGCAGTACTTAAATAGCCAATGTAAATGAATCAAATATAGTTCAAATGGGTAGATTTCTTACACATCTATACATTTGTATTGAAATATAGAATTGGAAGATCTAATAGTGTTGTAGATGCATTAAGTAGATGACAATTTTTGCTGACAAAAATTTAGGTCGAAGTGGTTGGGTTTGATGAACTCAAGAATTTGTATCTTGAGGATCCTGACTTTGCAAAGGATTGGAATTCTTCTAAAGAACATATTACCCTAGGTAGGACTAGGTGGTTGGATTACATGATCCAATATTGTATGTTGTTTAAAGGAAGTCAACTATATTGGAACAATTTAGAATAACTAAGAGTGGTGGAGGAGAGGGGGTGAATTAGTTATCTAAGGTCCAAATGTACAAATAAAACTTTCACTACTCAATATATATCTGTGCATGCAAGGGGTGAATCAATTATCTAAGGTACACATAAAAGTTAACACAAAATTACTTACACAATTTGACACAAGGATTTAATGTGGAAACACAATTTTGTAAAAACCACCAGTTACATGCTACCAATTTTCACTTTTCTAAAGTGCGCCTTTTGAGGAGCCAACCCTATTAAAGGTTACAATACACACTATTAAACATGACATTGATTAAAGGAATTCAATCACCCTATTAAAAGTGAGCCTACTTAAAGGAATTTAGAACATCCCATTAGAATGTTACCTGGTTAAAGGATTTACTCATGACTGTTAGGTCAACCTTAATCAAAAGGACTTATTTAGACTGATATAGTTGTTAGAAAGTAACAATAGGAATTGATATGATAATAAATAAACTTACTTGCAAATTATATATCTCACATTCAGTTCTCTATCCTACTTGGCATTCATCCCCTTTGTCTCTAATAGCTTGTTCACCCATCAAGCCTTCAACTCCTTAAGGTGTCTTTCTTAGTATTCCAACTATGGATCCACTCCTTCAATTTCCATAGGAAGCAACACCTCCAACCTCCTTGTCTATCTCTACTTTTTACTTTGACATTTTGTTTCTGGCCTATTATAATCAATGTCATACTTGGTCTTAGTGCTCCTTCTATTTACCATATAACTCAACCTTTCTCTAGATACTCTTTTTATCCTTTCTTTTCATACACTCTTCATTAATCAATCAAATGATAGCATTTAGACCAAATTATCAATTTTCTTACCAGCAAGTAGTAGGTTTGGCATTAGTGACAAAATAATGATTATTCCATGATAGGTTTCTATAATTTCCTTCATTTCGATACTTCAACAATATTATTTTTAAAAAATCTCCCTCTTTGTCATTGATGGAAAATCAATACCAAAAATAAACTTAATACTTTTGAAATTTATCCCTCTATCAGTATCTTTCCTTCTTCTGCATAGGCTATAGTCTCTCTTCTCTTTTAGATAATCTTATTACAAACTATTTTTTTCTTCTAATACAAAAATATTTTGATATTCTCCCTTGTTCTAGTAATAATCCCACTCTTTGATAACTCTTTTGAATACTCAATCTCCCTCTTTATCTCTTTAGTCTTCTCCCTCTTTGACAAAAATACCAAAGACTTGTCATATTTTCATGTCGATATCAACAATTCAGGTCTATTCTCTCTCACCTTGCTTGTTATTGTAAATCTTTTGTTTCATCTCCTTCCCTACTTTAGGTAGTCCCTAAATTAATATTCATTGCATCAAGTTGTAAAGTATGCCATTGAACTTAGTTGATGTAGGCCACTAATTTCTCTTCTTAATTATATTTAGATAGGAGTATCACCCCTAGCTTACCTCTAAGATATTCATGTGCATCCTTAGATAAAGCCTTTGTCAATATATCAGCTATATGTTCCTTTTTATTCACATATTCCATTCTCACTTCTTTGTCTTGAACTAATTCTCTCAAGTAATGATACTTTATTTCAATGTTCTTTGTCTTTGTGTACATCACAAGGTTCTTAGATATGTTTATAGAACTCCTATTATCACACTAGATTACCACAAGTTCAATGACTTCTTCCTTCATTCCTTTGAGTAACTATTTGATCCATACCACATTTGTACAACTACAATAGCCACATATATCAATAGTAGTTTGTGAAAAAATAAAAATTTCTTAATAGTCCATGAGACTAATCTCTTTCTAAGAAAAATACTCCACTACTTGTGCTTTTTATGTCATCAATGTTTCTAGCCCAATCAACATTTGTATAAGCTCTCAAATCAAATTTGGCATTCTTCTTGTAGTATAGACCCTATTATTTTGTTCCTTTCAAATATCTCATAATCATTTTAACAATTGTTACATGATTCTCCTTAGGATTTGCAAAGAATCTTGCAAGAATACCAATAGCTAGTGCAATGTGAGGTTTGCTATGAACTACATATTGCAAGTTTCCAATCATAGACCTATATAATGTTTAATTTACCTTAGAAAAATTGTCACTTTTGGATAGTTTGTGTCCAAACACCATGGGAGTACTAACTAGTTTTGAATATTTCATACCAAAGTCTTCAAGATTTGCTTTACATACTTGGACTGAATAATGTAATACCATATTTCATCTAATATACTTGCAATCCAAAATAGAACATTATAAACACAATGCATTTTTTCCTCCAAATATGATATCATCAAAAAATATTTCAGCTAGTAAAATTGCTTTACCTCTTTTCTTTAAATATAAGTTATTGTCACCAATCTTCTCAAAATTAGTCTTCATAAGATAATTGTGTAGTCTTTCATACCAAGCTCTATGAGCTTTCTTTAAACCATATAAGGCTTTGTGTAATCTACACACAATTTTCTTATTGTTTGGATCAAAAAATCCTTTAGGTTGTTTAATGTATACCTCCTCGTCCATTATACCATTCAGAAATGTTGACTTCACTTCCATTTG
The DNA here is from genome assembly GCA_028749045.1 of Cupressus sempervirens. Lineage (NCBI taxonomy): Eukaryota > Viridiplantae > Streptophyta > Pinopsida > Cupressales > Cupressaceae > Cupressus > Cupressus sempervirens. The sequence goes on from CM053789.1 coordinate 204,849,248, forward strand.
ATAAACATTGAATCCTTTGTAAGTAGAGTAAGAAAGCAAAGTTCTAACTCCTTCCAATCTTGTAACTAGAGAAAATGTCTCTCCATATTCAATTCCCTCTTCTTGTGTATATCCTTTGTAGACTAATCTTTCCTTATTACTTCAACATTCTCATCCAATTTGTTTCTGTACACTGACTTTGTTCCAATAACATTATTGTTCTTTGGTCTAGGTACCAGTGTCCAATATTTTTTCTTCTCAATCTGATCAATTTCTTCATTCATGGCTTGAATCCAATCTCCACTCTCTAATTTATCCTTCAATATTTTTGGTTCATGCATGCTTAACAAACATGCTTCATTTATCACTCTATTCTTTTTCATTGGTCCATCTTATTTTCCTCCAATATTTTTTTTGGTAGGATTATATCTTCTTACATATTTTGATAATCTTGGCATTTTTCTTCTTTCTTCAACAATAGGTCTTTCATGAATTTCAATCTCAAGTTCATTAAGCACTTCCCTTTCAAGTAATGCGACATTCCTTTCTTATAAGTTGATATTAGCATTAGAATATACCTCATCTTTTGAATGTAACTAAGTTCCTAAATGCAACTCAACATCCATTGTATGTGACTTGACAGTCACTGATTCTTGTTGAGTAGTAGCTTGGTTCATAGTTTCATCAGCATTAGTAGACATGCCTTCATACTAGTACATAAAGGTTTTGTAATTTTTAGGTCCCTTCTTTTGTTCATCTTCATTTATATCTATATATTCATCAACTTTCACATTTGCACTTTCCACAACTTTTTTAGTGTTAGTATTTAAACACTTATAGGCTTTACTTCTTGTGGAATAACCTAGGAATATAACTACATCACTTTTTGCATCAAGTTTACCATTATTGTTGTCCTTTGAAATGTAACACTTTCTTCTAAATATCTCAAAATATTTGACATTGGGTTAGTATACATACCATAATTCAAAAGGTGTTATATTTGAACCTTTCTTAACTTGTACTCTATTCAGGGTATAGACAACTATACTAAGAGCTTCTCTCAAGTATTTCAAAACAACATTCTTCTCCATCATCAATGTTCTAGCACAATCCATCATAGATATGTTTCTCCTTTCATTAATCCCATTTTATGGAGGGCTTCTAGGTGCAAAAGCTTTTGATTCCTCTTTCACTGCAAAAGTTGTTGAACTCATTTGATGTAAACTCTCCACCTCTATCAGATCTCAGACATTTCAAGATTTTACCAGTTTCCTTTTTAGCTCTTTGAGAATACAACTTAAACATTTGAAAAGCATCATATTTCTCTCTCAAAAACATCATTGTCATCATTCTAGAGTAGTCATCAACAAATAGAATAAAATATTTGTCATCTTTGTAGCTTTGCACATTAATTGGTCCACATAGATCACTATGAACTAATTCCACAATTTCATTTGAAGTATGACTCTTACTCTTAAAATTAGATTTTTTTAAGCTTGCCTAGATGACATTGTTTGCAAATCACATTATCAAGTTTTTTAAGTTTTGGCAAATCTCTAACTCTTTTATTCTTATTGATACTAACCATGTTGTCAAGATTTACATGATATCATTTTTTTCCATATACATACATCATAAAATTGTACAACAAGACAAGTTGCTTCATTCATATCAAGATAAAAATATATTTCTTCTAGTCTGATCGCCAGTTCCATTGATTTTTCCATCAGTGTCATAGAGCTTGGCCTTTATATTTCCAAATTCAACTTTCCATTTTGAACTATTCAATTGTGACACACTCAAAAAATTATAATTAAATACTTACTAACCATGTTGTCAAGATTTACATGATATCATTTTTTTCCATAACCATACATCATCAAATTGTACAACAAGACAAGTTGCTTCATTCATATCAAGATAAAATATATTTATTCTAGTCTAATTGCCAGTTCCATTGAGTTTTCCATCAGTGTCATAGAGATTGGCCTTTATATTTCCAAATTCAACTTTCCATTTTGAACTATTCAATTGCGACACACTCAACAAATTATAGTTAAGTTCTTCGACATTGTAAACATTTCCAACTTGATCTTGTCTATCAATCTTATTAATATTTTACCATTTATTAGACAAGGTGTATCATTACCAAATCTAATATGATTTCCATTATAATGCTCAATGGTAATGAACTTACTTTTGTCTCCAATGATGTGATGAGAAAACCCACTATCAATGATCCATCTATCGCTTTTGGTTACATAAGATACCATAGTAGTTAACTCATCTTCACTAGAATTATCTTTCAAAAAATCATAGACAACTTCATTATCATAATCATTTGATCCACCATTAGATTCCTCTTTAGCAATATATAGCAAGCCTTCTTTCCTTTGTCTTTATAACCTTTGTTTCTCTAATCCTTTCTACTCATATATTTGTTTTCATTTTGGTTGTTTTTCTTCTCAAGACATCTTGATGTAATATGACCAAATTTATTACAATTAAAGCATATGATGGGTAATTTACCTTTGTATTTTCCTATTCGTTTATGAAATTTCCTAGCTATCAGTGCTTCAATAACTTATAGATCTTCATTATTTGTATCACTATCACTAGCAACTATTTGACCTTTTTCTTTCTCTTATCTTTAGGTTCTTTTAGTTTAAGTTTGGCTTTGAAAGAAGAATCCTATTCTCATATTTGAAATTATCAAAATTTGAAAGTTCAAAAGTTGTAAATTTGCCAACCTATCCTTCAAGGGTTAGATCACTACTAGGACTATACCTTAGTTCTTATATAGTAGAGACTCTAATAACATAGATTGGTAGTAGGGTTCTTAATAATTTTCTAATCATAGTATCATCTTCAATAATTCTATTTGCTCCTTTGATTTCATTTACATCATCTTTGATTCTTGCATAATACTAAACTTTAGTTTCACCTTCTTGCATTCTCATTTTATCAAATTTTCCTCTTAGATTTTCTACTTTTTCTCTCAACACATTCTTATCTCCTCTAGAGATATTATATAGGGTATCCAACATTCTCTTAACATTAATACATTCTTTGATGTCTTCAAACTTTGAATAAGTTAGGGAAAATTCAATCTCCAACATTGTCTAGTTGTGTTATTTCTTCTCTTTTAGTTGTTGAGTAGTTAGGGCTCCAAATACTTAAACATACTCAATGGTGACAGTTGACTATGAAAAATCTTCAAGTCCTCTTAGATGCATCTTCATCAAAAATTTCCATGAAGGAAAATTTTCCTTGTTCAACTTGGGCACCTCCTTTCTATACATCTTGATCTTTAGCTTCAAGTACCTTCAAACTATTTCTTCACGGGAACTAAGAGCTTTGATACCAATTTTTGGAATAATTTATAATAATTGAGAGGGGGTTGACTTTATTATCTAAGTCCCAAATGTACAAATAAAACTTTTTAGTAATCAACATATATCTATGCATGCATTCATTAGATCATCCAATATCTTAACCTCTCTATATTACTGTCCTCAGTCAAATCAACTATGTAGAATTGTAAGTATAAGTTAACAAAAAATCATGCACACAATTTGACACAAGGATTTAACATGAAAACACAATTTGGTAAAAGCCACCAGTAACATGCTACAAATTTTGACTCTTATGAAGTGAGCCATGTGAGGAGCCAACCCTATTTAAGGTTACAATACAAACTGTTAACCTTGATGAAAGGATTTTAATCACCCTATTAAAAGTGAGCCTTGTTAGAGGACTTTAGAACATCACATTAGAATGTCACCTAGTTAAAGGATTTACTCGTGACTATTAGGTCAACCTTAATACAAAGGATTCATCTAGACTGATATAGCTATTAGAAAGTGTTGGTTAACAGTTTATCTTCCTTAATTCTATGGTTTATGCCTTAAATCTAAATGTATCCAATAGCTAATGGAAAACAAAGAAGTTAACAATAGAATGGGTTACTGTAGTAATATATCACAGACCCTTGAGTTGAAAGGTACACCTCCCTTTTAAATTCAAGATTCAAAATGAATTTTTTTTTTTTAAGTTTTAGGGGTCCTAATATTAACTAGAGAGAGGAAGAGGCCAACAACCAGATTGTTTGACATTTCAAACAACCTACACAATTTTCAAAATGAAGACTAATAATCAATATGCAATTTATTTTAACTCAAATTCAAGAAGTGTATCATGCAAGATGGGCTACAACAACATGCGAGGAGGAAGGAATTATTAAATGGGAAATTCTCAAATTGCTCAATTAACTGAGATTTGACAATACCCATACTATCCTTCAAAAATCTCATCTTCTACTGCTAGATTTGAAAGTAAACTTAGGTTATTTTAACAAATGAAATAAATATTACAATATTACAATCTTGTAAATATAACTAAACTGTTGCATTAGTTTAGTGATATTTACCAGTCATAGTACTATACTACTTATTCCTACTGTTATAATAAACTAAAGTTATCCTTCGAAATGACCAAGATAATAAAACAATGCACATATGATATTCTTGCTTTGAATGACATATCATCAAACACATATATCATAAATCTATCTTTTCCATTGAACACAATATCCAATTCAATATTGGATAGAAAACATCATTAGAATAATAGATTCCAATTCACACATATATAATTTTCATCATAATATAAATACTATTGACATATCTAAAATGCTTCAAAACAAATAAAATAAAATCATGTCTAACAATTCCCACCAGTGTACAGTTAACTAAATTTTTCGAGCTATGTTGTTATTTTTTAAAAAAAAGAACATAATCGATGATACCGAGTGTTCATACAAACTCATTTCCAAATTGCTAATTTCAAGTTCTGACCCATGGACAACATATTTACTATTTAGAATCTCTAATATACTAACAAACAAGATGCAACACAAAATAACCTAATACTAATTTACGCAACCTCATGTAATTGTTATAAAGGAATTTGAACCATACTACAATGTTCAGATAGTGTAATGGCTATTATACATTGAAATTTTCAAACATTTCAATAACCATAAAAGATGCTATGCTAATAACATGCAAATTCAACATTTTTTTGGTTTCATACTAACTATTTGACAAAATGCCTCTGCCCTCAACTATAGTCATGAGCCCATAATTTAAAGCAAACTCATGACTAATGTAGACACCTAAATTTGATTACACTATTTTAGTAATCCTATTTAGTTATCTAAAAAGGCATTATTAATTAAATTTCTATTTAATTAATCCTTTGTCATCCCCTAGTTGATTAATTTAATTAATCATCTATAGTCCTAATTGATAAATCAAATAATCTATTATTTATCAATTAAATCCTATTCTTCTATCTAATTCCAAAAATCCCCATTTATTAAATAAATCTATTTGATAAATGAACTCCTCAAATTCAAAAACCCCTAACCTATCTCTAATCCTCTATTTAGCCTAATCCACACCATCCACCCATACTAACCAAGCTTAGCCACTAACTCACCCACCCTCATTAATGCCATCCACTTGCACATCTCTAACATCTCTAATCTAATCCTAAACCCAAGCCTAATCCACCCCCTAATGTTGTCACATTCCTTAAACAAGTTTAAGACTTTCCTAATCCAAACCAAAGTCTCCCCTCAAAAAGCCCAACCACTAAGTCATAAGTGCTCTTACAAAACTTAAAAGACTCTTACAAGCCCACTCATGACTCTTACACCCATCTTCCACACTCTTCCCTCTTCCACACTCATTCGTCTTACATCCCTCTTACATACTCAACCCCACTCATCATGCCCTTAACCAACCCTTTACCCTACCCTCTCACACTCATCCTCCTTGTGACAAGTGTCACCTTTCCATTGGTGCTAAACAAGCACAATCCATGTGCTCTCCTTTGAGTGCATCCTAGCCCTCCTTAAGACTTCATCCATCCTTGCATCTAAGCCCTCCATCCCTCTACCCCTTAGCCTATAAATTGAATCCCATCCCAAGACATTTCATCAAAAATCTTTGAGCTAAAGTTACCATGCCCTTTTGAGAGCCAAAAGACATACCCATACTCTTATAATGCCAAATTGAGAGCTCACAAAGCTACCAATTTGCCATTACCCATCTCCATTGAAGCATCTTTTGAGCATCTTGAGCATACATCCACAGCAAAAGGACACATCTACAGAATCAAAAAAGCATGGAGTGTTTTCTCTTGTGAGGTTTGCACTTCTTGTTTGCTTTCTTTGTCTAAGCATATATGTGAATTTAGTTTTTGGTTTGTGAATGTTTACTTTATTTGTTAATTTTCTTTGCATACTAATTCTTGTTCTACATTTTGGCACGCCTGATGGGACCCCACTATGGGTCATTTAATCATCTATTTTCATCTATATGTCATTTTTCTAACCATCTAATGTTTGTTGTTGTTTGAGTGTGTTGTGAGGGTGTTTTGCTTGTTTTTGCAAGTTAAAGAATGCACTTAAGAAGAAGAAATACCATCTAAAAAAAAAATTGCGTTTTTCAACTTTTTTGGCGCAGTTTTGGTTTGCAACCTATTCTGTCTGCGAAAATCCGCGTCTGCGCAAATCGACGTCTGCAAAAATCTGCGTCTACGCAAATCGACACCTCTGCCACTGCCAATCCAAATCGACGTCTGTGAAAAATCTGCGTTTACGCAAATCGACGTCTGCGAAAATCTGCATCTGTGCAAATCGGCATCTCTGCTTGTCACCTATTTTCTGTGCCACAAAATCTGTTCTGTCATCTTTGAATACTAGTGTATCTTTATTTTAAGCATTTTTACGCGTAGAAAAAATAGCAAAAAAATTTTTTAAAAAAATTTCCATAGTTAAGCTCTCATTTTTGAAAATTTTGGCTAACTAACTAAATTGCTTTTTTTTTTTTTTGTCTCATTGCAGGTTGGAGCACATATGGAACCACTAACCATGTTTCTTGCAGGTTTTCATGTTGCTAAAAAATGAACTTGAATGTTTAACCATTTTTCTTTGAATGCATGTTGCTAAAAAAAATGAACTTGAATGGTTAAACACATTTTCCATTGAATGAATGTTGCTCAAAACACACTCTTGAATGCCATGGATTAAAATCAACTTTTCTTGGAATGCATACTTAAAACAACAAATCCAATCTTGAATGCCAAGGATCAATTAACCATTGCAATATCAAACACTTCATTTGGAGCTTCTAAAATTGAACAAAACAAATCTCTTTTCCACATGCAATCTAGGTAAAGTTTGATTTTTGGACATTTAAGAAACTTTGTTAAGTTAAAATACAAATTTACAAAAATCAATTTGAGTAGTTCCTTGGACTCACCTCTTTTCTAATCACCCATCAAATATTAACCATTGGTTGCAATCTCAGCACCATTTATGGGGATGGGTCTACTTGAAAAAGGTGTTAAATGTTCTACAATCTAACTCACTCACTTGGTCTTTGAATGTTTGCTTTAACTTTATCAAAATTCTTAAATGGCCAGAACTCTAGATTAAATCGATCACACTTCAAGTTTGGGCACTAAAATTGAACAACAACTGATGTGGAGAGCCTCCGGGCGTGCGTTTGAAATTGAATCTCACACACTTTTGTTTTGGGCTTAAAACAAACTCACACTCAATCTTGAATGCCTTAAATAAGATTAATTGATACTTGACGTGGAGGGCCTCCGAGCACGCGAGTTTGCTTTTGTTGACCCTAACTCTTCTTATTGTTTGCATTCTTCGATCGATTTACTTTTGTTGGCACTTCAAGTTGGAATTGAATATTGTCTCTTAAACATGAGTGCTTGCAAAGTCTAGATTAGCACACGTAAGAGTCTGGTAAAAGAACAAGCGTGTTTTTTAGCCCAAGGTCATCCAAGTCTTCTCTCCCCTTGTCATATTTCGAGGCCATCTTGGGTGCATAAGATTAGGATCCAAAACCTTGTTTCTTTTTAGGAGGCCTGCTTGGGGATTTCATCACCCCTTGGACAACCTCAACTCCAGCGTTCCGGTGGAGTATAAGAATCAGGAGGTGAATCAAAAGACACCTCTCTTGGGATCAAGATTTTGTCATTCGGGCTAAGCCTCAAGGAACTTTATACCCTTGAGAAGTGAAAGAGGAGAAGTGGGTTACTGCTCCTCTCGGCTGTGTGACATCCTTTTGGTCTCATCTACGGATTTGGGCCACACGTACCTTGCGTATATCAAGGACTCCCTAGCTAAACCAACTGTCAGCCTTGCAGAAAACCATCTAGGATGTTAATGTGTTTGGAGTGACTGATCGAAACGTTTGTAGAACATACACACTCCTCAGCGCAAGTATCACATTCTGAGAACCACAAACTTCTATCTGGGTGTTCCTATCTATTGCATGTTTTTATTTATTGAATGAATGTTTGCCAAACTTGATCAATCCTAGCTTAGGGCACACTTAGCATAGTCACTGCCTATTTTGGAAGTTGAACAAGTTGAAGCAAAACAACTAAGATTTTTCCCAAAGCCAAGCAAATTCAGGAATTTATGTCAGAACAACCCAAACCCAAATAGAAGTTTCAAAAGGTCAAACTCAAGCCATCTCTAGCATACCAAGAACTTTCAGCCAAGAGAAAAGAAATAACAACAAGCCCACGAATTTCCAAACTCCACAAAGCAGAGGACAAAGCTACCGACGAAGGACTTCAAGAGGCCTGGTTAGAGCGCACCATCAAATTTAGCCAACATCTAGGAGTTAATCCTGCTTATGCCTTACCAACTAGGCATGATTTCTATGATTAGACACCCTTGTTTCTCCACATCTTCTTGGATAAGCTTCACTTTAGAGTCATCTTTGTAGAAAAGCCAGCCATCTTGGGTTATCCCCTTAAGCATTATTAGCTCATCCATCTCATTTAGAATCATACCATCTAGCCAGTAATCAAAAATCTGCACATCTAAGCTTTCAAAATTGTTGTCACCTTGCTAAAAGTTTGCCATTCCTAAAATCTTCCAAATCCACCAATCTCACCAAGGTTATCCCTTTGACAGAGCTTTGTCTAGGGTAATATAGCTTTGTCACTTGTTATCCCTCATCACCTTGAGCTAAAGGTTGGGATCCACAAGTGGTCAATCTCGTGTTCTTCCTAAAGGATCATCAGTCTATCTTTAAGTTGACACAATCACCACCAAGCTTGCACATATGAAAGAAGACCTTTTGTGCTTTGACAACATATCTTTGAAGTTAGAATCCCCAACCCAATCCTCTTTAGGTTTTGTCATATAGCTTTGCCTCAACCTAGGAAATCATTTGCATAGAAAAGCCTTCCCCCTTTTGCATCCATCAGCATTATTGCATCTCATCCCTAGGAGCATTTTTCATGCCACCCGTCACTCGCTTAGCCAAGAAGAAAGAAACAATGGAGCCCTATTATTTGGATCGAACAGCCTCACCCCCCTTGAGTACTCAGCCATCCTTTAGCCCAGAGCAAGCTATGCCATCACCTACTGACATTGAAGCTTTCATGAACCAACCAGGAAATGCAATATTGGTAAACGCCATTATAGACAAAAACAAAGAGACAATCATGGCTAATTTTCAAAGGGACAATGTAGGAACCTTTGACTTTGGAAGACCCCCTCCATTATCAAATCCATCTCACCCATTGTTTGGGTAGATGCCACCACCCATAGGCTCTTATGATCCAAATTATCCTCAATATATTCCAAAAGAAGAGCCTCCAGCCAATCCATATGACCCAACAGACCCAAACATACCATCATCCACTCAAGCTGAAATCTCCATGCCGCAAGACAACCCAGCCACCACCACTCCATCCTTGGTTCATACCTCTCCGCTCCAAACCCCCTTTACCCAAAACACCTTACCGTTCACCCCCTTCATTATTGCTGCTGCTCCCCAACCCAGCCTTCCAAATCCACCCATCTCCCAAATCAGTGCTAGCATCTTTGGCCAACCTTAGCAATATACAACAGGGATGCCACCCATGGGGCCAAGTAATCAACCTTTCATCACCCCCAGCTTGTTCACCACATCCCAAAGTACAATCCCATCATTTCCATTAAGTCTTGGGAGCTCAATACCACTAGCCACAAATCCACAAGCTACTACCTTCACTCCACAAAGCTATCAAAACCCACACGCTACTACCAATCTTCTACCAAGCTCCCAAGTGACCCCAGCTCCCACCACCACTCTACCAAGCTTCCAAATCCAGCCACAAAGCTATCAAACCCCATCAGTTCCATTCCCAAGCTTTCAATTCCCACCACCTCCACCACCAACTAATCCATTACCTCTAATTACTAACTACTTTTCAATGCCACTTCTAGGAGGTAATCCACCACCCCAGCCAACCACCAATTATTTGCAGATACCATCCCAAATAGGGGTACAACCCACATATATTGGTCAAACCCCATAAGCCCTCTGATCCTTTCCCCAAGCCTCACAACCATCTTATACCTTACCTCCACAAAGCAATCCATTTATCCCACAGCTAGCTTATGTTCCTCAATCCCAACCTCAAATCCCATATCAACAGCAAGCCTCGCAGCACATGCAGCAATATGCGCCATCTCCCCCTCAATAACCCGTCATCCACCATGCAGCTGCCCAAACAATGTACAATCCCTATCAGCAAATCCCTCATAGCCATTCATAGTCAGTGGCCCCATCCAACACATACCTACCTCAAGGCACTCCTACATTGGGGGCACCCCAACCATCACCTATCAATTCAGAGTGGGAGCAAATGAAGATAGCTCTGAAAGCCATCCAAGAAGGGAATGATCCAAAGACATTCAAGTTTGAGAATGTGTGTCCTTACCCATTTGACAGAGCCAGTACCACGACACCATTTCCCAAACACTTTGAGGTACCTAAATTTGACAAATTCAGACAAAAAGGAGACCCTGTCACACATATCAAAGAATTTTACATGCATTGCTAGGACGTGGCATACAATGATGTCTTCCTCTTGCACCTTTTTCCCTAAAGCTTGGCTAGACCAGCTCTTGAATGGTTTTATAGAATCCCCTATGGCACAATTAAAAACTTTGCTGAATTATCTGAGGCATTTGTAGCCCAATATGCCCATCTTGTTGAAACAGAGCTATCAATAGTTGATCTTGTTGAAAAAGGTGGAGAAAGCCTTGCCGAATACCTACAAAGATGGAAAACCCTTACCACCTGCATATCCTGCACCTTGCCATAACGCCATGTGGTGAAAATGTTTATTGATAATGCACATCCCAGCTTGGCTCACCACATGACCATGAACTATTTGCAGACCTATAAGGATATCAAAGAGAAAGGAATGATCCTTGAGCAAGGAATCATCAAAGATGGTGTGGTAAAGATTTACAAAGAGGCCAACCAAAATCAATCACATTCCAATGAAAAGTCTAGGTATTGGAACAAAAACAAGCATGTTGCAACAGATGGGGTTATTGACACTAGACATGTGAATATCGTTGGTCCTTCTCAAAACCAGTCTAACCCACCATATCAAACAAACAACCAACAAGCTATCAATTACCAACAACAAAATAACCAAAGCTATCAAAACCACAATACAAGATCCAACTTTCAAGGGTCTAACAATCAAGCTAATGCCATCAATGTAGCTACAAGGCAAAAGCCCAGATTCCAACCTGCACCTAGAGACTATACACCCCTTGGTGAGCCATTGGATGTTATTTTTGAGAAATTGGCTAAGGAAAACCTCATCAAATTTCCTCCTACCTAGAAAATTGATCCAAGCCAATCCAAAGCTGCATGGTACAAGGACAATGAGTATTGCAAGTTCCATAGGGTAAACGGTCACACCACCCTCAGATGCATGAAATTGAAAGACTATGTGCAAGACCTCATTAATCAGAAGGAAATCACTGTTGGTGCCCAAACCTCTCCCAATGTAGGCTTACAAATTTATCAAAATGCTTTTCCTCCACACAACAACCAAAATCCTGGAAAAGCACCTATCCAAAACAACACCAACAACCGCTAGCCAAACCAACAGCATGGGAAGAACAATTACCACACTTCATCCTATATAGACTATGGTAGCCTTATAGGTTGTATATTTGAGAAAGAGCCTTCTGTCAATGTTATCAATATCCGAGGACCAGATAATGAGTGTGCGGTCACCACTCGAAGAGCGCAATTTAACATCGCAGGCCCACCAGTTTCATCAAAACCATCAGATCCATCAAAAAGCCGATACAATATCTTGGAACACCTTGGGAACATGCCAGCCCAAATATCCATTTTAGACCTTCTCTGCACTTGTCCTGTGTACAAAGACATCCTTGACAGTGCTCTCATAGAATCCCGTGTCCCTTCTGATATCAATGCTACTAATTTTTGTAATCTTTTTGGACACCTTTCATCCTCATGTGCCCTATCTTTCAAACCCACCGACATACCCGCAGTTGAGCCAGATCACACCCTTCCACTTCGCATAGCCATCATGGTATCCAATTTTGCCGTGAAAAGAGTAATGATAGATAATGGATCAGCCTTGAACATTTGCACCCTAAAATTCATAAAACAAGCTGGGTATACTGAGGTAGATATGATCAGTGAGGTTATCACCATCAAAGCTTATGACAACTTGGAAAGGACCATAGAAGGGACTATTTTGCTACCAATCAAGGTTGGGCCGGTCATCCAAGAGACAGTTTGCCATGTTGTTGATCTAAACCTACCATTTAACATCCTCCTCGGTCACCCATGGATTCATGCTATGAAGGTCATTCCATCCACCTACCATCAGTGCATCAAATTTCTGCATCAGGGCACTGAGGTAACCATCCATGCCGATCTAGAACCCTTTGCTTACTGCAATGCAGTTAAAGCTTCATATACAAACCATTGCCCTGGAATAGACATCGGCACATCCATCGCTAGCTCATCCCACACTTGTAATGACGCAAAAACCATCCTCGCCTCCACCCTATCTATTGTAAAGATCAACAACAAAGGTTGTGGAGAATATAGTCTGTCAGATGCATTTGCTATTGGAGCAATCCCACTTGATCCACATACCCATGGACGACTAACATATCACAAAGCTAGGGAGATTCCACCTCCTCGATACAAATAGTTTGGCCCAACCACCTTTGTGTCCTCAAAAACCCCTCTTCATGAAGAGCTCACTCCAGATATCAACAATTGGTTACATAAGGATGCATCTCCAAAAAATCAAGCACGCCTTGATCACTTCAGCCAAAAGTATCCCCAACAACATAAGCTCATCACTGAAAAATGGAACTATCAAGGAGGTGGACTAGGACCAGAAGAAAGGGGCATGCAATGCCCCATTGAAGCACATAATTGGGAAATGAAGTCAGGACTTGGCTTTGGCATACCCACAACTAGGGGCACCAACAAGAACGGTCACGCTTTTTCGAACATCCACTGCGACCTTGTCGAAATTGAAGACATTCCTAAAGAAGCTGAAAAGAGAGCCTACGATGATATCCCAGACCAAATCTTCCTAGGAGACTCTCTTCTCCGAGAACTATCCATCCATCTCATTGACCTACCACTTGCTCATCCACAACTCATAGATTGGGACCAACAAAGTGTCATACATATTGATGAGTTTGCATTAGAGGAAGTGCTTCTAAGATTCATGGGAGCCAAAACTCCTCATAAGAAGAAAAAGCCAGATTTTGCCTACATCTACAAGCTAGATCCCAAGGGGTATTTTGGAGAAAATCCCCAACCTAGTTTTGATACACCCAAAACTAGAACTAAGGTAAATCTGGGACTAGCTAAGGCAGCGAAGAGGACCCCTCAGCAAGAAAATCCAGAGCCACAAGCAAAACATGAGGATTTAGTATTGCCTCCTCAAGATAATCGACCAGAGGTGTCTTCTATTCTAATAGAGGATACTAGAGAAGTCAAAATTGGTTCTTCAGAGATCCCTAGAATTGTTCACATTGCTGCATCCCTATCACAAGACCAAGCTGACCTCCTCTTTGAGGTTTTATGAGAGAACATTGGTTGATTTGCATGGTCATATCAGGACATGCCAGGACTTGATCCAAAGCTTGTAGTTCATCACCTTGTAGTCGATCCAAAGATCAAGCCCATCAGACAAAAGCTTAGAAAAATGCACCCAAGGTGGCATTACTAGTCAAAGTTGAACTAGAAAGAATGTTAGCTGCTAAGGTTATCCGACCTATCGACTACTCAGAATGGATCTCCAACATGGTCCCTGTCACTAAGCCTTCCGGTGACATTAGAATCTACACTGATTTTAGAGATCTTAACAAAGCTTGTCCAAAGGATGATTTTACCTTGCCCAACATAGATATGATTGTAGATCTTACAGCTGGACATGAAATTCTGTCCCTTATGGATGGATTTTTCGGGTATAATCAAATCAAGATTGTAGAAGAGGACTAACATAAGACAACATTTAGTACCCCTTGGGGAACCTTTTTCTACACCATGATGCCTTTTGGCCTAAAGAATGCTGGGGCTACCTATCAAAGAGCTATGACAACAATTTTCCATGACCTTATCCATAGCATTTTGGAGGATTATGTGGATGATATCCTAGTCAAATCTCACACCTTCATGAATCATCTTGCTGACCTGGAGAAATTCTTTGATAGGTTGGCCCAATATCATCTCATGCTAAATCCCAAGAGGTGTGTCTTTAGGGTCACATCTGGCAAGCTTCTAGGCTTCATAGTTTCTAAATGAGGTATAGAGATCGACCCCAAAAAGGTCAAGGCTATCTTAAACATGCCTCCTTCCCAGACATAGCGACAGCTTCGCTCTCTTCAGGGAAAACTTCAATCTGTCTGGCGCTTCATCTCCCAACTTGTAGATAAGTGTACACCGTTTTCACACTTGCTAAAGAAGAATGAGAACTTCAAGTGGGATCTTTTATGTCAGTGCAGCTTTGATCAGCTCAAGCAGTATCTCATCAATCCCCCTATCTTGGTTCCACCAGTTCCTAGTCGTCCCTTGATCTTGTATATATCAGTAACACCTACTGCTCTAGGGGCACTTCTAGCACAACATGATGATTATAGCAGAGAGAGAGCCATCTACTATATCAGTAGAACTCTAGTTGGTTATGAACTCAATTACACTCCTATGGAAAAAGCTTGTTTGGTAGTTGTTTTCTCAACTCAAAAGCTTTGCCACTACATGCTAAGTCATACCATCCAACTAGTCTCCAAGATTGACCCTCTCAAGTATATGCTCTTCAAAACAGCATTTACAGGCTGTTTGGCCAAATGGGTTATGCTACTAAGTGAGTTTGACATCCAGTATGTGGACAGAAAGGCAATCAAAGGGCAAGCTATAGCAGATCACCTAGCCGATGCACCTCTAGTAGATGCATATCCTTTGCTCACAAAATTTCCAGATGAGCATATCTGCCTAATTGAAGAACAACCCCCATGGAAGCTTTATTTTGATGGCTCATACACCTCTCATGGATTAGGGACAGGAATATTATTAGTTACACCTCAAGGAGATTACATTCCAAAAGCCTTCAAGCTACAATTCCCTAGCACCAACAATATAGTAGAATATGAAGCTCTTGTAGCAGGATTAAGGATAGCTGCAGAATGGAATATCACTGAGTTACAAGTCTTTGGTGATTCCCAACTCATCATCAAACAAGTCTTAAATTAATATCAAACCAAAGATGAAAAGCTATTACCCTACAAAGAGCTAATTGATCAGATGACCCAGCATTTTACAAAGCTTCAGTTTACACAAGTGCCATGAATGCAAAATAAAGCAGCAGACACCATGGCCACTATCGGCTCGCTCTTGGAAATTCCCCAAGATGCTACGCAGTATGAATTTTTAGTTGATTAGCTCCTCACACCCGCTTATGCGAATGAGGATTCAAACCGTGTTTGTATCTTGGTTGGTCCCCAATCCCCTTGGTACCATGAAATTCACGCTTACCTTAATGATGGTATCATATCCCCTCACCTCACACGCACCCAACACCAAAACCTTGTTCGAAAATCATCTCGCTATGTTATCATAGCCAATACCCTATATCGTCGGGGTTATCACGATACTCTCTCTCGATGTTTAGATGAAAATGAGGCCGCGATGGCATTAAAAGAAGTACATTCTAGACTTTGCGGTGCCCACACGAGTGGTATTGTCCTAGCATGACAAATCCTTAGAGCAGGCTACTATTGCCCTACCATTGAAGAAGACTCTTGTGACTTTGTCAGAAAGTGTCTCCCATGTCAGCAACATGCAAATCTTGTGCATGCTCCAGCACAGGATCTACAACCTATTGCACCACCTTGGCCTTTTGCTTGTTGGGGCCTTGATCTAGTTGGAACTATCACACCTCTCTCATTTGATGGACATAAATGGATAATAATAGCTACAGACTATTTCACTAAGTGGGTGGAAGCAGTCCCCCTAGTCTCAGCTACAGGAGTTCAAGTCTCCAAGTTCATCTTGTACCACATTGTTTGCCGCTTCGGCATCCCATCCACCATCTTCACTAACCACGGAGGTAACTTTGAAAATCTCAACATGGAAGAATTATGCACTTCCCTCCACATCCATCACCTCTTTTCTAGCCCATATTTCCCACAAGGTAACAGCCAGGCAGAGGCAACTAATAAAACCCTCCTCAAAATCCTAAAGAAAGTTGTCAATGATTCCGGCCGTGATTGGCACCTTCAAATAAATCCAGCTCTATGGGCCTATCGAACTTCCTTTCGTACATCCACAGGCACAACACCATACTCCCTAGTCTATGGTGCCGAAGCGGTATTACCTATAGAAGTTGAACTTCCCTCACTACACATATCTTTGCGAGGGAAAATCTCAGATGAAGAATACAGAGTAGCTCAACTCACCTAGCTAGATCTCTTAGATGAGAAGAGACAACAAGCTTATGACCATCTCACAGTCTACCAAACTCATCTCAAAAGGAATTTCAACAAGAAGGTGCTCCCATGACACTTTCAGCCAAGTGACATGGTCCTCAAAAAAAATATGAAAGTCCAAGCAGATCGAGAAAAGAAAGTAAAGTTTGAACCTACATGGCTTGGTCCCTATGTGGTTACTGCCTCCTTTGGCTCTAGAACCTATCAATTATCTACACCAGAAGGAGAACTCTTGAATGATCCCACTAACATCATTCATCTCAAGAAGTTCTATGCTTGAAGATCCTTGGTATACCCAGCTTTTGAAAAATACAAAAAAAAAATACAAAAAAAAAAAAAATAGTAAAGAGAAATAAGCGTCCAACGGTGAAAACTTGGCAATTCAAGCACCTTGGATAGGTACCTTGGTGAAAACCTAGTAATTCAGGCACCTTGTGTGCTAAAGACTAATCCATTATCTATCACTATACTATCCCTCCTCCATCCACCCACCATCCCATAAAACACCTGCTTGTTCCTTTGGTGTTCCAATCAAATATCCAAAATCTGATGGAGCTTGTCAATACCTCCTGTACAACTTGTAAATCTTGTACCAAAGCTTGTATTATACCTTCTAAATCTTGTACCATACCTTGTATATATCCAAATCTTGTCCAAAACTTGTACCATATTCTAGCTTGTGAATAATCTTGTATCCTAGCTTGTATCCTATCACATGCACACACAGAATCCCATTTTCCTTAAGCTTTTCACAAACCATCTACCTATCCACCTATCAACTATTATAGACATACCATCCTTCACAAACATTTCCATCTCACAAAAAACCAAAACATGAACAAACTTGTACGTTTGTAACATATCTTGGTCAGTCAGCTTGTACATCCTCTTTAGCTTAGTACCATTGTATCTATCTAGCTTTCGTGTCAGTTCCTCCTTTCTCAACATCTTGCACACATCACACAACCCTTGGTTAGCTATTCCAATACATCCTTTAGCTAGATCTCCTATCACCAAAGTGTTATCCTTCTTAGTTCAGCTTGCCAGATGCATTACTCATCCCAATCCATCAGCTTAGGTGCTCTCCAATAGGTCCTTGCAGGATATAGCTTTCCTCATGTCTGATCTTAGTCCGTTAGTACCTCGTCCTACCCATCTCGTTGGCAAACAGTTCTCTTTTGGATTTTTGCTTTCTTTTGATTTGGGATCTTCCCTTTTGGGTCTTGAAATATCTTTTCCAAGCAATCTCCTTGTTCCCTCCTCAAGGTTGCCACAATCTTCCATATCATGGTATACTGCGAATGGGGCAATTAGAGCGTAAGGTCTTGATCAGGTCTTTTGCTTGTTTTCTTTTTCTGCTTGTGGGTTACCTAGTGTCATTTCCACGCTGCTTCCTCTGGGATTCATGTGTGATACTGGGGCAATCCTTGCGTGTTTGTTTTGAGTCAGTTCCTCAGTCCTCTGGGCGGTTGGTAAAAAGGCCTTGATGTTCTTGGTAACCCTGGCAATTAACCAACAGTCCTATAGCAAATCTAGTGCTCAACTACATAATGGTACTTCTCTTTGAAGTATCCCCCCGCTCAAAAAGCTTCAATGGATTCCCTTCATCTCCATTATCCCCCACCCATATCCAACACCTATCCCAGCTTATGCATCATTATCTCTTTGAATCACTCCTCACGCTTAGCTTTAGGGATCCACAATCCTAGTCTTAGGGATCCACCAATCAAATCAATCCACCAAGCCTCATCTTTCGAGATCCACAATCCTAGTCCTAGGGATCTCTGAAACCCATCTTTCACCAATCTAACTCTTTGAAATCCTATTGCATCAGCTTTATCATCCCTCCCCTCCTCCACAGATTCCTTTTATAGTGCTCCGCTCCTCCATCTACCCCCCCCCCAATCTTGGAAAGTCTTAAGCTTGCTTTACTTTTGTGCCTCTGATTTCCCTTTATCATTCTCCCGTAGTGAGAGTTTGAGCTAATTCAGCCCCTTCTCTTTGCCAACCTGTGTCTTAGCTCATCTCAATTTCTTGTACTTTTCAAGAAGTCGTCGAGCCTCATTTCTCTCCCCGTCGCCTTCTTGAGGGGGCATCATCTAAGTCTAGTCTCTCCTCTTCTTATTTGAGACTGGGGCAACCTTGTTGCTAAAACATCTTCCTCGTGTCGTCTTCATTCAAACTTCTTTGAAATAGTGTTGTCTCAACAATATGTCAAAGAGGGGCAAAATGTAGACACCTAAATTTGATTACACTATTTTAGTAATCCTATTTAGTTATCTAAAAAGGCATTATTAATTAAATTTCTATTTAATTAATCCTTTATCATCCCCTAGTTGATTAATTTAATTAATCATCTATAGTCCTAATTGATAAATCAAATAATCTATTATTTATCAATTAAATCCTATTCTTCTATCTAATTCCAAAAATCCTCATTTATTAAATAAATCTATTTGATAAATGAAATCCTCAAATTCAAAAACCCCTAACCTATCTCTAATCCTCCATTTAGCCTAATCCACCCCATCCACCCATACTAACCAAGCTTAGCCACTAACTCACCCACCCTCATTAATGCCATCCACTTGCACATCTCTAACATCTCTAATCTAATCCTAAACCCAAGCCTAATCCACCCCCTAATGTTGTCACATTCCTTAAACAAGTTTAAGACTTTCCTAATCCAAACCAAAGTCTCCCCTCAAAAAGCCCAACCACTAAGTCATGAGTGTTCTTACAAAACATAAAAGACTCTTACAAGCCCACTCATGACTCTTATACCCATCTTCCACACTCTTCCCTCTTCCACACTCATTCCTCTTACATCCCTCTTACATACTCAACCCCACTCATCATGCCTTTAACCAACCCTTTACCCTACCCTCTCACACTCATCCTCCTTGTGACAAGTGTCACCTTCCCATTGGTGCTAAACAAGCACAATCCATGTGCTCTCCTTTGAGTGCATCCTAGCCCTCCTTAAGCCTTCATCCATCCTTGCATCTAAGCCCTCCATCCCTCTACCCCTTAGCCTATAAATTGAATTCCATCCCAAGCCATTTCATCAACAATCTTTGAGTTAAAGTTACCATGCCCTTTTGAGAGCCAAAAGACATACCTATACCCTTATAATGCCAAATTGAGAGCTCACAAAGCGACCAATTTTCTATTACCCATCTCCATTGAAGCAGCTTTTGAGCATCTTGAGCATACATCCATAGCAAAAGGACACATCTACAGAATAAAAAAAGCATGGAGTGTTTTCTCTTGTGAGGTTTGCACTTCTTGTTTGCTTTCTTTGTCTAAGCATATATGTGAATTTAGTTTTTGGTTTGTGAATGTTTACTTTATTTGTTAATGTTCTTTGCATACTAATTCTTGTTCTACAACTAAGGCTGAACCTCTCACCTATTTGCTGCATAAAACCAAGTGAGCTTTGAGATATGGGTTCTCACAGAGGTTGTCCCTTTGGGAGCCCAAAAACATATTTGTTATTTCACAACAGCCAACAAGCTAACTGCCACAACCATGTGTTTCTCACAGGCTTAACTCGGTGTAAAACACATGTTTGGGGAAAATCCCAATTAAATATACATATAGCAACACCCAAAAAAAAATCTCCATAACTCCCATTCAAAGGTGGATATATATAGGGCTAAGCATTTCACACAATGCCATGCTCTACATATACCCATCCTTGAGTTTAAAATTCACATCAAGAAAAAAAATTGATAACCATTTGAAACATGCTAATCAATATAAAAATGCAATTGCAAATAGAGAGAGAGTATGGTAAGATATTGCCCCTACTTGAATACTGAAGATGGAGAATGCTCTGTAATTTAACTCGATGCCAAAGCCCCAAAAGCTGAGTCAAAATTGGTAACAATCTTCACACAACTTGCACATATAACTCACAAATGACTTCACAATGGAGTGAAGTAGAAGAACCCAATAATAAAAATAGACAACTTCTAATGAGTAACTCCATTGAGCTTAACCAAATATACAAGTTTCCCTTCCAACCAACACCCTTCATTATGCCGATACCTCAGCAACAAGATCATAGATGTTAAGCCAAACAGAGCAATGCAGCAAAGTTTCCAGCCCAAATTCTACAAAAACCCCAACTCACAACAAGAAATGGCCAACCAAACCTAAGTGCCATAACTCCTCATAACAATAATTCAATACACATCAAGTATTATAGAGCCATGTATTCAATAGTGTCAAAACCACTGCCATGAATTTGGCATTCAACACAATGAATATGTTTCCTCTTTCATGGCATTTGATACCCATTTAGGGTTACATGATACTTAAGAGGTAATTAAACCCTTTTTAAAATAGAAAATGTTTATGCCCATCTCAACTTAGGGTATTTAGCGCTTCTAATAACAAGTATGTATATATATATATATATGCAATGCAAATTGTGGTTCTTTTTAAATAACAAGTTAATATGAGTCATGTAAACAAAACCATCTTAAGGTTATAAGTATTTAGAAGAATCTAATCCCTTTATAGCATATGCCTATATGCTATACTGAAAAAAAATCCAATGAAATAATTCAATCCCTTCTTAGTCACACATACGTAAATACAATGACAAGATCTCAATACATACATCATATTAACATTCAAATCATTTGAAATATCAAGTTAAACATACAATATATTTACTTTCTTTCCAGAGCATACAAACACAGAATGCAGTTCACAATGAGTTAAAACATAATAAACATAATCGTTACCCAATCAACATGAAATTATTTATATACCAGTTTCAAATCTTAAAATCCTAAATCACTTTCACTGGTAACAACATAGTTCAAAACAGAAAATACGTTCATCATAAGTCTTGTGTTTCAAAGGACGGTAATATAACCAAGTTCTACAGAAAATAAAAACATAACAACTAAAAGGAACTTATAACAACAAGATCCTAATATGCAAAAAAACTCGAAGTAGTGGTCAGGCATGAAACCATCCCCCACTAGGATTCGACTTTCTCTTGGAAGTTAGTAAACAAGAATGGATGAGTTGCTCTCATCATTTCAGTGTCCTCCCAGGTAGCAGATGTTTCACCATTGGGGTCCCATAGGACCTTTACCTACCTTATTTCTCTCCCTCTTAAACTCATAGTTCTTCTTTGTGTGATCTGCACTGGTTCCAACATGATTTGACCATCCCTAATCCAAAAATTTTTCCAATCACGAACATGAGCAATATCAGGTATATACTTACAAAAAATTGAAACATGAAATACATTATGAATGCATGAAAGACTCGGTGGCAAGGCAAGTTTATAGGCAATAGGTCTAACACGTTCCAAAATTTCAAATAGACCCATGAATCGAGGTGCTTACTTTGATCCCTTTCCATAATGAATTGGACTCTTACATGGTCTTACCCAAAGAAACACTTTATCACCCACCAAGAATTGATAATCAATTCTATGCTTATCAGCATATTTCTTCTATCTATCTTGAGTAGTAATAAGGTGTTCTCTGATCCTTTTAACCTACTGCTCCAAATCTTGCAACATATCAGGTGCTAAAAGAGTCCTATCCTCCAAATTATCCCATCTGAGAGGTGTCCTACAAGGTCTACCATACAATGCTTGAAAGGGTGCCATACTTATGGAACTATGATATCCATTATTATAAGTGAATTCTACCAAATGCAGATACTCCTCCCATTTATTCTATCTATCCATTACGTACATCCTAAGCATGTCTTCTAGAATTTGGTTGACAGGTTCAGTTTGTCCATCTATGTTTGGGTGATAAGATGAACTAAAATTCAGCTGAGTACCTAACTCTCGCTACATGGATCTCTAAAGAGAAGAAGTAAACACTAGATCCCTATCAAAAATAATCTTTTTAGGAATACCATGTGACTTAACTACCTGATCCATATATATCTTGGCAACCATTGCTACATTATAAGACGATCTAACTGGAATAAAGTGGGCAACCTTAGAAAAATGGTCCACTACCACCATAATAGTGTCATGCCTATGAGCTGTAATGGGCAATCTAGTAAAAAAATCTATAGAAATGGTGTCCCATTTCCATTCTGGAATATTATGTGGCTGCAATAATGTCGCAGGGTGCTGATGTTCAGCCTTAACTTGCTCACATTCCAAGCATTGAGCCACAAAATTTGCTATGTCTCTCTTCATTCTAGGCCAATAGTAATGCTGCTTAAGGTTAGCATGCATTTTCTTGACACCCTGGTGAGTCAAATATGGTACTTTGTGGGCCTCAAACAAAACCAAATTTCTCAAATCACCCAACTTAAGAATGTACACACTCCCTCTAAACAACAGTAAACCTTTAGAATTTACTGAATACCCCTCAAAATGCCCTTCCAAGATCCTGCCACTATCAATAATAGCCTTAACATCCTGAAACCAATGATCTATGGAAAGGTTCTGTAAAATCTTATCCTTAAGATCCACTATTAGGATCAAAGAAGATAGTTCATGTCACCTTTTGCTAAGTGCATCATCAACCACATTCTCCTTCCCTTGCACATAACTAATCTCAAAGTCATATTCACATAGGAACTCCATCCATCTTCACTACCTAGTGTTGAGGTCTGGTTGCCTGAAAAGATACTGAAGGCTTTGGTGATCAATATGTAACTCAAATTATTGACCCAAAAGAAAATGCTACCACTTGGTCAAAGCATGCATGATCACCCCAAGTTCAAGATCATGAGTAGGGTAATTCACTTCATGACTCTTTAGCTTTCTAGACTCATAAGCTATAACACATCCTTCTTGCATCAGCATTGCCCCTATGCCATCCAAAGATGCATCAGTACAAACCGCGAACTCCTTAGCTGAATCAGGGACTACCAGAACTAGTGCACTCATCAAACATTCCTTAAGTTTCTAAAATGCTGCCTCGCATTCCTCTGTCCACACA
Source organism: Cupressus sempervirens (assembly GCA_028749045.1). Classification (NCBI taxonomy): domain Eukaryota; kingdom Viridiplantae; phylum Streptophyta; class Pinopsida; order Cupressales; family Cupressaceae; genus Cupressus; species Cupressus sempervirens. The sequence continues at coordinate 204,873,059 of CM053789.1, forward strand.
AATCTCTTCCCTTTTCTCTAAAGAGGTGTGATAGGGTGCACTATTCTAGAGAAGTTTGACACAAAACTGTAGTAATAGCTTGCCAAGCCCATGAAACTTTGAACCTCAGACACGTTTGCAGGAGCTAGCCAATCTAAAATAGCCCAATTGTATGGATCTATAGAAATTCCATCCCCTAAAATGATATGAACTAAGTAACAAATCTCCGATTTGAAGAATTCGCACTTCATAGGATTGGCATATATTTTGTTCCCACAAAGGCATACCAAAACTTTCTCTAAATGCCAGTTGTACTCCTCAACAGTGTTAGAATACATCAGAATATCATCCAAAAAAACCACTATGAACTTGTCTAGGAAATTTCTGAGCACACCATTGATTAGGCTCATAAAGACAGAAGGTGCATTTGTTAACCCAAAAGGTACTACTATGAATTTGTAGTGCTCATACCTAGTGCAAAAAGCTATCTTATGAATATTAGCTTCTTGGATTATAAGTTGATGATACCTAGATTTAAAATCAATCTTTGAAAAGACTCGGGCACCCTTGACTTGATCAAACAAGTCATCAATTCTAGGCAAAGGATACCTATTCTTGAAAATGACCTTGTTTAACTATCTATAGTCTATGCAAAGTCTCAAGGAGCCATCTTTCTTCTTGACAAAGATTACCAGAGCACCCCAAGGTGATACACTAGGATGAATTAAACCTTTCTCCAAAAGGTCCTCCAACTGAAATTTAAGTTCAACCAGCTCTTGAGCTATCATTCTGTATGGAGTCTTGGAAATTGGTTCCGTTCCTGGCACTAAATCGATTTGAAAATCAATTTCTCTTCTCAGAGGTATTCGAGGAATCTCCTCAACAAAAACATTCGAAAAAAATCTGCAAGTTTGGATATCAAGAGAAGAACCTTTAACCATGGAATCTTCTAAGTCATTTACCAATATGGCAAACAAACTACAACCTTTTTGAGCACACCTTGCCAATTTCTTGGTACAAATTGTTCGTAAAGAGATGGGTCTCTTGATTCTAGCAATAACCCTAGATGATCCAACATCATCCAAAAAAGTAATTGTCTTATCCTTGCAATCCATAATAGCTTGATGTTGTTCTAACAAATCCATTCCCAAAACTATGTCATATGATCCTAAAGGTATAACCCTAAGGTTCATTGAAGTAGTAAAAGGTTTCATTTGAATCTTACAGTTAGTAGAAAAAATATCAGCGTTCACCCTAGAACCTGACACTAACTCCACTTGCCATCTATTCCTTTCCCTAACCACATGAATTCTACTATATGCAACTAAAGCAGAAGAAATAAATGAGTCTATAGCTCCAAAGTCAAATAAGATAGATACTTTCATACCTTGAGTATTACCCTGAGCTTCAATAACTGTGTTCTAGTGTTTGGTGTGCATCTAATCTAGGGTACATGGTGGTTCCTAGCAGAATCACCAACTATCACTTTAGACCTCGTTGGCTTAGGTCCAACCTTTGGCTTGTCCCAGTTAGGGCACTAAGATTAGTAATGACCTATCTGACCACAATGAAAGCACTCAATAGATTTCCTAAATCCCATGTTTTGACCAAAAAGACTAGGAGATGGATTATTACTCTGCACACTCTGAGGTGGTTGAGATGGTCTAGGCCATTCTGAACCCTTGGAGTTCTTATCAAACTTCCTCTTCTTGAATTTCCCAACTAAAAATCCTAATTTTGAACAATTTTGAGGAGGCTTTTGATTCTTACTGACATTTGAGGTAGGTAGATCCATGATGGTTTTGTATGATGTCCCATGATAGCCAGACTTCATCTCAATCAACTTTGCTCACTCTGAAGCTTCCTCAATAGTCATAGGTCTGAAAGTTCTCACTTCCTCCCTGATTTTAGGCATAAGCCCCCTGATGAAATGTTGTATCATGGCCTTATCATTTTATGCCTAGCTAGAAAAAATTTTAAGCTCATAGAACCTACCTTCATAAGCTTCCACTATAGAGCTAGATAGCATAATCTGAAAGAACTCCTCTGCACGAGCCTGACGCCAATATTTAGACATGAAGCTCTCCTTGAAATGCTCTACAATGAGCTCCCAAGTAACTAAAGAGATATCAATGCCAAGCTTCTCCATCTCCTATTCCAACCACAAGGAACTGAATCCCCTTAAATGCATAACTGTTCATCTTACTTTCACGTTACTCAAGTAACGGTGTAAGATAAAGCACTGCTCAAAATTTAGCAGCCAAGCTTTTGCTGCTGTACCCTATTTTGTACCATAAAATAATGGCCCTTTTACCTTGGAAAGATCCTTGAGCTAAGCTCTTTCCACTAGATCATCCTCTTATAGGAAGGTATTTTACCCTACACTAGAGGTATCCTAACATTTGCTCCCCCACTAGGAATCTGGTTGTTATTCTCAATATTATTGAGATGTTCTAGTATCCATTGAAGTACCATAGCTTGATCTACCTAGTTATCCTAGTTGTTTCCAACCCTAGCATTCTGATCAAACTAATCATCCCCAACAATTATCTGGTGCCTAGGACCTCTACCATAGCCCCTGCCCCTACCTTTGCCTCTTCTAGCAAAGTTATCCTTAGGAATGTCGCGTCCTCGAGCTCCTCTAGTGATGGGAGGCATGATAGCAACCTAAAAACAATTAACTATTAATAACGCATTGAAGACGAGAAAAGCCCTATAACCCAAGAGTCCTAGTTATTCTAACTGCGCTCTGATACCAAATGTAATGCTACACTAAACAAAAACAACAACTAGGAAACCAAGAACAAGCATAATGAACCATAGAATTTTTTTATTTAATCATCTATTACAAGAATAAGAACAATGATTGAGACACTCTCAATTCATAAATCTCAAAATAGAAGAAGATATCATCCAAATAAATTTCCATAATGATGTTAACACATAAAGAGTTCAGTACAATAATGAAGTAAAATATCATTCTTAGATACCTATGTCCAACATATGGACCCTACAAGTATCATATTCTATTTCAAGAAGTAACTTCAATAGTCTTCTTTAGCTACTTGTTAATCAACTTGAAACACCTAAAACACACACAAAAATACAACACAACACAAAGAGGGCTTAGTACATACTGAGTAAAAAAGTGTAGTCCACCTACATACATGTTAGAATAAACATATACAAAACCATAAAGCAGATATCTGAACCACATAACATAGTGCAATTCTAAAATTAATATGCAAGAAGTAACCATCTTCTTAAGAATACAAAATTAAACTCGCACTAAGAATAACCAATAAATGAATCATATATATACTAAGGTGTCATCACTATGGTGCTAAGACACTGCATCCATATATGGTAAGCTCATAGACAACACATAGTGAAATTCTCTATGGTACTTGTGAAATGATGAAATAGAGACTTGCCTTGTTCTCCGTACTTAACCTTACTAGTTTAAGTCATAGGTAAGGCCAATTATCTTTTGTATGTAATTAACCCATCCAATTTATCTTAAAATTATCACTGAATTAATTAATTGAATAGGATAAATTGATATTCAACCACCTCAGTATATGTTCATTATAGCTATCCTTAAAATACACATCAAACAGATATTCTAAGAATGCACATGCAATGAATAATAGTTAGTTTTCACATGATATTACATTCTTCATCTTTTAAAAATCCCATCTTCTACTGCTAGATTTGAAATTAAACTTAGGTTATTTTAACAATAGAAATAAATATTACAATATTATGATCTTATAAATATAACTAAACTGTTACATCAGTTTAATAATATTTACCAGTCGTAGTACTATACTACTTATTCCTACTATTATAATAAACTAAAATTATCCTTCGAAATGACCAAGATAATAAAACAATGCACATATGATATTATTGCTTTGAATGACATATCATCAAAGAAATCTATAATAAATCTATCTTTTCCATTGAACACAATATCCAATTCAATATTGAATAGAAAACATCTCTAGAATAATAGATTCCAATTCATACACATATAATTTTCATCATAATATAAATACTATTGGCATATCTAAAATGCTTCAAAAAATCAAATAAAATCATCTCTAACAGTTCCCACTAGCGTACAGTTAACTAAATGTTTTGAGCTTTGTTGTTATTTTAAAACAAAAAGAATATAATCAATGATACCAAGTGTTCATACAAACTCATTTCCAAATTGCCAATTGCAAGTTCTAACCCATGGACAACATATTTACTATTTAGAATCTCTAATATACTAATAGACAAGATGCAACACAAAATAACCAAATACTAGTTTACGCAACCTCATGTAACTGTTATAAAGGAATTTGAACCATACTACAATATTCAAACAGTGTATTGGCAGTTATACATGGAATTTTTCAAACATTTCAGTAACCATAAAAGATGCTATGCTAATAACATGTAGATTTAACATTTTTTTGGTTTCATACTAACTATTTGACAAAATGCCTCTGCCCTCGACTACGGTCATGAGCCCATAATTTAAAGCAAACTCATGACTAAGGCCGAACCTCTCATCTATTTGCTACAAAAAACCAAGTGATCTTTGAGATATGGGTTCTCACAGATCTCATCTCTTTGGGAGCCCAAAAACATATTTTTTATTTCACAACAGCCAACAAGCTAACTGCCACAACCATGTGTTTCTCATAGGCTTAACTCAGTGTAAAACATATGTTTGGGGAAAAGCCCAATTAAATATACATATAGAAACACCAAAACAATATCTCCATAACTCCCATTCAAAGGTGGATATATATAGGGCTAAGCATTTCACAAAATGCCATGCTCTGCATATACCCATTCTTGAGTGTAAAATTCACATCAAGAAAAAAAATTGATAACCATTTGCAACATGCTAATCGATATCAAAATATAAATGTAAATAGAGAGAAAGTAGGGTAAGAAATTTCCCCTACTTGAATACTGAAGATGGAGAATGCTCTACAATTTAACTTGATGCCAAAGCCCCAAAAGTCGAGTCAAAACTGGTAACAATCTTCACACAACTTACACATATAACTCGCAAATGACTTCACAATGGAGTGAAGTAGAAGGACCCAATAATAACAATAGAAAACTTTTGATGAGTAAATCCATCAAGCTTAACCAAATATGCAATTTTCCCTTCCAACCAACACCCTTCATTATGTCAATACCTCACCAACAAGATCATAGATGTTAAGCCAAACAGAGCAATGCGGCCATGTTTTCGGCTCAAATTCTGCAAAAAACCCAACAAGAAATGGCCAACCAAAAATAAGTGCCATAACTCCTCATAACAAGCATTTAATACACATCAAGTATCACAGAGCCGTGTATTCAGCAATGTCAAAACCATCACCATGAATTTGGCTTTCAACACAATAAATATGTTTCCTCTTTCATGGCGTTTGATACCTATTTAGGGTTACATAATACTTAAGAGGTAACTAAACCCTTTTTAAAATAGAAAATATTTATGCCCATCTAAACTTAGGGTATTTAGCCCTTTTAATAACAAGTATATATATATGCAATGCAAACTGCGATTCTTTTTAAATAACAAGTTAATATGAGGCATGTAAACAAAACCATCTTAAGGTTATAAGTATTTAGAAGAATCTAATCCCTTTACAACATATGCCTATATGCTATACTAAAAACAAATCCAATGAAATAATTCAATCCCTTCTCAGTCACACATACGTAAATACAATGACAGGATCTCAATACATGCAACATATTAACATTCAAATCATTTGAAATGTCAAGTTAAACATACAATATATTTACTTTCTTTCCAAAGCATACAAACACAGAATGCAATTTACAACGAGTTAAAACATAATAAACATAATCATTACCCAATCAACATGAAATTATTTATATACCAGTTTCAAATCTTAAAATCCTAAATCACCTTCACTGCTAACAACATAGTTCAAAACAAAAAATACGTTTAGCATAAGTCTCTTGTTTCAAAGGATAGTAATATAACCAAGTTCTACAGAAAATAAAAAAATAACAACTAAAAGGAACTTATAACAACAAGATCCTAATATGCTGAAAAATCTAAAGTAGTAGTCAGCCATGACGTAGGAATACCAATGTCTACCATTCTATTTTGAAAGTCATTACCAGTGAACTCATGGAACATGCCCTCCTTCTAAGGCTCTATTATCCCCATCACCATGTGACCAGTAGATGGATTATTAGCTAATGTTACTATGGACTTTTTATTCTTTATCTTATTCGATTATTACTAAGAAGAAATCACCTATATGATGAGGTCCTTGGACTATGTGGCTTCCTCATATCTCTACTTCTTCTAATTGATGGTCCATTCCAACCAAGACTTAGTTGAGAGAACATTGATCACTGATCGAAATGTAGTGGGATCAAAGAGCTTCCTTTCTACTAGGGGAGTCTACTTGCTCTAAGAAATAGGGGAGAAAGTAGTGACATTTCTTACTAAGAGGGCCAAAGTATCCCCTTGCTAGGATGCATCATGTTCTTGACCATCCATGGGGTTGGTGTCATGATTAAGATTGATGACTTCGATGAGGGAGGTAGGTTTAGCTACTTCTCTTGCTCTTTCTCTTTTTCCTTCTCTTTTTCCTTCTCCTTCTTCCAAAATTTTCTTTTATATGGAAGAGATCCTCCTCTATAAGTAGGGGTGACCAAAATATTCTTTTCTAGAGGTTGATCTTTGTGTTGGTTAATTAATTGGGTTCGGCTAGTAGATGTTGAAGTGGCAACAATGACAGAGATCACTACAATTGATTGAGAAATTCTAGAAGCCACTCCACCTCTAGACCCTATGCTTCCCATTCTTTTCTTCCTTTCTCGGGTCTACTCCACCCATTTTTTTCCCTCTTAATGTTGTTGTGCATTTGGAGCTCTATTGTATCGATGGCAAGACCAACAAGCAAGGTAGAGACAATGGGAATTCCTTTAATTAGCTTGTAAGATAAAGGATGCATATAGGATCCATCATTTGCAAGATCAAAAACATCAATAGAGTTATTATATAATTTAATTTCATTAATTGTTAGTCAGAACCAATACTTCTCCTAGGTTTGATATTCATTGAGACATCCGACCAAAAAATCTTCAATTTCTAGAACATGTCTATGGGTGTATCTTAGCTTTAATTGATCTCTCACAATGATGATAGGATCATACTAAGGCTTGAGGATCTCATAATCCTAGCTAGATTCTAAGCATTGAATCTAGAGGAACATGAATAGGGTTCAACCACTATTGGGAAGGAAATCCTAGCTATATTCTTTACATTTGAACATAAGGTGCTCACTTTTAGTATTTTTTGACACAATTTGACAACAAAAACCTTGTCCATAGGGTACTTATGAAGTCTTTTTGGAAAACTATCAAAAGAACCAATCCATAGGTAGGAAAAACTCAAGAATTGGATGAAAGAGCATCTGAACTGACTAATAGCCAAAATTTCTTTAGGTGAATATCTTTTCTTAGGGAAACCTTTCAAATCTTGGCACAACCTCATAGTGAAGATGTTATTCACTTTCACGTACTCTTGGAATCTCCTCTATAGGTGATAGATTAGCTATGAAGACATGTAAAAATGTTTGAATCCCTTAGTTAAATTCAACCATAAGGCAATCTTGTTGCATATGATTTGGGTCCAGGCAATCTACAATTCTTTGGCACATATGATGTGTATAAAGAAGAAGTGATACTCAATGAATTCAAGAATTTCTTCTTTTCCTTTTAATCTTAGTAGTAATTCCAGGATGTCAACAATTATCTCTTCAAAATTTTCCCAAAGATAGTTTTTGGCATCTTCCTCTTCTTTGAACAAGGTTTTTGAAACTAGGTTTTGTGGATATCCTCCCTTCTCAAGGTTTTCTTCTCATTAAACATAGATGCGAAGGAACCAAAATAAATATCATAGTATTCTTCCCTCATTCGCATGTTGAATTTAGACTACATCACGACCTTTCTTATTGAGAGAAGAAAACATTTGCTTCATCTCTAGATTATATATTTTAATTCATTCTCTAACTATCTCTATAGCTTACACATCCATGGGAAATCTAGTAGCTTCCACCAATCCACTCTATTTCAATTTCTAGGTAATCAAGTGGATGGGATGAAAATTAAGCCTTTTGTGAAGATTACATAAGTTGTATAAGTTGAATGAAAGATCAATAAGATCCTTTAATTCACTTTCCAAGCCTATAAGTTTAGCATAACCTATCGCTTTGATTTCTATTTGTTATGATTTCAAAGACGATGCAATTGTCCATATATATTCATTAAATACAATGAGGAAATAATTTTGGGGTGATTTCAATGAAATAGATGTGAAAATCTAAATGTTGGTGCCACACAAATGAAATTAAGCACAACCAAAGATCATAATGGTAGGATTTACAATAAATTTTATAATCAACAACTATTTAAATATTTCCATTTCTATGCACATAAGGATTCATAAATCCAAAAGCCATATTAATTCACTTAAAGTGAAGTCATATCATTAAAATCCACATACAAAAATAAGGGTTTTCATTTACTAGAAAATGCCTTATTTTCTTCAAGATTGAGAATAAAGATTTATATGATAACTCATTGTATACAAAGGGGAGAGCTTAGATCTATCTGTCAATAAAATTATCTTTCCTTTGATTTTGGATTTTAGTGCAAGGAATAATCATTTAGTAAATTAGGAACTTGATTTTCTTATTCTCTACATTGATCATTTGAACACTTGATCCCCTTTATATCAAAATTGCACCTTTATAACTAACTTTACTGGAAGCATATTTTGGGAATCTCTATAGAATATTCTAATCTTATAGTCATGTAGTTCTTTATTTTCCAAGTCTTCAGAGAAGTAGCCTTTTATATTCCCTTAGGATGGAAAACCCCTTTGAAAGAAACACTTTATAGAGGAAGAAACACTTTGAAGCATTTTCCCTCATTGTGATCGGATATCTTGAGATAAGTTTTTGAATATGAATTCACCATTGTTGGTTCAAATTAATTACTTTTAGTATTATTCCTTTTTCCCATTTATGTATAAAAACTTTTGAATTGAGCATAAGCCATGGTGGCTTTGGAAATAGAACATAATAATTTAACTTCCATTAGTTAGCAGCTAAAAACTTGTAGACCTATTTCTCTTCATAGAATTGGATTTTACCTCTATACTTTGACTCAAAACCTTCATAGCTTCAACTTACACTTTCCTATATCTTTCTATCACAAGTAAAGGAAGCATACATCTATGAATACTATCATGAATTTTTCCCTCAGGTACATGCTCAATGAACTTTTCCAAGGGTAATGCTAGCAAATTATTTAGAATTTGAAGGATACAAGAATGTTGGTGTAAGATAGAAGTTACAAAAATAAGGACAACTCACTTCTCATAGGGAAGATGCTTAAAACATGTCCAACCCAAACCTTAATCATCTATACCCTAAATGCATGAAAATGAAAAGAAACCCACAGGGTGAGGTAGGGAATTGTGAAGCAAGGGAGGTCCACAAAGATGTAAAGTGGGGGTTTTGAGAACTTTATGAGAAGCTAGTCACAAAAAGGCTACCTTGACAAGATATCTTGAACAAAATCTTAATGAATAACACTAACTACACACTCATAGGGGAATAATTAAAACTTGGAAAAAATTAGCTCTGACTAGGGACTTAGGCATTGCAAATGTCTAAGAAGGGCCCTAGAATCTCTAGTTTTTTACAATGGGAATGGAAAATTAGTGTAGAAAAAACTAAAATAAGCACACAATGGAGAGGACCAAAGAAAGTGTTAGAAATAGGGATTACTGAGGAGGGGGCAAGGGGGGTGGGTGTTAGTCTTCAAAATAGATTCAACCTTTCTGGGATCATTTCTCAAAATCAACTTGAGATTTGTAATCTTCAACTCATGCTTCAAGATCTTGTACTCTGTCTTCAACTTTGAATAGTTATCATCACTAGTTCGAAATTTAGTAGATTCAAGATTTGATTTAAGATGATCAATCTTTTCTTTCAATTGACCAATGTATACTTTGGATTCCTCATATCTTTCTTTTAGCTTATTTCCTTCTTCAATAAGGAGATCAATTTGTTCAAGAGCTTCTTCAAGGCTCTTCATCAACTATTCCATATCCATAGGGATATTACTTAAGTTTTTAAGCCTTTTCAAAGTAATTGTGCTTTGATACCAATTCTTAACAATAGGGATTATTGAGAGGAGGAGTGGTGAATCAATAATCTACAAACTTTAGTCGCCAACTAGATATTATTACTTACTTTAAACCATGCATAACAAAGCAATAATGTAATGTTGAATAGTAACAATAGCAATGCACAAAGATAACTCATAACACCAAAATTTATTAACTAGGGAAACCTTGGCCAAGGCAAAACCTTAGTGGAGATGATACCCACTAGATAATATATTGATATATAAGTTCCTTGTTAGAGGATGGACCCTATTAGGAGTCAATGAGAAAATGAAGTATAAGTAGTCATTGTTAGGAGATTCCAACCCTATTAGGAGTTTTGGTATAGTAGATGTAAGATGAGCCCACTTCCCAAACATGCACTTTTGATCACAAGAATGCACTTCTCAAACAAGTAATTAGACTAGATATAAGTATTGTATCTTCTTCCTTGACTAATCTCTAATCTTCAGGTTAATCTTAGATCACCAAGTAGCTCATATAAAACTTCATATGTATCACATTCACAAAAGTTCACTCACTTCATAATCTTACAAGATAGCACTTGCAAAAAAAATTGACAACTTTATAATCTTATTGAAAAAGGTCCTTTTATGTAAATACCATGCCTTTACACAAATTACTATTGGGTCAACTAAGACCACAATTCACTTTTCCAAGCTAGAGTAAACATCTAGGATGTCGACCCTAATTGGACAAGTATTTTTTTTGTAAACAAAACAATTCTTTCCTTCAATTTTTCTATGCTACTTCAACAAAACATGATTATCTCTATTTTGTATAGTCAGTACAAACTTCTAAGGTTATATCACCAACATGTATACTATCTCCATATAACTTCTCTAGTCATAATATGATGTCTACAACATGTTATAAACAAAACAATACATTGTTGTAAACCAAATATTATACTTACACAATTTTTTGATTACCAAACACTAAGTATCATTATTTTTGAGGTTTCCTATGAACATGCACATCATGTGTTACCATAAATGACAACAAGTACATATCACTATAAGCCAATTGTCAATAGCAAGGAGGAAGAAGAAAACAAATCCTACCTATAGTAACAGTAACTATAGGTGCTACCTACTTTCAATTATCAACTTGAAATAGCTTTAGATCATGGCCATTGCAAGACAATGGAAGAATCTCTCCAGTGGGATAGGAAAAAATGAAAGAGTTATTCTTATTTACTTTCATAATTCTAAAAGGGATTTTCCAAATATAATCAAACTTATGATGCATACCTCTAGGTTTATCCCTCTTATCCCATAACAAGACCAAATTGCCTTCCATGAATTTCCTTTGCATGACATTCTTGTCAAAGAAGGTCTTCATGCTCTTTTGATGCTCAGTGATGTGGTTGACCAATTTCTCACATTCTTCTTCTAGCTTAGTAAGGTATATGATTCATTCTCCAAATTGTTGTTGAATATTGGGTCCTCAATCACTTTTTACAACTTGTAGATGGATAGTCCCAATGGTAGGGGAAGGCTAGCTTCAACTCTATATGCTAGCTAAAATGGAGAAATATTGATGACCATCTTAGATGTCACCCTATCCTCCCAAAGAGCTTCATGTAGTCTTTTGTGCTAGTCCTTCTGATTCTTAGAGATGAACTTCTTTATTATGTTAATCAAAATTTTATTGCTCGATTTTGCCTAATGATTCCCATGAGGAAAGTAATCTAAGGAACGATTGAGCTAGATGTTGTTGTCAAAGAAGAACTCTAAAATATCAATAGAAGAAAAATAAGTAGCATTATCTATGAAAAGCTTTAGTCACACACTAAATCTCACCAAGATTTTCTCTTTGACAAATTCACTGACAATTTTAGAGGTGGTTCTCTTTGTGGGCTTTGCTTCCACCCATTTGGTGAAATAGTCTATAGTAGTGATAATGTATAAGTGGCCAGTAGAAGGAGGAGGATTAATTGGTCAAATGAATTCAATTACACACTCCTAGAAGGAGCCTTATATTACTACTAGCTTCAGTAATAGGGAAGCTAACTAAGGCTTACTAGAAAACATCCTACATTTTTCACATTTAGCCACTCAACTATAAGCATCTTTGAACATACTAGGCTAGTAGTAGCACTACTATAGAATCTTGTAGGTTGTAACTATAGAAGAAAAATCCCCACCATAGGGCTCATTGTGGAATGTCTAAAGAAATCTCTCTTGCTAAGGCTTACCCACACATCTTAAGAAAGTTTCATCAATTTCTTGCTTTTAAAATTGATCATCATAGATGACATACTCACTCAAACTAGTTCTAAGATTTCTTTTCTGCTTGTATGTCAGTCCATTAGGGAAATACTCTTAAGTGAGGAGATAGGAAATGTTTGAAAACCAAGGGTCTTGGAGACTAACCATTAATGTTCTTGAGGATCTATCCTCTTGAAAAGAATCCTAATTTTATGCAATTAATTTACATAGGCCATTTCCTTCTACCAACTTTATTGGTTTCAAATTGACATCATATTATTTAACTTTATCTATCCAAGCTCTACTAGTATGACATTTTATTTCTTACTAGGTCAAGATACTCTTGATGGCTGGGTTGGGTATATGAATAATAGAATGTGAATGCAAGATATAGAACCTAAAATTCTTGAGTGCTCTTACCACTATATAAGTTTTCTTTTCCATCTAAGAATATCTTAACTAATTCTCTTTGAAAGGAGTACTCATGAAAGCAATTGGTGCTTGAATACCTTCCATGTTTTCCTGCATAAGTATTGTTGATAAAGTGTGAGATGATTTATAGCAATATAGTATGAATTATTTGGTATAATCTGGGCAGACCAAGATAGGAGCTTTAGCTATGGCATCCTTTATTTGATCAAAAAAAAATTCTCCTAGGATCATTCCATTTAAATAATTATCTTCCCTTCATTGTGTCAACTATGCACTTGGTAATTTCAAAAAAATCAAGAACAAAGCATCTCAAGAAATTCAGCTTTCTAAAGAAGGGCTTGATTCTAGAGTTTCTTGCTAGAAGATGCAACTATTGGATAGCTTTGACATGCTTAGGATCAATCTTAATAACTTATTGAGAAACTATGTGACTGAAAAACCTATTTTTTATGAGACATAAGAAAAAATTTTTGGGATTAAGGGAAATTCCATGTTCCTTACATCTCCATAGTACTTTCTCCACTTCCTTCAAGTGACTTTCTCTTTTCTTAGAGAATACTTTTAGATGATCTAGATATATTACAATGATCTTATCCTTGAGGTTAGAAAAATATGAGTTTATGGCTCCTTGAAAGGTGGCTCCAACATTAATCAACCCAAAAGGAATTCTATTATAGGGAAACATTCCCCAAGGGCTGGTGAATGTTGTTTTAAATTGATATTTTGGGTCCACTTCAAATTTATTGAAGTCTATAAAGTCATCTAACATAGACATCATCTTAGAGTGGGCCACTATTTGTAGTAGGTGATCCATGTTAGGTAAGGCATAATTGTCTTTTAGAGAGGATTTAAATTTATAAAGCCCACACAAATCCTAATTTCCTTATTCTTTTTCCAAATAGGGACAATGTTAGCTATCCAAGTTGAATGGTGTATTGGATAGATAATCCTAGCCTCTAACATCTTGTGGACTGTTGGAAATACAATAGAGAAAGTGGAATTGGGGGTTGGGGGGGGGGGGGCGGGGGCTGAATCAATCCTTCAAAACTTTAACTAGAAATTCATTCACCACATGTCCATCTCACAATTTCCATGTAAACTAAAATAGCTAGCTAAAAATATTCATCCATAGTATGACAAAAAATAACATTCAACTCATATATGATGCAAGATATTTGGTTACCCAAAAACCCTCCAATGAGAAGGTAAAACTAGGGTGGGAATGATACCCAGAAATCTGCACTATTGTAGTAATAAAGTGTATATAATAAAGGCTACAATGTTTGAGCATAAACTATGATCTACCCTATGAAAGGTCTATGCTATTAAAGGCTTACAAGATTGTTAGATCTTACCTTATTGTTACCACAACTTTGTTGTTACTATGAATTACCACTTTGAATTAGTTGTTATCATTTGATTCAGTCATCTCCTCATCTAATTCAGTTGGGGAAATATACTTCCTTCTTTGCTACTTCTCAAGTTCATCTTCTTTTTTAGTTGTGCTATCTCTCTTGTCTTTAGGATCCTAAACTTCCTGAGTCTCTCTGGCAGTATCTCTTGTGCTAGCCTTGGTAAAAGGAATTGTAGGGCTTTTTTGTGAAAGTTTCACAACTTTTTTAGGTTTTCTTGTTGTTGGCTTCTTTTCTTTCCTCTTCTTCTCTTCTATGGAAACATGTGCTTCATTGGCTTCTTCTCCCTTGACACCTTCATCAATTTTTTCTTCTTCTTCTCCTTCATCCTCACCTTGACCCTATGTGAGAGAAAGTGGTGCTTAGGTAGGTACATCTTCATCATCTTCACTATCTTCTTCCTCTTCATTTCCTTTTGCCCCTTCCCCAAATTGGTCCTTGAGTTTCATCAAAAGATTATTGTTTTTCCTCATCATAGAAGATATCTTCAAATCCACTATAATCTTAAACTTTTCTACATTATAGTTTTAAAAAGCAATAGTATCCTTATCTACTTCCTCTACTACTAAAGTAGTAATTGATGCAGATGCCTCATCAACATTAATCTCATAAGGCAATGGTCTGAGCCATCTTACTCTTGGAACAACAACTTGTACAAATGTGAAACTAACATCAACTAGGAAACAAACATCATTAAAATTATTCTCTACTAGTGATACTCGAATCCTCTAAGTTTATTTCATTGACTTCTTAAACTCTTCAAAGTAGCTAGAGATCATAGACTCAAAATTATCTCCCAGTTGCTCTATAAATTCACCAATATGCATTGCAACTAACTTGTTAGTCTTCCAAGCTATTTTCCCAAATGTTGGAAAAGTGTTCTTCACATAGAAAAATAAACAAGCAAGTATTGAACCAAATTTTCATTTTGCACTATTTGTTTTCCTTATGGCTCCCAAGTTTTTAGATAACTTCTAGAGTTGTAACTTGGCAAGGTCATCAAAATGGTCTTTCTTCACTATATTGTAACCTAAATCCATAGCCATACATGGTACACTATTTAACCCATTTGATTGAAAGAACTTATGTGCAATAATTCTCACTGTAAATGTAATTAGGGGATAAGTAATTGTATCTATGGTCATCCCTCTCTTGTTCCAGAGTGCCCCTCTATTCTTCTTGATTGCCTCTTTTGCATTACTCCTCATTGTCTTATGTCTATCTAGGGTTGGATACCCTATTACTTTGTGAGAAATCCTCTTTTTAATTTTGATAGGGCCATCCTCCAATCATACATAATTTTCATGAATTCTGCTAAGAAATATAGGGCATTGGTTAACCCTTTTCTTTCTACAACTTTGAATTCTTCTTTCAATACTTAATTATCACACAGATTTCCATATAACTTTCTTATTTCCATGTCTCTAATTCTTCCAATGTTAAAAGTGTAGAAACACCTTACATCTTGCATCATCAAAACTTGTGGTGGTATCATAGATAACACACCAGATGGGTCTGCTTTATATGCAAGGCCAAGAATTTCCTAGAAATTTGGTTTTTTGATTTCATTACTTATCAATTGAACATTCAAAACTTCCTTTCCTTACTTAACTATAATAGCAGAAGAGCTAGACGCCATAACAACTAATTAGGGTTTGTCTAAATTCAAATAGCATAGCTTCACACATCATAAATACCTTGAAAATTTTGATGACTAGTGTTGAGTAGTAGTTGAATTTAGTTGCAAATGCTTGAATTCTTTTATCCAATTCTCCTTCAGCTCTTCATGATCTCTTCAATTTCAAATAATAGAAAATGAGTCAAAAATAACCATATAGCCGTTAAAGCTTCTCAATTAATGCTTAGTGCTTACATAGATATAAGCTCAACTCCAATAGAAATTTTGACTCACTCATCTTCCAGGTAATTCCTACTACACTGGGGAACCATAGTGAGCTCAGCCAATACTATCAGCTTTGATAGCTTGGAAACAACTAACTTTTCACTTGACAACCATATTGAGACTTTTCATGGTTGACAAAAACATGAAAACTTATGCATTTCTTCTAAGTTCTAACCAATACCTTTCATCTTACTTCATTCATATTTTCTCCGTTTAGAACTATTGAGTTGTCATTATTCACAATGCTAAATGGTAGGAAGTCTTTTGAAGTCCTCTCTTGAAAAGTTGATCTTGTTAATCAACTCCAAGTTTCTAATTGATCTTATGACCTACTGAAATCTACTCAGTTGAAGATACATTTTTTTATTCATGAGGAGGCTTTTGTTGGTTCATTTGATTTTAGTGAGATGTAGAATATATTTTAATGGAGGGAGTTGAAGATGGTGATGAAAGCTTGAATGGAAGTGGTTGAATTCGAGGAATTCCTTTATCACTATGTGGTTTGTGAAAGTGGGTAAGCTCAAAAAACTCATGTGGACTTGGTGAAGATCTTAATGCTCACTGAAATGAGGATTCTAGATAAAAACCCTGTAATTTGCATCAACTTTCAAAAAAGCACACCTCTGCAAAAGTACACTTTCTCACAAATTTAGGCACACCATAGAATTTAACGCACCTGTGCACCTGCACACCTATCTACTAGTGCACCTAAATGTTTGAAAAACTCAAAAAAAATTCTAAACTTTCCAAAAGCACAAAATTTCAAAAATTTTGCAAATTTTTCTTCTATTTCAAAAGTCAAAATATCGGCCCTCCTTCTAGCACCACTTTTGTTGAGCTATCATTATGCACAATGCTAAACAATAGGAATTCTTTCAAAATCCTCTCTTGAAAAGTTGATCTTGTGAATCAACTCCAAGGTTCCAGGTGATCTTATGACTACTCAAATCCACTCAATTGAACATATATTTTTTTGTTCATGAGGAGGCCTTGGCTGGTTTGTTTGATTTCGGTGAGATGTAGAATCTGTTTGCTACTTCAAAATATAATATACAAACAAGAACCATATTTTTGTATTTTTTGTGTTTTCCAATGAATGCAACTACTATGGATTCTTAATTTAACAAGGGGTTAGTAAAGAAAATAATAAGAACTTTAAAGAAAATAATGTGAAAGTAAAATCCTAATGGAAATAAGCAATAGAAACGACACATCTATGAGTTGAACTTTTGAGGAAATTGGTAGGTAACCAATGAAAATAAGAGCAATGCTTCCTTGATTCTACTAATGTGATCGTCGATGAAAAACTTAATAATCATATGATATTTCACTATTCATCAAATTGCAAGGCCACAAAAAGTTGCTCATGTGATACAAAGAGTTATGCAAACACAATTTGGTAATTTCTTCTCAAGCTAGATACATCAATGGAATTCATATTAGCAAACACTAGAACTAAAAGATTGCACAACCAGGAAAAAAAAGAAATAATTTTTTGTCTCAATCAAAAATCCATGAACATAAATTCACAAAACAATGACACATGTAAGCAAGAACCACTACACTCCAAATGCGAGCACTAAAAGCATAATTTTATTGAAAAATAATGGCAACCCCAATTACATATTGCAATGGAGTATTTATAAGAAACCATCTCCTCGGTTCATGTTGAAAGTGAAACATATCTTCATGCAATAATATGATTTTAATTTAATAAAAAAACTAATTATATACAAACTAAGAATGTAACTAGTGCTTAGTAGGACTCCATCCATTTTTTATTCATTAATTGGATGCATGAGCCTTTACATGTCATAGTACAAAGAATTTATGAGAGAGAAAAGAATAAGAAAGCCTTTAGTCAAAGTAGAAGTGTTTGGAAGTGTCAAAAAATAGAAGTTGATCATTCACTAGGCATCTGTTAGAATGCACTTTTGATGCATGGAGAGCTCTATTTTTGGAGCTAGCAGTTAACTATCACTGCACCTCTAGAAAACTGCACCAATGTACCAGCTCACCAGTGCACCTACACACCTATGTAGTAACTCACCAGCTCACCTCAAAGGTCCATAAATTGTAAAATTATACTAAGTGTCAAAATTGAAATTCTACCTTTTGAGTTTTGTCCCTCTTCACACTAGAGCTATATATAGATGTTTTCCCTTGAACTTCTCAATAATCTTAGTAATCTTAACTACATCTAGTAGATCTAAAGCATCATACTTTTCTTTTAGATTTTTTCTATATGGGTATCAGCAAAATTCCTAAGCTTTTTATCCAACTCTAGCAAGGCTTCTTCTATTCTAAAGGCCTGTTGGATGTCATCATCACTAGAAGCTTCTTCAAAAATCTTTCAAAGCTTCTCTACCACTACCTCTATGGGGATTAATTTCTCCTACTCATCATCCTCAAAAATATCTAGACACACATTGCTATAATGTTTCTCTACCTCCAAAATTCACTCTCAAGCTTGGTCCTTGAGCAAATAGATCTCTACATGTAATGTTTCCATTACTTTATTACTATCCACTATTTTCTCAATCCAATCATCAATTAAATATAAATCCTTCATTGTATATACATCTACAAAAATCTTGTACCTTTTCCTTTTTATAGCTTGTAATACCTATAAATATTTACTCCAAGCACACACTTCATCCATTATGCTGAAATCATGCTTCAAAATTGCTAACATCTTGTCTAAATTTTCCTGCATAACATGTAGTAGCTTAAGATTTCCTTAGATGATTAGGATGAAATTTTCCTCAAAAATTCCCCACCATTACTAACAAGCATTAAAAAATGATTCCATCTATACTTTTCCCCCATCTCTTTTGTCGAATGCAGTATTAAGAATTTCCTCGAGATGTTCTAGATCCAAGGAATGAACAACTTTGGCTAAATATCCCTTTAGGATTTCATTTTTACTACGAAGTGTTCTAATTTATGCCCCTTCTCTCTCTAATGTTCTAAAGACCTCTTTTATCCCCATTGTGACCATCAACCTAGTAGTATCCAATGTGGGCTTCCTGAGCATAACCTCTCTAATCTAATAGTCTTATGGGCCTAGATCTTCTAAATCTACATCAAGAGGTGGGATGGCCACTTGTCTGAATAAGTCTTGATTCCTATCACTATTGATAAAAGCCAATGGTCCTACTTCTCTTGAAGGGGATTCAGGTTTGGTCAGAACTTCCACCAACTCAAACATGTCCTCTTCATTGGTGGTGAATTGTGGCTTTTTACTTATCATTTCCTTTCATAGCCACCTCAGGACTTGTTCCACCAAGGGCCTAAGTCTTGAGGATGAAGGAGTTTGTTCTACCATTGCTTTTCCCTTATCACTCCTCTCTAGGGTTCTTTCCCTCTATGAAGGCTCTCCTTCTATGTTTTTCATCTCAATGGAGCCTGTAGTTCGTACCTCAATGTCTTGAGAGGCTTTCTGAGAATATTCAGCCATTCATCCCTATTCATACACTTCATTAGTTACTATTTTTGTGGCTCTTCCTCCTACTCCTTTTGAATATGCTCTTCTTTGGTACTTGGAGGTAAAGGAGTAGCTAAGCCTTTATTCACCACTATGACTTGTACTAGGGATGGAGGAGTGAGATTGAGACACTATGATTCTGGTGGCATTTATGTCTAGTCCTCTTGTTGAGGCTCATTCATCAAGGTATCCTAGATCTTATTCCCAATAAACTCCATTCCTATGGGTATGAAGTTGAAATCTAACATTTTTAATACATCATCACCCCATACATCTTGCTCATCAACCCATTATTGTACATCATCCTTTGAAATAGTTATTTCTAAAGGTTCTTATGGGACTGATGGTGATGTCACAATGGTACTTCTCCTCTTTCCTACACTATGGATCTTGCTAGCTATGTTCTTCTTTACAATGGCACATCTTCCTCCTCATCTTCCTCTTCTTCTTCTTCTTCTTCCTCTTCAAGAATGGGGTCTAGGATAGATGGAAAAGGAACCATCCTTCTAATCACCCTTTGCCTTTTCTTAATAGGGGTCTTGATTTTTCTTTGTTTCTTAGGGGCCAAAGGGGATACTTGTTTTGCCTATGAAGGAGGAGAGACTTCTTCAATTTCATCCTCTTTTTCTTCTTGGCTAGGCACATTTGGTGGTAATTGAGGGTCTACTTAGACTCAGGAAGCTCTACTATCTTTTGACACTTGCACATTTTCTTCTTGCTATTGCGAAGATGTTGTGATTTCACCTTCCTCTAGTTTGGGTCTTTGAGGAGAACTCCTTTTCTTTCTACCTTTCCTTTCTTCTCTAAAGGGTGATAGTAGACAAATAGTTGGTCAAGTTGGTATACTATTTCTAGCCTTATTGGTGACTGGGCTACAAAGTTAGGAGTGGTAACTTTCTTCCCTCTACATTTGGCTAGGTGGGCTTGCACATGAAAGACCACTATCTCAGGTATTGGATCAAGTTTAAATGGTTTCCTAATAAAATCCTATGTCATCTTAATAATATTCCTCACTTGATGATTAATATCATCATTCTCCTCCCTATCAACCTGAATGTTAATTATGGGCCTTTCTCCAATTTTATCTGCACTGAATAGAGGGTCAAGAAACTCCCCTAAGTCTTGTTGTAGTATTTGCAACAGAATCTGGACATTTAGAGCCTTGTCTACCAAATACAAAGTCATCCTACAATAATCCATAATAAAAAAATTGTATTCATTTGTCACATTCATCTAGTGGTCATCGATGGCTTCTTCATGCTAGAATTCCTTGCCTGCCAGACTTTGGACTCTCTCAATATTATCAAAGAATGACCTCAAGGAATTGGACTCTTCTAGGGGATATTAATCCCATTCCCATTCAAAAGAAGGAATATCTTTCTTCCTCTTTACTTGATAAAGTCCTATGATTAGAGGCCATGTCCAACATGGTCTACATTGTTTCCTAACTCTATCATATGAAAACTCAACTTGTCAAGCAATCTCCAAAAGAACAAGTCTATCACTAGGGTATCCTGGGAGCTTCCTTAGATTGATAGTGGCACAAACTACCCTTAAATATGTGAATATTCTCAAATGAATGTAATAGGAATTAAGTGTTGTTACTTGTGCCACTGCCTCATCTAATAACTTCTTCACGTAATTTTCTTCTATGAATCTGATTATGGCGAATATGAAGGCATCATTGACAATTTTGTATTCCTTGCTCTATCTCAAGAGCTTCTTGCTTACCAACTAGGGGTAAACAATATATGGCCAAGCATTTGGATTCTACATGTTGCCTTTTTTTATATAGACTGGGATAATCTGTCACCCTTATGGCTAACAGGTACACCAAATACAATGTCATGTAGAACTTCTCTTTTTCCTTAATTGCTTTGAACTATTCACATAGATTCTCACTTAACATAGTGGCCCAATCAAGAGGTATCATTGATGTCTTTATAGTCTTGATACAATTTATCATGAAGACATTCAAGTGTCTAGCTACCAATAGACCCATCACTCTACTCAAAAGTATGATTGAGTATCCAATATCTTCTTTCATATATCCCCTTTTCATATCCACCTTACTAGTTACCTTCCCTAGAGGAGTCTTCTCTATAAGATAAGAGGACTGGATGATCTTAGAAGCTTCTTTCAAGTTCTCTTTGTACCACCTTTATGTTGCCTCATAGGTTAACCTTATAAACTAGACTGCCCTCAGGAGATGGAATACTCTCTCAATGTTGTTAGGTTGGAGGTCAAGGACAACTTCACTAATCACACTCTTCACCACCCTTTCCTTGGAGATAAAATGATGTCCAAGTGTCATAATGAGCTCTAAGGATTGCATTGACATTGGGTGTGAAGCTCTGTTTACCAATCTCAATTAGATTAATGCAGAAACCATAGTTGATCTCTCTGTGGGTTTGTGTGATATCCCCATTTCGACATATAAATTAACTAATATATATATAAAGAGTATAATATTAAATAATTTATATAAAATAGTATCATTATACTAAGATACAAATATAAATTGTAATTATAAATATTAATTATACATATATGCATTTACGAATATTATTATATATCTATGCATATAATTAGGTATTTAATCGCTATGATATATATCTATATATATCTACTATTTTATGTGCTACAATATATGACATTATGCCTATATTAAAATAATATTATTAAAAATAATTAAAGTGATTCATATATAATATATAATAATATATAATTAATATAATAATATATATTATTAATATGTAATCAAATATAATTAATATTAATGAATAGACACACCTCTGTAAAATATTGATATAAATATATATAAATAAATATATATATATGGTATAGCACAGGTTGAGGTAATCATCATAGGAATTATTATCAAATTTATACATTTCAAGAAGAAATTATCTAATGTCCTAAAAGGGGACATTACAAGTGGTATTAGAGCATCGATCTTGCCATCTTGTGAAATTCAAGAAAAAATATTTCATCAAAATGGGTCTATCAGTATTAGAGTTAGTTGTGATGTGGGTTTTCAAGATACAAAAATGAGCAGACAACTATAGAGATGAGACAAATATTCCCAAACTATTTCATGTTATGCATGTTTCATATTCCAGCAATGGGGAAAATTCTACTCCTAGAAAGCATAATGTGGTTCTGTTTACAACTTGATATTTGGCGTTATTGAAAGTGGATTAATCACGGCGGAGAGTTTTTGATAACAAGAATAATCTGAAACAACTAGTTTAAGTCCAAGAAAGAACAATGCAGATATGGAGGAGGATTCTAAATATATAGAAACTTGGTGAACGTGATTTGGTGAAGTAAAATATCCAAAAAAATAAATTCATATATGGGAAGTCTATTTTATCAATGTCACCATTACAAAATGGATGTAGATGAAAGAATGTAGAGCATTATATCAAATGATATGGATAGACATATCAAATTGGAATTATCGAATAGAATTCAAAAACTTGCATGGGAGATTCGAACTAGAAAATTAGAGGAAGATAAATAGCCATTAATGTAAATAATATCTACAAATTACATGAATGTGGGGAGCAAACTACACATGTATTATATCAAATACAAGCAATCAGAAAAAAGGAAAGAAAAATAGTGAATAGTGGATTGACAAATATAGTCATCAGTTAAAGGAAGAAACTCAGTGGAATTAGTAACCACAGAACTGACATAATGTGTTGGTGTTTGAAAATGCTGAAGGGTTTTCAATTATCCCACTAAGAAACTAACATATCTAGGGGTAGCTAACTCCCATTTTCAACATGCCATTCTTGACAACAGGCCAACTATAAGGCATGACCCTTCTTCTACTTCAGGCTCTACTAAACCTAGGTAGGTAGACCTCAAATTCAAATGATATCGTACCAGTGCAAAAATATATCCCTGAATCCATTAAGCAGATTTTACCCTTATATCTCCTAGTAACTCATGAAATGACATAGATATATAGTAGCTAAATGCAAGTCTAGAATATTCACTAGCCAAGTGAGGGTTAAAAATATAGGTCCTTCAACATAAAATATAAAGAACATTTGATTAATAATGTTGATTTCAACAAACCCTTAGATATGCAGCAGTAAGACTTTAATGATCCTGTAGCTGACCAGTGCCTAACCCATTGGGAAAATCCATGAATCAAATGCATACATATGGATATCTGATACTTATACATATATTCATATATTTGATCTATCTATTTAACTTGTAAATAGACATTTTTTCTCAATCCAAACCTCATTCTTACATGATATCCCCATTAGCAAACTTGCGACCCTGTTATTTCCCTGAAGCATTTACATAACTACTTGAGTTGCAAGCAATAATAAAATAACATACAGCCTTAAGGGACTGCAACTATGATCTAGGCTCTTTGTTCAAAGACCATAAAACATTGAAACTCACTGACAAAGGGAGACAAGAATCATAATGAAACTAATGAAACTCTATTTTTCTTTGTATTAATTTCCTTGAAACAATACAACCATATGCATGAAATGAAAGCATGAAAAACACCTAATAGATCTAAACTATTTTTGTTATCCTTCCTAATGCTGTTCATACAAGATAAATTTGCTAAAGAATGTGGTTTCACAGAAAAAACTGGAACCCTACTGGTATTACCCAAAGAAAACTGCCAACCACTTGGTTTCTCAGTGACCAAGATTGGAACCCTGAAAATGGATGAAAGATAGAAAGATATAGACAAAGGTGAATTCCTAGATTGAATTTGAAGATGACAAGTGTCCACTTGAAATTCAATCTTCTGCTGTTAAAAACCTCTTTCATTTCTTTACCCATCTGATCTGATTTGATTTCATCATTATACTGTAACTGATTTGCAAATAGCTATTCCTAAATAATGAAAACCTCTTGTTTACCAAAATATCTGATTTGCATCAAAATACAGATAAAGCTTCATTCAACTAACTTAGAAATGCCCCAACTACATTTTCCTTTTTTTTTATGCATATTCAAGTTATTACCTTGCCAAAAATCAATTCTAAACTTCCTCACCTGAATGTGGTTGCAGATTAGACATCTGGGACAAAACCTTCTATAGCTTGAACTGGTGGCATTCTATGCAAAAACCAACTACATAATTAGAAAATTTAGATTTTCTCGATTTCGACGATATATAACATTGCATATTTTGCCTCTCAAAAACCCCCTAAAAGTAATTTTGAAAATAACTCCCCTACTAGAAACATCAGGTCTGCCACTCATTGATTTTTAAATTTTTGAAAAAATTATAATTTTCTAAAGTTAAAACTTTAGAAAAATGCCCTTTTGAAATTAAAAAATTTTGACGCACATATGCAATATTTAGAAAAATGATAAAAAATTTGATATTTTAAATATTCTCATTTTCCTTCATCCTTCACTAGGCCCACTAGGCACCATCCAGGCTACCACATGGTGGCCCCTGATTGGTTAGCCTATGCCATTGGACTCACCCTATAAGGCACAATATCATTGTGCGTGGGTCTCGCTTGCCATGTGGTGCATTCCTTATCCCTAGTGTAGCTTATTTTTGTGGGAATACACCTATCATAGGATGCGCCATGTGGCGGCATCCTATGCGTCACTTTTGAATAGATTGTTTGCACAACCTCATTGACAACTAGGATCCACATCACCTTGCCTGGTCCCCACTGACACATGTCGAGTGCCCATTTCCTCGCACTCCTTAATGGGCGAGAAATTTTGAAATACAACATTGTGCCCACCATCCAATCTGGACATGTGGCACAATCTTAGTGCTTGGGAGTTTTTGATGTCACATCATTGCATGAGTTAGTTTGTTTAAAACTTACACTATTATCTAGTTCTAGCTGGCCCAATGAGTCCCACCCAATGCATGTGGCTTCTAACTAGCCGTGTCTTTAAGACATTTAATATTGGACTGCTTGTGATTTTAAAAACCTCTAATCCCACCTACACAATACATATGGGATAAAATGGATCTCATCTTCTTTGTTGTAGAAAAATGCTCCTGTTCACTCAAAATACTTGTCATGGATATGAAAGGCCTCTCAAAACTACAATATTCCCTCTGATACACTTCTCCATTATTTGTGGCTTATGCCTTAGACATCTCTATTTTCAAAACATAGCCTCCCTTACAAATTAGGCACATTGACTCTCCTATCTGGTTGGAACTTCTCTTGCTTGCTTGGCTTCTTCCTGGTTACCTGTAGCTACTTCTCCTTTTTGTTACCATGCATTGGATGATCCTCCTTTTAAAATGCTGATCTTCTACCTTTTTTAGTGTGTTTTTTCTTTAATCCATGGGCCTCTAGCTCAACATGACTATGGATCCCTGCCTTTGGCATGCTACCGCTGGAAGTAGAGGTCATTCCTTTGAATCTTCCTTCAAAATAGGGCTCTGCCAAACACATGGAGATCCCCCTTGAACTTAGCATTAACCTTCCCCTATTTTGCACATTAATTCTGCTTCTTTGAAGGCTTGAGTACATGGTTCTTTGGCAATGTAGTAGGCTTCTTACTTGTTGTTGGAACTCTTTTTTAAAATGACATGCTCCATTCTTTATAACTTGCGTGGACTATGATTTGTATCCTCTCTTTCAAATTGACTGCGAACTAGTTTTGATTCATTCAACATTGCCCAGTGTAAGCCTTTTTATATTACTATGGAGCTTCTTTTACAACATTAAAAGTCTTTACACCTTTGAAACTGACCTCCTTTGTTTTTCATCAATGTCTTTGAATCTGACTTGGGTCTTTCCCTGTTTAATGCATGGATTACCTTTTCCAATGCTTGAATTTTTCAATTTTTCCATGCTTAGCGTGAAGCTTTTTTAATTGGCTACTCTGTTCTTTTACTGTATGCTCTATTTTGTCATGTATGTGGACTTTGAAATTTCATGCACAGAGCTTTTTTTTAGTGTGGAGGGTCTATTCCATCAGCTCTAGGCTAGAAATTTTTGATTTAATACTTAATATTCTCTATTTTTTGTTAGCCATGAGTTGCTTTCTTTGAACTTGGATGCCCCTACCTCTATTTGCTATGTCTTGGTCTTTGACTGTGGTTGTTGCTTAGTTGCTCCAAGTCTTGGCATGTTCTACAACTTGGTGATGGAGGGCTTCTCTGAAACAATTTCATTGCTTTTCCCTTTGATGTGGGTGAGTTGTTTTTATTTCTTTATGCTAGCATCCATGATTTGTGTATCCCATATAGCTACTATTCCATCAATAGAATAGGAAGCAAAGACATTGGCTTCAATGGGGCTCCAGTGCAGATCCTCAACATCGTCTATGTGACCTTTAAATTTCTTCAATCTACAATCCATTTTCCATTAGACATAGGCTCCCAAAGGTGTATACAACTTATGCAATCACAAAATCAAAACCTTCTAGGTGTAACATGACTCCAATCTAATGAAAATCCCTTGTCATTGTGTCTAGAGAAAACATATATTAGCAAATATATCATTTTGATGATGCATAGCTTTCTTAAATGCTGACAACTCAAATCTTATATTGTGAATTTTAGACTAACGATATTCTATCATTTGGATGTTAGTGTGCACCCCCACACTCATCTCATGTTTCTTCTCTTTGCAAGACTAAATTTTTTTATTTATTTCATAGCTACATGCTTCCAAGATTAGTAAGTAGTTTTTATCATGAGCATCATACATAGGGCCTAGTGCAGAGACTGTGTTATGAGGTCTCAGTGAAGAAGCAGATAACTGGCTTGTCAAGCAGTTATCCACATGCTTAAAATACTACAAGTCATTATCTATCTTCTAGTATCTTGAATTTTTCCATGGACCTTACTGGGGTAACATCATCTTTTATAATCAACTATCCAGTTCTCATTAAAAAGAATTCTCCATTTGAAGTAGTATCCTTTGCATTTTATCAATCTGGAGAAATAAGTTGGACCCCAAAGTGCGTTCGGCTAAAATAAATTTCATTTTTGAACACCTGAATCTCATAACAGGCCCATTCACCATCTCATACTGATTAGGAACAAGTTCAATCAATAAACCATCAATAAAAACTCATTTTATCACTTTCTTGTAGATGGTCAACTTTTGCGCTAGGAGGTTCATTGATTGGCCTTAAAAATTGGCCAAAACACCTTACCAGGCCCTAAAATCTAACCCATTGAATTTCTATTCCACATACTTGCATCTCACCAAATCTCATCTCATGAAAAATTTCCAGTCAAAATATTTTGACTGTTAAAGTTGCCTTCTTAGAATCACCTGCATAAAAACATGTTAGAAAGCAATAAACTGGCTTTGGATTTGGCTTTGAAAATTGGGAAAATTGACACTTGGGAAGACGTAACTTGGGAATTTGGTTCTTTTTCATGAGCAAATTATGGATCTATGATTTGGACTCATGATGAATAATAGGACGCAAATAGCAATCAATCAAAGTCGGCTACTTGGATTTGCTGATTGAAAACATTGACAAGATAATGATTTTTGCAAATGGAACTGACTTGGAAAAGTGTGCATATGGATTTTTCAAGACATAAAAATTGACACACTTGTAGTATTAGAGGACAACATAGGGGTATAGTCCATCTGATCTCACCAATCACAGATTTTGAGTTATGATGTCATGAATAGGGGTTCCAATCAATCTACATTTAATGACACCAGTAAAACTTTAGAAATTCTATTTGGAATCACATTTGAAAACATATCAAATGGATTTTTCATGAACTAAAACTTGAAACATAACAAGTTTCTGATGTCTACAATGCAATGCAAAAAGAATTTTAGCATTTCGGTCAATTGGTCAAAAGTTACAAAATGTCAAACAGGGCTTCCTAGAATTCTAAACATTTCATATCAGCATGACATTAAAAATTGACCAACTTTGAGGGATTCAAAACCTATTCAAACAAAGTCAAAACAATTCAAAATCTAACACATAGGTTCTTAGAGATGGACACTAGATACTCCCAAAGTGGTGAGTCCTAAAAGATTTCTGGGTGAGAGATATTCACTTGCAAACAAGGCCTCCTATCGATGTCTGACACGGGTGAAAATGCAAAATTGATACTAGTTCAAAATAGGACTTCGCCAATTAACTCAGAATCTCAATTTTTCTTCATGGAATGCTTAGACAGGCTGAATACAGGGTGTTAGAAACATTGAAAAACTCTTAGGCCTCAAAGGCACAATTGGGTACATAGGCATTTAAAAGCATTTATAGGACCAAATTTTCTCAAAGGTACTCAAAATTGACCATGCAATTTTTAGTCCCAATAGAATGAAGCAATTTAGATAAGTCAAGAATAAAAAAAATTGTAGCAAAGATAATGATTTGGGACACTACACATGAGTGATTCTTAAAATGTTAATAAGGAGATATATCATGGTGTTTCAAGCATGTTTGGCACTGTGGACTCGAACATTTAAATACAAAGGAGTGAATGCACAAATTCAAGCATTGAGGAAGTAAGGAAAGATAGTACGAGGCCTAATAGGTTGCTTAAAGCATATCAAGAGAAGTTTGGAATGAAATTAAGGAAGGATGTGATAAGTATTATCCACCACATATTGTGAAGAATTTGTCCCAGCAAGATCAACTTTTACATATGGTCCTACATCATAAAGTATAGCGAAGAGCCCTGCACAAGAGGAGTGATGACGGTACTATCCCTATATGTAGGCTATTACCCTTATTAGGTATGAATATATGCAAACATCCAAATTGATAAGGTAGTTTAATAAAAAGTGATTGATGAGGGAAAAGTGATTATTATTAGTTTTATTAAAAGAATATATTAAATTGATAAATTGAATCAATATGGATTAAAGGGGTATACATTAAAGGTTGGTAATTGAATTGATATAAAAGGAATATACATTAAGTTGGAAATTGAATTAAAAGAATATACATTTTAAGTTGATAATTGAATTAAAGATTACACATTAAAGTTGATAATCAAATAGATATTAATAAAAGTATACATCAAAGATGATAATTGGATTAAGATTAAAGGAATATATTATGTGAGTAATTGAAGTCATTAATTTCTCTATCAAAGGAGGCCTTAGAATAGCATTTGAATAAATCTTAAACCTAATAAGATCATGATTCTCCAAGTTGAGATAAGGCATGCGGTGGAATGGACTGGGTGACACCACTTGGGGTACTAGATAAAGCCTTGGGGTACTAGGTAAGGCCTATAATGGAGTGGATATCCTAGGGTGCATCATACAACGGCACCTTCTTGAGAATAATGATCAAAGATAGGTAATGATAATGAGGGAGAATGGTGAGGCCCATTGGTTGGGTAACAGGGTACCCTATTATGGTTCCTCCTCTTATATTTTAATAATAAATTAAAATTTTGACACTACAAAGAACTATGTCATTGATTGTAGAATAGTTTTATAAGATTATTTTAAAAGTTAAATTTGTTGTATTCTTTAAAACTAAGAATATAAATACTTTGTCAAGATATTCTTATAAGAAGTTCCAAAAGGGGACATTACAAGATTACCACTATGTATCAGTGCACCCCATTATGGTTTTAGGGCACCCCATTATGGTTTCTCCTCCTATAATTGAATGATAAGATTACCTCCCAAGTAGAACACCTTGATGGATGTCAAAGGCTGCCATCAAGGCCAAGAGGGCCAAAGTTTCTCTCTTGGGCTTAGGTAGGAAGAATAAGATTACTATCTAAGTAGAATACCTTGATGCATGTCAAAGGCTGCCATCAAGGCCAGGAGGGCCAAAGTTTTGCTCTTGGGCTCAGATTGGTTAAGTTAAGATTTGACATCATGTCAACTTAATTTGGTTAAGAATCTACCAAGTAGACCACATTGATGGATGTCAAAGGCTTCCATCAAGGCCAAGAGGGCCAAAGTTTTTCTCTTGGGCTTCATAGGAAATTGGTTCAAAATTAATTTATCATGACTAATCTTTTCTTTGAAGCTATTATATATATGTACATGCTAATAACTATTTGTGTGTGCAGGATCCACAATCAAAAGGTGTACTAGGGAAATATATGTTATAAATCATTCTTTTTACTCTACTTCATTGTGAAAAATTATAAAGAATGTATGATGTGTCTGCATCATGTTTGCTTCCTGTCTTCATCTATCTGCATCGTGTTTGCTTCATGTCTTCATCTATCTACACCATGTTTACTTCATTTTTTCATTCATTAAAGATGTATACTTGATAAATCATTTAGGACTTTGTATGTAAATATGTTTTTTATCTATGAAGTAGTTTGTGTGTGAATAAGTTTGCTTGAGGACAAGAAAATTTGAGAGGGGAGGACTGTGATATCCCCATTTTGTCATATAAATTAACTAATATATACAAAAAGTATAATATTAAATAATTTATATAAAATATTATTGTTATACTAAGATAAAAATATAAATTATAATTATAAATATTAATTATACATTTGTGCTTTTGTTTGCTTGTTTTTTCATAGCTTTTGAATGAATGTTTGCCAACTTTGGTCAAAATCCCAAAAAAGCAAAAATCTCCTAGCTCAAGGCATACTTAGCGTAGTCACTGCCTCATTAGAAAATCATCCAAGCTCCCTCACCGCAACCAAATCTATCTAGTTCTTTGCTTTAGAACAATCCCAAATCCAAAGTCCATCCAAATCATCCCCCCAGCCAAGCTAGAAACCCAATCCAAAATCACCCAAGTCTTTAAGTAATTGTTGTTACTTTGCTAGATTTTGCTATCCAATCAATCTATCCAAATACCTCAATCTCCCC
Source organism: Cupressus sempervirens (assembly GCA_028749045.1). Taxonomy (NCBI): domain Eukaryota; kingdom Viridiplantae; phylum Streptophyta; class Pinopsida; order Cupressales; family Cupressaceae; genus Cupressus; species Cupressus sempervirens. Next base: position 204,904,520 of record CM053789.1, read on the forward strand.
AAGGTTATCCCTTTGATAGAGCTTTGCCTAGGGTAATCTAGCCTTGTCACTTGTCATCCCTCATCACCTTAAGCTAAAGGTTGGGATCCACAAGTGGTCAATCTCGTGTCATGCCCATAGGATCATTTGTCTATCCTCAAGTTAAAACCAAAAGCCACCAATCCTACACATAGAAAAGCAAAACTCTCACTTTTTGACAACATACCCTTAAAGTCTTCCATCCATAGGAAAGCCAAAAATCTACAGTCAATCCTCCTTAGGTCTATCATATAGCTTTGACTCTCCTTATAAAATCTTTCATCAACCAATCCAAAATCTTCACTTAATCCAAATCCAACCATGAGCTTCCATGTTCATCCATATGCAAGACCCCATCCCCATCCAACTCATCATCAAAACATGAAATACCAACCCTATCATGATGAGTTTGGTTGCATTGTCCTTTCTCCCACTACATCCTATTCCAATGATGATGAAAATCTTGTTGACTATGATGGGTATCTTGAGAGCCTTAGATGCCTTTCACCAACCATCCCCCAAAATCTAAGAATTCCTCCAAACTATCTACTCATGTCATCTCATATCCCAGCTTCTCCTCCATCACCCAATCAACCAAGCTTCCAATCTTCCACCCCCATCACCCAGCTATTCTTGTCAATCCACCACCTCCACCTCTAACACACGAGTCTCTCAAGAATTTCCTAGAGGAAATACAAGAAAAGATGCCTCCAAAAGTCAATAAGCCATGTCATCTAATCCAACCATGTGAAGTAGTCAGTGATGAAGCTTCCCCATCTATAATATCACCTCCATCTCCCATAGTTATCATCCCCATACCATCCATCAAATTGTTTAAAATCCTTCCACTTCTTGCAAGCATCAAAATCCCACCACCTGTCAAATCCCTCCAAATCTTATCCACATCACCTCCAAGCATTTCCCAAATCTCCCATAATGACCCTTATGCATCCATCTTCTATTCACCCATCTCCACTACCAAATCTCCCATCCATCCATCTACTGCCTTTGAAGAATCCATCCCATCACCTCCTATCACACCATCCACTCCAATCCAATCCTATCAAGATCTTGCCCAAAAGCATGTTGACATCCCCCAAAGAATAAACGAAGATATCATCGTACCATGTCTTCCATCCATAGTGCACTCACCATCCCCTCCATCTCCAAAACCTCAAGCCATACCTCCTCTACTATAGGATATCTTTTCATCCCATCAACTAAATCAAGATCCTATCCTACCATATCCTCCACTCCATTCTTCCATCTTACCACCTATCCAAGCTATTCCACCATCTATAATCTTCCCTCTTGGTTCACTTGCATTCGTCCATGGTGGCCCCCTCTGAGCAAAAGAATTAAGAACAATATCTCCCCATTGCAGTACATCTAATAAAGAACTTCTACCATTTTCTACAAGAAAAAAGTTTCCTCAGCTTGTTCAAATGCTCAATTGATGGCATTATCAAGGTGAAAGTTTAGGACCACAAGAGCATCTCCCATCCTCCAACTTTATCTATCACTATCCACTTATCTTCTGCAACCTTGCCCCATCATCCTAGCTATCATCCATCTCCCTAGTGCCTTCAATTTTTCCATCCTAGCTTCAATCCTATCACATCCATCGTGAAACCTCCTTCTGTATGTCATCTTCTAATTGGGGGCACTGTATTCCTTGGAGATCTTGTCTTTTCCATCCTCCCTTGTCATTGGTATCTCACTCTAGGCTATCCTCATGCAAATCCAATTTCAGCCTCTCATTAGCCATTCAGTCTAGCACCATCTATCAGCTTAGCTACCACCAACCTTAGCATTGTCCCCATCCTTGGTCACACATCTATCATCATCATTGGATGCATCCTACCAAATCCATATCTTCCACTATCACCTCATCCTTAGCTTTTGCATCTTGCAGCAACTTGAACCATCCTACTATCTTGTCATCTGGAGCTCCTATATAGCTTGTAAATAATCTTGTATCCAATGCTTGTATCATACCTTGTATCATAGCTTGTATATCCAATCTTGTCCAAAACAACTTGTACATTTGTACCATATCTTGGTCCATCAGCTTGTACATCCTCTTTAGCTTAGTACCATTGTATCTATCTAGTGTTCATGTTAGTTCATCCTTGATCAACATCTTGCACACATCACACATCTTGGTTAGCTATTCCAATGCATCCTTTAGCTAGATCTCCTATCACCAAAGTGTTATCCTTTTTAGTTCATCTTGCCAGATGCATCACTCATCCAAATCCACTAGCTTAGGTGCTCTCCGATAGATCCTTACTGGATATAGCTTTCCTCATGTCTGATCCTTGTCCATTAGTACCTCGTCCTACCCATCTCATTGGAAAATGGTTCTCTTTTGGATTTTCGCTTTCTTTTTTTTGGAATCTTCCCTTTTTGGGTCTTGAAGCATCTTTTTCAAGCAATCTTTTTGTTCCCTCCTCAAGGTTGCCATGACCTTCCATATCATGGTATGATGTGAATGGGGCACTCTGAGCATACAATTTTGATCAAGTCTTTCATTTGTTTCTTTTTTGCTTTTGGGTTACCTAGTGTCATTTCCATGCTATTTCCTTCGAGTTTCATGTGTGATGCTGGGGCAATCCTTGTGTGTTTGTTTTGAGTCACTCCGTCAGTCCTCTGGACAGTTGGTGACACGACCTTGATGTTCTTGGTAACTTTGGCAATTAACCAACAGTCCTATAGCAAATATAGTGCTCAACTACATGTTGGTACTTCTCTTTGAAGTATCCCCTTGCTCAAAAAGCTTCAATGGAATCCCTTCATCTCTATTATTCCCCATCCATATCTAGTATCTATCTCTCCTACTCTAGCTTATGCATCAGCATCTCTTTGAATCAATCATCACTCTTAGCTTTAGGGATCCACAATCCTAGTCTTAGGATCCACCAATCAAATCAATCCACCAAGCCTCATCTTTCGAGATCCACAATCCTAGTCCTAGGGATCTCTGAAACCTATCTCTCACCAATCTAACTTTTTGAAATCCTGTTGCATCAGATTTATAATCCCCTCATCCTTCTCCCTATCTTGGATTCCTTTTTATAGTGCTCCAATCCTTCATCCTTCACCTTCCCTAAAGTCTTAAGCTTTCTTCCTCTTGTGCATCTAATTCTCCTTTATCATTCTCCTATAGTGAGAGTTTGAGCTAATTCAACCCCTTGTCTTTTCCAATCTAAGTCTCCTTGCTTATCCTGGCTTCTTGTATTTTTGAAGAAACTGTCGAGCCTCATTTTCTCTCCCCACTGCCTTCTTGAGGGGGCATCTCATAGTCCATTCTCTCTCTTCTACCCAAGACTAGGGCAACTGTATTACTCCATAAAGTCATCTTCATCGTGTCGTTTATATTCAAACTTCTTTGAAATAGTGTTATCTCAACACTATGTCAAAGAGGGGCAAAATGTAGACACCAAAATCTTTTAGAAAATAAAGTATTTTTATTTTCTAAAAAAGTCCCTGATGACATCATCATTTATTAATTAATTAATTATTTAATTAATTTATTTATTTTTATGCCATTAAATCCCTTTATCTTAATTAAGGAATCCCTCCCAAAAATGTTTAAATCTTATTTAAACATTATTTCCTTATTTATTAATTATTTAATTAATAAATTGACCAAAAATCCCAAAATAAATAATTTATTTATTTTTTTCCCAAAAATTGGCCAATTTCCTTAACACCACTAACGTCTTCCAAAATCTTCTAATCCTTCTTTAATTTTGATTAAAGGCTAATCCCATCATTTCTTACCCCTAATCCCAACTCAAAATATTTAATTAAGATTAAATATTAATCCTCATGTTTATTAAAAATATTTTAATAAATATCTCCTCAACCCAAACCCTTGACATAAATAAAACTTTATTTATTTCCTAAAAACCTTATTTATCCTCATCCTAGGAAGTTCTAGACTCTTCTAGAAAGTCTTCATCCTCATCGAAAGCCTAGATTCTTCTAGAAGATGTCAATCCTTATCTTTGACACTAATCCTTATCCCCCCCCCCCCCCCCCCCCCAACCTTGTCGCATTCCCTAAACATGGGTTAAGACTTGCTAACCCAAGCAAAAGCCAACAAATATCTCCTCCTTCACCCACCCTCATTAAATGCCATCCACTTGCCCATCTCTAAAAAGCCTAATCTAATCTTAACCCAAGCCTAATCCAAGCCTTAATCATTTGCACATTCCTAAGTCAAGCTTAAGACTTTCTTAATCCAACCCAAGTCAAAATATCTCAACTCTCTCACAAATATCCCAACCACAAAACTTTATGAAGCCCACAAAGCCATAAATAACTTTTACAAGCGCATTCATTGCTCTTATAAGCCATTATGAGGGTCTTTATGAGCTTTGAGCCTCCTTTGTTGACCCCTCAACCCCTTTTTCTCTAACCAATGACCCTATGACATGTGTCACTCATTGATTGGCTGTAAGGAAGCACAATCTATGTGCTCTCCTCTCATTCAATCTAAACCTTCCATAAGCTTTCTCCCATCCTTGCATCTTAGCCCTTGATCCCTCAAACCCTTTTCCTATTTAAGGAATCCTCTCCCAAGCCATTTTAACACAATCTAGAAAGTAAAGCCATAATGCCATTTTGAAAAGCCACTTTTACATCAAATCAATTCACCAAAATCTATCAAAAATCCTCCATTGAAGCCCATTTGAGCATTTGAGCATACATACATAATCAAGCCATCTTAGCTATTAAACAGACCTCTACATCAAGTGATCATCCTCATTGAGAGATCCTATCCATGGCTCATATTCTCATTTAAGGACTTCACTTTGTTTGTCATGAAGTTATGTTAAATTAGTATGCAAATGATTTTGATTGTTTTAAATTAGTGTTTCTAACATACTAAAATAGCATATACATTGAGAACTTGTGGGTCTAGAATCCTAAACTCAAAACTGAATGTCCCCCTATTACTACAAGCAACATATGTTCCTTAGTTGGTATAAGACACACAATCATCGAAATGCTCTAACAAAGAAATACCTCTTCCCAAAAATGGAACCAAAAGAGTAGTTAGTAAGATATGTCAAGATAAAATCTCAAGTGCACCTTACCTTCCTGGACTAACATAACTTTGAAAGAACACAAACAACTGAAAGCAAACAGATAATTCAATGTAAACACACTTGCAAAAAATAAAAGCTAACTAATTTTTTATTTTTTATTTTTTATTTTTATTTTTTTTGGGTCTCCTAGGCTTCAAAATAATGTTTCAAAAATTTCTCATTGACTAGCAATGGAACTAATTCCCCCTGTAAGGAACTAAACCTAAAAGTATTTTCTCTAAGAATTTCTACAATCTGATAAGGACAAATCCATAAGCATTGAAACTTGGTGTGGCTGCCCAATTTTTCTTTCACCTTAGCCCAAAGCAGAACAAGGTCAAAAATCCTCAAGGACTTTGTTCTGGTCCTCTTTTCAAACCATCTCTTCATCTTATTGCACTGCCTATCGTATTAGCTTGACCTTTGCGAAGCGGAGATAAAGTGAAACGACCATAATGAAAACGGTCACTCTCTACTATGAATTCGATGCACTTCAATTCTGGTATCTTGATTGAGACTGATTTTTTATTGTTACTCATAAATCTTATTGTTTAATAAATTAATAAATTATTTATATTAAAAAAAAATTAATTGAATCATTTCTTTCTTTTCCATCTCCAAAAGATTCATCAATCTAATCTACACTTTCTCAACATCTTCAGCGTAGCCACTCATAAATTTTAAAATAAGAATCTTGAGGTTAAGTGGGAACACTAGTTCTTCTTCGTAGATGAGAAAATATGGAGATGTCCCCAAAGTATTCTTGACCCTTACTTGATCTATCCATAAGGTATATTTGAGTTGTGTATGCCAATCTTTAGGATTCTCCTTAAATAATTGTCTTATTACTATGATCAAGTTCTTATTTGTTGATTCTGCTACCCAATTTCCTTGCTAGAAGTAATTCAAAGAGAACTTGATTATAACCTAATTTTTGACTTCCCATTGAGTTAAGAAAACTAATCCAAAAGCTGATCCATTATCTCACACTAAAGTGAATGGCATCCCAAATCTAGTAACAATGTATTCCTCCAAGAAGTCCATTACTACCTTAGTAGTGCAATTTTTGAGAGTTTCTACTTTTTTCCATCTCGTACAATAATTAGTGGCTATAAGAATGTAAGTGTGTCCAATAGATGATGGTGGATTGACTAGATCAATTAAATCTAGCCCCAATTTTGTGAAGGGGCATACTTCATATACGGGTTGTAGTGGCATTACTAGCTGTCTTTTTCTGTTAGCACTAGTTTGGAAAACATGACAAGAACACACATGCTAAAAAATGTCCTTGAATATCACGGGCCAAAAATAACCTAATCTTAAAACCATATGAGAAGTCACTTCTGCCAAACCATTCTCTATACCATACTTGTTGTGAAATTGTTCAAGGGCTTCTTTTGCTTCCTCACGTCCTAAGCATTTTAGGTAGATCACTCCATAGTTCATTTTGTACAAATTGTTATCATGCAACATATAGGACTCACACTTCATTTTAATTCCTCTATGTTGTGTACTATTCATCCAACTGAGGCATTAGTTCTGTACAAGATAGTAAATAATATCCTACTACCAGATATCTATTACTACACCTTGACCAATCTCAACTTGAGATACTATCATTTTCTTCTAATATTTTGTATCTATTTCTTCCTCAAACTTAAATTTCTTTTCATTACCAATCTAGTTATCAACTACCATTCTTGATAATCCTTGACCCCTAACAAATCTCATGGGTTGGATCTCTAGATCAAATTGTGGATCTCTAGATCAACAATGTCCTTATAGCTAGATCAGGTATGATGGCATACACCTTACTCCTTAGTATGTAATGGTGGAACTTATTTACCACTCTAACCAAGGAAAAAGACTATTTATCGAGGTTAGAATAATTCAACTTAGCATTTCTTAGAGAGCAGCTCATAAAAGCAATAGGTCTTTCATCTTCCTTCTCCTTCTTCTAGGTTAGGATCCCTGTGCACAAATATTCTAAAGTGAAGGAATATATCATAAAGGAAAGGTTATAATCAGGGCTTACCAATACTAGAGCCATGGAAATGCCTACCTTAATATCCTTGAATGATTTCCTTACCTTAGGATCCCATTCTATTTTAGTGCCCTTTTAAAGTAAATTATTAAGGGGATGCACTATCTCTGCAAATATGCTTATGAATTTTTGTACAAAATTTATCTTTCCAAAGAAAGACTTGATTTCTATTTGACTGTTGGGGGGTGATAACTTCAAAATGGGTTCAACTCTATTAGGATTAATGGAGATAGCAACTTTAAAAATGACATGAGCTAGGAGTTTTCCCTTAATGACCCCAAATGAACACCTATCTTAGATCAGCAATGTGAGTAGTTTGATCCTTTGAAAAGATAGCTAAGTCATCCATATAGATTACTATACATTTATTAATCAATCCCTTAAAAGCTTCAACCATGGCCTACTAAAATGTAGACCCTGCATTAATCAATCCAAATGGCATTCTCCTATAGGTGAAGGTTCCCCATTTGGTTTTTAAGGTAGTCTTTAGCCTATCTTCTTCTACCATTACCTAATTATGGCCTAGATATCCATCCAAGAAAGACATCATTTTTGAACCATTCATTATTTGTAAGACCTCATCTAGTGAGGGCAATGGATAATTGTCCTTTTGAGATGCTGGGTTCAAATTGTGAAAATATATGCAAAGCCAAATCTCCCTAGTCTTTTTTCATATAGGAACTAAATTAGCCACCCATGTAGAGTGATGCACAGAGAAAATAATCTTACTTTCCAATAACTTCTTGACTTCATTCATTAACAAGGGTTCTAGGATAGAATTGATGGGTCTTCACCTTTGTTGGAAGGGTTTGGCATTAGGTTTGAGTGGGCTATCATGCGTAATAATATGAGGATCATATGTCTTTAGTTCTTCATATCTCCAAGTGATAACATCCTTATATTCCATAAGATATTTGATCATGTCTTCCCTTTCTTGTAGACTACATGCTTTCCCAATTCTTACCATCTTGGGATCATCTTCCATTCCTAAATTTTATGAGTCACATTCCTCAGTTCCTTTCTCTTTAGTGGTCCTTTTATTAAGCACTAATTCATCACAATAAAAAATGCACTCCAACTCAACTATCCCTTTAGGAATATTATTAGTTTTCAAATTCAAAATTCCATCTTCATCTCAAGTTGTGATATCCTTAGGTGTGTCATCTGGAGTGTCATCTACTTCTTGTTCCTTAAAGTGGTTGCTACACATAATAAATTAAAGAGTATGTTGATCATAATGAAAAACTTGGAAGTTTTTGATATTGTCGGGGATAGATGGAGCAACAACCAATTTGATTGAGAACCATTTTAACTTTGTTCCTTCGACTAGTTGTAATGCACTTGTTGAAATAGCAAGGGCATCTGCTACCATATTTTTTCTTTTTGTAATAGACTTTATGCTCAAAGCTTCAAAATCATCTAGTAGATCCCATACCCTTTTCCTATAAGAAAGCAACCTCTTATCATTATAGGATTATAGTGATTTCACTTGTTGAATAACCAAGAATCTCCTTCAATAATGAGAGCTATAACTCCTTTCTTGAGTGTAAAAAGAAGTTCTTAGATCAATGCTTCATATTCTACAACATTGTTAGTACATCTAAATTGCAATCGATATGCTACATAGAAAGAGTTACCTTTTGGACTGATTAACTCAATACCTGCACTGGCTCTTGATTTTCATTTGGAACCATCAAAGAAAAGTGTCAAAATTGGGCTTTCCTTGGGTTTTCTAACCTTATTCTTATTTTTCCTCAATTTTTCTTTTACCTAAGCTTGGAAGGATTGTCTCTTGGGTGCCCACTATAATCTTTCACATGGTGAACTTACTAAGTTTCCATTTCCATTCTTTGAAACTGGGAGTTTATGTTTTACTTGTTTGTCTTTAATTTCATCGATCAATTCTTTGATTTCATCCACTTTGGGTTTAGGATGGATGACTACTGAAGTCCATCCCTGGCCTTTTATGTATCATCTTCTTCTTTGTACTTTGATCATTCTAGGTCAAGGAGAAGAAAAACCTCTAGCATCTAAAGAGGTATCACTGTATGATGCATTTAGATCTTCAATTCCTTCTTCAATCTCCTCAATAACATTAGACATGTTTGTAAGAATTTGGTTTTTTTTAGGTTCATTTTGTGGATCATTGACTTTCTTTACTCCCATAATTTGTGTTAACACCTTATCAACTACCTCTTGACATGATGAACATTTGAACTCCAAATGGCTAAATTTATATAATCAACAAAATCTTAGAAGGAGAAGGATATTAGGGTCATCTTCTTCTCCTAGACATTGTAAATTAGCCATCATATGGTCTATGAATTGTGTTACAACCTCATCTTTCAGGGTTGAAAAAATGGGATCCATTCTTGATCATCTAATATTTTGGTCAAAGTTGTATAAAAAACTATCACCTTGTAGGAGCCTAAATCTATTTGTAAGAAGGCTACATCATTATGAGCATTGTATTCTATGATCATCCTTTTTAACTTTGGCTCTACATCTATTTTGATTTGATTTTTCAAATATTTCCATGGTAAACAAAGCTGAGTGAAATCCATGGAAAACCATCCCCTTAGACACTTCATCCATTCTCTACTGAGGAGTAATCCATGTGTCTCTAGGATATCAACCACATGTATATCAATGACTTCTTGAATTTTTGGGTTAACTGTTAATTGTATCCACACATCCTTTAATACACTTATGACTTTCACCTCTATTTTGTCCAACTATATTACTATTTGGTTGGTAGGTTGAGGGCTAACTCCTAACCTTTGCACTATAGACAATGGCATGATGTCACATGAAGCTCCCGAATCAATAGGGAAAATGTGATGATTCTTCCTATATATTCTAATACTAAGAAAAAATGGGGGCACCTCTACCTTGTCTTTAAACATAGTGGGAAATTCCTTCGCAACATTAACTTGTTGCGATATAGTCTTTTGAGTGGTAGTATTCACATTGTGGGAGGTCTTTGTATGATCCAAAGTCTTTATGAGCACCTCTCATTGTTGTGGACAATTTTGCAACATGTCAAACATGGACATATTGGCCTTTGTTCATTTTAGGTCTTCTATGCCACTATACTTTTTAGTAGACCAAGCCGAGCTTTTCAAGCTTGTTGGTACACTTCCTTGGTTCTAACTTTGTTGTCCTCCAAATAGTGATTTAACTAGTGCTGAATTGTTTCTCACTCTTGGATCAGGAGGACATGTTTGTAGTGCTACGAGAATTCCATCTATCAGAGGCTCCTTTCTACTTCTTAGGTTGTATGTATTCCAATTGTCATTTTAGAAAGAAAAAATCTCTTCATGTTGAAGGTCAGGTTCTATGCTAAATGGGAATGATAAATCTTCATTGACTGGCTCCTCTACTTGTGTGGTTTGTATAGGATCATAGGATTCTAATAACATAGCATTAAATTTCATAGGAGGAACATTGTGGTTTTCCTATGAAGTTTGAGTCATTTCTTGATTTCCATCATAGTATGAACCATTGTTGTTAGATGCATTTTGACCATTACTATTGTTATTGTCTACAAGAATGTTTCCATTATTTAGATGGGTATTCCATTATTAGTTCTACCTTTGGAAGCCATTATTGTGATCAAGAGGATTGAAGTTTTTCCTCCATTGTTGTTTACCATATTTTTGTTCCCACTATTATTGTTCCAATAGAAATTCCTCTTATAATTTTGACCATAATTGTTGTTGTAGGGGCCAGCATTGTTCCTCTAAAACCTATTATTCTATCCCTATGACAACTTTAGATGAGTTATCTCATTATTCATTTGTGACATAGTCTTTTTCATCGAACAAAATTTAAAAATAAAGCTATTGTCTACTTTAGCAGGTACTACTGCCTTTTTCTCAAAGAACACATATTTTGGAGGTTCATACCCTAGATATGTTAGAGAAAGGTTTTGCAGAGTAGGTGCCCATTGTAATGGAACTAGATTCATAGTTATAAATTGACTTTGCATCATAGGTACTATGATAGGGTATGTTGGCATTGTCATGATAGCTTGGGCCAGAAACATCAATCCTCATCTATTAGGATTGGCTCGCTTAGTAAAATTTATTGCTTTTGTGAAGACCTATTCCAATGTATCGATATTTGTTGTAGGAAGCCTCCTTAGAAAGATAGTAGTAAAAGGGTCCATAGCATTTAGGTAAATCTAAATAGCCTCTTCAACTAGTATAGTATATGGTGTTTCTAATTTGTGATATGCCATGTGAAAGTGATGATTGAAGCATGAAACTATCTCAACTAGATAACTTTTGATCGATATGAATTTTTGATGTATCACTGTTGGGTTGATAAAAGTTTTAAATTGTTCTAAGAACAATTTTTTGAAGGTATCCCAATCTCCAATACATCTAGGTAGCAAATTGGTGTACCAATTTTAGGCAACTTCCCCTAAAGAGTAGGGGAATAAATGAAGAACCACATCCTTATTAGCAATTTGTTTTCAGTTGCAAATTTCTTTGAATACTTTTATGTGGTCTTTGGAAATTCATGTTTCTCCATAAATGAACCTTGGAAAAATCTTCTTAGGATTTTTAGGGAGGTCATGGAGTGCACCTCTCAAATTGATTGGTGAGTCTATGGCATTTTCAAAGAAGGCCATTGGAGGATTTGGAGGACCTAAAGGTGGTTGTGGAGGTAGAATTGATGAAATATTTTGTGGTCCATCAAGTGGTTGGAGTGGAGGCAGAGTTGAAAAAGATGATGAAAGTTCGAATAGAAGTGGTTGAATTTGGGGGATTCCTTTGTCACTATGTGGTTTGTGAAAGTGGGTAAGCTCAAGAAACTCATGTGCACTTGGTGAATATCTTAACGCTCACTAAAATGGGGATTCTAGATCAAAACCCTCCAATTTTCATCAACTTTGGAAAAAGTGCACCTCTATAGAAGTACACTTTCTCACAAATTTAGGTACACCATAGAATTTATAACCTATGTACCTATGTACTAGTGCACCTAAATTTATGAAAAACTCAAAAAAAAATTGAACTTGCCAAAAGTGCTAAATTTTGGAACTTTGGTAGATTTTTTTTCTATTTCAAAAATCAAAATATCGGCCTTCCTTCTTGCCCCACTTTTGTTGAGCTATCATTATGCATGATGCTAAACGATAGGAATTCTTTCGAACTCCTCTCTTGAAAAGTTGATCTTGTGAATCAAATCCAAGGTTTTATGTGATCTTACAACCTACTGAAATCCACTCAGTCAAAGATAAATGTTTTTTTTCATGAGGAGGCCTTTGTTGATTTATTTGATTTTGGATGAGATGTAGAATCTGTTTGCTACTTCAAAATAAAATATGCAAAAGAGAACTATGGTTTTTTTTTTCTAATTTTCCAATGAATGCAATTTAATAATGAAACTAATATGGGTTCCTAATTTAATAATGGATTAGTAAAGAAAATAACAAGAACTTTAAAGCAAATAATGTGAATGTAAAATCCTAACGGGCATAAGCTACAAAAATGATGCATTTGTGATTTAAAATTTCAAAGAAATTGATGGGTATCCAATGAAAATAGGAGCAACACTTCCTTGATTCCAATGATACAATTTTCAATGGGAAACTTAATAACCATATGATATTTCACTCTTCATCAAGTCACAAGGCCATGGAAAGTGCACTCATGCGAGACAAAGAGTTATGCAGGCACAATTTGGTGATTTCTTCTCGAGCTAGATATGTTAGCAAAATTTGTAAAACTATAGAAAACACCAAAACTAGAAGATCACACAACAAAAAAAAAAGAAATAAACTTTTGGCTCAATCATAATTCCATAAACATTCTATAAACATAAATTCGCAAAATAATGACACATTTAGGGAAGAATCACCATGCTCCAAATGTGAGTACCAAAAGCATAATTTTATTGCAAAATAATAGTTGTCCCAATTATATATTACAATGGATTATTTATAAGAAATCATCTCCTCATTGTGTTGGGAGTGAGAGATATCTTCATGCAATAATATGCTTTTAATTTAATAAGCAAACTAATTATATACAAACTAAGAATCTAACTATTTCTTAGTAGGACTCCATCCATTTTATATTCATTAATTAGATGCATAACCCTTTACATGTCATGGAACAAAGAATTTATAAGAGAAAAAAGAAGAAGAAAGAATTTAGTCAAATTAAAAGTGTCTAGAAGTGTCAAAAATAGAAGCTGATCCTTCACTAGGCATCTATCAGAGTTAAGTATCAGAATGCATTTTTGATGCATGGAAAGCTCTATTTTTGGAACTAGCAGTTAACTATCGGTGAACCTCTGGAAAAGTGCACCAGTGTACCAGCTCACCAACACACCTACACACCTTTGTAGCAATGCACTTGAACACCCATATAGCAACTCACTAGCTCACCTGAAAGGTCCAAAATTGCAAAATTCTATTGAGTGTCAAACTTGAAATTCTAGCTTCTAGGTTTTGTCCCTCTTCACACTAGAGCTATATCTGGATGTTTGCTCTCAAAATTCTCAATAATCTTAGTAATCTAGGTACATCTTGTATATCTAAAGCATCATAATTATCTTTGATGTTTTGTCTATAGTTTTCTACTTCAATACAGGTATTAGCAAAATCCCCATGTTTTCAATCTAATTCTAGCAAGGCTTCTTCTATTCTAAAGGCTCGCCAGATGTCATCATTAGTAGAAGCTTCTTCAAAAATCTTCTAGAACTTCTCTATAACTACCTCTATGGGAATTAATTTCTCTTCCTCATCATCCTCAAAAATATCCAAATATGCATTGCAATAATGTTTCTTTACCTCCAAAATTCTATCTTGGGCTTGGTCTTTGAGTTGATGGATCTCCGCATGTAATGTTTCCATTACTTTATTATTATTCACTATTTTTTCAATCCAATCATCAACTAAATATAAATTCTCTATTGTATATACATCTAAAAAAATCCTATACCTCTACCCTTTTATAGGCTTTAATGCCCATAAATCTTTACTCCAAGCATGTACTTCATCCATTATATTGAAATCTTGCTTCAAAATTGCTACCATCTTGTCTACATTTTTTTGTGTAGCATGTAGTAGCTTAAGATTTCCTCAGATGATTAGGACATCCTTATCCTCAAAAATTTCTCACCATTGCTGATAGGCATTCAAAAATAGATTCAACTATACTTTTCCCCCATCTCTTTTGTTGAGTGCAGCATTCAGAGTCTCCTCGGGTTATTCTAGATCCAAGGGACCAACAACTTCAGCTAAATATCCCTTTAGGATTTCATTTTTCCTACAAAGTGTTCTAAGTTCTACCCCTTCTTGCTCTAAGGTTCTAAAGACATCTTTTATCCTCATTATTACCATCAACCTAGTGGTATTGAATGTTGGCTTCCCAAGGATAACCTTCCTAATATGATAGTCCTATGGGCCTAGATCTTCTAAATCTACATCAGGAGGAGGGATAGCCACTTATGTGCATATGTCTTGATTCTGATCACTAATGATAAAAGCCAACAGTCCTGCTTCTCTTGAAGGGGACTCAGACTAGGTCAGAACTTCCACCAACTTGAACATGTCCTCTTCATTGGTAGTGAATTGTGGCTTTTTACTTCTTATCATTTCCTTTTGCAAGCACCTTAGGACTTCTTCCACTGAGGGCCCACTTCTTAAGGATGAAGGAGTTTTTTCTGCCACTACTTTCCCCTTATCACTCCTCTCTAGGGTTCTTTCTATTAGAGTAAATATTTAATTATTAGTTATTTATTCTATTTACTTAAGCTTACTTAGGTAAATGCATTTTATTTATTAGTTGTAGTCTAGGAGTTTGTTATAAGTTGTTGACAATATAGGAGTTTGATCTCTCCTAAGTCATACTTATCATCTCACCTTGTTCGAGGACTTTCCACCTCATGTGGATGTATGCTTAGTTGTCACACTTATCTCCTAGCATCTTCTAGCTTGTTCTAGAAGATTCCTTGAGCTCTTTATATTCGAGCTCCCTCATTGTATCAATCAACATAAGACATTTCAGCATATTTTAATTACATATTTTCTTGTGTTTGCATATCTTGTTGTCTCTCATGTCCATTTAGGATTTTTTCCCTTGCTCCACGCTCTTCCTTCCTTGGCTTCCCTTTGACAGGATTTTGCATGCAAGTGATCTTGGGCATCTTTGGAGTTGGATTTCATCAACTCCATCATGGTATCAAAGCCTCCCTACTACTGCTTTGTTGAAGGATTTTTGAAGCCATGATTTGAAGTCACAAACCCTAGTTTGTTTGTGCATTTTTCTTCAAATCGATGGAACAACAAATTTATAGAGCACTTTCAGCCCAAACGGATGTTGCCATTGGATCCAAAAGGCC
Source organism: Cupressus sempervirens (assembly GCA_028749045.1). NCBI lineage: Eukaryota > Viridiplantae > Streptophyta > Pinopsida > Cupressales > Cupressaceae > Cupressus > Cupressus sempervirens. The sequence continues at coordinate 204,920,042 of CM053789.1, forward strand.
ATTTGTAGTCAGAATTCATATAGAACTTGTCAATTTTGGAGATATAGCTCTAGGAGGTAAAAAAAATTGCTTGTAGGGCTTCCGTATGGTCATACAGACAATTTTTGGCAAAAAAAATATTAATTTTTTTTTTTGCCACGCCACCCAATGGCCACCAAGTAGCCACTACCATGCCACTATGGCACCACCTAAGTGCGACCCATAGTGGCTATAGCAGGCAGGGCCACCCCAGGCTCCATCACGGCCTGACTACAACTAATCCACTACTACACCTCCCGAGATCATGCAGCCTTTGCCATAGTGCCTCCCTAGTTCACCACTCCACTAGATATCTCTACCTACCTGTGGCTTCATCCATTTAGCACTCATGGTATAGTTAGTAGAAACATAAACAACCATAATCTACCACATGGCACTTTGCCATGTGGCCCCTGCCATGTCAGCCGCCTATCATGTGGTGTCCACATGGCACTACCATGTGGCTTTCTTTTTTGCTATGAAATTCATTTAGCCATAAATTTTAAACTCATTATTTGCTGAAATTAGCATGATGTCATTGCATCTTAGTCATTGCACCTCTCCAAAGTCATTTTGACCTACTTGTAATTTTTTGGCGATAACTTGAGCATATAGAGGTTTTTTTCCAATTTGAAAGAAGTGCTAGAAAGATGGTTTCAAGATAGAGACATTAGCGTAGGTATTTTTAGGTTTTGATTTAGTTTTGTTTCTTATTTTTTTAGTCAAAGTTCAAAGTCCTATTTTTGACTCCGACATGCATATCTTTTGCATCCCATGTCAGTTTTTTGAAAACTTTATATTTTTGGAAAGCTAGTTTTGTCACCTTTTCAGAAATGTAGTCCTTTTTCTTAGATTTTGGCCCATGCTCTTAATATCATATTTTTGGAATTTTTTTTATATGGTGGATATCTTGGGTGTTTTAGGTCCGAGGATCATTTTTCTAGCATGGTTTCCTTTGTTTTAGGTTGTACTTTCTTTTGTGTCAACTTTTTTCCTATTTTGGTCATTGCAGCTATCATTTTGAAGCACTTTTATGTATCACACTAAGATAAAGTGTCAGTCTTGCATTTTGAGGTCATGAAAGTTATTTTGAGTCAGTTGTACATGCACTATTTTCATAAAGCACCATGGGGGGGATAGTTGTTTTCTATTTTAAGCATTCTCCCTTTGTCAAGTGAGTGTCCCTTCCATGACATTAGCCCCATGTAGTGTCAGTGTGACTATGTCTTTATAGGTGTTTTTACCTTTTCCTCTCTTGTTGTTCTTGGTTCATTTGTAGGAGACTTCGGCCCACCTTCTCAGTTTCCTATCATCTCACCCCATCTACATTAAGGGGGGGTTATGTTGTTGTTCTAATGCATCCTTAGTTTGATGGTTTTTTAGTGTGAGCTATGTATTCAGTGGTTGATCCTATATACAAGGTGATTGCAGTGGTTGGCTACCTATGCATTTCAGTGAGATGGATCATCTACCATATAGACACGCTCAGTTTGTGCCTTCTTCTTCTTTGGAGGTTCTTCAAATCAAAAATTTTCTTTATGATGGTAGAGTTTTTGTGACTTCTTCATGCTTCAGTTATGCTCTTCATGATCACTCCTTGTTCCTATTTTAGGAGACATTCCCCTAGTTGGAGGCTTCTTCAGTTCTTAACTAGGTTTTTACCTCTTTTTGGGGGAGGGTTTTTCCCACATGGTTTTCTCTCTTTTCCCATTTTTAGAGGTTGCATCTTTTGCATTTTTACATGGGTACCTAACATGGCCTTGTTGCTAGGACCCATTCTGCATTTCTTAGTTTTTGAGCTTAAGGCATTTCCCTAAGTTGCACTTAAGGAATTAATTATTAATTATTTATTCTATTTACTTAAGCTTACTTAGGTAAATGCATTTTATTTATTAGTTGTAGTCTAGGAGTTTGTTGTTGACAATACGAGAGTTTTTCCTCTCTTAAGTCATACTTATCCTCTCACCTTGTTTGAGGACTTTCTACCTCATATGTATGTATGCTTAGTTGTCACACTTATCTCCTAGTGTCTTCTAGCTTGTTCTAGGAGATTCCTTGTGCTCTTTATATTCGAGCTCCCTCATTGTATCAATCAACATAAGACATTTCGGCATATTGTAAATACATATTTTCTTGTGTTTGCATATCTTGTTGTCTCTTATGTCTATTTAGGGTTTTTTTCCCTTGCTCCACACTCTTCCTTCCTTGGCTTCCCTTTGACAAGTTTTTGCATGCAGGTGATCTTGTGTGTCTTTGAAGTTGGATATCATAAACTCCAACACTTTCCATCTATGAAGGCTCTTCTTCTATGGTTTCTATCTCAGTGGAGCCTATAGTTTGTATCTCAGTGTCTTGGGAGGCTTGCTATAGATATTCAACCATTTGTCCCTCTTTAGACACTTCATCAGTTGTTGTTTGTTGTGACTCTTCCTCTTGCTCCTTTTGAATCTTCTCTTCTTTGGTACTTGGAGGTCAAGGAGTAGCCGAGTCTTTATCCATCATTACAACTTGTACTAGGGATGGAGGAGTAAGATCTGGACCCTATGATTCTAGTGGCATTTGCATCTAGTCCTTTTATTGAGGCTCATTCATTGGGGTATCCTAGATCTTATCCCCAATCAACTTTGTTTCTATATATGTGAAGTCAAAATCTAACATTTTGAATACATCATCACCCCCTACCTCCTTCTCATCAACCCATTATTGTACTTCATCCTCTAAAGTAGTTATTTCTTGATAGAGGGCCACACCACCCTTACCCACTCGCAATCAAGAGTGAAACAATATGGATACCAAGAGAAAAAAAAATGCTTCACAAATAATTTTATTATACTTGAAAAATCCTTACAACACCCACAAGATTATATGACTTCTTCAACATAAGAGAAATCCTAAATAAGAGTCTTCACACCAAGAGCTTCACCAATAACTTCTACTTGAAGAGCTACACCTTTAGAGTTTTCACACCTTGAAGTCTTCATGCCTTCTAGCTTCTACTTCTAAAACTTGATTAGAAATGCTCATATCCATTCCTTAAATAGGCACTTACCACCCAATGCATGACTTATCCACAACCTTCTACACAATATCCACAATCTTCTAAAACTTCCATAACCTTCTAGAATTACAACTAAACACCGCCATGTGGCCCAATTAGAAAATTACATTTCCTTTATGGATCACAACAAATATTAAATGCAAGATTTAAGAAAGTTTCCACAAGCTTCTAAGATGCCACCTATACACCTCAATTAATGTAATGACAACTATTTTTCTTATTTTTCTATTTATGCCACCTATGCACCTCGAAAATAAAAATCCTCTTTTCCTTTCTTTTCTCATTTTTATTTTTTTATTATTTCTCCTTTAATTTTTGTCACTTTCTCTCTCCTCCAATTTTTTTTTTTATTTTAAATTTTACATTCAACATGTCTCCCCTTTATTTAAGATGCTCCTGCATCATTTCTAGAGGTTCTTCTAGGACTAATGGCAGTGTCACAATGGAACTTCTCCTCCTTTCTTTCTCTGTGGCTCTTGTGAGCCATGTTCTTCTTTCAATGGCACATCTTCCTCCTCATCTTCCTCTTCTTCTTCTTCCTCTTCAAAAGTGGGGTCTAGGATAGATGGAAAAAACCATCCTTCTGATCACTCTTTTCCTTTTCTTAATAGGGCTCTTCATTTTTCTTAATTTCTTAGGGGCTAAAGGGGATGCTTGTTCTACCTATAAAGGAGGAGAGACATCTTGTATTTCACCCCTATTTCTATGTGGCTAGGCATAATTGGTGGTAATTGAGGGTCTACCTAGACTTGGGAAGCTCTAGTATCTTCCAACCCTTGCACATTTTCTTCTTGTTGTTGTGAAGGTGTTGGGATTTCACCCTCCTTTGGTTTGGCTCTTTGAGGAGAATTCCTCTTTCTTTTTCCCTTTCCTTTCTTCTTTGGAGGGTGATAGTATCCAATCTATTAGTCAAGTTGGTATACTATTTTTGGCCTCATTGGTGACTGGGCTGCAAAGGTAGGAGTTGTAACTTTCTTCCCTCTACCTTTGGCTGGGCAGGCTTGCACATGAAAGATTACTATCTTAGGTATTGGATCAAGTTTAAATGGTTTCCTAATCCAATCCTAAATCATCTTGATAACGTGTCTCACTTGATTATTAATATCATCATTCTCCCCCGTCTTAACCTCAACATTCATTATGAGCCTTTCTCAAATTTTATCTATGTTGAATAGAGGGTCAAGTAGCTCCCCTAAGTCTTGTTGTAGTATCTACAATGGAATACTGACCTTTAGAGTCTTTTTTACCCAATACAAAGTCATCCTAAAATAATCCCTAATATACATCATAGTCATTTGTTGAATTCATCCAGTGATCTTTGATGGCTTCTGTATTCTAGAATTCCTTACCTACTAGACTTTGGACTCTCCTAATGTTTTCAAAGAATGGCCTTGGGTAATTGTACTCTTCTAGGGGATATTAGTCCCATTCCTATTCAAAAGAAGGAATATCCTACTTCTACTTTACTTGGTAAGGTCCTATAATCAAAGGCCATGTCCAACATGGTCTATGTTGTTTCCTCACTCTATCATATGTGGACTCAACTTGTTAAGTAATCTCGAAAAGAACAAGTCTGTCACTAGGGTATCTTGGGAGCTTCCTCAGATTGACAATGGCACCAGTTACCCTCAAATATGTGAATGTTTTTAATTGAATATAATAGGCACCAAGTGCTATTACTTGTGCCATTGCCTCATCTGATAACCTCTTCCCATAATCTCCTTTTATGAATCTAATTATGGTGAATATGAAGGCATCATTAACAATAGTATTCATTGCTCTATCCTCAGAGCTTCTTCCTTATCAAATAGGGGTAAACAATTTATGGCCAAGAATTTGGATCCTGCATGATACTTTTTTTATATAGACTAGGGTAATCCATCACCCTTGTGGCTAATAGGTACACCAAATACGATATCTTGTAGAACATATTTTTTTCCTTCACTACTTCCAATTGTTCACATAGATTCTCACTCAATGTAGTGGCCTAGTCAAGTTGCATCTTTTCTATCTTAATAATCTTGATAAAAATTGTCATGAAGACATTCAGGTGTCTAGCTATCGGCAGACCCATCACTCTACTCAAAAGTATGATTGAGTATCCAATATCTTCTTTCATATATCCCTTTTCATATCCACCTTACCAATTACCTTCCCTAGAGGAGTCTTCTCTATAATATGAGAGGAATAGATGATCTCATAAGCCTCTTTCAAGTCCTCTCTATACCACCTTTATGCTACCTCATAGGTTAACCTAATAAACTAGTCCAGCCTCAGGAGATGGAATACTCTCTTAGTATTGTTAGGTTAGAGATCAAGGAAAACTTCTCTAGTCACACTCTTCACCACCCTTTCCTCAAGGAAAAAATTTTATGCAAGTGTCATAATGAGCTTTGAGGATTGCACCAACATTGGGTGTGAAGCTATGTTTACCCATCAGATTAATATATAAACTATAGCTGATCTTTCAGTAGGTTTGTTGAATATCCTTAGGAACTCCCCCAAATTAGTGTACCCCAAATTTGTGTCCTTAATCTTAGAGTAGTCATCTTGGAACCTCAACTTTGATGGAACACCTTGGAATTTGAACACAATGGCTTTTGGTGTCATTTTCTTGCTTGATGAAGATGCCATTATATCTACACAAAAGAGGAAAAAAACCATTAGTCCCTATCGAACCAAAATTTTACAAAGTGACATTTATTTGAAAACACAAGAACACCCATTTTAACCTCTTAAAACAAAAAACAAATTTAAAGACAATAGGCACATGATGAAGGTGCACTTGATGCACAATATTAAATTTTCTTTGAAATCCTTTTAAAAAAAATAGGTGCACTAGGGAGCACATATTTAGTGATGTTTTAGATTTCGAGGTGCACACTAGTACACCAAGTTAGGTGTGCTAGTGTGCACCTAATTTCACATTCCTTTTTGCTTAAGTTATGTGTTGGGGGTGTGGAGTAGCACTCTAACTTAGGTGTTCTACTGTGCATCCCTATGGGTTTTGTGTTTTTATGTTTGTTTTAAATTTTTTTCTTAGAGTTTTTTAAGTTTTAAACTAGTGCTCATTAACAAGGAAAAGATGAAGTGCTCTATCATTTGCAGGTGAAGATAGAAGAAGGCACACCAAATATAGTGTGTAGGTACAAAAAAGGTAGAGACGTGGTGGACCTTGAGTCTGAAAGGGCTATAGTGTGAGAGGCTTGTAAGTAGTGTGTCAGAGGAGAAAAAAGAGCAAGGTAAGGGAGTGTAAATCTCCCTCCCCCTTTTATAGACTAAGACACCACTTTAGCATAGCTACACAACTATGTAGTTGTGCTACTATGCAATTGCACAATAAAAATATGCAAAAGAATTCTTTCCATCATTTGGCATACTAGCACACTAGGTTAGGTGCACTAGTGTGCACCTATTTAAATTTTTCACTTCAACTCATCTTGTCAAAAATTTTGATTTTCTTGATATGTGAGCTTCTCTGTCAGGCTCTAAACACAATCTAGGAGACTAGATAAGACCTCAAAATGACTCAGGCCCTAGACTAGGGTCCCAAAAAAGCCTAAAATAAATTAGGGGGTTCCCATTTTTGACTGAAATGGAGTATGTTTTGTGGGACCACAACAAGAACTCAATCCTTTGAATTGATCCATAATTAAACTTTAAAATATCATTCCCACACTTACCTCTTAATTTCCTAGTTGGGGGTGGTGTAATCACCTAATCCATTGGATGAAGTGACCCCATCTAAACTTGTTGTACTAAAATCTTCCTTCTTCTTCCATGTATTGTTCATCTACATTCTAACTCCATTGGATACTTCTTATAGTTGTAGTAATAACCTTCAAATATTTTTTTTCTTGATGTCTTGCTCTTGAAATCATGTGCCTAATATCCTTGATTGTTGTATTTGTGACGGTTGCCCAAAAAAATCTTTTTAGGGTTCTAATTTTCATTGTTTCTCCTACAAACATTTTCTCTATGACCTATCTTTCCACAATTATGAAAAGAAGGCTTTTAGTTCTTACCTTTTTTATTCCTTTGTTCACTACTTTTGGATGATTCTCCTTCTTCACTACTAGTGTAACCCAAACTAGTAGTATCACTATTAGATCTAGGAGATGGTCAAAATACTTGATGACTTCACTAGGTCTATTGAAAATTTCAGAAAATTATTTTGTCTTTTCAAATAATTTCTTCGCTATTCATTTTGCAACTTTAGTGTTGTAATTTCAATATCTTTCCCATTCAATTCATGATTGGAAATCATTATTTGATTCAATTTTTCTACTTGTATGCAATAAATTCTATTCACCTTTGATGTCTTCTCTTCTAGTTTGTAGGTCAATATCATTTTGTCATCTTCAATCATGACTTTTTCCTCTTCAAATTTTTTTTTCTACTTGGTCACCTCACATAGAAATACTAATTGGACTTCTTGTTCTATCTTAAGATTTCTAACCTCTTTAGTTAGGACACCATTCTTTTCCATCGAATTTGCAATTTCAATATCAAATTCACTTGTGTTTCCATCTACAAATAATTCAATAGTGTCAATCTCTTGATATTGTGTGGCATTCTCTTCAATATTGATCTCTTTCTTTCTCTTTAATGATCACTTCAACTCATCTCTTTCTTAATTCAACTAATGTAGTGAAAGAAGGATTTCAATCTTCTAATTATCAATAACCTTTACCAACTTGTAGAGTTTCATCTTCAAGATCTTTCCTCAAAGCTTCAAATCATTTCAGAGAACCAACTCTTTCATACCAATTTTTGGAAATACAATAGGAAAAGTAAACTCTAAGAGGGGTTTGGTGGGGGGGGGGGGGAGATGGATTTGAATTAGTCCTTCAGTTATTTAACCACAAATTCATTCACTACACATCCACTAGTAAATTTAGACCCAATTTTTGATGAGGATTCGTCTCAATTTTGACTCCACTATGTCAACAAAATGACCAACATTGTCATCAATCTTTTTTCATCAATTTTATGCCACCCTAAACTTGTATCAAAATTTTGATGTTTCTATGGTAGATATATCAATGAAACTATTATCAAGATATCCATCTGAACCCATAAGCATTGTGTACTACACTTTCCACCTATGTGAGTAATGGTTGTCAAAATTATGATGAACACTAGTCAACATGCACGTTGCATGTATGAAATCCCCATCAAAATGTTATACATCTATACATCAAAATTTTAATGAATGCTAGTTGAAACTCATGTCATACATATATCATCCTTGTCAAAATGCTATGCTCCTTTGCATCAAAATTATGATGTCCAGTTCTTTTTTAAAAAAATAATATATTATCGATCAAAATATGTATAAATGATAGTGCAACTGGAGATTTTATTATCACTTAGAGGGCTGCCCCTAATATTTCGTATCAAAATATGTCCAAGGTCCCCTAAAATCCATCATGCATTGTTGAGTTGATAGGATATGATGTAATTGGACTTCCATTTAGTTCACCTCTTGCTACTAGATCATTTGGCCTTGGAAAAAGAATTCCATGGGATGAATAGTTTCATGTAGAATCTTTATCTAACTCCACACTATACATGGTGTATTATACCTTGTCACTCACCTTTTGCAAAATGGGGATATCTATGGTAAGATTTCCACTATAATAAAAGTTGATTAGATGACAGATGAAGTTTGGAATTATGTGTTTTGTGGGGGTCCTTTTCCACACTTGAATATTCCTACTAACTTGCTAAAGTGCATGAAGAAAGAGTTTGAATATTGGTACCCCTTTGATTTATGAGTTTCTAGTAAGGATTTCATTCAAAACCATCTCACCTTTTGCATTTATAACCACACAACAATATTTCCAGAGGAGAAATGGACACATTCATTTAGGTGTAATGGGCATCTTATGCTCATCTTGGAAAATATGTCAAAGTATATAGGCAATTTTAGAAATCTATGTCAAGCAATAGAGGACTTCTCTTTAGATGCTACTTGATCTTCTTTGGTTGATGCAGGTGACTAAACATATGATGCCAATTTGGTTTTTGAGACTACTAATGCTATAATTCTTTGGCTTAAAAAAGACATCATATGGATGGATGTGACTTTTCCTTTAGTAGAATCCTTGAGGCAAGGGTCCCCTTCTACTTATGCACATAGTGTGTTTTCTAATAAAATAAATATTTCCATTGAGTTGACTAAAAAGATCTACAACATTATTATGTTTAGGGGGGCCTTGAAGACTGGTTTCTATGATCTTCAGGCAGCTCGAGATGAGTACAAATTATCATGTAGTTTAGGTGGCATGAATTGAGATTTGATATGGAACTTCATGGATGTCCAGACATAGTTAATCACTCCCATATGTTCTCACTATGAAGAGCATGTATGGAAAGAAGTTTTAAAGAGGCAAGGATTTTTTGTCAAATTAGGGTGGCCAACTACACAGCCACGCAACCTTACACTACAATATGCTAATAAGTATTTGTAGGACATAATTGTTTGGATGAGGAAGCTTTTTCAGAAGTAGATGTTTTCTCCTAAGAAGGCTAAGAAAGATACATCAAATGCTGCAATCAGACCTGAAGAGTTAAAGACATCAACATGATTTCTCTACGTTGAAGAGGAATAAAAAGACTAGAAAGAAATATGTCTGAGGATTCTCCAAGATAAGTATAATAGAAACAATCACTTCTTTGCTCCAAACTAAGAAATATTAACTTCTTTGAAGGAAAGTCCCATTGGAAGGCATTCTAATTTTAAGAAAGTACTTAAATAGTGCATGTCCTTTTTGATATTTAAAAAAGATGAGACTCTTGCTATTGGGATAGTATTCACCTTTTGCATTTATAACCACACAATAATATTGCTAGAGGAGAAATGGTCGCATTCATTTAGGTGTAATGGGCATGGCACTAGTGGAAGAAGGTAAAAATCCACTTCCATTTGGAAATCTAAAACAAAATGGATAAAAGCCATATACTTCATCTAAAATAGAGACATCAATTAAATCTAGGTAGTTAGATTGATAGTAGACTGCCATAATAGTGTATCCATATTTGTGGTAGGAACAGATTTTGATGGCATAGGAAAGTTGTTTATATGAAAAATAGAGCTCTAATCAGTAAGATAATGATCAATAAGTAGTACTATGCCTGTCAACCAGTGAGTTCTTTAGTTTATTATGCAATTTTTTCATCAAGAATATTCATCTAAAACATCACATCATCTGCTAGAATTTAGTGCACATCTAAATGCAAGTTGTTGTCTCTAATTTTGCTCTCCTTTGGAAAAGTATGTCATATCCTATATGCGTTATCATTCATTTTGTTACATTTGTATAGTTATATCACATGCATGTCTAATCTCCTATTCTCTAATGCCCCCTTATCATTTTCTATATGACAACTTCATGAAATGTGAAAACTCCTATACTCTATGCACTTTAGAGAGCAAAGAATTTTGATTACAATGGGGATAAAAGTCTATAAATTCATGTGAACTATCTTTTTTTCTATAAAAATATATAGAATATATTTATTTTTGCAATATGTATAAAACACTTTTATACTTTGTAATGATTTTTTAATTAATGAATGCACCTTATATTACTCCAAATTAGATGATTCACATTACCTAAGAATTATGTCAACTAGGAAAAATTAAATGTCAACGTACAGGGACAAAGGAAAAGAGCACATAGGCATGTGTCTCAATAGGGATAAGGTAAATATCCTTCCAAAATGAAAAAGTAAATAATTATCCAAAAGGTCACAAATTCCAATACTAAGTAGGGAAGCATCTTACAAAAAAATAGCTTTTTATATTACCAATGTACCCTTAGGTTGCCAGAAGACTTGTACTAGTACTTTTATAGGAAACTGGTACCAAGACTAGATCACCTATTTTTGAAAACAGGAGATGGGGATGCTTGGAGATGTCATTTTTTTCATATAATATTATATTTATAGATAATATAATATATCACAATATTGAACTTTTAAAACAAGAACCGTAGTAATGTTTAACAATGAACATTAACTTTAAATACACAAATGGAAAATGCCACTAAGTCAAAGAGTCCATAGTTCACATTGTATATTTGAATAGTTTGATAGAAAACTAACTTAAATAATTACTACAATTACCAATAACTAGTTTAAATAAATAAAAATTTATCAATATTACTGAAAAATTAAGCATTTAAGGTGAAATGTCATTTACAAGAATCACCTAATTAAATGTTTAAAAATCAATAGATAATTTTGCAGCTTATGTTGATGTATTGTATTCATAATTGCCTAGAGCCAAGTATACTTGTCAGCATAAATGGTGAGAAAAAAAATAGATATGTAAATAAAAGTATAAAAATGTAGTTATTAACAAACAATCGCATAAAGTACCTAAACAAATTTTATTGGTGTTGCAGTTCTTGATAACGGAGAGGTAACATGATCTAGTTAAGTTATAGGACTGAAAATTGCAACTTCCTTTACAAGGCTTGCAAGATAGCTGTTTGTTAATCAGACAAATCCTATGATGGTTCCCTGCATTAATCAGATACAAAATGTAGCCATTTCTATGAAGTTTTATATGTCAATATACATAATGATTAGAAAATGATAGTATCTATCTTGTTGTTTTTGAGTAAGCCTACGCCACTTAGAGAGCCAATGGAAAAGACAAGTGATAAAAAACCAAACAAAATCTCATTGATTACTTTGAGTTTTGTTGTGATATACTTTTTGGATCTATCAATCTATGTCAATATACTATTTGGATTTCTTAGTGACATAGACTGATAGATCCAAAGAGTATATCACAACAAAAGGATGGGTACAGTTGGTAAAAAAGTTACTCATAGTGCTAGAAGCATCATTGTCACCATAGAAGGTAGCATGAGCTTATTGTCAGCCATTATTTTGTGCAAGAACAATTGGAGAGCTAGGTAAACATATAATTGACAATACTAAAGCCATGTAGACACCAAGGAGAAGCCCATTTTGATGTGTAAGAAAAACACATAACAAAGAAATAGGATTCATCATTGTAAACTAATTCATAAATAATACTTGACACAAAAAAAATTAGCAATCTTTATTTTAAACAACAAAACAAAAGTATGTTTGAGAAAGAAAATTAATAGTAACACATTATTTTCAAATTAAAACAACAAGACAAAAGTATGTTTGAGAAAGAAAATTAATAGTAACACATTCTTCAAAATAGGAAACAATAAAATTGAACGTAACTTACACTCCATAAAAATGCAAATGACTAACCTACTAAAAGAGCATTATTTACACAATAAGGAAATTTAGCAAACTCAAATTGATGAACATCAAGTTTTCCCTTCTTGGCATTTGGATCAACCGACTCTTTTTAGAAAATAGAGACAGGTTATGTGTTACTTAGTGAATAGGCAATGTAAAGGTTCATAAAAATATAATAGATGTGCTTTGTAATAAAACCCTAGTTTTAAAAACCTATTGTCATAGTGGTTCTATCATTACTAACCTGGCACAACTTTCATAACCAATATGAAAGGAACATTATGTTGGTATTTTTCAACTACTGAACAACAAAGCTCAATACCAAGATAAGAATATCAACAAATCTAGGGACTAGCTACTTCCCATTAACAATTATGTATGCATATTATTTGGATCCAACTTCAGTAAAACCAAGATTGGCTTTCTACTCTTTAGGCTCTGCAAAACCAAGGTGGGTATACCTAGGAGTTGATTCAAATGAATGTTGTTGTGTGAGGATCTATTAGTTTCATTTTGATTCTCATCTTATGCCTCTGACATATACATAGTTTATCCATTCATTGATATTTTTAGATGATATACATCCCTTATAACGAATTTGGTCACAATCCTCCTTAGGTTTACAAATATTTCTAGAAATAGTAGCTATCTAAAACTCAGATATCATATGTAAATGATTGCTAACCTCTTTGAGACTCTTCAAATAGTAAAATAAGGTTGATTTTGATTTTTTAGAATTGGTGCTCATTCATGATCTCTCTGTCTATAGACTAGATTAACTAGATCAGTACATCTTCCATTGGGATTTAAAAGTCTACTCTAATTTGTGGACCTAATTGATTACATTACAACCAATACTATCAACAATTCTTACTGGAATTCATTCTTATGGATATCCTTTCTATTACCTTAGTAGATTCACTAAAGCATTTACTTAATTCATGAAACCAATAGCAATAATGAATCAACATACAACCTAAATGAATTTCATTCAATTGGACAAGATTTTCTCACACAATATCAGAATAACTAGGTAACAACAATGGAGACAAAATTCAGTAAGAAAAGACATAGGGAGAGTTCAATTTTGTATTAATCTTCCTTGAAAATTGTATACAATTGTAATGCAACTCAGAAGGACTCTAGAAAAAGACACAAGGATCATGTAACATCAATGTATTCTTAGAAAAATTGCAATGAAGATACATGATAAAGCTTGCAACCATAACTAGACTGACCAATATTCAATGTAAACTAAAATTGCATTAGAAATTGGACCATTCTCTAGCCTTGGAATGTCACTGATATAGAGTGAGATGAAACAAGCTTTAGGCATAGAGAATTGATAGGTTTCCTTTTACAAAAGATATTTACATTTTACAAACAGTTGCAAAAGGACAAAAACTTTGTGTAACAGAAAGATAATACACCATATTATTCTTTTTTTAGGTCCCATTTCTGTTACATCTTCACATGCTACTAATTTTTTGATTGGCTGCTATTCTAAATCTTTGGTATATGCAGTTGCTAGACTATCCAATGATGAATTTTGTTCTAGCAATTGCAAATCAATCTCAACTAGAGGGTTTTCACTATTTCCATCATGAACCGATAGAGTTACTTTTATTCTTGTTTCTTCCTCTATCATGTCAATGTCTTAAGCCTCTAGACCTACAACTAAAATTGGTTTCTTGCCTTTATCTTTTTCTTCCCTCTAATCTTGTGCAATTGTATCAATGACCTATACTTCATTTTCTTGCATCTCATCATCAATTTTAGCTTCTTCCCACTATTCACCAAAAGCAATATCTACCATCCACTTGTCAAAAAGTGTATCATCTGGCCAATTGAAGTGCAATATGTCATGTTGCTTCTTAATCACATACTCAACTTCTTTGTCAATAATAACAAAATCTTATTTTAAAGAATCAAAGAATAACTAGACCTTCACCAAATAATTTTCCTCTAATCCTCCTAGCTACCACAAAAACTTAGCTACCCCTACTATTAATGGCACCTAGTAAGGTAATAGATGAGGAGTTCCTCTAAAACCATAAATTCTAAGAATGGTTGAAACAAAGTATGGGATAATGTCTCCCCAATTATGTGACACCTTCAAGCCAACAAGATTATCCATGGGCTTGATAAGACTCACCAATGCCTTACACACTCTAGGATTGTCTCTTAATAAAAGGTGAATCAATTTTGAAGCAAAGTACCTATGAAACCTGACAAAGCTAGTGTTTTCTACTTCCCATGTCATATCTACATTCCATAATTGGACTAGCAGTGCTTCCCCATCCCATTCTTTGTTCAATTTCATTTCCTTACCAAAATATGTTACTCCTTTGAATAAAAACATATGCATCAGCAAAGAATAGTGGCCAAAATTTTTCTCTATCTTTCCTTTTGCAATCCCAACCAAGACAGTGTGAATTTCTTCTAATAAATAAGAGGCAAAACCAAAAATAAAATCAATGCCAAAAGAGGAAATTTGAATGATCATATACATAAAACTTATGGGCATGACATCCTTTTCATCTTCACCAAAAACTCTACACAAAGTCTTGTATGCCTCCACAACCCTAGTATTGAAATGCCCCCTTTTGAAATGTTCCCTAGAGGATGCCATAATTGCTAGAAAATTTCTAATTCTACCTATAAATATTCCTTCTCTAACCCTTCTAGGTCAATGGGTACATGATATTTTGTCCATGGCTCTAGGCCAAATACCTCTCAAACTTCCTCAAGGCTGATTGTGATCAGAATCTTGCCATCAATTCTTCTCACTACTCTTATTGCTGAATCATATTTTTTCGCAACAACCTCTAAGAGGTCATAGTCCATAAAGACACTAGGAACCACTAACTTTCCCAAATCAAAATTCTAGACATTGGCATGAGGGGCAAATAAATTCCTTTTAGAAAACCATTTCTTAAACAAAGAAAGCCCAATTTGAGAAGTTTTGTCATCCCTAACCCAATTCCCCTTATCATATAACCTATTTGCAATTTTGAGCCTAGGGTTTAATGAGGTTAACTTTTTCATTTTCATAGTTTCATTTATGGACTCAAGGAGCAATTCAAGAAGGTCATCATGAATATTCCTAGCCAAATAATCTTCTTGCCCAAGAACACCTTCTTTGGAGGCATATTGAATATAGTTTATAGAAAACTAAATTTCTATAGAGAGTATAGAACATGGGGACTTGATTTTTTTCTTATTCATCTTTGTAACTTTGTAATGTCTTGTGAATAAAAGGAAATTTCTTCACGTGTCAATCAAGCCTAGCACAAATTCTCACTAACTTCTACTTTGGAAGCTTGAAATCTTGTTTGTGTGGAATGGAAATGGCAATATCTTCTATAATATATTTTAATTTTTTCTCACACACAAAGCTTTCATTCCTCATAAATTAACTGTAAGGGAAACATACTGGCACCACCTTCTTTGTTTAAATTTGCACCATTGATCTCATAAAATTTGACGATCCAAGAACGAAAAATAGGGATGACTTTTTTCTTCTTGCCACACTGGAAGTCAATCCAATGAAAATTCCCCACATATGCTTTTCCTTCACTGGTGGTGGGTCCCTCCTTTTCTCCCTTTGGTCACTATGTCACCACTCTTAAAAAATAAGAAACTCCCCAAAGTGACTTGGTGATGATCATTGATTCATTTCAATCTGATGATCATAGTTTTTATCTACTCTTTCCATTTGAATGTGGGTCCATGTCACATATGACTTGGAAATGTCCTAACAAGTTGGAAAATACTTCAGTATATTAATCCTTTTTGTGACATCATATGATTGGGCCCTGTCATATTTCATATTTTTAGTTTAGGTGCTATGTCACTACAGACAGGGTGCAAAGAATTTCCAGTCATGATGTAGTGCCTTCCCATATTTCTTGCAAATTCTAGTGCATAAAAACACACATGCTCAAATGATGCTACCCTATCAAAGTGATGATCTAGCTTTCCACTAATGGAAATATGGTTGGGACCTGCTCTTTTAAGTTACTACCATAAATCCATTTCCCATCAAGGTGCTATGTCACTATCGGTGAATTTCTACATTTTTTGACCATGACAGTGACCTCTTTAAGGATTTAGAGATTTTGGTGTCAAGAAATTTCTCTTATTTCTACCATCATTATCACAATCAATTATTTTGACAAGGAAATAAAGTCACAAGACCAATATTAACAATAAGGACATTTCGGTGCCTGTCCATTTAATAGTCTCCTACCTTTCTCAATTTCTAGCAAGGTGCTATATCACTACCGACAAGGTTCAAAGATTTTTTGGTCATGACATAGTGCCTTATTGGGAAATAATAGAATCCAATGACACAATTTGTAACAAAATCTAGTTAGTCCCTATTCCAGTATTGATAGTTCTCACAACATTCATACTACTGAGAAGTCTGAGATAATTATAAAAAAGAATTGGCACCTACTTTAAATTTTATGAAACCATCTTTCTATTTCATGGTAGTCACTATGTTACATAGGCTAAAAAATTCACATTTTCTTTATGTAATATAATGACCACCATAGATCTTACAAGGATCTGACGGTGTAGAAAAATATCAAGAACAAGGAGTAGAAGAGGTGGAAGATTTAAAAGGATCTCAAAAGAATATTCCAATTTCAAAACAATTTCCCTACTCAATAAACATTTAAAAGGAACAAGACCTAACACATCTATTTAGGGTGTAAAAACTTATTTTAATAGCTCTTCAAGTAGGGTTGAAAACTTGCAAAACTAGAAAACCAAACCCTAATGAGTAGGATAAAGAACTTGTCTAATTTTTTACACCTAATTATGGGAAGATTTTACTTAGTGACAAATCATACCAACACATTAGATATGAGAACATGTCCATCCCTCTCATATTTTCCCTTCTTTGCATCTCCTTATCTTAAACAATCTATCCTCTTTTTCCAAAAGGACAACTACAAAAGGGAATTTGCCTTATTAGATATAAAGCTACAAGGATTCAAAATGCCCATTTGGCTATTTGTCCATATATAGATTGAATAAAGTAGAAATTCCCATTGTCACATGGTAATCAAAATTACATAAAATCTAGTTAAATTCCTATTGGTGGCATGATAATTAGAACATAAAAGTAAAACCTAGTTTAATCATTGTGTTAAATGATAATATATACACAATAATGCATCTTAATTGTATACTTTTAGGTCACATGATTGTATTTTGCACAAAGATGTTAGTGGTGGAGCACATGACATGATAGTGACCCTCTAAGAATCTTATTTATTCTATTCCATTGTGTTGTAGTCACAGTGAATACTTTAGTCAAAAGTATTCAATGAAGTACAAGATAAGCTTTATAAAATAATATTTTTCTACAACATTGAGTAATGAATACTCACAAGGGCACAATCATAATCTTATTGGATATAGTGGCTTCTAAGTTTTCTAACCATGGAAAATATAAATATGTGATACATATAAAGTCTTATATCAACTCTTCCACCGTAGAAACCAAAAAGGAGGACACCCCATTCCAAACTAAAGAGATGAGATCTTGGTGTCCATTATGATGTTCTTATGTGGTTGTTCATGTTATTTGGATTGTATTACAAATAGGAAAATGTCTTAATTTAAGAATCATGTAATTTCATTAGTCTATTAGAATGCCCATTCAATTGTGCATAATGTTTTTTTATCAATATTTTGGATCATATTTTATGATTGACCAAATTGTTCTCATGAATTATTAGCTTAGATACATTGAGTCTAGAATCTAGACTTGCATGGGTGATTGCAAGTTAATTTCTTGAAGATATTACCCATAAACTCTCTTTCATGAATATTTCTTGAGTGTTGTCATTCATGGATTGTTGTGTTGAACAATTATATCAAGCAAGGTACTATATGAGTCTAGAGAAGCTTGATGAAAATTGGCCTTGCTCTAGAGCTCATTAATGAACATCACCCCCCACTTTACAAGGAAAAAAACTTCTCTGACTTCATTAATATCATGAGCACCAACACATTCAAACCAAGAGCATTGTTGGACTCACTAAAGCTCTCTTGATTTGTGGCTTTGATCTTTGCAATGAATGAGAAGAAGTAGCAAATATTAAATATTTTGTGGAGGAATAAGCTTACCACACACACACACATAGACACATAGACACACACACACACAATCATAACTAGTTGGAAAGTTTTACTTCCAATAAGTATTCTACTTGTTCTAATTAATAAGACATGCCATTGTCTAATCTATTGGAGTTGTTGGCAGATTCCATGGTATCTTGGGTGGGCTATGAAAGTCTACCCATTTTTGGGCATTGTGATGTTTTTTAGTTTGTTGGGTTTATTCATGTGAAATATCCCTCACTCTTTCCTATGAAGTTTCAAGAGTTCCTTAAATCTATTATTTCATTTAATTAAACGTTCATCCTTCTACTTTAGAATGGGTGCTACTCTATTTTGGGGTTGAGAAAATGCTTTTCCCCTTCTTTTTTTTCTATTACATACTTTGCAGTTAATATTACATATTTTATTTTTCTAGGGGCTAAAGAGAATGATGATTTGAATTTATGTATTTCAACCTTTTCTCTACCATTTTTCCTAGTTCATAGCTTATTCTCTAGAGATTATTTTGTATACTCATTATTGGAAATGAAGACCTCTATTTTTTTGTTCTAGAACCTAATCACTTTTCTTTGCTTGGAGTGAATTTGTATTTTGAACTTTTGAGCCACTTCCCAATGGAATCATGTTTGCACCAATATAAAATGTCATAGGTTTTCTAGTAATAAGAATCATCTAGGGATTAATTTTGTGATACTCTTGTTGATGAATTTTTTCCATAGATCTAACTTCATCACTATTATTGATATCATAGTTGGATATGCTAGAGTTAAATACATTTCTTGGCACTTCTTTTTAAATTATATCTTAACAAGAAGTCGTTATGGATTCCTTCTTATAATTTATTAGAGAAGCCTTCATTATTTAAAAAATCATTTTTTTCTATTAGTTTCCTTGTCATGATTTTCAAGAATATCTGGGAACAAAAGAACCTTGTAGAGAACATAGCATGTCTAGGCTTAGGTACTACAAATTTCACATCATGATAAGGGGTCCCTTTACAAGTAGTAGCTTATCAACTAGAAAATTCAAAAGTGTTGGTATAAAAAAATGATGGGAATACATAACCATATTCTTTGTATCTATCAAAATCTCCATTCAATCATTCTTGCATTGATAAAGTAAGAAACAATTCCTACTAAGGGAAATTGTTGATCTAATGTCCAACAATGAAACTTGATATTTAGAGAATCAAAATCAATTAACAAATTAATAATTCTAGCAGCAACCAACAAGGTGAAGATATTACCATTAATAAGTTGCTCTTGATAGCTTAAATATCTATTTAATTAGAAGTCATTCTCATGGAGTGATAGTCTAGATATCTAAACATTTAGTTTGTTATACTATTCATAGTATATAGAAAATTAAGGATTAAAGGGTTCCATGAAAATGGATCCATAAAAATATAATTAGAAATGGTTATATAAAAAAAAACACAATTGAATTAGTAGCTCTAGGCCCTTTCTAGGTTTTCTATGATCTTTAGGATCTGGAAGTTCCAATAGAGGATGGTGATATCCTTATGTTTTTAAAGAAATAATATTTGTTCTACACCAAGTGGAACCTCCTCTAGACACTAATAATACCTCATTTCTACAATTCTATGGCTTAGTAATGATAGTTATGAGGAAATATTCAACCAATATTAAAAAAATATCATTCCTTCCTAAAGCTTCCAATCATTATTGATAATATGCATTCACAGTCTGCCATTTATTATGAGGAGTGCATATTATATGAGTTAAAAAATTTGTGCACTATATTTTGTGAGTTACATCATACTAGAGTTGCTAGTCACCTTAAAGTTTTATCTAAGAAAACCAAAGTGATAAGAGAATGATGGTTTTTGACAAATTTCAAGGAACATGTCTCCTTTGTTTGACAAAAAATTGCTACTAATTACAAAAAAAGCCAGGGTTAAAAACTAAAACGTAAATGTAGAAGAGGTAACTTTCTATTTTGTGCTAATGAAACAATGGTGATTTGGATCTTTGTTTGAAACCTAAAATTGGTTTTCTACCCAATCTTAGATAGAATCATCACTCAAATTATTGTACCATTTCTTTAATGTGAAGCATGTTAATCATAGTTATAAATTAAATAATTGAGAAAACTATAAAGTTGAATACATATCTTTAATTTAATTAGGAATATAGAAAAGTGAATATTGAAGAGATGGCTTACCCAAACTGGTTAGTACTAAAATAAGTCTTTTTTCCAAATATTGGGGACTCTGACATAAAAATTGAAATGGCAGTTTCAAAACTTATCTCAAGAAAAATATCTTCATATCATCAAAAGGAACACTCTTTTATATCTAGATTTAATTATTTAAGTTGTAGGAGAAATAGTAAGATGCAACATTTTGATATGCAACTAGTTCAAGATAGATATACAAGGCACTACCCCTATTAACCTACATGTTACAAGGATCTCATGTTTTAGGAATGTTGAGATATAGATGTATAGAGAAAAAACAAAAAAAAGAAGTCATTATTATTTGTAATCTATAAATGTTACTTTTTGAGGGAAAGAATAAGGACATGTTATAGTGAGACTATAGTAACAATCTACAAGAATGGATCATTAGACAACATTAAAATCATTTTTATTTTGAAAAATTACTTCAAAACATATGATTGTCATGCTAAGACTATCTTGAAGTGGATGAATAAGCATACTTTAGTACCATATATATAATAGAAGAGATTAAAACTATGCATAATAAATGAAATTGTACCTCATATTCTTCAATCATTAGAACACTACATTCAACACTTTGGAGAGGAAAGAGAAAGTCTTGAGATATAACCAAACACCAACCATATTCAAAAAAATGTTGTGACTAGCTATTCTCTTTGCTAGAGTAACTATCACCTAGCCCATTTTGGACAACTAAGCCTTTTCTCATGTGTTATAGATTTTGACACTAGATATTTGCCATCGATAGTTGGCCTTAGAAATTTGATTTCTATTTAGTTTAGTTTGAGCTTCACTTGGTTTCAAGAATAGTTTATTATTCTCTACTTAACAAGGCTAGCCATGTGAAGGTGGAAGCTCATTTGGCCCTTCCTCCCCACCCACCAACATCACTCTAAATTCCCCATTAACCATGCACTTTGGGTTGGGTGAAGAGCCTTAGGATTCCCTTCTCAATGTAGTTTCTTCAACAATGTTGCTAACTACTGCTCCCATCCTGAGTAGCCTATAGTTTCTTATGGACATAATCAACATAATCCCCAGCTTGCATCCACACCTATTCCTATGTTTACTGGGGTGGAGCCAACAGTCCAGATCCTCCCTACAATTTATGGCACATCTAATAAAATTCATTCATTCAACCATTTTTGAAATATAACATTCAATCATTATAATCACATGATAACATTCATTAACACATAACATTCATGAATAATTCATTAACACATGACATTCATGCATATTCATTAACACACAACATTCATGAATAATTCATTAACACATAAAAATCATTAACATCATTTCCTTTTGGGGTTCTTAATGTTCTCTTTTTTAAGAATCTTGTAAGAGGAATATCAATGTCCTTGTCATTCCCTTCCTCTACTGATTCTAATACCAATGCATGTATCCTTCTCATCTATTCAAGAAAAGGTGACTGTTGTGCCAAAGGGGAGTCTGTTGCAAAAAAAATTGCACCATGAGTTAAATTCAAACCATTTATATTAGTGAATTACATGTATTTAATTAAGTAAAATAACTATAAAAAAAATTTAAAAAATTAAATGAAATTAACATAGATTTTCTTTACTTGAATGTGCCACATGATCTGCATGGTGATCAGTCTAAATATCATCTGGAACTCATTCAACATGACATTTTGTATCCTTTAAAATATACACAAAAATGGTTACACTAAGTTCAATTTAAGATGTTAAATTATATTAATAATTACATAATTATTTTTAAATAGAAAATGAAGACCTTCATTGACACTATTGTTGGTCTTAGAATAGTTTTGACATTTGAGTGTCAACACACTTAACCACCTTTTATATTGGTGCTAAGTTCACTATGTATGTCTAGCCACAGTGTGTCCCAAGTTAGATTGCCAATAGGGGTTGAGCATTATATAGGTGCCAAGTGACTTCAGATGCTAAGCATTATATAAGTACTGAGTGATATATAGGTACTGAGCCATAGTGTATGCCGAGTTGAATTTCCAACAAGTGTTGAGCATTATACAAGTGTCGAGTGACTTTAGGTGTCGAGCATTATATAAGTATTGAGTGATATATAGGTGCTGAGTCACAATTGATCCTGAGCAAGTCAAAATGCTTCATATGCTAAGTGAGCTAGAATGTAATAGGTTTCAAATGATCTAGGATCAAATATGTTTTGAGCACCAGTAGTTTAGTATGTGCCAAGTAACACAAAATCAACATATCAGTTTGTTCCCTCACAAACTTAGATGTAAACTATTTTTTGGAGCTAACATAGAAGGATTTTGAACGAGAAAAAGAATAAGGATGAATATTTTACATTTCCTATGCAATTAGCATGCATCCAATCAGAAAAATGGAGAAGGCATGCAACCAATGAGAAAAATGCAAGAAATGAGTGGGAACTTAAGATTTAATATGGATCATAGATCCATACCTAATCCCAAGTCTTCACAATCTTTAAAAGAAGGATGAAAACTCCATTGCATATGTGGAAGAGAATAGTGTATGGGTGAACTATAGAGAAATTTAGTGTGAAAGTGTGAAATACTTAGAAGAACAGAGTAGCAATTACATATCTAGTTGATTAGAATAGTACAAGGGACAAGGTACATGATCAGATTTCAGATCTTAGAGGATCAAGATTAGAGTGAGCTAATCAAGTGCCTAAAATCAGCAATTAAATATTGTAAGCAATCAGGTCAAAGGTTTCTAATACTCTCTAGCCATTATATTAGATAGTGAAAACCCTATGTTGATAGCTTAGCATAACAACTACTTTGTAGATTTTTTGAAGAGGTGAGTAAATCCTTTAATAGGGTGAAACTTCATGTAAAGTGTTTGTAAATCCTCTAACCAGATCACTATTGACATAGTGTAAAGCCTTTAACAGGGTAGGCCTTTCATAGGGTAGACCATCAGAAGCGATCAAACATTTATTGCTATAGTGATTTTTGTGGGCATCATCCTCACCCCTATTTTCCCTTCTTATTCCTAGAGGGTTTCTGGGTTACCAAATTTGGTGTTATGTTTTTTATTGCATGTTTTTTCTTTATGTTCACTTAATATGTTTACATGCATGCATCTTATTTTCAATTATTTGATTTAAAGTATTAGAAAAGGTTAAAAGTGTGATACTTCTGATTCACCCCTCCCCCCCCCCTCTCAAAAGTACTCTTCCCATTTTGAACATTCCAACAATTGGTATCAAAGAGTTGGTTCTCACAAGAAGAAGCATAATAGCTTAGAGAAAAGGTCTAAAGATGGAAGTCTTCAAACTTGGGAAGATCATAGACAATCAGGTGATTGATGTACACCTCGCTCTACACAAATTGGAAGAAACTAGAGAAGAATTAAGAAACTCCTTAAAAAAAAGGAAGGCTATAGCCATAGCTAAAAATGATAAACAATACAAGGAGATTGATACCACACAAATTTTTTCCAATAGATATTCCAAGGAATTTGATGTAACAATAGCAAAACTAATGGAGAAAAATAGAGCACAAGCTAAATAAATCAGAATACTTAAGCTTGAAAAAGAATCACAAGCCACAATGCTTTGTGAAATGACTAAACAAAAGAAGAGAGCCATTGAAGACAAGGTCATGATAGAATATGACAAGAGAAATCTTACCAATAGACTAGAGGAGAAGACAATTGAGTTTGAAAGGATCTCAAACATGTAGCTAGACACCTTAAGCTAGATGATGAATGTTCATCATGAGCTAAACATGAAGGAAATTGAGATCTCCACTCTGAGAATGTAGAATGAACAATTGTAGAATGAATTGAAAAGAGAGAAGGAGATAGTAGAAATCTTCAACAAACCCAATGAGGCTATCAAGTAATTTGAGCAACTACTAAAATCATCAAGGGCTAGTAATGATACTTTAGGACTTGGTTACACCAGTACTAAGCAAGGAGAATCATCCAAGACTGCAGAAGAAAGGAGCAACAAAAGTAAGAGTACTAAACATACTTGTCATTTCTATGGTAAAAAGGGACATACCTCTATTATATGCAGGAGAAAGAATGGTTATCAACATGATAAGCCTACAAATGCAAGCTTTTGTCACAAGTGCAAAAATCAAGGACATCTAGCACATGAATGTAGAACCAAGACCATGAGGATACCAAGATTTGAGGGTCATTGCTACAACTATAAAAAATATGGACATAGATCATTTGAATGCAGATCAAAGCCTACGTGGACACCTAATCAACCTACAAAAGGAAACAACCATGATCATCACTACAACTAGGATTACAACACTAGGTATAGTCATGACTATTGTTAGGAGTATGGACACATTCCAAAAAATTTCATAAGGAGACATTTTAGAGGGAATTACAGTAGATGGTTAAGTCAAACTACATGTTTCAATTGCTTGAAAATCGGTCATATCAACAATAATTTCCCAACAATGTCAAAATGACCTAAGATAGAAGTCAACAAAGGAAAAGAGAAGGTTGATGTTGAACAAATAAGAGGGAAAATGAACAAGACTTGGAAGAAGAAAGATGAGTGTAGCACATCAGATGAAGGGATCACTTCACCCAAGAGGTTAAGTGATCACACTTCATCCAACTAAGAAAAAGAAAGGTGTATGGGATTGATATACAAAGTTATATCATACATTAGTTCCAAGACAAAGAAGTATTACAAGGAAGAAATTTGCATGAGAAAAGATGCCATTTCAAAATTTGAAGTTTTTGCAAATATTGTTGAACTATCCTCAGATGCTGAGTAAAGTTCCAATGGATGCTGAGTTTCTAGAAGTGATCGAGTTGATAGTTGAAGCCAAGTGAAATAGAAATCTAATAGAGGCTAACTAAACAAAATACAATGTGAGTTGAGTCATGATGAAACCTTCAAGTGCTAAGTTTATAGTTGTATGCACTAAGCATTTAATGCTTGGTTTTGACACGTATAAGGTCAAATTTTGATCTTTTTATGCCATTTGAATGTAAAGAAAATAGAAAAGGAGAGCAGGAATGATCATACAACAACTTTGAAGCCATTTTCATTGATCTCAACAACAATTTAGCATACATTTCAATGATCTAAGGTATTTATCAAGTACCAATCTACGCAGAATTAAAGTTTTTAATATATTTAAACCCTAGTTTGGTAAAATGGCTTCTAGTTCAAGAAATCCCAATGGAAAGGAAAGTCATGAGGTCCACTTAGTTAGCAATGAGGTGAAGCAATCTGAGTTTAGGCCCATTCCTGAGGTTGCATACAAAAATGACCTAGTTGGCGCATTATTCATTATCCCACCTAAAGTTTTCATGGTGCAAGATGTGTGAAAGTGTTATAACTACAAGATAGGTCCAATAGGTGATCTAGAGATATACCTGTAGACACCTAAAAATCCTTTAGAAAATAAAGTATTTTTATTTTCTGAAAAATTCCTGATGACATCATCATTTATTAATTAATTAATTATTTAATTAATTAATTAATTAATTTTTATGCCATTAAATCCCTTTATCTTAATTAAAAATATTTAATTAAGGAATCCCTCCCAAAAATGTTTAAATCTTATTTAAACATTATTTCCTTATTTATTAATTATTTAATTAATAAATTGACCAAAAATCCTAAAATAAATAAAAAAATTATTTTTTGCCCAAAACTTGGCCAATTTCTTTATGACCAATAACCTCTTCCAAAATCTTCTAATCCTTCTTTAATTTTGATTAAAGGCTAATCCCATCATTTCCTACCCCTAATCCCAACTCAAAATATTTAATTAAGATTAAATATTAATCCTCATGTTTATTAAAAAAGTTTTAATAAATATCTCCTCAACCCAAACCCTTGAAATAAATAAAACTTTATTTATTTCCTAAAAATCTAATTGATCCTCATCCTAAGAAGTTCTAGACTCTTCTAGAAAGTCTTCATCCTCATCCTTGGAAATTCTAGACTATTCTAGAAAGTCTTTATCCTCATCCAAAGTCTAGACTCTTCTAGAAGATGTCTTTAAACCTAATCCTAATCCCCTCCTAACCTTGTCACATTCCCTAAACATGGGTTAAGAATTACTAACCCAAGCCAAAGTTAACAAATATCTCCTCCTTCACCCACCCTCATTAAATGCCATCCACTTGCCTATCCCTAGGCTAATCATAAACCATCGTAATCCATCCTCTAATCATTTGCAGAAGCCTAAGCAAGCTTAAAACCTTCCTAATCAAGTCCAAGTCGAAATTGCTCTCATCACCCTCAAAATATCTCAACCATAAAACTTTATCAAGTCCACTAGGTCATAAATGACTCTTACAAGCCCTTTTATTGCTCTTACAAGTCATTATGAGGGTCTTTATGAAGATTTTATCCCTTGAGCCTCCTTTGTTGACTCATCCTTCCCCTTTCCTCCATCCTCTCACCATGTGACATGTGTCACTCCTTGATTGGCTATAAGGAAGCACAATCCATGTGCTCTCTTCTCATGCAATCTGAGCCCTCCGTGAGCTTTTTCCCATCCTTGCATCTTAGCCCTCAATCCCTCAAGCCTCTTGCCTATAAATTGGATCCTTCCCCTTTGCAAAATAATACAATCCATGAAGTAAAGTCATAATGCCATTTTGAGAAGCCATTTTACATCAAAACCATACACTCACACCCAACTTCCAACTCCATTTGAAGCCCTTTTTGAAGCATAAAGCTTGAGCATACATCCTATCTATTTAGACAAAGCTACTCAACAAGAGAGCTTCTCATTGAGAGAGTCCATTAATGACTCATATTCTCAATTGAGAGTTCATCTTAGTCTATCTTGAAGTTTATGAATTTTGTTTAGTTTGTAGAAGCTTTATTTAAATTTAGTTTCTATTAGCATACTAACATTGCTCATATACATTTTGGCACGCCCGGTGGGACCCCGCATGGGTCATCTTCATTAGCTTTTTTAGTCAAGTTTTGTATGTCATTTGCTGATTTTTGCTAATTTTGCTTGTTTTTGTGATTGGTAGGATTGTATAAATTGGTTTTGTAGATCCACATGAGCATGAATAAGACAAAGGAACTCATAGTATATCTCATAGTGTTTGCAGATTTTTCAAGCTTATAGGTGGACAAAGAACTTGGAATTCTTCTTCATCTTCTTGTCTATATTCTTCTTATTCCATCTACTTCTTCTTCTTCTTCTTGTGGGAGATCTTGGCCATTTTTTTTTAAGGAAGAAAAATCATACACACTTCTTTTTAGTCCTTAAAATGAACCCCCAAATCATACTTAAATCCATTGAAAAACTAAAAATTTGCAAAAAAAAAAAAGCCTTTTAACAAGTGAAATTAAACCAATTCAATCATTTGCATCCTTGCAACATCAAGGTTTTAGATGCATTCATGCAAATTTAGGAACACTTCATTTTGGGAAATTTAAAAAGAACTTCAAGTTTCCATTTCAAAAGGTTCAAAATCAACACTAAGTGCACGCTAAAATCTAAATCAAACTCAAAGCATTAATCAAGGATAAAATGAACCTCATTTGCAAATATTTTAAAGTTCTTTTAAAAATCTTATGAAAACTAAGAGTCCTAAATGGTTGCCAAAAATTGTCCTAAAATCTTTGTTATTTGTTCCAAACAAATGTCTTGTTGCAAAATCTTGAATGTTTCTTAGGTTTTTCATGCATCAAAACAATCTAGGAATATCATTTTTGGGCTTAAAATATGCAAACTAGAACACAAAATCTTGAATGAAAACCAAAGTCCAAAGAGTCATTTTCACTTTTGAGTCCAAAACAATCTTGAATGATCTAAGGTTAAAACAAAGCACTTCAAAGTTCTTAAAACAACACACAAAATCTCAATCTTGAATGCTCAAAGGAAAAAACTTGAATGTTTAATCACTTGTCTTTGAATGCATGTTGCTAAACACACTCTTGAATGCCATGGATTAAAATAAAAATTTCCTTGAATGCATGATTAAAACAAAAAATCCAATCTTGAATTCCAAGGATCAATTAACCATTGCAATATCAAACACTTCATTTGGAGCTTCTAAAAATTGAACAAAACAAATCTCTTTTCCACATGCAATCTAGGTAAAGTTTGATTTTTGGACATTTAAGAAACTTTGTTAAGTTAAAATACAAATTCGCAAAAATCAATTTGAGTAGTTCCTTGGACTCACCTCTTTTCTAATCACCCATCAAATATTAACCATTGGTTGCAATCTCAGCACCATTTATGGGGATGGGTCTACTTGAAAAAGGTGTTAAATGTTCCACAATCTAACTCACTCACTTGGTCTTTGAATGTTTGCTTTAACTTTATCAAAATTCTTAAATGATCAAAACTCTAGATTAAATCAATCACACTTCAAGTTTGGGCACTAAAATTGAACAACAACTGGCGTGGAGAGCCTCCGGGTGTGCACTTGAAATCGAATCTCACACACTTTTGTTTTGGGCTTAAAACAAACTCATACTCAATCTTGAATGCCTTAAAGAAAATTAATCGATACTTGACATGGAGGGCCTCCGGGCGCGCGGGTTTGCTTTTGTTGACCCTAACTCTTCTTATTGTTTGCATTCTTTGATCGATTTACTTTTGTTGGCACTTCAAGTTGGAATTGAACATTGTCTCTTAAACATGAGTGCTTGCAAAGTCTAAATTAGCACACACAAGAGTCAGTTGGTAAAAGAACAAGCGTGTTTTTTAGCCCAAGGTCATCCAAGTCTTCTCTCCCCTTGTCTTCTTTTGAGGCCATCTTGGGTGCATAAGATTAGGATCCAAAACCTTGTTTCATTTTAGGAGGCCTGCTTGGAGATTTCATCACCCCTTGGATGACCTCAACTCCAGCGTTCCGATGGAGTATAAGAATCGGGAGGTGAATTGAAAGACACCTCTCTTGGGATCAAGATTTTGTCACTCAGGCTAAGCCTCAAGGAACTTTATACCCTTGAGAAGTGAAAGAGGAGAAGTGGGTTACTGCTCCTCTCGTCTGTGTGACATCTTTTTGGTTTCATCTATGGATTTGGGCCTCACGTACCTTGCGTATATCGAGGACTCCTAGCTATAACAAATTTCATCTTTTTAGAAAGCTTCCTAGGATGTTGGTGTGTTTGGCGTGCTTGCTCCAAAATTTTGTCTGCTTGTTTGTTCATATATTTTGAATGAATGTTTGCCAACTTTGGTCAAAATCTCAAAAAAGAAAAAATCTCCCAGCTCAAGGCATACTTAGCGTAGTCACTGCCTTGTTAGAAAATCATCTAAGCTCTCCCACTGCAACCAGATCTATCTAGTTCCTTGTTTTAGAACAATCCCAAATCCAAAGTCTCTCCAAATCATCCCCCCCAGCTAGCTAGCAACCCAATCCAAAATCACACCAAGCCTTTAGAGAGTTGTTGTCATTCTGCTAGAATTTGCTATCCAATCAACTCAACCAATCCACTAGCCTCACCAAGGTTATCCCTTTGACAGAGCATTGTCTAGGGTAATCTAGCTTTGTCACTTGTTATCCCTCATCACCTTGAGCTAAAGGTTGGGATCCACAAGTGATCAATCTCGTGTCATGCCCATAGGATCATTAGTCTATTCTTAGGTTGACGCAATCTCCACCAATCCAGCGCATAGGAAAGCAAAACTCTCACTTTTTGACAGCATGCCCTTGAAGTCTTCCATCCACAGGAAAGCCAAAAATCTCCAGCCAATCCTCCTTAGTTCTGTCATGCAACTTTGACTCTCCCTAGGAAATCTTTCATCAGCCAATCCAAAATCTGTGCTTAACCCAAATCCAACCATGAGCTTCCGTGTTCATCCATATACAAGACCCCATCCCCATCAAACTCATCATCAAAGCATTAAGTACCAATCCTATCATGATGTGTTTGGTCACATTATCCTTGCTCCCACCACCTCCTACTCCAATGATGATGAAAATCTTGTTGACTATGACGGGTATATTAAAAGCCTTGGAAACATTCCCCCAAGCATCCCCCAAAATCCAAGAGTTATTCCAAACTATCTAGTCATGCCATTTGATATTCCAGCTTCCCCTCCATCACCCCATCAACCAAGCTTCCAATCTTCCACCCCCATCACACTAGCTATTCCTGTCAATCCACCTCCACCTTCGACACAAGAGTCTCCAAGGAATCTGCTAGAGGAAATACAAGAAAAGTCACCTCCAACAGTCGATAAGCCATGTCATCTAATCCAACCATGTGAATTAGTCAATGATGAAGCTTCCCCATCTATAATATCACCTCCATCTCCCATAGCTATCATCCCCATACCATCCATCAAATTACTTAAAATCCTTCCACTTCCCACAAGCATCAAAATCCCACCACCTATCAAATCCCTCCAAATCCTGTCCACATTGCCTCCAAGCATTTCCCAAATCTCTCGTAATGACCCTTATGCATCCATCTTCTATTCACCCATCTCCACTACTGAATCTCCCATCTATCCATCCGCTACCTTTGAAGAATCCATCCCTTCACCTCCTATCGCACCATCCACTCCAAACCAATCCTATCAAGATCCTGCCCAAAAGCATGTTGACATCC
Organism: Cupressus sempervirens; assembly: GCA_028749045.1. Classification (NCBI taxonomy): domain Eukaryota; kingdom Viridiplantae; phylum Streptophyta; class Pinopsida; order Cupressales; family Cupressaceae; genus Cupressus; species Cupressus sempervirens. The sequence goes on from CM053789.1 coordinate 204,951,243, forward strand.
CCCAAAGCATAAATGAAGATATCATCATACCATGTCTTCCATCCGTAGTGCAGTCACCATCTCCTCCATCTCCAAAACCTCAAGCCATATCTCCTCCACTACAAGATATCTTGTCATCCCACTAGCTACATCAAGATCCTATCCTTCCATCTCCCCCGCTCCATGCTTCCATCTTACCACCTAACCAAGCTATTCCACCATATCTAATCTCCCCTCTTGGTTCACTTACATTCATCCATGGTGGCCCTCTCTCAGCAGAAGAATTAAGAACAGTATCTCCCCATTGCAATACACCTAATAAATCACTTCTACCATTTTATGCAAGCAAAAAGTTTCCTTAGCTTGTTCAAATGCTCAATCGATGGCATTATCAAGGTCAAGGTTTAGGACCACAAGAGCAAGGAATTAGAGAGCCTATTATTGCACAAAAAAATCTAGGATTTCATGGTCTTGGATATGTATCCAAAGGCTCACCATCTAAAGGTGTTGGTACACCACACCCCCAAACCAAGCCTATCTCCAAGCCCACCATGCCAGCCTCCAATCACTCCTTCAAGAAATATTATGTCATCCCCCCTCCACCATCTTTGCAACCCAAAACAACCTACCATATGCCCCCTTCATCCGCTAAATCCATTTTGGGTCCCTATGTCCCAAAATCTACCATCCTCCATCCTCCTATTAGCCATCATAAAAATCCTATTCCATCCATTCCTATGCAAGATCAACAAAGGCACATATCAGGGCACATCATCCATCATCATCCCCCTACATGCTCTTTCATATCCTCTCCATCTCACAAAGCTTCTCCTAACCATCTTCCCAAAGCTTACGACAACAATGTAAATGCCAACTTCAAAATGCATAAAGCTAAAAATCCACATCCTAGGCAATCATATGTCTATTCTAAAAGACATACTCCAAAAAGGCAAAATCCAATCAAAGAATGCAAAACAATGCAAAAGCCTATGAAAAGAAAATCCAAAACCATGTGGATCCCCAAGAAAAAAGTTGAAACCCAATGCATAATGGCATCCACCATTGCTAATCCCCCATATAGTGACTCATGTCCCCCATCTCCTAACTCCATCTTGGGTGCCTATATCCCCAAGAATGCTTCCACAAATCCTCCATCACGCCCGCATCTACTATCTATCCCCCATATGCTCTTTTCACACCTGTTCCAACATGTGCCAATGTTGCTCTTGCAAGCATCCCCATCTCATGCTCCTTTCCAGCATTTTCATCCTACCATCTCCTACCATCAATTTCATCTAATCTGATCTATTGCATAAATCACACATCCGGTATACCAACAGCTAGCAACAAAATTGAACATTCCAACAGCCAGTGAAAAATCCCAAAAAAGCCAAAATAGTTGAAGAAAGCCAAAATCATTCCAGCTAAGTCCAAAGTCAAAAAGTCAAAAAAGAAAAGAAAAATAAAGCGTCCACTGGTGAAAACTTGGCAATTCAAGTGCCTTAGACAAGTACCATGATGAAAACTTGGCAAACAAGCATCATGCATAATCCCACCACCCCCAGCTTAGCCTATCACCCTCATGCTTTTGGTCATCTCTTGACATCCAACTCCATCTTCCAATCTATCCACCTATCCTCCATCCTCCAACTTCCATCTCACACCATCTACTAATCTTATGCAGCTTCAGCCAATCATCTCAGCTATCATCCATCTCCCTAGCCCCTTCAGCTTTTTCCATCCTAGCTTCAATCCTATCACATCCATCATAAGACCTCCTTCCGCATGTTATCTTCTGATCGGGGGCACTATATTCCTTGGAGATCTTGGCTTGTCCATCCTCCCTTGTCATTGGTATCTAGCTCTAGGCTATCCTCATGCAAACCCAATGTCATCTCTTTATATCCATAATAATCCTAGTTATCTACCATCCTATCTAGCCATCTCATCCTGCTCCTCTAGCTATCCTTGGTCACAAAATCTCTCATCATCATTGGATGCATCCTGCCAAATCCATATCTTTCGCTATCACCCCACCCTTAGCTTTCGCATCTTGTACAACATCGAACCATCCCGCTATCCTATCATCCTATGCTTTTGCCTGCTTGTAACTATCTTGGTCCGTTAGCTTGTACCATATCTTGTAAATATCTTGGTCTGTCAGCTTGTACATCATCTTTAGCTTAGTACCATTACATCTATTCAGTGTTTGTGTCAGTTTGTCCTTGATTAGCATCTTGTACCCATCGCACATCTTGGTTAGCTATTCCAAAGCATCCTTTAGCTAGATTTCCTATCACCAAAGTGTTATCTTTCTTAGTTCAGCTTGCCAGATGCATCACTCATCCAAATCCACCAGCTTTGGTGCTCTCTGATAGGTCCTTGCAGGATATAGCTTTCCTCATGTCTGATCTTGGTCCGTTAGTACCTTGTCCTACCCATCTCATTGGCAAATGGCTCTCTTTTGGATTTTCACTTTCTTTTGATTTGGGATCTTCCCTTTTGGGTCTTGAAGTATCTTTTTCAAGAAATCTCCTTGTTCCCTCCTCAAGGTTGCCATGATCTTCCATATCATGGTATGCTGCGAATGGGGCAATTAGAGTGTAAGGTCTTGATCAGGTCTTTCGTTTGTTTTTCTTTTCTGCTTGTGGGTTTTCCAGTGTCGTTTCCACACTGCTTCCTCTAGGATTCATGTGTGATGCTGGGGCAATCCTTGTGTGTTTGTTTTGAGTTAGTTTGTCAGTCCTTTGGATGGTTGGTGAAAAGGCATTGATGTTCTTGGTAACCTTGACAATTAACCAATAGTCCTATAGCAAATCTAGTGCTCAACTACATGGTGGTACTTCTCTTTGAAGTATCCCCCCGCTCAAAAAGCTTCAATGGTTTTCCTTCATCTCCATTATCCCCCATCCATATCCAACATCCATCTCTCCTACCCCAGTTGATGCATTAGTATCTCTTTGAATCACTCATCACTCTTAGCTTTAGGGATCCACAATCCTAGTCTTAGGGATCCACCAATCCAAATCAACCCACCAAGCCTCATCTTTCGAGATCCACAATCCTAGTCCTAGGGATCTCCAAAACCCATCTTCCGCCAATCTAACTCTTTGAAATCCTGTTGCATCAGCTTTATAATCCCCTCATCCATCTCCCTATCTTGGATTCTTTTTTATAGCGCTCCGCTCCTTCATCCTCTGCAATCCCTGAGATCTTAAGCTTGCTTCCTCTTGTGCCTCTGATTCTCCCTTTATCATTCTCCCATAGTAAGAGTTTGAGCTAACGAAACCTCTTCTCTTAATCCAATTTGAGTCTCCTTGCTCATCCCAGATTCTTGTATTTTTCAAGAAGCCACCGAGCCTCACTTTCTCTCCCCGCTGCCTTCTTGAGGGGGCATCTCGTAGTCCATTCTCTCCTCTTCTGCTCTAGCCTTGGGCATCTTATTTTCTTATCTTTGATGCCATGCCACTTGTGGCATCACATCAAAGAGGGGCAAAATGTAGACACCTAAAAATCCTTTAGAAAATAAAGTATTTTTATTTTCTGAAAAATTCCTAATGACATCATCATTTATTAATTAATTAATTATTTAATTAATTAATTAGTTAATTTTTATGCCATTAAATCCCTTTATCTTAATTAAAAATATTTAATTAAGGAATCCCTCCCAAAAATGTTTAAATCTTATTTAAACATTATTTACTTATTTATTAATTATTTAATTAATAAATTGACCAAAAATCCTAAAATAAATAAAAAATTTATTTTTTGTCCAAAACTTGGCCAATTTCCTTATGACCAATAACCTCTTCCAAAATCTTCTAACTCTTCTTTAATTTCGATTAAAGGTTAATCCCATCATTTCCTACCCCTAATCCCAACTCAAAATATTTAATTAAGATTAAATATTAATCCTCATGTTTATTAAAAAAGTTTTAATAAATATCACCTCAACCCAAACCCTTGAAATAAATAAAACTTTATTTATTTCCTAAAAATCTAATTTATCCTCATCCTAAGAAGTTCTAGACTCTTCTAGAAAGTCTTCATCCTCATCCTAGGAAATTCTAGACTATTCTAGAAAGTCTTTATCCTCATCCAAAGTCTAGACTCTTCTAGAAGATGTCTTTAAACCTAATCCTAATCCCCTCCTAACCTTGTCACATTCCCTAAACATGGGTTAAGAATTACTAACCCAAGCCAAAGTTAACAAATATCTCCTCCTTCACCCACCCTCATTAAATGCCATCCACTTGCCTATCCCTAAGCTAGTCCTAAACCATCCTAATCCATCCTCTAATCATTTGCACAAGCCTAAGCAAACTTAAAACCTTCCTAATCAAGTCCAAGTCGAAATTTCTCTTATCACCCTCAAAATATCTCAACCATAAAACTTTATCAAGTCCACTAGGTCATAAATGACTCTTACAAGCCCTTTTATTGCTCTTACAAGTCATTATGAGGGTCTTTATGAAGATTTTATCCCTTGAGCCTCCTTTGTTGACTCATCGTTCCCCTTTCCTCCATCCTCTCACCATGTGACATGTGTCACTCCTTGATTGCCTTTAAGGAAGCACAATCTATGTGCTCTCTTCTCATGCAATCTGAGCCCTCCATGAGCTTTTTCCCATCCTTGCATCTTAGCCCTCAATCCCTCAAGCCTCTTGCCTATAAATTAGATCCTTCCCCTTTGCAAAACAACACAATCAATGAAGTAAAGTCATAATGCCATTTTGAGAAGCCATTTTACATCAAAACCATACACTCACACCCAAATTCCAACTCCATTTGAAGCCCTTTTTGAAGCATAAAGCTTGAGCATACATCCTATCTATTTAGACAAAGCTATTCAACAAGAGAGCTTCTCATTGAGAGAGTCCATTAATGGCTCATATTCTCAATTGAGAGTTCATCTTAGTCTATCTTGAAGTTTATGAATTTTGTTTAGTTTGTAGAAGCTTTATTTAAATTTAGTTTCTATTAGCATACTAACATTGCTCATATAAAATACCAAGCTTATGAAAAAATATGCAAGAACAAGATTCTAAAGGATGAATTCCAAATAGTTGAGAGAAAGGATTTGACCAATGCCTTAGTTTACCCTACTATTTTCAAATCTGAATGGATACAGATTATTTTGAGTAGAATTCACAATGGATTTTTGTGGCTAGAAATAGGACCAGTAAAGATCACTAAAAGGATAGTACATAGGGTTACAGGTTCCCCAACCCTAGATCAGCCTAAGACCTTATGTAGTGATTCCAAAGAGATCACTAAAAAGAATAGAGGTGCCAAATGGAATAAGAGGGGTATGACTATTGACACTATAACTGATCCTCTTCTAGATTTTTCTATGAGAGTAATATTACACAAATTCTATCAATCCAGTAGATTGAATAGTGTACCATGCATAGTTATTGATGTAGCCTACAAATTGGCAAAGAAAGATCACACATATGGTCTGTCAGAACTTATGTTGCAACAAATCAATGAAAACCTAGGAGCAATAAGGAGATCAAAAGGTGCTCAATGCAAATTTGGTTTAGTTCTTATGTGTATATTCTTTTATGTTATGGAAGAGTTTTTTTTATAGGAAAGGTGAATTGGAACCCTAACAAAATTGCAATTACACAAATCAGTGAGTTCAATGATTAGATGGGTGAAAATTTTGAAGCACAAATGAAAAATTATTTTGAAGATTTCAAGAAATTCAAGAAGCAAAGGGTGAGAATACCAGTTTTCCTAGTGGAAAAGCACATATATGATATATGCTTCTTGGTTTATATTGAAAACACCTACATCCAAGCAACAATACCAAGAGTAAGATGGCTAAGGCCATTTGGATATGAGCTTGATATAGATGAAGCCTCAATAGCAATCACAACATTGCTTGCAAAAGAAATTGATAAGGTAGCTCTTCACTTTGGCACATATGATGTTGTTACATCAAAACTTGAAATTGAATTAAAGACAACCACTATTATCAAGAAGAAAGGTAAATTAGTAAAGAAGATAAAGAAGAAATTTGGAGCAAGTATTGAAGAAGTAGGTGGTGAAGAAGAAGAAGAGCAAGGGCAAGGTCCAATGGAGTTGACCCAAGGTTTAGGAGAAGACAAGGAGGAAGGTGTCAAGGAAGAAGAAGCCAAGGAAGCACCTATAGTAGCCAAGTAAAAGAAAAGAAAGGGTAAAACACAACCTTCGGCTCAGCCCAAACTCAAGAGGGTCACTAAGCCAGCTCTAGTTACAAAGGCTACTACAAGGGCATCCACACAAAAGGCCAAGCAAAAACCAAAAGAGAAGAATAAGAGCAGTGAATAGACTGAAGAAAGGCCAAAATATAGAAGGAAGTATGTGGCAGAGTCAAATACTAATGATGAAGAAAGAATAGAATCAGAGGATATTAGCCAATCTAGAGTAGTAAGTCATCCTCCCAAATCTACTATAGAAAAACTTTGTAAAAAGATTAGGAATTTAGATTTGAATGACTTGAAAACTATTGATTTTAATATGCTCAGTAGAGAAGAGAAAAATAAAGTAGAGGGATCTATGTATGCCATGATGGTTGAATTCAAAAACATGCCTATAGAACTTGAGAATACCATACCCAAGGAACTCTATGAGATAGTTGAAAGTAAATGGCATTATTGTCTAAAAATGGAAAAGGAGATTATAGAATCTACCTTAGCTTAGGTGAAGACTAACATGAAAAAGGTCAAATAACAAAGGCTAACAAGAAACATGGTGGCAAGTTTTCACCAAAGTATACAGCCTTTAGCATCCTACAAAACAAGATTGAGGATGTAGTGAATAAATCCACACAATTGTGGAAAATAATTTATAAGATAATTGATGACAAACAAGAAGAAAAAAATAAGTTAGAGCCTAGTGCCAAGGAAAAGAAAGTAGAAGAGAAGAAAGGAGAGGAAGAGAAGAATGAGGAAGCAATAGCAAGAGTAGATGAAGAAAAGAAGAAAGATGAGGAGGAAGAAAAGAAAGATGAGGAGGATAAAGAAAAATATGAGAAGGAAGAAACACAAAAGGAAGATATGGCAACAACTGAATAATAGGAAGAAGAGGAACAGAGTGTGCAAGAGACATAAATGCCACCTCCTTTTCCACCTCCTACAACCATAACACCTACATATGCAATAATGATTAAGGATGTTCTAGATTATTCAACTCAAAAAATCAATCCCATAATAGTAGCAGATCTCTCTAAGATCCTTCACCAATCCACTCTATAGGCACAGTTATGCACATACCCTATATTGGTGATTGTAGATGAGCTACAAAAGGTAGTAGCAAAACCTCAAAGAGAAAAGGTGAAACCAAAGGAAACACCTTTCACCTACACACCTAGTAGGACTAAAATTTTGATGCTTCACCACCTATAATAGCAGGTGACACCACATAGAAGTCGAGTGTAGTGGAAGGAATGTTAGACAAGAAAGAGGATACATCAAAGGAAAAGGAGCAGGCCACCATAAAAACATTGGCAAAATTACCAAAGACTAGCACTCCTACAAAGACCCTTCATAAGCCAAGAAATGAAGCCATTCCTTTGTAAATCTCAACTCCATGATTGAGTTCAACTAGAGTGGCTAGGGTACTTCACTATGGAGACCCTGAATTAGATGAATACATTGTAATACTTGCCTATGACTCAAAGATCATCACCATGGATCAAATCACTAAAATACAAGATGCATTAAATAGAATGAGGAGGTAAGGAATACTCAGAAAGGAGTATAAAAACAAGAAAGCATTGAATTTAAGAGGTTATGGGAATCTGGTGCACATCATACATGGGTATGTAATTTTGATCCCTATTCCCCCAAATGATTAAAGCAAGAGAGCAGCCATAGAGAATTGGAAAGCGATAAAGTACTGATGCGTATTTCTAAGGAAGACAGGCAGGATAGTGGTGAAATTGATATGGGAGGTGATCTAAATTGGTTGGAACCAATGAGACTTGAGAACTTCAAGGATAGGATGGCAACCTGGTATCTCCTGAAAGAAGGGGGTTTTTTGCCATATATGTTGTCCATGGTTGGGCATGATGAAAATTGTGTGTTACAATTTGTGAATAATTGAGATGATAGGAAGGTCACAATTAATGACATTACTTTTCAAGTCATGGAGGACGTTATTTCCATGGCAACAGGACTCACAATGAAGGGAAAAAAGGTGGAAGAAATTTACCAAAGTTTCAGATGAGAATAGCATGAAAAACTTCTTTGCGAAGAATGAGGAGTTGATTCACTACATAGGAGGGTTTAAAAGGGATAAGCTACCTGAGCCCTGGGATGATGTGTGTCTAGTATTGATGAAGTATCTCACCCTAGAAGGTAGGTTTGGAGTGTGCTATTACTATCATTTTCCCTTGTTGAATCATTTTAGAAATAGGGATTTCATTTCCATTCCATTTTTGCTTCTACATTCGCTTGAGGATGTGATTAAGGATATTAAGGAAAAAAAAAGTAAAGGCCTAAACTTCACCATTATTCATTAGGGGTTAATTTTCTATCTGTATCAGTTTCACTTAGCTTTATGTCCCCCTAGAGAGGTTCTTATAGAAAACCCCTGCCATATTAGGATTTCCCCTTCGAGCTCCAATACGGGGACAAAAATCCATACTCCTAGGCCATCTCCTAGTAAAGATATTAAGAAAAGAAAAAATTTGACATAGCCATAGAACAAAAGGAAAAAAGAAATTAAAAGTTGATAAGGTGGTAGAGGTTGTTGGAGAGGATTCTGGTGAAGATATTGGGGGAAAAACAAGAAGAAGGTCTGGAAGGCTAGCTTAGTCCTAGGCTAGGGGTAAGTAGAAGTCAATCAGATACCCTATTGAGGAAGTTGAAGAAGATAGATCAGACAATAATAGTGACAGAAGGGAGGAGGAAAGCATTTACAACTCTAAAATGGATGATGGTAATGAGGAGGGGGAAAAAAGTTTCAATTTTGGGAACATTTTGATGGACAACACTCAAACTCAAGTGTCAGATGGCAAAGAAAGGAATACTGAGACAACCCATGTTTTAGCTAGCTTCTGACTTAAACCCTTTACTGTTGGTGATGAGACAAGCAAAAAGGATAATTCCCCAATTACCATTTCTTCCCCTATTAAGTAAAATTTGAAGATTTCTTCTAACCCATAGGTGCTGCAGGATAAACCAAAGGGACAAAAAATGAAGGAGGTTGCTGCTAAGAAGGTCAAGGAGCATAAAGAGGAGATTGTGATGGTGGAGGAGCATTACATAAACCTGGAGGAAAGAGTCAAAGCTTTGGAGGAGGGGTTTTTCACATTCTCAAAGTATAGACTTAAAGTTACTCATGCTGCTGCAACTACCCTCCAATTGCTGGCACATGAGAAGGAGGAAGTTGGCTTGGACATGGAGGACAATAAATTACTCTTTAAGTTCCTTGCTGACAATTGGGCCCAAGTTCTTCTTTATGCAAGAGGAAAAGGGAAAAAAGAAATCTAAGTGTAGGACTAGAAAAATGGGTTAAATGCATAAACATACAATGAGAAAATCACAAAACTCTATAATCATATGTTAGCACCCACTAGTCTACCATGAAAGCCAAACTAATTAAGAAAGCAATAGAAACCCCCTTTTTCGTTTGTAGCTCCCATGTTCTTCTTTCTTCTCCAAATGATTGTGGCTCTAATTTTCCAATAGTGCACACAAAATTGAAGCAAAAGCCTATGATAGTGATAATGCCATGAGAATACTTGAAGTGTGATTTTATGAGAGAGAGAGAATGCAACATGAGAAGAAGTAGAGACTCCAATATTCAAGGATTTGGATTTTCAAAACTTAAGCATTCTAGATCTCAAGAGACTTAAGGACCCTCCCCCAAAATGAGAGGAAGAGTGTTCAATTTATAATTGACATGGAGGATGAGAGCATTGGATTTGTCACCCACAAACATACGATGTGGCAAGAGATTCCTTTCAGAATTCATGACACATATGACAAAATATGCCAATTATGAGATTCTATGATGCATGCAAGTCAAACTTAGCTAAATGTGGAAGAGAATCTATAGCGCGTCATAAGATTCCTCAACCCACTTAAAGCCAAGAATCTATGAAGAATAAGCCAAATAGGGACATGCGTAGGAGGTAATAATAATTCCTATGATGCATATGACAGAATATGCCAAAAGTAAGATTCTATGACACATGAGAGTCAAATTTGGAAGAGAATCTATGAAGCGTCATAAGATTCCTTAACCCACTTAAAGCCAAGAATCTATGACGAATAAGCCAAATAGGGACATGTGTAAGAGGTAATAATAATTCCTATGATGCATATGACAGAATATGCCAAAAGTAAGATTCTATGACACATGCGAGTCAAATTTGGAAGAGAATCTATGACGCGTCATAAGATTCCTTAACCCACTTAAAGCCAAGAATCTATGACGAATAAGCCCAATAGGGACATGCATAAGAGATAAGAATATTTGATTATGACAAATCTCAGCCAAGTGTCAAAGGAGAATCCACGAGGTGTCACATCCAAGTGTCATGATGATGGAATATTTTATGGAATATTTGAATTAAAAATCCTCTTATTCCACAAAATAAGAATTAGTAGAAAATGGATTTAATGATGAAAAAATGGAACTTAGGAAATTAATATTTTCCATGGTTTGCAGATAATGAATCAATTAATTAATAAAATTAATTAATTGACGATGATAAATTAATTAATTAATAAAATTAATTAATTAAGGATGATAATTAGGAAGAATAATTAGAAAGAATAGGATTAAATTATGGGTTATTTAATCCTATAGAGAAAATTAGTAGATGATTGGCCAAATTGATTAAATGAATGCAACTATATCCTTTGATGAAAATGTGACGATGATGGATATCGAATAAGATGATGAATAGGTAGACCAAAGCCATGGTCAAATTAATTGATAGATTGAAATTGATAACATGCCAAGGACACATGACATGAATTAATTGATATGTAACATTTAACCGACATTATAAATGCTACAGGATTGAAATTGATTGATAAGGTTTGATCATAATAACACTGACGGACACTGTCAATATTATTAAAATGGTTGATGATGCCATGATCTGACATTGAAAGCCTCAACAACATCAAAGATTGAATGACATGAATGATATTTTGACCTAGCACTAAGGGCCATGACAATACTAAGGTTAGATTGATAAGATTGATAAGTTGATAGGTTTCCAAGGCACTGAAAGCCACAACAATGCCTAGGAACGGATAAATGATGATTGATTTGGGATTTTTGATATGTTTTGGGTTGATTAGGATTGATTTCGAGTTGATTTGATATGATTTTGAGTTGATATGAAATTGATGTGAAAGGGGACACAAATGACAAAATATGGTCAATCTGGCCAAAAGATCGAAGTTAGTAGAATGAGAAAATGGGACAAATTAGTATGAAGAAATGATAAACCGTAGATGCGAACCATTTCTGAGTATCTACATTTTGCCCCTCTTTGATACAATGTGATTTAGAGCGTTGTATCAAATAATAACTGATGAGAAAGCTACGACATGCCCTAGTAGGGATGATATATATGGGTGCCCCCTCGATAAATTGACTAAGATAAGCATATGATAAGTCAATTTATCGACAACAAGAAGATAAAACCATAGCAACTGACAGAATGAAAATCAAGGCCAAAATAATGGAAAGATGTGAAAGCATGAGGGAAATCATCGAAAATGGTTGTATTTGGTCAAAGATAATGAGAAAAATGTCAGACTAAGGTTGAACCAGGTGGAAAGCCATAGAAAGTTGATTGATAGTGCAGGATGATGCAAGAATGCATGGATGCAAGAGGAAGATGATTTGGTGAATCAGAAGACATGATCATGGTGATGGAGAATGAGATGATGAAGAAAGATGAGATGAGGAGATGTTAGTATGATGGAAAGACTTTTGCTTCTAGAAAGTGCACTATATGTCAAATGGAGCTTTATTTTGATATGGCAAATGGAATGCAATGCATCATGGCATAAAGGGCCAGAGCGCAAATGCAAGCCTTTTGTGTAAACAAGCACGATGCAAACAGAGAATGACCTTGTCCTTCCTGAGGCATATGTACATGCCCCAAACTCTCAAAAGGTACATTGTAACAGACAAAAATGGAAAAAAGATGACCATGAACCATCCTAGCCACTCCCATAGATCAATTTATATCATCGAGTAGCATAGGGACATGATCAAAGAAAAAACAAAGCAAAAATAAATCACTCACTAAACAGCATGAGCCAACAGTTATTCTTGTCCATTATTACGTTCTTGTTAATTTTTTAGGTGTGTATATAGTGTTCGACATGTTGATAATGTGATAGTTCTAGTTGTGGATTTAGTTGATAAGTTCATAGTGACATGTTGGATTGATTGTTGGTTCATGCTGCACAGATATTGTGATAGGCATTGAAGCATAGTGCTTTGATTTTCAGTCTGCAAAGCGCAAGTGTTTATGCAAAAGGGGTGGTTATCCATAGTGAAAATGTACAAGGTTTATTGCAAAATTTTGACGAGTTTTGATTTTTAGGGTTTTTGGGAATAATTGATTTTTTTTGTGTAACTGATTTCTTCAGGTCATTTTACAATTTTTAGGTTTTTTTCAGGACATTTTATGATTTTTAGGGATTTTTCTAGGACATTTTATTTGAATTTTTAGGATTTTTTCAAGACATTATATGATTTTTAGTGATTTTTTTCAAGATCATTTTATGATTTTTAGTGATTTTTTTTAGGATCATTTTATGATTTTTAGTGATTTTTTCAGGATCGTACAAGCATATACAAGTGTTAGCTCCAATTTATTATGCGATAGGTCTAATGGATAAAAAGCACTTAGGGATATGCCCCTAGTTCAAATTCAAACTCATGCACCATGTAGGTAATATGCCCCCAAACAAGACGCAAATTATGTACAAAGGCCAATGATAGAGTGTGTGTGTAGACTGGTGATGCTTAAGCAAGGTAATGAAGGACATTAACCAGTTTGTGAACCATGATAAGGAACCAAGGATGTCTTGCAATATGAAGGGTATGATCAAGGAATGATAGAGAGGGAAAAGACCAGATGGAATCCTGATAGATGGAGGAGCAACACTGATTACACATGGCACCTGTTTACCAGGTTTTCACCATGGTACTTGCCCAAAGTGCCTGTTCGCCAGGTTTTCACTTTTGGATGGAATTTTTCTCTTGACTCAAATTTTTGTGCCAAGATGCCTATTTGCCAAGTTTTCATCAAGGCATCCAATTTTTCATGACTTTTTTTAGTTTTTTTTTCTTTTCTTTTTTCATGACTTTTTACTATTTTTTTAATATTTTTTCAGGACTTTTTGCAATTTTTTGATATTTTTTCATGACTTTTAGATGGAATCAAGAATGTCACTGACAAATCCTGAGAAGATATATGTTGTTGATGCTACTAGCTAATGAGCTCTGAATCCATGACTGACCATAACTACATAGGATTTGTTCTGAGTCTGTAGCTAAAATTAAACCACTAGAAAGGCTTCAAGAGATGCCATCGTGTACCATATGTAAGACAATGTCTATGTCTGGTGAATCAAGGCATCTAAGGATAATTGGGTCAATAAAAATGTCACTGATGATGACATATGAAAAGGCTTGTTGGATAAAGGACTGATTTTTGTTATAGGAAAAATTAGGTAGCTAGATTGGGGGATAAACAAAGGGATATAAGGGAGGGTTGGGAGGCTTGAGACCAATGACCTTCCACATGAATTCTGATTGAGAGAGCTCCAAAATACTTTGTGGCATGTTGAATACTAGAACACTGATATTCATGGCATCATATTTTTCATTTTGTATCAGTGGGAGCTGCTTAGCTTTTGATTTTTTATAGTCTAATGGTACCTTTTGATTTTCACCAAGAGACCTATGCTTGCTATCTTTTTCTCTTTTTTCTTTGTAACTAGAAAGTGGAGTTGGCTCCCCAAAATATGCCAATGTGTTCTCTTTAGGAGAAACTACTTCTTTATGATCTTCAGTCATAATGCCTTCAAAGTCTATTATGAGAGTGCCATCATCATTGAATTGATCAAAAAATGGTGGTCCACGTTGGTCCCAATCTAAAGGTTCAGGATAACTTGAGGGGATGTCATCATCAGTGTTGAATGGGCTTTGATTGAAGGTAGATATATGGGTAACTGATTCAACTGGGTCATTGGGGTTATGCTCAGAGGCTAGGGGATTGTTGGTTTTAGGTGGGATATCCTCAGATGCCTTTTCATCATTTGAAACATCCATAGTCTTACATGTAGGTACCGTGGTACTAGGAGGACCTATTCATAATGGTTTAAATCCAAGCCCCAAACTAGGAGGTTGTCCTTCTGTAGTGATAGGTTCAATGATTCCTTGTTTCTAAGATCCAAGACCACTATAGCCATCATAGCCTTGTTTCTGCATGATGGTAAACCCAAGTCCATACTTGCTAGGAGATATCAAAGTGGGTTCTTGTTTTGCTTTTGCTTTCTCAATACATATGGATGTATTCTCATTGATAGAAGTATCATTCTTTGTACTGATGGGAGAAAGTGATGACTCCCTAATGTGAGAGACTTGAGACATAAAGTACTCTCCACACCCATTGTCTTCAATCTTCATCTTTTCCTTGGCTTTACTAAGCAGTATATCAACATCTACATACTTAGAGGAATTTGTGGGTTGTGCTTCATTGTTTGTTGGGATTTGGTATGTAGTAGCATCTCTTAGATTAGCACAAAATTGGAAAGGATCTGTATCACCAGGGATGGTAACCTCTATGTTGTCATAGGAAAATTTCAAACATTGATGATATGTAGAAGGAACTGCTTTAATAGCATGAAGCCAAGGGCATCCTAGTATCATGTTGCAATTCATTTCAATGTCTAGGACATGGAACAATGTGTCTTCAGAAGCTGGACCAAATCTAATAGGTAATGAGATGATGCCCCTAGAGAAGCGTTCACCATCATCATAAGCTTTTATTGTGATTCTTCGAGAGGGATCTACATCATCTTCAGAATAACCCAAATTTTTGACAAACTTAAGAGTACATATGTTGAGTCCTACTCCTCCATCTATTAAGACACATCTGACTTTGGCATTATGGATGAAGACTTTGAGGTAAAGGGGATAATTATGGTTGGGATTGTCCTTAGGAATATCTCAAGGGGAAAAGGTGATATACTATGATGTAGATAGGTTCCCAACCATGGCTTGGAACTGGGTGACATCCATGTTATCTGGGACTATTGACTCTTTAAGGGCTTGCTCCAAGATCTTTTGGTGTTTGGGGAATGCACGTAGTAGGTCCAAAATGGATATTTGTGTAGGGTTTTTTTTGAGTTGTTCAACAAGGCTATAATTAGCTGAAGTAGGAGTAGTAGGGCTACTTGGAGGTGTAGGTCTAGTAGAAGCAGTAGGTCTAGATGGGGCTCCAGGTAGGGTGATCTTGCTACGGCGTGTATTGACAGCACAATGAGGGTCTTTAGCCTTCAATGTGAATGTGGACATGCGAAAGTCAGACTCATTAAAGCAATTGACGGTGTAGTCATACCCAGTGCATGTGTAATTCACATTACCTTTTGAGTTTGATTTTGAACTAGGGGGGTTCTCTTTGTCATGATTACACAAAGGATCTTTGAAAATAGTGTGATCAGAGTTGGATGCTAACAGTGATGGATCAACTGTGATGACACCATCATCAGTAAGGTCTTCTATTGCATGTTTAGTTGGAAGCATGATGAAGTTTTGTGTCCTTTGGTGCGATGGTAATCGCAATACTTTTTGTCATCCCACCAATCAGCTTTAGTCAATTGTTCATCTTTGATTGGGGGTAATTATAGGAAGATATTACTTAGTAACTATTGTAATGCAGTCTCAAGTGGTATCCCCAATGGTGTGAATTTCCTGTCTTTGGTTCTAGGATGTCTTCGAGGTTTATCTTGCGTGGGAGTCCTAGTTTTCTATTGTGGAGTTGATGTTTGATTAGAGGTTTTTGAATTTGTAGGGTTTACACCTTTCAAAGTCAATTGAGGTTGTGCTGTGCTAATTGTGCGAGCATCCACAATACCATCATTAGTCACATTCTTGTTTTTGGAGAAAAATTTTTCCTTTTCATTAGACGAGTTGGTGTTTGTGTTTTTTTTGTTTATCTTGAGGACTCCCTTACGGATAAGAGCATCTTCAATACTAGCCCCTTTTTTCATTAGTTTAGAAATGGTGCTTGGACTCTTGATTTTGAGTTCATACATTAAGTCAGGGACTAAGTTTTCAATGCACAAGTTTACTTGTTGTTCTTCAGGAATGTCTAGTGAGCATTGACTAACTAAGCTTCTCCAACGGAGTAAGAATGTGATGAATGATTCTCCTGTCTTCTGTTTAGCTGAGCACAAATCAAAAAGTGTCACCTCATTTGTAATGTTAAAGGCAAAGTGGGAGATAAACTTATCTGATAGTTCTAACCAAGATTTGATATTACCAGGAAGTTTGGAGTACCATTCAAGTGCGAGACCACCTAAAGAATGAGGGAACAATCTCATAAGGTAAGTGGGCTCATCACTAAGTTCAGTACATGAAGCACAAAATTCTCAGATGTGGTCAATAGGGTTTCCTTTTCCTCAGTATTTTTCAAACCTTGGAGCTTCAAAGTGTTTTGGGAATGGAGGCATATACAGAATTTTATCGAATGTGTTAGGACGTAGGTCCCTTTCTGTATATAGAGCTTGTTTCTTTTGGACTCCCAATGCCTCGACTTGTTTGGAAAGATGTTTGAATTGTTGTAATAGTTCTTCATTGGGGTTTTGCATGATGGTCTTTCCTTCAAGTCTTTTGTTTCTGTGAGTAGATCGTTGGCTGTGGAGGGAACTATGTCTACTTGATTCTGACATTTCTGTGACTGATGAGTCTGATGAAGTCTCACTGGGTGGTGGAGGTAAGTTGGCACCTCGAAGACAAAAAGGTCCTTGTTGTTGGGGTACTTGTTGTGGTATTTGATGTGGCACTTTTTGTGGGATTGACTACGATTGTTGTACCATGTGTTGTTGTTGTGTCATGTATTGTGGTTGTTGTTGGGATACCTCTGATGGTTGTATGTGAGACCATGTGCGTGCTTGTTGTTCTAGAGGTATTTGTTGAGCTTGTTGTGGCACATGTTGTTGTTGTAACAAATGTTGTTGGTATGTGATTTGTTGTTCAAGGCATCTTTGGTATTCCAATTGTTGCTTGAGTTGCTCTTGTTGTTTAGAAAACACCATTTGTTGTTGTTGGAATTGTTTTTGATAAATTGTGTGTGAGTCAAGTGGGTCCACATAAGATTGCATGTTAGGAATGTTGGATGTTTGCCCCACTTGTGGTTGTTGTTGTTGCGTTTGATGTTGTTGTTGATATGTGGGATGTGTGTCAAGCGGATGTAGACTTGGTTGTGCCTTGGAAGTGTTGAGTCCTTGTACCATTGTAGGTTGTTGTTGTGGCAGTTGACTAAGTCCTTGAGAATTGAATGTCATGTTTGTATTGTTGTTTTGGTACCTTTATGTTTTAGATGTTCCTGCTTTCGACATCATATTGACTTTACTATAAGATGTGTCCCTATTAGGAATGGGCATAATGTCAATAAGACTTTTCCTTTGTGCATCTATAGGGATGGTTGCACTTGATATTTCACATGTTGTATTTATGAGAGGCTCCATAGTGTTCGATGTCATAGCATGGGGTAGCGTTAGAAGCAAAGATGTACTTTGTTGTTTTGCCTCTAAAGAAGGTATGTCTGGCATCCCTAGAGAAAAGGTCCCTTTAGGTGCATCTTGTTGTTGCATCATGTGACTAAAATCAAGTCTTAATGTCCTTTTGGGGTGTTTAGGGATTGGTGGTATTTCATCAAACAAGGGGTTAACATTGATGTGTTCAAATGTACTTTGGAGGATTTTAATTGTTGATTCTTGATGGGATCTTATAGGTGCCATTATTGTGTTTGAAAACTCCAAAGGTTGTTTTCCCTTGTCTAAATCCAAATTTATCATGGGTTGGATGTTTTCAATTGTTGTGTTGGTTTGATTTTTGGACTTAGGACCTTCCAAGTTTGGGTTAAATTTGATAATTTCTTGAGCTACCAAACATTTGAAGTTCTTGCGAAAACTTTTGTCTTGACATGCCCTAGCCATCTCTTCATCAGTGATGCCATAATCAGTGTCAGAGTCATCACTTAGGTGTAAAATACCTTGTTGTATGTTTGATGTGTTAGGTTGGATGAATTCAAATGAATGTGATTGTTCATCTTCAGGTGAGGTTTGTACACTTCCTTCTCCTGGTGGCATTGGCACGAATATAGGTTCAAAGTTAGGACTCCATTGAACCATCCCATGTGTGGGGGAAGTGTTTGGAGGAAATCTCATGGTAGGTGCATTGTTCAAGGTTTGTTGTGCCATAGCTTGATTATGAGGATCTTGCGGATACATATTCAAAGGGTCTGATAGTAATGGTTGTGATGCCTTGATTTGGTCTTTGTCAAAGGTTTGTTGGATTTTCTTTCTCTTTCTTTGTCTTGGATGGGGTTTTGGTTGTGCTTGTGCCTTAGAAAACAAAGGTTGATAGAATTCCTCAGGTCTTTGGGCTGCTTGTCTCCTAGTAAGTGTTGGCATGATACCTAAGAGTGCAAAGAGTGGTGGGTATGCAAAATATGAGTGTTTTTGGGATTTTTAATTGTTTAGGAATGTTATGCAATGTGAGGAAATGCTAGATGAATTATGGTTTTGATGTGCAAAGTGCAAATGTCCTAGGAATGTTATGCAAATGCAAATGCATGGTGATGTTTTGAAGTTTGACTAGAGGGGATGAAAATGACTCTAAGGTATGCAAAATGACAATTAGGGTTATGTTTTGGACTTGGTAATGATACTAAAGGTAGGTGTATGCAAGGTATACTATGCAAAGGATGATGTTCTAGGGTTCATAATGACATTTGGGACATGCAAAATGAGGGTAAATGCTCAAGAAGGTAATTTGGTTGATGGACAATTTAATAGGGTTTGGTAGTGAAAATGATGCTAAGGATTTTGATCAATGCAATATGAAGGGGATATACCACTAGGGTAAGTCAAAATGACATTTGGGGATGCTAGGGATATGATTATGCTATGACAAGGGTATATGGAAAGTTTTGAACTTATGTAAAACCTTTTGAAAGTATTTTGCCTAAGAGTTTAACCTTGTGATAAAGGACCTTGGATCTTGACCAAAAACTGATAAAAGACAAAAAGATCAAATTGATAAAAGATGAAAAGGTCAAATATATCAAGACATAGATAAATTTTGACCAAAGAAAATGATAAGAAAATATAAAAAGACTAGTCAAGATCCATTATCCGTCAACACTAGGAGATACTCTAAGACTCATACTTTGCTTAGATTTTTGACTAAATTCAAAGGTTTTGGGAGTTCAAAATGATGTTTAGAGGACTTGAAATGATGGTGATGCTAAGTGGATATGTGATACGGACAATGCCTATTATGGGATGCAAGATGTTGAGTGCAAAGTGCTGATTTTGAGATGGGAATGCAAAAACTAAGGAAAGTAAAACTGAACCTAAATGGATGCAATATGAAAAGTAATAGATACTAAATGAGGACTAAAAGGTTCAATATGAAGTCTATATGATGTAAGAATGAAACCTAGACTAGGGTGAATGCAAGTAAAATCTATGCAAGTGTGAGATCTACATTTTTCCAAGCACATTTAGAAGCACAAGTCAACATGTTTTCCAAGGTTTGAGTCTGTTGAATCAATGTTTGCAAAGTTTGCTAAGGTTGAAATGTTTTGGCAATGTGTGATATTTTGACAAGTTCAAATGATATCCAAGGTGTAAATTTAAAAGTTTGGCTTTTATCTTGATTATGTTTTACAAACACGCTAGACACATTAAGACAAGAATAGCTGCTGTAAAAGTTAACAAACACACCACAACCTAGGCTTTTAGGACTGTATCCACTGAATTCCTACTTGAGCCAAAGTTTAGCCATGCTTATCCAGAGTGGACAACCTAAGATCTTGGCACCACAGGCTCCCCCTTATAGCGCACTCACTTCTCGGGGCTACCAAGATCTGCTTCCCAAGGGGCATGACTTCCCAGGGGACTGTTGCCTCTACTAAGGACCATGAGAATGTAGGATGTCTTCACAGGCATGGGTGACCCCTTGAGCCAGTGGATAGAAAGGATTTTGGCCACTAAAACATGGTTTTTAGTAAGGGCATTCTATTCGGCAAGTGAATGATAAACTTTTGCAAAAGGTCTCCTAGCCCCGAGATCCGGGGTTTGACGCACCACAAGGGTACTGCAGGAGAGTTATCACACATCAATACCGTTGACACAGCTTTCACTGTAATCAAGTTTTATATAGCGGCTAGAATGTTGACCTGGCTTTGGCCCATTACCGCTCTGAGGTCATCCCCTGGCATACCCAATATTGAGTATCTTGTTCCAAGGTAGGCCTCCTATAGAAGTTACATAGATTTCTCTTACACCCAAGATCCACGAATGGCAAGGGGAGAGGATACATCCAATGCAACTCCTAGGGATCTAACATCATAGACACGCTAGGCAGAAAAGAAAAAGGTTCTTTTTAAGCACTAAACAAAATGTTATCTAATCTAGGAAATCCACACACATAGTTTTGAAAGACACACAAAGTCTTCGACAACGTCCTGCAAATAAAGCATTAGTAGTTTATGATCATGTCTTCATCCCATGATTGCCACATGCTGCAAATAGACCATTAGTAACACAAAAATCACCTAATCTATGTCCTAGAGAGTGATAGGAACTTGAAATGCAGATTTTGATTGGTGTATGTGCTTACTATGAACCTAGGTGTGCTCTGATAGTATAGATCTAGATGTGAAAAAGAAGAGCAGATAGTCATTATACCCTTCTAAGTGAGCTCCTTCCTTGCACCTATAAGCACAAAACAAGAAAACCCAAGTTAGATATGCATGTTTACGTCGGGTTCACCAAATGTAGGACCAGAAAAATAAGTTAGAAGCATAACACACTATGAGAAAATCACAAACTCAATCAACATGTATTAGCACCCACTAGTCTACGATGAAAGCCAAACTAATAGAGAAAGCAATAGAAACCCACTTTTTCATTTGTAGCTCCCATGTCCTTCTTTCTTCTCCAAATGATTGTAGCTCCAAAGTTTCCTATAGTGCACACAAAATTGAAGCAAAAGCCTATGATAGTGATAATGCCATGAGAATACTTGAAGTGTGATTTTATATGAGAGAGAGAATGCAAACTACAAATTAGTAAAGACTCAAAAACTCAAAGATTCAAGGATTCAAGACTTAAGCATTCTAGGATTTAAGAGACTTTTAAAACTTAAGCATTCGGATCCCAGAGACCCCAGGACCAAAAATGAGAGGAAGAGTGTCCAATTTATAATTGACATGCAGGATGAGAGCATTGGATTTTTCACCCATAGATATGCGATGTGGCAAGAGATTCCTTTGAGAATCCATGACACATATGACAAAATATGCCAATTGTGGATTCTATGACACATGCAAGTCAAACTTGGCTAAATGTGGAAGAGAATCTATGACGCGTCATAAGATTCCTCAACCCACTTAAAGCCAAGAATCTATGATGAATAAGCCAAATAGGGACATGCGTAAGAGGTAATAATAATTCCTATGACACATATGAAAGAATATGCCAAAAGTAAGATTCTATGACACATGAGAGTCAAATTTGGAAGAGAATCTATGACACGTCATAAGATTCCTCAACCCACTTAAAGCCAAGAATCTATGATGAATAAGCCAAATAGGGACATGCGTAAGAGATAAGAATATTTGATTATGACGAATCTCAACCAAGTGTCAAAGGAGAATCCATGAGGTGTCACATCCAAGTGTCATGATGATGAAATATTTTATGGAATATTTGAATTAAAAATCCTTTTATTCCACAAAATAAGAATTAGTAGAAAATGGAATTAATGATGGAAAATAGAACTTAGGAAATTGTAAATTTCCATGGTTTGCAGATAATGAATCAATCAATTAATAAAATTAATTAATTGAGGATAATAATCAAGAAGAATAATTAGTGAGAATAATAGAATTAAATTATGGGTTATTTAATCCTATAGAGAAAATTAGTAGATGATTGGCCAAATTGATTAAATGAATGAGACCGTATCCTTTGATGAAAATGTGACGATGATGGATATCAAATAAGATGATGAAAAGGTAGACCAAAGCCATGGTCAAATTGATAGATCAAAATTGATAACATGCCAAGGACACATGACATGAATTAATTGATATGTAACATTTAACCGACATTGTAAATGCTACAGGATTGAAATTGGTTGATAAGGTTTGATCATAATAACATTGACAGACACTGTCAATATTATTAAAATGATTGATGATGCCATGATCTGACATTGAAAGCCTCAACAATGTCAAATATTGAATGACATGAATGATATTTTGACCTAGTACTAAGAGCCATGATAGTACTAAGGTCAGATTGATAATTTGATAGGTTTCCAAGGCACTGAAAGCCACAACAATGCCTAGGAGCGGATAAATGATGATTGATTTGGGATGTTTGATACGTTTCGGGTTGATTAGGACCGATTTCAAGTTGATTTGATATGATTCTGAGTTGATATGAAATTGATGTGAAAGGGGACACAAATGAAAAAATATGGTCAATCTAGCCAAAAGATCAAAGTTAGTAGAATGAGAAAATGGGACAAATTAGTATGAAGAAGTGATGAATTCATAGATGCAAACCATTTTTGAGCATCTACATTCGAAAAATGGAACTTAGGAAATTAAGAATTTCCATGGTTTGCAGATAATGAATCAATTAATTAATAAAATTAATTAATCGACGATGATTAATTAATTAATTAATAGAATTAATTAATTGAGGATGATAATTAGGAAGAATAATTAGAAAGAATAGGATTAAATTATGGGTTATTTAATCCTATAGAGAAAATTAGTAGATGATTGGCCAAATTGATTAAATGAATGCGACTGTATCCTTTGAGTAAAATGTGATGATGATGGATATCGAATAAGATGATGAAAAGGTAGACCAAAGCCATGGTCGGACCAGAAAATGGGTTAAAATGCATAACACACTATGAGAAATTCACAAACCCAATCAACATGTATTAGCACCCACTAGTCTACCATGAAAGCCAAATTGATTAAGAAAGCAATAGAAACTCCCTTTTTCATTTGTAGCTCCCATGTTCTTCTTTTTTCTCCAAATGATTGTGGCTCCAATTTGCCTATAGTGCACACAAAATTGAAGCAAAAGCCTATGATAGTGATAATGCCATGAGAATAATTGAAGTGTGATTTTATGAGAGAGAGAGAATACAACATGCAGAGAAGTAGAGACTCCAATATTCAAGGATTTGGATTTTCAAAACTTAAGCATTCTAGATCTCAAGAGACTCAAGGACCCCCCCCCCCCCCCCCCAAAATGAGAGGAAGAATGTTCAATTTATAATTGACATGGAGGATGAGAGCATTGGATTTTTCACCCACAGACATGCGATGTGGCAAGAGATTCCTTGAGAATTCATGACACATATGACAAAATATGCCAATTGTGAGATTCTATGACACATGCAAGTAAAACTTAGCTAAATGTGGAAGAGAATCTATAACGCGTCATAAGACTACTCAACCCACTTAAAGCAAAGAATCTATGAAGAATAAGCCAAATAGGGACATGCGTAAGAGGTAATAATAATTCCTATGATGCATATGATAGAATATGCCAAAAGTAAGATTCTATGACACATGAGAGTCAAATTTGGAAGAGAATCTATGACGCATCATAGGATTCCTTAACCCACTTAAAGCCAAGAATCTATGATGAATAAGCCAAATAGGGACATGCGTAAGAGGTAATAATAATTCCTATGATGCATATGATAGAATATGCCAAAAGTAAGATTCTATGACACATGAGAGTCAAATTTGGAAGAGAATCTATGATGCGTCATAAGATTCCTTAACCCACTTAAAGCCAAGAATCTATGATGAATAAGCTAAATAGGGACATGCATAAGAGATAAGAATATTTGATTATGACAAATCTCAGCCAAGTGTCAAAGGAGAATCCACGAGGTGTCACATCCAAGTGTCATGATGATGGAATATTTTATGGAATATTTGAATTAAAAATCCTCTTATTCCACAAAATAAGAATTAGTAGAAAATGGATTTAATGATGAAAAAATGGAACTTAGAAAATTAAGAATTTCCATGGTTTGCAGATAATGAATCAATTAATTAATAAAATTAATTAATTGATGATGATAAATTAATTAATTAATAAAATTAATTAATTGAGTATGATAATTAGGAAGAATAATTAGAAAGAATAGGATTAAATTATGGGTTATTTAATCCTATAGAGAAAATTAGTAGATGATTGGCCAAATTGATTAAATGAATGCAACTATATCCTTTGATGAAAATGTGACGATGATGGATATCGAATAAGATGATGAAAAGGTAGACCAAAGCCATGGTCAAATTAATTGATAGATTGAAATTGATAACATGCCAAGGACACATGACATGAATTAATTGATATGTAACATTTAACCGAAATTGTAAATGCTACAAGATTGAAATTGATTGATAAGGTTTGATCATAATAACAATGACAAACACTGTCAATATTATTAAAATGGTTGATGATGCCATGATCTGACATTGAAAGCCTTAACAATGTCAAAGATTGAATGACATGAATGATATTTTGACCTAGCACTGAGAGCCATGACAGTACTAAGGTCAGATTGATAAGATTGATAAGTTGATAGGTTTCCAAGGCACTGAAAGCCACAACAATGCCTAGGAATGAAAAAATGATGATTGATTTGGGATTTTTGATATGTTTCAGGTTGATTAGGACCAATTTTGAGTTGATTTGATATGATTCTAAGTTGATATGAAATTGATGTGAAAGGGGACACAAATGACAAAATATGGTCAATCTGGCCAAAAGATCGAAGTTAGTAGAATGAGAAAATTGGACAAATTAGTATGAAGAAGTGTTAAACTATAGATGTAGGACCAGAAAAATAGGTTAGAAGCATAACACACTATGAGAAAAGCACAAACTCAATCAACATGTATTAGCACCCACTAGTCTACCATGAAAGCCAAACTAATAGAGAAAGCAATAGAAACCCCCTTGTTCATTTGTAGCTCCCATGTCCTTCTTTCTTCTCCAAATGATTGTAGCTCCAAAGTTGCCTATAGTGCACAGAAAATTGAAGCAAAAGCCTATGATAGTGATAATGCTATGAGAATAATTGAAGTGTGATTTTATATGAGAGAGAGAATGCAAAATACAAATTAGTAAAGACTCAAAAACTCAAAGATTCAAGGATTCAAGACTTAAGCATTCTAGGATTCAAGAGACTTTTAAAACTTAAGTATTCAGATCCCAAAGACCCCAGGACCAAAAATGAGAGGAAGAGTGTCCAATTTATAATTGACATGGAGGATGAGAGCATTGGATTTGTCACCAATAGATATGCGATGTGGCAAGAGATTCCTTTGAGAATCCATGACACATATGACAAAATATGCCAATTGTGAGATTCTATGACACATGCAAGTCAAACTTGTCTAAATGTGGAAGAGAATCTATCATGCGTCATAAGATTCCTCAGCCCACTTAAAACCAAGAATCTATGACAAATAAGCCAAATAGGGACATGCATAGGAGGTAATAATAATTCCTATGATGCATATGATAGAACATGCCAAAAGTAAGATTCTATGACACACGAGAGTCAAATTTGGAAGAGAATCTATAATGCGTCATAAGATTCCTCAACCCACTTAAAGCCAAGAATCTATGATGAATAAGCCAAATAGGGACATGCGTAAGAGATAAGAATATTTGATTATGACAAATCTTAGCCAAGTGTCAAAGGAGAATCCATGAGGTGTCACATCCAAGTGTCATGATGATGAAATATTTTATGGAATATTTGAATTAAAAATCCTTTTATTCCACAAAACAAGAATTAGTAGAAAATGGAATTAATGATGGAAAATAGAACTTAGGAAATTGTAAATTTCCATGGTTTGTAGATAATGAATCAATCAATTAATGAAATTAATTAATTGATGATGATAATCAGGAAGAATAATTAGTGAGAATAATAGAATTAAATTATGGGTTATTTAATCCTATAGAGAAAATTAGTAGATGATTGGCCAAATTGATTAAATGAATGCGACCGTATCCTTTGATGAAAATGTGATGATGATGGATATCAAATAAGATGATGAAAATGTAGACCAAAGCCATGGTCAAATTGATAGATTGAAATTGATAACATGCCAAGGACACATGACATGAATTAATTGATATGTAACATTTAGCTGACATTGTAAATGCTATAGGATTGAAATTGGTTGATAAGGTTTGATCATAATAACATTGACAGAAACTGTCAATATTATTAAAATGGTTGATGATGCCATGATCTAACATTGAAAGCCTCAACAATGTCAAAGATTGAATGACATGAATGATATTTTGACCTAGTACTGAGAACCATGATAGTACTAAGGTCATATTGATAAGATTGATAATTTGATAGGTTTTCAAGGCACTGAAAGCCACAACAATGCCTAGGAGTGGATAAATGATGATTTATTTGGGATGTTTGATACGTTTCAGGTTGATTAGGACTGATTTCGAGTTGATTTGATATGATTCTGAGTTGATATGAAATTGATGTGAAAGGGGACAAAAATGACAAAATATGGTCAATCTGGCCAAAAGATCGAAGTTAGTAGAATGAGAAAATGGGACAAATTAGTATGAAGAAGTGATGAATTCATAAATGTGATCCATTTTTGAGCATCTACACTAAGTCTTTTTTTTATTTCTGTTCAGTTATGGGGTCCATGGATCCAAAGACTTTATATACTATTATGACAGTTATAGTTTTGATGTTTATCAGCTATAATTAAGTTTTATTAGGCCTGGATGCCTCGTTGGACTTTGGTTAGTTGCTAGGGTTCCTTTCTGGTTCTAGCTCTCTGGTTTTAGGTTTTGGTCTCTGACTGCTGGTTTTCCTGTTCTTTTTGTCTATTTTTGTTATTGGTTGGTAATGTGCTGGTTACCAACCTTTTGACTATTAAGGGCCAACCCCCTTGCTTTTGGTCTCTTTTAATTTCAAAAATAAGAAAGCATTGAATGACATTAAGGACATCTTCATGGATTCCTTTAGCTTGCAATCCCCAGATGAATCAAATCCCATAATGGAGCAACTACTAGATATAGTTGACCAAGTGACCAATGAAGACTAGGATACTAATGTTAAACTCATTTAATGGTCTGAAAGAAAATTTCAAGGGAAAGTGAATGATAAGATATAATGTGGTATAACACTTGAACAAGTTGAGTTGGCCAAGAAAATAGACAAGGTCAAAGTTGTACTTGAGAACATTTTCTCATTGTACAAGAAACTATGTGATTTTTCCAATTTCACACAAGAAACAAGTCAGAGGATATTGAGCTTGGAAATAAATTTTAAAATTTCTAGCATGAAACTTCTTAGGGATCCAACTCAAAATGAGAAGCTTTTTGTACAATTGCTTCACACTCAAAGGAATTTAGTTCTACTCATAGCAGAGGAAGCCAATATAAAGGCTACATTGATGTTAATTCAATCCTCTATCACCCCATATTTGGAAGTCCTCCACAAAGAGAAAGTATATGAAGAAAATATTTTAAAGAAAGATCCAAATCTCTCTACACTTGATGGACTTGTACACCTTGCTACAAAGATTGCCATCTAGTACAAGTCACTAGACAATGCTTTGGGAAACTAGGATGTAGCTCTAAAAATAATAATGGAGGTAAATAGTAATTTTTTCGCTAAGTATTGTATTACTCCTTAGAACCATTTGAAATTAGTGTCAAAAAAGGGGGAGATATATGTTCTAGGGGAGATATAAGGGAGATATAATATTTTGAGGAAAATATGAATAAAATAGCACACAAGTACAGATTATAGATATAGGGAAAAGGAAAAAGAGTATCAGGCACAATTAGCTCAGGGAGAGTTATAAGGTATTTTGGACATATTTTGAAATTTTATGGATAAGTTACTCATAAGGACAGATTAGTAATGTTTAGTTAAGTGTTTTTGACACTCATGTGAAAGGGGGAGATTGTTGGTCTTAGAGCAGTTTTGACATTTGAGTGTCAACACACTTAACCACCTTTTATATTGGTGCCAAGTTCAATATGTATGTCAAGCCACAATGTGTGCCAAGTCAAATTTCCAATAGATGCCAAGCATTATACAAGTGCCAAGTGACTTCAGGTGCTGAGCATTATATAAGTACTGAGTGATATATGTGTTGAGCCATAGTGTATGCCAAGTCAGATTTCCAATAGGTGCCGAGTGATCTTAGGTGCCTAGAATTATATAAGTATCAAGTGATATATAGGTGTCAAATCATAGTTGATGTTGAGAAAGTTAGAATGCTTCATATGCTAAGTGAGCAAGAATGTAATAGGTGTCAAGCAATCCAAGATCAAATATGTGTTGAGCACTAGTAGTCTAGTATCTGCCAAGTAACATAGAATCAACATATGAGTTTGTACCCTCACAAACTTAGATGTAAACCATTTTTGGAGCTAACATGGAAGTATTTTTAAGGAGAAAAAGGATAAGGATGAATCTTTTACATTTCCTATGCAATCAGTATGCAGCCAATCATAAAAATGGAGAAGGCATGCAACCAATAAGAAAAATGCAAGAAATGAGGAAACTTAAGATTCAATATGGATTGTAGATCCATACCTAACCCTAAGTCTTCATAATATTTAAAAGGAGGATGAAAACTCCATTGCATATGTGGAAGAGAATAGTGTATGGGTAAACTATAGAAAAATTCAATGTGAAAGACTTAGAAGAACAAAGGAGCAATTACATATCTAGTTGATCAAAATAGTACAAGGGACAAGGGACATGATCAGATATCAGATCTTAGAGGATCAAGATCAGAGTGAGCTGATCAAGTGACTCAAATCAGCAATTGAATATTGTAAGCAATCAGTTCAAAGGTTTCTAATACTCTCTAGCCATTGTATTAGATAGTGAAAACCCTATGTTGATAGGTTAGCTTAACAATGACTTTGTAGATCCTTTGAAGAGGTGACTAAATCCTTTAACATGGTGAAACTTCATGTAAAATGTTTGTAAATACTCTAACTAGGTCACTATTGACATAGTGTAAGGCCTTTAATAGGGTAGGCCTTTCACAAGGCAGACCATTAGAAGTGGTCAAACATTTATTGCTGCAGTGATTTTTGTGGGTATCATCTCCACCCCTATTTTACCTTCTTATTCTTGGAGGGTTTCTAGGTTACCAAATTTTGTGTTATGTGTGTTATTGCATGTGTTTCCTTTATGTTCACTTAGTATGTTTACATGCATGCATCTTATTTTTAGTTATTTGATTTAAAGGATTAGAAAAGGTTAAAAGTGTGATACTTCTAATTTACCCACCCACCACCACCCTCTCAGAAGTACTCTTCCCATTTTGAATATTCCAACAACTATGATGCACATCAAGGGCTTCATCATGTGGTGTAGGATCTATGTTACAATTAGGAGACTGCATTGCAATGTCATGCACACATTATTATCAAATAGATTGTTGCTCAAGTATTCAATTTCTAATTTTTTTATTTTTATTTTATAATTTTACCTATTCACATGATACAAGGGACTCTTGGGTTGGGCTAGAGGAAGCTTGGTATAGGCATTCAACCATGGCTTGATAGCCTTCCTTAAAGATAATTTTTTGGTGTTTTGTCATGGCCTGTAAATTAAATTTAGAGCCCTACATTTTTTGATTAAATATAATTATTTCCATTCTATAAATAAATTTATTTAAGAATTTATTTACTCCTACATACAATTCCTACTTTAATTTTTTGATATCCACCAAAGCCAAGTTTGTGCTGCCCAATCTTTTGCAACCTAGCCTTTGTTGCCTTTGATATATCCCACAACCTATGAAAAGTTTGAAATATGTTAGATGATATAGAAATAAAGATTCCTAATCAGTGCATCATCACATTGTACTAGTAGTTAATATTATTGCATACCCTGTTCTCTCATTTGCAAGTGTAACTCCTCTTTTAACATCCATTTTTTCCTTTGCATCCAAAATGAAGTCATTACAATCCCTCACTAAAATAAAAGGAGGATGCTCATACTTTCGATTCTGTCCCTCATAGTCTTCAGATGTTTTGTAGCTTTTTCAAAAAATTCTTCTCAAAAATATTGCCAAACTCATGCTCTAAATCTTTAATGAGCTAATCTTTTAATTTTTTTCTTCCAAGTTCCACCTTTTAAGAAAAAACACAAAATTGTTAGATAGAAAAATTATCTAAAGTTGTGTACCTTTAATATACTAAAAGAAAGTTTGTGTACCTTACATGTATAAAGGGCCCAAATATCTTTAGTGCATAGTCATAAAGCATCTTATAAAATGAGTCATTTCCTACAAAAAAATGTCATGGGATCATCAATCCAAAACTTGTTATGGTACGTAAATGCATATTACAATAGAAAAAATAATAATTTAAAGGTATCTAAGAGCTTAGGACATTTCAAACGCATCAATTCATTTTCATCAATCAATAATGACATCTGCATAGCTCTCATGCTAGAAACATGGGTAGATCTAGGAAATGATGGTGAATTATCATGAATACATGTACTATGATCTATATCTAGCACCACATACATTGATGATGTATCTAATACTAGATACACCCATGATTAAAGTACAAATTATCAAATCATAATTAACACAAAACCAAAAATAGCAAGACAAGGATTTACTAGGTGTAGATAGTGAGGGCGTCGATGTTTGCATGCCCCTTGTTGCCAACATTGCAGTCAAAAATCTTTAATGAACCTCTATAGACCTCCTAGGAGTCTACTACACTTGATGACGTAGTGAATAATAAATTGTTAGCAAAGACATTATGATATAATAAAAGTAAGAGTTAACATAAGAATTTTTAAATGTTCAATCAAATAAAAAATTCCTTCTAACTTGTCAACTTAAGGATTATTTTACCTAAGGCAGTTAGAGCTCTGCTAGTACCAAACTCACCATGATGTCTTTGACCAAAGACTTGAGTTTGCAAATAATCCCGTCACAAGACACATATATATTTTAGTACACAATATAAAATTAACCTATATTGAAATTTTGTTATAATTAAATTTTCATCACTGCTTACTTCAAAATGATGTGTTATGGCCATCAATTCCTATTGCCTCTTCAACATCTCGTCCATTTGTTTTGGATCTTCAAAAATGATCATAATTTCCAAATTTTTTAAAAAAAGCTTTTCCTCTTAATATATGTTAAATTAGGCACCTCTACAATATCATCATCAGAAGGGGTAGATGCCTCTGTTCTTGCAGGCACTTTTACCCTATCCTAAACATCAAATTGTGATAGAAATATCAATAAAACTTTCATAAAAACTCCAAAAAACTAAATAAAATAACATAATAATATAACATTTTTCAATTATCTAATTTGTACAATTTCAATAAGGTTTACCATCACTGAGGAATGGGTGGGAGTTAGAGCATCCTCATGGCCTCTATCTTATGGGGGATCCATATTGTCCTATGACAATGATTAAATATCAAGACTTCAATGATCATAAAAAATTCTCATTATTCCTAAATTGATATTTTTTATTTTCTTTTCATCATGTATGCTAAATTAGGGACATTTGTGATATCCTCATCAAAAGGGGTAGTAGTTGCCTCTATTCTTGTAGGTGCTCTTCACTAATCTTGAACATCAAATTGTGATAGAAATAATTGTAGAACTTTAATAAAAAATCCAAAACTCTAAATAGAATAACATTCTTCAGCTATCTAATTTGTACAATTTTAATAAGGTTTAATATGGTTGAAGAATGGGTAGGTCGAGCATCCTCATGACCTCTATCATGTGTTTGATCCATATCATCTTGTGAAAAAGATTAAATATAAAACTTCAGCTAACTGATCTTAGCAAAAAAATTTAATATTAAATTGGTATATGTTACTTACCACCCTCATGATAGTAACTTTTTTTTGTATCTATGTGATTTAAATGTTAATCTATTAGTAGTTCTTCCCCTACACTTATTGAATTTATCACACATACAAAATCTTGATTCCCCTTACATGCCTCAAAAATGAAATTTGGTTTCTTATTAGTTGAGGAAGGTCACATACTATTAATAAAACCCACAATATTACATGTTTCTTTTGGTCTCCCATAAATGTACTTAGAAAATCTTTTACTTTGATCTTTTTCTTTCCATTGTATATAATTTGTTGATAGTGCATACCTACACTTTTTTTTTTTTACATTGAACAATCCATATCCAATCATTGTAATTATAACAAGGATTGGCATAATTCATCAATTCAACAAATTTTTTGTAACATATCTTTATCTCATCCATGGAAAATAGGCTCAAACCATGAAATGCGGATGGATCTATGTGATATATCCTCTCATTAATACAAAAATCAATGTTAATTGGAGTTAGCTCATTAGGTACCCATTCTTTCTCAATATGTGTGTATTGAAAGGACACCTTGATGTCACCTTTTCTCTCATCATTATAAGAACATGAAACCCCTTTAGGAAGGAAAAATTGCATGTGTTTATTGAAAAAAATTTCTATTCTTTTGACCTCTAGTTGATCTCCCCATTTTAGTCATAGTACATGTAAAACTTTCATCTACCATTCCCTCATTTCCCTCATTTGATGTAGATAGATCTAACAAGTACCTATTTTGTGGTCCCTATAATCCATCAAATGAGATATTTTCATGTTCCTACTTCAACTACTAGAGAATTTTGATAATAACTAAACAATATGCATAGAATAATCAAGTCATGACCCATGCATACAATTCTTCTTTTTCTATATGTGAGTGATATAAAATGTACTAATTTGAAAGTGATAATATAATTACATGTCTATATTTTTCTTCTTTTTCTATTTAAAAAAGAAGAATATAAGAAAATTAAGTCTATTTATTGACTTATACATGTTGATCCATATCACTATGCACGATCCTCACCAAATGGGTTAAATTTCCTACATAGGTTAATAATTTATCTTAAGTTAGATACAAATAACTTAGAAGAAAACATCAAAATTTTACTCAATTTATTTTAGGACACTTACATGTGAAATGATTAGAGCTTACTAGGAGTCATGTATATCTTAAAAAGTTTGCACATGTTATACTTAATATTTATATCTGCACATATGGTTTTGAAAGAAAATTTTGGTGCATATTGTACTTAGGAATGAAAGCTTACTATGAGTCATGTGTATATCTTAAAAAATTGGACATGTTGTACTTAATTTTTATATCTGCACATGTGGCTTAAAAAAAAAATTTGGTGTATGTTGTACTTAATGATCAAATCTTAGTAGGAGTCATTGATCACATACCTTGCATATTTCAATCATGTCATTGATCATCTTCTTCATCTATCTCATCATCATCATCATCATCATCATCATCATCACCACCATGACCACTATCATCACCATCATCATCACAATGATCATCATCATCATCAACACTATCGTCATCATCACCATTATCATTATCATCATCATCACCATCATCATCATCATCATCATATCATCATATCCAGCATTGTCATCATCATCATCATCATCTTGATCTTGATCTTCTTCGTCTTCTTCTTCTTCTTCATCTTCAACATCTTCTTCTCCCATAATATTATACTTTATTGGTTTTCCTCTTGGTTCATGCCTAACAACAAATAACCAACCCTATTTATGTGGAAACTTTGAGTAAAAAAATTGCTCACATTGGCTTGGAAGAACATAGGGCTTATCTCCAATTGACTCAAATTACCTTGCATTAATCATTATAAATCTATTATCATGTTGAATAAAAGTTCTACCTAGATCATTTTGATTTAGTCACAGTCTATACCATTTGATGACATATAGAACTACTTTAAAGGAGTTGAATTCACACTCAATTATATCATCCAAGATTCCATAGTATCAATTTTGAGATTGTTGAGGATGTATGACATTTCTAGATGATATATTAGTAACCTCAAAAATAATACTCATCCCAAAATCACAAGTTTTCCTAGTGTCATCCATATTTTTTATGTGAAATTTTTGGTCATGATAGTACATAGCTTTGTGGTCCTTGACTTACAATTTTTGAATCATGTGACAAGTATATGCATCGTGAGTTGATATGAAACATATGAGTGATGATCATTAATAAATTTATATGTCCCTATCTACCTCTTAAACCCTTTACTAGATCAACTACCATCGGCATAACATTAGAATCTCCATTACAATGAGCTTTTGTAACCAATGAAGCAATACCTTCCCATGTTAATGAGCAACCATTTTGTTGACACTATTTGATCTATACCATCATCCAATCAAGATTGTTCCCAATACACAAATGTATTGCATCCCGCTCTTGACCAGCTATATTAAAAAATAAACCAATTAAAATTAACTTATATTGAAGATTTATAAGAATTAATTAACTACACTAACATCTTATATTTACCTTTCACTTTCCTCAATCTACCTTTTCCCATCAAGTACTCCCCTGCAAATTTGTTAATGGATTTTGGATCCCAAATACAATCTTTAGGGATCTTTGATGCAAACTTAAGAAGATATTTACTAATGTACACTATGGACTAGTATACCATATATCCCTCCACCATATAACCCTTAAGATGTGCTCTCTATCGAACCAAGCCTTTCAAAAAATTTAGGTACATCTCAAGCATCCATATTGACCTAGTTGGTGCAGGTCCACACAATTCAATCTCCTAAACTTAATGTATGAGGTAGTGTTCTTGTGCATTGAAAAAATTAAAGGGTAGACACTTCTGCATTTCATACATAAGATGATGAATTTTTCTTTTCTAGTATTTTATATCTTCTTTATTGATTTATTTTTATGACAACCACCCCATGTATTTTCCAAGATCATATATAACTTGTTTGACAATGTTCTCGAAGTAATTTGGGAGAGATAGAGGTGGAATGCATTGCAATATTTGTAAAATGAGATTATCAATAATTTATAAAAGAGTGCAATGAAAACTATGTGCAGTATACAAATATATAGTAAATACAAAATAACATGAATTACCTTAATAAATGTATGTCAATTGCATGTTTTCATCCTTTACCCAAATTTACTTTTCTTTGATATGAGATCATTTATGTTTGTAGCAAATCATGTGGGAAATCATATTTTATTTATGACTTCTTTTATAAAATTTCTCTGTTGCTCCTACAATAACCAACTAAGGGCACTTGTATTAATCTAGTCTTGATTGTTATTTGAGTGAATGAATTTTTTCATTGCATGGTTGGATTCTTCAATGTCACTACAAATTTTGACAATTTTTTCTTTGTCACACCTTCCATCCAAGATTTTCCATAATGTCTTTATTACATTCTTTCCAATATGCACAGGATCAAACAAATGCACAATTGAGAGTTTCTCATAGTACAACAACCTAACAAATTGCATAGGATTACTTTTTAATCCTTTTGGAAGTTGGTTATTAATACCTTGATGACCTTCAAGAGCATCAATTACATCATCATTAAACAAAATCAAAATATGAATTTCAAACAAAAAACCATAAGATAGAATGACATTGTATTCCAACTTCCATAGGTGAGGTGTCACTCTCTATGGCTTTGATATAGTCTCTTCTTTCCCATTGAAAATATATTTTTCAATAATTTAGTACTTATGATTTATGTGGAGAAAGTGTCTATTCTCATCGAACACCTACTTTTTTAGACTTTTTGAATGACAAGATTTCATCTTTGGACCACAAACTAGACATACAAATTTTCCCTTTGTCTAAAGACCTACAAAATCATGTATAATTGGATTAAATATGTTAACTTTGTGTTAGCACTATAACATACCAAAAATGAGCTATTAAGAAAAGAATATACCACAAAAATGTGTTAGCCCAAGGAAAACATGTATTCTTCATAAAAAGCTTTGCATGGAATTGAAATTGTCTATCTCCTATTAGTCTAAAGATGTTATACATAGTGATCCCATTCCATAACACCATCAACTCATTGACAAGGGGCTCAATATATACATTGATATCTTTACCTTGGTACTTACCTATCTAAATGAACAAAAATATTGCATAATTATTATTACCATTTTGATGGATTATTTATAATAAATTAATTTAGATGAGTATTAAATGAAAAAATACCTAGAACAATTCAGGCCAACATTATGTGCTCCCTCTTTATGGTCATTCTAGGAGGAATGTTATTGTTGATAACAAAAATAAGAAACATTGAGTAACTAGTGTAGACACCTAAAAACCTTTAGAAAATAAATTATTTTTATTTTCTAAAAAATTTCTAATGACATCATCATTTATTAATTAATAAATTATTTAATTTATTTATTTATTTTTATGCCATTAAATCCCTTTATCTTAATTAAAAATATTTAATTAAGGAATCCCTCCCAAAAATGTTTAAATCTTATTTAACCATTATTTCCTTATTTATTAATTATTTAATTAATAAATTGACCAAAAAACCCAAAATAAATAAAAAAATTATTTTTTGCCCAAAACTTGGCCAATTTCCTTAAGACCACTAACCTCTTCCAAAATCTTCTAATCCTTCTTTAATTTTGATTAAAGGCTAATCCCATCATTTCCTACCCCTAATCCCAACTCAAAATATTTAATTAAGATTAAATATTAATCCTCATGTTTATTAAAAAAGTTTTAACAAATATCTCTTCAACCCAAACCCTTGAAATAAATAAAACTTTATTTATTTCCTAAAAATCTAATTTATCCTAAACCTAAGAAGTTCTAGACTCTTCTAGAAAGTCTTCATCCTCACCCTAGGAAATTCTAGACTATTCTAGAAAGTCTTTATCCTCATCCAAAGTCTAGACTCTTCTAGAAGATGTCTTTAAACCTAATCCTAATTCCCTCCTAACCTTGTCACATTCTCTAAACATGGGTTAAGACTTACTAACCCAAGCCAAAGTTAACAAATATCTCCTCCTTCACCCACCCTCATTAAATGCCATCCACTTGCCTATCCCTAAGCTAATCCTAAAACTATCATAATCCATCCTCTAATCATTTGTACAATCCTAAGCAAGCTTAAAACCTTCCTAATCAAGCCCAAGTCGAAATTCCTCTCATCTCCCTCAAAATATCCCAACCATAAAACTTTATGAAGCCAACTAGGCCATAAATGACTCTTCCAAGCCCTTTTACTGCTCTTGCAAGCCATTATGAGGGTCTTTATGAAGATTTTATCCCTTGAGCCTCCTTTGTTGACTCATCCTTCCACTTTTCTCCATCCTCTCACACTGTGACATGTGTCACTCTCTGATTGGTTGTAAGGAAGCACAATCCATGTGCTCTTGTCTCATGCAATCTGAGCCCTCCATGAGCTTTTTCCCATCCTTGCATCTTAGCCCTCAATCCCTCAAGCCTCTTGCCTATAAATTGGATCCTTCCCCTTTGCAAAACAACACAATCCATGAAGTAAAGTCATAATGCTATTTTAAGAAGCCATTTTACATCAAAACCATACACTCACACCCAAATTCCAACTCCATTTGAAGCCCTTTTTGAAGCATAAGCTTGAGCGTACATCCTATCTATTTAGACAAAGCCACTCAATAAGAGAGCTTTTTATTGAAAGATCCCATTAATGGCTCATATTCTTAATTGAGAGCTCATCTTAGTCTAGCTTGAATTTTATGAATTTTGTTTAGTTTGTAGAAGCTTTATTTAAATTTGGTTTGTATTTAGCATACTAACATTGCTCACATACACTTTGGCAGGCCCGGTGGGACCCCGCATGGGTCATCTTCATTAGCTTTTTTAGTTAAGTTCTATATGTCATTTGCTAATTTTATCTAATTTTTCTTGTTTTTGTGATTGGTAGGATTGTATAAATTGGTTTTGTAGGTCCACATGAGCATGAAGAAGACAAAGGAACTCATAATCTATCTCATAGTATTTGCAGATTTTTCAAGCTTATAGACGGACAAAGCACTTGGAATTCTTCTTCCTCTTCTTTTCTATATTCTTCTTATTCCATCTACTTCTTCTTCTTCTTCTTGTGGGAGGTCTTGGCCATTTTTTTTTAAAGAAGAAATATCATACACACTTGTTTTTAGTGCTTAAAATGAACCCCCAAATCATACTTAAATCTATTAAAAAATTAAAAATTTGCAAAAAAGAAAAAATCTTTTAACAAGTTAAACTAAACCAATCCAATCATTTTCATCCTTGCAACATCAAGGTTTTAGATACATTCATGCAAAGTTAGTAACACTTCATTTTTGGGAATTTAAAAAGAACTTCAAGTTTCCATTTCAAAAGGTTCAAAATCAACACTAAGTGCACATTAAAGTCTAAATCAAACTCAAAGCATCAATCAAGGATAAAATGAACCTCATTTGCAAATATTTTAAAGTTCTTTTAAAAATTTCATGAAAACTAAGAGTCCTAAATGGTTGCCAAAATTTTTCCTAAAAGCTTTGTTATTTTTTCCAAACAAATGTCTTGTTGCAAAATCTTGAATTTTTCTTATGTTTTTCATGCATTAAAACAATCTAGGAATATCATTTTTGGGCTTAAAATATGCAAACTAGAACACAAAATCTTGAATGAAAACCAAAGTCCAAAGAGTCATTTTCACTTTTGAGTCCAAAACAATATTTAATGATCTAAGGTTAAAACAAAGCACTTGAAAGTTCTTAAAGCAACACACAAAATCTCAATCTTGAATGCTCAAAGGATAAAACTTGAATGTTTAATCACTTGTCTTTGAATGCATGTTGCTAAACACACTCTTGAATGCTATGGATTAAAATCAAATTTTCCTTGAATGCATGATTAAAACAACAAATCCAATCTTGAATGCCAAGGATCAATTAACCATTGCAATATCAAACACTTCATTTGGAGCTTTTAAAATTGAACAAAACAAATCTCTTTTCCACATGCAATTTAGGAAAAGTTTGATTTTTGGATATTTAAGAAACTTCGTTAAGTTAAATACAAATTTGAAAAAATCAATTTGAGTAGTTACTTGGACTCACCTCTTTCCTAATCACCCATCAATTCAACCATTGGTTGCAATCTCAGCGCCATCTATGGGGATGGGTCTACTTGAAAAGGGTGTTAAATGTTCCACAATCTAACTCACTCACTTGGTCTTTGAACATTTTCTTTAACTTTATCAAAATTCTAAGTGACCAAAACTTTAGATTAAATCGATCACACTTCAAGTTTGGGCACTAAAATTGAACAACTATTGACGTGGAGGGCCTTCGGGCGCATTCTTGAAATCGAATCTCACACATCTTTGTTTTGGGCTTAAAAACAAAATCACACTAACTCTTGAATGCCTTAAAGAAAATTAATCGATACTTGATGTGGAGGGCCTCCGAGCACGCAGGTTTACTTTTTTGTTGACCCTAACTCTTCTTCTTAAACATGAGTGCTTGCAAAGTCTAGATCAGCACACATAAGAGTCAGTTGGTAAAAAGAACAAGCGTGTT
Organism: Cupressus sempervirens; assembly: GCA_028749045.1. Taxonomy (NCBI): domain Eukaryota; kingdom Viridiplantae; phylum Streptophyta; class Pinopsida; order Cupressales; family Cupressaceae; genus Cupressus; species Cupressus sempervirens. Next base: position 204,991,026 of record CM053789.1, read on the forward strand.
TTTTAGCCCAAGGTCATCCAAGTCTTCTCTCCCCTTGTTGTCTTTCAAGGCCATCTTGGGTGCATAAGATTAGGATCCAAAACCTTGTTTCTTTTTAGGAGGCCTACTTGGGGATTTCATCACCCCTTGGATGACCTCAAGTCCAACATTTTGGTAGAGTATAAAAATCGGGAGGTGAATCCAAAGACAACTCTCTTGGAATCAAGATTTTGTCACTTGGGCTAAGCCTCAAAGAACTTTATACCCTTGAGAAGTGAAAGAGGAGAAGTGGGTTACCGCTCCTCTCGGCTGTGTGACATCTTTTTGGTTTCATCTACAGATTTGGGCCTCACGTACCTTGCGTATATCGAGGACTCCCTAGCTAAACCAAATTTCATCCTTGTAGAAAGCTTCCTAGGATGTTACTATGTTTGACGTGGTTGCTCCAAATTTTTGTCTGCTTGTTTGTTCATAGCTTTTGAATGAATGTTTTCCAAATTTGGTCAAAATACCAAAAAAGCAAAAATCTCCCAGCTCAAGGCATACTTAGCATAGTCACTGCCTCATCAGAATATCAACCAAGCTCCCCCGTCACAAATGAATCCATCTAGTTCTTTGCTTTAGAAAAATCCCAAATCCAAAGTCCATCCAAATCATCCCCCCAGCGAGCTAGCAACCCAATCCAAAATTACCCTGAAGCCTTTAGAGAGTTGTTGTCATTCTGCTAGAATTTGCTATCCAATCAATCCAGCCAATCAACCAATCTCACCAAGGTTATCCCTTTGACAAAGCATTGTCTAGGGTAATCTAGCTTTGTCACTTGTATCCCTCATCACCTTGAGCTAAAGGTTGGGATCCACAAGTGGTCAATCTCATGTCATGCCCATAGGATCATTAGTCTATCCTTAAGTTGACATAATCTCCACCAATTCAGCGCATAGGAAAGCAAAACTCTCACTTTTTGACAGCATGTCCTTGAAGTCTTCCATCCAAAGGAAAGCTAAAAATCTCTAGCCAATCCTCCTTAGGTTTGTCATACAGCTTTGACTCTCCCTAGGAAATCCTTCATCAATCAATCCGAAATCTGCGCTTAATCCAAATCCAACCATGAGCTTCCATGTTCATCCATATGCAAGAACCCATCCCCATCCTACTCATCATCAAAACATGAAATCCCAAACCTATCATGATGTGTTCGGTCGTATTGTCCTTGCTCCTGCCACCTCCTATTCCAATGATGATGAAAATCTTGTTGACTATGATGGGCATATTGAAAGCCTGAGAAACATTCCCCCAAGCATCCCACAAAATCCATGCATTCTTTCAAACTATCTAGTCATGCCATCTGATATCCTAGCTTCTCCTCCATCACCCAATCAACCAAGCTTCCAATCTTCCACCCCCATCACACTAGCTATTGCTGTCAATCCACCTCCACCTCTAACACACGAGTCTCCAAGGAATCTCCTAGAGGAAATACAAGAAAAGTCACCTCCAGCAATTGATAAGCCATGTCATCTAATCCAACCATGTGAAGTAGTTAGTAATGAAGATTCCCCATCTATAATATCACCTCCATCTCCCATAGCTATCATCCCCATACCATCCATCAAATTGCTTAAAATCCTTCCACTTCCTGCAAGCATCAAAATCCCACCATCTATCAAAATCCTCCAAATCCTATCCACATCACCTCCAAGCATTTCCCAAATCTCCCATAACGAGCCTTATGCATCCATCCTCTACTCACCCACCTCCACTACTGAATCTCCCATCTATCCATTTGCTACCTTTGAAGAGTCCATCCCTTCACCTCCTATTGCACCAACCACTCCAAACCAATCCTATCAAGATCATGTCCAAAAGCATGTTGACATCCCCCAAAGCATAAACGAAGATATCATCGTACCATGTCTTCCATCCATAGTGCAGTCACTATCCCCTCCATCTCCAAAACCTCAAGCCATACCTCTTCTACTGCAAGGTATCTTTTCATCCCATCAGCTAAATCAAGATCCTATCCTACCATCTCCTCCACTCCATGTTTCCATCTTACCACCTATCCAAGATATTTCACCATCTATAATATACCCTCTTGGTTCACTTACATTCATCCATAGTGGCCTCCTCTTAGCAGAAGAATTAAGAATAGTATCTCCCTATTGCAGTACATCTAATAAAGCACTTCTACCATTTTTTGCAAGAAAAAAGTATCCTCGGCTAGTTCAAATGCTCAATTGATGGCATTATCAAGGTCAAGGTTTAGGACCACAAGAGCAAGGAATCAGAAAGTCTATTATTGCACAAAAAAATCTAGGATTTTATGGTCTTGGATATGTATCCAAAGGCTCACCATCTAAAGCTGTTGGTACACCACACCCCCAAACCAAGCCTATCTCCAAACCCCCCATGCCAAACTCCCATCACTCCTTCAAGAAATCTTATGTCATCCCCCCTCCACCATCTTTGTAACCTAAAACAACCTACCAGATCCCCCCTTCATCCGCTAAATCCATTTTGGGTCCCTATGTCCCAAAATCTACCATCCTCCATCCCCCTATCAGCCATCATTCAAATCATATTCCCTCCATTCCTATGCAAGATCATCAAAGGCACATATTGAGGCACATCATCCATCATCATCCCCCTACACACTCTCCCATATCCTCTCGATCTCACAAAGCTTCTCCTAACCATCTACCCAAAGCTTACCACAACAATGTAAATGCCAACTTCAAAATGCATAAAGCTAAAAATCCACATCCTAGGCAATCATATGTCTATTCTAAAAGACATACTCCAAAAAGGAAAAATCCAATCAAAGAATGCAAAATAATGCAAACGCCTATGAAAAGAAAATCCAAAACCATGTGGATCCCAAAGAAAAAAGTTGAAACCCAATGCATAATGGCATCAACCATTGCTAATCCTCCATCCAATGACTCATGTCCCCCATCTCCTAACTCCATCTTGGGTGCCTATATCCCCAAGCACACTTCCGCAAATCCTCCATCACGCCCGCATCTACCATGTATCCCCCATATGCTCTTTTCACACCCATCCCAACATGTGCCAATGTTTCTCTTGCAAGCATCCCCATCACATGCTCCTTTCCAACCTTTTCATCCCTCCATCTCCTACCATCAATCCCATATAATCCAATCTATTGCATAAATCACACATCCGATGTACCAATAGCTAGTAACAAAATTGAACGTTCAAAGAACCAGTGAAAATCCCAGAAAAGCCAAAATAGCTGAAGAAAGCCAAAATCATTCGAGCTAAGTCCAAAGTCAAAAAGTCAAAAAAAAAAGAAAAAAAGAAGAAGAAAGTTTCCACTGGTGAAAACTTGGCAATTCAAGTGCCTTGGACAAGTACCATGATGAAAACTTGGAAAATGAGCGTCATGCATAATCCCACCATCCCCAACTTATCCTATCACCCTCATGCTTTTGGTCATCTCTTGACATCCAACTCCATCTTCCAATCTATCCACCTATCCTCCACCCTCCATCTTCCATCTCACACCATCCACTTATCTCCTACAGCTTCAGCCAACCATCCCAGCTATCATCCATCTCCCTAGCCCCTTTAGCTTTTTCCATCCTAGCTTCAATCCTATCACATCTATCATAAGACCTCCTTTTGCATGTTATCTTCTAATTGGGGGCACTATATTCATGAGAGATCTTGTCTTGTCCATCCTCCCTTGTCATTGGTATCTAGCTCTAGGCTATCCTCATGCAAACCCAATGTCATCTCTTTATATCCATCATAATCCTAGCTATCTACCATCCTATCCAGCCATCTCATCCTGCTCCTCTAGCTATCCTTGGTCACAAAATCTCTCATAATCATTGGATGCATCCTGCCAAATCCATATCTTTCACTATCACCCCACCCTTAGCTTTCACATCTTGCACAACATCGAACCATCCTGCTATCCTATCATCCTGAGATTTTGCCTGCTTGTAACTATCTTGGTCAGCTTTAGCTTGTAAATATCTTGATCCGTCAGTTTGTACATCCTCTTTAGCTTAGTACTATTGTATCTATCCAATTTTTGTGTCAGATCGTCCTTGCTCAACATCTTGCACACATCACACAACTCTTGGTTAGCTATTCCAATGCATCCTTTAGCTATATCTCCTGTCACCAAAGTGTTATCCTTCTTAGTTCAGCTTGCCAGATGCATCACTCACCCAAATCCACTAGCTTAGGTGCTCTTTGATAGGTCCTTGCAGGATATAGCTTTCCTCATGTATAATCTTGGTCTGTTAGTACCTCGTCCTACCCATCTCGTTGGAAAATAGTTCTCTTTTTGATTTTCGCTTTCTTTTGATTTGGACTCTTCCCTGTTGGGTCTTGAAATATCTTTTCCAATAAATCTCCTTGTTCCCTCCTTAAGGTTGCCATGATCTTCCATATCATGGTATACTGTGAATGGGGCAATCAGAGCGAAAGGTCTTGATCATGTCTTTTTCTTGTTTTCTTTTTTGCTTGTGGGTTACCCAGTGTCGTTTCCACAATGATTCTTTCTAGATTCATGTGTGATGCTAGGGAAATCCTTGCGTGTTTGTTTTGAGTCATTCTGTCAGTCCTCTAGACAATTGGTGAAAAGGCCTTGATGTTCTTGGTAACCTTGGCAATTAACCAATAGTCCTATAGAAAAACTAGTGCTCAACTACATGGTGGTACTTCTCTTTGAAGTAAACCCCCCGCTCAAAAAGCTTCAATGGTTTTCCTTCATCTGCATTATCCCCCATCCATATCCAGCATTCATCTCTCCTACCCCAACTTATGCATCAATATCTCTTTGAATCACTCCTCACCTTTAGCTTTAGGAATCCACCAATCCAAATCAATCCACCAAGCCTCATCTTCCAAGATCCACAATCCTAGTCCTAGGGATCTCCGAAACCCATCTTCTACCAATCTGACTGTTTGAAATCCTATTGCATCAGCTTTTTAATCCCCTCATCCATCTCCCCATCCTAGATTCCTTTTATAGCACTCCGCTCCTTCATCCTCTACAATCCCTGAGATCTTAAGCTTGCTTCCTCTTGTGCCTCTGATTCTCCCTTTATCATTCTCCCATAGTGAGAGTTTGAGCTAACTAAACCTCTTCTCTTAAGCCAATCTGAGTCTTCTTTCTCATCTCAAATTCTTGTACTTTTCAAGAAGTTGTCGAGCCTCACTTTCTCTCCCTGCCACCTTCTTGAGGGGGCATCTTCCAGTCCATTCTCTCCTCTTCTGCTCTAGCCTTGGGCATCTTATTTTCTTATTTTTGATGCCATGCCACTTGCGACATCACATCAAAGAGAGGCAAAATGTAGACACCTAAAAACCTTTAGAAAATAAAGAATTTTTAATTTCTAAATTTTTTTTGATGACATCATCATTTATTAATTAATTAATTATTTAATTAATTTATTTATTTTTATGCCATTAAATCCCTTTATCTTAACTAAAAATATTTACTTAAGGAATCCCTCCCAAAAATGTTTAAATCTTATTTAAACATTCTTTCCTTATTTATTAATTATTTAATTAATAAATTGACCAAAAAATCCAAAATAAATAAAAAATTTATTTTTTGCCCAAAACTTGGCCAATTTCCTTAAGACCACTAACCTCTTCCAAAATCTTATAATCCTTCTTTAATTTTGATTAAAGGCTAATCCCATCATTTCCTACCCCTAATCCCAACTCAAAATATTTAATTAAGATTAAATATTAATCCTCATGTTTATTAAAAAAGTTTTAATAAATATCTCTTCAACCCAAACCCTTGAAATAAATAAAACTTTATTTATTTCTTAAAAATCTAATTTATCCTCATCCTAAGAAGTTCTAGACTCTTCTAGAAAGTCTTCATCCTCATCCTAGGAAATTCTAGACTACTCTAAAAAGTCTTTATCCTCATCCAACGTCTAGACTCTTCTAGAAGATGTCTTTAAACCTAATCCTAATCCCCTCCTAACCTTGTCACATTCTCTAAACATGGGTTAAGACTTACTAACCCAAGCCAAAGTTAACAAATATCTCCTCCTTCACCCACCCTCATTAAATGCCATCCACTTGCCTATCCCTAAGCTAATCCTAAAACTATCCTAATCCATCCTCTAATCATTTGCACAATCTTAAGCAAGCTTAAAACCTTCCTAATCAAGCCCATGTCGAAATTCCTCTCATCTCCCTCAAAATATCCCAACCATAAAACTTTATGAAGCCCACTAGGCCATAAATGACTCTTCCAAGCCCTTTTATTGCACTTACAAGCCATTATGAGGGTCTTTATGAAGATTTTATCCCTTGAGCCTCCTTTGTTGACTCATCCTTCCAGTTTCCTCCATCGTCTCACCCTATGACATGTGTCACTCCCTGATTGGCTGTAAGGAAGTACAATCCATGTGCTCTCCTCTCATGCAATCTGAGCCCTCCATGAGCTTTTTCCCATCTTTGCATCTTAACCCTCAATCCCTTAAGCCTCTTGCCTATAAATTGGATCCTTCCCCTTTGCAAAACAACACAATCCATGAAGTAAAGTCATAATGCCATTTTAAGAAGCCATTTTACATCAAAACCATACACTCACACCCAAATTCCAACTCCATTTGAAGCCCTTTTTGAAGCATAAGCTTGAGCATACATCCTATCTATTTAAACAAAGCCACTCAACAAGAGAGCTTCTTAATAAGAGAGCCCATTAATGGCTCATATTTTTAATTGAGATCTCATCTTAGTCTATCTTGAAGTTTATGAATTTTGTTTAGTTTGTAGAAGCTTTATTTAAATTTGGTTTCTATTTAGCATACTAACATTGCTCATATACAACTAGATCTCATCTCTCCAAATGGACTAACAGCATCCGCTTCCAATAAAAGCTTGAGATTACAAGGTTCTTCCTTAAAGTGTGGAAAATGTTCTTCTATTTCCTCAAATTTTGAACCACCTGTAAGAATTCACACAATGTCATCTTGACTTATATTGCATGCAAGGTAATCCATAAAATGTGCCAAGCTATTGCACCTAAATAATTGTTGCAGACATGAAATAATGGGAATAACCCGAAGAACCTTGCGAGTCACCTTTTTTGTTATTCAATCTAATCGATATCTACTAATATGAAAAACAAGGCATTGTGTTACAAATTCATGTTGTTTATGATATACAATATGATCATTTGGACATGTATGTATTGTTTGATCCTCCATTCCAATATATTTCATAATGGAAATTAACTCTCAGTATGAGCAAGGTAGAATGTTTTATGGTGGTAACAAACACTCACCTATCAACGTATGACAAAAAATATAATTTGTTCATATAGAGAATATTAATTTCTACACAATTCACCCAATATTAATTGTAAGGGAATTACAACTGAAAAAATGAAAATAAATGACATACCTTAACATATGTCTCATTCCTATGTTGGATAAACCATTCATAACCTTTAAGTTTTCCAACAACAATATAGTGACAAGAAGAGTTGTTTGGGAGCCTTCATATAAGGGCTCGTGTACCTTATCAAGTATAGGTACATCAATGTCTACATCAATATCATCATCATCATCATCATCTTGATCATCATGATCTTCTTCATCATTTTGATCTTCTTCATCATCATGATCTTCTTCAATTGGATCATTACCTTCTACTTCTATATTCACACCTCCATGTTCCTCCATTTTGAATCCACATTCTCTAAATTTTCATGGTCCATAACATGAAACCCAAGGTGGTTGACCTATATCAAAATGATGACCTTATATAAACCATGACAATTATGTCATCATTAGAACATGTCTTATGTATTTCATAAATTATTAAAATACATACCAATGGATGAAATTCATTTCCCCCTTCAATGTGACATGCTTCCTATAATGTTCCTTGATTGTTTTGATTAGATATCTTTGAGTCTTAAGCCCTTACAAATTTTTCAAGGACAATAAAATTTTCCATCACCTTTTTTTTAAAGTTAGAGCATAGTTTAGCAATTGTCTCCCTATTTTGTTGTGCATTGATATCATCAGACATGGTATTTCTTGAATGGAATGACTCATTGGTGGAAGAAGGATTATTTTTTTGCAACCTGCAAATTCTATATCGTGTATTAAAAAAAATCCAACATTAATAATCAAGATGCCTTTTGGTAGGGTCATATTTGGATTGAAAACAATATATAAATCTATTATTATTTAACATTCATTAATATTCACATTATGAGCTAATAATATATTATCTAATCTTGCATTATTTTTCCTCAATTATTTTACAAGATTAGTCAGGAATATTTTTACATCCCCAGTAATAATATAATCATTGATTATGGTAGGGACCAGTATCAACTAGCAATACATGAAACAAATGGATCTATAATGAGAATATGGAAAATATTAATAAATAGCAATATTGATGATAAAAATCTAGAAAATACTCCAATGTATAGGCATCTCAATTCACATAAAAATCATCTCTACCAAAACAAGCAGAAGATTATGTGAAGGTTGTTGAAAGAGCCAAACATGCACACCTATAAAGCAAGAAGACTAGTGATTAGTATATAAATTGACAAAAGGCACCCATGACATATTGCTTTGAGAACCACATTCATAAACACCTTTGTTAGATATTAAGTTGATGAGTGTTTATACCATCACTACTGGTATTTCCATGCATTAAACATGATCAAGTCTCACTTCTTATTCATGTACTGGATTATACATTGTTACTAAGTTGTTATACTAGCTAGCATTATGGGGCTTACATTATCAATTTTCCTTAATGAATCATAATGTTTGGGTAATCATCCATGATTTATTCATAATAATCATGAAGAACAAATAAACTAGTTATGAAAGGTGATGACTTTCCACTATGTCCCTTCATATCCCAAAGCACATATTTATAAACGTTGATCGACTATCCAAAGGAAGATAAGAAGAGTTGATTTTATAAATTATATATTCCCTTTTTGGAATCTCTCAAATATAGAGAATTGAAGGTTACAATAGAAACTACTAGTGCAAGCAATACAATTATATATCAGAGACAACATCCATTGAAGAGCATATAACATCAAATAGACATCAAAGACAATTGCTATAATAGAGACAATTGCATATATATAACATCAAAATATCAGAGATGGAATATCTCTATTTAAGATCATTGTTATCCTATAACTTTTACCATACATTGAAAGTAACAATTATCATATACAAGTACAATCTCAGAGCAATTATTCAATGGAGTAGTCATCATACATGGCTATCATAGTACATGATAGGATTTCTACAGAGTAGAAGAAATTCCATTAATATGTTCATTGAATAATCTAGGTCAACATGTAATTCAATAGTCTCAATAATAATACATGTGGAATATAAAATTGAATGCATCACTAGCTAGTGTAGTTTTGATGTGACATTAGCTACTCTTTAATTGCATATATATAGATAGAACACATGACCTCAAACCATTATCTTCTAAAGTACCACATATCACTTTGTGAGGCCCCTTTTACATTTCTTCAATACATCAAATTATCATAATTTAAGAAATTACAATGGACATAATCAGACATATGCTAGCACCATATCAAAAGGTCAAAGAAAATTCAAATAGGTGAAGGAAATCATATGTATTGTGTTAAGAATATTAAAAATGTGATGATAGAGGGAGTTCTTATGGACTAAATTAGAATGAAACTAAGGATATTATCCTTACTTCTATTTTACTCTAAAATTTCTATGTATCATGACATGTTGTGTTGCCATTAATGTGAAAGAGGAGATTGTTGGATACAATCATTCAATTATATGCTCTCTTTGATGCTACAAAAATGTCTAGTATATGCTAATAAATTAATGTATGTCGATCTCACTCAGGAGTCAAAGGAAGATCTAGTGTATGATGAGTGTTTCAATGTTAACCAAGTTCAAAATCAGTATCTACCAATGTAACTTAGTTACCAAAGTGAGTTTGTAGGAAGCTAATGTCAACTGAATTCACTCAATTACCAAAGGAAGTTAGCATGGAACCAATGTTAACCAAGATCACTTGGTTACCAAAGGAAGTCTAAAGTAATGATGTAGGAGCATCCTGGGTTCCCTTGTAATCCTATACTTTTATTTTTTCTATTAGTTATTACCAAGTTCCAATTTTTAGTTATTACTGAGTTCTAGCTTCTAGTTGTTTCCGAGTAAACTCTTTCAATGTCGAGTCATTTTTAGTTCTTGCCAAGTTGCTTTGGTTTTTGAGTGAATTCCATTTGGATGCCAAGTGAATCCTTTGGTTGTCGAGTTCCTTTAGTTACCAAGTGATTTTATTTGGTTGCTACGAGTAGGAGGATTCTAAGTTCATAGTTGTTGTCAAGTGATTCCTTTGGATACTGAGTTTGTATAGATTTCAAGTGCCAATTTTTGTGAAGTCTTCATTTTACCAAGTTACCTATGTCTGGTTCCAATTTGGGGCAATGTTTCTTGCATTTAATTTTGGTATATGTAGTTAATATCTGTTTGGGCCAACATGTGTCTTTTCTATGTTCTAGAATCTTCAATAAGTCATTTTGGCAAGTATAAAAAAGGTTCTTAGGCTTAGATTTGAGGGAGAACTTGTAGAATTGAGAGAACTTAGAGAGGATGAAGTAGAAGGTGTGAACTTAAAGTTGGATCATAGATTTGGATTTGAATGTATTTGTAATTGGCCATAACCTAGAAGGCCTTATAGTTGGGCATGTATGAAATGTCCCTTTTTTGATTTTATATGATATTTGAAGCCTCTAATCAGATTTTTAAGATCAAACAACCAATCTTTCAAAGATCCACCAATTTCTCAATAAACCCCAAATCGGGTATGCCTGAAATAGTGCCAAAAACTTCACAGCTTCACATATTATTAGTAATTATGAAAGTGGAAATTTTTATAAAAATTTCAGCAGCATAACAGCTTACAAAATGACATTGTCAGATCTGTATAAAATTTACACAACAGCTCCCAAACGGACGATAAAAGCAATGCTCATTGGGCTCTTGAAAACAACATAGAATAGCCCGAAAACACCCGAAAAATACTAATAATCTATCACAGAAGTATAATCACAACCAAATAAATATATTCAGCTCTATTTTAACATCTAAAAGTCTGAAATATAGCAGCAACCCAAACTGATATGAAATAGTCAACCGAAAACACCAAACTCTTACAAAAAACACAGCCGAAAAATCACAAATCTGCACTGTTCAGCACAAAGGCAAACTCTACATGAGCATGCACATAGAATAGATTAAAAATCTCATCCTTATCCTTCCTAGAAACCTTCAAAATCCTGTTCTTGGGTCTCCTTCTCCATAGGTTTGGCAGCCTCTGAACAATAACAAAGAAATGAGCAAAAATCAAGTTCTGGAATGAGCCCAAAATGCCTCCAAACTCCTTAAAAGAGGGCATAACCCTAAATCACGTCCAAGAGGGGTTAATAAAACATATTTTAATAATAATTTTCATTTATTAGTCCATTAGCTTCCAAAGATTATCCTCTTTTTTTGAAACTTCACCTTTTTGGGCCTGCCTGCCTTAAAGATTATTATTTTTAATTATTTGAAAAAGGGACATGACAATGTATGCTAGATAATTGATGAAATAATAAAGATATCCTATTCTCTCTCCTTGGTTTTTTTTCTTTGTTCTTGTTTCTATTGTGTTAACTCTTGCAGGCTAGTTTGGATAACTAGGTGAGCCCTAGGCCCTACGTATTCTCATCTTTTCCTATGTTAGGTGGTATCAAAGCATGAGGGTCATCCTTGTGGAGATTGGATCATGTAGAACCCTAATTTGGATTTGGTTGTAGGGTGGTAGATCTATGGATTTGACCTATAACTTGTAAAGAGTTACAGTCTTGTAGGAACCTGATTTGTGAAGATGGTTCATGGTAGAGGAAATAATGTTGATAATGCCATATTGGATCAGTTGAGAAAATTGCAGCTAGATTAGATGATGTGGAGATAGCCCAGAGGAGAGGAGCACATCTTGATGATGTAAGTGATGATGAAGCAGTAGCAGCAAACCTTAATCCAAAACATGAAGAAGATAGAGATGAAGATAGATTGTTGAGAGTATTGTCTAGAGCTAATTCAAAGCCTACTATGGAAATTGTTCCTTATGATGGAAAATTGGATGCCAATGTTTTATTAGATTGGATCTCTGACATGGAGAATTTCTTTGAGTATGAAAAGACTCATGATAATAGAAAGGTGAAGATTGTAGTTACAAGGTTGAAAGGTCATGCATCAATATGGTGGGAGCATTTGCAAACTGATAGACAAAGGAGAGGAAAGGAAAAGATCAAAACTTGGGTGAGGATGGTGAGCAAGGTAAAGAAAAAATTCCTTCTTTCTGATTACCAAGTTAGCTTGTTGAGAAAGATGCAAAATTTGAAACAAAAGGACATGACTATGAAAGAATATACCAAGGAATTCTATAGATTGGACATCAAATTTGGACATGTGGATGATGGTGTTGAGAAAATTGCAAGATATCTAAATGGATTGAGATCTGGAATACAAGATGAGATAAGTTTTGTGAAGTTGGAAAGTGTTGAAGAAGCATATCAATATGCCTTGGAAGTTGAGTAGATCTTGACAAAGAAACATGAAAAAAGATAAAGAGGTAGAGGTGGTAAATTCCAGAGAAGCACAGGTAGATCCTATGGAGTAGGTGGCAAATTTGACAATTCTATGCAAGATAAGGGAAAATCTGAATGGAAGAATGGTGATAAAGGAAAAACCAAGTGGGAAGGTGGTAGTTCTTATCCAAGATGTATTAGTTCTTACCAAGGAAGAGGTAATTTTTATTCTAGAGGTGGATTTCATGGTAATTATTTTAGATGTGGTAAAGAAGGACATAGATCTTTTGAATGTAGATCTTCTAAAAGTGGGTAGAATAATAAAAATGTTGTGATTCAAGGGGATGATGAGGGTTCACCAAGTGGACCTGAGGCTAGAGAATATCTAATGGTGAGAAGAACCTTATGTAATAAGGGAATTGATGAAGAACTTATTTTAAGGAGAAGTCTTTTCAAGACCAAGTGTAAGATGGATGGAAAATGTTGCAAGGTGAGCATTGATAGTGGAAGTTCTAAAAATTTGGAATTAGAAGAGTTGGTTACAAAGTTGCAATTGTAGAGGCTGAAATATCCCAAACCTTATCATGTTTCATGGATCAAAGATGAGCACAAAATATTGGTAAGTGAGCAATGCATTTTGAAGTTCAAAATTGGACATTACTTTAATGAAGTTTTGTGTGATATTATGCCTATGGATTGCTGTCATATTTTGTTGGGTAGACCTTGGCAATATAATAGATATGCTATACATGATGGAAGATTGAATTAGTATACTCTTTGTGTGAATGGGAAGAAGCAAATATTGTTGCCTGTGATTGAGAATCCAGATGATGTGAATTGTACTACCATGAAAGTTTGCATGGTGAATGGGAAAAATTTTGAAAAGGAAATGAAAAGGAACCAAGTTTTTTTTGCTATAATTCCTAGAGGACCGAGTTGTGTGCCAGAAAATAGTGTTAACCAAGTACCAGTCAATAGTGATAGCAAAAACTAATGGATGCTAAGTACCAGAAGAAATTGTTGAATTACTGAATGAGTATAAAGAGATTGTTGCTAATGATATTCCTAATGGTTTATCTCTAATGAGAAGTATAAGTCATTGTATGGATTTTATTCCTGGAGCTAGTTTTCCAAACAAAGCACTATATAGATTGACACCTAAAAATAATGAAGAACTTAATGGACAACTACATGAGCTATTGTAGAAAGGTTTGATTAGAGAAAGCTTGAGTCCATGTGTTGTAGCTTCTATATTATCCCCTAAAAAGAATGGAGAATGGAGAATGTGTACTAATTCAAGAGCTATTCACAAAATCACAATGAAATAAAGGTTTCCTATGCTAAGGATGGATGACATAATGGATTGTTTGAGTGGAGCAAAACATTTTACCAAGATTGACTTGAAGAGTGGCTATCATCATATCAAAATCAGAGAAGGTGATGAATGGACGACTTCTTTCAAAACAAAAGATGGTTTGTATGAATGGTTGGTTATGCCTTTTGGTTTAACTAATGCACCTAGTACTTTCATGAGGTTGATGAATGAAGTTCTGAAAAGATTCTTCAGTAAGTTTGTGATTTTTTATTTGGATGATATTATGATATTTAGTAAGACTAAGGAAGAACATCTTGAGCATATTAGACAAGTATTGTAGAGGTTGAAAGAGTAAAAGTTGTTGATTAATCTAAAAAAGTGTTCTTTTATGCAAGAGGAGATTGTGTATCTAGGATTTGCATTTTTAGTTGATGGATTAAAGATGGATCCTGAGAAGGTTAAAGTAATTTTGGAGTGGCTTGCACCTAAGAATGTGCATGAGGTAAGATCATTTCATGGTTTGGCTAGTTTTTCCAGCTCTTTTCGTAATGCTATGACTGAGACAATGAGGGGAGATAAAAAAGGAATTCAAGTGGACACATGGAGCTGATAAGATTTTTGAGAATATAAAACAAAAGGTTGATGAGTTACCTATTTTGGCTTTGCCTGACTTCAATAAGGTATTTCAAGTGGAATGTGATGCTAGTGGTAGTGCAATATGAGCTATATTAAGTCAAGAAGGAAAAAACGTTGCTTTCTTTAGTGAAAAGTTGAATGATGCTAAAAAGAATTATTCTATGTATGATCAAGAGTTTTATGCTATTTTCAAGCCTTGAAAAAGTGGAGACATTATTTGATTCCTAAAGAGTTTGTATTGTACACTGATCATAAAGCTTTATAATACTTAGGAAGTCAACATAAATTGAATCAAAGACATATGAAGTGGGTTGAGTACTTGTAGAATTTCACATTTGTCATCAAGCATAAGAGTGCAGTTACTAATAGAGTTATTGATGCATTGAGTAGAAGGCATTCTTTGTTGACTAAAATGAAGGTTGAATTTCTTGGTTTTGATGAAATGAAAGAGTTGTATAATGTTGATCCTAATTTTTTTGAGGCATGGATAGAGTGCAAAGCACCAAATCTGATAGATCACATAAGTAAGCATGATGAGTATTTCATTCAAGAAGGTATGTTGTTCAAAGATATTTAGTTGTGTATTCCTAGAAGTCATATGAGGAAAAATGTGATTAAGAAAAAGCAGAGTGGTGGATTGGCTAGACATTATGGAATTGATAAGACATTGAGTTTGCTAAAAGAAAATTATTATTGGCCTCAAATGTATAAGGATGTTTAGAAATTTGTCAAAAGTTGTGGATTTTGTCAAGTTGTAAAAGGAGTAAGTCAAAATACTGGTTTGTATACACCTATTACTATTTCTAAGAAACCTTGGACTGATATTAGTATGGATTTTGTTCTTGGATTACCTAAGATAGTGAGACAGTATGATTCTTTATTTGTTGTAGTGGATAGATTTTCTAAGATGGCTCATTTTATACCATGTAAGAAGAAATCATATGTTGATCATGTTGCTGAACTTTTCTTTAAAGAGATTGTGAGATTGCATGGATTACCAAGAAGTATTGTTTCTAATAGAGACAATAAGTCTATTGGTTATTTTTGGAAGACTTTGTGGAAGATGATGGGTACTGAATTAAAGTTTAGTTCTACATTCCATCCATAGATAGATGGATAGACAGAGGTTGTGAATAGAAGCTTGGGTAATATTTTGAGATGTTTAGTTGGAGACAAACTGAGCATTTGGAAGATGGTATTGGCATAAGCTAAGTTTGTATATAACAATTTTGTGAATAGGAGTATAGGGAAGACACCTTTTGAGATTATTATTGGAATGCATCCTAGAGGTATATTAGATTTGAGAGGTGTTGCTAGTGAATAAAAGAGAATTTTTGTAGGAGAATAATTTGTTGATTTTATAGATTCTTTGCATAAGGAAGTGAAGTTGAGCTTGGAACAAAGTAATCAAAAGTATAAGGAGAATGCTAATCAGTCTAGAAGACATCATGATTTTCAAGTTGGTGATGAGGTGATAGCTCATTTAAAGAGAGGAATATTTGTTGTTGGAACATACAATAAGTTGAAGATGAAACAATTTGGACCTTGTAAGATCTTGAAGAAGTTTGACAGTGATAATGCTTATGAAATTCAGTTACTAGATGACATGGATATATCTCCTATATTCAATGTTTTCGATCTATATAAGTATCATGAGTCAAATGATGAAGTTGTTATACTTGATGATCATCCTAAGAAGAAAATTGAAGAGGTTGAATAGGTATTGGATCAAAGAATTGGTAAGAGTACAAGAGGAAAAGATTACTATGATTATTTAGTGAAGTTGAAGAATAGAGCTATTGAAGATGCTACATGGATTTCTCAATCTTAGTTGGATTCAGCTTAGGTTATGACACTTGCATGATTTAGGAGAATCATTTCTTCCAACCTTTTTTGTCTGAAGTAGGAGCATCCTAGGTTCCCTTTTAATCTCACACTTTTATTCTTTCTATCATTTATTACCGAGTTCCAGTTTCCAGTTATTACCAAGTTCCAATTTCCAATTGTTGCCAAGTAAATTCTTTGGATGTTGAGTTGTTCTTAGTTGTTGCCAAGTTCCTTTGGTTACTGAGTGAATTCCTTTTGGATTTTGAGTGAATCCTTTGGATACTAAGTTCTTTTGGTCACCGAGTGATTTTCTTTAGTTGTTGAGCATTGGAGGATGCTGAGTTCATAGTTGCTACTAAGTGATTCCTTTGGATGCCAAGTGCTAGCTTCTGTGAAGTCTTGATTTTGTCGAGTTACATGTGTTCCAGTTTGGGTCGATGTTTCTTGCAATTAATTTTGGTATAGGTAATTAATATCTATTTGGGCCAACTTGTGGCTTTTCTATGTTCTAGGATCTTCTGTAAGTCATCTTGGCAAGTATAAATAAGGTGCTTAGGCTTATATTTGAGGGAGAACTTGTAGAACTAAGAGAACTTAGAGAGGATGAAGTAGAAGGTGTGAACTTAAAGTTGGATCATAGATCTGGATTTGAATGTATTTTTAATTGTTTGTAACCCAAAAGGCCTTACAGTTAGGCATGTATGTTGGATATTGATGAAATAATAAAGATATCCTTTTCTCTCTCATTGGTTGTTGTTCCTTGTGCTTGTTTCCATTATGTTTAATCCTTCAGGCTGGTTTGGATAGCTAGGTGAGCCCTAGGCCTTAGTTATTCGCATATTTCCCTATGCTAAGTAAAGTTGTTTCTAAGTTAGAGTTGATTGAGTTGGGTCAGCTAATGAAGGATTTTCCTATATTAGTATATTTGATCGAATAATTTTGTTGGTTAGTTCTAGCCATCTCATGGGATGATTTTCATTCATTTGAAAGTGTATTCAAGCTAGCTTGATAAGGTAAAATATATAAATATAAGGTCAAGTTGAGGATTGAATTGTAGAAGCATGGGTTCAAAAAGATAAGTCAAGAAAGTGAATTAGAAGGATATTAGATCATCCAAGTTGACTGAGATGCAAAGAACATTCTGATCAAGGATGATCAAGTATTCAAGCTAGAACAGAGATCTAAAATCAAAAAATATAATTGCATCAACAATTTGGTCATATCATTGTTACTCTCTAACCATTGTAGTAGTAAATTAAATCTCCTAACAAAGTTAGCTTAACAACTATTTTCCAAATCATCTAACAAGGTGGCATTTCTAGATTGAAGTGTCTCAAAGCCTCTAACAAGGGTCACACCTAATAGTGTGTTTTTTAACCTTTAATAGGGTTACCTCCTAATAGGGATCACTTGAGAAGAGTGAAAAATAGTAACTAGTTACAATTAGTGGTTTTCACAAATGGGGTTTCTAAATTAAATTCTTGTGTCTCTTTTGTTCATGTTATTATCTTTATAATTCTATAACCAATTTAATTAAGGTTAAACACACTAAATATCTTAAGATGTTATTATTTTAGTAGTTTTTGAGTGATAGTAATACTTAGTGTTAATTGAGTGTTCCTTTGTTAATTGACTTACAACAGTATTTCAGTTTCAGCAAAGTTTGGTTTTTGAACTATGTTTGTTGGAAATTTGCCAACACTACCCTTGAGATTCAAGACAAGGCCTTAATAAAATTCTATGTATTATTATTTGAATGGTTGTATTAGAAATTGATAGATTGGTCTTTTGGTGCAACAAAAACCCCACTTTAACAAGTGGTATCAGAGCTTGGTCACAGGTTTTAATCCTTAAACCCTTGCGTAATACTGAGGGGGAGATTTTTTGAAATTTGTTCAATACTCCCCTTGAGATTCATGAAAAGGGCTTAACCACCTCCTATGTAATATAATTTGAGTGGTTGTATTGGGCATTGATAGATTGGTCTTTTGGTGCAATGAAAACTTGACTTTAATAGTATTGACATCTTAAGGGATCTTAGATTTGTTTTGGTGGTAACTGGTTCACCCCAACCCTCTTAATTACTCTTCTTATATTTCTAATATTCCCTAGTTAAAAAATAATGGTGTTATGAGTTCTCTTTGTGTGTGGTTTTATTTACTATTCAACATTATTAGTTTACTTACATATGCATGTTGTAAACTAATTAATAATATCTAGTTATGGGAAAAAGTTTGTAGAATATTGATTCACCCACCCCCCCTCCCCCCCTTCTTATTATTATTTATTTCTAATAATTGGCATCAGAGCATAGTCACTAAGAAGAGTCTTAATATCTTGAGTAAGATCACTGTAGATATGGAACAATTAAAGAGAAATCTTGAAGAAGCTCTTAAGAAAATTGATCTTCTTACAAAAGAAAGAGACAACCTGAAAGATAGTTATGAAGATGCAAAAGATTATATTTGAAAACTATAAGACAAGATTGATCATCTAAAATCTAGGAAGGAATCAAAAGAGTAGGTTAGTGACAATGATGAAGTGAGAACTCTCAAGAAATAAAATAAGATCTTGAAACATGAGTTGAAAATTATCAAACTTAAGTTAATTCTTAAGAAGGATGATATCAAGAGTGAACCTGATCTGAAAGCTAAGAATGTAGACATAAGATCCCAGTTGACTCAAGTAACATCTTAATTATATTATATTAAAATAGAGCATGCAAAATTAAAAAAAAACTATAATACTATTGTGAAATGAGAAGTGACACAAGCTAAAAAATAGTTAGAAAATATTTGTTCTAGTAGTGAGAAAATTGATGAACAAATGTTCTACCAAAGATCCTCTTATGATAAGATAGGTCTTGGATATCTTATTGGAGAAAAATTAGCCAAGAAAGCTAAAGTTAGGAAATAACCAAATCCAATTATTGAAACCCTTGAGCATAGAGAAATTGATCACATTATAATTGAATCAAGCATGTCTACAAAAGTATCTAAAGAAATTGATCAATTTGAATTGTCAGGGAAACATGAGGAACCTAAGAAAATAGAGAAAGTTGATCTGTTTGAGAAATGTGATGAACAAAAGAAAAATGACAAATCACCTAAAGAAGTTAAACATGAACTCAGAGGAAGATATTTTATATGCAATGAAGGTGGTCATATGAAGAGATATTAGATAGGTAAGTCCTTTAGACCTATTAATAATTTCTATTGTTATAATTGTTATGCTTTTGGACATAAAGAAGTAGATTGTAGGAAACCTAAGTTTGATGATAGTAATGGAAACAATAGAATGTTTAGGGATACTAACCCTATTGGTAATGATAGAAGGAGATCATAAAGTAGATCCAATGATGGAGAAAGATCCAATGGAGCTAGGAACCCAATTGTATGTTATTAATGCAACAATATTAGACACATTGTAAGGAATTACATAGCACTTGATAGTCAGAATGTAACCAATCAGAGAAGAAATGTACTTGTATATCAGTTATGTAATAACTTTGGACACAAAAAGATTTTTTAGAAAGTATAGAAGGAATTTCAATAGGAATCCTAATTATAGAAGGAACAATAACATAAATGATAGAAAAAATGATAATGGTAGCAATAGCAATTAGAAACAAAGATTGAAAGAGCATGTAGAAGAATTCAAGGAAATATTTGTCAAAGAAAAGGAACCATCAAGTTCACTTATAGTACTAGAAGAAGAATTATTTGATGTAACTAATGGAAAATTGAAGTTAGTGATTGTTTGTGGCTCATCTTATCCAAATTAAGCATTTCTAGAAGCAATAGAACATTAGTTAATAAAAACTAAAGTTAGATGTCAAATTAGAAGTTGTATAGTCATTAGAAGGTAGAAGACACAATAAGGAAGCTATGGTTAAGTGCACATGCATTTTTATGATCACAATAAGTTGTACAAAAGAAATTAGTCTTACCATTTGTTTGTTTAAATATTTTACAAAATATGTGATGGCTATTGAAAATAAAAAGGTGAACATGTGTGAGATTGTCAAAGTACAATTATTGGATAACATTTCAAAGCTGAAGAAATCTAGGAATGCAATTTTTAGATTTGAATCTTCACTCACCTATTTTCTTTTCCATGCAACCAAGAAATATCTTGGTATGACAAGTTGGAATAGTAATGACTACACCATGAAGCTGATCACTCAGTGTTATAGGGGGAAACATGAAGATGTTAGGGATAAGGATATTGAAAAAATATTAAAGAACTTTTAATTGGAAATGAAATAGGGATACAAAATCCCTCATACTATGGTAAAAATGTACAAGGATGAAGTGTGTTTTATGGTAGAAACTGATACCTATATGGAGGCAGTGGAACCTAGAGTCAAATTTATAGAACCTATGGGTTATGAAATGAGTAAATAACTCATTTGAGGTTATGGAAAAATAATATTGCAATTAGAAAGAGATATAGAATGCCCTAGATGGGGAACATATGAAGAAAAGATAAAGGAAGTTTACTCTGAACTTCACAGAAAGGAAATAAAGAAGAATGTTGAGAAGAGGATATAATCTATTCTAAAGGAATCAAGTATGACAAGGGAAGAATTCAATGAGATCAAAATTGGAAATGAAGGCCAATGAAAAAACTAAGGTATTTCTAGCTACTCCTATTGCCATTGCAACACCTTGAGAGGAAGTGATAGTAAAAGGGTCTACTTTACAAATACCACTTGCACCCCATGACATAGTTGCACAAGTGAAACTTGTCAAAGAGTAATCTAGAATGAAGAAGAAATATGATGAAGATGTGGTAGTTATAGTATCTACATAGAGTAAATTAGAAATATTGGTGAAGGTAAACAAAGAACCTACACCATCCCCTAGAAAGAAGACCAAGAAGACCACCAGTGGTTTGGGAAAAAGAAGAAAAAAACTATAGACCAGTGAATGTAATGAGTCTAACAAAGAGATTGAAGAAAATGTAGTAGAATAGGTTGTTGGTGAAGGCAAAAAATCAACTGGTGCAAAATCCTAGAAACCTAAGATTGAAAAATCTAAATATGCAAATCATTGAGAATGACAATTTTTCTCAATTTAATAAATATTACAATTTTTACAGTAACATGGACAGAAGGAAGTTAGAGAATGCTATAGTAAGAAATATGACTCTAAGGAATAAAATATTTGATAGTATTTAGAATAAGATCCCTAAAGACTTGTATAATAGGCTACTTAATAGGAAGAGAGAAGTTCTAGAGAAGGATATGAAACTCAGAACAAATACGATTAACAAATTATGTGAAGTAAGCATTGATGTTGAATTAGAAAGAATTTTGAAAGGTATTGAGCTTTTCTTGAGAAATAAGAGAAGATCAATTCTTCTTATCAAAGGAAATTACAAAGAGCTAAACAAGGAAACTAAAGAAACTATAGTTATCTATATGAGTTTTATGCCTAAAGCCAATAAGGAGAGTGTATAGTTAGAGGAAGAAAGCCTCATGTATGTTAAAGAAAGATCACCTAATGTTATTGAAGAAGAGGTTGAGGAAATTAGAAAATTGACTTACCTCTACATATAGTTATTGGGACTAAGTCCATGTGAGTTGATAGTACTCATATAATAGTAGATGATAAGGAAAATCCCTTTGCAAAGTATGGGAGTAACATTTTTGGCAATATTAATGCCTATTCTAGTTCTGATAAAGAGGATGACAAGGAAGAGGAGAAGAGGAATGCTGAAAAGAAGAAGATTTAAGAAGAGGAAAAGAAAAGGGAAGAACTTAAAAAAGAGATGAAGAGGATTTAAGATGAGAAAAGAAAATAGGAAGAAAAAAGAAAAGAAGAGGAAAGAAAGAAAGAAGAAAAGAGAAAGCAAGAAGAAGAGAAGGAGAGAAGGAGAAAGAAAGAAACAAGGAAGAGAGGAAGGTCACTAGAATACAAGTGGTTACACCTACCCTAGCAAGAATAATAGATGCTACATTGTCTATAGTATTTGATGAGGATGATGATCAAAAGGGTCTGATGACCTCTTTTAGAAAAATATTAGAGAAGAACAAGTATGTTAAGACTTTAAAGAGAACTTTGGAAGAAGTTTTGGAAATAATGCAAAAGAGAATGCATAATACTATTGCACAACCAAACATTTAGAAGGCCAAAGAAGTGATAAGATCATTTGATGCAAAGTTCACAACTTTGTCTAATATTGCTTTAGTGCAAGCCTAGACTAAGCATGATGCGTCACTATTTGACATAGTATGCACAAATGTTAGAAATGACCTATAGTCTTGGAATATTTGCATAAAAGAGCTGAGGAAGAACATAGATGAAGGAAATAAATTGTATGGACAATGCACAATGTCATACAATTACTTATCAAAATTTGATAACTTGATCAAAGGCAGAATGAGTGAGCTTCACACACTCAATATCAGATTACAATAGCCAAATCTGAGGATTAAGGACATTGAAGCTAAAATGAAGATAGTCCACAATTCTATTAGAGGTATTGAATTTGAAAAGGAAAAGGTAATAAATATATTATTTTTCATTAGAGAATATTTATCTCCTAAAATTAGCATTGTATAGAGGCAATTGGAGTACTATCTTGCAAAAAAGGCATCCTATGAAAAATTTACCTACATAGATTTGAGTGTAATAGAAGTAGAATTATATACAATTTGCACACTTATTAGTATATTTGATATAGTAAAAGACAAATGGAAGGAGCTTGGAAAGCTAAGATTTTTTTTTACAAAGTGTATATCACAAATTTCAAGTTCAATTGAGAAAGGTAACCCAACCTTGTTTTGTACATATTTTGGCACCTTTGTCATTGATGTCAAAGGGAGAGAAGAATGTAAAGGAATTTTTTATAAAAATGTATATATATGTAAGATAAAGGTTAGATATGTTTATAGGAAAACATTTTAAATGGAGAGATAAGGAATGTAATGATCCATCAAGACATGAATAAAAATTTCATATTTTAAAGGTTAGTTTTAAAATTCTTTTTGTATTTATTTTTGTACGACATCATTTTGGGAGTTAGCTAGTTTTCCCAAATGTTTTCATCAATGCCAAAGCGGGATATTATTAGAAATATGGCTAGGTAGATGAGTGAGTGTTTTCATTTATGGCAACATATATATTTGGTATTTCATTGTAAAATCAAAGGTAGAAAATTATGTAAGAATTGGATAGTTTGCAACAACACAGAGATAGATTCACTTATTATGGATAACTGAGTTTGGGTTTACACATGCATAGTTGAGGATTGATAGTTGATAGTTTCATGATAATGTATGTCAGTGCATAGATCTATATTCATAATACAATGATAGCTACAGAGGAATTACTAGTACAAGTAATTCAAAGAGTAGAATAGAACATGATAGTAAAATGAATTGTATGGCTTAAGGAATTATTTTGATAGCAAAATAGTTTCTTAACTATGATGGGATGGAATCCTAGATGTTAACCCTAAGTTATTTTTATAATTATCCAAGCATGTGGAAGCATCAAGGCTGACTAGATAATGTTTTGATAATTTGCAAGGTATAAGCAAAGATCATATCTTTTGTAGCTAACTAGAATGAGAATATGTGATGCAACTTATTATGGAGGAAGTATATATGATATGCAATATTTTTGTAAAGTGAAATAAGGTGTATGATTAGAGGAAGTGTGACATATAGTAGAGAGATAGTATTGTATGTATATCTATTCTTATGAAGAAACTTATTTGTATATTGTGTTGGCTCCTGATTTAATAGTTTTACAAACAACCAACAAACAAGAAAAATGCATCTAAGGCTAGAAAATTCCTATGATGAATGCACCTGACTGCAGTCTTCGGCCAACTATAAGGCTAGACCCTTCTTCTACTTCAGGCTCTGCAAGACTTAGGCAAGTGGACCTCAGATTCAATCGATACCATACCAGTGCAAAGCATATGTCTAAATCTATTTACTGTAGATGAAAACTCTTATATCTCCTAATAACTTATGTAATAACACAGATCTATAGTAGTTGAATGGAAATCTATGAAATGTATAAGATAAGTGAGGGTTAATCCTTTAAGTCCTTCAACATGAAAGGGTAAAACATGTTTGATTAATAATGCTTATTTCAAAAAACCCCTAATATGCAATAATAAGACCTAATGATCTTGTAACCGATCAGTGCCTTATCTATTGGGAAATTCCATGAATTAATTACAAACATATGACTACCTAAGACATATTTGTATCTTTAGATATCTGATCTATCTATTTAACTTGTAAATAGACACCTATGCTCAATCTGAACCTCATTCTTACATGATATCCCTATCTGTAAACTTACAACCCTATTGATTTTCCTGAAGCATTTACATAACCCTTTTAGTAACAGACAACAATGAAATAACATATAGCCTTAAGGGACTGCAACTAAAACCTAAGCTCTATGTCAAAGATTATAAAACATTGAAGATCATTGATAAAGGAGACAATATTCAACTGAAACTCAATCATCTTCTACTCTTTGTATTATTTCCTTGAAATTATATAGTCATATGCATGAAATAAAAAACATGAAACAACCTAATAGATCTAAACTATTTGTATTAACCTTCTTAATGGTGTTCATACAAGAGAGAATATATTGAAAGAAATGGTGTCTTAGTATTGGGAATGCATCAAGACTTGAACCAAAAAACCTTGTATCACAATAGTGTGCAATTTTTTCTCCAAAAGATTGGAACCCTTACAATGGATGAAAGAAAGCAAGATATAGACAAAGGTGAATTCTCAAATCTAATTTTAGAATGACTTGTGTCCACTTGGAATTCAATCTTTTGCAACTGAATAACCTCTTTATTCCTTCTCCCATTTTGATCTAATTTGGTTTCATCATTACTTGCAACTGATTTGAAAATATCCTCAATTTAATGATGAAATCCTTTGTGCATTCAAAATATCTGAGCTGCCTTATGAAAAGCTGGTGAAATTGAGTTTTTACTAAGTAAATCTAATCATAATTTGACCTTAACTATATCTTCACTATCTATTACTGGTCTTGTAACTCCATTTTCAATTTTAGCTCATCCCACTAAGAAATCCCCAAATTTCATGTTTTTGGCTATAACCTGAACCCATGAATTCTTGTCTAGAAAAAAACTCCATAATTGGAAAGTTTGTCTTCTCAAAATTCTGGCGATATATAATATCACATATTTAGCCTACTGGGAACCTCCTCAATCTCAGTTTGAAAAATGTCCCTCTCTTATAAAACACTTAGGTTTGCAACTTTATATTTAAATTTTGAAAAATTTAAATAAATCTAAAGTTTAAAAATTTAAATTATGACCCTTTTGAATTTAAAATAAATCTAAATGTGGGCATTTTGAAGAAACAATAATTTTATTTTATTTTTATCATTTTCCAATTTCTCCCTACCCCTCTGAATTTGGGTCAAACTTGGTTTGATCGATGCCACGTGGCACTTTGTGATTGGCCTACTTGATCTACATCATCTACCATGTCTTATTATCTACCAAATCATCACTTGTATGCCCAATTCCATGTGGTGCATCCCTACATTCCTACATTTTTTTATTTTTGGGAAACTTCAAAAAGTGGGCTTGCACCAATCGTCAAATTGTGACACGTGTCATGATCTGAACACTTCCCTCTCAAACTTGCTCCTAATCACCATATCACCATCTCTAGGACCCACTGCCATGTGGTGGCATCCTGCATATCCACTTTGTTTAACCCACAAGCATCTTCTTCTTGTGGAATTACACCATCCACCCATCTTGCCACGTGTCATCATCATGTGAGTCCACCTCTACATCAGCATAGTTGTTGGTTCATTTAGAACTTGGCTTCCAAAAGCCTCTTGGTTTTAATCCATTTTAGTTTTAGAGTTATGTTTTATTTAAACTTTGAAAAACCCTCTATCCTCACAAATGTGGGATAATCATATTTGCCTTTGCTCACAATCTGGAAGTTGCCTGGGCTTTGATTTCTTTTTAGGGCTTAGAGTTCCTTTTTCTGCCTACTGTCGATGCCTCCCCATGTGCTTTAGTTTCCCTACCATGTCTCCTTACATGGTGTGAATGCTCTAGAATGCCTCCCTCATTGATATATCCATATTTTTGCAGGCTTTCCAAACTAAGGTGTATGAAATAGTAAATCAAACTTACAATAGAACAACAACAAGTTCCTTGCTAGATGTGATTTCCTATTTGACCTAGTAGCTAGTATTCTTAAAGTGTTGATTCTTATGCTTGGGAGCTCTCCTTTTTCAAACATGGCATGTGGACTTATTTACATGCTCGGCTTCCTTTTTTTTTGGTGTGAGTTTCTTTCTCTGTGCATGGAAGTTCTCTACTAGGCATGAGCATTTCCTTCTATTTCCTTACCTTTGGACAGCTCCCTTCAATCGCTTTGTTATGCTTTGCTTAATCATGGCACCATCTGTTGTCTTTGACTGCATTTTATATTCATACTATGGGCATCTTTGACTGCACGAGGATCCTATTATGCTAGGCCTGAGGTCCCCTGTTTGATACGCTAGTTCCTTTCAATGTCATGGATGAGCCTTTTTTAAACATGTGTGAGGTCTTAGCAAGAGCTATTCTAAGTGTGGGTTGTCTATTCATCACTCATGACTTCCCTTTTTTAGCATGAGCCTCTTCTTTTTATTTGCCACCTCCAAATGTTTATTCTTTCCTCTATATTTTTGGAAGGAATCAATACTTATCTGGTTAATAAAAAATATTTTTTAGAAAATTCCCTATCTTGAGGGAAGCTTTGTTAAAAGAGCATCAGGGAAATTAAGCCATAGCCTACTACCCTCAATGATAAGATCCAAATAAAAATATTAAGAGAGGAGTCGCCAAAACCTTAAAAAATTATCAATTAAGACCCTTTTCAATTTAAAAATTACCTACATCAGTTTCATTGCTTAATATAAATATTTTTTGGATATGCTTGAGCATTCTATCCAAATTAGCTTTATCCTCTCTAGGTAGTTTAGTTCTTGTTCTATTGCATAGTAATGCATAATGATCTAACAAAGCTTCTAGCTCCTCTAGTTTCTTAGGACCTCCATATATGTAGAAGCATTGATCAAAAGTGGCTTTTGCTAAGAATTCTTCATCAGCCTTACCTTGCTCAATCTCTAATACATTATCTGATGCAGATTAGTCAGACCCCAAGTGGGTCTGGCTATAAAAAAAAATCATTTTTGAATAATTGAAGTTCAAATTGATCTATTGATCACCTTAGATTGATCAGAACCAAGTTCAATCACTAATAAATTAACTAAAACCCATTTTAACATTGATTTACAAACTATGAATTTCATGTCAGGAGGTCTGTTAAGATGCCTTAAAAACTGATCATAACACCTGATCAAGCTCTAAAAACTAGCACACTGACTCTTTGTTTTGTACACTTGCATCCTATCGAATCTCATGTCATGAAAAATTTAGGGTCACAAGATATTTTCTATCAAAATTGACCTCTCATAATTACCTACAAGTAAACATGTTAGAAAGCAATAAACTGGGTTTGGATAAATGGCTTCAAAAACAAGGCAAATTGACACTTGGGAAAATGAAACTTGGGGCATTGGTTCTCTGTCATGAGGAGAATATGGATCTAAAATTTAAGCTCATGAAAAATAACTGGGCACAAATGGTGAGTGGTCAAAGTAGGCTACTTGGATTTGTTGACTGGAAACAATGACAAGAAATCAATTTTTGCAAATGGAATTGACCTGGAAAAGTGTGTAAATGGATTCGTCATGACTTAAAAATTGACATACTTGGAGTATTTTCAGAGGAAAATGCATTGTTACAATCCATTCAATCTCATCTATCATGGATTTCAAGGTATGACATCATGAATAGGGGTTCCAACAAATCTGCAAATGCTGACACCAGTAAAAAGATAAAAATTGCATTTGGAATCGCGTTCGAAAATATATCAAACGAATTTTCCAAGACTTAAAAATTGAAATATAACCAGTCTATGATGTTTAAAATGCAATACAAAAAGAGTTTCAGTATTTTGGTCATATGGGTCAAAATTATAACTTGTCAAATAGGGCTTCCCAGAATTATGAACATTTCATATCAGCATGACATTGATAACTAACCAACTTTGAGGGATTCAAAACCTAGTCAAACAGGTTTGAAATGACTCAAAATCTAAAAAATAGGCTCTTAGGTAAGGACACTAGGCACTCCCAAAGTGATGAATCATGAAACATTTTTTGGTGTGAGATATTCACTTGCAAACATACCCTCTTGTCACTATTTGACACTTAGTTGAAATTGCAGATTTGAAATTTGCCCAAAACGGAACCTCACATAATAGATAAAAATGTTAGTTTTTCCTCATGGAACATGTAGATGCACTAAATGGAAGGTGTTAGAAACATTAAACACCTCTTGGGGCTCAAAGTTACAACTAGGTACATATGCATTTGAAAGCATTCATAGGACTTCATTTTTCAATGGTGCTCAAAATCGAGGCTACAATTTTGAGTGCCAATAGTGGCTCTGTCTGGGATGCATGTCTTTTGTGGGCATGGAAAGGATTTAGATCTCTGGTAGAAGCAAACCACTCACAAAAACTTCAAAAACTTTCTCTCAAACAACTTTATTGACAACAGGGAAACTACTACACTACTATGTACAAGCGATGCCCCTGGGCCACCGAACTTCAATAAAACTTTTACCTCTATCATAAACCTAATTTTCATCTGGATTTTCATGAGGCAAACTGGAAAAATTATTTCTATCAATTTCACCAATCAAATCAACATCTTGAATCAACTCACTTGACAAAACTGAATCTACACCTTGACTCTCACAATGCATATAAAAACTAGATTCATCTTCTACAACTTGCTCATTATGAAAGTTCTGATCAAGATGCTTATAACTATTAGACTAAAACTAAAGATCCTCTTGATTTAATGATTCGTGCATGCTATCAACTTTGAATACAAAGGTTTCATACTCAACTTGGGGAAATGAATCACACATACCTTGAAAATGTGTATTCTCATGCATAATCGGATGATACTCAAGTGAACACTCTGACTTGTACTCACATTTATCATCAATGTCAGAATCTAAACCTAATCCAAAGTCCCTCAATGATTCTTCACAATCAGCAAATGGATTAGTCATATTAAAACATTCATCATAAAAATCTTTGCAAGGTGGAGGTAGATTTTCAATAACCGTCTCATCAAACACCTTGTATCATAATCAGATGCAACATCATAATCATACTCATTGTCATATTTGGAAGAAGAACAATTTGATTTCTCATAGCAGTAGGATAAAGTATCATCATTAAACTCATTTTTCAATAAATATGAACCATCCATGTGCTCTTCAAAAAGAGGATTGATAACTCCATGTAGTGATCCCTTTTGAACATCTTGACAAAAAATGGGTTGATCCTCATCACAATCTTCATCATATAAAGCATTAGTTTACACTTTAAATTCACTATCCATTTTATCTTCACAGAGACTTTCAGCATGTGAAGAAAAATTAGAATCATCACCTGAAGAGAAACCATTAACTCCATCAACAAAGCATGCAAAATATGAATCAATATTACTTTCATTATCTTCATTAAGATGATTCAAATGTCTTGCAAACCAATCATCATTTTTCTTACCAATAGGTGCTGATGCATTAATCTTAGGATCACTCATATACTAATCATCATTGCACTCATTCTCAAGACATTCATCTACACAATTAGGTACTCCATTCTTATAAACAATCTCTTTATCCTTGTATTGTGTAGACAAATCTTCGCAGCTTTCAACATCTAGCTGAATTGTATAACTCTAAAATGAAACTTCACTTTTAGATTTAGAAATGGAACTCATACCTTACTAACATAAGAATACTCACTCCTGTCATTGCTTTCTTCTTCCCAATTTGCATTTGATTCACATAAAGACAAACATATGCTATCATGATCCTCTTCTTGACTTGAGCAACAAGTATTTCCATTGTCTTCACATGAAGCTTCTTCACAATAGACTAGATTAGAAACTTCACTTTTATCACTTGAAAGATGACTTTCAGCTTCATCATACTCACACTGATATGGCTATCTTTCAAATTCAGATTGAATAACATTCTCAACATGATGCAATATATGAAGAAGATAAATCATTTCATGTCTATTTGACTGATCAAGTAAGTCTGCCAAACCATCTGCTACTGAAACATTACAAACATATGAACTTTGTTCTTCTAACTATGACTGAGATACATGTGATTCACACTCTTCATCTTCTGTTATCTTTTCATGGCATGTTGGATCAACAATACTAAATTCATAATCAGAGAGATAACTCTTAGCCTTCTCACTTGCACAAGACTGAGACCTAGGTGTAGCAACCTCAAACTTTAAAGCATTAGTTACATCATCATACATATAATCAGCTTGAGAAGAACTTACTGTTGTAACTAAACCTTGATTCATAAAATCAACACAGTGTTGAACCCTATGAAAGTCTAAAATATGTCTTCTTGCTATAACATCATGATCATGTGTGTCATCATTTGTAACCAAACTAACCTTACTTATACACATTTTCTTATTTGAATTTTCCACTTGATTAAAACCTACAGTAGGGGTATTGATATGCTTATTTGAAACTAAAGCATCAACACCATGTTCAAATTTTCTTTCATGACCATTATGTCAGCAATCATTCATAGCAAAATGACCTCTAATCAATCAATACTTCATATTATTATCAATATTCCTAGTGGTCATAAAAGCTTGATATAATGTCTGTGGCTCTTTATCCCTTAGTAGATAATTTTTTTCCTTGTCAAATGCATCAAAATATATAGCTAAACACATTTGATCATCAGGTCTATAACTCTTAGGGATTTCATTCAAAACTCTTGCAAATTTGATGTTAAATTGAGGGACAAGTTCATCACTCTCAATGTGAATCCTCAAAAACTTATCATAAGAATCAGATATGCTTACCCGTTCTCCAAATTGTTCCATGAAGGCTGAATGCAACTCACCTGAAGATGAAATGAAACATGCTAGTAGAAAAGAAAACCAGTCTCTAGCATCACCTTACAAAGTTTGGACAAATAACTTCATGTGCACATCCTCATGAGCAATCTCATAGTCACCCATCAAATCAATAAACAACTCAACATGATGACTAGCTGAAATAGGATGGTTCCCATTAAACTTAGGCAAAGATTTTCTAACATCATTAGTAATGACATTCAGGAAACCATGAATACCATTGAAACATAATGGCATATATCACTTGGTAGAAATGGATCTAGGAACTTCACTAACCAACTGCATATTAGGTGAAATGAAACTTGACATCCTTTAAAAATATGAAACTCATTCATCAATAATTTTGATTTGTAATTCATAGTAGATCTATAACCTTCTACCAAATAAATTTCTTCAAATATACTTCACAAAATTTTTACAAAAAAAAGCTAAAACTCAACCCAATTAAGTGTATAAAACCTTTTAAACTATTCTCCTCCTCCTAATGCTAAAAATCACTTGATGGAGAACACATATGTATATCACTTTCTTTCATGAAAAGAGTACCATCATGAAAATATAAAATACCTTTAGTGTTTTTGTATGAAAACTTTGATCTGTTGATTGACCAAGTACTAATTTCAATTCCTTACACCACAAATTGAATCCTTATAGAGCCACTATCTCCTTGAGGAGAACTAAATGAAATCACTACTATGATTCATTTTTATCATTCAAAAACTCTTATGACAGCAAATCAATCACAACTCTTCACAATTCATCAGTCAAGAACTTATATATCTCTCTTCTTGCTTAAGAATTAACATAAATTTTAGATCTACCTAATTTACCTGAAAACACTTTGAAAATATTTATACCAATAACCAATCTACATTGGAATAGAGATCCTTAAGAGAGTTGCCACTCACAACTATGAAAAAGATTTTAAAATTATGATTTATAACATAATAGATCTGAATTGGATTTTTAATTTGTAGAATTTGCAAATCGTTAAACACTTAGAAGAGAGAAACCATTGCTAAAAAATTCTAACTTTAAAATTACAACAACACTTTGAAAAATAGATCCAGTTGAACTGATTGAAAATGAAACTTAAGAAAAAGACAATTTGCATTCAACCTCAAAGTTGCTACTGCAAATGGATAAAACTTAACTGGGGTGCATGATTTGGAGTAAGAAAATAGGAAAGAACATCAGAGAACTCACTGTTGAAACTTTTTAATCCACTTCTCCTGCTGTATTGATTCTCTTCTTTTCAAATTCTCAAGGTTTTTCTTAAATCTAATTCAATACAGTCTCCAGCAGAGTTTTCATTTTGTTGGCTCTTGATTTACAATTTTACAAACAACCAAGAAACCAAACAAATGCATCTAAGCCTAGAAAATTCCTATGATGAATGCACTTGACTGCAATCTTGGACCAACTATAAGGCTAGACCCTTCTTTGACTTTAAGCTCTATACGACCTAGGCGAGTGGACCTCAAATTCAATCGATACCATACCAGTGCAAAACATATCCCTTAATCTATTTATTGCAGATGAAAACCCTTATATCTCCCAATAACTTATGTAATAACACAGATCTATAATAGCTGAATGGAAATCTATGAAATGCATAAGATGAGTGAGGGTTAATCCTTTAAGTCCTTCAACATGAAAGGGTAAAACACATTTGATTAATAATGTTGATTTCAACAAACCCCTAATATGCAGCAATAAGACCTAATGATCCTATAACTGATTAGTGCCTTATCTATTGGGAAATTCCATGAGTTAATTACAAATATATGAATATCTAAGACATATTTGTATCTTCAAATATATGATCTATCTATTTAACTTGTAAATAGACACCTATGCTCAATCTGAACCTCATTCTTACATGATATCCCCATCAGTAAACTTAGAACCCTGTTGATTTTCCTGAAGCATTTACATAACCCTTTGAGTAATAGGAAACAATGAAATAACATATAGCCTTAAGGGACTACAACTACAACCTAAGCTCTATGTCAAAGATTATAAAGCATTGAAGATCACTAATAAAGGAGACAAGATTCGACTAAAACTCAATCATCTGCTACTCTTTGTATTATTTCCTTGAAAATATATAGTCATATGCATGAAATGAAAAACATGGAACAACCTAACAAATCTTAACTATCTATATTAACCTTCTTAATTTTGTTCATACAAGAGAGAATATACTAAAAGAAATGGTGTCTCAGTATTGGGAATGCATCAAGATTGTAACCAAAAAACCTGGTATCACAGTAGTGTACAATTTTTTCTCGAAAAGACTGGAACCCTTACAATGGATGAAAGAAAGCAAGATATAGACAAAAGTAAATTCCTAAATCTAATTTTAGAATGACATGTGTCCACTTGAAATTCAATCTTCTACAACCAAATAATCTCTTTATTCCTTCTCCCATTTTGATCTAATTTGGTTTCATCATTACTTGCAACTGATTTGAAAATATCCTTAGTTTAATGATGAAATCCTTTGTGCATCCAAAATATCTCATTTGCCTTATAAAAAGCTAGTGAAATTGAGTTTTTACTGAGTAAATCTGATTAAAATTTGACCTTAACTACATCTTCATTGTCTATTACTGATCTTGTAATTGCATTTTCAGTTTTAGCTCATACCACTAAGAAGGCCCCAAATTTCATGTTTCTATCTATAACTTGAACCCATGAACTACTATGTAGAAATGAACCCCATAACCAGAAATTTCATCTTCTCACAATTCCAGTGATATATAATATTGCATATTTATCCTAACAAGAAGCTCCTAAATCTTAGTTTGAAAAATGTCCCTCTCTTGTAAAACACTCAGGTCTGCAACTTTATATTTAAATTTTTAAAAATTTAAATAAATCTAAAGTTTAGAACTTTAAATTATGACCCTTTTGAATTTAAAATGAATCTGAATGTGGGCATTTTGAAGAAACAATAAAAAATAAATATTTTTATCATCTTCTAATTTCTCTCTACCCCTCTGAATTTGGGTCAAACTTGGTTTGACTGATGCCACATGGAACTCTATGATTGGCCTACCTAATCTGCATCACCTACCATGTCTTATTATCTGCCACATCATTGGTGGTGAGCCCACTGCCATGTGGTGCATCCTTGCATTCTTGTATTTTTTAATTTTTGGGCAACCTCAAAAAGTGGACTTGTGCCAACCATCAGATCATGACATGTGTCATGATCTCAGCACTTCCCTCTCAAACCTGCTCCTAATTGCCACATCACCATCTCTGGGACCCACTACCATGTGGTGGCATCCTACATACCCACTTTGTTTAACCCACAAGCATCTTCTTCTTGCAGAATTGTGCCATCCACCCATCTTGCCACCTGTCATCATCATGTGATTCCACCTCTACATCAGCATGGTTGTTGGTTCATTTAAAAATTTTCTTTGTTCAGATCTGTCTATTAGTTCTCAGGCCCCACACATGAACTTAGCTTCCAAAAGCCTCTTGGTTTTAATTCATTTTAGTTTTGGAGTTATGTTTTATTTAAACTTTGAAAAAACCTATATCCTCACAAATGTGGGATAATCATATTTTCCTTTGCTCATAATCTGCAAGCTACCTAGACTTTGATTACTTTTTAGGACTTAGAGTTCCTTTTTGTGCCTACTACCAACACCTCTCCATGTGCTTCAGTTTCCCTACCACATGTCCTTACATGGCATGAATGCTCTGGAATGCCTCCCTCATTGATATATCCATATTTCCATAGGCTGACCAAACTGAGGTGTACGAAATAACAAATGAGACTTACAACAAAAAAAAAAGGTTCCTTGTTGGGCATGATTTCCTATTTGATATGGCAGCTAGTCTTCTTAAAGCATTGATTCTTATGCTTGGAAGCTCTCCTTTTGCAAACATGGTGTGGGGACATATTTACATGCTCGAATTCCTTTTTTTCTAGTGTGAGTTTCTTTTTCTATGCATTGAAGTTCTCTACCAGGCATGAGAATTTCCTTTCATTTCCTTACCTTTAGATAAGTCCCTTCAATCACTTTGTTATGCTTTTCTTAATCATGGCAGCATCTATTGTCTTTGATTTCATTTTACATTCATACTATGGGCATCTTTGACTACATGAGGAGACTATTATACTTGGTGAGAGCTCCCCTATTTGATACGCTGGTTCCTTTCAATGCGATGGATGATCCTTTTTAAACATGTGCAAGGTCTTAGCGTGAGCTGTTCTAAGTGTGGGCTATATATTCTTCACTCACGGCTTCCCTATTTTAGTGTGAGCCTCTTCTTTTTATTTTGCACCTCCAAATGTTTATTCTCTCCTTTTTATTTTTGGAAGGCATCAATACTTATCTGGTTAATAAAAACTATTTGTTAGAAAACTCCCTATCTTGAGGGAAGCTTGGTTAAAAGAGCATTAGGGACATTAAGCCATAACCTGCTACCCTCAATGATAGGATCTAGATATAAATATTAAGAGAGGAGCTTTCCAAATCTTAAAAAATTATTGATTAAGACTCTTTTCAATTTAAAAATTACCTACTTCACTTGCATTTCTTAATGTAAATATCTATTGGATATGCTTGAGCATTCTATCAAAATCAGCTTTATCCTCTCTAAGTAGTTTAGTTCTTGTTCTATTGCATAGTAATGTATAATGATCTAACAAAGCTTCCAACTCCTCCAGTTCCTCAAGACCTCCATATATGTAGAAGCATTGATCAAAAGTGGCTTCTTCTGAGAATTCTTCATCAGCCTCACCTTGCTCAATCTCTGATACATTATCTGATGCAGATTAGTCAGACCCCAAGTGGGTTCAGCTAAAAGATTTTTTTTTTCGTTTCTAAATAATTGAAGTGTAAACTAATCTATCGATCACCTTAGACTGATCAGAACCAAGTTCAATCACTGATTAATCAACTGAAACCCATTTTACCATTGATTTGCAAACTATGAATTTCATGTTAGGAGGTTTGTTAACAGGCCTTAAAAATTGACCATAACAGCTGATCAAGCTCTAGAAACTGGCACACTGACTCTTTGTTCTGTACACTTGCATCTTGTTGAATCTTGTCTCATGAAAAATTTGAGTTCAAAAGATATTTTCCATCAAATCTGACCTCTGATAAATACCTACAAGTAAACACATTAGAAAGCAATAAATTGGGTTTGGATTTGGCTTCAAAAAATAGGCAAACTGACACTTGAGAAAATGAAACTTGGGGCATTGGTTCTCTGTCATGAGGAGAATATGGATCTATGATTTAAGATCAAGAAAAATCATTGGGTGCAAATGGAAAGTGGTCAAATTAGGCTACTTGGATTTGCTGACTGGAAACAATGGCAAGAAATCAACTTTTGCAAATGGAATTGACCCGAAGAAGTATGCAAATGGATTCATCATGACTTAAAAATTGATACACTTGGAGTACTTTCAAAGGAAAATGAATTGATACAATCCATTTGATCTCATCTATCATGGATTTCATGGTATGACATCACGAACAAGGGTTTCAACAAATCTACAAATGTTGACATCAATGAAAAGATAAAAATTGCATTTGGAATCGCATTTGAAAACATAACAAACAGATTTTTCAAGATTTAAAAATTGAAACATAACAAGCCTCTAATGTTTAAAATGCAACGCAAAAAGAATTTCTGTATTTGGGTCAATTGGGTCAAAATTATAACATGTCGAATAGGGCTTCCCATAATTATGAACATTTCATATCAGCATGAGATTGAGAACTAACCAACTTTGAGGGATTCAAAACCTAGTCAAACAGATTTGAAACGACTCAAAATTGTAAACATAGGCTCTTAGGTAAGGACACTAGACACTTCCAAAGTGTGAGTCATGAAACATTTCTAGGTGTGAGATATTCACTTGCAAACATAGCCCCATGTCATTGTTTGACACTTGAAATTGCAGATTTGAAATTTGCTCAAAATGAAACCTCAGAGAATAGCTCAAAATGTCAGTTTGTCTTCATGGAACATGAAGATGCACTAATGGAAGGTGTTAGAAACATTAAACACCTCTTGGGTTTCAAAATTATAGCAAGGTACATATGCATTTAAAAGTGTTCATAGGACTTAATTTTTCAATGGTGCTGAAAATCGAGGCTACAATTTTGAGCACCAACATATTGCATGTTAGTTTAGTGGGCTCTTCTTGCATACATATGAAATTTTATGTTAGGGTGGTGAGGTCTTCTTGCATATAGTTTTAATTTTTATACCAACTCCTAATAGGTTTTAAGAAACTCCTAATAGTGTTGAGGCTTTTACTAGGTCCTATTCCTCTAACAAGGACTTCAGACATGTGATAGATTCCTAATAGGGTCAGTATCCTTAACTAGATACTATTGTTTAATGGATTATTCTATGGCTACCATCTCAACTAGGTTTTCTCCTTGGCTAGGGTTTCCCTAGTTAACAAACAATGGTGCTATGAGTTATCTATGTGTATGGTTTTATTTACTATTTAGAATTAGTGTTTTACTTACATATGCATGTTGGAAGCATGAATACTAATGGCATTCCTATGGGGGAGTACTGCAGATATGTCACTATGATGATATATTACATTCATGATTGAGTTTGTCATTGATGTTAACATAGAATTTTTTTGTGCTATTTGATAGAAGAACAATGGAAAGATCAAGTTGGTATAGATGGGTAGTTGAGTATTCTAACTATCTAAGGTTATGATAGATACAACTAAGTATCTAGTATATGTAGTTAATGTCAGAAAAATAAATAATAAGTATGGAAGAAGTTATGTAAGTTTCGGTGATGTCTATTCTGAGATAGAGTTTATAGACGCATATTTTGGTAAACTTCTTATATCTCCTAGTAGAATTTTTCTTAGGACAATCAAGGTAGATGATGTGAAGAAGACATGTTGGTGATTGTTAGCCATTTTTGCCCCCCATTTAGCCCATCATTGATAACCAAACTAAGAGATCTTCAATGTGCTAATTTCTTTTATGTGGGTTACCACACTTTTTGGTTGGGTTAACACACTTTTCAGTTGGGTCAACTCAAGTCCTTCATATACCAAGCTAGTTCAATTCCTTCATGTGCCAAGCTAGTTCATCTTGTTCATGTGTCGAGTTGGCTCATTTTTCCTTCATGTGCTGACTTTCATGTTAATGCACATTTTTTGCCAAGTTAACATTGTGCATTAACAATTTTTCTATTTCGAGAAGTGGCTTTTCTTTCTTCCACAAAATTGCAAAAATGCATGTTGTCTCTTTAACTACGTATTGGGGAACATGCTGACAAATGAATGCGTAGTGGTGGGATAGTTTTCTCACTGTCAGATTAAGGATCATCTATGGTTGTCACTATGGCACTATGAAAAATTGC
Organism: Cupressus sempervirens; assembly: GCA_028749045.1. Lineage (NCBI taxonomy): Eukaryota > Viridiplantae > Streptophyta > Pinopsida > Cupressales > Cupressaceae > Cupressus > Cupressus sempervirens. The sequence continues at coordinate 205,029,870 of CM053789.1, forward strand.
AAGGTAGTTATTTCATGCAACATAGTGAACACTCACTGAGTTGGGTGCATTTTCCTTCATGTGCCAAGTTGCAAGTTAACACGTGTTTTCACACTAGGTTAACATTATGTGTATCTCTTTAATCACACCTTTGAAATGTGTTGATCAAAAATTACATGCCACATGGTAGATCCTTATTGTGCTATCTTGCTTTGTGATTAGACGATGGTTGTATTTTTGCATCCTTTCTTGGGTCTCTTGCAAAGATATGATGGCCATTAGATTGTGAAGCATCTTGTGGGTATTTTGAGTGCATCTTAGTCATCTGTGGTTACAAAGAAAAATATACATATATGGTTGGGTTTTATTCACTCGTTGAGGAGGATTTTGCAATATCTTGGCCATCCATATTTGAATGAAGATCTACATCAATGGTTCATGTATTTTTTGGATAGATCAAATTTATTCCACATGGGTCAACTCTGTATTTTTGTGGCAGGTTAACTTGCATGTTATCCCATCCCACATTTTTTGATAGAAACACAAATGGATTTTTTGCAACCATGGCACATCACTAAGACTATTCATTTAAAGTAAAAGCGGCTCTTTGGGCCTTGTAACACCAATTATGATTCCCTTCCATGACTATTTAACCATTTTTTCCATAATGATGATCTTTTAGCTTCCAAATTCTTTATTTGGCCCTTCCTTGCACTTCACTACAGTAAGTTGATTTCAAAATCAGATTTTACTCTGATATTCATTTAATGCTCTCTGCAACTTGACTCTACCTTGGGTTGTGGTTCAAACTTCATAGTCAAATCTAAGTTATATCTAATCTATAAAGGTAATTTGTAAATATTTTTAGGGTTCTCCATTTGTATTTTTGTAGTAGCATTATGTTCTACAATTTTTTCCTTTAATGAATAGAAAACTTAGCTTCTACCTCATCTTGCTAGTTTAATATATTGTTCATTTTATGCCATGTATATATTATAACCTTGTTTATTCTTTCATGTTCACATATCATGTGTACCCTACTATTGAAAGTTGTTATGTGAATTTGTTTTCTTGCAACATTTCATTAGTTTTACCTTCATGTGAATTCTGAAAGAGTAGATTTGAGCCAAGATCTGTGCATTTAGGTGATTTATTCATGTTTTGTGTAGTTATTGGTAGAGTTGTATCCAATATTTCTATCTTGGTGCATCACCCCCACTTTCCCTTTCAATAATTTAATTTCTACATTCCTTCTCCCTTTTCCTTTAAAGTGGTAGTTAGGTGCATCATGATAGCAAAGGAAGCCAACCTTCTTTGGAGATTCAACCTAAAAGCAAAAGTCTAACACTTGGAGGTCATTTCCATGTTACACAAGGTCACCTGAGAAGTAGTTTCTTAGGCAAGGGTACAAACTTTTGTGACAACAATTTTTGGTATGCCTAGTGGGACCACATTCAAGCTTACTATGAAGTCAACTAGTTTGCTGGTGTCAAAATAAGGACTTTAACTTTTTTGATAAGAAGATAGTGTTGTTCTTAGCATTTCAGCCTTCAAGAGGCTCATATTCAAGCACTTGGCAACTCCATATCTACATCTTGTTCTAGACCAAAATTGTTGAGATTCATACCCAAAACTGAAACAAGGGCATCTTCTAGAGGTACTTTTCAATATACTAAACTTTCATTTTCAAATCCTAGAAGAAAAAAGAATAGGCTTTCTCTATCACGAATTAGAATTTCAGTAGTAGCACATAAACCCACAAGATCTCTTTCCACTCCTCCTATTGATAGATCATAGCCTAGGGTGTCATCTTTCCATTTGAATACATCATTATTCCATATGGACCAACCTAGAGTGCACACATTTTCCACTTTCAATGGTGGGAGCCCCCTTATTTTTCCTCAAAGGCATGACATCCCAATGTCTTCTCTTAAAATTATGCCCTAGTTTACTGGTGAAACTTCTATTTCCCCCTTAGAGAACATTCGAGAGATTTCTGTTGTTTGTAATATTCATGGTATCACTGAGGATGATGTTGCACTTAAACTCTTAGCCTCATCATTTAAGGGAAAACCTTTACAATGGTATAGGAGATTGCCTCAGAATTCCATCAATAATTGGGATCAGTTAGGGGAAAGATTGTGTAAGAACTTTGAAGATAAGAGTGATCATCTATCACTTTGGGAGCAACTAACCATGATTAAAATAGCACCCCATGAGTTCATGATTGATTTTAATTATAGATTTTAGAAAATATGGGATATAAATCCTACTACATCAAAACCTCTCCTTGATAATACTTTCTTGCATTATCTTAAAGCTCTCAATCACAAAATTGCTACCACATTAGAAACCTTGGGAGGACATACTCTACTAGCTGTATATGAATTTTCCATAATGGTAGAAAATACTTTGATCCAAAGTGGTGAGCTAGCTCCAAGGCCTTAAATCCCACTATTTCTTGATATTCCTACACATTAGCCCATAATGGCTCCCATCCCATCTACAACTACATGTTAGCCTCTTGTTGCTGCTCCTGCTACTTGAACATCTTTGAATAGGATTGATGAAATTAAGGCCATGATGTAGGCTATGATGCAAAATATAGATAAAAGATTTGATGACCATACTACAGTAGTGCAAAAAATGAACAATGAATTGGTGACTTTAGAGAGAAAACAAGCTCAAGGTGGTAGGCCTCTTCAACATCATTATCAAAATCCTACATATAGGCCTCCAAATCAATATCAAGGTTATGCCCCACATAATCAGAATAGGTCTAATTCTAATACATCTACTACAAATGCAAATACAAACCTCAATAGGGATTTTGAAGGGGACATAGCCCAAGCATAGAATGGACAAAATAGGAAAGGGAAAATTTTATTAACTGTAAAAATATGCTAGTACACTTAGTGCAGAGAAAAAAACTCCAAAACATGCCCTAAGGGCTTACAATAGCATAAATCTGGAGATAAATTCTTCTCCCAGTACCTCCTCTCAAACTCCAATCTGAACTGCCTTTTACCGCCAAAAATAACCTTAAATAGACCCCAAAGGGTTAAGGATTATGAATACATTCTAGAAAGTGCTAGTTGGCTACGTTAGAAGTTGGCACAAAACTAGAAGAATCTAGAAATGGTAATCAAACTTTCGGGAAGCATAACTTTTGAACTGTAGCTCCAATTGACAAACCATTTACATTTTTGGAAAGCTCCCAAAGTGCTCTATATCTCTATGGACCAGTTTCACTAATCCCCCATTTTTTTGGCCCTATTCAAGGTCATTTAATGCCCCTAACCTGACTTTGAAGCATTCTTAGGAGGTCTCCAAAAACCAAAAACTATGATAACTTTCAAACCGTGGGGCCTTTTGACCTGCTTCTTTTTTTGGAATGCTCTAAATTACAATTACATTTATTTCACCAATTTACACCTTCTAGTTCACCAAAATGATGGCTCAATTACATACTCCTATTTTTTTGACATTTACATGTATCCCAAGGTGTTCAAATACTCTATCCTAGAACACTGATAGTGGAGCTATGAGAGTTGGAACCTTTATTTGACCCAAATGGGTATCTAGAAATGAAAACACATGAAATAGAAACTAAGTCTAAGTACTTTTTTTTTGGGTGACACAAGATTTCCCTTATACCTCTAGATGTTCCTGCATTAGACACCCAAGGTAGATTGAAAAGTGACCCTGTCACTTTATGAATGGTAGAGGAAATCCCAAATAGGAAACCTCAGCTGTTGAAATCCAAGTTGAGTCCTCTATTGGTTGTCCTTTCCACTTGACCAAATAATCTTCATACTACCTATTTGTAGTACTCCTACCCACATGATGATCTAGAATGTCTTCTATCTCCTCCTTCTTAGAAGCAAGAATTGGAAATGGCTCTAACATTAGCTCCTCGTTTGCACCATCATCATGATAGTCTGTCAAGTCTACAATGTTGAAGATAGGAGAAATGTGAATTCCATCTAGTAACTCCAGCTCATATGCATTTCTTGAGTCATGTTTCTTCAAAATTTTGCATGGGCCAAATTTCTTCATTTTCAGCTTGTTGTAAGTACCGGCTAGAAATCTTTCTTTTCTTAAGTGTACCATGACTAGATCCCCTACTTGGAACTCCTTATGTCTTCTCCTTTCATCAGCCTTAGCTTTATACTGTTGGTTCATCTTGGTAATGTGTTCCTAGACCTCCTCATGTAGATGCTTGATATGTTCAGCAAATTCTTCAGCTTCAGCACTTGTCCTCTCCCCTTGCTCTATCTTCGTCAATTTTGGTGCAATCCTTGGGCTACTTCCATATACAATTTGGAATGGTGATTTACCGGTACTCCTATTTACAGAGTTATTGTAAGAAAAATCTTCTTGTGGTAGAATCAAATCCCATCCCTTGGGCTTATCCCCAACTAAACATCTTAGAAAATTGCCCAGACTTTTGTTTACCATTTCTATTTGGCCCTCAGTCTACGGGTGATGTGTGGAATTGAATTTCAAGTCTGGTCTCAACTTCTTCCACAATGTTCTCTAGAAATACCCCACAAATTTAGTATCTCTGTCAGAAACTATACTCCTTGGGAGACCATGTAGTCTCACCACCTCTCTAAAAAACAAGTCTATAATATGGGCAACATCATGAGTTTTGTGGCCTGGAATGAAATGTGCCATTTTGGAGAACTGGTCAACCACCACAAATACTAAGTCACTACCCCTTTGTGTCCTCAGAAATCCAAGAACAAAATCCATACTTGTGTCCTCCCATGGCTTTGATGGAATAGGAAATGGCTGATATAGTCTAGTATTGTGACTAAATCCCTTGGCCACTTGACCAACTTGGAAATTGTGTACAAACTTCTTCACATTCTATGAAATTTGAGGCCAAAAATAATGTTCTTTGAGAATGGCAATGGTTTTATCTCCACCAAAATGTCCTGCCATCCCTCCACTGTGTTTCTCCTTAATCAGATTTTTCCTCATGGAACTCCTTGGAATGCATAATTGACTACCCTTGAATAACATACCATCTTGAATTAGATAGTCTAACCACTTAGTTCTATCTACAACAACAGGCTCTTTACAAGCTTTCCACGCTTCAGTAAAATCAAGATCCTCAGGGTACAGATTCTTGAGTTCATCAAACCTAACTACTTCATCCTACATTACTGTTAGCAACAACTACCTCCTACTTAATGCATCTGTAACCATGTTAGATTTCACACTTCTATGCTTCAACACAAATGTATAGCTCTGCAAGAACTCTACCCACTTTATATGCATCTGATTCAATTTACCTTGGCTATTTAGGTACTGTAATGCCTGATGATTAGTATATTAAAAAAATTCCTTTGACAATAAAATAATGCCTCCATTTCTTTAAGGCCTAAACTATTGCATAGAACTCTTGATAATAAAAAAAATACTTCTTTTTTGCATCATTCAATTTTTCACTAAAATCTGCAATAGGCTTACCTTCTTGGCTTAATACAGCCTCAATAACATTGCCACTAGCATCCAAATCCACTTGGAACACCTTTCTAAAATTGGGAAGTGCCAACATAGGTTGTTCTATCACCTTCTTCTACAGCAACTCAAAACTTCTCGTAGCTGTCGTAGTCCATTTGAACTCTTTTCTATCCCCTCTTATTGTGTCAGTTAGGGGTGCACATATGCCACTAAAATTCTTAATGAACTTCCTGTAAAAACTAACCAGACCATGAGATGATCTTACCTCAGTAGTAGACCTTAGAGTAGGCCATTCCAAGATGGCTTTTACCTTCTCTGGATCCATTTTGAGACCTTCGGGTGATATAAAAAACCCCAAATAGACTAACTCCCTTTTTGCAAAGATACACTTCTTCAAATTAATTAACAGTTTCTCTTCCCTCAACCTCTCAAGAACACTACGAATATGCAATAAATGTTCTTCCAAAGTCTTACTGAAAATTAAAATATCATCCAAATAAAAAATAACAAATTTTCCCAAGAACTTCTTAAGTACCTCATTCATAAGCCGCATGAAGGTGCTTGGGGCGTTCATTAATCCAAAGGGCATGACTAACCACTCATAAACACCCTCCTTGGTCTTGAAGGTTGTTTTCCACTCATCTCCTTCTCAAATCTGTATCTAGTGATAACCACTCTTGAGATCTATCTTTGTGAAGTATTGAGCTCCACTCAAGCAGTCCATAAGATCATCCATTCTTGGTGACGAAAACTGATACTTGATGGTTATCCTATTTATAGCTCGAGAGTCTGTACACATCCTCCACTCTCCATCCTTCTTTGGTTCCAATACTGTAGGTATTGCACATGGACTCAAGCTCTCCTGAATCAAACCCTTTCTCATTAGCTCCTGAACTTATCTATTCACCTCCTCAGTTTTAGTAGGAGTCATCCTGTGAGCAACCTTGTTAGGAAAACTAGCTCCTAGAATTAAATCTATCTAATGACTGATTTGCCTTACTGGTGGCAATCCTTCTAGAACATTATCAGAGATGATATCTCCAAACACACCTAGTAAATCTAAAACTTCAAGTGGTATTTCACTACTACCTTCTTTATCTTTCCTAGGGATCAAAGCATAGCAAATATGCTGATGTTTCATGCCATCTAAAAACTTCCTTCCATCAACAAGACAAATCCTAGCACTACTACATACCTTTTCACCTTCCTTTTTTATGGGCTTCAATTTGTGGTGAACTCCATCCTTGGTTAGAGAGTATGTGTTTGCATGACCATCATGTACTGCATGCCTATCAAACTGCCATGGTCTTCCCAACAATAGATGGCAAACATCTATTTGAATAACATCACAGAGAACTTCATCATGGTAACTCCCAATTTTGAACTTCACTAAACATTGTTCACTTACCAAGACCTTATGATCATCTTTCACCCAAGCAATCTGATAGGGATGGGGGTGTTTCTCCCTCTTGAGCTTCAGCTTAGAGACCATTTCCTCTGAGACCAAGTTATCAATGCTACCACCATCAATGATCACATTGTAACATTTATCCTCACACTTGCACTTGGTACGGAATAGACTCCTTCTTTGTCCTAGTTCAATCTCACCACTTAGTAAGACCCTTTCATTTACTAAAGTCTCTCCTCTTTCTACATCATTTGAATGTGATGATTGTGGATCCTCATCCACATGAGCAACCCTATCTTGTCCCTCAGCTCTCCTATCTATCCTTCCTTGTCGTTGAGCACATTCAAAGGCATGGTGACCTTCATCATTGCAATGGAAATAGGTACCACGGAAGCCTCCTCTTCCTTGTCCATGTCCTCTACCTCTTCCTCTCTAATTTCCAAACTCTTGATCACGGGAGTGGTTGAAACCCTAATTCCTCTTGTTTATGCTAGTACCCACATCTTCATTTTTCTTTCAAGTTTCATTTCAGCCTCTAGATGACCTACCACTACCCCTTCCTCCTTGACTATGCCCTCTTTTTCTTCCTTCAAACCTTTTATTCAGCTTCTCTTCAACTCCCAGGGAAAACTAGTATGCCTCTTCAACACTAGTCATTCTTACCAGACTTAATTCCTCTTGGATGCTAGGTCGCAACCCACTGATATAATGAGAAACCTTCTCCTTATTTGCTTCTAGATGCCCTGCTCTAGTCAAAATTCGATAAAACTCCTCTGTATATTCTTGAACTTATTTTCCTGCTTGCTTTAACCCATGCATCTTCTTAAATAAATCAAGCTCATAGTCAACAAGAATGAACTGCTTCTTCAATTTGTCCACCATACGATCCCACCTTGTGATCTTCTCCTTTCCTCTTCTATTTCTTTCCAATTGAACCTCTTGCCACCAGATTTTGGCATGTCCTTTCAGTTTGGCCTTTGTAAACTGAACCCTATCTAGATCCCTCATATCCTGATACTCAAAGTACTCTTTCAGTTCATTGATCCAGTCGATCAACTCATCTAGTTTCAGATTTCCTGAAAATACACCCGCATCAATTGTAGGTGTTTTCCCAAACTTAGTAATGGCCCTAAAAATCCTTTCCTCTACCTGATTTAGAACTTCCTTGTCAAATTCCCCTTCTGGTCCAATTTCTTCTTCTTCATTGTCATCCTTACTTTTGTCACCTATGGCAACATTTGTTTCTCTATGGAGCTCCTCCTATAATGCTTGAACTTGCCTTTGGAGGGCTCTAACCTCCTCAAGATTAATAGCTCTAGCCCTTCTGCTACACTCTCTTCATCGAGGCATCTTCTTAACTCAAACCCACAACCACATAGTCCTGGTACAAACTGCCTCATAGTCAGTGCTCTATCTATACACTCAAGAAAACTAGCTCTGATACCACTTGATGGGGACATAGCCCAAGCACAAAATGGACACAAAAAGAAAGGGAAAATTTTATTAATTGTAAAAATATGCTAGTACACTTAGTGCAGAGAAACAAACTCCAAAACATGGCCTAAGGGCTTACAATAGCATAAATCTAGAGATAAATTCTTCTCCTAGTACCTCCTCTCAAACTCCACTCTGAACTGCCTTTTACAACGCCAAAAATGTCCTTAAATAGACACCAAAGGGTTAAGGATTAGGAATAAATTCTAAAAATTTCTAGTTGGCATCCACCAACCAAATAGAAGGCTCCAAAAGCTATGTTAGAAGTTAGCGCAAAACTAGAAGAATCTAGAAATGGTAACCAAACTTTCGAGAGGCATAACTTTTGAACCATAGCTCTGATTGACAAACCGTTTACATTTCCAAAAATCTCTCAAAGCACTCTATAGCCCTATGGACCAGCTTCACTCATCTCCCTTTTTTGGCCCTATTTGAGGTCATTTAATGCCCCTAACCTAACTTTGAAGCATTCTTAGGATGTCTCCAGATTCCAAAAAATTGTGATAACTTTCAAACCATGGGGCCTTTTGACCTGATTCTTTTTTTGGAATGCTCTTAATTACAATTACATTCATCCAACCAATTTACACCTTCTAGTTCACCAAAATGATGGCTCAATTACATACTCCTATTTTTTTGGCAGTTACACATATCCCAAGGTGTTCAAATACTCTATCCTAGAACACTGATAGTGGAACTATGAGAGTTGGAACCTTTATTTGACCCAAATGGGTATCCAGAAATGAAAAAAACATGAAACAAAAACTAAGTCTAAGTACATTTTTTTTGGGTGACACAGGATTGCCCTTATACCTTTGGATGCTCCTGCATCAACTTTAGTCCCTCAAAACAATTTGGCTCAAGATCAAGACTTTTTTTCTTCTTGTCATTATTCATATGGTTCCTGTATGAACCAGAAGGAAAAATAATTCCTAGCAGTAACTATATAGGATCAAACATTAGGACAAAAATATAATGTTGGCCAGTCCACTGATGCTTCTCATATACAGTAGTAGGTCGATTGTTCTTTCATGAACCATGAGCCAGAGGAGCATTATCATGCCAACCATAATGCCATAGCTCATAATACTAGAAGAAAAAGGAGAGTTGTAGAGGATGCTCAATCCTCTTCATTGAATCAAGCTACAAAGGCTATCCCACATGCCATAAGGGAAAATGTACAACATGATGTTGTTGCTCCATTGCAAAATTAGATCAATAAAAAGACTAAAGAGTCACATTCTACTCCTATCCATATACCAGACCCTGTGGTCTCCAAGGTTCCAGCTAAGTCAACATACACCCCATACAACATTATAGATCAAATGAAAAATACCAATATTAGTGTTCCTATGTGGGATGTTCTTGCAATACCATCTCAATTAGAATTGCTATAACAAGAACTAAAGACTATCAGAATATAGACCAAACCAGCTACCATGGATGATGCAACAAGTTTGGTACAACCAACAAAAGAAGGAGATACAAGTAAGAAAATTAAACCTCCTCCCTTTTATGTCTCTTTGATTATAGGGGACAAACTAGTTCATAATTGTATGATTGATTCTAGATCTAGTAGTTCTAAAATACCTAAATGCATATCTAACCTCCTTGATATTAAGTATGAGCCAATGGTTATGGATGTCCTTCAGTTGGATGGTAGCTCTATTAAGATAGTAGGAATCCTAAAACATGTCAAAATGGAATTACATGCATGCCCTAGTTGTACTATTACACTAGACATATTAGTAGCTGAGGTTGAGCCACATTTTTCCATCTACCTTTCTAGGGACTTTATTGAACATATAGGTTGTTATATTGCCTTGGATTTGTCCTATATGTTTTTCAAAACAAGATATAGGACAAAAACCTCCTTAAGAGTAGAGCCTTTACCCCTTAACCATATAGAAACTTATACTCCTAGCCCCATAAACATGAATTACACAACCCAAGAGGAAGATGAGGAATGGATAACTCATGAACATGATACTTCTTTAGCAGAGGTGTTTGATTACCTTTTGGATGAGTGGGTTGTTTCTCATCATTTTGATCCAATGTAGGAGTGTGTAGAGATGCACTTTGGAACATATTGCATATTTGAGGAAAATGCTCCTATGCCCAATCTCAAGAAAAAAGAGCAAGGTACAAATGGATTATGGAGTATGTTCTTCAATGGCTCAAGAGGCAAAAATGGTTTAGGTGCTAGTGTAATTTTAGTTTCACCCAATTTAGAGAGATATTTCTTTCCATATAGACTCCAATTCAACTGCACTAATAATGTGGTGGAGTATGAAGCTTTGATCCAAGGTCTCCAAATGGTGCAAAGGAGATGTATTTGTTAGAAATCTGATTGAAAAGATCATTGTTGAAGAACAAAGAGAGAGATTGTTACAAGAAAGGAAGTTGGTTGATAAAGAATATTTTCAATCATTGTTTTGTCATTGATGTCAAACCTACTAATTGTAGGAATGAAAATTTCTTAGAAGATCCAAGTACTATCACTTAGTTGATTGAAGAAGAGGATTTGATCAATAAGATGTAACAAGGATACCTAAGGGAAGGTTGAGTTATGGTTATGTAATGAAGTGCAAGGAACAACTAAGACAATGGTTAAATGATGTATTGGTAACATATTCTAAGTTACAAAGGTTGGTCATAGCTAGAAACTTTAGAAGCATAAGTTGTAATAAAGTTGACTACAAAGCTTGACTAAGTTCATGAGTGAGTGTCGAACAAGCTAGTTCAAGCCAAGAAAATTTTAGTTGGAGCCAAGCATCAGAAAATCCTAGTGTGTGTTGAGTGAAGTTCAAATGACAAGTAAGATTAGATGTTGAGTGAACTTTAGGTGCCAAGTGAAGTTTGAATTATGAGTAAGATAAGATGTTGAGTGAACTTCAGGTGTCAAGTGCCATTAAAATATAGTGAATGTTGAGTGAATTCATAGTGGGTGTTGAGTAACATAGTGTGTGCCAAGCACCAGTTTTTCAATAGTGTTGAGCTACTAAAAATTGTGAAAAGTCATAGATTTGTAAGATCTGAGCTGACATAGTTGTTATCTAGAATTTTGTGAACCTGATAGAGGATGAGGATGATGAGCTAGTGGCATAGAAATCTATGTAAACCATTTTTGGGAAAATTCAAGAGGATTCTTTAAGATGTTTCTAAAGGAAACAAAATGTGGGTTAGATTTAATGAATCCTACCTAATCTATTCAAACCAAAAGTAAAGGATGGAAGAATCAAGTGGGAATGAGGATTCCAAACTTCTATTTAAGGAATCATAGACCTTGAAGTGAAGGTTGCTGGCTAGAGTTGCTAAAGTGATTGATAGATTTCAAGGAGGAGGAAGAACAAAGTATAGAGACTCTACTTTGATAAGTGGTTAGAGGAGAGATGATTGCACTAGTATATTGAGCATGGAGACTCAAGGAGATGAAGCTTGAAGGGTGGACAAGCTATTAGTATTGTAGAGACCAAAGACTAGCAAATTGTTAAGAGCTAAGAACTGATATGAGATCTGCAAGATAAATTGTATATTTTAATCAAGTCAAAACCCCTTATTGTTACTCTCTAGCAATTGTATCAGTTAGGGTAAATGAAAATCCTATGGACTTAGGTTGGTTTAATAGCCATTTTTAAATCCTTTAATAGGGTGACATTCCAAGTGAATGTTTCAAAGTCCTCTAACAAGGCCCACTTCTAACAGGGTAGTTAAATTCTTTAACTAGGTCACATTTAACAAGGTGTTGTAGCCTTTAATAGGGCAGACCTTTCATAGTGCATCACTTTAGAAGAGTGAAAATTGAGTAACATGTTACTAGTGGTTTTTCCCAAATTGGGTTTCTATGTAAATCACTATGTCATGTGTTAATTTTTCATGTGTTATGTTTGCATGCTAATTTATAATAACCTACTGATTAGAAATGTTTAAGATTGGATGAATGAATGATTAAATGGACTCACTACACTTAGTAAAATTTTGAATTTGATATATGGACCTTGAATGAATGATTAAATGCCCCCCCGCCCCCCAGTTTCAGTTATTCTAAAGCATTTCTAACAATTTGTATTGGAGCCATCTGCTAATTTAGTTTGAAGGTACTAGAAGTGGGAAGATCAAGATGTCCAAGAGAGAGGTTCCTAAGCTTAACAAGGAGAACTTTATTGCATGTAAAAGTCTGATGAAGCTACATCTTGGATCCATAGGAGATTATGCACAAACTTCAATTACAACTGAACATGTTGACCCAATCGGTGCTCCTACTATAAATGATTTGAAGAAAAAGTAAAACCATAATTAGGCAATGCTGGAGATTACCTCTGCACTCAACTATGCTAAATTTGATGACATCAACAGATGTGCCATTGCATTCAAGATGCAAAAAGCCTTGTTAGATATCTATGGAGGAGAATATAATGTACAAAGATCTAAAAGAGAAAGCCTTAGAGAAAAAATTGATGATATGAGGATAGAAAAGGTGAGAATGCTGCCAAATATGCTGCTAGAATAAAGGAAGTGGTAAGTGCTCTAAGAAGGTTAGGTGGTCAATTGGATGAAGATACTATTAAGAGAAAATATTTAAGAAATCTACTCCCTATCTATTCTATTAGAGTTTCAGCCATCCAAGAGTTAATATGTGTACCAAGAAATGCACTAACTTTTGAAGGGATAGTAGGAAGACTCACTGCATTTGAATTGTCCAACTTTGACAACTACAAACTTGAGAACCTTGAATTTTCTTTCAAGGCCAAGCTAACTTTGAAATACATTGAGGAGATAACATCAAAGAAGAGTAGAAAATGAAAGCATGCATCCAATGGTAGTAATATAAATGAGGAGGATGTGGAAGAATTGGAAGCATTGTTAGCTAGAAGATTCCATAGAGGCAAAGGTAAATTCAAGGTTAAGCTACCTATCATTTGTTTTAACTGCAATGAAGTAGGTCATATTGCTGCTAGGCTACATAGAATAAGAAATAAAAAGAAGGAAACAAGTACAAGAACAAAAGAGAAGATGATGGCAGAGACTACAAGGAAAAAGGCAAAAAATGCTACATTGTTGAAGAAGATTTTGATGAGAATGATGATGAAGTAGTTTATGTGGCTATGAAGGATGAATTAGATGAAGATGAAGCAATGGCATTAGTAACCTATGTGAAAGAAATGATAAGTGGATCATAGATAGCGGATGCTCACATCACATGACAAGAGATAAAAGTAAGTTCATTGCCTTTATTCAGTATAATGGAAATAGCATTAGATTTGGTAATGATGCTCCATGTCAAATCAAAGGGAAAGATTCTATCAAGCTTATAGAGAAAATATCATGTGATAATGCATACTATTTTGAAGGATTGAATTACAATTTTCTAAGTGTATCATAGCTAGGCAATGAAGGTTGCAAAGTAGAATTTGGAAACAAATCTGCTAAAATCTATGACAATGATGAAAATATGGTAGGAAAAGGTGAAAAAACTAGGAGTACTTGTTTTACCTAGATATGGAAGATGCAAACTATCTTATTGTTAGATTTGATGATGTGTGGTATGGCATAAAAGGTCGTTTCATGTTAACTTTGATAAACTAATTAGCATCAACAAAAAGAAGAAAGTTGGAGGATTGCCAACTCCTAAGAAATGTGAAAACACAATGTGCAAGCAATGTCAATAGGGAAAATGACCAAGTCAAGTTTCAAAAGAAAAATATACACTTCCAAAGAAGTACTAGAAATAGTCCATATAAACTTATGTGGTCCAATAGAAATTAAAAGCTACCTAGGAGACAGATACATAATGTTATTTGTTGATGACTATTCTAGGATGATGACTGCTATGTTTTTAAAAAAAAAATCTGATGCATTTCAAATGTTTAAGTGGTATTTGGCTAGAGTAGAGAAGGAAACAAGAAAGAGTCTGAAATGCCTAAGGTCAGATAGAGGAGGTGAGTTGACATTAAAATAATTTGAGATATTCTATAATCACAAAGGTATCAAAAAGAAAACATCAGCACCAAGAACCCCACCACAAAATGGAGTTGTTGAAAGAAGGAATAGATTAGTGATAGACTGTACAAGAACTTTAATGATGGAGAAAAATGTTGCTCTAAAATACTAGAGAGAAGCTCTAAGCACTATTATTTACACCCTGAATAGAGTCTAAGTTAAGAAAGGAACAAATGCAACACCTTTTGAATTTTGGTATGGTCACTCACCTAATGTAAAACATTTCAAAATATTTGGTTGTAAATGCTATATTATTAAAGATACTAGAAATGGAAAGTTTGATGCAAAAAGTGATGAAGGTATATTCCTTGGATACTCCACTAGAAGAAAAGCATATAAGCATTTGAATGCCAACACTAAAAAGATTCTAGAAAGTGCAAATGTAAATTTTGATGAGGATGTAGAAGTCCAAGTTGATGAATTCAAGAAATCAAAAAATTATAGATCTTTTGTATACTTCTATGAAGGAATGATTGTTGAAGATAATTCTGTAAATCAAGTTGTGAATCAACAACAAATTTCAATATTAGCTAAGTCACAACTAGTAAATGTTGACCTGCATTCAAAAGATGAGTTGCAGAATGAACATAATGCTCATTCTAACTCTGAAATTAGTACAAATGGTCTAAGAGATGGTGAAATACTAGATGGAGAAGAGAAAAATGAATCTAAAGCTAAAGGATCAAATATGGAAAGAAAAACAAAATATGGACCTTAGTTCCTAGACCAGCTAATAAGAATGTAATTGGTACAAAGTGGGTGTTTAGAAACAAACTTGATGAGAATGGAGAGATCACAAGAAATAAAGCTAGACTAGTTTACAAAGGCTATGCACAAGAAGAAGGATTAGATTATTGATGTAGAGAACTCCCCTTAATAACATAAACTCATAACAAAAATAAAGAAACAATAGCAAATGCGAGAAAAAAATATGGAGTTCCTATTACTGCCACAAATGCAGAAGTATATAATTCTTAATAACAATATGCTAACCCAAATGGATACCTTCATTATAGTAATCTAGAAGACAGTGCTGCAAACTATCACCCAGAACTGTTCTAGACAATGTTTGGGCCTTTCTTAACTAGGCAATTTTATGCTAGCTGAGAAGGTTCTAGATGCTCAAACTTAATACATAGGGATGATAGACCCTAACAATACATATTGAGTTAGCTAAATACATTTTTGACAAATTATTTTAGAAATTTTGGCAGCCCAACTTTTGAAGGCCATAACTCATGAATCGTTGCTCCAATTGGCTATTATAACCACTTTTCAAAGATGCTAACTCCCAATCTATAGGCACAAAACCATTTTACTGCCCTTCTATTTCATTTTTGGACCTCATCCAAATTTCTAAGGCCTCCAATGGTGAGCCTAGAGATTTTTCTCCAAATTTTTTCACTGAAAATCTGTAATAACTTCTCTAATACTTAAGTTGGAGCAATGAGATTTTTATGGTAGCCTTATAATGTTGTAATGAACCTTCACATATAAAATGAGAACATTCTAAGTTAAAATGAGAGTCTTACTAAAAATAGCAAGTTCCCATAAATAGTAACCACCCTATCTACTAGATCTTATTAAAATAGAAAAGACTGAAATGAAAATATTTTTGGGTGATGCAAGATTGCCTTTACACCTAGGATGCTCCTGTAGTAGACAACTAGGGTAATTTGAGAAGTGACCCCATCACATCTTAGGTTTTCAAAAGAAAACCAAGATGGTTGACCTCCTCCTTTGCTAGCCATGATGAATCCTCAACTAATCTCCCTTTCCATTTGATCAGATATTCCTCATAAGTTCTATTTCTGGTACTTTTGCCAACATGACTATCTAGTATCTCTTCAATCTCCTTTGTAGCTAAACTAGCTATTGGAATACTCCACTATGCTTCTACAACTTCATCCCCATCACCTCCTTCATAGTACTCTATCAAATCTAAAATATTAAATACTAGTGAAATATTCAATTCAATAGGCAACTCCACTTAATAAGGATTTCTAGAATCATATCTTTTCACTATCTTGCACAGTCCTAATTTCTTCATCTTCAACCAATTTTATGTACATGCTCCTTCCTCAAATGAACCATGACTTCATCTCCAATCTAAAATTCTTTATATCTTCTTTTCACATCTGCATTAGCTGTATACTATGTATTCATCTTTATGATGTGCTTCCTCACCTCCTCATGGATGTTCTTCAAATGTTCAACAAAATCTTCTGCTTCAGCACTACTTATCTCTCCTTTATCCAACTATCTCAATTTTGAAGCATTTCTGGGACTATTCCCATATACAATCTGGAATGGTGATTTACTAGTACTCCTATTGATAGAATTATTATATGCAAATTCTATTTGTGGTAAAATCAAATTGCATCATTTTGGCTTGTCTCCAACCAAACATCTTAGTAAGTTTTCCAAACTGTGATTCACAACTTCTATCTATCCATCAGTTTGTGGATGATGTGATGAACTAAACTTGAAATTTATTTTCAACTTCTTCCACAATGTATGCTAGAAATACCCAAAAAATTTGGTATCTCGATCTAAAACTATACTCTTTGGTAAACCATGTAGTCTCGCCACTTCTCTGAAAAACAACTCTACTACATGAACAACATCACTAGTCTTCCTATAGGGAATAAAATGTGCCATCTTTGAAAAATTTTCAACCACCACAAAAATAGAATCATGCCTACATTGTGTCCTTAGTAAGCCAAGAACCAAATCCATGCTGACATCCTCCCATGGCTTCTCTAGTATAGGTAATGGCTGATACAACCCTATATTCTACTTGACTCCTTTTGCCATCTGACATACTCTACAACTTTATACAAACTTTTTCACATCTTTCTATAACTATGGTTCATAGTAATTTTCAGCAACCAAAGCTATGGTTTTATCTTTGCCTTGATAAGATTCTCTCTCATTGAACTTCTAGGAATGTACAATTGGCTCCCTTTAAACAACATATTATCTTGGATCATGAAATCCAACCACTTTGTCCTATCAAGTGTAATAGGTTCTGTACAAGCCTTCTATGCTTCTCCAAAATCAAGATCATCTAGATACAATGTACTGAGTTCCTTAAACTAATGCAGGAGCATCCAGAAGTATAAGGGAAATCCTATGTCACCAAAAAAAATTTACTTAGGCTTAGTTTTTGTTTCATGTGTTTTCATTTCTAGATACCTATTTGGGTCAAATAAAGGTTCCAACTCTCACAGTTCCACTATCAGTGTTCTAGGATAGAGTATTTGAACACCTTGCGATATGTGTAAATGTCAAAAAAATAGGATTATGTAATTGAGCCATCATTTTGGTGAACTAGGAGCTGTAAGTTGGCCGAATGAATGTAATTTTAATTTAGAGCATTCCAAAAAAAGAATTAGGTCAAAAGGCCCCACAGTTTGAAAGTTATCGCAGTTTTTTGAGTTTTGGAGACCTCTTAAGAATGCTTTAAAGTTAGGTTAGGGGCATTAAATGACCTTGAAAAGGGTCAAAAAATGGGGGACAAGCAAAGCTCATCCATAGGGCTATAGAGCACTTTGAGAGCTTTTTGGAAATGTAAACAGTTCGTCAATCGCAGCTATGGTTAAAAAGTTATGCCTCTCAGAAGTTTGGTTACCATTTTTGGATTCTTCTAGATTTGTACCAACTTCTAACATAGCTTCTAGAGCCTTCTACTTGGTTAGTGGATGCCTACTAGCACTTTCTAGAATGTATACCTAGTCCTTAACCCTCCGAGGTCTATTTAAGGATATTTCTGGCATTATAAAAGGTAGTTCGGAGTGGATTTTGAGAGGAGGTACTAAAAGGAGAAATTATCTCTAGATTTATGTTATTGTAAGACCATAGGGCATGTTATGAAGTCTATTTTCTCTATACTGAATGTACTAACTTATTTTCATAGTTAATACAATTTCCCTTTTCCTGTTGTGTCCATTCTGTGCTTGGGTTGTGTCCCCATCATAAACCCAACCACCTCTATCTGCATTTCTATTAGCAAAATTTGTCTTCTACTAAGAGCATCTATAACTTTGTTAGAATTCCCCCTTCTATGTTTCAAAACAAATGTACAACTCTATAAGAACTCAACCAACTTTAAATGCCTTTGGTTTAATTTTTCTTGACTATTCAAATATTGCAAAGCTTGATGATTTGTATACAAAACAAACTCCTTAGGAAGAAGATAGTGTCTGCACTTCTTCAATGTTTGAACTATAGCATAAAATTCGTGATCATAAATAGAATATTTTCTTTTTGCATCATTCAACTTCTCACTAAAATAAGTAACAGGTCTACCTTTTTTGCTCAAAAAATAGCTCCTATTGTAGTACCATTAGCATCACAGTCTACTTGAAACAGCTTGTTAAAACCAAGAAGTGCTAAAATAGGTAGCTTAGTAACTTTTTTTTTCAATAGATTAAAAATCTTATCTACTCCTACCATCCACTTAAACTCTTTCCTATCTCCTCTCATTGTTTTAGTTAAAGGTCTAAAAATACTACTAAAATTTTTTATGAACTTTTTATAAAATGTAGCCAATCCATGAAAATATCTTACCTCTGTCTCACTCCTTTGAGTAGGACATTCAAGGATAGCCTTCATTTTCTTTGGGTCCATTTTTAGACCTTCTCCCAAGACTACAAATCCAAAATACACCAACTCTTTCTTTGCAAAAGTACACTTCTTCAAGTTTATCAACAAGTTTTCTTCCCTTAACTTTTCAAACACCTTGCGAATCTGAATCAAATGCTCCTCTAATGTCTTTCTAAATATCAAAATAACATCTAGGTAAACAATGAAAAACCTACCTAGAAACTCCTTTAGTACCTCATTCATGAGCCTCATGAAAGTTCTTGGTGCATTGGTTAGCCCAAAAGACATGACTAACCACTCATATATTCTGTCCTTTGTCTTGAAAGTAGTTTTCCACTCATCATCTTTGCTGATATGAATCTGATTGTACCCACTCTTTAGATCTATCTTTGCAAAATACTTAGCTCTACTCAAATAGTTCATAATATCATCCATCCTTGATAATGGAAATCTATACTTTATTGTGATCTTGTTGATAGCACTAGAATCTATGCACATCCTCCATTCTCCATTCTTCTTTGGTGCTAATATTGCTGGTATAGCACATGGACTTAGACTCTCTTGAATCAACCCCTTCTACAACAACTCATGAACTTGTCTATTCAACTCTTCACTTTCTATCAGTGTCATTTTGTGTGCTGCCTTGTTTGGGAAATTGGCTCCTAGAACCAAATCTATATGGTGACTAATCCTCCTCATCGATGGAAATCCATCAGGTACATTATCTAATACAATATTTAAAAATTCTCCCAACATATCTACAACTTCTATAGGTACCGCATCAATTCTTTTTTACTATATTTTGGAATTATAGAAAACACATATGCTCATGCTTCATAACTTTGAGAAACTCTTTTTGATCAACAACACATATTCTGGCAGCACTACATACCTTTTCTTCTTTCTCTTGCAATGGATTTAGCTTATGTTTCACTCCATCTTTGGTTAGAGTATGGGTATTTTCTCACCCATTGTGTACAGGATGTCTACAAAACTACCATGGCCTACCCAACAACATATGACATATGTTCATCGGTATGATATCACATAGTACCTCATCTTGGTAGCTTCCCATATTGAACTTCACTTAGCACTGCTCATTGACCATGACCTTGTGGTCATCTTGCACCTAAGAAATATGGTATGAGCATGGTTGTTTCTATCTCTTTAACTTTAACTTGGTAACCATCATTTTTGACACCAAATTGTTATTGTATATGAGCAATGTTAGTATGCTAATAGAAACCAAATTTAAATAAAGCTGCTACAAACTAAAAAAAATTCATAAACTTCAAGATAGACTAAGATGAGCTCTCAATTGAGAATATGAACCATTAATGGACTCTCTCAATAAGAAGCTCTCTTGTTGAGTGGCTTTGTATAAATATATAGGATGCATGCTCAAACTTTATGCTTTAAAAAGGGCTTCAAATGGAGTTGGAATTTGGGTGTGAGTGTATGGTTTTGATGTAAAATAGATTCTTAAAATGCCATTATGAATTTACTTCATGGATTGTGTTATTTTTCAAAGGGGAAGGATCCAATTTATAGGCAAGAGGCTTGAGGTATTGAGGGCTAGGATGCAAGGATGGGAAAAAGCTCATGGAGGGCTCAGATTGCATGAGAGGAGAGCACATGGATTGTTCTTCCTTACAGCCAATTAGGGAGTGACACATGTCACAAGGTGAGAGGATGGAGGAAAAGGAAAGGATGGGTCAACAAAGGAGGCTCAAGGGATAAAATCTTCATAAAGACCCTCATAATGGCTTGTAAGAGCAATAAAAGGGCTTGGAAGAGTCATTTATGGCCTAGTGGGCTTCATAAAATTTTATGGTTGAGATATTTTGAGGGAGATGAGAGAAATTTTGACTTGGGCTTGATTAGGAGGGTTTTAAGCTTGCTTAGGATTGTGCAAATGAGTAGAGGATGGATTAGGATGGTTTAGGATTAGCTTAGGAATAGGCAAGTGGATGGCATTTAATGAGGGTGGGTGAAGGAGGAGATATTTGTTAACTTTGGCTTGGGTTAGTAAGTCTTAACCCATGTTTAGAGAATGTGACAAGGTTAGGAGGGGATTAGGATTAGGTTTAAAGACATCTTCTAGAAGAGTCTAGACATTGGATGAGGATAAAGACTTTCTAAAATAGTCTAGAACTTCCTAAGATGAGGATGAAGACTTTCTAGAAGAGTCTAGAACTTGTTAGGATGAGAATAAATTAGATTTTAGGAAATAAATAAAGTTTTATTTATTTCAAGGGTTCGGGTTGAGGAGATATTTATTAAAACTTTTTTAATAAACATGAGGATTAATATTTAATCTTAATTAAATATTTTGAGTTGGGATTAGGGGTAGGAAATGATGGGGGTAGGAAATGATGGGATTAGCCTTTAATCAAAATTAAAGAAAGATTAGAAGATTTTGGAAGAGGTTAGCGGTCTTAAGGAAATTGGCCAAGTTTTGGGCTAAAAATAATTTTTTTTATTTATTTTGGGTTTTTTGGTCAATTTATTATTTAAATAATTAATAAGCAAGGAAATAATGTTTAAATAAGATTTGAACATTTTTGGGAGGGATTCCTTAATTAAATATTTGTAATTAAGATAAAGGGATTTAATGGCATAAAAATAAATAAATTAATTAATAAATGATGATGTCATCAGGAATTTTTCAGAAAATAAAGATACTTTGTTTTCTAAAGGTTTTTAGGTGTCTACATTTTTCCCCTCTTTGATGTGATGCCGCAAGTGGCATGGTATCAAAAATAAGAAAATAAGATGCCCAAGGCTAGAGCAGAAGAGGAGAGAATGGACTGTGAGATGCCCCCTCAAGAAGGCGGCAGGGAGAGAAAGTGAGGCTTGATGGCTTCTTGAAAAGTACAAGAATCTCAGATGAGCAAGGAAACTCAAATTGGCAAAGAGAAGGGGCTGAATTAGCTCAAACTCTCACTATGGGAGAATAATAAAGGAGAATCAGATGCACAAGAGGAAGCAAGCTTAAGACTTTAGGGAAGGTGGAGGATGAAGGAGTGGAGCGCTATAAAAAGGTATCTAGGATAGGGAGATGGATGAGGGGATTATAAAGCTGATGTAGTAGGATTTCAAAGAGTCAAATTGGCAGAAGATGGGTTTTTGAGATCCCTAGGACTAGGATTGTGGATCTCAAAAGATGAGGCTTGGTGGATTGATTTGGATTGGTGGATCCCTAAGACTAGGATTGTGGATCCCTAAAGCTAAAGGTGAGGATTGATTCAAAGAGATACTGACACATAAGCTGTGGTAGGAGAGACAAATGTTGGACATGGATGGGGGATAATGGAGATGAAGGAAAACCATTGAAGCTTTTTGAGCAGGGGGATACTTCAAAGAGAAGTACCACCATGTAGTTGAGCACTAAATTTGCTATAGGACTATTGGTTAATTGCCAAGGTTACCAAGAACATCAAGGCCTTTTCACGAACTGTCCAGAGGACTAACAAACTGACTCAAAACAAACACGCAAGGATTGCCCTATTATTACACATGATTCCTAAAGGAAGCTGCATGGAACCGACACTGGGTAACCCACAAGCAAAAAATAAAAACAAATGAAAGACTTGATCAAGACCTTACGCTCAGATTGCCTCATTCACAGTATACCATGATATGGAAGATCGTGGCAACCTTGAGGAGGGAACAAAAGGATTGCTTGGAAAAGATACTTCAAGACCCAAAAGGGAAGATTCCAAATCGAAAGAAAGTGAAAATCCAAAAGAGAACTATTTGCCAATGAGATGGGTAGGACAAGGTACTAACAGACTAAGATCAGTCATGAGGAAAGCTATATCCTACAAGGATCTATTAGAGAGCACCTAAGCTGATGGATCTAGATGAGTGATGTGTCTGGCAAGCTGAACTAAGAAGGATAACACTTTGGTGATAGGAGATCTTGTTAAAAGATGCATTGGAATAACTAACCAAGGGTTGTGCGATGTGTGCAAGATGCTGATCAAGGAGGAACTGACACAAAATCTAGATAGATACAATGGTACTAAGCTAAATAGGATGTACAAGCTAACGGACCAAGATATTTACAAGTGGGCTAATTAAGATATGGTACAAGCTAATGGACCAATGATAGGTATGATACAAATGGATAAACAGCTCAGGATGAGAGGATAGCGGGATGGCTCAATTTGGTGCAAGAAGCAAAAGCTAAGGATGAGGTGATAAAAAAAGATATGGATTTGACAAGATGCATCCAATGATGATGATGGGGATAATTCCAAGGTTGGTGGTAGCTGAACGGATAGATGGCGCTAGAGTGAATGGCTAATGAGAGGATGACATTGGATTTGCATGAGGATAGCGTAGAGCAGGATACTAATGATAAGGGAGGATGGACAAGACAAGATCTCCAAGAAATACAGTGCCCCCAGTTAGAAGATGACATGTGGAAGGAGGTCTTACAATGGACGTGATAGGATTCAAGCTAGGATGGAAAAGTGGAAGGCACTAGGGAGATGGATGATAGCTGGGATGATTGGCTGAAGCTGCAGAAGATCGGTGGATGGTGTGAGATGGAAGCTGGAGGATGGAGGATAGGTGTATAGATTGGAAGATGAAGTTGGATGTCAAGAGATGACCAAAAGAATGAGGGTGATAGGCTAAGCTAGGGATAACAGGATTACGCATGACACTTGTTTGCCAAGTTTTCATCATGGTACTTGTCCAAGGTGCTTGAATTGCCAAGTTTTCACCAGTGGACGCTTTATTTTTCTTTACTATTATTATTTTTTTTTTTTTTTGACTTTTTGACTTTGGAATTATTTGGAATGATTTTGGCTCTCTTCAGCTATTTTGGCTTTTTTGGGATTTTTCACTGGCTATTGGAATGTTCAATTTTGTTGCTAGTTGTTGGTACACCAAATGTGTGATTTATGCAATAGATTAGATTAGATGGGATTGATGGTAGGAGATGGAGGGATGAAAAGGCTAGAAGGAGCATGAGATAGGGATGCTTGCAGGATCAACATTGGCACATGTTGGGATGGGTGTGAAAAGAGCATATGGGGGATAGATGGTAGATGTGGGATTGATGGAGGATTTTTTGAAGCGCGCTTGGGGATATAGCCACCCAAGATGGAGTTAGGAGATGGGGGTCACGAGTCACTAGATGGGGGATTAGCAATGGTGGATGCCATTATGCATTGGGTTTCAACCTTTTTCTTTGGGATCCACATGGTTTTGGATTTTCTTTTCATAGGCTTTTGCATTGTTTTGCATTCTTTGATTGGATTTTTCCTTTTTTGAGTATGTTTTTTAGAATAGACATATGATTGCCTAGGATGTGGATTTTTAACTTTATGCATTTTGAAATTGGCATTTACATTGTTGTGGTAAGCTTTGGGAAGATGGTTAGGAGAAGCTTTGTGAGATGGAGAGGATATGGGAGAGTGTGTAGGGGGATGATGATGGATGATGTGCCTCGATATGTGCCTTTGCTGATCTTGCTTAGGAATGGAGGGAATAGGATTTGAATGATAGCTGATAGGAGGATGGAAGATGGTCAATTTTGGGACATAGGGACCCAAAATGGATTTAGCAGATGAAGGGGGGATATGGTAGGTTGTTTTAGGTTGCAAAGATGGTGGAGGGGGGATGACATAAGATTTCTTGAAGGAGTGATGGGAGGTTGGCATGGGGGGTTTGGAATAAGGGTTGGTTTGGGGGTGTGGTGTACCAACACCTTTAGATGGTGAACCTTTGGATATATATCCAAGACCATGAAATCCTAGATTTTTTTGTGCAATAATAGGCTTTCTGATTCCTTGCTCTTGTGGTCCTAAACCTTGACCTTGATAATGCCATCGATTGAGCATTTGAACGAACTGAGGATACTTTTTTCTTGCAAAAAATGTTGGAAGTGCTTTATCAGATGTACTACAATATGGAGATACTATTCTTAATTCTTCTATTGAGAGGAGGCCACTATGGATGAATGTAAGTGAACCAAGAGGGTATATTATAGATGGTGAAATAGCTTGGATAGGTGGTAAGATGGAAGCATTGAGTGGAAGAGATGGTAGGATAGGATCTTGATTTAGTTGATTGGATGAAAAGATATCCTGCAATAGAGGAGGTATGGCTTGAGGTTTTGGAGATGGAGGGGACAGTGACTGCACTATGGATGGAAGACATGGTACGATGATATCTTCATTTATGCTTTGGGGGATGTCAACATGCTTTTGGGCAGGATCTTGATAGGATTGGTTTGGAGTGGATGGTGTGATAGGAGGTGAAGGGATGGACTCTTCAAAGGTAGCAGATGGATAGATGGGAGATTCAGTAGTGGAGATGGGTGAGTAGAAGATGGATGCATAAGGGTAATTATGGGAGATTTGGGAAATTCTTGGAGGTGATGTGGATAGGATTTGGAGGGTTTTGACAGATGGTGGGATTTTGATGCTTGCGGGAAGTGGAAGGATTTTATGTAATTTGATGGATGGTATGGGGATGATAGCTATGGGAGATGGAGGTGATATTATAGATGGGGAAGCTTCATTACTGACTACATCACATGGTTGGATTAGATGACATGGCTTATCGACTGCTGGAGGTGACTTTTCTTGTATTTTTTCTAGGAGATTCCTTGGAGACTCGTGTGTCAGAGGTGGAGGTGGATTGACAGGAATAGCTAGTGTGATGGGGGTGGAAGATTAGAAGCTTGGTTGATTGGGTGATGGAGGAGAAGCTGGGATATCAGATGACATGACTAGATAGTTTGGAAGAATGCATGGATTTTGTGGGATGCTTGGGGGAATGTTTCTAAGGCTTTCAATATACCCATCATAGTCAACAAGATTTTCATCATCATTGGAATAGGAGGTGGCAGGAGCAAGGACAATACAACCAAACACATCATGATAGGTTTGGGATTTCATATTTTGATGATGAGTCAAATGGGGATGGGGTCTTGCATATGGATGAACATGGAAGCTCATGGTTGGATTTGGACTAAGTGCAGATTTTGGATTGGTTGATGAAGGATTTCCTAAGTAGAGTCAAATCTGTATGACAGACCTAAGGAGGATTGGCTAGAGATTTTTGGCTTTCCTGTGGATGTTAGACTTCAAGGGCATGCTATCAAAAAGTGAGAGTTTTGCTTTCCTATGCATTGGATTGGTGGAGATTATGTCAACTTAAGGATAGACTAATGATCCTATGGGCATGACATGAGGTTGACCACTTGTGGATCCCAACCTTTAGCTCAAGGTGATGAAGGATAACAAGTGACAAAGCTAGATTACCCTATACAAAGCTCTGTCAAAGGGATAACCTTGGTGAGGCTAGTGGATTGGTCGGATTGATTGGATAGCAAATTCTAGTAGAATGACAACAACTCTCTAAAGGCTTGGGTGTGATTTTGGATTAGGTTGCTAGCTGGCTGGGGGGGATTATTTGGAGAGACTTTGGATTTTGGATTGTTCTAAAGAAAGGAACTAGAGAGATTCGGTTGCAGCAGGGGAGCTTGGGTGATTTTTTGATGAGGCAGTGACTACGCTAAGTATGCCTTGAGCTGGGAGATTTTTGCTTTTTTGGGATTTTTACCAAAGTTGGCAAACATTCATTCAAAAGCTATGAACAAACAAGTAGACAAAATTTTGGAGCAAGCACGTCAAACACACCAACATCCTAGGAAGCTTTCTACAATGATGAAATTGGTTATAGCTAGGGAGTCCTCGATATATGCAAGGTACGTGAGGCCCAAATCCATAGATGAAACCAAAAAGATGTCACACAGCCGAGAGGAGCGGTAACCCACTTCTCCTCTTTCACTTCTCAAGGGTATAAAGTTCCTTGAGGCTTAGCCTGAGTGACAAAATCTTGATTCCAGGAGAGGTGTCTTTGGATTCACCTCCCAATTTTTATACCACACTAGAATGCTGGAGTTCAGGTCATCCCAAGGGGTGATGAAATCCCCAAGCAGGCCTCTTGAAAAGTGTAAAAGAAGACCACATACATGATCTTGGGCTTTAAAATACATGCGTTCATTCCAATTGATGATTTAGATTTTGTAAGCTATGATTGAAGACACTTGTGATTATGGCATACAATGTTCATTTCAATTTGACAGCGTCGTTAGCATAATGAAAGTCGAGAGATTGTCAACATAAGAAATGTGAGCGTCATTGAAAATGCATCAAAACCATGGAATTTTCATTGATTTTTAGGCATTTAGGATTGAGTGTGAGTTTTTTTTAAGCCCAAAACAAAGATGTGTGAAACTTGATTGCCAAGCGCGCGCCTAGAGGCCCTCCACATCAAGATTTGTCCAATTTTTATGCCCAAATGAAGTGTGAGCGAGATTAATGTGCATTCAAAGAATTTTCTAACTTAGAAAAACCACTAAAGAGCCAAGTGAGTGGAGTTTGATCTTTGTGGAGCACTTAACACCCTCTTAGGTAGACCCATCCCCATAGATGGCACTGAGATTGCAACCAATGGTTAAATTGATGGGTGATTAAAGAGGGTGAGTCCAACTACAAATTTATTCAAAGTATTTTTATTAGTTTTTATAACTTAGAAGATTTCAAAAATGTGGATTCTTTTTATGCCCCAAAAGATGATTATTTGATCTATGGCATTCAAGATTGGATTTGTTGTTTTAATCATGCATTCATAAAAAAAAAAAAACTTGATTTTAATCCATGGCACTTAAGAGTGATATAAGCAACATGCATTCAAAGACAAGTGATTAAACATTCAAGTTTTTTCCTTTGAGCATTCAAAATTGAGATTTTGTGTGTTATTTTAAGAACTTTGAAGTGCTTCGTTTTAACCTTAGATCATTCAAGATTGTTTTGGACTCAAAAGTGAAAATGACTCTTTGGACTTTGGTTTTCATTCAAGATTTTGTGTTCTAGTTTGCATATTTTAAGCCCAAAAATGATATTCATAGATTGTTTTAATGCATGAAAAACCTAAGAAACATTCAAGATTTTGCAACAAGACATTTTTTTGGAACAAATAACAAAGCTTTTAGGACAATTTTTGTCAACCATTTAGGACTCTTAGTTTTCATGATATTTTTAAAAGAACTTTAAAATATTTGCAAACGAGGTTCATTTTATCCTTGATTTATGCTTTGAGTTTGATTTAGATTTTAGTGTGCACTTAGTGTTGATTTTGAACCTTTTGAAATGGAAACATGAAGTTCTTTTTAAATTCCCAAAAATGAAGTGTTCCTAACTTTGCATGAATGCATCTAAAACCTTGATGTTGCAAGGATGCAAATGATTGGATTGGTTTAGTTTCACTTGTTAAAAGATTTTTTCTTTTTTGCAAATTTTTAATTTTTTAATGGATTTAAGTATGATTTGGGGGTTCATTTTAAGCACTAAAAAGAAGTGTGTATGATTTTGCTTCATTAAAAAAAAATGGCCAAGATCTCCCACAAGAAGAAGAAGAAGAAGTAGATGGAATAAGAAGAATATAGACAAGAAGAAGAAGAAGAATTTCAAGTGCTTTGTCCACCTATAAGCTTGAAAAATATGCAAATACTATGAGATAGACTATGAGTTCCTTTGTCTTCTTCATGCTCATGTGGACTTACAAAACCAATTTATACAATCCTACCAATCACAAAAATAAGTAAAATTAGCCAAAATTAGCAAATGACATACAAAATTTGACTAAAAAAGCTAATGAAGATGACCCATGCAGGGTCCCACCAGGCGTGGCAAAATGTTTATGAGAAATGTTAGTATGCTAATAGAAACCAAATTTAAATAATTCTTCTACAAACTAAAAAAAATTCATAAACTTCAAGATAGACTAAGATGAGCTCTTAATTCAAAATATGAGCCATTAATGGGCTATCTTAGTGAGAAGCTCTCTTGTTGAGTGGCTTTGTCTAAATAGATAGGATGTATGCTCAAGCTTTATGCTTCAAAAAGGGCTTCAAATGTAGTTGGAATTTGGGTGTGAGTGTATGGTTTTGATGTAAAATGGCTTCTTAAAATGGCAATATGAATTTACTTCATGGATTGTGTTATTTTGCAAAGGGGAAGGATCCAATTTATAGGCAAGAGGCTTGAGGGATTGAGGGCTAGGATGCAAGGATGGGAAAAAGCTCATGGAGGGCTCAGATTGCATGAGAGGAGAGCACATGGATTGTGCTTCCTTATAGCCAATCAGGGAGTGACACATGTCATAGGGTGAGAGGATGGAGGAAAAGGGAAGGATGAGTCAAAAAAGGAGGCTCAAGGGATAAAATCTTCATAAAGACCCTCATAATGGCTTGTAAGAGCAATAAAAGGGCTTGGAAGAGTCATTTATGGCCTAGTGGGCTTCATAAAGTTTTATGGTTGAGATATTTTGAGGGAGATGAGAGCAATTTCGACTTGGGCTTGATTAGGAGGGTTTTAAGCTTGCTTAGGATTGTGCAAATGATTAGAAGATGGATTAGGATGGTTTAGGATTAGCTTAGGGATAGGCAAGTAGATGGCATTTAATGAGGGTGGGTGAAGGAGGAGATATTTGTTAACTTTGGCTTGGGTTAGTAAGTCTTAACCCATGTTTAGAGAATGTGACAAGGTTAGGAGGGGATTAGGATTAGGTTTAAAGACATCTTCTAGAAGACTCTAGAAGTTGGATGAGGATAAAGACTTTCTAGAATAGTCTAGAACTTCCTAGGATGAGGATGAAGACTTTCTAGAAGAGTCTAGAACTTCTTAGGATGAGAATAAGTTAGATTTTAGGAAATAAATAAAGTTTTATTTATTTCAAGGTTTGGGTTGAGGAGATATTTATTAAAACTTTTTTAATAAACATGAGGATTAATATTTAATCTTAATTAAATATTTTGAGTTGGGATTAGGGGTAGAAAATGATGGAATTAGCCTTTAAATAAAATTAAAGAAGGATTAGAAGATTTTGGAAGAGGTTAGTGGTCTTAAGGAAATTGGCCAAGTTTTAGGTAAAAAATTTTTTTTTTATTTATTTTGAGTTTTTTGGTCAATTTATTAATTAAATAATTAATAAATAAGGAAATAATATTTAAATAAGATTTAAACATTTTTGGGAGGGATTCCTTAATTAAATATTTTTAATTAAGATAAAGGAATTTAATGGCATAAAAATAAATAAATAAATTAATGATTATGTCATCAGGAATTTTTTAGAAAATAAAAATACTTTATTTTCTAAAAGTTTTTAGGTGTCTACAGTTAGTACTTCCACCATCAATGATCACATCACAACACTTATCTTCACATTTGCACCTTGCATGAAACAAGCTCCTTCTTTCATTAAGTTCATTCTAACCATTTAGTAGGACTCTTCTATTAACTAGGACTTCTCCTCTTTCAGCATCTTCAGAATGTGATGATCTGACATTTTTATCAACATGTGCAACTCTAGCCTGACCTTCTATTCTTTGATCTATCCCTCCTTGGTGCTAGGTACACTCAAATGCTCTATGCCCTTATTCTCCATAGTGAAAACATTTCACACAAAAGCCTCCTCTTCTAGATCCTTGTCCTCTGCCTCTTCCTCTCTAATCTCTATTGTTTTGATCATGGAAATGATTGAAATTATTTCTCCTTTTATTCTAATTACTACCTCTAGCATCATCCTTGTTCTTTTGATCATCATTATGACCTCCATAAGATCATCTGCCAGATCTTCCACCTCAACCTCTTCCACTATTCTTATTGTCAAACTTATTTCTTAGTTTCTTTTCAACTCTTAGGGAAAAATGGTATGCCTCCTCAATATTGTTCATTCAAACTAGAATTATCTCATCTTGAATACTTGGCCTTAATCCATGAAGGTAATGAGCCACTTTCTCCTTATCAGCTTCTGCATGGCTGATTCTAATGAGAATTTAGTAGAACTCTTTAGTATTCTCTTGAACATATTTTCCCTCTTGCTTCAACCCTTGCATTTTCTTCAATAGATTGAGTTCGTAATCCACAAGAATGAATTGTCACTTTAGTTTAGCTTCCTTCCATTACCATTTGGTGATTTTATCCTTTCCCTTTTCATTCTACTCCAACTGAACCTTTTGCCACCAGATCTTTGCATGTCCCTTCAGTTTCACCTTTGCAAACTTGACCCTATCAGGATTCTCAATATCTTCATACTCAAAGTACTCCTCCAATTCATTGATCCAATCAATCAGCTCCCTTGGGTTAAGATTTCCTAAAAATTTGGGAACCTCAAACTTATGTCTTTTTCCAATCTTGGAGATGGCCCTAAAAAGCCTCTCTTCCTCTAGATTTAGAACTACCTCTGCTTTGACATTTTCTTCTATTTCATCCTCATCCTCACTTTCATCTCTTATGGGAAGATTCATTCCTCTATGCATTTTTTCTTCCAATGCTTGCATTTGTCTTTAGAGGGCTCGAAAACCCTCATGTCTAACACTTGTAGCTCTTCCACCATGCTCTCTTCATGGAGACATTTTTGTACTTTTGCTAAAACCCTAGTACAAATTGCCTCACAATTGGCGATCTATCTACACACTCAGCCCAAACCATGGTCCTAGTGCGAATTGCCTCATAGTCATAAATCTATCCAAACACTCAAGAACTTAGCTCTAGTACCACTTGATGTAGGGGACTCCCCTTAATAACATAAACTCATACCAAAAACAAAGAAACAATAGCAAATGAAAGAAAAAAATATGGACTTTTTATTATTGCTGCAAATGCAGAATTACATAATTCTCAATTATAATATGCTAACCCAATTGGGGCACCTTCATTATAGTAATCTACAAGATAGTGCTGCAAACTATCACTGAAAGTTGTTTTAGACAATTTTTAGGTCTTTCTTAAATAAGCAATTTTATGCTGACTGGGAAGGTTCTAGATGCTCAAGCTTAATACCTAGGGCCAACAAACCTTAACAATACATATAGAGTTTGCTAAATACATTTTTGACAAATTATTTTAAAAATTTTGGTAGCCCAACTTCCGAAGGCCATAGCTCACAAATTATTGCTCTGATTGGCTATTATCACCACATTTCAAAAATGCTAGCACCTGATCTATATGCATGAAACCATGCTAGCACTCTTCTGTCGCATTTTCAAACCTAATCTAGGCACTCTAAGGTGTCCAACAATGAGCTTGAATATTTTTCTCCAAATTTTCCCACTAAAAATCCACAATAACTTCTCTGATACTTAAGCTAGAGCAATGAGATTTTTATGGTAGCCTTATAATGTTGTAATGAACCTTCATATAGAAAATGAGAACATTCTGAGTTCAAATGAGAGACTTACTAAAAATAGAAAGTTCCCATAAATAGTAACCACCTTGTCTACTAGTCCTTATTAAAATAGAAAAGACTAAAATGAAATTTTTTTTGGGTGATGCAAGATTGCCCTTACACCTAGGATGCTCTTACATCAATTATGTAGAAACATTTGCCCCTGTTGCTAGAATGCAAGGAGTAAGAATAGTGCTTTCATATGCTTCCTACAAAGGATTTAAAGTCTACCAAATAAATGTGAAGTTAGCTTTTCTGAATGGTATACTGGAAGAGGAAGTCTATATAGAACAACTAAAGAGATTTGTTGATGACAAGAACAAGGATATGGTCTGCAAACTATGCAAAGAACTTTATGGTTTGAAGCAAACCCCTAGAGCATGGTATGAGAGATTACACAAAAATCTTGTGAAGATAGGATTTGAGAAAATAGATGACAACAACATCTTGTACATCAAGGCAGAAAAAGGTAAAGACATCTTGATATTAGAAATCTTTGTTGATGATATAATATTTGGAGGAAAAGATGCCCTATGCAAAGATTTTGCTGATCAAATGAAACATGAGTTTGAGATGTCTATGTTTGGAGAAATAAAATTCTTTGTTGGATTGCAAGTACATCAACTGAAGCATGGCATATTTGTAACCCAATCCAAAAATATCAAGGAGATACTCAAGACATTTGGATTAGAAGACTCAAAGCTTGTTAGCACCCCAATGGAAACTAGACATAAGTTATCCAAGAATGATGAATCTTCTAAAGTGAACCAAACAATGTATAGATCCATGATTGGTAAGTTGTAGCATGTTGTAGATGGTAGACCAGACATTGCATTGGGTATTGGAATTGTGGCAAGATTTTTTGAAAATCCAAGAGAAAATAATTTGATGGCAGTAAAGAGGATACTAAGGTATCTAAAAGGGACTAATGACTTTGGTTAATACTATAAGATGAGTGAAAATTTTGAAATAAGAGCCTACACTGATGCCGACTAGGAAGGTAACATTGATGATGGAAAAAGCACCAATAGAGGAGAAATATTCTTAGGTAGAAGGTTGATCACATGGATAACAAAAAAGAAAAGTTGTATCTCACAATCCATAGCTGAAGCTAAATATGTTGCTGTTGTTATCAATTGCACAACTATTGTATGGACCAAACATTTTTTGCAATGTATGAAGAAAGAGGTGAATGAACCTATGATACTTTATTTTGATAACACAAGTTTTATTAACATATCAAATAACCCTATAATTCATGCTAAAATAAAGCATATTGCAATCAAGTATCACTATGTAAGAGAATTAGTGGAAGACAAGCTAGTGAAGATGGAATATGTAAGCTCAAAGAAATAGATTGTTAACATCTTCACAAAAGCTCTACCTAGAGACGCTTTTGAGTATCTTAGACATAAGTTAGGAGTGATACCCCTAGCTAAGGCTACTTAAGTGAAAGATAGGATTTCCCTGCATCAAATGAGTTAATTGCTGAAATATTACACACTGATGCATAGGATATTTACTTTAGGATTCATGTCTAAAGTAATCTAAGTAATGAAGTTCTAAATAAATCACAAGTAAGGTGATAGAGGGAGGGAATTCAAAGAACCTACAAATGCTATACTTGCATGTTAAGATACTAAGATAATATGTCTTTGGCATTATTGTCAAAGAGGGACAATGTGCTAGAAACTAATTACATCTGTTGATTGCATTTATGAAGAAAGAGGGAGAAAATGTAGAAATTGATCAAATAAAGATTTGAGGGAGAATAAAATGGAATAAAAGAGGAAAGGTTACAATAGCTAAGAGGGAGAAGTGAAAACTGATGGTTCCATACTTCATTTTTCATTTTTGACTTACTATTTTAACTTTTGTTGAATAGTTTGGTCTGATGGTTAATCAGTTTGGTTTTCCATCAATGTCAAAGAGGGAGATTATTAGAAATCTAATTGAAAAGATCTATGTTGAAGATCAAAGAGAGAGATTATTTCAAGAAAGGAAGTTGGTTGATAAAGAATATTTTCAATCATTATTTTGTCATTAATGTCAAACCTATTAATTGTACGAATGAAAATTGCTTAGAAGATCCAAGTACTATCACTTAGTTGATTGATGAAGAGGATTTGATCAACAATATGTAACAAGGACACCTAAGGGAAGGTTGAGCTATGGTTTTGTAATGAAGTGCAAGGATTGGCTAAGAAAATGGTTAAATGATGTATTCATAACATATTCTAAGTTACAGAGGTTGGTCACACCTAGAAACTTTAGAAGCATAAGTTGTAACAAATTTGACTACAAAGATTGACTAAGTTAGTGAGTGAGTGCCAAACAAGCTAGTTCAAGTCGAGAAAATTTTTAGTTGGAGTCAAGCATTAGAAAATCCTAGTGTGTGTCAAGTGAAGTTCAAATGCCGAGTAAAATTAGATGTTGAGTGAACTTCAAGTGTTGAGTGAAGTTCAAATGTAGAGTAAGATTAGATGCCGAGTGAACTTTAGGTGTCGAGTGCTAGTAAAATATAGTGAATGCCGAGTGAATTCTTAGTGGGTGCCAAGTAACACAGTGTGTGCCAAGGGATAGTTTTTCAATAGTGCTAATCTATTGAATTATGTGAAAAGTCATAGATTTGTCAGATTTGAGCTAACAAAGTTGTCATCTGGAATTTTGTGAACCTGATAGAGGATAAGGATGATGAGCTAGTGGCACAAAAATCTATGTAAACCATTTTTGGGCAAGTTCAAGAGGATTCTTCAAGATTTTTCTAAAGGAAACAAAATGTGGGTTGGATTCACTGAATCCTACCTAATCTATCCAAACCAAAATTAAAGGAGGGAAGAATTGAGTGAGAAAGAGGATTCTAGATTTCTATTTAATGAATCACAAACCTTGAAGTGAAGGTTGCTAGCTAGAGTTGCTGAAATGATTGATAGATTTCAAGGAGGAGGCAAAATAGAGTACAAAGACTTTTCTTCAATAAGTGGTCAGAGGAGAGATGACTACACTAGTATATTAAGCATGGAGACTCAAGGAAATGAAGCTTGAAGGGTGGACAAGCTATCAGTGTTGTAGTGACCAAAGCCAGTAAAATTGTTAAGAGCCGAGAAGTGATCTGAGATCTATAAGATAACTTGTATATTGTAATCAAATCAAAACACCTTCTTGTTACTCTTTAGCAATTATATTAGTTAGGGTAAATGGAAATCCTATGGACTTAGGTTGGTTTAATAGCCATTTGTAAATCCTTTAACAAGGTGACATTCCAAGTGAATGATTCAAGTCTTTTAACAAGGCCCACTTCTAATAGGGTGGTTAAATCCTTTAACCAGGTCATATCTAATAGTGTATTGTAACCTTTAACAAGGCAATTCTTTCAAAGGGCATCACTTCAAAAGAGTGAGAATTGAGTACCATGTTACCAGTGGTTTTTTCCAAACTGGGTTTCCACATAAATAACTTTGTCATGTGCTGATTTTTCATGTGTTATGTTTGCATGTTGATTTATAGTAACCTGCTGATTAGAAATGTTTAAGCTTGGATGAATGAATGGTTGAATTGACTCACTACACTTAGTAAAAAGTTTGAATTGGATATATGGGCCTTGAATAACTAATTCACCCCCCTCTCAGTTATTCTAAAGTATTTCTAATAGTATCAAGCTCTTAAAGGTATTTGGGGATAGTGAGTTGGTCATGAATAAAATAAAAAATTAGAATGTCACAAAGAACAACCTTCTCAAATCATACAAACATAGAGTTTGGGATCTACTTGAAGGCTTTCAGGCTACTAATATTGATAGTGTCCCAAGACATAAAAACAAACATTCTAGTAGGCTTGCAGCCGTTGGTACTCATTATGATATACTAGAGCATGTTGCTAATGAAAAGAAGCAACAAATCAAAATTGGTGTAAGGCCTGTTGTCCCAACAAATTGTACAAATTGGCAAGTGTTTGATTTTGATTTACAAATTGTTAATTTCTTGCAAAATGAAGCAACATTCTCTGCTAGAAATCAGTCCAAGCTGCAAAATCAATATGGGGACCAAATTATGAACCTAAACTCCAATAAATTGTCTATAGGTCTAGTCACCTTAGAGGGAATTTTCAACTCTGATGATCAAGTAAAAGGAAAAGGTTCAAACTTCACTACAAAGAGGCATGACTACACACCTACCACTGTTGCTGATGGAAAGACTCTTAACCTGGGAAAGGTATGTACTAATGTTGAACAAGAAGTTTTCATTAATTTATGTTAGTAATTCAATGATGTTATTGCTTGGACATATGAAGACTTCAAGGGTTTTGATCCAAGTCTATTTCAGCATACCATAGATTTAAACCATGATGCTAAACCTGTTAGACAAAAGAAAATGCCAATCAACCCAAAGATTGAACCTTTAATGAGAAAGGAGCTATCCAAACTTATAGAGGCCAACATCATCTTTCCTATTAAGCACTCTTCATGGGTAGCCAATCTTGTACCGATTAGAAAGAAGAATGGAGAAATTAGATTGTGTGTAGATTTTAGGGACCTTAATAAGGCTTCTCTTAAAAATCACCATCCCATTCCTTCTATGGAACATATTATGTCCAAAGTTAGTGGGTCAAAAAGGTTTTCCTTCTTAGATGGGTTTTTAGGCTATAATCAGGTGTTTGTCCAAGGGTTAGACAGATATAAGACAACATTCACTACCAAATTGGGTACCTATGATTATTGTAAGATGTCATTTGGACTAACCAATGTAGGTGCCACATTTCAAAAAGCAATGGAGATGCCCTTTAGGGGTGTGCTAGAAAATTTTGTGCTATTCTATCTTGATGATATAACTATCTTTTCAAAACATGTAGCAAATAATTTTGATCACTTGAGATAGGTATTTGAAAGATGCAAAGACTAGGGTATGTCCCTGAATCCCAAGAAGTGTGTGTTTGCCACTGACCAAGGAAACCTCATGGGACATATTGTGTCAAGAAATGGGCTAAAAATAGATCCAAAGATAGTAGAAGTAATTCTCTCTTTCCCACTCCCCAGTCATAAGAAAGGATTATAGAGCTTTCTTGGTAGGATCAGCTTTGTAAGGAGATCCTTGATCTTGCCTCCATGGTGAAGCCTCTCACAACTATGTTGAAAAAAAAATTGGTGTTTACTTGGACCAGAGAAGGGAAAGATAGTTTTGAAGAGATCAAGAAATCAATTGCATCAGCTCCCACTCTTGTCAACCTCAAATTTTACAGATATTTCATACTTTAATCCCTTGGAGGAGAATCAAGTATATTAGTTGTTCTGACACAGCTGAATGATGAGAATTTGGAGCTGCCCATTGCTTTCTTTAGTGAGGGGCTTAAGGATTGCGAAGGAAGATATAGCTATGTAGAGAAATAGGTCCTTGCTATCATAAGTGCTCTCAAAAAATTTAGACATCTTTTATCTCGTAATAAGGTCCAGCTCTTGGTTCCACATGAAAGTGTAAAGGAATTCCTATTGAACAAATATATCAATGAAAAAAGAGTTGGATGGATCACAAAGTCATGGAATATGACATTGATATCAAGATCACCAAACTTGTGAGAGGCAAAGGATTGTGTGAGAAAATGGTCTCCTCTTTTGAGACAATTGAGGAGGTTCCCCTCTTAATACAAGATGAGCAACCATCAAAGAGTGACAATCAGAATCATTGGTTGCACAACATCATTATTTTCTTGGTAGAGGGAAGATATCCACAAGGCCTGAATAGAGCTAAGAGAAGATAGATGAGATTGTAGTCTATTCCTTATGTATTGGTGGATGGAATACTATTGAGGAAGAATTCCAATGGAGTCCTATTGAGGTGTATCAAAATGGATTAGTTTAGTAGGCTATTAAAGGAATTCCATGATGGGCATGTTGGTGGTCATTTCTTAGCTAGGGTTACAAAAATGAAGATAATGAGGGCTAGTTATTATTGGCCAACTCTTTTCAATGATTACCAAAAACATGTGAGGAAATGTGAGAAATGTTCTTTATTCTCAAGAAAGAAAAGATTGGCTACCCTTCCTCTCCATACCATCCAAGTTGACCAACCCTTTGCTCAATAGGATTTGGATTTTATTGGTCCAATAAAGCTACCCTCTAGTGCTAGTCACAAATGGATCTTGGCAACCACAGATTATTTCACAAGATGGATAGAGGTAGAAGCTCTAAAAGATACAATAGAAGTCTTAGTGGTTGAGTTCCTTGATGGGATAGTAACTAGATTTGATGCTCCTTCAACTATCATATTAGGTAATGCCAAATCTTTTATTGGAAATCATATATTCTCTTGGGCTCTAGAATATGGAATATATTTGAGCACCTGCTCAAACTATTATCCCCAAGGGAATGGCTTCATAGAATCCTATAATAAGAACTTGATTAGAATAATGAAGAGGACAATTGATGACAATTAGAGGTGTTGGCATGATAAAATAAAGACTACCCTTTGGGCTAATAGAATCATGCCCAAGAGAGAAATTGGGAACTCACCCTTTATGATAGTATATGGAAGGGAAGCAAGGCTTCCTATTTCACTTCAATTTCTCTCTCTTGGACTAGCTCATCAATTAGAGCTAGCTAAAGATGATGCTATGATAGTCAAACTAGTTGAAATAGTGGAACTAGATGAAAGGAGACAATAAGCTATACATACACTTGAGGTACATCAACAATAGGTCAAAAGAAGCTTTGAAAAGAAGGTTGCAGCTAGAATCTTTAAGGAAGGAGGCCTTATCCTCAAGTGGGATACTGATAGAGCCAAGCCAAGTAGGCACTCCAAATTTGATAATGTGGAGTGGTCCATATGTTATCACCAGCTATAAAGAGGCCAATGCTTTTTAGCTATCTAGGCTTGATGGTGAAGTTCTCCCAATCCTAGTCAATTCGATTCACTTAAACCTTGCTTTTAAAGGAGGATAAAGTTTTTTTGTACATACTAGGATAGTTTTATTACCTTCTAATAAGTGCACAAGCACATTTGATCCCTTTTTTAGAGCTCCCTAGAGTTTTTTTTTGTTGGATGCAGTTTTTTGTGAAGTTGTGGGTGGGATAATGCACCATGTCTTGGTTGTGACTCTATGCCAAATGGATTGCTTAAGGCCACCGATCTATTCTTAGTAGGAAAGCATCTTGTTGAGTTGCCAAAAGTGTTGGCCATTTCTAGCCCCTCATTCAGCCCATAACTGATAACCAATCTAAAAGACCTTCAATGGGCTAATTTCTTTGATGTGGGTTAACACACTTTTTGGTGCAATTACCATCTCATGTTAACTTGGGTGTTTCATATGCCGATTTAGTTCAATTCCTTCACATACTGAGCTAGTGTAGCTTTTTCATGTGCCGAGTTGGCTCATTTTTCCTTCATGTGCTGAGTTGTGTATTAACATGCATTTTTTGTCAATTTAACATTGTGCATTAACTAATTTTTGCTATTTCAAGAAGTGACTTTTCTTTCTTTTGTGAAATCATGAAAATGCATGTTGTTTCTTCAACTATGTATTGGGAAATGTGCCTACAAATAAATGCCAAGTGGAGGACCAATTTACTCACCATCAGATTAAGGATCATCTATGGTTATCACTATGTCACTATGCAAAGTTTCAAGGTAGTTATTTCACACGACATAGAGAACACTTGTCAAGTTGGGCTCATTTTCCTTCATGTGCCAAGTTGCAAGTTAAGATGCATTTTTGCACTGGGTTAACATTCTGCATGTCTTTTTAACCATGCATTTGAAATGTGTCAATCAATAATTCCATGCCATGTGTTGGATCCTTATTGCGCTAGGTTTCTTTTTGATCTAATGATAGTCATATTTTTGCATCCTTTCTTGGGTCTCTTGTAAAGATACAATGGCTATTAGATTGTGAAGCATCTTGTGGGTATTTTGAGTGCATCTCAACCGTCCATGGTTATAAAGGAAAATATGTATCTACAGTTGGGTTTTAATTTCTTGTTGAGGAGATTTTGCAGCATCATGGTTGTCCATATTTGAAGATCTACATCAATGGTTCATGCATTTTCTAGATAGACCAAATTTATTCCACATGGGTCAACTCTATATTTTCGTGGTGGGTTAACTTGTGTGTTATCCCATCCCACATTTTTTGATAGCAACATGAATGAATTTTTTGTGGCCATGCCACACCACCAGGACAATTTATTTAATGCAAAAGTGACTCTTTGGTCCTTGTAACACCAATGATGATTCCATTCCATGCCTATTTAATGGTTTTTTCCATAATGATGATCTTTTAGCCACCAAATTCTTTATTTGGCCCTTCCTTGCACTTCATTATAGCAAGTTGATTTCAAGATCAGATTTTTCTCTTATATTCATTTAATGCTCTCTAAAACTTGACTCCACCTTGGGTTGGGGTTCAAACTTCATAGTCAAATCTGAGTTATACCTAATCTATAAAAGTAAGTTGTAAATATTGTTTAAGGGTTCTTCTTTGTTTGTATTTTTGTAGTAGCATTATGTTCTAAATTTTTTTGCTTTCATGAATAGAAAACTTAGCTTCTACCTCATCTTTCTAGTCTAATATATTGTGCATTTTATGCCTTGTATATATTATTTCCTTATTTATTCGTTCATGTTCACATATCATGTATAGCCTGCTACTAAAAGTTGTTATGTGAATTTGTTTCCTTGCAACGTTTCATTAGTTCTACCTTCATTTGAATTTTGAAAGAGTAGATTTGAGCAAAGATTTGTGTATCTAGGTGATTTATTCATGTTTTGTGTAGTTATAGGAAAATTTGTATCGAATATTTCTATCTTGGTGCATCACCTAGCCTTTCCCTTTTAGAAATTTAATTTCTACATTCCTTCTCCATTTTCCTTCAAAGTGGTAGTTAGGTGCATCCTAATAGCAAAGAAAGCCAACCT
Organism: Cupressus sempervirens; assembly: GCA_028749045.1. Taxonomy (NCBI): domain Eukaryota; kingdom Viridiplantae; phylum Streptophyta; class Pinopsida; order Cupressales; family Cupressaceae; genus Cupressus; species Cupressus sempervirens. The sequence continues at coordinate 205,070,994 of CM053789.1, forward strand.
TCTCTGGAGATTTGACCTTAGAGTACAATTTCCACACTTGGAGGTCATTTCCATGTGTCACAAGGTCACCTAAAAAGTAGTTCCTTAGGCAAGGGTGTAGAATTTTGTGACAATAGTGATGACATGGCTAAGCTCACTCATCATAATATTACATGTATAGAAAGATATTCAAATTACAAGATGGAAGATTAAAGATATCACTAAGTGTAACATGTTCTTAATGTGGTCCTAGAATAATTAGTTGAGAAGGTCTAAAAGATGACTCAATGAATTTTTTTTATGGATTTAGTATTAAGGAAGGACATTTTCCTTTATCATGGAGTATGACATAGAATTAAAATGTATGGATGTGAAGTAATTATAAGCAGTAGTAAGAGTAGAATGTGAAGTTGAGTGGAGTATAGTGGAAGTGAAGGGAACTTCATTGCTAAGATTTCACTAAGTCATTCAAGGTTTTATATTGGGATCTGAGGTTTGTGACCTAGTCTAAAAGGTCTAATAGTGATTGGTTCAATTGATATAACAAAGGAAAGAACATAATACTAAATTTCATGTTTGAGCAATGAGCTCTTCTTATAGTTGAAATTGCATGTTTGGGTAGTGGGCTCTTCTTGCATACATTGTACCACAACTCCTAACAGGGTTGGAATCTCCTAAAAAGGATTTAAAGTCTCTTAATGGTGATTCATATGTACTGAATGTTGTAACAGACTCCTAATAGGGTCCATCCTCTAACAAGGAATATTTATATTAGTACATCATCTTGTGGGCATCATTCCCACTAGGGTTTTCCCTTTGATTAAAGGTTTCCCTAGTTAACATATCTAGTGTAATTGTCTATGTGCATCTTATTATGGTTGTTGTTTACTTTGGTTGAATGGTTAAGTTTGTTTAAAGAAAAAATAAATTAAATGTTGGATAACTAATTCACCCCCCTCTTAGTTATCTTGGTGGACTATTGTTTCTAACTATTGGTATCAGAGCATCAAGTCCTTGAAGATAATGTTTAACAACTTTAGGAGATCCATGGTGAGCATGTTTAAGAAAGATAGTCTAAATTTTGATGGACCAAATTATGAAAGACAATCAACAAAGACAATCATTTCTAAAAGGATTTGAAAAATTGTACCGAGGATGAAAGAGATTTTTTTATGTGTGACATGAGAGCTAGAGAAGCATTATTGACTGCACTTCCTAAAATTGAATATAATCACTAAAAGTTACTTGCTACTTCACATTTGATTTGGAAGCTACTAAAGACACTAAAACCACCATTTAAGTCAGCAGTTTGGATGATAGAGTTGTTGATATCTTGTACCAAAGATTTCACAAAGGAGTCATTGATTGGAAGACTTGAAGTAGTTGAGAATGAGCTTAGAAAGTTTAGAAAATTGACCAAAATATAGATAGCTTTTATTGCATTGAATATTTGACCTATTTTATCAAGGAGCACAAGTGTTAGAGGAGATTTTGCTAGTAGTAGTAGATCTAAGGAGGACAGAAAGATTGGAAAAGGAATAAGCCCTTCTGGTAAGAATCAAGAAATAGGTAAGAAATTTTTTTAATTTTGGACTTATGCTGAATATAGTCATTATACATTTAAGTAGAAGAGATAAAGAGTGTTTCTATGCAAATGAATAAAATTATTCTAATGAGCAAGTTGTAAGTGCTAGTGATGATGAAATTGGATTTGTGGAAATTCAAGAAGAAAGTCTAGAAAAAGTAGCATTGGTGTCACAGGTTGAAAAGAAATCAGATTGGATAATTGACAATGGTTATTTACATCATATGATTGGTGATATGAACAAGTTTGTTGACTTCAAAAGTTAGGATGGAGGCATTATCAGATTTAGAAATAATGCAACATGCCAAGTTAAAAGTATTGGATCTATAACTCTTGATGGTAAAAATAACACTAAGGATGCATATTTTATTGATGGTTTGAAGTAGAATATTTTTAGTGTTGGACAAATAGTAGACAAAGGTTGTTAGTCGTAGTTCACATCAAACACATGCATGATTAGAGATAAAGATGGAAAGGTAATTGGAACAAGAACTAGATCTAGAGGTAATGTATTTTAGTTGAATCCTACTAAAATGACATGTTTGATTGCAAAAGTAGATGACAATGGATTATTGCATAATAGATTTTGTCACATAAGCTTTGATAGTATTGTGAAGACTAGTAGTATGTTTGCAATGAGAGATTTTCCTAAGATTGTAAAGCCTAGTAACGTAATTTTCAAGGAATGTGTGGTGAGAAAGCATAACAGAACTTATTTTCCCTACAAGAAGTTTAATACTATAGCAAAATTGGAGATTGTACACAGAGATCTTCGTGCTCCTACAAAGACAAGGATTCTATGGTGAAAGGTATTTTCTAATTCTAGTTGATGACTTTTCTAGAATAATGTGGGTTGCATTTCTTAAAGACATATGTAAGGCACTTGATAAGTTTAAGATATTCAAGAATAGAGCTAAGAATGAATCTGGTATGAATATTAAATGTTTAAGATCAGATTGAGGAAGAGAATTTACCTCATATGAGTTTTACATGTTTTGTAAAGAAAATGGAATCCAAAGACAATTATCAGCTTCGAGAACCCCTGAATAGAATGGCATTGTAGAGAGAAGGAACATATCTATTAAAAAAGTAGCAAGAGCTATGTTAGCTGAGAATGATGTATCCAAGATATTTTGGAGAGAATCTATGAATACAACACTCTACATTATAAATAGAGTAAAATTACTTCTCTACATTAGTTCTCTAATTATATTTTGGTAGTAAGTATGATATCAAAAGAGATGATGATATTGGTAAGTTTAATGCTAGAAGTGATGAAGGTATGTTTCTTGGTTATTTATTGAAAATCAAGGCTTATAGATGTTATAATTAGAGAACTAAGACTATTATGGAAAGTGAAAATTTGAGAATTGAGGAGAAATTTAGGATACAAGAGAGAATAGTTGATTACAATTTAGATGATGATGTTATTACTAAGACAAGGAATAGTGAGGTATTTCTTGAGATTAACAATGATTTGTAGAATGAAGGAGAGAAGAGGCAAGAGCAAAGCTTAAAACCTTCACTAGAGCCAAGAGTTGAGATAGCAACTCCTACTTTAGGAAATAATATGATAAAGAATCACCCATCTAAGAAGATCATTGAAAGTAAAGATAAAACGCATGATGAAATGAAGTAGAGTCAATGAAGAACTATGTTTGATATCTCAAGTTGAACCTAAGGATACATATGAAGTATGTAAAGATGATTATTGGAAACAAGCTATGAAAAAGGAATTGGATTAGATAGTAAAGAATGAGACATGGGAATTAGTCCCCAAACCAGCAGATAAGAATGTGATAGGAACTAAATGGGAATTTAGGAACAAAATGAATGAACAAGGAAAAGTTTTAAGGAACAAGGCAAGAGTAGTATGCAAAGGTTACTCACAAAAAGACTATGTCTATGAAGATACCTATGTTCCAATGACTAGAATATAATTATTAAGATTATTCTTGGCCTATGTAGCACAAAGGAAATTCAAAGTGTATTTAATGGATGTCTAGTTAGCATTTCTGAATGGAGAACTTGAAGAAGTGTACATTGAGAAACCTAAAGGTTGTCCTTTGATAGATGACAAGGATATAGTATGTAGATTGAGTAAAATATTATATGGCTTGAAGCAAGCACCAAGAACCTAATGCAAGGTTGCACAAGCATTTTACAAAGCTTGGATATAGAAAAGGTATGGCATATAGTAATCTATATTGGAAAGAAATTTATGATGGTTTGATGATTTTGGTAATATTTGTTGATGATATCATATTTAGAGGAAATGATGATGAAAGTGGCAAGTTTTTAGAAGAAGTGAATAAAGAATTTGAAATGAGTATGATAGGAGAAATGAAATATTTTCTAGGATTACAGATTATACAAAATAAAGAAGGAATCTTTATTTCTCAAACTAAGTACTTCAAGGTTTTATTGAAAAGGTTTGGTTTGGAAACATGAAAATCTATTGGAAAACATATGGTAACTAGACACAAGTTATCTACAAAGGATGAGACACCAACTATTGAGAAAAATAAGTATAGATATATGATTAGAGATTTGCAATATCTGACTCACATAAGGGTGGATATAGCAAATGTAGTTGGAATTGTTGCAAGATTCCAAGATGATACCAAAGAAGCACATTATGCAATAATCAAAAGGATATTTAGATATCTGAAAGGAAAATCTAAGTTTGGATTGTGGTATAATAGATCTAATGATTTTACTCTAAGTGCTTATACTGATGCAGATTGGGTAGGTAGTATGCATGACAAAAAGAGCACTAGTGGTGGAGCCTTCTTTCTTGGGGAAAGATTGGTTTCTTGGTTAAGAAAGTAGCATAATATGTTGTAGCAACAAATAATTTTAATCAAGTTGTTTGGGTGATGTAGATGCTAAAGGATATAAGGATAGAAATTAGTGAACCTATTGTCATTAATTTTGAAAACACAAGCACAGTAAATATGTCTAAGAATCTAATGTTGCATTTGAAGAATATGCACATATTTGTTAAGTATAACATGTTGAAAGAGAAAGTTGTAGAAGAAGAAATTTGATTGGAGTATGTGAGTAATATAGAGTAGATTGAAGACATATTCACTAAGCCTCTTCCCAAAGAGACTTTTGAGTATTTTTGAGGTATGCTTGGGGTTATGCACCTTCCTACATTAGAGTAGAAGATGCAAGAGTACATCATTCCAGTGTAATAGAACACCATTTTTGTATGGACTAAATGTTTATGCTTCCTATATGGAGGAGTATCTATGATGAAAAAAGTCATCTAGGACTCTTGTTGGATGTTGTTTTCAAAAGTGTCTATGGAAACTCAAGCTTGTAAGAATCAGTTGTTGTAGAGTTTGATGTAGTGAAGTTGGTCACTAAAACCTTTGACATTGGTTCTAATGGGGAAGAAGTTTTGCATGAAAAACATCATGAGAAGATCATGAGGAAGAAAATAATGAGGAGAAGATAGTTAGAAGAAGTATAGTATGGAATGATAGTTTGACAAAAAGCACATTGAGGTATATCAATGGGGAGAATGATTGATGAAAAGAGTTGAACGAAAGGAAAGATGAATAGTCTTTTGTTGGTATTCTTGGAACTAGATGTTTTTCATCTATGTTGCCATCAATTCCAAAGGGGGAGATTATGTGAAGCATGAATGATAATGATATTCCTAAGAGGGAGTACTATAGATATGTTACATTCATGACTAAGTTTGTCATTGATGTCAACATAGCAGTTTTCTATGGTATCTGATAAAAGAACAAAAAGATCAAGTTGGTATGGATGGCTAATTGATTATTTTAACTATCTAAGGTTATGGGAGATACATATGAGTATCTAGTATATGTGGATAATTTCAAAATAAGAAATGATAAATATGGAAGAAGTTATGTAAGTCTTGGTGATGTTTGTTCTAAGATAGAGTCTATAGGGGCATGTTCTGGTAAACTTGTTATATCTCCTAGTAGAATTGTTATTCTAAGAATTGAGGGAGATGATGTGAAGAAAAAATGTTGGTGATGATGTGGCTAAGCTCTCTTGTCATAATATTACATGCATAGAAAGATATTTAAGTTTCAAGGTAGAAGTTTAATGTTATTACTAAGTGTAATGTGTTCTTAATGTGGACCTATAATAATTAACTAGGAAGGTCTAATAGCTGACTCGTGGAATTTTTTTATGGACTCAATATAAAGGAAGGAAATTTTCCTTTATCATAGAGTATGACATAGAATGAAAATGTATAGATGTGAAGTAATTATAAACAGTAATAAGAGCATAATGTGAAGTTGAGAAAAGTAGAGTGGAAGTGAAGGAAACTTCATTACCAAGGTTTTTATGAGTTATTTGAGGTTTGATATTTGGATCTAAGGTTTTTCTCCTAGTGTACAAGGTTTGGAAATGATTGGTTCAATTAATAGAACAAAGGAAAGAAAAACCTATTAATAAATTGCATGTTTGAGCAGTAAGCTCTTCTTGTACTTCAAATTGCATGTCTGGGCAGTGGGATCTTGTTGCATACATTGTACCATAGCTCCTAAAAGGGTTGGAATCTCCTAACATGGATTCAAAGTCTCTTAATAGGGACTCATATATAATAAATATTGTAATAGAATCCTAAGAGTGTCCATCCTCTAACAAGGAATATTTATATTAGTACATCATCTTGTGGGCATCATTCCCACTAGGGTTTTCCCTTTGATCAAGGGTTTCCCTAGTTAACATATCTGGTGTAATTTTCTATGTGCATCTTATTATGATTTTTTTCTTACTTTTCTTGAATGCTTAAGTTTTTTTTAAAGAAGATAATTATTTAAAATGTTGGATAACTGATTCATCCCCCCTTTCGATTATCTTGGTGGACTATTGTTTCTAACAATGCATGTTGTAAACTAATGAATAATATCTAGTTGTGGAACAAAGCTTGTAGAGTATTGATTCAACCCCCCCTCTCAGTATTATATATTCTTAAAATATAGGTTGATTAAATATAAATACTTGTAACTAAGCATGTAGATGTTGATCTCTATAGGAGACAAGAAAGTGTTTGGCCTTCGAGTATTTTTAGTATAAGCCAAGCCTAATGATTACTGAGAAATATGGATACATTGATGTCTTGTTACATAGAATGTTTTGAGCATAGGAGAGACTGAGAAATGATAAAGATAACATTGAATACTAAGTATGAGAGATAGTAATTACCGATCAATGAAAATTTGACATTCAAATAAAGAATGATGCAAACTTTGAGGTAAACCATTTTGGGATGATATGGATGAGACATTTAATATTTTTAGAGGTTCTTATTGAGGCTTTATGCATTTTATGACATGCATCAAAGATTCCTATGAGCAATGTTCAGCTAATCAAATGAAGAGGCTAAAAAGGAAAACATCTAGAAAAGTCTTTAAGAAATCTTTTAATAGAGTAGATCAAAACCTAAAATGATATGGTGAGAAGAAGTGAGTAGGCTATTCACATGATCATAGAGATGATGAAGTAAAAAAGTGTGGACATTACAAAGAAGACAATAGAGTTGAGTTTTTTATTATAGAATAGTCAAGTAAGAAAACTTATCAAGCAATGAAGAACAATAAAGCTATATCAGGTCAAAGATCATAACATAATGAAGAGAGGAGATCCAAAACCTATTTTTCAAAGAAGATGAAGGACTAGAGTAGACCCCTCATAGTGTAGATCATCAAAAGTGATCAAAATTGTAACTCTAATAGGTTAACTTTATTACTAAAGTAGTGAAGATTTTTGGGTATCAACCCCATGCTAGTTTTACCTTCACCTTGGAGGGTTAATGGGTAACCAATTCTTTACATTACGTGCTTAATTTTCATGCATGTAATTGATAAATTAGACTACATATTACTGCATTTTAATTTTACAAGTTATGTTATGCATGCATTAGATATGAGATGGTAACTATGGTGAATGCACTAAATTTGTGTTAAAAGATAAGAGTGTTATAGATCCTGATTCACCACCCCCCTCCCCGTCAGCATCTTAGTTTCCCAATTATGATTTCCAATAATTGGTATCAAAGTGAAGGTTCTCTTGAAAAAAGTCTAAAAAATTAGGAGTTTAGATCTTGGAAATTGAGGCTTATAAATTGGGAAAAGTTCTTAACAATCAAGTGATTGACATCCATCTCATACTACTACAACTTCAAATAGTAAGAAAAGAATTGAAGAAATACTTGAAAAGGATGAAGGATTTTGACATTCAACTAAATGAGTTAAATTATGAATAAGTTGATACTCAAGGACTATTTAAAACTAGAAATTTAAGTAAGATTAATGTAGACATTGTAGATCTATTAGAAAAGAACAATATCATGAATGATGAAGTCAAATGACTAAAAAGGGAACATGAGATCTAGTCAGTGAGGCTATGTGAAGTGACAAAAAAACCAAGAAAGTTGAATAAGAAAAAGGTTGTAACTATGGAAGATGAAAGGAAAATGGTAGTTAGACTACAAGAAAGGTCATTTGATGTACAAAATCTTTTCAAGTAGACATGATGAATCAACTAATGTTTTCAATTTAGGAGTTAAACATAAATGATATGGAGATAGAAAATATAAGAATATAGAGTGACTTATTAAGGAATAAACTAAAGACTAAGAAAGAACTTGTTGAAAAATTCAACAAGCCTAATGAAGCAATGAAATACTTTGAAGAACTAATGAGATAATGTGGTAGCACTTCTCGATCAGGTCATATAAAAAAACATTCATCTATAGAGAAAGGAGAATCATCCAAGAGTGGAGAACTGAGAAATGCAAAATCAAAAGGAAAAGAAATATGTTATCATTGTGAAAAAATCGATCATACTACAAACATCTACACAAGAAAAAATGATATGCAAAATTTTTTGGAAACTTATAATTGGAACCATTCTTTTTTTGTCATTGATGTCAAATCTATTGATTTGATATATTGCTACCTAATCTAAATGTCATATCTATTTGATTAATGAAGAGGATTTGAGAAGTTGGTCATAATAATAACACCCAAAAAGAAAGGTTGAAGTTATGAAAATGTAGTTACAATGGAAATTTGATTAGATAGACTTTCGTAAAGAAAAGTGTTTGCTTATATCAAGAAATCTAAGCCAAGCCAAGAAAATAGAGCTAAAGGCTAACAAATTTTGAGAGATCCTAGTATCAACTAAACTATAATTAGTGCTGAGAAAATCTAGTGTTGAATGAGAATTAACATTGACCAAGCAAGATAGTTCATGTTGAGCCATAAATATTTATAGTGATCGAGTAATTTAGTGATGAACGAGTTTCAAAATTTAGAGACTATTGATCAATAGTATAAGAATGAATTCAAGGAAATCATAAACATAAAGCTAACACAATTGATTTATTGGGAGATGTAAACCATGTTCAAGATAAGATTGATGACTTGGATCATTAAATTTATGGAGAAGATTAGGTTAAGACCTAATAGATGAATTCTAAATAATGTTCTAGAGGATGATTAGGAATATAGACACATACATTGAATTGAGTTGAACTTGATCATAAACCCTAAAATTTGTGGTGGTGATGAAAAATGGTAAAGCAATAATTGTCTATTTAAAGATGTACAAAGTTGAACAAATCATGTTTGTGTATACATGAAAGGTGTGAGGTAATGAAAGATATACAGACATAGAGTGATCATAAATGCATAATTATGTAAGTGAATGTGAAGCTAAAGGAGAAAACTTGCAAAGATGATGCTTCTATGGATAAGTGTTATTGAGAAGAGTGTTTGGGAAAAAGCACAAACCTGTGCCACCCTTTTATAAAGGAAAAGGTTAAAAAAAGTATAATTGTTCATCTTCAATCACATAAAAATGGTAGTATTATTTAGAATTTGATAATGAAGTAAATTAATGAAATGTGTAGAAATAAATGAATTTTAAGATTATAATTTTAAATAATTATTTGTAATAAGAATTGATATATTTTTCTAATTTTTAAAGACTATTTTTCACTTACTAAAAAATGCTAAAAATTAGGGGTTTAGTTCCCACCATAAAATAATGTGGAAATAAACTTATTTCTCTTCGATCTTAAATTATGTTATAGATAACATATATAGCTAGAAAAATCAAAAATAAATATTGGCTTTAGACCTATATTTTACTTTTTTTAATGATTTATATTTAAGTCATCTGAAATCAATAGTTTTGATCTCCCACTACATTATTAAAAAAAATCTTTTCTAACCAAAAGAAACATTATACATTCTTGAAGAAGACTCTCTTGTCTAGAACATCATGTGATTTTTTAATTTTTTATATTATTTAATATTTTCCCCTTTCTCAAACTTGACATCTTGTCAACTATTAAACTATACAAATGTAGAATTTTTTTGTTACAATATACTATATCTAATTAAAACACTATAAATTCTATATGAGAATATCATTGACTTTAAACTCAATAAAATAGTGTTTATATGTTATTAAAAAAATATCATAAAAAATCTAGTAAGAGTTATTGAAACATCAATTTTCTAAAATAATTTTATTTCTTTAGTAATTGGATACAAACTAGTATAAAATATGCATTTAATAGACATTTCCAATCAGAAAAATATGAGGCCATATATAACTTAGCTAGAGTGCATTTTTCTAGATCATATATTTAAATAAATTTGACTTTTAGATAAAATACTCAAATTTAGTCATTCTGATAAGTCGGTTGGAAAGGTGACACATCTTTTTACTTTTACCCTAGATTGATTGCTTGAAGGATTTCCAAGTGAATAAAGATTAGAGATGATAATGGAAGGCTTATCAGTGAGTCAACATAAGGACTAAATAGATATCCAAACCTCCAAAAGTGAGTTTTGATCACACATATCAAAATCTACTAATTTTCTTCTAATCATTGTAAAAAAATTGTATTGAAATCCTTTTAATAGAGGTTGACCTAATAGTTATTTGAAGACTTAACAATCTATGTCAATCCTTTAAGAAGGTGACATTCTAAATTGAATGAACAAAGTCCTCTTACAATGCCACTTCTAATAGGGTGATTAAATCCTTTATCAAGGTCACATTTTATAGTGTATTTTGTAACCTTTAACAGGGTTGGCTCCTAATAGGGTTAACTTCAAAAGAGTGAAAAATAGTGACATGTTGGTGGTGGTGTTTCCCAAATTAGATTTCCATGTAAAATCTTACTGTCAAATCATGTTGAATTCTTTATATGTTTTAAATTTGATAATGTTTTCATTATGCAAAGAAAATTATGTTTAAGATAGTTTTATAGTAGAGTCCGAGCAATAACAAGACAAGAAGAACAATAAGTGTTTGTGTTTAATTTGTTCAAGTAGTACTTAAGGACCTTGAGTAATTCTAAACATTTCTAAAAATTGGTATCAAATCTTAGGGCTAATAGAGTAAAGTTTAAAGGTACTTAAAGCCAAATATCATGACTCATAAGAGATGTACCAAAGATAAAAAAAGAGAACTTTCATGAATGATATACCTTGATGAGGTTGCAGATATCTAGTATTCGTGATGCTATTGTCAAATTTCTAGATAATGAGTATGTAAAGGTAACAACTAAAACTCTTACTATTGATCAACTAAAGAAAAAGCTCAAACACAACCAAGAAATGTTGGAGACTACCTCAGTCATAAGCTATACCAAGTTTGATTACTTAAAAGATTAAAATAGTGAAAAGAAGATGTGGGACAAATTGAAGACCACATATGGAGGTGATGACAATGTCCTAAGAGATAGATCAAAAATCCTAAGAGAAAAACTTAATGATATGAGAATGATGGAAGGTGAGAACATAGTGCAATACAACAAAAGAGTCAAATAGATTTTTAATGCTATTCATGGTACAAATGGAGAAATCAAGGATGAAATAGTAATAAGTATAGTATTGAGGAATCTACTCCCTATCTATACCATTAGAGTCCCTTTAATTCAAAAATTGAGATACACACCAAGAAACAAATTGAGCTTAGAAGGTGTAATTGTTAGACTTTCTTCTTTGATATGTCTAAATTTTATAAGTACACACCTATTTCTATTGAATCTACATTCAATTTATAAGTAGTTCTTAGCAAAAGAAAAGGTAAACATGTGAAAAGTGATAGTGATAGTTTTGATGAAGAGAATGATGAACTTAAGCCTTCATTGCAAAAGGATTCTAAAGAGGAAGAGGTAAATACAAAGATAAATTACCTATCATTTTTTTGTGTAACAAAGTTGGTCATATTCTTGCTAGATATCCTGATAGAGAAAATAAGGATGAAAGGAAGGAAAGTGAGTATAAAGGAAGAAGAGATCAAAATGACTACAAGAGAGGCAAGGATGAAAAAGGTAAGAAATCCTATTATATTGTTGAAGAAGAAATTGAAAATGAATCTAAGAGTAATGATGATGAAGTTGTTTATGTTGCTATGAAAGAAGATTCAAATGAAGATGAGAAAAATGCACTAATCTCTTATGTGAAAAAAAGTGACAAATGTATCCTCCAATCATATAATTGGTGATAAAGATAAATTTGAAGGTATTGGTCCATACAAAGGTCGATTTGTTAAATTTGGTAATGATATCCAATGTGTTGTAAAAGGTAAAGGCACTATTCAACTGAATGAAAAGATAACATGTAACAATGTTTACTGGGTTGAAGGAATTAACTATAACTTGTTGAGTATTTCACAGGTGAAAAAATCAGGTTACAGAGTTGAATTCCACAATAGGAAGGCCAAGATACATGATGTTATGGTAAGTTGATTAGAATTGGTGAGCATACATATTTAGATTTATCAAATGGGACATGTTTGTTTGCACAAGAAGAAGATGTTTGGTTATAGCACAAAATATTATGTCATGTGAATTTTGAAAATTTGGTGAATATCAATAAGATGAAGAAAGTAAGAGGATTCCTTAAACTAAAGAATCCTAAAAAATGCTATGTGTAAATAATGTTAATTGGGAAAAATGACCAAGTCTAGTTTTAAGAGAAAAATATACACTGCAAATGACATTTTGGAATTGACTCATACTAACCTATGTGGACCCATTAATTTTCAAATATATTTTGTAGATAAGTATGTCATTCCATGTGTTAATTACTACTCTAGAATAATGACTATGATGTTTCTTAAAGATAAATATGATGTTTTTCAGTTATTTAAGTGGCATTTAGCCAGAGTTGAAAAAGGAAATAGGGAAGAGTCTAAAGTGCTTGAGATCTAAAAGAGGTGTTTAAGTCATTTCAAATGATTTCAATACATTCTATAATGACAAAGGAATTAAAAGATGGATGTTAGCACCAAGGAAACCTCTTGAGAATGGAATAGCTAAAAGGAAAAGTACATCAATAATGGATTGTACAATACTATTAATGATGGAGAAGATCATATTAAAGAAATATTGGAGAGAAGCAGTCAATATTTTTTTCTATACCCTGAATAGAGTACAAGTCAAGAAAGGTACAAATGCTATACCTTTTGAACTATGGTGTGGTTATGCTGATAATGTCAAATTTTTCAAATATTTGGAAGAAAATTCTATATACTAAAAGATAATAGGAATGAAAAACTTGATGCAAAGAGTGATGAAGGTATATTCCTAGGATATCCCTATAGGACCAAAAAAATAGGCTAAAAGCATAACATACTATGAGCAAATCACAAACTCAATAATCATATGTTAGTACCCACTAGTCTACCATGAAAGCCAAACTAAACAAAAGAAATCAAACATAATCAAAAACTCCCTTTTCCATTTGTAGCTCCCATGTCCTTCTTTCTTCTCCAAATGATTGTAGCTCCAAAGTTTCCTATAGTGCATACAAAATTGAAGCAAAAGCCTATGATAGTGATAATGCCATGAGAATACTTGAAGTGCGATTTTATGTGAGAGAGAGAATGCAAAATGAAAATTAGTAAAGAATCAAAAACTCAAAGATTCAAGGATTCAAGACTTAAGCATTCTGGCCCAAGAGACCCCAAAATGAGAGAAGAGTGTTCATTTTATAATCAACACTCAAAGTGAGGGTATTGGATTTGTCACCCATAGATGTGCGATGTGGCAAGAGATTCCTATGACGTAAATGACAGAATATGCCAAAAGTAGGATTCTATGACACATGAGAGTCAAATTTGAAAGAGAATCTATGATGCGTCATAAGATTCCTCAACCCACTTAAAGCCAAGAATCTATGATGAATAAGTCAAAGGAGGATCCACGAGGTGTCACATCCAAGTGTCATGATGACATAATATTTTATGGAATATTTGAATTAAAAATCCTTTTATTCCACAAAATAAGAATTAGTAGAAAATGGAATTAATGATGGAAATTGGAACTTAGGAAATTAAGAATTTCCATGGTTTACAAATGATAAACCAATTAATTAATAAAATTAATTAATTGAGGATGATAATTAGGAAGAATAATTAGTGAGAATAATAGAATTAAATTATGGGTTATTTAATCCTATAGAGAAAATTAGTAGATGATTGGCCAAATTGATTAAATGAATGCGACCATATCCTTTGATGAAAGTGTGACGATGATGGATATCGAATAAGATGATGAAAAGGTAGACCAAAACCATGGTCAAATTAATTGATAGATCAAAATTGATAATATGCCAAGGACACATGACATGAATAAATTGATATGTAACATTTAACCGACATTGTAAATGCTACAGGATTGAAATTGATTGATAAGGTTTGATCATAATAACATTGACGAAAACTATCAATATTATTAAAATGGTTGATGATGCCATGATATGACATTGAAAGCCTCAACAACATCAAAGATTGAATGACATGAATGATATTTTGACCTAGCACTGAGAGCCACGATAGTACTAAGGTCAGATTGATAAGATTGATAAGCTGATAGGTTTTCAAGGCACCGAAAGCCACAACAATGCCTAGGAGCAGATAAATGATGATTTATTTGAGATTTTTGATACATTTTGGGTTAATTTGGACCAATTTTGAGTGATTCTAAGTTGATTTGGGGTGATTCTGAGTTGATTTAGGGTGATTTCGAGTTGATATGAAATTGATTTGAAAGGGGATACACATGACGAAATATGGTCAATCTGGCTAGAAGATCAAAGTTAGTAGAATGAGAAAATGGGAAAAATTAGTATGATGAAGTGATGAATTCATAGATGTGAACCATTTTTGAATGTATACAATTTTCCCCTCTTTGATACAATGTGATTTAGAGCATTGTATCAAAGAATAACTGATGAGAAAGCTGCAACATGCCCCAGTAGGGATGATATATATGGGTGCCCCCTCAAGAAATTTAATAAGATAAGAATATGATAAGTCAATTTATTAACAACAACAAGACAAAACCATAGCAACTAACATAATGAAAATCAAATCTAAAATGTGAAAGGTATGAGGCCTAGAGTGTAGAACAGGGTCAATCCATAGCCCGAGAATAATTGCATGCATTACCACTCAAGAAAGACAAAAAATTATGAAAATGATAGTTCATGTTTTTTGTAACAAAGATATGAATCCAACGCAACTGAAAAATTGCAATTTTGAGTGAAAATGCAAAAGTTATGGGCTCTGGAGTGCAACATAGGGGCTCCAGGAGCAGTTCTGGGTATCCTAGGTCCCCAACTATGCCCAAAACTCAACCAAGTGTATCATTGACGTACTTGGTAAGCCCAAGTGAACAATGATAGTACCAAGTGCATCAATGATGCACTTGGGAAGCCCAAGTGGCCTTAGTAAGTGCAAAAAAGTGCTCGAGAAGGCTCTAGGGGCCAAAATCAACATGACAGGGGGCAACTAGGAGCCCAAAAGTAATTGTAAGGATTAACACTCCATAAAGTGACCAAATAATAAAAATTATAGCTCATTTTTTTCATAGGGAAGATATGAGTCCAACGCAATTGACGGTTCATAAATCAAAGTTGAAATGTAAAAGTTATAGCCTTTGGAGTGCAACCTAGGGGTTTCAGGAGCAATTCGGGATAACCTATGTTCCCAAGTGCACGCAAACTCTACCAAGTGAATAAATGATGTATTTGGCATGACCAAGTGCATCAATGATGTAGTTGGGAACCCCAATTGTGCCTTGAAAGTGTAGACTATGCCCTAAAAGGCTCTGAAGCCCAGAAATAGCCCAATTGGACTCAGAATGGCCCGAAACTGTGCGTGCATGCCCAAAATGATGGAAAGATGTCCTAACATGAGGGAAATCATCAAAAATGGTTGTATTTGGTAAAATATGATGAGAAAAATGTAAAACTAAGGTTGAACCAATTGGAAAGCCATAGAAAGGTGATTGACAGTATAGGATGATGCAGGAATGCATGAATGCAAGATGAAGATGATTTGGTGAATCGAAAGACATCATTATGGTGATGGAGAATGAGATGAAGAAGAAAGATGAGATGAGGAGATGTTAGTATGATGGAAAGAATTTTGCTTCTAGAAAGTACACTATATGTCAAATGGAGCTTTATTTTGATATGGAAAATGGAATGCAATGCATCATGGCATAAAGGGCCAGAGCACAAATGCAAGCTTTTTGCGTAAACCAGCACAATGCAAACAGAGAATGACCTTGTCCTTCCTGAGGCATATGTACATGCTCCAGACTCTTGAAGGTACATTCTAACAGACAGAAATAGAAAAGATGACCATGAACCATTCCAGCCACTCTCATAGATCAATTTATATCATCGAGTGGCATAGGTACATGATCAAAGAAAAAGCAAAGCAAAAATAAATCACTCACTAAACAGCGTGAGCAACCAGCTATTCTTGTCCATTAGTACATTCTTGTTAATTTTTTAGGTGTGTTAGGTGTTTTAGATGGTGTTCGATAGGTTGATAATATGATAGCACTATTTGTGGATTCAGTTGATAGGTTCATAGTGACATGTTGGATTTATTATTGGTTCATGTTGTTCAAATATTGTGATTGTCTTGAAAGTGTAGTGCTTTGAGTTTCAATTTGCAAAATGCAAGTGTTTATGTGAAAGGGGTGGTTATCCATAGTGAAAATGTGCAAAGTTTATTGCAAATTTTTGATGGGTTTTGTGATTTTTAGGGTTTTTGAGGATATCTGATTTTTTTGTGTAACTGATTTCTTTAGGACATTTTATGATTTTTAGTGATTTTTTTAGGACATGTTATGATTTTTAGGAATTTTTTCAAGATCGTATTTGAATTTTTAGGATTTTTTCAGGACATTTTATGATTTTTAGTGATTTTTTTAGGACATTTTAGGATTTTTAGGGATTCTTTCAAGATCGTATAAGCATATACAAGCGTTAGCTCTAATTTGTTATGTGATAGATCCAATGGATAGAAAGCACTTAGGGATATGCCCCCAATTCAAATTCAAACTCATGCATCATGTAGGTAATATGCCCCCAGACAAGATGCAAACTATGTACGAAGGCCAATGATAGAGTGTATGTGCAGACTGACGATGCTTAGGCAAGGTAACAAAGGACATTAACCAGTTTGTGAGCCATGATAAGGGACCAAGGATGTCATGAAATATGAAGGATATGATCAAGGAATGATGGAGGAGGAAAAGACCAGATGGTATCCTAATAGATGGAGGAGCAATAACTAATTACACATGGCGTCTGTTTGCTAGGTTTTCACCATGGTACTTGCCCAAAGCACCTGTTTGCTAGGTTTTCACTTTTGGATGAAATTTTTCTCTTGACTCAAATTTTCATGCCAAGATGCATGTTTGCCAAGTTTTCATCAAGGCATCCATTTTTTCATGACTTTTTGCTATTTTTTGATATTTTTTCAAGACTTTTTGCAATTTTTTTGATATTTTTTCACGACTCTTAGATGGAATCAAGAATGTCACTGAAAAATGCTGAGAAGATATCTATTGTTGATGCTACTAGTTGATGAGCTCTGAATCCATGCCTGACCATAACTACATAGGATTTTTTCTGAGTCTGTAGCTAAAATCAAACCACTAGAAAGGTCTCAAGATATACCATCGTGTACCATATGTAAGACAATGTCTGTCTCTTGTGAACCAAGGCATCTAAGGATAATTGGGTCAATAGAAATGTCATGTGGGATGTCACTAATGATGACATATGCAAAGGCTTGGTTGTTGGACAAATTAGGTAGCTAGATTTGGGGATAAACAAATGGATATAAGGGAGGGTTGGGAGGGTTGAGACCAATGACCTTCCATATGCATGTTGATCGAGGGAGCTCCAAAAGACTTTGTGGCATGTTGAAAACTGGATAACTGATACTCATCTTTTTCACTTTGTATCCTTGGAAGCCTCTTGGCTTTTGATTTTTTATGGTCTAATGGTGCCTTTCAAATTTCACCAAGAGACCTATGCTTGCTATCTTTTTCTCTTTTTTCTTTGTAGCTAGAAAGTGGAGTTGGCTCCCCAAAATATGCCAATGTGTTCTCTTTAGGAGAAACTGCTTCTTTATGATCTTTAGTCATAATGCCTTCAAATTCTATTATAAGAGTGTCATCATTTTCGAATTGATCAAAAATTGGTGGTCCACATTGGTCCCAATCCAAATGTTTAGGATAACTTGAGGAGATGTCATCATCAGTGTTGAATGGGCTATGGTTGAAGGTAGATGTATGGGTAACTAATTCAACTGGGTCATTGGGGTTATGCTCAGAGGCTAGGGGATTGTTGGTTTCAAGTGGGATATCCTCAGATGCCTTTTCATCATTCAAAACATCCATAGTCTTACATGTAGGTACTGTGGTACTAGGCGGACCTTTTCGTAATGGTTTAAATCCAAGCCCCAAACTAGGAGGTTGTCCTTCTGTAGTGATAGGTTCAATGATTCATTGTTTTTGAGATCCAAGACCACTGTAGCCATCATACCCTTGTTTTTGCATGATAGTAAACCCAAGTCCATACTTGCTAGGAGCTATCAAAGTGGGTTCTCATTTTGCTTTTGCTTTCTCAATACATATAGATTTATTCTCATTGATAGAAGTATCATTCTTTGTACTAATCTCTGAATGTTGTGCTTGGAGTGGTTGTGATTTACCATGAGATTGGGGAGAAACGAGTGACTCCCTAATGTGAGAGACTTGAGACATAAAGTACTCTCCATACCCATATTCTTCAATCTTCATCTTTTCCTTGGCTTTACTGAGAAGTATATCAACATCCACATACTTAGAGGAATTTGTGGGTTGTGCTTCATTATTTGTTGGGATTTGGTATGCAATGGCATCTCTTAGATTAGCACAAAATTGGAAAGGATCTGGATCACCAGCGATGGTAACCTCCATGCTATTATAGGAAAACTTCAAACATTGATGATATGTAGAAGGGACTGCTTTCATAGCATGAAGCCAAGGGCATCCTAGTATCATGTTGCAATTCATTTCGATGTCTAGGACATGGAACAATGTGTCTTCAGTAGCTGGACCAACTCTGATAGGTAATGTGATGATGCCCCTAGAGAAGCGTTCGCCATCATCATAAGCTTTTATTGTGATTCTTCGAGAGGGATCTATATCATCTTCAGAATAACCCAAATTGTTGACAACCTTAAGAGTACAGATGTTTAGTCCTGCTCCTCCATCTATTAAGACACATCTAACTTTGGCATTATGGATGAAGACTTTGAGATAAAGAGGATCATTATGGTTAGGTTTTTCCTTAGGAATATCTCAGGATGAAAAATTGATATGTTATGATGTAGATAGGTTCCCAACCATGGCTTGGAACTGGGCAACATCAATGTTATCTAGGACAATGGACTCTTTAAGGGCTTGATCCAAGATCTTTTGATGTTAGGGGGATGCACATAGTAGGTCCAAAATGGATATTTGTGCAGGGGTTTTTTCAAGTTGTTCAACAAGGCTATAATCAGATGAAGTAGGAGCAGTAGGTCTACTTGAGGATGCAGGTCTATTAGAAGCAGTAGGTCTAGATGGGGCTCCAGGTAGGGTGATCTTGCTATGGAATGTAGTGATAGCACAATGAGGGTCTTCAGCCTTCAATGTGAATGTGGATATGCAGAAGTCAGACTCATTAAAGCAATTGATGGTGTAGTCATAGCCGGTGCATGTGTAATTCACATTACCTTGTGAGTTTGAGTTTGAACTTGAGGGTTTCTCTTTGTCATGATTACCCAAAGGATCTTTGAAAATAGTATGACCAAAGTTGGATGCTAATAGTGATGGATCAATTGTGATTACACCATCATCAATAAGGTCTTGTATTGCATGTTTCAATTGGAAGCATGATGAACTCTTGTGCCCTTCAGTGCGATGGTAATCACAATACTTTTTGTCATCCCACTAGTTAGCTTTAGTCAATGGTTCATATTTGATTGGGGGTAATTGTAGGAAGTTATTACTCAACAACTATTGTAATGCAGTCTCAAGTGGTATTACCAATGGTGTGAATTTCTTGTCTTTGGTTCTAGGATGTCTTTTGTCTTGTGTGGAAGTCTCAATTTTCTGTTGTTGAGGTGTTGTTTGATTAGGAGTTTGTGAATTTGTAGGGTTTACACCTTTCAAAGTCAATTGAGGTTGTGTTGTGCTAATTGTGCGGGCATCTACAATGGCATCATTAGTCACATTCTTGTTTTTGGAGAGAAATTTTGCCTTGTCATTATATGAGTTGGTGTTTGTGTTTTCTTTGTTTATCTTGAGGATTCCCTTACGGATAAGAGCATCTTCAATACTAGCCCCTTTTTTCATTATTTTAGAAATGGTGCTTGGACTCTTGATTTTGAGTTCATACATTAAGTTCGGGACTAAGTTTTCAATGCACAAGTTTACTTTTTGTTCTTTAGGAATGTCTAGTGAGCATTGACTAACTAAACTTCTCCAACGCAGTAAGAATGTGATGACTGATTCTCCTATCTTCTGTTTAGTTGAGCACAAATCAGAAAGTGTTACCTCATTTGTAATGTTAAAGGAAAAGTGGGAGATAAACTTGTCTGCTAGCTCTAACTAAGATTTGATATTACCAAGAAGTTTAGAGTACCATTCAAGTGCAGGCCCACCTAGAGAATGAGGGAACAATCTCATAAGATGAGTGGGCTCATCATTGAGTTCGGTGCATGAAGCAAAAAATTCTCAGATGTGATCAATAGGGTTTCCTTTTCCTTTGTATTTTTCAAACCTTGGAGCCTCAAAGTGTCTTGTGAATGGAGGCATATACAAAATTTTATCGAATGGGTTAGGATGTAGGTCCCTTTCTGTATATAGATCCTATTTCTTTTGGACTCCCAATGCCTCGACTTGTTTGGAAAGTTGTTTGAATTGTTGTAATAGTTCTTCATTGGGGTTTTGCATGATGGTCTTTCTGTCAAGTCTTTTGTGTCTATGAGTAGACCATTTTCTATGGCGAGAACTATGTCTACTTGATTCTGACATTTCTGTGTCAGATGAATCTGATGAAGTGTCACTAGGTGGTGGAGGTATGTTGGCACCTCAAAGACAGAAAGGTCCCTGTTGTTGGGGAACTCATTGTGGTATTTGATGTTACATTTGTTGTGGGATTGAATATGATTGTTGTACCATGTGTTGTTGTTGTGTTGTGTGTTGTGGTTGTTGTTGGGATACCTCTGTTGGTTGTATGTAAGACCATGTGCGTGCTTTTTGTTCTAGAGGTATTTGTTGAGGTTGTTGTGGCACATGTTGTTGTTGTAACAAATGTTGCTGGTATGTAATTTGTTGCTCAAGGCATCTTTGGTATTCCAACTGTTGCTTGAGTTTCTCTTGTTGTTTAGCAAACATCATTTGTTGTTGGAATTATTTTTGATAAATTGTGTGTAAGTCAAGTGGCTCCACATGGGATTGCATGTTAGGAATGTTGGATGTTTGCCCCACTTGTGGTTGTTGTTGTTGCATTTGATGTTGTTGTTGATATGTGGGATGTGTGTCAAGTAGATGTAGACTTGGTTGTGCCTTGGAAGTGTTGAGTCCTTGTACCATTGTAGGTTGTTGTTGCCGTGGGGGTTGACTAAGTCCTTGAGAATTGAACATCATGTTTGTATTGTTGTTTTGGTACCTTTGTGTTTTAGATGTTTCTGCTTACGACATCATATTGACTTGACTATGAGATACATTTCTATTGGGAATGGGTGTAATATCAATAAGACTTTTCCTTTGTGTGTCCATAGGGATGGTTTCACTTGATGTTTCACATGTTTCATTTATGAGAGGCTCCATAGTGTTTGATGTCGTAGCACTAGGTAAAGTTAGGAGCAAAGGTGTACTTTGTTGATTTGCCTTTAAAGAAGGTATGTCTAGCATCCCTAGAGCATGGGTCCCTTTAGGTGCATGTTTTTGTTGCATCATGTGACTAAAATCAAGTCTTAATTTCCTTTTAGGGTTTTTAGGGATTGGTGGTATTTCATTAAACAAGGGGTTGACATTGATGTGTTCAAATGTACTTTGGAGGATTTCAATTGTTGGTTCTTGATGGGATCTTATAGGTGCCATTATTGTGTTTGAAAACTCCAAAGGTTGTTTTTCCTTGTCTAAGTCCAAATTTATCATGGGATGGATGTTTGCAATTGTTGTGTTGGTTTGATTTTTGGACCTAGGACCTTCCAAGTTTGGATTAAATTTGACAATTTCTTGAGCTGCCAAATGTTTGAAGTTCTTGCAAAAACTTTTGTCTTGACATGCCCTAGCCATTTCTTCATTAGTGATGCCATAATCAGTGTTAGAGTCATCACTTAGGTGTACAATACCTTGTTGTATGTTTGATGTGTTGGGTTGGCTGAATTCAAATGAATGTGATTGTTCATCTTCAGGTGAGGTTGGTACACTTCCTTCTCCTGGTGGCATTGGCACGAATATAGGTTCAAAGTCAGGACTCTATTGAACCATTTCATGTGTGGGGGAAGTGTTTGGAGGAAATCTCATGATAAGTGCATTGTTCAAGGTTTGTTGTGCCATAGCTTGATTATGAGGATCTTGCGGATACATATTCAAAGGGTCTAATAGTAATTCTTGTGATGCCTTGATTCGGTCTTTGTCAAAGATTTTTTGGATTTTATTGCTCTTTCTTTGTCTTGGATGAGGTTTTGGTTGTGCTTGTGCCTCAAAAAAACAAAGGTTGATAGAGTTCCTCTTGTCTCTGAGCTACTTGTCTCCTATTAAGTGCTGGCATGATACCTAAGAGTGCAAATGCAATGGAATTTTTGAGTGTTTTGGGTGATTTAGAGTGGTGGGTATGCAAGATATGAGTTTTTTTGGGATTTTTAAGTGTTTATGAATGTTATGCAATGTGAGGAAATGCTAAATGAATTAGGGTTTTGATGTGAAAAGTTTAAATATCCTATGGATGTTATGCAAATGCAAATGCAAGTTGATGTTTTGAAGTTTGACTAGAGGGGATGAAAATGACTCTAAGGTATGCAAAATGACAATTAGGGTTACGTTTTGGACTTGGTAATGATACTAAAGGTAGGTGTATGCAAGTTAGGCTATGCAAAGGATGGTGTTATAGGGTTTTTAATGATGTTTGGAACATGCAAAATGAGGGTAAATGCTCAAGAAGGTAATTTGGTTGATGGACAATTTGATAGGGTTTGGTGGTGAAAATGATATTAAGGAATTTGATCAATGCAATATGAAGAGGATATACCACTAGGGTAGGTCAAAATGATGTTTGGGGATGCTAGGGATATGACTGTGCATGTTAGACGGTCAACAATGCAAATTAGACCTCCACAAAGGTTTTCTCCCTCTTTGTATTCTATTTTACTTATTGATGCTGGTGAACCTGAAAGTTATGATGAAGCTGTGCAGGTGGATACTAAGATTGAGTGGGAGTCTGCAATGAAAGATGAAATGGACTCTTTGCTGAAAAATAAGACATGGGATTTGTGCAAGTTTCCTGCAGGTAAAAAGGCTTTACAGAATAAATGGGTTTACAAGTTGAAAGAAGAGGAAGGAAGTAAGAAAAGATTTAAGGCCAGGTTAGTTGTAAAAGGATTTGCACAGAAAAAGGGAATTGATTTTGATGAGATATTTTCTCCTGTTGTTAAAATGACTTCTATTCGTACTGTTTTAAGTCTTGTGGCTACTGAAGATTTGTATTTAGAGCAGATGGATGTTAAAATAGCCTTTCTTCATGGTGATTTGGATGAAGAAATATATATGGCTCAGCCATAGGGTTTTGAGGTCGAAGGTAAGGAGAACTTAGTGTGCAAATTGAAGAAAAGTTTATATGGCTTGAAGCGAGAACCTCGGCAATGGTATCTAAAATTTGATAGTTTTATGCATAAGCATGGATATAATAGATGTCATTTAGATTACTGTGTTTATTTTAAGAGGTTGGATGATGATAGCTACATTATTTTATGTTTATATGTTGATGATATGCTTGTAGTTGGGTCTAACATGGATCATATTAAGGGGCTGAAATGCCAATTAGCACATGCATTTGCTATCTCAAGCTAATTATGTTGAGAAGGTGTTGCAACATTTCTCTATGGAGAATGCTAAAGCTATCAGCACACCTTTACCTGGTCATTTGCAATTGACTAACGAGATGTGTCCCAAGACATGGGAAGAGGAGGATAAGATGTCCAAGGTACCCTATGCTTCAGCTGTAAGAAGTTTGATGTATGCTATGGTATGCTCTAGGCCAGATATTGCACATGTAGTGGGAGTCGTTAGTAGGTATGTGAGTCATCCAGGATTTGACCATTGGAATGTTGTCAAGTGGATTCTTAGATATTTGAGAGGAACATCCAATAAGTTCTTACACTTTGGGGGCTCTACTACTGATTTACAAGGCTATGTTGACTCAGATTTGGCTAGGGA
Organism: Cupressus sempervirens; assembly: GCA_028749045.1. Taxonomy (NCBI): domain Eukaryota; kingdom Viridiplantae; phylum Streptophyta; class Pinopsida; order Cupressales; family Cupressaceae; genus Cupressus; species Cupressus sempervirens. Next base: position 205,095,365 of record CM053789.1, read on the forward strand.
TATTGATACCAGGCGGAGTACTACAGGTTATGTCTTTACTGTTGGTGGGGCAGCCGTGAGCTGGGTTTCTAGGTTACAGAAGATTAATGCTCTCTCCACTACAGAGGCAGAGTATGTTTCTACTACAGAGGCAGCCAAAGAGATGATATGGCTTCAGTTCTTCTTGGAAGAATTGGGACATCCTCAGAAGGATAATTATTTGTTCATAGATAGTCAAAGTGCCATTCATCTTGCTAAGAATTCAGCTCTGCATTCTAAGACCAAACACATACAGTTGAGGTACCATTTCATTAGGTCAGTTTTGGAGGATGGACAGTTAAAGCTAGAGAAGATACATACCAATAACAATCCAGCAGATATTTTGACAAAGGTTGTAACAAGGGAGAAGCTGAACTCCTCTTCAACTTCAGTTGGTCTTTTAGACTAAACATGAATAAAAGAATAGTAGAGTCCAGGATGGTTTGATCCAGTGGGAGCCTGATGTGGTAGTGGTATTGCTATAGGATTAGTCTCCAAGTGGGAGATTTTTTTTTAGTGTGGAGCCTGATTAGTCCCCAAGTGGGAGATTGTTAGATTGTGGTGACTGATCAGGAAAGTATTGTACATACTTCATAAATAGGGGCAGTAGCTGACATGGTAGCCAACATGTTATGGCTGACATGTTATAACCATAAAGTGGTTTAATACTTGTATAAAAAGGTCTTAGGGTTGGGTATTTTTCATAATTTTGTGATATGAAATTGGTTCTTGCGGCGGTATTGAGCTGTAAGGGATTACGGATTGTAATCAGGTTGTAATCACTGGATTGTAATAAGATCGGACTTGCTATTTGGTGGACATAGCCCAGGGATTGGGTGAACCACATTAAATCTTGGTGTCTTGTGTTCATTTTTGTGTGTTCTATTATTTTCTATTATTGGTTATATTTGCATGTAGTTTTTTATTTCTGTCCGTGGTTTTTCCTAACAACTCTAAGACTTATACTTTTTCTAGATTTTTGACTAAATTCAAAGGTTTTGGGGGTTCAAAATGATGTTTTGAGGACTCAAAATGATGGTGATGCTGACTAGATATGTGATATGGATAATTCCTATGATGCAAGAGGGGATTTTGGGTGCAAGATGCGGTTTTGGGTCAAGTGCAAAACAGGGAGGTCTAGAGGCTCCTAGATGCAGTTTTGGGGTCCTAAAGTGCAGTTCAGAGGCCCAAAATTGTCATGCAGGTACCCAAGTGTGCGCTAATAGTTCCAAGTGAACCATAACAGTAAAAATTGCTTCATTTATGCACTTGGAGCTATTTTGGGCACAGTTGGTAGTTTCTAGGCACAGTTGGTAAGCTAGGAAGAATGTTTGCTAATTCTGAGGAGTATGGTTACCAAACTAACATGCCAGGAAGCTAGGATGCTAGGGTTGATGTTAGGATGGGTTGGGAGATGAAAAATGAAGTTTATGATGTATATAATGATTTCTTAAGTGAATTTTATGATGATTAGGTGCTGTAGAATGTAGATCTGGGCAAGCTAGTGCAAGGGGAGCTAACCAGGTACCTAAGGACACTATTGAAGCCCCAAAACATTATCTATTACCCAAAACTAGATCTCAAGACCAACAAGTGTTCTCAAATAGTTTAGACTACATCAATGATGAATTTGGGGCCCAGTTGGGCATAGTTGGTAGTTTCTGGGTGCAGTTGGTAAGCTGGGCTGAAACTGAGGCAATTTTGGAAGCTATGGTTTCAGGATTGATGTCACAGAGAGGTAAATGGTAGAGGACAGTGTTAGGGCCAGTATGGATGCTCAAAATGATGGTTAGGACACCCAAAATGATGGATAAAGTGGTCAATATGATGACTAGGTATGCAAAGATGCAAGGTGGTGAATGCAAAGTGTTGATTCTGAGATGGGAATGCAAAAACTAAGGAAAGTAAAACTGGACCTAAATGGATGCAATATGAAAAGTAATAGATACTAAATAAGGACTAAAAGGTGCAGTATGAAGTCTATATGATGTAAGAATTAAGCCTAGACTATGGTGAATGCAAGTGAAATCTATGCAAGTGTGAGATCTACATTTTGCCAAGCACATTTAAGAGCACAAGTTGCCATGTTTTCCAAGGTTCGAGTGTGTTGAATCAATGTTTGCAAAGTTTGATAAAGGTTGAAATGTTTTGGCAATGTGTGAGGTTTTGAAAAGTTCAAATGACATCCAAGGTGTAAATTTAACAATTTGGCTGTATCTTGATTATGTTTTACACACACACAAGACACATTAAGACAAGAATAGTTATTGTAAAATTTTAACAAAAACACCACAACCTAGGCTTTTAGGACTGTATCCACTGAATTCCTACTTGAACTGAAGTTCAGCCATGATTATCTAAGTGGACAACCTAGGATCTTGGCACCACAGGCTCCCCCTTAAAGTGCACTCACTTCTTAGGGATACCAAGATCTGCTTCCCAAGGGGCATGACTTCCCAAGGGATTGTTACCTCTACTAAGGACCATGACAATGTAGGATGTCTTCACGGGCATGGGTGACCCCTTGAGCTAGTGGATAGAAAGGATTTTGGCCACTAAAACATGGTTTTTAGTAAGGGCATTCCGTTTGGCAAGTGAATGATAAACTTCTGTAGAAGGTCTCCCAGCCTTGAAAACTAGGGTTTGATGCACCACAAGGGTACTGGAGGAGAGCTATCACGCAGCAATACTACCAACACAACTTTCACTGTAATCAAGTTTTATATAGCGGCTAGAATGTTGAGCTCACTTTGGCATGTTACCACTCTGAGGTTGTCCCCTGGCATACCCAATATCGAGTATCTTGGTCCAAGGCAGGCCTCCTATAGAATCTACATGGATTTCTCTTACACCCAAGATCCACGAATAGCAAGGGGAGAGGATATGTCCAATGCAACTCTTAGGGATCTAACACCATAGACACGCCAGGCAAAAAAGAAAAAGGTTGTTTTTAAGCACCAAACGAAATGTTATCTAATCTAGGAAATCCACACACATAGTTTTGAAAGACACACAAAGTCTTCGACAATGTCTTGCAAAGCACACACATCAGTAGTTTGTTATGATCATATCTTCGTCCAATGATCACCACATGTTGAAAATAGATCATTAGTAACAAAAATTCACCTAATATATGTCTTAGAGAGTGATAGGGGCTTGAAATGCAGATTTTTATTGGTGCATGTGCTTAGTGTGAACCCGGGTGTGCTCCAATAGAGCAGATGGCTCCCCGAAAGGCTAAAATGGCTCTAAACACCCCTAAGTGTGCCCAGACAATGCCAACTATGTGAATGACATATTTGGGGCCCAGTTGGGCATAGTTGGTAGTTTTAAGGCGTAGTTGGGAAGTCAGGTGCAAAGTGTGGGGAAATGGTACCTAAACAAGACCCAAAAATTAAAAATTTCAAAACTACACTCCCAAGTGTGCCCAAACAGTGAAAACTATGTCAATGATGTAGTTGCGGCCTAGTTGGACACATTTGGTAAGTTGGAAATAGCATAATGATATTTTGGTAGTTTTTGGGCTCCTAAAACTGCTCCTAGGGGTCCCAAGTGCGCCCTGACAGAGCAGAGTATGCCCTAGGACAACAAGCTAACATAATACATGAAACAACAACGTATAAGCATTTTAATATACCACTTGATTAATCTATGTGTGAAAAGGAAGAAAATATAGTCATTATACCCTTCCAAGTGAGCTTCTTCCTTGCACCTACAAGCACAAACAAGAAAACCCAAGTTAGATATGCATGTTCACGTCGGGTTCACCAAATGTAAGACCAAAAAAATGAGCTAAAAGCATAACATACTATGAGAAAATCACAAACTCAATAATCATATGTTAACACCCACTAGTCTACCATGAAAGCCAAACTAAACAAAAGAAAGAAAACATAATCAAAAACTCCCTTTTTCGTTTGTAGCTCCCATGTCCTTCTTTCTTCTCCAAATGATTGTAGCTCCAAAGTTTCCTATAGTGCATACAAAATTGAAGCAAAAGACTATGATAGTGATAATGCCATGAGAATACTTGAAGTGTGATTTTATGTGAGAGAGAGAATGCAAAATGCAAATTAGTAAAGACTCAAAAACTCAAAGATTCAAGGATTCAAGACTTAAGCATTCTAGCCCAAGAGACCCCAAAATGAGAGAAGAGTGTTCATTTTATAATCAACACTCAAAATGAGGGCATTGGATTTGTCACCCATAGATGTGCGATGTGGCAAGAGATTCATATGATGCATATGATGGAATATGCCAAAAGTAGGATTCTATGACACATGAGAGTAAAATTTGAAAGAGAATCTATGACGTGTCATAAGATTCCTCAATCCACTTAAAGCCAAGAATCTATGACGAATAAGCCAAATAGGGACATGCGTAAGAGGTAATAATATTTGATTATGACAAGTCTCATCCAAGTGTCAAAGGAGGATCCACGAGGTGTCACATCCAAGTGCCATGATGATATAATATTTTATGGAATATTTGAATTAAAAATCCTTTTATTCCACAAAATAAGAATTAGTAGAAAATGGAATTAATGATGGAAAATGGAACTTAGGAAATTAAGAAATTCCATGGTTTGCAGATGATAAACCAATTAATTAATAAAATTAATTAATTGAGGATGATAATTAGGAAGAATAATTAGTGAGAATAATAGAATTAAATTATTGGTTATTTAATATTATAGAGAAAATTAGTAGATGATTGGCCAAATTGATTAAATGAATGTGACCATATCCTTTGATGAAAGTGTGACGATGATGGATATCGAATAAGATGATGAAAAGGTAGACCAAAACCATGGTAAAATTAATTGATAGATCAAAATTGATAATATGCCAAGGACACATGACAGGAATAAATTGATATGTAACATTTAACCGACATTGTAAATGCTACAGGATTGAAATTGATTGATAAGGTTTGATCATAATAACATTGATAGACACTGTCAATATTATAAAAATGTTTGATGATACAATGATCTAACATTTAAAGCCTCAACAACTTCAAATATTGAATGACGTGAATAATATTTTGACCTAGCACTGAGAGCCACGACAATACTAAGGTCATATTGATAAGATTGATAAGCTGATAGGTTTCCAAGGCACTAAAAGCCACAACAATGCCTAGGAGTGGATAAATGATGATTGATTTGAGATGTTTTATATGTTTTGGGTTGATTAGGATCAATTTTGAGTGATTCTAAGTTGATTTGGGGCGATTCTAAGTTGATTTGGGGTGATTCCGAGTTGATATGAAATTGATGTGAAAGGGGATACAAATGACGAAATATGGTCAATCTGGCCAAAAGATCAAAGTTAGTAGAATGAGAAAATGGGACAAATTAGTATGAAGAAGTGATGAATTTATAGATTCAAACCATTTTTGAGCATCTACAATCCCATAAAGAGCAAAGCTTATAAGTGTTTGAACTCTAACACTACCAGAGTTGTGGAAAGTGTAAATGTGAAAATTGATGAGTTTGTAGAAAGAAGTGACACTTCATGTAATAAAGAACCTAAAGAATATATTACATTCATCTATGTGGATGATGATGCACCCAACACTCAAAATGGACAATAAAATCAAGCTACAAGTTCCCATTAGACTAGAAATGATGGAATGCAAATACAAATTGTCAAGTAGTAGAGACTAGGTGTCAAGCAAGAAACTAAAGTTGTTGAGTCATAAAAAGGAAATGTTGTCCATCAAAGAAAAAATCTTAGGCATGTAGACCATGAATGTAAACCTAAACAAGGAAGAGAGAATTAGTCTAAAATCATAGATGAACCTATAGAAGAACTAAGAAGGAAACTACCCATTCTAGAAAAATATGTAAGAGGAAATCACAAACCTAAACAAGTCATTGGAGATGTTGAATCAAGTGTTATGACAAGAAGAAGGTGTTGGAAATATAGATGGAGTAACTGAGAGGGGGGGTGAATCGGTTACCACAAAAATAAATACAAAGATCCTTTAGATGCCTTAAAAATAGATACTACTACAACTTGTTAGCCACACAAAAAATGTTGTAACTCAATTGATGAATTGTTAACTTATTAAGCATTCATAAATATTTGACATGCATGCATAAAATAAATAAAATGAACACAAGAGACACTATATTTAACATAGAAACCCAATATGGAAAAAACCACCAAGTAACTAGCTACCAATTTTCACTCTTCTGAAATGAGCTATGTTAGGAGCCAACCTAGTTAAAGGTTACAAAACACACTGTTAGGTGTGACCTTGTTAGAGGATTTAATCACCCTACTAGGAGTGGCCTTGCTAGAGGTCTTTAGAAAAATTCAATGGAACTATCCACCTTATTAGAGGATTTACAAAAATGATTTCTAAACCAACTCTATTAAGAGATTTACAAATCACTACTACAATGATGAAAAAGTAACAATGAAGTGACCTGAATGAGATGCAACTTAACTTTGATGATATAGATCTCTTGTATGCTTCAATAGATCCTCACTAATCAAATACAACTTTGTTGCTCCTCAAGGATATCCGATCCTTCCTCAAAATTTTCTCAGACAATCAATATACTTGCATGCTCGCTCATTACACTCATCCATACAATTGAACTCACAACTTGACCTTTTATTTATACCTTAAAAATTTGTCAAGTTGGATACATTATAACTACATTAACCAATAATAATTACACCAGTCAGCTATAATCATCGCATAGAACAATTAAGCTTTATTTTCTAAAATAATCAAATCCTTCACTGGCCAACCTAGCTCAGTAAACACTACTTCGGAAACAATTTCTTTAGTTAACCATCTCAACTCAGTTAACACTACAAATTCTATGAAATCCTTTTGTTGCTGAGTGAACTTAGTAAGAGCTAAATTTCCTTCATCAACCATGAGAGCTCAGTTAACACCAAGTTTTGACTTAGAATCCTTCAATGCTCAAGTGAGCTTGGTAGAAGCTATCTTCACCGTGTAGTATATAGGAGCACTCGATAGACTCTAGAACTCTCTTTGGTAACCAACTAAACTTGGTAGACTTTGACTGATAACTGATATGACATTTGTGTAACATCAAAGAGAACACACAATTGAACAATTGTATCCAACAATCTCCCTCTTTGGCATTGATGGCAGCAAAACATGTCATAGCAGAATGAAATTTGAAAATAAGTCTTTTTTTGATAGAATAATTCTCCCTCTTAGATTATATCCCACATTCTTCTCAAATAAAAATCCAAATTATAGAAAGATATGATAGTATACTCTCCCTCTTTGAAAACACATGCCAAAGACAACACAAACCAAATGAGTAACAATGTACCTTAAGTACTAATTCATATGTAATATTTCCATGACTATATTCCATCAACTAAAAGATCTTCAACTTGATACATGTTGATGCATCACTAAAACTTCATTTTGGTGAGCTTGAGATAAGGGAATGACCCCTAACTTACCTCTTAGATACAAGAATGCATCCTTAAGGAAAGGCTTGGTGAATATGTCAACAATTTGTTCCTTTGTATGGACATATTCTAATATGATCTCCTTATCCTACACTAATTCTCTAAAAAAATGATATTTTATTACAATGTGCTTGGTTTCTGAATGCATCACTGGATTTTTAGAAATATTGATTGTACTTGTATTGTCACAAAACATAACAATTGGTTCTTTGATTTCCACCTTCATGCCTTCCAATGATTGCTTGAACCAAAAAATATTATAATAGTTTACTATTGCTACAACATACTCTTCTTCAGCTATAGATTGGGATGTACAATTTTTCTTTTTACTTGTCCAAGAAACCAACCTCTTTCTAAGAAAGAGAGCTCTTCCACTTGTACTTTTTCTATCATCAATGTTTCCTACCCAATCTACATCAGTAAACACTTTCAAGTCCATATTATCTCCAAATTTGTACCATAATCCATAATCTTCAGTACCTTTCAAGTATCTCATGATCCTTTTGATTACCATCATGTGATTTTCTCTTGGTTTAGCTAAAAATCTAGCTACAATACAAACTGCAAGGGCAATATCTAGCCTTGTATGAACTACATACTACAACTTTCCAATCATAGATCTATATAATGTTTGATCTACCTCTTTTGATTCATCCTCCTTAGCAAGCTTTAGACCAGTACACATGGGTGTTCCAACTGGTTTACAATCTTCCATACCAAAATTTTTCAATATCTCCTTGATGTATTTTGATTGAGTAATGTAGATACCATTCTTACTTTGTTGAATTTGAAGACCAACAAAGAATTTAATCTCTCCAAACATAGACATCTCAAATTCCTTGCTCATTTTTTCTGAAAATTCTTTTCAAAGATCATCATTTCCTATGAACAAAGTATCATCTACAAATATATTTGCCAAAACAATTTTGTTACTTGGTCCTTCCTTGATATACAAGCTACTATTATCATTAGTTCTTTGAAAACCAATATGAATAAGATAGTTATGCAATCTTTCATACCATGCTCTAGGGGCATGTTTCAGACCATACAATGCTTTGTGTAATTTGCAAACCATGTCCATCTTGTTTGGATCAACAAAACCTTTAGGCTATTCAATGTATACTTGTTCTTCTAGAATATCATTGAGAAATGTAGATTTGACATCCATCTAATATACCTTAAATCCTTTATGTGAAGCATATGCAAGTAAGGTCCTAAGTCCTTCCAATCTTGCAATAAGAGCAAAAGTCTCTCCATAGTCTATTCCTTGTTCTTGAGAGTATCCTTTGCATACTAGTTTGGCTTTATTTTTTGATACCTTACCATCTTCATTCAACTTATTTTTGAATACCCACTTAGTTCCAATCATATTTTTATCTTTAGGCCTGGGTACAATAGTCAATGTTTTGCTTTTTCTATTTGCTCTATTTCTTCATTCACAACCTCTATCCATTTTTCATTTCCTAATGCATCTTTGACACTTCTAGGTTCAAAATGAGCAAGTAAACAAGTACCTTTCAACTTACTTCTTGTCATAGTACCTTCAAATTTATCTCCAATAATCTAGTCAGGTGCATGATGCCTCCTGACATACTTGGCTAACATAGGCTCCTTGCCTTGTGAAGGAATTGCATTATTATCCTCTTGCACTTTAGCTTCAAGTTTTGGTTGTTTTAGCTTAGTAGACATTAGCTCGGTAGACATTGGCTCGGGTCCTTTAGACTTAGTAGACCCTGGCTCAGTAGCATCAGAATGAGACTTAGTTTCCTATAGCTCAGTTTGAACTTCCTATAACTCATTTACTAAAAACTCAGGAGTAGAAGACTCCTGATTGGCAGGTGTAACTAGCACTATATCAAGTTCAATGAAAATAAATTTCCTATAATCTTTAGGTTCCCTTTTTCTTTCTTCTTTAGTCCTCTCTACAAACTCATCAACTTTTACATGAGCACTTCCTATGACCTTGTGAGTAGACAAATTCAAACATCTATATGCTTTACTTTTGCAAGAATATCCCAAAAATATTCCTTCATAACCTTTCACATCAAATTTTCCTTTTCTAGATTCTTTCAAAATGTAACATTTACTTCCAAATACTTTTGAGTAACTCACACTAGGTTTATATCCATACCATAACTCATAGGTGGTTTTGAACGAGTCCTTCTTCAACTATACTCAGTTCAAAGTATAAAATACAATGCTTATAGCTTCCTTCCAGTATTTGATAGCAATGTTCTTTTCAATCATTAAGGTTCTTGCATAGTCCATGATAGATCTATTCCTTCTTTCAGCTATTCTATTTTTCTCGGGAGTTCTAGGTGCTAATACCTATCTTTTTTTGCCCCTTCCAATGCAAAATTTATTAAACTCAGACATCAAGCATTTTAGTCTTTTTCCTATTTCCTTTTCTACTCTAGCCAAATACCACTTGAATTTCTCAAATTCTTCCAATTTCTCTCTTAGGTATATGAAAATCATCATTCTTGAATAATCATCAACAAAAATAATGAATAAATTTTCTCCAGTATAACCTTCAATTCCAATGGGTCGACACAAATCAATATGCACAATTTCTAAAATTTCTTTAGACTAATAGTTCTTACTTCTAAAGCTAGTCTTTCCCTTCTTACCAATCTGACAATTCTTGCATAGACCAACCTCAGGTTTCTTTATACTAGGAATGCCTCTTACTTTCCTAAATTTACTTATTTTCACTAGATTATAAAAATTCACATGACATAACCTTCTATGCCATAACCAACTTTCTTCAACTTGAGCAATAAAACATGAACATTCACCAAGTTCAAGATAGAACAAGTTACCTTTTGTTTGGGTGTTTGATCTAATCAGCTTTCCTTTGCCATCTAGTAGTCTTTCTTTCCCATGGATGAATTCCACTTTAAATTCATTATTGAGTAGTTTTACCATGCTCAAAAAATTGTTCTTTAGACCTTGTACCCAATAGAAATTATTACATAAAATCTCTTTGGTTAGTGAGATTCTTCCTCTTCCTTTTATACAACAAGGTTCATTATTACCAAACCTCACACTACCACCATCATAGTCTTCAAAATGTTCAAACTTAGTTTTATCACCAGTCATATGATGAAAGCATCCACTATCTATAATCCATGTATCATTCTTTCTCACATGAGAGATAAGTGTCATCTTATCTTCCTCGTCATTATCAAAATCATCTTTCACAGCAATGTAAACAATTTCATCTTCACTATTGTCAGAATCCTTAGAATCTTTAGCCATGAAACATGTTTTCTTACCTTTTTCCTTGAATGATTTGAAATCTTTCTTGTTATTCCATTTGTAACCTTTATTTTCATCCTTTATTGGCTTGTTTAGACATCTAGCAACAATATGAGCAATTTCCTCACATGAAAAATAGATTAGAGGAACTTTACATTTATATTTCTCTTTGCCTCTATAATATTTCCTTGCTAGTAGAGCTTCAATTACCTCAAGATCACTGTCTAAACTCTATTCTAATTCATCTTCACTTTCTAACTAAGATTCCTTTAACTTCTTGCCTTTCTCCTTAAGTGAAAGCTTGGCTTCATATGCTGATTCATTATTCTTGGAAGCTAAAACATAGTTGTCATAATTGTCTAGCTCAAATGCAGTTAATCTTCCTATTATGGCCTCTAAGTTTATCTTATGATTTGCTTCACATCTTCTTTCCTAAATTGTAGAAACTCTAATTGCATAAATAGGAAGTAAGGTTCTAAGAACTTTACTTATAACTATTTCCTCCTTGATATCTCCTCTAGAAGCTTTGATTGCACTGACACTAGCTTTGACTCTTTCAACATACTTGGTTGATGGGGACACAACCCAAGAATAGAATGGAAACAATAGAAAAGGGAAATTATATTAACTAAGAAAATAAGCTAGTACAAATAATATAGGAAAATAAACTTCAAAACATGCCCTAAGGGCTTACAATAGCATAAATCTAGAGATAATTTCTCCTTATGGCACCTCCTCTCAAACTCCACTCCGAACTGTCTTTTACAATGCCAAAAATCTCCTTAAATAGACCCCAAAGGGTTAAGGACTAGGATTAAATTTTATAAAGTGCTAGTAGGCATCCACCGACCAAATAGAAGGTTCTGGAAGCTGCGTTAGAAGTTGGTGCAAATCTAAAAGAATCTAGAAATGGTAACTGAACTTCCGAGAGGCATAACTTTTGAACTATAGCTCTGATTGATGAACCGTTTACATTTTCAGAAAGCTCTTGAAGTGCTCTATAGCCCTATGGAAAGCTTCACTCGTCCCCCATTTTTTGGTCCTTTTTGAGGTCATTTAATGCCCCTAACCTAACTTTGAAGCATTCTTAGGAGGTCTCCAAAACTCAAAAAATTGTAATAACTTTTAAACCATGGGGCTATTTGACCTGATTCTTTTTTTGGAATGTTCTAAATCACAATTACATTCATCTGACCAATTCACACCTTCTAAGTCACGAAAATGATCGCCAAGTTGCATGCTCCTATTTTTTTGAGATTTTCAAACACACTGATAGTGGAACTGTGAAAGTTGGAACCTTTATTTGACCCAAATGGGTATCCAAAAATGTAAAGACATGAAACAAAAACTAAGTCTAAGTACATTTTTTTTGGGTGACACAGGATTGCCCTTATACCTCTGGATGCTCCTGCATCATTGGCAATGTTCTCATCTTCTCTCATCCCCATGTAATAAAATTGACCTCTTAAACTTTCTACTTTTTCTCTCTTCACATTGACATCACCTCCATAGATATCTTTTGGTCTATTCCACATTTTAAAGGAAGTTTTGCAGTTCTTAACATCATCAAATTCTTCATAGCTTAGGGTAGATGTAATGTCTATCATCATAGTGTTATGAGTATTTTTCTCAATAATGTCATTCATAGATAGAGTACTAGAAGGTGTCACATATTCTTCATCAAGATATTTCAATCGTGTATCTCCAATGGAAGCCAAATGGAGTCTCATGAGACCTTTCCATGCTGAAAAGTTATCTCTATTAAGCCTTGGAATTTCCCTCTTGTAAGACATCCTAATCTTTAGCTTAGATCCTTGAAATTTTTCCTACAAGCACCAAAAGCTCCGATACTGATTGTTGGAAATATAGATGGAGTAACTAAGAGGGGGTTTGAATCAGTTACCACAAAAATAAATTCACAATTTCTTTAGATGTCTAAAAAATAGATTTGACATGCATGCATAAAGAAATAACATGAACACAAGAGACACCAAATTTAATGTGGAAACCCAATATGGAAAAAATCACCAAGTAACTAGCTACCAATTTTCACTCTTCTAAAGTAAGTTCTATTAGGAGCCAACCTAGTTAAAGGTTACAAAATACACTGTTAGGTGTGACCTTGTTAGAGGATTTAATCACCGTACTAGGAGTTGCCTTGTTAGAGGTCTTTATAAAAATTCAATGGAACACACCACCTTGTTAGAGGATTTACAAAAATGGGTACTAAACCAACTCTGTTAAGAGATTTACAAATCACTGCTACAATGATGAAAAAGTAACAATGAAGTGACTTGAATGAGATGCAACTTAACTTTGCTAATACAGATCTCTTATCTGCTTTAATAGATCCTCACTCACCAAATACAACTTTGCTTCTCCTCAAGGATATTTGATCCTTCCTTAAAATTCACTTACACAATGAATATACTTGCATGCTCACTCATTACACTCATCCATATAATTGAATTCACAACTTGACCTTTTACTTATAACTTAAAAATTTGTCAAGTTGGCTACATTACAAGTACATTAACCAATAATCATTGCACTAGTCAGCTATAATTATCACATAGAACAATTAAGTCTTATTTCCTAAAAAAATGAAATCCTTCACTGGCCAACCTAGCTTGGTAAACACTACTTTAAAAACAATTTCCTGAGTTAACCATCTCGACTTGGTTAACACTACAAATTTTGTGAAATCCTTTTCCTACCGAGTGAAATCAGTAAGAACCAAAACACCAACTTCTAACTCAGAATCTTTCAATGCCTGAGTGAGCTCGGTAGAAGCTGTCTTCACTATGTAGTATGTAGGAGCACTTGGTAGACTTTGTAACTCTCTTTTCTAACCAACTAAACTTGGTAGACTCTAACTGATAACTGATATGACATTTATGTAACATAAAAAAAAATGCAATTAAACAATTGTATCCAATAGAAGGCTCAAAGATGACACATGCTTACTTTGTGAATTTAAGCCCAAAATAGTAAAAGATGCTTTAGACAATGAAGATTGGATTCAAGTAATCAATGAAGAAATTGACCAAACTTAGAAGAAGAATACTTGGACTTTAATGCTAAGACCTAAAGAAAAGAATGTTATTGGAACAAAATGGGTGTTTAGGAACAAACTAAATGAGAATGCTGAAGTAACAAGAAATAAGGAAAGATTAGTATGCAAAGGATATACACAAGAAGGATTTGATTATAGAGAAAAATTTTCTCCTATGGAAAGACTTGAAGGAGTCAGATCTCTACTTTGATATTCAACCTACATGAATTTAAAGCTATATCAAATGGATGCCAAATCTATATTTTTAAATGGTATTTTTGAGGAAGAAGTGTACATTGAAGAGCCTAAAGGATTTGTAGATCTAGACAAGAAAAATATAGTATGTAAACTGAACAAAGCTATTTATGGATTGAAGCAAGCCCCAAAAGCATGATATGAAAGATTACATTTAACTATTTGGTGAAGATTGGTTTTGAAAGGACAAATGATAATACTAACTTATATTTGACAAATAGTAAGATCAATGAACTATTGTTATCTGAAATATTTGTTGATGATATTATATTTTGAGTACGAGAAGCATTATACAAATAATTTGCTGATAAAATGAAGGAATTTGAAATTTCTATGTATGGTGAGATCAAATTATTTGTTGGATCACAAGTATGTGAAATGAAGTTTGGTATTTTCAATAAACAATCCAAATACATCAAAGAGATACCAGATATTGCTTTGGTAGTTGGGATGGTTGAAATTTTTTCATAAAATCCTAAAGAGAATCACATGATGGTTGTACAAAGGATAATGAGATATCTAAAAGGTATAGAAGACTATGGATTATAGCAAAATAGAAGTGATATATTTGAGTAGAAGGTTTTCATAGACTTGAGTTTGCTAGGAAATATTGATGACATAAAAAATGCTAGTGGAGGTGCATTGTTTCTAGGAAAGAGATTTGCACCATGTAAAAGCAAGAAACAAAATTGTATTTCCCAATCAATAGCTAAAGTGAAGTATGTAGTAGCAATAGTAAACTATTGAAACATAATGTGGATCAAGAAATTATTGAAAGGTATGGAAGAATATATTATAGATCTAGTGGTTATCTATTGTTATAACACAAGTGCTATAAACATTTCAAAGAACCTAGTGATGCACACTAAGACTAAGCACATTGCTATCAATTATCACTAGTTGAGTGAATTGGTTGAAGACAAACAAGTGAAGCTAGAATATGTGAATACTAAGGAATATATTTCTGACACATTTACAAAACCCTTACCTAAAGATGCTCATGAATATCGTAAAGGTAAATTTGAGGTGATTCCCCTAAGAAAGCTACTTAAGAAGGCAAGGTGCATTGCATCACATGTGCTAATCAGAATATCCTACATAGTGATGTAGTAAAAATGTACTTTGGGACATAACTAAGGTAGATAATTATATATAGCATAATAGATTAGTCATGGACAGATGACAAGAATTAGCTAGAAATGAAAAATCTGCATAATTCAAATGTATGAAGAGTTTGAAGAGTAGAAAGTAATGTCTTTGGCATTGTTGTCAAAGAGGGAGAATTTATTAAAATAGGAAGAGATTACTAAAGAGGGAGAGTATACAAATAGAGATATTACTGAGATGAATGGATAAATAAGAAATAAAGAGTATACAAAGATTGTTGTCAAAGAGGAGATAACACAAAAGAGAGAGATATATCAAAGAGGCAGATTTATCATTTCAGAAGGAGAAAATTGGAAAAGAAGAATTAAAATAATAGTAAAATCTTTTGGATTGTATCATAAGTAAACTATTGATAATATTGAGATGTTTCCATCAATGCAAAAGATGGAGATTGTTGAAAACTTACAATTGGAAAATTTGTTATTTTGTCATTGATGTCAAATCTATTTAAAAGACATATTGCTACCTAATGAAAATATGATATCTATTTGATTGACAAAGAGGATTTAAGAAGTTGTTCATAATAATAGCACCTAAAGGAAATGTTGAAGTTATGAAAATAGAGTTACAATGGAGATTTTATTAGATAGACTTTAATAAAGAAAAGTGATTGTTTATGTCAAGAAAGCTAAGTCAAGCCAAGAAAATAGAATAAAAGGCTAAGAAATGCCCAATGATGCTAGTGTCAACTGAGCTATAGTTAGTGCCAAGAAAATATAGTGTTGACCAAGAAATAGCATCGAATAAGAAATATAGTTGATGTTGAGCTATAAATATTTACAATGATTGAGAAATTTAGTGATGACCTCTAGTGTCAAAATTTAGAGATTGTCGAGTGACAATATAAAAATAAATTCAAAGAAATTGTGAAGATCAAGTTGGCATAGTTAATTTCTTGGGAGATGTAAACCATAATGAAGATAAGATTGATGAGTTGGATCATTAAATTCAAGGAGAGGATTAAGTAAAGACATAATAGATGGACTCTAGAGAAGTTTTTAGAGTGTGATCAAGAAGATGAACCAATACATTGAATAGAGTTGAACCTAACTATAAACCCTAAAATCTATGGTGGTGATGGAAATTAGTAAACAAAGAATTTCCTATTTAAATAGGTACCAGGCCAAAAAAAAATTATGTTTATGTGTGTATGCAAGGTACGATTTGATGTGCATGAGAAAGGTATATAGAAAGAGGTGGATTAGAAGCACTCAACTTTTTTAGTGAATGTGAAGCTAAAGGAGAAAGCTTACAAAGATGATGCTACTATTGATAAGTGAATCCAAGAAGATGGTTTAATTGTTGTTGAGAATAGTGGACTAATTAATTGAAGGGTTTCAAGTGAATCATGATCAAAGATGACAATGGAAGGCTTATCCGTGAGCCAACATAAGGACCAAATAGAATGCATATTTAAAGAGGTACAAAGCTAAACAAATCATGTTTGTGTGTGCATGAAAGGTGTGGAGTGATTCATATGAGAAAGGTATGTAGATAGAGGTGGATTAGAAATACACAAGTGTGTGAGTAAAAAGCTAAAGGAGAAAGCTTGTAGTGATAATGCTGCTATTGATAAGTGAATCTGAGTAGAAGGCTTAAGTGTTTTTGAGAAGAGGGGACTAATTTCTTATAGGGTTTCCAAGAGAATTATGATCATAGATGAAAATGGAAGGCTTATCAATTAGTTAACATAATGACTAAACAAAGATTTGAACCTACAAAAGTGAGTTGTAATCACACAAATCAAAATCTACTATTTTCTTTCTAATCATTGTAAATAGTTTGTATTGAAATAATTTTAATAGAGGTTCACCTAACAATCATTTGAAGACTTAATAGTCTATGTAAATCCTTTCACAAGGTGAATTCTAAAGAGAATTATCAAAGTCCTCTAACAAGGCCACTTCTAATAGGGTAATTAAATCCTTTAACAAGGTCACATTTAATAGTGTGTTTTGTAACCTTTAACAAGGTTCACTCCTAATAGGGCTCACTTTGGAAGAGTGAAAAATAGTCACATGTTGCTGGTGGTTTTTCCAAAATTGGGTTTCCACATAAAATACTAGTGTCAAATCAATATTGAATGTTTAATATGTTTTACATTTCATAATATTTTCATTATGCAAAGAAAGTTATGTTTAAGATTTTTTTATAGTAGAGATTGAACAATAGTTGGACTAGAAGAATAGTGAGTGTTTGTATTTAATTTGTTCAAGTGGTACTTAAGGATCTTGAGTAATGGATTCATCCCCATCCCCCACAACCCTCTTAGTTATTCTAAATATTTTTGGAAAAACTTTAAACTCAAGTTTACTAGTTATTGTTTTTACTGCAAGAAACAAGGACATCAAATACATGAATGCAGATCAAGAATGAAGAATGCATCAACTACACCTAGATTTGAAGGTTATTGTTACAATTGTTAAAAGCTTGGATATAGAGAATATGAATGAAAATCACAAACAAGGCCTTATTGGACTAAAAAAAGGCAAAATGATACACCTAAGAATATATGTTCCAAATTTCACAAGTTTTGGCATTCAAGAAAAAATTATAGAACCCAAGTACCAACATTAGATCATGATCACATCAATGGTAAAGGCTAGTGGACATTTTTAAAAAAGGAAGGAGATAAAACAAACTAGGAAGAAAAAGGAAAAAGATGGAAACAAAAAAAGAAATGGAGTTGAGATCATTGAATCCAATGGAACAAGTGATCATATCATCTCAAATTAATCAAGAAAAGTATGTAAAGATTTTCATATTTAAATGATATATCTTACATTAGTTCCAAACATAAAATGAGATAAAATTCATATCTACATAAGTGAAGATGGATAAGAAAAGATCCATGAAAAGACTACTGCAAATGAATCATTTACAAACTTAGTGTCAAATGTTTGTAAAATTATCTATATTGATTGAGAATTTCAATATGCACCAAGTACTTCAGATGCCAAACTTATATATAGGCTGAGTTAGATGGAATAGACTGAGCTTTATAATGAAAACCTAGTTCAAAAGGCACAATATCAATGGAGATAGCTAGCTTCCACCTACTAGAGCACACAACATTAATGGAGACCCTAATATGAGTAAAAGGAAGTATATATTAAAAGTTAAAGATATTTTTCACATCTTGCGTATAGATTATGAGAGCACAAAGAAATTTGCAAAAGAGATCTTAAGGTGATTAAAGAACAAGGATTTGGAACAAAAGTTTGATCGAGTGAAGATTTAAGTTGTGCTAAGTTATCCAAAGAAAAAAAGCTTAAAATCCTAGCAAAGAAAAATGGTAGCTTCATCATCTACAAGAGAGAGACAAGGAGTAGAGGTGAGTAACATTCAATTGGTGAATAGTGGCACTTGTCCTCCACCTAAATTTTGTGCTATTCTCAAGATTATGATAAAAGGTGATTCATTGGGTACATTATCTGGGATACCACATAACATAATTGTTGGCCATATTTTCCTTCCATTTATCCCATCATAAATAACCAATCAAAGATATCTTCAATAGGTTGTTTTCTCTACTATGGGTTTACATGTGATTTGGTTGTGGGTTAGTATGTGTTTCTGGAGGGGTTAACACTTCATGTTAACTATTTTTTCCATTTCAGAAGCACTTTCATGCCCTTTCTAAAATAGAAAATTTCTCTAATTCAAAAGGCTTACTTTTTGTCCTTTCTAAAATAGTGAAATTTTCTATTTCAAAAATATTCATTCCTTTCTTCTATGAAGTAGTGATTGCATTTGTGATCAATGGGTTTGTGCCATGTGGCGATGGAAAAACATTCATGTGTTATTTTATATTTTTTCATTTTAGAAAGTCCAACTTTTGGCTTCCACAAAATGGTGAAGCTAATGCTACCTCCTCCACCATGCATTAGGAATTATGCTTACCACTAGATTTGTGCCACATGGAAAATTGTTCTTTGTTAAGATTTATTTTGATTGGATGGTGCTCATATTATTTCATCAATGTTTGGGTCCTTGGTTAAGATGTGATGGTTGTTAGATTTTAGCATATCTTGTGGGGATTTTTGGATGCATGTTAGTCATCAATTTATTTTGAAGAAGACTTGAGTCTATGTTTGGGTTTTAATCTCTTGTTGAGGACATTTCTTGTAGCATTTGGAAATCTATTTCAAAATGAAGATCTACATTGATGGTTCATCTTTTTTGGGGCAAATCATTTTTATTCCACACGGGTCAAACTTACATTTTAATGGTGGGTTAACAATGTGTGTTATCCCATCCCACATTTTTTGATAGTAGCACAAATTCATTGTTGTGGCCATGACACATTACAAGGACTATTCTCTAATGCTGAATGAAATTTCTTTGTCTTGTTTACATGACACCTTTGCATATCCATGTCTCTTTATTGATTGTAATGATCAAATCTCATGAGATTTGATTTCTTATGACTAGGTGCATTTATTTTTCCCTTACTTTCACTTCACTACAACAAGTTTATTTCAAGATTAGATTTTACTCTGATATTCATTTATTGATCTTTGCAACTCAACTCCACTTTGATTAGGGTTTGAACTCCATAGTTTAGATCTGGGTTATGCCTGATCTATAAATGCAAGTTGTAAATACTTTTTCCAAGTTCTTCTCTATTCTTCTCTAGTACATGACAACAACCTTGTTCTCTTTTATTATTACTTTCTCTTTCGTTACATGAATGGAAATTTCAAATTACCTCTTCTCACATTTAGTTTTATATGCATATTTCTTCCCTTACATTGAATGCCATTTTCTTGTCTTTCTATTTACATGTTGTATCAATTTTCTCATGAATGCTACATTGTGAAAATAATTTTCCTTGTATTAGCTTATAGTTATCTCCTATGTGTCATTCTTGAGAGATTAATAGAGTTGAGATCTATGTATTTGGGCCTTATATTTAGGTTTTGTGCATATAAAGGTAGAGTTGTGACCAAAATTTCAATATGATTGCATCACCCCCTTTGTTTTCTACAATATTTTCATGGTCTCCTTCTCCCTTTTCCCTCAAAGTGGTAGTGTAGGTGCATCTTGATAGTAAGGAAGTCATTGTTCTCCTAATATTTATCCTTAGAGTAAAAGTCCCACACTTGGAGGTTGTTTCCATGTTACAGAACGTTGCTTAAGGGTTATAACTCAAGCAAGGGTGTTGACTTTTGTATGAACAATTTTTGGCATGCCAAGTAGGACACAAATTTAGCTTCATAATTCCATTAGTTAATCATTTTGAAGATCCATTCACTGAGAAATTAGGTGTTTCTCTTGGTGCAATCAACCTTTGGAATCATGCATTCAACACCATGGTGACTCTATGTATTTACTAGTTTCAATAGACCAAGTGCTAGTATGTTTTTTTTTATATGTTTCCTTAGGAATTCTATGAAGGTTCTTGTTTCAATTCTTTATCATGGATCGCCTTCATAGAGATGCCTCCCACTTTCCCCTATATAATAAAGAGGCTATTACTTAGCCCTCCTATCCTTTATATCATCCATAGCCTAATTATGACCAACAAGATTACTGAGATCACTAGGAGGTTAATTTTACTCCAACCCATCATGTCATCTATGGCCATGAATATGTGAAAATTTCCCCCTCTAAGTTCATCATAGTTGAAGAGTTCTAGTAGTTGAAAGAGAAGAGGATCAAAAAAATCCCCATTTCAAAGCTTTTTGGGCTTCTTGAGCTTTCAGATAGTTTGGGATCCAAGTTTTTTGTAATTTCTAATACTTTTAGCTATGTTGAAAATACATACCCAAATGTAGATTGTGGAAATTTTTGTTTTATTATTCTCCTTATGTCTTCTTTCCTTAAGGAGTTGCATGATGATAGGAATATGTGGGAGAACAACCCCTATGTTTGTAGCATGGTGTCTGAAGTATTTGACATTTCTAATGAGGCTTTCTAGGTCTTCTAAGGGTTGTGGTAGAAGGAAGGTTTAAAATAGAAGAAAATTGAGGAGGTAAGGCTCAAGCTTGCCCAAATACAAAGAGATGAAGTGCAAGATCCTCCAAAAAGGAAAATTGCTAGCTTTAGACAAAGCAACACTCTTCAAACTTCTATTTCAAGCTCTCTTGAGCCTCAGTCTATGCTTTAGACACCTCCACATGTTGATGATGATGAGTCCAAAAATGACTATTGTCCCTTCTTTATTGTTAATGAAGAAGTGGCTATATCTTTTCCCACATAAGAGAAATCAAAAGAGTAGCTACCAAATAAAGAACGTGTGTTATAGTAGGAGGTCAAGGAGGAGAAGAATAATGAGGTTTTTCCTATTCTTCAAGAAAAAGGATTTTAGTCTACAATGGAACCTATGGGCTTGCTATAAGAAGAAGAAAAGCTAGACCATGTGTTGCAGTAGGAGATCTCCCATGATATAATGGAGAAAGAAACATTTCCTAGGCTGCCTCAAGTACATGAGGTACAAATTGTTGCCCATGAGCCAACACATACTCTAGAGGGAGAAATATTGTTGTAGTAGCTAGAAGCACAACAAAGCAGTTTGAGGCAGAACTTGCAAAGTCATTGGAAGCCCAACAACAAGAGCATGAGGAAATTTTTGCAAGGGAGTTGGGTGTACAAAAATAAGGGTGTGAGAAAGAACTACAAGTGAAGCCAATGAGTATGTTGTCTACTATAATAGAGATATAAAAGGAGATACATCCATCTCTTTCTTCAACATCATAAGAGCTTACACAAGTGCATGAGATGCAACCTCTTGTTTGCAAGGATTCACATAGGCTTGAGGAGGAACATGAGCAACCATAGCTCCAGCAAGAAGAGAGCACACACCCAGCCATAATATCAAATCCAACCCCTACTAGCCAAGAAGATGCAAGTGTTGTAGAACACAACATGATCAAGGTTGATTGGCTTGACTCAACACCAACAAGAGGATGCCCTATAAGGCATCTAGCTCTGCAACATGAAAAATATTTTCACAAGAAGGAGCAAGTCTATCTTACTCAAGATCAATGCATTGTAGTGCTGGAGATCTTCATTGTCTTTAGCATTGGAAAGGAGTTCCATGCAGCAGTATGTTTGTCATAGTCATCAATTCACTTAATAACCTTTATGCACAAAATAAGAAATCAATTAGTAAGGAAGGGAAATTACTTCAAAAAGCTAGTCAATGGCCTTGTTTGATCATTTTGTTTTAAATATTTATACATAGTAGAGCGTAGAAGTACCCAACTTTATAGGAAGTTCACATGAATAGCTTTCCAGGAGCTTTCCTAGTCTTTCTGAAGCTTTACATAGCTCCCTGTACATTTTTGTTTTTTGTTGGTTGCATAATTTTGCAAAGTGCAGGTGGGATAATGTTTCATTTCTTGTTAGTGACTCCATGCCAAATGGATTTATTAAGGAAAATGATATATTCTTAATAGAAAAGAATCCCCTTTGATTCACCAATAATATTGGCCATTCCCCCCCCCCACCCCATTTAGCCTGTCACCAATAATTGATCAGAGATATCTTTAATGGGTTGTTTTCTTTTCTATGGGTTAACATGTAATTTGGTTTTGGGTTAACATACATTTTTGTAGGGTTTAACACTTTGGGTTAACCATTTTTTCCATTTTGGAGAAGCACTTTCATGCCCTTTCTAAAATAGTAACTTTCACTATTTTGCAAGGCTTACTTTTTGTCCTTTTCAAAATAGTGAAATTTTCTATTTTAGGAAGCTTCATTCCTCTCTTCTACATAGTAGCAACATCATTTGTGACCAATGGGTTTTTTTCTATGTGGTGATTGGAAAACATTTGCATGTTATCCTATTTTTTGGCATTTTAAAAAGTCTCACCTTTGGCTTCTATAAAATGATGGAGTTGTTGCTACCTCCTCTACCATGCATTGAGAATTCTATTGACCACAAGATTTGTACCACATGGAAGATTATTCTTTCCTAAGGTTTCTTTTGATTGGATGGTGCACGTAAATTTTCATTAGTTATAGGGTCTTTGGAAATGATGCAATGACCATCAAATTTCAGTGCATCTTGTGGGGATTTTCAGATGCATCTTACTCATCTGTTTGTTTTGAAGAAGACTTGCATCTACAATTGGTTTTTAATCACTTGTTGAGGATATTTCTTGTAGCATATAGGTCATCTATTACTCACTAATGCTCTATTCATTCACTCCCTATCTCCCTATGGAACCATCTACTTTAGAATGAAGATCTACAACAATGGTTCATCTTTTTTATTGAAAATCATATTTATTCGATGTGATTAGCTCTACATTTTCATGGCTGGTTAACATTCTGTGTTATTCCATCCCACATTTTTTCATAACAGCATGAATTCATTTGTTCTAGCCATGACACATTACAAGGACTATTCTTTAATGCTAAATGACATTATTTTTGCTTTTTCGGCATGACACCTTTGTATCTCTATGCTTCTTTATTGATAGTAATGATCAAATCTCATGAGATTTGATTTCTTATAGTTGGCTACATTTTTTTTTCCCTTCCTATCACTTTACTAAAGAAAGTTGATTTAAAGATCAAATTTTACTCTAATATTTATTTATTTCTCTCTTCAACTCAAATCCACTTTGGTTGGGGTTTGAATTCCATTGTTTAGATCTAAGTTATGCGTGATTTATAAAGGAAACTTGTAAATACTTTTTTGAGGTTCTTCTCTATTCTTCTATGGCTCATGAAAATAGTCTTGTGCTCTATTATTGTAACCTTCTCTTTCCTTACATCCATAGAAATTTTTGTTTACATCTTCTCACATTTATCTATATGTGAATATTTCTTGCCTTACATTGAATACCTTCTTCTAGGCTTTCTAGTTTATGTGTGTCAATTTTATCATGAATGCTACATTGTGAAAATCATTTTCCTTGTATCAAATCATAGTTCTAATGTGTGTGTGAGTTTTGGGAGATAAATAGAGTTGAGATCTATGTATTTGGACCTTGTATTCATGTTTTGTGCATATAGAGGCAGTGTTGTGACCAAAATTTCAATCTTAGTGCATCACCCCCTTCCATTTATATAATTTCTTTCACGTTCTCCTTCATCCTTTTCCCTCAACATGGTAGTGTAGGTTGATCCTAATAGTAAGGAAGTTGACCTTCTATGGAGATTCAGCCTTAGAGTGAAAGTCTCACACTTGAAGGTTTCTTTCATGTTACACAAAATCACTCGAGGGTCATACCTCAAGCAAGCATGTAAAATTTTATGTCAATAGTAATCATGATCCATGATGTACAAAGTTGTTGCATGTATAAGATTAGAGAAGTTTTTGACAACGAGATTTGAGAGGCATATGAAAATTGACTAAAGAAGGAGTTTTGAAGGAAAAATTCAAAATTGTTGAGAGAAAAGGGTCAACTCATGCCCTATATTTTCCAAGGAAATTTAAGATTGAATGAATCAAGGATGTGGTGAGAAGGATCCATGATATGAAGTTATTGTTACATAATGAACCTACTCAAATAACCAAGGAGATGATTGACAAGGTTATAGGTTATCCCACTTTAGACAAGAAAAATACTATATGTGTCTAATTTGTGAAGAAATTAAGGTGAACACAATGACTAAATGGAATGGATGAGGGTTCTTCATCTCTAACATCACTGATGCACTAATTGAATTCGTAGTGAGAGTAGTTTCTCACAAATTCTATCAATTGAGTAGATTAATCAGTGTGCAATGTATGGTAGTAAACTAAGCGTGGAAAATTATTATGAAAGATCATGAATGTGATCTTTTCGAGTTGCATAAATTAAAATTGGTAGAAAACCTGATATCCATCACGAAAGCAAAGAATTCTATTTGTAAGTTTGGATTGCTTATTATATGCAATTTCTTTTATGTTCAAATGAATTTTCCCAGTAATGGTAATATTGTTTGGGAGAAAGGTATAATCACCTAAAAATGGTAATATAGACTATTAGCCCTCTTTTTCAGCATTTTGGCTAAATTAATTAATCATTTTCCTAGGAAAGATTACTAAAAATTAATTAATTTGATTATAACCTATAGTTTGACTATATTTTTCTAAGTTCATATTTGACTAAAACAATATTCCCCTTTTAATTAAATTAAATACCCCATTCTTCTAACCCACTCAATGTGCACACATCAAGTCTTCTTTCTATTTTCAAATTTTAAAAAAAGCCTTTTGTCTCACATGAAAAGTCAGCTTCTTTTCATTGGTTGACTTGCTCTTGCACATAGATCATGCCAAACTCAACCCACACCCTTTATCATCCATCCCTTGATTTTTATCTCCACTATCCATACACCCTAAAAATATAGAGCACTCCCCTTCTCCAAGGATCCATCTTCTTGAGTATTGGTATGTTGCAGGTTTTCTAATAGGTTTTCTTGGAACTTTTTTGAGAACTTCTCATTACTTGTCTCATTCTCTCAACACCATTGCACATTAGCTTGGATTCATAAAGTGTATCTTTTCCTTTTTCTATAGTTTAAATCACATAGTTTAACTAGAATGGTTGTTGTAATACTCTCATTTTGGTTAATCTAGTTTCATTATTCATAACATTCTAGATTAGTTTCATTCTTGTATTACATGATTGAGGGTTCTTTTGGACACTTTCATTGTCTTAAGAACCTCCCTTTGCATGGTTTACTAGCAAGGGTTGTATCTCTAAGGCTTTGCTGAGATCTTGTTATATGCTTAAAACACACCTTTGCACTCCATAGATAGGGAGCTCTAAGCTGACATTCAAGAATTGCAACATATGAGATCACTTAGATGGAAGGGTTTAGAGTGGTGCATATTACTAGTGTACATTTTTCAGCACCCACCATGCGGTGGAACAGTCTAGTTTTGTTCCTAATCTGCATCTTTTTTTCCTGCATTTTTTGCTTGACATCTTCTCTTTTATTCTTTTATAATTGAAAATATCAAGTGATACTTTCTCAGTGTCATATGATATTTCTCAACATTGTTTGATGATACTTTTCCAATAAAATTATTGCAAGCCCATATTGAACTATATAAAGCTAGTATAGAAAGTTGTATCGCATAGATATAAACAAAAATATCACACAAGAAAAAATATCATATCACTATACTAAAAAGTATCATACAATACTCTCCTAACATAAAATGTCACCTAGCTGACAACTACTTCATTTTTAAGGATATTTGATCAATTTTTTAGTTTTTTGTTGTCTATCTGTCGAGTTTTTCAAGTCTGTTATAGTTTGAAAGAGGTTCAATTGCAAGTTTCCATATTATTTTGGGACTAACTCCTATAGAACTAATAGTTTTGCTTATAGGTTTTTGCCCTAAATATTTAAATATTTACCTTAAAAGAGTGCATGTCAAATCTTCAAATACAAAAAGACTATTAAGGATTATTTGCAAGGCTACCTAAAAGCATAAAAATTAGACAAATTCTTATATTTCCATTATTTTTTGTGTGAAAATCCTACTAATTGTTCATTTTACAGGCACATATGACTTTTGATTATGGCCTCTTGGTGGTAGGAAAGTATGCTCTTCACCCTTGTGACGAATTATAAATCTTGACCTACCTTTAGATTTGAAAAGAAAGAGTATTAATTGAACTTTTTTGGTGCATTTGGAGGGAACAATTTAGAAAGGAGAGTATGCTCTTCACCCTCGTGTTGAATCAAAAATATTGACTCTTAAGAGTAGATCCAATTTTTCTTAGTCTATAATCCTTTACAGGGCCTATTCTTGAGAAATCAAGAGGAATGACCCAAGAGAAGACAAGAAAATGTGGCTATTCCAACCCACTATAAACTCAAGGCTATCAAGGACACAAAATCTTAGCAGATGTAGTACTTGTCTTCACTTAGTGTGAGTAATTGTGGGATTGGGACCATTAGGAAAATGCTAGGTAGGAATTCTTAAGGTGCTCTTATGGCTGTGAGGTCCATTACTTGCCACAAGAAAAGGTGTCTTATAATTGGATTCAAGAGGATTATTATGAATGAAAATCCTTTCTAAACATTATAGGTTAGTAACTACCTTATTTTTTTGCTCAATGTCATGGTGCAAGGATCGATCCTAGTGGATTACCTGGATCACCCCAAGATTTTATACTCATCATTTGTGTTCCCTTAGTTATGCTTATGTAATCTCCATGAAAAATCCTAAGTCACTTGCAGGAAACCACTTGGTGTGAGGTGAAGGGGAACTTAGTGTGGGCTAATTTGTTGACTAATTAACCTTGACTCTTAGGTAGATATTCTTGGAAAGTGTTTTCAAATATGATGGACCTATGTAAATATTCTTACAAATCAAACATCTCATTAGCATTAGTAGAAATATATTTTAATATCATGAGTGCATATTGGCAAGGTTGCTTTGTCCCTTGTTCAATTGTTTGCATGCAAAATACCCCTATGGTTTTCAAATCATGTGTTCTCTGATGAAAACTGAGGTCCTATACTAGTTACACAAAATTCTAGTCTAAAAACATTTGATGTCCAAACTAAAACACAATTTTTCGATCAAAACTACTACTTTTCATAGTTCACTAGCACACAATTTTATGGATGTTGGAGAAATATCATACGACACTATTTCCTAAAATTGTATCGCATGACTACTAGAAGTTCTATGGCTTGGCCATAGTGAACTATATCGCTCTCCTAAATAAAATTATCACCTTAGAAAAAAAATTCTCTTGGTTATTGTAAACTCTATTGTATGATACTTTCTATTTTCCTAATATCACTTGGCTCTTTGAGAAATATCACCCAATTTTTGTCACTTCCAAAATAGAGTCTAAAATATGTCTTAACTGATCTAGGGGTGTCATCACTTTTTCCTACCTAAACTTGGTCAAAAATCTCCATGTTAGGTATTTTTTTCTGATCTTACATTAGTTTTAATGAGTTTCTACACACTTAAGTCATTTACTTAGTTCATGTTGAATAAGTGACACATGTCGAGTAGAACAACATGTATATAATAGGGCATGCTAAGTCCACAGTGAGTATTGAGCCACTAGTGTGCTAAGTCACTCAAGTGCTAAGAAAATAATGTGTGCCAAGTGATTCAAGAGCCAAGCAAGTAGTGCTTACCAAGTGATATAGATGCTGAGTCATAGTATAAAAGAAAGTATATGCCAAGCAACAGAGACTTCAGATGCCAAGTGAGAAAGTTTTGTTATATGTATTTGTAATGGCACAAACAAGTATGCAAACCATTTTTGAGCCAATTTAAAGATGAATTACAACATTTCGGAGATAAGGATGAATCTTAAGTTAGATTCCTAATGTAATTACATGCAGCCAATCAGAAAAAGGGAAGCTTTAAGTGGAAAAATGAATAAATCATAGTCATTGATTCATACCTAACCCTAAGTCACCTAAGTCTTCTTAAGGAGGACAAACCCTAAACTATCTAGAGTACAAATAAGGTGAATAAAGGAGTGAATAGAGAAGCTTGCATGTGCAAATAGAGCATTCGTGGTGACTAAGGAATTATGATCTAAGATTACATTATAGAATCAATTAAAGGAGAACAGATGAAGAGAAGAGAATATAACAAAGAGAGATCTAATCAAGAAGGATCAAGAATAAATTAGTTTAGAAGTGATCTATCATCAAACAATCAAGTACTAACCACATGATTATTATTGAATCATTCTAGCAAGTGAATCACTCAAATCTCCTAATAGAGTAGTCCTAATAGGTTGTACTAAAATCCTCAAACAAGGTGCTTACTTAATTATGAGTTAAAGTCCTTTAGCAAGGCACACTTCTAATAGGGTGTTGAAATAATTTAACAGGGTGGGACCTAACAATATTTGTAAGCCTTTAATAGGGAATACCTTTCACAAGGTAGGTCATTTCTCATGATCAAAACATTATAACCTTCATTGGATACACTTTATTACTACAATATTGAAGATTTGTGGGTGTCATCCCCACCCCAATTTTACCTTCTCATTGGAGGGTTTCTAGGTAATCATATCTAGTGTCATACATGTGTGAATGTTTACTTGATTTAGATGTGTGTGCTTTACATGTTATTTCAATTTACTTATTGAATGCATGAGATGGATGTGTGGTGAAATTTTTATGGGTCTAAATTTAAACTACTAATTCATCGCCACCTCCCCCCCCGAGAAGTGTATGTTTCCTATTATAATTCCAACAATTGGTATCAAAGCCTAGATCTTTGAAAGAGAAGCTTTGTAACTTTGAGGAAATATCTTGAAATAGAAGTCTACAAGTTGGGAAAGACTATTGAGAATTAGGAGATTGAAATACATCTCATTCTACATCAACTGAATCTAGAAAATAGAAGATTTAAAGAAATCCTTGGAAAGATGGAAGGAAATTGCTATTGAGGAGAATGACACACAATACAGAGATATAGATACTACTAAGATATTTACTAAGGAAGACTCAAATGAATTTGATGTAGTAGTTGCACATCTCATGGAAAAGAATAGAGCCCAAGTAGAGGAAATCAGAAATCTCAAGTTAGAGCAAGAATCTCAAGGCATACTACTATGTGAAGTGATTGAACAAAATAAGAAAGCTTTGGAAGAAAAAGCCATGATTGAAGAAGGAAAAATAATTTTGGCTAATAGAATGGAAGAGAAATCATTGGAGCTAACCAAGATTTCCAACATGTAATTAGATACATGGAGTCAAATCATGAATGCCAACTATGAGCTAAATGTTAAGGACATTCAGATAAAAACATTGAAGTTGGAGAATGAGCAATTGTAAAGTGACCTAAAAAGGGAAAATAATTTTTTTGAAAGTTTCAATAAGCCAAGTGAAACCATCAAATACTTTGAGAAATTATTGAGATCCCCTAGATCCAATCATGACACATGTGGAATGGGATACACAAGTATTGAAGAAGTAGAGTCACCTAAAATTACTGAAGAAAGGAGAAAAAAAGGAAGGATTCCAAACCTACTTTTCATGATTGAGGTAAGAAAGAACATATAGCTAATGTGTGTTGGAGCAGAACTACAAATCAAATTGTCAAACATAAGAACATGGTTCACTATCATAAGTGCAACAAACAAGGTCATTTGGCACATGAATGTAGAACCAAGACCATGCACACACAAAGATTTGAAGGGTATTGCTATAACTGTCAGAAGTATGGACATAGAGCTTTTAAGTGCAGATCTAAACCCATGTGTTCATCAAACTAGAAAAAAAAGGTAAGGAACAATGGAAACTCTTATAATTAGGATTATAATATAAGATATAGTTGTCATTATTATCAAGAATATGGACATGTTCTTGAGAATTGTATTAAGACGCACCTTAGAGGTGACTACAAGACGTGATTGAGTCAAACCACATGTTTTAGGTATTTGAAGATTGGTCACATTAGAGATATTTCCCAAGAAATTCAAAGTTGTGAGTTTGATAAAGGCAAAGGCAAGGTAGATGTCAAAAAATTTAGGAATGAAATGAACAAGACATAGAAAAAAAAAGATGATTATAGCACATCAAATGGAAAAGGGATCACTTCACCCAATTGGTCAACTGATCACAACTCATCAAACTAAGAAATCAAGAGCTATGTTTGACTAATATTCATAAGGTTATATCATACATCAATTCCAAAAGGATTTAGTACTAAAAAGATTTCATTAGCATGAATAAAGATGCAAGATGTTATTAGGAATCCAAGTAAATTATTTAAGTTTTTCATGTTGTATCGAGCATGAAAAGTTTCCTGTATGTACCGAGTGAAAAACTAATGGATGTCAAGATAAAAAATTGGCTAGAGTTGATGCTAAGCTCATAATAATTATTTAGTGAATGAAATGTTAATAGATGCCAAGTGAGTTTGAAATTGGTTGGTGTTGAGCTTATAGTTGTGTAGCACTCAAGATTGATTGTAGGTTTTCAAAAGGGTATTTGATCAATTTCAACTCATTTTTCATCATTTCAAAATTGAGAAAGAGTCGGGAGAGCAAGAGGAAATCTTTAAATCCATCAAAAGTGATTTCAAAAGATTTGTATAATAATTCAATAGCATTTCATAAGATCTTGCAAGGTATTTACCAAGTGTTGAGCAATGCTATTTATATTTTTATAAACCATAGATTATCATAATGGCATCTAGTTTAAAGAATGTAGAGGGTAAGGAGGTTTTAAATGTTCAATTAGTTAGTAATGAGGTTAAGCAACTAATATTCAAAGCCATTCTTGGCGTTTCTTACAAACAAGACCCCTCAGGTGCATTATCCATGATACCACTGAATGTTTTAATGGTGCAAGATGTTAGGAAATGTTATAACTACAAAATTGGTAGAATTATTGATATGGAGATAAGGCAAGCATATCATAGACTATGTGATAATAGTGTACTAAGGGAAGAATTCAAGATTGTAGAGAAGAAGGGGTTAACACGAGCCCTTGATTTCATGAATGTATTCAAAATAGAATGGATTAGGATAGTATTAAGCAGAATACATGATGGTTCACTATGGCTAGATAATGGACCTATCAAGATAACCAAGAGGATAATCCATAGGGTTACATGATATCAAACCCTATATCAGCCTAAGACATTGAGGAGTGACTCAAAAGAGTTTATTGACAAAAATATTGGAGCCATATGGAACAAAAGAGAAATGACAATCGATACCATTACCAATCCTTTGATAGAATTTGTAGTAAGGGTTATTTCACACAAGTTCTACCAATCCAATAGATTAAATAATGTGATTTGAATAGTAGGGGATGTAGGTTACAAAATTGTTAAGAAAGATCACACATATGATCTTGTAGAGCTACTATTATAGCAAATGATGGAGAACCTAGGAGCAATAAGAAAGACAAAGAGTGCACATTGCAAATTTGGTTCTATATTGATATGGATTTTCTTTTATGTTCAAAACAATTTTCCTACTTTTGGAACAGTTGGTTAGAAAAAAACTAGGTCAGTAGTAGTGTAGATTGGTGAGTTCATTGAACAGTTAGGTGAGAACTTTGAATTTGTGATGACAAGTTATTTTGAAGACTTTAAGAAATAAATGAAGAAAAGATTGAGAATTCTAGTGTCACTAGTAGAAAAGCATTATGATGATATCTATTTTCTAGTGGATGCTAACTATAAATTTATTCAGGCTACTGACCCTTAGGATATGAAATAAATGTGGATGAAGCCTCTACAACTATCACAACTTCACTAGTAGAAGAAATTGATAAAAATGCCAAGGCATTTGGAAACTATGAGTTGGCTAAGTCCAAAATTACTACAGAATTAAAGACAACCTCTATTATAAAGAAGAAAGATAAGTTGGTGGAGAAGTTGAAAGAAAAATTTGGTGAAGGTGTTGAGTAGGAACAAGATGAAGAAGAAGAGGAAGAAGACTCTCAGACCCAAGCACCAATAGCTTTAACTCAAGGAATAGGAGAAGATAAGGAAGAGGAGGAGATAGTAGTTGCTAAAGGTTTCAAGGAAGAAGAAGCCAAACAAGAACCCATTTCACTAATCAAAAGAAGAGGAATGAAAAGACACAACCTATGAAAAGGGCTAAGAAAACTCTCAAACAAAGCCAAGCCAAGCCTACACCACCTACTACAAGGGCTAGTCCATGTGTGATTTCTCAAAAGGCAAAGCAGAAAGCCAAACCAGGCAAGCAAGAAGGTGGTGTGTAGAAAACTCCAAGAAGGAAATACATTGCACAAGTTGAACTTGATGAGGAGAAAATAGAATTAGATGAAAATACCTAATTCAAATTAGTGAGTCAAAATCCTTTATCAAACTTAGAAAATCTATGTGAGAATGTTAAGACTAATGCAAATTTGTCAAGATTTTCACATGTTGATTTTGATAACCTTGGTAAAGTTGAGAAAAATTAAATGGAGGAAGCTATATATGCCATGATGGAAAACTTTAAGAAAGCTCCACTAGAAATTGCTAACTCTATGCCAAAAATTTTATATGAGAGAGTTGAGCAGAAATAGCATTATTGCTTGAACTTGGAAAGATGTAGTTAGGTTTGTACCTAAAAATAGAGCCTTTAGCATATTTCAAAATAACATTGAATATGTTGTGAAGAAGTTCATATAGATGTGGAAGATAACTTATGGGATTGCTATAGTAAAGGAAGGTGAACAAGAGCCTATTGAGGTGAAAGATGATAAGGAAGATGATAAAAATGACAATACTGTTGAGGGAGGGATAGAAATGCAAGTATATGACAAGGTAACAACTAAGGAAGAGTAGCAAGAAGAATAGAGTGTACAAGATACACAACTACCAAATGTTAGTCCTCAACATGTAACAAGTGATATTATTGAAATAGTAACAATGAAAGATGTTTCTAATCTCATAGCTCAAAACATCAATCCCCTTATAGAGGAAGATCTCAAGAAGATACTTAATTAGTCTATAGTGCAAGAAAAACTATGTGATAATCCTATTTTGGTGAGTGTAGATGAATTGTACAAACAAGTGATTAGAACAACAAGGGAAGAGGTGAATACTTAAGAACCACCTACTATTACCCCTAAAGTCACTAATGTTGAAACATTGGATAAAGTAAATGAAGCTACATTAGAATTAAAATTGAAAATGTTGATATAGTTGAGAAGGACACAGTGGAAACTCAAGCCACTATGGAAAAATAGAGTCAAATAGGTAAGGTAATCTTATCTGCACCTCCAACACAAGTACAAGGTACAAGTCAAGGCATTATGGAATACAAGGACAAGCCTGAAGAGACGGAGTTGACACTAATGGTGAAGGAGCAAGTTTCTATTTAATCCCTAGTAACCTTACCAGTATCTGGCACTCCTTCTAGTCATACTCTTCAAAAGATGATCATAGATGCAACACCATTGTAGATCTCAATGCCAAGTCCTAGCTCATCAAAGGTAGAAGAATTGATAAAATATGGAGATGTGATCCTTGATGAAGAGATTATGTTACCTAAATATGATTATGACACAATGACCATAGAGAAGATGGGTATATTGCAATAAGCCCTAGCAAGAAAGGAGCATTAGAAATTGCTCAGAAGGGAGCACATGTAGAAGAAAACATTTTTGGACATCAAAGACATCCTTTTAAATGCATTTAGCCTACCAATTCTAGATGAGACCAAGTCAGTCATTGAACAATTGGAAAATATAGTGGAGAAGGTTAGCGATGCAAACCTTGACACAAATGCAAAAATATTATAATGGTTTAAAAATAAATTTTAGAATAAGGTGAATGAGAAAATATCAAGTGACATAGCACTCACACAAGTTGCATTGGAAACTAAGGTTGAGGATGTGAAGAAGGTACTTGAGAACATTTTCTCACTATATGCTAAACTATTTAATCCAACACTCTTCACCCAAGAAACCAAAAGTCACATTTTGAGTCTATAAATTAAATCAATGCATTAGGTACAAAACTACCTATGACACTAGCTCAAAGTCAAAAGCACATTAGGAATTTGCTACAAACACAGAGTCAGTTAGTTGTATTATTAGCAAATGAAGACAATATAAGGTGTCATATAAACATACATTACTCACCCAAGCATTACTGATTAGCATTCAAACAATACTCACCCCACATATATAAATTTTGCACAAGGAATTAGGCTATGCTAAAAGACTTATGAAGAAAGACCCAAATCTTTCAACAGTAGATGGCCTAGTCCACCTTGCTACTAAGATAGCCATCCAAATCAAGTCTTTGGTTAAAGCATGTGACAATTGGGATGTAGCCCTCAAGATAAGACTAGATGTTCATAAATATTTTTTAGAAAAACACACTATTAGTGTATAGCCCATTGACATAAGTGTCAGAAAGGGGGAGATATGTGTAAAAAGGGGAGATATAGATTTTGGGAGAGATAGAGAAGAATGGGGGTAAGTATGACATGGGATAGAGGAAAAGACATAATAAGCTAAGGGGGAGAAAGATAGATAGCATGGAGTTAAAATTTGAGATATATTTACTCAACAGGAGTAAAAAAATTTGAATACAGAACAAACCTATCAAATCAATGAGAGTTATCAAGTTTTGAGGTATATAAGTTGTTACAAAATTTGGAAATTTTGAAGTTTTGTACATATGTTGAATAGGAGATATGTTATGCTTGAAAGATTAAGGATGTTAATACATGACCAAGTGTTTTTGACACTCATATCAAAGGGGAATATTGTTGATCTCAGATTGGTTTTGACAAGTGAGTGTCTACGCACTTAAGTCATTTACTTTATTCATGCCAAACAAGTGACTCATGCTAAGCAGGACATGTATATAATAGAGCATGTTGAGTCCACAGTGAGTGCCAAGCCACTCATGAGCCGAGTCACTCAAGTGCCAAGTAGATAGTATATGCCAAGTAATTCAAGAGCCCAACAAGTAGTGCATGCTAAGTGATATAGATGTTGAGTTATAGTATAAAAGATAGTATATGATGAGCATCAGAGACTTCAGATGTTGAGTGAGATAGTTTTTTTATAGTTGTTTGTAATGGCACAAACAACTATGCAAACATTTTTTGAGCCAACTTAAAGATGAATTACAATATTTTGGAGATAAGGACAAATCTTAAGTTATATTCCCAAATCAATTACATGTAGCCAATCAAAAAAAGGGAAGGTTTAAGAAACAAAATGGATGAATCATATCCATTGATTCATGCCTAACCCTAAGTCACCTAAGTCTAGAGCATGAAGAAGGTGAATGGAGTGAATAGAGAAGTTTTCATGCACAAAAAAAGAATTTATGGTGACTAAGGAGTTATGATCTAAGATTGCATTGTAGAATTAGTCAAATGAGAATAGAGGAAGAGAAAAGCATACAACAAAGAGACATGTGATCAAGAAGGATTGAGAATACATTAGTTTATAGGTGATCTAGTAGGTGAATTAGTAAAATCTCTTAACAAAGTAGTCCTAATAGACTGTATTGAAATCCTCTAACATAGTGCTTACTTAATTATGAATTAAAGTCCTTTAGAAAGGCACACTTCTAATACAGTGAGACCTAATAGTCTTCATAAGTCTCTAACATGGAAAACCTTTCACAGGGTAGATCATAGCTCATGATAAAAACATTGTAACCTTAATTTGATACACTTTATTACTATAGTAGTGAAGATTTGTGGGTGTCATCCCCACCCTAGTTTTACCTTCTCAGTGGAGGGTTTCTAGGTAACCATATTTGGTGTCATACATGCGTGAATGTTTACATGATTTAGATGTACATGCTTTACATGTTATTTCAATTTACTTATTAAATGAATGAGATGGATGTGTGGTGAAAGTTTTTATGGTCTAATTTTAAACTACTGATTCACACCCCACCCTCAGAAGTGTACCTTTCCTATTGTAATTCCAACACTATTCTAAGTTGAAAAGATGGGTTTATTCTATTAGATGTAATCTAAAAATGATCACTAATGGTCAATTGCCAAAACTCATTTACCTTTCTTTGCACTTGAGTCACTAATGTTGTAAATGCTTGAGCACTCTTGACAAGCCACTTTATTATTCTATCTTAGACAAGTTATTGTTCTTCACCCTACAAGCTTCAAATCTGAAACACTTCTCTCATCCTATTAAATGAAGACATTTCCTTACATGTCAATCATGGCTAGGTTCCAAGTTGATAAAGGTATTCATCATTATTTTACCTTCAAACAATTGGAAATTCCACCTAGGCACCCTCATGGACAATATTGTGTAGAAGATCCCAACTCTAATAGAATACAAGAAGCTAACACTTTGAATAACCCACTCTATAGCTTTGAGAATCCATTCAGCATATGCTTTGATACACCTAGGAATGAAGATAGTGTCTCACTCACCATGCATCATAAGGAGAGAAAATGTCACATAGAAGAACATGCCCACATGAAAATATGAAAACTACAAGAGGCCATACACATGGCCACTAGATAAATATCCTATCACCAAGCTAAGCTTGATGTTGATTCATGCAATGATGAAAATAGGTGAGGATACTATAATAACCCATTTGATAATGTCCCCCTCCATGGAAATGATGGAAATAATACACCTCCTAGGAGTCCTAGATTCAATGAAAGAGAATTCCTATCACCATCTAGACATTCACAATCACATCATGAAAGTGATGATGAAATCACTAGTGATGATGTGATGAGATTCCAACAAGCCAAGATTGCCCAAAGGTTAAT
This sequence comes from Cupressus sempervirens, assembly GCA_028749045.1. Lineage (NCBI taxonomy): Eukaryota > Viridiplantae > Streptophyta > Pinopsida > Cupressales > Cupressaceae > Cupressus > Cupressus sempervirens. Next base: position 205,132,738 of record CM053789.1, read on the forward strand.
GCTCAAAACCTTGGAACAAAATGGAGACCAATTCTTTCAATATACAATACCAAAGGGATAAAAACTCCCTCAAGCCTTTGACGTAAAAATGCTAATAAAAAATGTGAACCCACCAAGGCTGAAATTTTAAGAGAGGAAATACAATAATTAAAAAATCAACTTGCATAACTATAGGTCTCCAAATAATAACTTAAAAAATCCTTTGTTGAATTGATATGTGCTCTTCCTTTTGATAGGAGTTTTTACATGCTTCCATTTCCTAGGGATATAGAGGTTCCCAACTATGACAAATATGATGAAAGTGGTGACTCTCATGATTATGTGATCTACTTCTATACTATTAACATGGACTTTATGCATGAAGATACTTACCTCATGAGGTTGTTTCCTAGGAGTTTAAAATGACAAGCCATGAAATGGTTTACAAAACTAACACCTCCTCTCAAAACATTTGATGAACTTGCACAATGTTTTATGTAATATTCTTCCTATAACATTAAACATCCTATTACTATGTTGGATCTGTGCAACATCAAATAAAAATAGGGAGAACCCTTTATAACATATCTCTAGTGATGGAGATCTATACATTCTAGATACCCTCAAAAAGTTTGTGAGACTGAGAAAATTGACATCTTTGTCAATGCACTTGTACCAAAACTCTGCTTCAACCTTAGAAAAAAAAAATTCACATCCTTTAATGCCATGGTTGAAAGTTCATACCACATTGAGGACATTTCTATACAAAAAGGTGGTTTGTCTTGAATATAAAGACAAAAATGGCAATCGAAATGGCACAAACCATAATAAACCTTGGAAAAAAAGAAAAAAACATTGTAAATGAAGGAGTAGTGGATGCTCCTAAGACCAAGGAGTCTACTTTTAACCTTTCCAATGCTATTTATGCAATGAAACAAGAAGAGGCTTTAAATTCTGAAACATTTGACAATAATAACAAATTTTCTAAGAAAAGATGTGTTTACACACCTATGGTCAAACATTATGAAGTGGTCTCAAAGACCTTACTTGGAAAAAAATTGGTCACGCTTCTAGACAATTCTTGGCCCTATGACCCACCCATCAGACCTACTTTGTGGAGAGTGGACCATGTCTTCAATTATCACAAGAGAAAATGCCACAACACTGAAAACTTCTTTAAGCTCAAAGATGTCATTCAAGATCTCATTGAAACTGGAAAATTTGTAATAGATGGCTTAGTAAAAAAATCTAATCACAAGTCTATCAAACAATCATTACTAGAGTATAAAATAGGCAAATCATCTAAGGCTAACAAGACAAACTATGATGCAAAGATCAACTATACATACACTGACATTCATAACATCATAAGCATAATAGAACCCATTGAATATCTTTGCATGATGGGTCCTAACTCTAACAAGGAACCCAATTATGATATGGATGCTGAAAGGCCCAAGGTTGTCCTACAAACATAGGGACACTAAACCTAAGGTAGTTCTTAGAGTGGAAGAATATTTTGCCTCGCATGGTGATCTTCTTAATGCTGTCACTAGGGGGAAATGAAAACTCATCCTTAAAGTTGTTGAAATTATCCTAAAAATGCTTTGTTGTCTAAACAAGTAACTACCTCAATAATCTCTAGTTATGACCTTGTTAGTTAGCTACAATGAACCCCAACACAAATATCCATCTTTGAATTGTTAGAGCTATCTCTTTTGCACAAGTATATTCTTGAAAAAAACCTTATGTGGTGCCAACATCTTGATGGATATTGACACGGAGTGGTTCCAAGCTATGGTGAATCAAATTTCTTCATTTCATTACCTCACATTTTTGAAATAAGATGTAGATCTCTTAGTCATCCCCATAATCTCACCCTCCACATAGAAATCCAAATCTTCCTTACTTGTGTTCACCAAGTTCTAATAGATAATGGTGCAGGGTTAAACATTATCTCTTTCAATATTATCCAATAATGAGGAATGTCCAAATATTCTATTGACCCTAGGAGAAAGATCACTATCAAAGCTTGTGATAAGGTTCAAAATACTTCTAAAGGTCTCATGGTGCTACCAATCCACATTGGTCTTGTTGAAAAAGATGTGGTCTTCAAAGTTCTAGACATGCCACTTGCATATAATTTATTGTTAGTAAGACCTTGGATTCATGATATGCAAGATGTATCATCTAAATACCACCATTGTATATAGTCTTCTTTCAATGCTACTAAGATAGTCATCCCTAGAGGAAACTCAATGTCCATCAACACACTATCTGCTACTGAAACACTAGTTCCTCACAATCACTCTTCTCATGAGATCAAACTATCTTTCACATAACGTGAACATAAATAAAAAATGTTGAGTCAAGGTATGGGAAAGTACACTCTAGATTCTATTTCTTCTCTATTGATTTCCCCTTGATCTTATAAGAAATCTTCTAAAAACTTGAAGTCCTCAAATTCTTCTATGACCATTTTTGGTACTTTTGTTCAATCCTCAATTACCCTAGAAGTAGAAAAATAAGACCAACCTATAAGAGATTGGATATATAGGGAAGAGGAAGATATGGAGGAACTCAAGATAACTACCCATGTCTCTCTTAGGCATTATGGAAAAGGATACAAAATTCTATAAAAGATGTGATATCAAGGCCAACGGTCCTTAACTAGTAATAAGAAAGCTCCCATAGAACCCTTAAGTCATACTGAGGGTCACAAACATAGAGACACTATTGGCCTAGGCTTTGGCCTCGAAGATAAATTGACCAAATTTCATAGGAGGGATCCCATGTTTAGTGACTTAGAGGATGAGGATCCACCATTTGTTACTACTATCCTAGAAAAAAGAGGATTGCATTCCTCCTACTTCTCTCATTTTAGGAGAAGAAGCAATGATTACCCACAATGATGCTGAGAAATCTACCTCCAGACAACATGAACATGATGAATCTAACCATGAAGTCTCAAATATAGGAATAATAAGGGAGAATATTTCTCACTTGATCACTGGGAACTAGAGTATAGATTCTAGAAAATATGAATGGGAAATCCTTTCTAGTGCATCTTGTGAATTAGGAGTGGATGTCATCCATGCTTATGTTACCCAACCAAACATAGTTGAAGAGTCTAGTCTAGGGTTTGACGAGTTTGGTTCACAAACTATTTTAGTAGATCATGTTGATTCCTTTGCATCTATCCTTGATTTGGATACCTTTGGAACTTTCACTATAGAATCAACCTCTCATGTCACCAAAGATGACCCCTTTTACATAAAAAACATTGAAGTATCCATGTCCCTCTTATTATTTGACCCTGATCTCATAGATTGGTCTACTCAACATCAAAGACCTAAACTAATGTCTTTCCAAAATGACTATGAGATTGCTTGCTACCTCAATGCCATCAAAATCATCATATCTTCCACTAGTGAACCCATGGTCAACATGACAAAAATAGATATCAAGTACCTTAGTCACAATATCAAAATAAAAAATAAGCATTTAGATGGAAAAAACCACTTTGTGGTAGTATCTGAACCACAAAAAAGTAAAAATAAAGACACATCTAAGGTTGAAAACCTCTTCAAGGAACCCAAGGATGAGGTGCTTGGCTTGGTAGTCTATCAAGCTATTCTTAGGATAAATATTTAGTTCTCATCAAACCCATGTAGCCTATCAACTTGGTTATAGAATAATCTCCCAAAATCATTCATGTGGCTCAGTCCCTATTAGTTGAAGAAAAGGAGAACTTTACTAAGTTCTTTCAAGAAAAAAAAATCAATTTTTTTTGGACTTCTCAAATATGCCTAATCTTGACACTAATCTCATTATGCACCATCCATCTATGTCTCTTAGAGTCAAACCTATCAAACAACAGTTGAGAAAAATACATCTGCATGTGGTTCTCTTGGTAAAGGCAGAACTAGATAAACTCTTAATTGTAAACTTCATTAAAGCTATTGATTATGCAGAGTGGATTCTTGACTTTATTCTATGTCTAAACATTACAAGTCCATTCGAGTGTGCACTAATTTTAGAGACTTAAATAAAGAATTCCCTAGGGATGACTTTTCGCTACTCAACATAGACATGATAGTGGACATGATTATGGGTTATGAAATGTATTCTTTAATCGATTGCTTCTTTGGGTAAAACTAAATAAAAATTGCTTGTACAGATCAAGAAAAAAAAGCCTTTACATGTGCATGGGGTACCTTTTGCTAGAATGTATGACCTTTGGGATAAATAATGTAGGAGCTACCTATTAGTGAGTTATGACCACCATCTTCCATGACATGATGCATAAAAATATGGAACACTATGTTGATGACACATTGGCCAAATCTAAAAAGAGAGACACACATCTTGATGACCTTAGTTTGATATTGGACTATATGGACCAATTTTAGCTTAGGATAAATCCAAAAAAGTGTACTTTTGGTGTCATGTTAGGTAGATTTCTAGGCTATATCATATCAAAAAAAGGCATTGAAATTTCTCCTCCTAGAAATATTAGTCAATTAAGAAGCCTGTAGGGATGTCTACAATTATTGAGGAGGTTCATATCTCAGTTGGCCGATAAAGCTTAATCTTTCAATAAAAACTTGCACAAAGGCTTTACTTGTATTTGGAACAAAGATTGTCAACAAAGCTTATATAAGATCAAAGGGTATTTGACTAAACCTCTAGTATTAATACCACCCATATTGGGAAAACCTTTGATATTGCATATCTCAGTTACAAATTCCTCCTTAGGAGCACTATTAACACAAAGTGATGAGACTAGAAAAGAGTGTCCATTTACTACATTAGTCACACTTTGGTGACTTATGATTTGAACTACAACAAGATTGAGAAGGCTTGCCTTGTAGTGTTTTTTTTTCCTCCCAAAAGCAAAGACACTACATATTGGCTCACATAATACATCTCATTCATAAAATTTATCCCCTAAACTACTTATTAAGTAAAGTTGTGCTTACCAGCTATTTGGATAAATGGATAATGATTCTCTCTAAATTTAACATTCAATACATCAAACATAAAGCTATCAAGGGGAAAGCCATAGCTGAGCAACTGGCTATTTTTCATTAGAAGATACAAACCTATGTAGATTGAGTTTCTAGATGCTTCCATCATTTATATTACTAAAAGAACTTGGAAAATGTTCCTTGATGGTTCTCATACCCAAAATGGGGCTGGTACAAGCATTTTGTTTATCACACTTTATGGTTACACAATCCCAAAGTCTTACAAACTCCTCTTTCCTTGCACTAATAATATTGTGGAGTTTGAGGCTTGAACAAAAAATATCAAAATGGATTTAGAGTGGAGGATCATAGAGTTGTATATCTATGGAGATTCTCAACTTTTCATAAACCAAGTACAAATGATTATAAAACCAAAGATGACAAGTTGATACACTACAAGAAGTTGATTCATTCTCTATAGAACTACTTCACATTCATGACATTTCAACAAATTTCCAGACCAAAAAACAAGGCTACAAATGCTATGACCACCCTCACATGTATTCTTTATTTACAAGAGCATGAATCATGTTTTGAGCTCTTCATGGAAGAATTACATCACCCCACTTATGACTCCTCTAACAATTATGTGATTTGCACTATTGTCAAACATGATTCCTCATGTTACTCCACCATTTTCTCCTACTTGTGTGATCAAGTAATTCCTAAAAATCTTACATGAAACAAAAAATGCCAACTCCATTGCAATGCCATACACTACACCTTGGTCTTTGATGACTTGTATAGGAAAGCTATAGATAGAATTCTTCTTAGGTATCTAGAACTAGAAGAGTTAAAAAAGGCATTAGCCAAAGTCCATGATGGCATTCGTAGGGAACACTCCAATAGACTTGAACTTTCTCAAAATCTACTTAGGGTAGGCTATTATGGCATTGTTTGATATGCTAAATATTGTAGGAAATTTCACCTTCCTAGTATCTTGATTCATGCTCATGGACATTAGCTCATACCTTTACATATTGGCCATTTCAAAAAATATCCTGTAACTTGGTAAGAAAGATTCATCCAAGTTCATCCAGTGGTCACAAGTTTATCATCATAGTGACAAAATATTTCAAAAGATGGGTTGAGTTTGCACCTTTATTTTCTACTATAGGAAAACATGTTTCCTTATTTATACTCAACCACATTATTTGAATGTTTGATATCCCATCCTCCATCATTATTGATAATAAAGGACAATTCAAAAACAAGGACCTAAAATAGTTGTGTAAGAAGTTCAAGATCAAACAACATTGGTCCTCAATCTACTATCCACAAGGGAATGGGAAAACTAAGGCCTCTAATAAAACATTTCTTAAAATCCTACATAGAACAATTCACAAATTAGGTAGAGACTGGCACTTGAAGATCAATCCAACACTATGGACCTACATGATCACCATAGATACTCCTATAGGAGATGCACCTTTTTCTTTAGTATATTGTCCTAAAGTTTTCTTACCCTTAGAATTTGATATTCCCTTACTACAAGTCTCCCTACATGGGTTGATAATTGATGAAGACCTTAGGGTTATGAGAATACAAGAGCTAGAAACCCTTGATGAGCACTACAAGGCTTCTTTTGACCATATGAGGGCTTATAAAAAATTGAATGTCTACTACCTACAATATTGTTCTTAGAGAAAACCCCAAAAATTAGAATAACTAAGAGAAGAAAGGGAAATTTGAGCCTAATTGACTAGGTCCTTACATTGTCACAACAACATTTGGATCTAGTTCCTATCAACTTTTTACTCTTGAAGGGGAACAAGTGGTTGAGCCTGTTGGTTCCTAATTTAACAGATTTAAAAATAACCAAGAAACTAGACGAATACACCTAAGACTAGCAACTTCCTATGATGGATGCACTTGACTACAATCTTGGGCCAACTATAAGGCATAATTCATTCTTTTTCTTCAAGCCTCTCAATACTTAGGTAGGTGGAACTTAGATTCTTTATATGGTACCAATGTAAAGGCATACAACTGAATCTAGATAATAGATAAAACCCCTTAATCTTCTATGTTTATGCAAGCATTCATGAGGGTGAAATAGATAATAATAGAGCACATGAACTTGATAAACCAAGTGAGGGAAACTCTTCCAACTCCTTAAACATAAAGAGAAAATATATTCAATTAAAGATTTGGATCATCTTTATAACCCAGGTATGTAGCAGCAAAAACTTGTAACCTCAAAGCTGATCAGTCCCTTATCCATTGGGCATCAACTAAACTATAACTTACACATGGACACCTAAAGTATACCCATATATCTAGACATATGATCTATCTATCTCTCTTGCAATTAGACATCAATCTTCATAAAAACTCTCATACTTATTGTAATATCCTCCTATTGTAACCTGCAACCCTATCAATGTAAACAAGCATTTACTTGGCTTCTTTGTTCCACTAGCAAGTTTATCCAGACATACAACCTTGAGCTCTTCATTCTTAAACACAAAAGATTGTAGATAACAAAGGAAGGAGATGAGAATCAAAATGAAACTAAGGAAAATGAAGTTCTTGTACTGATTTAGTGAAACCAATACATCATGTGTATATCAAAATTTACAAAAATACACAAAATGATGACTATGTAGTATAAAATGCTTTAAAATAAATACAATATTGTTGTTCATAATAGAGGAAAACTAAGAATGGTATCACAGTAATGGGAAATGATTTCAACCAGACTAAAACCACATAGTAGTTACACTATAATGAAAATTATCCAAAACTAGAACCTATCTGGTCTCACAATCATGAGAAAATCTCAAAAAAATGGAACCCCCCTAAAAAGTAGACAAGAAAGATATATAGAAGAGAAGATATTTTAGGATTTGGAATCTAAAATTGACATGTGTCCCATTGAAATGTCTTCAATTTAATGTTTGTTGAAATTGAACTTCCTTCATCTGCCTACAATCAGAAACCATAAATGATGTAGCCAAATATTAGATATATCTCCTTAAAACAATCTACAAAATATCCCTTGAAGAAATTATCAAATACACATCAAATCTATGATGGAGTCTCAAATTTGATTTTGGCATATCAGTTCTGCTTTTACTGTGAAATTCAACTGTTCTTCTAGAAAAAAACTTAATTACTTTCACCTACATTAGAAAACAATCAAATCATCCTTAAAGTTGTCAATGAAATCAAATTCAATAAAATTGTAACTATATCTGATCCTAATTTCATTTGAAAACATTAAATCTATATTTGCATTGAGAAGCCCCCAAAATTAAAAATATTCTTGTAGCCACTTTTGGTGAATACCTATACAAAAACTTATTGCAGAAATGGATAGTTCATTTCTTCTCGGTTTTGATGGTATATTACACTACACATTTCAGACAAAAAAATCATGCCCCTAAGATAAATTCAAAATTCTATCTCCCTAACAATGAATAGAGATAAAGGTGAAAATATTAAATGGTTTATATGATCACAACTATATAAAATTTAAAATATATTTAAATCTCTAAACTTTACAATTCATTCATTGAATATCTCTCTAATTTTTATTTTTTATTTTATTTTCCATTTTCCCAATCCACTCCAATCCTTTGATGCCACTTGTCAAATTTGGATTAATCAAAATGCCTTGGGTGGGCCCCACATCACTCATGCATTTAAAATTTATGCTTTTATCCTATTAACTTAACAGTATAATTCATATCCCCAATATCCTAACCACATCATAATATCTTTTCTCTCCATTTTTAGGCCTTAGATCATATAATAAACTTATCATTTTTATAGCATCATATGACTTAAAATTTTACTTTTCGATCCTTTGACTGAATCATAGCATCGCAACCCTTTGTATTGGCTCTCCCAATCTCTCAACCGGTTGTGACATTGTACATCTCCACATTGAACTTCTTTGATCATATGCCATATCGTGCTTGTTGGTGTTTGAAAACACTACTGGTTTCCAATTACCTCAATGAGAATATGACACATTTAGGGGTAGCTAACTCTCATCTTTAACATGTCATTTTAGACACTAGGCCAACTATAAGACGTGACCCTTCTTCTACTTTAGGCTCTGCAAAACCTAGGTGGGTGGACCTCAGATTCAATCAATATAGTACTAGTGCAAAAACATACTCCTGAATCTATCAAAGCAGATTTAACCCTTATATCTCCTAATAACTCATACAATGACATAGATCTATAGTAGCTAAATGCAAGATAATAAAAAGCATAAGCTTAGTGAAGGCATCACATTTAAGTTCTTCAACATTAAAGGGAAAATACTTTATTAATGATGTTGATTTTCAGAAAAACATGACATGAACAACATAACCCTATGATCCTTCAAAATTATTAGTGTGTTATCTATTGGGCAGTCAAACAAATCCCTAACACACATCCCTAAAAGTCATTGACATATGCCATATATCAAGACTCTCCTAATCTATCTATCCACTTTGTGAATTAGACATCTACATATTTCTAAATCTCATGCTCAACCTATCCCTTCATGAGATATGCAATCCTATGATGATGAATCAAGAATTTACATAACCCTTTGAGTCATAAGAAAAATAGATCAACATATACAATCAACAGATTGCAACTAAGTTTCACAACCTTTGTTTACAAAACACAAAAAATCACAAATAACATGAATGGGAGACAAGATATCAGAATGAAGACTGACTTGTTGTTGAATTTTATTTATTTCTTTAAAAAAAATACAAGAGATGCATGAAATTGAAATGTCAAACTACCTAATAGGTCAAAACTATTTGTATAAAAACTTAATTGTTGTTCATATAAGAAGAAATGTTGAAGAATGGTCTCTCAGTAGTGAGTAAATTTTCTCCCCAAAACTAGAACCTGTACAATGAGAAAGAATGAGAGTGTAATAGAGGAAGGAATTCTCAGATCTACTTTGCATTTGACATATGTCCACTTGAAATTCTCTCTCCTAGCAATGAAAAGACTCTCTCTAATCTCTCTCTATAATGGGTGAATCAAATCCTCATCATTTGGCCTCTACAAGCAAGAAATATTAGAGATACTTGATGAGAATCATAACTAATTTTGATGCCAAACTAAACACAAGGTAAAAGGTGAAAATTAGTTAAAATGGCCTCTAGAATGCAAGAAAATTGATTAACGTCATTTTCCTTCACTTTTAGACCACAATAAGTCTTCATATCTTCCTTCTAACCAATTTGGATGCTCCATGGTGAAAATTACCTGTTCTATTGACAAAGCCCCAAAATTTACAAATTTGCTTATAACTCCAACCAGTGAGCACCTATGCAAAAAATGACCTTAGATTTGGAAAATTCAGATCATTCTAGTTCCAATGGTATACTAGAGTGCCTATTTTGAGAAAAAATTGCCCCTATTATGCCCATTTGAAATTTAGGCTCCTGCTCATGACAGAGTCATTAGAAGATCAAATTGAAAAATTAAAAAAGAACTCCTACAGCCAGAACTATAGAAAAATTATAATTTTAAATCAAATTTTCAAATTTGATTTTGGAGGTCTACAAGTAGTCTTAGAAAAAAAAAATTTTGGGACTTTGATTTTTTCCTCATTTTTCTAGCTTGGTCAAACTTGGTTTGACCATCCCTACCATGTGTTGACATGTGATTGGTTTTGACCAACACATATGGTGCCACATGGCATCACTTGATTTGTCCTTCTCACTGCTACTTTAGCACACCACCTAGATTTCATGTCACTGTAGCTATGTCACTATGTTATCTGTCAAGCAACTTTGCCTTAGCGACATAGTGATAACTGTCAGATCTACCACATGGCACAATTTGGTGCATCCTTGAGATCTTCTTGCCATGTTACAATCAACCTAAAAAACCATGCCACATGGCATCTTGTGGTTGGTCCAAAATTCCACTTCACTTCTGAGTCATTTCACCACATCACTGCTGGGTCTCAAGTTTTTTGGGCTAGATTTTGAGTTTCCCAGTGGGTCACTAGTCATATTTGAGATTTTTTGGTGGGTCACCATGTCGCATGCCAGAAAATCTTGCCATTTTTTGGTGGCAACATAGCGGCCACCAGAAATCTCCACCTTTTCGGCAAACATTTTTACTTTTTTTGGCAACCTATAATACTGACATCATCAGTTTGTTGTTCATGTTTTGGGTCAAAATTTTACTTTTTTCTAGCTGACCATGAGCCCCACAACATAACCTATAGCTTCCAAAAAGCCCATGTCTTTAAGACATTCTATGTAATGTGTGGAAAGGTATATAAACTTTTAAAAGTCTCTATGTTTGGCAAATGTGGGATAAATGTCACTTGATTGTTTCTCTACTTTCTTCCTTCATGTTGTGGCTATTAATCATTCATTCACTATTTTGTTCATTGGATTTTTAAAGTTTAATCCTAGACATTACTAATGATAAATAAAAATTTTAAAATCTATCTAAGACAAGCGAGAGAATGGAGCTTGAGAAAGAGCAAGTTCTGGAGAATGTAAGGTGAGCAACAACTTTTCCTACCCTTTGGCTCAAATGAAATGCACATCTCATCATTGCCATTCTCCTATGTTTGTTACAAACTAGTGGCTTCTTGCAAAATGTCTTTAGCTAGGCATGGGATTTTGATGGGTGACACAACCCAACAACCAGAATAGACACAATAGAAAGGGGAAATTATATTAACTGAGAAAATAAGCTGGTACAAACAGTGCAGAGAAAATAAACTAAAAACATGCCCTGCGGGCTTACAATAGCATAAATCTGGAGAATATTTCTCCTTTTAGCACCTCCTCTCAAGCTCCAATCCGAACTGCCTTTTACAATGCCAGAAATCTCCTTAAATAGACCCCGAAGGGTTAAGGACTAGGAGTACACACTAGAAAGTGCTAGTAGGCATCCACCGACAAAATAGAAGGTTCCGGAAGCTGCGTTAGAAGTCGGTGCAATTCTAGAAGAATCCAGAAACGGTAGCCGAACTTTCGAGAGGCATAACTTTTGAACCGTAACTTCAATTGACGAACCGTTTACATTTTCGAAAAGCTCTCGAAGTGCTCTATAGCCCTATGGACAAGCTTTGCTCATCCCCCATTTTTTGACCCTTTTCAAGGTCATTTAATGCCCCAAACCTGACTTTGAAGCATTCTTAGGGGTCTCCAAAACCCAAAAAATTGCAATAACTTTCAAACCGTGGGGCCTTTTGACCTGATTCTTTTTCTGGAATGCTCTAAATCTTGATTACATTCATCTGGCCAAGTCACACCTTCTAGGTCACCAAAATGATGGTCAAATTGCATGCTCCTATTTTTTTGAGATTTTTAAATGCACTGATAGTTGAACTATGAGAGTTGGAACCTTTATTTGAGCCAAATGGGTATCCAAAAATGCAAAGACATAAAATAGAAACTAAGTCTAAGTACATTTTTTTGGGTGACACAGGATTGCCCTTATACCTCTGGATGCTCCTGCATCAGACACCCAGGGTAGATTGAAAAGTGACCCTGTCACTTTATGGATGGTAGAGGAAATCCCAAATGGGAAACCTCAGCTGCTGAAATCCAAGTTGAGTCTTCGATTGGTCGTCCTTTCCATTTGACCAAATACTCTTCATACTACCTGTTTCTGGTACTCCTACCCACACGATGATCTAGAATGTCTTCTATCTCCTCCTTCTTAGAAGCAGGAATTGGACATGGCTCTAAAACCAGCTCCTCATTAGTACCATCATCATGATACTCTGTCAAATCTGCAATGTTGAAAATGGGAGAAATGTGAATACCATCTGGCAGCTCCACCTCATATGCATTTCCTGAGTTATGTTTCTTCAAAATTTTGCAGGGGCCAAATTTCTTCATTTTTAGCTTGTTGTAAGTACCAACTAGAAATCTTTCTTTTCGTAAGTGCACCATGACTAGATCCCCTACTTGGAATTCCTTATGTCTTCTCCTTGCATCAGCCCTAGCTTTATACTCTTGATTCATCTTGATAATGTGTGCTTGAACCTCCTCATGTAGACGCTTGATGTGTTCAGCAAATTCCTCAGCTTCAGCACTTGTTCTCTCCCCTTGTTCTATCTTCCTCAATTCTGGTGCAGTCCTTGGGCTATTCCCATATACAATTTGAAATGGTGATTTTCCAGTACTCCTATTTACAAAGTTATTATAAGCAAACTCTTCCTGTGGTAGAATCAAATCCCATCCCTTGGGCTTATCCCCAACTAAACATCTTAGCAAATTGCCCAAACTTCTATTTACCACTTCTGTTTGGCCATTAGTTTGTGGGTGATGCGTGGAACTGAATTTCAAGTCTGTTCTCAACTTCTTCCACAATGTCCTCCAAAAATACCCCACAAATTTAGTATCTCGGTCAGAAACTATACTTCTTGGAAGACCATGTAGTCTTACCACCTCTTTGAAAAACAAGTCTGCAATATGGACAGAATCATGAGTTTTGTGGCATGGAATGAAATGTGCCATTTTGGAGAACCTATCAACCACCACGAATACTGAGTCATTACCCCTTTGGGTCCTTGGCAATCCAAGAACAAAATCCATACTTATGTCCTCCCATGGCCTTGATGGAACAGGCAATGGCTGATATAGGCCAGTATTTTGACTAAACCCCTTGGCCACTTGACAAACCTGGCAACTCTGTACAAACTTCTTCACATCCTGTGTAATTTGAGGCCAAAAATAATGTTCTCTAAGAATGGCAATGGTCTTATCCCGACCAAAATGTCCTGCCATCCCTCCACTGTGTTTCTCCTTAATCAGATTTTCCCTCATGGAACTCCTTGGAATGCACAATTGACTACCTTTGAACAACATGCCATCCTGAATCAAATAGTCTAACCACTTGGTTCTATCTACAGCAATAGGTTCTTTACAAGCTTTCCATGCTTCAGCAAAATCAGGATCCTTAGGGTACAAATTCTTGAGTTCATCAAACCCAACTACTTCAACCTGCATTGTTGTAAGCAACAATTGTCTCCTACTTAATGCATCTGCAACCCTGTTAGATTTTCCACTTCTATGCTTTAACACAAATGTATAACTCTGCAAGAATTCTACCCACTTCATATGCCTCTGTTTCAATTTACCTTGGCTATTTAGGTACTGTAATGCCTGATGATCAGTATACAAAACAAATTCCTTTGGCAACAAATAATGCCTCCATTTCTTTAAGGCCTGAACTATCGCATAGAAATCTTGATCATAAACAGAATACTTCTTCTTTGCATCATTCAATTTTTCACTAAAATATGCAATAGGCTTACCTTCTTGGCTTAATACAGCCCCAATAGCACTACCACTAGCATCACAGTCCACCTGGAATACTTTTCTGAAATCTGGAAGTGCCAACACAGGTTGTTCAGTCACCTTCTTCTTCAGCAATTCAAAACTTCTCGCAGCTGCTGCAGTCCATTTGAACTCTTTTCTATCCCCTCTTATTGTATCAGTTAGGGGTGCACATATGCCACTGAAATTCTTAATAAACTTCCTATAAAAACTAACCAGACCATGAAATGATCTTACCTCAGTAGCAAACCTTGGAGTAGGCCATTCCAAGATGGCTTTTACCTTCTCTGGATCCATTTTGAGACCTTTAGGTGATATAACAAATCCCAAATAGACTAACTCCCTTTTTGCAAAGACACACTTCTTTAGATTAATTAATAGTTTCTCTTCCCTTAGCCTTTCAAGGACACTATGAATATGTAGTAAATGTTCTTCCAAAGTCTTGCTGAAAATTAAAATATCATCCAAATAGACAATAACAAATTTTCCCAAGAACTTCTTAAGTACCTCATTCATGAGCCTCATGAAGGTGCTTGGGGCGTTCGTCAATCCAAAGGGCATGACTAACCACTCATAAAGACCCTCCTTGGTCTTGAAGGCTGTTTTCCACTCATCTCCTTCTCAAATCCATATCTAATGATAGCCACTCTTCAGATCTATCTTTGTGAAGTACTCAACTCCACTCAAGCAGTCCATAAGATCATCCATCCTTGGCAAAGGAAATCGGTACTTGATGGTTATCCTATTTATAGCTCGGGAATCTGTACACATCCTCCACTCTCCATCCTTTTTTGGTGCGAGTACTGTAGGTACTGCACATGGACTCAGGCTCTCTCGAATCAAGCCCTTCCTCAACAGCTCCTGAACCTGTCTATTTAGCTCCTCTGTTTCAGTAGGAGTCATCCTGTGAGCAGCCTTGTTAGGAAAACTAGCTCCTAGAATCAGATCTATTTGATGACTGATTTGCCTTACTGGTGGCAATCCATCTGGAACATTATCAGAGATAGTATCTCCAAATTCTCCTAGTAAATCTGAAACTTCAAATGGTATTTCACTACTACCTTCTTTATCTTTTCTAGGAATCAAAGCATAGCACATGCGCTGATGTTTCATGCCATTTAAAAACTTCCTTCCATCAACAAGACAAATCCTAGCACTGCTACATACCTTTTCACCTTCCTTTTTCATGGGCTTCAATTTGTGGTGAACTCCATCCTTTGTCAGAGAGTATGTGTTTGCATGTCCATCATGTATTGCATGTCTATCAAACTACCATGGTCTACCCAACAATAGATGGCAAACATCCATCGAAATAACATCACAGAGAACTTCATCATGGTAACTCCCAATTTTGAATTTTACTAAACATTGTTCACTTACCAGGACCTTATGATCATCTTTTACCCAAGAAATTCGATAGGGCTGGGGATGTTTCTCCCTCTTGAGCTTCAGCTTAGAGACCATCTCTTCGGATACCAAGTTATCAGTGCTACCACCATCAATGATCACATCACAACATTTATCCTCACACTTGCATCTGGTACGGAACAAACTCCTCCGTTGTCCTGGTTCATTTTCACCACTTAGTAGGACTCTTTCATTTACCAAGGTCTCTCCTCTTTCTGCATCCTCTGAATGTGATGATTGTGCATCCTCATCCACATGAGCAACCCTAGCTTGGCCCTCAGCTCTCCTATCTGTCCTTCCTTGTCGTTGAGGGCATTCAAAGGCACGATGACCTTCTTCATTGCAATGGAAACAAGTACCACGGAAGCCTCCTCTTCCTTGCCCACGTCCTCTACCCCTTCCTCTTTGATTTCCAAAGTCTTGATCATGGGAGCAGTTGAAACCCTCATTCCTCTGGTTCCTGCTAGTACCCTCATCTTCATTTTTCTTTTGAGTTTCATTGCGGCCTCTAGATGATCTACCGCTTCCCCTTCCTCCTTGACCACGCCCTCTTTGTCTTCCTTCAAACCTTTTACTTAGCTTCTCTTCAACTCGTAGGGCAAACTGGTATGCTTCTTCAATGCTGGTCATTCTTACCAGACTTAGTTCTTCCTGGATGCTAGGTCGTAACCCACTGATATAACGAGCAACCTTCTCCTTATTTGCTTCTGCATGCCCCACTCTAATTAGGAGTCGGTAAAACTCCTCTGTATATTCTTGGACTGATCTTCCTGCTTGCTTTAACCCATGCATCTTCTTGAACAGATCAAGCTCGTAGTCCACAGGAATGAACTGCTTCTTCAATTTGTCCACCATGCGATCCCATCTTGTCATCTTCTCCTTTCCTCTTCTAAGTCTTTCAAGTTGAATCTCTTGCCACCAGATTTTGGCATGGCCTTTTAGTTTGGCCTTTGCAAACTTAACCCTATCTAGGTCCCTTATATCCTCATATTCAAAGTATTCCTCCAGTTCATTGATCCAATCGATCAACTCATCTGGTTTCAAATTTCCCAAAAATATACCCACTTCAATTGTAAGTCTTTTCCCAAACCTAGAAATGGCCCTAAAAAGCCTTTCCTCTACAAGATTCAGAACTTCCCCGTCAACTTCCATTACTTCCTCTTCATTGTCATCCTCACTATTGTCATCTACGACAATATTTGCTCCTCTACGAAGCTCCTCTTGCAATGCTTGTACCTATCTCTGGAGGGCTCTAACCTCCTTAGGATCAATAGTTCTGGCCCTTCCACCACGCTCTCTTCATGGAGGCATCTTCTAACTCGAACTCACAACCACACAGTCTTGGTGCAAACTGCCTCACAGTCGGCGCTCTGTCTACACACTCAGGAAAACCCGCTCTGATACCACTTGATGGGTGACACAAGTCAACAACCAGAATAGACACAATAGAAAGGGGAAATTATATTAACTGAGAAAATAAGCTGGTACAAATAGTGTAGAGAAAATAAACTCAAAACATGCCCTGCGGGCTTACAATAGCATAAATCTGGAGAATATTTTTCCTTTTAGCACCTCCTCTCAAGCTCCAATCCGAACTGCCCTTTACAATGCTAGAAATCTCCTTAAATAGACCCCGGAGGGTTAAGGACTAGGAGTACATTCTAGAAAGTGCTAGTAGGCATCCACTGACAAAATAGAAGGTTCCGGAAGCTGCGTTAGAAGTCGGTGCAATTCTAGAAGAATCCAGAAACGGTAGCCGAACTTCCGGGAGGCATAACTTTTGAACCGTAACTCCGATTGACGAACCGTTTACATTTTCAGAAAGCTCTCGAAGTGCTCTATAGCCCTATGGACAAGCTTCACTCATCCCCCATTTTTTGACCCTTTTTGAGGTCATTTAATGCCCCAAACCTGACTTTGAAGCATTCTTAGGGGTCTCCAAAACCCAAAAAACTGTAATAACTTTCAAACCGTGGGGCCTTTTGACCTGATTCTTTTTCTAGAATGCTCTAAATCTTGATTACATTCATCTGGCCAAGTCACACCTTCTAGGTCACCAAAATGATGGTCAAATTGCATGCTCCTATTTTTTCAGGATTTTTAAATGCACTGATAGTTGAACTATGAGAGTTGGAACCTTTATTTGAGCCAAATGGGTATCCAAAAATGCAAAGACATAAAATAGAAACTAATTCTAAGTACATTTTTTTTGGGTGACACAGGATTGCCCTTATACCTCTGGATGCTCCTGCATCAGATTTCCTTTTTCTGCTTGCTACCACCTCCAAGTTGGGCATGGGATGCTTCTAACTTGCAAGCTACAACTCCCCTACCATTTTCATGATGTGCTTTCCTCCCATGTGTGGATCCATCATTCGGCCTTATATATAGATATTCACATACTCTAATGCTATCTTCATAGTCTTCAATACAAGCTTCAACCACTATTTCTATCGGCTAGTTATTGGCAAGATTACCTGATGTAACAGTATTTCCATTTCCTTTCCACACTCTCTTTCAACTTGTCGACCAATCCCTTTAGCAACATATCCCATGTTTTTGATGCCTTGTGTGGGCTTTTATTAATGTGGGGACTCAACTTTTTTCAATCCCCCCTCTAGTGTGATCTACTCCTTTATTTAATGTGTGGATGGGTTTGTCTTGCTATGGCATTTCCTCTTTACACAGTTTGTTAGTTTCCTTCAACTCTGCTACCACTTTGTGCTTCCTTCCAAATGCCTTGCCCTCCCCTACTACTAGCATGGATTATAGCTATGAGGCACCTTCTCTTTTTTCTCAATGTGGTCTTTCTTTACCTTGCATAGCGAAATGCCTCCAAGTCTTCTTTCAGTAACCTTTAATGCGACTTGGTCTTTTCTTTGATAGCTGCTTTTCTCACAAGCTCTTCTTTTGTGATGCATGGGTTATCCTTTTGGCACTTATAACATCAATATTTTCTATGAATATTACTGTCCATGATATTTTTAATTCCTTTTTAAAAACAAATTATGAATATTCTCTTCTGATTCACCCCAAAATCTACCATTGTAATACTAAGATCATTCATTTCTTCTTGTGTCCATGTCTTCCTCCACCATGCATGTTCAATAACCTCAATATCATCACATTTGTAGAGATTTTGAGGATCCCTACTTTCCATTATTCTCTTTATTGCAACTAAGGCCACTTCCCTAGTTAATTCTATCAAGTCTGCACCCACAAAAATAGGTGTGCATCTTGCAACTTTCTTGAAATCAAACAAGCCTTGTAGTCTTAACCCTCTTGTACTTAATTAATCCTCGAGTAATCCCTCATTAATACAATTTCATGAGTCAAACCTATTAGAAGATCCTCATAATAACTCAATGGCTTCACACAATAATTTGAAATACAACTGGCTCCAAACTTTAAAGTGATTGCACATATGTTGTATAGTTTCACAAAATCTATTTGGCCTTAATACTGATAAGCATTATATGTCTCAGGACTAACTACCACAAAACTTCTAAAGTTAATATAAAAATTATTTAAGGATATTTCATTTTGACCATGTGTGAATTATGTAAGTTCAGGTACATATTTCTTTTACACAACTTTCTCCTGGTTAAACTATGCTCTAGTGAAGTTTAGTCAGGCTCCAAAGTGGGTCCGACTAAAAATTTTTTCATTTTCAAATAACTAAAATGTCAAATTGATCCATTAATCATCTCGAACTAATTAAAAACAAGTTCAGTCACTGAACCATCAATTAAACATCGTTTTACCATTAATCAACACCTTGTCAACTTTGTGCCAAGAGGTCCTTTGACTAGCCTTACAAATTGACCAAAACACCTGATCGGGCTCTAAAAACTAGCATGTTGATTCTTTGTTATACATACTTGCACCCTATCAAATATCATCTCATGATGAATTCTAGGTTAAAAGATATTGACCATTAAAGTTTCCCTTTCAAAACTACCTACAAGTAAACATGTCAGGAAACACTAAATTGCATTCAGATTTGGCTTTGAAAATAGGGCAAATTGACACTTGGGAAAATGAAAAATGGTGTGTTGATTCATTGTCATGAGGAGAGTATAAATCTATGAATTGGGCTCATGACAAATAACTGGGCACAAATGGCTAGCAGTAAAAGTGGGCTACTTAGATATTCAGACTGGAAACAATGGCAAAAAAGCATTTTTTTCAAATGGAATGGACTTAGGAAAGTGTGCAAATGGATTCATCATGATTTGAAAATTGGCACACTTAAAAGTATTTTTAGAGTACAACATAGTGGTACAATCCATTCAACCCCACCTATCATAGATTTTGAGAAATAACATCATCAACAAGGGTACTGATCAATATACTCTTTTTGACACTAGTGAAACTTTAGAAATTGCATTTGGAATCACATTCAAAAACTGATCAAACAGATTCGTCATAAGTTCAAACTTGTAACACAACAAGTCTCTGACCTTTAGAATGCAATGCAATAGGAATTTTCTCATTTCCTTCAACTGGGTCAAAGTTATAACAAGTCAAATAGGGCCTCCCAGAATTTTGAACAATTCATATCAGCATGACAATAGTAAATGACCAACATTGAGGAATTCAAAACCTAGTCAAATAGACTCAAAAAAACTCAAAATCTAAAACATAGGCTCTTAGGTATGGACACTAAACACTCCCAAAGTGGTGAGTCATGAAATATTACTGGGTGTGAGATATTCAATTGCAAACATGGCCTCCTATCATTGTTTGACACTAGGTGAAAATGCAAGAATTGACAAATGCTAAAAAAAAGACTTCATGAAAGACATAGATGCACTAAATGAAAGATTCTAGAAGCATTAAAAACCTCTTAGGGCTCAAAAGTACATCCAAGTACTTATGCATTAAAGAGCACTTATAGGACTTAATCTCCTAATGGTACTCAAAATTGAGGCTTCAATTTTGAGTCCCAACAGTGTTACCAAAGCTCTTTACTTTCCCATTTTTGATTTTATGACTAGGTCTCCAATCATGCCACATTGGCCTCCATTTCTCACATATTTGGTCAAAACACTATTTGACATTGCTACCAATTTCCTTCTCCACGGGTCCACCACACATGCTTCCCTTTAAAACACATTGTGTCTTTAAGACACTTTACACTACAACACTTGTGTAATTAAAAAGCCATGGGAAAATGTACACATGCAATGTGGGAAATTTCCCTACACCTTCCATGATTTTTAAATGGTGGAGAAGTTTGAGCAAGGTTTGACTCCCTATTACTTTCCTTCCAATGTTGTAGTGCTCCCTGCTAGCTCTTCCTTGTGTGCTGGTCCTTCTAACTTCTCCAACCATGGATGTGCCTTCTTTGCAACATTGGAAGCTCTATATTCATTCATACACTATAGATATGGAGGGCTTCATTTAGACATTGTGGCTTCCTTTCATAGAATGCCACCCTAGCTCCTCACATGATCAAAAAATCAAAATGCATGGCTTCCTTGTATGGGAGTCCCCCTACATGTTGTGGGCTTTGTCTATTCTCCTTTGATGTGGGGTGTTTTCTACCTTTGTTTCCAACTAGGGTCTTCTTTTTAACTTATGTATTCTCTCTTTAATCCACATTGAAAGTCATTTCACAATGTGAGGAAAAAAAAAGTTGTGTCTACTCAAAACTTTATGCTCTTTCCTTGACATGGGGTGCAATTTGAAGCCCTTTGCAAATCACGTGAAGCTAGATAGAGTGCAACCCCTACCTCCTCCTCATCATGGATGTCATATGATAGTGAATTCATAACTTGAAGGACACATTGAGCACTCTTACAATTTCCAAAGAACATGAAGTCATGTCCACGCAAGCCTTCATTATGAACAATTAACTCCATCATTAAGGACAGAGCCATAAGAACAGTCCAAATAATCATGGGATCTAACATAGCCACATGGTGTTACTACCTCTTAAGAACAAGTATAGTCTATGTTCATATAAAATTTCCTTACAAGTTTGAGGGATAATGGGTTAATTATGAGTCCATATATGATGGAAATGTTAATCAAAACCTAAATTTTGGATTTGAATATAGTCTTCCATAATCTCAAAATTTTCCTTGAGAGAGCCACCTACACCCTCATTAATCATTTCATAGCTTTTATAGTCTTTGTTAATCTAATGGAATTAGTCAGGGCCCAAACTGGGTCTAGCTTTAAAAAAAAAAAAAATTTCAAATAATTGACACTAAAAACTAATCATTTATTATCTCAAATTGATTGAAATCAAATTTGACCATTGATTGATCAATTAAAAACTCATTTAGCCTACTCTTTGCAAATTATGACTTTCTAATAACAGGGCATGTTGACTAGCTTTAAAAGCTAGCCCAAACAAATAACTAGGACTTGAAAGTTAGCATGCTAATACTTTGTTCCACAATCTTGCATCTTGTTAGATCTTGTGTCATGGTGACACCTGGGTCAAAAGATATTGGCATTTGAAGTTGCCTAGTTGAAACTGCCTGCAGATAAACATGTCATAAAACTAGAAAGTTTGTTTAGTTTTGGCTTTGAAAACTATGCAAATAGATGCTTAAAAGCTCAAAAACTAGGAAATTAATTCATTTTTGTGAGGGGAATATAATTCTATAATTTAGGTTCATGAAGAATCATGAGACACATTTTGAAAGAGATCAAAGTAGGCTACTTAGAATTGCAGGACAAGAAACATTAGTTGAAAAGTGTTTTTTGCAAATAGAAAGGAAAACTAGACTACTATACACTGTTTGACACTTAGGTAGAATTGTGAAATATGACACTAGCTCAAAATAGGACTTCATTGAATCAATCAAGATGATAAATTAACAATATGAAACACATGCATATACCAAATGAAGGTTGTTAGACAACTAAGACACCACCTAGGCCTTGAAATGATAGTCAGTTACATATGCATGAAAAGCATTCATAGGAGCTAGATTTTCAAAAAAATTGCAACTTGTGACTCAAAATGAGAATGCAATTTTGAGTCCCAATAGAGCCAATCAACATTTTTCCTCTAAAAAAGTTCTATGATTAAAGACTCATAGCTCAAATATTCATATATATAAATTGATCTTGAAAAAAGTCTTAAAAGTAGAAAATATCTTCAAAAATATATGTTTGTGTGTACATATATACACACACACACACACACACACACATATAATATATATATATGTATATATGTATATATGTATGTATGTATGTATGTATATATACATACATACATATATATACATATATATGTATATATACATACATATATATACATATATATATGTATATATACATACATACATATATACATATATATACATATATATATACATATATATATACATATATATATACATACATATATATATACAGACATATATACATACATATATACATATATATATATATACATACATATATATATATATATATATATATATATATATATATATATATATATATATATATATATATATATATATATATATATATATATATATATATATAAACAAAAAATGAAAAAAGTCCTAAAAAAATTGCCAAGTGGTAAAAACTTGGAAATAGATGCTACTTGAGACCCTCGCACCTATATCTATCAACCTCATCCATTCACTCTGCAACACATTTCCTAACTTGGAAATGTCTCTTTCCCTCATCTTGGGGGCATGATTTCTTACCCCATCAGAGCTCTTTTTGTAATAGGGTTTCTTTGGAAACTCACAAAATAGTGTTTCTCGACACTTACCCCTTGACATTGAGTGTTTCTCAACAGTTCTTGGATACCTTAACTAGGGTCTAGTATGTTACAATATTTCTGACTACTAGACTCAAGTCTTGACGAAATGGCCATGTGACATACATACACACACTTAAACATTAAACTTGCTAAGCTATGATGAACTTTATCTTCTTTGTGTGCTATCTATGATGATTTATTTGCTAAGTGTTCCCTCCCTAATACTCTTTCAAGGATGTCATGGACTAGAAGACTAGGGTCATAAGGCATGTTTTACTTACCATTTTCTGATGGCTATACTTGACACTTTAGACCTACAATGTATCATCCTTGTTTATTTTTCCAAGATTGCACATAGGGGTTATCCTACAACTTATGCCTTGGTATAGGTATAATCTTTTTATACTAAACTTAAGGAATCTAACTACATTAGTCATCTTGACCTGCATGTCTTTGATGTGTAGGTTGGATTTCCACATTCAATTCTTATATAGATCATAGTCATATCCCCATAGTTATGCTAGTGATGGTTGTATGATCTTATGATGTCCCCAATAATGCTCAATTTTGAAATTAGAGTCTAAATGTTTTGTGTCCCTTACAAGTAAACCATTTTTACATATTAGCTTGCATCATTGGCTCATTTTAGCTTAGTCTTGAATTTGGGTATATGGGGAGAACTCTCGCTTCATCTTTTTCAAACGTATTAGTTAACTACTTTTATATCTTGTTTTCTTTCTTCTCAATCATGTCTTTTCATTTTCTTAATCTTTCACTTCACCTCTTTGTTATCCTATCATCACAAGAGGTAAATATAAAAAATCACATCTGATATATCCAAGTATTGCATTTTCAAAATATGAGTCTACATCATACACATTAGAGCTAAACTATACATGAGAGAGATTCATGAGCTGAAAACTAAAACATCACATAGAAACACAAACTCAAAAATGTTGAAACATCCATATAC
Source organism: Cupressus sempervirens (assembly GCA_028749045.1). Taxonomy (NCBI): domain Eukaryota; kingdom Viridiplantae; phylum Streptophyta; class Pinopsida; order Cupressales; family Cupressaceae; genus Cupressus; species Cupressus sempervirens. The sequence continues at coordinate 205,157,155 of CM053789.1, forward strand.
AATATCAAAAAGATGAGACAAATACACAAGTACATTGATCAAATCTAGTATGTCATATATATCAAATCTTTAATAGTACATATACAATATGAGATCTAAAAAATTGGATCAATGTCTTAAAATACATATGGTACAACAAAAATGCCACAAGGACATCATCCTAGGCTACTCCTAACTGAATGACTAACTATTGCCCTCCTAGGCTAGTGGTGGTCATGGAGGTGGAGCTTGCCTCCTATCTAGTGGTTTTACAACACCCTCTAATCTACTAGCTTTCTTTGAATAATCAAGAAATCACATCTTGATGGCACCACACCTTTGTATGTTGCATAATAGTAAGTTGTCTATGCTCCATGATGCACTGACTCTTGCTCAGCAACATCTTTCTCCCTACAGATCTCCTCCCCATATGCTCTCTCATCTATCAACTAATGGTCTCACATAACTAGGGTAGTCTATGTTGTCAGCAACTTTACCTCTAGGGATGAACCCAAAAATCTTAGGCATCCTCTTTGTCTCCCCTAGAAGGATGCTCCTATCGTGACTCCATGCGCTCCACCCTCCTATTTCTTAGTGGATGCTCCTCCTCCCCCTCCTCCTTCTCCCTCACATCTTAGGCCCATGCCCATCTCCTCCAACCAACTTGAGAGCTTCCCCTAACCTCCATATACCTATCATCCCTACCTCCACCTCCTCTGCTATCCCCATTGTCACCTTTCTATCCTACTACCATAGGTGGTGCATCTGGTCATGTAAACCTCAAAAAGGGATGTCAAGTCTATTCCCACATCCTCTAAGTCTAGGCAATAATCCTAGAGCTCTGACATAAGTGCTATTGTATCTTTGAGGGATGTGTATAATCTAACACAATTAGCCAACCATTCACCTCCTCATCATGGAAACAAGCATAAGTAGTGGTCTCCATTGAGAGCACTTATCTTTGAGAAAATTTCCACCATACTTAGCTGACCACAAAATGCTTTACAATCTTTGAATGTATTCCTACTATTTTTCAACTAAAACACATATACTCTAACTCCCATGGGTCAGACCATATATGGTAATAAAAATATGGTTGCTAGTCATCAAAAAACCACCAGTAGTATGCCACATCTCTTCTATGACTCCGTGGGATAATTTTTTCATACCTAAATATGAATGTCTCACTACACTCTTACACAATATGGTTGCTAGACATCAAAAAACCACCAGTAGTATGCCACATCTCTACTATGACTCTATGGGATAAATTTTTCATACCTAAATATGAATGGCTCACTACACTCTTACAGCTGCACCCACAGTCAAAGTACTAAAATATGCTCCCAAGCCCATATCTAGGCCAACACTATATGACATGCTCATATCTATGCCTCATGATATACAATCTCATGCAGCTCATAATATATCTACCAAGATAGCTAGTCCCCAAGCTATCCTCTTAGGCCATGTAATCAAATCTACTACTAATAGACCCCAACCTAGAGGGAAGCACTTTTTGCCCCTATTGCTGATCAGAGCTTAGACAATTAGTGAGAAAAGAAAATATGATAATGGATACTCATTTGTATACTCATCTATGAGCCTCTCCTAGCTCAAGTGTTGATCTAAATTAGTAACATTCTAGAATATTCATTGTATGGCTAATCTCCCCTCTCGCAGGGTCTTGTCATTTTAAACCTATAACATGCAAAACCTCATGTTAATATATCGCACATGGATATCCAAAAATTCAAAACAAATGAGAAACAAAATAGAAATACTCACTAGATCTCCATAACATTGAACATGAAGGATGTGATATACATCCTCTAAGGTGATGTTAGCCTCACCAGTTGTAAGATGAAAGGTGTTGTTCTTGCTATACAACTGCTAAGCTAAATTAGTCAACAACCCATGGTTCACCTATATAATGGGCATACATGTCAACCACCTCAAACCCATGCTCTTTATTGTGGCCTTCTCATCATCCTATAGATGTTGAAGGAAACATAAACCCACCACCTTGGGGGCTCTAATAACAAGGGACAGAAAAATAATCTACAAAATTGAGTCAAGAAAGCATCAAAAACATTAATATCTACTATAAGCATCATCAATCAAGTAAAATGATAGAAAATAGTGCTCAGACATGTTGAAAAATTATCAAAAATAGACTATACAACACTTTTCACTATATGAAGGTGATGCTTTAAGTTGATTAAGTATTGCATGATATGTCTTATAATACATGGGCAATACATTTTTCGAGGGCAATAGTTTGCACTAGCCCATATGAGATTTGGGTATATTTGATACGATACACCTTTATAAGGTCATGCGATACTTTATGTTTGACAAAAATAGTGCTTGATATTTATTAAAGTACCCATGTGATAATTTCAAAGTAGCATGCAATATTTCTTTTTAGAACCCCTAAAACCTCAAAAACACATGTCAAATACTTCAAAAAGTGACAAAATTTAAAAAACTTATCAGGGCCTCCTACTTAGGTGGCTAGTTGGGCAATGGACTATGCTCAAAATGGTGTGTGTGCATCAGAATGCCTTATAAAGCTATAATCTCTCTCTAAATTGCTCAAAATATCTCAAAACCACAAAAGATAAATAAATTAAAAATGACCCTTGGAGCCCTTATATAGTGCTTTGACCTCATTTTGACTCATTTTTCAAAATCCTTGAAATTATATGAAAAAATGAACCTATATCTAATTTTGACATCCTGGATCCATTTTTTGGATTGAAATCAATATCCAAGTTGATCTTGATAGTCAAAATCACATTTCAAAATTCTACCTTCTTCTATGTAGTTAGATGACCTTTTTAGGTCTAATCTCTAAATCTTCATGGGGGCGTCTTCATTTCTCTATGTCTTCACATTTCCACACTTCATACCTTCTTCAATTTACATATTTCACTTCTAAATCATCTTTCTACATGATTTGACATAATTTCATACTTTATCCATCTTGGTCAACTCTACTCAAATGGTGGCATTCTGTCACTCCTTATGGTTACTCTTTTGTTCTAGTCACATATCTATCATCATGGATTTTACTATATCTCAATTTCATCATTTCTTTTTCATTTTTGCATTCCCTTTATCTCATTTTGATTTTGATCTTGAGGGAGAAAAACTACTCTATAATATCTTGATAGAACTATCTATTTCTTAGGAGAAAATGTTTGATCTTATCATTTGCGCTTGATCTATATATTTTTCTTGGTGTTAGTATTCTTCTTGAGTTCTGATATTTTCTTGTCTCTTTCCTAATGTTTAGTACTATCACTATTAGGCTATACATTTAGGACTTGTTATTGTTGGAAATATAAGAAGAGTAATTGAGAGGGGAGGGGTGAATTAGATACTACTAAAATAAATCCCAAATCCCTTAGATGTTAGGATAGAACATAAATACTACTAAAAAATATTTTTTCTTGGCAAACATATAGGAACTTGATTAATACTCATATTTTTTGTAACTCGGTAACCAATGAAATAACAACTATAACTTAGCAAATGCCTAACACGAAAATCTTAAGATATTATATGTGGTTAACTATTGACACAAAATCTTGCACCCTTGCCTAAGGGAATACATCTTAGGCAGCCATGTGTAACATGGAAATGACCTCCAAGTGTGGGACTTGCAATCTAAGGTTGAATCTATAGAGAAGGTCAGCATCCTTTACTATCAGGATGCAACTACACTACCACTTTCAAGGAAAAGGGAGGAGACTGAAATTGAAATTTAGAAAGGGAAAAGGGGTGATGCACTAGGATAGATATATAGTTATGACTCTATCCATGTATGCACAACATATCAATGAAAAGTCTATAGATCCTAGCTCTATTCTATTTTCAAGAACTCACATGCAAGTTTGGAACTGATCAAGTGTTGAAAAGAAGGACATCTTCACATATACAACAACAATCAACAGTTTGGACACAACATACAAACATTAAACTTAGAAAGAAACACCAACCAAAAGGAAAGATACATGCATGATTGACAAATGGGAAGAACATGTTAGGAAGGAAAACTATTTCATTAATGGAAGGCAAGGAATTACATAGCATAATATTGCTGCAAAAAAAATGCAGATAGAGAAGAACCCAAAAAAGGTATTTACAACTGCCTTTTAAAGAGTTCAGGCATAACTTAGATCAAAATTGAAATTCAAACCCCAACCAAAGTGGACTTAAGTTGTAGAGAAGCTATAAATGAATATCAAAGTAAAATCTGATCTTGAAATCAACTTGCTATAGTGAAATGACAAAAAGGGAAAAACAAATGCACCCAGCTATAAGAAATCAAATCCCATTAGATTTGATCATTACAATCATTAATGAGGCATGAAAATTCATAGATGTTGTGCAAAGCAAGGCCAAAGAATGTCATTTAGCATTAAAGAAAAATCCTTGTAATGTTTCATGGCCGTAAAAAATAAATCTACACCACTATCAAAAAACATGGGATGGGATAAAGTGCAAATAACTCGCCAAAAAAATATAGAATTAACTTGCATGGAATAAATTTTAATTGCTCCAATAAGATGATCCATTGATGAAGGTCTTAATTTTGGAATGAATGGCTTAGACACTATGAAAATCTCCTCAACAAGTGAATAAAACCCAACCATAGATGCATATCTTCCTTTATAACAATGGACGGCTAAGATGCATTCAAAATACCCACTAGATGCTTTGCAATCTAATGGCCATCATATCTTTGCAAGAGACCTAAGAAATGATGCAAAAATATGACCACAGTTTGATTAGAAGTAGCCTAGCAAAAGAAGGATCCACCATGTGGAAGAAATTGGTTGGTCAAAACATTTGTTGATTATTTGGTTGAAGGGGCAGCAACGATTTCACAATTCTAGAAAGAGAAGCAAAGTCTTTCTCTAAAATTACGAAAATCATTAATAAAAAATGTTAACCCTCACTAAAAATGAACTAGATTGAACCAAAGAAGGATCCACCATGAAGTAAATGAACTAGCTTGACAAATGAAGAGATCGAGTTAACATGAGATGTTAACCTGACTAAAAAGTGTGTTAACCCACATCAAATAATCCAACCCATTGAATATCTCTTAGATTGGTTATTAATGATGAGCTGAATGGGGGTCAAAATGGCCAACATTAACCTTAATTAACTTAGTTGCATACACATGAAAGAAATATTGTGAACACAAATGACACTAAGATTTAGTGTGAAAACCCAATTTGGGAAAAACCACCAATTGTAAATAGTTACTATTTTTTACTCCTCTAAAGTGTGCCCTATTATGAGCCAGCCCTATTAAAGGTTAAAAAATATATTTTTAGGTGTGACCCTATTAGAGGATTTAATCACACTATTAGGAGTGGCCTTGTTAGAGTTTTTTAGACACTTCAATTTAGAAATGGTACCTTATTAGAGGATTTACAAATAGTTGTTAAGTCAACTTTGTTAAAAGATTTAGATCACTACTACAATGGTTAGAGAGTAATTATGAGATGAACTGATTTCTAATACAACTAAATTATTGGTTATAGATCTCAATTCTAGCTTGAACACTTGATCCTTCCTGATTGAATGTATCTTTGCAACTTCTCAAGGATATTCTACTTATCGTCCTGATTTGCTTCATGTAAGCATCTTCTATTCTTCCATACACTTGCACGCGTTCAATCCTCAACTTGACCTTATACTTATATCATATCCATTTTCAAGTTAGCTTGAATAAAACATAGAATGATTAATATTCATCTCCTCAATCAGCTAGAATCAACAAAAAAATCCATTGAACTCAATATGCCAAAACAAGAAAATCCTATGTTAGCCAACCATACTTGGTAGACACTAACTCACAATTGATTTCCTATTCTACCCAAGTGAACTTGGTGAAATCTGCATCTTTAGAAAGTTCCTTTGGTAACCAAGTGAGATTGGTTAATATTGGTTCCATCAAACATTTATTTTGTTACCCTAGTGAGCTCCATTAACACTCAACTCCAGCGAACTTCTCTTTGACACCTAAGTGAACTTGGTATTCCCTACCTTCTAAACATGGAAAATACTGAAATTCTTAGAAAACATAGAAAAATATCTTCATCACTCGAGTGAACTTGACATACACTATTGGGTAAAGATAAGACATTTTGTGTAACATCAAAGACAATCCACAATTAACTAATTGTTTTCAACAATCTCCCTCTTTGGCATTGATGGCAACACAACATGTCATAATACATTGAAATTTTAAAGCAAAATAAAGTAAGGAAAATATCCTTAGTTTCATTTTGATTCTCATTTATGAGAACTCCCTCTATAAGTGCAACCTCCCTTTGCCTTCAATTTCTCTGTCTGTTAGCAAACTCTTTCTTCAACATCTTCTTCTGATAGAAAACTCTCCCTTTTTGATATTAGACCAATTTTTTCTTCATTTACATTTCTACAAATTCTAACTCATCACAAAACTTTCCCTCTTTGACATCTTATGACAAAGACAATATTCAATGAAATAGCAATGTACCTCATGTAATGATTCATATGCAATCTACCCTTTTTAATATTGCATCAACTTGATTGATCTTCAACATGCATTGGTTGATGTATCAGCAAACTTCATTTAGCGATCTTCAGATAGGGGAATAACCCCTAACTTACATCTTAGATACAAAAATTCATCCTTATGTAATACCTTAGTTAATATGTCTACAATTTGTTCTTTAGTATTCACATATTCCAATCTTACCTCTTTATCTTGCACCAATTCTCTCAAAAAATGATGTTTTATAGAAATGTTCTTTGTCTTTGTATGCATGACATGATTATTTGATTATTAATTGCACTAGTGTTATTATAGAAGATAACCACTAGATTCTTTACCTCTACCTTCATACTTGCCAATAGTTTCTTGAACCAAATATTATTTGAACAATTAACTACTGATGCAACATACTTTTTTTCTATTGTAGACTAAGCAATACAATTTTGCTTCTTACTTGTCCAAGACACTAATCTTTTACCAAGAGAGAACACTCTGCCACTGGTGCTCTTCTTGTTATCAACACTTCCTATCCAATCAACATCTATAAAGGCTTCCAAATCTAGATTGCCTCCTTTCTTCTACAAAAGCCCATGTCTTCAATATGCTTTAGATACCACATGATTCTCTTTATTTCCATCATATGATTTTCTTTAGGATTTTTTGAGAATCTTGCCAATATACCAACTACTAATGCAATATCAAGTGTTGTATGAACTATGTATTGTAGTTTTCCAATCATTGATCTATATGTGGTATGATCTACCTCTTTGGAATCATCATTCTTGGAAATCTTATGTATAGGTGTTCCAACAAGTCTTGAATCTTCCAATGCAAATTTCTTTAGTATCTCCTTGATATATTTAGATTGAGTTATGAATATACCATATTTCTTCTATTGAATTTGTAATCCAACAAAGAATTTTATCTCTCCAAACATGGACATCTCAAATTCTTTACTTATATCTTCTAAAAATTCTTTATAGAAGTCATCATTTCAAAATACAATGTGTCATCCACAAAGATTTATGCCAATACAACCTTTTTTTCTAGTCTTTCTTTGGTGTATAGGTTGTTATCATTCGTCCTTTGAAAACTAATCTTTATTAAGTAGTCATGAAGTCTTTCATTCCAAGCTCTAGGTGCTTACTTGACACCATACAATGTTTTGTGCCATTTACAAACCATATCCTTTTGTCTAGGATCTAAAAAACTTTCTTTTTGTTCTATGTAAAGTTCCTCTTCAAGAATTCCATTTGAGAATGCAGATTTTACATCTATTTACTAAAATTTAAATCTTTTATTTGCAACATAAGAAAGTAAAGTTCTAACACCTTCTAATCTTGCAACAAGAGAAAAAATTTCACCATAATCAATACCTTATTCTTGAGAATAACCTTTGCATACTAACCTTGTTTTATTTCTAGAAACTTCTCCATCTTCATTCAACTTATTTTTGAAAACCCACTTTGTGTCAATAACATTCATATCCTTGGGTCTAGGAACAAGAGTCTAGGTTTTATTCCTTTATAGCTATTCTATCTCTTCATTCATTGCTTTTTTTGGAGTTCATTCTAGTAAAGAACATAAGAGGTGGATTTAAACTAGATACTACGAAGCAAAGATAGGGATAAGCCTAAGGATGAGCTAAATCCTATAATCAAAAAGGCTAAATCTCAGTTCTAGGCCAACATTAACAGAGTCATTAGGACTCACTTCACTCTAGGCTCTGCTAAGCCAAGGTGGGCAAAACTAAGATATTTATCTTATTAACTTGATATTTTTCTCTGCAAGACTATCCCCTATAACAGAAATGGTCAATATCTTCTATGATTTACTGACAAACCTTCCAACTACAATAGCTAATTACAATTTAAGGAAAGCACAAAAAATAAGCCATGGCAGACACTTCTATCTCTTCAATGCATGAAAGTAAATTGATTTTTTGTTGTGACTATTCTACAAATAGGTGAATCAACAATGTACTCTTGAACTTTAGAATCGACTAAATTTTTATCCAATGGGATATAGAGTCATAAATTAGTAGTTTTAGATCTTTTTCAATCAACTTGTGATTAAAAGTGTCAACATTAAACTTTTAGTTTCATTCTAATTCTCATCCTTTCCATAAATCCTAAACCTTATCAATTATAGAAAACAATTACTCAATTCATTAAATTAGCAACAATCAATAAGAGACATACAACCTTTTGGATTGCATTAAACTAAAGAGAAACTTGTCTATTCAGCCCCAAATCTATAGATACATGAAAAAGAGAAAAAACTTCAAAGATAATAATATTTAAAGATATATCCTTCAATTTAAATCTTAATACTGCAAATAAAATTCATAGTATGACACTAAGATAATACCATTGGTCCCAAATGTTCCTTTTGTATTCAAATATGCATGCATGTGAACTCATTTAGATCATTACAGAACAAAATGGATGGACTGAAAAATAATACATGATACATAAAAATTCTATAGATAACTAACCTCTCCTTCTCATCCTAAAAATCCATATATAAGATTGTAACAAGCTACAGATGAGAGAAGTACACATCAAAAACTTAATGGATATACCAAACTTTTGGAAGATGTGAACAATAAATACACAAAATTTTTTTCCAAAAATATTGATAAAAAAGATAAGTAGTCGAGATGAAAAAAAAGCATTAATATTGAATCTTTGATCTTTTCTTCTCCATGTACTTTATTTGCCCTATTTGCAAAATATCTCAGCTACCTCCTGCTAGCAAAGTCTTTATTTCTCCTATAGCTTCCCAAACATAAATTTCCCTTTTAGTGGGCCATTTGGTTCCCTTCAACTCTTGTAAGTCTTGAATGACCTTATTCCACTTGGCATCCATAACTATATTTTTTTCAACAATAAACTTATTCAAATTTATTTCTAGCTCAAAAAGGGAATCAATTAAATTATGGAATGGGGAGACAAATGTATTGTACAAAATTGCTATTGTAGCTGCTTGGGTCAAAAAATTATCAAATGAGGCTAGCCACTCTTGCCAATTTTTTACTGAATTAGTAGCATCAAGAATTGATGATAGACAGGGCTCCACTCCCTCAGAAAAAATCCTCAATTTTCATTGTATGACTTACAGTTTACCAGTGAAGAAACCACTTAATTCACTTACCATCTCTAGAATTTATTTTATTGTAAAAATTTTATTTGGCAAATCTAGCTTTTTAGCCATCAATACAATCAACCTATCCAAAAATTGAATATATGGCCCCCACATATTGAAAGTGGGCGCTAGCCATGAAAGTGCTTCATTGCAAAATTGCTCAGCACTTTGTAAAGAAACATATAAATTATAAGCAATAATTCCTAGCCTAGAAGGGATGAATTTTGGCAATATATGGGATGGTTGGGGACAACATAGACTCTCATTAAAGAGAAAGTGGGAAACAAGAAAATATCCCCCCAGTTATGATCCAGTCTCTTCCCCTCAGGAAGCAAGGCTGGTCTTAAAAGATCTTTCAAAATTTTAGGTGCCCTAAAATATCCTAGGTCTAACATCTTCATTTTTACAACACTAAAATTATTGAAAAATGACATAGAATAAAAAAAAATGGTGAGTACTATCCCATACCCATGTCCACAACTATACAGGTAGATCTCCATTCAAGTCAAAAGTTTGATCAATGAAATTAGAATTTATATACCCCACTTTCTTATAAAGAATTAAATGCATCAGTAGTGATTAGTAGGGGAAAGTAAAAATTTTCATATTTCTAGTCTGAGCCCTAGCAATGTTCTCCTTCATTATATCCAGAATATAACTAACATAGTCATATTCACAAGCATGGTAGGAGTCCTATATATCCCTTATAATAATGTATTTATCTCCATAGACCTCATCAGACCCATCATTATCTAGCACCTTATGGAATCCATATATAGTCTTGACAAAATAATTTTTGAATTTATCTAGTGGCATCTTCTTTTACATATTCTTAGGGTAGTCACCCACTTTCTTCAATTCCATAGGAATATGTTGCAGCATCAAGGTTCTAGTGTATGCCTTGGTATTTATTTCAAATTTCCTTTGTAAATCTTTCAAGTCTATAGGCTGACTCATAGCTCCTAATCTGAAAGCCTCCATGAATGACTCTCGGTCCAAAGTACAGAGAATAGTTCCATCCTTCTTATGGAAAGACTTAGTGGTCAAATTATAGCATTCAAATAGAGCCTTCATTAAATCTACATCCACAAAAACTTCTAGGAAGATCAGTTTAGCAAGGTTCTTCTTCCATGGGTTACACATAGGAATTTTCTTCTCCCTATTACAATAAAAGTAATAGAAAAGCTCAGAACTCATAACATCAGGGCATATGGAATCTTTGCATCTATCATATGGGTCAATGAAAGTATGATCATATGAAAAATTTTCATTAGTAGAACTAGGGAAAAGTTTTATCCATTCTTCTACAAATTTGTTAGGTTTTCTCTATCTGGTTTTGCCTCCCTTGGAGGTTGAAGTTTTTGAAATTGCCATATTTGAGGCCTAAGTCTAATCAACTTCTTGATTAGACATCTTGAAAATATGCAAATAAAACACCTAAAATAGATACTATTGTATTCTTAATAATCTCTGGAGACAAAAATTTAGAATTTTTAGAAAACACAGGAAATGTTCAAATTCTCTTTCTTTGGAAATGGCGAACTGTGACTATGAGGAAAGAAAATATTTATAAGTTGATTGTGAAAACTAACATTTATCTTGCATTGATTTTTGCATGCTTGAAATATGATATCAATCTATTATGTTAACTTCATGGAGTGTCTTCATTAATATCCAACTATGCACCTTTCATACTGCACTCAAATCCTACTAGTCAAGAAGCCTATTGTTCATTTCATGATATTATGTTTCTATCAAAATAAGATCCTATGATATTATGGAAAAGGTAGTTGAAAATACCTTTCATAGCATCACTTTATTACAACACTAGCTTTTTGATCTTACAAACATGCTTTGACAAACTCTTGTCAACCAGTTGAACACAAAGGAAAAACCCCTTACGATCTTACAACCACCCTATTGTTGCAACATCGACATCAATTTCATCTCCTTATATGATCACATGAAAAGTAGCTTCATAACATCATGGATCACTTTTCTTTAACCTATGATCATACGATCACAGTTAAGTTGACCTCTTGTAACATCGCGTTAGATCCCTTTTGCTTTTACGTTATTACAACAACGTTGAATCTTTTATATTGTATGATCAGTAGCTTATCATTTTTCTGATGTGATTTTATGATTAAGCCCTAGTCATAACATCAGAGAACCTCAAGTTCATAACTCTAAGATCTCACAATGAAGCATTCATCATAAGATCAGAAACCATAATTTTCCACTCAATTTAAACCTTTTCTGGTCCAACTAATTCTAACAACAAACACCCCTAGCATTCATACACTTGCTCTGTCTAATTAGGAAGCATACACTTGTATGATAGCTCATCTCCCTATTTGCCTTTAACATCTTCACAATATTACAATAAAAAAGTATTATGTCATCGCAATGCCTTCTTTATTCCTTTATGATCCTATGAAAAACACCTTGTTGCAAGATTGTAGCTAGCCTTTTTACTGTTCTTGATACTACATCAAACCTTTCATCATAACATTAGAGAAGATGATAATGCAAGCCACTTAAAACATTATATGATCATACGATACAAAATATATCGTATGATCAAGAAGATTCAAAATTTTATCTACACGATAACATGACACAACACTAATCGTGATATTGAGAAAGGCTAAAACCCTTGTTTACAATATTCCACTAACCCTCCCTTCTAACATCATAAGAAACAATGTACTTAGATAAAAATAAAAAATCACTCACTTATAGGGCCTAGGGTTAGGGATCAAAAATAATGAAGACCATGCAAATTTTCTAGGGTTAATTTGTGAATGGAAACAATATAATCATAACCCTATCAAAAAATTTAATATTTTACTACAAAAATTTAAAATTTTATTATCAATAGGAAAAATGAGTTATTAGCTTCAATCCATTTTTCATTATCCAAAGAATCTTTAACTAATCTAGGTTCAAATTTAGTAACAAAACATGTACCTTTCAATTTGGTTCTTGTCATTGTACCATTTGACTTGTCTCTAATGATCTGATCTAGTGCATGGTGCCTTCTAACATATCTTTTCAACATAGGTACTTTAGATTTAGAACTTGTTCCACTTTCCTTGCTATGATCTTCTACATCAAGCTCATGTCCCACTATCTATTAGTCGGGTCTTTCATACTTGATATGCTCTGGTAATAGCTCAATAGCCTTTAACTGCAACTTGGGTCCTTCAAACTATGACTCAGGTTGAATTGGTTGTAACTCAGTAGATTCTAGACATTTTGCAAACTTGGGAGGTGAAGTTTGCTAACTTCAAATTGGATTTGGCAATGCATAAGGTTCATAGTAAGCCAACTTCCTATACTCCTTAGGCTCTTTGTTGATCTTTTCTTCACTTTTTTCTACAAACTCATCAATCCCTACATGTGCACTTTCTATGATCTTATGAGTGGATACATTCAAACATTTAAATTCTTTACTTCTACAAGAATATCCAAGGAATATATTTTCATCACCTTTGACATCAAATTTACCTTTCCTAGATTCCTTCAAGATATAACATTTGCTACCAAATATTTTCAATTGACTTACATTAGGATTGTAGCCATACCATAGTTCATAAGGAGTTTTATTTGAGTCTTTCTTTAGATGTACTCTATTCAAGGTATGCTTTGCAGTACTAATTGCTTCCTTCTAGTATCTGATTGCAACATTCTTTCCTATCATCAAAGTTCTTACACAATCCATGATGGATCTATTTATTCTTTTAGCTATACCATTCTATTGTGGTGTACCAGGGGCTAATACTTGTCTTTTAATTCCTCTTTTAGTGTATAGTTCATTGGATTCATTATAAATGAGTTCACCACCTCTGTCTGATCTCAAAAACTTTAGCTTCTTTCTAGTCTCCTTCTCTACTCTTTCCAAATACCACTTCAACCTTTGAAATGCTTCATACTTATCTTTCAAATACATTACAGTCATCATTCTAGAATAATCATCAACAAAAATAATAAAGTACTTATCTCCACCATAGCTCTCAATTCCAATAGGTCCACATAGGTCTAAATGAAATAGCTCTAAGACATCTTCAGAATGATAGTTTTTTCTTTTGAAACTATTTTTATCCATCTTAGCAATTTGACAATTTTTACATAGGCCCATATCAAGTTTCCTCAAACTAGGAATACCTCTCACTCTTTTTTTTTTCTTATCTTGATCATATTATCAAACTTCACATGACATAACCTTTTATGCCATAACCAACTTTCTTCTTCTTGAGCAATGAAACATGAACTTTCACTAATATCTAGGTAGAATAAGTTACCTTTTGTTTGGTTACCAAACCCAACTAGATTGTATTTTCCATCTAGCATCTTGGCCTTCCCATTCATGAATTCTACCTTAAATCCAATGTTATTCAAATGTGCCACACTTAGTATATTATGCTTTAGTCCTTCAACCCAATAAGCATTATCACATCTAAGTCCATTGGTTGGTAAAATACAAGCTTTTCCCTTTATGCAACATGATTTGTTGTTTCAAAATATCACACTTCCACCATCATAGTGTTCTATATGTTCAAAATTTATTTTGTCACCAGTCATATGATGTGAACAACCACTATCAATAATCCATGTAACATTTTTTCTAACATGAGAGATAAGTGCCATTTATCTTCTTCATAATCAGATTCATCTTTTATAGCAATATAGACCATCTCATCATCATCGCTACTATATGAATCTTTAGCCATAAAACAAGACTTCTTACCCTTGTCCTTGTAGTCCTTGAAGTTCTTGAAATCCTTCTTTCCTTTGAAATTTGTTTTGTTTCTTTTCATCTTTATCTTCTTTGTTTGGAAACCTTGCAGTAATGTGACCAACTTCTTCACAACAGAAGAAAATTGAATGAATTTTACCTCTATACTTTCTTTTGCTTTTGGGATACCTTCTTACAATTATTGCTTCAATAGTTTCAAGATCACTATTAGAATTATCTTCATCTTCACTTTTAGATTGTTTTCCTTTTAACCTTTTATCTTTCTTCTTGAGTGACAACTTGGCTTCAAATGTAGACTCAGGATTGCTAGAACTAGGGACATAATTATCATAATTATCTAGCTCAAATGTTGTCAATCTTTCAAATACTACATGTAATGTTATATCATTCTTTGGATTGCATCTCATCTCTTGAATTTTTGATATTCTGATTGTGTATATAGGAAGAAGTGTTCTGATAAACTTACTTACCATTGTCTCATCTTCAATCTTTCCCCTTGAAGCTTTGATTTCACAAACACTAGCTTTGATTTCGTCACTATACTTTTCAATGTTTTCATCTTGTCTAATCTTTATTTTATCAAATTGTCCTTTGAGACTTTCAGCTTTAGCTCTTCTTACATTATCATCTCCTCCATAGATGGATTTTAGCTTGATCCATATCTCATAAGTAGTTCCATAGTATTTGATTTCATAAAATTATGCATAGTTGAGAGATGAAGAAATATCAATTATCATAATGTTATGACTCTTGTTCTCTAAAATTTCTTCAATAGTCATAGTTTGAGTAGGTTTTGCATATTTGGTGCCTAGGTACTTTAGGCCTAAATCTCCAATGGTTTCCAAATGTAGTCTCATGAGTTTTTGTCATGCCTTGAAGTTATCTCTATTCAGCTTAAGGATCTCCCTTCTCTAAGACATCCTGATCTTTAGCTTAGGTCCTTGAAACCTTCCCTTCAAGAACCAAAAGCCTAGATATGAATTGTTGGAAATAAAAGAGTGGTGAATGAGAGGGGAGGGGTAAATTAGTTACCACTAAAATAAATCCTAGATCCCTTAGATGTTAGGATAGAACATAAACACTACTAAAAAAATTGTTTCTTGGCAAACACACATGCACTTGATTAATACTAATATTTTGTTGTAACTTGGTAACTAGTAAAATAAAAATTGTAATTCAACAAATTCTTAACATGAAAATCTTATGATGTTATCTATGATTAACCTTAATTAACTTAATTTCATACATATGAAAGAAATAGCATGAACACAAGTGACACCAAGATTTAACATGGAAACCCAATTTGGGAAAAACCACCAATTGTAACTAGTTACTATTTTTTACTCTTCTAAAATGAGCCCTATTAGGAGCCAACCCTATTCAAAATTAAAAAATATAGTGTTAGGTATGACCATGTTATAGGATTTAATCACCTTGTTAGGAGTGGCCTTTTTAGAGGCCTTTAGACACTTCAATCTAGAAATTCCATCGTGCTAGAGGATTTAAAAATAGTTGTTAAGCCAACTCTGTTAAGAGATTTAGATCACTGTTACAATGGCTAGAGAGTAATAATGATATGAATTGATTTTTGATACAATTAAATTTTTAGTTATAGAAATAAATTCTAGCTTCAATACTTGATCCTTCTTGATCAAATGTATCTTTGCAGCTCCTCGAGGATATTCTTCTTATCCTACTAATTCACTTCCTCTAAGAATATTCTATTCTTCCATACATTTGAACACATTCAATCCTCAACTTGACCTTATACTTATATCATATCCTTTTTCAAGTAATCTTGAATACAAGTTAGAATAATTAATATTCATCTCCTAAGTTAGCTAGAACCAACAAAAAAATCCATTGAACTCAATATGTCAAAACAAGAAAATCTTTTGTTAGTTGACCCTGCTTGGTAGATACTAACTCAGAACTAATTTCCTGTGTTAACCAAGTGAACTTGATTAACACTGCATCTTCACAAATTTTCTTTAGTAATTGATTGAGATCAATTAATATTGGTTCCATTCAACATTTCCTATGTTACCTAAGTGAGCTCACTTAACACTCATCTTGTACAAGATTCTCTTTGACATCTAAGTGAACTCAGTAGTCACTTCCTTCTAAACTTGGCAAACACTAGAATGATTAACAGATGTAGGAAACTATCTTCATCACCAAAGTGATCTCAGCATACACTTTATAGTAAAGATATGACATTTTATGTAACATCAAAGATAATAAAAAACTAACCAATCATTTTCAATAGTTATATCTTTTTGTATTTCATTCTTCAAAATTAGATCTCTCTATCTATTGTTTCCTACTTGGATTTGGTACTCTTTGATGTCATGTGTTCCCAAATTGATCACACATTAGTCAAAGAGGGGAAAAAGTCACCTAAAAAATTCATTAGACTATTAGCCCCCTTTTTCAGCATTTTGTCTATAAATTAATTAATCATTTTCCTAGAAAAAATTGCTAAAAATCAATTAATTTTATTATAACCTATAGTTTGACTATATCATTCTATGTTCAATTTTGATTAAAATAATATATCCCCTTTTAATTAAATAAAATACCTCATTCTTCTAACCCACTCACTATGCACACATAAAGTCCTTTTCCTATTTTCAAATGAAAAGAAAAGACTTTTGTCTCACATGAAAAGTCAACTTATTTTCATTGGTTGACTTTATCTTACACATGGATCATGTCAAATTCAACCCACACCCTTGATCATCCATCCCTTCATTTTGATCTCCACCATCCACACACCTTTAAAAGAAAGAGCTATCCCCTTCTCGAAGGATCCATCTTCTTGAGTATTGTTATGTTGTAGGTTTTCTAATAAGTTTTCTTAGAGCTTTGTGGAGAACTTCTCATTCCTTGTCTCATTCTCTCATCATTATTGCACATTAGCTTAGATAACTATAGTGTATATTTTTCTTTTAATATAGTTTAAATCATATAGTTTAACTAGAATGTATGTTGTAATACTCTCATTTTGATTAATCTAGTTGCATTGTTCATATCATTCTAGATTAGTTTCATTCTTCGATTTCATGATTGAGAGTTCTTTTGGACACTTTAATTCTTTCTCTTGTCTCAAGAACCCCCCATTGCATCGTTTACAAGCAAGGGTTGTATCTCTAAGGCTTAGCTAAGAGATTCTTATATTCTTAAAACGCACCTTCACACTCCATGAATAGGAAGCTCTAAGCTGAAATTCAAGCATTCAAACTTATGGGATAACCTAGATAGAAGGGTTTAGAGTGGTCCATATTTCTTATCTACAAAAGGAAAACTAGTGAAAAGAAAAATTAGTGAATACATAACTTAGTTAGGAGAAAATTTTGAAAATGTCATGGACATGTATTTTGAAGAATTAAAATAGAGAATAAAGATGAGGATGAAAATACTAGAAGAGATCATAATGAAATACTATAATGATGTAGAATTTTTACTGGACATAGTTAATACATTTGTGTAGAAAGGCATGGATAAAATAATTTTCTTATGAAATTTATAGTGACATTGTGAGTGCAAATATTGTTGCATTACTAAAAAAGGATATTGATACTAAAGAAGAAACTTTTGGAAACTATGAAGAAGATAAGGTAAGAATTACTATTCATATCAAAATAGATTCTAAGGAGAAGAAAAGAAAGAAAATGATTGAAAACCTAGAGGAAAAAATATGCACACAAGGAAAAGGCAAGTAACCTTCGTAACTCACACAAGGTCCTGGATAAGATGAATAGAAAGAAAATTGTGATGAGGAAGAGGAGGGGGAAGAAGTAGATCAGGGTAAAGGCCTAGTTTCTATTACACTACAAACTAAGAAGGCTAAATCTGTTGAGCCTAAAGAAAAAGGAGTTGCAATGAAGATAGTGGTGGCACCCCTCTCTCCTCCACCACCAACCAAAGCAGGGACCAATCCAATAGTAGTACATGTTGAGCCATCAACAAAGAAATGATTAGTAAACACTACTAAATCAAGTGGCTCAATTGTAGGGAAGAAAAAATCACAATTCCCTCTAAGCCAACCAAAGAGGAGATGATTGGTAAAGAAGAAAGAGAGTGAATAATGTGATGTAGAGAGAACATAATTAGATGAACCAACCATAATACCTAGAAAGGAAAAGAACATTGATGAGGTATGTGTCAACATATGAAGCTCTCTAGGCTTATCCATTGTTATATTTGTAACATTTGATACATTGGATAATTTTTATAGAATTAAAGTTGAGGAGGCCATCATAGATATGATGGCTAATAATAAATTGGCTCCTACTAAAGTAGAGAAGAATTTTCCAATTGATTTGAAAAATAGACTAAATTAAATATGACAATAGGCATCAATAGTAGAGAAAGACATAAGAGAGGACACATTAGCCAAGGTTATGCCTAATTTGTCAAAGGAGCAAAAGAAAACATATTTGGAAAAGTATAGAAATTGATTTGTTCCTAATTTTAGAATATTTATGATTTTACAAAATAATATTGAAGTTGTAGTTTAGCAAGATGAGTTACTATGGAAGAGTATTTTTGGTCTTTTCCCTAACTAAATAACATGGGAAAAATAATTTGAGACTGTGACCATCCAAGATAATCAAAGTGATGAAGTGAGTTTAGGTGTGCCGAGTCCACAAGGAAAAAATTTACCTATTCATGTCGTCCCCCTTGACACTACAATTTCTAAGCAATAGAAGCCCTCAAATGGATAAAAGGAAAAGCAAGAGGAAAAGGAATCAAATAAAAACATAAGTGTAGACATCTCTACCAAAGGTCAAATAGGATCAAATGTGTCAGATTCTAAAATTAAGGAAAATAAGGAAACACATCAAGTTGTATTGAGTGCTAAAATTGGTTTCTCAAGCACTAATATTCAAGAAAGATCGAGTGGTGATACCCCCTCACCAACTTCAAAAGAAATGTTGAGCAAAAACACCCCCTCACCAACTCCAAAAGAAATGTCAAGAAAAAACATCCCCTTACCAAGTAAAGGGAAAGAAATAAAGGATAGAGCTCTCCATATATTCAAGTTAGTCTAGATGAAGTTATTGAGATTCCAAAATGGGATTTGGAATATCTTACTCTTGAACAAACAATCATGTCGCAAGATATTTTGGCAAAAAAGAAGAAACAAGAAGAGATGAGAAGGGAGTAGCAATAGAAGCAAGTGATGCATGACATAAAGGACATTTTTCTTGATGCATTTGATTTATATAATTTTGGTGGGAAAGCCCATATTATTTCCTAGCTTGTACATATTGTTGAACAAATAAATGTTTGAGACATAGAAGAAAATGAAAAGTTGATGGCATGATCAACCAAGAAATTTGAGAATAAGGTTGTGGAGAAAATATCAAAAACCATTGCTGAGAAAAATTTGAATTATTGGGACGCAAATAGAATACTAAGGAGCTTATACAAAAGGTACAAAATTTTTTGTGATGTGCCAAGATTCACAAGTCATCTTCAGGAAAATATCCAGTGGATTCAAGCTAACATGTAGGAAACAAGTAGCACTATTTCATAGTTAGCTGAATCCAATTTGAGACATTACAATAAGCTATTATTTTTGCAAGGAAAATTGGGTGAGCTATAGATAGTTGATAGCACCATGAGGTCAAAATTTATCTCTATCTAATCTATATTGATACCTCATTTAGACATTATGCATCATGAATTGAAGTCAGCAAAATATTTTATTCAAGAAGATCATAATCTTTTAGTTGATGATAGTTTGATTAATTTTGTAGCTAGATTGGAGTTGTAAAATCACATTTTTAAATCAACCAGAACCACTTGGAAACATGTACTTTTTATGATTAACTAGGTTCAAAATACATTCATTGAGAAATATGGTTTGATTCAACCCAATTCAACCCTAGCAATAACCATAAGTGACAAAAACAAGGGGAAATTTAATGATGATTACATATTTTGAATGGACAATCAAAAGAGTTGAAGTCAGAATCAAAACTTAGTGATTAGAAGACAAATATGGTAGTCATGTACATACATGTATTTTTGCATTTTTATATTGTTCACTGTTTGTTTTTTATTCATTTGGAAAAAGTTTTATAGTTCTGTAAGCACTAATTCATAGGCTTAGGGGGAGTACTCATATTTTCATTATAATGATGTAATCATAAAAAGTGTTTTTTCCATTACTATCAAAGATGGAGATTGTTGGCATCCCTAACTACTATTGTTTATTAGTGTCAAACACTTAGTCATATACTAGGTAGAGTTAGATGGTCATCACTACGACCAAGCTACTCTATAGGCTAAGTCATATAAAGACTTCTAAATAAATATGTATATGTTGAACTTTATAAGATTCGAGAAATTCTTTACTCTGAGCTTTATAGGAGTCCAAGCACATTGATTTTGAGTTATACAAAAGGTGTTGAGCATAGAAGAGACTAAGAAATAACAATGAGAATAATGAATGCCAAGTATTAGAGATATTAAGTGTAGATCAACACATAATTTAAATTCAAGTCAAGAATGATGCAAAATTTGAAGCATATAGTTTTGAGATGACATTGACAAGACATTTTATATTTGTAGAGGTTCTTACAAAGACTATTACACATTTTATATGTTGATCATAGATCCCTATAAGCAATGTTCAACCAGTCAAATGAAGAGGTGAAAAAGGGAAGCATCTAGAAAAATCTTTAAGAACTATTTAAATAGAGTAGATCAAAACCTAAAATGATATGGTGACAAGAAGTGAGCAACCTATTCATGTGATTATAAAGCATATAAAGTGTGAAAGTGTGAACATTGTGAAGAGTTCTAGAGAGTTGAGTTTTGTTATTGTAGAATAGAGGTAGTGAGATTATCAAGTAGTGAAGGACAATAAATCTATTTTAGATCAAAGATTGGATCATATTGATTAGAGGAGATTCAAAACTAGCTTTCTAGAGAAGATAGAGGATTAGGGTAGACACCTCACAAGGAAGATTATCAATAGTGATCAACATTGTAACCCTAACAAGTTAACTTTATTATTGTAATAGTGAAGATTTGTGGGCATTATCCCCACCCTAGTTTTACCTTCACCATGTATAGTTTCTAGATAACCAAATAATTGTGTTGTGTGCTTATATTTCATGCATGCAATTGATAAATTAGATCTATATGTTACTACAGTCTAATTTTATAAGTTATGTTATGCATGCATTAGATATGAGATGGTAAAATGGTAAATGCACTAAACTTGTGTTAAATGATAAAAGTTATCCTAATTCAACACACACCCCTCTCAATATCTTAGTTTCCTAATTAATACTTCCAATAGGATAGTAATCACTATGACTAATCCATCCAAAGAAGGTTGAGCTATAGAGAACTTGTTTATATTTTTCCATATGTCAAGCAAGTCAAAAGTTTTCAAGCATCCCCATAGAGCTTGAGTTAGCATACATTTTGAGTAACATAGAAGAGACTAGGAATTTGAAAAGTCAGTTGATATTGAGTGAGCTAGTTTATGTTGAGTGTATAGAAGTTGAGTGACAACATGATTGTTAGTTATGGCCAAGCATCAAAACATTCAAGTGTCAAGATAGCCAGTTTTGACATATGAGGTTGTAATTGTACAAATACTTATGTAAATCATTTTATCTTACTTATACATGACATTTAAAGACTATAGAGACAATTAAGAAGAAGATTGCACTTTTTTTTTGAAGGAATTAATCTCAATAAAAGTAGATTAAGTGATCAAAAAATTAGAAGGGTAAAATGGAAAAAGGATTAATTATGGATCATTGATTATGATCTTGGAATTTTTACTATAATCTATTTAAGAAGGGTTCCAATCCTAAGATCATAAAAATGAGTTGAAGAAAGTGAAAAGGAGAAAACAAGCTAGGAATGAAGTAACCAAGCTAAGTTAGATAAGAGATTAGACAGAGAAACCTAGAAGTTAAGGACAAAATAGAGCATATTAGATAAGGAGATCAGATTGAGATATTGAACAAATGAGATCCATAAATAGATTTGAGAGAAAACCAAAGGATTAGGTATTGAATCAATTTTGAAAGATTGAGTCAGGGAAAATCTCTTAATAGAGTGGTCCTAACATACTTTATTTAAATCTCCTAATAGAGTCCTTGCTTTATTGTAAGTGTAAAACCTTTCAACAAGGTAAGACCTAACAGTCTTAAATGCTTGTAGCAAAGTAAGCCCCTCATAGGGTAGATCATCTGATATGATCAAATTATAACCCTAATAGGTGAACTTTTCTATTACAGTAGTAAAGATTTGTGGGTTTCATCCCCACTCCATATTTCACTTCATCTTGAAGTGTTTTTAGGTTACCAATTTTTTTTTTAATGTGTTGATATTTTCATAGTTGTTATGGTTAGATAGATTTCATTTCATCATTACCAGTTTATGTTTATATGCTATGAGAACTGAGATATGAGATAGATTAGATTTGAATGTAGTTAATTATTTTATTATTAAAAAATATTAAACATTCCAATTCAAACCCCCCCCCCCCCCCCAATGCGTGTGCCTCTTAGTATCTCATTTCCTATTGAGATTTTCAAACATTTGAGCAACATGTCATCCTAAATGAAATAATCACTCCACTTATCTTGTTCAACTATTAAATGATACTTAAGAGCTTTCCAAGGTTCTACAAAATCAAGACCACTTTCATAGAAAGTCTTCAAATCATCAAAATCTGACACTTCAACCTTCATTTCTATTAGAAAACTCCTTCTGGTACTTAAGGCATCAACAATTTTTTTTTATTCTCCACTTCTATGTTTCAATACAGAAGTAAAATTCTACAAATATTCTACACATTTCATATGTCTCTGATTCAATTTGTTCTAACTTTCATTGTATTACAAAGAATTATGATCTTCATACAAGAAAAATCTATTAGGAATCAAATAATGTCTCCATTTCTTCAAATCTTCAACAATAGCATAGAATTCTTGATCATAAACTGAGTATTTCTTTTTGGATTCATTCAATATCTCACTAAAGAAAGCTACATGTCTTCCTTCTTCACTCAAAATAACTCCAATTGCATTCCCACTAGCATCATAGTCTACTTTAAAAAGTTTAAAGAAATCAAGTGTTGGTAACTTTGCAACTTTTTCTTTTAGTCTTTCAAAACTCTAATTTTCTCCTTGTGTCCACTTGAAATCTTTTTTATCTCCTCTCATAGTCTTTATCATAGCATAACATATTAAACTAAAAAATTTGATAGAATTTTTGTAAATACTTTCCAACCCATGAAATGATCTAATTTCTCCAACACTCATAGGTAATGCCATTCTAGTATAGCTTTTACCTTCTCAAGATCCATCTTCAAACCTTTAGCTAAAATCACAAAACCAATATACACTAGCTCCTTTTTTATAAAAGAATATTTCTTCAAGTTAATTAATAAATCTTCCTCTTTCAATCTCTATAACACTTTTCTAATATGCTCAAGATGTTCCTCTTTGGTCTTACTAAAAATTAGTATCTCATCAAGTTATACAATTGCAAATTTACCCAAATATTTCTTCAAAACTTCATTCATTAATCTCTTGAAAATACTATGTGTATTAGTGATGCAAGAGCATCTTGGGTGTAAGAGCGATCTTACATTAACCAAAAATATTTTATTTTAGTTTTTTAAATAAGGGTTGTGCTAATGTAGAATTGATGTCTATAGAGGCTTGCTACTTAGCAAGTCAGTCATACAAGCTCAAAATATACTAATTTCAAAGGTGGATTCTCATCTTGGATATATCAGCTTACCAATTGATGCTTTGTGTCATATCATGTGTATTCATTGACTTATTATGAATTTTTGGTGTGAAATTTTGGTATACATACTTGAAGCTCACCATTGAAGGCCTAAATGTATCTAGATGAAGCCTAAAAACTTGAAAGATAGGTGCTTGCATTGATCTAAGCCTATATATAAGAAGCTAAGGATTTTGGAAAGTAGTTATAATAGCCAATCAGAGAAATGGTTTAAAATTTATGGAATTCTAAAGATAGGTCAACCAAAAGTTCAAAAATAAATGTTAAAGGTGTGTTTGGCCAACTCTATATGTATTGTTAGGGTCTGTTAGCCCTAGGTATTAAGTTTGAGTGTCTAGAACCTTCCTAGGTGGCATAAAATTGCCTATTTAAGAAATACCTAAACATTATCTAGGAAAACTCTAGGCGATAATTCAAGTATCTTTGTCTTACAAATTATTATAATGAAGGTACCCATGTGTATTAGCATATTATAATCCTAAATTCTATAATTCCACATTTGTGAGGATTATAAGAAGACCATATTTTATTCTCATAAATTTTTGTTATTTCTTTGTTTATGTTATGTGTTTATGGTATTAAGGGAAACATCCTTCATCAAGTGGTATCAGAGCTAGAGTTCCTAAATGCATGGAAATGTCACTAATTATGAGGCAATTCATGTCATGACACTGGTTTTGGCTAAGTGTGTAAATCGATCACAGATTGTGAGGCACTTTACACTAGGGTTTTAGTGGAAGTGTGAAGATGCCTACATGAAGAGAGTGTGGTGGGAGAGTCATAGGTGTTACACCTAAGGGTTTTAGAGCCCTCTAGAAAAAAATTAAACATTGCAAGAACAAATGTGTAGAGGAATGAATCTTTCCATAGGCAACGATGAAAGTAAGGATGAAAGGGAAGAAGAAGAAAATGGTAATCAAGCAATAGAATATGAAGTTTTGAACCTAGAGGAGGGAAATATTTTCAAGGACATGTCTAAGATTGGAAAAAGAAATAAGTTTGATGTTCCCACATTTTTGAGAAATATTAACCTAGAGGAATTCATTGATTGGATCGATGAACTGGAAGAGTAATTTGAATATGAAGATATTGAAGATTAGGATAGGGTCAAGTTTGCAAATGCAAAATTGAAGGGTCGTGAAAAGATTTGGTGACAGGGGATCCAATTGGAAGAAAATAGAAGAGGGAAAGACAAAATCACTAGATGGATCAAATGATAGCTAAAATTAAGTGATAGTTCATTCCCATAGATTATGAGCTTGATTTATGGAAGAAGATACAAGGGTTGAAGCAAGAAAGAACATCTATTCAAGATTACATCAAGGAATTCAACCAAGTTCTCATAAGAATTGATCGTGTGGAAGCTAAAAGGAGGAAGTTTCCCATTATCTTCATGGGTTAAGGCCAAGAATTTAGGAGGAGTTGAGCTTGGTTTGAATGACTAGTACTGAGGAGGCGTACCTATTTTCCCTAAGAGTAGAGGAAAAGTTAAGAAAAAAATTTCAGTGGAAGATCTAGTACACAATCTTATGGAGGCCAAAATGATGATCAACTGAACAAAGATGAGGTTGGAAGTAGAAGTCAAAACTAGAGGGGAAACAATTACAATATCATTTCCATGAATAGAAAAATAGAGATCAAAGAGAAAGAAGAGGAGGAAAAGGATCTAGAAGAGGGGGTTTCCATAGAAAATTCTTTCACTATGAAGAAGTGCATAAAGAATTTGAATGTTCCCAATGTCAGAGAAGGATAGATCAAAGAATCAAAGGCTAGGCCAAAGTTGTGCATATTGATGAAGATGCTAGATCATCACATTCTAAAGATGTTGAAAGAGGAGAAGTCCTAGTTAATTGAAGAGTCTTGTTGAGTGGCTAGAATGAACCTTATCAAAGGAGCTTATCTTGCACAAGGTGAAAATGTGAAGATAAGAGTTGTGATGTAATCATTTATGGTGGAGGTATTGACAATCTAGTGTTAGAAATGATGGTCCTAAAGTTGAAATTAAAGAGGAAGTATCCATGTCCATACTATATTGCCTAGGTGCAATATGACCAAAAGGTCATGGTTAGTGAGTAATTCTTAGTGTAGTTCTAGATTGGAAACTCCCAAGATGAGATGCTATGTTATATCATACCTAAGGACACATGTCATATGTTTTTAGGTAGGTCATGGTAGTTTGACAAGCATGTCATACATAATCGATGTGAAAATACCTACACTCTAACAAAAGATGGAGTGAAAGATAAGTTGAAGTCATTAAAGCAGAAAGAGAAAAAGGTATGTAGTGATGCTAGAATATTTTTTATTGATGGAAAAGTGTTTCTCCAAGGTATGAAGCATGAGCATATGTGTTTTTTGTAATCCCAAAAGATGGTAAAGAAGAAGTGGATGAGTTACCTACAGATGTTGCATATTTATTGGTAGATTTTCCTGATATTGTGTCAAATAATATACCTAATGGATTATCCCTAGTGATGAAGATCATCCACCCAATAGATTTGATTCCACAAGATTTTTTTCCAAACAAGGTAGCACAAGAATAACTAGGTCTTATAAATCAACTAGGTCTTTTTTACCATTCTTCTCAACCACTTGCAAGATCATAAAAGGAGTTTCAAAACCTTGAAATTTACTCCTTTTTCATCTTAAAACATCTTTCTATGGTTAGGTTTCTACCCAATTTCTTCCTTTTTCTTCAAAATAGGGCTATAAGGAAGAGCCCTAATTAGCCCTATTTCATCTACAAAATAGGGATTTTTATCACTTTTCTTCCACTAAACCTTCCAAGGTATCTTCATGGACCTCTTATTATTTTATGATGGCTTTAACAATTTCTAGGTTTTAGGCCCTCGAATGGTCGTATAGTGTTAGTGTTGAAATTGAGGGTTTTAAAGGGTTTACTAGCTTAACTTGTTGTTTGGTCTTTTAGGATTCCTTAATGGATTTTTAACACATTATCCTTCCATAAAAGGGGTCTCTTATCACTCCCCTACAATATCCATATTCAAATTTCAAGATTTTCCATCATCCATGCAAGAAAACAAGCTCTACTTATATTTCTTCCCTAATCGAGCATGCTCTAGCTCGCCTAGGGAAAGAGCTTAAAATTGCTTGCCATAATTTTGAAGGGCCCAAATTTTACAAAAATATAGTACATTGATTTTACTCACTATCTCGAAGAGTTCATACAATTCCAATCATGGGATAGTGAGTTACGCCATTATTTCTACAAGCTGTTGAAAACAGACAAGAAACTGACTAAAATGGAAAGATTTTTAAAACCATCAACCAAAAGACTTTAACAGCAAACCTCCTAAAGAAAAAATGTTCTAATTAACCCTATCTATGATTCCATTAGGTTAAAAAACCAATAAAAATGTCAAAAATGTCTTAAAACTCATAAAATTGGTATGTTTTCCTTCAAAATGTCATGTTACAACACTTTTCCATACAAATGACAATTCCTTATGTCTCTTTTAGGGTTTGTAAAGTATATATATTTCTTAATAGGTATTTCCATTTCCTATTAGAGCTTGTATCAGCCTTCTCCTTTTACTTTAAGAGAAATCAACATTTTTCTTGCTAAATCAACATTCTTGCAAAAATTGCAAAATTGCAATATATCAACTTTGCAATTTGTCTTTCTTGCTGTTTGTAACACCTCTAACTTGTCATTTACACTATCCCTTAGAAATTACGTGCTAGGGACCCTTCCCTAAGCTAATGACTCATCCCTTAGGTGTACTCATTACCCTATGGTAAGGTATACCTTTCTTTTTAGGCCATATATGACTCTTCGTAGGACATGTTGACTTCCTACACCCTAGCTACCACACCTAGGTCCAATGCCCCTTATTCCTACTTAGAAAGGCTCTCTTGGAGTGTAAGACAAAAAAAATTAAAGGTAATGGCCCTATGTTCCAAGGTGCCCCTACACCATACTCCTTAATAAAGAAGCTAAGTCCCCTCTAGAGAAAAAAGGTGGAGATTTATGCCTTTATGATTGAACTAATTCTCAGGAATCAATGTAGCCTCTATGTCTAGTTTTCCATGCTATTTGAAAAGGTTCTCTTTGTATGTGCAGTGTCTTTTTTTTTGTATGAATTTGAGAATCCAAAATCCTCTTTTCTTGAAGCTTTGACTTAGGAGACAAAGGTGTTGTTTGAGCATCCTTCTAAGCTACCACCACTTGTTGATCTACCTCAGTAAAAGGGCCTTTGTACCTAGTTAGGTCTACCACATTGAAGATTTGAGAGATAGCTAAATAATTTGATAATCCAATCTTGTAAGCATTGTATGCATATTTGGCTAGTATTGTGTTAGAATACATTAGAATAACTGAGACAGGGGGGTGAATCAATTATGCAAGGTCCAGATGTATAAATGAAACTTTTTAAAACTTATTGAACCCATAAAAAATTCATACCCATGAATGCATCCATATGTAATTACTAAATCTTGTATGTTACTATCGAGTAAACTTGTAAAAATGTAAAGCATGAAACACACCAGAATAATCAACATATTTGACACAATGATTTATGTGGAAACCCAATTTGAAAAAAAACACCAGTAACATGCTACTCCTTTTCACTCTTTTGAAGTTATGCCCTATGAAAGGCCAACACTATTAAAGGTTGCAATACACACTATTAAATGTGACCTAGTTAAGGGAGTTCAATAACCTTATTAGAAGTGAGCCTTGTTAGAGGACTTTAGGTCATTCACTTAGAATGCCACTTAGTTAAAGGATTTTCAAAGGACTATTAGGTCAACCTTAATCCAAAGGATTTACCCTAGATTGATAAAATTGTTAGAGAGTAACAATAGTGCTTTGATCTAATACAACTTACAACTTTTCTTGCAGATTTTAGGTCTTTATCCAGTCTTCAATTCTACTTGGCCTTCATACTTTGCAGCATTGGTAGCTTATTCACCCTTCAAGCATTCATTTCCTTGAGCCTTTTTTCTTAACATGCCATTGTAGACTCTTCTCTTCTTGGGTCACTTGATGAAGAAAAATCCTTAACTCCTCCTTCTTAGGTTCTTACACATGACAACTTTTGCTTCATGACCAAACATTCCTATAAATAGGAAATTAGGACATTTTCCATCTCATTTTCCATCATCTAATTTAGGGTTCAAATAGATTAGGTAGGATACAATGTATCTACCCCATATCTTGTATTTTATATAAACTTCTCCTAGAATCCATTTGAATTCACCTAAAAATGGTTTACATCAAATTGTGTCACCAACTCATCAACCTTATCTTCTTCTAGTTCACAAGTTTCAAGAAAAAAATCTTGTTAGCCTAGATTCAATGAATCTTTAATCTTTAACATAATGTAGTAGCTCCACATTATCAATATTCTAATGCTTGGAACATACTACATTGCTCGAAATCATTTGTAAAATCACATCAACTATAAAATAACTCAACATCAACTATCTTGCTTAGCATCCACTAAATTTTTCTTTCACTTGGCTCCAACTAACTCTCTGCTCAACTTGCATTGACTTTTCTTGGCACCTACTATCCACTCGGTGAAGCTTGGCAGAAAAAAATTGTGTAACTCATTCTTCTAAAATTTCTTAGTGTAGTCAACATTTGTAATGTTAAGTATACTAACAATACATCATGCCATCATTGTCTTAACTAATCCTTGTACTTCATTACATAAACATAACTCAACCTTTCCTCTAGGTGTTATTGTTACCTCTTATTAATCAAATCCTCTTCATCAACCAACTAAGTGATAGTACTTGAATCTTATAAGTAGTTGTGTTACCAACAAATAGAAAGTTTGACATTAGTGACAAAATAATGATTGAAACACATAGTCTTCTTCAAAAATCTCCCTCTTTCAACAATCTCTCTTAACAATGCTCTTTTCAATCATATCTAAACAATCTCCCTCTTTGGCATTGATAGAAAACCAACTAATCAATCAAGTCAATCAAATGATGAACATCTTGTTCAAGCAAATCGACTAGGTTAAAACCATAGGATAATACCAAAAATAAAAATTGTATAAAAAATTTCTCCCTCTATCAACAACTTCCATCTTCTTATTAGGTTAAGAAAATATTTCTTATAACTCCCTCTGAATTCCTTCTTGTATATCCCTCTTACTAGGTAGATTAGGAAGTCTCCCACTTTCTTACATACATTTGTCTTCTTCTAATTAGCAACATCACCAATTATTTAATCTCACTCTAAGATCAGTCTTATTCAACTTCTTTGACAAAAATCTCTTGAACTTTCTCCCTCAGCATTTATAATGAATATCTCCCTCTATGATTATACATTCGAGTTCTCTGAGCAATATATCCTTTCTCTAATTAAAGTTTCTCTATTTTTGGTCAATAGATCTCCCTTTTTGATGCTGATCGGTTTAATGTAATTTCTCCCTCTTTGACAACAATGCCAAAGATAATACCAAAAACTTGTTATCTTAAAATATGCAGATATAAGATTTTGCAGTTTCTTTAGTTTCTCCTTCTATCACATTGCTTGTGACTGATTTGAAGTTTCAGTTCTATACTTACTTTAGGTAACTCCTAAAGTAAGATCCTCTACATCAATGTGTATTATATGAATATTAGCTTGTTTGATGTTTGGTACTGCTCTTGTTACTTAGATAGCCTTTGATAGGTGTATCACTTCTAGTTTACCTATTAGATACTCAGAGCATCCTTAGGTAATGGTCTTGTGAAGATATCAATAATTCACTCCTTTGAGTTAACATATTCCATCTTCACTTCTTTGTCTTGAACTGGCTCTCTCAAGTAATGATACTTGATTGCAATGTGCTTTTTCTTTGTTTGCATCACTAGATTCTTTGATATATTGATAGCACTATTATCACAATAAAGTATCATTGGTTCTCTGATCTCTTCCTTCATTCCTTTGAGTAGTTGTTTGATCCATACAATGTCTATGTAGTTGATAATAGTAGTAACATATTAAGCTTAAGCATTATATTGTGAAGTAAAACTCTATTTTTTGCTAGTCCATGTAACTAGTTTCTTGCCTAAGAAAAATTCTCCTCCACTGGTGCTCTTTCCATAATCAATTTTTTAAGCCCAATCAACATCAGTGTCAGCTCTTAATTTAGAATTTTCATTCTTCTTGTAGTATAGACCAAACTCTTTTGTTCCTTTTAGATATCTCATTATTCTCTTTAGAGCCATTAAATGATTCTCCTTGGGATTAGCAAAGAATCTTGCAACTATCCATATAGATAATGTCATATCAGGTCTATTATGTACTACACATTGTATTTTTTCAATCACAGACCTATATAATGTTAGATTCACCTTAGTTGAATCATCATTCTTTGACAAGTTATGTCCTATCACCATAGGTGTACTTACACGTTTGGAATCCTTTAATCCAAAAAATTTCAATATTTCTTTGGCATACTTTGACTAGGTGATGTATATACCATACTTCATTCAATAAACTTGCAAACCCAAAAAAAATTTTAACTTCTCCAAACATAGAGATATCAAATTCTTGCTTCATCTAATTTGCAAAATCTTTACATAAAACATCTTGTCCTCCAAATATGATATCATCAACAAATATTTTAGATAGAAAAATACCTTTTCTTTTTTCTATCTTTATGTACAGATTGTTGTTATCATTAGTCCTTTCAAATCCAATCTTCACATGATAAGTATGAAGTCTCTCATACCATGCCCTTGGTGTTTGTTTCAAACCATATAGGACTTTATGCAGTCTACATACCATGTTTTTATTGTTATCATCAACAAAACCTTCTAGATGTTATATGTAAATTTCTTCTTCTAGTATGCCATTTAGAAATGTAGATTTAACATCCATCTGATAAACTTTGAAACCTTTGTAGAAAACATAAGCAAGTAAAGTTCTTACTCCTTCCATTCTAGAAATAGGAGAAAATGTCTCCCCATAGTCAATTCCTTCTTCTTGTGCATATTCTTTGCAAACTAATCTTTCTTTTTTTCTTGTGACTTCACCATTTTCATCTAACTTGTTTTTAAATACCCACTTGGTGCCAATCACATTCCTATCTTCTGGTCTAGGATGTAGACTAAATGTTTTGTTCTTCTCTATCTGTTCAATCTCTTCTTCCATGGCTTTATACCAATCCACATCTTCTAGTTCATCTTTCACTATTTTGGGCTCCTTCATACTTAGAAAACATGATTCACTTCTTAATCTATTTCTTGTCATTGGCCTAGCATTTTTATCTCCAATGATTTGATTATCAAGATGATGTCTTTTGACATATTTGGACACTCTTGGCTCAACTCTTATTTCTTCATTTTTTATTTTAGCTTCAGAATCACTTTGTACATCTCTATTAGGTATCTTAGCATTTCTTTCATGTGTACTAATCTTAGCATTCATAGGATATGATTTGGTAGCTACTGAAACTTGCTATTGATTTGCAACTTGATTTGCATCATCTTCTTCAAAAGGCATTCCTTCATAAAAGTATGCAAATAATTTTTATTATTTTGGTTGTTTCATGAGTTCACCCTCATGTACTTCTATAAATTCATCAAAATTCAAATTTGCAATTTCCACAATTTTTTTAGTGTTAGTATTCAAACACTTATGAGTTTTACTTCTTGTGGATTAGCCAAGGAATATACCTTCTTTACTTTTGCATCAAGCTTTCTATTCCTAACATCTTTTAGAGTGTAACACTTACTTCCAAATACCTTAAAGTATTTAACATTGGGTGGATATCCATACCATAGTTCAAAAGGTGTTGAATGAGTACCTTTTTTTATTTGCACATGGTTTAAGGTATATACAATAATACTTAGAACTTCTCTTCAGTATTTTAGAGAAACATTCTTCTCCATCATAAATGTTCTTGCACATTCCATTATAGACTTATTTCTCCTTTCAACAATCCCATTTTGTGGAGGGGTCCTAGGAGAAAATGTTTGTCTTTTGATTCCTTTGTCATTACAAAACATCTTAGGCTTATTTGATGTAAATTCTCCGTCTCTATCTAATCTCAATCATTTTAGACTTTTACCTATTTCTTTCTCAACTCTTGCCAAGTACCACTTAAACATTTAAAAAGCATCATATTTTTGTTTCAAAAACATAATTGTCATCATCCTAGAATAATCATCAAGAAATAGCATTATGCATTTATCTCCTCTATAGCTTTGCACTTCAATTGGTCCCCACTATTAGTATGAACAATCTGTAGTATTTCTTTAGAGGTATAAGCTTTACTCTTAAAGCTTAACTTTTTCATTTTTCCTAGCTAACATTGTTTGCACACTACATTATCAGGCTTCTTCAACTTAGGAAAGCCTCTAACATTCTTCATGTTACTGATGCTAACCAAGTTATCAAAATTAATATGATGAAATCTTGTGTGCCAAAGCCATACATCATCAAATTTTACAAGACAAATAGAATTCTCAATATCAAGATAGAATAGATTACTTCTAGTTTGATCACCTTTTCCAATTGATTTTCCATTTGTGTCATATATCTTAGCAATCTTGTTTCCAAATTCAACCTTGCATCCAAAATTATTCAATTGTGACACACTCAACAAGTTATAATTAAGTTCTTCAACATAGTAAGCATTGACACATGAAATCTTATATGTGAGTTTGATAGAACCTTTTCCTTTTATCAAACATGGTGCATCATTACCAAATCTTACACTATTTCCTTTATAACAATTTAACATTATGAACTTACTTTTGTCTCCAATCATTTGATGTGAGCATCAATTTTCAATGATCCATCTATCATTTTTGTTCACACAAGTCACAAATGTAGTCACCTCATGTTCATCAAATTCATCCTTCATTGCAACATACACCACTTCGTCATCATGTTCATCAAAATCATCTCTGGTTTCTTCTTTAGCAATGTAGCATGACTTATTTCCTTTTTCTTTGTAATATTTTCTATCATCTTCTCTTTTGTTTTTGTACTTGTTTCCATCTCTATAGTTCTTCTTCTATGTATATATTTCAGCAATATGACCAACCTCATTGAAATTAAAATAAATGATGGGTAAATTACATTTGAACTTGCCTTTACCTCTTTCAAATCTTCTTTCTAGTAGTGCTTCCAATTGTTCAACATCTTCCTCATCTATATCACTATCACTAGATACATACTTTATCTTTCTCTTCTTCTTCTTTTGCTTCACCTCATCTAAGTCCTTCAATAAAAACTTGGCTTTGGATGTATATTAAAGGCTCTCAGGTTTGTAATTTTCAAAGTTAGATAGCTCAAAAGTAGTGAGTCTACCTACCAAACCTTCAAGGGTTAGATCATTTCATTGAATACATCTCAATTCTTGAATTGCAGAAACTCTAATAGCATAAATAGGCAACAATGTTCTCAAGAATTTACTTAACATAGTATCATCATCTATATGATTGATAGCTCCTCTTATTGCACTAATAACTTCTTTTATTCTAGCAACATATTGAGCAATATGTGAACCTTCTTCCATTCTCATATGATCAAACTTACCTCTGAGACTCTCAAATTTGTCTCTTTGAATATTTTTGTCTCCTCCATATATGGTGTGTAGGGCATCCCACATTTTATTTTCAGTGTCACAACCTTTGATATCATCAAACTTGGTATAGCTTAGGGTAGAGGCAATCTTCAACATTACCTAGTTGTGTTCTTTCTTCTTCTTCATATCTTCAATAGCTAGGGCTCCAATTGAATCAACATGTTACATTGTAATGGTAAATTGTACATGATCTCCAAGTCCTCCAAGGTGTGGCTTTATCAAACTTTTTCATTTAGGAAAGTTATCTCTATTGAGTTTGGGTACTTCTCTTTTAGACATCTTGATCTTTGTGCTTCTAGTACCTTGAAACTAATCCTCTTAAGAAAATGTCTCTAATACCAATTATTGGAATACATTAGACTAACTAAGGGGGAGGGGGGGTGAATCAGTTATCCAAGCTCTAGATGTATAAACGAAACTTTTCACAACTTAGTGAACTCATAAAAAATTCATACTCATGCATCCATCCACTATGTAATTGCTAAAACTTGTATGCTACTATCAAATCAACTTGTAGAAATCTAAAGCATGAAATACAATAGATTCATCAGCACACTTGATACAATGATTTATATGGAAACCCAATTTGGGAAAAATCACTAGTAACATGCTACTCCTTCTCACTCTTCTAAAGTGATGCCCTATAAAATACCAACTCTATTAAATTTTACAATACACACTGTTAAATGTAACTTGATTAATGGATTTCAATCACCCTATTAGAAGTTAGCCCTGTTAGAGGACTTTAGGCCATTCACTTGGAATGCCACCTGATTAAAGGATTTTCAAGTGACTATTAAGTCAACCTTAATCCAAGGGATTTACCCTAGATTGATACCATATCTTATCTTTTCTAGAAACTTCTCCTATAATCCATTTGATTTTTCATAAAAATGGTTTACATCAAATTTTGTATCACCAGTGCATCAACCTTATCTTCTTCTGGTTCACAACATTCAAGGAAAAAAACTTGTCAGCTTAAATTTGGTAAATCTTTAATCTTTAACATAATGTAATAGCTTGACATTATCAATCTTTTGATGCTTGACACATACTGCTTTGCTTAGCATCAACTTTAAAATCACTTGGCATCAACTAAAGTTTATTGATGCTTGACATCAACTAAACTTTACTTGGCATCAACTATCTTACTCGACATCTACTAGAATTTGCATTCACTGGGCTCCAACTAACTTTCTACTTGGCTTACACTAACTTTTCTCAACACCTACTATCCACTCAATAAAGCTTGCTAGGAAAACTTTGTGCAACTTGTTCTTCTAAACTTTCATAGTGTAGTCAACATTTGTAACCTTAAGTAGATTAACAATACATCATGTCATCACTATCTTAATTATTCCTTGTACTTCATTACATAATCATAACTCAACTTTTCCTCTAGGTGCTATTTAGGGATTTTTTTAGTGGTGATTATTCACCAATTCGCGAATATGTACTGATTGAGCTATAGAAATTGGTGAAAAAAAATACT
The DNA here is from genome assembly GCA_028749045.1 of Cupressus sempervirens. NCBI lineage: Eukaryota > Viridiplantae > Streptophyta > Pinopsida > Cupressales > Cupressaceae > Cupressus > Cupressus sempervirens. The sequence continues at coordinate 205,193,463 of CM053789.1, forward strand.
GTATACTAGTTGACCGATTTGCCCAAATTTTATAAAATACTCATATAGTGGTTTGAATGTTCACCACTATTATTACATAATTTCAGTTCAGTAGTCAGGTTCTTCACCCAGATTTCTCTTTAATGTTTACTCTTATTCACCATGAAATTAATTGAGTGTCTCTTTCGATGATCATCATTCACCAAATTCCCATTTTCCTATGTGAAATTTTTATTTGTCCTACGACCCAATTCACCATGCATCACACACAATGGGGTCCCAAATTCTTGCCCTATTTGCCCACTCGATTACTTGAAATTATGCAGGGTTTGCCAAATATTAGTTCTTATCATATGCAATGGTTGGCCCATTTTCCAAAATGAAAATGATTTATTTGGAGTTGGCTATTTAAGATATATGAGTTTCATTATTTAAACATGTCGAAAGAAGGAGCCTTCTTCATAGTATTGTGACCAGTAGAGAACCAAAATGACTATGACTACGAGTCCATAGTATTTTATTGCAGCCTTAATTTGATAGAGATGTCACAATCAAATTCAAATAGGAAGAGGAGTAAGACTAATGAAGGTGGAGATGTCCAAGAGAGGCCAACGAAATGCAAAAATATATCTTCATACTTTGGCAGGGGTAGACACAATAGTGTTGGTCAAAGTAAGGAAGGTACATCATTAGAGGAGCCTGTACATGTAAGGCCTCACCCCGACCCATCGTACCATAGTGATACATTACTCTTATTTTTGTTATCCACGACTCGAGATGTCGAGACATTATCTGATGCTTAGAACATATTTTATTATTTCATGGTGTGTGATGTTATTTCCAGATATATTTGATGATTGTCATTTAATGTTCATGTATATGTATGTTGACGAAATTAGTAGATGTAGGATTGAGATTTGATTTAAGATATTTCAAATGGTTAAGAATTATGAAGGGGGAAGAAACTTTATTAATGTATGTTTTAAATGATGAAAATTTCTGATACATATACATTTATATACATGTGATTTTATGGGACTACTAATGTGTGCAATGAGTGTGCAGATATTTAGCCGAGAAACCCTATGGAGGAACAAAACTAACCTCCATGTGCTAAAATTTGGAAACCCTTTTGTTCGTAATTATGTTCTGTCAGTGTCACTTGATACTCGTAAAATGTTTTTTTTGTGCTTGTTTTTGCTAGTTAGAATTGTTAGATGGATCTATTTTATTCCTAGATTTTATTTTGTCTCTAACCTCTTCCCTAAGGCTTTTAACATGTTTTTATTCTAACCAAAGGGTATGGGTATGGGTTAGGGGTCTTTTCCAACCCCTAAACCCCTAGCTTTGACTTTTGAGGGCACTCAAAAAGTCCCTTTTTGCCTTTGTGCGAAAATTAAAAGTGGTTGTCATGAGTTGTCTTACCCCACCTCCTTTTAAGGTTTAACCATGGTGTAGGTTGAGTTAGGATTTTCTAGTATGGCTAGTGGGTGGAAATAGTTATTGCTCCTTTTTGGGTGGTTGAGTTGCAGGCTTTTTTAGAGGCCTTCCTTGGTCTAGTGTTTTGGTTACCCAATCTCTACATTTAGAGAAGATTTCATGAAGCTTGAAGAAAGGAGGGATACTCTACTCAAACTGGTTCATTGCCATTACCTCTTTGAGAAGGTAGGAAATTCCCATCTCCCTTATTCAGTTTTTATGTTTTGTTTCATGTTCTTGTTACCTTGTTGTTGTTTTACTGTTGTATGGTTGCGGGTATGTTGGGAAGATTTGTAAACCTTGTTATTTTGGTTGTTTTCCTTTCTTGTTTATGGTTGCAATTTTGAGTTTCCTTGCATGGGTGTTTTGGTATTACTCACCCTAGGAGAGGGCAGAAGTGACCAATTTTGGGAGAGGTCTGTTTAGTTGGACTCCAACCTGTGTAGAGTCTCTTCTTAGGATGAGATGAGGGAAAAAAGGGTAGGGTGTTATGGGCCCCTACCCGTCAACACAAACCTGGTATGAGTATGGCAAGTTTAAATGGAAGAACGGATGTTCTTGGTTATTGGCCCCGATTGGGCATCTGAATTGGTGTTGTGCTTGACTTCTCCAGTTGGAAGAATCCACCTCTCCCTAGTCTTGATTCATTTTGAATCCTACTGTGTAAACCATGTATGATTATGCATGCTTGATGTTCTTTTTGTTCTGCTTGGTTGTCACCCGATCAGTTATTGATTTCCTCCATGGTTCTTGAAATGAGATTCAGAAAATATTACAAACTCCTTGATTATGATCATGAAGAAAATTGGATAAAATTTTTGTAAATGGGGATTGATATCCTATGAAATTGTATTTTTAAAACCTCATTGTATATGGCAACGAAGCCGAGTTTTCTTCCTGGTTCTTTCCCGGCTGAGCCTTGAATCAGGATTACCAATAAAATGGGTGCTGAGCATATTTGGTTATCATGTGATCTAAATTGTGTATTAAATTTAGTATGGTTGCACAAAAAAGAAATAATTAAGAATAACGGATAATGTTATGAATTATGATATTTCAAGTTTTTGAATTTTTATAGAAGAACAATTTGATTGAATGGATTCCAAGTTGATGTATAAGTATCAGATGAATCAGGATCCCTACATGGAGAATTCAAATTATCTCTCCCTTGTTAAATTTCCTTTTGAACGAATTAATTGGACTAAGAGATTATGTATCTCCTTAAATGTTAAAGCATAAATCTGTTAGTTCTCTTTAACCTAGCTATGGATTGTTTTTCGGCTGCATTAAGTTTTATGTTGATTGATACATGAATTATCACCCTGAACTTAACTTAGTCCAATGAATAGCTCATATTATCAATTGTAATATCTTATCATGAGAAACTTAGACTACTGAATTAGGAAACCAAATAGGAAGAAATCAATGATGTTAAATTTGGAAAATTTTCCAAGCAAAAATATATGATGGAACAAAGACTATGATCATGCATGCAGCTTCATTTTTTTCTTTTATGATTGTTAGATCCTCATGATAAAGCATTGCATTAGTGAACGGAACGAATAATTTAACTCTTGATAGATTTTGGATGTACCAAGTCATTATCGATTTTTCTATAAAGGAAATTAATAACGTATTTAACCCTTGAATCAATCTATTTTAGAAGTGATAGAAATTGCATTGAATCGTATCTTAATCATCTAATAGATTTAAAGAAGCTCTATTAATTTTGCAAGTTGTAAGAAACTTTAAGAATTAATACTTGGGATAACATTAGCAATATGTTAACCTTTCAATTTTTGATCTAGCAAAAAAAAAAAAAGGGATTAAATCTACTTTTCACACCATCCTTAAGAAAAATTTCCAAAACATCCACCTATAGGATGCTGGAAAATGTATGGAGGAATACTTTATTCTCTTGCTGAACAGAGAATATTCTATTCTGATTCTTCCTTTCAAATTTAATGAATAATCAATAAAGTGATTATGATTAACTAAGTTAACTTATAGTGGTCCTTAAAATATAATCTAATATCTTTTTTTTTTCACCCATAAAACTTTATCCCATTAATGCCTTCTCTCTTTTCTCTTGTTGGGCGTCAGTTTTCATTAGATGAACTTGATGGGTTTTATATTTAAAACAAAAAAAAAAATCGATGGGTCAATGCTTTGTCTTGGGGTGACATCAACCACCACCCTTTTTTTTGGGTTCCCTCTATTTTGGCACGCTCTTTCCAAGGGAGGATGGGATGGCAGCATCCAAATCTTGTTGCAAATTTATTTCTTTTTGGGCTATGCATTCTCCCTAGGTCGCTGCCTTAAGGGATTCACCTGTACCCTTTTGGCAAGCGCGCTGGCCCATGGAGCGCCCAGTTAGCGCTTGGGCAGCACGCCAGTCCTTGCCTAAGGACCAAGTGTCAGCTTAGGGTAGGGGTAGGGGGGAAAGGCTTAGAATAGGGGTCTAGTTGTGGGTAATTTCACATTTAAGTTTTCTTTTAGTTTGTAATTAGTATGATTAGTCAGTTTATTAATTATTTTAAGTTGTGTTTTTTTTAAAAATGTTATTAAATATGTTAGAGTGTTAAAAGTTTAGTTAAGTTGTAGTTAGATTAGGAGATAGTGTTTAGTTAGTTTTAAACTTTAAGTTTAGTCTTAGATTAGTTAGTTATTTAATTATTTGATCTTAGTTTCTTTATTAATATTATTTTATATATATATATATATATATATCTAGTTAGTTTAAAATGAAATTTTAAATTGTTAAAGAATAATTAGTTGAATTAATAAAGTTTAAGGTTATCTTATGTTTGATTAAGGACGTTGTTGGTTTTGGTTAATATTTCTTTTGTTACTTAGTTATGTTTAAATACTAATTTAGCTAGTTTTAATTTAAATGTACTCCAATTGTTTTAACCATTAAGTAGATTAAATTATCGATTAATTGGCTATTTAAATAAATTTTAAGGTAGTTTTTGATTGATTTGTTATTGCAAGAAATTTTAGATCCGAATTCATGTACATTGTTATTTAAGTAAGTTTTATTGCATATCTTTATAAGTTAATGAAATATCATAATTTTATTGATATTAATCTAACAACGCAAGCTTCAAAATTCTTAATGATGTTATCATCCTCATGTTTAAAACCTCAGGATTGTAATGTAAAGAACCTGTACTAAAACTTCTACCTTAATCATATCAAACTCGGAGCATGTTTAATTATTAGTTATTTTTTTAATTCAAAAAAAAATTGTGTGTGTTTTTGCCCTCTTAGTTTGGGCATGACATTTTGGTATCAGAGCTCATGTTTCAACACTAGGAACCTTAAACCATTATGCTTCCTAAACTTAACTCAAACTTTTAATTGTGTAGATGCCACCTGTTACTTGCAACCGGTGAGGCAGAGGTCATAATACTGGGGGTGGTAGAGTAGGACAGGAGGGTGGACCACCATCACCACCACTTCCACCTCCACCTCCACCACCACCGAACCCAAATCAGGACATTATTGATGCACTTTAGACTTTGATTAGTGTAGTTCAACAGAGAGTAGTACCTATAGTTCAGTCAGTCCAGCAGATTCCAGTAGTGAAAGCAGAGGGACCCAGAGGAGGTGGGCCCAGAGTTAGAGAGAGGACTAGGAGTCCCCCACCGAGGCAGATAGAGGGTCAGGGTGAACACGAGGAAGAGTCCATACACCAGAGAGGACCCCCTTTTGACAGACCTCCTAGACATGTAGGGGATGACATCAGGGAATTGATTCGACTCGGACCACCATTGTTTACTGGTACCACTAAGGGTTTAGTAGCAGAGGCATGGTTGCAGAGCTTATAGCGGTGCTTTGGGTTATGCCCTTATGGGAGTAATCTAAAAGCATGACTAGCAATTCATCAGTTAAGAGGGGATGCCTCCAACTGGTGGCATCAGGAGGAGATCATTGGTGGAGTGAGGATGGACACCCTCACATGGGAATCTTTCCTAGAAATATTTCAAGAGAGATACTTGTCAGAGTATTTCCGGCAGAAGCAGATAGAGGAGTTCCATTCTCTTTATCAGAGAGGCCTTACAGTGGCTCAGTATGAGAGTAGGTTTCTCAAGCTCCTTCCCTATGTGGAATACATGAAGGATGATAAACTATGGGTGCATCACTTTATCATGGGTCTGAATTTCTCTCTTCAGGGCCCAGTTAAGATGGCCTTCCCTTCCACTTTCAGACAGGCAGTGGAGATAGCACTAGTTGCTGAGGATACTCGAGGTAGGCAGGAGTCACGGGATCGGCCTTAGAACCGAAACTCCTTCCAGTAGAAACCCCCTTGGAAAGGGAATCAGAATTATATAGCAGGGCCCTCTAGGGGCCAATAGTCTCAGCAGCCAAAACCCCAGCAGCAGCAACAGAAACCTTCTCATGATTATCAGGGCTCTAAGCCCAAGCAGTGGCAGTCACAGGGTCCTAGGCAGGAGCAGAAAGTACAAGTCCCACAGTCTCTATCAGTGAAGACTCAACAGTCTTCTAGGGGAGGATTTAGCGGATGTAGTAGATAAGGAGGCCCACAGCAGTTTGGGTCATAGGGTGCATGATCTTATTCTCGCGGACCATGCTACACTTGTGGCGGCATGGGTCATATAGCTAGGGAGTGTTTGCAGGGACAGGCATCTAGTGGTCAGAGCAAGGCTTTCTCAGAGCCGACAGTTGATGACATGGGTAGATGCCATAGAGTTTTTGCAGCAGTTGACAATCACTAGGCTGAGCATCAGGCCACAGTTATCGAGGCTACAAGTATTATACAGGGCCATATGGTTGCAATTTTATTTGATTCCCAGGCTACTGACTCTTTTATATCTCCATTTGTGGTGGAGCATTACGGGCTAGTGGCAGTTAGACAGGAGGTTAGTTGGGAGGTAGAGTTAGCCTCGGGAGCTAGAGTGTCAGTTAGTTCCATGGTGCGAAGTTTTCAGATGCAGATTAGAGACATGTCCACTAGGACTGACCTACGCATTACCCCTCTAGGTTCTTATGATGTTGTCCTTGGCATGGATTGGCTTTGTGCCCACAGCACCAAGGTGGATTGTCGACAGAAGAGGGTGGAATGTGTGGATGATGATGGTATCCCTAGGGAGATCTTCGGAGTGAAGAGGCCAGTGTCGCTTCGTATGATTTCTGCTATGTAGCTTAGATGGTGCATGCAAAAGGGTTGTCAATTATTTGCTATCACTATCAGTGACCAAGAGGAAGGATAAAAAAGGGAGCCATCCCTTGATGATTTTCCAATCCTTTAGGAGTTTTCAGATGTGTTTCCTTCAGAGCTTCCTGGTATGCCTCCACCGCAGGCAGTGGATTTCCACATAGACCTAGTGCCAGGAGCTGAGCCAGTTTCGAGAGCACCTTATAGGATGACTACTCATGAGCTTAGTGAGCTAAAGGCTCAATTAGAAGAACTCTTGGAGAAGGGGCATATACAACCTAGTGTATCACCTTGGGGTGCACCGGTGATTTTTTTCAAGAAGAAGGATGGATCACTTAGGTCGTGTATCGATTATCGGCAATTGAACAAGGTGACCATCAAGAACCAATATCCTCTTCCTAGAATCGATGATCTCTTTGACTAGTTGCAGGATGCCCAAGTATTTTCAAAGATTGACCTAAAGTCGGGTTACCATCAGTTGAGAATTATGGATAGTGACATCCCCAAAACAACTTTTTGTACTAGGTATGGTCACTACGAGTTCACCGTGGTACCTTTTGGCCTTACGAATGCACCAACTGTATTCATGAGCCTCATGAATGGAGTATTTCATACCTTTTTGGATAAGTTTGTGGTTATGTTTCTTGATGACATTCTAATTTATTCTCATGATGAGAGAGAGCATGAAGAACACCTGAGACAGGTATTGCAGAGGCTGAGAGAGAATCAGTTGTTTGGTAGCTTGTTGAAGTGTGCATTCTTCAGACCTGAGATACACTATTTGGGTCATGTCATATCGGGTGATGGTGTCTCAGTAGACCCATCAAAGATCAGGGCTATCATGGATTGGCCAGCACCCACCAGTGTTACCGAAGTGAGGAGCTTTATGGGGCTAGCAGGTTATTACCGACACTTCATTTCAAGATTCTCTAGGTTGGCCCACCCCATCACTTCTCTTCAGAGGAAGGGGAAGAAGTATGAGTGGAAGAAGAAGTGTGGTAGAGCTTTTGAAGAGCTCAAGAGAGCCCTCAAAAGTGCACCAATTCTCGCAGTACCAGATCCTGTTGCAGATTTTGTGGTGTGCACCGATGCATCTTTAGATGGTTTAGAAGCAGTCCTTATGCAGGAAGGATGGCCTATTTCCTTTGAGTCTAGGAAGTTGAAGACTCATGAACTCAATTATCCTACTCATGACCTAGAACTAGCGGCAGTGGTTCATGCCTTGGTGAGATGGTGACATTTCCTTCTGGGTCATAGATTCGAGCTTCATTCCGATCACCAGAGCTTGCAGTACATATTTTCTCAGCCGAACCTTAATGCTAGGCAAAGAAGGTGGATGAAATTCCTCTGTGAGTATGATTTTGATGTTCATTACATCAAGGGAAAGGAGAATGTGGTTGCAGATGCCCTAAGCAGAAGGTGCCATGAACTTTCATCTGTGACTACTTGCACTGACTTGAGAGAACGGATCTTGTAGCACTTACCAGCTAATGAGCTTTATGCAGAAGTAAGTCAGTTGGTACATTCTCAGAGACCCTTGGAAGGGAAGTTTGTAGAGTATTCTTTGGAGTCTGATGGACTTTTGTGGCATAGGGGACGTATGTATGTACCTTCCATTGGGGGTTTGTGCGAGCTCATTGTACTTGAGGCTCATAGGGCACCTTATGCAGCACACTCTGGTGTTAAGAAGTTACATGCAGATTTGAGGCAGTTGTATCATTGGCTAGGCATGAGAGTGCAGATTGCTAGCATAGTTGCGAGATTCTTTGAGTGCCAGAGGGTGAAGGTAGAGCACTATCATCCTGGTGAGCTTCTCCAACCACATGAGATTGCAGTGTGGAAATGGGACACTATATCTATGGATTTTATTGTTGGTCTTCCTATGTCATCTCGGCACCATGATGCCATTTTGGTGATAGTCGACACATTGACCAAGGTTGCCCATTTCTCACCCATCGGTACTACATTTACAGCACAAGACATAGCTCAAGTGTTCTTGCGAGACATTGTTAGACTTCATGGTGTTCCCCGTAAGATCATATCTGACAGAGACTCTTTATTCACTTCTTCATTTTGGAGAGAGTTACAGTTGGCCCTGGGCACTAGGCTCAATTTTAGTACAGTGTACCATCCTCAGACCGATGGCTAGATCGAGCAAGTGAATCAATCTTTGGAGGACATGCTATGTATGTACGTGATGGACCATCAGGTCAAATGGGAGGCATACCTTCATCTTGTCAAGTTTGCCTATAACAATGGGCATCATTCTTCCATAGGTATGCCACCATATGAGGCTTTGTATGGGAGACCATGCAGGACACCCTTGAGTTGGGATAGGATCGAGGATCAAGTATCTATTGGGCCCCAGTTGGTAAAGGAGATGGAGCAACAGGTGACCCTGATTAGACATCGCCTAAGAGAGGCACAGGATAGGTAGAAGAAGTATGCAAATGCGAAGAGGACAGATCGAGAGTATCAAGTTGGTGATAGAGTGTTCTTGAGGGTACAACCACACAAGAGTCTGATTCAATTCAGAAAGGGCTCTAAGTTGGCACCCCGGTTTGTTGGGCCGTTCGAGATCCTTGAGAGGATAGGACCTGTTGCATACCATTTAGTTTTTCCACCTAGCCTGTCACATATCCATGATGTGTTTCATATTTCTGTACTTAGAGGATACATTTATGATGAGTCTCATATTATAGATTGGGATTCTTTACAGGTGGAGTCAGACGGACAGCTAGCACTGGAGCCTATCCGCATTATTGCTCGACAGACCCTAGCACTTCGAGGCTGAGAGCTAGACCAGGTTAGGGTCCAATGGGATTATTACGATGAGGTCATAGCTTCATGGGAGGATGTAGTGCAGATGCAATCTCAGTACCCGTACCTTTTTGATGAACTCTAGGAGGAAGTTCATGCCTAGTGGGGGAGGATGTGAGGCCTCGCCCCGACCCATCGTAGCATAGTGATACATTACTCTTATTTTTGTTATCCGCGACTCGAGATGTCGAGACATTATCTGATGCTTAGAACATATTTTATTATTTCATGGTGTGTGATGTTATTTCCAGATATATTTGATGATTGTCATTTAATGTTCATGTATATGTATGTTGACGAAATTAGTAGATGTAGGATTGAGATTTGATTTAAGATATTTCAAATGGTTAAGAATTATGAAGGGGGAAGAAACTTTATTAATATATGTTTTAAATGATGAAAATTTCTGATACATATACGTTTATATACATGTGATTTTATGGGACTACTGATGTGTGCAATGACTGTGCAGATATTTAGCCGAGAAACCCTACAGAGGAACAAAACTAATCTCCATGTGCTAAAATTTGGAAACCCTTTTGTTCGTAATTATGTTCTTTCAGTGTCGCTTGATACTTGTAAAATGTTTTTTTTGTGCTTGTTTTTGCTAGTTAGAATTGTTAGATGGACCTATTTTATTCCTAGATTTTATTTTGTCTCTAACCTCTTCCCTAAGGCTTTTAACATGTTTTTATTCTGACCAAAGGGTATGGGTATGGGTTAGGGGTCTTTTCCAACGCCTAAACCCCTAGCTTTGACTTTTGAGGGCACTCAAAAAGTCCCTTTTTGCCTTTGTGCGAAAATTGCAAGTGGTTGTCATGAGTTGTCTTACCCCACCTCCTTTTAAGGTTTAACCATGGTGTAGGTTGAGTTAGGAGTTTCTAGTATGGCTAGTGGGTGGAAATAGTTATTGCTCCTTTTTAGGTGGTTGAGTTGGAGGCTTTTTTAGAGGCCTTCCTTGGTCTAGTGTTTTGGTTACCCAATCTCTACATTTAGAGAAGATTTCTTGAAGCTTGAAGAAAGGAGGGATACTCTACTCAAACTGGTTCATTTCCATTACCTCTTTGAGGAGGTAGGAAATTCCCATCTCCCTTATTTAGTTTTTATGTTTTGTTTCATGTTCTTGTTACCTTGTTGTTGTTTTACTGTTGTATGGTTGTGGGTATGTTGGGAAGATTTGTAAACCTTGTTATTTTGGTTGTTTTCCTTTCTTGTTTATGGTTGCAATTTTGAGTTTCCTTGCATGGGTTTTTTGGTATTACTCACCCTAGGAGAGGGAAGAAGTGACCAATTTTGGGAGAGGTCTGTTTAGTTGGACTCCAACCTGTGTAGAGTCTCTTCTCAGGATGAGAAGAGGGAAAAAAGGGTAGGGTGTTATGGGCCCCTACCCGTCAGCACAAACCTGGTATGAGTATGGCAAGTTTAAATGGAAGAACGGAAGTTCTTGGTTATTGGCCCCGATTGGGCATCTGAATTGGTGTTGTGCTTGACTTCTCCAGTTGGAAGAATCCACCTCTCCCTAGTCTTGATTCATTGTGAATCCTATTGTGTAAACCATGTATGATTATGCATGCTTGATGTTCTTTTGGTTCTACTTGGTTGTCACCCGATTAGTTATTGATTTCCTCCATGGTTCTTGAAATGAGATTCAGAAAATATTACAAACTCCTTGATTATGATCATGAAGAAAATTGGATAAAATTGTTGTAAATGGGGATTGATATCCTATGAAATTGTATTTTTAAAACCTCATTGTATATGGCAACGAACCCGAGTTTTCTTCCTAGTTCTTTCCCGACTGAGCCTTGAATCAGGATTACCAATAAAATGGGTGCTGAGCATATTTGGTTATCATGTGATCTAAATTGTGTATTAAATTTAGTATGGTTGCACAAAAAAGAAATAATTAAGAATAACGGATAATGTTATGAATTATGATATTTCAAGTTTTTGAATTGTTATAGAAGAACAATTTGATTGAATGGATTCCAAGTTGATGTATAAGTATTAGATGAATCAGGATCCCTACATGGAGAATTAAAATTATCTCTTCCTTGTTAAATTTCCTTTTGAACAAATTAATTGGACTAAGAGATTATGTATCTCCTTAAATGTTAAAGCATAAATCTGTTAGTTCTCTTTAACCTGGCTATGGATTGTTTTTCGGCTGCATTAAGTTTTGTGTTGATTGATACATGAATTATCACCCTAAACTTAACTTAGTCCAATGAATAGCTCACATTATCAATTGTACTATCTTATCATGAGAAACTTAGACTACTCAATTAGGAAACCAAATAGGAAGAAATCAATGATGTTAAATTTGGCAAATTTTCCTAGCTTTCATATATGATGGAACGAAGACTATGATCATGCATGTAGCTTCATTTTTTTCTTTTATGATTGTTAGATCCTCATGATAAAGCATTGCATTAGTGAACAGAACGAATAATTTAACTCTTGATAGATTCTGGATGTACCAAGTCATTATCGATTTGTCTATAAAAGAAATTAATAACATATTTAACCCTTGAATCAATCCATTTTAGAAGTGATAGAAATTGCATTGAATCCTATCTTAATCATCTAATAGATTTAAAGAAGCTCTATTAATTTTGCAAGCTATAAGAAACGTTAAGAATTAATACTTGGGATAACATTAGCAATATGTTAACCTTTCAATTTTTGATCTAGCAAAAAAAAAAAAAGGGATTAAATCTACTTTTCACACCATCCTTATGAAAAATTTCCAAAACATCCACCTACAGGATGCTGAAAAATGTATGGAGGAATACTTTATTCTCTTGCTGAACAGAGAATATTCTATTATGATTCTTCCTTTCAAATTTAATGAATAATCAATAAAGTGATTATGATTAACTAAGTTAACTTATAATGGTCCTTAAAATATAATCTAATATCTTTTTTTTTTTCACCCATAAAACTTTATCCCATTAATGCCTTCTCTCTTTTCTCTTGTTGGGCGTCAGTTTTCATTAGATGAACTTGATGGGTTTTATATTTAAAACAAAAAAAAAATCGATGGGTCAATGCTTTGTCTTGGGGTGACATCAACCACCACCCTTTTTTTTTGGGTTCCCTCTATTTTGGCACGCTCTTTCCAAGGGAGGATGGGATGGCAGCATCCAAATCTTGTTGCAAATTTATTTCTTTTTGGGCTGTGCATTCTGCCTAGGTCGCTGCCTTAAGGGATTCGCTTGTACCCTTTTGGCAGGCATGCTGGCCCATGGAGCACCCAGTCAGTGCTTGGGAAACGGACCAATCCTTGCCTAAGGACCAATTGTCAGCCTAGGGTAGGGGTAGGGGGGAAAGGCTTAGAATAGGGGTCTAGTTGTGGGTAATTTCACATTTAAGTTTTCTTTTAGTTTGTAATTAGTATGATTAGTCAGTTTATTAATTATTTTAAGTTGTTTTTTTTTTTTAAATGTTATTAAATATGTTAGAGTGTTAAAAGTTTAGTTAAGTTGTAGTTAGATTAGGAGATAGTGTTTAGTTAGTTTTAAACTTTAATTTTAGTCTTAGATTAGTTAGTTATTTAATTATTTGATCTTAGTTTCTTTATTAATATTATTATTTTTTTTTTGATATATATATCTAGTTAGTTTAAAATGAAATTTTAAATTGTTAAAGAATAATTAGTTGAATTAATAAAGTTTAAGGTTATCTTATGTTTGATTAAGGACGTTGTTGGTAATTGTTAACATTTCTTTTGTTACTTAGTTATGTTTAAATACTAATTTAGCTAGTTTTAATTTAAATGTACTCCAATTGTTTTAACCATTAAGTAGATTAAATTATCGATTAATTGGCTATTTAAATAAATTTTATGTTAGTTTTTGATTGATTTGTTATTGCAAGAAATTTTAGATCCGAATTCATGTACATTGTTATTTAAGTAAGTTTTATTGCATATCTTTATAAGTTAATGAAATATCATAATTTTATTGATATTAATTTAATAACACAAGCTTCAAAATTCTTAATGATGTTATCATCCTCATGTTTAAAACCTCAGGATTGTAATGTAAAGAACCTGTACTAAAACTTCTACCTCAATCATATCAAACTCGGAGCATGTTTAATTATTAGTTATTTTTTAATTCAAAAAAAAATTGTGTGTGTTTTTGCCCTCTTAGTTTGGGCATGATAGTACAATCTCAACCTACATAGGAGTCCATTCAACAAATTGGGGAGCCTAATAAATCTGGTGACAGAGTTGCAAAACCTGATATATCTAATCAAGATGACCTTGAAGAAGAATATCTAGTAAATAACCAGTACCAGGATGAAGCAATTAATATTAACACTAAAGGGAGACACTGTACTTCACAAACAACTTACCTTGATATGTGTCAACATTCTAGTGACTACCTCAACAATTCTTCTTCCTTCAAGAAATTTTGGCTGAAATTAAACCTCAGCCATTGATCTCGGATCATCACACAGTCTAAGTTCTCAAATAATACATTTAACATAATTACAGTGGTAGTGGCAAAGATTATGTTTCCATAATGTACAGTCAAACAACCATGTCTTTAAACCATCACTTGCCAGTTGCCAGTTGCCAGTTGCCAATAATTTATGTAAGTTGGTATGTTACGTTAGGCTACTTATTTCCCATCTTTTGAAAATAGCCATACCAACTATAACTTTCTGAAAACCATTTGCCATAACAAATAAATTAATTCAATTATTTGGAAAATAATTTTGCCATTTTTTTTATAAAAAAGGCATTGATTATTAAAATATTCACCAACCAATATCCATATTTCAAAACATAATTCACCATCAATATTAATAATTTTATTAAAAACAAAAATTATAATCGCCATTATTTTATAAAAATTGTCTAAACTATTAAAAAATTCACCACCAAATATCCATCCATTGACACATAATTTGCCAACACTATTAAATTTTTTTCACCCAAATGACATGTGATTCACCACAATTTTATAAATTTTGGGAGGGAGGGGGGGTGTTCCTTAAAGTTATCCTTGGTGCTATTCTTACCTCTTACTAATCAAATCCTCTTCATCAATCAACTAAGTGATAGTACTTGAATCTTATAAGTAGTTGTCTTACTAGAAAATAGTAGACTTGACATTAGTGACAAAACAATGATTAGAACATAGTCTTCTTCAACAATCTCCCTCTTTCAATAATCTCTCTTAACAATGATCTTTTTAATCATATCTCAACATATTGGACATGGGTCAATTCTTCTCATTTGTAGCTTTGTAGAGGTTCCCTTGTCCATTCTTGCTTTGTTAAGGTGAACCATGACTAAGTCCCCTACACCAAACTAAACTTCTCTCTTCTTGAGGTTAGCTTTATCCTTGATCTTCTTGGTGTTATCAATAAGGGACTATTTTACTTGCTGATGCACTTCTTTCATTGATTAATTGAAATCTTTAGCATAATCACTATTAGGTACTTGTCCATCTATGTTTCTCAACTCACATACACCCATAGGATGTATCCCATACATAATCTCAAAGGGACTCTTACCTGTAGTTCTATTAATGCTATCATTACAAGAAAACTCTACTTGATGAAGGACCAAATCCCATGTCAAACCATACTCCTTGGTTAAACATCTTAGCAAGTTGCCAAGTGTCATGTTGACCACTTCAATCTGACCATCAATTTGAGGATGGTAGGTTGAACTAAAAGAGAAATTGGTACCTAGCCTTTTCCATAAGGATCTCCAAAAATGTTGCATAAATTTGCTATCTCTATCAGATACAATACTAGTTGGAAAACCATGAATTCTCACAACTTCCTTCAAAAACAAGTAGGCAATATGACTTACATCATGAGTAACCTTGCATGTAATAGAATGACTCATTTTTTTAAATATGTCCAATACTATATTGATGCTATCAAAAGCACTTTTTGTTCTAGTTAAATGAACCTCAAAATCCATTCTTACATATTCCCATGGTTTGCTTGGTTTTGGGAGAGGATGATAAAGTGCTACATTTGTAGAAGTCCCCTTTGCTCTTTGACATATTATGTATTTCTCAACATAATATCTAACTTATCACTGCATTTTAGGTCAATAGAAGTACCTTTGAACCAACTCCAAGGTCTTATTCAAGCCAAAATGGCCACTCAAACTTCCATTGTGTTTTTCTTGTATAAGGTTCTCCCTCATAAAACCTTTTGGCATACATAGGTGCCCACCTTTGAAGAGTAATCCATCCTAAAATGTAAATTATACCAACTCATCATGAAAGTGATTTAGGTGCTCTTGACACACCTTGTATGTTGCTACAAATTCTTCAACAGTTTGGTAGAGTTCTTTTAAATTGTCCAACTAGCAACCTCCTACTCAAATCATCAAATACCTAATTGAGATGCACATTCTTGTGCTTTATGGTGAATATATAAGATTATAGATACTCTACCCACTTGACATGTCTATGGATTAGCTTGTCTTGAGAGTTAAGAAAACTCAAAGCTTGGTTATCTATGAACACTACAAACTCCTTGGGCAAGAGATAATGCCTCCACTTATTGAGGTATTGAACAAGTGCATAGAGTTCCAAATAATAGGAAGAGTACTTTTGTTTTGCTGCATTTAAATTTACACTATAGAAAGCCACTAATCTCTATCTTTGGTTTAAGAGTCCTCCCACTTCTATATTACTTGCATCACATTTTACAACAAATGATTCATTGAAAGTAGGAAACTTAAGAATAGGCTTAGTAGCTACTTCTTTCTTTAATGTTTCAAATCCCTTGCTTGTTGCTAGTGCCCAGATAAACTTGGTCTTTATTCCATCTTTGATAGTATCCATCATAGGAGCACATATCCCACTGAAGTTCCTGATGAACCTTCTATAGTACTAAGTTGGCCCATGGAAACTCCTCACTTCACTGACATTCTTAGGAGTTGGCCAACTCAATATTGTTGCACCTTTATCTTTATCCATTTTCAGATCTCCTTGTAAAATGACAAAGCCTAAATAGACTAGTTGTTGCTTCATGAAATTACACTTGTGTTGATTGATGGTTAAGTGTTCCTCTTTCAATTTGGACAATACAATTCTAATATGCTCTAAGTGTTCATCTTTACTCATGCTAAAAATCAGTATATCATCTAAATAGATTACCACAAAATTACCTATGAAGTCTTTCAACACCTCATTCATGAGCCTCATGAATGTACTCATAGTATTTGAAAGGCCAAATGGCATTTAGCCATTCATAGAGTCCTTTAGTAGTTTTAAAGTTTGTCTTCTAGTCATCTCCCTCTTTTATTCTAATCTAATGATAACCACTCTTGAGGTCTATCTTGGTGTATTACTTAGCCCCTCCTATGCAATTCATTAAGTTCTCAATCATAGGTATGGAAAACATATACCAGATTTTAATCTTGTTTATGGCTCTAGAATCTATGAATAATGTTGACCTATTTATTCACCATTTTCATTTTGTTGCATTTAGTAGTGAAAAACCCTAAGTGTGTGTTTTTAAAAATCTTGAAATTAGGATAGGACTTGGGTAAAAATTGAAAAAACCCTAAAGCCTTTATTTTGTTTTTCCTTAGCCCTTTAAATTTCTTGAAAATAATATTTCAAACAAAATTTAGTTGGGACAAGCTTATCCTAAAGTTTATCATGCAAGGTTTACTTTGTTAATTTTCATGATAAACCTTAATTAACCTTGCCTCTAGTTGTAGCTATTTTGAATATTTTACTAAAACATCTTAACTACAACAAGATTTTGATTCACCGTCTCTTAGTGAGATTGATGGATGGTGCATCCCCACTATAAGAAAATGCAAGGTCTTTAACTAAAGTAGACAAGCACCTTTGTGCCACATAGCCCTTACTAATGATGGATTTTCAGTATGTTGCAAAGTCCTTGGTTTGTCAAAATTTGTTAGACCTTTTTCAGAGCTATCAATATGGTCAGAACATATGCAACTTTCTATAAATATCATTTGTTGAATCATATAGTGGGGTCACTTTTGGGATCACATCTGTATGTCATTAATCTTTGGAAGACCAATGGCAGGCATATTCCTACTTCATGAAGGTGCAAAGATTTTATGTAATAAGGGCAAGCACCTTGGTGACACCTATCCATAATGATGTCACAGAGGGTATTCATGCAATTTAAAGGGCATGGGTTATGTACTTTTTTGATCTTGGAAAGATCAATAGGTGGTGCATGACCGCAATATGAAAGTGCATGAGTTTTAAAGAATGTGGGCAAGTGCCTCTTTGACATGTGGCATATGATGATATCATGGACCCATGACTTTGAAAGGTAATAATGTAGTCTATACTATTGGTAGATTTGTTAGAACACATTTGATTTTCTGGTGATATCATTGGTCGAAAGAAGATAGTCCACATCCTTTTAATATCATATCTTTGGGTCATCGATCTAAGGAAGATCAAAAACAACCACTTCACCACTTCATGAAAATGCAAGGACTTTAGCTAAAGCAGGGAAGCATTGTTTTTCCATGTGGTAAAGTGGGCCATTTTCTAATAGGAGGTTGTTGATTCATACCAAGTTGGAAAGGTTTGGTAAATTAAGGCATTGTAATTGGTTGAAAAGGTCATGTACATGCCTACTTGGAAGGTGTGTGTACTAGTGGGGCCATATTTTATAAAGTTTCCTTTGTGAAGTATGGAAATTTTTCATGATCATTGATCTTAGATATATCAACGATCAATGATTCACCACATTAAAAAGATGTAGAGAGTTTAACCAAAGTAGGGAAGTCCCTATTTGACATGTGGCCAAGAGCTTTAAGACTTTAAAGTACTTTGCTTTTTCAAATAAAGCCATTCAATGTTGTAAGATCAACGAATAAAATTCAAACTTGAGGCATGACATGAAGTTAACGGCTAAAGGAAATTAATATGGTTTAGAACTACATCTTGTGATTTTAATGCCATGGTATAATTCACAAAGTTTTCCATTACTAAATCACAAAATTGGAAAAAATTATCAGAGTGCCAAGGTTTTTCAGACCTAGGCCACAAATTTTGCAAAGTATTCAACATAGTTATTAGCATGGAAAAAACACATGGTAAAAGGTCTATTGGGATAGTATAGAAGATATTATGTCATTCTGGTATAATTTGGCTCCAATTTTTAGATATAATAGATATTTGTTTTTCTAGTTGAGCTAAATTTTGGGAATTGAAGTTGGACTCATGATTCAATGGTTTTTATCATTCAGCAAAGATACTTCCAAGTTTGTTATAGGATAATGATGAAAACAAAATCAGATTAGAAGTGTAGAAAGAGGAAAGATTTTTTTCAAATACAAAGGATGGAATTTTAAGCGAACACATGTCATTCTTAGATTAGATTTAGGAATTCTCTCATCCTATATCTTTCTTTCTTTCATCCATTTCAAGAGGTTCCAATTTTGGGAGAAAAATTACTCACTATTGAGATACCATTCTTTAGTATATTTTGTTTTGTATGAATAGCAATAGTGAAGATGATATAGAAAGTTCAAATATATTAGATGTTTTTCATTTTTTTATTTTATGCATATGAGTGTATAATTTCAAGAAAATGAATACAATTGAGCTGAAATTTCTTTAGTTTCATTATGATTCTCATCTCCTTCCTCTATTATTTGTAATGTTTTGTGTTTAAAAAAAAAGAGCTTAAACTCATTTGCAATCCCTTAAGGTTGTATGTCTGGATAATTTTACTATTTGAACAAAGAGCCAAGTAAATGCTTAGTTACCTTGACAGGGTTGTAGGTTTCATTAGGAGGATATTTAGTAAGTAGTGAGAATTCTTATGAAGATAGATGTGTATTTACAAGGTGAATGGATAGATCATATGTCTAAATATATGAGTATGTCTTAGGTATCCATATGTATGTGTTTGATTCATGGAATTTCCCAATAGATAAGACACTAATCAGCTTTAGGATCACTTGTTCATACTGCTGCATATTTGGGTTTTTTTTTGCTGAAAATCAACATCATTAATCAAATGTATTTCCCTTCCATGTTGAAGAGCTAAAAAGAATGCCCTCACTGAACTTGTGAATTTCATAGAATTGCAATTTTTTACTAAATATCTGTGTTATTGTATGAGCATTAGGAGATATAAGACTTTTATCTACTTTGTTAAATTTATGAATATACTTATCACTGGTACCATATTAATTGAATCTGAGGTCCACCCACCTACGCTTTGTAGAGCCTAAAGTAGAAGAAGGGTCTAGCCTTATAGTTGGCCTAGTGTTTGAAAGGATATGTTAAGGATGGGAGTTACCTACCCCTAGATGTGTCTTGTTTTCATCAGGGTAATTTGAAACCTATAGCATTTCAAAACACAAACAAGATGGTGACTCTACTGGGGAGATAAGATGGCAATACATTTTGTTAAAAGGACAAGAATCTCTGGTGTTAATTGAATATTTTCAATGCTATTTTCAGTATGGTTTTTCCCATCTGAGTCACGAACAAAATGGTGACTCTGCTAGGGAAGTATTCAATTTAAAAGAGAGATTCAATATGATTGTAAGAAAGGCATGTGCAAAGTTTTCTACAGTAGAAAAATGAAGTTTTTTCCATCTCTTTGTTGAAGATTCATGTCTCCCATTAAGATTTTATCCATTTGTAGTAGTATGATGTGAGAATTGGATGTAAATTGTGTTCTATGATTGTTATAAGTCTATCTTCAATCAGTTTAGTTTTTCACTACTACAAAAACAATAATATGCGACTAAAAAAACTACTAAAATTTGTATATATGTGACTAAAATTAGTCGCATGACTAATATTAGTTAATATCCAGTCATTTATAACACTACTAAACTTACTACTAAACAATTTTAGTCATCTATTTGATCATTAATTTTGATCGTTGATTTAGTAGTATATTTAGTAGTGCACTTAATCATGTGACTAGTCACATATTTAATAGTTGATGTAATAGTATATTTAATCATGTTGCTAGTCACATATTTAGTAGTACATTTAATCGTGTGGTTAGTCACATATTTAATAGTCAAATTAGTTGTGTGGTTAGTCACATATTTAATAGTTGATTTAGTTGCATGGTTAGGCACATATTCAATAGTTGATCTAGTTGCATAGTTAGTCACGTATTTAATAGTTAATTTAATCGTGTGGCTAGTCACATAATTAGTAGTATATTTAATTTTGTGGTTAGTTACATATTGGATGGTTGATTTAGTTGTGTGGTTAGTCACATGTTTAGTAGTTGATTTAGTAGTATATTTAATTTTGTAATTAGTTGCATATTTAATAGTTTATTTAGTAGTTGAATTAGTTGTGTGTTTAGTCATATATGTAGTAGTTGATTTAATCATGTGTCTAGTCAAAAATTTAGTAGTTGATTTATTATATATTTAACTATGTGGTTAGACACATATTTAGTACTAGATTTAGTAAAATTAAACAAGTCATATGATAAATATTTTATTAATACAATGAATTTAATAGTGTAAAATATCATAAACTTAAACTTGAACTAAGCCATACAAAAATTAAAAATATTAGATATATGAACAAACTTATGCAATAAACTTAATCAAAATTTCAAAGTTATTTGAAGAGTTTTGAATTCTTTGAAATACACCATGATTAGTAAAATCGTTAAACAACAGAATATTACATAAAAAGTAATTTTGTGAGAATAGATGTTTATCAATGTCTACTAGATGATAAATATGTTTAATTATGATAATTTTTGTAAATACTTCACTGGCCATCGTGTGAAGGTCCCCACTTTCTATTTCGAAGAAATTACTCCATCTACTTTATCACCATAAACAAGAGGAATATTTTTTGTGACCGTTATAATGTTTACATTTGCATCTCCTATTCCTTTCAAATTGACTCCATGAGCAATAGATAGTGAATGAATCTGCCCAATTCCTGCAACAGAACCATCATGCAAATACAATACCCTAACTTTTTCCCCTTCCATGAGGTTATTATCAATATGTTTCTACAAAAAGAAAAAGAAAACATTGTATTACATAATTGATTATGGAAGCAAGCCCCAAATATAAACACTACATGACCATGCATGCATACCTGACATATAAGATTATGAAAACATTGTTAAATATTTGATCAATAAACAAGGATGATACCTTATTAGAAACAACAAATATACAACTAAAAAAAAAATTAATATACCTCACCTCAAGTTTAGAATAGCTGCTACTATGAATATCATGCAACTTCTCTTCATATTCAGTATAATCACTATCAACAATGGCTTCTCTTTTTCATTTTTCCTTCATATGATTGCTCTACATGTGGTTTAAAAATTAAGTAAAGATAATGTATAAAGTAGAATAAAGAATGCAAATTATGACGAAGAAAAATATTTCAAAAGAACTATTGTATTACCTAAACTTCATCAAAAGTACTTTTATGTTGTAGGTTCTTGTCAACTAGTTCATCATGATCAACATTAATACTAACAACTATATTCCACATGTAGTTGAAACATCAAGGAAAAAATGGTCAAATATTTTGAAAATTATAGTTGATTTCTTGAATGAAAGATAGAAAGCCTATATGCAACCAATAATATAGCATACATTCAGCACCTTAAAACTCTACAGTCTACTAATTTATCAAAGAACTAGCAGTTGAGTGAGCTAGTAACAAGTCTACAACATGAGATTTTGATCCATTCCTATTTGAAGTTATTCTAGTTTTGTATCATCTATTATCATCTTTTTTGGAGTTGTTATGAAGAAAAGAAAAGAAATTAATTCATGGTGGAAAGGAGCATCCATTTCTACTTAAATATTGCTTCACCCACTATCATTTAAAATGATAGACATTGATAGTTAATGCATTTATCAATTCATGGCAAAGAAGTAATTGAAGAGACTTAAAATTCATCAAAGTCATCTTAAAATATAGTTTACTTGTAGCATAGGAGACATACCATTTCATGAAACAAAACTTAGAACTATTTTATCTTACAAGTAATTCTAGCTATTTGGTAGCTATGTTGAATGATTTTTTTTTCCAATGATAGCCATAGTTTTTGCTATATTGGTGATTTTTGGGGTAGAATATATTGCATTTTGGTATCATATTTTTATTGTTCAATCTATTGTTTTGCTCTCTTGAGAGTTTTCCCTCTTGTTTCCAAGCCTTGTACACACATGTACAGTCTGGAAACAAGTGTGTTTATATTATGATATTGTAGAATAGTGAATAAAATTCCTATTCCTTTTTGTTTGAATTGATTTTATGCAATTTTGAGAAAGTTATAAGGTTTTGGTGAAAATTGTTTGCAACTGCCCAAAACCCTGACCAATTTTGGAAGAATTGTCATAACTTTTTATTTAACTATTGGAACTTCCTATAACCTAGAGAATTTTTCCATATCTATCATTTCTACAACTTGAATGGTACGATTGGATTTTTTATCAATATTTTGAGAATTATGAATGACTGTTTATGATTGTATTTTCATGACCAGAATAAAGCAAATTTCATAGTTGGACAACTCTTTGTTTCCTTCTACAAGCAATAGATAGACAACAAATTTAAATGATTTGTATTCCATGAATAATATATGGATATAAAATTATAATGGTTTTATATTTTCGGTTATACTTGGTAATGGTTATGTGATTTGGGTAAGGAAGAAACGCCTCTAATATGAGAATGTGTTGATGAATATGTAGTGAATTTGGAATTGTATTCAATTTGATGAAGAACTTGAATTTGGATCAAAATGATCCTAGAAATTTTATGGTGTTCCATATTCCTCTACATCAAGGAGTCATAGTATGAGGATACTCATGAAGATGACAGGCCCGAGAAGAAGTTGATGATGTATGGGCCTAAAGATGTTAGGGCTCATTGAGCTATAATGAATGGACTTGAGAAGGAAGTTACAGAGGGCATTGCTAATAAGCACAACAATCATATGGTGGAAGAAGTTCAGATTGGAACAGTCTTATGTCCTTTAGAGCATGCAAGTAATCAGCGCATCCTTGTGAAGAGTGGAGGAAAGGCTATGGAAGCAACCTCAAAGAAGAAGGAAAATGAAGTGTTTACATTCCAAGGAGGATGTCATTGGAATGGTGAGTTAAAAGAGGTCTTAGAGATGACAAGGGCCTTAGAGAGTGAAGAATCAAAGCTCTTGGAGATAGCATTGAAGAAAGAAGCCACAAGTTGGCATAAGGAGATGAAGAAGAAGGCTATGTGGC
The DNA here is from genome assembly GCA_028749045.1 of Cupressus sempervirens. Classification (NCBI taxonomy): domain Eukaryota; kingdom Viridiplantae; phylum Streptophyta; class Pinopsida; order Cupressales; family Cupressaceae; genus Cupressus; species Cupressus sempervirens. The sequence goes on from CM053789.1 coordinate 205,217,159, forward strand.
CTGTCAAAAGGCTTATGGAAGAGAAGAAACTACTGCAGGAAGGATTCACTGAGAGAGTTCAAGGATTCAATGGTGAGAAGACTGTACAAGTTGTTGAAGGTATAAAGAAGACAAGTGTTCAAAGACTTGGAGAAGAGATAGATTTGTGGGATGAATTTGATGCCATAATTGAGGAATGGATTAATTTGTGGAATGAATTTGATGCTCTATTTGGTTGGGTATGATCTTTTGGTCGATGTTTTTTTTGTTGAAGAAGGGTATAGGCTAATGTGCTAGTTCTTCCTACTGTTAATCTGCTTATAGAGGCTCTACCTCTTTGTGTTTCTTGGGCCAGTCACCCTATTTTTGGTAAAAGTAGAGCTAAGATAATAAAAAATGCATATAAGTCAGGATCATATCAATTAAATCAAAATAAGCTATAACCAAATCAGAACATATGATAATACAACAAAGGTGATAACTAGGTGGTCGATATATCAAAGAACTATTATAATTCACCAATAGGATTAGCATAATATACAACAAAAGGGTCAAATCTCTTATAACCAAAAGGAGGTTAAGATTTTTTAGCATCCTTTAAAATGATAATTTTATACCAGAACATACAAACATATTACCCAATCAATGATTCAATCATTAAATTTTCATTTGATCTTTTAATTCTCTATTTGCAGTGAGAGTTTTAGAATGAATAGATTAATAAGACCATTGTCGTATATTTTCATTAAATGTTATTAATATTTTAAAATAAAGAATACAAGAATGGAATAGTTTGAAAAAAAAAAAATCCTATTGAACACTTCATTTTAAAGTGTTTACATTACATGAATAATATCAGCAAAGTAACATAATTCTAAAATATTGTGCAGGTTGTATGGAATGCCATGAAGAACTATAGGCTTTGGATCCTGGCTCTTACCTATGGATACTATTTTGGAGTAGAACTTACCATAGATAATTTGATTGCACAGTATTTCTTTGATAGATTTGATCTAAATCTTCACATAGCAGGCATAATTGCATCTACATTTGGGCTTGCCAACTTAGTAACCTATCCATTTGGGGGTGTACTGTCTGACATTGTAGCACATAGGTATGGCATGAGAGGATGAATTTGGGCTCTATAGACTATTTAGAACCTCAGTGGAGTTTTCTATGTTTTTCTAGGAAAGGAAGATTCCCTGAGCCTCTCCATTACATTCATGCTTGTCTTTTCCATGTTTGTACAAGCATCTTGTGGTCTCACCTTTGGAATAGTTCCTTTTGTATCTACAAGGTTTGAGTTCTCTATTCTCATTTCCATTGCCAATGAATTGAGTCATCGAGGTTAGATCTTTTTCATCAGCATCCAGTAAAACCACATAAACCCTAAGGTTTGCCCAGAGATTTTATAAATGATGCAAGATATGGAAAACATGTGGCCAACTTTAATGGAGGATTCTTATAAGTTACAAAATTCATTTCAAGATAGAATTTATATGGTTTCTACAGTTCATAATGTTAGGTGCTCAGCATTTAGAATATTTTGTAAGATTTTATTTCCTCGATGTTTTTGATAATTCTATGATCCATCATTCTCTTCTCTAATCTATTGAAGGTTATTTGAAGAAAAGAATTCATACTAGAGCCTTTTACAATAGTAAATTAAAAAAGAAGACATAAATCTCTTACAACATAATCATGATAACTATTTTTGAAAGTTATAACCCTAATCAGATGGAATACACAACATGCAAATTTAAAACACTTCGAGATACTTATTGATAATAGTCAAAAATTCCATCAAAGTTGTAGGGATGTAAAATAGTCATATTAGATCTGATCCAACATGCTTACTTGTAATCTGCTGCAGCTATAAACCTCATTTGGGCATGATCATTTTGAAGCAATCTAGCATTTGATTTAGAGGAATTTGGATTTCAATTTAAGGTTTGTACTACAACAAGACTTTTCACAATGTTGCAGTTGTCACAAGACTTCCCTTGCAATTTTCTGTAGATGGGAAAATTTGAGATTTCATATTTGTACATCAATTAGGAATTCTCAATTTGCAAAATAAATCAAATAAACTAAACATTGTATTTCTACAATATATATATATATATATATATATATATATATATAATGGCACATCCACCTTTGCCTAAAAAAAAATAATTACTAGTATAGATATCTTAAATATATCTATCTAGAGAATTGTGGATAGCTATCTAGTATAAAGTGATCAAAATTTAATTTATTGAACAAACAAGCATTTATTGTTTGAGTAAAACATAATACAAAATGCACATGAAAAAGGAAGACAATAATTAAACCACCTTACAAAAAAAAGATCATCTAAAAGTAATTAATATATAGTGACTCCTTTCATAATTTTCAAATGATGTTACATCTCCTAAAATGGTGAATAAAATCTCTCAAGCCATTCTGCAAAGTGTGATGTATCCTAGTAGATTCAAAGTGAAACCACAATGAGTATTAGAAAGAGAAGATCCAAGGGCCATCAATGAATTGTGAAAAATAAAATCAATGTAATCCATTGATAAATAAACCATAGAAAATTTGAAGAGAGGAAGTAAATTAAATGAGTAATTATCTAATCACTTGTTTAGTCATTTATTTGTTAATTTATTTAGTAGTTTGTGCTTAGGCAACTAATTGTAGGTGACTAATTGTATAGTCACTAATTTGGTCGTATATTTAATAGTCTATTTAGTCATTCTATTTAATTGATCTCGTGATTTTACTTTTTGATCAAATTAGTCACATATTTAGTCACGCATAGTTGTAAATTGCAACAAAATAGTAGAATGTGATTAGTTTTAGTCACATGACTAAAGGTTTTAGTGGCGTGACTATAAGTTTTAGTGACATAGTCACATATTTGCTAAAATGTACTAATGTTTTGCAATTGTTGTTGAAAAAATTAGAGTCAAGTATGAACATAAATTTTGTGTCCCCTTTTCCAAGTTTGTAAATCTACAAGAGTGGTTTAATGGTTTGAATTTATCTTACCTTTGAAGGTCTAGTTCAGATTAGTCAAGTTACAAGTTTTGTTTTATTTCTCACAAAGTGTGAGTGGCGACTCTCAAATCTCTATACACTTTTTTCCTAATTGATTTCATTGTAAAATTTTGATGGACTTTTAGTTGTAAGGGCATATCTAAAGCTTTTGATAGTTTCTTGAAAAGGAATTTTAAATTCTTGATAAGGTTTTAATGTGTTATTTGCAATCTACTGTTATAAGAAAGTGAATTGTAAAAAGTAAATCATAGCAGTGATTTATGTATTCTCCTTGCAAGAATCTGGCAGCTCTATGAAGTTTTTATCAATGGTGTGAAGGATTTTTAGTATGCACCCATGTCAAAATTAGTAGATCAAATTTTTGCATCAGCACTTGAGGTATTTTCATTTTCATGTTTCCCTTTCATGAAAGTTAATTTGTTAAAAGTGGTTGCCTCTATTCAGTGATTTTCAGCACTAGAAGGAAGAGGTATAAATTTTGTTTTATGATGGAATCAGATCTTAGATCTGAGATTAGTTTTCCAAATTCTGAAATTTTAGAGATTGTGGCTAACAACATTGTTATGTTGAATAAACTAATCTATAAAAAGATTGTCAATGTCATAAGAATTGAAATAGGAAGTACTCAAGGTTTAAATGTCAAACAATGTTATTTAAGACTTAAATCAGTAATTAACAAGATGCCTTTTCATTGTAGATCTAAGGAATCTTCCTTGCCTAGTGTTTTCCTTGATGTTCTAGTGCCTGATTCAGTCAATTGGCCAACACCTATAAGATTACAAAGAATTTTGCAAATTGAAAGATTCATTGAAGAGATAGAAAGTAGTGATTATAGAGTTCATATTATATCCTCTAATGATAATAATGGGTATGTTGAAAGTCAAGGTAGAAATGAATATAATGAATCTATAGAGAAAGATGATTTGTCTTCTAAATGTGAAGAGAATGATTCAAATGTAAATGAATCAAGTAATTGCAATCAACATGATTAAGATGGATATGAAAGTGAAAATCAACTTGGTTATAGTAAATATGAAGTTGAGGAATTATATAACAATGGTAGAGGTAGTGATTACCATGATAAGAATGAATGTTATAATGATACTGATTTTCCAAATTGTTATACTAATGATTTTATTGATATGAATTCTTCATGTCATCCAAATAATAATCATAGCCAAGAGAAGATTTGTGAGGCAGTCTTCTTGAGCCCCGATGAAATTTTAGATTTGTTGGCTTGTGATTTTGAAAAGAATGTAAGTGTTTCTAAGGATCTTCATATTTTTCCTTATAATATTTTCTCATTCAGTCAATTCAATTCCCCAAAGTTTGATGTGGAAAGAGAGGTAGAATTTGAACAATCTTTTTTAGACTTTGGAGGTGTAGATGAAAATACCTCAAATGTTTTTGCACATGACAATTTGTTAGATGGAGAGGATGTTAGTGAAGGGAAGTTTAATACTATTTTAGATTCTTTTCATGCTGATCCTACTAATTTTTTTTATTTTTTTTCATGTAATGAAGAGGAAAACAATGAAAGTTGTCAATCAAATTATAGATTTTCTTTATGTGTTCATAAGTCTTGTAAAGATAAGTTCAAAATTTATTCCAACATTTAGTTAGATGAAGACAATGATTGTGATCAACATATTTTAGATCAACACTTTTAGAATAAGTTTTCATGCTTGGTAACTAATTAGTTGTTTAAAAAATTTGAAGAGGTTTCAATGAAAGATAAATCTGATTTAGTGACTAACATGACTACAAGTAGGAAACAATCAAATTTCACATACTCTTTGTAGTTGGGACACAAGGTAAGTTGCAAGTTTTTGCTACATGCAACTTGGTGAATGGTGTAGAATACAAAGTTTTTGTGTTTCTGATCAGCATGCATGAATCATTGTTGGATTTTGATTCTCAATTCAGTTTGTGTAATCATGAGCATGCTGATGTTTTTTCTCATTCCGAGAATGATGATGAAATAGTATTTAAGTTTTATATGCACTATGAGAATGGTGAAAATTTTGTTTTTCCTAACAAAGTGATTGAAACTATTGATGTGTTGGGTGAAACAAAGGAGAATGAAAATTGAAGTTTACCTCAAGAATATGTGAATCAAAATTAGGTAATTGATAGAGGTAAAAAATTTTGTTGAAGTTTGGTGGCTCGGGGCCATTGTTTGTACATAGTAGGAGTAGTTTCTATATTTTCAATAAAGTCATTTGAGAGAAGTTTTTGTGAATGGTCTACTTCTTCCAAAGATTTGAATCCTTCCCATGCCCATAAGGGACATGCATCCCTAGACAGAGCCACTATTGGCCTAGTTTTTCACGATTCTTATTTTGTTGCATTCAGTAGTGAAAAACCCTAAGTGTGTGTTTTTAAAAATCTTGAAATTAGGATAGGACCTTGGGTAAAAATTGAAAAAACCCTAAATCCTTTATTTCATTTTCCCTTATCCATTGAAATTTCTTGAAAATAATATTTCAAACAAAATTTATGTATGACAAGCTTATCCTAAAGTTTATTGCACAACATTTACTTTATTAATTTTCATGATAACCCTTTATTAACCTTGCCATTAGTCATAGTTATTTTGAATATTTTACTAAAAAGTTTTAATTGTAGAAAGATTTTAATTCATTGTCGATCTTAGTGAGATCAATAGATGGCACATCCCTACTATAAGAAAATGCAAGGTCTTTAACTAAAGTGAGCAAGCACCTTTGCACCACATAGCCCTTGTTGACAGTAGATTTTTAGTGCACCACAAAGTCCATGGTTTGTGAGAATCTATCAAACCTTTTTTAGAGCTGTCAATATGGGTCGAACATGTGCAACTTTCCAAAAATATCACTAGTCGAATCATATAGTGGGGTCACTTTTGGGATCACATTTATACATCTTTGATCTTTGAAAGATCAATGGTAGGCATATTCCTACTTCATGAAGGTGGAAATATTTTATGTAATGTGGGCAAGCACCTTGGTGACACCTATCTATAATGACATCATAGAGGATATTCATGCCATTTAAAGGGCATGGGTCATGTACATCATTGATCTTGGAAAGATCAATAGGTGGTGCATGACCACAATATGAAAGTGCGTGAGTTTTAAAGAATGCAGGCAAGAACCTCTTTGACATGTGGCATATGATGATATCATGGGCCCATGACTCTAAAAGGTAATAACAAAGTCTACATTGTTGGCAGAGTTGTCAGACACGGTGAAAAAGTAGTATATTTACTGGTTGGTGTGGCTAATTGGATCCTAAAAGGAAAAGATTTTGATGCAGCATTGATCTTGTTAAGATTGACAAAGAGCGCTTATCTGTATTAAGAAAATGACTGAACTTTAAGTAATACGATTAAGCACACGCCACATGGCAATAGTGGGACCAAGCTTTGAGGAAGCTAATGAATCATGCTAGGTTGGAAAGTTTTAATCAATTGAAGCACATTCATTGTTGGAAGATGACATGTATATGAAAAATTAGAAATGATGGTGTCATGGGCACGAAAATTCTAAGAGTTAATGTTGTAGTTTGTACCACTATCAAACTTGTCAGAACATGTTTGAATTTATGGTGATATCATTGGTCAGAAGAAGATAGTGGACATCATTTTAATATCATATGTTTGGGCCATCAATCTAAGGAAGATCAATGGCAAGTGCTTCACCATTTCATGAAAATGCAAGGAGTTTAGCTAAATTGAGGAAGCATCATTCCACCATATGGCAAAGTGGTCCATGTTGTAATAGGAGGTTTTTGACTCATGCTAGGTTGCAAAGGTTTGGTAAATTCAGGCATGGTAATTGGTCAAAAAGGACATGTACGTGCCTATTTGGAAGGTGCGTGTACTAGTGGGGCCATATTTTATAAGGTTTCCTTTGGGAAGTATGAAATTTTTTCATGATTGTTGATCTTAGATATATCAATGATCAGTGCTTCACCACATTCAAAAGATGTAGGGAGTTTAACCAAAGTGGCAAAGTGCTTGTTTGACATGTGGTCAAGAGCTTTAAGACTTTAAAGAAGTTTTCTTTTTCAAATAAAGTTGTCTGATGTTGTAAGATTAATGGATGAAATTCAAACTTGAGGCACAACATGAGGTTAATAGCTAAAGGAAATTAATATGGTTTAGAACTACTTCATGTGATTTTAGTGCCATGGTATAATTCACAAAGTTTTCCATTATTGAACTGAAAAATCACAAAAAATAATCAAAGCACCAGGGTTTTTTAGAGCTAGGGAAAAAATTCTACAAAGTATTCAGCACAGTTACAAGCATGGTTAAAACACATGGCAAAAGGTTTGTTGGGATAGTTTGGAAGATATTATGCCATTCTGGTATAATTTTCCTCCACTTTTTAGTTATGATGGATATTTGTTTTTCTAGTTGAGCTAAATTTCAGGAATTGAAGTTGGAGTCATGATTCAATTGTTTTCATCATTTAGCATATACATTTCCAAGTTTGTTATGGGATAATGATCAAAATGAAATTAGATCAAAAGGGTAGAAAGAGGAAAGAGGTTTTGAATCTACAAAGGATGGAATTTCAAGTGGGCACATGTCATTCTTAGATCAAATCTAGGAATTCTCTCCTCCTATATCTTTCTTTCATTCATCCATTTCAAGAGGTTCTAGTTTTGGGAGAAAAATTACTCACTATTGAGATACCATTCTTTAACATATTCTCTCTTGTATGAACAACAGTAGTGAAAGATAAGATAGAAAGTTCAAATCTATTAGATGTTTTTCATGTTTTGATTTCATGCATATGAATGTATAATTTCAAGGAAATGAACACAATTGAGTAGAAATTTCTTTAGTTTCATTCTGATTCTCATCCCTTTCCTCTATTATTTGCAATATTTTGTGTTTAAGAACAAAAATCTTAACTTCATTTGGAATCCCTTAAGGTTGTATGTCTAGATAAATTTTCTATTGAAACAAAGAGCCAAGTAAATGCTTATTTACCTTGATAGGGTTGTAGGTTTCATCAAGAGGATATTCAGTAAGTAGTGAGAATTCTTATAAAGATAGATATGTATTTACAAGGTGAATGGATAGATTAGATATTTGAATATATGAGTTTATCTAAGGTATCCATATGTATGTTTTTGATTCATGGAATCACCTAATAGACAAGGCACTGATCAGCTTCAAGATTACTTGTTCATGCTACTGCATATTAGGGGTTTTTTTTGCTGAAAATCAACATCATTAATCAAATGTATTTCCCTTTCATGTTGAAGAGCTAAAAAGGACACAATCACTCAACTTGTGCTTTTCATAGAATTGTAATTTGCTACTGCATATCTTTGTTATTGCATAAGCATTAGGAGATATAAGGGTTTTTATCTTCTTTGTTAGATTTAGGAATATATTTAACACTAGTACCATATTAATTGAATCTGAGGTCCACCTAGCTAGGTTTTGCAAAGCCTAAAGTAGAAAAAGGGTCTAGCCTTATAGTTGGCTATGTTGGGATTAAAGATAGAGTAACTGAGAGGGGGGTGAATCAGTTACTAACAAAAATTAATCCACAAATCTCTTAGATTTCTTAAAGATCTAGTTACTACTGATACTCGGTAAACAAATTCTATAACTCAGTAAATTAAACTATTACTTATCTTCAGTCATTCATGCATGTAACTGAAAACAAAAATGAACACAAGAGACACCAGATTTAAAGTGAAAACCCAATATGTGAAAAACCATCAAGTAACTAGTCACCAATTTTTCACTCTTCTAAAGTGAGCCTTGTTAGGAGCCAACCATGTTAAAGGTTACAATGCACACTATTAGGTGTGACCCTATTAGAGGATTTAATCACCCTATTAGGAGTGGCCTTGCTAGAGGTCTTTAGAACAATTCAACTGAACTATCATCTTGTTAGAGGATTTACAAAATGGTTGTTAAACCAAATTTGTTAAGAGATTTGAAATCACTACTACAATGGTTAGAAAGAAACAATTAATTGACTTGAATAAGATGCAACTAAATTTGTTGGCTACAGGTTTCTATTCAACATCATTAGATCCTCCTTGATCAAATATAGCTTTGCTACTCCTCAATGATATTAGTTTTGTTTCTCTTCAATGATCTTTGATCATATTTCAAATTTGCTTCCATAATAATCAGTCCTCATATCACATTTATTCCATGCACACTTCCATTCACACTTAGAATTTGCAACTTGACCTCTTAATTATACCATTCAGATTGTCAAGTTGGCTCATTTACATGTTACATTTTCCAATAAACCATACATCATATGGCTTCAAATATTACTCTAAACAAATAAATGTTATTTCATAAAATAATGAAATCCTTTACAGGCCGACCCTGCTCGGTAAATATTACTTCTAGAAATTTTCTAATTTAACCTTCTTGACTCAGTTAACATTGCAATATCCTTAAAATCCTTTGCCTATCAAGTTTACTCAGTAGGAACTATTTTTGCCACATTTCTTTTGATGACTGAGTGAGCTCAGTAAGAACTATTTACTTGGTAGATAGTGCAAGTTTTCTTTATTAACCTTCTATGTTCGATAGATTTTGTCCTTTTTCCTCACTAACCATATGAGCTCAATAGACTCTGTCCTTTGCCTTGCTGACCTTCTGAGCTTGGTAGACTCTATCTAATGACTGATATGACATTTTTGTAATATCAAGGACAACACGCAATTGAACAATTATATCCAACAGGCTAGGTGTCTAAAAGGATATGTTAAGGATGGGAATTAGCTACCCCTAGATGTGTCTTGTTCTCATCGGGGTAATGTGAAACCTATAGAATTTCAAAACACCAATACATAATCTTCATGTTTCTCCTTTCTTATGTGCCAAAATAGTAGGTACAACACATGAACTGATACTTTTCCTTATCAACCCTTGATCCATCAACTCTTACAACATGCTTTGTAACTTCTCTATTTGGCTTAGGAGTTAGCTTGTAAGGTGCTTTGTTTAGAAGAGATACTACTAGAACCAAGTCTATTTGATGGCTAATTTCTCTTTTAGGTGGTACTACTACCAATGTACCATCTAATATAATGTCCTTAAAGCCATTAAGAATTTGCTACACCTCATGAGATATTGCCCCCTTCTTAGCTTCTCCTTCCTTGGGTTTCACCACAATGGCATAACCCACTCCCTCTTCTTTGTCAAGAATTTTCATGAACTCTTTCCCCTTTAATAGTAGCACATTAGGTCCACTTCCTTAGATTTTAGATTCTAGTAATGATTGAATTTTATAACTTACCCCATCCTTGTTGAAGGTGTATGAGTTGAGCTCACCATTATGTATAGCTTTCCTATCAAACTACCATGGTCTACCTAATAATAGGTGATAGGCATCCATGGGTAAAACATCACATAGAATATTGTCTTTAAATCCTCCTATGGTGAACTCAATCCATGTTTTCTCATTCACCAAAACATGTTGCTCCTTGTTTAACCAAGTGACCTTGTAGGAAGTGTTATGAGGTATGTTAGCATGAATGTTGATGCTATGGGGGAGCATTGTAGAGAATTGTTATGACTATGTTTTTCATCGATGAGAACATACTAATGAGTTTGTAAAGACTAACAGAGCAGCAAACTATGATCTTTGTATTAAGGACATTAAATTACATATCTACTTATGTATAGTTACCAACACATACTAAGTTATGTATTGGAAAAATAGCAATGTGCACAATACCTAAATCAATAGAGTACCAAAAATATTAATGATTTACAGAGAACTGCATGGAAATAGAGCATTGGGAGAATAGTTTCTATTGTATAATCGATATAGCACATTTTATTTGGAATGAAGGATAATGCGGTTAGCTAAAGGTAGTACACTAACCATTGGTGATGTTAGCAAGTGCGTAGGTACAAAATTTTTACTTGTGAACATTTGGGTATAACTATGAGCCAATAGCATTAATTAAATGTACATTTCATTTAATTAATGTATGATAAAATGTGAAGCCAACTCAAGGATTTAATATTGAGTGTGGTATAAAGGAAAGATGTTTTCTAAGTTTAAGATATTAGGATTAAGATTGAGAGGTAGAGAAGAATTGTGAATTATGAAGGAGTAGAGCAGAGTGATTTGCTAATGTTTTTAAGTGACCTTAAGGGTTAATGTTGATGGATACTTAGTTCTAGATCTACTTGCATGATCTAAAGGTGAAGAAGTTTGGTGTACTAGATAGAGGAAGAAGTGAAAGATTGTCTCACATCTATTATTCAAAAAGGAATTGTATCAAGATCAATTGGACAATGGGTTCATTGATCTAATCTTGAAGCTATTTGGAAAATGGGTTCAGCTACTTTCTACAACTCCTAATAGGGTTGGAATCTCTTAATGGGGATTCAAAGTCTCCTAATAGGGACTCTTTGTACTAAGTGTTGCAATAGAATCCTAATAGGGTCCATCCTCTAATAGGGAATATTCATATTAGTACATCATTTTTTTGGCATCATTCCCACCAAGTTTTTCCCTTTGATCAAGGGTTTCCCTAGTCAAAATATCTAGTGTAATAGTGTATGTGCATCTCTTTATGGTTAAAGTTTACTTTGATTGAATGGTTCAGATTGTTTAAAAGGTTAAATGTTTCAGATTCTTATATAACTTATTCACCCCCACTCTTAGTTATATTGGTGGACTACTATTTCTAATAATTGGTATCAGAGCTTCAGATCCTTGAAGGGAAGTTTAATAACTTTGGGAGATCCATGGAAAATTTGTTTAGGAAGGAAAGCCCTTGGTTTGATGGTAAAAACTACTATACCTAGAAGGATAAAATGAAGACTCATCTCTTGTACAAGGGTCCAAGATATTGGTTTGTAACCAAGGCATTCAAGAACATTGTAGAAGAAGAAAATCTTAAGACTTGCACCAAGGAAAAAAGAGAAGTATTTATGTGCAACATAAGGGAAGAGAAGCAATATTGTTAGCTCTAGCTAAAGGTGAGTACAATTAGGTAAAAAAACTCAAAACATCTCATGAAATTTGGAAAACTTTAGAGGCTAATTATGAGGGTGATACACATGCAAAAAGGGTTAGATTGCAAAATTTGTATTGCACATTCCAACATGCTAGAATGATGGAAGATGAATTTGTAACAAGCTATGTTGGTAGAATATATGAGATTTTTGCAAGAATCACATCTCTTGATGGAAAGAAATCTAATGATGAAGTGATATGGAAGATCTTGAAAAAATTGACACCACCTTTCAAGACAGTAGCTCAAATGATTTAGCTGATGATACCCTATACTACTAATTTCACCAAAGAAACATTCCTTGGTAGATTGAAAGCTACAAAATTTGATCTAAAGAAATCTGGAGGATTAGAAAAGGTTGAGACTACATTTAGTGCAATGAATATAAAACCTAATTTATCAATGAATGCAAAAGTGCAGGGAGATATCGCTAGTAGCAGCAAGTCTATTGAGGAAAAGATCTAAGGAGTGGCTCTTCTTATGGAAAGAGAAAAATATGGTAAGGATATCTTTAAATGTTGGACATGTAATGAATAGGGTCATTATGCATCTAAGTGTCCTAAAAGAGAAAGAAAATATAAGGGAAGATTCAAGTCTAGAAGACCTAGAAATTGTTTATATGCTAATGAAGAAGGAAAGGAAGAAAAATCTGATTAAAACTTGAGTGAAGATGACTTAGAATTTGTAACCATAAAGGAGGATGATCTTGAGAAAGAAAATAGAGAAGAAAGTGCATTGATCTCACAAGTTGAAAAGAAAGACTAGATCATTGATAGTGGTTGTTCACATCACATGACTAGTGATATGAGCAAGTTTGTCAAATTTAGAAGACATGATGGATGAATTGTTAGAGTAGGGAACAATGCAACCTATCACATTATAGGAATTTGATCTATCACACTAGATGGTAAAAAATACATTGATGTAGTTTATTTTGTTGATTGACTAAAGTATAACTTGTTGAATGTTGGACAACTAACGGAAAAAGGTTACCAATTGTAGTTTGGTAATGACACATGCATTATCAAAAACAAGGATAAAAAACTACTTGGTATTGGCACAAAAACTAGAGGTAATTTATTTTAGTTAAACTCCACTAAAATAACATGTTTGATAGCTAAGTTTAACAACAATTGGTTATGGAATAGAAGATTATTTCACATTAACTTTGATAACATTGTGAAAGCTAGTAATACATTTTCTATGAGAGGTTTACATAAGATCACTAAACCCACTGACATTATTTGTAAGAAATGTATCTTGGCTAAGCAAAAAAAGAGTCTCATTTCCTAGCAAGCAGTTTTGTACTACACTAAAGCTAGAATTGGTTCATACAGATCTGAGTGGTCTTGCAAGAACAAGAAAATTCTATGGAGAAAGGTACTTTATGATTTTTGTTGATGATTTTACTAGAATAATGTGGGTAGCTTTTCTTTAAGAAAAATTAGAGGCATTTGAGAAATTCAAGATATTCAAGAACAAAGTTGAAAATAAATATGGAGTTAAAATAAAGAGCCTAAGATCTAATAGAGGAGGTGAATTCACTTCTAGAGAATTCAATATCTATTGTGAAGAGCATGGTATCAGGAGACAACTATCTTCACCCCATATAGCTGAGTAGAATGGGATTGTTGAAAGAACAAACAAATCAATTGTCGAAGCAGCAAGAGCTATGTTATTCAAGAATGATGTACCAAAAATTTTTTGGAGAGAAATAGTCAATATAGCAATATATACACTAAACAAAGTGCAGATTAGGAAAGGTATGGACAAAACACCCTATGAGCTATGGTTTGGTCACTCACCATTAGTTGAATACTTCAAGATATTTGGAAGCAAATGTTACATCAAAAGAGACGATGATATCAGTAAGCTTGATCCAAGGAGTGATGAAGGTATGTTTCTTGGCTATTCATTAAAAAGTAAAGCTTACAGATGTTTCAACTATAGTACAAAAACTATAGTAGAGTGTGAAAATGTTAAAATTGATAAAAATTTTGGCACTAAAGAAAAGATGATGGATTATAACTTTGATCAAGATGATTTTTGTGGGATGACCAATAGAGGCAATGAACTATTTCTCAACAAAAGTAATGATTTGTAGAATAATGTGCAAACTAAAGTAGTAAGAGAAGAATAGAGGAAAGTACTTGAAATAAGAGTTGAAGAAGCAACTCCTACCCCAAATAGGAATTTGATAAGAAATCATCTTGTTGATCAGATAATAGGAAGTAAAGAAAAGGGAGTAATGAGAAGAAGCAAAATTAATGAATAATTATGCCTAATATTTCAACCAGAACCAAAGAGAATAGATGAAGAAATCCAAGATGATCATTGGATAAAAGAAATGGAGGAAGAACTTCAATAGATAATAAAAAATGACACATGGGAATTAGTTCCTAGACCAAAGGACAAAAATGTGATTGGCACAAAATGGGTATTCAGAAATAAAATGAATGAACAAGAAGAAGTAATAAGGAATAAAGAAAGACTTGTATGCAAAGGCTACTCTTAGCAAGAATGAATTGATTATGAGGAAACATATGCACCTATAGCAAGGATGGAAGTAGTCAAATTTTTTTTGGCATATACAGCAAATAAGAATTTTAAGGTATATCAGATGGATGTTAAGTCAATTTTCTTGAATGGAGAACTTGAAGAAGAAGTTTATATTGAGCAACCAAAAGGTTTTCCTTTGACAAAAGAGAAGGATATGGTTTGAAAATTAAAGAACACCTTGTATGGATTAAAGAAAGCACCTAGAACCTAGTATGCAAGATTGGATAAATACTTAGCAAAGCATGGAATTGCTAAAGGAATAGCAGATAGTAACTTATACTTAAAAGAAATAGAAAATGGTTTGTTAATAATCATTATATTTGTTGATGACATCATTTTTGGAGGAAATGATGAATCCAACAAAAAATTCTCATAAGACATGAATAATGAGTTTCAAATGAGCATGATAAGAGAAATGAAATTTTTCTTAGGATTGCAAATTGTTCAAAACAAAGAAGGTATCTTCATTTCTCAAACATAGTTAATAAAAGATTTGCTGAAAAGATTTGGTCTAGAAGATTGTAAATCTAATGGAACTCCTATGGTAACTAGTCATAAGTTATCAAGCAAGGATGAGACACCTACTGCTAAACAAAAGAAGTATAGATCTATGATTGGAGGATTGCAATATCTAACTCATAGTAGACTAGATATAGCTAATGTAGTTAGAATTGTGGCAAGATTTCAAGCTGACCATAAAGAATATCACTATGGAGTAGTAAATAGGATATTTAGATATCTCAGAGGGACATCATATTATGGCATTTGGTATTACATAAGTAATGGTTTCACTCTTTCTACTTATATAGATGTTGATTGGGCCAGAGATAGGGATGATAGAAAAAGCATTAGCCGAGGAGCATTCTTCCTTGGAGGAAGATTAATTTCTTGGCTCAGCAAGAAGAAAGATTGTACCTCACAAAGTACTACAAAGGTAGAGTATGTTGTAGCAGTATCAACAGTAATCAAGTCATATGGATGAAGAAAATGATGAAGGATATTGGAATTACATTCAAAGAACCTGTTATCATTTACTATGATAACAAAAGTACTGTTAGCATGTCTAAGAATCTTGTTTTGCATTCTAATACTAAGCACATTGCCATTAAATATTATGTGTTGAGAGAAAAAGTTGTTGAGAAAGAAATCAGACTAGAGTATATTAACACTAAGGAATAGATTACAAACATTTTCACAAAGGCCTTACCAAAGGATACATTTGAGTACCTAAGAAGTATGCATGGGGTTATGCCCCTACCTAGTTCAGAATAGAAGATGAAAAAGTGCATCAGTCTAGGGTATATAGCACCATTGTTAGACTAGACTGAATGTTGATGCTTCCTCAATAAGGGAGTATCTGTGGTGAATAGAGTTAGTCAAGGACTCTTTGTAATAGGTAATTGGTATGCAATAGTGTCTTTAGACACTTGCATTATTTATAGAGATATATGTAAAATTTGTAAAGCAACAGATTGACTTGTGGTCATGTCGATAGATTATTGTATGTTCAAATAATTGAACCATTTATGTACTATGATTGACATTGATCTCAATGGGGGAGAGAGTGACATGGAAAACATTGGAGAGAGTTTGTACTATGGGGGAGAAGTGTTGCAAAAAATGATTCACATGAAGCAAGATTTGATTGATGAAGAGACTTATTGGTATTCTTGGAACTAGATGTTTTTCATCTATGTTGCCATCAATGCCAAAGGGGGAGATTGTGAACATGAATACTAATGCTATGGGGTAGCATTACAGAACATTTTCATGATTGTGTTTTTCATTGATGACAACATAGTAATGAGTTTTTAAAGACCAATAGAGTAGTAGAATATGATCTTTGTATTAAGGACATTACATTATGTATCTACTTATGCACAAGTACTAGCACATACTAAAGTATGTATTGAACACATAAGAAAGTGCACATAACCTAAATTGATAAATTATGAAAAATGTTAATAATTTATAGAGAACCACATGGAAAGAGAGCATTGAGAAAATAATTTCTATTATATAATTGAAACAACACATTATATTTTGAATGAAGGGTTACATAGTTAACTGAAGGTAGTACATTGACCACTGATGAAGGTGTGCAAGTATAGAAGTTGCACATGTGAAAGTTTGCGTATAACTATGAGCTGATAGCATTAATTAAATGCGCATTTCATTTAATTAATATATGATAAAATGTAAAGCTGACTCAAGAATTTAATATTGATTGTGGTATGAAGGAAATATTTTTTCTGAGTTTTAGATATTAAGATTGAGATCGAGAAGCAAAGAAGAATTGTGAATTATGAAGTAGTAAAGCAAAGTGATTTACTAATGGGTGTAAGTGACCTTAAGGGTTACTATTGATGGATACTAAGTTCTAGATCCAATTGCCTAATTTGAAGGTAAAGAAGTTTGATGCACTAGATAGAAGAAGTGAAAGATTTTCTCACATATATTATTCAAAAATGAATTATACTGAGATCAATTGGATAGTGGGTTCATTGATATGATCCTGAAGCTATTTGGATAGTGGGATCAACTTCTTTCTACATCTCCTAACAAGCATTCAAGGTCTCCTAACAAGGACTCTTTGCACTAAGTTTGTAATAAACTCCTAATAGAGTCCATCCTCTAACAAGGAATATTCATATTAGCACATCATTTTGTGGGTGTCATTCCTACCAGGGTTTTCCCTTTCATCAAGGGTTTCCCTAGTCAACATATCTAGTGTAATTGTGTAAGTGAATCTCTTATGGTTATAGTTTACTTTGATTGAATGGTTGAGATTGTTTAAAAGGTTAAATGTTCAGATTCTTATATAATTAATTCACCACCCACCCCCCTCCCCCCCCTCTACCAATCATATTGGTGGACTAAAATTTCTAACAAGGTATTTTAAGAATCTTGAGTTTAGCTATGGATTCCTCTAAAATGATGTTATCAATAGACCTTGAGTCTATGATAACTTTGCATACCTTTACCACAATCTTGCATCTCACTCTAAAGAGTGATCTTCTTTTCTTTGACTCTTCTTTGACTGGTTCTTTAATTAGGATCCTTTTTATCATCAAGTTATCCCTACTTTTAGAATCCAACTAGATATTTTGTGACTTCACACTTGAAGCATCTTCATGGATGTAGGCTATCTTCTTTTCTCCTTGTGATGTTAATCCCTTTCTAGGACACCTATAGGTTGTATGCCCAAGTCACAAAAAATGGTAACATTTCATTGTAGCAAAGTAGGATGGTCCTCTTCCTCCTAGTGATCTACCTGGACCTCTACTTCTTCTTGAACCACCTATCTGAGAAGTTTCTCCACTTTTTTTGGTTAGTTTGGACTCACCTTGGGATCTTCCTTCATTGCTCCTACCTCCATAGCTTACTCTTTGTCCTCTACCATCTCTACCTCATCCTCTATTCTTTGAGGTACGGTCTTGCTTTCTTTTTCCTTTATCTTCCACCTTTAAAGCCATTTGATATCATTGATGGACTATTTTAGGAGTGATAAGGCTCATGTTTTCTTGAATAGACCACTTGAGTCCATTCAATTATCTTGCCAATCTAATGTTTTCATCTTTTACCACCTTGGACCTTAAGCATAGCTTTTGGAACTCTTCAATATAAGAGTGTACATCCATATCTTTTTGCCTCAGATTTTGTCTCCTCCAATGTAATTGTATTTCATAATATTTAGGAATATAGGCTTGTTTGATTTTAGCCACCATTCCTTTCCAAGTGACAATGGGACTGTTTCCTTCTTTTTCCCTCTCTATTTGAACAAACTTCCACAAGGTTAGTGCAGTACCTCTTAACCTTGATTTTTCCACCTTGACTTTTTGAGCATTAGAGACACCATCACATTCAAAATGGTTCTCCATTCCTTCAATCCATTCCATGATGAGGTTTGGATCCATCTTGTCACTGAGTAAAGGAATGTCTATTGGAATTTACAAGTGGGAAGAATACTTCTAAGGGGGGGATGAATTAGAAGTTCCAAACTTTAAGCTATAAAACCTTTTAATTGAAATCAATACATGCATATAACACTTCTAATTAACATGAAAGTAAAGGCATGCATGAAAATAGACAATACAATATTTGATCACCCAAAAATCCTCCAAAATGAGAAGGTAAAACTAGGGTGGGGATGACACCCACAACTTATCATTATAGAAATATGTAACTCATCAAGGTTACAAAGTTTGACCATCATCAATGATCTACCCTGTTAAAGGCTCAACACTTTGTTAAAAGTGACCTATCTAAAGTATTTACAAACATTCAATTGGAATGTCACCCTATTAAAGGATTTACAATATGGTTGTTAAACCAACCTATCTTCATAGGATTTTCATTCTCCTAATACAATGGCTAGAAAGTATTTTAGAATGTGATGACTTGATAACTTACAATCCTTAATTGCTAATTTTAGATCCTTATTCTATCCAATCTAATTTGATCCTTCTTAATCTAACATAACAGTGTTTGAGGTGTTGATACTATGTTCTAATAACTTGATTATGCAATGCTCTCCTTCTTCTAAGTCTTTACATCCCTTTCACTTCCTTCAAAATTTTCTAGTGTTCTCTCCTTGCATGCATTCACTACTCACATACCCTCTCATACTCTCTCTACTCAATCATGAATCATGGGATCTTGACCTCCTTAAAAATGTTTCATGACTTAGGGTTAGTCATGAATCTACAATTGAGATTCATTCATCTAACTCACTCAAATCTTTCCATTTTTCTAATTGGTTTCAATGTATTTCATAAGGAATTAAAAATATTTTATCTTATCTTTTAGTCCTTTGAGATTCATCTTGTGTTAGCTCAAAAATGGTTTACATCTGATTTTGTGAGGGCACATAATCTTATGTTGATTCTGTGTTACTTGACACTTACTGATTACTAATGCTTGGCACATACAAGAATTCTATCTTTCTTGACACCTATAGTTTACTCTATCTTTCTCAATATCTATTAGTCACTTGGCAGTTGAAACTTGCTCAACACTGTCTATCTGCTCAGCATCTATTATGACTCAGCACTATTGGATTTCTAGCTCAGCACATACTATAACTTGGCATCTGTATTATACTCGGCATCAACTAAGAAAATTTCTTAAGTGTGTTGACACTCAATTGTCAAAAACCAATCTGAGACTAACAATCTCCCTCTCTGACATGAGTGTCAAAAGCACTTAACTATACATAATGAATCTAAGCTTTTTGAGTATAATATACATCTATTTGGCATATATATAAAACTTCAAAAATTGCTCAAAATTCTTGTGAAGATACCTCAAAAATTTTAACTCCCCCTTAGGTGATGTTCCAAAGTTGTATCCACAACTTTTCATGCTGGATGTGTCTCATGTTGATTCTAATACTCTTTATCTCTATCTATTCTATTTTCCCTATTTTATCTTTACTCCCCATTTCACACATCTTCCCTTGCAATTATAATTTCCTTTTGGCTTACTTCCTCAAAGTTTATCTCCTTATCTCCCCCTTTGCTTCATCATTTTATCTCCCCCTTTTTTATTATAATCAAAATATTATCTCCCCATTTTTTATACTTATGTCAAAGGGTTCTATAAATTAACTAAATAGTTAGCCAAAAAGGATTTGTTTACCTTCATGACTATCCTGAGAGCAACATCCCAATTGTCTGGTGTAATTTCCAATTATTCAAACTGGATGGTTGTCTCTAGTAAAAGGTGAACTAGGCCTTCCAATGTAGAAAGATTGGGGTCTTTCTTTATAACATTTTCAGCATAAGCCAATTCTTTTTGAAAAATTTTCATGTGTGGGGTGATGACAGATTGAATTTTTATTAACTTGGTCTTAGTATTCGCCTCATCTACTATTAGTATAGCTAGTTACTTTTGAGTGTGAAGCATAGTTTGAAAATGCTTCTCACTCTAAGTTGGATCCTTAGGTAGTTACATTCTTGATATTTTAAGGTTTCTCTCCAAGCTCATTATCCGCTAGCTAATTTCTTGTGTGAAAATTGATGGGTCACACAATTTTGAGTACAATGAGAATATATTCCCAAGTACTGCCTTTACCTTTTCAATCTTCTTTGCCAACTCCACCTAATTTAGTGCTATTTCACTTGATAATATTTCATTCACCTTTTTTTGAAACCTCTTTTCAAACCATTCTAATAGTTTTGCATTTGCATCAAGGTCTTCATTATATACCTGGTCCAATATACTAGATGGTTGCACCATGATTGGCTTGGTTTCATCAGGTACATGATAGCTAAAAGCATCTAGAACGATGTCCTTTATTTCAATCAAAGATCTATTTTTTTATACTCATTTCTAAGTATCTCTTGCTTCATATTTCTATCAAGTTCCTCTTACACCCCATTTATTTTGATCAATGTTCATATTTTCATAATCATACTTGGGAATGACTATGTCCTCATGTAGTGCAGGGTCTCCATAGTGAAGTACCCTTGCAAATCTTGTAGAGATCAAGCTTGGTGTAGATATTTGCAGTGGCATAGAAATACTTCTCAACTTCTAAGGCATTGTAGGAGTCCCTATTGTAGGAAAATTAACAAATTTTTGTATTGCCTCTTGTTCTTTCTCCTAAGGGGTCTCCTCCTCTATTGTTCTACTTTGATCAATTATTATGATCTGAGATGGTGCACCTAGTGCTTGTGCTATAGGAATAGAGGTATCCTTCTGTCCTATTGTATCCTTTACTTTCTCTTTGAATAGTTGTTGTGTTTGGTCTTGTGGAATCAACCCTAGCTAGTGTGTCTTGTGTAGATTGCTCTTGGGTTTTTCCACTTGTAGCTATTTTGATATGTGAAGGTGGTTCTTGTGGATTCACCTTCACCTTTGTGATGTCAGCCATAGCTTTTTGCAATTCTTCCACACTCACCAAGACTAGGTTAATACATAACTATGATTGTAGAGTAGTCTGGTGAAGGATCTTTTTAAGGTCCTCTATAGTTAGTGGGTTTATGTTTTGACTAGAAGTGTCAAGAAAATCCTATATAATTATTATATCTACAAGTGTGAGGGTTACATGTGGAGGACTTGGTGGTGGCAATTGTATGTCTTACACACTCTGTTTTTGTTGTTGCTCCTCGGCAATTTCCATATCAACCTTTTGTGTTTCCTTCTCCACTATAACATTTTCCTTTTCTTTTTCTCCTCTTTCTTCCTTATCATTTTCATCTTCTTCTTCTTCATTATTGTTTCTTCCCTCAAAGGGGTCTTCTCCTTCTTTCATAGTTGTAAGGCCATAAATCAACTTCCACATTTGTCTAGACTTTTTCACAATTTCTTTAATTTTATTTTGAAAAATACTAAATGCTCTATACTTGGATGCAAATTTTCTCCCATGTTTCTTATTTGCCTTAATAACTTTTCCTTTAGTAAGTTTAGGCATTACCCAAGAAAATGTTGACTCTCTTATTTCTTTTTCCATATTGAAGTAGTAATGGCATTTATTTTCTACAATAGAATATAACTCCTTAGGCATTTTATTATCAAGTTCAAGTGGAGTGTTCTTGAACTTTGCCATCATAGTGTAGATTGAATCTTCAACCATTTTGTGTTCCTCTCTAGTCAACTTATTAAAATTAATACCTTTTGAGCCTGACAAGTTTGCATTATCCCTAATGTTATCACATATGTTTTCCAAATCAGGCTTAGGGTTGTGACTTACCACTCTGAATTGATTGATGTCATTAGATTCTATTCTTTCTTCATCTGATTCAAGAGGTCCCACAAATTTTCTTCTCTACTTCTTCTAGGCTAGACCTTCCTAGTCAGTGGCCTCCTTCTTTTCTTGCTCCTTAACCATCTCTAATGTCACTCTTGTACTAGCCCTTGTGGTAGGCTTTGCTAGACTAGTCTTTACAACTTTCCTAGGCTTGGTAGCTAGTTTGGTGGTGGCTTTTCTTTTCTTTTCCTCAGGCTTGGTAGGTGCTTCCTTGGCTTCGTATTCCTCTTCAACACCTTCTTTGTCTTCTACATCTTCTCCCATGCCTTTGGTCAATGTAAGTGGCCCTTCATCCTACTCTTCTTCATCATCATTTGCCTCTTCCTCATCATCCTCACCTTTTACTATGCCTCCACCAAATTTAGCCTTGATCTTCTTCACTAGTTTTTCTTTCTTTTCAAAACTAAATCTATTTTTAGTTCCATGTCCACCTTTGATCTCACAACATCATAATTTCCAAAGGGTTGAGCACTTTTATCAATATCTTTTACTAGAAATGTTGTGATTATTGTTGATGCCTCATCAATATTGATTTCATATCCAAGTGGCCTCAGCCATCTCACCCTTGGTACTGCTACTTGGATGTATGTGAAATCAATGTCTACTAAGGAACATATGTCATTGATATGTTGTTCAACAAGAGAGACATGTATCCTTAATCTCTATTTCATTGACTTCTTAAAGTCTTCAAAGTAGCTAGTCATTAAGTTTTCAAAATTTTCCCCCATCTACTCTATGTATTCATTGACCTATACTACTATTGACCTATCTATTTTCTAGCTTACCTTTACAAAAGAGGGGAATTCATTCTGAACATAGAAGAATGTGCATATCAGAATTGCTCCAAATTTACATTGAGCTCCCTTGGACCTTCTTATGGCTCCCAAATTCTCCATAATTTTTTGTAATTACAATTTAGGTAGATCATAAGTATGACCCTTCTTAACAATTTTGTATCCTATATCTACTGCAATACAAGGTACACTATTGAGTCAACTTGACTAGTAAAATTTATGAGATATGACCCTAATAACAAATTCTAGAATAGGATCCTTGATGGTGTCAATTGACATCCCTCTCTTGTTCCATTTTGTCCCAGTGTTATTCTCTATTGCTTCTTTAGAATCAAACCTTAGGGTTTTTGGCTAATCTAGGGTTGGGTACCTGGTTACGCTATGTATTATTATTTTTTACAATTTGACTAGTCCATTCTCCAACCATAGGCTTCCATCATGTATTCTACTTAGTAAAATTCTTACCCATTCCATCTTGAATACTATAGGGAAATCTAGGGCATGGGTTAAGCCATTCCTCTCAACAATTTGAAATTCTTCTTTTAATCCCTCATTTTCACATAGTTTATTATAACCAATAGCTCCAATTTTTCAATTATAACATCTCCTAACATCTTGTACCATCACAACTTTGGGTGGAATAATGGATAAAGCTCTGGAAAGGTCATTCTTGTAAGAAACTTTGGGAATTGGTGTAAAATTGGGGTGTCTTACTTCATTACTTACCAATTGAACTTTAAACAACTCATTTTCCTAGGGTTTCCTAGAGATAGATGCCATTTCTTCAAACTAGGGCTTCAAAATGTAAGAATGGCTTAATTGTGTAGCTCAACACTAGTGTAAATACCTTCAATCGATGAAAATATGTTGAATCTTGGCTTGAATCTGCACAAAAGCTTCAATCTCATCTTTGAAACCATTTTTGTACTCTTATTTTTCTTGCTCTATCTTCATGATAATGAAAAATGATTGAAGACATGACCTTATACCCTTCATTTCTGATGCAGGAAAGAATGATTAGAATTACTAGGGCCAAAGGCTCACCCAGCTATCCAAACCACCCTACAAGAATTAACACAATGAAAGAAAACACAAGGAACAATAACCAAGGAGAGAGAATAGGATATCTATATTATTTCATCAAATATTCAGCTTACATGCCCAACTATAAGGCCTTCTAGGTTATGGAAAATATTAAATAAATTTGAATCTATATCCATAATCCAACTTTAAGTTCACATCTTCTACTTGATCCTCTAATTTCCCTCCATTCTAGCCTACTCTAAGCCTGTGCCCTTTATTTAAACTTGTGAAAATGGCTTATAGAGGATTCTAGACCATTACATAATAGAAAGGCCAAACTCAAAATGGTCAAAACTCATCCCTAAGCAAGATCCTATCATTAAATTCATGATCAGTATTAAATACACAAGTTGGCTCCCACTAAGAACCAAAAATTGACAACTTGGCACACACTTGATAACTTGGCATAAACTAGAAACTAGCAATTCAGCATCAACTAGAAACTAATACTCGACATCAACTACAAACTCAACATTCTCTAGTGCTCGACAACCAAAGAAAATCACTCAATAACTAAAGGCACTCGGTAGCCAAAGGATTTACTCAACATCTAAAGGAATTCACTTGACAACAAAAGGAACTCGGTAGCAAAGGAACTCGAAAGCAAAGGAACTCAACAATCAAAGGAACTTGACAACCAAAGGAACTTGGTAGCAAATGAACTTGCCAGCAAAGGAACTCAACAACAAAAGGAACTTGATAGAAAAAAGAGAAAAAGTGTAGGATTGCAAGAAAACTCAATATGCTCCTGCATCAAACAACCAGGGTTGGAGAAATGATTTTCCTAAATCATGAAAGTGTTACAACTTGAGCTGTATCCAACTCAGATTGGGGAATCCAAGTAGCATCTTTGATAGGAAATTCTTCCATTTCACCAAATACTAATAGTAATATTTTCCTTGTGTGCTCTTATCAATCCAATCCCTTTTCAACCTCTTCAATTTGCTTCTTATTATAATCATCAAGTCTAGCAACTTCATCATCTAATTCATGATACTTATATAGCTCAAAAACATTGAATATAGGAGATATATCCATGTGATCAGGTAAATCAACTTCATAAGCATTACCACTGTCAAACTTCTTCAAGATCTTACAAGGTCCAAATTCTTTGATCCAATCCCTTTTCAACCTCTTCAATTTGCTTCTTAGTATAATCATCAAGTCTAGCAACTTCATCATCTAATTCATGATACTTATATAGCTCAAAAACATTGAATATAAGAGATATATCAATGTGATTAGGTAAATCAACTTCATAAGCATTACCACTGTCAAACTTCTTCAAGATCTTACAAGGTCCAAATTTCTTCATCTTCAGCTTACTATATGTTCCAACTGGGAATCTTCCTTTTTCAGATGAACCATCACCTCATCACCAACTTGAAAATCATGTTGTCTTTTAGAATGATCAACATTCTCCTTATACTTCTGATTACTTTGTTCCAACCTCAACTTCACTTCGTTATGCAAAGAATCCATAAAATCAACAAATTTTTCTCCTACAACACTTCTCTTTTCTTCACCAGCAACATCTCTTGAATCTAATACTCCTCTAGGATGCATTCTAGTAACAATCTCAAAAGGTGTCCTCATTGTACTCATATTCATAGATTTATTATATGCAAACCCAGCTTATGCCAATACCATTTCCCAATTACTCAGTTTGTCTCCAACTAAACATCTCAGCAAATTACCCAAGCTTCTATTCACTACCTCTATCTATCTATCTATCTATGGATGGAATGTAGAACTAAAGTTCAACTTTGTCTCCATCTTTTTTTCATAAAGTCTTCCAAAAATAACCAACAAAATTATTGTCTCTATCAAAAATAATAATTCTTTGTAATCCATGCAATCTCACAATCTCTTTGAAGAAAAGTTTAGCAACATGCTCAGCATCTAATGTCTTCTTACATGGTATAAAATGAGCCATCCTAGAAAATTTTTCCACCATAAAAAATATAGAATCAGGCCCCTTCACTGTCTTAGGCAATCCAACAAAAAAATTCATACTGATGTCACTCCAAGATTTCTTAGGAATAGTAATAGGTGTATACAAACTAGTATTTTGACTCACTCTTTTTGCAACTTGACAACTCTACAAATTTTTGAACACCCTTATACATTTGAGGACAATAATATTTTTCTTTCAGCAAACTCATGTCTTATCAATTCCAAAATGTCCAGCCAATCCACCACTATACTTTTCTTTAATCAGACTCAAACTCATAGGACTTCTAGGAATAGACAACTGAATGCCTTTGAACAACATACTATCTTGAATGAAATACTCATCACACTTACTTATGTGATTTGTCAAATTTGGTACTTTGCACTCTCTCCACACCTTAGAAAAATTAGGATCAACATCATACAACTCTTTCATTTCTTCAAAACCAAGAACTTCAACCTTTATTTTAGTCAACAAAAAACATCTTCTACTCAATGCATCATCAACTCTATTAATAACACTACTCTTATGTTCAATCACAAATGTAAAAATTTGCAAGTATTCAACCCACTTCATATGTTTCTAATTCACTTTAAGTTGACTTCCCAACTATTGTAAAGCTTTATGATTAGTATACCACACAAACTTCTTAGGAATCAAATAAAGTCTCCACTTCTTCAAGGCTTGAACAATAGCATAAAACTCTTGATCATACATAGAATATTTCCTTTTAGCATCATTTAGCTTTTCACTAAAGAAAGCAATAGGTTTTCCTTCTTGACACAATATAGCTCTTATTGCACTACCACTAGCATCACATTCCACTTGAAATGCCTTATTGAAGTTAGGTAAACCAAAAATAGGCAACTTAGCAACCTTTTGTTTCAAAGTCTCAAAACTCTTATCAACTCCATGTGTCCACTTGAATTCATTTTTATCTCCTCTCATTGTTTTTGGAAATATAGATGGATTAACTGAGAGGGGGGTGAATCAATTACCACAAAAAAAAATCCATAGATCTGTTAGATGTCTAATAAAACTACTTACTACTATCACTTAGTGAATATATAGAAAATGTTATAACTCAGTAAATGCAGTGTATGTTAACTTTAGTAGATCTTAAAAATTCATAGCAATTAACATGCAACCATAAAAGAAATAACATGAACACATGAGACACTAGATTTAACGTGGAAACCTAGTATGGGAGAAACCACCAAGTAACTAGCTTATGATTTCCACTCTTCTGAAGTGAGCGCCATTACGAGCCAACCTAGTTAAATATTACAAACCATACTATTAGGTGTGGCCTTGTTAGAGGATTTAATCACCCTATTAGGAGTGGCCTTACAAGAGGTCTATAAAACAAATCAATAGAACTATCACCTTGTTAAAGGATTTATAAATGGCTATTAAACCAACTCTGTTAAGAGATTTTGGAATCACTATTAAAATGATGAGAAAGTAACAATGAAATGACCTGAATGAGATGCAACTAAATTTTCTAAATATAGATATTTTTTCTGCTTCAATAGATCCTTCCTGATCAAATAAAACTTTTTTGCTCCTCAAGGATATTAGACCATCCTTCAAAGTTTTCTCACACTTTCCTCTTTAAAAAATTAACACACTTGCATACTCACTCATTTCACAATTGAATTCTCAACTTGACCTTTCATATATACCATACAAATTGTCAAGTTGACTCATTTACAACTTACAATTACCAATAATCATAACCTC
This sequence comes from Cupressus sempervirens, assembly GCA_028749045.1. Taxonomy (NCBI): domain Eukaryota; kingdom Viridiplantae; phylum Streptophyta; class Pinopsida; order Cupressales; family Cupressaceae; genus Cupressus; species Cupressus sempervirens. The sequence continues at coordinate 205,245,078 of CM053789.1, forward strand.
AGTTGGTTAGAATCAATACTTTAGACAATTAAAATTTATTTCCCAAAACAACAAATTCCTTCATTATCTGACCTTACACAATAAAGACTAATCCTAAAAATGTTTCCTATTTTAATTAATCAAAGCTTGGTTAACACCACGAACCTACAAAAATCCTTTGGAGACCAAGTAAACTCAATAAACACTAACTTTCCTTCAACGCCCGAGTGATCTCAGTAGACTCAAGAATTTTCTTTGCCGACTGATTGAGATTGGTAGATACTAACTCCCAACTGATATAACATTTGTGTAACATCAAAGACAACAATTAATCAGACAATTGTATCCAACAATCTCCCTCTTTGGCATTGATGGCAACACAACATGTCATAACACAATGAAATTTGAAAACAAGACTTTCTTTAATAGAAATTTTCTCCCTCTTAGATTTTATGCCATAAAATTCTCTAATGTAGTAATCTCCCTCTGTGAAGGAATTACATAGCTTCTTTTCCAAATAGCAAACTCTTCCACAAACAAATTTTAGAAAGATATGACAATAAACTCTCCCTCTTTGACAACACATGCCAAAAACAACACATACCAAATGAGTATCAATGTACCTTGAGTACTAATTCATATGTAATGTTCCCACGACTATGCTACATCAACTAATAGATCTTCAACTTGGCTCCTATTGATGCATCACTAAAACTTAATTTTAGTGAGCTTCAGATAGGGGAATGACCCCTAACTTACCTCTTAGGTACAAAAATGTGTCCTTAGGTAATGGCTTTGTGAATATGTTTGCAATATATTCTTTTGTATGGACATATTCCAATATGATTTCCTTATCTTGCACCAATTCTCTAACAAAGTGATATTTTATTGCAATATGCCTAGTTTTTGAATGCACCACTAGATTCTTTGATATGTTAGTTGCACTTGTGTTATCACAAAATATGACAACTAGCTCTTTGATCTCAACCTTCATGCCTTCCAAAAACTATTTAAACTAAAAAATATTAGAATAGTTCATTTCTGCTACAACATACTCTACTTCTACTATAGATTGGGATGTGCAATTTTTCTTTTTTCTTGTTCAAAACACCAACCTTTTGCCAAGAAAAAATTCTCACCACTTGTACTTTTTTTTTCGTCAATGTTTCCTACCCAATCTGTATCAGTTAACACTTTTAAGTCCAATTTCCCTCCAAGTTTATACCACAATCCATAATTTTCAATTCCTTTCAAGTATCTCAAGATCCTTTTGATTGCCATCATATTATTTTCTCTAGGTTTTTCTGAAAATCTTGTCACTATACCAATTTCAATAGCAATATCAAGCCTTGTATGAACTACATACTAAATTTTTTGAATCATTGATCTATATAAGGTCTGATCTACCTCTTTTGAATCATCAAATTTAGTAAGCTTCAATCTAATACACATGGGGGTTCCAACTAGTTTTGAATCTTCCATACCAAATTTTTTGAGAATCTCCTTGATATACTTAGACTGAGTGATGTAGATACCATTCTTGCTCTACTAAATCTAAAGCCCAACAAAGGATTTAATCTCACCAAACATAGAAATTTCAAATTCTTTGTTTATTTTCTCTGAAAACTCTTTGCATAAATCATCATTCCCTATAAAAAGGTATCATCCACAAATATTTTTACCAAAAAAATCTTGTTATCTAGTCCTTCCTTGATGTACAAACTATTGTTATTATTAGTTCTCTAGAAACCAATATGAATAAGGCACTTATACAATCTTTCATACCATGCTTTAGGAGCTTATTTTAGACCATACAATGCTTTGTGTAATTTGCAGACCATGTCCCTTTTATCTGGATCCACAAATCCTTTAAGTTGTTCAATGTAGACTTCTTCATCAAGAATACCATTAAGAAATGTTGATTTAAAATCCATCTGATATACCTCAAATCCTTTATGAGCTGCATATGCAAGTAAGGTCCTAACACCTTCCAATCTTACAATAGGAGAAAAAATCTCACCATAATCCATGCCTTCTTCTTGAGAGTGGCCTTTACATACCAATATAGCTTTGTTCCTTGATACCTTACCATCTTCATTCAAATTATTCTTGAATATCCATTTTTTTCCAATCACTTTTTTAATCTTTAGGCCTAAGTACAAGAGTCCAGGATTTGTTTTTCTCTATTTTCTCTATCTCTTCATTCATAGCCTCAATCCAACTTTCATTTTCCAATGCATCTTTGACATTTCTAGGTTCAAAATAAGCAAGTAAACAAGTACCTTAGCTTACTCCTTGTCATAGTACCTTCTAGTTTGTCTCCAATAATCTAATCTAGTGCATGATGCCCCCTAAAATACTTTGCCAATACAGGTTCCTTGCCTCTTGAATTAATTGTATTGTCATCCTCTTGAACTTCAACTTCAAGTTCTAGCTGCTTAGACTTAGTAGGCATTGGATCAGTAGCTTTAGAATGTGACTCAGTTTGAACTTCTTAAAACTTAGTGACTGAGGAAGACTAGAGAGTAGAAGTCTCTTGATTGACAGATGTGTCTGACAATGTATCAGGTTCAATGAAAATAAATCTTGTGTAATCTTTTGGTTCCTTTTTGCTTTCTTCTTCAGTCCTTTCTACAAACAAATCAAATTTCACATGTGCACATTCTATGATTTTGTGAGTAGACAAATTCAAACATCTATATGACTTACTTTTCCAAAAATATCCCAAATATATACCTTCATCACCTTTGTCATCAAATTTCCCTTTTCTAGATTCTTTCAAAATGTAACATTTACTTCCAAATACTTTCAGGTAATTGGGTTTATGGCCATACCATAACTCATAGGGGGTTTTGAATGAGTCCTTCTTCAATTATACTCGGTTTAAGGTATGAACTGCAGTGTTGATAGCTTCCTTCCAGTATTTGATAGCAATATTCTTTTAAATCATTAGAATCCTTGCACAATCTATGATAGATATATTTCTACTTTCAGCTATTCCATTCTGCTTGGGAGTTCTAGGTGTTGATACCTATCTTTTGATTCATCTTTCAATGCAAAAATTATTGAATTCATTGGAGATGAATTCACCACCTCTGTCTGATCTTAAGCATTTTAATCTTTTTCATGTTTCCTTCTCTACTGTAGCCAAATACCATTTGAATTTTTCAAATGCTTTTGACTTCTCTCTTAGATACATAACAATCATCATTCTAAAGAAGTCATCAACAAAAGGAATGAAGAACTTTTCTCCAATATAGCTCTCAATTCCAAAAGGTCCATACAAATCAGTATGCACAATTTCTAAAATATCTTTAGACTGATAGTTTTTACTTTTAAAGCTAGTCTTTCCCATCTTAGCAATGTGACAAATTCTTGCATAGACCAATATTAGGTTTCTTCAAAATAGGAATGCCTCTTAATTTCCTAGGTTTTCTTATCTTTACCATGTTATCAAAATTCACATGACATAACCTATTGTGCCATAACCAAATTTCTTCAACTTGAGCAATAAAGCATAAGCACTGACCAAAATCAAGGTAAAACAAGTTATCTTTTATTTTTTTGCTTGATCCAATCAGCTTTCCTTTGTCATCCAATAGTCTAGCTTTTCCATGCATGAATTCCACCTTGACTCCAATATTGATTAGTTGTGCCACACTCAACAGATTATGTTTTAGTCCTATTGGAAATCTAATTGAAAAGCTCATGGTTGTTGAAGACCAAAGAGGGAGATTATTTTAAAAGATTTTTTTCAATCATTGTTTTTTTGTTGATGTCAAACTCGCTATATGTTGGGATGATATTTACTTAAGCAATTCATGCACTATCACTTAGTTTGATTCATGAAGAGAATTTGATCAACAAGATGTAACAAGAGCACCTAAGGGAAAGGTTGAGTTATGATATTGTAATGAAGGGAAAGAATCAGTTAAGACAATGGTCAACTAATGTATTGATGACAAACTCAAAGATATAAAGGTTGCTCACACTTAAATAAATTGGAGGAAGAAGTTGTAACAAGGCTAACTACAAAGCTTTAACTTTGATCATCAGAAGGTGTCAAGCAAGTTTTTTGAAGCCAAGTAATCAAATTTTTAGTTAATACTGAGTGATCTTCAAGTGCCAAGTAAAAGATCAGGTGCCAAGGATCAAGAAATTTTTTAGTATGTGTCGACTAATATTCAAGTGTTGAGCATCAAGAAAACATAATTAATGCCAAGTAACATAGTATGTGCCAAGCACCATTATTTAAATAGTGCCAAACTATTGCATTATTTCAAATGATGAATATTTGCCAAATCTGAGCTGACATAGTGGTTACATTGAATTTTGTGAACAAGTTAGAAGATAAGGATGATAAGTTGTTGGCACCTCTTATGTGAACCATTTTTTTTTGGCAAATTCTAAAAGATTATTCAAGAAGTTTCTAGAGAAAATTGAAATTTGGAAGAATTGAGTGAGAAAAGGAACTTCAAGACTTCCATTTAAGAATTCATAGACCAAGAAGCAAAGGGTTGCTGATCTTGTTGCTACAGAAGTGCCAAAAACATGTGAAGTGATTAAAAGGGTGTCAAGGAGGAGACATCTATGAGAAGGAAGAGCACAGAGGCTCTGCTTATAAGAGTGGTCATGAAGATGATTGAACTAGTACATTGAGTATGGAGACTTAAAAAGACAAAGCTTGAAAGAAAAGGCAAGCAGTTAAGAATTGCAGAGATAGAAGGCCAAGCAAGGATATGAGCTGAGAGGTAATCTAAAATCTACAAGATAAGTTGTATGTTGTAGTCAGGTCAAGTTTTTCTAATACTCTCTAGCAATTGTATTAGATCTAAAAATCCTATGGACTTAGGTTGGCCTAATAACCATTTGTAAATCTTTTAACGGGGTGACATTCCAAGTGAATGTTCTAAAGTCCTTCTACTGAGGCCACTTCTAACAGGGTGGTTAAATCCTCTAATTAGGTTACATTTAATAGTGTGTGTTGTATACCTTTAATAGGGTAGGCCTTTCACAGGGCATCACTTCAAAAGGGTGAGAATTGAGTAGCATGTTACTAGTGGTTTTTCTCAAATTGATTTTTCATGTAAATCACTGTGTTATGTGTTGATTTCTTATGTGTCATTCTTGCATGTTAATTTATAGTAACTTTCATATTAGAGAATTTAATTTTTGCGAGAGTGAATGTTTGGATTAGTTCATTGTATTAAGAGAAATGTTTGAATAGGACATCTAGACCTTGAATAACTGATTCACCCCCTCCCTCTCAGTTATTCTAAAGAAATTCTAACAATTGGTGTCAAAGCTGTCTACTAATTTAGTTTTGAGGTACTAGAAGCAAGAAGATCAAGATGTCCAAGAGAGAAGTTCCCAAGCTTAACAAAGACAACTTTACTACATGGAAGAGTTTGATGAAATTGTACCTTGGATCAATAGGCGACTATGCACAAACTTCCATTAGAGCAAAGCATGTAACTCCAGTAGGAACCCTTATTGTAGATGACTTAAACAAAAAGAAGGAACATAATCAAGTAATGTTGGAGATTGCCTCTACACTTAGCTATGCTGAATATGATGATGTCAAAGAATATGACACTGCATTCAAGATGTGGAAAACCCTATTAGAAATCTATAGAGGATATCAAAATGTCTAGAGAGCAAAAAGACAAAGTCTACTAGGAAAGTTTGATGACATGAAGATGGAGGAAGGTGAGAATGATGCCTAGTATGTTGAAAGAATAAAAGAAGTGGTGAATGCAATAAGGAGTCTATGTGGTCAACTAGAAGAAGAAACATTCATTAGAAAATACTTGATAACTCTACTTCCTATTTATGTTATAAGAGTTTCAGCCATTCAAGAGCTGAGGTGTGTACAAGGAAACACACTAACTTTTGAAGGAATAGTTGGAAGACTGACTACATTTGAGTTATCCAATTTTGACAACTACAGACCTGAGAACCTTGAATTTTCTTTCAAGGCCAAGATGACAATAAAAGATACCAAGGAGGACACATCAAGCAAAAGACAAAGAAAATGAAAACATGTATCTAGTGATAGCAGCACATATGAGGAAGATGTGGAACAATTAGAAGCACTACTGGCCAAGAGATTTCATAGAGGTAAAGGTTAATTCAAAGGTAAGCTTCCTATCATATGTTTTAATTGCAATGAAGTAGGTCATATAGCTACAAGATGCCCTTAGAAGAAAAACTTCAAAAAAGGAAGCAAGTTTAGGAATAAAAGAGAAGATGATAGCAAAGATTATAAGAAGAAAGGCAAGAGATGCTACATTATTGAAGAAGATTTTGAAAAAAATGATGATGAAGTAATTTATGTAGCCATGAAGGATGAATCAAATAAAGATGAAGATGAAGCAACAACATTGGTTACCTATGTAAACAAGAATGACAAGTGGATCATAGATAGTGGATGCTCACATCACATGACAGGAGATAAAAGTAAGTTCATTACCTTTACTCAATATGATGGAAATAGTGTTAGATTTAGTAATGATGCCCCATGTTAAATCAAAGAAAAAGGCTCTATTAAACTTACAGAGAAAATTTCATGTGAAAATGCATACTATGTTGAAAGATTGAACTATAACTTGTTGAGTGTATCTCAACTAGGCAATGTAGGTTGCAAAGTAGAAATTGGGAACAAAAAAACCAAGATCTATGGTATTGATGGAAATCTGATAGGAAAAGGTGAACAAACTAGGAGTAATCTATTTCACCTAGACATGGAAGAAGCAACATCATTTTTGTTAGACTTGATGATGTGTGGTTGTGGCATAAAAGGTTGTGTCATGATAATTTTGATAATCTAATTAGTATTAGTAGAAAGAAAAAAGTTAGAGGACTGCCCAAGTTAAAGAAACCTAAAAATACAATGTGTGAACAATGTCGACTAGGGAAGATGACTAAATCTAGTTTCCAAATCAAAGCTTACACCTCAGATGAAGTTCTAGAGCTAGTTCATACATATTTATGTGGTCCAATATAAGTACAAAGCTACCTAGGAGACAGATACATAATGTTATTTGTAGATGATTATTCCAAAATGATGACTGTTATGTTTTTAAAACAAAAATCTGATATATTTCAAATGTTCAAGTAGTATTTGGCTAGAGTTGAGAAGGAAATAGGAAAGAACCTGAAATGCCTAAGGTCAGACAGAGGAGGTGAGTTCACATCAAGAGAATTTGAAATATTTTACAATGATAGAGGTATCAAAAGGAAAATGTTAGCACCAAGAACTCCACCACAGAATGGTATTGCTGAAAGGAGAAATAGGATAGTGATTGATTGTGCCAAAACCTTGATGATGGAGAAAAATGTTGCACTTAAGTACTAGAGGGAAGCTATAAGTACTGCAGTCTACACACTAAATAGAGTTCAAGTCAGGAAAGGTACAAATGCAACATCTTTTGAATTATGGTATGGTCATTCACCTAATGTTAAACATTTCAAGTAGGTTGGTTGTAAATGCTATATTCTAAAAGACACTAGAAATGAAAAGTTTGATACAAAAAGTAATGAAGGTATATTTCTTGGATACTCCATTAGAAGTAAAGTATATAAATGTTTGAATACTAACAGTAATAAAATTGTGGAGAGTGGAAATGTAAATTTCGATGAGCATGCAAAAGTTGAGATTGACGAGTCAAAGAAAATAGAGGATAATATAGTCTTTGTATACTCTTATGAAGGAATTATATTTGAAGACAATACTACAAACCAAGTTGGGAATCAACAACAAACTTCAGTATCTACCAAGTCTCAACTAGTGAATGCCGAGTTGCATTCAAAAGCCAAGTTGCAAAATATGGAACATGCACACTTTGATTCTAAAAATAGTATACATGAAAGGAATGATGAATTACCTAATGAAGATGAACAAAATGACTTTGAAATTGAAGGATCAAATGTAGAAAGAAGGACTGAACCCATATTAGCTAAGTATGTAAGAAGACATCACCCTATAGATCAAATTGTTGGTGATAATGATGTTAGACCAATGACAAGGAGTAGAATCAGGAATGAATCCTATCTACTAAGAAAGGTTGAACCCAAAATAGTCAAAGATGCACTGCAAGATGATGACTGGTATAAGGCCATGAAAGAAGAGATAGATCAAATTGAGAAGAATAAAACTTGGTCTCTAGTTCCTACACCAATTGATAAGAATGTAATTGGTACCAAATGGGAGTTCAGAAAAAAACTTGATAAGAATGGTGAAATAACAAGAAACAAAGCCAGATTAGTTTGTAAAGGCTATGCACAAGAAGAAAGATTGGATTATGGAGAGACATTTGCTCCTATTGCAAGAATGGAAGGAGTAAGAATATTACTTGTATATGTTGCATATAAAGGTTTCAAAGTCTATTAGATGAATGTAAAGTCAGCTTTTATGAATGATATACTAGAGGAGGAAGTCTATATAGAACAACCAAAGGGATTTGTTGATGAAAAGAAAAAGGACATGGTCTACAAGCTACATACAACACTTTATGGATTGAAGCAAGCACCTAGAGCATGGTATGAAAGGTTGCACAAATATCTTGTGAAGATAGGATTTGAAAGAAAAGATGACAACAACAACTTGTACATCAAAGTTGAAGAAGGTAAAGACATTTTGATTTCAGAAATCTTTGTTGATGACATAATATTTGGAGGAAAAGATGTTTTATGCAAAGATTTTGCTGACCAAATGAAGCATGAATTTGAGATGTCAATGTTTGGATAAATCAAATTCTTTGTTGGATTACAAGTACATCAGTTGAAGCATGGCATATTTGTGACCTAATCTAAATACATCAAGGAAGTACTCAAAACATTTGGGCTAGAAGACTCAAAACTATTTAGTACACCAATGGCAATAGGACACAAACTATCAAAGAATGATGAATCTACTGAAGTAAATCAAACATTGTATAGGTCAATGATTGGAAAATTGCAATATGTTGTACATAGTAGACCAGATATTGCATTAGCTATTGGAATAGTGGCTAGATTTTCTGTCAATCCAAGAGAAAACCACTTAATGGAAGTAAAGAAAATATTGTGATACTTAAAAGGAACTGATGACTTTGGCTTGTACTACAAAAGGAATGAGAAATTTGAATTGAGAGCTTATACTGATGTAGACTAGGGAGGTAACATTGATGATAGAAAAAGTACTAGTGGAGGAGCACTTTTCTCAGGAAAGAGGTTGATCACATGGACAAGCAAAAATCAAAGCTACACCTCCCAATCTACTGTTGAAGTTGAATATATAGAAGTTGCTATAAATTGTACTAATATTGTGTGGATTAAAGACTTACTGTAAGGTATGAAAGAAGAGGTAATTAAGCTAGGGACACTTTATTATGATAATAGAAGTGTTATCAATATATCAAAGAACCTAGTTATGCATGCTAAAACTAATCACATTGTAATCAAGTATCATTATGTAAGAGAACTGGAAGAAGAAAAATAAGTGAAGATTGAATATGTCAACTCAAAAGAATAGATTGCTGATATCTTCACAAAAGCACTACCTGTATATGAGAAATGTTAGTATGCTAATAGAAACCAAATTTAAATAAAGCTTCTACAAACTAAACAAAATTAATAAACTTCAAGATAGACTAAGATGAACTCTCAATTGAGAATATGAGCCATTAATGGACTCTCTCAATGAGAAGCTCTCTTGTTGAGTAGCTTTGTCTAAATAGATAGGATGTATGCTCAAGCTTATGCTTCAAAAAGGGCTTCAAATGGAGTTGGAATTTGGGTGTGAGTGTATGGTTTTGATGTAAAATGGCTTCTCAAAATGGCATTATGACTTTACTTCATGGATTGTGTTATTTTTCAAAGGGGAAGGATCCAATTTATAAGCAAGAGGCTTGAGGGTTTGAGGGCTAAGATGCAAGGATAGGAAAAAGCTTATGGAGGGCTCAGATTGCATGAGAGGAGAGCACATGGATTGTGCTTCCTTATAGCCAATCAAGGATTGACACATGTCACATGGTGAGAGGATGGAGGAAAGGGGAAGGATGAGTCAACAAAGGAGGCTCAAGGGATAAAATCTTCATAAAGACCCTCATAATGACTTGTAAGAGCAATAAAAAGGCTTGTAAGAGTCATTTATGACCTAGTGGACTTCATAAAGTTTTATGGTTGAGATATTTTGAGGGTGATGAGAGCAAATTCGACTTGGACTTGATTAGGAAGGTTTTAAGCTTGCTTAGGCTTGTGCAAATGATTAGAGGATGGATTAGGATGGTTTAGGATTAGCTTAGGGATAGGCAAGTGGATGGCATTTAATGAGGGTGGGTGAAGGAGGAGATATTTGTTAACTTTGGCTTGGGTTAGTAAGTTTTAACCCATGTTTAGGGAATGTGACAAGGTTAGGAGGGGATTAGGATTAGGTTTAAAGACATCTTCTAGAAGAGTCTAGACTTTGGATGAGGATAAAGACTTTCTAGAATAGTCTAGAATTTCCTAGGATGAGGATGAAGACTTTCTAGAAGAGTCTAGAACTTCTTAGGATGAGGATAAATTAGATTTTTAGGAAATAAATAAAGTTTTATTTATTTCAATGGTTTGGGTTGAGGAGATATTTATTAAAACTTTTTTAATAAACATGAGGATTAATATTTAATCTTAATTAAATATTTTGAGTTGGGATTAGGGGTAGGAAATGATGGGATTAGCCTTTAATCAAAATTAAAGAAGGATTAGAAGATTTTGGAAGAGGTTATTGGTCATAAGGAAATTGGCCAAGTTTTGGGCAAAAAATAAATTTTTTATTTATTTTAGGATTTTTGGTCAATTTATTAATTAAATAATTAATAAATAAGGAAATAATGTTTAAATAAGATTTAAACATTTTTGCTAGGGATTTCTTAATTAAATATTTTTAATTAAGATAAAGGGATTTAATGGCATAAAAATTAATTAATTAATTAATAAATGATGATGTCATCAGGAATTTTTCAGAAAATAAAAATACTTTATTTTCTAAAGGTTTTTAGGTGTCTACATTTTGCCCCTCTTTGATGTGATGCCGCAAGTGGCATGGCATCAAAGATAAGAAAATAAGATGCCCAAGGCTAGAGCAGAAGAGGAGAGAATGGACTGTGAGTTGCCCCCTCAAGAAGGTAGCGAGGAGAGAAAGCGAGGCTCGATGGCTTCTTGAAAAGTACAAGAATCCGAGATGAGCAAGGAGACTCAGATTGGCAAAGAGAAGGGGCTGAATTACCTCAAACTCTCACTATGGGAGAATGATAAAGGAGAATCAGATGCACAAGAGGAAGCAAGCTTAAGGCCTTAGGGATTACAGAGGATGAAGGAGTAGAGCGCTATAAAAAGGAATCCAGGATAGGGAGAAGGATGAGGGGATTATAAAGCTGATGCAACAGGATTTCAAAGAGTCAGATTGGTGAAAGATGGGTTTCAGAGATCCCTAGGACTAGGATTATGGATCTCGAAAGATGAGGCTTGGTGGATTGATTTGGATTGGTGGATCCCTAAGACTAGGACTGTGGATCCCTAAAGCTAAAGGTGAGGAGTGATTCAAAGAGACACTGATGCATAAGCTGGGGTAGGAGAGACGGATGCTGGATATGGATGGGGGATAATGGAGATGAAGAAAAACCATTGAAGCTTTTTGAGCGGGGGGGATACTTCAAAGAGAAGTACCACCATGTAGTTGAGCACTAGATTTTCTATAAGACTGTTGGTTAATTGCCAAGGTTACCAAGAACATCAAGGCCTTTTCACCAACTATCCAGAGGACTGATGAACTGACTCGAAACAAACACGCAAGGATTGCCCCAGCATCACACATGAGTCCAAGAGGAAGCAGTGTGGAACCGACACTGGGTAACCCACAAGCAGAAAAGAAAAATAAACAAAAGACTTTATCAAGACCTTACGCTTAGATTGCCCCATTTGTAGCATACCATGATATGGAAGATCATGGCAACCTTGAGGAGGAAACAAAAAGATTGCTTGAAAAAGATATTTCAAGACCCAAAAGGGAAGATTCCAAATCAAAAGAAAGTGAAAATCTAAAAGAGAACCGTTTGCCAACGAGATGGGTAGGACGAGGTACTAACGAACCAAGATCAGACATGAGGAAAGCTATATCCTACAAGGATCTATCGGAGAGCACCTAAGCTAATGGATCTGGATGGGTGATGCATCTTGCAAGCTGAACTAAGAAGGATAGCACTTTGGTGAAAGGAGATCTAGCTAAAGGATGCATTGGAATAGCTAACCAAGATGTGTGATGGGTGCAAGATGTTGATCAAGGATGAACTGACATGAATGCTGGATAGATGCAATGGTGCTAAGCTAAAGAGGATGTACAAGCTGACAGACCAAGATATTTACAAGCGGGCTAATCAAGATATGGTACAAGCTAACAGACCAATGATAGTTACAAGTAGGCAAAAGCTCAAGATGATAGGATAGCGGGATGGTTTGATGTTGTGCAAGATGCGAAAGCTAAGGGTGGGGTGATAGTGAAAGATATGGATTTGGCAGGATGCATCCAATGATGATGAGAGATTTTTTGACCAAGGATAGCTAGAGGAGCAGGATGAGATGGCTGGATAGGATGGTAGATAGCTAGGATTATGATGGATATAAAGAGATGACATTGGGTTTGCATGAGGATAGCCTAGAGCTAGATACCAATGACAAGGGAGGATGGAAAAAACAAGATCTCCAAGGAATATAGTGCCCCCAATCAGAAGATAACATGCGGAAGGAGGTCTTATGATGGATGTGATAGGATTGAAGCTAGGATGGAAAAAGATGAAGGGGCTAGGGAGATGGATGATAGCTGAGATGATTGGCTGAAGCTACATAAGATTAGTGGATGGTGTGAGATGGAAGCTGGAGGATGGAGGATAGGTGGATAGATTGGAAGATGGAGTTGGATATCAAGAGATGACCAAAAGCATGAGGGTGATAGGCTAAGCTGGGGATGGCGGGATTACGCATGATGCTTGTTTGCCAAGTTTTCATCATGGTACTTGTCCAAGGCACTTGAATTGCCAAGTTTTCACCAATGGACGATTTATTTTTCTTTTCTTTTTTGACTTTTTGACTTTGGACTTAGCTAGAATGATTTTGGCTTTCTTCAGCTATTTTGGCTTTTTTGGGATTTTCCACTGGCTGTTGGAATGTTCAATTTTGTTGCTAGCTGTTGGTACACCGAATGTGTGATTTATGCAATAGATCGGATTAGATGGGATTGATGGTAGGAGATGGAGGGATGAAAATGCTGGAAAGGAGCATGAGATGGGGATTCTTGCAAGAGCAACATTGGCACATATTGGAACGAGTGTGAAAAGAGCATATGGGGGATAGATGGTAGATGCGGGTGTGATGGAGGATTTGTGGAAGCATGCTTCGGGATATAGGCACCCAAGATGGAGTTAGGAGATGGGGGACATGAGTCACTAGATGGGGGATTAGTAATGGTGGATGCCATTATGCATTGGGTTTCAACTTTTTTCTTGGGGATCCACATGGTTTTGGATTTTCTTTTCATAGGCTTTTGCATTTTTTTGCATTCTTTGATTGGATTTTTCCTTTTTGGAGTATGTCTTTTAGAACAGACATATGATTGCCTAGGATGTCGATTTTTAGCTTTATGCATTTTGAAGTTGGCATTCACATTGCTGTGGTAAGCTTTGGGAAGATGGTTAGAGAAGCTTTGTGAGATGGAGAGGATATGAAAGAGCATGTAGGGGGATGATGATGGATGATGTGCCCTGATATGTGCCTTTGTTGATCTTGCATAGAAATGGATGGAATAGGATTTTTATGATGGCTGATAGGAGGATGGAGGATGGTAGATTTTGGGACATAGGGACCCAAAATGGATTTAGCAGATGAAGGGGGGATATGGTAGGTTGTTTTGGGTTGCAAAGATGGTGGAGGGGGGATGACATAAGATTTCTTGAAGGAGTGATGGGAGGCTGGCATGGTGGGCTTGGAGATAGGCTTGGTTTGGGGGTGTGGTGTACCAACACCTTTAGATGGTGATCCTTTGGATACATATCCAAGACCATGAAATCCTAGATTTTTTTGTGCAATAATAGGCTCTCTGATTCCTTGCTCTTGTGGTCCTAAACCTTGACCTTGATAATGCCATCGATTGAGCATTTGAACAAGCTGAGGAAACTTTTTTCTTGTAGAAAATGGTAGAAGTGATTTATTAGGTGTATTGCAATGGGAAGATACTATTCTTAATTGTTCTGCTGAGAGAGGGCCACCATGGATGAATGTAAGTGAACCAAGAGGGTAGATTATAGATGGTGGAATAGCTTGGATAGGTGGTAAGATGGAAGCATGGAGCGGGGGAGATGGAAGGATAAGATCTTGATGTAGTTGGTGGGATGACAAGATATCTTGTAGTGGAGGAGATATGGCTTGAGGTTTTGGAGATGGAGGAGATGGTGACTGCACTATGGATGGAAGACATGGTACAATGATATCTTCATTTATGCTTTGGGGGATGTCAACATGCTTTTGGGCAGGATCTTGATAGGATTGGTTTGGAGTGGATGGTGCAATAGGAGGTGAAGGGATGGATTCTTCAAAGGTAGCAGATGGATAGATGGGAGATTCAGTAGTGGAGATGGGTGAGTAGAAGATGGATGCACAAGGGTCATTACGAGAGATTTGGGAAATGCTTGGAGGCGATGTGGATAGGATTTGGAGGGATTTGATAGGTGGTGGGATTTTGATGCTTGCGGGAAGTGGAAGGATTTTAAGCAATTTGATGGATGGTATGGGGATGATAGCTATGGGAGATGGAGGTGATATTATAGATGGGGAAGCTTCATCACTGACTACTTCACATGGTTGGATTAGATGACATGGCTTATCGACTATTGGAGGCAACTTTTCTTGTATTTCCTCTAGGAGATATCTTGGAGACTCATGTGTCGAAGGTGGAGGTGGATTGACAGGAATAGCTAGTGTGATGGGGGTGGAAGATTGGAAGCTTGGTTGATGGGGTGATGGAGGGAAAGCTAGAGTATCAGATGGCATGACTAGATAGTTTGGAATAACTCTTGGATTTTGGGGGATGCTTGGGGGAATGTTTCTAAGGCTTTCAATATACCCGTCATAGTCAACAAGATTTTCATCATCATTGGAATAGGAGGTGGCAGGAGCAAGGACAATGCGACCAAACACATCATGATAGGAGAGGTACTTCATGCTTTGATGGTGAGTTTGATGGGGATGGGGTCTTGCATATGGATGAACACAGAAGCTCATGGTTGGATTTGGATTAAGCACAGATTTTGGATTGGCTGATGAAAGATTTCCTAGGGAGAGTCAAAGCTGCATGATAGACCTAAGGAGGATTGGCTGGAGATTTTTGGCTTTCCTGTGGATGGGAGACTTCAAAGGCATGCTGTCAAAAGGTGAGAGTTTTGCTTTCCTATGCACTGGATTTGGTGGTGGCTGTGTCAACTTGAGGATAGACTAATGATCCAATGGGCATGACACGAGATTGACCACTTGTGGATCCCAACCTTTAGCTCAAGGTGATGAGGGATACAAGTGACAAAGCTGGATTACCCTAGACAATGCTCTATCAAAGGGATAACCTTGGTGAGATTGGTTGATTGGTAGGATTGATTGGATAGCAAAATCTAGCAAAGTGACAACAACTCTTTAAAGGCTTGGGTGATTTTGGATTGGGTTGCTAGCTGGCTAGGGGGATGATTTGGATGGACTTTGGATTTGGGATTGTTCTAAGGCAAAGAACTAGATAGATTCGGTTGTAGCGGGGGAGCTTGGATGATTTTCTGATAAGGCAGTGACTACGCTAAGTATGCCTTGAGTTGGGAGATTTCTGCTTTTCTGGGATTTTGACCAAAATTGGCAAACATTCATTGAAAAGCTATGAACAAACAAGCAGACAAAAGTTTTGGGCAATTGGCCAAGTTTTGGGCAAAAAATAAATTTTTTATTTATTTTAGGATTTTTGGTCAATTTATTAATTAAATAATTAATAAATAAGGAAATAATGTTTAAATAAGATTTAAACATTTTTGGGAGGGATTTCTTAATTAAATATTTTTAATTAAGATAAAGGGATTTAATGGCATAAAAATTAATTAATTAATGATGATGTCATCAGGACTTTTTCAGAAAATAAAAATACTTTATTTTCTAAAGGTTTTTAGGTGTCTACACTACCTAAAGATGCTTTTGAGTATCTTAGAGGTAAGTTAGGTGTGATACCCCTAGCTAAAGCTACTTGAATCAAAAAGCAAGTATGCCCTGCATCAAATAAGCAGAATGTTGAAGATTTTACACATTGATGCAGAGGATGTTTACTTTGGGATTCATGCCTAAAGTAATAGAAGTAATAAAGGGAGAGACTGACTAAATATACAAAGAGCAACATCTACATATTAAAGATGCTAATATGTCTTTGACATTGTTGTCAAAGAAGGAGAACTGAACAACTAATCAACAAGATTGTTAAAGAAAAAAGATCAAAGAAGTAGAGGGAGATTTGAAAGGTTGATCAGAATAGCAAAAGAGGACTAATATATAGGAAGAAAGACAAAGATAAAGGACACAACAACAAAGAGGGAGAAGTGAAATAAAGATGTGATGTTACAACTTACTTTTTGTCATTTGATTTGTTGTTCTAACCTAGTAAGCTTTTGGTGGAATAGTTTAGTCTAATGGCTGATCAGTTTGGTTTGCCATCAATGCCAAAGAGGGAGATTGTTGGAAATCTGATTGAAAAGCTCATTTTTGTTGAAGACCAAAGAGGGAGATTGTTGTAAAATATTTTTTTCAATCATTTTTTTTCCATTGATGTCAAACCCGCTATATGTAGGGATGATATCTGCTTAAATAATTCATGCACTATCACTCAGTTTATTGATGAAGAGGATTTGATTAACAAGATGTAACAAGAGCACCTCAGGGAAAGATTGAGTTATGATATTGTAATGAAGTGCAAGAATCAGTTAAGACAATGGTCAAGTAATGTATTGATGACAAACTCAAAGATATAAAGGTTGGTCACACTTAGATAAATTGGAGGAAGAAGTTGTAACAAGGTTGACTAGAAAGCTTTAACTTTGATCATTAGAAGGTGCTAAGCAAGTCAGCTGAAGCTAGGTAACAAAATTCTTAGTTAATGCCAAGTGATCTTCAAGTGCCAAGGAAAAGATTAGGTGTCGAGCATCAAGAAAAATTTTAATATGTGCCAAGTAATCTTTAGGTGTCGAGCATTAGGAAAAATAGTTAATGCCAAGTAACACAGTATGTGGTGAGCACCAGTATTTCAATAGTGCTAACCTACTACATTATTTCAAATGATGAAGATTCACCAAATCTAAGCCGACATAGTGGTTGTATAGAATTTTGTGAACAAGTTGAAAGATAAGGATGATGAATTGCATAGAATCTTACATGAACCATTTTTTTTGGTGAATTCTAAAGAATTATTCAAGAAGTTTCTAGAGGAAACAAAATATAGAATAGGTACAATTTAACCTACCTAATCCATGAGAATTGAAACTTAAAAATTGGAAGAATCAAGTGGGAAAAGGAACTCCAAGACTTCTATTTAAGAAGTCGTAGACCAAGAAGCAAAGGGTTACTGATCCTGTTGCTACAAAAGTGCCAAAAATATGTGAAGTGATTAAAAGGGTGTCAAGGAGGAGACATATAGGAGAAGGAAGAGTAGAGAGGCTCTGCTTATAAGAGTGGTAATGAAGAGATGATTGCACTGGTACATTGAGTATAGAGACTTAAAAAGACAAATCTTGAAAGAAAAGGAAAGTAGTTAATAATTGCAGAGATAGAAGGCCAGACAAAGATATAAGCTAAGAGGTGATCTAAAATCTACAAGATAAGTTGCATGCTGTAGTCAAGTCAAGTTTTTCTAATACTCTCTAGCAATTGTATTAGATTTGAAAATCCTATGGACTTAGGTTGGCCTAACAACCATTTGTAAATCTTTTAACAGGGTGACATTCCAAGTGAATGTTCTAAAGTCCTTTTACCAGGCCCACTTCTAATAGGGTAGTTAAATCCTCTAATGAGGTCACATTTAACAATGTGTGGTGTATGCTTTTAATAAGGTAGGCCTTTCATAGGGCATCACTTCAGAAGGGTGAGAATTGAGTAGCATGTTACTGGTGATTTTTCCCAAATTGAGTTTTCACGTAAATCACTATGTTATGTGTTGATTTCTTATGTGTCGTGCTTGCATGTTAATTTACAATAACTTGCTAATTAGACAAGTTAAAGTTTGGAAGAGATAATTCTTGGATTAGTTCACTGTATTAAGAGAAAAGTTTGAATAGCACATCTAGACCTTGAATAACTGATTCACACCCCCCCCCCCCCCCCCCCCCCCCCACCTCTCAATTATTCTAAAGCAATTCTAACAAGTCTTTCAATCTAATAGGTATTATCACATACAAGTTCATTGGTTATTTAGATTTGGTCTCTTCCTCTTATGCAACAAGGTTCATTATTTCCAAGCTTTACACTGCCACCATGATAGTCTTCAAAATGTTCAAACTTAGTTTTGTCTCTAGTCATATGATGTGAACATCCACTGTCTATGATCCATGTATCATTTTTTCTCACATGAGAGATAAGTTCCACCTTATCTTCTTCATCATCAAATTTATTTTTTATAGTAATGGAAACTATTTCATCTTCACTATTTTCAGAATCTTTAGCCATAAAACAAGTCTTCTTACCTTTGTCACTTGTGACCTTTCTTCTTCTCATCCTTGTCTTTGTTTGGGTATCTAGTAGCAATATGACCAATTTCTTCACATGAAAAATAGATTAGGGGAACTTTACCTTTGTATTTTCCTCTACCTCTAGAATATTTCCTTGTAAGAAGAGCTTCAAAAACTTCAAGATGACTATCAAAACTTTCCTCTAATTCTTTTTCACTTACTAAATGAGAGTCCTTCATTTTCTTTCCTTTTTCTTTAAGTGAAAGCTTGGCCTCAAATGTAGATTCAATATTATTGGAAGCTGGAACATAATTGTCATAGTTATCTAGCTCAAAGGTTGTCAATCTTCCTACTATGGCATCCAAATTTATCTTATGATTTGCTTCACATCTTTTTTCTTGAATTGTAGATACTCTAATTGCATAAATGAGAAGCAATGTTCTATGAACTTTACTTACAACTTTTTGTTCCTTGATATCTCGTCTAGAAGCTTTGATTACACTAACACTTGCTTTGATCCTTTTAACATATTTGGCAATGTTTTCATCCTCTCTCATTTTCATCTAATCAAATTTTCCTCTTAGACTTTCTTCTTTGGCTCTCCTCACATTGTCATCACCTTCATAGATTTTCTTTAGCTTGTTCCACATTTCAAAGGCATTTTTTTAGTCCGTGATATCATCAAATTCTACATAGCTTAGAATAGATGCAATTTCTATCATCATGGTATTATGAGTTTTTTTCTGAAAAAATTTATTAATAGATGATGTACTAGAAGGACTTTTATATTCCTTTTCAAGGTATTTCAATCATGTATCTCCAATGGAAGGTAGATGAATTCTAATTACACCCTGCCATGCTGAAAAGTTATCTCTGCTAAGCCTTGGAATTTCTCTTATAAGACATCTTGATTTTTAGCTTAGATCTTTGAAACCTTTCTTGCAAGCATCAAAATCTTTAATACCAATTTTTGGAAATATAGATGGAGTAACTAAGAGGGTGGGTGAATCAGTTACCACAAAAAAAAATCCACAGATCCCATATATGTCTAATAAAACTACTTACTACTATCACTCGATAAACATAAAAAAAATGTTGTAACTCAGTAAATGTAGTGTATGTTAACTTTAGAAGATCTTAAACATTCACAACAATAAAAATGCAACCATAAAAGAAATAACATGAACACATGAGACACTAGATTTAACATGAAAACCCAATATGGAAAAAACCACCAAGTAACTAGCTACTAATTTTCACTCTTCTGAAGTGAGCCCTATTAGGAGCCAACCTAGTTAAAGGTTACAAAACACACTATTAGGTGTTACCTTGTTAGAGTATTTAATTATCCTAGTAGGAGTGGCTTTGCAAGAGGTCTTTAAAATAATTTAATAGAACTGTCACCTTGTTAGAGGATTTGCAAATGGCTATTAAACCAACTTTGCTAAGAGATTTTGGAATAATTGCTACAATGATGAGAAAGTAACAATGAAATGACTTGAATGAGATGCAACTAAATTTGCTAAATAAAGATCTCTATTTTTCTTCAATAGATCCTTTCTAATCAAATAAAACATTGCTTCTCCTCAAGGATATCTGACCATCCTTCAAAGTTTTTTCATACTTTACTCTTTCAAACATGTAAAACACATTCATACTCGCTCATTTCACAATTGAATTCTCAATTTGACCTTTCATATAGACCTTAAAAATTGTCAAGTTGGCTCATTTTCAACTTACAATTACCAATAATCATAACCTTAGTCGGCTAGAGTCAATACTTCAAACAATTAAACTTTATTTCCCAAAACAACAAAATCCTTCATTAGCTGACCCTGCTTCGATCTTGAAAAGATTTCCTCTGTTAACTGACTAAAGGTTGGTTAACACCAAAAACTTGAAAGAATCCTTTGGAGACTGAGTGAACTTAGTAAACATTAACTTTCTTTCAATGCCCAAGTGATCTTAGTAAACTCAAGAATTTGCTTTGTTGACCAGTTCAGCTTGGTAGATACTGACTGTAACATCAAATATAACACTTAATTAGATAATTGTATCCAATGATTGTCTAAGTCATAGCATTACAAATAGTACTAAAATTCCTTATAATTTTTTTGTAAAAACTAGTCAAACCATGAAATGATCTTACCTCACCCACATTCTTAGGTGTAGGCCACTCCAAAATTGCTTTAACCACCTTAGGATCCATCTTTAATCCATTAGCTAAAATCACAATTCCCAAATACACAATCTCCTCTTGCATGAAAAACATTTTTTTAGATTAATCAACAACTTTTCCTCTTTCAACCTCTATAATACTTGTCTAATATGCTCAAGATGTTCTTCCTTAGTCTTGTCGAATATCAGAATATCATCCAAATAAATAATCACAAACTTACCCAAGAATCTTTTCAAAACTTCATTCATCAACCTTATGAAAGTACTAGGTGCATTAGTCAAATCAAAAGGCATAACCAACCATTCATACAAACCATATTTTGTCTTGAAAGCAATCTTCCATTCATCACCTTCTCTGATTTTGATCTAATGATAGCCACTCTTTAAATCAATCTTGGTGAAATACTTTCCTCCACTCAAATAATTCATTATGTCATCCATCCTTGGCATAAGAAACCTATATTTCACTGTGATCTTGTTAATAGCTCTAGAATCAACACACATTCTCTATTCTCCATTCTCTTTAGGTGCTAATATAATAGGTACAACACATGGAATCAAGATTTCTTTGATCAAACCTTTCTACAACAACTCATACACTTGTCTATTAAGTTCTTCATTCTCTGCAGGTGTCAATCTAAATGGTGCTTTGTTTGGCAAACTAGTTTCAAGAATCAGATTCATACAGTGACTTATAATTCTAATTGGAGGTAAACCATCAAGAATATCATCAAAAAAAATATCTTTATACTCATTAAACAATTCTACAATTTCTTCTAGTACTCAGCTTCCATTAGTTTCTATTGTCACTCAGTCACTATTGACTAGTATTCAGCTAACACTATTTGTTGGCACGCAACTTGGTCTTCTAGGAATTATTGCAAAAAAAACTTGGTTCCTTTTCATCTCCTTTTCAAATTATTTTCCATTCACCATGTAAACTTTCATAGTAGTACAATTCACATCATTAGGCCTCTCAATCAAAGACAACAATGTTTGCTTCTTCCCATTCACCTAAAGAGTAGATTGATTCAATCTTCCATCATGTATATCATATCTATCATATTACCAATGTCTACCCAACAAAATATGACAAAAAACCATAGGCATAATATCACACAAAACTTCATCAAAGTAATGTCCAATCTTGAATTTCATAGTGCATTTCTAACTTACCAATATCTTATGCTGATCTTTGATCCATGAAACATGATAAGGTTTGAGATATTTTAGCCTCTGCAACTGCAACTTTGTAACCAACTCTTTTGATGCCAAATTTGTAGAACTTCCACTATCAATGATCACCTTACAACATTTTCCATCCATCTTACATCTGGTCTTGAAAAAGATTCTCCTTAAAATAGGTTCCTCATTACTTCCCTTATTATATAAGGTTCTTCTCACCATCAAATTTTCTCCAGCCTTAGGTCCACTTGGTGAACTCTCAATGTCTCCTTGAATCACAACATTTCTATTTTTTTTACCACTTTCAAAAGATCTAAATTTAGAAGATCTATGTCCCTCTTTACCACATTTGAAACAATTACCATGAAATCCACCTCTAGAATAAGAATTACCACCTTTCCATTTAGCCTTGCCTTTGTCATCATTCTTCCATTCAGATTTTCCATTGTCTTGAACAAAATTGTCAAATCTACTACCTTCTCCATAGGATATACCTCTACCTCTTTGGAATATACCACCTCTACCTCTTTGTCTTTGTTCATGCTTCTTTGTCAAGATATCCTAAACTTTCAAGGCATATCGATATGCTTCTTCAACACTTTACAACTTCACAAAACTTATCTCATGTTGAATACTAGATCTCAATCCATTTAGATATCTTGCAATTTTCTCAACATCATCATCCACATGTCTAGATCTAATGTCCAATCTATATAATTCCTTGATATATTCCATCATCATCGACATGTCTAGATCTGAAGTCCACTCTATAAAATTCCTCGATATATTCTTTCTCATTGATGTCCTTTTGTTTCAAATTTTGCATCTTTCTTAATAAGCTAACTTGGTAATCAGTAGGAAGGAATTTGTCCTTTACCTTGTTCACCATCTTCACAAAAGTTCTAATATTTTCCTTACCTCTCCTTTTTCTATTAGTTTGCAAATTCTCCCACCATAGTGAGGCATGACCTTTCAACCTAGTAACTGCAATTTTCACCTTCCTATTATCAGAAGTGTTTTCATATACAAAGAACTTATCCATATCAAAGATCTAATCTAACACAGTATTGGTGTCCAATTTTCCATCACAGGGAACAACTTCTACAGTAGGCTTTGAATTAGCTCTAGAAAATAATCTCAACAATCTTTCTTCATCTTGATCTTCTTCATGTTCTGGATTAGGGTTTGTTGCTACTGCTTCATCATCACTTACATCATCAAGATGTACTCCTCTCCTCTGGGATATCTCCACAACATCTAATCTAGCTACACTAATCCAATATAGCATTACTAACATTATTTCCTCTACCACAAACCATCTTCACTGATCAGGTTCCTACAAGATCGTAAACCTCTGCAAGTTATAGTTCAAATCTGCAGATCTGCACCCTACAAAAAAAATCCAAATCAAGGTTCTACATGATCCAATATCCACAAGGATGAACCTCAAGCTTTGAAACCACCTGACACAAGAAAGAATGATTAGAATAATTAGGGCCAAAGGCTCACCATGCTATCCAAACCACCCTACAAGAGTTAACACAATGGAAGAAAACACAAGGAACAACAACCAAGGAGATAGAATATGATATCTATATTATTTCATCAAATATTTAGCATATATGACCAGTTGTAAGGCCTTTTGGGTTACGACCAATATTAATACATTCAAATCCACATCTACAATCCAACTTTAAGTTTGCATCTTCTACTTGATCCTCTAAGTTCCATGTGTTCTACCCTAATCTAAGCCTAAGCCCTTTATTTAAACTTACCAAAATGGCTTATAGAAGATTCTATAACATTACATAATAGAAAGGTTGACCTCAAAATGGTTAACACTCATCCCTAACCAAGATCCTATCATTACATTCATGATCAAAATTAAATACACAAGTTGGCTCCCACTATGAACCAGAAATTGACAACTCGGCACACACTACATAACTCAACATCAACTAGAAACTAGCAACTCGACATCAACTACGAACTTGGCATTCTCTAGCACTTAGAAACCAAAGAAAATCACTCGGTAACAAAAGGCATTCAGCAACCAAAGGATTCAATCAACATCCAAAGGAATTCACTCGACAACAAAAGGAACTTGATAGCTAAGGAACTCAGCAACCAGAGGAACTCAGTAGCAAAGGAACTTAGCAACAAAGGAACTCAACAACTAAAGGAACTTGGTGGAAGAATGAGAAAAGGTACACGATTGCAAGTAAACCAAGGATGCTCCTACATCAATTTCATAGCATTTAATGCTTATTGCATATACAACTGTCCACTCAACTCCTTATGCAATTCTATTTCACTCAACTTCCATTGATTTTCCAATCACTCAGCTTCAATAGGAATTTCCTCAACATCCACTACTAACTTGATTTCTACTATCTTTGGTAGACAACTTGACATCTGAAGGAAACTTTCCTTACTCGGCAAAAATGTAATTTTTTTTGAATTGTTAACTTTGCATCTTTATTCATGTTGATCCATCCTTTTTAGCACTGATTTAATCTTGGAATTGATGTATGATAAAACATTTAAATATTAGTCCCACATACCTTCTTTTGCTTAGTTGGATGAAGTGTGATCACTTGACCTTTTGGGTGAAGTGATCTCTCCATTGGATGTGTTGCTCCCACCTTTTTTCTTGCATGTTTTATTCATTTCTCCTTTGATTTGTTCACCATCAACTTTAACTTTTCCTTTGTTGAACTTTGAATTGGGTGCCTTTGACCTAGTTGTGCAATTTTTTCTAATGTGTCCAATCTTTAGACAACTAAAGCAAGCTACTCAACCATCTACTATAGCTTCCACTAAAATGTGTTCTTATGTAGTTTTCTAGGATGTGTCCATACTCTTGATAGTAGTGAGAGCTATGCCTAGTATTGTAGTCCCAATTGTAGTGATTTCCATGACTATTTGTCTTTACTAGTTGATTTGGCATCCACATAGACTTTGATCTACATTCAAAGGTTCTATGTCTATAATTCTTGCAATTGTAGTAGTGACCTTCAAATGTTGATATCTCGATAGTTCTAATTCTACACTCATGTGCCTGATGACCTTTCTTATTGCGCTTGTGATAGTGATCCATGTTTTTAGGATTGGAATTCTTACTCTTTCACACATTAAGGGTATGTCCCTTTTTACCACAAAAGTGATAAGTGGGTTTTGTGTTCTTACCTTTGTTATTTCTTTCTTCTGTAGTCTTGGATGACTCTTCTTCTTCAGTGCTAGTGTATCCTACTCCTAAAGTTTCATTGTTGGATCTTGGTGATTTCATTAGCTATTAAAAGTACTTGATAGCTTCATTAGGTTTTTTGAAGCTCTATAGAATTTCCTTCTATCTTATCAAGTCATTTTGTAGTTTTTCATTTTGCATCTTTAGTGTGGTGATCTCAATGTCCTTGATATTTAGCTCATGGTGGGCATTCATCATCTAGCTTAGGGTGTCTAGCTGCATGTTGGAAATTATTGTAAGCTCATTTCTCTTTTCCTCTAGTCTATTGGCAAGGTTTCTCTTTTCATCTTCTATCATAAGTTTATCCTCAATAACTCTCTTCTTTTTTTCAGTCACTTCACAAAGCATCATGGTTTGTGGTTCTTGTTCAATCTTGAGAGTTTCAATCTCTTCTGATTGAGTTTTATTTTTCTCCATCAGGTCTGAAATTGTTGCATCAAATTTCTTACAATCTCCATTAACAAATACTTTTGCATTGTTAATCTCCTTGTACTGCGTATCATTTTCAGCTATGGTGATTTCTTTTCTTCTCTTTAGGGATTTCCTCAATTCTCCCCTAGCTACTTTCAAAGAATGTAGAATGAAATGTATCTCAATCTCCTAACTCTCTATAAGCTTCCCAACCTTTAAGAACTCCATTGATGTTTCTTTTATTCAAGTTGTAAGGCTTCACCTTGTAAAAACTAGGCTCTAGTACTAATTGTTAGAATTTACAAGTGGGAAGAATACTTTGAAAGGGGGCGGAGGGGGGTGAATCAGAAGTACCAAACTTTAAGCTATAAAACCTTTTAACTGAAATCAATAGATTAATCTAACACTTCTAAGTAACATGAAAGTAAAGGCATGCATGAAAATTGACAACACAATATTTGATCACCTAGAAACCCTCCAAAATGAGAATGTAAAACTGGGGTGGGGATGACACCCACAATTTATCACTGTAGCAATATGTAACTTGTCAAGGTTAAAAAGTTTGACCATCATCAATGATTTCCCCTATGAAAGGTTTTCCCTATTAAAGGCTCAACACTCTATTAAAAGTGACCTATCTAAAGGATTTACAAACATTCACTTAGAATGTCACCCTATAAAAGGATTTACAATATGGTTGTTAAACCAACCTATCTTCATAAGATTTTCATTCTCCTAATATAATGGCTAGAAGGTATAGTAGAATGTGATGACTTGATAACTTATAATCCTCAATTGTTGATTTCATATCTTTGTTCTGTCCAATCCAATCTAATCCTTCTTGAACTAGCATAACTCTATTCGAGGTGTTGATATTCTATTCTGATAACTTGATTATGCAATTCTCTTCTTCTTCTAAGTCTTTACATCCCTTTCACTTCTTTCAAACTTTTCTAGTGTTCTCTCCTTGCATGCATTCATTACTCACATACCCTCTCATACACTCTCTGCTCGATCATGAATTATGGGGTCTCGACCTCCTTAAAAAGATTTCATGACTTAGGGTTAGGTATGAATCTACAATTGAGATTCATTCATATTTCCCACTCAAATATTTCCATTTTTCTAATTGGTTGCATGTTGATTTCATAGGGAATTAAAAATATTCAATCTTATCTTTTAAGCCTTCGAGATTCATCTTCTGTTAGCTCAAAAATGGTCTACATCTAATTTTGTGAGGGCACAAACTCTTATGCTAATTTTGTGTTACTTGACACTTACTAATTACTAATGCTCAACACATATAAGAATTATGTCTTTCTTGGAACCTATAGTTTACTCTGTCCTGCTTGACATCTATTAGTCACTCCATAGTTGAAACTTTCTCGACACTGTCTAACTACTCGAGATCTATTGTGACTCAACAATTGTTGCATTTCTAGCTTGGTACATACTATAACTCAGTATCTGTATTGTACTTGGCATCAACAAAGAAAATTTCTTAAGTGTGTTGACACTCGATTGTCAAAAACCAATCTAAGACCAATAATGCCTTCCAAGGCTTTACTATTTATTGCACTTATTGCCTTCAAGAAAGGCTCTTTTGGAAGAGCAGGGTTTGGTGTTGGTGTTTCTTCTTCCAAATCAATATCTTTCTCTTTGGAATCTTTCTCTTCTTTCTACTCTATCTTTTCCTTGACTTTATCAACTATGTCTTGGACCTTGCTCAACAACTGTTCAAGTTCTGCCAATCTTTCCCTCAAAGACATGTTATCTTCCTCTTGCTCTTCTACTTTCTTCTCTTCTTTTTCTACCTTCTTTTCCAATTCAGCATTGGTCACCATTGTGCTAGAAATAATGGATTCACTAGGTGATAGCATTCACCTTTCTTTGCACTTTCTTTTCCCCACACCTTTTGTAGGCTCTAATACCACATGATAGCAAGAAGTAGGGATGAACCAATCACTGATTCATGCTTCTTATTTTCCTTTGAGACTGATGGTGTCTTGCAAGATCACCATATGGATTTATACGACCTTTTCCAAGAAAATATCCCCTACTTCTAAACCCTACTTCACTATCTTGATAAGTTTTCACTTCTTGCTATCTACCAAGCTACCATTCTAAATGAAGAGAACTCAAGTTCTCCAACTAAACTAGGTCTTTTTTACTATTCTTCTCAACCACTTGTAGGATCATGGAAGGAGTTTCAACACCTTTCAATGCACTCCTTTGGCATCTTAAAACATCTTTCTATGGTTAAGCTTCTACTTGATTTCACCCTTTTTCTCCAAAATAGGGCTATAAGGAAGAGCCCCAATTAGCCCTATTTCACCTAAAAAATAGGGAATTTCTCACTTTTCTTCCACTAAATCTTCCAAGGTTTCTTTATGGACCTCTTCTTATTTTGTGATGGCTTTAATAACTTCTATGTTTTAGGCCCTAGAAGGGCCATACAATGGCAGTGCTAAAATTGAGAGTTTTAGAGGGTTTACTAGCTTAACTTGATGTTTGGTCTTCTAGGGTACCTTAATGGATTGGTCACAACTTCTCCTTTGATCCAAAGCATCTCTTATCACTCCCTTAAAATATCCATATTCAACTTTCAAGAATTCTCTATCATCCCTACAAGAAAACAAGCTTTGTTTCTATTTCTTCCCTACTTAGGCATGCTCTAGCTTGCCTAGGGAAAGAGCTTAAAATTTCTTGCTAAAATTTTGAAGGGCCTCGATTTTACCACAATATATTACATTGATTTTACTTACTATCCCCAAGATCCCATACAATTCCAATGTTGGGATAGTGAGTTACACCATTATTTCTACAAGCTGTTGAAAATAGGACAACAAACTATCTAAAATGGAAAGATTTTTAAAACTATCAACCAAAAGACTTTAAAAAAACTTCCTAAAGAAAAAATTTATAATTAACCATATCTATGATTTTATTAGGTACAAAAACCAATAACAATGTCAAAAACATCTTAAAACTCAAAAAATTAGTACTTTTTCCTTCAAAATGTCATGCTACAACACTTGTCCATATAAATGACAAGTCATTGTCTCTTTTAGGTTTTTGAAGGTATACATATGTATTAATAGGTCTTTCTCTTTCATATTAGGGCTTTTATTATCCTTCTCCTTGTGTTTTAAGAGAAATCATCATTTTTCTTGCTAAATCAGCATTCTTGCAAAAATTTCAAAATTGCAAAATATCATCTTTTGCAATTTTTCTTGCTTGCTATTTGTAACACCTCTAACTTGTCATTTATGATATCTCTTAGAAATTACATGATAGGGACCCTTCCATAAGCTAATGACTCATCCCTTATGTTACTCATTACCCTATGGTAAGGTATAGCTTTCTTTTTAGGCCATTTATGACTCTTCCTAGGACATTTTGACTTCCTACACCCTAGTTACCACACTTAGGTCCAATGACCCTTATTCCTAATTTAAAAAGCTCCCTTTGAGGATAACACAACAAAAATTAAAGGTAACAGCCCTATTTTTCAATGTGCCATTACACTAGAAGGTAGATCTTTTTCTTATTTCAATAAGAAGTTGAATGATACCAAATGAAAATATTATGTTTATGATCAAGAATTTTATACTATATTTCAAGCAATAAAGAAATGCTATCTTCTTCCTAAGGAGTTCATTTTTTATACTGATCATCAAGCTCTACAATTTTTGAATAGTCAAGGAAACTTAAACCAAAGGCATTTGATGTGGGTTGAGTTTTTGCAGAGTTATACATTTATTTTGAAACATAGATGTTCTTAGTAGAAGACAACTTTTGTTGATAGAAATTAAGATTGAGGTAGATGAGTTAATAAAACTTAGTAATTTGTATCCAAAGGATCCTAATTTTGGTGAGGCTTGGAAGGCTTGTATAGAACCTACTAGATTTCATAATCCAATATGGTATTATGTTCAAAGGAAGTCAATTATGCAATCAAAGAAGTTCAATGAGAGAGAATATCATCAAGAAGAAGCATAGTGGAGGATTGGTTGGACACTTTAGGAGAGATAAGACCATTTCTTAGGGTGCTAAGAATTATTACTAGCCATAATTGTAGTAATATGTGAATAATTTTGTTATATAGAGTTCTAGAGTGTGTCAGATGGAAATTAGAGTCAACAAAAATATTGGGTTGTATCAACCATTTCTTGTACCAAAGAAGCTATAGGAGGATGTTAGCATGGATTTTTTTCTTTGATTTCCAATGACTCTATGAGAGCATGGTTCTATTTATGTGGTGGTTAACATGTTTTCAAAGATAGCACATGTCATTCCTCATGAGAAGACTAGCAATGTTGTTCATGTGACAAAAGTTTATTTCATAGAAGTGGTGAGACTGCATTGTTTGCCAAAGAGTATAGTTTCAAACTGTAATACCAAATTTTTTGAGTATTTCTCATGTCCATGGTAGAAGAAATTGAAGATAGATTTGAATTTTAGTTCATCACATCATCCATAGACTGATGGAGAAACATAATTTCTGAATCACAATTTGGACTTGTTGAGATGTTTGTTTGGAGATAAACCAAAAGGATGGGATTTGATTTCAACATAGGAAAAAATTGCATATAGTAATCCTATTAATAGGAGTACTATTAAATCACCATTCCAGATTGTATATGGGACTAGTCCTAGAAAAGCTTATGAATTGAGGCAGTTGGATAAAGGAGAGATAAGTAGTGTTGATGAAAAATAATTTGTTGAACATCATAAATATGAATGCACAATACAAGGTTAAGAATAATATGAAAAGGAGGTATGAGTAATTTCATATTTTTGATAAATTCATGGTTCATTTGAGAAAGGAGCATTTTCTAGTACGTATAAATAATAAGCTAAAAGTGAAGAAGTTTGGAGGATGCAAGATAGTGAAAAGATATGATTCTAGAAATGACTATGAAGTGGATTCCTCTATCAAATTTAATATTTCATTAGTATTTAACATTTTATATTTGAAAGAGTATTAAAAAGGAGGTGATGGAGATGAAGTTGTAGAAGCACAATAGAGTATTCCAATAGCTAGTTTGACTACAAAGGAGATTGAGGAGATACTAGATAGCCATGTTGGAAAAAGTACAAGGAATAGAACTTATGAAGAATACCTAGTCAAATGGAAAGGGATGCGAGTAGAATGTTCATCATGGATAGCAAGGGAGGAGGTTAACCATCTTCCTTTTCCTCTAAATACTTGAGATGTAATGGTGTCACTTCTCAAATTACCCTAGGTGTTTGATGTAGGAGCATCCTAGGTGTAAGAAAAATCTTGCATCAACCAAAAATATTTCATTTTAGTTGTTTGAATAAGGGTTGTCTTAATCTAGATTTTTTGTCTATATATGATTTCTACTAATAAGTTAGTCATACAATTTTAGAATGTCCTAATTTCAAAGGTGGATGTTCATCATGGATATATCAACTTACTAGTTGAGGCTCAACACCATATCATGTGTATTCATAGATTTTTTGAGGACTTTTTGTGTACACTTTTGGTGTACAAACTTCAGGCTCACCATTGAAGGCCTAAATGTGCCTAGATGAGGCCCAAAAACTTGAGGAATGGGTGGTTGTATGTATTTGAGCGTATAGATGAAAAGTTGAGGATTCTAAAAAGTGGTTATAATAGCCAATTAGAGAAATGGTTCAAAAGTTAAGGTCTTTTGAATTTGGGCCTACCAAAACTTTCCAAATAAATGTCAAAGGTATATTTGGTAGCATAAAATTTCCTATTTAAGAAACACCCAAACATTG
This sequence comes from Cupressus sempervirens, assembly GCA_028749045.1. Classification (NCBI taxonomy): domain Eukaryota; kingdom Viridiplantae; phylum Streptophyta; class Pinopsida; order Cupressales; family Cupressaceae; genus Cupressus; species Cupressus sempervirens. The sequence continues at coordinate 205,276,596 of CM053789.1, forward strand.
TCTAGGACAACTTTGGGTGATAGTATATAACTTTCTCTTGCAGATTACTATAATGAAGGCACCCATGTGGGTTACCATATTGTAATCTTAAATTTTGTAATTTCAAATTTGCAGCAATAATAAGAAACCCATATTTTGTTCTCATAAATTATTATTATTTCTTTGTCTATGTTATGTGTTTATGGTATTAATTTGAGCACCCTTCATCAATTAGTTAAACTAAAAGGCCTAAAAAACCATTCATACATGCCTTCATTAGTCTTAAAAGTAATTTTCAATTCATCACCTTCTTTGATTCTTATATGATGATATCCACTTTTCAAATCAATTTTGGTAAAGTATCTAGCTCCACTCAAACAATCCATGATGTCATCAATTCTAGGAAAAGGAAACCTATATAATTTATTATGATCTTATTTATAGCTCTAGAATCAGTGCATATTCTCCATTCTCCATTCTTCTTGGGTGCCAATACAACAAGTACAATACAAGAACTCAAATCTTCTCTTATCAAACCTCTCTCAAGAAAATCTTACACTTTTCTATTCAATTCAATATTCTTTGCAAGAGTAAGTCTATGTGGTGCTTTATTTGATAGGCTATTTATAGGTATGAAATCCATACAATAACTAATACTTCTCATAGGAGACAATCCCTCAAGTGCATCCTTAGACAATATTTTAAAATTCATCTAACAAACCTCTTATCTAGGGTGTGTGTTCAATTTCATCTTTATTTTCAATGTTCCTAGGAATCAAGAAAAGGCATATATTTTGTTCCTTCATACCATTAATAGATTCATTTCCATTTCCCAAACAAACTCTTACTATAGTACAATGTTTCTCATCAAGTTTCTCAATCAAAGGTAAAAAAATATGTTTCTTTCCATTTTCCCAAATGGGTATGTGCAAGATCATGGTCAACCAAACTATGGCCTTAAGTGGTAGTGAAAAACTAGCTTATTAGGGTTATGCTAACTTGAAACATAATTTTAAAATAGTTATGGGCTTTATATCAAAAACTTGTAAGAAAAGAATCTGTAGGAAATTGAATGTAGTTTCTAAAATACTAGGCCTAATCTAGAGAAAAAATAAATTATTTTATCAAAATTTTGGATTTTAATGCAGTACTACAAAAATTTCAGCACGAAAATAAAAAGTAGGTGTATGTCTGACCACCTTAATCAAAATCAAATGTTAATATTTTTTAATATAATTATAGACTCATGCCTAGATGTGATGAATATTTTTGGGTATTTTTATTTGAAATAAATAATTAAATATAAATTTTACACTATAACTTTTTTAGAATTAAAAAACTCCCATGTATGACCACCTTAACTAATTGAAAGGTTTACAAAATAAAAATTTTCTTTTTGTTATTATACTAGGCAAAGCATAGAATGTGATGCCACTTTTGGATTTAAAAAATGTTATATCATTTGAAATTTGTAGATATTTTTCAATCAGTATGTCAATTACCAGTTTAAAAACATGTTCATTAAAAATTAACTAGTATATACTTATCAAACTCCGAATTCAACATCAATTATATCAAAGCTATTAGATTTGCATAATCCATCACTATTGTAATTTAATTTCTAGATTTGATTATGTGACCAATTTTTTACATCAACATTTTGTATCACACTCAGTGATCCATCATTAGGATGCATGCAAAAGAAGAGAAGGAGAAAGGGGTCCTGATGATGGATCATGGAGTGTGATCTGAAATGTGGATGTAAAAAATTGTTCACATAATCAAATCCAAAAAAAAAAAATTACAATATCAATTGTATTGATAGAATCTTGAGAGTTTTATCAAAAAATCCTTAGATCATTTCATTGGATATCGATGAAAAGAATATTGTTAGATGGCTACTCAAAGTCTAAATATCACTGAAACATATCTCAAACATGTTTTTTGAGTTGACCAAAGAGGTTTGGTAAATACCAAGCCTAATCAGGTACCCAAAATTTGGCAGCAAAAAAAAAGTCAAAAATTGATCGCCCAAGTTTTGGAGGAAAATCAATTTGGCAAGTGTGGGAAATCAACAACTATTGTATATTAGTATATATTAGATATTATTATATATTAGTATATGTTAGTATATTATTATTATTAAATATAATATACTAAAATATGATTATTATTATCATTTTTATTATTATATAATCTAGTAATATATTATTATTACATTTAATATACAATCATATATTCTAGTATCATTATTATATAATATAGCAATGTATTATTATTATTATTAAATATAATATAGTAATATACATGATTATTATTATTATTTTTAATATTATTATATAATCTAGTAATACATTATTATTATATTTAACATATAGTCATATAATAATATTATTATATAATATAGTAATGTATTATTATTATTGTTATATAGAAATGGGGTCATAGGCTAAGGTAATCGATGCAATGGTTCGAATGTGGTCGTGGGCTAGCCCATGACCCCATTCAACCCATTGTATCATGACATGTGTCCCAAGGGATCTTAGGACCCATTTCATTTATTCAAAGGGGTCGAAAGGTGTCATAGGATAATGTAAGACCCTATCAACACATTTCATGACAACATATATCCCTAGGGGTCCTAGGATCTAGACGGACCTATTTCATTTGTTTGAATGGGTTAAAGGGGTCATAGGATAACATATGACCCCTTTCAATGAATTCCATGATAACACATGTACTTAAGGGTCATAGGACCCCTTTCGACCCATTCAAGAAAATGAAATAGGTGTTGGACGAACTAGAAGCCTTCCCCTTTGGGATTTGTGTCATGGCTTAACTACCTCTTGTGTTCTATAAGTCTAGCAATTGTGTCGGGCATTAACAAGTTAATCTTTTGGTGTAATGGCAACTCTAGCTTGTAACAAGTGGTATCAGTGCTTGGTTACAGGTTTGAATTTGCTCGGGTAACACTGAGGGGGGATTGTTAAACTAACCACCAGCCTTCCCCTTCAGGATTAATGACATGGCTTAACCACCTCTTTTGTTCTATAAGTCTAGTGGTTGTATTGGGCATTAATAGGTTGATCTTTTGGTGCAATGGTAACTCTAGCTTATCACAATAGGTAAGACCCCTAAGAACATATGTTTTCATGAAATGTATTTTAAGGAGTCATAGGTTAGCATATGAGCCCTTTCAATCCACTAAAACAAATAAAATGGATCCCTAGGAACATGTTGTCATGAAATTTGTCAAAAGGGATCGTAGGTCATCCTATGACCCCTTTTGACCCATTTGAACAAATGAAATAGGTCCCTAGGGGTCATAAGACCCCTAAGGACATATGTTGTCATGAAATGTATCAAAAGGGATCATAGGTTATCCTATGACCCCTTTTGACCTTTTCAAACAAATGAAATAGGTCCCCTTATGACATATGGTGTCATGAAATGCATTGAAAGGGGTCATGGGTTAAATCTCATGACCCCTTTTGACTCATTTTGACAAATGAAATATATCCCTAAGGATACTTGGACCTCTAGGGACATATGTTGTCATGAAATACATTAAAAGGGGTCATAGGTTATCCTATGGACCCTTTCAACCCATTCAAACAAATGAAATAAGTCCATAGGAGTCCTAGGACCTCTAAGGACACATGTTGTCATGAAATGCACTGAAAAAAATCATAGGTTATCCTATGACCTCTTTCAACCCATTCAAAAAAATTATATACATCCCTAGGGGTCCTACCCCTAGGGACATATGTTATCATGAAATGTGTCAAAAGGGGTCATAGGTTATCTTATAACCCCTTTAGACATATTTGAACAAATGAAATAGCTCCCTATGGGTCCTAAGACCCCTAGGGACATATGTTGTCATGAATGCATCAAAATGGGTCATAAGATATCATATGACCCCTTTCGGCCCATTCCAAGAAATGAAATAGGTCCCTAGTGGTCCTAGGACCCTTAGAGACATGTTGTCATGAAATGTGTTGAAAGTGATCATAGGTTATCCTATGGCCCTTCTCAACCCATTCAAACAAATAAAATAGGTCCCTATGGGTCCTTGGAACCCTAGGCATATATGTTGCTATGAAATACATCGAAAGAGGTCATAGGTTATCCTATGACCCCTTTCAATCCATTCAAACAAATGAAATAGGTAGGGGTCCTAGGACCCCTAGAGACATCTTGTCATGAAATTAATCAAAAGGGGTCATAGGTTATCCTATGAGCCCTTTCAACTCATTTGAACAAATGAAATAGGCCTCATTGAAAGGGGTCATAAGTTATCCAATGACCCATTTCAACCCATTCAAACAAATAAAACAAGTCTCTAGGGATCCTAGGATCCCTAGGGACATATGTTTTCATGAAATGAGTTGAAAGGGGTCATACACAATTTTATGATCTATTTCAACCCATTTGAACAAATGAAATAGGTCCCTAGGGGTCCTATGACATCTAAGGACATATGTTGTCATGAAATTTGTCTGTTTGAATAAATGAAATAGGTCCATAGGGGTTTGAGGACCCCTAAGGACATATGTTTTCATGAAATTCATCAAAAGGGGTCATAGGTTATCACACTGCCTCTTTTGACCCATTTGAACAAATTAAATAGGTCCCTAGGGGTCCTTGAACCCCTAAGGACATATGTTGTCATTAAATTCATTGAAAGGGGTTATAGGTTAACTAATGACCCCTTTTAACATATTCAAACAAATGAAATAGGTCCCTAGAACTCCTAGAGATATATGTTGTCATGAAATGTGTCGAAAGGGGTCATAGGATATCCTATGACCCCTTTTGATTCATTCAAAGAAATGGAATAGGAACCCTAGGGACATATGTTATCATGAAATGCATCAAAAGGGGTCATACATTATCATATGACCCCTTTCAGCCCATCCAAATAAATAAAATAGGTTGCTAGGGGTCCTATTAGGACCCCTAGGGACACATGTTGTCATGAAATACATCAAAATAGGTCATAGGTTATCTTATGACCCATTTTGACCCATTCAAACAAATGAAATAGGTCCCTAGGGGTCCTAGGACCCCTAGGGACACATTCACGATTCAACGGGTTGAATGGGGTCGAGTGAAAGCACAAACCTATGTCAGTATTTGTGATATTTAGAGGAGTTACAGCTGAAATAGTTTCAGCCATAATGATTATGGCCGAACAAGTTTCGACCGTACATATGTGGCAAGTTTCCCCGTCGATGTGGCATGCACAGTTACGGCAGAAACACTTCCGGCTAAAATGGTTTTGGACGTAACCCCATGTTTCAAATGACTCAAAATGTCATAAAAATAGCCAAAAAGTGATTGACAATAATTTTATACGCTAGGGGGTTATGGCCGAAACCCTTTCGGTTGAAACAGTTATAGCCGAAACCGTTTCGGCCAGAACTACCTATGTGGCATCCTAGGTGGCAGCTACACAAGAAAAAATAAGAACTTCTACAAACTTCTCACTTTGAAGGCCAATTTGACTTACTAAATTAAAAAAATTTTAAAAACTAAAAATATAGTTTTGTAGGTCTCGGAGTCAAGATTATGATTATATAATTTTTTTAAAATTTTGATTATGGATAATATGTTATAATTTGAAAATAGTACAAGTAGGTATTTTAAGATTCAAGAAGATGTCTATTCAAAAATAAGAAAAAAATAGTAAATCATGTTCAAAAATTATTATTTTTTAATGCTGCACTAGAGGAGAGAGTCTTCTTCAAGAATATATAATTTTTTTTTAAAAAAATATGTAGATTTGATGGAAAATGTTTGACGGGAGGAAAAAATATCAATTTCTAATAACTTTGACTTTGACCGGTTATAACCTAAAAAATATTAGTGAATTTCAATTTTTCAGTTTTGGTGCACTAGGTATATATGTTGACTCTAACATATTCCAAAATCAGACCAAAATATGAACGTTTTCATATATTTTTTTGATGGGAAAAAAACTCTATATTTTAAGCATTTTTAAAAAATTAAAAAATAGACTTTAAAAATTAAAAAATAGATAAAATTTTCACTCAATTTTTTTCAAAAAAATTACAGACATAAACTTTATCTAATTTTACACATTTCATTAGTTTACATAATCTTCAAATTCTAAGCACAAATGCCACTTTTATGTCATTAAAGTTGAAGACTTTAAATTCTGATATCACTTCTCCTTTATAAAAGGTGACATAGGTTTGTGCTTTTACCCGGTCATGGGCTTCGACCCATTGCATCAATTACCCTAGCCTACAACACCATTACGATATAATAATAATAATAATATATGACTATATATTAATTTAATATATTACTAGATTGTATAATAATAATATATATTACTATATTATATTTAATAATAATAATATACTAATATATAACAATATACTAGTATATAATAATATACAATAGTTGTTGATTTCCTTCACTTGCCCAATTGATGTCCCTCCAAAATTTGGGTGATCATTTTGGGTACCTCATATCATATCGGGTATGCTATCTTGGATCAAATACTCGATATGGGATCAAGTACCCAAATTATTTTACTGGCAAACTTTTTCGAAAATATTATCTATTACTGCAAACCTGACAATCATGTTTTTTTGGAGCCATTTTCACGGGTTTGGAGAAAAAAAATTGTTCGGGGACAATTCAACCAAAAAGATTGCTAAAAGATTTGATTACATGTCTGGTATTTTTGTCTAGATGGGGAGTAGTAGTATTCGAAAGGCTAAACACAAAATGAAGATATGAAATGAAAACGTTGCAACATATAGGGAAAGGAACAAGGTATGTTAAATGTGAATCAAGTTGACAATGTATTGATCAAAGGTGAGATCATAGAGTCAGAAAATGAATATGTTCATTTGGGGAATGAAAATATACCAATTGATAATGACTATGCCAAGATTGAAAATTTGGAGAATGAAAATTTACTAGTTCATAATGTAAATGCCATGCATGACCATGGCACAAATGAAAATGCACAAGAATGTTACATATCTCCTAATTATAATCATCATCAAGGTCCTAAAAGACAAAAAAGGATAATTGAAATTGATGAAATGATTATTACTAATTTGGAAAGAAAAAAATCACAAATAACTATTTGATTATGGGCTTCAAGACTATATATATGTTTTTTGGCAACAAGGTAGTGGTGGAGAAATGTCAAATTTTTATGCACTTATTACTGATGCAAAAGATGAGACCTGTGCTTTCTAAATTGAAGATTCGTGTCAACAAGAAAATAGAAAGAAATGCCATTATCATGAAGAATATTTTTAGTGCTCTCACTAGCATTGGGAAAAATAGAAGGGAAAAGGGATAAGAGAGCCACTAACAGGGTTATTACAACCTCTCTAGTAAGTCATCATTTGAGAAAGGGTAGATATATGAGACAAACTTTTATTGACCTAAACCTAAATCATACTACTTTGAGAAGAGCACTTAATAGATGAGAGAGAATTGACAATCCTCTTCAAAATGATACATGGGCTCTTGGTGGGATACTTCCACATTTTGATAAGAAGCTAACCGATGATGTGAAGCAAGAAATTACATAGTTTTGGCACTCTAGCTCAAGAGTATCACCCAATGCTAAAGACATGTTGAAGTTGAGAGTTTCCATTAGAGACCATACACCACATCCTAAACATTATTTGGAGGTAAGTAAAACTATGTTGTTTAAAGAATTTAGAGAGAGTCATCCAAGATTGCATATATCACAAACATATTTTGAATCTTTGAAGCCATTTTATTATGTGCCACTTAAAATTTGAACTACATGTTGTTGCAAATATCATGTAGAGTTTTCTATGCACCATGAACTATTAGGCTTCATCCATTCTACTTTTGCATAGTAAAGAAATGTTGGAGAATTATGGTGCTAGTGGACTTCCAAAATTATCAAGAGACTTGCTAGATCAATTTTTATGTCCTTAAGTTGATGGTTTTTTCTTTTATAGAAATGCTTGCTTAAATGAGAATTTTTCAACATGTGGTGGCTTATGAAATTTTGACACATGTTTCCATGAGGGGTGTGAACAAGATCTTGGGATGACAATAGTAAAAAATGCGGTATATGAAATAGTGATATACACATTGAAAAGTGGCTGTGAGGGCTTTAGATGTGAATTGGTTGAAAAAGAAATCAATGTGGCTCATTTTATTTTAGATTTGAAGAAAAATCATTTCTACAAGTATGCAAGGCATAGTCACAAGTATTAGTGGTTGGATTAGCAATTTAGAATGTGTAAGGAGCCTTTTACCATTGGCACTATTATATCAATTGTTGACTTTGTAGAGAACTACAGATGACATCCCCAACATGAGACACAATCTCAGTATTATAACTCCATTCACATTTCTATTTTTGTCCACATAACATATAGACATGCCCCTAATAGTGGAGAAGGTAATCAAAAGATTATTAAAGAGTGCCATTTTTACATGAGTGATGATAGATCTCACTCTCATGAGTTTATGCAACATTTTTTCAAGAATTATTTTGATTTCTTATAAGAGCATGACATTTCTATGATATATATATCATTTGGTTAGATAATTGCATAGGTCAATTCAAGAATGCTCGCATGTTTTATTGGTTGTGTAGGATCCATGTAGAGAGGGGAGTGCCTCATATTTAGAGTTTTTTGAGTCTAGCCATGGGAAAGAGGAACATGATGGAGTAGGTGCATGTGTGAAGAGAGCTCTAGTTAAGGAAAAATTGAAGATTTCAAGAGAAATGCTTCTTGATTCTCGTAACATTGTTGATTGGTGTACTTCAACATTATCATAGGGGGGACTCTTGATTCAATAGTGCGTAGGTACTTTTGGTTGGTTGAGGAAGGATCCATATGCGATAGATCAAATTATGCTACTATTAGAGACTCATTAAAAGTGAATTCATTATGGAGCTTTGATTCTAAATAAGTGTATGTCACTAATAATAAACTTGATTGATATATCAACAATTTCATCCTTTGGCATTAGTGACAAAAATACATCATCCAAAACTAAAATAAAAAAGAGTTTCCTGAGTACCTTTTATCCATCACTTTGTGATACTGGCTTGGTAGAGTACACTATTTTTGAGATTTTTCAAAATTGATTTTGTAAGATATATATTTGTACATGGTAATGTTCTTTCATATAGTATACTATACATCTTCTTGTTATATACAACATATTCTGATTGTACATACTTTTCTCCCCCATTATTTTTACAATTTATTACATTTTCTCCCCCATAACTTTTTACATCTTTGGCCACCTATTTCCTCCTATACATATATCTTTTCTCCCCCTTTTTGACATTAATGTCAAAGATTTATTTTATTTATTTACATAGTAATACCAAAATGAGATAAAAATTTTGAGTGTACTTTGAGTATGATAGCCAAATTTTTATCCCTATTGTCTTGCAGGACCTTAAAAGTGTGAAGTGTAATCTACACTTCTACTAACAACTCTATCAGATGGTCTTATATGGAGAATTTTTTGTCATGGATGAGAGTTTTAGAATGTGCAATATGTTTCTATAGTGCATCCATGCTAGGAATAATCATATTCTATATATCTACCAATATAGATCTGATCATTGCTTCTCCTCTAAGAAATTCTACTTACATTTCTATCAAAAACCTTATCTTCTTGAAGTGTGTAGAACTTGAACTAGGCTCAAGTTGCAGCTACTAAGCACTAGCCTTTAGCTCTTCATCAATTTTGGACAATTTGTCCTTTATTTCCTTGGTAAAATCAAAAACATCACATAGCTTACAAAAAATGACGATACATTTGTACAAGATGTTTCTAGAGAGCCCAAAATTGTAGAAAGTTCTACTTGATAGAAAACTATTCATTGAGCAATGTACTCCAACACTTTATTCTCAAACTTCTTTTCTACCTTCTATAGTATTTTATCTCATTCATTAGTGTCTTCATTAAATTTTTGAATTGCCTCTACTAGCTGATACAAAATTGGTTGTGAAGAATCAACCTCAATGCTTATGGCCTTTGCCAAAATATTTTTTGCATCCTCAATAATTTTAAATTTTTTATCCCTTTCCTCTCTTAATCTCTGTTGTTTGACTTTCTTCTAGAGGAGTTCAATGTATGCATTTGGTATAGAGTGAGCTTGGAAATGTCCCAATTACGGATTACAATTTCCTTGTCTAGGTCTATTTCTTCCTCCATATTTTTTCCTTTACCCAAAATTTTGTGCTTGGTTGATCCTTGGTCTCAATTGTCCTTACACTTATTGCTTGTGTGCCTAGAATAGAAATAATTGTAGACATACTAGAACTAGCTATAAAAATTGATACTGCACTTATTGAAGGAATACTAGAAAAAATACTCTCAAAACTGATGTATTCAAAATTGATGTAGCCAAATCAATAGAAGAGAAAAGAGTCTAAAACTTAGTAGATGGAGTGGAGGCCAATTTATTCAATGATGTGCTAAGTTGAACTGGATCAAAGAGTGATTGGATGTGTTGGCGCTCAAAATTGTAGTCCAAATTTTGAGCACTTTTGAGAAAATTGAGCCCTATAAATGCTTTAAAATGCCTATGTACCCAACTTTACCTTTGAGGCCCCTAAGGTGTTTAATGTTTCTAACACCCTCCATTTAGTGTGTCAACTTGTTCCCTAGTGATAAATTTTCATTTTGAGCTATTCTGTAAGATCTTGTTTTGAGCAAGTGTTAAATCTGCATTTTTACCCTAAGTGTCAAATAGCTATAGGAGGTTGTGTTTTCCATTGAATATCTCATACTATAAATGTGCCATGACTTGCCACTTTTGAAGTGTCTAGTGTCCATACCTAAAAGCCTATGTTTTAGATTTTGAGTCATTTTGAGTCTATTTGACTAGGTTTTGAATCCCTCAAAGTTGGTCATTTAAATTTTTCATGCTGATGCACATTGTCCTAAATTCTTGGAAGCCCTGTTTGAAAAGTTATAATTTTTGAGAAGTTGACTAAAATGTTGAATTTCCTTTTGTGTTGCATTCTATACATCAAAGACTTGTTATGTTTCGAGTTTCAGCTCATGATGAATCCGTTTGATCAAATTTTCAAACGTGATTCCAAACGCAATTTCTATCCTTTTACTGGTGTCAGCATTTGCAAATTTGTCAGAACCCCTGTTCATGATGCTATATCTAAAAATCCATGATAGGTGAGGTCAAATGGACTATACCACTATGTTTTCCTCTTAAAATGATCCAAGTGTGTTAGTTTGCAAGTCATGATGAATCCATATGCACACTTTTCTAGGTCCATTCCAGTTGCAAAAAATGTTTTCTATCAATGTTTCCAGTTTGCAAAAATATGAGTAGCGCACTTTGACTGATTTCCATTTGCACTATGTTATTTTTCATGAGCCCAAATCACAAATCCATATTCTGCTCATGACAATGAACCACCACCCAAGTTTTTGAAGCTGATTCTAAACCCAATTTAGTGTTTTATGACATGTTTTCTTGCAGGAAGTTTTGAGAGGTCAACTTTGACAATGAATATCTTTTAACCTCGAATTCATCATGAGACAAGATCTAACAGGGTGCAAGTATGCAAAATAGAGAATTAGTGGGTTATATTTTAGAGCTTGATCAGGTGTTTAGATTAGATTTTAAAATCAAATGACAGACCCTGTTAGCAGAAAATCATAGTTTGTAGATTATTTAAAATGAGCTTCAAATTGATTGTTCAGCAGTTCAATTTGATTCCATTCAATATTAGATGGCTGTTGGATCAGCTTGGCATAATTAGTTTTCTAAAAATGGATTTTAGCAGTTCAATTTGATTCCATTCAATTTGATTCCATTCAATATTAGGTGGCTGTTGGATCAGCTTGACATAATTAGTTTTCTGAAAATGGATTTTTTTTAGTCAGACCCACTTTGGGGCCAACTAAATGGCATTAGACTGATAATGTGTATTGAGGATTAAAATTTCTGAAAATTGAAGGGATTATAATGGTTGTCATCATTATGTGTTTTGGTACAAACATATATTTTCCTCAAGGTTAAATGGCATATTGGATGACATATACACCAGAGTTGAAAGAAGATTGTTACCTGCAACCATAATCCATAATAGATGGTGATTGGCCTCATGATATTGTTGAATGCCCAAGTCAAAGTCAGACTGAAGATATATCAAATAATGAATGCAATTAAATGTTATTGCTTGTTTTGAATGGAGGTATAGATTATTTTAGTGTCCTGATGTTGGCATGTTAGATGACTTTAGAACTTGATGGATGACCAGTGTTTTTTGAGGGGAGCACGTGAAAAGGGAGGAAGCCAATCTAAGCAGCATGAAAACAAGTTCTCAAAAGATGAAGAAGAACTATTTTCAAGCTCCTTCTATGTTGAATCAAATAAAGAAGAGACCAATTAGTGGAAGAATTGTTGAATCATTTGATTTAACCAGTGTTCAAGCTGTAGGGAGGAGACACTTTTGTGGAGGAATCTAAGTCCCTTGCACAAGAATGGTGTCATAGCCAAAACAACATCCTTTTAATTGTTATCAATTGCACTCAATTTGGCTAAAGTTCCCATTTCTTTCTAAAAAGGGGAAGAAACAATTTCTAAAGTCCAAAGTTGAATGCAACCCATGAGTGGAGGAGGGGCATTTCTTGTGCCAGGAGCGACTTTTTGTATAGAAGCCCATGTAGGTAGTGGCTAAAAGATAAGAAACCACACCATAAAAAGGGTAATCCATGGAAAATAAGGAACATAAAACATTTTGAAGGAAAGAATTTTCATCCAAGCATGGAAGAGTAGGCCTCAGTCCATGCCATCTATAGGTAGAAAACAGACGACATTGAATAGTGGAATAGATGTATGTCAATCAGCACACACCAAGGAGAGAGCACACACTTGAAAGGTAACCCATGCTTGGAAAGAGGATAGAAGCCATTGGCCAGAGGCAAAGGGCTTCATGTAAAAGGAAAATAGAGAAACCGTTGAGGAAAGACATTGCCCATCTCAATGTCATGGCCCATGCACAAGCAAGGGAGCTGCTATGGTGCAGTTCATGTGGTCAAGGAGGTAGGGTCCTCACATTGATTGACAAGGGGTAGCTCCACATTTTAATAGTAGAGCAACCAAAGTTCACATAGAGGTAGTAGAGTTATAGGCAAGCCGCAAGTTGAAGACAAGACATCAGCTGCAGGTTTTAGTGAATATATTAAAAAGACAAATTGTTTCACCAAATATAGTAGAAGTCATCCCATGCTAAGAAGAGGATGTCTAAAAAGAGTAGAGGAAGGTAGCATTTTAAAAGGAGAGAGGATCAAGTTCCCCACCTTATCATGCCTTCGATGGAATGGGGATATCTATAGAATCTTCACACTGGCAGTTGTATGAGTAGAAAAATCATATATCAGAGTTTGTCAAAGAGTCCCAGCAAATGAAAGTGCCTTATAATGCTTTCAAGGATTGTGGCTCCTAGTTTCCTCTAGTCTCAAGATTTTTAGGCATGTCAGCACTAAAAATGTGGTTGAGATAGAACCCTAGTATAGAGAGATTGGTGCGTGGTAGTTTCAAGAAGTCGAACCTGGGTGGGGATGTTTATCAAGCTTTCACCCTATCAATGGCCCCCAGTCCAACTCAATCATCAATGTTCTTCTATGGGAGGGTAGCCTCATGAAGAACCTATTAATAGTAAGCCACATTGCAAATAGGGTAAAAACCATAAACAACCTTTGTCCCACATTGATCGTGGGAGGGATTACTTTTGCATTTAAATACTATTACACAAAGTTAATGTAATGTCTAGAGAGAAAGGGATTTTCTAAGCCGTTCAAGAATGAAGAGTGAGGCAAGATGATGTTATCTTGTAAGTCGTTTAGTTTAGGGTTAATTTTAAACAAACTCGCATATAAAACTCGATGACATCAGCAAATTGAAGCCCATCAAAAAAGTTGCAAAATCTAGCAAGGCACTATGTCACCATAAGAAAATGGAAAAGGTTTTTTGGTAGTGACATAGCAACCTACCAGAAAACCTAAGAATCTCGTGAGATGGAGGTGAGACCAGGCTACAAATATGACGATGAACCAGAAACTACCAAGTGGCATCATGTGGAAGAATAGATGAGTTGTCAAAAAAGGATGCTGGAAAAGGTCAAAACATTCCTAAAAAAATGTAGTTTTCGGTGGTCGCCATGTCACCATCATAAAATGGGAGTGTCTCACCATTAGTGACATGGTGACCTCTCAGAAAATGGAGATTTTGGCAAGGGACCTACCTGGAAATATAAAATTTGGCAAGTGTATGTGGAACTTGCTTGGAACAGTTGGACCAGTAAGTATTTGACACGTGGTAGTGGCCAAGCAAGGTTAAGGATATTATCTTAAAATAATACTTCTCTTTGAGGCCACTTTGAGCATTCAGTGTCAGATTGAAAATTTTCCTTTGAAAAATCAAATTTTTATAGTTTTCAACTATAGAAATATTTTTTAATTTTTCAAATAGATCTCTTAATTGCTCTGTCTATAGTTGGGAACTAAACTTTAGAAGGGCATAACTAGGGAAATTTTTAACTGAAATAGATGCTCCAATATACCACCAAAACTAAGAGAACCTAAATTTTCCAAATATGAAGTTGGTTTGTGCACAAGTCTTCACATAAGCCAATTTTTGTTTCCTAGGGCATTAGTAGTAAAACAAGTAGATTTGATCATGGAGCATTAGAATTGGTTAGAAGGCAGTTCTAAAGGCTTTTTGGGATCTAAATGTGGAGAAAAATCATCTTTCAGTAGTTTTCTTACATTCAACTGATTTGTTACTTTTACCTTGTGTTCATTTTAACATCAAAAATTAGTTTCTTTCTTTCATCATCAAATTTATGAGATAGTTGATGCACTTGAGAAGTTAAATAAAGGGATTTGATTTGTAATTATAGAGAGCACGTAGAGAAAGGCTTTTTCATCTTCTTGGGAAGGAATTATGAAGGGACACTTGTCATCTCTTGATCAGATCCAGGATTTTCTTCTTCCTATATCTATCTTTTTCTTTCTCTTTGTACAGGTTCTAGTTCTTTGGAGAAAATTTGCACATTACTGTGAGACCATATTCTGGTTCCAATTTTGATGTATTCCCAATACTGAGACACCATTCATTCAAAAATTTCTCATCTGTATGAACAATAGTAAAGAGGGTTAATATAGATAGTTTAGATCTATTAGGTTACATCATGTTTTTCATTTCCTGCATATCACTATATAAGTTTCAAGGAAATTAATACAAAGAGCAGCAAATGATTGAGTTTTAGTTGAATCTTGTCTCCATTCTCAATGAGTTGTAATATTTAATGACCTTTGAACAAAGAGCCTAGGCCATAGTTGTAGTCCCTTAAGGCTATATGTTATTTCATTGTTGCTAATAATTGAAGGAATTGTGTAAATGCTTCATAGAAATCAAAAGGGTTATAGATTTATTAAGGAGGATATCAGGTAAGAATGAGATTCAAACCGAATATAGATTTTTATTTATAAATTGAATAGATAGATTAGATATCTAAAGATACATATATGTCTCAAATATTCATATGTATGTTTGTGATTCATGGATTTGCCCAATGGTTAAGGAACTGATCAATTACATGATCATTAAGTCTTACTACTACATATCTACGAGTTTGTTGAAATCAACATTATTAATCAAAAGTGTTTTCACCTTTCATGTTGAAGGATTTAAATGTAATGCCCTCACTCAACTTTTGAGATTCATAGATTTGCATTTAGCTATTGTAGACCTATGTCTTTTCATAAGCCATTAGGAGATATAATGGTTTTTATTTACATAAAATAGATTTAGGGATATGTTTTGCACTGGTACAGTATCAATTGAATCTGAGATCCACCTACCTAGGTTTAGTAGAGCCTAAAGTAGAAGAACGGTCAAGCCTTATAGTTGACCCTATGTTTGAAATGATATGTTGAGAATGGGAGTTAGCTGCCACTAGATATGTCATATTCTCATGGGGATAATTGAAAACCCAGTAATGTTTTCAAACACCAATAGGATGTTTGGGTTGTCACTGGTGGTCACAATCAATATTTCTAGGGCTATCTCCATGCTTGATTTTATCACTCATTTGCTTGGAGAGTGAGGAAGTGAGGCAATGACTATTGCAACTATCTTTAGTGGATCAATTTCCTTATAATCTTGTGTTGCTTCCTCGGTAGCCTTATTCCTCTTCATCTTCTATGTTATCAAAATGTGTTCACTCTTCATCATTTCCTTCTTCATCCTTTTTCTTATCCTCTTCATTATCATCATCATCATCTGCATTCATAGGGAAATCACTCAGTTTATGAAGATGATAAAAAAATTTCCAAGTGTTAATTTCATTGCTTACAACATGTTCAATATCTTTCATTAAAATTAGACAAGTGTTGAATTTTAGAGTCATTTTTTCTTCATTTTTCTTTAGTGACTCTTTTACCTTTGCATCTACTATGCTCGATATAAATTGCCTCAATTTTTTCCCATAGATGTCTTCGACAGTTTGCATGGAAAATTCTCATCTTGGCTTAATTTTCTTCATCAAAACATTAGGAATCTGAGAAGCAAGCTAGTCTAGTGAGTATTTCCATTTACCCATTTTATCCATCACTAGATCTTCTATCTACTTCTACTCTTTAGTTTTTCTAATTTCATACTTTAATTCCTTAAAGTTTTTTATACTAACTCTAGCTTCTAGATCTTTCAATTTTTCTTGGGAGGTGGGTGGAGGATTTTTGAATATAATGTCTCCTCCTTCCTTGTTAGTTTTCTTCCTGGAGGATCTTCTTGTAAATACTATAGTGGATGACTTTGGTGGCTTGGTGATAATTACCATGCCCTTCTTCTTTAATGGTTCTTCTTCCTCAAATTCATCCTCATCCTCTACTTCCTCATCCGTTGCTTCCTCATCCTCACATTTTCCTTCGATCAACAAAAGGGTAGAACTTGTTTTCAATTGAGAAATTCTTTTCTTTCCTTTGTTAACCACTTGAGGGAGTTTTATTTCTAGTTCTACCCTAGGTTTTGCTTCATCATATGTACCAAAATATGCAAGACTAGGATCAACTAGTTTGCTAACAAGTGCCTCAATGATATCTTTTGTTTCATCAATATTAACCTCATATCCAATAGGTTTTTACCCATGGTATTCTAGGGCTAACTACCTAAATGTATACTTTGTTACTATCAACAATGAATGGGTTAACAGATCATCCTTATAATCTTCAACAAGTTTCTTAGGGATTCAAATCTATTGTTCAATTTCTCCTTTAATGCATACATAATACTATTATAGTTCTCACCCATCTCAGCAATAAACTCATTGATCTAATATAGCACTTGCACATATTTTTCCATACAGGAATGCCTTTTGAAGGGAATACTTTTTTAATATAAAAGAATAGACATGTTAACAAGGAGACAAACTTACATGGGTTATTCTTTTCTGTCTTGATACTTTCTATATTATTTTTGAGCTTTCTCAATAGTAGCTTGGCAAGTTTGAAAGATAGATTGTTCTTCACTACCTTGTATGCAAGATCAACTACTTCACATGATACACTGTTTAACCTATTTGAGTTGTAAATCTTGTGTGCAATGATAAGGATTCTAAATTTCAACTCCATTTTTATGACACTACTAAAATTCCTCTATCATCTCATTCTACTAGGGTTTTCTTTTAAAGTTTCATTGACCTAGGGTTTTGGTCATTTTAGCTTTGGCTAACATTGGGAGACTAGTAGTTCAATGAATCATCTTCTTTGTGATCAATATTGGTTGCTCCAACAACAACTACCCCTTATGCACCTGACTAAGGATAAACCTAATCCATTTTACTTGAAATCTGTGGGGCATGGGAAGGATGTGAGTTAATCCTTTAGTTTCCAAGTGTTGGTGCTTAGGTTTTAAAACTCTATTTACACATAGTTTATCTAGGGCATAATCCATTTCCAAAGTATCAATCTCTTGAATAACACATCTAAAGTGAGTGTAAATATCATTGATCAATCGTACCTTTGGAGGGATTTGAGACTGCACTCCACTTGGATCTAGGGTTTTCATGATTGCAGGAGTGAGCTTGAAGTCTGGTGCCTTCCATTTCACTCCACAAACCAAAATATTTGATCCTCGCTTTTCCTTTCCACTGTTAGATGCCATCTTCACTTGGTATGGATTGAGAGAATTCAAGATATTTTGCTAAAAATTCACTCAAATCACTTGGATGCTCTAAAGATTGCACTTTGCAATAGCTCTCAAAACTTTCATGGTAAGAATAACTTTGATTCCATGACTTTTATCAAATTTTACCATAAATGCTTTAGTATGAAAGGTAGATTGGTTGACATCATGTCGATAGTCTATCATCCACTTCTTTCCATTGAGCACTCAAAAAAGTCTTTGTGACTCAGTAACCATATGCATCTTCATTACTCCTAACCTCACTCGATAGAGTCTATGATCCAACCTCACTCAATAGAGAAGGTAACTTGATAGACACTATTACCCTTTTACTTGATGATCCCTTTGTATCCTAGATACAAACTTGGATCATTTTGTTCTTTCAATCTAGAATTGTTTTGAATGTTTTCTTTCGTAGAATAGTCCCAATTTCTCCTTTAAGAACTTAAGTAGAAATGGTGGAGTCATTCAATTCTTGGACTTGTATTCTT
The DNA here is from genome assembly GCA_028749045.1 of Cupressus sempervirens. Classification (NCBI taxonomy): domain Eukaryota; kingdom Viridiplantae; phylum Streptophyta; class Pinopsida; order Cupressales; family Cupressaceae; genus Cupressus; species Cupressus sempervirens. The sequence continues at coordinate 205,295,289 of CM053789.1, forward strand.
GATAGAATTTGGAACCCATTTCTATCTCATCTATTTCTAGATGTCATATGCTTTTGCCTTCCTCTCATCTTCAATTCTATTAGTATTCATGTAGTTCTTGGCAAGATGATGAAGTTCTATACAAATGAAACATCTTTTAGTAGTATCTCTTTTCCTCAAATGATACTTTACACAATTTATTCAAATGTGTCCAAATTCTCCATAGTAATGACATCTGCAGTAGGTTGTAGTCCTAACCAAATATGGTTTTCATAATTTCTTCTACTAGATTTAATCTCTTGGTTTTGCATTTTGATGACTTGTGTCCATGTTTCTTACACTTGTGACATTTTTCTTCAAATCTTGGTTTCTCTTCACATTCATTAGCCTTCTGACCATGCTGATTGCAATTGTAGCACTTTCCATTGAATTTTGCTTTTCCATTGCTTCAACATTTGCTTGAAGTATGACCTATCTTACCATAGTGATTGCAAGTAAGTCTTTGATTCTTTTGAGCTCCTTGCTTGGATGATTCTCCTTCTTTTTGATTTCCAATTCTTACTTTTCCTTTTTGTCTATAGAGATTTTGATCATTCAATTGATCCATATCTGCTTGGGATTTCATCATTCTTTCATTGATTTTCCTTTTAGAGTTTAGATCATTTTGTAATCTTTCATTCTCAGATCTTAGGCTCATGATTTCTTCATTTGCATTGGAGAGCTGATCAATAAGGTCTACTTGTTGAATGGATTGGTTTTGGATTTCATTTTTCTTTTCTTCTATCTCTTCTTTTATCTTGTTCTTCTACTCCATGACTTCACATAGCCTTACTAATTGAATTTCTTGTTCTCTTCTTAGTTTTCTTACTTCCTCTTGCAAGGAACCATTCTTTTCTAGGAGTTCTTTAATTGCTTCATTGGCGTCACCTTGATTACTTGAATGAAGATCTTCAATTCTATCTTCAATGTAGAGATGATCATTCATTTGAATTTCAAGTTCTTTTCCTCTTTTCAAGGATTGATAGAGTTGCTCCTTTCCTTTCTTGAATTGGGCAATAGTCATTTCCAAATCTAGCTTTCCTATTGTCAATAACTTTGTCTAGTCTGAATATCTCCATGGCCTTGATCTTTTCTTAAGCTATTAAACTTTTCTCCTAAGAAGCACAATGCTCTGATACCAATAGTTGGAAATATTCTTAACTAGGCTAAGTTATAGAGAGGGGAGGGCTGAATCAGTAACTTCTAAAATGTCTACAATTTCAACTCTTAATCAATAGTCCAATTAGAATTTAATATTTCACATATAATCTGATCTAAATGCATGCATAATAAACCAAAAAAATGAAAACATTGATAACATTGTGACACAAAGATTTGGTGACCCAAAAACCTTCCAAATAGGAAGTAAAACTAGGGTGGGGATGATACCCACAAGCTTTAGTAGTGTAGTATAAAGTTGTCCTATTAAGACTTACATTGATTACTTCTGATGATCTACCCTCTTAGGATAAATAAGGACTACTAGGTCCACCTTGTGAAAGAATTTACAAACATACAATGAAGTATGCACTTGGTAAAGAGATTTAAAAAAGATTGTTAGGTCTACCTTGTTAAAAGATTTGACTGATCCACCTGTTAGGATGAAATAGTACTTGATCTTTTATCTACAACTTGATTTACTAAATGAGATTCCTTTAAGTGTACAAATCACCTTGCTATGATAGATGAATCTTTTCTGCTCCTTATACTATTGTAGCCTTTGTAATTTTCTCTTTTCTACTCTTCTTTGATTATATTTGATTAAATTGCATTCACATTAACACTTACATACTTGGATATGGTACAATTTATTACATATATAACAATCCAATTATACAATTACAAAGTCTGCCATAATACAAGTTTACACAACTATTATAAAGTCAGCTCAAGTGTAGACACTCAAGCTCTAAAGACTGACTCAATGAAGTTTTGATACTTGGCATCCACTATCAATGCTCGACATCATCATGCACTTGGTAGACATAGAAGTTCAATCTATACTAATCATTTCCAAGTAGTCTTGAACTTGGTCTGCATTGATTACTTGGTAGATATTGTGAAACTTGTCATATAAACTAAATCACTTGTTTACCATTTCATATCTCAGTAAACACTATCACCTCAAGCTTAGTATAAACTGAGTCACTTGGTTAACACTAAGTAGCTCTGTTAGCACTGGACTCACATCACATAAACTATAAAATCGGTAAACATTGCACAACTCAATTTGCACTAGTAAACTTGGCATACACTAAGATGCTTGGTTTACACTATTGATCTTCACTATAATTGTAACTACTCGATAAACACTAGAATTTGTCCAAAGGACATCATAGCATTTGTAGAACTTAGCAACAACTAAAATGCCTAGAAAACATTGTTAACTATATAATAAGCTTGGTAGATACTTATAATCTGAATAACTGTATGTCACTAATAAAAAACATGATTGATATATCAATAGTCTATACAACTTGATTGTAGAGTTGTCACTAACAAATTTTGTTAGATAAAAAGCTTCACATTTATTTTTTGTTCCTCACATATCATTTTGTAGATACTGGCTTCTTATCCAATTTCTATAGTCACCCTTGCATATGGATTATTTTGAAGTTGATTTGTATTTTGTTAATGCTCAATATTTTAATTGCTTGTCACAGATCCATGTTCATCTAATTTCTTTCTATAATTTAATTTTAATATACTATCTCAAAACATATGAATAGTATAAAATGGTTGGGAATGGGGTTTTTGAAGTTAAAAACCTTTCTAGTTTTCTTTTGCTAGAAGAATATCAATATTTTGTTTACAACCTTTGTATACATTCAAAGGTAGATCAAAGAATAGTTTCCAGTATAGTTTTCATTATACTTCAGAAAGTAAATTGTGATGTAAAACCCTTACATCTTATACTTCATTATACTTCAACTTTTCTGTGCATTTAGATTCATGTTTATTTGGCATAGTTGTGAGAATTTCAATCTTGACATATGTTTCCATCTTATGGACTATTCATCAAATTATTTGCAAAAATAGGTGCTATAGAACTGATCACGCAAGGATAATTTACATGGAGTCCTTATGAAAACAATGGAGGGTAAGGGTGTGGTTTTTTGGGCACCTACTTACTGCATCATATCTTTGTATTTTTTTCCTTTTCTTCCCTAAGCTTTCTTTGTTGCTTCTTTAGCAACTATACTAACATCATGATCAACATTTTACATAATATGTTTGTATACTTTACATTCCTCTTCAATAATTAGCTCAAAATCATGTTTTTCTTTGTTGCTTTCTTTTTTCCCCTTTTGTTAGGTTTACAATTTCAAGGTTTTAGTTTTATTTATATTTATTTGGGTGCATGGTATTTCTTCATTTAACTAGATCTTGACAATTGATTATTTTTTAAAATCATGTTTTTTAGATTGAATACTTGCAAAAAAATAATTCCTCTGTGAACTATTTTTGATGACCGAACAAAAATGGTACAAAGAATCCCTTGACCCAAGGACTAGTCAAGTCTATTCCCCACAATCTCTGATGTATATCGTGGTGCATCTCAATCTAGGGCCCAAAAATAATTTGGAAATAGAATTTTAAGATTTGTAAACCTAAAGACTATTTTCCAATTAGAAGAAATAATATTATTTTATTAAAATAAAATGCTAATAAACTATTTTAAAAAATGAAAAAATAAGCAAAAATATTAGAAGGAAATCATAAATATACAAAGTTGCATTAAAAATTTTATTGTAACAAAAATAATTTAGGAAATAGATTTTTAATAAGCCAAAAATATATTAGAAACACATATTTATTTTTGAGATCCTTTATGTTTTTGCTAAAAATAATTATATATTTTTAAATTTCTAAAATGTAAATTATATTATTTGAATTTAAGTGATATAAATGATCAACAAAATTTCAATCTCGTAATAGCAATAAAAAAGATAATTTACAATTAAAAAGAGGTCTTTCAATCATCTTTTTTAGTAAGATTAAGTTTAGATTAAAAAAATTATTCAATCTTTTACTATAAATGTATTATTTGTGTACGCTAATCCAAAATAGCATTGGCTGTTACTTTTTTGTTTTTCTTTTGGTAGAACCGTGTGTTCAAGAAATTTGTCTTTTTTCTCTTTGACGAAGAAAATTTTGTTTGTCGTTATAACACACATGCTTCGATGAGCTCCCTACTAAGTTATTGAAAAAGCTTTAAATTTATCACCAAGTAGAAGAACAACAATAGATAAATGATCTCCATGATTTTGGACTAAATTAGAAATTTTTCTACACTTCACACTTTTTAATTTTGTGAAAGATGAAGAAAAAATCCTTCTAAATAAATGTCCCCACCATAATTCAATGTTAAATCACCTATATTCCTCAAAACTTCAAACTCAACAAATAATAAGCTTCAGCTTCATTTGCAAATGATCACTGAATAAGATGAACCATGCACATTATCTGTTACCATGTAGAAAATTCAAATCATTGAGAGGTACATGTTGTTGAATGAGGCACCAAAATCAAGGACAAAATGGTTTGAGATGGTTCATCTTTGAGTGCTTCCATGAATTTGTAGCAACTATTCTCACTACTAGAAGAATAATTTCAGTGAAGAGTTGAGTGTAAGGAGTTGAAGAAGCAAGTTATGCTTCTATGTAAATATCATAATCATGATTCTCCCATAATATCCTTAATGGTGTCTAGATTTCGTTTCTACCATGCAATCTTTTTCTAAAGGTGCTCCTTCTCCTTCCCTCTCGTGCCTTAAATTTTGATTATCAAACTTCTAAATATCTACCTCTACCTTATCTAAAATCAACTTCAGATTGTGTTGCAACTCTGGCATATTTGTTTGATCATTGATAGCTTTCATTTCAGCATTCAAGTTTTCAAGATTGGTTAACACCCTCACTTGTGTACCTCTCATGTCAAGAAATTTTTGTATTGTTTCAACAACATTTTCTTGCTTCTTAGCTGATAGTCCTTTGAGCTCATTTTCTTGTAAAACATTAATTTTGTTGAACAATGGTAAACTCTTAGAAAGTGCATTGTTGTTTTCATGTATGTATGCATATATAATAATGAATAATAATATTTTCATGTATGTCAAAATAATAACTAACATTAGCATTGGATCATATAATAATGAAGTAATCAACCCAATTAATTAGCAACTAGACCAATTCAAGTGGTGTTTCCAATGTCATAGTACCTACCACAACACTTTACTGGATTATATCTAGTGTCTCCCATAATATCCATGTCAAAATCAATTTCAACATTCAAGTTTTCAAGATTGGTCAACTCCCTCACTTGAAAACCTCTCATGTCAAGAAATTTTTGTATTGTTTCAACAACATTTTCTTGTAAAATATTAATTATGTTGAACAAGTCTAAACTCTTAGAAAGTGCATTGTTTCTTTCATGTATGTATGTATATATGTATGTATGTATGTATGTAGATATGTATGTATGTATGTATATATGTATGTATCTATATACATATGTATATGTATGTGTCTATGTGTGTATGTGGGTGTATATATACATAATACATACACACACATATGTGTGTCTCTATGTGTGTGTGTGTGTGTGTGTGTGTGTGTGTGTGTGTGTATGTATTTAGAGAGAGAGAGAGAGAGAGAGATATTTTGGATTATGGATTATGGATGAAATTTTTTTTTAAACGACATTAATCATTCCCCATTTGTTTTGATTGATTGTGGAGAGTTGCAAGTGAAAGAGGGTGGAGAGATTCGAACGAGGGTGGATAGCTCCAAATGTTGGTGGAGATTAGTGAAGATCTAGGATTTTGTTGTCATGCCCTCGTGATGTGTGTGTGTGTGTGTGTGTGTGTGTGTGTGTGTGTGTGTGTGTGTGTGTGTGTGTGTGAATAGAGAGATCTTGATACAACAAAAAAGTAATCAAACTCACAAAACATGTAACATGGACATAGATGCAATGGAAACACCTATTATTAAGTAGATTCCTCTTTTTCTCTCTCATATTTCATGTGTTTATTCCACTTGAACTATTATTTCTTAGGGGGCATTTTGTAATATTGGATTCATTTTATATACCAAAATCTACAACACCAATTGTGAGACAATTTGCACTAGGACCATGGGGTTGTGGATTTTGATACAAGATGCCTCCACAAAGGAAGCATGGTGGAAGGGTTAGAGTTGTTACTACTGAGGTTAGAGCTCTCCAGAGACAACTTCAGGTATTATAGGATCATATCTATAGAGGGATGAATGTTTTCGTAGGTGATGAAAGTGAGGAAGAAAATGAAGAAGGAAATATTAGAAAAGAAGGGGAAGGAGATAATGAAGTCCTAATCTAGGTGGAGGAGAGGCTTTTTAGGACCATTGCCAAGCTTCATAAAAGACGTAAAATTGACATCGACATATTTTTGAGAAATCTAAACCCAAATGAGTTGATTGATTTGATCAATGAGCTGGAGGAATATTTTGAGTATAAGGATATTAGGGACCCTAATAGGGTTAAGTTTGTGAAGGCCAAAATCTATGCCAAAATTTGGTGGAAAGAGATTCAATATGAAATAAATAGGAGAGGGAAGAAGAAAATCACAAGATGGGATTGCATGGTGGACAAACTAAACAAACACTTCATTCCTATTGATTATGAGCTTGATTTGTTCAAAAAAGGAGTTTGTTTCATACCAAGTGCAATTGCGAGGGTAAATATTGTGATGTGATTTTTGATGGTGGAAACACTAACAACTTGGTATTAGAGGAGATGGCCTAAAAGCTAAAGCTCAAGATAGAGAAACACCCCCAATCCTATCAGATTGCTTGGGTGTAGGATCAACATAAGGTCCTAGTTAGTGAGCAATGTTTGGTAAAGTTCAAAACTAGGAGTTACCATGATGAGGCTCTCTATAACATCATTCCAATGGATGTCTACCATTGATTGTTGGGAAGGTTGTGGTAGTTTAATAGGCATGCTATACATGATAGTCATGCAAATACATACTTTCTGACAAAAGGAGGAGTTCATCACAAATTGAATCCCTTGATAAAGGAGGATGAATATGTATGCAGTAGTGTTAGGGTATGTCTTGTTGATGGAAGAAAATTTCTATATGGCATGTGATGAGGCATATTAATGTCTCAAATTTGATATAGTTTTTATATAGTTTGAACTCACTCTTTGAGCCATGTGAAAAACATTTCCAACACATTTGTTTTCAATATCTTGTGAACTTATGTTGGGTACAACTAGAACTTATTAAGCCAATAGATAGTGGCTATGACATACTATACTTAATATTATACATAGAATGTAGTATTTCATATCAATATTTTAAAGCTATGTTCTAATATTTGAGTAAGAGTAGGAATGTTGTTGTGCATATGTGTTTTGGATGTTTCTAATTGTCAAGAAGTGGAGAAGTGGCACAAAAAGTGGTGATTACTATATTAAAGGAATAAGTGATGAAAACCATTCATGGCAAAAGAAGTTTAGATCAGCTCTGAATGATAAGCCATGTTTGTGAGGAGAGTTATTGTTCTAGAAAAGGTAGGAAGGCCCGACTTGCCATATTACTTGTGAGCTATTATTCTACTGCTTAATCAATGTTCTATGTCATGGTTGACCTTCCATCTTTTTTTCTAGTGATGTTCATTCATAGCTTTTATGGTATGTTTGTAATAAGTATTCAATACATTGTATACAATAAAGAGGGATCATCTTGAAGAGGGGAGAAAATAATAAAAAAACATTACTAGTTCAGAAGCTACTCTGTTATGTTCTTCATGAATTATTTAGTCATGTAATCAAAGAAGAATTTTAATGAGAGAGTCATTTTGGAATACCTGTTGTGTTCTTAGTTAGTTGAAGCCAACCAATGGGGGACACTTGGGAGGTGGAATAGATTTAGGTAGAGTAGATTCATTCCTTACAATTTACTATATTAGTCCTATAGCATTGCTACTATGAAAGTTCCTACAACACTTGTGGAAAATGATCATGGTGATGTTTGAATTGTTAACTAGTTTAGAATTCCTTTTCTAAATTTTTCTACTATTATCAATTATTATTCCAAGCATGTTTATTGTTCTATATTAGTAGTATAGATTCCCTTCATGCATTTAATTTCCTACAACATAGGTGTTATGACTCTTAAAGGAACTTAAAGCACATACTATGTTGACAAATTTCAAGTCCTATGTCCCTCGGTTGATAATTCAAGTGTATTTCATGATGGAATGGATAATTTTCAAAAATGAACATAGTATCCTCAAGAGGAATAATAGTGTTATTATCTTCATCTATTATGGAACCCATACATCTTTGGCACCATTGTTGGGGATGGTGTCAAGCTAGGAACATTTTTGAGTCATAGGATTTTAGTTAAGTTTTTTAGAGATTTGCAATCCTAAAAGTTTCTTCACAAGAATGAAGAGTTCAATTGCATGCATCAAAGAGGAAGATGAAAATATGAATATGGCAGATTTCTTCCATGGGAGTCTATTAATTTGAATGAATGAATTGAAGAATTTGAGTTGTCGTTTGAGGATGCAAGTCTTATTTTTCCTATATAATTATCCTCTAGAGAAAAATCTTTAAATACAAGTGGTCTTCAACCTTTTGCTCAAATTTTGGCCAATTTTCTTGGCAGTTCTGCTCCAAATTCACCTATTGTTAATAATCTAGTACCAAATGTTCCTTTTTAGTAGCAACCAATGCTAATCTCAAAAACATACCTACAAATGCTCTTCCAAAGTTCTATGGCCTTACAATTGAAGATCTTGATACTTTCTTGTTTGAGTTTGACATACTCTATCATAGATTTGACTATAATACTGATGACATATGTTCAAGTTATTTCCAACAACACTGAAATAATCAACTTTACAATAGTTCATGGGTTTAAGGGCCAATACAATAGGTACCTGGGATGAAATGCAAACTCTATTTCTAGATAAATACAAAGCGTATTGTAGGGAAAATGATTGAAGATGAGATGATATCTTTAGAATATCACAAAATGGGGATGAAACATTAGAAGACTACGTTTCACATTTCTTGTATACACTACACAAGAACCCTCAACATGTACAATCGATGGATTCACAAAAGGTAGTCTTCTTGAGAGGAGTGAATGATAATTGTCTAGAAGCAATAGACCTAATGGCTGGTGGTGATGTATATCAATCTTCTTGGGATGACCTCAAGAAAATCTATCTTAACTACTCAAGATCAGCTATGAAGAAAGGAAGAAGACACCAAACTACAAGCACTAAAGGAATTAGTCAGGTATTTCAAAGCTCAAGATATATATTCTTCTCTCAAATTTTAAGTAGGACATCATAAATGATGTCACTACACATCTCGACACAACAATTGCAAAGAAGAAACATGTAGAAGCTAAAGTGCAACTATTTTACTACTATTCACACTGTTGAAAGTAGAAGAAAGATTGCCAATTCAAATTGGGTGCTAGCATGGAGAACGAGCATCTTCCAATTGAGTACATCAAGATAGATGGAGAGGATGAGAAAGTATTCTTCATTTCTCAACACTGGCCATGCACCCAACATCAAGGTATGCATCAAGATCCTTTAAAAAACTATAGTACCCAAGGTCCTCCATAATATAATCAATCAAATTGGAATAATTCCTGGAAAAATAATCCATGACAATCTCAATAGCCTCAAAATTCCTAACCTTCCTGGCCAAACTAGCAAAATAATCAGTAGCAAAATCAACAGAACCAATCACAACCACACCAAGGGAATTGGTAGTCTGCAAACTAATGGAGATGACCTCAACAATGGCCAAACCAAAACATTAGTAATCCACAATTACCATCTCCAGCCCAACAGCCTGCACTAATGCCACCACCTACAAGTTCTGGACCTTAAAAAAAGACTAATGCTTAGTAATACCCTACTTATGCTCTAAAAGGTTCAAATATACATTTGAGATCTAGTACAACCCTACCAATGCCTAAACTACCTCTAATAATTAAAATACTAGATACTCCTACAACATCAAAACCCACAACTTCTCAGGCACAAGTGGTTCACCCAATCAATGTAACTAGATCAACTCAAATTCAAATAGTGCTTGAACCTCCTTTATGAGAGAAACTCATACAAAGTAAACCTACACAAACAAAGGAACAATCTTTTGACATCATTGATCAGTTAAAGAAGATGCATGTCCAAATACCTTTATTCCAAGCTATTAAAGATGTTCCTATTTATGGAAAAATCATTAGAGAATCCTATTTGAAAAAGCTTGGGAGGAAGAAAAAAGACCCAACTATAGTCCATGTTGTAGGAAAATTGGTTGACATTATGTTAGGAAAATTGATTATTCTTAAATACTTTGATCCAGGTAGTCCAGTTGTGAATGTGATTGTAAATGGTTAGTCTATTAAAAATGTTTTAATTGATCTTGGTGATGCTATAATATTATGACTGAGGATTCTATAAAAATGCTAAATATAAAAGGGTTAAGAACTACCCTAATAGTTATGCAACTTGCAGATAGTTCTACTATCACTCTTGATGGGATGATAGAAGACATAGTAGTAACCCTAGACTCTTTAGAGTACCTTGGAGATTTCATGATTATATCCCCAAAGGTCAATTTATCTGGTTACCCTATCATCTTAGGATGACCATGGTTAGCTATAGTTGATGCAAATATAAGTTGTAGGTCAAGGAGTATGACCATATCAGATGGATAGGCAACAAAAAAAATTGATTTGTATCGTCTAGCACAACCACAACTAGATTTAAGTACATCCGTATGGCCACATTTAAGGGATGGAGAAGAAGAGTTAAACTCTATAGCACAACTTGTAATGTTACGTAGATAGTCTATTTTGAAGCTACAGGAAGAAGATTTGGTAATTCAAAGTATTCTTAATAATACTTGTGTGGTTGAAAAGATGTATCTGACAATTTTGTATTAGAATTAACTACATATGAGGAATGTAATGAGAGTTGTTTTTTTACCAAGGAGCTAGACATTATCCATCAACTTTTACCATGTGAGTTAGATACAAGTCTAATCTTTGAAGCTATTATGGTTGATCTCACAACTACTGTTGAGTTGTTAAAAGGTCATAATCTCCATGTCAATTCAAAATTTCCTTCCACATAGATAAAATAGTTAACAAAGATTCTTCAAAAACATGAAAAGGCTTTTGCATGAGAGTATGGGGATATGAAAGGGTTAAGTCCTACATTATGCACTCATAGAATATACATTAATGAAGGTTGCCTACCACTTCATCAACCCCAAAGAAGGATTAATCCAACACTCAAGGAAATAGTTAAAACTAAACTACAAAAGTTGCTTGATGCTGGTTTTATATACCCTATATCTGATAGTAGATGGGTCTCACCTCTGGTAATAGTGCCTAAAAATGGATAGAAATGGTAGATTTTTGTAGATTATAGAGAATTGAATAAGGCAACCAAGAAGAATCACTTTCCTTTACCCTTCATTGATCAAGTTTTGGACAATCTGGTTGGTAAGAAATATTTTTCTTTCCTAGATGCGTACAGTGGTTGTAATCAGATAAGTATAGCTCCTAAAGATCAAGATAAAACCACATATACATGCCCATGGGGTACTTTCTCATATTCTATCTTGTCATTTGGCCTATGTAATGCCCCAAGAACCTTTCAATGAGTTATCATGAGTATTTTTGCCAATATATTGCATGACTACATAGAAATATATATGGATGATTTCACAACATTTGGAGTCACCTTTGAAGAAGCCTTGATGAATCTTGAAAAGGTTCTCATTCAATGAAAAGAACACAATTTACCACTTAACAGTGAGAAATGTTTCATGTTCATGCAGGAAGTAGTGGTGCTTGGTCATTTCATATTAGCTGCAAGAACACAAGTGGATCTAGCTAAGATAGAGGTAATTCTAGCTTTGCCCATAGCTACAAAATCAAAGGATGTAAGATCTTTTTTAGGTCATGTTGACTATTATAGGCATTTCATAAAAGATTTTAGTAAAATAGCTAGTGCCATGTATACATTGTTGACTAAGGAAACTAAGTTTGTTTGGAAACCCAAATGTAATGAAGCCTTCCTACACCTTAAGAAAATCCTTACTACAACACTAGTTCTGAAGGGACCGGATTCGTCAATTTCATTTCATATTCATATTGATGCATCAAACTATGTTGTAGTTACTGTATTAGCACAAAAGCATACTAATCTTGAAAATGTCACCTACTATATTAGTAAAAGCCTTCATGGACTTGAACTAAATTACATAGTAACTAAAAAAGAACTTTTAGCTATAGTCTATACATTGAACAAATTCAAAAATTATGTAATTGGATATCCTATTTTTTTCCATACTGACCACTTAGCTATAAGGTACTTAATGAAAAAACCTACCATAACTAGTAGTTTGGCAAGATGGCTCTTATTGTTATAGGATTTTGATAATACCATTATTGATAAGTCAGGCAAGTCCAACATAGTTGCTAATGAGGATCTAACTCCCATTGAAGATGCTTTTCCAAATAACCACCTATTCTACATAGCAACTCATAGCAACTCATACACCATGGTATGTAGACATAGTAAAATATTTGGTTGTAAATAGAATGCCCCAACACTTCTCTCATAAAGAAATGAGGAAGCTAGAAGAGAAAAATTTTCATTATTCATGGATACATAACAATCTCTTCTATACTATACCAGATCAGATCATGAGGAGATGTGTTAGAGAGGATGGAATATATGTTATACTACATGGTTATCATGATGAACCATGTGGAGCTCATTTTGTAGGAAAGAGGATAGCACAAAACATACTAACTACTAGATATTATTGGCCAACATTACATAAGGATGTAGTAACTTATACAACCAACTATGAAAAATGCCAAAGGATGAGCTGACCAACTAAAACTAATGAGATGCCACTCAATCCATAGATTGTAGTAACACCTTTTGACAAGTGTGGTATAGATTTCATAGCTCTAATTGATCCACCATCAAGTGGAAAATCCTACATCTTAATATGTATGGATTATGTAACCAAGTGGGTGGAAGTTCAAGCAATGGAAAATGCAAGAGATAAGAAGGTAGCTAAATTCTTGTATGAAGAATTATTCACCCACTATGGAGTTCCTAGAAATCTTGTCATAGATCAAGAAGGCCAATTTGCATCGAACATGATCACTAAGGTTATGAAAGAATACAACATAAGGCACCGTAAATCTAGTCCCTATCACACTCAAGAAAATGGGCAAGGAGAGGTCACTAATAGAGAAATTGAAGCCATTCTGACTAAGATAGTGCACATACACAAAAAGAATTGGAACATAGATTAACTGAAGTTGTTTGCACATACCAGACCACATGGAAGACAACAACTAGATTAACTCCATTTGAACTTGTCTATGGTAAAGCAGCAATGTTCCCTATTGAATTTGAACATAAAAAATTGTGCACTACTTTGGAATTGAACATCAATCTTCCTATAGCACAAGAAGAGAGACTTCTCCACTTGATCTTGCTAGATGAAATAAGAAAGACAAATTTAGAAAGAAAAGAACTTATTCAACAAAAAAGAAAGAAATGGCATGATACACATATCCATAATAAACAATTAAAAGGAGGAGATTGGGCTCTCTTATAGGAATCTCACTTCAAAGAGAATCTAGGCAAGTTGCAGACTTAGTGGTTAGGACCTTATGAAATTCAATATGTATTTGACAATGGAGCAGTGCAATTGAAAACCATTGATCTTGTCTAGTTTAAGTTACTTGTAAATATAGGTTGCACCTCTATCATCAAGCATAGACCAAAGATGAGTTCCTACAGTAGTTCCAACCAACTAGTTTACAAGCTCCCATGAATACAATTCCTACAGCAGAGGGTGAAAACCTTCTTCCTGCCGCCATACCATGATAAAATTTTAAGGATCCCTCATAATAAAACCTTATTCAATATGAGGTCCATTCTTTCATTCATATTTTCATTTTTCTTCACATCAAACCATCTCATTTCTCTATCTACCATCCACTCACACTCCATGTCACCCATAAACTCTATATTTTTGCTACTTTCAATAAACCATACTATTTGCACATTTTCTATGGTCACCAGACTTCACCACATCATCAATTTGCATGCAACTATACACTCTCAAATTTTTAAGTACACCAATTTTTACTCTTAATTCATTTTTTGTCCATAGGTTTCTATATTTATATATAATACTACATTACATGTATTGTATAAGTCTTAAGCTAGTTTCTCATTCCTATGCCAAACTTTTGAAGTGTGGACACTTGTCAAATTTTAGTATGGGGTCGAGAAAGTGTATTAATTTCCAAATTTCATCTCCACATTATTTGAGTCATGTCCATGTTATAGGTTGTACTTTGGTGGAAGTCTAATATTTTTCATTAATTTTTAAAATCTTTCTATATCTATTATACCTTTTCATTATGATTTTGGGAAAGGATTGCATGTGTGTGACATGATTGTTAGATTGTGGTGACTGATTAGGAAAGTAATATACATACTCCATAATTTTGTGGGGTTCAAGGCATTGCCCCAAAAAAAATTTTTGGTACTATTCATAGATTCACCATTTGGAGATTCACCACTAAAGTTATGGCTAATTTATGGCCAGCATGTTATAACCCTAAAGTGGGTTAATACTTGTATAAAAGGACTTATGGTTAGGGATTGTTTGATAGTGTGATGCAAAATTGGTTCTTGCAGCAGTGTTGAGATGTAAGGGATTATAGATTGTAATCAGGTTGTAATCATTGGATTGTAATAAGATTAGACTTGCTGTTTGGTGGACATAGCCCAGGGATTGGGTGAACCACGTTAAATCTTGGTGCCTTGTGTTCATTTCTTTGTGATCTATTATTTTTTGTTATTGGTTATATTTGCATGTAGCTTTTTATTTATGTCCATGGTTTTATCCTAACAATGATTGAAAGGACTAAGAGTTATTGTGAGAACACCTTCAGATTAAACTTTGATGTCCTTCATAATTAATGCATCATTATTTTACATGTTGAATACAATGGAGTCTTGTTAAGGGAAGTGGTAATGACATTTCTCAAAAAGATCAATTTGAAATTCTAAGAAGAGGGAATTTACAGAGGTACAAAGGGAAAAAATTATCAGAGTGGTGAAAGTAGAGAAAATCAACGCTAGACATTTTGAGATGGGGGGAGAGTTAAAGAGGTATGAGCCATTTGCTCATAATATTTTACTCACATATGTTGAATTAGTTTGGTGATTTCATGCTTGTGGATGGCTTGGCTATTTCTTACAATTAACTGAGTACAATGAAGTAGTAGCAATGGAATTTATGACAATATTTGATGAAAGGGAAGCCATAGTATGGGGACTAACAATGATTGCTACTAAAGAGTGGATAGAAGAAGTCATAGGACTATGAGTAGTTGGGGGGCATTATCGAAATGAATAGGATGCTAGGTCCTCATGGGCACTATTCACTCAGCTAGGTAACCCTCAACTGGACATTACAAAGCAACGGTGTAAAAAACTTTCTCTTCCAGCTCCATATTTGACCTATAAAGGTAGGTTTTCAAACTTGCATTCTTTTCATTTTAAGCTACTCAGTTGTATAAGGCAAAATATTCAAGTTAATGTCCCCAATTTCCTTTATAATATGTTGTGTACTAGTGCTGAAGAAACTCAAAAAGGAAATGCAAATTCTATCTCTCATCATGCCCTTATCAAACTTTTAGTTGAGATATCTCTTAAGGATTCTTCCCATATATCATCGTCAAAATTTGTTGAATTTAAAACCTTGTAGCCTTAAGCCAATGCTATTCCACAAAATTTAGGAAATGAGGAAGAAATTGTAGAGCCTAGTCAAAACTTGGCTGAAATAGAAAGAGAGCCCTCTCCTGATAAGCCTATTGAGCCTATTTTAGAGGATGATATACCAAACTCTTCTAGAGATAAAGGTAAGCACAAGATTGGTAAAGAAAGCCCTAATGTTGAAAAGGAAGCTGAAAACCCCTCTGTTAAAGTAACAAAAAGAAAAAGGTCTATTCATGTAGCAACCATTCCTGCAACATCTACTCTAGTCATGCCTAAACTAAAGCAGACCCATAAAACGGTCAAAGCTAAAGAGGTTTATATGCATAGAAGCTCTTGTATGTGAGGTCAAGCATCCCTAGTTTCCATTGAAAACCCAAATGCCCCAATTTTAAAGTATCATATAGAATTAGTATTTGAAAATATTTTTGAATGACTCTCCTATGCAATTAGAACCCCAAAATGTGGAAACACCTGAAAATGAGCCTATCAATGAGATACCACAAGAGAATCAAGAAATCTGTAAGCCAAACCCCACTATTGTTCTATAAAAATCCCCTAGCAATGATCAACCTACCATGCTATCAGTTCCTATATATTATAATGTTTCTCTTATGCTTACAAATTCTCTTGGTACACCCAACATTTCTAGCAAGTTTCCAAAGAACAAAAGGTGAAATCTAAGGCTCGAGAATTTCCTTCATCTACAATTCAATCAATATTTTTTGGTCTATACAATCTTTTCATTTCTCAAAAAGCCTTGTGGAGGCAAGAAAGGGACCAAATGTAGAAGAAAATATTTGATAGAGATGAGGAAATTGAATTATTTAAGGAGCAACTTGAAAAACATAAACAATAGATGAATATCATTTAATGGCCTATAGACCACCACAAAGGGTGTATGCTATTTGTTTGAAGGAACAATTTCTATTATTTCAATTGATGATGACACTAAGAAATATTGATTGTGAATTTAAAAGTGCTCAAGATTCTTATAATGTGTACCAAACTTTTCCTTCATAGAAAAAGAATTTTTTGTGTGAGCTCTATTTGCATGATTTCATAATTCCACAAGAGATAGAGTGAAATCCTTTTCTTTACATAGGAGATGTTCACCTTAGAGCTCTAATGTCTTGGATGCATAATGAAGAAAATTATGATAGGCAATTGGATACCTATAGGGATCTTGAAAAGTTTGAACCATTACCACTCCAAGCTAAATCCCATAAACCTTATGACCTTTTGAGAGATTGCTTTAGATTAACTTGTGAGAAACCAAAACCAAAAATTAGGGAGAAAGTGTTTGAAGAAAGGAAAAAGGTTTATAGAGAATACTAGATACTTCCAAACTTCACATAGCAGAGAACAATTGTAGGGCTTAGAAATCGATGAAATCAACTGCTAGAAGCTTTCAAGAAGGTTGAACTACATAGCCCTATTAATTATGAGGAAATAGTTAATAGGGTGGATAAATATATGTAACTAGGAAGGCAAATCAGAAAGGAGTTATGGATTCCATTAACCTTTTAGCCTCCTACCCTTCTTTGGCCTTTGTATGAAAATAATGCTACCAGACTGAACCCATTGGTTGAAGAAAACTTGAGTGAACATTGGAAAAGCACCAGAGGATGTTTCTACATTTTTAGAAGTGGAAAGTAGGAGAAGACTATAGTGGGTGATTTTAGAGCCATGAAAAAGAAGTACAATGCTTGAGGAAAATCATTTGAATAGTGGGGGGCAACTGATGAGGCATATTAATGTCTCAAATTTGATATAGTTTTTATATAGTTTTAGCTCACTCTTTGAGCCTTGTGAAAAAAATTTCCAACACACTTTTTTAAACTATCTTGTGAACTTAGGTCAGGTATGGCTAGAACTTATTGAACCAATGGATAGTGGCTATGACATGCTATGCTTAATATTATACATAGAATGCAGTATTTCATATAAATAGTTTTAAGCTATGTTCTAATATTTGAGTAAGAGTAGGAATGTTGTTGTGCATATTTGTTTTGGACATTTCTAATTGTTAGGAAATGGAGAAGTGGCACAAAGAGTGGTGATTTTCGTATTAAAGGAAGAGATGATGAAAATCATTCATGGCAAAAGAAGTGTAGATCAGTTCCAAATGATAAGTCATGTCTACGAGGAGAGTTATTGTTCTAGAAAAACCAGGAAGACCTAACTTTCCATATAGCTTGTGAGCTATTATTCTGTTTCTTAATCAATGTTCTATATCATGGTTGACATTACATCTTTTTTTCTAGCAATGTTTATTCATAGCTTTTATGTTACATTTGTAATAAGTATCCAACCCTCTATATATAATGAAGAGGGATCATCTTGAAGAGAGAAGATAAAACTAATAAAACATTACTAGTTTGGAAGTTACTCTTTTATGTTCTTCATGAATTATACAATCATGTAATCAAGGAAGAATTTTAATGAGAGAGTGATTTTGGAATACCTATTGTGTTCTTAGTTAGTTGAAGCCAACCAAGATGGCCCACTTGGGAGTGGAATAGATTTAGGTAGAGTAGATTCATTCCTTGCAATTTACTATATTAGTCTTGTAGCATTGCTACTATGAAAGTTCCTGCAACACTTGTGGAAAATGATCATGGTCGATGTTTAAATTGTTAACAAGATTATAATTCCTTTTCCAAAGTTTTTTGTAGTTATCTATTGTTAGTATAAGAATGTTTACTATTTTGTATCAAAAGTATAGATTCCTTTCATGCATTTTACTTTCTTGCAGCATAGGTGTTAAGACTCTTAAAGGAACTTAATGTACATACTGTGCTAACCCATTTCAAGTCCTATGTACATAATTTTTGAAATGAACATAGTATCATTGAGAGAAAAAATAGTATGATTATCCTCATCTATTATGGAACCCATATAGCATTAAACATCAGCATATATGTTATGCTTTAATTCCTAGAAAAGATAAGTAAGGTAGTAGTGAAATTCCACTTGAAATTTTAGGTCTATTAAGTGATTATGGAGATGTCATCTCTGATAATATTCAAGAATGGTTGCTACCAATAAGTAAAATTAGTCATCAAATAGATCTAGTCTGTAGAGCTAATTTTCCTAACAAGGCTGGTCATAGGACGACTCCTAATGAGACTAAGGAGATAAAAAAACAAGTTTAGCAGTTGTTGAGAAAATGATTGATTCAAGAGAGCCTGAGTTCATGTGTAGTACCTACAATGGTGGCACCAAAGAAGGATGGAGAGTGGAGAATTTGTATAGACTCTTGGGCCATAAATAGAATAACCATCAAGTATTGGTTTCCTTTGTTAAGAATGGATGATCTTATGGACTATTTGAGTAGGGCTCAGTACTTCACAAAGATAGATCTCAAGAGTGGTTATCACTAGATATGGATATGAATGGAAGAATGCATTCAAGACCAAGAAGGGTCTATATAGGTGTTTATTCATGCCCTTTGGACTAACCAATGTGCCAAATTCCTTCATGCGACTTATGAATGAGGTACTAAAGAAATTTTTGGAAAATTTATTACTGTCTATCTAGACGATATTTTAAACTTTAGTAAGTCTTTGGATGAACATTTATTACACATTCATAGTGTCCTTGAAAGGTTGAGGGAAGATAAATTGTTGATTAGTTTGAAGAAGTGTAGCATTTTCAAAAGGGAGTTATTCTATTTGGGGTTTGTTGTATTAGCTGAGCATCTCAAAATGGACCTAGAGAAGGTGAAGGTAATCTTAGAATGGCCTACTCAAAGGTCTACCATTGAAGTAAGATCATTACATGGTCTAGCTATTTTTTACAAGTTCATTAGGAATTTTAGTAGTATATGTGCACCCCTAGCTAAAATAATGAGGGGGGATAGGAAAGAGTTCAAGTGGAATAGAGGAGCTGCCAGGAGTTTTGAATTACTAAACAAGGTGATTATTTTGGCACTTCATGATTTCAACTAAGTGTTCAAGGTCGATTTTGATACTAGTGGTAGTGTTATTGGGATTGTGTTGAGCCAAGAAGGTAAACCTATTTCCTACTTTAGTGAAAAATTGAACGATGAAAAGAAGAAGCATTTTTTTATGATTAGGATTTCTATGCAATAAAGAAAAGGAGGCATTATTTGTTCCCAAAAGAATTTATTTTGTATATTGATGACCAAGCATTGCAGTACTTAAATAGCCAAGATAAATTGAATCAAAGACATTTGAAATGGGTAGATTCATGCAAATCTATACATTTATATTAAAACATAGAAGTGAAAGGTCTAATAGGGTTGTAGATGCAAGAAGTAGGAGATGGTTATTGCTAGTAGTAATGTAGGTTGAACTGGTTGTGTTTGATGAACTCAAGAATTTGTACCTTGAGGATCTTGACTTTGTAGAGACTTGGAAGGCTTGTAAAGAACCTATTATTCTTAACAATACTAGGTGGATAGATTACATGATTCAAGATGGTATGTTGTTTAAGGGAAGTTAATTGTGTATTCCAAGGAGTTCCATGAGGGAGAACTTGATCAAGGAGAAGCATAGTGGAGGGATGGTAGTACACTTTGGTTGAGACAATAACATTGCCATTATTGCAAAGAATTATTTTTGGCCTCAATTGTCAAAGGATGTGAATTAGTTTGTGCAAAGTTATCAAGTATGTCAAATGGCCAAAGGATTTAGTCAAAATATTGGACTCTATTAGCCATTGCCTATTCCATCTAAGCCTTGGGAGGACACAATTATAGGTTTTTTTCTTGAATTTCCAAGCACACAAAGGGTAATAACTTAGTCTTTGTGGTGGTTGATAAGTTCTCCAAGATGGTAAATTTCATTCCATGCCACAAGACTCATGATGTAGTGCATATTGTAGATTTGTTTTTTAGAGAAGTAGTGAGGCTACATGGTCTCTCAAAAAGTATTGTGTCTGAGAAAGATACTAAATTTGTTGGGAATTTCTAGAGGACTTTGTGGAAGAAGTTGAAGATAGAATTGAAGTTTATTTTTACACATCATTCATAGACTATGGATGAACAGATGTATTGAAGATAAGTTTGGGCAATTTGTTGAGGTGTTTAGTCAGAGATAAACCTAAGGGATGGTATTTGATTCTACCACAAGTAGATTTTTCTTACAATAATTATGTAAATAGGAGTACTATTAGATCACCATTCCAAATTGTATATGGGAGTAGTCCAAGGACTGCACCAGAGCTGAGGAAGATGGAGCAAAGGGAGAGAACAAGTCCTGAGGAAAAAGACTTTATTGAACATGTCAAGAACCTACATGAGGAGGTGTGAGCCCATATTACCAAGATGTACCTATAGTATAAGGCTATGACAAATCAAAAGAGGAGAGATAAGGAGTTCCATGTTAGAGATCAGGTTATGGTTTACTTGAGGAAGGAATTTTTTCTAGTGGGTACCCACAACAAGCTAAAGATGAAGAAATTTGGCCCCTACAAAGTTTTGAAGAAACATGATTCAAGGAATGCATATGAGGTGGAGTTGCTACATGTGATTCACATTTCTTCTATTTTCAATATTAAAGATTTAATAGAATATCATGATGATGGTGTAGATGAGGAGTTGATGGTGGAGCCATGTCTAATTCCTACTTCTACAAGGAAGAGATTGAAGAAATTTTGGATAGTCATGTGAGTTGAAGTGCCAAAAATATGCAATATGAAGAATACCTGGTGAAGTTGAAAGGATGACCAATAGAAGACTCAACTTGGATATTCACAATAGAGGTTGCCAATTTGGTTTTTCCTCTACTAGCTATAAAGTGACAAGGCTCACTTTTCAATCTTACCCAGGTGTCTGATGTAGGAACATCTTGTGGTGTAAGGGCAATCCTATTCACCCAAAAATATGCTTAGTGTTAGTTTCTCTTTAATGTGTTTTCATTTGTAGATACCCATTTGGACGAATTAAAGATTCCAACTCTCATAGTTCCACTATTGATTTTTTGGGTTAGAGTTTTTTTTAGCACCTTGGGATATGTGCCAATACAAAAATAGTTCATTTTGTAATTGAGCCATAATTATGATGAGTTAGAGGGTGTAATATGGAGGGATGATTATACTTGTAATTTAAAGTACTCCAGGAAAAGCATCAGGTCAAAAGTGTAAGAATTTTCCTTAGGGCAAAATCACCCAAGACTAAGAAGCTCAACAACTAGCACAAAATAGACCAATAGAGTATGATTAGAATAACAATATAAAATTCAATTGATGTACAAGTACACTAGGAGTGCCTTAATATAAAGGCCTCTAGGATGCTTCTAGAATATCTAGGAGATAGCAATATCATAAGCCTTACAACTAAGCACATGTCCACCAAGAGTGGATTATCCTTCATTAAGCATAAGAGTTAGTGCTATGATGAGAGGATAAGCCTTCAAAAATGTGTCATGTAAAATTATGTTGTAGACACCACATACTTAATTAAGAGTGAAAACAACAGTGTTGTCAACATGACAACTCAGTTGATTATGCAAATTCCAGTGTTCTAGACACCATGTGCTAAAATAGAGTTTCTTACTCCTATGTTGTCAAAAAGGCAACTCATATGAGTATGAAAACTCCTAGGTGTCTAACCTAATAAATAATAAAATAATGCATTTATCCTAAGTAAACTTAATTAAAGTGTAAATAATAAATTTTTAGACTAACACTGCCCTTAAGTGCAACTTAGGAGAATGCACTTAAGCTCACAAAATCTATGATGAAATCCATAATGGGTCCTAACTACTAGGCCATGTGAGGTACCCAAGTATAAATGCAAGAAAACTCATGGGAAAAACCCTTCTCCAAAAGGAGAGATATAGACAATATAGAAGAGAAAGATCATGAGACCCCCCTGGTGAAAAATTCCTTACCCCTAAGAGATCTCACAAATGAATATAATTGACCTCTGTGAAGGGCTTGGTGAAGATGTCAACTACCTGCTACTTTGTAGGACAATACTGCAATGTGATGAACTACTCATGAATAAGCTCTCTGATGTAGTGTATATGAACCTCAATATGTTTGGTACACTGATGTTGCATTGGATGTTTTGAGATTTCAATGGCACTATGTTATCGTAATGAATGGTTGTAGGTTTGGATGGATCAAAACCAAAATGTTGAAATCTAATTGAAAAGAGATAATTGAAGAAGGGATATTGTTGATAAAAAAAAAAATTTCAATCATTATTTTGTCACTAATGTCAAACCTACTATTTTTTGGAATGATAATTTCTTATATGATCCAAGTACTATCACCTAGTTGATTTATGAAGAGGATTTAATCAAAAAGATGTAACAAAAGTACCTAAGGGAAAGGTTGAGTTATGGTTTTGTAATCAAGTGCAAGGATTAGTTAAGAAAATGGTAAAATGATGTATTAATAATATACTTGTAGATATAGAGGTTGGTGAAACTAAGAAACACTAGAAGAATAAGTTGTAACAATGTTGTCTGCAAAGCTTGACTACATTTAATAATGGGTGTCACGCAAGTCATTTCATGATGAGTATATTTTTAGTTGGTGTCGAGCAAATGAAGAATTTAGTGTGTTCTGAGTGAAAGAGAATGTCCTAGGCAAGTTCAAGTGCCAAGCAAGCAATAGGTATCAAGAAAGTTTGAGTGTCAAGGACTATTAAAAACTTAGTTGATGTTGAGTAGATGTTCAGTAACACAATATGTGTCAAGCATCAAAAAATAAAGTGTCGAGTTGCTAAATTATTTGAAAAGTCAAAAGATCACAAGATCTAAGCCAAAAAGTTTGTTACCTTGAATTTTGTGAACTAGATGGAAGATAAGGATGATGAGTTGGTGGCACAAAATTCTAGGTGAACCATTTTTGGGTGAATTCAGACAAATTCTTCATAATGTTTCTAGATGAAAACAAGATAAGGGGTAGATACATTGTATCTTACCTAATACATTTTGAGCCCTAAATTAAGAGTGGGAAGAATAGAGTGGGAAAGAATTTAAGACTTCTATTTAAGGAGTCATAGGTCAAGAAGTAGAAGGTTGGTTAGAGAGAGAGTGTGTGGTATTGAGATGAAGGCATTGTGAAGGAGGAACAAAGTATAGAGACTCTACTTTGATAGGTGACCACAAAAGTAATTACATTGGCATACCAAGCATGGAGACTCAAGGAGACAAAGCTTGAAATAAGGACAATTTGTCAAAGCTACAAAGACTAAAAGAAAGGAAAAATTGGAGAGCTGAATAGAGATCTAAAATCTACAAGTTATGTTGTGAGTTGTATTAGATCAAAAGCCCTTATTGTTACTCTCTAGCAATTGTATTAGTTAGGGATAAAATCCTATGGACTTAGGTTGGTTTAAAAAAAAAAATTTAAATCCTTTAATAGGGTGACATTCCAAATGAATTTTTTTAAGTCCTTTAACCAGGCTCACTTCTAATAGAGTGGTTGAAATCACTTAACTAGGTCGCATTTAACAATTTTCTTTGTAGCCTTTAACAGGGAAGGCCTTTCATAGGGCATCACTTTAGAAGAGTGAAAAAGGAGTAGCATGTTACTAGTGGTTTTTCCCATATTGGGTGTTCAAATAAATCACTATGTTATGTGTTGATCTCTCATGTGTTATTCCTGCATGTTGATTTTTCAGTAACCTGCTAAATGAATGTTTAGCTTGGATGTGTGGTTAGTTTAATGGGTTTACTATACTTAGTGAAAAAGTTTTATTAGGAAATTTGGACCTTTAATAACTGATTCATGCCCCCTCTCAGTTATTCTAAAGCATTTCCAAAAATTGGTATCAGAGCACAGTTGTTGATTTGGTTTAAAGGTACCAGAAACAGAAAGATCAAGATGTCCAAGAGAGAAGTTCCCAAGCTCAACAAAGAGAACTTTGTTGCATGGAAAAGTTTAATGAAGTTGCATCTTGGATCAATAAAAAATCATGCACAAAGCTCAATTGAAACAGAACATGTTGATCCAAGTAGTGCCCCTATTATAGAAGATTTGATGAAAAACCAAGAACATAATCAAGCAATGCTAGAGATTGCCTTTGCTCTCAACTATGCTGAATTTGATGACATCAAGGGATGTAACTCTACATTAAAGATGTGGAAATCCTTGGAAAATATTTATGGAGGAGATCAGAATGTCCAAAGAGCAAAAATAGAAAGCCTCAGAGGAAAGTTTGATGACATGAGAATGGAGGAAGGTGAGAATGCTACTCAATATGCCTCTAGAATAAAGGAAGTAGTAAGTACAATAATAATTTTGGGTCATAATCTAGATGATGATATTTTTAATAAAAAATTCTTAAGAACCCTACTCCCTATCTATGCTGTTCGAGTATTAGTCATCTAAGAGTTAAGATGTGTACAAGGAAACAATCTAACTTATGAAGGTATAGTAGGAAGACTTACTGCATTTGAGTTACCCAACTTTGATAACTACAAACCTAAGAATCTTGAATCTACCTTCAAGAACAAGCTATTGTTGAAAGATATAGAGGAAGTGAAACCAAGGAAGAAGGGAAGAAAGACAAAATATGCATCTAGTGACAGCAACACAGATGAAGAAGATGTGGAACAATTGGAAGCATTGCTAGCTAGAAGATTTCATAGAGGCAAAGGTAAATTCAAAGGTAAGTTGCCTATCATTTTTTTTAATTGAAATGAAGTAGGACATATTGTTGCAAGATGTCCACAAAAAAAGGACTATAGAGAAGGCAACAAATACAAGAGTAGAAGAGAAGATGATAATAGAGATTACAAAGACAAAGGCAAAAGATGCTACATTGTTGAAGAAGAGAATTTTGATGAAAATGATGATGAGGTAGTCTATGTAGCCATAAAGGATGAGTTGAAAGAATATAAGGCAACAACACTAGTAACTTGTATGAACAAAAATGGCAGATGGATCATAAATAGTGGGTTCTCACATCACATGATAGGAGACAAAAGTAAGTTTGTCACTTTTACTCAGTATGATGGAAATAGTACTAGATTTGGAAATAATGCTCCTTGTCTAATTAAAGGAAAATATTCCATTAAGCTTACAGAGAAATTTTCATGTGATAATGCATATTATGTTGAAGGATTGAACTACAATTTTTTGAGTGTGTCACATTTGGGCAATGGAGGAGGCAAAGTAGATTTTGGAAACAAAATTGCCAAAATCTATAATACTAATGGAAATATGATAGGAAAAGGAGGTCAAACTAGGAGTAATATATTTTACCTAGATATGGAGGATGCTACCTATCTTGTTGTAAGATTTGATGATGTGTGGCTATGGCATAAAAGGTTATGTGATGTTAACTTTGATAATTTTATCAACATCAGCAAAAAGAAGAAAGTCAGAGATCTACCTAAACTGAAGAAGCCTGACAATACAATATGAAAATAGTGTCAACTAGGAAAGATGAGCAAATCAAGTTTCAAGAGAAAAACCTATACTTCCAAAGAAGTACTTCAGCTAGTCCATATTGATTTATGTGGCCCAATAGAAGTGAAAAGCTACAAAGGATATAGACACATAATTTTTTTCATTGATGACTACTCTAGAATGATGACTTCTATGTTCTTAAAGCAAAAATTTGATGTCTTTCAAATGTTTAAGTGGTATTTGGCTAGGGTTGAGAAGGAAATAGGGAAGAGTCTGAAGTGCCTAAGATTAGATAGAGGAGGAGAGTTCACATCAAAATAATTTGAGACATTTTGCAATGATAAGGGAATTAAGAGACAAACATCAACACCTAGAACTCCCCCACAAAATTGAATTGCAGAAAGAAGGAATATATCAATGATTGACTATGCCAAAACATTAATGATGGAAAAAAAATTTATTCTAAAGTAATGGAGAGAAGATATAAGTACAACTATCTACACCTTGAACTGAGTGCAAGTCAAGAAAGGTACTAATGCAACACCTTTTGAATTATGGTATGGTCACCTACCCAATGTTAAACATTTCAAAGTGTTTGGTTGTAAGTGCTATATTCTTAAAGAATCTAAAAATGAAAAGTTTGATGTAAGAGTGAAGAAGGAATATTCCTTGGATACTCCACTAGAAGTAAGGCATATAAATGTTTGAACACTAACACTAACAAAATTGTATAGAGTGCAAATGTAAACTTTAATGAGCATACAGAAGTTCAAGTTGATTAATCCAAGAAACTAGAATAGTACAAAACATTTGTATACTTCTATGAAGGAATGCCTACTAAAGAAGAATTTGTCAATCATGTTGGAGATCAAAAAGTTTTAGTCTC
Organism: Cupressus sempervirens; assembly: GCA_028749045.1. Taxonomy (NCBI): domain Eukaryota; kingdom Viridiplantae; phylum Streptophyta; class Pinopsida; order Cupressales; family Cupressaceae; genus Cupressus; species Cupressus sempervirens. Next base: position 205,322,382 of record CM053789.1, read on the forward strand.
AACCAAGTCACAACCAATGAATGTCGGGCTGCATTCAGAAGTCAAGTTGTAGAATGAAGACAATGCCCATTCTAATTCTGAAATTAGTACACATGAAAGGGATGTTGAACTACCTAAAAGAGATGTGCATAGTGACTCTAATGTTGAAAGACTAAACATGGAAACTTGGAAAAAATAAAGGTTATTCAAGTATGTGAGATGACATCACCTTGCTAAACAAATAATTGGTGACAAGGAAGCTAGACTAATGACAAGAAATAGAATAAGAAATTAATCATGTCTACCAAGCAAGATTGAACCCAAAATAGTGAAAGATGCACTACTGGATGATGACTAGTATAAAGATATGGAAGAAGACATTGATCAGATAAAGAAGAACAAAACTTGGACTTTAGTTCCAAGACCAGCTGATAACAATGTGATTGGTACCAAGTGGGTATTTAGAAACAAGCTAGATGAGAATGGTGAGATCACAAGAAATAAGGCTAGACTAGTTTGTAAAGGTTATGCATAGGAAGAAGGACTAGACTATGGGGAAACATTTGACCATGTTGCAAGAATGGAAGGAGTAAGAACTTTACTTGCATATGCTAGCTACAAAGATTTTAAAGTCTACCAAATGGATGTAAAGTCTACTTTTATAAATGGTATACTAGAAGAGGAACTCTATATTGAACAACCAAAAGGATTTGTTGATGAAAACAACAAGGATAAGGTGTGCAAACTACATAAAGCACTCTATGGTTTCAAACAAGCACCTAGAGAATGGTATGAGAGACTTCACAAATATCTTGTAAAAATAGGATTTGAGAGAATAGATGACAATAGCAACCTATATATTAGGGAAGAAAAAGGTAAAGACATTTTGATATCTAAAATTTTTGTTGATGATAAAATATTTGGAGGAAAAGATACCCTATGCAAAGATTTTGTTGATAAGATGAAACATGAGTTTGAGATGTCAATGTTTGGGGAAATCAAATTCTTTGTTGGATTGCAAGTACATCAACTAAAACATGGCATATTTGTGACTCAATCAAAATATATCAAGGAGATACTCAAGACATTTGGCTTAGGGGACTCAAAACTAGTCAGTACACCAATGGTCATAGAACATAAGCTATCCAAGAATGACGATTCGACTGAAGTAAATCAGACACTATATAGATCAATGATTGGAAAGTTACAATATGTGGTTCATAGTAGACCAAACACTGCATTATCTATTGGGACAGTGGCAAGATTTTCTACAAACCCAAGATAAAATCATCTTATGGTAGTAAAACAAATAATGAGGTATCTAAAAGGGACAAAGGATTTAGGCTTATACTACAAGAGGTTTGAAAAGTTTGAGTTGAAAGCCTACACTAACACAAACTAGGGAGGTAATATAGATGATAGAAAAAGTACCAGTGGAGGAGCACTCTTTTTACATAAAAGATTAGTCACTTGGACCAACAAAAAGCAATGTTGTATCTCACAGTCCATAGTTGAAGCTGAATATGTCGTTGCGTCTATCAATTGTACCAATATTGTATGGATCAAGCATCTATTGAAAGGTATGCCCTACATCAAATAAGTTGATTGTTGATATGATATAAATTGATGTAGAGGTTATTTACTTTAGAATTTTTCCTAAAGTAATTACAAGTACTGAACTTTCAAATAAGTCACAATCAAGGTGACAAAGGGAGAAATTGAAGTTCCTATAAATGATACACTTGCATGATAAGATTCTGAAACAATGTGTCTTTGGCATTGTTGTCAAAGAGGGAGAAATATGCAAAAATTGATCAAATTGGAAAGTTACAAAAAATAGGGAGAAATATGAGCTATAGTAAAAAAATAGCAGAGAAGAAGGAGAAAGTAGATAACAACTCAGAAGGAGCAAACAACATAGACACAAAGCAATCAGGATGACAAAAGGGAGTTACTTATATAATTTAGAGGGAGTCATAAGCAATTCAAAGTTGCTGATAGAATGAATAATTTTGGATACAAAGTTTTCTTTTTGGCATTTGACTTATTTTTTTAACCTAGTTAGCATTTTGATAACTTGGTTGATTAGTTTAGTTTGCCATCAATGCCAAAGAGGGAGATTGTTAAAATCTGATTGAAAAGAGATCATTGAAGGGATATTGTTGATAAATAATGTTTTCAATCATTATTGTGTCATTGATGTCAAACCTGCTATTTGCTCGAATGACAATGTCTTATATGATCCAAGTACTATCACCTAGTTGATTGATGAAGAGGATTTAATCAACAAGATGTAAAAAAAGCACCTAAAGGAAAGGTTGAGTTATGGCTTTGTAATGAAGTGTAAGGATCAGTTAAGACAATGGTAAAATGATTTACTAATAATATACTTGTAGATATAGATTGGTCACACTAAGAAACTCTAGAAGAATAAGTTGTAACAATGTTTTCTACAAAGCTTAACTAAAGTCATTAGTGAGTGTTAAGAAAGTTAGTTCATGCCAAGAAAATTTCTAGTTGGTGCTGAGAAAATGAAAAATTTAGTGAGTGCCAAGTGAAAAAAAAGAGCTGAGCAAGTTCAAGTGCTGAGCACCAATAAAAACTTAGTTGATGTTGAGTAACACAGTATCTACTAAGCATCAAAAAATAAATAGTGTTGAGTTGTTGAATTATTTGAAAACTCAAAAGATCACCAAATCTAAGCTGATAAGTTTGTTACCTTGAATTTTGTGAACTAGATGGAAGATAAGGATGATGAGGCAGTGGCATAGAAATTTAGGTGAATCATTTTTGGGAAAATTTAGATGGATTCTTCATGATGTTTTTAGATGAAAACAAGATAAGAGGTAGATACATTGTATCTTACCTAATCCATTTTGAACATTAAGTTAACCATGGGAAGAATAGAGTGGGAAAACATTCCAGACTTCTATTTAAGGAGTCATAGGTCAAGAAGCAGAACGTTGGTCAGAGAGAGAGTGTGTGGTATTGACATGAAGGCATTGTGAAGGAGGAATAGAGTATAGAGACTCTACTTCAATAGGTGACCACAAAAGTGATTGCATTGGCATAAAAAGCATAGAGAGTCAAGGAGACAAAGCTTGAAAGAAGGACAAGTTGTCAAAGCTATAGAGACTAAAAGCCAAGAAAAATTAGAGAGCTGAATAGAGAACTAAAATTTGCAAGTTATGTTGTGAGTTGTAGCAAATCAAAAGCCCTTATTGTTACTCTCTAGCAATTGTATTAGTTAGGTATAAAATCCTATGGACTCAGGTTGGTTTAACAACCATGTTGTAAATCTTTTAATAAGGTGACATTTCAAGTGAATGTTCTGAAGTCTTTTAACCAGGCTTACTTCTAACAAAGTGGTTGAAATCCCTTAACCAAGTTACATTTAACAACATGTTTTGTAGCCTTTAATAGGGTAGGCCTTAAACAGGGCATCACTTCAAAAGTGTGAAAAAAAGTAGCATGTTACTAGTGGTTTTCCCCATATTGGGTTTCCATGTAAATCACTATGTTATGTGTTGATCTTTCATGTTTTATTCCTGCATGTTGATTTTTCAGTAACTTGCTAAGATGAATTTTTAGCTTGGATGTATGGTTAGTTTAATGGGCTTACTATACTTAGTGAAAAAGTTTTATTAGGACATTTGGACCTTGAATAACTGATTCACCCCCCCTCCCCCCACCCCCTCTTAGTTATTCTAAAGCATTTCCAACAAAAACTCATTCAAAATTTTCTACAACCAACAGCTTTTGTTGTCGTGGTCACAACTCGTAAATGCTCAGCCTCAATTGATAAAAGAGCAATGGTGTTCTTCTTTTTACTATGCCAAAAAATGAGGCTAGAACCAAGATGAAACATATATCCTAAAGTAGACTTACAAGAATCAAGGTCCTCTACATTATTAGAGTCTGTATCTCCCACTAACTAAAGTCCTATACCAACTACATAGTGTATCCCATGTGTATTTGTGCCATGAATATAGTGCAAGATTTGTTTGGCTACCTTCCAATGAAGTTCATGTGGCTCTTGCATGAAGTGAGAAACCATGCCAACTATAAATGAGATTTCAAGGCATGTATCTGTCAAGTAGATGAGGCTTCCAACCAATTGTCTATAAAAAGTCACATCAACAAGTGGAGTGGAACACTTTGTTTATAACTTAACACCTGAAAGAAAGGGAGTAGATGCTACCTTGCAGTCACTCATGTGAAACTAAGCAAGTAGATCAATATTATACTTGGGTTGTGATAATGCAATCCCTAATTAAGACTACTGTATCTCAATACCAAGGAAATAGTGAAGTAGACCCAAGTCTGTCATCAAAAACCTATCCTACAAAGTAGGCTTGACACTTTCAATAATGGATGTTGTGCTCCTTGTAATGATCAAGTCATCAACCCAAAGAACAAGAAGAAAATGTGAATCATCCCTCTAAAGAATGTAGATATTCAGATCAAAATGACATATGGTGAACCTTGCTAAGAGAAGGAAAGAATCCATCTTGGCATACCAAGTTGTTGGAACTTGTTTAAGTCCATAGATAGATTTCTTCAACTTGCAAACCAAGGTAGCATCTGTAATGAATCCCTATAGCTGCTCCATATATATCTCCTCATGAAGGTCCCCATTCAAAAATGTGCTTTTCACATCCATCTAATGAAAAACCCATTTCTGAGCTACTACTATAGCTAGTGTCAAACGAATGGAATTCATCTTTGCAACGAGTGCAAAGGTCTTAGTGTAATCAATGCCATATACCTAAGAAAAACATTTTGCAACAAGTTGAGAGTTATGTTTATCAACACTTCCATCCACTGCAAATTTGGTTTGATAGATCCACTTACACCAAACCAATTTTCTTTCCCTAGGAAGAGAGACTAAGTCCCATGTATCATTCTCATAAGAGAATTATATTCTTCCTCCATTACTCTATCCCATTCTAGAATACATGATGCTTCTTTCAATGATTGTGGATCTGAAGCAACTACAATATAAGCATGTGGGAGTGATTTGTGCTATGATCTTGTCCTCCTAGTATCAAAAGGATTCCCTACCAATGGTCCTACCACATCCAATTTTTGCTTAACCCATCTAGGCCTAGTGGAAGAAGATGTAGAAGGTATATCCTCAACCTCAACTTGTTGATGCCTCTATTTGGGTTAGGGACAAACATCTTCCAAGTCACTATTATTACTACCACTCTCTTCAATGAAGGAGGAAGAAGGAGGAGTTGAAGAAGTAAATCTTGGACAAATTTCTTCAAAATGCACACTACTCTCATAGAATATATCATGTGTCAGTATATCCATTAACTTGTATGCTTTATGTGAGTCCATGTATCCAACAAAGATACAAGGTTTTCTTTGTGCTTCCAATTCATTAAGTTTGTGTGGAGGTATTTGTGCCCATGTTGGACAACCAAAGACTCTAAAGTGCTTAACTATAGGTTTCCTACTAGTCCAAGCTTCAAAAGGAGTTACACCATCTAAAGCTTTATGAGGACTCTTGTTCTAGATATAGTTAGCACAATTCATTACTTCAGCCCAAAAGACTTGATCAAGAGACTTGTTTAGTGGCATGCAAGTGGTCATCTCCTTGAGAGTTCTATTTTTCCTTTCAGTGATAACATTTTGTTGTGGTGTATGTGGCACTAAATGCTGAAGGTCAATTCCCTCTTGAGTGCAAAAGTATATTAGTCTTGAGTTCACATACTCCCCCCTATTATCTATTCGAAGAACTTTGATGGCTTTTTCTAACTACTTTTCCAATTGAGCCTCAAAGCTAATAAATTTTTCAAACACTTCACTCTTATGATCCATGAAGAAGACCAAAGTAAAGTGAGAGTAGTCATCTATGAAGGTGAGTGCATAGAGAGACCTGCAAATGATGGCAGTAGAAATGGACCTACCATGTCACTATAAACTAGTTCGAGAACATATTGTGCTCTCCAAGCCTTCCCCTTTTCATAAATTTTTTTTGGATGTTTTCCAAGTCAGAAACCTAAACAAACACCTTCTAAAAACTATACTTGAGGTAGACCATTAACCATTTTCTTGCTACTAAGTTGCTGAAGATATCTATAGTTGAGATGTCCAAATCTCTCATGCCACAATTTTCTTTCTAAATTTGAATGTAATAACAAGGCTCATGCATTAGATTTTGGAACAAAGGAGGAGAAAGTGTAAATCCTTGAATCATGATTGGCTTCACCAATTGCAATCATAGAGTCATCCTTGATGCTTTTCGCTACCACTAAGTGTGGAATAAATTTAACCTTATTTCCACCTCCATAGTGAGTCATTTGGTAGACTGAAAGAAGGTTGGAGGTAAGATTAGGAACATATAGAACATCCTTGAATGCTCTATTTTCCATCTCAACTTCACCTTTACCTTCAACTTCCTCCTTAGTATCATCACCTACAAATATATGTGATACCTCTAAATGTATCATGGAAGAAAAATCTCTCTTTGACACACACGTATGATGTGTGGCACCTAAATCAATGATCCATTCTCCCTAACTAATAGTGTGAGAAAGATCCTTTCTCCTTATAAGCACTAGGTAGTGGAACATTGTGCTTCTTCATGATGTTCTTCAACTCATCAATCTGTTTGTGATAACACTAATGTTCATCAAGACACATCTTCTTACAATAGGCACACTTTTTCTTCTCTTGATTAGTGTCCCCCTTTTTGTTTGTATTAGGAGATGACCTACTTTGTTGATTTGATGTTGGTGTTTTCTTTTGTGTAGCCTCTTTTTTGTTTTTCTCCACTTCTTTTTGCCCTTCCCTTTGTTTGAACTTTGACCAGCTATATTTTGAGAATCCTCATTATTAGCCACCAATGCCTTAGACTTTGAAGACTTGAGAATTCCCATTGTTGTCAACTTAGTTTTTTCATCCTCTAATAGCTGAGCATAATCATCAAAAGTAATTTTCTTATAGCAAGCTCCTAAGGCATTCTGTGTCGTGTTGAAAGAAGAGACAAATGTGGAGTACTCAGATGGCAGCTTATTATGAATGAGATAGATCAACTTTTCATCTTTAATTTGACTACCATAATCATCAATTTTTGTTCTTAATTCATTCACCTTAATGATAAAATCTTGAATAAAATCAAAGGTCTGAGGATCTAGGGAGACAAGCTCATCTTCAATTTTGTAAACATCCTCCTCAACCACTTTACCATATAGGTTTTTGAGGGCATCCCAAGTTTCTTTGGATGTATCATACTTCATGATCTGATAGAGGATCTTATCTTCAACCTAAAACCTAATATCACTTAGGGCTTTCCTATCTCCCTATATCCAAGCATCCATATCACTTTTGGATACTTGATCATTTATTGGTTTAGGAAAGGAACCATCTACATATTGAGAAACTTCATCATGCATCAATTCACATCATTTTTTAATAGACCATGTGGCATAGTTATGTGGTGTTAATTTTAGAATCTTAAGATTTCCCATGATGCAAGAAATGAAAGATAATTGAAGGAAAAGAGGAACACAACACCAAGAGACACCCCCCCTATTCACTCAATTTAGAAACCCCCTAAATGAAAGATTTTGGCACTTTATACTTAGTGTGATTACAATAGCCACTTGCCAATTTTGGCCTTAATGGACTTCTAATTTACTATTTGCACCCTCCTCTTGGAGTTCAAATCTAGAACTAAGCAATGTACAAAAATTGTGAAGAAATATAATGCAAAGAAAGGACCTAATTTTGAAAGTGGTATTTTTGTCCACACAAGCTTATAATCTAATTGTAGATCTAGGAAGTAGATGAAAAATTACTCACATTCAAAAAAAAGGCTCATGATTTGGAGTCTAGATGACCACATTCAGAGAAATTGAAGTTGCAAAATGTAGGATTGGATAGGTATAGTCACCAAAAACTACAATTTCATACAAGTTTGTGCACCAAAACTAGAAAATAATAGCACCAATAAAAAGTTTAGGAAATTATAGCCAAAATCAAAAAAACTTGCACCTAATTTGGAGCCAGATGACTGAGATATGGCCTCCCAAAGTTAGACTGTCCAATTAAAATTGAATCTAGAGAGGGATCTAATCAGCAAACTGTGAGGTTAAATTTGACATCTCAATGACTATCTTAGTAGTGCAATCTGGCCTACTGATGATGGTCAAATAGTTGTCAAATTTAATTGTGTGACTGGCTGACATCACCAAAAATAAATGTCCCCTAGATGATTTCGCAGAATGAATTGCTCACTTAGTAGCATACAAATGTATGGACTTTTGAGGACATGTCAGTGACATGTGTATTCTTAGCTATCTAGGTATAGTCTGATGTGGCAATGAGTTGGCCTACTAACTGAGCAATTTTTCTACGTGGAGGGTTGAGTTGTCCACTAGCTATAGGCATGGTGGAGGCTGGTTGTCAAAGGGCTAATTGGGATGGACATTGATATGGCTCCTTGGTGGTGTAGACATGGAGGAGATCAATGTTCTAAATTTATCATCAGGGGGTTTTGAAGAAGTTGACAGATAGTTTTGAAACAATGATCACTGGATTGAATTGTTAGTGGATGGTATAAAAACCTAGCTATTGGGTTTTAGTGAGATTAATCCCACATTCGGCATGGTGGGAAGTGCAAAAAAAATTAAAATCTAAGGTTGCTAAATATATGAAACAACTTATAGGCATTGGATATGTTGAAACTCGATTACAGTTTGCGCTGGCCAAAATGTTGTATGGCCATTGGATTTGTGAGGAAATGCTACCAGCTAGAAATGTGTAGGAATATTTGCTAATTGAGAATGGAATATGTCATATTAATAAGGAATATTCTACCTACATGGGCTAGGAGTTTACCACTCGGTTCCTGCCAAAAAAATTTCTTTGTAGGCCTAATAGGCTGAAAAAAATTTGAAAATAAAAATTTGAAAAATTCAAAAATTGTAGAATAATGATAGAGAAAATAAATGTGTAGATCTAATAGATCATACCAAATTTGCAAATTGGGCCTTCAGGTGTTGGTTTGAAAAAAAAATTTCCTCAATTTTGATTATTGCTCGATATAGGAAAATTATAGTCAAAATTTACCAAATCGATACTTCAGACACAATGATGAGGTCTTCTTTGGCTCTAGATGCTCCCAATATCTACAAATACTCCAAATCTAAATCCAGGTGTCCTGAGAGAGATTAAGCAAGAATGGTCTCCAATGGCTATGAAATGACACTCCTATGGCTATGATAACATGTAAGAATTTGTCTTAGGGAAAAATCACCCAAGACCAAGAAGGTTAACAAGTAGCACAAAATAGACCAATAGAGTATGATCAGAATAACAATATTAAATTCAATTGATTTACAAGTACACTAGGAGTACCTAAATATAAAGGCCACTTCTATAATGTCTAGGAGTTAGCAATATGATAAGCCTCACAACTAAGCACATATCCACCAAGAGTGGATTATCCTCCATTAAGCATATGAGTTAGTGTGATGATGAGAGAATATGCTTAAAGGTGTATCACATAAAATTATGTTGTAGGAACCATGTAATTAATTAAGAGTGCAAACAAATATGTTGTCAATATGACAACTCAGTTGATTATGCAAACTCCAGTGTTGTAGACATCATGTGCTAAAATAGAGTTTCTTGCTCCTATGTTGTCAACAAGATAACTCATATGAGTATGCAAACTCCTAGGTGGCTAACCTAATAAATAATAAAATAATGCATTCATCTTAAGTAAACATAAGTAAAGTGTAAATGATAATTATTTACACTAACAGAAAGGCAATTTTTGGTGGAATTTAGGAGAAGGTACTATGAGAAGGGTTTTCTTCAAAATTTGATAATATTGTAAGCCCATAGGGCATTGTCGTGGAGTCTATTTTTGTTGCACTAGATGTAATCGCATAGCATTTCTGATAATAATATTCCCCCTTTCTTGTTGTGTTCATTTTTGTCTTGGATTTTCCTTCATCATGTGGTATCAGAGCATGCCCTCATCATGATCCTATGGATATGAGTATGTAGGCAACCTGCTAAGTTGAGTATGCATCTAGTGTGCAGATGCCTTGGACATAGTTATGTAGCCCTTGACTATTTTAAGACATTATATGTAACAAGTAACAAGTAATTTGACATGAAACCTTGACAAATTTACTACTTCCTTTTAGATACATTCTAATCCACCATGAACCAAAAAGAAGTTAACTATGAATAACTTAAGAAACCATACCACCAAAAAATGAGTGGCCCATACACTTTTCAAATAGAATTTCTCTTTGCATGATGCATTTAAGGTAAAAAACAAGTGTCAAGTGAAGTACATTGTTGATATTAATCAAACAACCTTCTAATTATTTTCAAAATGGTGAGTCCACAAATATTTTTTGGCCGATTTAAAAATAGAAATCTATTTTGAAATATAGAAAAACACAAATCTTGTAGGCTCATGCAAATAGACCAAAAAATTGTACAAAATAATGTCTCAAGGAGCTTGCATGTTCATGCAAAATGATATTTCTACAATCAGAAAAATTATTTTTCCATATCTTTATTCTTGTATTTTCCCTCTACATCATATATAACATCATAATGTTTGGTACCTCCATAAATCTCATTCCTCTAATCAAAACATTTTGTAAACTTTCTATTTTATTTCTCTGAATTCATTCTAGTATGTCCATAGTTTTTATTTTCACAAGTGGTCATGATCATATCTTCTCCTTTTCTCCCTTTTTTCTGGTACCCTCTCAAATGATTCATTGTTTGAATCTCTTTTCTTAGGGACTTTAGTCATAGATTTTATGCCTTTTTCACTATGATTCATTGGTCTAGCTTTTGATTAGCTAGGTTGATTATAAATTCCTGTAGAACTGGCATCAAATTAGGTGCGATAAAATGAAAAACTAACTGCTCCTAGCTAGCAAGATCAATCTAGTAACTTTAAATTTTGCAATCATAATAGAAAAAATATGGAATGTGTGATGTTGGAGAGAGTGCTTTCCTAAAAAATCTATTTCTAAAATTTAACTTTCATTATGAACATTATCAGGAGACTGCAATGCTCTTAACCCTATAAGTGGTTTTCCTATTATTTTTATCTTTTGGGAGAGACTAGATGATTCTTATTTATGTCAAACAAGAATCATCCAATCTCTCCCAAAGGATTAAAATAACAAGAAAACTAGTATAGGGGTAAGAGAATTGCAGTCTCCTAATAATGTTCATTACCAAAGTTCAATTTTAGAAATATATTTGTTAGGAAAGCACTCTCTCCAATGTCACACATTCCATTTTATTTTTCTATTACATTGTCATTACAATTTCAATTGCTAGCCATTGGTTCCAAAGCATTATTGCCACAAATCTATCTCTATTGCAATGGATAGGTTTGATGGCTAGTCATCAAACCCACTACATAGTTGTTTAATAAATGTCGAACGTGTGACAAAGTCTTTGTGGTATAACCATCATAATTGTGACAATGTATTGACCCATCTGGCTTCAATTCACAATAGATGTATGCATTGCAATACTAATAGAAGCCCTTGTGATGGAAAAAGTTTGAATTCCATCTAATGGGAGCCAATTCCTATGTGTCGCTTGGGTGATGGGTGGCTGTCTCAATTGTGACATCTTTCCATTGTAATTTGACCTCAAATGTAGTAGTGAGAGAAGACCCTGTAAGAACACTAGACTAGGTATATTTACTTCTTAGGTTCTTTTGTTTATAATGATTTTGTTAAATGATGGTTATCTTGTTTAATACAATTATTTACTAATATGTTTTTATGATATTAGAATGTAGGTACATCATGAAGAGTAGCCATGCATGAAGATAAAAACTAAGGAGTAGAATGAAGAAAAATCTATTCTATTTTCAACACTACCATTTTTGGTAGCTGTGTATTGATGTAATAATGATGAAACACTTGAGATATTGTAAATGTAAACTTTTTGATTTAATGTAAGAAGCAAAGATGTTTTTACTTAATGTAATTTATGTGGAGGGAGCTAAAATATAACGTTTTTACTTTTTACTTAATACTAACACCAAATTTGCATTGTGCCCAATGCTAAACACTTGATGGAGCTAAAAAATTATGGTTTTACTTAATGCTAACCCTAGTGACACCCTTATTCCATCCATAGAGAGCCTCCAATGTTCGTGGCAACCCCATATCAAAGAGTCCCCTAACTGTGTTTGGAAGTCTATCTTCGAAGGGTCGTATCTTGGAGATCATGGGCCCTCTTAATGAAATGTTGAATGCTAGAGGACATTCATGTTAAGGCCCATAATAACCTATCTCATTTCGGAGAGATCACATTCCATTTGGATTTGGTACAACAATCTCCCTTCCAAAACTTGCAGTGTGCCTTAGTTCATTGGTGCATCACTATCCAACTCTGAAACCACTAATCTTGGTATCAAATCATCAATTCCATTAGCTCCAAATGGGTGGGTGAACCCAAGTGATACTTTTTTTCTAGTTGCAAGGAGCCCATGACCTTCATGACCATCCCATACCAAATAGTCTCCAAGGTGCTTTAAGTGTGTTCAAAGGTCAATCTTTCAAGGGTTGTAACTTGAAGCTCATGTGGGCTATTAGTGAAACATTGAATGCCACAAGACATTCATGCTAAGGCTTATAATAACCTATCTCATTTTGGAGAGATCACATTTTTCTTGGATTGGGCACAATGATCTCACTGGATGTCAAAACTTGCAGTATGCCTCAATTCATTGGTCCATCACTATGCAACTTTGAAATTGTTGATCTTGGCATCAAATAATCAATGCTATTAGCTTTGGATGGATAGGTAAACCCTAGTAATACCTTTTTTCTCATCTCAAAGATCCTCCAATGTTCACAACCACCTTATACCAAAGACACTTCAAGGTACTCTAAGTGTGTTTGGAGGTTGATCTTTTGAGGGTCATAACTCAGAGCTTGTGAGGGATATTGGTGAAACATAAAATTTTATAGGATAGTCATGCTAAGGCCCACAATAACCTTTCTCAATTTAGAGAGATCACATTCCAATTGGATTCGGCACAACAATCTCACTCGATACCCAAACTTGCATTATGCCTCAATTAATTGGTGCATCACTATGCAACTTTGAAACCGTTATCTTGTCATTAAATTATCAGTGCCATTAGCTCTAGAGTGTGGGTGAATCCTACTCACACCCTTGTTCCAATTATAGAGAGCCCACAATGTTCATGGCCACCCATATTGAAGAGCCTCCAAGGTGCTCTAAGTGTGTTTGGAGGTCGATCTTCTAAGGGTTGTAATTTGGAGCTCCTATGGGCTATTAATGAAACATAAAATGTTACAAGATGTTCATATGAAGACCTAAAATAACCTATCTCATTTTAGAGAGATCACATTTCATTTGGATTTGGCAGAGTGATCTCACTCGATGTCAAAACTTGCAATGTGCCTCAATTAATTGGTGCATCATTGTGCAACTCCAAAACTATTGACCTTGGCATCGAATATTTAGTGCCATTAGCTCTAGATGGGTAGATGAACCCTAGCGACACACTTTTTCTAGTTGTGGAGAGCTCACAACCTTCATAGCTGCCTTATACTAAAGAGTCTCCAAGGTGCTCTAAGTGTGTTTGGAGATTAATATTCAGAGGGTCATAACTGGAGCTTGCGTTGGCTATTGGTGAAATGTCAAATACTATAGGACAATCATGTTGAGGCCTCAGGTCATTGGTGCATAATTGCAAACCTTTGAAATTGCTAATCTTGGAATCGAATCTTCAGTGCCATTAGCATTGGATGCATAGGTGAACCCTATTGACACCCTTGTTCCAGCCGTAGAGAGATCATGACCTTCACAACCACCCTGTACTGAAGAGTCTCTAAGGTTTTTTAAGTACATTTAGAGGTCACTCTCTGAGGGTCATAATTCAAAGCTTCTGGGGGCTATTAGTGAAATTTTAAATGCAAGAAAATGGTCATTTTTGTTCCTACAATAGCTTATCTCATTTCAGAGTGATCACATTCCATTTGGATTCAACATAGCGATTTCATTTGATGCTAAAACTTGTAGTGTCCCTTAGTTCATTGGTGCATCACTGCACAACTTTGAAACCGTTAATCTTGGCATTGAATCGTTAGTGTCATTAGCTCTAGATGGGAAGGTGAATCATATTGATGCCCTTGTTTAGGCCATGAAGAGCCTCTAATGTCTATGGCCACCCCGTACCAAAGATGTGCTCTAAGTGCATTTGGAGTTTGATATTCTGAGGGTTGTAACCAAAGCTTGTTGGGGCTATTAGTGAAAAGTTGAATTCTACAAGATAGTCATGTTGAGGTCTATAATAACCTAGTGACACCTAGTGACACCACTATTTTGATCATAGAGCTGCAATAACATTTGTGACTAGTACATACTGAAATGTCTCATAACACCAAAGATGGGCTCCTAAGACCAAATTCGCCATGGATTTGGATAATTGTAGACATCTTAAGGGATTGCAAAGATAATTTCAAATTAAACATATATAATATAATTTTAAATTAAATATTGCATCAAAATGTGATAATAAAGGTTGTTAAAATGTACTTCACAAATTATTGCATTTGAATTGAATATAACAAACATGATCAAAATGAATGATATTCCATTAACATGAATAATACACATGATCCATGATAAATTGAACAATATTATAATAAATTAATATGTATATTATTATGTATATAAATGATAAAAATATGTATCAAAATACATGTATCCATAGATAAATTATGCAAATATATATATACATAGATCCATATACAAAATGTGGTTGATCATGTTGTTGAAATGTGTATACTATCAATGTTTCTAAGTACAATGTGGCATATGCCATCTCAAAATGTTACATGACACATCCTATGATAATTATACTATCCTATATTGTTGGTGGATGATCAAAATGTAGCCCCTTCATTAAATTAGGTGGATTAGATGGCTCCTGTTGGTGTTTGAAAATGTTGGAGGGTTTTCAATTATCCCCATGATAATATAACATATCTAGGGGCAGATAACTCCCATTCTCAACATATCATTTTAGACACAGGGCCAACTATAAGGCTTGACCCTTCTTCTACTTCAGGCTTTGCTAAACCTAGGTGAGTAGACCTCAGATTCAAATGATACCGTACCAGTGCAAAAACATATCCCTGAATCTATTAAGCAAATTTTACCCTTATTTCTCCTTATGGATTATGAAAAGACATTGACCTATAGTAGCTAAATGTAGATCTATGAATCTCAGAAGCTGAGTGAGGGTTAATCATTTAGGTCCTTCAACATAAAATGTAAAGATGACTTGAATTTGATTTTTGATTTTATGTGGGTGGGGGAAAGCGGATAAAAACCATGCATGGAAAACAACTTAATGACCCTATATCTAATCAGTGCTTGATCCATTTGGAAAACTCATGAATCTCCCTCATGGATTTTGAATATCTGATACTTATTTATATATTCAGATGTATGATCTATCCATTCACCTTGTAAATAGACATCAATGTTCGATCTAAATCTCATTCTTACATGATATCCTCCTTAATAAATCTACAACCCTATTGAATCTCGTCTCATGATGAATTTGATGTCAAAAGATATTTTCTATCAAATTTTCCCTCTCAGAATCACCTGCAAATAAACATGTCAGAAAACACTAAATTGGGTTCAAAATTGGCTTCAAAAATTGGCAAACTAACACATGGGAAGATGAAAACTGGGGCATTGGTTCTCTATCATGAGGAGAGTACGAATCTATGATTTGGGATCAAGATGAATAATAGGATGCAAAATGGTGATCAGTCAAAGTAGGCTACTTGGATTTTGTAGACTAGAAACAATGTTAGAAAAGTGCTTTTTGCAAATGGAATTGACCTAGAAAAGTGTGTAGACGGATTTGTCATGACCTAAAAACTAGCACAATTAAAGTATTTTTGAAGGAAAACACAGTGATACAACCCATTTTATCTGACCTATCATGGATCTCAAGATATAACATCCCGAACAAGGGTACCAAATAATCTGCAAATGCTGACACCAGTAAAAAGATAGAAATTGCATTTGGATTCGCATTTGAAAAATGATCAAACGGATTTTTCAAGACTTAAAAATTGAAACATAGGAAGTCTCTAACATCTATAATGCAATGCTAAAGGAATTTCAACATTTGGGTCAATTGAGTCAAAATTATAGCACATCAAAGAGGACTTCTCAAAATTCTAAACATTTTGCATTAGCATGACAATAATAAATGACCAACTTTGAGGGATTCAAAACCTAGTCAAACAAATTTGAAATGGCTTGAAATATGAAACATTGGATCTCAGGTATGGATGCTAGATACTCCCAAAGTGGTAGGTTATGACACATTTCTAGGTGCGAGATATTCAAATGCAAACATAGCCTCCTGTCGCTATTTGACACTTAATGAAAATTGCAGATTTGATAATTGGTTAAAACAAGATTTCACAAGATGGCTCAAATTGTCAATTTAACTTCATGGAACACTTAGACAGGATGAATGAAACGTGCTAAAATCATTAAACACCTCTTAGGCTACAGACTAATAGTTGGCCTATAAAAGCATTTATAGGGCTCATTTTCTCGACAATGCTCAAACTTTGAGCTTACAATTTTGAGCGCCAATAGTGGCTCTATCTGGGGATGCATGCCCCTTGCAAGCATGGCAAGATTTTAGATCTTTAGGAGAATTAAACCACACACCTAATAGGAAAAAGTATCTCGAATAGCTTTATTGAAAGCAAGAAATCTACTCCTACTATGTACAAGTGATGGCCCCAGGCCACCGAAAAGTTTCAGAACTCCTTACCTTTGTCATATACTTGATTTTCATTTACATTCTCCTCAGGTAAAATAAAATTCTCATTACCATTTGTTTCACCCAACATATCAATATTCATAATTAGATCATTAGGCAAAACAAAACTATCATCATCTTCATAGTGCATATAAAAATCAAACATGCTTTCTTCATCTTGCTGACTATGAAAATATGAATCAGCATGATGATAAAAACTGACACCAAACTGAAACTAATCATTACTGACTGAACCATGGATTCCTTTAACTAGAAACAAAAAAGCTCAGTATTCTATTTCATTCAATGAGTTACATGAAAAATTTTGTAACTCACCTTGTTCCTCTGGGTGTGAAGTGTATGTAGAATCTAATTTCTCCTCATTTGCAAGATCGGTACTCCATAAATCAGATTGAACATATGCTACATCTTCTTCACATTCCAATAAATTATTAGACCCCAAATCATAAGAATTATCATGAAATTGCATGTTCACCATATGTTGATTCGTATCAGACTTTCCCTCAAATAATTTACTAGGATAAACCATTTCATTAGTATTATTTTTCTCAACACATGAGCTATCTGAGTTTATCTTGGCCTCATGAAAAAAAAAAGACAATGAACCAAAAACTAACCTTATCCCTACATCTTCATTTACAACATAGAAGTCGTCATGTGTATTGATGCATGAATTACCATCACATACACCTCCCAAACTTGACATAGCATATTCTAAAACTATATCTTCTTTAGCATCAAATTTAGGGGAAATGACTTCACCACATAAATTTTCATAATGTGTCAAAACACACGCATCCTTAGATTGGTTAGCATAGCTTTCAAAATCATGAGCTAACAAGTCAGAAATCTCATCAACACTTAATAAGATTTCACTACTAGTTTCTTCTCCTTTGCTAAGATCATTATCTAGATGGCTTGGCACATTTGTAACAATAGATTTGTTAGTAACAGAGCATGAGAAATCAGAATTATTATCCTCGCATACATCTTCCTTTTTAGACAACACCTCAACAACCAACATTGTAGCACATTCACATTTATCATTAGAAGAAGGACTACTACTACTATCACATATTTCTTCTTCTTGATAATCGTTATCATAAAAATATGAATCAACATTATGGATATTATCAAATTATTGATTACTGTCATTTGATTTATAAAACTAAAAATCTTCATATTCATTATCACTTTCAATGGACTCATTGCATTCACTAACATTAGACTAATTAGCCTTTAAAGCACTTTTAACCTCCACGATAAAATCTTGGATTTCACAAATCTTATCTAATCTTATCTTGGCTGGCCAATCAACTGAATGTGGCATAAAAACTTCTAAGAGTATCACTGGCCATGAAGACTCCTCAAGTCTAAAAAACTCGTCAAGATTCATAACTACTGATTTGAACTTCATATAAATTTGAAATCCACTAAGACCCTTAATATCACCCATTGTATTTCTTAACATTAAACCAGTCTTGTCATGAATCCTTCTTTTCAATCTAGCAATATTTGCACGAACACTTTCAATAGTCGGCACATCACTTTCAGACCTAGACTCAGAATCCATCTTATAAACTTTTAAAACTTTACCTCTATTTTCTTAGTGCTGAAACCACTAGATGGAGGCATACATTTTTAATAACTTTTGACTTCCATGAAAAGAAAACATGAAAACCAAAATACCTCAAGTGCTGATGCTAAACTTCAATCTACTGATTTCGCACAGGTGCAAGACTGAAAATCCTTTACACCACTGATCAATCTTTGTAGAGCTGCAACCTCCTTTCAAAAGGATAAAGAGATCACTACTGTGATTCACTTTTTACACTTTGATTTCTTATAACAGCACTTAAAACTTATCAAGAATTTGAAATTCCTTTTCAAGAAACTACCAAGAGCTTCAGATCTGCCCATACAACTGAAAGTCCTTCAAAATTTTGCAATGAAATCAACTAGGAACAAACTGGAACAGAGATTTGAGAGTTGCCACTCACTCATGTGAGAAATAGAACATAATTTGTCCCTTGACAAATCTGAACTAGACCTTCAATGTAGGAAAAACTTGCAGATCAATAACACCTTGAAAAGAAAATACACTTTATAAATTGATTCTTGACTCTGAAACTTTCTCAATAGCACTTGCAAAGACTGAACTGATTGAAGATAGACTTATAATAGTCATAGAACATAATTTACATTCAATTCTCACAACATATTGCTGCAAATGGATAAAACCTTACCGGGAGACATGAATCTTTAGCAAAGAAATGGAAAACACTTCATGACCTTGCTATTTCTACCAGAGATTCCAATAATTCTAACAATGAATTTCTTCATAGACTACCCACCGGAGTTGCCATTTTGTTGGTGTTTGAAAATGCTGGAGGGTTTTTAATTATCCCCATGAGAATATGACATATCTAGGGGAAGCTAACTCCCATTCTCAACATATCATTTTAGACACAGGGCCAACTATAAGG
Source organism: Cupressus sempervirens (assembly GCA_028749045.1). Lineage (NCBI taxonomy): Eukaryota > Viridiplantae > Streptophyta > Pinopsida > Cupressales > Cupressaceae > Cupressus > Cupressus sempervirens. Next base: position 205,341,720 of record CM053789.1, read on the forward strand.
CTTGACCTTTCTTCTACTTCAGGCTTTGCTAAACCTAGGTGGGTAGACCTCAGATTCAAATGATACCGTACTTGTGCAAAAACATATCCCTGAATCTATTAAGCAGATTTTACCCTTATTTCTCCTAATGGCTTATGAAAAGACATTGACCTACAATAGCTAAATGCAGATCTATGAATCTTAGAAGCTAAGTGAGGGTTAATCATTTAGGTCCTTCAACATAAAATGTAAAGATGACTTGACTTTGATTTTTGATTTTATGTGGGTGGGGGAAAGCGGATGAAAACCATGCATGGACAACAACTTAATGACCCTGTATCTGATCAGTGCTTGATCCATTAGGCAAACTCATGAATCTCGCTCATGCATTTTGGATATCTGATACTTATTTATATATTCAGATGTATGATCTATCCATTCACCTTGTAGATAGACATCAATGTTCAATCTAAATCTCATTCTTACTTGATATCCTCCTCAATAAATCTGCAACCCTATTGAATCTCGTCTCATGAAAAATTCGGCATCAAAAGATATTCACTGTCAAATTTTCCCTCTCAAAATCACTTGCAAATAAACATGTCAGAAAACACTAAATTGGGTTTAGAATCGGCTTCAAAAATTGGGCAAACTAACACACGGGAAGACAAAAATTGGGGCATTGGTTCTCTATCATGAGGAGAGTAAGAATCTATGATTTGGGCTCATGATGAATAAAAAGATGCAAAATGGTGATCAATCAAAGTAGGCTACTTGGATTTTGTAGACTGGAAACAATGTTAGAAAAGTGCTTTTTTGCAAATGGAATTGACTTAGAAAATTGTGCAGACGGATTCATCATGACCTAAAAACTGGCACACTTAAAGTATTTTCAAAGGACAACACAGTGGTACAACCCATTTTATCTGACCTATCATGAATCTCAAGATATAACATCCCGAATAGGGGTACCAAACAATCTGCAAATGTTGACACCAGTAAAAAGATAGAAATTGCATTTGGAATCACATTTGAAAACTAATCAAACAGATTTGTCAAGACTTAAAAATTGAAACATAGGAAGTCTCTGATGTCTATAATGCAACGCAAAAGGAATTTCAACATTCGGTTCAACTGAGTCAAAATTATAGCACGTCAAACAAGGCTTCCCAAAATTATGAACATTTTGCATCAGCATGACAATAATAAATGACCAACTTTGAGGGATTCAAAACCTAGTCAAACGAACTCAAAACGGCTTAAAATATGAAACATAGGATCTCAAGTATGGACACTAGATACTCCCAAAGTGGTAGGTTATGACACATTTCTGGGTGTGATATATTTAGATGCAAACATAGCCTCTTGTCACTATTTGACACTGGTGAAATTTGCAGATTTGATAATTGGTTAAAACAAGATTTCACGGGATGGCTCGAAATGTCAATTTAACTTCATGGAACACTTAGACAGACTGAATGAAAGGTGTTAGAAGCATTAAACACCTCTTAGGTGTCAAACTAATAGCTAGGTACATAGGCACTTAAAAGCATTTATAGGGCTCATTTTCTCAACAATGCTCAAACTTTGAGCTTACGATTTTGAGCGCCAACAACTCCTACATAAATAAAAAAGGAAAACCTAAATTTAGACTACTAAATTTATATGATTCTATGTATCTAACATTAAATTACTCAAATGCATAATGATCCTATTTTTAATTAAGATTTATAGTATTAAACTTTCTTCATAAATACCTATCTCTTCAACCTCCTATGGTAGTTAGGGCTCCTCTCATATGTCCTTGGCAATGCTTGAACCTTGTTGATTGTGGCCTATATATGTTCAATTATGGTTGTCATATGGATGTACAACTTAAATTATAACATTATATTCATAGAATACTAAATTTATAACATATAATCAAGAATTCAAACTAAAACTTACCTCTGTCAACTCCTCTGGATATAATGACTACGTGAACAAAGATACAAAACTTTGACATCCAGCCTCCTACACACTAGGTATTTCCTATGAGATACAAAACCCTAGTTGTTAATATCATGGAAATAATTTTTGAATTTGTCTATGAAAATAAGGACAATAAAAAATAAATGATACTTATACATATGATGGGGCTTTCACTGTGAATGGAAATGCCAAAGGGTTTGTGATGTTAAATCTTCCTAGACTTGTCACCAATGGTCACACCCTATACAATAAAGCATGTAATTAAATTTCATTAGTACAAATATTTTACAAGAATGCATCAATATTTAATCACTTTAAAAGAAACTAATTGTGTTACCCTTGTCAATGGGCTCTACCTCACCTCTTACACTCTTTACTCCACTAATAGGTGATACTTGCAAGACAAAAGAAAGCATTGAAACCATATATACTCCAATATCAAATAGAAAAACAATGAGAACACAACATAATCTACCATAGATGTGTAAGGAAACTTGGCAATAAAGAATATAACCGTTTCCACATAACCCATCATAGATCTGAAATAAACACGGAATTAAAATCCACATGCAAGAGAATAGAAAACATACCCACAAAATGTGACACAAGATATACCCTGGGAAACCCTCATTGAGGGAAAAAACCCAGCCTCCAAAAGCATCCATCATCATGTATTATTCAGCAAAAATACCATTGCCATACAACCATGGAAGCCTTCATGGCCATAGCCACAACCGAGCAAACTATGTGAACAAGCATGAATCCACACATCCCATGCCATGCTTTCAACATTCACAAATGCTCCCTTGGCTAACCTGTCAAGCCTTGTCCCACTCGACTCTTGCCTTTTGTCTTCTTCTTGTCACTCTTTCTTCTCTCTCCACACTACAACAACTACCCTTGTGGCTGCTTATATAGTAGCAAGTCCCACAAAACCACCAAGTGGTATTACATAAACCATGTGCTAAAACCATGTGCTACCTAACCCACTAACCCCACAATTAATATTGGGCATTTAATTCTTTTCCCCCAATAGTAAATAATTACATAAAATATTTTCACAATGTTACAATACAACTCATCAAGTATATCCCATGGGAATCTTTACATGTTGCACGTCCATCTAGGTACAACATTACATAATAAAAATAAAATATAACAATATTATGCAATGTGTGCAACACCCATTATCTCAACAATCTCCCACTTGTTGTATACATTGCATAGGGTCAATCCGTAGCCACATAAATGAACAAGGGAACAATCCCTCCCAGCACATCCACCATCATGGATCAAAATACACCAAGTGCTCCATCTTGATACCCGCAACAAAATCAAAGTATCCAGCATCTCAAACATGAATGATCTCACCTCCTATTATGCCACTCCCACTGGACATACATAGAAGCCATCCAAAGAGAAAGCCACCCAACCTGTCGCATTAGAAGATCATAAAATCTTGTACCAACTGAAATCCAAGCACAAATAACCTGATCCAAAGGTAATCACATGTATCCGTAGTTGTCAAAATATCCATAGCTGAAATAGCACCCACAACAAAGTGCCAAACCCATCCAACTATCCATACCTCAAAGGTATAACAAGTGAATCTCATATCACTGACATATCCAATCTATAACCTGCAATCACAAGCCTCAAGAGCAATATCTACCACATATATACCAAGAAGCTCCCACTGCAAAAGATAATGTCAAATCTATAACCAATCCACTCAACACATCTCAAAGAAGTGAATCCATGTAGTATCAAGGACATCCACAATACATAAACTGATATCCTGCAAGAACAACTCTCCAATGCTCTCCCAAGTTCACCATAACCAACAAAGGAAAGAGATAAAGGAATAACCATGTCATCTCTCACATGACATACATGAGCACAAACCAGTGATCACAATCTCTAACCAATCTCAAATCCAATGTAAGCAAAACTGAACATCCAGGAAGATAACCAAAACCAGAGAAACCATGCAAATCATAACCTGTATCATGTCCTTCTACACACACCTCTAGATGTAAACTGTGCAAGTATGATCTCCTCCATAAAACCCCAACAAGAAGCCTCAACAACACCCAAACCATACCATATAACTAATCATGGATGTAAGCCTCTCACAAGAAGATCAAACTCAATAAAACCATTCCTAAACCAAGGAATAACCATTCCTAATCCAAGGAATATGCCCAATATAAAACCATCTCCCAAATTCAACCAGCATAACAACATATGCACATGGAGATAACCAATGCTAAACCATCTCTCAAATGAACCCTCCAGAACTAACTCATGTACCATAGCTCAAGATCCATATCCATGAAAGACAAGCATAAATATAATGCAACTGAGAGAAAACAATGGGCTATACCTCTCAAGTAGCAAACCTTCGAGTAGACTAAGAGTGGGGAATGAGAATGCTCATCAAGATACCCAAGTCTCCAACCAAGACTCATCTAAGAACAATCTCCTCTCAAGTCCATATCAGGTGACTGCCCCTCGGACTTCCTGCTGAAACCATCAACCATCCCAACAAATACTTCTCTAATCCAAGAGAAATCAACATCACCACCGTCTCTAAGTATCCATGAGCACCTGTAACCAATCAATCCATGCCAACTCCAAATGCAACATAGCAATATCATGAAGTATCCAGCTTATGATCAGTGTACTCAATACCAAGAAACTAAACCAAGATCAATGTCAAAGTTCCAACCATGGCCTCAGGAACATGACAACATGATCTTACCATCTCAAAAGAGATAACATGCTCCATATGAACACACCATAACATGTCACAACTCTAAACGCGTATCAAGAGTATACCATGACATAATAATGAAACTATCTTCATACCAAGGATAACATGCCAAATAAAAGCATAAACCACACCTTTGCCAAGAACCCTGTGAGTCCTCAAGATGCAACCATCTCCACACACCATGAAGAAAACAATCTCCACATACCAGGAAGAACCATCTCCACATACCATGAAGATAACCAAGAACTTCATGAGTCCTCAAGATCTAACCATCTTCACACACCATGAAGATAACAAGTGCACCATGCAAATGTCAAAGATGCTTCTGCAGCAACAGGATCTAAGACAAACCTCCAACATCTGCAAACACTCAATAAATATATCAATGCCAACAACTCCCACTCAACCGTGGTACCAAGTCACCTCTGGCATCATAAAACCCATCTCCTACTTGAAGATCCAAACCAAACCAGGAACTAATCCTGCACTGTCACCCCATCACTGTCATAAGCTCCCACTAAACCGTGTATCCAAGCTATCCATGACATCATGATGAAAAACCATCCTCTAACCATGAGAATCAACCAAGGCATCAAACCATCAAAGAACTCAAAGTGCACATCATGAGCTCCTCAAAAGAAACCAAATAACCATGAACCTCAAACTAAGAAGATATACCACCATAACCAAATCAGAAAATCCAAGCTAATGAACATCAAGGATGTACCTGTATAACTAATCATGTCATGCCAAAATCCATGGCACCATGATCACATCCATGAACCGAGCATCTAGCTCTCAAAGTGTCCAACCTGTCAGCATAGTCAACCACAATCCTCCACCATGACTGTACCTGGTAACAACATCTCATCCCTTCTACATGAAGATAAAATCAGCAAATCATGTGACTTAGGGCATAGACAACCCAAATCCAAGCCACCAATCTGAATATGCATCAATAATGAAAGATCAATGGGCAAAGACAACCCATAACCAAGCTATAAATGCAACCTGTAAGTATAGACCGCTTACAACACTGCACAACTTGTAGACCCAACAAGTCATCATGCATATCCAAACCAAACACTGATAATCATATCATCATGAGACCAACCTTGAGTATACAATGACATCAAAACTTAAATCTCCAATGTCATAAACTCACAATGTTACCATAGTCAAAATATACCTATAAACTGTTCAGATCAATATATCACCAAATAAATCATGCCAAACCTGCACCAAATCTGAACCAATGTGTAGAGCTCTCCAAGAGCTTTCCGTTGACTACTCGAAGTCCAAAATCTGACTCTGTATGCCCAAGTTATGCCCTAATCCGTGCTCAAAATAAACAACATCTGACTTTAGGGCTCTTAAAACCTGAAAAAATTTTAAAATCATAAAACCAAACCTACACCATCTTGTAGTGCTCTAAATTAGCTTTCCAACGCCTATAAGAAGTCTGAAATCCGATATTCTGAGAGAAAGTTATGGCCATTTTACTAAGACAATCTTTTTACCATTTTCAGTATGATTTTTCATTTTTAATTTTTTTTTTCAGTGACGAAAATTCCGACGGGATTAAATTTGACGGCCATCATGAGCTAAAACCAAAAAACTCTTTCATTTCCTCTGAACATGGCCAAACTAGGGCATAATATATATCAAATTTTATGGAAATGTCGACCCGAATCCAATGGTGAGGTCTGTTTTTACCCAGGAGGTCATTTCTGCATGCTACCCCCCAAAATCCTCATTTAAATGAAACATCCGAAAAAATCTTTTGTCCAACAATTTCCCATGCCCAAATCTTTTAACATCCCATCATAATAGCAAATCCAAAACCCTCAGATCTGCAATAAAACATTCATATATCTTGCCCTTTTCTTTTATCCTCTCATGCATTCCCATGGATTCAATCCAGGGTTACAATAATAAAACCATAGCTCTGATACCACTTGTAAGGAAACTTGGCAATAAAGAATATAACCGTTTCCACATAACCCATCATAGATCTGAAATAAACATGGAATTAAAATCCACATGCAAGAGAATAGAAAACATACCCACAAAATGTGACACAAGATATACCCTGGGAAACCCTCATTGAGGGAAAAAAACCCAGCCTCCAAAAGCATCCATCATCATGTATTATTCAGCAAAAATACCATTGCCATACAACCATGGAAGCCTTCATGGCCATAGCCACAACCAAGCAAACTATGTGAACAAGCATGAATCCACACATCCCATGCCATGCTTTCAACATTCACAAATGCTCCCTTGGCTAACCTGTCAAGCCTTGTCCCACTCGACTCTTGCCTTTTGTCTTCTTCTTGTCACTCTTTCTTCTCTCTCCACACTACAACAACTACCCTTGTGGCTGCTTATATAGTAGCAAGTCCCACAAAACCACCAAGTGGTATTACATAAACCATGTGCTAAAACCATGTGCTACCTAACCCACTGACCCCACATTTAATATTGGGCATTTAATTCTTTTCCCCCAATAGTAAATAATTACATAAAATATTTTCACAATGTTACAATACAACTCATCAAGTATATCCCATGGGAATCTTTACATGTTGCACGTCCATCTAGGTACAACATTACATAATAAAAATAAAATATAACAATATTATGCAATGTGTGCAACACCCATTATCTCAACAAGATGTATCAAGGCCAAATGAAATAGTTGAGAGAGTGACATTATCAACCTATTTGAGCTCCTCCTCAATCATCAAATAAACATGAGTGAAGATCACATACATGTATAAGTCAATATGGGTTAAGATTACTCTATTATAAAGATTAACTTTAAATCACATATCCTCTCTCACATTAGGGTGTGTATCCTTTGTATGCACATCTGGTTTATCATCCTCCTCAAATACAAACTAGTACTCAGAAAGTTCACTTATGTGACCCAGACAAATGTTCTTGCACATTATGCAAGTATGGGGCACATAAACACGTGATGAGCTTGTTGATGACGAACTCACACCAGCATCATCAACATGAGGAGAAAACACTAACCTAGCCTAGGATATCAATAGGTTACTCAATCTATGGATGACTCTAATAGTCTAAGAGCTAGCCTCTATAATGATATCAAGATGTTGCACTAGAAGAGGGGGGGACATCAGTAGGGAGGACAAAAGTGTCATCTTTCTTCCACTAGAAAAGTAGTCTATCCTGAGGAGCTCCTCCTCCTCCTACACCCATGTTGAGCCTCATTCTCAGTAGTTCACCTTGAGATGCAACACAAATTTGGCATACAATTTTTTAATGAAATAGAATGATGCCTGTAAATTGTTGTGTGGAGGTTTGTCAAAAACCATCTACCAATGATCCCAAAAGTTTGCATGCATAGCCTTGTTTGTGCACCTTATAATTGATAATTTGGGCTTTGTACATTCTAGTATTTTAGTAGTTTTTGGGTCCACAAAAGGGTTAACTATATCATCTTTAGTTAAGTTTAGGGTCGTGACCTTGTCATAGTCCAACCCATCATCAAACATGGCATGCATTTTCTCACACCAATGAAGAGAAGCATTTTGTTCATTGGCAAGAGTTTGAATATTATCCACTATGGTGTTTAATATGGATAACATGTGAGCCAATGTAGGTATATTGTTATATGTGGCTTGCAAAACCCTCAATTCAGTGAGATTTTCATAAATCAAATCTTCAACTCAAGAAGGGTTTTCAGGGGGTAGGAGATTGTTTGGTGGACAATTTTGAGGGGGTACTAGATCATTTGGTGGAGGGTTATGAGGAACATTATTTCTTGGCTCAGTGTCATCATTTGGTTAGCCATACCTATTAAATTACAAAACATAATTTCTATTAAAAACCCAATTTTCAACAATTTCTATTAGAAAAACCTAATTTTCAAAAATTTCTAGTTAAAATATCAATTTATATTAAAATCATAAAAAATAATTTAAAAAATACAATAAAAATGTTACCTATATCTGATACCCAAAATGGAGCAGCACAAACCAAACTCAAAACGCACATGCCAAAAATTCTCTCAAGTTTTTCTCTAATTAAATATCATAGGTTTAGGGTATCTAATCTCATATTGGATACCCAATATGATATCAGGTACCCAACAATAGATTGGATACCTTATAAGGTTTGGCCCAAACTTTTTGCATTAGTATTAGGATGGTTGGAAAAAAGTTAGAGTGGATTTTGAAACACTTTTAGACATTTTCAAACCCCACTTTTTTCTCATCACCCCTTTTTGGCACACCATGATCCTACACATACCTAAATAGTATACTAATTTAATCTACCATCATGTAAATCTTGTCTATCATATTGCCAAGAGGTCTACCCAAAAAAATGGGACAACAATCCATAGGGATAATATCACACAAGACTTCATCATATTAATTCCCAAATTTGAATTCCACAAGGCATTAGTCACTTACCAGTAATTTATGTTCATCCTGAATCCAAGCAACATGATAGGGATTCAGATGTCTCAACCTCTGCAACTTCATCATCTTTACCAGTTCCTTAGAAGCTAAATTATATGAACTACCACCTTCATGTGATTTTTTATTCAACAAGAACCTTCTCATCATTAGGTTCTCACTATTCTCAAGTTCATTAGGTGTTTTAGCAACTTCTTCACAAGACAAAACATTCCTCCTAATTCCTCTAACCTTTTTACGAAGATGAGTACATGCATAGGCTCTATGTTCCTCTTTGCCACATTTTTAACAAGTACACTTAAACAAATACATTTAATCCCTTTTACTATTATTACTATTCCTACAGTAACCAGTATAGCTACCTCTAGTCTAGTTACCTCTCTTTCTAGTATTGCCATTTTTCTAATCACATTTTTCTTTCTCTTGTAATTCAGATCTACTAGTTTCTCCAAAGGTTTTGCATATGATTCTTTGAAATATATAACATCTTCCTCTTTGTCTTTGATCTTTTTTCTTTGCCAATTTTTCATCATCCTTGAAAGAATATTGATATGCTTCTTCTACACTTTCCATCTTTACATAATTGATCTCATCTTGAATTGTTGTTCACAAGCCATTTAGGTATCTAGCCACTTTCTCAACTTCATCATCCACATGTCCAAATCTAATATCCAATCTATAGAATTCCTCATTATATTCTTTCACACTCATGTCCTTATGCCTCAAATTGTACATTTACCTCAACAAATTTACATTGTAATTGGCAGGGAGAAACTTCTTCTTCATGTTTCCAATCACCTCCACCCATGTCTTGATTTTGTCTTTTCCTCTTTTTCATCTTTTAGTTTATAAATGATCCCACCAAAGTGAAGAATGGCCCTTCAACTTTGTGATTACTATCTTAACCTTCTTATTATTAGGAGTACCTTCATGCTCAAAATATTTATCTATCTTAGAGACCTAATCCAATACAATATTTGTCTCAAGTCTTCCATCATGGAAAGAAACTTCAACAATGGGTCGTGAGCATTCACCCTAGACAAAACTCTCAAAATCTTTTCCTCATCTTGTTCAACATGTCCATAACAACATTATCGATATTTCCTCTACCTCAAACCATCTTGACAATAGTTCCTACAAGATCGTAACCTTGTAGAAATTATAGGTTAGATTTCAAATTTGCCACCCTACAACCAAATTCAACAAGGTTCTCCATGATCCAAGCCTCAAAAGTGAACTATCTATAATACCACCTAACACAACAATAAAGAGAGAGAAGGAAAAAATGTGGAATGAACTCAGCTTATCCTTCCATCTTTACCATGCTCAAAGTTTGCACACAAAAGCTTTATATTGAATTTAGATAAATAATACAGAACATAAGGTTAGATGTATCATATCTATATGTTGGAAATAGAGATGGATTAACTGAGAGGGGATGGGTGAATCAATTACCACAAAATAAATTCACAGATCCTTAGATGTCTTAAAATATAGTTGTTGCTGACACTTGGTAACCACACAAATAAATGCTGAAACTTGATAGATGTTCTGTTAATTTATTAAGCATTTAAAGTGATTAACATGCATGCATAAAGAAAATAACATGAACACAAGAGACACCAGATTTAATGTGGAAACCCAATATGGGAAAAACCACCAAGTAACTAGTCACCAATTTTCACTCTTCTGAAGTGAGCCCTGTTAGGAGCCAACCCTGTTAAAGGTTACAAAACACACTGTTAGGTGTGACCCTATTAGAGGATTTAATCACCCTATAAGGAGTGGCCTGGTTGGAGGTCTTAAGAACAATTCATCTGAATTGTCACCTTGTTAGAGGATTTAAAAAATGGTTGTTAAACCAACTCTGTTAAGAGATTTTGAATCACTGTTACAATGATTAGAAAGTAACAATGAAGTGATCTGAAATATATGCAACTTATCTTTGTTGAATACAGATCTCTGTTCTGCTTCACTAGATCCTTACTGATCAAATACAACTTTGTAACTCCATAAGGATATCTAATCCTTCCACCACATTCGCTCATATATTCAATATTCGCTCATTCCATTTACATCCATAAATTCGCACTCTTATGCATCCACACTCTTACATGTTCATGAATTCACAACTTGATCTTTCATATATACCTTAAAGATTGTCAAGTCGGCTCAATTACAAGTTACAACAACTAAAAAACATTAAATCAGTTGGCTTCAAAAATTGCACAAAAAAATTAAACTTAATTATTTAGAATAATAAAATTCTTCACTGCCCGACCTAGCTCAGTGACCACTACTCCAGAATGGTTTCCCCAGTGTTAACCAAGTGAAGCTCGATAAACATTGCAAACCTTGCAACTTCCTTTGGAGATCGAGTTAACTCGGTAAACACTGACCTTCCTTCGCTTACCGAGTGAGCTCAGTAAAAGCTAAATGTCTCTTCGATGACCAAGTGAACTCGGTAGACATTGACTTTCCCTTTGTTACCCTTGGGAGCTCAATTAACATTAACTTTCTGCTACAAAATCCTTTGATGCCCAAGTGAGTTCGGTAAGAGCTAACTTTCCTTTGTGCTATTCAGGAATGTTCGGTAGACATTATAAATTGCTTTGTTGACCATCTAAGCTCGATAGACTCTGTCTGATGGTTCATATGACATTTGTGTAACATCAAAGACAATACACAATTAACAATTGTATCCAACACTATAGGTTTAAGTATTTCACTTCACAAATAAAGAAGCCAATATGTCTGGCTATGAGGCCTTCCAGGTTATAGCCATATATAAAGGAAATTATGAAACTAGAGTCCAATCTTGCATATTTCTATCCTCTATTATCCTTCTACTACTTCCATCACCACTATTCTTCTTTCCTACATCTAACCAAGTTTAATATATAACTAGCTAAGCCACAAGTCAGCTAGTTAGGCAATTAATTGCAATTTAGGTCCAATCTTTGAAGAGTAAATCAAAACCCAAGAAAAGGACAACATAAGGTCATGCACACTTAAGGATAGCTCCACATGGGAGTTAGGAGTCAACTCCCAGCTATGCAAGATGCCACATAAGCATGGGAAACCATACCAATCAAAATAACATGCCTTGTTGAAGGATAATATATGAAATTGAGACTATGAAGAATGACATAGAACTTGAGAAATACAAAACATTAGAACTCATACACTTAGGACAAGGATCTAGGATAGGTCCTTGACATGATATAAACTGCACACAACATGAAACCAAAATTTATTAGTGTAACATGATGAATGAAAATAAAATTACACTTCAAAATATCTTTACTTGTAATACTAAGTAAATTAATTAATTAAGAATATATGGACTCTAGATATAGGATTTTCATATAATAAATTTAATGAATACTTAATATAAACATAAATGAAGTATATTTGAGAAATATTAGGACAATCTAATTTAAAGTTAGAGGGATGTAAGCTTCCGTTGATCTATGTGCATAGAAACTTGTCATTCTTAGATTATTATTTGAAGTTAATGAATGAATAGAAGCCTATGGTGATTAAAATTAGAAAACTCACAATCATGTGGTATCTATTCTATCAAGGGCATGAGTCTAATTATAGTTTTTGAATTTTGGCACTTGTAGACTTAAGATTATATAAGATGCAAAATTGTTTCTCAAAGTAACTATTCACTCAAGATTATATAAGATGGAAAACATTTTTGTTTTAAGGAGCACCACGTAGCATTCTTTGTAGAAATTGAAGTTCTTGATGTACCCTCAAATCTTAATTAATCACCAAGACTAAATTGATAGTTGTAAACAAATAGTTATGACATTGGAAGTAGATACTAATGGAAATAAAGAGGTTGATGTGTTCAAACTAGAAAGTGTTAGTAATAAATCTCTCATTTGACTTATGGTGCTATTTGATTGTGCTCTCATCAATTAATTAGATTAACATAGGGAAAATTCATAAAACAAGTGCATTATAGAGACAATTACAATGAGGATTACTAGCCCTGGTATGCAAGAGATTTGAAATCTAGAATATGAAAAATTAAAAGGTCTAGCTATCAAAAGTAGCAATATTTTACGAAATAGATTAAGAATGTTTTAGATTGTGTGATATAACATAAATAAATGTATAATTTACTTTTATATTACAAAGTGAAATAAAAGAATCAAACTTTTATTATTTTTTGAAAAAATTGAAGTAAACATTCTGATGAAGAGCTATGAATAGATGAAACCAAATAACAGATCAAAAATTCAAATTATTTACCAAAATTATATATATATAACTTATAAATCGAAAAATTTAAAACAACATTTAATAGCATAATTATATACTTTTTTCCTTACAAGACCACATTATTAAATATATGTTGAAATCACCATAAGATGAAGAGCTTCTAGACCTAAAAGTTGGTATGTCATGCTCCTTCAATCATAATCACACATATAGCGAGACAGGGATTTGAATTCCAAATTTGAACTATTTTGAAATGAGAATCTTGTAAATGGAGACTGATAAGCTAGGAGGACAGCATGTACTACCCTAAAAGCGACAATACTGGATGTACTACACTAAATGAATACCAAATAAATAAAATCAGTGATAAATTCTAGAACTCTTTAGAAATATCCAAGGATTTTTCTATGGCATGGAATTATATAGACCGTTACTTCTTGCTCACTACTACGAAAAAGGATAATGTGGGTATGTGCCCTTTGTACAGTGCAAGAGAAAGTGTTAAGCAATGATTCCTTCTCCTGTCATTATCTCTTGCAAATTGCGGACGATGGGTATGTTTCAATTCCTTGAAAACATGAAGAATATCTTGGCAGGGAATGTAAGGAAAATATACCCAATTCATTTTCTAGAAGAACATAAACAAATGAACAGTTTTTTTAACAGTAAAGATTCAGTTGAGTTGGATATCTTTATGAAAAGTGGAAGCAGCTGGAAGTGAATATGCGTTCAATATATTCGCTTTCATGTTGTCGACACAAACTGTCTATTTCTCAAGCTTTGAGAAAAGAAAAGAAATGTTTGAGCTTCTCTTTAAAAAGGTAAATTAAGATGAGTGCTCTGATTGCTTTTCCTTTTCGTGCAGTTTGTCTTCTAGTTTAGTGTCGTCATTCATTCTCCTATATTTTATTGTGCAAGTAAATGACATTGTCAAGTGCATAACAACTTTTGAACAGCATGATAACTATGAATATTTGGTGGGCGCTTTCAATGTTTTCCAGCACATGGAATGCATTTTCCTGTGGACTACAGCGACATTAACAAAGTAAAGAAAAAGCTCTTATTTAAGCTTATCCAAATATAATGATTTTGTCTTGGTTTGGTGTGCATAAACATGGGTTGCATATGACTAAAAAGGTATGAACTGCTGTTTTTCCTTCTCCTTTAACGGCTTTATTCTAATTGTTTGACGTGTATGAGAAATGTAGATATATGAATTTCCAGTATCATTTTCAGATATGCACAAACTGAGCTTGTGGAGAAAGCTAGCAACAGCATTCCCTTTAGAATATTTCAGTATGCCCAAATGATAAAATCAAAGAAATCAAAAGACTATTTTTTGAATTTTCAATATTGTGTTCACGTAGAAGAAAGTTTCATAGTATTCTTGTACTTCCTTGTTAAGAAGGAATTTATTCTTAAACCCTCATAGGTATATCTAAATAGTTCAAGACGCAAAATCTTGGTTAAATATTGTTTGATATATTTTAGTTTCTTCTTAGTCATATATTGAAAAATATAATTTGTTAGTTTGTTAAGATTATATTATAGCTGTCATTTAGATTGAAGCTGTATTTTTCTATTGTTTATATTTTAAATATTAATTTTTATTAACTGAATTTACACTTCTGATTAGAGTTATGAATCTGAAATGGGTTTGAAAGAATTCCAAAACCTTGGACAATCACACAAGAAACTATTCAATATGAGCCTTTGTTGGGAAGTGTGCCAAGATGTGTCATCAACAAAAGTGAATTTGAGTATTTATATTTTAAAATTAATTATATTTAAACATATGAATTTATTCTAGGTAAGTTAGATACAGAGTACAAATTTTACAATGAACAAAGTTTGTTAAATGCATATGTTATATTACTTTTGGACCAATTATCAACTTAATTTCTACTCTTGCAGATAACTTTTTTATCAAATATTAAAATATTCTTTTGTAGAGATATGATTATGATTTAATTTAATATTTATTTTTATTAAAATTAGTTATATATCAAGATGATATAATTTTTGCTATTTTGGATCAATAACTAAGATAATTAATAATGTACCATTAATAGAATTGTATTTCACTATAGACAAATTGTAAAACTTATTGAAAAAGAAATGTTTATTTCCTTAGCGTGTTAGTTGATATCATTCCCATGGGATTGCTAGTATTTATGTTCCCAATGATGTTGTTGAGAGATTTTACTCTTAAGCAATAGGTTACAGATTTAGTGCCCCTTGCTACTTGGGTCTTTTATATGTACTTCAATATGGTTGAAGTGATATTGATAAAGAAGGATGGACTCCCATTCGGTGTATAACTAGAAATTGTGAGGTGTGGTTTTAAATGTGCAATAAATTGGACCAATTTTTATCTCTCTACTCGTTACTACAATCTCCAATTGTTTGAAATACACAGAGTAATTTTTAGGTGTAGATTGAAAATGTCTTTAATCAATTGGTCATGCAACGATTATGAAACAATCTTTTGTATTTTTATTCCTATATACATCCTATAGAGGTCGGGTTTTGTTAGAAAAATTTCCCATTAATCTTGGCATTGATTGGAAAGTGGGCTAAGTATGGTTACCTAAAGAGAGTCATACTACCTATGAGGCATAGATCAAAGATATGATTCACTAGCTAAATATGGGTGATTAAGCCTCTAAGGAGTTCATAGGCCCTCACTAAAAACCCCTTCTCTCCCAACTTCTAAGCTAAGTTTCCCAACTATACCACTAAAAGCATATTCAAGGGAGTCATACTACCTATAAGACATAGATCAAAGATAAGATTCACTAGCTAAATATGGGTGATTGAGCCTCTAAGGACTTAATTTTTTCTCATTCCTCAAGTTATGTTTCCAAATTTTTAAGGGATGTCATACATTATTCTTTGAGCTACGAGAAATTTTGTAGTCAAATATTTACAAATATGAGAGAGTATTCAAAACTGTGTAGGATTCCCTTGAGAAAAAATAAATATCTAATGTTTTTCCTTGGGATTTTTATTTCTTACACTTCTAAATTCAAACATTCCTTTTTTGAGAAATTTATCTCTTGAAGATCATAAAGAAACTATCAATTTGAAGGTTGATGATAAGGATCCTTGGTGTAACAACTTCACTTGTAAATTATAAAATATTACATATATATCCACATATGCAAAAATATATGTATATGTATACATGTGTGTGCACATATACACAAAATATCTATGTACCTATATATACATATTGTAGTGTATATATTAAGTTCCCATGTATATGAAGTTCTACTTATAGAAAACTTGTCAAGGCCTTGTAGAACTAAGTATATATGGAAAACTCAATCTATCTACAATGTTTTCCTATCTCTACATAACTCAATCAAAATTTTAGTGTTTAGGAAACCAATCAAGTTATAAATAGCTAGGAAAGACTACCTCTAGTATTACATTAAACTTGAACAATTTTTAAATAATTAAAATATCAATCATGTTATGGCTAGGTCGGCGAGTTGGATAATGACCTTAATGCTTGGGATCATTTTTCCCTCCATTTCCCTCCCTTAACACATTTTGTTTTCTAGGTTGATTTCTCACCTCATCCTCAAGATTATGCATCATCAAATGTGTATTTGTAAAAGTACCTCCATAATTTCATGCATCTTCTTATCTTTATAACAATATTATTTTATTTTTATTTTTGAATAGTATTAGTAGAGGAGAGTGTGCAGGATCATCATATATATATGCAAAAAGATTACAACATGAAAAAGAAGTTCTAATTGGTATACTGATTGAAAAATAACTATAAATTTTATATGATATCACATTTTTGATATGAAGTGTGTTTCAAATTAAATGTTTCACTACTACAATAAAAAATTTTATGAAAATTTGACTATGCTAAGGTGGTCAAACACAAGAGTTTTGTATATTTTGGAATAGTTATAGAATAAAAATAATGATTAATTATTTACTTGGAAAAGTTTACAAAAATAATGTGTCACACTGAGACATGTGTATGCTACTTATATATGGAATCTTATAAAAAAAATTTATCATTTGATTATGACTAAGGTGATCATACATACACCTACTTCTTATCGTTTTAAACTATGATAGATTGATTGAAAAATATCTATAACTTTCAAATGGTATAACATTTTTAAAATATGAAATATATCTCACATTTCATGATATTCCCACTTAAGAAAATAGAAAGAAAGAAAAAAATTCAATTTGATGAAGTTAAGACTAAGTTAATATGGTCAGATGCTATATTTTTTATAGTCTAGAAAAGTTCTAGCTGAAAAATCATTATTAGTTATGTACTTAGGAAAAATATTTAAAAATATATGTGTCGCATCTAGAAATAGGGCTACTACTTATATCTAAAATATTGTAAAAAAATATTAGATCATTTGATTGTGTTTATGGTGGTCACACATACACCTACATCTTATCTTTTTATTAAAAAAATTGTACTACTACATTAAAATTTGAATTTTTTGCTAGATAGAATAATCATTTTACAAAAAGGTTGGGAGCTTAAAAATAAGATTCAATCTTCTATAAATTATCTTGCATATTTTTTCGATAAGATTTATATCTTGTTCAAATTTTTATGTCAAATTACCCAACCCTAACTTTTTAAATTTTCATTACCACTTAAGGGTCTAGTTTGACATACCATGATCCAACACATACCTAGAGTAAACTTTAATTTTTTTTGCCTGTGTCTTTGTAGCTCTCAAATCCATATGTCTACCCTTTTTAAATAAATGTTGATCTACTTGAGAAATTTTGTTTAATAAAATACATATTATTGTTCTAGAATTGATTTTATACACTTTTACAAAATTTTGTTTTTTATTATTATTTTGATGCAAGTTATGTCCACTTGATGAACAAATATCAAATTTTCATAATGCACCCACTTCAAAAAATCATAAAAATACTCAAAATAAAATCACAAAAAAAAAAAAACAGAAGACTTATAGATTTCCCTCTTGCCTATCATTCAACAAACGGTGTATTCAATTACTAAATCTAACTATGGCTTTTGTGATGTGCACACCAAACAATATGTTATATTTTTCTTTAAAAAATAGGAATAAATTTTCATGCACAACATGTTTGATCCTCTTGATCATATCCAATTTTGTTACAAAATATAGTTTAGAAACTAGATTCAAAGTACTACAATTCTTGTTTTGGCCCATCTCCTAATTTTGAGTGCATGACTTTCAAATTTATATTTAAAGTTCAATTTTACCTAAAATAAGCAAAAAAAAGTTGTTACTTATAACCCCATTTCTGTACACTATCATAGTTCACTTCCCCATTATAATACATATTTTAGATCTAATGGAAATATTTACAATATTATGAAATACCAATACTATTTATTAAGGATAATAAATAGTTACAAATATTACAACTTAAAGAATGTAACTAGAAATACAAAAAAATATTAAATACATGTACTTCATAAAGTACCAAACAATATCAAAGCCAAAAGACTTTAAGATACATAACCTCAAAATATTGTCACCCTTATCATTGATCTCTATTTCATAATTTTTAGATCGCCTTTCACTTGAAAATACCATATTTTATTATCACTATATAAGCTATATTTTCTAAATTTTGTATCAATATTGATTTGAAAATACACTATGACTTCTTTAATCAATATGATTATAAAATATTGAAAAAATTAAAAATTTAAGATGATTCTACATAGTTTCAAGGAAAATCCAATACGAGATTAAAGCACTATTGGCGTATGCTTTTAAAAACCTTCAAAAGTGAAAGTTCCCCTAAAATACTCTATCAAGATAAACTCTTCTAGCATTAAAATGTACTATCAAATTCAGGAATATGAAGAAAGGCATATGAGAGTCTTTTATATAATGTACATCATAAATACTTTAGGTAAGAAATACTTGGATCACTTGAGAACTTGTTAATGTTTTAGCTCTAATAGAAAATAATTGCAGAATTATTCAAGGATGGGATCATTTAAAGGATCTCAATAAATATTTAGAAACGTGACAACCTAAATAAATTAATAATTAATATGGACTATTTTAAACTTGTATTTTATGAAACATTGTAATATATACATTAGCGAAGCCAAACTCAAAATATTACCATCCTTATTATTAACCTCTACTTCATTAATTTCACATCACCTTTCATTTGAAAATACCCTAGTATTGTCTCTTCAATAGTTAACCTCAATTTCATGAATTTCAAAGCATCTTTCATTTTAAAATAGACTCTTCAATCAATATCATAAAAATAGTGATTTAGATTCTTAGAGGGAAAGTGCATGCACAAAAACTCTTGGTTGAGTACATAGCTATATATCTCTCAAAATATCAATGATTTGAAAAGGAATACTTGGAACTTTTCTTTTTGATTGAAGGATGGAAAGTAAGATTCTAAGACATTATATTTTGAGCTACTATACATTAATTATGAGCCATGGATATTGAGTGACAATTTTTGAAAAAAAAAAAATGTCATAAAATACTATTATATAGACACATGTAAAGATAAACTCAAAATATTGTCACCCTTATAATTCACCTTTATTTCATTGATTTTTCATCGCTTGTCATTCAAAAATACCTTGCATTTTCTTCATGACCTAATCTCTATTTCATGAAGTTCACAACACCTAGCATTTGGAAATAATGTATATAGTCTCTTCAATCAACATCATAACATATAAAAAAAAAATTTAATACTTTTTTACATTGCATCAAGAAAATTCTCATGTAATATCAAAGCCTTATTGACTCAATCTTTAAGAATTATCTTAGTAGGAACTCTTCAACCAAAATATGATACACCCTTATAATTAACCTCAACATGTTATAACTCTATCAGCTCTTCACACAAAGTCACACAATTGTAATAGTGCAAATTGATATAACTCCACGTATTTTAACTTCTATAACACCCTACATGAGAACCCAAGAGGAATAAACCTACCAACTTACAATGTTTACTAAACTATTTTTTTAAGTTTAAACAATATCAAAACACAATGTGGAAGCAATAAACACATACACATCAAGTACACATAAGCAATTAAAAATACAGTTTTCATTCCTCAGGGGTTTCTTTATGTTGAGTCACATTAAGAAGTTTATATTAATTAGTTTAAGCCTCAAGTACATTGTCTCATGATCATAAATAATTATCAAATACATCATCTCATAAGCTAATGGATAAATATAACTGATATAGAAAAAGTACATCTAATGAATAATATCCACTACACATGTCTCGGGGTTTGTGAGAATAGATACAATACATCAAATACAGGAGACATGCTAACATATATAGATCAACTAAATAGAAGTCTTCATTATAGGAATAAGAATGATAATGGTATGATTGCATAAATGAGCATCAAAAATTTACAAATGTGGGGGGACCTAAAAGGTAAGAAGAAACTACCTCTTGATTGCATAGTAACCTAGTTAGGATCCCACTCCCACATTTCATGGAAGATAATGAATGATCTGCATACAACTAATCAATTATAAAATATTCCTAGGAAAGGAATCCTAATAGCCAAAATGACCTCAAGGGTAACACAAACTACTCAAGAAGAAGAGATTATCTAAATTGAAAGATGCTCATTCCAACTCCAACACCTTATACCAAATTAACATAAAATGTAAACCAAGTATAAATCAAGTATTAAATTTTTTAGATAAATTCAACAAAATATATCTACCTCAAGTGAAAAGCCACATGTCAAAGAACAATAACCAGCAAATAACAAATGTCATCAATAAAAGTAAATCAGCAACAATAAGTACAAAAATGAATATATTATTCAATACATCACTAGAGGCAAATACCAAAAATCTATGGAGGAGACTTAGGATACATACTATGAGTGCCATCGCATGGTCAAATTTTTTGTGTTACCCTGGACCCTCAAGCATTGAGTTACGTTAGACTTGTCACTCTAGACCTCAAACCCTCAATGTGACACATGTGGAACAAAAATACCCTCTCATGTTTAGATGAGGAAAACCAGTCATATCTCTCACTAGGTATCATCACATTCCCATCTTTTGCCTATACAAGCACTCAAGGAATGGGTGCAACAATAACTCTAACTTATCTTTTTAGTGGTTCCCAAATATTAATTACTAGATTATTATTTATTCCATAACTTACAATGTAGGTTACCTTGGCACTAACCACTTTGGGTCTTGGACCCCTATTACAAGCCACTTCCAAAGACATGCACCTAAACTATCTCACCTAAGCATATAGATCATAGTTGTGTTCCATAACACAATACCCATAAATGTCAAACTTGGTCTCTTAATAGGAAACCCAAAAATAACTTGGTTCTCCCAATCGAAGTAAACATATATGCACCACAAAGCATATATCATAATTGTCCTAGTTGGCCAACTAAATGCTCACAGGAAAAAGGACCATCAAGGAAAGTACAACATATAAGTCTAAGTAAATCATCTCGAAGAACTACACATCCAAATCACATGGTTAAAACCACCTATTTTTAACAAATTGAATGTTGTTTTTAATCAACAAGTTATATTGGTTTCAAAATCAAACAATGTCCCTACAAACTAAATATTTAAATCCATTCAAAATTGCATTCCCAAAAAAAGAATTTTTTTTAAGTCAATAGATCATCATGCTTAAATCAATGCATTTAAATACCAAACTTTTTTAGAATAATAATGATAATTAATTATAATAATTCTAATTATAGAGTATACATTTTAGAAATCCTAACTGAGTCTAATATAAACTCATTTCAATATATATGAAATCAAATTTTAAATTCATCAAGCATAATTTTGACACATTTTAAATCATTAAGTATTTTGTCATATATATATATATATATGTATGTATGTATGTATGTATGTATGTATGTATGTATGTATGTATGTATGTATGTATGTATGTATGTATGTATGTATGTATGTATGTATGTATGTATGTATGTATATGTCTATATGTATATAATGACAAAATAATTAATGATTTAATAATTTAATAAAAAATAATTTATTTAAAACTAATTAAAATAAATTTAAATTTAAAAAATTTAAAAATATAATAAATAATTTATTTTAAAAAAACTAACCCCATAAAGGGGGGGATGCGGTTTGCTAAAGTGATTGTCTCTATCTTTGGGAACTGTGGGATGCTTAGGCAAGTGAGTACGTGATGGGAACACAACCCAAGCACAGAATGGACACAACAGGAAAAGGAAAATTGTATTAACTATGAAAATAAGCTAGTACATTTAGTATAGAGAAAATAGACTTCAAAACATGCCCTAAGGGCTTACAATAGCACAAAACTGGAGATAATTTCTCCTTTTTGTACCTCCTCTCAAATTCCACTCCGAACTGCCTTTTACAATGCCAAAAATGTCCTTAAATAGACCTTGGAGGGTTAAGGACTAGGAGTACATTCTAGAAAGTGCTAGTAGGCATCCACCGACCAAGTAGAAGGCTCTAGAAGCTGCATTAGAAGTTGGTGCAAATCTAGATGAATCCAAAAATGGTAACCGAACTTTCGAGAGGCATAACTTTTGAATCGTAGCTCCGATTGACTAACCATTTACATTTTCGAAAAGCTCTCGAAGCGCTCTATAGCCCTATCGACCAGATTCACTCGTCCCCCATTTTTTGGCCCTTTTTGAGGTCATTTAATGCCCCTAACCTGACTTTGAAGAATTCTTAAGAGGTCTCCAAAAACCAAAAAACTACGATAACTTTCAAACCGTGGGGCCTTTTGACCTGATTCTTTTTCTGGAATGCTCTAAATTGTAATTACATTCATCTGGCCAAATTACACCTCCTAGTTCACCAAAATGATGGCTTAATTACATACTCCTAATTTTTTTGGCATTTACACGTATTCCAAGGTGTTCAAATACTCTATCCTAGAACACTGATAATGGAACTGTGAGAGTTGGAACCTTTATTTGACCCAAATGGGTATCTAGAAATGAAAACACATGAAACAAAAACTAAGTCTAAGTACATTTTTTTGGGTTACATAGGATTTCCCTTATACCTCTGGATGCTCCTGCGTCAGACACCCAGGGTAGATTGAAAGGTGACCCTATCACTTTATGAATGGTAGAGGAAATCCCAAATGGGAAACCTTAGCTGCTGAAATCCAAGTTGAGTCCTCTATCGGCCATCCTTTCCACTTGACCAAATACTCTTCATACTGCCTATTTCTGGTACTCCTACCCACACAATGATCTAGAATGTCTTCTATCTCCTCCTTTTTAGAAGTAGGAATTGGACATGGCTCTAACATCAATTCCTCATTTGCACCATCATCATGATACTCTGTTAAGTCTGCAATGTTGAAAATAGGAGAAATGTGAATACCATCTGGCAACTCCACCTCATATGCATTTCATGAGTCATGTTTCTTCAGAATTTTGTAGGGGCCGAATTTCTTCATTTTCAGCTTGTTGTAAGTACCGGCTAGAAATCTTTCTTTTCGTAAGTGTACCATGACTAGATCCCCTACTTGGAATTCTTTATGTCTTCTCCTTTGATCAGCCCTAGCTTTATACTCTTGATTCATCTTGGTAATGTGTGCTTGAACCTCCTCATGTAGATGCTTGATATGTTCAACAAATTCTTCAGCTTCAGCACTTGTCCTTTCCCCTTGCTCTAGCTTCCTCAATTCTGGCGCAGTCCTTGGGCTACTTCCATATACAATTTGGAATGGTGATCTACCAATACTCCTATTTACAGAGTTATTGTAAGAAAACTCGGCTTGTGGTGGAATCGAATCCCACCCCTTGGGCTTATCCCCAACTAAACATCTCAGCAAATTGCCTAGACTTTTGTTTACCACTTCTGTTTGGTCGTTAGTCTGTGGGTGATGTGTGGAGTTGAATTTCAAGTCTATTCTCAACTTTTTTCACAATGTTCTCCAGAAATGTCCCACAAATTTAGTGTCTCTGTCAGAAACTATACTCCTTGGAATAACATGTAGTCTTACCACCTCTCTGAAAAACAAGTCTGCAATATGGACAACATCATGAGTTTTGTGGCATGGAATGAAATGTGCCATTTTGGAGAACCTATCAACCACCACAAATACTGAGTCATTACCCCTTGGTGTCCTCGGCAATCCAAGAACAAAATCCATACTTGTGTCCTCCCATGGCTTTGACGGAATAGGCAATGGCTGATATAGTCCAGTATTGTGGCTAAATCCCTTGGCAACTTGACAAACCTGGCAACTCTGTACAAACTTCTTCACATCTTGTGAAATCTGAGGCCAAAAATAATGTTCTCTAAGAATGTAAATGGTCTTATCTTGACCAAAATGTCCTGCCATCCCTCCACTATGTTTCTCTTTAATCATATTTTCCCTCATGGAACTCCTTGGAATGCACAATTGGTTTTCTTTGAATAACATACCATCTTGAATCAAATAGTCTAACCATTTAGTTATTTCTATAGCAACAGACTCTTTACAAGCTTTCCATGCTTTAGAAAAATCAGGATCTTTAGGGTATAGATTCTTGAGTTCATCAAACCCAACTACTTCAACCTGCATTACTGTAAGCAACAACTGTCTCCTTCTTAGTGCATCTGCAACCCTGTTAGATTTTTCACTTCTATGTTTCAACACAAATGTATAGCTCTGCAAGAACTCTACCCACTTCATATGCCTCTGATTCAATTTACCTTGGCTATTTAGGTACTGTAATGCCTAATGATTAGTATACAAAAAAAATTCCTTTGGCAATAAATAATGCCTCCATTTCTTTAAGGCTTGAACTATTGCATAGAACTCTTGATCATAAACAGAATACTTCTTCTTTGCATCATTCAATTTTTCACTAAATATGCAATAGGCTTACCTTCTTGGCTCAATACAGCCCCAATAGTGCTGCCACTAGCATCACAATCCACCTGAAACAACTTTCTAAAATTTGGAAGTGCCAACACAGGTTGTTCTGTCACCTTCTTCTTCAGCAATTCAAAACTTCTCATAGCTCCTACAGTCCATTTGAACTCTTTTCTATCCCCTCTTATTGTGTCAGTTAGGGGTGCACATATGCCACTAAAATTCTTAATAAAATTCTTGTAAAAACTAACCAGACCATGAAATGATCTTACCTCAGTAGCAGACCATGGAGTAGGTCATTCCAAGATGGCTCTTACCTTCTCTGGATCCATTTTAAGACCTTCAAGTGATATAACAAACCCCAAATAGACTAACTCCCTTTTTGCAAAGATACACTTCTTCAAATTAAATAATAGTTTCTCTTCCCTTAACCTTTCAAGGACACTACAAATATACAATAAATGTTCTTCCAAAGTCTTTCTAAAAATTAAAATATCATCCAAATAGACAATAACAAATTTTCCCAAGAACTTCTTAAGACCTCATTCATAAGCCAAATGAAGGTGCTTGGGGCGTTCGTCAATCCAAAGGGCATGACTAACCACTCATAAAGACCCTCCTTGGTCTTGAAGGCCATTTTCCACTCATCTCCTTCGTGAATCCATATCTGGTGATAACCACTCTTGAGATCTATCTTTGTGAAGTACTGACCTCCACTCAAGCAGTCCATAAGATCATCCATTCTTGGTAAAGGAAACCAATATTTGATGGTTATCCTATTTATAGCTTGAGAGTCTATACACATCCTCCACTCTCCATCCTTCTTCGGTGCCAATACTACAGGTACTGCACATGGACTCAGGCTCTCCCGAATCAAGCCCTTCCTCAATAGTTCCTGAACCTGTCTATTTAGCTCCTTAGTTTCAATAGGAGTCATCCTGTGAGCAGCCTTGTTAAGAAAACTAGCTCCTGGGATTAAATTTATCTAATGACTGATTTGCCTTACTGGTGGCAATCCTTCTGGAACATTATCAGAGACAATTTCTCCAAACTCACCTAGTAAATCTGAAACTTCAAGTTGTATTTCACTACTATCTTCTTTATCTTTCCTAGGAATCAAAGCATAGCACATACACTAATGTTTCATTCCATCTAAAAAATTTCTTCCATTTACAAGACAAATCCTCACACTGCTACATACCTTTTCACCTTCCTTTTTCATGGGTTTCAGTTTGTGGCGAACTCCATCCTTTCTTAGAGAGTATGTGTTTGCATGACCATCATGTACTGCATGTCTATCAAACTGCCATGGTCTACCCAATAATAGATGGAAAACATCCATTGGAATAACATCACAGAGAACTTCATCATGGTAACTCCCAATTTTGAATTTCACTAGACATTGTTCACTTACCAGGACCTTATGATCATCTTTCACCCAAGTAATCTGATAGGGCTAGGGATGTTTCTCCCTCTTGAGCTTTAGCTTAGAGACCATATCCTTTGACACCAAGTTCTCAGTGCTACCACCATCAATGATCACATCACAACATTTTTCCTCACATTTGCACCTAGTACGAAACAAACTCCTCCTTTGTCCTAGTTCAATCTCACCACTTAGTAGGATCCTTTCATTTACCAAGGTCTCTCCTCTTTCTGCATCCTTAGAATGTGATGACTATACATCCTCATCCACATGAGTTGTTGGCAATACAGTTCAAACTGAGCACTGGCAACACAGTTCAAACCGAGCACTGGCAACACAGTTCAAATTGAGCATTAAAGACACAGTGTCAACTGAGTGAAGTTTCACTTAGTGTTAACCGAGTAAGGAAGCACTCAGTGTTGACCGAGTGAGAAAGTAATCAGTGTTGACCGAGTGAGGAAACACTTAGTGTTGACCGAGTAAGGAAGCACTCAGTGATAACCGAGCTCAGGAGGTTATCAAAGAAGTTAGTTTCTACCGAGTGACACTATATCTACCGAGTCACCAATGGTTACCGAGTTCCAGGCAACGTTGTATGACTAATATGAATCGAGCCCCTACCTCTACCAAGTGCATACGATGCCAAGTAACATAGTGGATGTCGTGTATCAGAAGGTCATCAAGTCTGTCTGAAGAACCCGAGTTTATTTTACCATTTGGCCGACTTAGTTGTATTTTGTTTACTTGTGTTTGGCCGACGTTGCATGACTAATTATTGGAATGGTATATATACAATTGAAACATTCAAAAAGGATACAGAATATTGCAAAAAAAAAAGGGTCATATAGATATTTCAAGAAGACATACAAGATATCTAGATGATAGTGCAAATTCATCAGCAAAAAAGAATACTCAGCAAGGTCCATCAGGAATAGATATGATTTCATCAATCACAAAAGGTGATCTACAATAAAGAACTCAGTCAAGTTGTAAGTTGATCTATTGGTTCATCCTAACAGGTGAATCATTTTTGTAAATCCTTTAATAGGGTAGACTTAACCGTCTTTATACAAATCTCCTAACAGAGTGCATACTTATAAAGTATGTTTGTAAATCCTCTAACAAGGTGGATCTAGCAATCCTCTGTGCTCCTAATAGGGAAGATCACCAGAAGTGATCATTGTAAGCCTTAACCAGCCAACTTCATACTGCAGTGACAAAGCTTTTTGGGTATCATCCCCAACCCAATTTTACTTTCTATTTTGGAAGGTTTCTAGGTCACCAAATCTCTGTGCATATATGGTTTTAATGTTTAATAGTTTTTATGTAGCAGGATAGATGAGTAAATGTTGTGTATGGTTGACTTAAAAAAAAAATTATTGTTACTGATTCACCCCTCCCCTCTCAGTAACCTATTATATCTTTAATATTTTCAACAATTGGTATCAGAGCTTTTTGGTTCTCTGGACAAAGTCTGACAACTTGAGCAAAGATCTAAGTTATGGAGATATTCAGATTGGAGAAAGTGATTGAAAATGAAAAGCTAGATCTAGAAATGGCCATGGTTCAACTCAAAGAAGCAAAGGAGCATCTTTCTCAATCCCTAAAAAGAAGAAAGGAACTTGCAAGACAAATGAATGACCATCACTATGTTGAAGAAAAGATTGAAGATTTGTTACCATCAAGTAGTTCAGAAGAAGCTAACAAGGCAATCAAAGAACTTCTAGAAAAGAATGGATCTCTGCAAGAAGAGGTAAGAAAGCTCAAAAGAGAACAAGAAGTCTAATCCATCAGGTTATGTGAAGTTTTGGAACAGAGAAACAAAGCAAATGAAGACTTAGAGGTAAGGAATAATCTATCCCTTCAGCATGAAGATCTTATAGGACAACTATCTAATGCAAATGAAGAAATCATGATTCTAAGATCTAAGAATGAAAGTTTGAGAAATGATTTAATCACTGAAAGACAAATCAATGTAAGTTTTCATAGTGATCTGAGAGCTAAGAGACAAATCAACAAAAGCTTGGAAAATGACCTAATCTCTGAAAGGCAAGTCAATGAAAGAATGATGAAATCCCAAGCAGATATGAATCAATTGAATTTGCAAAATGAGCAGAATCTTCATAGACAAAAAGGTAAAGCTGGTCTTGGATACAATGAAGAAGGTGAATCTTCAAAAAAAAGTACCCAAAAGAATCAAAAACCCACTTGTAATCACTGTGAAAAATTAGGTCATACATCAAACAAATGCTGGAGCAATGGAAAAGCAAAATTCAATGGTAAATGTTTCAATTGCAATCAGCATGGTCACAAAGCAAATGAGTGCAAAGAAACACCAAAATTTGAAGGCAACTATCAAAAATGCAATAAACATGGTCACAAAGCATTCTAATCCAGATCCAAATCATTCAATCTAGTTGAACAACTTGTGAAAGCCATATTTGGATGGGACTACAACATCTGGGGCAGATGTCACTATTGTCAAGAATATGGACATACTGGCATAAATTATGCAAGACATCACCTAAGGAAGAAGGACACTAGTGTAAGGTGCTATATATGTATATAACTTGGTCATATTGCTAGAAATTGTATGAATATAGAAGGAATTGAAGATGAAAAGAAAATCAAAGCAGACAACATCTGAAAGCAAATGAAGCAAAAATGGATTCCTAAATCTATTGAACAAGATAAGTCAAGCAATGGTAATGTCACTCAAGAAATGAGTGACTCCATCATTTCCAATTAATATTCATAAAAGAAAGTATGGAACTGCATCCTTCAAGAATCTAAAGCAGTTCCAAAGGAAGAAGAATCATCAGATCAGTATACAGATACACTTTGATCCCAAATCGGTTCAAGACTCAACCGAGTTTGGTCGGGTGCAACAAAGTTTCACTCACCAAGTTGTATCTATCGAGCGAGGTCGGTTCATGACCTTACCGAGTTAGGTCGGTACATCAATATTTTGTTTTGATCGTCGAGTTGATAGTATCTACCGAGAAAGTGGATGAAAACCTATCATTTCATCTACCGTCGTACCAAGCATTTATGACGAATGTTTCATCAAAAAGGGAAAAATTTGATCTCATTCTTCACTACGAACTTTGAGCTAAGTTATCTTCTGCGATTCCAAAACAAGCTTAAAGCAATTTCGAGCGACTTTTTTTAAAAGAGCAAAGAATCTATTCAGAATTTCTCTTCACCTACCGAGCAGCAATGGCATCTGAAAGTAGTAGCTCCAAGACAAAAAGAGGCTCAGAAATGCTGGTTAAAGGTGTGGAATGGAAGGCATCGAACTTCAAATTGGCACCAAAAATTGCAGAATCACTCGACCCTAATAGTGCTCAGTCTCAAATTCCTTCAAAAGTACTCCTTATAAATGACATTCACTCTCATTTCAAATGTTCCATTCAAGAGCTTGGAAACCTAGAAATTGATAATTCCCTAGGTGAAATGAGCGTAGATGGGAATTTGAAACTCAAGCATAAGCATCTTGAAGCAAAAGGGTTAACCCACATTTCACATTTGCCAAGAAATTTTCAAATTAAATGGGTTAGGTATGTACTCAGCTGGGTTCACAACGGGCAATTGTGGTTAGAGCAACTAGTGCTTATCATAAAGAAAATGATTAAAAAAATTACTGGCCTTCCCATATTGAGAAAAGCTAAGACTACCAAAACCCTAGGTCGGGAAGAATTGCAAAGGGAAACCCAGGCAGAATGGGATGGAAGAGGACTTAAGCTCAGTACAGTAACTGACGCTGAATTAAGATTTGGTATTCATGTCATTGCTCATAAAATTTATAGTTCCAGCTGACCAAACAGTGTACCTTGTGAAGCAATAAATTTAGCATATAAGATAGTAAAGAAGAATGTTGAGTTTGATTTGTCTGAATTGCTTTTGTCTCAATTTAATAAAAATATGGAAAGCATAAGGACTTCAAAGAACAATTCCTGCAAATTCGGTTCACTTTTGATCTATCTATTATTCTACATTCAAAAGTCTTTTCCATCAAAAGGATCAGTAGTATGGAAAAAGTATATTCTTGTTCTCTATCAAATAAATGAGTTTATAGCAGAGTTAGGTGAAAATTTTGACAGTGTTTTGGATAATTACTTTGAAGATTTTAGGGAAACAATGAACAATAGGTTTCAGATTCCACCAAAACTGGTTGAGGAATATAAAGAAGATGTATGCTTTATGGTAGATTGTGATAAGGTATACATACAGGCAGTCAGGCCCCAAGTTGCATGGGTGAAACCTCTTCCTTATGAGGTTAATATTGATGAAACCAAAGACATCATAGAAGCACTGGTGAATGAACCAATAGATCCAAAGCAACCAGTCTTTGGAACTTTTGATGAAGCTAAAGCCAGAATTGAGCTTTCAATCGAAATCCCTTAGGTCATTAGCAAAGGAAAGAGGAAGATTGCAAAGTTAAAAATAGAACTTGGTCCTCTGATGAATACTGAAGGGAAAGGAAAAGATGATGAAGAAGAAGAGGAAACCGAGTCTGAAAAAGAAGAGGAGCCTCAACGAAAGAAAGGTAAGGTGATTATCACCAAACCTAAAAAGAAAACTACTGCAGTCTTCTCTAAAAGAACAAGACAGGGGAAGAAGGAACTTGTATTTGTCAAGCCTCCACTCACATTTGAGGCAAGGTTGAAGCAATTAGAAGAAGGTACTAGCTCCACAAACTTCAAAGCATTGAAGTTTGAGACAAGAACAGAACAGGAGAAAATGTAGATTGAAGAATTGGTTTTGAATAAAATGGGAAGATGGAAATACTCTCTTGAAGAGATTGCCTCTTAGATCCCTAAAGAACTACTAGAGAGGTTGAAACCAAGATGGGAAATTGCAACCAAAACTATCAAAGATATCTTTGAACAAACCCTAAAAAATCTCCTACCGAGTCTCACTGATGCAGAAGTAAAGAAATCACTGAAAGATCATGAAGGTAATATGATGATTAGATTTCACACTTGTTTGATACTTATCAAAGACATTGAGCATGTTGTCAATGATGCAAAAAACATGTGGAAACATATCTATCATCTACATAAACCCAGTGAGGATATTATTGAAATCAAGGACAATGACAGTAGTGATGATGATATTGAAGATGTTCCAGGGGATCTGCACTCAATGATGATAAATGTTGAGAAAGAATTCAAGGAAGATGAAATGGAGGAAGAAGACACGGAAGATGAAATGGAGGAAGAAGAAGCTAATCAAGCTAAGGAGGAAGATGATCCTGTAAAAATTGCAGCCAAAGTTATTGCATCTCTTCCTCACTCTCCACCTAAAGCAGCTACATCAACTATGGAGATAGCCTCTACTAGTGAGATTGTGTGCACAACAACTTCATCAATTTCTCAATCTTCACCTATCTCCTCTCAGCTCCGGGCACCATCTATGCAAGTGTCTACCACTTCATTAACTGAGTTGCAGCCATCTTCATTGATCGAGGCATCATTAGCTACAGTAGTAAGTTCATCAGGCATATCAACTTCTACTACAAAGTGTTTAGTAAGTATACCCACTAGTACTTCAATTTTGACAACTTCATCTACTCCAATTTTTGCATCTATTAGTTCTCCCATACCAACCTATACATCAATCTTGGGAAGAACATCAATTTTTGATACTATTAGCACTTCTCTCAGTTTTCCTCTAGCTAGTCCTATTCCAATTTTGTCAGCCAGTCTAGCCTCATCAACTATTGTTTCAGTCTCAAAGGGAAAAGGTGAAGACACTGCAGGAAGAGCAAAAAGATATATGATTTCCAGCAAGGCAGTGGATGAAGAAATAGACTTAGATAAGGACATTATCATTCCTAAGATAGATCTGGATAATGCATCAGTTGATGAAATGAGAATGGTCAGTCAGCTATTAGATCAGAAGGCAAGGCAAAAATGACTGAGGCATGAGAGAGACCAGGAATATAGTATCATTGAAAGTGCTAAGAATATTCTAACAGAGGCTATAGGTGTTGAAGTAGATTCTACTCAACACATTTTGAATCAGTTAGAAGAGGTTGTATATAAATTCAATGAGGATACCTTCGGCCAAGAAAAATTTATTGAAAAAGAAGAGAAGAAATTTGACAATAAGGTGCTTGAGCACATTGCTCAGTATATTGCATTAAAATAGGTAGATCTGTCTACAATTTTGAGTAATTTTGAACATTCTTTTAATAATGTAACTTCACTTTTTGGAAAACTTTGTGATGTTACCGAGTATACTAAGGAAATCAAAGAAAAGTTGAATAAAATTGATGAGGATATGAAGGTTAGTGCACAAATGTTGCAGCTTGACCATAGTTCAAGTTCATCCCATCATCTCAAAATAAGATTTTTGTCAGAGAAACAAGCAAAATTGTTGAGAGGGGAAGCAAGGATCAGGTGTACTCTGATTGACATCCAAAATATGATCCTTCCTATCATGGACACAATGAAAAAGCACATTGCCCATTCCAAAACATTGATTCATGACAAAAACTTCTCAATTGCAGATCATATGATTGACCTTTTTGTAGAAGTTCAAATAGAACTCTCCACCAGCAAAATTTTGCAAGAAAATTGCGATAAGACATTGGCTCTTATTTTAGAGGTACATTTTGAGTTTATCTCCCATTTTGGACTCTCTGTGTAAATATATATAGTTTAATTTGGCATTATTGTCAAAAAGGGGGAGATAGCACACTCTTGGAGATAAAATTGTGCAAATATGTGTAATGACTTGTAAATACTGTGCATATTGTATGGGGGAGATACAGGTAAGAAAGATATGTGTAATAAGACTTGCAAAGATCAATTTTGAAAATTTAGAACTGTATGTCTATTTTTGCACATAATTGTTTTTGTCACTAATGCCAAAGGGGGAGATTTTTGGCATAAAGTTATTTGCCATTAGTGACAACACTCATCTCATAGTTCAAACTGAGTAATATAGTGTAGACCGAGCACTGGCACTACAGTTCAAACCGAGCACTGGCAACACAGTTCAAACCAAGCACTGGCAACACAGTTCAAACCGAGCATCAAAGACACAGTGTCAACCGAGTGAAGTTGCACTTAGTGTTAACCGAGTGAGGAAGCACTCAATATTGACCAAGTGAGGAAGCACTTAGTGTTGACCGAGTGAGGAAGCACTCAGTGTTGACCGAGTGAGGAAACACTCAGTGTTGACCGAGTAAGGAAGCACTCAGTGATAACCGAGCTCAGGAGGTTATCAAAGAAGTTAGTTTCTACCGAGTGACACTATATCTACTGAGTCACCAATGGTTACCAAGTTCTAGGCAACGTTGTATGACTAGTATGAACCGAGCCCCTACCTCTACCGAGTGCATGACAATGCCGAGTAACATAGTGGATGCTGCGTATCAGAAGGTCATCAAGTCTATCTGAAGAACCTAAGTTTATTTTACCATTTGGCCGAATCAGTTATATTTTTTTTACTTGTGTTTGGCCAACGTTGCATGAATAATTATTGGAATGGTATATATACAATTGACACATTCAAAAAGGATACAAAATATTGCAAAAAAAAAAAGGGTGATATAGATATTTCAAGAAGACATACAAGATATCTAGATGATAGTGCGAATTCATCAGCAGAAAAGAATACTCAGCAAGGTCCATCAGGAGCAAAAATGATTTCATCAATCAAAAAAGTTGATCTACAATAAAGAACTTAGTCAAGTTGTAAGTTGATCTGTTGGTTCATCCTAACAGGTGAATCATTTTTGTAAATCCTTTAACAGGGTAGACTTAACCGTCTTTATACAAATCTCCTAACAGAGTGCATACTTATAAAGTATGTTTGTAAATCCTCTAACAAGGTGGATCTAGCAATCCTCTGTGCTCCTAACAGGGTAGATCACTAGAAGTGATCATTGTAAGCCTTAATCGGCCAACTTCATACTACAGTAACGAAGCTTTGTGGGTATCATCCCCACCCTAGTTTTACTTTCTATTTTGGAAGGTTTTTGGGTCACCAAATCTCTGTGCATATATGGTTTTAATGTTTATCAGTTTTTATGCAGCAGGATAGATGAGTAAATGTTTTGTATGGTTGACTTAAAAAAAATTTATTGTTACTGATTCACCCCTCCCCTCTCAGTAACCTATTATATCTTGAATATTTCCAACATGAGCAACCCCAGCTTGACCCTCAACTCTCCTATCTGTCCTTCCTTGTCATTGATGGCATTCAAAGGCATGATGACCTTCTTCATTGTATTGGAAATAGGTACCATGGAAGCCTCCTCTTGCTTGTCCATGTCCTCTACCTCTTCCTCTCTAATTTCCAAAGTCTTGATCATAGGAGTTGTTGAAACTCTCATTCCTCTGGTTCCTACTAGTACCCACATCTTCATTTTTCTTTTGGGTTTCATTTCAGCCTCTAGATGACCTACCACTTCCCCTTCCTCCTTGACCATGCCCTCTTTGTCTCCCTTCAAACCTCTTATTCAGCTTCTCTTCAACTCATAGGGAAAATTGGTATGCCTCTTCAACATTGGTCATTCTTACCAGACTTAATTCCTTCTGGATGCTAGGTCACAACCCACTGATATAACGAGCAACCTTCTCCTTATTTTCTTTTGCATGCCCTACTCTAATCAAAAGTCAATAAAACTCCTCTGTATATTCTTGGACTGATCTTCCTGCTTGCTTTAGCCCATGCATCCTCTTAAACAAATCAAGCTCGTAGTCCACAGGAATGAACTGCTTCTTCAATTTGTCCACCATGCGATCCCACCTTCTGATCTTCTCCTTTCCTCTTTTGTGTCTTTCCAATTGAACCTCTTGCCACCAAATTTTGGCATGGCCTTTCAATTTGGCCTTTGTAAACTTAACCCTATCTGGGTCTCTGATATCCTCATACTCAAAGTATTCTTCCAGTTCATTGATCTAGTCGATCAACTCTTCTGGTTTCAAATTTTTTGAAAATACACCCACATCAATTGTAGGTCTTTTCCCAAACTTAGTAATGGCCCTAAAAAACCTTTCCTCTACTTGATTTAGAACTTCCCCATCAAATTCCCCTTCTAGTCCAATTTCTTCTTCTTCATTGTCATCCTCACTGTCGTCACCTGTGACAACATTTGTTCCTCTACGAAACTCCTCCATTAATGCTTGTACTTGCCTTTGGAGGGCTCTAACCTCCTCAGGATTAACAACTCTAGCCCTTACACCACACTCTCTTCATGGAGGCATCTTCTTAACTCAAACCCACAACCACACAGTCCTGGTGCAAACTGCCTCACAGTCAGCGCTCTGTCTACACACTTAGGAAAACTTGGCTCTGATACCACTTGATGGGAACACAACCCAAGCATAGAATGAACACAACAAGAAAAGGGAAATTGTATTAACTATGAAAATAAGCTAGTACATTTAGTATAGAGAAAATAAACTTCAAAACATGCCCTAAGGGCTTACAATAGCACAAAATTGGAGATAATTTCTCCTTTTGGTACCTCCTCTCAAATTCCACTCCGAACTGCCTTTTACAATGCCAAAAATGTCCTTAAATAGACCCCAGAGAGTTAAGGACTAGGAATACATTCTAGAAAGTGCTAGTAACCATCCACTGACCAAGTAGAAGGCTTCAGAAGCTGCGTTAGAAGTTGGTACAAATCTAGAAGAATCCAAAAATGGTAATCAAACTTTTGGGAGGCATAACTTTTGAACCGTAGCTCTAATTGACAAACCATTTACATTTTCAGAAAGGTCTCAAAGCGTTCTATAGCCCTCTGAACCAGCTTCACTCATCCCCCATTTTTTGGCCCTTTTTGAGGTCATTTAATGCCCTTAACCTAACTTTGAAACATTCTTAGGAGGTCTCCAAAAACCTAAAAACTGTGATAACTTTCAAACCGTGGGGCCTTTTGACCTGGTTCTTTTTTTGGAATGCTCTAAATTGCAATTACATTCATCTGGCCAATTTACACCTCCTAGTTCACCAAAATGATGGCTCAATTACATACTCCTATTTTTTTGGCATTTACACGTATCCCAAGGTGTTCAAATACTCTATCCTAGAACACTGATAGTGGAACTGTGAGAGTTGGAACCTTTATTTGACCCAAATGGGTATCTAGAAATGAAAACACATCAAACAAAAACTAAGTCTAAGTACATTTTTTGGGTGACACAGGATTGCCCTTATACCTCTAGAAGCTCCTGCATCAGGATGACCTTAGGTAGTTGTGGGTTGCTTTAAGCAATTGTGAGCTAATGCTATTGGTCACAGGGGGTAAAACTCCTCCCAAAATCTTTTTTTTATTAAAATTTATTTTTAAGAAAATAATTTTTTCATATATATATATATATATATATATATATATATATGTATGTATGTATGTATGTATATATATATACATATGTATATATGTATGTATATATGTATATACATATGCATGTATGTATATATACATATATACGTATGTATATATACATATATACATATATACATATGTATATACATACATATATATATACACATACATATATATATATATATATATACAAATACATACATACATATATTTACAGTACCTTGAATGATGAATTTTTCCAGCTAACCTGGGCTACTTTTTTGTTAAGGAAAAACATGAAAAGAAGTTTTAGAAAAATTATAAGTTCGATCTTAATAGATTTCAATCAACCCCTAGTCTAGAAATATTTCTTCGCTAAATATTTTCTAAAGGAAAATTGATTGGGGTTTTCATTTTATTTGCTCATATCTGAGCTAATCGAACATATTGACAGGCAAGATTCAAGCACCCAACAGACACGAAGCAAAGAGATCTTTTTCAAATGAAATATTCTATAATGGGTTTCAAACCTTACCTCATGCTAATGTTAACAATCTAGGAACCTAGTGAAAGCCTTGCTAAACCAAAACCCTTAAGAGCTTCCAAAATCCCTCTTGCCCAAAATCTAAAAATTCCTCCCCAAAAACCTATGTGTGAGATAATGACCTAAAAACCTCTAATGTAGAACCCTAGCTCCCTTTTAGGGATTCTATTTCTAAAAGCCCTAGAATATTTAATTATATTACATTCATCCATTTTTACTTGCCTTTTTTGTTGAAAATGTTCGTTTATTTTTATTTTCCACTATATTATTATGCACACATTTTAATACCAATTTACTTATTATTTAATCAATAAAGATAATTAGAATGCATTATTTAAATACAACTCTAATTTTAATTAATATTAATTAAATAATTGCACTAAACAAAATTTTAATGTTTAATATTTAATATCTAATATCTTTTTCTAAAAATTTAATTTCTTAAATTAGGACTTTTAAGTTTACCTTTTAATTTAGCCAAATATTCAAATGACTTCAATAAATTAAATATCATCTTATTTTTTAATAGTTTTCCTTTTTTAATTTAAATATTAATGATTTATCTAAGCATATATAACATTTGATCAAGCAATCATGAAGTCAAACCACATGAAATAGATATGGAAAATCAACCGAAGAGAAAATGAAGTTGTAGACACAAAGAAGGATTCACAGGTTCAAAAAGGGTAGGTAGTCAGTCATGAGTCCTCCTTACAGGACCAATAAATGGACTATTCCTATGATTGGAACTAATCATTATCTTCCTATTCTTACCATTGAGTTATTTTGATAGGGCATTCTCATCCTAGAAATTCAAAGAAGTTGATGCCAATTACATGCCTCCTACATAAAAGATGAGAATGTACATGTGCACCTATATATATATATATATATATATAAACCAAATAGGAAATGGTAGGGAGTGGTAAATCATGTAGATCTCGACTAGCAGGTTACTATGACTCCTTCCCTTAACCACATCAAACATATCAAATAGAAAAGTAAGACAAAAATGCATGTCATACACATGCAAGTATGGGGTAAGTACCATAATAAATCATGAGTCAAATCATTGAATCCTTATATATAAAAATGCATCACTATGAATATAAAATAATTATCATTAAAGACTTATCATCTAACATTGTTAGGAAGGAATTCACATTCAATAAGAATCATTGTACCACCATTACTACATAAGTTATCCTAATCATAAATCAATTTGTGAAATATAATCAACTAAGTAATCATCTCTAATATAGATGTAATCCAAGTTATGAAACAAAGTCATTTAATTGTAAATTAGATATCTCTAAAACAAACAAATGCATCAATTAGGCCTAAAAGAGTTGGGAAAAACAAACATAAAAGAAACATATAGGTACATCTACCCCTACCCACCCAACCCCCATCCCCCCCCCAAAAAAAGGCGTACTCCTACAATCCTACTGTAAAGATAGAAAATTTCAATCTAAAACTTAAAACTCAATGTACGGGTCCTCTTGGACCCTTCCCCATTGTAGGAGGATGAGATGTTGCCGCAAACACCCTCTAAGATCTACCCACATCCCCAACCATAGGTTCTCAAGTTGCAAACCTCTAACTCAAGAAATGAGGTCCACACTCACGATAGTAGTCACTTTATGACCAGGTTGTCCACAAGAGTAGAAATCTCTACTAAATGTTCCCTAAGCTCCAATTGTCTAAGATTGGTGAAAAATACCCATGCTAGGATCATGGTTGTGGCCCTAAGAAGCTCAATCTAATCTATTGTGCATGTTGCATTGCCAATTATAATAGTTCCCTAACTCTGAACCACCACTCTTACCATGGAAGAACTTTCTACCCTACTACTCATGATTACCTTTAGAGAAGGTAGGAGGATTTGTAGAGCTTCCATCTCCCTGAGGTTGGTTTGCATTAGGCAATCCTAAATAAGAAGATCATCTAGCTTGAGTACTTGGTAGATCACCCTGACCCAAAGTCATAGTCTCCTCAACCAAAGTAGCTCACAAAATTGCATCCTTTAGGTTTTTCGGTTAGAAAACCTTAACACCCCTAATGATGAATACATTAAGTCCTCTAATGAAATATTGTACCATCAAAGGTGAGCTAAGGTTGATTCTTACATAAGGCATAAGCTTGAAGAACTTTCACTCATACTCCACCATGGGTCATAGTACCCTATCTCAACTCATGAGACTCATACACCCTCTACTATTGTCACGTCCTTGATAGGAATGTCTCAGAGAAGTGTTCTCAAGGAAAAAATCCTATGTGATAGTCTACATATTTACCTCGAGTTTCTTCTCCTCTGTCTTCCATGAAATTTTTGCAAAGACCTCTAAGTGGGTGATGGCATATCTTGCATTGACATTGGATTCAAAGTCTTGCATGAGAAAGCACCTATCTAGTATGACCAACCAGTTCTAAACATCATACCTAGTATATCTTCTCCATTTAAAGATTTGACATTGACCTGTAGTAGGTCCTTCATCTAGTTGGACTAGATGGGCTCTCTTCTACCCTCTAGGTTCCCTCTTCTAGGAGTCTTGGACCTATCTCTCTCCCCATGATCCAAATGATGTGACACCTTAAGATGAACTCTCTCTTGTAAAGGTGAGAACTCTAGGATGTTTTTAATAAAGTATCTAGTGTTAGGCCCTTCTAACTTAGTTAAATTTTCAACACTATTTCCCCCTCTAGCCTCTTCCTAAATAGGGTCCTCTAAATGAACCAAGGGAGTGCTACAGTGACCACCTCTCCTATGACTTCTACCATGTCCTAAGCTACAACCCCTAGTAATGGATCTAGAACTAGTAGCCATCTCTCCTACAACACCCAAACACAAGAGCAACATCTCTAGAAAACATAAGGGCTAAACCATAGACATAAAGCAAGAATCTAGAATAAAAGTGTTATAAGTTTTCTAGTTTCATGATCAAAAATTCTATTTGTTTCTAAATTTTATTATTAAACTCTTTGGATTCAAGTTTGATGTCAATATATGCTTATTTTTTGCAAGTTTACTAATTTTTCAAGTGATGGCACACAATATGCCCAGAGTTCCTAGTGTTGAAACTTGGGCTCTAATAGCAGATGTAATGCCCCACAAAGGAACCCAAGAGGAATAAACCTAACAACTTACAATGTTTATTATTTTTTTAAAGGTTTTAACTATATCAAATAGCAATGGAGAAGCAATACATGCACGCGCACACACACACACACACATCAAGTATGCATAAAAAATTATAAATACAATTTTCACTTCCTCAAGGGTTCCTTTACATTGAGTCACATTAAGAAGTTTATATTAATTATTTTAAGTCTCAAGTAAATTGTCTTGTGATCATAAAGGAATATCAAATATATCATCTCATAAGCTAATGCATAAATATAACTAATACAATAAAAGTACATCTAAGGAGTAACTTCCAATGTACATGTCACATGATATGCAATAATAGGTACAATATATCAAATAAAAGATATATGCTAACATATATACATCATCTAAATAGAAGTCTCTAATATAGGAATAAGAATGATAATGGTACAATTACATCAATGATAATCCAACATCTACAAATATGAGGACTCATAAGGTAAGAAGACACTTTCTCTCGACCTTGTGGTAACCTAGTTAGGCTCCCACTCTCATCATACAAGAAAGATAATGAATGATCCACATATTGCTAATCAATCATAAACATTCCTAGGTAAGGAATCCTAATATCTAAAACTACCTCAAGGGTAACACAAACTACTAAATAAGAAGAGATTTAAAAAAATTGAAAGACACTCATTCCAACACCAACACCATATATGAAACCAACATACAATATACAAAGTATAAATTTATTACTAAAATCATGACATAAAGCAAAAAATATATATCCACCTCAAGTCAAAAGCCACATTTTAAAGAAAAATAACCAACAGATAACAATCATCATCAATATAATTAAATCACCAACAATAAGTAAAATAATGAATACAACATTCAATACACCACTAGAGGAAAATAGAAAAAATCTATAGAGAAGACAATGGATACATATTAGGGAGTGTCATCATAGGGTCAAACTACTTGAGTTACACTGGACTGGCCTCTCATTAGACCTCGGATCCTCAAGCACTAACTTACCATGGACTGGTCACTCTATACCTTGGACACTCAACATGGCACATGCAAAACTAGAATGTCCTCTCATGAAGATGAGGAAAACCAGTCATACCTCTCATTAGGTGTAATCCAATTCCTATCCTTAGCCTATACAAGCACTCAAGGCATGGAAGAGGCAATAACTCTAACTTATCCTTTTAGTGTGTTTTCCAAATATTAATTGCTAGATTATCACTTATTACATAATTTACAATATTTTACCTTGGCACTGACCACTTTAGGTCTCTATCTCCTAATGCAAGCCACTTCCAAATACATGCACATAAAATACCTCTTTGAAGCATACAAATTGAAGTTGTGTCTCATACCACAACACCCATAGTGGTCAAATTGGTTCACTAATAGGAACCCTAAAAAAAAGTTGGTTCTCCTAGCCCAAGTAAACATACATGCACCACAAAGAATATCTCATAAATGTAACTTCTAGTTTAAAACATAAGCTCATTACAACATCCTAAACAAATAAACATTATTGAAGAATCACAAAAGCCTTTGGTGTACATCCTAGCTAGCCAACTATATACTCACAGGAAACAGGATCATCAAGGAAAGAAAAATATATAAGTCCAAGTAAATAATTAGGAAGAACTACACATCTAAATCACATGTTTAAAATCACTTATTTTTAAGAAATCTAGTTCACCCTATTGAATGTTGTTTTTAATCAACAAATTGTACTTGGTTTTAAAGTTAAACAATGTCCCTATGAACTAAATATTTAAATCTATTCAAAGGCTCATTCTCAAACAAAATTAAATGTTACAAGTCAATAGATGATCTTGTTTAAATCGATGCATTTAAATACCAAATTTCCTTAGAATAGTAGTTATATTTAATTATAATAATTCTAAGTATAGAGTATAAATTTTAAAAATCATTATTAAGTTTAATATAAATTCATTTCAATATTTAAAAAATATAAAGTTTCAATAAATAAAAACATAATTTGAACACATTTTAAATGTAATATAATATGATAGTATTGACATTGGGGTATCGAGAGATGCAAAATCACTCTGCTAGCATTTTGCATGGTGTACGGCATTTTTTTGATTCCACTTTTTGGTTTTGTCATACAACATTTATTATGAGATCATTGAAGGTTTTTACTATGGCTCTAGCTCACTTTAGCTCATTAATTTTTATTAGTGCTAGATTTTTTGTGATGGATACTCATGGCACCTCCTTTGAACATGTGGCGAAGAAAAGTTTTCCCAAAGGTCTTTCCTAAGGTAAGCCTTCCTCCCTCGACTTTAGTTTCTATTGGTCTAATTTTTCACAGTATAGAAAAATTCTGAAAATTTGGGTGAAAAATCATTTAAGTCTTTGAATTAAGCAGATTAGGGTTTTCATTCCTCATATTTTTCATTTTTTAGTTTACCCTAGTCGTGCCCTATTTCATGTGTTGTCTTTTCCTTTTAAATTCTCAAGGTTTGTCCCTTAATGCAGCCATGAAAATACCCTAAGTGTGAAAAACCCTAGGTTTCCTTTCAAATTTTTGAAAAGGATTTGTAAAGTGCTTAAAATTCTTCCTTTACGGTCTTATGATGTAGGGTTTCACCTAAGAGCAGAATACCTTATTCCTTTTATTTTTGTGGTCGTGTTTCATAATGCAACGTAACAGCTTAAAGGATTTCGTGTTCTACAAGGATATGCCCTTTTTTTTCATAGTAGCGGAATGGTTTGTATAGAGGCTTCCTAATCATAAGAATGGTCTTAAAGTGAAGAAGCGTAAAGGTCTATTGCACTTTAAAATATCTTATCATGAGGTTACAAGTAAGCAGTTTGAGTGAAGGGGTAGAGAGGTATTGAGTTATGATTTATGCATATATGTTTCAATGGATAGTGTAAGGTCATAATACCTAGCATGCCATAAAGGATGTTTTGAAAGGATGCATGAAAGGTTTTACGATTCTACAAGTAAAAGGATTCCATAAGGATGAAGGTAAAGTTCAAATGTGTTTATGTGCATACGCTCCTTGGGCTTTTGAGAAATCGTAAAGCCATGTTTTAGCATCAATAGTGTCACGTGGGACCTATTGAGTTGTCAGATGGGCCTTGGTACAAGTGAATCCGATGAAGACATGTCATCCATGTCAGATGGGCCTAGCCCGCATGGCATACAACTTAAGTTCTAAATTCTGCATGTGCACAAAATCAACAACGATGTTATTTTCTCATTTTTAAGATTAGATTTGGGTCGTTGATAGGTGTAAAAGGAAGTTTTGTTATTACACCACAAGGTAAGTGTATGAACGAAGAGCTATTTTATCCTTTTTATGTGGTTATGAGCTCAATCTCAGTGTATAAGCATAAAATGGTAAATAAGGGAAATAAAGGAAACGATTTTACTCTTCTACGAGAAACGGTAAATGTAGGAGTGGGCTATCATTTCAAAAGGCTCTCTGAGCATATGAGGTAAAGGTAACCCATAAAGGCATAAAGGAGAAATAAAAGAAAGCTAAAAGATATTTCGATGCTACAGGTGAAGCTAAAATTGCATGTTTAGAAGATGAAATTTGAAGTCTTATGGTGTCCCAAATAATGAAGTGAGCAGAGCTACGTAGAAGAATTTTTTAGGGTTTCCACTAATATGTGTATGTATGAGCATAAAGGGTA
This sequence comes from Cupressus sempervirens, assembly GCA_028749045.1. NCBI lineage: Eukaryota > Viridiplantae > Streptophyta > Pinopsida > Cupressales > Cupressaceae > Cupressus > Cupressus sempervirens. The sequence continues at coordinate 205,386,139 of CM053789.1, forward strand.
AAAATAAAGTCTTAACAAGGGCTTTTTATGCTCATACAAGGAGTGGTTAAATCATAACAATGAAGGTGTCAGTTGAGAAGGTTTCTGATGTTGCAGTGTAAAGGATTGTGTATCGGCATAAAAGGTGAAGAAGGCTAAGATAAGGGTTTTATGCTTATACAACGAAAGCCTAAATTGAAAAAATAGAAGTATCAAGTGAAAAGGTTTGAGGTCATACGGGGTAAAGGGCATTGTAAGAATGTAAAAGGGATTTTCAATACAGTGCCAAGACATCATTACGTTCTTACGATTAGGGTATGCTGAAGCATCTCCGAGTGATCATATAGATTCATCAAGAGCATTTCTGGTGTTATGAAGATTGCAAGTTTGACTCAATGTAAGAATGAGAGACCATAATTTCAAAGAAAGTAGTTGATGTGTCATCCTGGGTAAGCAAGAAAGAAAAAATTTCCATAGCCAAGTAAAATAGAGCTTTGAAAAGTACTTCAGAATCAAATTTTGTGGTTGGTATACCTTGATGACAACTTGTATAAATGGTTTTAAAGCTTGTGTGTGCTAAATTTATTAAAAAGGTTGGTAGTTATATGATTAAAACATCAAAAAAATTGATTGAATGTCAGAGTATTTGCCACTACGAAGAAGCTTGTTCTCTACTCCACTCTGAAATTTGAAAGTTGTAGAGTTTTGTGGGTTCTGTGCTACTGTAAAAGAACTCAAAATATAATTTGAAGAGAACATGGCTGATATAGAAGTCAAAGAAATTCCTAAAGAAGAGGTTGAGGATGAAGATGAAGGTGACAATGTCATGGAAGTCACAGTGGAAGGGAAAAGGAAAAAGGGTGCTATTAAGAAGGAGAAAAAGACAAGGATAAGAAGACCAAATAAGTATGTTAAGGATTGGCTGAAAATTCTCCCAGGATCATCGAATGCAATTTCTGCAAATGATTATATTTTTTGAGACCCATATGTTTTTGTTCGAGATGTTGAATGCCCTAGAGTGACTAGTTATGATCTTTTTATGTACTTTTATCAGAATAGAACAGAAAATGTGCCAGTGTGTAACCCATAGAATAGAAACATGGAAAATTTGATATTTCCAAAAGTATTCATTGATGTTGATTTGTTGAAGGCCCTAATAAATTCCTACAATCCAATAACCAAGATATTCCATAGGCATAATGGGAGTGTATTATGCATATTGGATAGAACTTATTTTGTTGAAGCCTTTGGATTAATAGGACAAATGGATGTACCTATTGACATTGCAGATTTGCAAGGAAAGTTTGACAGGAATAAAACCTACTTTGTGAACCTTACAAGGTAAAAAAGGCATGGTTACTTCCAAAAAAGGTGGGAGATTTTCTACCTTTAAATAGGTTTAAGAATTATTTCAAAAACATAGTGTATGGGTTGTACAAAGTGATGGGAAGTGATGGTGCAAAGGATTATGTGTATGGTTCTCTTTTTCTGATGGTATGTGATATACAAGACCCTTTCCACCATAAGGAGTATGATTATGTGGCCTTCATCATTGATAGTATGCACATGCAGATTTGCGATGCAAAGAAGGGAGAGATGAAAGACTTCAAGTTCCACCATTATTCACTGCTAATGCACCTTATCCTATATAACAACATTGGATACATCAGCGGGGATTTCATTGATCAAACTTCTGATAAATTTGGTGAGTTACCTATGCAACTTTGGACTCATATTTGGCATAAGAATTTCTATTATTCAAATGCCCTTTTGTTCTTTAATTTGTTTAGTTTTGCTATCATGAGGCAATTAGATTATACTTTCTTTAGGGCACCAAATGTTTTGAAGACTTTTCTTAGGCCCTCATTATTAGATGAAAAAACCAAATTAGATCATAACTAGAGGAGTATCTTTTTATTTAAGGAGTGCACTTTAATTAGAGTGTTTGCATGCCCATAGCCTCCTCATCTTCTGCCTAAATGTTTACCCCCTTGATTGGCCATTATTGAATTCTTCTGGCAATTTTTATTGATGAATAAAGAAATAATCCCTCCCTCTCTACACAAGCCTACTTTTTTTTGTAGAACCTTTAAAGTATGAGATTTTGAAATAGGCAAGAATGCATTTGAGGAATTAAGTTAGTATTTAGGCTAGTACAATTTTTCTACTGGGCCCTATAGGATGTATGACCCTGACAATTACATTACCAATGAGGTCAAGGCCATTAGGGGATACATTCTACCTCCAAGCAAGCCAATCCCTATAGAGGACTTAATTGCCAACATAGTAGCAACAAGGGAGGTTGATGAGTTATTAAGGAAATATAAGGAGACAAGGAGAGTAGAGGAGGCTTTGAAGAGGAGCAACCCTAATTTTAAGGGTTTCTATACAAAGATTCCATATCCTAATAACTTGAGAAGAATGGTGGATAATTTTGACCACATTATCTCACAAATGTTGCATGAGCCAGAGGGAGAGGAAGCCATTGTAAATAGGGAATACCCTAAGCCAGATACACAATTGGAGGTTAAGTTCAAAGAGGAGCAACCATCAGCTTCAACTTGGGTGTCAAAAGGAAATAAGAGACAAAAGAAAATGCACATCCTAGAAAAGGTGGTAAGCAGAGCCCTACAAGTAATGTCGAGGAGTAGTGAGTATTATGCTGATATTAGGAAAAATTGTTTACACCAAAGGGCTACAGAAGGAGGAAAGGCCTCTACTAATCTTCAAGTTGCAGCATCAAGATTAGATGACAGGCTCATTTAATCTGAAAAGTTCATGGAAGATGATGATTTCATTAAATCATCAGAGTTTAAAAGTTTTCTTTATAAAATCAAACAAAATGAGCTCACATTGAGTGTCATGCCAGGAGAGGATCCAAAGAAGAACAAGGAATTAGTTGAAAAACTATTGGCTTATGATCTTGAGAGCAAAACAATGACTACTGCAGAAGCTAGGGAGTTGGTACATAGAAGTGGTATGATTCTAATACCACATTGGGATATTGAGGGCCTTTGTATTGGATCAAATGAGAACAAAAGACAAGGTCATCAATTATGAAGCCACTAGTGATTAGGGTTTTAAAAGAGGGTTAGGTGTTAATATAGACACAAAAACCCTAGTAGTATGGAGTGTATCCCCTGACACTAAGAAGCCCAAAATGATGGATATAGAGGAGACTGCGTAGGGCAATATGATTGTGTGGACATTGGAGAGCACTACTAGGAAAGAGATTTCTAGTTTTTTAAAACACTTTTCTCTCATGAATGAGGAAAAAATTGATGAAATTGAGGATAAGCTAGCTGCAATGTGCAATGAGTGCCTTAAAATTAGGAGAATGTATGAAGAAGAGCTCAAAATTATCCATGTATAGAAGCAGAGAATAGAAGAGTTGGAGGAGAAAATTAAAAATTTGGAAATAGAAATAATATCCCTCAAAGAACAACTCAAGATAGTAGCAGAGGCAAAACATGCACCAAGGCAAGAGGAAGAAAGAAGGCACACTGTAGAAGTAGAGGCCCAAATAGAAGAAATACTTATAGGGGTGATAGTGCTAGTGCCTATGGTCAATTTGGAGTCAGGAATTCCTCAATTTAATAGTGCCACCAAGAAAGATGTTTTGATGAATGTATTAAACCATAGAATAAGTACTTTGAAAAGGATATCTCAAGACGCTTATAATGCATTCATAAATCTACAGTCTGGAGAACAAGTATGTAAGGATGCAATTGGATGGCTTGAGCCAATTTTTCAACAATGGGGGCTATATATGCAATTCTTTGACAAAATGATACCCTTGTTAGCCAAGAAGCTAGATGTGCTAGATAAATTTATTACTATGAAGGAGAGTACAGATAAGGTGAAAGATTTATTGCAAATTTTTAGAGGGAAGCTGGCAATAATTCAAAGTAAAATGAATGTATTAACAAGTGGTTTTTATTATTTAATTCTTTCTATTATTAATCTTGATGAAAAACTAAAAGATTTCAATGAATGGTCTAGTTCTTTTGATCATAGTGTAGACTTTCCATAGGTGGCATCAATCTTCATGGATGATATTGATGAATGTGCTTTCAATGAACTAATTGATACCCTATTCAAGGTTGAAACTGAAATGAATAGGTTTGATATAGAAGGAAGGGTAATTACTGATGCCAAGTGGCAAAAAAATGTTAGTGAACTAACAAAAGTCAAGGAGTATGAATGGCCCACCAATAGAGAAATATTTATCCTAGAAGCAATCGCAGAAATCAAAGATTTACCAATAGGGAGCAGTAAGAGAAAAAGATAGTTAAAGATTTTATGCTCCAATTGTCATCTGCGATTGTTTCTATTGTTTCTTTTTGAGTTAAGGTGTCCAGATATTTTTGTAAAGGGGTAGTATATTCATTGTTGTAAAAGGACACCTGTCAATCACATTTTCCCTTTGCTGGTTGCAACTCATGCCTATATAAGTGAGTTTTCAAGGCAATGTGATGGTCTGAATTTTGTACAATTTTAAGTCTTTGAGAGAATACAGTCAGTCCAATAGTGTGTAGCTATTGTGAGTTTATTTTCTAGTTGTACTTTCTGAAGATATATTGAAATGACAAAACCAGCAAGTTGTTCTATGCTTTCCTTTGAATTCTATTGGTCATTCTATTAATCATCTAAAAGGATAATACAAAGGGGTATTTATACTATATTTGTGTCATCAATTTCTGTCTCTTTTTTATGGGTTTGTCTACTTTGAAGTCATTTTAAATAAGGTTTAACTTGGTTGAATGCAATCTAGATGGGTTGTATGCTAATATCACTATTGCTTTTAATTCAAGGAATTATAGAAATGCTTCAATGAATTAGTAGGGTTTATGAATTTATAGAAAGGATACTTCATAAGAATGGAAATGGGTGATTACAATTAATTAATACATTTACAAGTTAATTGAATAAGATCTTCTGCCACTAGTCAATTGTCCACCCAATGGATAAAGCACTGGTCATATAAGTTAGAACTGAACAAGGATAAATTCTGCTACTGCATATCAAAACAATTATAAAATCAAAATCATTTTTCATTCAATTTTGTTCAAAGTTATAAATATTGGTCAATACTTGTTTATATCTATTCTCTAAGTCTTAGGTAGCTGCTATTACCAAGAATATTTTTAAATTCAAGGAGAATGACGAAAAAATCTACTAATAAGGGATGCATACAAGTTTGAGAACATTAAAAGAAGTGAAGTAAATTGCTCATGTCTTAGTGGGTAATAGATGAGAATTAGAATGAAACTAAAAGAATCTCTACGTAGCAATTTGTATTAGAATCATCCCTAGGTATATCCACCTTGGTTTAGCAGAGCCAAAAGAGTAGGAAACCATCCTTTGGTTTTGTTGAAGTTGGGTCCAAATGGTTTACTTATGTAATTGATAATAGGAATTAGCTGATCCTTAGGTTATATGAGTGTTATCATTCTAGTATTGAACATTTTGTTGTTCAGTAGTTTTCAAACACCAAGAAAATGGTGACTCTACTAGGGAATTACATTTAGTGTTATCATAAATAGTGAATTATTAGAGATATGTATCCCCTTGGGTAGAATTGTAGACTCTTATGCTGAAATTTCCCATGGATTTGGAATTTTTATACATTTTTCCTAAGATTGTCACTGAAGGATTTATCATTCATTTAGTTCTTTTCCCATTCTAACAGAGTGGGTGGCAACTCAAAAGGTTTTAACCAATGTCAAGATTAAGAAAATTGCTATCCCAAATTATGGAGAATATAAGAAATACACAAGAAAATGTGAGGAAAAACCCGACCATTAAATTACAAACTGATCTCCCTCCTAGAGGAAGATAGAATTGGGTTATGAAGGGAAACCAGATACAAAAAGGAAGCTATTCATAGGAGCAAGTAGCAGATAAAGATAATGCTCACCATTCTACTATTGAAAAAGTGCCTTTCTCCAAAGGTCCAAGATCTCACCCAGTTTTGTCTGATGATGATTTCTATAATACCCCTGAAATGATATGCTAGGAGAAGATTGTGCAACCACATGTATTTAGTCTTGAAGGTAGGACTAGTAACAATCTTTTCTAGTGTAGTACAAACCCTTTCATGTTAGATTATTCCCCAGAAAAGGTTAGACCTAGACACTTAGAACCTGAAAGTTTTAATGATGAGAAAACATCTGGGTCTGAGTTCACTATCCCTAATCCTAATGAGAATGAAATTTTGAAAGCACAGCTTGTTGAGAAAGAAGCTATAAATAGGAGATTTCAAAAGGAAAGGGAAGAAGTGATTACAAAGAACTCTGAAGAAAAACAAGAATTAATAAGGCGAATTGCTGCTCTAAAGAAGAAAAATGAGATAGCAGCTAGTGCATGGTAACCTGAGATTGTGGGACAAGTTGAAAAACTTAGGAGGCAAGAGAAAAAGTTGTTGGAAACTCAGAAAATGAATCTAGAGGGACCTGTGATATAGCAAGTTAAGAACTATACTACTCTAGAAGTTGATAACAATAGAGTAAAGAATGTGGAACCTATTGTAGGGGCTAAGGACAAAGGAAAACAAAAGGAGATTGGTGTTAAGATCAATGAGCCAGTGAAGACAATTCAAATCCATGATTCTATGTCACTCTTTGATATTGAATTGGAAAAGAGAAGGAAAGAAAGAGATGCTTTAGCCAAGAGATTGGAGATTGCAGAAAATGAGGCTGCTATAGCTGAAATGAACAATAAGATCAGATTCCTGGAAAATGCCAAGATACATTCTGCAGCTATGACTAAAGATAATGATGGATCTAATGATGCAAATCAAAACACTACTAAGGAACCTCTTACTTTCTTGTCTTCATCTTCACTAAAAGTAGATCTCAACAAATCTGTTGGTGATGCTAGCACTAGTAACACTATGAATAATAATAAGAAAGATAGCGCTAATTAGCTTAAGATTGATGTACAAAGGAGACCTATCCACTTAGAAGGGTATAATATGTTTTGATGGGATCCCTAGTTTTCCTAATCCTATAACACAAGAAATGAGGAAAATATTGCTTAAATTGGATGGAAATAATGCTATCTCTTGTGAGGACCATTTGAGGAGTTTTCTTGATATGATGAGTGATTATGAGGTTGAAGCTAAAGATGTCATTATGAAGTTGTTTGTTTAGTCACTAACTGAAGATGCTAGAGAATGGTTCAAGACACTCCCTGAATTATCTATTGTTGATTGGAAAGATATTGAATATTGTCTCAAAGAGCAATATGGTGACAAGAAAAATCAGAGTTATATTTTGAGTGAATTCAATAATATTAAGAGGTTGCCTAATGAATCTGTCACTAAATTTAACACTAGATTCTAGAAAAGGATGTACAAGCTAATGCAAGCCATGCAAATTGATGACTAGGTATGTCTAATTACTTATCTAAATTCTTTTGATGGTAAAATGGCATACCAACTTAGGGATAAAGAGCCTAAGACTTTAAGAGATGCTTTCAGTATTGCCATTAATATAGAAAATAATTTAAGGATTTCAGGGAGGTTAGAAAGTAAAAGAGATGACCCTAGGTTATTTGGGAATAAGGAAAATAGAAAGGAAGAACATAAAGCTACTGGAGGGAAAAAGCAAGAGCCTAGTGAAATGAGTCAAATTCTAAGTGCTATAAAAGGTTTGAATCTTCCTCAGGTAAAGAATGATAGGAACCCCACTGAAAATAGGGTCCCTTACCAATCAAATTTTAGTAGACAAAATAGATTGTAAAATTTCCCTTATAACACCACTTAGAAGGATGGTGACCCTAATGTTCCTCCCCTCAAGAACACCAATAACAAAGTTACCCCTGATCCTTTATCCAAAAACTCTATAAATTTGGTAAATGATCCTAAATTCACTGTTGAACCTACATGGTGTTCTACTTGTCAACTACCTCATGCCCCTGAATATTGCGCAGTAGCTTTGTCATTTTTTGGAAATTAGAATATAGTGGAAAAATGTAAGGAACATGAGGAAACTAATGATGATGTAGGATTTAACATGTTTGATTCACTTTTTTGTGATAATGAAGGTTGTGACAGAGATGTAAATGATTAGAGATGATTTCATAGTGTCAATCAACAACAAGTATTTTTTGATGAAAGTGATGTTGAGGATAATGTGTGTAACATGGTAGGTTCAAAGGAAGAAGTGACCTTGAGAAAACCCTCTAGAGAAGAAATTAACCAAATTATTGCTAGTATGGTGGCTCAGGTTCAAACTAGAAGTATGGTTCAAGGAAATGAGGGGAATAAGGTAGCTAGTATTTTCATAAAGGGGACCGACCATAAGAAAGGGGAAATCGTAAAACCTAAAGAGTCCCCTGTTGTGAAGGGTAAATTTGCAAATAAAAAATGGGAACCAAGGAAAGGGGGCAACCTTGAGGATATAGAGCACTCAAATAATATCTCCAAGAAAAGAGATGGGAAGATATCACATAATGTCACTGAGCAAGATAAGAGTCATCATAATCCCTTGAACACTTTGATTAAGCATGATGAGAAAGGGAATGTGAATAATGATAACCTTTCTGATTCTTCTATAGATATGTTTGTTGTTTTGTCTCAAATTAACATTAAGGTTCTTTTGTCTGAGCTACTGAGAATCCCAGAGCACCAAGATAAAGCCATAGCATGGTTGGGGAATACTAATGTAAAGGTAAGTCAAGAATGTAATGAAAATCATGTTCCTAAAAGAGTGAAAAAGGAAAAGGTGAAGGAACAAGACACTGAAGTGGTCGTGCCTCAGATTCCTCAGATATTTTCGGATAACTCTATCAATGAATGTTTGGGAAATGTTGAACCATTTTTCTTAAGCATCTTAGTGAATGGTAAGACATTAAAGAATTGTATGATTTATTATGGTGCTTCTAGTACTGTTATGCCTTTTGAGATAATGAAAGAATTAGGTTTGAAGATTGACACTACTCAAGGAAGATGTTGTGCTATGGATAAGAGGGAAATTATAGTCATGGGCACTATTAGTGCCCTACCCTAGAGATTGATAGCCTGTCCAAATAAAGAACTCACTATGAGTGTATTGGTTGTTGGCATACCACCTCAATATGGCATGTTATTATCTAGAAAATGGAGTGCTTCTGGGAGGAAGTTTACAATGTGACCTATGATTTGCTACTTTTAATATTGATGGAAATTTTGTAAAGATCAATAAAGAAGAAAAAAGCATATATATGATAGTAGAGGAAGTTAGGGATGATATGAAAAATTTTGTGGATACAGATGTTAATGCATTCAGAGCTAAGGTCCTAACTCTGAGGAAAAGCAAGAAAAAATCTCAGATAGAAATGGAAGTTGATACAAAGATAGATAAAGATGACTTATGGGCCATGTTCTTTGATGGTGCTTATTGCAAAGATGGAGCAGGTGCAAGTAGTTTATTAATTTCTCCTGTTGGGGTAACTTACAAATTTTCTTTCACACTGAATTTCCCCTATACTAATAACATAGCAGAATATGAGGCTTTTTTGTTAGGACTTAGACTAGCTCACAACTATGGGATAAAGTGTTTACATGTAATAGGGGACTCTAAGTTAATTGTATCCCAGGTGAGAAATGTTTATGTGTCAAAGAATAAAAGGTTAAAATGGTATAGAAATGCAATATGGGACATGATTGAGTGCTTTGATGCATTTGGGATAATTTGGAAGGATGGATCTAACAATAATATGGAAAATTTGCTGGCAACTATAGCAATAAAACCTGATGATATTACATTTGCTAGTATATCTAAAATTGAAACTTAGATCAAGCGTTTTGTTCGTAACAATGTCCAAAATTGGCAAGTATTTGAGGATGATAAAGATATTTTAAGGTTTTTGAATAGTGAGTATATGTTATTAGGGGAAGAAATTGATTGTGTAGCATATGTAGAAAACATAGATGGAAAAGATTTTATTTTTGGATAAGAAGTTGTGCAATTGAAAACAAACAAAATACCAAAAGGTTTAGTTGTCCTAGAAACTATTTTTGACAATCATGATAGATCGCAAATGGATACTAGTGAATATAATTCTAAGGATTTGGAGGAGATAAATTTGGGAACTAAAGAAACCTATAAGAAGGTATATATTCGTAAAAAAATGTCTCCTAAGATAAGATAGGGTTTGATAGGTCTGTGAAGGAAATATAGACATGTGTTTGCATGGTCATATGATGATCTAAAGGCCTATAGGGAAGATCTATTTCAACATGAAATCACTTTGAAACAAGATGCTAAGCCTTTTAGACAAAAACAAAGGCCAATAAATCCAACCTTGGCTCCCAAAATGCAAGAAGAATTGATCAAGTTAAGAGATGTTAGAATTATAAAGCATATCAGACATTCTTCTTGGGTATCCAATCTAGTACCAGTAAGAAAGAAAAATGGAGATATAAGGTTATGTGTTGATTTCAAGAATCTCAACATATCTTCATTAAAAGATAATTATGGTTTACCCAATATGGAAGCCATTTTGCAAAGGGTCACTGGTTCAGAATTGATGTCCATGATGGATGAGTTTTCAGGATATAATCAAGTGGTTGTCAAAGAATTAGAACAGTTTAAGATTGTTTTCACCACTCCATGGTGTACATATGTTTATGTCATGATGCCTTTTGGGCTTACTAATGCTGTAGCTACTTTCCAAAGGGCCATGGATGTGACTTTTGCTGATATTATTGACAAATTTTTGGCTATGTATTAGGATGACCTTACTGCTTACTCCAAGGATGAAAATGATCATTGCATGCACCTATAGAAGGTATTTATTAGAGACCTTAAATATGGAATATCTTTAAATCCAAGGAAATGTAACTTTGGTGTCACTGAAGGTAAATTATTAGGACATCTACTTGGCAAGCATGGAGTGAGGATTGACCCTAAAAGGGTAGAAGCAATAGATAAGATTTAGAAATGCAAGAGTGTTAAAGGTATCCAATAATTTTTTAGACAGATCAACTTTCTTAGGAGATTTGTGAAAAATTTTGCAGAAATTGGTAGGCATATATCAAGAATACTAAAGAAAGGATCTAAGATAAAATGGGATAGTGAACCTGGTATTGCGTTTCAAAAATTTAAGCAAGCTATTGAAGATGCTCCTATTCTCAAAGCTCTTGATTATGACAAACCAATGCATGTATTTTCTTTTTCCTCATTTCACACTATTGTTGTAGTACTGTTACAGAAAAATGAAGAAGGTTATGAACAACCAATTGCATTCTTTAGCAAATCATTGCAAGCAACTGAGCTAAAGTATGATATTATTGAAAAATAGGCATATGCATTGGTCAAAGGAGTGAAGGCCTTTAGATGTTATTTGATGGGGGCTACAGTTATTGCTTTTGTCCCTACTACTACTGTGAAAGACATTTTCTCACAACAAGAGGTATCTGGCAGGAGGTGTAGGTGGATCAATAGAATACAAGAATTCAACATTGACATCCAGATTACTAAATTGGTCAAAGGTCAAGGTTTGGCCAAGTTGATGAAAAAAGAAAATCTAGAGGCAAACCAAATTAATCAATTGGATGATAATTGCAGAGAAGACCTTTGTGATATGGACAACTTTGATTGGTACAAGGATGTGATTTATTATTTGTAGAATATGAAGTCCCCACCAAAATTAACAGAAAATCAAAAAAGCGCTTTGAAGTTGCAGACTATAAGGTATAGTATAGTGCAAGGATAGTTATGGTGGACAGACATGGAAGGAGTACCTTTGAAATGTGTAGATGAAATTGAGGCTGTGAAAATTTTGAAAGATATGCATGAAGGTGTGTGTGGAGGTCATTACATGGCTAAATCCACAGCCCACAAAGGCCTTAGATCTAGTTTTTGGTGGCCAACACTTTTTAAAGATGCTCATGAATTTGTTAAGATATGTGATACTTGTCAAAGATTCAGTGGAAAATTCAAATTTTTTGGGAATTTACCATTAAGACCTATAGAAGTACAGGCACCATTTCAGCAGTGGGGAATTGATTTCATTAGTGAAATCTCAAACAAATCTAGTGGTGGACATTCTTGGATTCTGGTGGCAATTGATTACTTCACCAAATGGGTTGAAGCAATTCCTACCAAGAATGCAACGATCAAAGTGGTGATCAATTTCATCTTAAACAATATTATAACTAGATTTGGTTGCCCATAGAAAATAATAACTGATAATGCTATGTGTTTCAAATTTGATGAATATAAAGAGTTTTGCAAAAAATATGGCATTACATAATATACATCATCACCTTATCATCCTCAAGGGAATGGTCAGGTAGAATCTAACAATAAAAGTATACTAAAGATTATCAAGAGTATTTTGGGGTACAACAAGAAGGCATGGGATGCAAAATTACCACTAGCCCTATGGCCTAACAAGGTTACTATAAAAAAGGCCATTGGTTGTCCCCCATTTGACTTGGTTTATGGTATACAAGCTAGACTTCCCCAAAATAATCTAAGGGAGATGTATAAATTCATTCAACTATATGATGATGATATCATTGATGAGATGCAACTCAAAATGGATGACATTAAACAATTAGAAGAGACAAGAAGAAAATCCTCTATTCAGAATGCTAAGCTCTAATCACAAATGAAACACTTATATGATAAAAAGGCCATTGAGAGAAAGTTTGAAATAGGAGACATGGTACTAATGTGGAATGCTAGATTGGAAGATAAAGGAAAGCATGGTAAATTTGACCCAATCTGGCTTGGTCCATGTAACATTTGTGATAGAAATGGAGAAGATTCATATTGTCTAAAGGAATTAACTGGAGGTATTCTTGAATTTTCAGTTCATCGACAATTCTTGAAGAGGTACTTTTCTTGAAGTATCTATTTTCCATGAACAATAGTTTTAGGGTTCTTGGTTTTTTTGTATATTCTATATATTCTATAAATCCCTGTAATTAGTCTCTGTACAGTCTAGTTTCTTGTTCTTATTTGTGCTCTGTGCTCTCTAAAGAAGTTGTGATTTTTCTGCCAAGTATGTGGTTTGCTCTCCCATAGATTCTAAATTCTTGCATAGACTCAAGTAGTCTATCATCCCTAGATAGAGCCACTATTGGTCTAATTTTTTACAGTATAGAAAAATTCTAAAAATTTGGGTGAAAAATCATTTAAGTCTTTGAATTAATTAGATTATGATTTTCATTCCTCATATTTTACATTTTTTAGGTTACCCTAGTCATTCCCTATTTCATGTATTGTCTTTTCCTTTTAAATTCTCAAGGTTTGTCCCTTAACGCATCCATGGAAATACCCTAAGTGTGAAAAGCCCTAGGTTTCCTTTCAAATTTTTGAAAAGGATTTGTAAAGTGCTTAAAATCCATCATTTACAGTATTATGGTGTAGGGTTTCACATAAGAGCAAAATACCTTATTCCTTTTGTTTTTGTGGTCATGTTTCATAATGTAGTGTAATAGCGTAAACGATTTCATGTTCTACGGGGATACGCTTTTGTTTTTTCGTAGTAGCAGAATGGTTTTTCTAGAGGCTTCTTGATCATACAAATGGTCTTAAAGAAAAGAAGCATAAAGGTCAGTTGCACTTTGAAATATCTTATCATGGGGTTACAAGTAAGCAATTTGAGCGAAGGGGTATAGAGGTATTGAGTTATGATTTATGCATATATTTTTCAATGGATAGTGTAAGTTTGTAATACATATCATGGCATAAAGGATGTTTTGAAAGGATGCATGAAAGGTTTTATGATTCTACAGGTAAAAGGATTTCGTAACGATGAAGGTAAAGTTCAAATGTGTTTATGTGCATATGCTCTTTGGGCTTGTGGGAAACCATAAAGCCATGTTTTAGTAGCGATAATGTCAAGTGGGACCTATTGAGTGTTCAAATGGGCCCTGGTACAAGAAAATTTGATGAAGACACATCATCCATGTTAGATGGGCTCAGCTCGCGTGGCATACAACTTAAGTTCTAAATTTTGCATGTGCACAAAATCAATGGCGATGTTATTTTCTCAAATTCATTCATTATGTCCAAGGGGATTTTGGACTTGTTTATTTGGGGGATAATGAACCCTATCAAATTGTTGGAAAGGGAAAAGTTAAGATTAAGTTGCAAAATGGGAATCATTGGCTACTACATGAGGTAAGACATGTTCCAAGGCTGAGTGGGAATTTAATTTTAGTAGGGCAACTCGGTGATGAGGGTTGTGAAGTTACTTTTAATGATAAAAATTGGAAAGTTTCAAAAGGTTCCCTTGTAGTAGCAAAAGGTGTCAAAGTAGAAAACTTATATCTTTATACAAGTCATATTGTTCCTTCTACTTTAATTGTTTCAAAGAAAAATAAATGTTCAAGAACGGTTACTATAGTTGAGCAAGGAGAACAAATAGCTATTGTAAATTCTAATATAGTGGTGTGGAACAACAGACTTGGGCACATGAGTGAGAAAGGTATGAAAGTACTTCATTCAAAAAAAAATTTACCATGTCTAAAATGTGTTAATATGGATTTCTATGAAAGTCATCTGTATGGAAAACAAAAGAGAGTGAGTTTTGTGAAGACTAGGAAGGAAAATAAAAAGGAGAAATTACAGCTTGTGCATACCAATGTATGGGGACTGGCTCATGTATCTTCCCTTGGTACTTGTCATTATTATGTTACATTTATAGATGATGCAATTAGAAAATAATAGGTTTATTTCCGTAGACAAAAAATTGATGTATTTCAAACTTTTAAGAAATTAAAATGTCTCAAATCTGATAATGGTGGTGAGTATTGCAATCATGAATTTGAATGTTATTTCTCCACTAATGATATCTATAGATAGAAAACTTTTCCAAGGACTCCATAGGAAAATGGAGTGGCTAAATTCATAAACATGACTATAATGGAGTGTGCAAGGAGCATGAGGTTGCATGTTGGGTTGCCCTTACACATGTGAGTGAAGGTTGTCAATACTTTTGTATATTTGATTAATAGAGGTCCCTCTACTCCTTCAGGTTGTGGTATTCTAGAGGAATCATGGACTTGTAAGTAGGTGAGTTATTCTTTTTTCAAAACCTTTGATTATGAAGCATTTTCTCATATAGATTCTTAAAATAGAACCAAGCTGGAAGCTAAGTCAAGGAAATTTGTATTTGTTGGATGTGGCATTAATGAATTTGGTTATAGGATGTCATATTCAATGAAAATGTGTTGTACAAAGATCTATTGAGCAACATGAGAAGAAAGAAGATGATTATGTAGTGTTGGATGATACTCCAAAAGATGATGTTCTAGCCATACCTCATGATGTACAACAACCACAATAAGAAATACCACGTACACCATTGAATGTTAGATGGTCAACAAGGATAATTAGACCTCCAGAAATATTTTCTCCATCTTTGTATTCTATTTTACTATCAGATGCTGGTGAACTTGAATCTTATGATGAAGTTGTGCAGGTGGATACTAAGATTCAATGGGAGTCTACAATGAAAGAAGAAATGGACTCTTTGCTGAAAAATAAGACATGAGATTTATGCAAGTTGCCTATAGGTAAAAGTGCTTTATAGAATAAGTGGGTTTATTGGTTGAAAGAAGAGGATGGAGGTAAAAAAATGATTTAAAGCCAGGTTAGTTGTAAAAGGATTTGTACCAAAAAAAGGCATTGATTTTGATAACATATTCTCTCCTATTGTTAAAATGACTTCTATTTGCACTATTTTAAGTATTGTGGCTACTAAAGATTTGCATTTGGAGCAGCTTGATGTTAAAAAAACCTTCCTTCATGGTGATTTAGATGAAGAGATATCTATGGCTCAGCCATAGGGATTTGAGGTCAAAGGTAAAGAGAACTTAGCATGCAGATTGAAGAAAAGTTTATATGGCTTGAAGCAAGCACGTCGGTAATGGTATCTAAAATTTGACAGGTTTATCAATGAGCATGGATACAATAGGTGTCATTTAGATCATTTTGTTTATTTTAAGAGGTTGGATGATGATAGCTACATTATTTTTATGTTTATATGTTGATGATATGCTTGTAGTTGGGTCTAACCTGGATCACATTAAGGGGCTAAAATGCCAATTAGCAAATGCAATTTCTATGAAGGCTTTGGGGGTAGAAAAAAATCCTTGGTATGAAGATTTGTCAAGATAGGAAGAACAAGAAATTGATGCCATCTCAGGCTGATTATGTTGAGAAGGTGTTGCAACATTTCTCTATGGAGAATGCTAAAGTTGTCAGCACACATTTACCTAGTCATTTGAAGTTGACTAAGGAGATGTGTCCCAAGACACAAGAAGAGGAGGATAAGATGTCCAAGGTACACTATGCTCTACGTATAGAAATATTGATGTATGTTATGGTATGTACTAGGTAGAATATTGCACATGCAGTGGAATTCGTTAGCAAGTATATGAGTCATCCAAGAATTGAGCATTGGAATGCAGTCAAATGGATTCTTAGATATTTGAGAGGAAAATCCATTAAGTGTCTACAATTTGGGGGCTCTACTATAGGTTATGTATTTACTATTGGTGGGGCAGTGGTGAGCTAGGTTTCTCAATTACAGAAGGTTAATACATTATCCACTACAGAGGCAGAGTATGTTGCTACTACAGAGGCAACAAAGGAGATGGTATGGCTTTAGTTATTCTTGGAAGAATTGGGAAACCTCAAAGGGATAATTATTTGTTTACAAATAGCCAAAGTGCCATTCATCTTGTGAAGAATTTTGCTCTACATTCAAAGACAAAATACATACAGTTGTGGTACCATTTCATTCAATCTATTTTAAATGATGGATAGTTAAAGTTGGACAAGATACATACACATGACAATCAAGTGGATATGTTTACAAAGGTAGTGACAAGGGAGAAGCTGAATTCCTCTTCAATTTTGGTTGGTCTTCTAGACTAAATAGGAATAAATGAACCACATAGTACAAGGTGGTTTGATCTAGTGGGAGCCCCTGTGGTAGTGGTATTGCTACAAGATTAGTCTCCAAGTGGGAGACTATTATCTAGTGTGGAGTATGATCAATCCCCAAGTGGGAGATTGTTAGTTTATGGTGACTAGTCAAGGAAGTACTATACATAATTCATAAATTATTTGGGGCTAAAAATTTTTTGGTCTACTATTCACCAATGGTCAACTACTATTCACCAATGGTCAACTACTATTCACCAATTTATGGTTGACATGTTGTAACTAATTTTCACCCTAAAGTGGGAAAATACTTGTTTAAAAGGGCGTAGGGTTAGTGATTGTATCATAAGGTGATTCAAAAATTGGTTTTTGCAGTGGTATTGAGTTGTAAGGGATTATTGATTGTAATCAAGTTGTAATCACTAGATCATAATAATATTGGACTTCTTCTTTGGTGGATGTAGCCCAGGGTTTGGGTGAACCATGTTAAATCTTGGTGTCTTGTGTTCTTTTCTATGTGATCTATTATCTATTGATATTTTTTATATTTGCATGTAATTGTTATTTCTATCTGAGGTTTAATCCTAACAATAGGCTTATCTTTATGAGAAATGCCTCCTTGATGGTTACCTCTAGCTCCTTGCGCAATAGTTTCTCCTCTCTTGGGGATGAGGACAAAATGAAAAAGTTATTTCCATGAATATTCTCTCATGGAATATTCAAGGTCTGACTAACCTCTCACAAATACTATGTACAAGATACTAGACATAGAATTGATATCCTAGACATTCTTTGTCTCCAAGAAGTCAAGATTTATGATTTCACATTAAGTGTTGCATGTCATGTTATTTAGCTTGATAGTGATATTTTTCTTCACAACATGAAGCTAGTAAAGGTGGTGTTTCTTCTCTACTCTCACCTCATTTAATTTCTTCAATTATTGATAATGGTTCTAACCCCATGCATAGGATTGGGTGGATTTTGTTGTCCTTCCAAAATCATTCTTTTAGGATTTTGAATGTTTATGCCCCCAATGATGTTGTTGAATCATCTCAACTATGGTGTTGGATGGTGGACTCTCTGCCACCTATCACATGGGTCTTTTGTGGAGATTTCAATCTAGTTGAGTTAGCTACAAACAAACAAGGCCTTCTACCTTTTTGTTGTATAGTTGGTGAATGAGAGGCTTAGTACTACATGTGCAATAAATTGGGCCTTTTTTATCCCAATATGCCTTACTGTTAGCCGAGTGGGCTTTGGAACACTTTGTCTAATTTTAGAGTTGGGTCTGATAGGACTTTTAAAAGGCTTGATCATGTGATGATCTTTGCACAATTATTTTTCACCTTTTATGAAGAAAGAGCTTTACTTGTCATTCCACTACCTGATGTGACATTGTATGACCACTCCCCCATTCTCTTTACTATAACTAGGAAAATAGCTCAACGTCATCCTTCTATGATCCAATTTTTTCTAAACACATCATTGTTGAGTCACAAAACCATTATCTCTTAGATACTAGAATTTTGGAATTTAGAGCCTTGGCCCCACATCTAGGTTCGATGGATAAAATGGTGGAAAGATGGCATCATCCATACAACTAGACATGTATCTAGATCTATGTAGGAAAATTTCTATACCATAGGCATTCATATGAAGCCACCATCAAAGATTTGTGTGATGCTTCAAATGATTTATCCTTGAATCCTTTTGACTTAGATCTACAACTGAGGCTTACCAATCTTCACCAACAAATGTAAATTATTGATAACTATGCTGCTAGAGGAGCTCAAATGAAAGCTCCTCTCCACTAGCTTCAAATTGGAGATCAGGCTTTGAAATATTTTTTTCAAGCTCTTTGTACCTTTCATACCTCTATGGGGATCAAAATAATTAAAATGGGAAAAAGATTCTTTCAGACCTTCTTAACATCCTTCATGCTAGTATTTGTCATTACGAAAAGGTTTTCACTACCCAAGACTTCACTTTGGAATGTGATCAATCCTTGAAGGAGTGTATTTTTGTTACTTCAAATTAGTTTGTGGCTAAGAAACATGCCTTTTGTGAACAATTTCTTACCCACAGTAACCTCAAGGAATCCATTTTTTCCATGGTTGATGACAAGGCCCCAGGGTGTGATAGGTTTCCCTATGAATTTTATGAAGTATTTTTTGATGCTATTGGACATGATCTTCATAAGGTATACCTAGAATCTTTTCATACCAAATCCTTAGGACACACCATAAATAAGGGAAATAGCAAGTGCATACTTAAATCTAACAATTTGGAAGGCATTTACAAATGGAGGTCAATCACTCTGCTAAATATTTCCTACAAAATCATAGCTAAAGTTTTAGCTCTCAAAATTCACCATCTTATGTCCTTGATTATTCAACCTAAATAGACTAGCTTTATCAAATCCTATTTCATCCTACACAACATCATTATTGTCTAGGAGTTCATGAAATGGGCCCATAGATCTAAGCAACAAACTCTCTTTCTTAAAATTATTTTTTCCAAAGCTTATGAACATATAGAATGGTAAATGGTATTTCATTCTTGTCATGTTTCAAGCTCTGGGTTTTGGTACTATTTTTCTTTAGTTAATGGAGATTACATTTTGGGAGGCCTCTAGTAGAAGAAAATCAAGGGCCTTTGAGCTCTTTTGATCCATTCATCAGTGTTGTCCCTTGCCCTTGCTCTCTATGTGCTAGCTACTAAAGGTTTTGGATATTTTCTAGCTCATTCCATTTCTCCTAGTTAGACTCATAGTATTTCTCTCCTAGAGTCTTCTTCACAACTATTCAATGGTGACTTTGCTGATAATTCTTTTCTCACTCTCATTGAAGAGGAATCTAATACTAAAAATGCCCTTGAAAGCTTGGAAACCTCTTGTAGAGCCTCTAGGTTTTCCATCCAATGGCACAAGATGCTCTGTTATAGGAAATCATTCTTCCTTTCTCTACTTTGGCTATCTCAGTTCTAGTGGAGATAGATTTAGCATGGAGAAATATTTCAATTTTTGGGCATTCCTTTTGCTTTTCAGGCATCAGTGGTGGATCTTTGGAATGTCATGTTGGAAAAAATTGCCAAAAAGTTGGACTATTGACTCACTAAGATTATCTTTCTTGTTGGAAATTTCCAAATTTTCTCTAAAATTTTAGAAATGACTCATGTTTACTACTCATCCTGTTGAGCCCCCTCTAGAGCCTCCTATGCTAAAATGGAAAAGCTTGTCAAATATATTCTCTAGGCCTCAGACATGGAGCATCATGACTTCCATTGAGTTTCTTGGGATTAATGTTGTTTTCCTAAATAGTCTAGTGGTTTGAGTCTTATTTCCAATCAAAATAAAGGTATTTCCTTGTGTGTTAAGTGGGTCCCTAGAGCTTTCACCAGAGATGAAGCTTGGAAATTTCTCCTTTAGTATTGCATCCCCTCTAGTTTTTGTACTCATTGGTTAACATGGAAGGGGATAGGATTTCAAACCCTTCTCATCACCTCTAAACATGTGCACATTCAAGGCTCTTTTTTGGTCAAGATCATATGGAAAGCTTGGGAAGTGGTCAAACTATGGCTTTGTTAAGTGAGCAATGGATTCAAAGATGGGCTTTCCCTGAACTGGCACAACCTTTGGGAGTCACCCCTATTTTCCATTAACAATGTTCTCCTGGCTAAGATTCAAGGTATCAATGCTTTGTATTTTTTCAAACATGCCATCAAGAAACCCAAGGATTTTTTCTTTGGAGCCACTCTAAGTATGAGATCTTGAGATGATTTGTAGATCTAGTTCTATATGTCTTAGCCAAATTGACAAACTTTTTATTTACTATTCTTTTCCTTTCCCTCTCATTTGCTTCACAAGCTCAGCATCTAGTCCATCAAGCCTTGGTAAAAAACTAGAAATGGTATTAGTATACTCCTCTTGTTAATTAGAATCCTAAGATGGGTAATATATGGTTAGTGCCTCACTTGCCCACGGTTGAGACTCTCAACTAACGTTGGCATCTCCACTCCACAAAAAAAAATTAGAGATATTGGTTTAATATTATTTAGAAATCCATTACTAAGCTGAAGTTTGCACACTTTTCTTGGTGTGTCCTCTTCCAAGGTCTGCCCCTATGTCTTTAGCTCAAGAATCTAGGTATTCCCAACCCTCAGCACCCATTTTTTCATCAACCAGAGTCTTACGCACATCTTCTGGTTCTATCACATAGCTCAACAATATTGGCTTTGGATTCATGATTTTTTTAGACCCTTTAGGCAAGAGCATTTCTCCTAGCATATCACTCTACTTGAGGATTCTAATAGAATTCCCTTTAAGTTCTCTAAGATTTGGCATGGTTTTAGGCTGGATATTTTGTTCACTTTTTGGAAAGATACAAATATTGTGTTTTTCACTTGCACTTTTCTTGACATCAATGTTTCTATGCATACTAAATCTTGCATATATAATAATGTTTTTCTCCATATTCAAGTACATGCCAAAAAAGGTAGCTCTCAAGGTGGCCCACTTGCAAGAGATGCTTAATCATTTAGGCAATGCTTTGTTTATAGTTTCTACGTTTCAATCAAATTCCACTTTGGTGGAGTAGACTCAGCCTCATGGGCACCACTGAGGGGACAACACTTTGGCCTGCCACTCACAGATGCCTTGTTCCCAGACCCTTCACCCCTCTCCTAGTGGTTGGGATGTTCAACGTCACTACTTATCTTCTTTATGGCATGGTTCTAGGAGGTCCCTAGTTGCTCCTACTCCTACTGCTCTTGCCTCTGTTGATTGGCTGACTCCTCCTAACTCTAACCCCAATTGGTCCTTCCCTTGCCTAGATCTGTCCATTTCACTTCCCAGGGAGGAGGGAGAAGAAAAAGATGATAATTTTCTACTAAAGATGGTTGGGCTCCACCTACACCTCTCACTAATCCCATGGATCATTAGGGTTTTATGATAGACAAGATCGGCCTCCTCCCTTAGTTGGGGCTACTCTAGCCACCTAAGGGTTTTTTTTTTAGTTGAATAGTTGTTGATTTCTAGCCTAGTGCCAAGTGAACTCTCGTAGAGTGATCTTGTATCCTCCGACCTCTTTTTTGTGAATATATAACTTTTATATTTTAATTTAATAAAGAGGGAACTATTCATTCAAAAATTAATATAATATAATATATATATTCAATGATAAAATAATTAATATTTTAATAAAAATAAATTTATTTTAAAAAGTAAATAAATAAATTTTAGAAAACCTAACCCACAAAGGGGGATGCAGTTTTCTAAAGCAGCACTTGCTACCTTTGGTAGTTGTAGGCTACTTGAGCTAGATGTGTGCTAAGGTCATGAACCAAGGGGGAGAGGGGTAAAACCCCTCCCAAAAACATTTATTTATTTTTATTTAAAGAAATGTAAGAAAATTTAATTTAAAAAATACTATTTTATTTTATTTCTTTTTATTGGATTTATCTATAGTACTCTGATGGATGAATTTTACCATCTAACCCTCCTTTAAAACACACACACACACACACACACACACACACACATATATATATATATAAGTAAAATGAGAAGAATTTTAAAACAATTTGTAAATTCAATATAATTAGATTTCAATCAAACCCCAGCCCAACAACTTATTTCCTTGCTACATATTTTCTTTTAAATGGAAATTGATTGGACCTTTCATTTTATTTACATAGATCTGAGCTAATCAAATAAAATGATAAGCAAGATTCAAGCACCCAATAGACATGAAGCAAACACATATTTTCAAATGAAACATACTTCTACAAGTTTCAAACCTTAACTTATGTTGATGCTAACAATCTAGAAACCATGAAACCTTTGCTAAATCGAAACCCTTCAAATCTTTCAAATTCATCTTGCACAAAATCCAAAAATTGCTCCTCAAAATCCTATATGTGAGATAATGACTTGGAAAGCTCTAATATAGAGCCCTACCTCCTTTTTAGAGTTTCTAATTCTAAAAGCCCTAAAAGATAATTACTTTATTTAATTATTTCATTCAAGCATTTTTAGTCACCTTATTAATTTAAATTGTTCTTTTATTTTTATTTTTCACTTTATTATTATGCATGCATGTTAAAATCAATTTATTTATTATTTAATCAATAAAGATGATTTGAATTCATTATTTAAATACAACTTTAATTTTACTCAAAATTAATTAAATGATCACACTAAATAATTTTTTATTTTTGAATTCTTTTAATTTAATTTTCCAAATTAGGACCTTTAAGTTAAATATTTTATTTAAGCCAAATATTAAAATAATTCTAATGAATTAAATATTTTCTTATTTTTTAATTTAAATAGCATTTAATAATTAAAATATCAATGATTTATCCAAGGATCATAAACAACATTTGACCAAGCACGATGAAGTCAAACCACATAAAATGCATATGGAAAATCAATCGAAGTGAAAATAAAACCACATATCTATAGAATTACTCACGGGTTTTAAAATGGTAGGTAGTCAGCCACACACCCTCCCTGCAAGACTAGTATTTAGGCTATGGATGGGATTGGATCTTATCATTATCTTCTCATTCTTACCATTGAGTTATTGTGATAGAGAATGCTCATTGTGGCAATTTAGGGAAGTTGACTCTTGGTACCTGCATCTTGCATAAAATATGATGATGTACATGTGCATATATATATATATAGACTAAAGAGGCAATGACATGGAGTGGTACATCATGTAGATCCTGACTAGCAAGTGACTATGACTCCCTTGTTTAACCACATTAGACATGTCAGACAGAAAAGTAAGACAAACAGACATGCCATACACATGCAAGTATGGGGTAAGTACTATAATTTATCACAAGTCAAAGCATCAAATGCTTAGAAAAATCAATCTATCACTATGAATATAAAATAATCATCATTAAAGACATACCATCTGACATTGTTAGGAAAAAAATTGCATTCACTAACTAAGAATCATTGTAACATCATTAATGCACAAGTAAACCTAATCATAAATCAACATGTGAAAATATAATCAACTAAGTAACCATCTCTGATATAGAAGTAATCCATGTTATGAAAAAATATCATATAACTATAAATTAGATATCTTTTGAACTAATAAATGCATGAATTAGGCCTAAAAGTGTTTGGCTAATTGAACAGAAAATCAACATGTAGGTGGGTATTACAACTTTTTGTATTTGTACAAAATTATAGATGTGGGTTATGAGGATCAAACCAATTACAAATATTACACAAAAATCCATCATAGTGTGCAAAATAAGATTTGTATATGTACACATAATTAACAATAGAATTGTGTATGTAATGTAATCATATCCATGTTGGACTAAGCACCAATTTTTTTCCCCTTTGAGATTTGTGATATCAATTAACTTTCTCATGTGTTCTATAACTCTAGTGGATATATCAGGCATTAACATGTTTGGTGCAATAGTAGCCCTAACTTGTAACAAGTAGTATCAGAGCTTGGTCATAAGTTTGAATCTCCTTGACTAACACTGAGCCAAGAATTGTTGGACTAACCACCAATGGTTCCCTTTGAGATTTGTTACATGGTGTGACCTCCTTGTGTGCCTCTTGTTCTCTATAAGTCAAGGGGTTGTATCAGGCATTCACAAGTTGATCTTTTGGTACAACAATATCCATAGCTTCTAGAAATCCATATATTATCAATAAAACCCTATTTCATGAGTTTCACATCACCTTTAATTTGAAATTACTATATATTCTCTTCAATACTTATTCTCTATATTTTATGAATTTCACATCAAGGGTAAAAATACAAAGTTGTGTCACCTTTTAGGTTGATTTATCACATTGATTAAATTTGAATATTTCTATCTAAGAAAAAGTTTTGTTTAAACATATGATCTAGATAGATTCATTCTAGCTAAGTTATATATGTTATCACTCTTTTCTAATTGGAAATGTCCATTAAATGCATGTTTTATAGTAGTTTATGTCCAATTACTAAAGAATTAAAGTTATTTCAAAAAATAGATGTTTCAATAACTCTTACTATTTATAATGATATTTTTTTTAATAACATAGAAACACCATTTTATAAAGCTCAATGTTAAGAATACTATCATAAAGATTTTATAGTGTTTTACTTAGATATAGTACATTATAATTAAAAAATACCAAGTACGTATTTTAACACTCAAGAAGATGCTTATTTTGAGAAATAAAAAAATAATAAATCTTATCAAAAATATTTTTAAAAGCATATGGCATTCTAAAGGAGAGAATTCTCTTCGAAAATGTATAGTTTTTCTTTTGGTTAAAATAGATTTGTTTTGAAAAAGTTGGTGGGAGATGAAAACTATGAATTTTTGGTGAGTTGAAATTTGAATTGTTATAAAATAGAAAATATAGGTCAAAAGCCATTTTTTTAAAAAATTGATCTAGCTATATATGTCATCTATAACGTAATCTGAGATCAAAGGGAAAAAGATTTATTTCTATATAGTTTTGTGGTGGGAACTAGACCCCTCATTTTTAGCATTTTTCAGCAACTAAAAAATAATCCTTAAAAATTAGGAAATATATCAATTCTTATTCCAAATAATTATTAAGAATTATAATCCTAAACTTTGTTCATTTCTAAACATTTCATTAGTTTATTTATTTTTTAAATTATAAATAATAATACCAATTTTATGTCATTGATGTTGAATAGTTATACTTTTGTTAGCCTTTTTCTTTATAAAAGGGTGACACAATTTTATGCTTTTACCCTATAGTCTCATTAATCAATGTGACATTGAAGCCCTCTTGACCTAATCTTTTTGAACACTTTTAGAGGGGACACTTCCTCTAAAATACCCTACGAAGATAAAGTATTCTAACCATACAAATGTATTGTCAAATTTAGGAATATGAAGAATGACATATGAGGGTGTTTTAGAGAATCTACCTCACAAACAACATAGGGAAAAATTGTTGGAATTCTTTAGAATAACTAGGGGGGCAAGGGGGGATGAATTAGTTATCCAAGGTCTAGATGGACAAATAAAAAAAAATTAGAGCTTAGTGAATGCATATCCATAAAACCTTATTATGCATGCATCCATTAGATCATACAATGCTTAAACTTTGTGGGTTACTGTCCAAAATAACTTTGCAAAAATGTAAACATGAAACATAACAGATTCAATAACACATTTGACGTGGATTTTACATGGAAACCCAATTTGGGAAAAAACCACCAGTAACATGCTACTAATTCTCACTCTTCTAAAGTGATGCCATCTAAAAGGCCAACCCTATTAAAGGTTACAATACACACTGTTAAATGTGACCTAGTTAGATGATTTTAATTACCTTATTAGAAGTGAGCCTTGTTAGAGGACTTTAGATCATTCACTTGGAATGTCACCTAGTTAAAGGATTTACAAATAACTATTAGGTCAACCTTAATCCAAAGGATTTACCCTAGACTAATACAATGATTGGAAAGTAATAGTAAGGCTTGATATGATAACAAATTACAACTCACTTATAGATTACAGATCTCTATTTTAGTCCTCCATTCTTCTTCTCTTTTAGAAACTTTATCTCTAATAGCTTTCTCACTCTTCAAGCATTCATACTCTTAAGCCTTCTTTCTTTTCTTGCCAATGGCAGTCTCTTCTAGTTGGCCACTAAATGAATTGTGTTAGATTTCTTCTTTTTCAGATCATCGGCAATTAGGGCTCTAGTAGGATCAACATGCTCAGTCATAATGGTAGGTTGTACATGATCTCCAAGACCCCCTAGGTGTAGCTTCATCAAACTCTTCCATGTAGGAAATTTTTCCTTTTTAAGATTGGGTATCTCTCTTTTTGACATCTTGATCTTTTTCTTCTAGTACCTTCAAACTAGTTCTCTTAAGAAGATGGCTCTGATACCAATAGCAGTCTCTTCTATTTAGCCACTAAATGAAGCAATACCCTAGACTCCTTGTCTTATTTAGGTTCTCACACATGAAAACCTTTGCTTCTAACCAACTCTCTCTATAAATAGAGATCTAAGATTATTTGTCATTTAACCTCAATAGTCCATTTTAGGGTTAGGTAGGATACAATAATTCTACCCACTTTTCCATATGGTTCCTCTAGAAACATCTTCTTCAATCTTCCTTGAATTCACCTCAAAATGGTTTACCTTGAGTTTTGTGTCACTAGCTCATCATAGTTATCTTCCACATGCTTCACACAATTCAAGAAAACAAAATAGTCAGCTTAGATTATTCAAATCTATGATTTAACAATAATATTGGCACTCAAAATCAATATGTTGTTACTCGAAATCCATATTATTCTTTGACTCATCCTTAACTATTTAACTCGGCAAACACTAAAGTTTACTGATGCTCAACATCAACTAAACTTTACTCCACTTATACTACTTTTCTACTTGACTTGCATTAACTTTGCTCAGCACATACTATGCATTTGGTCAAGCTTGACAAACTCAATTCTTCTTACTTGTTCTTCTAGACTTAATTAGTGTATCCAACCTTTGCAACCTTAATTAGATAAATAATACACTGTATCACCACTGTCTTAATTGATCTTTGTACTCCTTTTTCATAATATAACTCAACCTTTCCTCTAGGTTCTCTTGTTATCATGATTCAATCAAACCCTCCTCATAAATCAAACAAATGATAGTACTCAAATCAACTAAGCAATTTTCTTACTAGCAAGTAGTAGGTTTGACATCAGTGACAAACAATGATTTTTCCATTACAGATTCTTCACTTCAAAACAATCTCATATCAATGAAAACTTCTTGAATCACTTAATTAGAGGTCCATCATTGATATTTTAGTTCTATTAGAAGACAAGTTTTGAATTCTTGAAGGATGGGGTCATTTAAATGAAAAATATATATCTACAGAACTTACAACGATGATAAAATCACAATTAATATATTTTTTTAACTTGTATATGAAATATTATAATATATAGACACTATCAAAGATAAACTTAGAATATTATCACCCTTATAGTTAACCTCTATTTAATGAATTTTTCATCACCTTTCATTTGGAAAAATCCTATGCTCTCTTCAATACTAAACCTCTCTTTAATGAATTTCACATCACTTTTCATTTGAAGATAGTCTCTTTAATCAATATCTTAAAACTATTGTTCTAGATTCTTAGGGGAAAAGTGCATAACTTACAACACTTGGTTGAGTAGAGAGATGCATATTTTCACAATATTAATGATTTGACAAAGAATATTTGAAGCACCCTTTTTTGATTAAATAATAGAAAGTAAGATTCTAAGATCTAATAATTTCTCTACCACCCATTAAATATGAGCCATATGTGTTCAAATGTCACAATAAAATCAACTTTAATTTTAAAAGTTGTACTTCATAACTTACTATAACATAGATACAAGTGGATCCAAATTTAAAATATTATCACCCTTGTAATTACTCTAATTCATTAATTTCACATTACCTTTCATTTGAAAATACTTTATAGTCTCTTTAATAGCTACCATCTACTTCATGAAATTCACATCATCTTGCATTGGAAAATATTCTCTGTCTCTTCAATCAATATCATAATAACAACACAAAAATGTTTAATATTTTTTTACATGGTGTGAAAGAAATTCTCATGTAATATCAAAGAATTATTGACTTAGCCTATAAGCATGCTTTTAGTTAGAACTCTTCAAAATATGATATGTCCTTTTAATTAACTTCAATATATTTATATATGCCTATTCTCCACCCCAAATGACATAGATGTAAAAGAACAAATTGACATAACTCAATGTAAATTCACTAATATTTTAAACCTTTTTAGAACATTGTAGATATAGACTATGAAAATCATACTAATCACAATCACAAAACTAAGATTTTCATACGCACTCAATAACACTATTTTGTATGAAACATTACCATATCTATATAATTTATCATTGTATATTTGTTGATATTTTTAAACTTTACTATTTGATATGAAACTTCACCAAATCTATTTATTATCACTGTATATTCACTAATGTTTTTAACCTTTTTTGAACATTGTAGATATAGAGTATGAAAATCATACCAATCAGAATAACACAACTAAGATTTTCATACACATTCACCAATACTATTTTATATGAAACATTAATACCAGATCCATACATTATCACTCTTCTAATTGACCACTTATTATAAGGTTCACATCACCTTTCCTTTGCAAATACACTATAGTCCCTTCAATAGAAATCTAAACTAGACCTGGACATGTTCATAGTCTCTTCAATGCAAATCTAAATTAGACATGGACATGTTTTTTTGGCTCCATTCATTTGATCTTCTCAAGATATAGTACATATTCCCCATTCCCATGAGCTCCCAAAATGAAGTATACAATCCCCACAAGAATTCCTTACAAATGCAAGGGAATAATAAAGATTTGACACTGAATTACACCACATGTCACTTGTTTGATCAACATCTTCTCTTCCTACTATAATTTAGTAGCTAAAATGTACCCAAAGATTCTCCAAACATCATTAAATATGGTGTTACAACCATCAAATTGTATGTTATTCATGTTATTCTATCTAATGACAAAAAAAATTGTATATATCCAATTAATCCTTTTGTAGATACGTTCAACATACATCACTTCCTAATATGAACCTGAAATGACAACATTAAGTCTTAGAAAAATACTTCTTGTCATACATCTTTTGACTCTTCTCACATTAAGAAAATAGTTTTTTCTATCATGCATCTTAGTTCTTCACATCAATAAATATATTTTCATTTGCTTCACAAGCTCGGCATCTAGTCTACCAAGCCTTTGTAGAAGGATTGGAAATGGTACCCATGTACTCCTCTTGTTAATTATAAGCCTAAGATGGACTATATGTGGTTGGTACCTCACTTTCCCATGGTTGAGACTCTCAACTAGTGTTGGCATCTCTACTCCACATAGAAAAGTTGGAGATACTAGTTTAATATTATTTGGAAAGCCATTACTAAGCTGAAGATTGCACACTTTTCTTGGTGTGTCCTCTTCCAAGGTCTGCCCATAGGTCCTTGGCTCAAGGATTTGGGTATTCCTGACCTTCAGTGTCCATTTTATGGTCAGCTAGAGTCTTTTATGCACATCTTTTGGTTATGTCATAGAGCTCAACAATATTGGCTTTGGATTCATGATGCTTGAGACTCTTTAGGCTAGAGCACTTCTCTTGGCATATGATTCTACTTGAGCATTCCACTAGAATTCCCTTCAAGTTCTCCCAAATTTGGCATGGTTTCAAGCTAAAGATTTTGTTCACTTTATGGAAAGATATAAATGCTAATTTTTTCACTCACACTTTTTTTGACATCAATGTTACTATGTATCCTAAATCTTGCATATATAGTAATTTTTTTTTTGCATATTCAAGTACAAGACAACAAGGTGGCTCTTGAGGTGGCCCACCTATAGGATCCTCCATGTAAAATTTCTTAGGTTCACTTAGATTACACATAAGTGGAGGAGACTATGCCTCATGGGCACCATCAAGGGCACAACTCTTTGGCTCGCCACTCTAGTGATTGGGATGTTCAACACCACTGCTTAGTTTCTCTGTGGCATAGGTCTAGGAGGTCCCCAGTTGCTCCTCCTATTATTTCTCCTACCTCTAAACCTAAGTGGACTTTCCCTAGCTTGGATCTAGCCATTTCACCTCCTAGGGCAAAGGGAGAAGAAAAAGTTGATAATGTTGTTGCTAAAGATGGTTGGGTTCCACCTTAGTATCTCATCAACCTCACGAATCATTGGGGTTTTAATGATAGACAAGACCAATCTCCTCCCTCAGTTTGCACTACTCTGGCCACCTAACGAGATCTTTTGTTGTTGAATAGTTGTTGATTTTTTGGGCTAGTGCTAAGTGAACTCTTATGCAGTGATCTTGTATCCCACGACCCTTTTTTATGAATATGTAACTTTTATATTTTAATTTAATAGAGAGGGAATATTCATTAAAATATATATAATATAATATAATATATATTTATATATTTTTTAAATGACAAAAATATTAACAATTTAATAATTTAATAAATATATATTTATTTAAAACTAATTTAAAAAGTGAATAAGTTAGTAGTAAATAAATAAATTTTATTGATGAAAGGGTTATGGATATGATGTTTTATATTAACTCTCCTATGATTTGCTGGTGTATGCGATAGGTAATTGGGGAGGAAATTTTATCCCCTTCAACTTGAAATTTTCTATTTCTGTCAAATGTCATGTCTATTTTCTTCTTGAATGCCATGGATTTATTATAGTTGGTTCTCCTATTAGAAGTATTGGTGAGAAAGGTTGTTCTTCCACAGTTTTGGAATGATAACAAGCTGAGAAAGGCTTTGCATAAGTATGATTTATGGTCTGGGTGTGTATTAGTTGGTGGGTTGTTTCAAAGGTCTCAATTATTATGGAAACATGAGTTCATGGTCATGTATGAAGCTATTCAAAAGTTGTTCATCATGTAGAATCCTCACATAATGAGATTGGCTCTTCAAACTATGACTAGGGCTATGGGCTACTAACTTGAAGAGAGGGTGAATCATACGAGCTATGTTATATTGGACATGTTGAGTCTCTCCAACATTGATTATGTAGTAAAATATGGCGAGGTCATTGTTGCAAGGGTTTCTACTTGGAAGCAAATGGGCAAATAGGGTTTGGAGCAAGGATTGCAAGAAGATAATGGTGAAAATGCTCATGAAGCTTTGACATCGACAGGAAAGGTGGTTGTTAGCATAGATTGGAAGTTGCCCCATTTAGGTGTGCAAATTTGTCTTTAGAAGCATGAGGTACCTAAAAATTTGGCTTATAAGTCTGAGGAGGAAACATCTCCATAATCACCAGTGTGTGGGAAGAGTATGACAGGTGCTAAGGTGGCTTCACATGGGGAGGAATACGCAAACATTGAGGAGTATTAATGGATTCATAATAGCTTTTTGAAATTTTGAAATATTCTTAAAAGTTGATGAAATTTGATGAAGTTATATTTAATTGTTCATATTTTCAAAATTTAGGAGAAAAGATATTTTCAAAACTATAAGATTGAATAGTTAATTGTCGATATAAATAGTTGTAAATATCAATAATTTTTATTATGAGCGATGATGCTGGGTTTTCTTACTGATTATTTCCTGGTTGAGCTCTTTTGAATCATATTTTATATAAAATCATTATATATAGTGGTTTGTCCACTTTTACCAAAAAATAAATTTAAAAAAACCTAACCCACAAAGGGGGACAGATTTTCTAAAGCAGCAGTCATTGCCTTTTGTAGTTGTGGGCTACTTGAGCTTGCCACATGCTATGGCCGCAAATCAGAGGGAGGGTGTAAAACCCCTCCCAAAAAAATATATTTATTTTTATTTAAGACAATTTAAGAAGAATGCATTTTTTTAATTTTTATTTTATTTTTATAGGATTTTGTTACAGTACTCTGATGGAAAAAAATTCCAGCTAACCCTCCTTTTGAAAAAATATATAAATAAATTGAGAAGAAATTTTAAAAAAAATGTAAATTCAATCTAATTAGATTTCAATCAAACCCTAGCCCAACAATTTATTTCCTTGCTATGTATATTTTATTTTAAAGGGAAATCGATTGGAGTTTCTATTTTATTTACACACATCTAAGCTAATCAAATGGAATGATAGGCAAGATTCAAGCACCCAATTGACACGAAGCAAACACATCTTTTCAAATGAAACATACTATTCAGTCTCAAACCTTACCTTATGTTGATGCTAACAATTTGGCAACCCAGTGAAACCCTTGCTAAACTGAAACTCTTTAAAGCTTCCAAAATTCCTCTTGCCCAAAATTCACAAATTGCTCCCCAAAACCCTATGTGTGAGGTAACGACCCAAAAACTTCAAATATAGAGCCTTAGCTCCCTTTTAGGGTTTCTAATTCTTAAAGCCCTAAAATACTATTACTTTATTTAATTATTTCATTCATGCATTTTCACTAACATTTTTAATTTAAAATGTTCTTTTATTTTTATTTTCCACTTTATTATTATCCATGCATGTTAAAACCAATTTTTTATTATTTAGTCAATAAAGATAATTCTAATTCATTATTTAAATAGAACTCTAATTTTAATCAAAATGAATTAAATAATCAGACTAGATAATATATAACATTTAATTTCTTAATTTTTAATTATTTTAATTTAATTTTCTAATTTAGGAATTTTAAGTTGAATCTTTTAATTTAGTCAAATATTCAAATAATTCCAATGAATTAAATATCATCTTAATTTTAAATATGTTTTCCTTTTTAATTTAAATAACATTTAGTAATTAGAATATCAATGATTTATCTAAGGATCATAAACAACATTCAACCAAGCATCACAAAGTCAAACCACATATGCATAGAATTACTCATGAGTTTTAAAATGGTAGGTAGTCATCCATGCATCCTCCTTGTAGGGCTAGTATTTAGGCTATGTATGGGATTGGACCTGATCATTATCTTCCCATTCTTACCATTGAGTTATTGTGATAGGGCATGCTCATAATGACAATTTAGGGAAGTCGATTCTCAGTACCTACATCCTGCATTAAAGATGATAGTGTGCGTGTGTGTGTACATTGTGATAGGGCATGCTCATCGTGACAAGTTAGGGAAGTCGATTCTCAGTACCTACATCCTGCATTAAAGATGATAGTGTATATGTATGTGTGTGTGTGTGTGTGTGCACGTATATATATATATATATATAGGAAATGACATGGAGTGCTACATCATGTAGATCCTAACTAGTAGGTGACTATGACTCCCTCACTTAACCACATCAAATACATCAGATAGAAAAGTAAGACAAATAAACATGTCATACACATGCAAGTATGAGGTAAGTAGTACAATTTATCATGAATCAAAAAATCAAAAGCTCAAATATAACAATGCATCACTATGAATATAAAATAATCATCATTAAAGACATATCATCTAACATTGTTAGGAAAAATTCACATTCACTAACTAAGAATCATTGTAATACCATTAATGCACAAATAATCCTAATCGTAACTCAACACATGAAAATATAATCAACTAACTAATCATCTCTGATATGGATGTAATCCATTTAATGAAACAATATCATGTAACTATAAATCAGACATATTTTGAACTAATAAATTAATGAATTAAGCCTAAAAGTGTTTGGCAAATTAAACAAAAAAGCAACATGCGGATGGGCATTACAACTTCATTTTTTGTATTTGTACAAAATTATAGATGTGGGTTATGAGGATCAAACCAATCACAAATATTGCACAAAAACCTCTCATAGTATGCAAAATAAGATTTTTATATATACATGTAACCATATCCATGTTGGACTAAGAACCAAATTTGTTCCCCTTCGAGATTTTTGATATCACTTAACTTCCTCATGTGTTCTATAACTCTAGTGATTACATCAAGATTTAACATGTCTGGTGCAACAGTAGCCATAACTTGTAAAAAGTACTATCAGAGCATGGTCACATGTTCGAAACTCCTTGACTAACACTAAGCTGAGGATTATTAGACTAATCACCAATGGTTCTCTTTGAGACTTGTTACATGGTGTAATCTCTTTGTGTGCTTCTTGTGCCCTATAAGTCAAAGGGTTGTATTGGGCATTCACAAGTTGACCTTTTGGTGAAACAATATCCCTAGCTTGTAGAAATCCATATATTATCGATAAAACTATATTTCATGAGTTTCACATGTCACCTTTAATTTTCAATTACTCTATATTCCCTTCAATACTTATTCTCTATAAATCTCATTTAAAACTACCCTATAGTCTCATTAATCAATGTGACATTGAAGCCCTTTTGACCTAATATTTTTGAATAGTTTTAAAGGGGACACTTCCCCTAAAATACCCTATCAACATAAAGTCTTATAACCATCAAAATGTATTGTCAAATTTAGGAATATGAAGAATGACATATGAGGGTGTCTTAGAGAATGTACCTCATAAACAACTTAGGGGAAAACTTCTTGGATCACTTAATTGGAGGTCCCTTATTGAGATTTTAGTTCTATTAGAAAACAAGTGTTGAATTCTTGAAGGATGGGATCATTTAAATGAAAAATATACATCTACAAAACTGATAACTATGATAAAATCACAATTAAATGTTTTTTCTAAAACTTGTATATGAATTATTATTATAATATATAGACACTATCAAAGGAAAACTTTGAATATTATCACCCTTATAGTTAACCTCTATTTAATGAATTTCATGTTACTTTTCATTTGAAGACAGTCTCTTTAATCAATATCTTAACATTATTGTTGTAGATTCTTAGGGGAAAAGTGCATAGACGACAACTCTTGGTTGAGTAGAGAGGTGTATATTTTCAAAATATCAATGATTTGACAAAGCATATTTGAAGCACCCCTTTTTGATTGAAGGATAGAAAGTAAGATTCTAAGACTAATATTTTCTCTACCACCCATTAACTATGAGCCATACATGTTCAAATGTCACAATAAAATCAGATTTAATTTAAAAAGCTATACTTCATAACTTACTATAACTAGATACAAGTGGATCCAAACTCAAAATATAATCACCCTCATAATTACTCTAATTCATTAATTTCACATCACCTTTCATTTGAAAATACTTTAGAGACTCTTCAATAGCAAGCATCTATTTGATGAAATTCATATCATCTTGCATCAGAAAATATTCTTAGTCTCTTCAATCAATATCATAATAACAACACAAAAACTTTTAATATTTTTTATATGGTGTGAAAGAAATTCTCATGTAATATCAAAGTCATATTAACTTAGCCTTTAAGCATGCCTTTTGTTAGAACTCTTCAAAATATGATACATCCTTATAATTAACTTCAATATATTTATCTATGCCTATTCTCCACCCCAAATGACATAGATGTAAAAGAACGAATTGGCATAGCTCAATGTATATTCACTGATATTTTTAACATTTTTAGAACATTGTAGATATAGAATATGAAAATCATACTAATTACAATCACACAACTAAGATTTTCATACACACTTAATAATACTATTTTGTATGAAACATTACTAGATCTATACATTTTCACTATATATTCATTGATATTTTTAACCTTTACTATTTGGTATGAAACATTACCAAATCTATATATTATCATTGTATATTCACAAATATTTTTAACCCTTTTAGAACATTGTAGATATAGACTATGAAAATCATACCAATCACACAACTAAGATTTTCATACACACTCAACAATACTATTTTATTGTTGGACACCCAAGAGAGGGACCCGAGCCAAGAGGACGCCAAGTTGTTTGTTGGATTCCTGGGTGAAGATTGGGTTGTCATCCTTCTCAAAGGAAAAAATGAGGGAAAGCCTAGTTGATGGCCTGTTTCTTTATGGTTTTGTGTTCCTGGTTTTTTTGGTATTTGAACTTGGTCAAGTTTAAGGCTATGATGCCTTTGTTTAAAAAACTCTTGACTTTTACCAGTTTGGTTACAAGTTATCTCAGATGGATGTCTATTAGTTACTTTACTTTTTCGTATGTTGTTAGTTGCTTTTTTTGGAGTGTTTATGTAGATTAGGTGGTGTTTCTTTTTGTAGATGGTATTGCTCATAGTCTGCCAGTTTGTTCTGTATGAACCAGCCCACTTGTTTCGACTGTCTAATATTTCAAATACAATACTATTTTATATGAAACATTAATACCAGATCTATATATTATCACTCACCCTTCTAATTAACCACTATATTATAAAGTTCACATCACCTTTCCTTTGAAAATACACTACAGTCCCTTCAATCGAAATCTAAATCAGACATGGACATGATTTTTTTGGCTCCATTCGTTTGATCATCTCGAGATATAGTACATAATCCCCATTCCCATGAGCTTCCCAAAATGCAGTACACAACCCCCACTGGAATTCCTTCAAAATGCAAGGGAATAAAAAAGATCTCACACTGAATCACACCACATGTCACTTGTTTGATCAACCCCTTCAGTAGC
Organism: Cupressus sempervirens; assembly: GCA_028749045.1. Classification (NCBI taxonomy): domain Eukaryota; kingdom Viridiplantae; phylum Streptophyta; class Pinopsida; order Cupressales; family Cupressaceae; genus Cupressus; species Cupressus sempervirens. Next base: position 205,423,084 of record CM053789.1, read on the forward strand.
TAAAATGTACCCAAAGATTCTCCAAACATCATCAAATACGGTGTTACGGCCATCAAATTGCATGCCATTCATGTTATTCCATCTGATGACAAAAAAAATTCCAATTAATCCTTTTGCAGATACGTTCAACATACGTCACTTCCTAATATTCCCGAAGTGACAACATTAAGACTCAGCAAAATACTTCCCGTCATACATCTTTTGACTCTTCTCACATTAAGAAAATACTTTCGTCTGTCATGCATCTCAGTTCTTCATATCAATCAATATGTTTTCATGTCAAGCTTGAAATGATTATTCCACGTTCTTCCCTGCTACAAAACCAGAACTCTCTGTACAAACTCTTAATGAAGAACTCTCGACCGACAAATAGAGCATCACATGGTGTTTGTGAGGTTGTGAGACAATTTAATACTTTTTGGGAAATAAATTATATTGCTTTCGTGGTAGATTCTTAGTGGGAAAGTGCATGGATGTCAGTTCTTGGTTGAGTGGAGGGTTGAATATCTTGTAAAATATCAGTGATTTGCAGTCCGGTTACTTTGAATTTTTTTGAAGGATGGAAAGCAATTAGATTCAGTGATCTTAGCTTTTTTGTGCTGCCCATTCATTGTGAGCGACACGTGCTGGAACGTCCACCTCCATCTCATAAGCACTCTGTCGTTTTGTCTTTTCCTTTTTATTGAAAAGTCATTCAGATTCCACTGCTGTTTGCTATTATAGTTCAATCATACATGGTCCCCATGAGGTCATATCTCTTTCAAAGATATACTGTCCTCATACCTTTATGTTTTGCCTCCATGGAAGTATTCTAAATAAATGCACACATAAATTTATTGCTACAATTGTGTGGTGCTTTGTTAATTTGGACAAGATTAAGTTTCTAGAGTTTTGGATATGATATTCCATATATTCTTATTTGTATATTTAATTTCTAATGGGCTTTCTTCTTTATAAATAATTATAATGGAAATATTATTTTGATTCGTTCAAGTCTATAAAAATCTAAATATTCAACATTCAATGGACTTTTTTCTTTACAAACAATTTTTAATTCTATTATCATTTTACTTCAAATGGACTTTTCATAGAATTCTAGTTATTGAAAAATATTGAATGTCGCTAACACTTGAAAGTTCACACAATCTACATCAACATGTCCCATTATTATTTTACTATTTTTTAATATTTATTAGCTTTGTCTTAAAATTCGATTGGGCTTAAATTAATTTTTGTCTAATAAGATTGGATGTTATTATTATTTCAATTGACTAAAGTTCGTAGAAATCTAATTATTTAACTATCAATGAACTTTTTTCTTTGCAAAGAATTTATAGACGTATTGAAGTTTTAATTTATTGAAGTTAACGAGAATCTAATGATTTAACATCAAATTGACTTTTTGCTTTATGAATAATTTATAGTTATTCTATCTTAATTGGTTGCAATTCATAGAAACCTAATTAGAAGAAATGTATTTGAATATGACACTAACACTTGAAAGTTCGCAACAAACACTTTATCTATGTCAACATTTAGCATCATTATTTCACTTTTTTTTTAATACTTATCGGTTTGATCTTGAAACCTAAAGGCATAAGAAAGTCCTCGAATTGTTTTTTATAATAATAAGATAGAATGGTATTATTATTCTAATTAGTTGCACTTCATCGAAATCTAATTATTTAACTATCATTGGACATTCGTCTTTACAAACAATTTATAATGGTATTATTAATTTAATTGGTCGAAGCTCAATTGTTTGACCTCAAATGACCTCTTCTCTTTGCAAACAATTTATAGTAGTATTATCTAAAGGATGAATTTCATAGAAATTAAATTGAGAAAAAAGTATTTGAATATGTCATTAGTACTTGAATGTTTACAATAAGTACTTTATTTACGTCAACATTTAGCTTCTTTATTTTATAATTTTTTTTAAAGATTTGTTAGTTTGATCTTCAAATATGACTAAGTATTATTCCAATATAATTTCCCTAATTTTATAGATATTTATTAAGTTGACAAGTTATTAATGTTAGGGATGCCTAGTTTCATTTAAAATCAAGTCATTCCATCTCAAAAGGAATTGATCCACCTAGATAGAAGTGTCAATGTTGCCATATCATTTCTTATTATTATTTTAATATTTAATCTAATTTTTGTTCTCCATCTCTAGCTCTAGAAAATTTGAAATGTATCGAAGTCCACCTTTCATATGATTCAAATTGCATAGCACTAATATATCTCATCCATCTCAATTCATTTAACTAATTCATATTATAATTGTATTCAATTCTTTATTATTATCTAAAGTTATATTAAAGTTTTTGTTCTTAAATATCAAAATCTAGATATAGTTTTGTATTTTCACTATGTATTATATCTCCAATAATATTGAATTATATTATAATATTATTTTAAGAAGATGAGTTTTTGGAGATTAATCTCTTGTAATGCCTATTCAACAATAATATTAGATGAAATACACTTCAAGTGAGGAGTTTATATAAGAGACAACATCAACACTCGTATCTAGAGTAATGTTGGTAGCATATCAATGCTTACAAATATTATGCAAATCCATCATAACCACTCGATTAATATATAAATGAATACATGAAACCATCTAAAAGGAGTTATACAAAAATATTATTTAATTCCACTTCAATGCGGAACTCAAATCCCTAGAATCAAATTCCAACAAACAAATCCCTAGAAAAATGATATGAAAATCTGTCATAAATTGTCATAGTTATCCTTCCAACTTGAACAGATGATTTGTCTTATTCAAATACTTCAAAGATGCTTTATGGTAGTTATAGTGGTCTTTCAAAAGTTGGTGAAAGTTATTGGCCAACACATAGAACTCAATGCTATCATTTTTTCGTTACATAACATATGTTCTTGCATGCTTGATGTGAATAGTCTATCTTTGAGAATCATATTTTTTGCTAAAAACTTTACACATCCTATTTTATTATTTCAATTTGAAAATCTCATAGAACTCTACATCACTATACATTGCTTTAAATAATTAAAAAACATTTCAAAAACATTTAAGACAAAACTAACCTCTACAATTTATATTTATATTTAAAAATTAAGATATTAAATTGAAATATCTTTCCTAAAAATATGTTTAAATTCCCCTTATCCATAAAATACAAATCCTAAGATTTGCCTTTTGATGCCCACAATTATTTTAAAAGATGAGAACACTATAAAATTTTGAAACATTAAAAAAAATGATTAAGTGGACTTCACTAACCTCCCACAACCTCCAAAGGCTAAAAGCGAAGGCACATACAAAGACAATTAACATTTATTGTTATATTTGTTAAACTTTGACTCGGACAGAAGTAACATTGATAGAGACACAAGAAACATCAAAACGACTCTATTAAAATAAAACAAAGATCTAGCATAGCATCTCCTAACGAACTAAAGGAATTTTGTCCCTAATAATTATTTTATTATAAATTTTATTCTTGTTGGCGGTAGTTGCCTACTGACTACAGTATGTACATGTTGAATAATAATATATAAAACATAAAATATTTGCTTGGTTCTCATTTTATTCAAGCACTTGGTTTAATATTTGACTGGTAAAACCTTTATTGGGTAATGCATGGGATTTTTCAAAATGCTTTCAACGATTTGTAAGACCATTCCCAAGATAAAATCCCACACCAATCAAGTCTGGTTTGCCTTTTCACAAGCAAAGAATATGAGCTCTAGTTCTTCCACTAGTGGTGGTCCTTGCCCGTTTTCAACAAGTCTTGTATAATTATGGTCAATAGAATGTGAAGTCAATGAACTACCAAATTTATAATTATGGCCTTCAAGGAAAAGGACTTTCTTCAAACAAAACTATACAAAGTATTCAGTGTCATGAATGGGGTCACCATACAAATATTCTCTTAAGGTGGAGAGTTTGCAGCTTTGGATGACTATGAACAAACATAATGGATAAATCCAAGGAAAGTGGGAGAAAACATGTGAAAGGAACCATAGGCTAGAAACCTTTTATTTAAGAATAAACAAAATTTGTTTAAAAAAATAAAATGATATTGATAAGTTTGGTATTGATGGTATTGAAGTAGATTGGTCAGTGATTAATGAGTTCAAGTGGTAATGGTCATGTTAGATTTTTAGTTATGATTTTGTCATGTTTGTTTTCTCAATTATTATAGAGGTTATTCAAGGCATGATTATTTAGCTTCTATTAAAGAATAAATAATAAATAAAGAAATAAAAAGATTTGTGTCAATATATCATTAGAGTCAAATATATTAAGATTGATGTCTTTAATTTATAATTGATAACTTAATTAGTCATAAATGATAGTAAAAATTGATTGTTTTTATATTAAAAGAAGTATTGTTCAAGGGTCTCGTCCCTTTACACTAATAGCATGAAGGAAACAAAGGTGAAAAAATCTAAATGGACAAAAACCAACCACCCAATGGCTAAGTGAACACATTACTCCAATCATCAGTGAGGAACTTAAAAATTTTCTTATAGTTACCTTATTTGTCGTCATCCTTTCCTAACTCATTTTTTTACATTAAACATAGAGATGTAATTGATCTGTGCATAACACACAATATGAACCTAGATATGTTGGTCGTCTTTTTCTCCAGCTTCACTGACTTTTTCTTCAGGTCTCTAGTTTCACGACCTACTCTTGCATTTTACGCAAGTAATTCCACCACTCTCTTAGTATCATCTTCATCTACTAAAGCATCTCAAGTTAGGTCTATGTTTTTGTGTTGTCAAAAATGTACATATAACTATAAAAGGTCAACTTAGCGAAAAAAAAAAAAAAAAATTCCTTCCTCATGTATCCATCATTAAAAATGCCCCCTTCATCGATAGTATCATCTTCTTCCAAGTTTTTCTCATAATCCACTAGTTTCTTTCACCCTCCTTAATGAACCACATACCTTACTAGTCTATTATTAAAAAAAATCTAGATTTAACAATTCCACTCTTACTATCTTCTTCCCCCAAATATTCATAACTAGAAATTTCTAAATTTTTATATGGGTCATTGGTTATTTTACCAATGGAGTAGGTTTCTAAAAGTTTCTTATTTTGATTGCAATGGATGTGGTCGTAATGTTCTTAAAGTAAAATATCATTTTTATATCGAGGAAATTTTTTCCATAATAAATAAAAGTGATAAGTAATATATAAGACAGAGACTTATTTTACAATTATAAATGAACATTCCTTAATGAAAATCAATTACTATTAAGACAATTATTTATAAGTAAAAAAAAAGTCTTAATTAAAAAAAATTAGTTGCACTTTAAAGAGATATTTAAATTTTCTTAAGACTCTTTCATCATGAATTATTTTAATTGTAATTATTTAAGATGTTTATTTCTTTTTTAAAAATTATGAAAAATTTATATTTAGTTAAGAGTTTCAAAAATAGATGTATTCAAGATATTGTTGGAAATAACAAAGGGAAAGTAAACTCTAAGACGGGTGGGGAATGAATCAGTACTTCAAAACTTTAAACATAAAACATTCACCACACATTCATCTCATTATTTAGCATGTAAACTGAAATAGCTAACTACACATATTCATCCATAGCATGAAACAAATAACACATAGCACAATAAATTTGTTACCTAGAAACCCTCCAATGAGAAGTTAAAATAGGGATGGGGATGACACCCACAAATCTTCACTACTGTACTGTAAAATATGGCCAATTAAGGTTATAGGAAGTTTGACCATAAACTATGATCTACCCTATGAAAGGTCTGCCCTATTAAAGGCTTACAAAGACTATTAAGTCTCACCCTATTAAAGGATTTAAACACCCTATTAAAAGTGTGCCTTGTTAGAGGACTTAAACTTGCAATAAAACAAGCACTTGGTTAAGAGATTTACACAAGCCTGTTATGACTACTTTGTTAGGATATTTTTTTTACATCACTTGTTAGAATGATTCAACAACATGATCATTCAATTAGCACTCTGTTGCTAGATGTCAAATCTTCTCTTTCCTAATGTATACTTGATCCTTCTGATCAGATATGTCTCCTCTGTCCTCTCTCTACTTTCCTCTATTCTATATAACTGATTCTACAATTCATAACATTATCACAACCTCTGTAGCCATCATGAATGCTCTCTCTACACTTAGCATTCATCTCTCGTGTGTCTCCTTCTCTTCCTTCATGCATTACAAACTGTATAGGGTTTGTCTCCTTAAGTAAACATGAGTTGGCTAGGGTTAGGTTAGAATCAACAGATGAGGTTGATCCATTTTTTTGCTTAGAACATACCTCAATTTGATTGGTTGTATGTATTGCATAGGGATTTGTAATATACATCTTCTAGAATCGTAAAATAATTGTTAAGTCAGCCCTAAAATAGTTTACATAAAAGTTTGTGCCATTACAAACAACTATGTCCAAAATTGTTCACTCTGCAATTGAAGTCTCTAATGCTTGACATTCACTATATCTTCAATGTTGTAACTTGGTTCCTAAATGACTCAGCATACTCTATTTACTTAGCTCATGAGTGACTCGACACTAACTACCTACTCAGGACATATTGGTGCATGGCACTAACTAAGTATATTACTCAACGTGTATTGTCTGGCAACTTATGCTCAACATGCTTTGATCACTCAGCTCGCACTATAATACTAATAGAATAATGACTAATTGGTTTGTCACTGCATTGTCAAAAATAATCTATGATTAACAATCTCCCCCTTTGAAATGAGTGGCAAAAATGCATTGTCATGCAATACAATCTTTATTAATAGTATAACTCAGATAATATATATCCATGACTTGGCTTGTATAAAAAATTTCAAAACTTCAAAATATTACAAAATGGATGACTAACAGTCATACCTTGTTCTTCCATTACTCCCCCTGAGTAATTGTTTCCTTTCTATATTTGAATCTAATAGTCCTTCTGAGTAGATTTGGTGTACCCCATTTCTACATTACATCCCCTTTACTTCATTATCCACAAAAACTTTATATCACTTGCAATCCCCCTTTTTTTACACTTATGTCATTGGTGCTACAATGATAGTGTGTTTATCCAAAAATGATTTATGGATCTCCATTATAATTTTCAATGTTGCATCCCAATTATTCCATGCTGCCTCTAGTGATTGATATTGAATGTCTAGCTCGGCAGCAAGGTTAACTAAGCCATCATGAGTGGAAAGATGAGAATCTTTCTTCATTAATGTCTCAGCATAGGCTAGTTCCTTGTGCAATACTTCCATGTGTGGCATCAACGTAGATTGGATTTTGATTGAAAGGTAGTGTGAATGTTAGCATCTTGTGCTTTCAGCTTGGCAAGCCTACCTTGAGTGGATAGCAGTCTCTAAAAAATGGCTGATTTTGACCAGGAGATAGTTTTAAGGTATTACCTATAGTCTTTAGATCTCCCTCTAGTTGGTCAAAATGCCTCTAAATCTCATGTGTGAAAATATTCACATCACACAACTTGGTTTAAAGAGAGAAAATGTTCTCCAACACCTTCTTCACACTTTCCATCTTGGTTGTTAAATCAACCTATCATAGTGCAATGGCACTAGATATCTTTTCAAGTACCTTAGTGTGAAATTTTCTTTTAGACCATTCTAATAGTTTAGCATTTGAATCTAGGTATTCATCACTAATCTTATCAACAATATGTACCAATTTCTCAATAATTCATTTGTCTTTATTTGTAGTTGGAAGAATAAAAGCATCAAGAAATATATCTTTGATGTCATGAAGAACTTTCTTCTGCTTATGCTCCCTTCTTAGGAACTCTTGTTATTTATTCCTCTAGAGAGCTTCTTGTAGAATTCTCATTTGATCAATGGTGATTGTGTTAAAATTAAACTTTGGAACTTCAATCCACTCATCTAGGCTTACATCTCTGTAAGATATTTCTTTTGAGCTCCTTGATGTTTATGCACTTGGTCTGGATATCTGCAGTGGTGTGGCACAAGTTCCTAGCCTCTAAAGAACTTGACTACTAGTAGGAGTAATATAAATTGGTAAGGTAGCCATAGTCTATATGGTAATTTGTTCATCTGGGATAGTAGTCATCTTCAATTCTTCAAACTTAACATCTTGTCTCACTTATTTCTATGCTTCACCTTGAGTTTATGGAGTAGGTGTAGGATTAGATTCCTAGCCTAGGTTGACTTTAGTTCTATCTTTATCAAATGTAACTAAGATTTTCTTAGTTGAAATGAGAGGCACTAAAGACAATGCACTTTGTGTTGTAGAAATAACACTTAGTTGTTTGTTTCTTGCACTTTGATCTTCTATCTCTTTAACTTCTATAGGTGTGGGGGGAACATTGAATGTGTTAATTTTTTTCTCACCTATTGCTGCCACTATTGCCTTTTCAATTTCATCAGTTCTTGCCAATACAAGATTTGTGCATAACTATGCTACCATGGTGGAATTTCTCAATATCTTCTTCAAATCACCATCAATCAAAGGATTGATTTTTTGAGTAGAATTTTTAGGAATGTCCTTGATTTGTATTGAGTCATGTTGACTAACCTGGTCTACATGTGGAGGACTATTTCTTGGCACTTGTATATCTTGTACATTATGTTCATCTTGTTGCTCTTCTTCAGTTGTAGCCTCTTCTCTTATTGCTTCCTCAGTGCCTTCCACACTACCATCCTTTACTGATACCTTGTGTGTTGTTTTAATTGTCTCTTGCTCAACTTACTTAGGGTCTTGAATGTCTTTCTCACCTTCTCTTTTATTATGGGAGTGGATAACCCATAAATAGATTTCCAAGTAGTTGTGATTTTGGTTTCCACATCCTCAATTTAGACTTGTTCTTTTCCATAACCTTGGTAATCTTCCTTTTATCTAATTCTAGCATGACTTAGGCTAGAGTGGATTCCCTAATTTGTCTTTTTGTTTGTAAATTGTATTGTCATTTCTACTCAACTCAGTCATATAGACTCTTGAGTAGTGAGTTGGAAATCTCAATAGGAGTTTATTTTAATGTAGCCATCATCACATATATGGATTCCTCAACAGTATTTTGTTCAACTTTTCCTAACATATCAAAATCTATGTGTGCAAAACCAAATAATTTTGCATTTAATTTTATATTGTCAAACAAATTATCTAAGTTAGAGGAGAGATTGTGGATTTCCACCTTGAATTGACTCATGTCATCAGATTATGTTTTGTCCTCATCTAACTCGGCTACTAGAGTGTATTTTTTCCTTGTATGTGTCTTCTTTGTCAATTGGCTCAACTCTAATGAGCAATAATCCTCTTTCCTTATGGTTTCTCAGCAACCTTCAATTTCTTGGTGTCTTCCCTTGTGCTAGACCTAGTAGTAGGTACTACTGGTTTCTATTGTGAAATTTTTACAAGCTTCTTCTTGTGTTTCTCCACTTTAGGCTCCTTTTTCTTTCTTTTCTTCTCAATAGGCTTGGGTGCTTCCTTAGATTCTTCTTCCTTGGCACCTTCTTCATTAACTTCCTCATCCTATCCTTGACCTTGAGTGAGTGCCAAAGGGGCTTGGACTTTCTCATCCTCTTCATCATCTTCATCTTTCTCTTCTTCTCCCCCTTCCCCAAATCTCTCCTTTAGCTTTCTCACAAGTTTGTTCTTCTTCCTTACCACAAAAGTTGTTTTCAAGTCAATTGTAATCCTAGACTTGGTTTCCTCATAGTTTCCAAATGAGGTGGCACTTTTATCTATTTCTTCTACTAGAAAAGTTGTGATGGTTGCAGATGCCTCATCTACATTAATCTGATATGGCGAGGGCTTAAGCCATCTGACCCTAGGAATAGTTGCCTGCACATATGTATAATCTACAAAAACTAAGAAGAAAACATCATTGTAATGTTTCTCCACTAGTGACATAGGAATCCTTAGTCTTTATTTCATGGATTTCTAAAAATCCTCAAAATAGCTAGTCATTATTGACTCAAAATTATCTCCAAGTTGCTCAATGAATTCTACAATCTAAACTATAATATACCTATTGGTCTTCCAATAAAATTTTCCAAATGTTGGAAATTTCTTTTGCATATAAAAGAATATACAGACTAGTAAAGAGCCAAATTTGTATCATGCACTCTTTGTTCTCCTTATGGCCTCCAAGTTTTTAGATAGTTGTTGAAGTTGTAACTTGGTAAGGTCATAGATGCGGTCTCTCTTCACTATCTTGCATTCCAAATCTACTACCATATAGGATACATTGTTCAATCTTCTAGATGGAAAGAACTTGTGAGCTATCACTCTCACTGTAAAATCAATTAGGGGATCTATCTATAGACCTTTCCCTCTTGTTCCATACTATACCTATGTACTTCTTAGTTATCTCCTTTGAATTACTTCTCATGCTCTTAGGTCTTTCTAGGGTAGGATACTTGTCACTTGGTTGATGATCCTTTTACTGATCTTAATTAGTCCATTTTCTAACCATATGAAGTCATCATGTATTCTATTGAACCTAATCTTTATCCATTCAGTCTTTGAATACATTAGGGAAATCTAGGGCATGGGTTAACCCTTTCTTCTCTACAATTTTGTTCTCTTCCCTTGAGACTTTATTCACACAAAGTTCATTTTACAACTCCCTTATCTCTATGTCACCTATACTTCTAACTTTACAAGTATAACAACACCTAACATCCTAAATCATAAGAACCTTTGGTGATATCATTGACAATGCACTAGATGGGCCTCCTTTATAAGTTATTTCAAGTATTGCTCAGAAAGGTGGTTGTCTAACATCATTACTAATTAGTTGCATATTAAAAACCTTCTTTTCCTCTTTCCTAACAATAGTAGAAGAGCTAGCTTCCATATTTGATACTTAGGGTTCATGAAAATTCAAACAGTGTAACTTGGCACCAGTAAAATACCTTCCCAAACTGATGAATATGTCGAGTTACAATTGCATGAATAGTTTACAAATGAAAGAATCTCCTGTTGAAATTTTCTTTCATGCTCTTTGTGCTCTCTTCAATCACTAGTGAATGCAAATGAATCAAAAAATAAATATATATCCCTTACAATTGTGCAATAAATACTTAATGCTTACATAGTTGTAAGCTTTATCATCATAGGGTTTTCAACTCACTTGGCTTACACATTATTTCCACTATACTTAGCTTGTACAACAAGATTGGTTAGGTATCTTCATTACTTGGCAAAAACTAAAATTCCATTCATGCTCGGCAATAACTATGAATCCTTTCATGTTCTGCAACAACATGAAAACTAACAAAACTATAGATTTATTCTAGGTTCTAACAAATACATTGCATCTTAATTCATGCATATATTATCTTTTTAGATGTTAGATTCTTGGAACTAGTGTAAAATATATCATTGAAATATCAGTCCCACACATACCTTTTGATTGCCTAATTGGGGGTGATGTGATCACTTGATCCATTGGATGAAGTGACCTCATCTAAACTTGATGTGTTTCAATCTTCCTTCTTCTTCCATTGTTTGTTCATCTACAGTTTGACCTTCTCAACATTGACCTTTTCTTTGCCTTTATTGTTTCCATTACTTGGCATTGGTGATCTAGTTGGACAATTGATGCTAATATGACCTATCTTCAAATAGCTAAAGCATGTAGTCTCACTCAACCATCTATTGTAGTTGCCTCTAAAATGTGTTCTAATGCAATTCTAAGGAACATGTCCATATTCTTGACAATAGTGGTAACTTTACCTTGTGTTGTAATCCCAATTGTAGGATTTTTCATTTTGTTGTACCTTTCTCTACTTGTTTGATGTCCACTTGGCAGTAGATTTGCATTCATATGCTTTATGTCCATACTTCTAAAAATTGTGGCAATATCCTCCAAATCTTTGTGTTCTTAAGGTATTGGTCCTACATTCATGTGCCTAATGTCCTTGCTTGTTACACTTATGACAATAACCCTTGAATTTTTGCTTAGGATTCTGATTTTCATTGTTACTTCTACAAACATGTGTTGTATGACCTTTCTATAATTATGCCAAGTGGGTCTGTAGTTCTTACCTTCATTGTTTCTTTGTTCACCACTTTTAGATGATTCTCCTTCCTTAGTACTGGTGTATCCTAATCTAGCAGTATCATTGTTAGATCTAGGAGATCTCATCAGTTTCTCAAATTATTTGATTACTTTACTAGGTTTGTTGAAACTTTCAGTAAATTCCTTTTCTTCTCTTAGTTCATTTCTTTGTTATTCATTCTATAACTTCAAGGTTGTGATCTCAATGTCCTTTCATTCAATTCATGATTTGAAATCATCAATTGACTCATTGTATCCAATTCCATGTTAGCAATCTTTTGCACATTTAATGTCTTGCCTTCCAGTCTATTATCAGTGTTCTTTTGTCATCTTCAATCATGACTTTGTCTTCCATAGCTTTCATTTTCTGCTCATTCACCTCACATAGCAATACTAATTGGACTTCTTGTTCTATCTTAAGATTTCTAACCTCTTCAATTAGGGCACCATTATTTTCCATTAGATATATAACTACTACATCAGCTCACTTGAGTTTCCATTTTCAAACAATCTAGTAGTGTCTTCCTCTTGGTAATGAGTGTCATTTTGTTCAATAGCTATCTCTTTCCTTCTCCTCAATTAATGTTTCAGCTCATCTCTTGCTTACATGAGTTGGTGTAGGGCAAGCTAAATTTCAATCTTCTAGTTCTTAATAGCCCTTTCCAACTTGTAGACTTCCATTTTCAAGATCTTTCCTCAAAGATGTAAAGCTTTCCTTTCTAGAGAATAAATCTCTAATACAAATTGTTGGAAATAACAATGGGAAAGTAAACTCTGAGAGAGGTTGGTGAATCAGTACTTCAAAACTTTAATCATAAACCATTCACCACACATCCATCCCACAATTTAGCATGTTAGGAGATTTTCTCTACATCACTTGTTAGAATGATTCAACACCATGATCCTTCAGTTAGCACTCTATTGCTAGATGTTAGATCTTCTCTTTCCTTATGTGTACTTGATCCTTTTGATCAGATATGTCTCCTCTATCCTCTCTCTACTTTCCTCTATTCTCTCTAACTAATTCTACAATTCATAACATTATCACAACCTCCATAGCCATCATGAATTCTCTCTACACTTAGCATTCATCTCTCTTGTGTCTCCTTCTCTTCCTTCATGTATTACAAACTATTTAGGGTTTGTCTCCTTAAGTAAACACAAGTTGGCTAGGGTTAGGTTACAATGAGGTTGATCCATTTTGTCACTTAGAAAATCCCTCAATTTGATTGATTGCATGTACTACATATGGATTCATAATATGCATCTATATATATCTTCTAGAATCCTAAAACAATCATTAAGTCAGCCAAAAAATGCTTTACATAGAAGTTTATTCCATTACAAACAACTATGTCCAAAACTATTCACTTGGAAATTAAAGTCTCTGATGCCTAGCATCCACTATATCTTCAATGTTGTAACTTGGTTCTTGAATGACTTGGCATACTCTATTTACTCAGCTAACTATCTGCTTGGCACATACTAGTGTATATGACACTAAGTATATTACTCAACATGTATTTTCTAGAAACTTATGTTTAGTATGCTTTGATCACTCTACTCGCATTTTAATACTGATAAAATAATGACTAAGTTCTTTGTCACTACCTTGTCAAAACCAATTTGAATTAATAGATATATATTTAAGTTAATGCAAGAAGCAGTTTCAATGGTACCAAATGGTAGTGTGATTATGTGAGTGGTAACATGACAATATTAGCAAAAGTTCATATCTTTTAGCATAAATTTGACAACTATTTACATCATCAAAATATTAATATTCATGTTAATTATAAATATAATTGTTTTAATAAACATCACATTAGATAACGATATAGTTTTATAAAAATTCAACAATCTAAGATGATCATTTCTTCCCAATCTGCAATTTTATTTTATTTTTTCCCTACAACCTCAACCCTGCACATGGTGCATGATTTAGTTGCTTGAGCCTATTCCTTTTTGTTAGATTATGGTGACTAGTCAGGAAAGTACTGTACATACTTCATAATTAATGAGGTTCGAGGCATTGCCTCGAACAAAATTTTGGTACTATTCGCCATTCGTAGAAATTTTTTTGGTACTATTTTCCATTCATAGATTTGCCACTAAAGTTATGGCTAATTATGGCTAAGATGTCATAACCCTAAAGCAGTTTAATACTTGTATAAAAGGGTTTAGGGTTGGGTATTTTTTCCAGTATGTTGTGATGTGAAATTGGTTCTTGCAATGGTATTGAGTTGTAAGGGATTACGGATTGTAATCAAGTTGTAATCACTGGATTGTAATAAGATCGGACTTGTTGTTTGGTGGACGTAGCCCAGGGATTGGGTGAACCACATTAAATCTTGGTGCCTTGTGTTCATTTATGTTATTTTTTGTTATTGGTTATATTTGATGTAGTTTTTATTTTTGTCTATGGTTTATCCTAACAAGTGATATTAGAGCCTAGTTGTTTTTCAGTTATCCTCTGCAGAAAAGTTTCACAGTTGAATGGGAGTCTCACGGTTGAGTGGGAGTCTCATGGTTGAGTGGGAGTAATGGTAGATGAGGGTAAGCTGAGGGTTGACAGGTTTAATGGGTAGAACTTTTAGTTATGGAAGATGAAAATGGAACACTATCTATATCAGAAGGATTTATAGAGGTCATTGGAAGGCAAAGCCAAGAATCAGGGAACTATGTCAGAGGCTGAATGAGATTTTTTGGATAGAAAGGCACTCAGAAGCATTCAGTTATGTTTGGTGCCATCGGTGGCATTTAATATTATAAAAACAAAGATGATAGAAGATTTGATGAAAACCCTAGCGACACTATATGAAAAGCCCTCTACTTCAAACAAGGTATTTCTCATGAAGTGTTTATTTAATATGAAAATGGCAGAAGGTGGATCTATTGTAGATCATTTAAATGAGTTTAATACTATTACTAGTCAGTTATCTTCTATGGGTATCAATTTTGATGAAGAAATTAGAGCTCTCTAGATTTTGTGTTCTTTGCCTGAAAGCTAGAATGGCTTGGTAATGGTGGTGAGTAATTTTGTTCTTGGATCTAGTACCCTAAAATATGATGATGTGATCCGTTTTTTTTTGAGTGAAGAAACTCATAGGAAATCCTCAGGTGGATCTACATCAGGAAGTGCTTTGAATGCACAAAGTAGAGGCAGAATGACTGAGAGAGAGGAAGTAACTCTAGAAATCGTGGGAAATCAATAGGAAAGTCAAAGGGAGGTCTCAATTAAGAGGACCAAATGATTGCTGGTACTGTGGGAAACTAGGGCACAAAAAGAAAGATTGCTAGAATTGAAAGAAAAATGAAAGAGATAAATTAGATGGAGACAAAGAGGCAAATGTGTTAAGTAAAAAATCTGAAGAGGATGCTTTGCTTCTATCTTTAGAAAGTGTAGATGATTCATGGATTTTAGATTATGGTGCTTCATTTCATGCTACACCTCATAGAGGTTATTTCATTGATTATGTCCAAGGGGACTTTGGGCTTATTTATTTGGGTGATAATGAACCCTGTCAAATTTTTGGAAAGGGGAAAATTAAGATTAATTTGTAGAATGGGAATCATTGACTACTACATGAGGTAAAACATGTTCCAAGGCTGAGTAGGAATTTAATTTCAGCAGGGCAACTTAGTGATGAGGGTTGTATAGTTACTTTTAATGATAAAAATTGGAAGGTTTCAAAAGGTTCCCTTGTAGTAGCAAAAGGTGTGAAAGTAGGTACCTTATATCTTTGTACAAGTCATATTATTCCTTCTACTTTGATTGTTTCAGAGAAAAATGAATGTTTAGGAACAATTGCTGCAGTTGAGCAATGAGAACAAATAGCTGTTGTAGATTTTGATATAGCACTATGGCACAATAGACTTGGGCACATGAGTGAAAAAGGTATGAAAGTACTTCATTCAAAGAAAGTTTTACCAGGTATGAAATGTATTAATATGGATTTTTGTGAAAGTTGTGTGTTTGGAAAACAAAAGAGAGTGAGTTTTGTAAAGACTGAGAATGAAAACAAAAAGGAGAAATTAGAGCTTGTGCATACAGATGTATGGAGACTAGCTTAGGTATCTTCCCTTGGTGGCTCTCATTATTATGTTACATTTATTGATGATGCAACTAGAAAAGTATGGGTTTATTTTCTTAGACAAAAATATGATGTATTTCAAACTTTTAAGAAATAGAAATGCTTGGTTGAAAATGAGACTAGTAAGAAATGAAAATGTCTCAAATTTGATAATGGTGGTGAGTATTGCAGTCATGAATTTGAAGATTATTGCTCCTCTAATGGTATTTGGAGATAGAAAATTGTTCCAAGGACTCCACAGGAAAATGGAGTGGTTGAACGCATGAACAAGACTATAATGGAGCACACAAGGAGCATGGGGTTGCATGTTTGGTTGCCCTTACACATGTGGGTGAAGGCTGTCAATACTCCAGTATATTTGATTAATAGAGGTCCCTCTACTCCTTTGGGTTGTGGTATTCTAGAGGAGGCATGGAGTGGTAAGAAGGTGAGTTATTCTTTTCTCAAGACCTTCGGTTGTGAAGCTTTTGCTCGTATAGATTCTGAAAATAGAACCAAGCTAGAAGAAAAATCAAAGAAATGTGTCTTTGTTGGATATGTCATGAATGAATTTGGTTTTAGGCTTTGGGATTTTGAAAATCATAAAATTGTTAGAAGTCGAGATGTCATATTCAATGAGAAAGTGTTGTACAAAGATCTATTGTAGCAACATAAGAAGAAAGAAGATGATTATGTAGTGTTGGATAATACTCCAAAAGCTGTTGTTCCAACCATTCCTCATGATGTGCAACAACTGCAACAACAAATACCACACACACCAGTGAATGTTAGATAGTCAACGAGCCAAATTAGACCTCCACAAAGATTTTCTCCCTCTTTGTATTCTATTTTACGTACTGATGCTGGTGAACTTAAAAGTTATGATGAAGCTATGCAGGTGGATACTAAGATTCAATGGGAGTCTACAATGAAAGATGAAATGGACTCTTTGTCGAAGAATAAGACATAGGATTTGTGCAAGTTTCTTGCAGGTAAAAAGGCTTTATAGAATAAGTGGGTTTATGGGTTGGAAGTAGAGGAAGGAGGTAAGAAAAGATTTAAGGCCAGGTTAGTTGTAAAAGGATTTGCATAGAAAAAGGGAATTGACTTTGATGAGATATTTTCTCCTGTTGTTAAAATGACTTCTATTTGTACTATTTTAAGTCTTGTGGCTACTAAAGATTTGCATTTAGAGTAGCTAGATGTTAAAATAGCCTTCCTTCATGGTGATTTGGATGAATAAATCTATATGGCTCAGCCACAGGGATTTGAGGTCAAAGGTAAGGAGAACTTAGTGTGCAAATTGAAGAAAATTTTATATTGCTTGAAGCAAGCACCTCGGCAATGGTATCTAAAATTTGACAGGTTTATGCTTGAGCATGGCTATAACATGTGTCATTCAAATTATTGTGTTTATTTTAAGAGGTTGGATAATGATAGCTACATTATTTTATGTTTATATGTTGATAATATGCTTGTAGCTGGGTCTAACATGGATCATATTAAGGGGATAAAATGCCAGCTAGCTCATGCATTTGCTATGAAGGATTTGGGGGCAGAAAAACAAATCCTTGGTATGAAGATTTGCAAAGATAGGAAGAAAAGAACATTAATGATATCTCAGGCTAATTATGTTGAGAAGGTGTTGCAACATTTCTCTATGGAGAATGCTAAAGTTGTTAGCACACCTTTACCTGGTCATTTGAAATTGACTAAGGAGATGTGTCCTAAGACATAGGAAGAGGAGGATAAGATGCCTAAGGTACCCTATGCTTCAGCTATAGGAAGCTTGATGTATGTTATGGTATGCACTAGGCCAGATATTGTCCATGTAGTGGGAATCGTTAGCAAGTATATGAGTCATCCAGGATTTGAGCATTGGAATGCTATCAAGTGGATTCTCGAATATTTGAGAGGAGCATCCAAGGGGCTCTACTACTAATTTACAAGTCTATGTTGACTTAGATTTGGCAGGGGATATTGATACCAAGTGGAGTACTATAGGTTATGTCTTTATTGTTGATGGGGCAGCCATGAGCTGGGTTTCTAGGTTACAAAAGATTAATGCTCTATCCACTACAGAGGCAGCCAAGGAGATGATATGGCTTCAGTTCTTCTTAGAAGAATTGGGACATCCTCAGAAGGAGAATTATTTGTTCACAGATAGTCAGAGTGCCATTCATCTTGCAAAGAATTCAGCTCTGCATTCTAAGACCAAACACATACAGTTGCGGTACCATTTCATTTGGTTAGTTTTGGAGGATGGACAGTTAAAGCTAGAGAAGATACATACCAATGACAATCTAGCAGATATGTTGGCAAAGGTTGTAACATGGGAGAAGTTGAACTCCTCTTCAACTTCAGTTGGTCTTCTAGACTGAACATGAATAAAAGAATAGCAGAGTCCAAGGTGGTTTGATCCAGTGGGAGCCCCATGTGGTAGTGGTATTGCTACTAGATCAGTCTCCAAGTAGGAGATTGTTGTTTAATGTGGAACCTAACCAGTCCCCAAGTGGGAGATTGTTAGATTGTAGTGACTAATTAGGAAAGTACTATACATTCTTCATAATTATTGGGGTTCGAGGCATCGCCTCGAAAAAAAAATTTGGTACTATTCGCCATTCATAGAAATATTTATGGTACTATTCACCATTCATAGATTTGCCACTAAAGTTATGGTTAATTATGGCTGACATGTTATAACCCTAAAGCAGTTTAATACTTGTATAAAAGGGTTTAGTGTTGGGTATTTTTTTCATTATGTTGTGATGTGAAATTGGTTCTTGTAGCAGTATTGAGCTATAAGGGATTATGGATTGTAATCAAGCTGTAATCACTAGATTGTAATAAGATTAGACTTGCTATTTGGTGGACGTAGCCCAAGGATTGGGTGAACTAGATTAAATCTTGGTGCCTTGTGTTCATTTCTATGTGATCTATTATTTTTTTTTATTGGTTATATTTGCATGTAGTTTTTATTTCTATCTGTGGTTTATTCTAACACTTTTCCTATGAAGCCTCCTCTCATCACTTACCTTATGTCTTCTTTCAAGGGACTTACTAAATAGATTATTGAGGTACCATTTGGGGGGCAGGGGGCAGGGTAAGTGCATAAATATTGGAGACCAAAAAAATGTGACTCAATGTTTTGGTCCTTAAAGAAACATATTTTGAGTACCTAATATGGTGCAGACCATATGGATTGACATGCAAAACCTTAATTTTGGTAGACCAAGTCTATTTTGTGTGCACTAAATAGGACACACTCTCTCTAAGATGTATTCTTTGTTTCACATGCACCCTATTTTAGAATAAAAATACATGAAAAACTTTCAAAATATGGTGCACACCAAATACAAAAATCCAACATTTCATTGAGAAAATGGTGTGCATTATGGAGATTTGTGTAGTTCTTAAGGTGTTAGAACTTTTTCTTTGTTTTGGGGGATTCCCCTTGCACTTGCAAGGGGTGTTACCCCTTAATCCAAGTGAGGGCATTTTCCCTGGGCCTTTCTAGGGGCACAACCCTCAAAGCTCACATTCCATAATTTGGAGGAAACTACACTAGCAAAACTAGGGAAATGTTAATGTCCAACTTTGATTAGGATTGATATAAAAATATTATGATTTAGAGAGAGAGAGAGAGAGAGATGGGACCATTGGCAATCTTGCATCAACTAAAAAGATTTATTGATTTTTAATTTCTATTTGTTATGATTCTAGTATTCTTGAAGTTGATCCTTCAATTCCTCTCATCCTAAATTGTGTGGTTGGGGAATTTCTATCGATCTTAAAGGTTTTATGTCTAGGTTTGAATCTTGATTCATTTTTTCCTTATGCCGATTTATTCTATTAAGGTTTGGTTTTATTTGTTGTTACTATTCTAATTGTCAGACTAGTCTTTTTGAACTTGCAAAGTTTTTTCATAGTTGGAAAAGATTAATGGAACATTGTTCAATGTTCCTACATTCATGGACGACCTCCTTACATGATCTCATGATATTTCATCCTTATTTGGAGGTATTCTAATGGATTTAGGTCCTACCATATATGTTGTAATTTGTATTCATTTTTCTTGGAAAACTTTATCAGTCTTGCCAATCTATGGCTTAAGATCATGTATATATTTCTTCTAGTTGTCCCTTTGTAGGTAGTAATTATTAAGTGGTATTTGGTAGAAGAAAAAAATTATGTTTAAACCTAAATTGCTATTCTAATCTAGCATGTATGCTAGGATAGTCTAAATTGCATGTTGTAGGCTAATGCGATGTAAATCCTTAATTATGAGATAATGAGAAGATCAATTTAGCATGTCCATTATATTTTTTTTTGCTAATATTTTAATTTTTTTATATTTTGACTCATGATGCATGGTTTGGACCATCTCCTTTGTGGAAAATCCTTTCATGAATACATTAAATGGTAAATTAGAGAAAGATTTATGATCTTGTATTGGCCAATATAATTCCCTAAGCTTGTGTATCCCTATATGTACTAGTTGTGAGGTGATAGATTGGGGATATTACTCACAATTGTATAAGACTTTTACTATAAGGTCATAGAAGGGTTTTTGGTTAGTTGGTAATCTATTTTGAGTTGGGAAATTATAGAGATGAACATATCATCCAATAAGAGACAAATTGCAAGTGTATTCAATAGATCACTAAGTGAGAGGTAATTAGCATGTGGTAATCATATTGTGCAACATGAGGTAGTTACATTTAATAAGTGGAAGCATGCTAGCTAGAAGGATGAAGCACATATTATTGGACCAATTGATGGAGGAATTTACGAATGAGATTAATATTGAGATTCATAAAATTTTGACTAGATTATGAAGGAATCTTGAGACTAGAGATGAATATGAGGAAGTTAGTGAATATCTTGAGATTTGTGGTGTTGAGATCCTTATAGAGGAAGAAATATTATTGAGAACTATGACACAAATGGGAAAGATTCATAGAACAGATGTTTTAAACATCTTTGCTTCATCATGTTTGGAAGATTCAATAGACTAGATTGGTGAGGTAGAAGATCAGTTTGAGCTTGAGGATATTAAGGATTTGAAAAGGGTTAGGTTAGCATAGGATAGGTTCAAGGTTCATACTACCTTATGGTGAAAATAATATAAAAAGGATAGAAAAGATAATAGTGAATTAAAAAATCACAAGATGGAGAATAATGGTTTCTAAACTTAGGGATAAATTCATAACTAAGGATTATGAGTTAGAATCATTCAAGAAGTTGAAAAATATGAAACAAAAATACTTAAGTATTAAATATTACACTAAATAATTTTACAAGATGACAATTAGATCTTGACACTAAGATTTATGAATAGAAAATATAGATAGGTATATTAATGATCTAAGATTTAATATTGATGATAAGTTAAGCATGTTAAGGATCAATTCATTTGAGGATTCTTATCAATATAAATTAAAGGGAGAAGATGAGTTGAAGGAGAAATAGATTAACCCTCGGGTATGGGACAATGAAGTTATTAGCTTAAGAAAAGAGAAGTAGGTTTCTAAATAAGAACCCAATAAGGGATTATTTGGGAAAAGAAAAGACATAAGAAATTTAGAGATACTTGTTTCAAGTATGGAAACAAAGGACATAGATCTTTTCAATAATCTAAAGGATCTAGGAAAAAAAATTGGTAAACATTATCTTGTGGAACATGAGGAGAACAATACTAATTAACCTAGGAAAAGTATGGTTGAACTAGAGAGAGGATAATATCTTATACATAGGACAATTATGTTGAGTGATAATGAAGTTTAAACTATTCAAAGGAGAAAAAATTTTATGATTGTAAGAAAATTAGGAGAAAATTTTTTTAATGATATTATGGATAGTGGGATTAGCTATAACATTTCTTAGAAAGAGATGGTGAATGATATTGTCTTAACGATACTCAAACACCCTTATTCTTATGGGAATAATGTGCTCTAGGATGACCATATTATGGAAGTCTAATAACTATGTTGGGTTAATTAAACTATTCTAAACCTAGTAATGATGTGGTATTATGTGATGTGGTTAGCATGAGTTTTTTTCATATTCTATTAGGTAGACCCAATACATGATACACAAGATATCCATAATTGCATCATAAATATGGCCTCAATAGAAAAGAACAAGAAGAAGTTCACTATAGTTACTTTTAAGGAGGGAAAGGGTAGAATTTAAAGAGACTTTGGTCTTATGAAGCCTTATTATTTAGGGAATCATAATGCTAAATCTTATAGTATTAATAAAAAAGTATAGGTTTATAAAATATAGCAGGATCTTGCAATTAGACTTAAAGGCAAGAGTTTGATAAGTGATGAATGTAGTAACAAAAATAGATCTTGGTTACTAAGTATCATGTATAAAATGGTAGAAGAGAAAAGTCAATCATGTTGAATGAGGAAAAATAGTTAGTAATAGTAGCAATAAGTTTTAATCTGGTGATGGATGTTATAATCTGGATCAAGGAAATCTCATGAATCTAGTAGCAGGAGTAGCCCATTTGTTGATAATGAATTGTAAATAAATAGGATATTTGAATAAAGAATGAGCATGGGATTTATGTAATTATTCCTTTGAGATGTTCAAAATTTCCTCTTATAAGACAACATTTACTCACTCTGGGTGTCTGATGCAAGAGAATAAAATTGGATCATTATATATCTTGCATCAACCAAAAATTTATATTGGTTCTTAGTTCCTATTTATTTCAGTTTCAATGTTCTTAGAGAAGATCCTTTAAATTTATAGTTGGGGATTTTCTATATGCATTTAGTAAATTTTTTTTGGGTTCGTATCTTAATCCATTCTTTCCTAAAGGACATTTCTTCTATTTGGGTCCAATCCTATTTATTATTCCTATTTTTATTATTACAATTATTTTTATGATCTCATGGACCTATTTCATGATTGCAAAAGCTTAATAGATCATTGTTTTATGTTATTAAGTTTGTGGATAGTCTCCTTGTATGATCTCATAACATTTCATCTTTATCTAGAGTATTTCTTATGGATTTGGGTCTTCCCTATATGTTTTAACATGTTCTCTTCTTTCTTTGAGAATGCGATTGGTCTGGCCAAGTTGTGGCCTGTGATCATGTATATATTTGTGGTGGTTGTTATTTTATAGGTACTATTGATTAATTGGTAGTTAATAGAAGAATAAAATCCATCTTATATCTAGATTCCTATTATAATTAGGCATGTGCACCAAGATAATGTAAATTGCATGTTGTAGGATAATTTAATGTAAATTCTTGATTCAGCTTGATAATAGGAAGATTAGTTTAGCATGTTTATTTTTTTTGTGTATAATAATATTATTTCAATCATGTTAACTTGTGTTACATAGTTTGGGCTATATTCTTTGGGAAATTCCTTCCATGACTATGTCAAAGAGACTCTCTCTCTCTCTCTCTCTCTCTCTCTCTCTCTCTCTCTCTCTCTCTCTCTCCCCCCTACATCATTACATTATATCTCTACTACATGTATCTCACCCTCTCCCTTTCTGTCACATTTATCTCCCCTTGAATAACCTATTTTTCTTGTTTCCCTTTCTTTTCTCACTATAGGGTCCCTTAATGTAATTATTGTCACAAAAGTTTGCACCCTTATTTTATTGATGGTTAGTGACCTAAACAACCTTTTGAAACATGGAATCAATCTCCAAGCATGGTACTTGATTTATGAGAGTAAATCTCCCAAGAAGGATAATTTATTTTATATTTAGGGTTTACCTAGATTGTATTGACCTTATAGAGAAAGGTAAGAAATATTACAAGAAAAGAAAAAGGTGATGCACCTAATTCAAGTTGTGATCTTGATTTTTCCTATAATTATACTTGAATTAATTAAAATCATATAAATACACCATCAAAATACTTATCATCCTCAATCTAATGTGATTTCATTAAAATTATATAAATACACTATCCAAATACTTATCATCCTCAATCTAATGTGATGGCATGAAATTGAATTCAATATTATAAAGAATATATTTATTTGCTAAACAAGGTTAATCAATCATATGCATACACAAATTAGATATTTTAGATGATGAAATACATAAAAATATATAGTTGAGGGATAGGCTTTACACATATATCTATACTTGGGATAGGTAAAAAAAAATTTTATTAAATGTAGGTTAGGCTGAATTACAACTACAAATCAATAAGAAATTTTCAATTTCATTAGGGAGAAAACTTTGAGAAATATCTACAAGCTTTCCTTTATAGATTAGGTATATCTTTTAATTTATATTAGAGTTCAAATGCTAACTAGGTGTAGGTTATAAGAGAAGGAGAAAACCATAACAAATATCTAATCTTGCAAGAGTATAGGTCTTGGATGATAGATCAAATAAAATCAACCCATACAAGTCAATCTTTGACCTGACATAAAGATCCAATCAAAATTAAATTCCTCTATAGTAAATAGTGTCTTATACAACCACTATCCCCAAAATAATAACTTTTAATTCAATAAGTTCACATTTGTAATCTGATGGCATAAGATTTCATGGAACAATCATAATTTTGTCAATGATGTCAAACCTACTACCTATTGCTGAGACAATTTATTTTTCGGTCTGAAAGCTATCATTTAGTTGATTGATGAAGAGGATTTGAGAAGAGGAGATAACAATAACACCTAGAGAAAGATTGAGTTATTTGGTATGTAAAAGAAGCACTAAGACCAAATAAGCCATTGATACTATAGTGTATTTTTTATCTACTTAAATTTTGAAATGAATGATTACTCAAGTTAAGACTAGAAGAAGATCAAGTATGAAAAGTATCTACCAAGCCTTATCAAGTGGTAAGTGCAAGCCAAGAAGAAATGTTCAGTAAAAGTCGAATGAAAAATAAGAGGTGCTGAGCAAAGATGAAAAGTAGTGCAAGCCAAGCAATTGTTAGCATATGCTGAGTAAATTTTAGTTGGTGTTGAGCATTAGTAAAATTTAGTTTTCTCTGAGTAAACTAGTGTTGGTCGAGTGATAGAATAGTATAGATGTCAAGTGACAGCATATTGATTGTGAGTTCCTGTAAATATGTTAAATCAAAGATTTGATGAATCTAAGCCATCTAGTTTATTTTTTGGAATTATGTGAAGGATATGGAAGATAACTATGATGAGTTGGTGACACAAAATTCTAGGTAAATCATTTTGAGGAAAATTCAAGGAATATTGTAGAAGAAGTTTCTAGACGAACCAAATGGAAAATTGGGTAGATTCATTGTATCCTACCTAATCTTATCTAACCCTAAAATGGATAACTAAGGTTAAGTGGAAAAAGATTTAAATTCTCTATTTATAGAGATAGTTGGTCAAAAGAAAAGGTTGTCATGTGTGAGAACCTAAGGAAGATAGGGAGTCTAGGGTATTGCTTCATTTAGTGGTTGAACAGAAGTGACTGTAGTTGGCATGCAAAGCAAGAAGGCTTAAAAGTATAAATTCTTGAAGGGTGAATAAGCTATCAGATATGAAGTGTGTGAATGCCAAAAAAAATGGAGGACTGAAAAAGAGACCTCTAATCTACAAGTGAGTTGTAATTTGTTCTTAGATCAAGCCTTATTGTTACTTTGTAATCATTGTATTAGTATAGGGTAAATTCTTTAGATTAAGATTGACCTAACAATTATTTGTAAATCCTTTAACTAGGTGGCATTCTAATGGAATGGTCTAAAGTCATCTAACAAGGCTCTCTCCTAATAGGGTGATTGAAATCATTTAACCAAGTCACATTTAATAGTGTGTATTGAAACCTTTAATAGGATTGGCCTTTCATAGGGCATCACATCAAAAGAGTGAGAATTAGTAGCATGTTACTGGTGATTTTTCCTAAATTCGATTTCCACATAAAATTCTTGTGTCAAATGTGTTATTAAATCTATTTTGTTTCATGTTTAAATTTCTGCAAAGTTGTTTTGACCTAGGATAGTAACCTACAAAGGTTAAGAATTGTATGATCTAATGGATGTATGCATGATAAGGTTTTATGGATATGGGTCTACTAAGCATTGAAAAAGGTTTATTTGTACATTTGGACCATGGATAATTGATTCACCACCCACACCCCCCCCCCCCCTCAATTATTCTAAAGAATTCCAAAAATTGGTATCAGAGTGCCATAGTTCTTAAGAGGACTAGTTTGAAGGTACTAGAAGAAAAAGATCAAGATGCCTAAAAGAGAGGTACCCAAGCTCAACAAGGAGAACTTCCCTAGATGGAAAATTCTAATGAAGCTATACCTAGGGGGTCTTGGATACCATGCACAATATACTATCACCACTGAGTATGTTAACCCTATTGGCACCCTAAGTGTTAATGATCTAAAGAAGAATAAAGAAAATAATCAAGAAATGTTGGAGATTTCCTCTACCCTAGTTATTCTAAGTTTGAATAGATCAAGGGTTGTGACAGTGAAAAGAAGATGTGAGATTCTCTTCACACCATTTATGGAGGAGACACAAATGTTTTGAGAGCCATATAAAAAAGTGTTAGAGGTAAGCTCAATGACATGAGGATGTAAGAAGGTGAGAAAATTGCTCAATTTTGTTAATGCTATAAGAGGAGCTAATGGTAAGATTGATGATGAGATGATATTAAGAAAAGTATTGATAACAATGTTGCCCATCTATGCTATTAGATTTTCCACCATACAAGAACTAAGATGTATACCTAGTTCTACCTTGTCTCTTGAAGGTTTGGCAAGTAGGCTCACTACCTTTGAACTCTCTAATTATGATAACTTCAAATCTAAGAATATTGAATCTACTTTCAGACATAAGCTATCATTAAAGGAAGCTAAAGAGAAAAAGAAAAAGGTCAAATGTGTTTCTAGTGATAGTGATACAAATTAGGAGGATGTAAAATAACTTGAAGTACTACTAGCAAGGATATTTCACAAAGGAAAAGGAAAATTCCAAGGTGAGTTACCTATTATATATTTTAATTGCAATGAGGTTGGTCATATTACTACTAGATGTCTAGAAAAGAAGAACAATAGAAGTGCAAACAAATATAGAAGTAAAAGAGATGAGGATAAAAAAAATTACAAAGACAAAGGCAAGAAGTCTTGCTACATTGTAGAAGAGGAAACCAAAGATGGATCCAACAACCATGATGATGAAGTGGTGTATGTTGCAATGAAGGATGATTATGATGAGGATGAAGCAACTGCACTAGTGTCTTATGTAAACAAGAGTGATAGATGGATCATTGATAATGGGTATTCACATTACATGATTGGAGATCAAAATAATTTCATTACCCTTAATTATTATGATGGAAATAGTGTAAGGTTTGGTAATGAGGCACCCTATCTGATAAAAGGAAAAGGATCTATCAAACTCATCGAAAAGATCATGTGTGACAATGCTTATTATGTTGAAGGACTTAACTATAATTTGTTGATTCTATCACAAGTGAATTGTTTAGGTTGCAAAGTTGAGTTTGAGAACAAGATAGCAAAGATCTATGACATTTATGGGAAAATAATTAAGAAAGGTGATCAGACTATAGGTAATCTATTTTATCTTGATATGAATGATACTACTTGTCTTGTTGTAGAATTTGATGATGTGTGGTTATGGCACAAGAGGTTATGTCATGTTAACTTTGATAACTTAGTGAGTATTAATAACATGAAAAGAGTTAGAGGTTTTCATAAACTAAAGAAACTTGACAATGTGATATGCAAAAAATGATAGTTAGGCAAGATGACAAAATCTAGTTTTGAAAGTAAGACTCGCATCTCTAAAGAAATTCTTGAGACTGTTTATACTGACTTGTGTGGACCAATTGATGTGCAATGCTATAAAGATGACAAGAACATTATCATATTTATTGATGATTATTCTAGGATGATGATAGTATGTTTCTACATCACAAATATGATGCTTTCCAAATGTTTAAGTGATACTTAGCTAGATTTGAAAAGAAGATAGGTAAAAGCTTGAAATGTCTGAGATCTGACAGAGGTGGAGAACTGATAGTTTGAGATGTTTTGTAATGATAGAGGAATAAAAAGAAAAACTTATGCACCTAGGACCCCTCCACAAAATGGAATTGTTGAAAGGAGGAACATATGTGTAATGGATTTTTCTAGGGAACTCATGATGGAGATGAATATTTCTTTGGAATATTGGAAAGAGGATATAGTATAACTATCTATACCTTGAACTATGTCCAAGTTACGAAAGGTACTCATTCAACACCTTTTGAATTATGATATGGATACTCACCCAATGTAAAATATATTAAGGTATTTGGAAGAAATTTCTATTTTCTTAAGGATTTTAGGAATGGTAAGTTAGATTCTAAAAGTGAAGGTGGTATATTCTTTGGCTATTCTAGAAGAAGCAAAGTTTACAAGTATTTAAATACTAACACTAACAAAGTTGTGGAAAGTGAAAATGTGAAGTTTGATGAATATATAGAGGTACATGAAGCTAAACCTATGAAGGAACTTGAGGAGTTAAAATATTATGTATACTTAATGAAGGTATGCCTATTAATGAAGATAGTATAAATCAAGTTACAAATCAACAAGTTTTAGTGACTACTGATTCACATACAATGAATGTCAAATTGCATTTAGAAACTGAGTTATAGTCAGGAGACAAGCTGTAGATAGAAGTTGAGGCACATTCTAATTTTGAGATAAGTGTACATGAAAGAGATGTTGAATTACTTGATAGAGAAATACATATTGATTCGGAAGTTGACAGACCTAATGAAGAAAGAAGAGTAGAACCAAGATTCTTAGCTGTGTTTTCTGGGTAGATTGTGTTACAATTTTTGCAAAAATTGTAACACAATCTACCCAGAAAACACAGCTAAGAATTCTAATGGATTGTGGAAAACTACTATCTACAAGAACCAAGATTGTCAAAGTATGTCAAAAGACATCACCCTAATGAACAAAACATTGGAGATAAAGATGCTAGACCAATGAAAAGAAATAGGATGAGAAATGATACATTTTTTCTAAGCATACATGAGCCTAAGATAGTGAAAGATGCCTTAAAAATTAGGAATGGAGTAAATCCATGAAAGAGGAGATTGAGAAAATTGAGAAGAACAAGATATGGACTCTAGTTCCCACACTAGAGGACAAGAATGTGATTTTAAAAAAGTGGGTGTACAAAAACAAGTTAGACAAAAATGGTGAAGTCACAAGGAATAAGGCAAGATTAGTTTGCAAAGGGTATGTGCAAGAAGAAGGAATGGACTATGAGGAAACATTTGCCCCTATTGCAAAATTAGAAGGAGTAATAACTCTGCTTGCTTACTCTGCATACAAAGGTTTCAAATTCTATCAAATGGATGTGAAGTCAACATTTTTGAATGGCATATTAGAAGAAGAGGTGTATATAGAACAGCCAAAAGGATTTTTTGATGCTAACAATAACAACATGGTATATAGACTACACAAAGCTTTATATGGTTTAAAGAAAGACCAAAGAGCATGATATGAAAGGCTTTACAATTATCTTTTGAAGATTGGTATTGAAAGGACTAATGATAACAACAATCTATACTTAAAGATAAAAAGAGGTAAAGGTATTTTACTAGCTAAAATTTGTGTTGATGATATCATAATTGGAGGTCAAGATACATTGTGTAAGGCATTTGAAAATGAAATGAAAAAATAATTTGAGATGTCTATGTTTAGAGAGATCAATTTAGTTGTTGGTTTGCAAGTATATCAGATGAAATATGGTATATACATCACTCAGTCTAAGTATGTAAAGGAAATATTGAATTTTTTTGGATTAGAGGATTCAAAAACAATTATCACACCTATGGTGATAGGACACAAGTTGTCAAAAAATGATGATTCTGCTTATGTGAATCAAACATTGTACAAATCTATGATTGGAAAATTGCAATATGTAGTACATAGCAGATCTGACATTGCATTATCTATTAGGATTGTTGCAAGATTCTTTGCTAATCATAAGAAGAATCATTTGATGGTTGAAAAGAGAATTATGAGATATCTGAAAGGACAAAACACTGTTGTCTATATTATAAGAAAAATAAAAAGCTTGAGTTGAGAGCCTATACAGATGTTGATTGGGTTGGAAACATTGATGACACAAAGAGAATAAGCAGTGGATCATTTTTATTAGGAAAGAGGTTGGTCACCTAGACCAGCAAGAAACAAAATTGCATATCTCAATCTAATACTAAAGTTGAATATATGGCTAATGCAATAAATTGTACAAATTTTGTATGGATCTGACAACTACTCAAAGGTATGAAGGAGGGAATAACTGAACCCATGGTACTTTATTGTGATAATACAAATGCTATAAATATATCAAAGAACCCTATGATGCACACAAAGACTAAGCACATTGCAATCAAGTATCATTACTTGAGAGAGTTAGTTCAAGACAAAGAAATGAGGATGGAATATGTAAATACAAAAGAATAGATAGTTGATATCTTCACAAAAGTTTTATCTAAGGATGCTCATGAGTATCTAAGTGGTAAACTAGGGGTGATACCCCTATCCAAAGCTACTTAAGAAGCATAAGTAGTGCCTTGCATCAACTGAGTTGAATATTGAATCTTACAACTTGATGTAGTAGATATTACTTCAGGAGTTGCCTAAAGTAATGAAGGAGTTGAATTAACAATGTATAGTCACATGAAAGGTGATGGAGGCAGAAATTGAATTAGTCATATCTACATACAGTGATGACAAGTCTTTGGCATTATTGTCAAAGAGGGAGAAATATCAATAAGTATTGAGGGAGAAATGATTGAGAGAAAAGCATATACCTAGTAGGAGGAAGAAATTATTGAGGGAGATATAAGCACAAAGTAGACAAAGATGGATACACTTGAATATTAGAAAGAGGGAGTGATATTCTATAAGAGGGAGCTATAAGTCTGAGGGAAAAGATACAGTAAAGGAACTTGGAAAAGCTCACATTACCCTACACAGAGGAAGGACATATACTATACTGATAGAGGGAAAAATTTAAAAGATTTATTTTCTTTTTGGTATTGTTGTTGGTATTGGTTTTCTATCAATGCCAAAGAGGGAGATTCTTTATATAAGATTGTTTTGAAGTAAAGAACTTGTAATGGAACAATCATTATTTTGCCAATGATGTCAAACTTGCTACCTTCTAGTGAGATAATAGATTTTTGGTCTAAAAGCTATCATTAAGTTGATTGATGGAGAGGATTTCAAAAGAGGAGATAATAGTAGCAGCTAGGAAAAGGTTGAGTTATTTGGTATGTAAAATAAGAACTAAGACCAAGTAATACATTGATACTATAGTGTATTGTTTATCTACTTAAAGTATGAAATGAAAGATTACTCAAGTTAAGACAGGAAGAAGATCAAGTATGAAAAGTGTCTACCAAGCCTTGCCAAAAAGTTAGTACAATTTGAGAAAAAATTAGTAGAAGTTGAATGAAAAATAAGGCATGCCGAGAAAAGATGAAAAATAGTGCAAGCCAAGTGATTGTTAGTATATGCCAAGTAAAGTTTAGTTGGTGTCGAGCATCGGTAACCTTTAATGTTCATGATGTAAACTAGTGTTGGCTGAGTGATAGAATAGTATAGGTGTCAAGTGACATCATATTGATGTCGAGTGCTAGTAAGTATGTTAAATCAAAGATTTGATGAATCTAAGTTGACTATTTTGTTTTCTCAAATTATGTGAAGTGTATGGAAGATAACTATGATGAGTTGGTGGTACAGAATTCAAGGTAAACCATTTTGAGGTGAATTCAAGAAAGATTTTAGAAGAAGTTTCTAGAGGAACCAAATGGAAAAGTGGGTAGATTCATTGTAATTTGTTATCAAATAAAGCCTTACTGTTACTTTCTAATCATTGTATCAGTCTAGAGTAAATCCTTTGGATTAAGGTTGACCCAACAGTCATTTGTAAATCCTTTAACTACATGAAATTCTAATGGAATGGTATAAAGTCCTCTAACAAGGCTCGTGCTCCTAACAAGGTTATTGAAATCATTTAACCAAGTCACATTTAACAGTGTGTATCATAACCTTTAATAGGGTTGGATTTTCACAAGGCATCACTTCATAAGAGTGAGAATTGGTAGCATGTTACTAGTGGTTTTTTCCAAATTGGGTTTCCACATAAAATCCTTGTGTCAAATGTGTTATTGAATCTGTTATGTTTCACGTTTACATTTTTGTAAAGTTGTTTTGACATTGGATGGTAACCTACAAAGTTTAAGTATTGTATGATCTAATGGATGCATGCATGATAAGGTTTTATAGATATGGGTCTACTAAGCATTGAAAATTTTTATGCCCCAAAAGATATTCTAAAGAATTCCAATAGTTCATTCATGAACCCTTTATAATTGCATATGGGCCAAAAAAATATTTTGTAGAAAACTCTAGCCATTGTTACCCTAATCTGAACTTGATTTGTAGAAGATACAACTTCAAAATATCTATAATTAATAATCATGGAATTTAATGATTCAACCAACCAATCATAATGGTGTTTCCTTAGTCGTTCAATTTTCTAGGAATAGTTTAAAATTTAATGCATTTAACCAATGCAACAATAAATTAGAAGTAGCTTGAAAGTGGCCAGTTATTAATATTTAAATACTTAAAACTTAACTTATTATTAACAATTTCAAAGGATTTGACCCCATAAAATAATAGAAATAACTTTATTATTAACTCTTATCTCTTGCAACATCTAATGAAAATATAGCATGGCGTTATCACACCCACTTCCCTCTTTACCATTTAACTCTATTACCATTTCATAGTAAAAACAAATTGACTCAGAATGAGTCCTTGAAAAATGGTGAAATATTCATTTAACATGGTCCCTTCTATGGATACATGTCCTTATTTCATTACTCTTCATGGAAATTGTAGGCCTTCCCACCCTCTCTCTAGGTATTGGTTAAAACATATACTAAAATGTAACTCTTACCAAGGGGGACAATTGGAAGTTTGAAAAAAATAATTAAGTGTCCCCCATGGTAAGATTTATATTTTAGTTTTCCTTTTAGATGTTGCCTCTTCTCTATATCACAAAAACATTATCCTTTAGTAAAATAGAATTTGAAAGTAAAATAGTAATGAGGCTTATTTTATCTATATTTTGAATTTAATAATTGTGCCTGAGCCATTTTTATAATATTTTGGGTCCACAACCCTCTTTATAATATTGAAATAAGTGATATGATGTGTGGAAGGGCCTACACTTCTTGTATAGTTGCAAATCTATTCTATTATATGCTTGATCTTAAAATTCCATTAAAAATAATGTTTAAGGTGAATCACATTGACTAGAATGTAAAGAAATTCACCATTATGCCTAGATAGCTCAAAAGTGTCTTCCTCTTTACAATTGATAATGATATAACAACCACTCTACATGGCATCAAATTTATAATGCCTAGCTGTTCTATCTCAATGTGCATCCCATTTAAGGACACACTCACCCTTTTTAAAGACCTTATAATAAACTTTAAAAAAATCTTGACATGTTGCTGATTTATTTCAAGTTTTTTTACAGATTGAGTTTTTACCTCTTTAATCTCCATTAACTATGATAATCCAACTTTCATAGAATCATCCCTTTTTTTTACCAACAAGTGATCTAATTCACAAGAAGGAAACTCAAGTATAAAATTAAGTCATTCCTCTACTATAAGCTAACATAAAACTTGAATAAGTAGAAACTTTTTTAAGTGAAATCCCATCACTACATAGGATATTCCTTAACTTGGTAAGCCAAGCACTATGATTTTCTTAAATATTTATCTTGATGATCTTTATGAGATTTATATTTAAGGACTCAACAAGGCCATTATCTTGAGCATAATAATTTGAATAAGTATTCAAATATATACCCAAGAATTGATTTAATGTTTTAAAAAAGGACTTAGAAGTGTGTTATATGATAGTTGAAGGGGTACCAAATCTATTTTAAATCCTATCAAAGAATTTTACCACTAAAAGGATACTAAATTTTTCCTTCTTGTGATGTATCTTTTGGCTTCTAAGATTCATTTGCGAACAAAGGTAGATGGTGGATTTATTGGAATAATAACATCAAAACCCCATTGAGTAAAAAAATTATCAACCGAAAGATGATGTAGAGGAAGGGAAACCATTATTTTCTTTCCTAAAATAAGGCACACTTTCTATAACTTTTAACCCATTGATGAGATCCTTTAAACAAGGTTGGCCAATAGTATCCATCCCTCATTATATTTATGGTTTTGATCCTTTCTTAAAAATTATCACTTGAAGGGAAATCATGAAACTCTTAAAGAAACCTATTGATCTAACTCGAATTAATGTATCTTAGTACAAAAGAA
This sequence comes from Cupressus sempervirens, assembly GCA_028749045.1. Taxonomy (NCBI): domain Eukaryota; kingdom Viridiplantae; phylum Streptophyta; class Pinopsida; order Cupressales; family Cupressaceae; genus Cupressus; species Cupressus sempervirens. The sequence continues at coordinate 205,457,580 of CM053789.1, forward strand.
TTAGAATCCTTTCTAAATAATATACATTCACAAGGAACGGGATGATGTTTGAATTGCCTTCTTTTTTCCTTGTATAAACATTGTGATTATATCCCTTCTCTAAAAAAATATATTCATATTATGAAACAAATTATTCTAGTTTTCAAATTCAGTTGGTTTCTCATCTTGCAATAATAAGGAAGTCTCTTTGGATGTCTCAAAAGATGAGACTAGTTGTTGACATAGGAATTTATCTCTCACAATTTTAGTGATCTTCATTTAAACTTCATATTACATGATGTTGGCATCCATCTAGCTCTTTTCTCACTGATATCCTTACTCAAAAGGAAATCATTCACTCTTACGTGTGGAACCAAGAGTTGGATCTTGTTGTTGGACAATAGATTTCTAAAAAAAATGATTTATCTTATGAAAGAGGGAACTTGTATTTATAAATAGTTATATCAACCTTTATATTATTTTATCCCATTTCCAATAAAAGAAATGGGGTTCTTTGTATCTTAATTATTCTACTGCATTAAGACATTTGATATGCTCAATTTTTACCTCTAATAGTATGGAGGATAAAAATATTTTTCAAAATTAGTATTTCCAAGCATAGGAAAAAATGAAATAGATTTATTAATCTCCTTAAAATTTCCTTTCCTTCCTTGTTACATCTAAATTCTATATTAGATTTTTACATACTTGTAAGAGGTCAATGTATGCTCAAAAATATAAACACACTCCTATAAACCCTTCTATCCAAGATATCCAATAGAAATTGAGTCTTTAATGGAAGTTTATAGCTCTCTATCCATGAAATTCAAGAATCAAAGAGATGTAATTTTGGAACTCAAGTGAACCTAAGATAACCTACCATTGCAAGATGCACCATAGAATGAGAGATTCAAAATGACAATGCAATGCAAAGTAAACTAGAATGAAGACACAAGAAATGCAAGATAAAGAAAGCTAAGCTACATGATAATGCAAGATCTCAACTATTTCATAAGACATCAAGTCAAAAATTAACAATATCACCTTAGCAAAAAACATGATGGTCTAGCATGGATGCAAGATCCAAGATGAGAGCTCCTAAAATGCAAAAGTCACCAAGATGAAAGATGCCAAGATGCAAAAAGAACTCCAAGAAGAAAATTAGTAGCATAAAAATAGGAGGAATACATAAGGTTAAGATTACCAAATGAGGGGAAGAGAGCCCCCTTATAAAGAAAAATGGACAATAGAGATTAAGAGGCAAAATCTATGGTGGAGGATTAATACCATGTTGACATTGTGCACAATATTCCAAGGCAAAATCAACAAACATGTTCAAGAGGAAAAATATTTGTGGAGGAGAATTAAAGTTATTTGAAAATAAATATTCCTCTCACGTAATAAAGTGTGCCTCCATGTGTAGACAAAATCCCTTTTTCTTTTTCTGTTTAAAATGGGAAAATTTATTTATGTGTGCACAGGAATAAAGTGGAATTTCATGATTTTATTTATTTGGGGACAAGTTCTTTTAGTTAAATAAGTATTTGGATAAGGTGGTCAAATAGAAGATAAAATAGAAAAATATTTTTGAGATGATTTGATCATGGATAATTGATTAAAAATTATGCACAAAATGATTAAGCATAGATTGTAGTCTAGTGTAGAGATTAAAAATGGTGAAAATGGGGCATATAGTTTACAAGACCTTTTTTGGGTGATTACAATTGTCCCTATTTGACTAATGTGTGAATGATCTGGGAAATGATTGAGTTAAAGAATGATGATAGATGAGAATTAATATATGTCCAAGAGAGATAGATAGATCAAGATGAATCAAACCCCATTATGATAAGATGAGAACTCATTCATCAAAATAAATAGATAATATAAAAATGAATCAAAACCCATAATGATAAAATGAGAATTGATACATCAAAATAGATAGGTCAAGAGTCTTTCCCAATCGAAGTAGAATGAAGATAAATAGAAAAATTAATTTGCAAATACATTATGCATATCCCCTCAGGATTGAAGTCAAAATAAGAGGAGATACAAAAATGTGATAGATATGATCAAATTGAGATAAGATAAGGTCCATGATGATAGATATTAAATTTAAAGGGTGAAGAACTAAAGTTTGGTCACCCAACAATTAAAATATGCCTCAGTTTGATCTAAATTATAAAAACTGTAATTAGATAAAAGTAAGAAGAAAGGTAATGAAATGATGGTGGGAGGTATAATTATTTGAGAGAGATGGAAATTATGTAAAAGAAGTAAATCATTTTTTATTTATGGAGGAGTAAACTAGATATTGAGAGGGGGGTTGAATCATAATCTATAACAATTTATACCTTTTCATAGATTCATCCACATCCAATAATAACTTATGCATGCAAATATATAAATGTAAACTTTTTGTAACATGTAAATCAATTCAATCACACACATAAAATTAATAACACATAAGATGGTATTTGTTACCCAAAAACCCTCCAAGGTGAAGGTAAAACTAGGGTGGGGATGACACCCACAAATCTTCACTATTGCAATAATAAAGTTAACCAATGAAGGTTAAAATGTTTGATCATAATATATGATCTTCTCTATGAGGATTTTTTCCTATTAAAGACTTAATAAACTATTAGGTTTCACCTTTTAGAGGATTTGACACTTACAACTAAGTAAGGACTCTGTTTGGAGATTTATAAAGATCTATTAAGATCACTCTGTTAAGAGATTTACCCTGATTTGAGTCTATCAAAACTAACTCAATACCTGACTCTCAATTTTCTCTTAAATTTGATATTGAGTCTTCTCCTTTCTAACTAATCATCTCTTCTGATCTAATACTCTTGTCTTTCCTTTTAACTTTTACTACTTATGAATAGGTCTCTTGTTCTCTTAGATGATAAAAAAACCCTTGATTGACTTCTAATCTCCTCCTCTCTAATCTTCACATGCACACACTTGATCTAGGTTAAGATCATTGCTATATAAAGATTCCATGAAGATTCTTCTAGATGATTCTTTTTTTTACCTATTCATCTTGATCATTGAATATACACATGGAGATATGTGTTCTATGCCATGTAAATGTTCAGTAACAACCTCAACAAGTATTAAATTTTCTATAACAACCTCTTCAAAACTTAACTAATCCTTGCAAGTTAGCCTAATAATCAATTTTTCCTAAAACTCTATTCCATTCTTTACTTTTATTTAGACTATGTATTGCTCGGCCTCTACTATCACTAGTGCTTAGCAGTGTTGTTGATTGGCCTTTATTAAATTCTTGGTGCTCGACATATATTATGCTTGGAACATACTATATCAGTTAGTATTTATATACTTGGAATTTAACTTGGTCAATGATGACTTTCTTGATCATTTAATGAGCTCAGTTCATATAGAAAATTTCTCTTTGACCATACTTTACTCGACTTTTATAGAATTAATCAGTAAATACTATATTATGTACATAACTTGACCAATGTAGAGTAGCTAAATCATAGTGATGATTCTCTAACTCTACATTATAAATGACCAAGTGATTAACACTAATAAACAACAACAATTAGATACACCAACAATTATGATTTCCTCAATAAGATGCAAAGGTTGGGCCTCAAAAAGTTGATCAATTGTATAAAAGAAGAAAAAAGTTAAAACATAATTTTGACAAGCAAGTTGAAATTGGATTTCAATTTTGATTTGGGAAATTAATCCAGGATGTCAAAATTAGGTTAGGGTGCAATTTTTGTAGAAATATGAGACATTTGAAGAAATATTAGGTTAAAATGTTATATAAGGAGTCCATAAGGGTATATAAATGTGATGATAATATTAAATCCATTTGATGATAGAAAACAAAAGAAGATGACGACCTAAAGATAGGAGATATGATGAAGACATGATTGAGAAGAATAAAGAAGATGAACAGAGTTGACCAACATATGAATGAAATATGAAGAAGATTATCTTTGAACTCATATGAAAACTAAACTAAAATGAAACCCCAAAGATACAACCTAATATAAAAATGAAAAAATGCATCTTTGCAAGGGTCAATTAAGTAGGTCCTTGTTTTTGTCATCAAGCCAAAATATGGGAACCCAATATAAGCATCAAAGATATAAAGGTCAAGATGACTCACTGGTAGATTCACTAAGTTTAATATTGCAATATTACACCTATACCAAGGCATAAAGGCTAGGATAACCATGAGTACAATCTTGTGTGAGAAAACATAATGAAATAGTCAAGGATGATGCCCCAAATAGCATAAGTGTCGAAGGAATCAAAGAAGGAGAAGCTTAGGATCATAAAAGGTACACCCACAAGCAGAAGACAAATGAAAAGATGCCCCACACCCCCAACCCTCTAGTTCAATGGCATCCTAAAGAGAGTAAGGAGGGAACACATCTAAAATTAGCAAAAGAAGCATACAAAGAAAAAAAAAAAAATTCAAGCATATCTCATTGAAAGAGAGAAAGAAAGAGAAAATGTTGACTCTCTAGGAATCATGCCTATAAGTGAGAAATATTGTGATCAAAGAATGACAAAAAAGGTATTGAGAAATGACTTTATGTTATGAAAGTGTATATCTAAAAAGAGTGGACATCTCAAGAGGTTTCTAAGAACCATGTTATTTTCTTCTTCTTTTGACCAACATCAAGGGGTCAAGTGGATAGGTGTAATGACCCCTTTTAGCATTTTTTTAATTTATTCGTATGGTTTTTCAATATATTATTCCTGATGATCATCACCAACATTTGCATTCAATATATGTATATATGTGTGTGTGTGTGTGTGTGTGTGTGTGTGTGTATAATTTTATTTTTAATTCTAAGAGACACGTCTTTTCAATATAATAATTATATTAATTATTTATGTATATTAATATCAAAAAATATATTATCTTAATATTTGTATTATAATATATATTAATTTAATAATATATCAACTATATTATTAGATTATAATACTTTATTAATATAGTACGTTGCTACATATAATTATATCAAATTATTATTATTATAATATGATATGTATGATATTATTATATGATTATAATGTAATATTACTTTATAAAATATTATCACTTTAATATCATTATTAATATTACTTTATAAAAAATATTTATTTATTATTTAAATTATACGCTAAAATGGGGACATCACAGTCCCCCCTCTTGAATTTGCTTGTCCTCAAGCAATTGATCTAATCCTCATAGTCCAGATTCATCCTCTTTCTTGCATATGTATTAAACACTTGCAAAGTTCACATAGTAGTAACCAATGAAAGAATGAATGAATGAAGACACAAAGTAGATAGATTAATTCATGAAGACATGATGCAAACATGATGTAGACACATGAATGTAGGAAGACACGAAGCAAACACATTGATGCATGAAGACATGATGTAGACACATAGTATACATGTTAGAATCTAACTTACAAATTGAAATAAGAAAAAATTAGGAAATGTTTTACCACCTTGATCAAGAATGTCGTACTCCTTTCACCTATCTTGAAATCAAAAGTTAGATTGGAAATGCATATTTTCTATAGCTAGTACTATAATAGGGTGTATCATTCCATATTGGATGGAAGATTTACTATGGCTCTGAGTTTGGACATGCTCAGCTTGGGCCTCCCTCGGATTTTTGATCCATATTGGGATTCTTGCACCCCAATGTGACCAATTTACTTCTCCCCCTATGCACACTCCCTACCCACTAGGAACATACTTAATTTTTTATGTGGATGGAAGATTTACTGCAACTCTAAGTTTGGACATGCTCATCTTGGGGTTTCCTCAGATCTTTTAATCCATAATGGGATTTTCACACCCCAACATGACCGATTTACTCCTCCCCTGTGCACACTCCCTACCCGCTTAGGAACATGACCCCACTTAGGAAATTATACGCTAAAATGGGGACATCACAATAGGACAATGACAAGGATAATATACTAAGGATGAAGCTCATTACAAAGGCTATGAGTGATTGATTTGGGATAAGAAGGATCATGATAGGGAAGTTGATGGATATGATAGACAATTCTCATGAATAGCTCAACATTGTCAAGATAAAAGAGGAAAGATGGAATGGATGGATTATGGAAGAATTATGCATATGATGCCTATTTGCCAAGTTTTTCATAATGGTACTTATCAAAGGTGCCACAAGAAGTGGTTTTTACCATAGGAAATAATTATTTCTAATTAATTTTTCTACCAAGGTGCCTATTTTTAGGTTATCACCAAGATACCTTTTTTATTTTTTATTCTTTGCTTTCTTTTCTATATTTCTATGTGGATTTTTAGAAATAATTTAATCTTTTTCAATTTGGATAGTGCTCCTATTGGAATAATAAATGATGATAAGCCTAGACCATATAGAGGTATGCTCAAAGATGTTGATAGGGTGATGGAAAGGAGATGATAGAGAAAATAAGGGTATATAGAGGATAAGGTTTTAGGCTTTGGACAAGATAAATGGGATGGAAGGATAAAAATGTGGGAGGATATAAGGTGGAAGGATAGTGGATAGGGTATTGAAAGGGATGTGCAAGGGTAGAAGAAAAAGTGGGCAAGATCAACATTGGCACACACCTTGAAGGGTGGTGGAATGGTGGATGAAATATAGACAAAATATCTTGAGGTTTAGATGTATGAGGTGGTAGAGTAATTTTGGAGGAAGATGGACTGGAAGGATTTGGAAGCTTTTGAGGAAGTGGAAGCCTTTGGAAGCTTAAATGTCAACTTTGATTTATTTTCAATATTCAAGTATTTTAAGAGAGACTTGAGAATCCATATAGATTTTTATTTTTCATTTCCTTTAGATTCTTTAGGAATAATTTCTTTGATGATGGATTTAGGAACCCATATTTTCTTTGATTTTGTTCCTTGTGTAGTGGACCTTTGTGGTCTCTTGAATGTTTTTCTTAATCTTTTCATTCATATGTTGATTAAATAGGACATAGTGATCGTAATTTTTCAATGGATTCTTGTATTTATTCTTATATTGCACATCCAAATTTATTCCCAAATACTTGGGATTTGCTGATAGATATATCTGATATAGTGGGTTCAAATGGATGAGTGGATGGAAACTTGTCAAGGCTTAGTATCTATGTTGATCTTGAGGTATGATGGGATAAGTAGATGACAAGCTAGGAGTAAAAGGTATGGGATATGGATGAAATCTATGAAGGTTTTAGCTTTGATGGGTAAGGACCAATGATAGATTTAGAAGATGAAAAGGGGTAATGGATAGGGATATCAACATGTTTGGAGTGAGAAACATGGCCAAAGATACTAATAGACTTATGAGTAGATTTTTTTTTGATGTAGAGACTAATCAAAATTGAAGGTTAGTTTTTTCTACTTTATTCAGTGCCATTTCCCTTCATATTTAACTAGTGAGGTTTAGGGGTAGTACCCTAGGTGGGATCAAGGGGTAGCACCCCTTATAGGGTCCTAGGGTTAGTAGCCCCAAGCGCACTCCCTGTCATGATACAAGGAAGGGTCAAGGGGCAACACCCTTGAAGAAAAAAATGAATTTACTATTGTTAAAAGTACTAGGAGTTGTATTTTCTACTAGATGATGTATTCTAGCCCTAATTTTGTAAGCAGAAAAAATTTGCATAAAAAGGCTTAGGGTTAGGGATTTTTCATAATGTATGATGATATTGTAGCTTCTTGTGTTGGTATTGAGTTGTAAGGGATTATGAATTGTAACCAGGTTGTAATCACTGGATAATAAGAATATTAGACTCATGGTTTGGTAGACATAGCCTAGAGATTTGGTGAGCCACATTAAATATTTGTGTCTTGTGATCTCTTTTGTGTGATTTATTATTTTTTGATATTGGTTATATTTGTATGTAATTTTTATTTCTATCTCGTTAATCCTAAAAGTTTTGATAAAAGAAACTTATTTGATAGGATCAATTGGAGTTTGAAAGTTTCTTTTCTTATGGAAAGGATTAGGAATAATATGAGATGTATGAGGTGTATATAGAGAAGTAAAACAAAGCAATGAGGGGATAATTTGAACTTTAAAAAAGTACTTAGATAGAATACAAGGAGAATCTTTCTCATAATTTTTAATAAGGTCACAAGAATTGGTGGGAGTCGTAGCTTGATCTTTCTTGAGAGATGGACAAGACATAGAACGTGGAGAGATATTGTGATCTTGAGACAGATTGACATGTTGATCTTGAGTAGGATGGATGACATCTTGAAGGATACGAAAGGGTATGCATGTATCTTGATCTTAATATTTCCTAATACTTTTATTTTCATCTTTTGGATATTCATATTGACATAGATCCACTTCTAAGGATAAGGGGTATCTTGGGTTTTCATGACAGACTCTTGAAGAAATAATGGAGGATTGTTTGGAGTAGGTATTTTAGGTGTGGTAGAGCATGAATGTTTGGGATCTTTGGGTTTAGTAGCATTGAAAAGGTTTACAACTAGATTAAAATTAGCTTGAGTTCCTTTTAGAGGTAGACCTTGAGGGTACACATAGTCCATACAAAAATCATTAGGTTCTTTGTCCAATGGAGGTGTTTTGGAAAGCTTTGATGTTTTTGTTAGGATTAACCTCATATAGAAATAATAGTTACATGCAAATATAACCAATACTAGAAAAAAGTGGATTGCATAAAAGAGAACACAAGACACCAAGATTTAATGTGGTTCACCCAATCCCTAGGCTACGTCCACCAACAACAAGTCCAATATTATTATTAACTAGTGATTACAACCTAATTACAATCTATAATCACTTACAACTCAATAGTGCCACAAGAAGCTACAATATCACCATTCATCATGAAATACCTAACCCTAAGCCTTTTTATACAAGTTTTTGTTTCTTGCAAAATTAGGGCTAGAATAATAGAAAAATAGTAGTCAATGCCTTTTACAATATAAGGAAATTTTTGGCTTCGGGGGTGCTACCCCCCATAATTCCCGTGGGGGCATTGCCCCTTGTCCACATCCTATACTATGATAGGTAACACACCTAGGGTGCTACCCTAGGACCCTGCAAGGCTGCTGCCCCTTGATCCTATCTTGAGGGCACTACCCCCAAACCCCCATAGAAATAATATGGGCAGAAAACCATGTCAAATAAACCTCTAAGTCTAATTAGGCTCCATATCACAACAATCTCCCACTTGGAGACTAATCAAATTCCACAACAATAACCTCCCACTTGGAGACTGGTCATTGCACTGCTAAACCTATAGCTCTCACTAGAATATATCAAACCACCCTAGATTATGTTGTTCTTGTATTCTTTTCAGTCAAGAAGACTAACCAAAGTTGAAGAGGAATTCAACTTCTCCCTTGTCACAAACTTTGTAATCACATCTGTTGGATTGTCATTTTTCTTTATCTTCTCCATCTTTATCTTTCCATTATCCAAAATTGACTGAATGAAATGGTATCGCAACTATATGTGTTTTTTCTTTGAATGCAGAGTTCAATTCTTTGCAAGATGAATGACACTCTGAGTATCTATAAATAAATAATTATCCTTCTGAGGGTGTCCCAATTCTTCCAAGAATAGCTAAAGCCATATCATCTTGTTAGTTTCCTCTATAGAAACAACATAGTCTGCCTCTATAGTGGATAAAGCATTAACCTTTTGTAATCTAGAAATCTAACTCACGACATTCCCACCAACAGTAAATACATAACCTGTAGTACTATGCCTGGTATCAATATCCCCTACCAAATCTAGGTCAACATAGCCTTGTAATTCAATAGTAGATCCCCCAAAGTGTAAACACTTACTGGATGTTCCTCTCAAATATCTGAGAATTCATTTAACTACATTCCAATGCTCAAGCCCTAGATGACTATTATGCTGCTAACAACTCCCATTGAATGTACAATATCTATTCTAGTACATACCATAGCATACATCAAACTTCCTATAAAAAATAAGGTACCTTGGACATCTTATCCTCCTCTTCTTGTGTCTTGGGACACATCTCCTTAGTCAACTTCAAATGACCAAGTAAAGGTGTGCTAACAGCTTCAGCATTCTCTATAGAGAAACATTGCAACACCTCAATATAATTAGCCTGAGATAATGTCAATTTTTTGTTCTTCCTATCTCTACAAATCTTCATACCAAGGGGTTTTTTTTTTTTTTTTTTCCCCTAACTCCTTCGTAGCAAATGCATGTGCTAACTAGCATTTTAGCTCCTTAATATGATCCATGTTAGATCCAACTACAAGCATATCATCAATATATAAACATAAAATAATGTAATTTTCATCATCCAACCTCTTAAAATAAACACAATGATCTAAATGACACCTAATATATCCATGCTCATGCATAAAACTATCAAATTTTAGATACCACTCGCAAAGTGCTTGCTTCAAGCCATATAAACATTTCTTCAATATGCACACTAAGTTCTCCTTATCTTTGACCTCAAATCCCTGTGGCTGAGCCATACATATCTCTTCATTTAAATCACCATGAAGGAAGGCTATTTTAACATGATCAAGCTGCTCCAAATGAAAATCTTTAGTAGCTACAATACTTAAAATAGTGTGAATAGAAGTCATTTTAACAACAGGAGAAAATATCTCATCAAAATCAATGCCCTTTTTTTGTACAAATCCTTTTACAACTAACTTGGCTTAAATATTTTCTTACCTCCATCCTCTTCTTTCAACCTATAAGCCCACTTATTCTATAAAGCCTTTTTACCTATAGGTAACTTGCATAAATCTCATGTCTTATTTTTTAGCAAAGAGTCCATTTCGTCTTTCATTGCAGACTCCCATTGAATCTTTTTATCCACCTACACAGCCTCATCATAACATTTAGGTTCATTAGCATTAGTAAGTAAAATAGAATACAAAGAAGGAGAAAATCTATTTGGAGGTCTACTCATCCTTCTTGACCATCAAATAGTCAACGGGGTTTTTGTTATTTGTTGTTGCGGTTGTTGCACATTATGAGGAATTGTTAGAACATCAACTTTTGGAGTATCATCCAACACTATAATCATTTTCTTTCTTCTCATATTGCTAAAACAAATCTTTGTACAACACTTCCTCATTGAATATGACATCATTTCTTCTTATAATTTTATTATTTTCAAAATCCCAAATCCTATACCAAATTCATTAATGCCATATCCAACAAATACACATTTCTTTAACTTAGCTTCTAGCTTGGTTCTATTTTTAGAATCTATATGAGCAAATGCTTTACAACCAAAGGTTATGAGAAAAGAGTAACTCACCTTCTTACCAGTCCATGATTCCTCTAGAATACCATAGCCCAAAGGAGTAGAGGGACCTCTATTAATCAAATATACAATAGTATTGATAGGCTTCACCCACATGTTTAAAGGAAATCCTACATGCAACCTCATGCTTCATGCACACTCCATTATATTCTTGTTCATGCATTCAACCACTTCATTTTCCTATGAAGTCCTTGGAATAGTTTTCTATCTACAAATACCATTAGTGGAGCAATAATATTCAAATTCATGACTATAATACTCCCCACCATTATAAGATTTGAGACATTTTAATTTTTTTCTAGTCTCATTTTCAACCAAGCATTTCCATTTCTTAAAAGTTTGAAATACATTAGATTTTTTTTCCAAGGAAATAAACCCATACTTTTCTAGTTGCATCATCAATAAATGTAACATAATAATGAGAGCCACCAAGGGAAGATATCTAAGCTAGTCCCCATACATCTATATGCACAAGCTCTAATTTTTCACTTTTATTTTCCTTCTGAGTCTTCACAAAACTCACTCTCTTTTGTTTTCCATATAGACAACTTTCATAGAAATACATATTAACACATTTCAAACCTGGTAAAACTTTCTTTAAATGAATTACTCTAATACCTTTCTCACTCATGTGCCCAAGCCTTTTGTGCCACAACGATGTATCAGAATCTACAGTAGCTATTTGTTCTCCCTTCTCAATTATAGCAACTATTCCTGAACATTCATTTTTCTCTAAAACAATCAAAGTAGAAGGAACAATATGACTTGTACAAAGATATAAAATGCCTACTTTCACACCTTTTACTACTACAAGGGAACCTTTTGAAACTTCCCAATTTTTATCACTAAAAGTAACTATACATCCCTCATCACCAAGTTGCTCTACAAAAATTAAATTCCTACTCAGCCTTGGAACATGTCTTACCTCATGCAATAGCCAATGATTCCCATTCTGCAACCTAATCTTAACTTTTCCCTTTCCAACAATCTAATAGGATTTATTATCCCCCAAATAAACAAGCCCAAAATCCCCTTGGACATAATCAATGAAATAACCTCTATGAGGTGTAGCATGAAATCAGGCACCAGAATCTAAAACCCATGAATCATCAACACTTTCTAAAGATAGAAGAAAAAAATTCTCTTTGGATTTGTTACTTACCATATTTGCCTCATTGTTCTCTTTTGGTTTATCTCTTTTGTTGTTCTTTTGAGTCCAAAAATCTTTCTTCTTATGCCTTGATTTTCCATAGTATCAGCAATCTCTCAGTCTCTAGAATGAGACCTCTTTCTCTTTGACTTTCCTCTTGATTTCCCATGATTTTTGGAATTATTCCTCTTTTAGTCGTTCTACCTCTACTTTGTGCATTCAAAGAACTTCCTGATGTAGATCTAGCTAAGTTTTTCCTACAAGTTTCCTCACTCAAAATAACACCAATCACATCATCATATTTTAGGGTACTAGATCTAGAAACATAATTAATCACAGTCATTACCAAGCCATTCCAGCTTTCAGGAAAATAACACAAAATCAAGAGATCCCTAATTTTTTCATCAAAATTGATACCAATAGAAGATAACTGACTATTAATAGTATTAAACTCATTTAAATGATCCACAACAAATTTACTTTCTATCATTTTCATATTAAATAAATGCTTCATGAGAAATAACTTGTTTGAACGAAAGGGCTTTTCATACAGTTTTGCTAGGCTTTGCATTGACTCTTTTCTTGTCTTCTCTTTTATAATATTGAATGCCATCAATGTTGCCAAGCATAATAAAATGCTTCAACGTGTCTTTCTATCTAAAAGATCTCAGACATCATTTGTCATAGATCCCTGATTCTTGATTTTTCCTTCCAATAGCTTCCATAAATCCTTCTGATAAAGATAGTCCTCCATTTTCATTTTTCATAACTAAAAGTTATGCCCATTAAACTTGTCAACCTTCAGCTTACCCTCATTTGCCATCAATACCACTCAATTGTGAGACTCTGACTCAATCGTGAGACCTTCCTGCAAAGGATCACCAAAAAAAATGAGGATGGTCTTGCTTTAAAAAAAATGATTACCAACCTAGCTCTGATACCACTTGTTAGGATTAACCTCAAATTGAAATAATAGTTACATGCAAATATAACCAATACCAAAAAAAAGTAGATTTCATAAAAGAGAACACAAGACACCAAGATTTAACATGGTTCACCCAATCCATGGGCTACGTCCACCAATAGCAAGTCCAATATTATTATTATCCAGTGATTATAATTTGATTACAATCCATAATCCCTTATAGCTCAATATCACCACAAGAAGCTACAATATCACCATTCATCACAAAATCCATAACCTTAAGCCTTTTCATACAAGCTTTTTCCACTTACAAAATTAGGGCTAGAATAATAGAAAAATAGTAGCCAAAACCTTTTACAATATAAGGATATTTTTGGCTCTGGGGCCATTGCCCCTGAAAACTCCTACAGGGACATTGCCCCTTCACCCAACCCTATACTGCAATAGGGAGCACACATGGGGCACTACCCCAAGACCCCATAGGGGTGCTGCCTCTTGACCCTATCTTAGGCACACTACCCCCAAGCCCCCGTAGAAATAATATGAGGAGAAAAGCACACTGAAAAAACCTTCAAGTCTTATTAGGCTAATCACAATAGCTTTATGATATGTATGACTATTGGAAGAAGTAGAGGCTATAAGAGAACAATTACTAGACATAGACTTATTAATTTTATCTTTCTCAAGAATAGGATCCTCATCACATGAGTCTATAGGGTATGTGCAGGATCATGGTGTGTCAAAAAGTGGCGATGTGAAAAAAAAAAGAGTTTGAAGAGGCCTAAAAGCGCTTCAAAATCCGCTTTGACTTTTTTTTACCTATCCAGGAACCAAACCTGGAAGGTTAAGCCGAGCCTTATCATATATTCGATATCATATCCGATATCCGATATCATATCGGATATCCGATTTTAAATCCAATATCCAACTAATAATTAAAATCATATAATAGTATGATATATTATTTAATATTATTATTATTGATATAAAATAATAATATTATTATTAAATAATATATCATACTATTATATTATAATAATGTTATTATTATTTAATATTATTATTATAATAATTATTATACTATAATATAATAATATTATTATAATAATTATTATTATACTATAATATAATAATATTATTATAATTATTATTATACTATAATATAATATTATTATTATTATAATTATTATTATACTATAATATAATAATATTATTATTATTATATTATAATCGTATAATATTATACTATAATAATATAATATAATATTTCATATATTATAATATATAGTAATGTAATATAATATATATATAATATAATATAATAATAAAAAGTAATATCTTATAATATAATATATAATAAAAAAGTATAATATATTATAAATTATAATAATATAGTATAATAATAATATTTTATATTATAATATATAGTAAATTAATATAATAAATATAAAATATAATATAAAAATATATAAAATGTAATATATATGTTATATTATATATATATTATAATATCGGATATCAGATATAATATCGGATATCCGATACCTGTACATGGATTAAACACAAAATCACAAACCCGCGGCCCTTATTTTCACGCAAATTTGGGCCAGTCAGATTGGATATCAAATAATAAATCGGATATCAGATAGCAAATCGGATATCAGATATCAGGTATGTTCCCCCCCCCCCCCCCCCCCCCCCCCCCGACTCATTTTTAACCTACATTTAGTAGATTTTAACAAGATTTTGTTTGTTTTAGTTGAATCTAGGGTTTTTTTGACAAAAATGGTTAAAATTTAAATTTTTTTTTAATATATATTACATTTTGCAATTCAATAGGAATGGCTAATCAAAATGATGACACTGAGGCAGGGAATAATATTCCTCGCAACCCACCACCAAACGATCTAGTATCCCCACAAAACCGTCTACCAAATGATCCTCTACCTCCTCAAAACCCTCCTTGAATCGAGGATTTGATAAATGAAAATCTCACTGAGTTGAGAGGTTTGCATAGAACATACAATAATGTACATGCACTGGCTCCTATGTTATCCACGTTAAACACCATAGTGGATAACATTGAAACTCTTACAAACCAACAAAATGCCGCTCTTCGTTGGCGTGATGAAATGTACTAGATGTTTGATGATGGTTTGGATTATGATGAGGTCGTGGCCCTCAACATAACCAAAGATGATTTGGGAAGCCTTTTTGCTAACCCAAAAACTGGTATACCAGTTGACCCAAAAAAAACTAAACTATCGATTAAATGGTGCACAAATGACGCCATATGTGCAAATTTTTGAGACCGTTGGTGGATGGTCTTTGATATCCCTCCACATGAAAATTTAGACATACCATTTTATTTCCTTAAAAAATTATATGCAGAATTTGTATTGAAACTTAAAGTGAACTATTGGAGCATGAAGCCCAACATGGGCTTAGGACTAGGAGCTCCTCAAGATAGACCCTCTTCCCAGCGGAAGAAACTTGGCACTTTTGTCCCCCCCCCCCCTGATATCTCCCCCCCTCCTCAAGTGCAGCATCCAGATATTATGGTAGAGGCTAGCTCTCAGACCATCAGAGCCATTCATAGGCTGAGTAGCCTAATGATATCTCAGGCTAGGTCAGTCTTGCCTCCTCGTGTTGATGATGTTGGTGCCAGTTCATCATCGACTAGCTCATCACACGTTTGTGTGCCTCACACTTGCATTACATGGAAGAATATTTCCCTGGGTCCCATAGGTGATCTTCCTGAGTATCATTTTGTATTAGACGAGGATACACCAGATGCACGTGCAGAGGCTACAGACCCTGATGCGAGAGAGGAGGGGAATGTAGAGGCATGGAATCCTTCGGTGTTGGTACGTGTATACATTTTTTTGTTATGACATATGTGATTTAAAGTTAATTTTTATAATAGAGTAATTTTAATTTTTAAGCCATACTGACTTTTACATGTATGTGATCTTCATTCATGTTTAGTTGATGACCGAGGAGGAGCTCAGACAGATAGATGATGCTAGACTCTCGGCCATTTAATTTGGCCTTGAGACATCTACAGTACATTATGTTGTGTTCGCATTTCTTTTTTCTATTTGATACTGTAGCATATATGGTTGCTAATCTTTCTTTTATCTTGCAGATACCACCTGCCCCGGGGGGACAAAGTGCGGGGGGTGAGCCAGCATGCATTGACAAAGGAAAGGTAATTAGATGTTTTCTAATTGTTTAACTATTGATGCATTCTTGTAAAATGTTTGTGGTAATCTCATTTAATTACATTATTTATTGTATATAGGGTGTGGCTACTGGCGATGAGCCTGTACAGATTCGGCGTCCTAGATCATCAGGATTTTCATTCGCACAGAGAGCCCCATTGTATGTATAAGTATCATTTATTTTTTATTTTTTTAATTGATGCAGAGGAAAGTATGATTGTTGTTCTATACAATTTCTATGATTTTTTTCGTACCAATAATGATTCATGTCTTGCATATGTTCATTACAACTTAAATAGGCTTATATGCACCTGTCCAACCAACCAAGTTGGTTACAAAGGTTTATTTAATCAAACAAATACCAAATTACTACTTTCCCTCCAAAACTAATATGACCGTTTGAATTTGAAATTCAAATTTCAAACTATAGTTTTTATGCATTCCCTAACTTTCTAAACTATTCCATTGACTCAAAAATGGTCATATGGATTTATTAAATGCAACTAAGTAAATTTCCAGAAAATTGGAGTTTTTATTATTTTTTCTCCAAACCACCGTACACTTTGATCTCCCCCTTTCAACTGAGATCACATATGACATATATAAAGGTCTACATGACCGTTGGAACAACCATATAGGCGTTCCCAACCATAAAACAAACAAACAACCACTTTTTGCTAATACTGTTTAGACTCTAAATACCCTATTCTAAGGCCTTTTGGTCCCATGGAGTCACTTGGTTTATAACCACACCAAAATGCTTGTGGGCCTTACATGTGCCTTTATTACAAAAAATAGACCAACTTGTAAAATATGGACCAAACCTTTATTCCAACTTCCTAATCTACTTGAATCCTCACTTTCATGGAGTGGCAAGGTGTCTGGCAACAGAGATACTTGTTCCCCCCTGCCACATAGGTTAGGTGCCCTGCACCACCTTTCCTCTCTCTCATTCTGAACACTAGTCCACCAAGTGAGTGATGTTCCTCTCAGTCTTGTTGTTGCTACTTTTACCTTCTTATCTGCCTCTATGTCTTCAAGATCAAATTAGTGTCATACCTTATTTAGCATACCTTGTCTTTTTTTTCGGTGTTTCATTTTGTCCTTTTTCCTATATGTTGCAATGTCTTCATTGGATATCTTCATTTTACGTTTATTCTTTCGACGACTGCTGCTCCCCATTCAGATGACAAATTCGAACACCTAAGGTTATATTTTCGAATTCTTTTCGATTGGTTGGGCCCCAAAACACGACTTTTTACAAATCTCGTGAAAAAATAGGTTAAA
Source organism: Cupressus sempervirens (assembly GCA_028749045.1). Taxonomy (NCBI): domain Eukaryota; kingdom Viridiplantae; phylum Streptophyta; class Pinopsida; order Cupressales; family Cupressaceae; genus Cupressus; species Cupressus sempervirens. The sequence goes on from CM053789.1 coordinate 205,475,448, forward strand.
AAGTAATGTTGTCAAGTCTGTAGGGACAGTCAAATATTTAATCAGATATCCGATAATAGATCGGATATCCGATCCAGGATTGGATATCCGATATAGGAAAAAGACTTTTGGGGCGAAAACTTGCTAAGGTTTCCCTCCTTTGCCACAATAATATTAATATTATGAAAATATTTGGAGGCAAACGACTTTAATTTATAACTAAGTTAATAGTATATTAGTATTAGTATAAAATATCAATAATATTAATATAAAATAGTATTAATATACCTATAGTATCAATATTATTATTATACCTATAATAGTATTAATATTATTAATATAGATATAATAGTGTAAATATATAGTGTTTATTTATATTAAGCTACAATATATACTATTAATATATATTATTATTATAGCTATAATAGTATTATTATTATTACTATACATATAATAATATTAATATTTAGTGTTTATTTATATTATAATTATTATCCTAAAATAGTATAAATAGTATATCCTAGAATATTACGTTATATATACTAAAATATTACGCTATTATATAGATATATTAATAACATATATATTAATATAATAATATTTATAATATATATTATATTTAATAAAAATATTACGTTGTTATATATATATTATATTATTATGCATATTAATATAATAATATATAATACAAAGAGGGTCGTCTTTAATGGGTCAAAGGGGGTCATAGGTCACCCTATGACCCCCTTTGACCAATATGAACGACTCGACTATGTCCCTAGGGGTCCTAGGACCCCTAGGGACATACGTCATCGTTTAATGGATCAAAGGGGGTCATAGGTCACCCTATGACCCCCTTTGACTCATATGAATGATTCAAAAAAGTCCCTAGGGGTCCTAGGACCCCTAGGGACATATGTCATCATTTAATGGGTCAAAGAGGGTCATAGGTCACCCTATGATCCCCTTTCATTCATATTACCCATTCAAATATGTCCCTTGGGGTCCAAGGACCCCTAGGGACATATGTCATCGTTTAATGGGTCAAAGAGGGTCATAGGTCACCCTATGACCCCCTTTGACCCATAATACCCATTCGAATATGTCCCTAGGGGTCCTAGGACCCCTAGAGACATATGTCATTGTTTAATGGGTCAAAGGGGGTCATAGGTCACCCTATGAACCCCTTTGACCCATATTACACATTCAAATATGTCCCTGGGGGTCCTAGGACCCCTAGCAACATATCTCATCGTTTAATGGGTTAGAGAGGGTCATAGGTCACCCTATGACCGCCTTTGACCCATATTACTCATTCAAATATGTCCCTAGGGGTCCTAGGACCCCTAGAGACACATATCATCGTTTAATGGGTCAAAGAGGGTCATAGGTCACCCTATGAACCCCTTTGACCCATATTACCCATTCGAATATGTCCCTAGGGGTCCTAGGACCCCTAGAGACATATATCGTCATTTAATGGGTCAAGAGGGTCATAGGTCATCCTATGACCCCCTTTGACCCATATGTACGATTTTAATATGTCCCTAGGGGTCCTAGGACCCCTAGAGACATATGTCGTCATTTAAAGGGTCAAAGAGGGTCATAGGTCACCCTATGACCCCATTTGACCCATATTACCCATTCGAATATGTCCCTTGGGGTCCGAGGACCCCTAGGGACATATGTCATCGTTTAATGGATCAAGGGGGGTCATAGGTCACCCTATGACCCCCTTTGACTCATATGAACGATTCAAAAATGTCCCTAGGGGTCCTAGGACCCCTAGGGACATATGTCATCGTTTAATGGGTCAAAGGGGGCCATAGGTCACCCTATGACCCCCTTTGACCCATATGAACCATTCGAATATGTCCCTAGGGTCCTAGGACCCCTAGGGACATATGTCGTCGTTTAATGGGTCAAAGGGAGTCATAGGTCACCCTATGACCCCCTTTGACTCATATGAACGATTCAAATATGTCCCTAGGGGTCCTAGGACCCCTAGGGACATATGTCATCGTTTAATGGGTCAAAGGGGGTCATAGGTCACCCTATGACCCCCTTTGACTCATATGAACAATTCGAATATGTCCCTAGGGTCCTAGGACCCCTAGGGACATATGTCTTCGTTTAATGGGTCAAAGAGGGTCATAGGTCACCCTATGACCCCCTTTGACCCATATTACCCATTCGAATATGTCCCTAGGGGTCCTAGGACACCTAGGGACATATGTCATCGTTTAATGGGTCAAAGAGGGTCATAGGTCACCCTATGACGCACTTTGACCCATATTACCCATTCGAATATGTTCTTAAGGGTCTTAGGACCCCTAGAAACATATATCATCGTTTAATGGGTCAAGAGGGTCATAGGTCACCCTATGATGCCCTTTGACCCATATGAACAATTCGAATATGTCCCTAGGGGTCCTAGGATCCCTAGAGACATATGTCATCATTTAATGGGTCAAAGAGGGTCATAGGTTACCCTATGACCCCATTTGACCCATATTACCCATTCGAATATGTCCCTAGGGGTCCTAGGACCCCTAGGGATATATGTCGTCGTTTAATGGGTCAAAGGGGGTCATAGGTCACCCTACGACCCCCTTTGACTCATATGAATGATTCAAATATGTCCCTATGTCATCGTTTAATGAGTCAAACGGGGTCATAGGTCACCCTATGACCTCTTTTGACCCATATGAACGATTCGAATATGTCCATAGGGTCCTAGGACCCCTAAGGACATATGTCATCGTTTAATGGGTCAAAGAGGGTCATAGGGTGACCTATGACCCCCTTTGACCCATATTATCCATTCGAATATGTCCCTTGGGGTCCGAGGACCCCTAGGGACATATGTCGTCGTTTAATGGGTCAAAGGGGGTCATAGGTCACCCTATGACCCCCTTTGACCCATATTACCCATTCGAATATGTCCTTAGGGGTCCTAGGATGCCTAGAGACATATATCATCGTTTAATGGGTCAAGAGGGTCATAGGTCACCCTATGACCCCCTTTGACCCATATGAATGATTCGAATATGTCCTTAGGTGTCCTAGGACCTCTAGAGACATATGTCATCGTTTAATGGATCAAAGAGGTTATAGGTTACCCTATGACCCCATTTGACCCATATTACCCATTCGAATATGTCCCTAGGGGTCCTAGGACACCTAGGGACATATGTCGTCGTTTAATGGGTCAAAGGGGGTCATAAGTCACCCTATGAACCCCTTTGACCCATATGAACAATTCAAAAATGTCCCTAGGGTCCTAGGACCCCTAAGGACATATGTCGTCGTTTAATGGGTCAAAGAGGGTCATAGGTCAAAGGGGGTCATAGGGTGACATATGACCCCCTTTGACCCATATTACCCATTCGAATATGTCTCTTGGGGTCCAAGGACCCCTAGGGACATATGTCGTCGTTTAATGGGTCAAAGAGGGTCATAGGTCACCCTATGACCCCCTTTGACCCATAATATCCATTCAAATATGTCCATAGGGGTCCTAGGACCCCTAGAGACATTTGTCGTCGTTTAATGGGTCAAAGGGGGTCATAGGTGACCTATGACCCTCTTTGACCCATATGAACGATTCGAATATGTCCCTAGGTGTCTGAGGACCCCTAGGGACATATGTCATCGTTTAATGGGTCAAAGAGGTTCATAGGTTACCCTATGACCCCATTTGACCCATATTACCCATTTGAATATGTCCCTAGGGGTGCTCGGACCCATAGGGACATATGTCATCGTTTAATGGGTCAAACGGGGTCATAGGTCACCCTATGACCCCCTTTGACCCATATGAACAATTCGAATATGTCCCTAGAGGTCCAAGGACCCCTAGAGAAATATGTCATCGTTTAATGAGTCAGAGAGGGTCATAGGTCACCTTATGACCCCCTTTGACCCATATTACCCATTCGAATATGTCCCTAGAGGTCCTAGGACCCCTAGGGACATATGTCATCGTTTAATGGGTCAAAGGGGGTCATAGGTCACCCTATGACCCTATTTGACCCATATGAATGATTCGACTATGTCCCTGGGGGTCCTAGGACCCCTAAGGACATATGTCATCATTTAATGACTCAAAGGGGTCATAGGGTGACCCATATGAACGATTCGACTGTGTCCCTAGGGGTCCTAGGACCCCTAGGGACATATGTCATCATTTAATGGGTCAAATAGGGTCATAGGTCACCCTATGACCCCCTTTGACCCATTATACCCATTCGAATATGTGCCTAGGGGTCCTAGGACCCCTAGAGACATATGTCGTCGTTTAATGGGTCAAACCTATGACCTCCTTTGACTGATATGAATGATTCGGCTATGTCCCTGGAGGTCCTAGGGACATATGTCATCATTTAATGGGTCAAAGGGACCCCCTTTGACCCATTAAAGAATGACATATGTCCCTAGGGGTCCTAGGACCCCTAGAGACATATATCGTCGTTTAATGGGTCAAAGAGGGTTATAGGTCACCCTATGACCCCCTTTGACTCTTATATATTAATAATATACATATATATTAATAATATACATATCAATATAATAACGTATATGTATATATATATATACATATACATATTACATTATTATATTTAATAAAAATATTACGTTATTATATAAATATATTAATAACATACATATTAATATAATAATATTTATAATATATATTATATTTAATAAAAATATTACGTTGTTATATAAATATTATATTATTATACATATTAATATAATAATATATAATACATATTACATTTAATGAAAATATTACGTTATTGTATATATTAATAACATACATATTAATATAATAATATATAATACGTATTATATTTAGTAAAAATAATAATAATATATATTATATTTATAGATTGTAATAAGATTAACATAAGATATTATTATATATTACTAGATTATATCTTGTATATTTACATTACGTTATTATATATATATATATATATATAATATATTAAAATATGCCTTTACATATTAATATAAGTAAAATAATTTAAAAATAAAAAATTAGAACGTTTAAATCAAATTTCCATCCAAAATTTGAAGACTTTTGGAATTTGACTACCGAGCCATATCGGATATCCGATCAGGCTTGGTATTTACTAAACCTGCCCGGTCAACCCCAAAGACGTGTTTATAGAGAGTTTTAGTGATAATCAGACTTCGGGTAGCCGTCTGACAATGTTATTTTGATCAAAATTGAATGAAATGAAATGGGTTTTTTAATATCGCTCTCTAGATTCCATCAATATAATTTTTCAAATTATGAGTTCGATAAGTATTTATTAGTTAATTATCAATGAAGATTATTGTAAAGTGCTGATTGACATACTGAATGAAAAATAGCTATAACTTTCAAACGGTATAACTTTTTTTAAATCTAAAAGTTGCCTCACATTCTATACTTCACCTAGTATAAGAAAAAAACAAAAAAAAAATTTTTGATCAAATTTTCTATTAGTTAGGGTGGTCAGACACGGGACTTTTTTTAATCTGAAAAAGTTTTGATAGAAAATTCATATTTAATTATTTATTTGGAATAAAAATATCAAAAAATATGCGTCACATCCGAGCATGAGTCTAGTTTTCATATCTATAATTATATTAAAAAAATATTATGATTTGATTTTGATTAAGGTGGTTAGACATACACCTACTTTTTATTTTCGCCCTGAAATTTTCTTAGTACTACATTAAAATTCAAACTTTTGACCAATCAATTATTTTTTTCTCCTGATAAGGCCTAGTAATTTAGAAACTACATTCAATTTTCTACAAATTATTTTCTTACAACTTTTTGATATAAAGTCCATAACCACTTCAAAATTATGTGTCAAGTTGACATAAACCTGATTTGTTGATTTTTCACTGCCACTTAAGGCCATAGTTTGGTACACCATGATCTTGCACATACCCTATAGAGTTTTCAATAATAACTAACCCATCATTAATAAGCTCTTGGATTTTATGTCTCAATTCCATGCAATCTTTAATTTATGACCTTTGTTTCTATGGTAGTTGCAATAATGATCATTGTTGCACCACATAGGTTTTACCTTGGGTTCATAAGGTCTAGAGTTTTTTGGTAAAGTGATGATCTCATTTTCCACTAAGGTCTTAAGAACCACATCATATGAGTCACCTCAAGGTGTGAAGTTACTCTTAGGTTTAAAGGAAGAAAAAAAATGATATTTTGAAGATCTAGAGCATGTATACCTAGAGGAAGAGGATGAATGTAATCTTGAATAAGATGACTAATGTGCATCTAGATGACTTGAGGAAAAATAATGTGATTATGTCATTCTTTCCTTTATAACCTCTTTGAATTTTATTTGCAAATTTATCATGGTTTTGGTAAATAAAGTAAATAAGGATCACCAATCATTGTTGTCTCTTTTAGTTCTTCATATTAGGACCATGCATCTTTAAATTTATTAAGGTCATCAAGGAGCTTAAGATCATTAGGATTCTGTTGAGGTTTGGTAGGAAAATATTCAAATTCCATAGTTTTAGATGAAAAGTTAGGTATGAAGGAGAATAGAAGAAGCTAATAGGAGAACTAAGTTTCCTTGATTTCCAAACAAGGTAAGTAAAGAGTAAACTTATCAAAAGTGATATTGTATAAGAAAATATAACTTGTCAAAATATGCCCAAGTTACGGTTAAATACCCTATGTATGGCACTTATGAATAATCAAAGATAAGATAAAAGAACAATAAAAGAGATATTAAGAAAAGATGGACAAATGAAATATTTACTAGTCAAGGTTGTATTCAAGTACCTTAAGCTAAATTTTCAACAAAAGATAATCCTAACATGTCGAGACAAGACCAAGGGACAAACAGAGCTAATAATACAGTGGAAAAGCTATGCTATGTTGACAATGTTTAACCTCAGTTTGGAAAGTTTGATGCCAAAGACTCATTCAAATTATTGTGATGCTTGACTATTTTGGACATTTTGACTTAAATAAAATTATTTTGAATATCTTTTTTAGTTTTTTATTTATTTTGAAGTTTTATGGGTTTTATGGATTTTTTGGATTTTTGAATAATAATACACAATAAAATCATGCAAAAGAAAAGAAGAATCCTAACAATTTGTTGGATGTGTACCCTTTTTTCTAGGTGGGGAAGGTTTTAAAAATTTAAGAACATAAAACACATCAACAACCTATTCAACTATTATACTAGGATGTACAATTTCAACTAGGGGATGTCCTTGATATATGCAAGGTACGTATGGCCCAAATCCATAGATGAAAGATAATACTACCAAACAATTAGGAGGAAAAAGTAACCTAATCTCCACTTTCACCTTCCAAAGGTATAAAGTTCTTTTGGGCTTATCCAAGATTGACAATATTGCTACTTCTAAGAGGCATGTCTTTTGAACCACATTGTTTATACTGTGATGAAACATGAGAGTTTAGGTCATCCCCTAGAGTGATCACTTCTCTAGGTAGGCCCCCAAAAAAACAAAGTAAGATACCTTATTTATGTTCTACTCTAAATCCTTAACAAGGATGTAAGAAGGAAAAAAAATCTTAGGGATTAAAAGACAAAAGGGTTCATTTTAAGCCTAGATCCGAATGTGAGTGGTTAATTTTAAGCCTCTTTTATCAATATTGGAAAGACACACCAAGTTTTTGACAAAATAAAAGAAATGATTTGATGATGAAAAAGAAGACAATGATCAATATTTACAATGAAAATAAGAAGATCTAGAACATTTGCACCTTGATTTCATGTTTTCCAATTTTATTTTATTTTTTCCCCTTTGACCCCCAAGTTGCCTTCACAAACTTTAATCAAGAGCATGAAATTAGGAAGAAATGTGATAATTCAAAGAAAATTAATTAAAATAGTTGATTCCATACAGAACAACAACTCATATCATGCATTCAACCGAGTGCATATAAAGTGCAAGCTAATCACCAAATGCTCATTTTTTTTTTTATGATTTTGACCTAGTCAATAAGATTATATCTTTATGCTATGATTTTGGCCCCAAATATTAAAGTTCAAAAAAGAGAAATATAGTGACAATCCAAGATCTTTCCAAAAATGCAAGAACTTTAGTACTATCTCTTAATTTATGCTCTAGGGACCCACTTTACAAAAATAGACTAATTTTTCTAAATTAAGTTTTTGAGATATTTTATTGCATCTAAATTATAAAAAACAAAAAGAAATAACTCTTTGTATGATTATCATACCTTTCCAAACATGTAATTATTCCCAAAAAAAATGCTAATTTGTAACCACAAACATTTTTATGAAAAATAAATAAAAAATTATAACTCACCAAAACATGATCCTAAAAATTTGATTTTTGGACTGAGACACCCCAACCTGCAAAAATAATTTTCGACCAAAATACCAAGCCATTTTGAAGATATGATCAAATATTCAAAACCTAGGGTTTTTACCTCTAAGTCAATTTGCACAAGAGTTATCTTTAGAAACTAAGGTGGGAACCCTACAAAACCACTTGATACATCCAATAAGTGGCTGCAAAAAGTCATAAATGAGAAATACAACTAAAATATAAGAAAATTAAACTATTAAAATAAAAAAAATGTATGCAAATGGAGCTAGAGGCTTGGTTCTACCCCCACAATGGGCACCAAAAATGTATGCTAAAAAATGTGAGCACACTTCTATAAACCCTTCTATCCAAGATATCCAATGTAAATGGAGGCTTTAAAGGTGGCTTGTAGCTCTACATATGATGAAGGGTGCTCTCCTTAATACCTTAAATACATAATAGTAATTTAAAAATAACAACAATTTTGTGAGAAAACAATATGGGCTTCTTATTATCGCCACTAATGTGGAATTACAGAATTCAAGATTACAGTATGCTAACCCAAATGGGTGCCTTCATTATAGTAATCTATAATAAAGTTGCAAACTATGACCAAGAGCTATCTTAGACAATGTGTGGTCATTTCTTAAATAGGAAAATTCATGTTGCCCAAGAAGGTTCTAAAAACTCAAACTTAATACCTAGGGCTGACAGACCCTAACAATACATATAGAGTTGGCCAAATACATTTTTTACATTTATTTTGAAAGTTTTGATTGGTCCAACTTCAGAAAGCCATAACTCTCAAAATATTTCTCTATTTGGCTATTATAATTGCTTTTCAAAATCCTCATTTTTTAATCTATAGGCTTGACTCGGCACAAGCACCCATTCATCTAGTTTTTGGGCCTCATCCAGACACGTTTAGGCCTTTAATGGCAAGCCTAAATTTTTTATACCAAAATTGCACACCAAAAATTTGCAATAAATCCATGAATACTCATGCTATGGTATTGTGCCTCAATTGGTAGGCTAATATGGCCAAGATGAACATCCACCTTTAAAATTAGGATATTCTGAGCTAGTATGACTAACTTACTAAGTAGCATGCCTCCCCAAATAGCAACTTTGCATTAAGAAAACCCTTGTTCAAACAATTGAAATGAAATATTTTTGGATGATGCCAGATTTCCCTTACACCCAGGATGCTCCTACATCAGACACCCAAGGTAATATGAGAAGTGACCTTGACACATCTTAGGTGTTTAGAGGAAAAACAACATGGTTAACCTCCTCTTGTGCTAGCCATGATGAATCTTCTAGTGGCCTCCATTTCCATTTGACTAGGTATTCTTCAAAAAAATTATTCCTTTTACTTTTTCCCAACATGACTATCCAGTATATCCTTAATCTCCTTTGTAGCCAAACTAGTTGTTGCAATACTCCACTATGCTTCTACAATTCATCTCCATCACGTCCTTCATAGAACTTTGTTGAATCTAAAATGTTAAATATTGGTGAAATATTTAGTTTAGTAGGCAACTTCACTCCATAGGAATTTCCAAGATCATGCATTTTCATTATCTTGAATAATCCAAACTTCTTCATTTTTTATCTTATTATATGTACCCACGGGAAAACTCTCCTTTCTTAAATGAACCATGAATTAATATGAAATCTAGAATTTCTTATACCTTTTTTTCACATCTACCTTAGCCTTGTACTATGTATTCATCTTTGTAATGTTCTTCCTTGCCTCCTCATGGATATTCTTCAAATGTTCAACAAATTCTTCTGCTTTAGTGCTACTTATCTCTCCTTTATCCAATTACCTCAATTCAAAAGCATTTTTGGGACTACTTCCATGCACAATCTAGAATGGTGATTTACTAGTACTCCTATTGAAAAAACTATTATATGTGGATTCTGCCTGCATGGTAAAATTAGATCTCATCCTTTTGGTTTATCTCTAACCAAACATCTCAACAAGTTTCCCAAATTAGAATTCACAACTTCTATCTATCCATCAGTCTATGGATGATGTGATAAAATGAACTTCAAATATGTCTTCAATTTCTCCCACAATGTATGCTAGAAATACCCAAACAATTTGTATCTCAATCTGAAACGATACTCTTTGGCAGGCCAAGTAGTGTCACCAATTCTCTAAAAAACAATACTACCACATGAACAACATCACTAATCTTCTTGTAGGGAGTGAAATGTGTCATCTTTGAAAACCAGTCAACCACCACAAATAGAATAATGCCCTCACTAAGTATTTGGTAATCCAAGAACAAATTCCATGCTGGCACTCTCCCATAACTTCTCTAGTATAGTGAATGGATGATACAACCCCATATTCTTCTTCACTCCTTTCTCCATATTACATACTCTACACAAACTTCTTCACATGTTGCTGCAACTATGGCTAGTAATAATTATTGAGAACCAAAATTTGATCTCATTTCTCTCAAAGTGTTAAATCAATCCTCCACTATGCTTCTCCTTGATGAAATTCTCTCTCATTGAACTTCTTGGAATGCACAACTAGCTCCTTTTGAACAACATACCATCTTGGATTATGAAATCCAACAACTTTTTCATATCAAGTGTAACAGATTCAGTACAAGCCTTCCAAGCTTCACCAAAATTAGGATCCTATGGATACAAGTTCTTGAGTTCCTTGAACTCAACCACCTCAATTTGCATCTTTGCTAGTAAAATTGGTCTTCTACTAAGAGCATTTGCAACTCTATTAGACTTCCCACTCCTTTGTTTCAAAAAAAATGTATAACTCTATAAAAACTCAACCCACTTCAAATGCCTTTGGTTCAATTTTTCTTGAATATTCAAATATTCCAAAGCTTGATGATCATTATACAAAAAAAAATCCTTAGGAAGAAGATAGTGTCTCCACTTCTTAAATTATTGAACTATAGCATAAAATTCTTGATCATAAACAAAATATTTTCTTTTGGCATCATTCAACTTCTCACTAAAATAAGCAATAGGTCTACCTTCCTGGCTCTAAATAACTCTTATTGTAGTACGAATAGCATCACAATCTACTTGAAATACATTGCTAAAATCTAGAAGTGCTAAAATAGGCTGCTCTATAACATTCTATTTCAACATATTCAAACTCTTATCTTCTCCTATAATCCACTTAAATTATTTCCTATCCCCCCTCATCATTTTAGCCAAGGGTCCACAAATACTGCTAAAACCTCTTATAAACTCTATGTAAAAACTATCCAATCCATAAAAATATCTTACCTCTATAGCACTCTTTGGAGTAAGTCACTCAAGGATAGGGTTTACTTTCTCCAAGTCTATTTTCAAACCTTCTGCTGAGACTAGAAATCCTAGGTACACCAACTCCTTCACAAAACTACACTTCTTTAGGTTTATTAGTAACTTTTCTTCCCTCAAATTAGTAAACACCTTTTGAATATGCATAAAATTATCCTCCAATGTCTTACTAAAGATCAATATATCATCTAGATAAACAATGAAAATCCTACCTAGAAACTACTTTAGTACCTCATTCATGAGCCTCATAAAAGTGCTCGGTGCATTAGTTAGCCCAAAAGGCACGAATAACTACTTGTAAAATCTTTCCCTTGTCTAGAATGCAATTTTCCACTCATCTCCTTCTCTAATGTGAATCTAATGGTATCCACTCTTCACATCTATCTTTGTAAAATACACATCTCCACTCAAATAGTCCATAATATCATCCATGATTGGAAATGGAAAATTGTACTTGATTGTGATCTTGTTGATAGCCCGTGAATCTATGGACATCCTCCATTCTTATTTGGGGCTAATACCATTGGTACAACACATGGACTCAAACTTTGTCAAATCAACCCCTTCTACAACAACTCATGAACATGTCTATTCAACTCTTTACTTTTTGTTGGTGTCATTCTGTGCACTACCTTGTTTGGCAAACTAGCTCCTTGAATCAAATCCATCTAGTGACTAACATTCCTAACTAGGGGTAATCCATCAGGTAAATTATCTAGTACAATATCAAGAAACACTCCCAAAAAATCAACAACTTCTGTAGGTACCTCCTCTACTTCTCCTTTACCATCTTTTTGGATTACAACAAAACACATATGTTAATGCTTCATACCATGGAGAAACTCTTTTCCATCAAGAAAACATATTATGGCAGCACTACATACCTTTTCTTCTTTCTCCTTCAATGAATTCAACTTATGTTTCACTCCATCCTTTTCCAGAGTGTAGGTATTTTCTTTCCCATCATGTACATCATGCCTATCAAATTGGCATGGCCTACCTAGCAATATATGACATATGTCGATAGATACGATATCATAAAGAACCTCATCCTGGTAGCTTCCAATATTGAGCTTCACTAGGCATTGCTCACTAACCATGACCTTGTGTTCATCTTGCATCTAAGAAATATGGTATGGATGTGGGTGTTTCTACCTCTTTAGCTTCAACTTTGTGACCATCTTTTTTGACACCAGATTGTCAATACTTCCACCATCAATGATCACATCACAACACTTATCTTCACATTTTTATCATGTGTAAAAAAATCTCCTTCTTTAGGTAGGTTCATTCTCACTACTTAGCAAGAATCTTCAGTTAACTAGGACCTGTACTCTTTTAGCATCTTTAGAATGTGATGATTTTGCATCTTCATCAACATGTGCAACTCTAGCATGGCCTTCTATTCTCTAATCTATCATTCCTTGGAACTAGGAACATTCAAATATTGCATTCCCTTCTTCTCTATAGTGAAATCATTTTTCACAGAAACCTCCTCTTCCATATCCTTTCCCTCTTCCTCCTCCTCTTTGATCTCTATTGTTCTAATCATGGAAATGATTGGAATTTTTTCTCCTTTGGTTTTGACTGCTACTTCTTACCTCATCCTTTCTGTTTTGATCATCATTTTGGCCTCCATAAGACTATCCACTGGATCTTTCACCATGACCTCTTCCATTTTTCTTGTGATCAAAAATTTTCTCAGCTTCTCCTGAACTCTTAGGGAAAATTGGTATGCCTCCTCAATATTGATCATTTGAACTAGACTCATCTCCTCCTGAATGCTTGGCCTTAACCCATTAATATAATAGGAAGAATTTTCCTTATCATCTTCTACATGGTCGGTTCTAATGAGAACTTGGTAGAAATCTTTAGTATACTCTTGAACAGATCTTCTTGCTTGCTTCAACCCTTGCATTTTCTTTAGTAGATCTAGCTCATAATCCACGGGAATAAATTGTCTCTTTGATTTATCTATCGTTTGGTCCCATTTGGTGATTTTTTTCTTTCCTCTACTATTTCTCTCCAACTAAATCTCCTACCACCAAATCTTTGCATGTCCCTTTAGTTTCACCTTTGCAAACTTGACCCTATCAGGATCCTCAATATCTTCATACTCAAAGTATTCCTCAAATTCATTGACCTAATCTATCATCTCCTCTCGGTTAAGATTTTCCAAAAATTTGGGAACCTCAAACTTAGATCTTTTTCCAATTTTGGATATGGCCTTAAAAAGCCTCTCTTCCTCTAGGTTTAGAAATGCATCTACCTCTTCATTTTCTTCTTTTGCATCCTCATCCTCACTTTCATCTCTTATGAAAGGATTTATTCCTCTTTACATTTGTTCTTCCAATACTTGCATCTATATTTGGAGGGATCTAAAACTCTCAAGTGTAACACCTACAACTCTTTCGCTGTGCTTTCTTGGTGGAGGCATTTTTGCACATCTATTGAAACCCTAGTGCAAACTACCTCACAATCAGCAATTTTTCTACACATCATCTCAAACAATAGTCCTAGTGTAACTTCCTCATAGTTGACAATCAGTTTACACACTCAAGAACTCCTTTGATACTACTTCATGAAGGGTGCTCCCTTGAATACCTTAAACACATAATAGAAATAAAGAAATAACAACAATTTAGTGAGAATGAAATACATGCTTCTTATTATCACCACATATCTAAAATTACAGAATTTAGGATTACAATATGCTAACCCACATGGGTGCCTTCATGATAGTAATTTGCAAGTCAAAGTCATGAACTATCACCTAGAGTTGTCCTAAACAATGTGTAGGCATTTCTTAAACAGGCAATTTTATGCTACCCAGGAAGGTTCTAGACACTAAAACTTAATACCTGGGGTTGATAGACATGAACAATACATATAGAGTCAACCAAATACATTTTTGACATTTATTTGGGAATTTTTGGTCAATCCAACTTCGGAAGGCCATAACTCTTGAATCATTGCTCAGTTTGGCTATTATAACCACTTTTCAAAATTCTCATGTTTTGATCTACATGCTTGAATATGTGCAAGCACCCATCCAACAAGTTTTTAGGCCTCATTCGAGCATTTTTAGGCCTTCAATGGTGAACATAAAGATTTTATACCAAAATTGCACACCAAAATTTCACAATAAATCGTTGAATACTCATTATATGGCACTAAACTTCAACTAGTAGGCTAATCTATCCAAGATGAACATCCACCTCTAAAATTCGGACATTCTAAGCTCATATGACTGACTTACTAAGTAGAAAGCCTCCATATACAAAAAATCTAAATCAAGACAACTCTTAATTAAAACAACTAAAATGAAATATTTTTGGTTGATGCAAGATTTCTCTTACACCCAAGATGCTCCTCCATCAATATTCATGATGTGCAAGAATAAAAGATATGTAATAGTGGCTCTTAAATGAACCTAAGATAGAAGATTTGTTGAAAGATACACCATAGAATGAGAGATTCAAAATGAAGATTCAATATAAAGTAAACTATTGGAATTTCAAATGGGTAACATACACTTTTGAGAGGGGGGGTGAATCAGAATTTCAAACTTCAACACTTAAAACTCTTATATCATTCATTAGATGCATGTAATAAACTGAAATTAAATGTAAAGAAAATGCATCAATACATATAAGCATATACACACTTGACACCTGATATGATTACCCAGAACCCTCCAAATGAGAAAGTAAAACTAGGGTGGGGATGACACCCACAATTCTTCACTATTGTGGCAATAAAGTGTCACCTATTAAGGTTAAAATAATTTGACCATAAAACATGATATGCCCTCTAAAAGGCTTGCCCTATTAAAGGATTACAAGAGGCTATTAAATCTGACCCTATTAAAGGATTTTAACACCCTATTAGAAGTGTGCCTAATTAAAGGACTTTAGAACATTCACTTGGAATGTCACCCTATTAAAAGATTTTACAATGATTGTTAAGTCAACCTTAGTCTAAAGGATTTCACTTTGTTTATATAGTTCTTGGGGACTTCCATTATAATCTTTAGAGTAGTATCCCAATTGTTTAATGCAACATCTAATGATTTTATTTGGATGGCTATCTCTGCTACAAGGTGAACTAGTCCATCTAATGTTGAAAGATTTGGATCTTTCTTCATCAATGTCTTTGCATATCCTAGTTCCTTGTGGAGTATCTCCATATGAAGGGTAAGGGAGGCTTGAATGTTAGTTAACTTGGCTCTTATATTAGCCTCTTCTACTATTAACACATCTAGTTGACTTTGTGTTTGAAGCAATGAATGGAAATGCTTTTCACTTTGAATTGGATTCTTAGGTAATTTCATACCTGATAGTTTCAAATTGTTCTCCAAACTCAGAATCTTATGGCCTATTTCCTGTGTGAAGAGTGTGGGATCACACAATTTTGTGTACAATGAGAATACGTTCTCAAGTAACTTCTTCACTTCCTCAATTTTTGTGGCCAAACTAACTTGTGAAAGTGCTATATCACCTGATATTTTCTAATTGACTTTCCCTTGGAATTTCATTTCAAACCATTCCATTAATTTTAAATTGGCTTCTTGGTCTTTATTATTCACCTATTCCACAATTTCTGATAATTTTTCTAATATTGGCTTAGATTCATTAGGTGTTTGCAAGCTGAACGCATCTAAAAAGATGTATTTAATGTCTTGTAATGCTTGTCTTTTTTGTACACCTTTTTGAGTATTTCTTGTTGTTTCTTCTTTTCTAAGGCTTCTTGCATTATGCCTATTTTCTCAAGTGTCATGGTTGCATAGTCATATTTTGGTATCACTATTTCTTCATCTAAAATTGCATCTCCATAGTTAAATACCCTTGCAACCTTAGATGAGCTAGAGCTTGGTGCTGAAATTTGAAATGGTATTGCATCAATGATCAATCTCTAAAGGACTTTTGTTGGAGTGCTAAATGTTGGTAAATTTACCAATGTTTGTATGGCTTCTTGCTCCTTCTCCTTTGGTATGTCCTTTTCTTCAATTCTTCCCTAATCAATTATTAATATCTAACTTGCTCCTTGTATTTGTGTTTTAGGTACAAATACCTCTATCTATCTTATTCATGCTTTTGAAGGCTTCTCTTCTTGAGTAGTTTGAGTTTGTTGTTCAACCATGTCAACTTTTTTAGTAGTGTCAACCTTTGTAGATGTATCATCTGATGTTTGCACTAGAGGTTGAGCACTATTAGCTAAAGAGATTGTAAAAGGTGGTTCCTATGGATTCACCTTATCCCTACTTATATTAGCTACTACCTTCTAAAGCTTTTCAACACTGACTATAATAGGATTCTAACACAATCTGGCTTGTAGTGTTGATATGTCAAGGATTTTCTTTAGATCCTCTAAAGCTAATGAGTTAATGTGGAGAGCTCATGGCTAGCGCTTGTTTATCTTCCACATTTTGTTCTTCTTGCTACTTTTTAGCTATGGCCATTTCATCTTTCTTCTTTTGTTTCTCCTCCACATTGGTATTTTCTTTTTCTTTTTCTATCTCCTCTTCCTTTTCTTCCTCTCCTTCTCCATCATTTCTTCCCTCAAATGGATCCTCTTCTCTTGCTTGGATGGTTGTCAACCCATATATCAATTTCCACATTTGAGTGGATTTCTTTACAACATCTTCAATGTTGTTCTAGAGAATGTTGATGTCTTGTATTTGGGTGAAAATCTACTATCATACTTCTTATTTGCCTTGATAATTTTCCCCTTTGTTAGGTCAGGCATTACTTGAGCTAGGGTTGATTCCCTTATTTTATTTTCAAGGTTTAAACAATAATGCCACTTATTTTCTACAAGGGTGTATAGCTCCTTGGGCATTGTGTTATCTAATTCAAGTGGAGTATTCTTGAACTTAGACATCATGGCATACATTGACTCTTCTACCTTATTTTTCTCTTCTCTAGCAATTTTGCCAAAATCAATGTTCTTTAATTATGTTATATCTACATTATCTTTAATATTATCAAAAATATTCTCAAGATCAAATTTAGGTGCATGACTTACCACCCTAAATTGACTTGTATCTTCTAATTCTGTATTTTCATCATCTATTTCAAGCTATGCAACATACTTTCTCCTTTTTTTCTTCTACATTGGGCCCTTCTATTTAGTTTCTTTTTTTTTCTCCTTTGCCTACTCTTTGGCCTTTTGATTAGTGGCCCTTGTAATAGCCCTTGTTGTTGGAGTAGTTGGCTTTTTTGTGCTTGGCTTGGTAGCCTTCTTTGCCTCTGGTTTGGCTACATGTTGTGTCTTAGCCTTTCTCTTTTTAGGATCTAGTTTTACTGGTGCTTCCTCAGCTTCTTCTTCCTCTACACTTTCTTCTTCTTGGTCTTCACCCATACCTTGGGTTAAAGCTAAAGGTTCTTGACCTGTCACCTCTTCTTCCTCTTCATCTTCTTCATCATCACCAACACCTTCTCCAAACTTGGCCTTCAGTTTCTTTACAATTTTGTCCTTCTTTTTCAAAGAAGAGGTTTTCTTCAATTCCATTTCAACCTTTGACTTCACAACATCATAATTGCCAAATATCTTGGCACTTTTGTCAATTTCTTAGCAAGGAGTGCAATGATGGTGGCTGAGGCTTCATCCACATTTATTTAATAGCCTAGGGTCCTTATCCATCTAACCCTAGGCACTGTAGCCTTAATATATGTGTAATCAATATCAAAAAGTAAATAAATGTCATTGTAGTATTATTCAACTAGGAAAAAATAGGAATCCTTAACCTTTTCTTCGTAGACTTCTTAAAATCTTCAAAATAGCTTGTCATAATTGACTCAAAATTCTCTCCCATTTTCTCTATATATTCATTAATTTAAATAGCAACTAACCTATTTTTCTTCCATCCTATCTTGCCAAAAGATGGAAACTCATTTTGCACATAGAAAAACATACATACAAGTATTGATCCAAACTTGCATTAAGCTCTCTTTGACCTTCTAATAGCTCCAAGATTTTCATTTATCTGTTGAAGTTGAAGTTCTACAAGATCATGGGTCTAATCTTTCTTCACAATCTTATAGCCAACATCCACTGCTATGTAGGGCACACTATTTAACCTACTTGATTGATAGAATTTGTGGGATATGACTCTAATAGAAAAATCAAGAAAAGCATTTGTAATGGTGTCAATGGTCATACGATGCTTGTTCCACTTTGCACCTATTTTTTTCTTTATGGCCTCTTTGGAGTCATTTCTTAATGTCTTGGGCCAATCTAGGGTTGGATAACCAGTAAACCTATGGATAATTCTCTCTAAAAATTTAATGGATCCACCCTCTAACCACAAACATACATCATGTATTCTACTCAAAACTATTTTAATCCACTCTATTTTACAAATTGTGGAAAAATCTAGGGCACGGGTCAAACCCTTTCTCTCTACAATCTTGAATTCCTCCTTTAGGACTCCATTTTCACACAATTTTTAATACACTTGTCTTATTTCCATGTCTCCAATGGCTCCTAATTTTTCATTATATCAATTTCTTACATCTAGAACGTTTATAACCTTAGGCAGGATCATGGATAACGCTCCTGTTGGGTCATTTTTATAGGCAACTTTAGGTATAGCTTTGAAATTGGGTTGTTTAACCTCATTTCTGACTAGTTGAAGATCAAATGCCTCTTTCTCTTTCATATTTCTTGAACTAGAAGCCATTCCATAAAACTAGGATTTAACAAGTATAAAATAATGTAGCTCAGTACATGAAGAATACCTTTAAAATTAATGAACTAGTGCTTGATCTTTTCTATGATCTATGCAAACACTTCAAACTAGTTTTTAGATCACTTCTTCACTCTGCTCATTCTTGCTTTGAGTTTTTAATGATGAAAAATAGGTGAAAATCAACCATATACCCTTTAGAACTCTGCAATTAATGCTTAGTTGTGTATAGCTATAAAACTCAGCTTCAATTTGATTTCTATTTCACTCGACATCTGTTGATTTTACCTCCACTTGGTAACTACTACTGACTTAGCTCCAACTAACTTTGACTGTTAGCTCAACACACACTAGTATTTACTCGGCATCTGAAGTGGACCTTTCATACTTGATAGAAATTTGAGACCTTAAAGATTTGACCTTGGACTTTACTTTGCATCTTTATTCATGCTGATCTATCTTTTTTAGTACTAAAATTTCTTGGAACTAATGTATGATAAAACATTTTAAAATATCAGTCCTACATATCTCCTTTTGCTTAGTTTGATGAGGTGTGATCACTTGAACCATTGGGTGAAGTAATCCCTTCTCCATTTGATGTACTCCCAGTATCTTTCTTCTTCCATGTCTTGTTCATTTTTTTCCTAATGTGCTTAATATTTTTCTTGCCTTTACCTTTGTCAAATTTAGAACTTGGTGCCTTGGTCCTAGTTGGACAATGCTTGTTGATGTGACTAGTCTTGTGACAATTAAAACATGTGGTTTGACTCAACCATCTCCTCTAGTTACCATTAAAGTGTGTTCTAATGCAATTCTCAAGGATATGTCCATATTCTTGGAAATAGTGATAGCTATATCTTTTATTATAATCTCAGTTATAGGAGTTTTCATAGCTTCTTACCTTTGATGGCTTGCTTGATGACCATGTGAACTTGGATCTGCATTCAAAAGCTCTGTGACCAAACTTCAAACAATTGTAGTAGTGTCCTTCAAATTTTAGTGTATTCATGGTTCTAGTTCTGTACTCATGTGTTTGATGACCTTGTTTGTTGCACTTGTGACAATGAGTAACATTCTTTGGCTTAGAATTCTGACTTGCATTCTTACTCCTACAAACATTAGCTATATGTCCTTTCTTATCACAATGATGACAAGTAGGCTTAGAGTTCTTACCTTTATTATTCCTTTCCTTAGTAGCTTTGGATGATTCTCCTTCTTCAGTGCTTATGTAGCCCAAACCTAATGTATCTCTACTAGATCTAGGGGATTTTAGTATTTGGTCAAAGTACTTGGCAACTACTAGTGACTCAGCTCCAACTAACTTTGACTATTAGCTCAGCACACACTAGTATTTACTCGACATCTAAAGTGGACCTTTCATACTTGACAAAAATGTGAGACCTTAAATATTTGACCTTGGACTTTACTTTGCATCTTTATTCATGCTCATATATCTTTTTTAGTACTAAAATTTCTTGGAACTAATGTATGATAAAATAATTTAAAATATCAGTCCTACATACCTCCTTTTTCTTAGTTTGATGAGGTGTGAACACTTGAACCATTGGGTGAAGTAATCCCTTCTCCATTTGATGTACTCCCAGCATCTTTCTTCTTCCATGTCTTGTTCATTCCATTCCTAATGTGCTCAATATTTGTCTTGCCTTTACCTTTGTGAAATTTAGAACTTGGTGCCTTGGTCCTAGTTGGACAATGCTTGCTAATGTGACTAGTCTTGTGACAATTAAAACATGTGGTTTGACTTAACCATCTCTTATAGTTACCACTAAAGTGTGTTCTAGTGCAATTCTCAAGGATATGTCCATATTCGTGGCAATAGTGATAGCTATATCTTGTATTATAATCCCAGTTACAAGATTTTTCATGGCTTCTTACCTTTGATGGCTTGCTTGATGACCATGTGGACTTGGATCTGCATTCAAAGGATTTGTGATATAACTTCTAACAATTGTAGCAGTGTCCTTCAAATTTTCATGTATTCATGGTTCTAGTTCTGCATTCATGTGTTTGATGACCTTGTTTGTTGCACTTATGACAATGAGTCATGTTCTTTGGCTTAGCATTCTAACTTGCATTCTTACTTCTACAAACATTAGCTATATGTCCTTTCTTATCACAATGATGACAAGTAGGTTTAGAGTTCTTACCTTTATTGTTCCTTTCCTTAGCAGCTTTGGATGATTATCCTTCTTCAATGCTTATGTAGCCCAAACCTGATGTATCTCTGCTAGATCTAGGGGATTTTAGTATTTGGTTAAAGTACTTGATGGCTTCATTTGGCTTGTTCAAACTTTCAGAAAATTCCTTTTCTCTTTTCAGGTCATTTTTTAGTTGTTCATTCTACAACTTCAAAGTGGTTATTTCAATGTCCTTAACATTCAACTCATGATGAGCATTCATCATTTAGCTTAAGGTGTCCAATTGCATGTTTGAGATCCTAGATAGCTCTCCTAATTTTTCCTCCAATCTATTTTCCAAAATTCTTTTGTCTTCTTCAATTGTGGCCTTGTCTTCTAGAGCTTTGTTCTTTTTTTTAGTCACCTCACATAGTAGTATGGCTTGTGATTCTTGTTCCAACTTGAGATTTTTGATCTCTTCAGCTTGTGCTCTACATTTTCCATCAGATCTATAATTGTTGCATCAAATTCACTAGAGTCACCATCTACAAATAACTTTGTGGTGTCAATCTCTTTGTATTTTGTGTCATTTTTTTTAATAGTAATCTCTTTCCTTCTCTTTAGGGAACTCTTCAAAGCATCTCTAGCTTCATTTAGTTGACATACTATGAGATGTATCTCAATCTCCTAGTTTTCAATGGTCTCTCCCAACTTCTAGACTTCCATTTCAAGATCTTTTCTCCAAGCTATAAAGATTCTCCTCTTGAGAACTCAACTCTGATACCAATTGTTGGAATTAAAAATGGGAAACATACACTTCTAGGGGGGCTAAATCAAAAGTTCAAACTTCAACACTTAAAACTCTTATACCATTCATTAGATGCATCTAATAAACTAAAATGAAATGTAAAGAAAATGCATCAAAACATATAAGCATACACACACTTGACACTTGATATGATTACCCAGAAACCTTCCAAATGAGAAGGTAAAGTTGGGTTGGGGGTGACACCCACAATTCTTCACTACTATAGCAATAAAGTGTCACTTGTGAAGGTTACAATAAGTTGACCATAAAACATGATCTGCCTTGTGAAAGGCTTGCCCTATTAAAGGATTTTAACAACCTATTAGAAGTGT
Organism: Cupressus sempervirens; assembly: GCA_028749045.1. Taxonomy (NCBI): domain Eukaryota; kingdom Viridiplantae; phylum Streptophyta; class Pinopsida; order Cupressales; family Cupressaceae; genus Cupressus; species Cupressus sempervirens. The sequence goes on from CM053789.1 coordinate 205,498,056, forward strand.
GTCTGGTTAAAGGACTTTAGAACATTCACTTAGAATGTTACCCTATTAAAGGATTTTATTAAGACTATTAAGTCAACCTTAGTCTAAAGGATTTCACTCTATTGATACAGTTGTTAGAAAGTAACAATAGAATGTTTGATCTGATGAATTACAACTTTAAATTGCTAGTTTCAAATCACCATTCTATCCTTCTTAATCCTTTCTAATCTGATTTTCCAATACTGAGTCTTCGATCCTTTGTTCTATAAACTAATTCTGTAATTCTTTCACTCTACTAAGTCACCTTGAATGATTTTTGATCAATTCACCCCTTCTCTTCCTTCTACTCTTTGCTCTCATGCATACCTTCATACATACTAAATTATGGGGCTTTGTCTTCCTTATAAAGACTTTTTGGTGGCTTAGGGTTAGGTATGAATCTACAGTCAAGATTCATTCATTTTTCCACTTAATCCCTTCCAATTTTTCAATTGATTTCATGTTGATTGCATGGGGAATCCAAATATATTCATCCTTCTCTTCAAAGCTTCAAGATTTATCCATAAGTTGGCATAAAAATGGTTTACATAGTTGTTTGTGCCATCACAAACAACTAGATCTAATTTGTGTTACTTGACACTCGATAATACTGATGCTTGGCACATACTATAGTTCTATTTCTAGCTCAAAACCTAAATTTCTTGGCATCAACTATGTACTCGACACTTGAATTCTCGGCATGGTCTTTCTGCTCGGCACTTGAGTGACTCTATACATAAGTGACCTGGCACTCATTTCAACTTGACATCTATACATATTATACTTGGCATGAACTTAGATAATAACTTAAGTGTGTTGACACTCAATTGTTGAAACCAATCTAAGGTCAACATAAACTAGAATGAAGGTGTAGGAGATTCAAGATAACGAAAGCTAGGCTACATAATAATGCAAGATCTCAACTAGTGCTTGAGAAATCAAGTCAAAAAATTAAAAATATCACCTTAGCACAAAACAAGATTATCTAGCATGGATGCAAGATCCAAGATTAAAGCTCATAAAATGAAAAATTCACAAGATGAAAGATACCAAGATGGAAGAATACTTCAAGAAGAAAATTAGTAGCATAAAAATATCATGAATTCATAAGGTTAAGCTTACCAAATAAGGCAGAGAAAGCCTCCTTATAAATAAAAATGTACAATAGAGATCAAGAGGCAAAAACTATGGTATTTTAAAAATATAAATTCCTTTCATATAATAAAGCATGCCTCCATGCATAGAAAAAATTCCCTTTTCTTTTTATTTTAAAAATTGGAAAATCTATTTATGTGTGCATATGGGAATAAAGTGGGATTTGGAGATTTTATGTAATTAAAAGGAAAAAAGTTCTCTTAATTAAATAAGAACCTAGGACAATATGGTTAAATATAAGGTAAAGTAGATAAAAATAATTTTGAGATGATCTGATCAAAGATAATTTGAAAAGGGGGCTTATAGTTTACTAGACTATTTTTGGGTAATTATAGTTAAAGCATAAAAGAAATTCTAGGAATTAACCTTCTTACAAAGTTAATTTTTCCAAAGAAACTTTGAAATCCCTTCTTGTTCTTAGGAATTAGTGGAAGGGAACTAATTTCTTCCACTCTCTTTGGATTTATTCTTATTCACTTATAAACACACACTTTCTTGTATTTATTCACACACCCTATTATTTACATTTGTTAAAGCCATTCCTAAGTGTTAGAAATATATATGATAGGCTAAGTTATTGAGAGGTGAGGGTGAATCAATAACCAATAAAACTTAATCCTTATTTACCAATTAATCTTGTATGAGAATTCTAATCTAATTGCATGCATGAGAAACTAAAATCATTAAAACATTCATAACACTTTGACAGATAATATGGTGACCCAAAAACCTTCCAAATAGAAAGTAGAACTGGGGTGGCAATGATACCCACAAGATTTAGTACTGCAATATAAACTTGGCCTGTTAAGGTTTACAATGATCAATTCTAATGATCTTCCCTATTAGGAGCAATAAGGATTGCTAGGTTCACCTTGCAAAAGGATTTACAAACATAAATGAAGTATGTACTTGATAAAAAGATTTACAAAAGAATATTAAGTATACCAAGTGGAAAGATTTAACTAATCCACCAGTTAGGATGAAACAATGTCTAATCTCTAATCTACAACTTGATTTGTTGAATGAGATTCATTTGAGTGTAATGATCACCTTGCTATGATAGATAAATCTTTGCTGCTCCTTGTACTATTGTAGCCTTTTACTTCACACTTTTGCACTATTATGATTGTTACATTTTGTGTGTGTGTGTGTGTTTGTGTGTGTGTGTGTGTGTGTGTGTGTGTGTTTTGGATGTGATATAATACATTACATATATACCAATCCTTACAAATCAACAAAGTTGGCTACAATAAAAGTTTACAAAAAATACACAAAGTCAGCCCAACTGTAGGAACTCAGGTTCTAAAGACTAACTTGGTGAGGTTTTGATACTTGGAATCCAAATTCAATGCTTGACATCGTCATGTATTTAGTAGACATAGAAGCTTGGTCCATATTGATCACTTCTACGTAGTCTAAACTTGGTCTGCACTAGTGATTCAATGAATACTATGAAATTTGGCATATAAATTGAATCACTTGATTCACACTACATAGCTCATTCAATGCTATTACTATGAGCTCAATATAAACTGAATCACTTGGTTGACACTATGTGGCTCTATCAACACTAGATTCACATCACTATAACTATGAACTCAGTAAGCACTGCACAACTCAGTTTGCATTGAGAAACTTGGTAAACACTAAGAAGCTTGATTTACACTAATAATCATCAACCTGGTAGAAACTACTTGGTGAAAATTGAATATTGTCCCTTGAACTCAGTAGCAATTGTAGAACTCAATAAAACCTAAAATGTTTGGTTAACACTATAAAATATACAATACACTCAGTAGCTAATGGATGTCTGAATAAGTATGTATCACTAATAAAAAAATTGATTACAATGTCAACACTAAGATGATCAAGATGATCTACAACATGATATAAGGAGATAGTTATATCATCAAGATATATTAGAATAAAACTTTCTAATACATGATTAAAGGACATAGCTATTTCCTTTTGAAATGTAGCACCTACATTAGTTAGTTTGAATGGAATTTTACAATAAGTACCCATTTTAGTGGTAAATTATGTCTTATATTAGTATGATTCTTAGACTAAAACCTGATTAAAGTCTACAAAACCATCTAAGAAAGAAAATATTTTAGATACACTAACATTGGATGATATTTATCCCATTGAAAGAAGATGATTATTATCTATAAGAGAGTCCATAGTAAGGTCTTGAAAGTCTAAAAATACTCTAATTTATCCACTTGATTTCCTTATAGGAACAATAGTAATTACCCAAGAAGAGTATTTAATAGGAAAATTTATATTAATATATTATGAGTTTAGACAACTCTTTTCTCATTAAAGGCTCAATCGTTGGATTTCTTGATCTCTTTTTTGTCTAGAAAAATTTGCACCATCCTTTAATTATATAGTGTTAGATTAAAAGATTATTTTAATTTCATTGTATTAAATTACCTTTACTCCCTTCTTAATATTTCCCTTTGTGTACATGCATTTCCATTTAATAATTAAATATTAATTATTAAATCTCATTTACCTCTTAGGGTTTCCCTTTTAGGTTTTATGATATCCTTCTATAAGGATTGATCAATTATAAATTTCAATTCATTCTTTTAGTCTGAAAATATATTCTTCCATATTTTTGAGCACCAAACCCTTGCCTTCTCTTGTCTTTTTTTTCTTTGTGACAAGTTCTTGGATGCAGGTCTTCTACTAGATCTATGGATTTTTACTCATCAAATCCTTTATGGTATCAGAGTCATATCTGCTCTAGCTTGTTCTTATTGGAGAAAAATAGGAATGACAGTTTGATAGAATAGATCTGGTTATTTTTGGGTAATTTTTTTTGTGAAAATAGGAGGTCTCCGAAATGAGGAACACTTTGAGGTCAAATAGACCTCATAGTTGAATTCAAAGGATGTCAAAACCCTTATTTCCATATAAAACATTCCTATTTTAGTCAACATTGCATTCTAGGGAAAAAAAAAAAAATCTTCTAGGGCCATATGACCCTTGGCACACAAATCAACTTTGATTTTTTGCAAAAATTGCAAAAAATTAAAATTAAAATTAAAATGCTTTAAAAAAAGTGCAACCAATTTTCCATTTATTGTCATGATTTATTTCAAACCACCGGCAATTAATAAATACCCAATGGTGTTTTAAAAAGTTCCTACCCACCTGTAGTCACCGCTAGCAATTATGTCATTGCCAACTGCTAACACCACCACTATGAACCACCTCTATCAAAATTTTGCCCCTTTGTTGCCTTCAAGCCACTTCCACCTAGCCCGTCCTAGTTGTGGTCACATGGGTGACTAGGGGGATAAAACTTAAGGCAAAAAGTTTCTTTTTGGCATTTTTTTCCTCTTTCAGGGTCCTTTCTTTTGTTTGGCTCTAACTTGAGCATACAGAGGCATTTTTGGGAAAATGAGATATTGTCAAAAATTTGATTCTAAGATGGATGTAATGGTGAAGGTATATTTTTTATTTTTTCCATTTTTTTTCATGTTTATTTATTCAAAGTTTGATGATCCTTTCTACATTTTGGGGGCATTACTTGCTCATTTTAGCTCCATTTTCCCTTCTGAAAGAAGCGTCATAAAGCTCTTCTCAAGAACTTTCTAGATTTTCTATTATTTTCATCAATATTTTTCAAAGGCTCATGTGATTCTCAAACTGAATCTATTTTTCTCTTTGCTTGTATATGCATTCTTTCTAACATCTTTGGTTCAGTTTTTGCATTGGTGGGGGGGGGGGGGGGGGGGGGTGCTTAATATTTCTATCATTTACATTAGTAAACCAAAACAATTCAAAAAAACCAAACACCTTCTAAAATAATGGTCAACACCTCTTCTTGTCTAAAACTTTTGACCCCTCATAACTATCACACATGGAAGTCCCTAATGATGGCTTTTTTGGTCGAAAGGGTTTTGGTCTTGTTTAGATGTAGTGTAGCCAATTTTATAAAGGCCTTTTGAGGTCATGCAACATAGGGACAAGATAGATGAGGCAATGGGGTTAATTTCTTTATAGGTAATTGGCAGTCCACAATTTCATCTTGATAGGTGCAATAGCCCTCTAGCTATGTGGACCAAGCTCAATGGCTTGTTTGGTATAATGAATGAGTTTAGGGCACTTCAAATTGAGATAGATAATACCTCTCTTGTATTGAACTCCTTTCCTTCCATTGAGGACTTCTTGATGAAGTTCAAACAACAAAGTGTTAGCAAGAATGTTGATGCTATGGGGGAGCATTGCAAAACATTGTTATGATGTATTTATAACTATGTTTGTCATTGATGACAACATAGTAATAAGTTTTAAGAGACTGACAGAGTAGAAAACTATGATTTATGTATTGAGGACATTATATTACTTTTCTATTTATGCACAGTTACTAGCATATACTACATTGTGTATTTGCTACATGGGAAAGTTCTAGAACCCGAATCGACAGTGTACAAAATATATGATTAATTTATAGAGAACTGTATAGAAATAGAGTATCAGGAAAGTAGTTCCTATTGCATGATTTCTCATTACAATTGTATTGAAGGGTTACACAGTGAAATGAAGTTAGTTTATTGATCGTTGATGACATCAAAGAGTGTGCATGTACGAAAGTCATATGTATGAAAGTTTGTGTATAGCTATGAGCCAACAACATTAATTAAATGTGGATTTCATTTAATTAACATATGATAATGAATTATGAGGCCAACTCAAGGATTTATTAATTAAGTGTAGTATAAAGGAAAGATGTTTTCCATATTTTAGAGATATGGAAGTAGAGAAGACTTTCAAATTACTAAGTAGTAGAGCAGAGTGACCTACTAATGTGTGTAAGTGACCTTAAGGGCTATTGTTACTGATCATAGAGTTCCAAATCTAATTGCATGATTTGAAGGTGAAGAAGTTTGATGTACTAGATAAAGCAAGAAGTTAAAGCCTATTACACATCTATTATTCTAAAAGGAATAGTATTGAGGTCAATTAGATAGTGGGTTCATTGATTTGATCCTGAAGCTATTTGGATAGTGGGTTCAGCTACCTTCCACAACTCCTAACAGAGTTGGCACAACTCCTAATAGCATTGGCACAACTCCTAATAGGGTTGGAATCTCCTAATAGGGATTCAAATTCTCCTAACAGGGACTCCTTTTACTAAATGTTGTAATAGACTCCTAACAAGGTCCATCCTCTAACAAGGAATATTCATATTAGTACATCATTTTGTGGGCATCATTCCCACCGAGGTTTTCCCTTTGATCAAGGGTTTCCCTAGTCAACATATCTGGTGTAATTGTTTATGTGCATCTCATTATGGTTGTTATTTAATTTGAATGGTCAAGATTTTTTAAGAGGTTAAATGTTTAAATTGTCATATAATCGATTCACACCCCCCCCCCACCCCCTCTCGATTATATTGGTGGACTATTATTTTGAACACAAAGATCTTTACTATGGGTTATCAAACGATCAAGAGTGACAGTGAGTGCATTTACCTAATTCTTTCTAGGCTTTGTGGGAACTTTAAAATTTCTTCTTCTACCTTACACTCCACCATGGATGCTTTACGTACTAGATTTACCATGCCATCTTTTGAATTTTTTTATGATGGTTTGACTCGAGAGAAAACTAAGCTCTCTCAATTGGATTCTCTTGTAGGCTCACAAACTTATCCATTGGTAGCTCAGACATATTCTAGAAAGACGGAGAAAAAAGAGAAGTCACATCCTATAGAGTCTTAGATTGATTCTAGCCCTCACATCTCATCATGCCCACCTCCTCCTAAGGGAGATAAATCAAAGCCAAATAGATCTAAGTGTGCTTATTTTAATAATCCCAATCATGATGAGTCACATTTCTATGAAAAGAAGTTAGATGGCTATTCCAAATAGGTTTTAGATTTGATAGATCTCCTTCGAAAGAGAAATTCTGGTATTCCTTCTATTTCTCATAGATCTTCATCATCATCATTTAAATTAGATGGTAAAGACATAGGAAAGTGTCATATGTTATGTGCAACTAACACTCCACATTCTTCTAGATGGTTACTAATTTTAGGTGCTTCACACCATATGGAAACTTCTCAAGATTTGTTCTCTTCTTTTGAGGCTTCTTCTACTCCACACATTTTGATTTAGACCAATCCTATTATAAGTGTTTGTGGGAAAGGTTATATTGACATTTATTATGGTATATTTCATAATGTACTATGTATTCCATCTTTGTCCTCTAACCTTCTTTGTATTTATCAAATTACATACAATGGGACAAGGAAGACAGTAGAGCCTGCACAAATTTTAGTGCACATAAGAGATAGTAGGACAAGCAATAATGTTGCTATAGGGGTTGTTGATAATTCTTCCCACTTATACTCTTTCTCTCATTTTGGTCCATCATCTCCATTATTGGAGACTCACACTCCTTCATGAGAGACTACTGAGGTGAAGTCAGGTCACTTGAACTTATGTGTTGTTCCTGAGACTAGTGTTGTGACTTCTACACCTCCACGTCCTATTCAAATTCTATCTATTGCATAGGATTACTCTTTAGGACTGTCTAACATTGCAGCTCTAGTCATCAAGCCACCTAGTGCAATTTTTGAGGATATATCAAAGGACATACATCTCCTCTTAGATGAAAAATTTAGCACACCTATTAAGATTCCATTTCAAGATTCTCATGCATTCTCCTTTCAGCATTAGCTAGGACTTCTGGCTTCACCTTACATTCAAGGGTTTCATCCTCTTTGTCCAGTGCTTTTTTTTTCTTTTAGATTGGAGCCACATTGGTTTTTTCATCAACACGAGAATTCTACCATTCTAGCGGGGATATGGAATATCGATCCTCTATCATGGGGATATTCATTGTACTTATATTTTTTAGAGAGTCTCTTGAGACATATCATTCATACTTTCCTTTCTATCTCTTTTTGGAGTAGGGTTTGTTCCCACTGGGTTTTCTTCATTTCTCTATTTCATAGAGATTTCATTGTGATTGGGTACCTCGTCAAGCCTTGTTCCCAAGACCCAAATTTTCTTTTAGGATTGTAGTTTCCTTTCTCTTTCATGCATTGTTTGTAGCTACATTGTTTCTCATCTTAAGGGGGGCATTAGAGTAAAAGATTAGTTTTATTTTATTTTATTAAATTACCTTTATTCCTTTTTTAATATTTCCCTTTATGCACATGCATTCTCATTTGATAATTAAATATTAATTATTAAATATCATTTATGTCTCAAGGTTTCCGTTTTAGGTTTTATTATCTTTTTCTATAAGGATTGATCAATTGTAAATTTCAATTCATTATTTCAGTCTAATAATATATTCTTCCATATTTTCAAAGTCAAACCCTTTCCTTCTCTTATCTTTTTCTTCTCTTTGACAGGTTATTGCATGCATGTCTTCTACTAGATCTATGGATTTGTTCTCATCAGATCCTCCATATAGTATGTTGAGAAAAATTTGAGTCAAATCCTATTAATCTTTATATGTCAAATCAATAACATCACTACATTCTTGACATGACTCGATAAAAATTTCCTTTTTAGTCTTATGTCATACCTTTCCCAAGTTGATATTCTTTTTGTTAGTAATGGTGACAAGTCTATAGAGATGCTTCTTTGTAGCCAAGTTTTGTAATTTACTTCTTTCTTGATCATTATAAATAAATATGTCATCCAAAGTAACTAATCTTGAGGTAAAAAAAATGGCATTGAGTTGCATGATCTAATCTCCATATTGGTTTTTCAACATGTTCCAATTTTTAACAAAAAAATCTCCTTCATTTTGAACAATATTGATAATCTACAAATTAAAGTCAAATACTTACTAATTAGTACAATTTTTTGGGACATTGTGTCTCTCAACCATTCTAATGTGTTGTTCCTTTCTATCAGCATTGTTCTCTTGTATTTCATAATGGGTATCTACATCTACAAGTCTATCAACATGATTATTCTGATTTCTTGGAACACTGTGAATGTTGAATATTTGAAAGAACTTAATGAGATCCTAAAATCTATGTTTATACAATTTGAGGAGGATTTTATTTGCACCATTTTGGTTCCTAACATGGTTTATAACTAAATCACCATGTCTAATGACTCAAATATTCTAGACCTCTTCTTTGTGTAAACCAAAGACCATCAATCAAGGCTTCATATTCATCTACATCATAATTGAGACCAAAATTAAGTCTAAATGAATAGTAGTGTTTATAAAAATTAGTAGAAATAATCATTGTACTAGCACCTAATCCATTTCTGTTTCTTGAACCATCAAATAACATACTCCATAACTCATCAATATTATCATGTTCCTTCATAAGGTTAGGGATGGGAACATTCTCTTCATGTATATAAAAAGTTACATGACTATTCTTTTCATCTTCTTTAAATGGATAAAATAGATAATAATTATCCCATTCATCTAAAAGATAATTAGGAACCTCTACCAAGATAGCAACAAGTTGATGGATTATGCATTCTTCTTATTTTTCATGGAGTGTGCAATTCAAGTTTTTAGGATAGGTGTATAGGGATCTATATGATTGAGATTCAATGGATCTCCCTTTATCCAATCCTTTGTTCCATATATATAATCCTAAAGAACATTTAGGACCAATTAGGTGCAATGAGACACCTATCTTAGGAGTAAGGTCCCTAGAGAGGAAAAGGAAAGAATGCACAAGAATATCAATGAGTGAGATATCTTGAATGATATTACATTTTAGACGTACATGAAGGCTAATTTGATAACCTTTAGTATGTCGAGACTATTTGAAAAAACTTACCATCCAATTGAAAAACTCCCCTAGTTACATATGTTTGAAATGTAATTACAAGAAAATGACTAAGAGGTGGGGGGGTGAATTAGGAACCACTTAAACTTTTCACACTTAGAATACTTCTTTACTTCTTTAGGTTATCTAATCTAATTTCATGCATGAACATAAAGAAATAAAAAAATAAAAACCCTTAACACTTTGATACAATATTTGGTAACCCAAAAACCCTCCAAGGAGAAGGTAAAACTAGGGTAGGAATGACACCTACAATACTTCACTATAGTAGTAATAAAGTTGGCCTATTAGGGCTTACAATTGATCATTTATGGTGATCTACTCTGTTAGGAGTATGAAGCACTATTAGGTCCACCTAGTTAGAGGATTTGACTAATGCACATGTTAGAATGAATCTATAGGTTGATCTCTAATTTATAACTTTTTTGTTGATGTAATACTTTGAATGATATGATCACCTAACTATGATAGATAAGTCTATGTTTTTCCCTATATATAGCTTTTTAGCCTGCTTACTCAATCTACAAGTCATATTATCTTCTTCTCTTCAAATATTCATATATATCACATATTACTTCTCATCACATCTTATACAAATGAATTTTCCTTCCTTATATACCACTCAATCAATAATTTCACACCAAGTTGGCTCATATAAGGAATAACTTAATAATTACCAAAATATACCTTCAAGTCAGCCAAATTTTGATACTTGGGCAACACTATGCATTTTGATGTTTTGTTGATACTCAAAAAAGATAGTGATCTTGGGTAATACTATGGCACTCGAGTAGCACTAGATGCTTAGGTAGCACTTTATCACTCATGTAATACAGGAGCAATCTAACTTGAATTGGTTACCTCAATTCATACTGAGAAATTGGCTAACACTATGATCTCAGTTCATGCTAGGAACTTTGTTTCCACTCATAAATCAGATAACTCAGTTTATATTGTGAGTGTAGTTAACATAGATATCCATCATCTTCTCAAACTACACTAAGATCTACTTATTGATGGAAATCTCAGTTGTAGTATTAACCGACCTTCCTAGATACTTAAGTAGTTTGTCACTAATTGACAATATGTTTTGCCATAGGGTCAACCTTTAGAATTAGTGACAAAAATAGTTATCTTGAGTGATTCTATTAGAAATCAAAGTCTGTTAATTAAAAATTTTCTATTAAAACTTTCCCTTTCCATATGCTTGGTTCTACAACTAGGTTTGAACTAAAAACTTTGTGGCTCAGTCACAACTGATCTAAATTTGGATTTTTCAAAAAAAATAAAAAATGTTTATCTATACATCTGATAGTCATTTGCATCATATGCATATTCCTCTATACATTTCCTCTTGTTTAAATATTATATTTTCCACTTTTGTACATTTTCTACCATATTTTCCTCCTTGTTTTTATTATAATGCCAAATCTTTACAAGGTTATACCAAGATGTATGAGGAAATCATTATGCACTTTCAAAATTAGAGACATAGTTTTATCCCAGTTTTCTTGTAATACCTTCAAAATGTATAGTTCAATTTGAAGTTTAGTTGATAATTCCATCATGAGATTTGCAACTGAGAAGTTTGTATCATGAACTAATATCTTTGCATGTCCTAGATGTTTATGCATTACATTCATTTAAGGAAGTAACATACTCTAAATGTCTGATACTAATGATCTTATTGTGGCTTCCTCCCTTAATAAATATGCCTATAAATATATAAGACATCTTAACTTTACAAAATTATTGGAGCTAGAACTCAAGTCAAGTGCGAATTGATTAGCATTGTTCTTCAAGTCTTCATCAATCTTAGTCGGTTTATCCTTTATTTCCTTTGTGAAAATTGAAGTATCACATAATTTTGTAAATAAGGAAAAAAAATTATTTACAACTCCTTCTAGAGTTCCAATTAGAGTGGACAGTTCCACTTGATCAATAGAAATCTTCTTTGCTACATTCTCCAAAACTTTATTTTTGAAAAAAAAATCTGCCCTTTGCAAAAGTTTTTCTTGGCCATCTATATCTTTATTGAATTTATGTACAATATCAACTAATTTGTCAATAAAAGGGGCCTTATTATTTACTTTAATTTTCATAACATACAAAAATATGTCCTTGATATCTTCAAGAACCTTTCATATGTCCCTTTTTGCTCCCAATTTCCTCTAATGTGCTCTTTTTCTTGATAGATCACTCAGGATCTCCATCTAATCAGCAATGAGATTAGATTGATCCCAATTTGGAATCAAAATCAAAGTATCAAGGTCTACCTCATTAGAGATATTTTTCTTATCTTTATTTTTTGCACTTGGAGAAACTATGATCTCTTTACCTTTATCCTCATCCTTCTTTTATTATCCACTCATTTGACTCTTGGATTCTTCTTTATTTTCTTTTTCAACCTTTATCTCACCCTTATCCAATTTTATCTCAATCAAGCCTATCCTAGAGGTAGATGGAGTTTTTTTTCTTGGTTACTACTTGGGTGGATGCTGGACTTTGTGTCTCCTTCTCCCTTTTCTCTACACTTGATATAGGAATGGGTTGGCTTAGAGTGGAGGGTAGAGAGGCAATAATAGTAGCTATCATCATTTCTGTATCAAAATTTTCTATAGTATGTACATCTTGTTCTTCATATTTTTCTATTTTACCTTCTTGCTCAAAATCATTTTTCCACAACATTTTTGTGGACTGAACAACCTCTTCAATGTTATTTGACAAAATTTGAAAAGACTTTAACCTAGGAGTCTATTTATTCTCATGTTTTTCCATGGCCTCCTTGACTTCTTGATTTGTGAAATTAGACATGATACTCTTCAAGGTTTTCTCTCTGATGTCCCTTTCTATTTTTACAATATTGGTCCATCTTTGTATAACTTCCTTTAGCATGACTACTTCCATTTAGCTATTTTCTCCACCAAAGAATCCTCTATTTATTGTTCTTCTTCTTTTCCTCTAGATTCATATTTGATGTGCTTGAATCCTTCCATACCACTACCTCCCCTTAATCTTTACAATTGTTTCTCAAAAGTTAGTGGGGGCTTCTTTAGTTGAATGATAGGAGTGGTATCATCTTCTTCTTCATCATCCTAAAGTTTCAGTTTCCTTTTGGACTTTCTTTTTGTAGTGATTATAGGAGTATCTACTTTCTTAGGTGTATCTTTCTTATGTCTTTATATGATTACTTTCCCCTTTTTCTTTGGAGGTTCTTCTTCCTCCTCTTCTTCTTGTTCTTCCTCTTCTTCTTCTTCATGTTCTTCCTCTTCTTCTTCTTCTGCATCTTCACATTTTCCCTCAATGAGCATGAGAAGGTCATCTTTCTTTTCCAAGTTATTATTTATGGTTTCCATTCTCTTCTTCCCTCTTTTCATAACTTGAGTAATCTCTATCTCTATAGATATCCTAGTCTTAACTTCATAATTTGTTCCAAAGTATGTTTCCTTGGGGTCAGCAAGCTCATTTAGAAGACCCTGTATATATCCTTTATATCATCTATATTTATCTAATAACCCAAGAGTTTTACCCATGCAGTCCTAGGTATGACTACTTGAATGTGAGTATTATCACAATAAACTAGGAAATATATGTCTTGTGCATATTTTTAAACCAAGTTTTGAGGTATTCTATATCTATTCTACATCTTCTCTTTAAAAATCTAAAAATATGTGTCCATGATACCATCAAAATTTTCTCCCAACTCATCTATGAAATCATAATTTGATAGATTATTGGTCTATGCTTACTCCAAACCACACTTCCCTTGGATGGAAAGAAATTTTGCACACACTTACATTCTTCTCTAATGCTTGAATTCTCTCCATATTTTTTCGTAGTTGGCTCAATTGCAACTCAGCAAGGTTGAAGGATAGATTGGTCTTCACCACTTTATGTGTGTAAGCATGCTTTCATAACTGAGTTTTAAAACTTTAAAAATTGATCCTATGGAGAAATTATTCCTATTTCTTGTGTATTTTTTTTACTAAAAATTCCTTTATAAAGCATGATTTATGAAGAAGTAGTGTTCTAGGGTTGTGTTGAACTTGAACCTAAACTTCATAGTTCAAAGTTTAGAGTTCAAAAGTTTGGAATGAAGAATTCCCCTGTTCAAGATTCAGAATCAGAAGTTCATTTTGAAATCTAGATTAGTTAAAGGTTTAAAATCAAGTTCAAATATTTGGACATGCATTGTCCAAGATGAAGATTCTTAGATTCAAAATGCATATTTTAAGGTGTAAGCTCACCAAGTTCCAAGCACCATTGTTCAGCTCAGTGGTTGAAATTTTGAGAATCGAAATTCGAAAGTATAGTTCTATGGGTTAAATTTCACAATTCAACTCAATATATAGGTTAACTAAGGCACTTTAACCTTACAGAATAGACACAATGGGTTGACCTCAATTTGTGAGTTCAAGAATTAAAGTTTAGAAATGTAGACACATAGCTTATGCTTGAGTTAATCTATGAAGAGTTTCCTTCCACCCAAACTCAACACATGGAGATGTTCACCAATAAGTGGTAAATGGTTTTGAAAAGAAAACATTTAAAATGTATAGTTTGATAGCTAAGTGTTCTACCATGTAATGTCCCACAAAGGGATCTAAATAATTAACCTAAAATTTCACTAAGTTTGGTAGCATTTTTTTTTTTTAACATGAAAGTAACACCATTCATAACATAGTAGTGAAAGTAATATCCAATTGAGAGTAAACATAAACATACATACATAACTGGTTACATTCTACAAGGATCCCTTAACATTGAATCACATCTAACATAACTAATTATGTTTCCATCTAATACTACATGCACATGAAATAATAATGAAAAGTCCAACGTTCATAAATTACATTTCTGATTGCTCAATCATCCACTCTACATGCCACAAGATATGAAAGGCTTAAAAGAATATACATGTGTGAAAATGAAATACATCATCCTATTCTAATCCATGATGCAATAACATAAATGAAAGCAAAAATCATACATAATACGTCATCATAGAAGATATAAACATCCATCATAAAAGATAACCATATATCAAACATAATTAACTAAGTGCATGGTTCCTCCCAACTGTAAATAGCATCATTAGACCATCGTGGATGCTAGCCATCCCTCCATGCATAACATTCCAAATCACCAAAGAGATTATTAGTATTAACATAGTAGGAATGTCACTCCTAAATCATACTATATCATATGCAGAAAGTAATCTAGCATGCAAAGTAAAGCATAAGATAACATCATCTAACATATAACAATCATCAATATAAGAAACATATCAGTAAATAACATCCATCATAAGATCCAAGAACATAATGAAGATAAATACCAACCAAGGATGCTTCAACCATGGTGTTTATGGATGGATCTCAAATGGTAAGAGTGAAAAAGAACTACGACCCGACCGTGTGGAACCTAAATGGTCCACTCCCACCGCGCTAAGGAGATAATCTCAAGTCCCAAATAGGTTATCAAATCACAAAGCACAAATACTCTCTAAGTCTAGGAATCCTAAAAGTATACTAGCTCAAAGGTTCCAATCACAAAATGACATCTAATCCTACAGGCACACAAAGACATGTAAGAAACCTACTATGCAAGCGGAAAAGTGTCATCACACAGATCATGCTAGAGTTACCCTGGCAGTCTCTCAATAGACCCCAGCCCCCTAGTGATCCTTGTGCTGCCACTAGTATCCTCTCATACTGATGAGGCATACTATGGAATGCAAGGTCACAACCAAGCATTCTCTCTACTCCCATCCTAGTCTGTACTAGTACTCGAGGCATGGGCGAGAACATAGAATTATCTTATTAGGTTCATTTAATTCCCATTTAGTGTAAATGTTTTCACTTGTTAATGAAACTTACAATGAGTTACCTTGGAAGCCACTTAGGGCCCTAGCCCCCATTGCAAGCCACTTCCTATCACTACAAGTAGATAACCTACCCTAAGCTCATGGAATCATAAATCACAAAATCACCACAATCCGATACAAGAGACCAGAAAGAAATACCAAAAGATAATCCATAAAAAGAGCATCAAATCTCCATGAGCAAATGAAAAGCATCCATAGATAATCATGACCACAACAGTTCTCTATTGGCAACTAAAGGTATCACTGATAATCAAAAGTATCCATCGGTTCTCAATAATCAAAATATATCTCAAAATCATACTGATCAAAGACTCCAAAATGGTTGAGTCAAAACATGTCACAACATGACATCATCGAGAAATAAATCAACATTTCAGTCCCATCATGGCGACTGGAAAGTAATCCAAGGATAACTAATCAATGACTCAAAAATGGTTAAGTCAAGTGTCTCAGATACATATAACTCAGCTTCACTCATGAAGACTGATGAGCAATAACAATCAGTATATACAAACATCTCATAGAGCATGCCATCACATTACCATGGTTGGGTTTACAAAGACCAAGATCAAATAACATCAACATGCCATCACACTCATGACCCTCGAGCCTCTAGTAGACATCCTATAACTAGTCAACACTACTCAACACAAAAACCCAAAACAAGAAGCATAGAGAAAACACAATGCAAGAACATGTTTTGGTTTTGCTAAAATCACATAGTTGAATTGAGTATGGAGGTTTCAGTTTTTGTTTGCAAGTATATTTCAAGTATATAATATTAATCATTTGACCTACAAGTCAACCCGTTTTTCCCTTGATAAGATTATCCTAACATTATTTAAAATTACATTCTAAGAATAACTGAAGGATAAATATTAACTCATTACACTAATCTTCATTGTCCCTTAATTAATATTATTCACTTTATTAATAATGAAAATAGGTATGACTCTTTATCATTATATCAATACTTAATTAAAACTAAATCAAATATTACTAAAATTAAGTCTCTTAATTTAATTGTTATAATAATTAAATCATCACTAATAACCATTAAAATATCTAAAGTCATTATTCAAGTCATTAAAATAAGACTTATCAATAGAATGATTTACAATACTCCTCGAATAATTATTTTGAGTCTCTTAACACATTAAGACTATAATTAATGATCCCTCAATGATTTAATCCCGATTTTATTACAAATCATCATCATGATAAAAAAGAGTTCATTTCCTCTAAGTTGATCTCAATTAAATTCCATTTATTTAAATTGTTTTTTTTTAACTAATTACACTCCTTCAATTATTAACTAATCTTAATTAAATTCAATTTAATAGATTGGTTAATAAATCATATAAAACTAATGCATAGTAAGGTTCCATTTTCTAGTAAGCTTTCGAGTATTTAGGATTCACAAATTTACCCTGGCACTTAAACTCCTCCTCATTTATAGAATCATATTTCGACTTAAAAGTAATTATCTTATTAGAATAATAATAATTGATTACTAAATAAAAATATACCCAAACCCAATACAAATCAGATTTCTAAACAATAAACATTATTTTAATGATACTCACCATTAGTTTCAATGTTCATTTACATTACCAATTAATAATTAATAATTATATAATAATTATTAGTTAATTAATTCATAGCCATTACCAAATTCCTTAATAACAATATTGTCAATCCTAATTAAAATAATATTAAAGCTTTTAATAACTATTAATATTAATAAACTAATAACAAATTTCAATATTAAAATTTACAATATAAAAAGGGAGGGCTATTATAAATATAAATGATTTAATATCATTGGGGAATTAGTTAAGCCATCAGCTTGTTAATACTTGAGCGACCCCCTTTATCATCCACTGCGTCTACGTACCATGTGCAGACCCCAATTGTATCACCCTACGACAACCGCAGTATGGGTCACCACCGAAGTTGATAAGGTAAGTGGGGTGCGGTGGGTATAAACCCCCACCCACCCCAAAATATATATATAATAATTATTTTTTAATAAAACATGCATTTGAAATGAATTTATCAAGGCCTGAAACACCAAGGAAGCGATAATTAAATAGATGTAGCATGTACTAGTTGCAAGCGGGTACCCTGCGACATGCAGGTACCCTACATACTGCGTCCACATAGGCAGAGTTAAGTATGCCTCCAGGAGCAAGATAAAATGGGATGGGGGGGGGGGGGGGTTGGTGTGACCACCCCCCCATAAATATTTTTTATTTATTTTTTTAAAAGAACTTTCCTACGTGTGATTTAAATCGCAAAACAAACATTGTAAATATGTTTGGCCAAGTTGTACAACTAGTATAGTAGACCGTGGGGTAGGGGGTGAATAAACCCGCCCCTCCCCAATGTGTATATATATGGTTTTAAATAAACATTTCCTTAAAATTGTTTTTCTCATATGCGATTTGCAATTTGGTTTTAAATGTTTTTCCATCGCAATTTAAATGATCAGTGTTTAAATAACATATGTATATATATATATATATATATACATATGAATATATGCATATATATACATATGTACATATGCATATATATACATATGTACATATGCATATATATACATATGTACATATGCATATATATACATATGTACATATGCATATATATACATATGTACATATGCATATATATCCATATGTACATATGCATATATATCCATATGTACATATGCATATATATCCATATGTACATATGCATATATATACATATGTACATATGCATATATATACATATGTACATATGCATATATATACATATGTACATATGCATATATATACATATGTACATATGCATATATATACATATGTACATATGCATATATATACATATGTACATATGCATATATATACATATGTACATATGCATATATATACATATGTACATATGCATATATATACATATATATATATATATATATATATATATATGCAGAATAACAACATATGTGTATATTATTTATTTTTATTTTTTCAAAAGAGAATATTCACAATAATGCTTGCGAACAAAAATGTAATTTTTAAACAAATAGGGCTTTTTAATTCTATGAATCAAGAGTTCTTCCTATAATGAATCAATCTCTAGATGTACTTATTGATCCCTCTAATATATTTGACTATAAATCTTTAACTTAGAATTCTTCATTAAAATACAAACCCTTGTCTAATCAAATTATTGATTCTATCATAATTCAAACCTGAACCTGATTTAAAACTAATTTCTTTCCTAATTGGAACTACGGTTTATCCTTCTTCAGCTCTCTAATGATTACTTCACACAAGGAGAGAATCAACATGCAAATCTGAATTAAACATTCATCACAAAAATTATCCAAGCAGTGATCTAGTAGACACGATGAAGATAGGAAGAGAAGGCATGCAAAAAGGGAATATGCGAAAATCACGAGTGCACCTGGATATTGATGCTAATTCCTTTCTCCTCAGAATCCGTAGAGCAAGCTCCTTTCTTCTCCCATGTTCCTAGTCCTCTAACCATGCTCCAAATGCTCTTCCTAAGCTTCTAAGAGTGCCTCATTATAAAGAACTCTTAGGAAGCACCTAGAATGTCTCTAGAAGCAACCAGAAGGTGTTGACAACTAAGCACGAGCTTTTTTTTCAACCTTCTAGATGAGTCATAAGGTTGTAGACACCATATGCTTAATTTGTGTGCTAACCCCTGTGTTGTTGACAACACGTGCATAATTAGAGTGCGAACTCTTGTGTTGTCTACATGACAACTCCCAAGAATTTGCAAACTCCTAAATATTAAAATAATGTGCATTAATTTATTTAATATTCAATTTACTCTTTCCAATTTAATTTATTAATTTTTAAATCTCATGCACTCACTTTAATAACTCCGCTTATTTTTTATTTATATTTTAATCACATGAAACATCATGCAACCTATAATCTTTTAATAATTGTAATATCTTTTCCACTTTTAAATTCATTTTTGAAATTTAATTGATAAAATATTTATTAACTTAAATAAATATTATAACATTCCAACTTTAAAATTATAACTTTTATCTTCAAATTTAATTATTTTATTTAATTAATCTCCTCATTAATTAAATAAAATAAATATTAAAATATCATATTAATTTTTCATTAAATTAAACCATTAATTAAATCTTTTAATTAGGCTTAATTAATAGAAAATACACCAAAGACTCATAAAATAAAATAAGAAAAACTCACTATAGCAAAACACATACAAAATCAAACCAAAAGGGTTAATATCACGAATTATGTCATTCTGATGCATTTAGAGGGTACTCAACTTAGATACTTTTCCTAATTTCCAATTAGGACAAATGGCTTCAAGGGTTGGGATTTGGACTTGAAAATTTATCTCCCCTCTCTTACCATTGAGATAATGCGAAAGGGTACGCTCATCCTGATGATTAAGAGAAGTTGATACTCGATACCTACAACCTACATAAAAACCATGCATATATATATATATGCTAAGCTAAACAAGCAATGGCAGGAAGTGGTGCATCCTCTAGATCCCAACTAGTAGGTGACTATGACTCCCTTCCTTAACCACATCAGAAATGCCATACAATAAGAGAACAAATACACACATCATACACATGCAAGTATGTGGTAAGTATCCATAAGAAAACACATATGATAATAGACCATCTAACTAATCATCATCAAGAACTAAAAATAATGTAATAATCATCATGCATCATGAAATGTAGAGTCTAAGTAATCTCATCACATATAAGCTAAATCCATAGCACAATATCTTATAGTCTCAAAACAATGCTACTAACTATAAATATAATCTAGTCTAATAGAGTTTGATAATGATAACAAAAATGCAACCTAGGGGGAGGCACTACATCCACCCCCCCTAGAATTAGGCTTACTCCTGGAAGCCTGCAAGAATAAAAAACTAAGATATTCACTATGCGGGTCCCATTGAACCCTTTCCCTTGTAGGGAAATATGATTCCATTGGTGACACTACAACACACTTAGAGCAATATGATTTTGATTTAATGATAAACCAAAAACCATATCGATCCAACATTCATTCTTTTAACAACTACTAAAATAGATCCCCTAATACATTTTAAACAAGAGCAACTTAGTGCTTGCAAAGATAATCAAGCGCATACTACCTTATAACATAGATAAAAGATACATGTTTTGCAACTAGAATGAGTTTCAATTTTCAGTTTTGCCCTCATTTAAGTTTAAGTAGAATTTTTAGTTTTGAAAGCTAAGTGTTGAAGTATGAAAAATATGCAAGTAACAGTTTTAAGTTCTCTTTTAGTTCACCTAGTTTCCAAGTTTTTAGTTTGAAAGAGATATACATGATAGTAAAAAGTTTTCATTTTGTTCAACTAGTTGACACTAATGGCATTCCAATATACCCAGAGCTCCCAATGTTGAAACTCAAGCTCTGATACCAAATGTAATGCCCCACCAAGGGATATAAAGAATTAACCTAAAATTTCACTAAGTTTGGTAGCATTTTTTTTTAAACATGAAAGCAACACCATTCATAACATAGTAGTGAATGAAATATCTAATTGAAAGTAAACATAAACATAAATACATAACTGGTTACATTGTTCAAGGATCCCTTAATGTTGAATCACATCTAACATAACTAATTATTTTTCCATCTAATACTACATCCACATGAAATAATAATGAAAAGTCCAACATTCATAAATTACATTTTTGATTGCTCAATCATCCACTATACATGCCACAAGGTATGAAAGGCTTAAAAGAATATACATGTGTGAAAATGAAGTACATCATCCTATTCTAATCCATGATGCAATAACATAAATGAAACCACAAATCATACATGATACATCATCATAGAAGATATAAACATCCATCATAGAAGATAACCATATATCAAACATGATTAACTAACTGCATGGTTCCTCCCAACTGTAAATAGCATCATTAGACCATCGTGGATCCTAGTCATCCCTCCATGCATAACATTCCAAATCACTGAAGAGATCATCAATATAACATAGTAGGAATGTCACTCCTAAATCATATTATATCATATGCAGAAAGTAATCTAGCATGCAAAGTAAAGCATAAGATAACATCATCTAACATATACAAATCATCAATATAAGAAACATATCAGTAAATAACATCCATCATAAGATCCAAGCACATAATGAAGATAAATACCAACCAAGGATGCTTCAACCACGATGTCTACAGACGGATCTCAAATGGTAAGAGTGAAAGAGCACTACCACCTGACCGCATGGAACCTAAATGGTTCACTCCCACCGCACTAAGGAGATAATCTCAAGTCCCAAATTGGTTATCAAATCACAAAGCACAAATACTCTCTAAGTCTAGTAATCCTAAAAGTAAGCTAGATCAAAGGTTCCAATCACAAAATGACATCTAATCCCAAAGGCACACAAAGACATGTAGGAAACCTACTATGCAATCAGGAAAGTGTCATCACACGAATCACACTAGAGTTACCCTGGTAGTCTCTTAATAGACCCTGGCCCCTTAGTGATCCCTGTGCGGCCACTAGTATTCTCTCGTACTGACAAGGCATACTACAAAATGCAAGGTCGCAACCAAGAATTTTCTCTACTCCCATCCTAGTCTGTACTAGCACTCGAGGCATGGGCGAGAATATAGAATTATCTTATTAGGTTCATTTAATCCCCATTTAGTGTAAATGTTTTCACTTGTTAATGAAACTTACAATGAGTTACCCTGGCAACCACTTAGGGCCCTGGCCCCCATTGCAAGGCACTTCCTGTCACTACAAGTAGATAACCTACCCTAAGCTCATGGAATTATAAATCACAAAATCACCACAGTCCTATACAAGCGACTGGAAAGAAATACCAAAAGATAATCCATAAAAAGAGCATCAAATCTCCATGAGAAAATGAAAAGAATCCATAGATAATCATGACCACAACAATTTTCTATTGGCAACTGAAGGTATCACTGATAATCAAAAGTATCCATTGGTTCTCAATAACCAAAATATATCTCAAAATCATACTAATCGAAGACTCTAAAATGGTTGAGTCAAAACATGTCACAACATGACATCATCGAGAAATAAATCAACACTTCAGTCCCATCATGGTGACTGGAATGTAATCCAAGGATAACTGATCGATGACTCAAAAATGGTTAAGTCAATTGTCTCAGATACATATAACTCAGCTTCACTCATGAAGACTGATGAGCAATAACAATCAGTATATACAAACATCTCATAGAGTGTGCCATCACATTACCATGGTTGGGTTTAGAAAGATCTAGATCAAATAACATCAACATGCCATCACACTCATAACCTCCGAGCCTCTAGTAGATGTCCTATAACTGGTCAACACTACTCAACCCAAAAACCCAAAACAAGAAGCATAGAGTAAACACAATGCAAGCACATGTTTTGGTTTTGCTAAAATCACATAGTTGAATTGAGTATGGAGGTTTCAATTTCTGTTTGCAAGTATACTTCAAGTATATAAGATTAATCATTTGACCTACAAGTCAACTCGTTATTCCCTCGATAATATTATCCTTCCACTATTTAAAATTACATTTTAAGAATAACTTAAGGATAAATATTAACTCATTACACTAATCTTCATTGTCCCTTAATTAATATTATTCGCTTTATTAATAATGAACATAGGTATGACTCTTTATCATTCTATCAATACTTAATTAAAACTAAATCAAATATTATGAAAATTAAGTCTCTTAATTTAATCGTTCTAATAATTAAATCATCACTAAAACCATTAAAATATCTAAAGTCATTATTCAAGTCATTAGAATAAGACTTATCAATAGAATGATTTACAATACTCCTCAAATAATTATTTTGAGTCTCTTAAAACATTAAGACTATAATTAATGATCTCTCAATGATTTAATCCCAATTTTATTACAAATCATCATCATGATAAAAAAGAGTTCATTTCCTCTAAGTTGATCTCAATTAAATTCCATTTATTTAAATTGTTTTTTTTAATTAATTACACTCCTTCAATTATTAACTAATCTTAATTAAATTCAATTTAATAGATTGGTTAATAAATCATATAAAACTAATGCATAGTAAGGTTCCATTTTCTAGTAAGCTTTCAAGTAGCTAGGATTCACAAATTTACCCTTGCACTTAAACTCCTCCTCATTTATAGAATCATATTTCGACTTAAAAGTAATTATCTTATTAGAATAATAATAATTGATTACTAAATAAAATATACCCAAACCCAATACAAATCAGATTTCTAAACAATAAACATTATTTTAATGATATCCATCATTAGTTTCAATGTTCATTTACATTACCAATTAATAATTAATAATTATATAATAACTATTAGTTAATTAATTCATAGCCATTACCAAATTCCTTAATTAAAATATTGTTAATCCTAATTAAAATAATATTAAAGCTTTTAATAACTATTAATATTAATAAAATAATAACAAATTTCAATATTAAAATTTATAGTATAAAAATGGAGGGCAATTATAAATATAAGTGATTTAATATCGTTAGGGAATTAGTTAAGCCATCGGCTTGTTAATAGTCAAGTGACCCCCTTTATCATCCACTACGTTGGCGTACCATGTACAGGCCCCAATTGTATCACCCTACGACAACCGCAGTATAGGTCGCCGCCAAAGTTGATAAGGTAAGTGGGGTGCGGTGGGTATAAACCCCCGCCCACCCCAAAATATATATAATAATTTTTTTTTAATAAAACATACATTTCAAAAAAATTATCAAGGCCCGAAACACCAAGGAAGTGATAATTAAATCCCTGCAGCATGTACTAGTCGCAAGCGGGTACCCTGCGACATGTAGGTACCCTGCACTCTGCGTCCATGCGGGTAGAGTTAAGTACGCCTCTGGGAGCAAGATAAAATGGGATGGGGGGGGTTGGGGTGGTGTGATGACCCCCCCATAAATATGTTTTTTTTATTTTTTTAAAAAGAACTTTCCTACATGGAATTTAAATCTCAAAACAAACATTGTAAATATGTTTGGCCAAGTCATACAACTAGTACAGTAGATCGTGGGGCAGGGGGTGAATAAACCCACCCCTCCCCAATGTGTATATATATGATTTTAAATAAACATTTCCTTAAAAAAAAAAAAATCTCATATGTGATTCATGATTTGGTTTTAAATGCTTTTCCATCATGATTTAAATGATTAGTGTTTAAATATAATATGTATAATATGAATATATATATATATATATATATATATATATATATATATATATATATATATATATATATATATATGAATATATGTATATATATATATGTATATATATATATGTATATATATATATGTATATATATATATATATGTATATATATATGTATATATATATATATGTATATACGTATATATCTATATGTAGAATAATAACATATATTTATATTTTTTATTTTTTATTTTTTCAAAAGAGAATATTCACAATAATGCTTGCGAACAAAAATATAATTTTTAAACAAATAGGGATTTTTAATTCTATGAATCAAGAGTTCTTCCTATAATGAATTAATCTCTAGATTTACTTATTGATCCCTCTAATAGATTGGACTATAAATATTTAACTTAGAATTTTTCATTAAAATACAAACCCTTGTCCAATCAAATTCTTGATTCTATCACAATTCGAACCCGAACCTGATTTAAAACTAATTTCTTTCCTCATTAGAATTATGGTTTATCCTTCTTCATCTCTCTAATGATTACTTCACACAAGGAGAGAATCAATATGCAAATTTGAATTAAACATTCATCACAAGAATTATCCAAGCAGTCATCTAGTAGACACAAAGAAGACAGGAAGAAAAGGCGTGCAAAAAGGAAATATGTGAAAATCACGAGTGCACCTAGATACTAATGCTAATTCCTTTCTCCTCAGAATCTGCAGAGCAAGCTCCTTCCTTCTCCCATGTTCTCGATCCTCTAACCACACTCCAAATGCTCTCCCTAAGCTTCTAAGAGTGCCTCATTATAAAGAACTCTCAGGAAGCACCTAGAATGTCTCTAGAAGCAACTAGAAGGTGTTGACAACCAAGCATGAGCTTTTTTTCCAACCTTCTAGATGAGTCATAAGGTTGTAGACACCATGTGCTTAATTTGTGCGCTAACCCCTATGTTGTTGACAACAAGTGCATAATTAGAGTGCAAACTCTTGTGTTGTCTACATGACAACTCCGGAGAATTTGCAAACTCCTAAATATTAAAATAGTGCACATTAATTTATTTAATATTCACTTTACTCTTTCCAATTTAATTTATTAATTTTTAAATCTCATGCACTCACTTTAGTAACTCCACTTGTTTTATATTTATATTTTAATCACATGCACACATCATGCAACCTATAATCTTTTAATAATTTTAATATCTTTTCCACTTTTAAACTCATTTTTGAAACTTAATTGATAAAATATTTATTAACTTAAATAAATATTATCACATTCCAACTTTAAAATTATAACTTTTATCTTCAAATTTAATTATTTTATTTAATTAATTTCCTAATTAATTAAATAAAATAAATATTAAAATATCATATTAATTTTTCATTAAATTAAACCATTAACTAAATCTTTTAATTAGGCTTAATTAATAGAAAATACACCAAAGACTCATAAAATAAAATAGGAAAAACCCACTATAGCAAAACACATATAAAATCAAACCAAAAGGGTTAATATCATGAATTATGTCATTCTGACACATTTAGAGGGTACTCAACTCAGATACTTGTCCTAATTTCCAATTAGGACAAATGGCTTAAAGGGTTGGTATTTGGACTTGAGAATTTATCTCCCCTCTCTTACCATTGAGATAATGCGATAGGGTACGCTCATCCTAGCGATTCAAGGAAGTCGATACCTGATACCTGCAACCTACATAAAAACCATGCATGTGCATACAATATATATATATATATATATATATATGATAAGCTAAATAGGAAATGGCAGGAAGTGGTGCATCCTCTAGATCCCGACTAGCCAGTGACTACGACTCCCTTCCTTAACCACATCAAAAATGTCATACAATAAGAGAAAAAACAAGCACACCATACACATGCATGTAAGAAAACACATATGATAATAAACCATCTAACTAATCATCATCAAGAACTGAAAATAATGTAATAATCATCATGCATACATGAAATGTAGAGTCTAAGTAATCTCATCACATATAAGCTGAATCCATAGAAAAATATCTGATAGTCTCAAAACAATGCTACTAACTATCAACATAATCTAGTCTAATAGAGTTCAATAATGATAAAAAAAATGCAACCTAGGGGCAGGCACTACAGACCAAATGTCGATCAACAGGGCACCAGATATAATGGTAGTTGGCTTGTCTCCTTATCTTGAATTACACATGATTCCTGAGATGATAAATTAATCAATGCTTTCCACCCTTTAAACCATCCTCATAGCACACCAAATATCCTCATTGGGAAGCTAGGGCACCATGAATCCCTGATCTCGAACAATGATGTCAAACCTGTCAAACCTGCACAAGGAAGGAACTATCTTCATGATCACACAACATTGATCATGAATAGTTTGACAAAATGCTTGCCTACACTTGGTAGATAGAGATGAGTGGCTTTAAGTTGAGCGTATTCCCTTAGTGGCCCATGGCACTATTTGGGGTCATTAGTGAATGGTTTGAGAGGCAAAAAATACCAAAGCCTAATTTTCCAAAACATAATAATATAAATATAATGAAAAAAAGATATGTTGGATAGTGAAATCAACAACTACATCGAGGGTGTAGGCATATGTTTGACACAATGTCCATTTAGATAAATATTCCCTCGACAAGTTTTAATGACAAGTCTAATATCAATCATGGAAAAGTTAATTCCTTGAGAGGACAGGACAAGTGTTTCCCCTTTAAAGACTTAATGATTGAAATGTTTCCATTAGAATTGGCCATGATAATCTCTACGTGTAACCAAAAACACGAAGAGGAAAACTTTACATCGACTATCATCTCCAGTTGGGAATTTTAAGAGGATTGAGATTATAGTAATTCTATCAGTTAAGCATTACACAAAATGCTAAATAAGACTATGTATCTAATGTTATGGGGCAAAGAAGATGATTGTGAATTTCTTGCTAAAATGCATCAATGTAGAGATAGAGATATAGGAAAGCCATAGGTTTTGGAATAAATTTTTTTATCGGTCTTAAGCATTAAAGACCATATTCCATATATTTGAGATGAAGGGAAGATTAAACCTCTAAATCATTAAAAATATGGAAAAACATCATGATTATAAAAGGCATTAACAATGACACAATTTTTAATCTTGTGGTGTTAAAAGTCAATTAATATTCCTTGATCGAGTTATAATGAAAAGTCACTGTTGGTTTGATTTTTTACATATTAATTTTTCTTAGAATCATGGTGAAAAAATTAGATGTGAGTTCTTTTGTTAGGTCCTAGGGTTTTAGGTTTTGGTCTCATATTTTTTATATCTTTTAAAACCCTAGGTCTTGCCTTTTAAATCTTATTTTGGCACGAAAGTCTTAACAGCAACAGAATATTCTTTCCCACCTATGTCAAGGTCATTGTTGAGTCCTTTTGAAAAATCTTGTCCCACCATTGGATCTTGTTAGAATCAATGGATGTCACGTACTTGCTATAAAAAGTTGCGAGGTTGTTTCCTATAGCGATGTAGCGACCATCGGAGAATTATGTCCTAGTGCTGAAAAGTGAAGTCTAGCACTGAAAAAACTATATCAATATGAAGGCATTATGGTCACATGCTATTTACCAGCATTTTTAGTGTTAGAAAGGATGCACGAGGAGGAATTTGCAAATGGTGTCACCAAAATTGAAGTTTCTCCGACGACTCGCTAAGTCACTATCAAAAAATCTATACAACCTGCTAGTAGCGAGGTAGCAACTAGTCGAAAGGTTGTGATGTAATGGAAACTTTAAAAGAGATGGGCCCCCAAAAAATAATTCATCAGAATGAGTTGTACAGATTAAATGACATGGTGGCATCCTACTTAGCATTTATAGGCCAAAAGTTTTGACTCTGTCGGAGCTCGCTATGTCGCTACTGCAAAGTTTGATTTTCACTGGTAACGAGGTAGCGACATGCCTAAAAATGACAAACATGGAAAAGTTAAGGAAAAATAATGTCATTGGAAATTAAATAATATATATGTGCTCCAACATGTTAAACCAGCTCAGTGACAATAGTATCTTGGACCCACTCCCCATGCATAGAACATGTAAATGATTCTAAATCATCAGATCAAGCATAACTTGATGATACTCACTAACTCGCTATGGAAAGATGTGTGAAAGTTATGTATAGTGAGGTAGCGAGTGAGGGACCCACCATTGTTCTCTTAAGGGTTGTATCAAATTTTTTCCATAGGATCAAAGAAAAATCAATGGTTATCACTAGCTTTCTATAGAGAGGTGCTCAAAATTTATGTATAGTGAGGTAGCGAGTTGATGACACATGTCCCCAATCATCAATGGGCCTAGATTGAATCACCACCATTGAAGGAAAGATATAGATGGAGGCAATTTATTAGTTTGACTACTAGCATGCTAAGAAGAAAAGTGAGCCAGCCTAGTTTTCATTCCTGGATCATAGGATTTTTCAAGGATCAAAGGCGCAAATTTAAACGAAAGTGTGATGCCACTCTATTTTTCTACTCTATGCATTTATGATGAATGAAAGCTTCATGTGTGGGAGAAGCAGAGTATAATACAAGAGATTTCATTAGTTCTAGTCTCACACAAACAAAGATTTCACATTTTTTGTTCACAAGTGCCTATTCATCATATTGTGTTTAGCCTGGTATGAATGTGAACTAATTCCTCATTTGTTCAAGAGCAATTGTAGAGGTTTAGAGAAGAACCAGATTGGACAGTAGAAGATGATGAGGAGGAGGAAGGTGCAAAAGTAAAAGTTACCCTCACAGTTAGTGATGAAGACAAGGAAAATCCTTGGATTAAAGTAAGTTTACAGGTAATCAGAGATGACTCATCACTTTCAAACTTGATGCCCACTTACTCCAGGGAATCAGAGTAATCAAAGAATTAGGTGGTAACACATTTGTCTATTCAGGTAGAATAATAGAAAAGGGACCCACAAAGGAATGTTCGATGTATTAGCCTTTCTTTTATTTGCATTTTGTCTTTTTGATACAAGTGTATGTAAATATATTTTTGAGGGACACATGTTAATCACATTTTCTCTTTGCTTGTTACAACTCATGTCTATATAAATGAGTTTTCAAGGCAATGTGATGGTTTGAAAAACTTGTATATTTTGTTTGTCTTAAGAAAAGTATAGACAGTCTGTCCAATAGTATGCAGTTGCTTTGAGTTCATTTCCAATTGTAATCTCTGATAACATATTGAAATGATAGAAATAGCAATTTGTTATGGGATTTCAATTGATTTCTATTGGTCATTGTATTAGTCATCTAAAAGGATAATACAAAGGGGTATTTACACTATATTTATGTCATCAATTTTTGTCTCCATTTTATGGGTTTGTCTACTTTGAAGTCATTTTAAATAAGGTTTAACTTGGCTGAATGCAATCTGGATGGGTTGTATGCTAATATCACTATTGCTTTTAATTCAAGTAATTATAGAAATTCTTCAATGAATCAGTAGGGTTTATGAGTTTATAAAAAGGATACTTCATAAGAATGGAAATAGGTGATTACAATTGATTAATTCATTTACAAGTTATTTCAATTAGATCTCCTATCAATAGTTAATTTTCTACCCAATAGATAAGGCACTGGTCACATAAGTTAGAAGTGAGCAAGGGTGAATTATGCTATTGCATATCAAATCAATTTTAAAAAATTAAAAACCATTTAATTCCATTTTGTTTAAAGCTACAAATGTTGGTTACCACTCATTTGCATATGGTTTTCTAAGTCTTGGATAGCCACTAAATCTAGGAATACTTGTAAACTATAGGAGATCTATAACTAGATCTACTTATAGGGTATGGATGTAGATTTTAGAAGCTTTTAGAGAAAATTGATAAATTGTGTATGTGCCTAAGGGTAAAAAATGAGAATCAAAATGAAACTAAGATAATTTCATACCATAGTTTGCATTAGAATCATCCCTAGGTATACTCGCCTTGGTTTAGCAAAGCCTAAAGAGTAGAAAACCATTTTTGGTTTTGTTGAAGTTGGGTCAAAGTTGTTTATTAATGTAATTGCTACTAGGAATTGGCTAATCCTTAGATTGTGTGAGTAATTTCACTTTGATATTGTGTATTTTTGTTGCTTAGTAGTTTCAAACACCAACAGTCACTACAACCAATAGTGTGATAGGTAATAGTTGTGTGAGCATGGTTTGGAAGACCGAAGATGAAATAAAATATAAACTATATCGTTACTAGTTGGAAGCTTCATAATGATGTCAAACACAAACACAAACACAAACATATTGATTATAAGATACAATCATATCATATCCTAACACCAAAGTTAGAAAAGATAGAGCTTAAAGGTAAAATGATATGCCACATGTACCCAAATGTGCACATACCCTTCCTATGATAGGTGCCTTTAGTCTTATCTCTATAAATATCATGTTTATGAAATACCAAATATCAAGGAGAAATAGTTAAAGGTGGATATAATCAAGGAATAAGAAAGAATTAGTTTTATAACTAAAAACAAGCTTATTAAAAACAAAGAGATAAATATGCAAAAAAAAAAAATTGAGGGTTCTTCTTTCTACTCCTACAAGTCATAAGGCTTCCAGGGGAGAAGAATGATAATTGTATTGTAATAGGAGATAGGAGATTTATTTGTTATTATGTTTTTCAATTGTAATTGCACAGACATATTATCTTATGGTTTTATCTTGTGTGTTCATAATAAAATTATGTTATGTTTATCACATCTTGTGGTCTAGAAATGTAATTCTTGGATTGTTGTTGATTGTATGGTGACTTCTATTGTATTTTGAATCCAGTCCTGGGTTATTCATAGTTGCAGAATAAAATATTTTTTCCCCATTCCTCTATGATGTAAAGAATGTTAAATGATTAGTCATATGGATACTTTCTATACTTTCTTTCTCTATTTTTTTCTTAAAACATGTAATCACATTCATTCCATATTGATGGCTGAATGTTAGCATCACTTTGTGTCTTTAGGTTAAAGACATAATTAGTTTATCACATTCATTGAATATCTTTTATGAGGGAGATATACTTCTAAATTTAGAGGATAGCTTACAATCAATGATAACTCGTCCAATTGTTAGTACATTTTTTTTTCTTTCTAGGTATATTGAGTCATCATTTATATTTCTTTCCAAAGGACAAATTTGTTTACTAACAATATGCCAATTCAGCTGCTTCATAGGGAACACTTTTTAGCCTAGTCAAACTATAGATCTTGTATGCAATGATATGAATCTTGTTGGCCTATATTTCAACCTTGTTTAAATGCTAATTTTTTTTTGTGAAAATCCAATTTACATTTTGTGCAGTTAGCATTTTCAATTTTCATGTGCAAAGTTTTCCCCTAGAAAAAATCTAGCACCATAGTCTGTATGCGTGTTTTCTTTTGAAACCCTCCTTATTTTAAATTGTGTTTCACAATTTTAAAAGACTTCAAAAATTCAAGGTGTGACCACGCAACAAAGGTGATCATTCTATCATAAGATGGTTAAGATCTTAAATCTTTTATGGTGTGATAGTACGACACAATCAAGTGCTTAGTGTTCACTTGGTCACTATAGTTTATCTCAAGTGGTTATTTTAGATAGTGAAGGCATGATAGATTTTATAAGAAGTTTTTTAAGGGTCACATAGTTAAGTTTGGAGTTAACATTGTAAATAGCGACCATGCAAAAAGGAACTAAAGCTCAGTACCTACCCTCTTAGGAGCAAAAAAATAAACATGTGGAGGCATCTTTGATGGATTATTATAATCTAATATAAATTTTATGGTGCAAAGGAATGGTTGAGGTTAGGATATGTTGTTCACAATTTCACAACCTAAATATTTAAACAGTCAAAGTGATGGAGTGACTTGGTGATCTCTTTGATTGCATAGTTGCGTGGCTAAGTTTGAAGTTTGATAATAGACCCATGACAATGTGGAATAGCTAGTGCTGCATTTTAAAATGCTTGATCACTCATTCATAAGATTTTATTTTTGAAGAGAAATGTAAGCTACTAATTGGAGACATGGTTAAAAGCCTTTAAAGAAAGCATTAATCTCGTAGTCTCACAATTAGAAGACATAACATAAAGTGAAGTTGTGACTTGGAAATCTCTTTGATTTCACAGTCACATTTCTAAGAAAATGCAATGAATAAATGTATCTAAAATTCTTGATCACATGTTTGGAAAGCCTAAAGTGTAATGAAAAATACAAGTTGCAACCTAGCAATCAAGGTTGCGCATAATTCTTTGATCATACAGTTGTGTTATTAAAGAATGCAGTTGATCAAATGGTTTTGAATCAGAAAAATAGTTAAGAGATTATAAACATTCAATTTTTTCATGATCGCACAATTAAAGTGATAAAAATAAATAAAGGTAGTGACTAAGAAATCACTCAGACTTAAAGGTTTCGCTTGGTTGCAAGCCTTAAATGTTAATGTTAGAACAAAGTCATGATGGTGCAACTATAGATATCCTTTTCTATGAGAGGTTGTTGTGCTAATTCATCACCTCCTCTTTATTTTTTTAATTATGTTCTTTATAAACTCTTACCCTTTCTTTGACGTTAGAGTTGTTTCCCTCAATCAAAGATTCCTCTTCTTGTTTGTTGAGGGCTTGATGATTGAATCTTTTTTCGTGCTTGAATTTTCTTTGAAAGATGATATTTTATCTAAAGAACTCCTCTACTATGGGGTTCTTGTTGATATAATATCTTTCTCTCTAAGGATCCTATCTTCTATAAGTGACTTGTCCTTTTCATGATTATCTATGCTCTTGGATGTAGGGGTCAATACCCTTCACTAAGAACATAGTGTACATTGTTGTTAATAGGATATCTCCTTACATTGTGAAGTAGGTATCCTCTTTGTCTTCCTTATCATGTCTAGTAGATAGAAACAATAAGGAGGGGGGCATACATAGGGTCTCCCTTGTACTATAGTTTTTTATTTCTATCCCAAATCTTCTGAAGGTAATGCACATAAGTTGCTAAATCCTAAAGATACATGCATTTTTCAATTTTCAATATCCTAAATCCTCTATAGGAAATCCACATAAGTTGTTGAATCTTGAAGAGACATGCATCTATCAAATTTTTCAATATGGTAAGTTTGTTGAAGGTAACAAACACATAAGTTGCTAAATCGTAATGGGACGTGCATTTTATATTCATAGCAATACAAGAAGGTGGATCTATGAGTATTTTAGAAGCTGTCAAAAGATGCATTACATTTCAAAGCACATTTTTTGGGTGAGCTATCAAGTTTTTCTACCTATTGGGCTCTCCCTCCTTAGTGATTCATGGTAAGATGGACATCTTACTAGGAAAGGTAATTACTTTCTCTCTTTTTCTCTTTTTTCACTTTCATGCTAGTAGGATTGGATCATGAAGCTATGTTATTTATAGTGTTGTTATTGTCTTTCTTATGCAATTATTTATGCTTTTATAATAGCTTTCCAAATATGATATTAGTATAGGAAGCATTTCTTAGCAAGGTTTCCTTTACTAGTTGGTTTGTGTTTGTTTTAGTACTAACCCCTCCTTTTGTGTATTTTAGCTATTTTTTTGTTTTTATTTGTTTTCACACCCTCTAGCCTGTATGTTGAGTTAGGATCCTTGGCTTTGGGGCTCATGTCCTTAACTAAATGTTATTCTGTCTCTTTGTGAATCCACTTACATCTTTCTTCTCCTTTACCATGAGAATGTTCAATTTTCATACTCTCATTAAAGTGGGAACTCAATGTTTCATCTTAAAATGGAAGCACTTCCATGTTAAGAACATTTAGCCCTTCTTAGGTGGTATTTTGGGCCTTAATCAAGTTGTCCCCTTTTTTCTACTTCTCACCTTCTGTGCCTATTTTGGGCTCTATTTGAGCCTCCCCAAGCACTATTTTTCCCTTGTGGCTCATTTTCTGATGTAGGAGCATCCTTGGTTGCCTTGTTATCCTACTCATTTTTGTTCATTCTACAATTTGGTGGCTAAAAAATCCTTCATGTGTCTAGCAAATCCTTCATGTGCCTAGCAAATCCTTCATGTCCCTACCAATTCCTTCATGTGCCTAGCAATTCCTTCATGTGCCTAAAAATTCCTTCAATTGCCAAGTTACTATAGCAATTATGTCAAGTGACTCTTCATGTACTAGGTTACCCAATGTATGCTGAGTTTCAGCATTTGGATGTGATTTCCACAGACTGACTTGCAAGATTTATTTCAATTGTGACATTTATGTTAAGATCTTTTCTTGGGATGTGTCCAAACCATTGTTGGGTCGGCCTTCCTCTTATGTAATGTTCTAGAATGATCTCTAAGACATTTTGGCAAGCAAAAATAGAGTGTTTAGGCTTAGAATTAGGCAAGTTTTTTTGGAAGAGGATGGGAGAGCAGAACTAAAAGTGTGAATTTGTAGTTGGATCTTTGAATGTGAATGTATTTGTAATTGGTTGTAACCCAAAAGGCCTTACAGTTGCACATGTATGAAGATGTTTTTATGAATCAATAAAAGTAGTTTACTCTTCTTCCTCCTTTAGTTGTTGTTCCTTATGTTTGCTTCCATTGTGTTAACTCTTGTAGGGTGGTTTGGATAGCTAGGTGAGCCTTTGGCCCTAGTTATCCATCCTTTACCTATGTAAATTGCTATCAGAGCTTGAGGTTCATCCTTGTAGATATTGGATCATGTAGAACCCTAATTTGGATTTGGTTGTAGGGTGGTAGATCTATAGATTTGACCTATAACTTGCAGAGGGTTACGATCTTGTAAGAACATGATTTGTAAAGATAGTTCGTGGTAGAGGAAATAATGTTGATAGTGTTATATTGGATCAGTTGAGACAAATTGAAGCTAGATTAGATGTTGTGGAGACAGCCCAAAGGAGAGGAGCACATCTTGATGATGTAAGTGATGATGAAGTAGTAGCACCAAACCATAATCCAAAACCTGAAGAAGATCAAGATGAGGAAAGATTGTTGCGAGTGTTGTCTATGACAAGTTCAAAGCCTATTATAGAAGTTGTTCCTTATGATGGACAACTGGATACCAATATTGTGTTGGATTCGATCTCTGATATAAAGAAGTTCTATGAGTATGAAAACACTCTTGATAATAGAAAGGTGAAGATTGCAGTCACTAGGTTGAAAGGTCATGCATCACTATGGTGGGAGGACTTGAAAATTCATAGACAAAGGAGAGGAAAGGAGAATATCAAAACTTGGCTAAACATGGTGAACAAGGTAAAAAAAAATTTTCTTCCTGCTAATTACCAAGTTAGCTTGTTGAGAAAGATGCAAAATTTGAAACAAAAGGACATGACTATGAAAGAATATATTGAGGAATTCTATAGATTGGACATCAGATCTAGACATGTGGATGATGATGTTGAGAAAATTGCAAGCTACATTAATGGATTGAGATGTGGAATAAAGGATGAAATAAGTTTTGTAAAGTTGCAAAGTGTTGAAGAAGCATATCAATATGCCTTGAAAGTTGAGGAGATCTTGAAAAAGAAGCATAAAAAAAGACAAAGAGGTAGAGGTGGTAGATTCTAAAGAGGCAAAGGTAGATCTTATGGTGAAGGTGGTAGATCTGATAATTTTGTACAAGATAAAGGCAAATATAAATGGAAGAATGATGAAAAAGGTGTGACTGAATGGAAAGGTGGTAATTCTTATCGAGGAGGTACCAATTCTTACCAAGGAAGAGGTAATTCTTCTTCTAGAGGTGGATTTCATGGTAATTGTTTCAGATGTAGTAAAGAGGGACATAAATCATTTGAATGTAGATCCTCTGAAAGTGGGCAAGGTAAAAAAAAAATGCTACGATTCAAGGAGATAATGAGGGTTCACCAAGTGGACCTGAGGCTAGAGAAAATTTGATGGTGAGAAGAACCTTATTTAATAAGGAAAGTGATGAGGAATTTGTTTTAAGGAGAAGTATTTTCAAGACAAGATGTAAGATGGCTGGAAAATGTTGCAAAGTGATAATTGAAAGTGGAAGTTCTACAAATTTAGCATCAGAAGAGTTAGTTACAAAGTTGCAATTGCAGAGGCTAAAGCATCCTAAACCCTACCATGTTTCATGGATCAAATATAATCATAATTATATTGGTAAGTGAGCAATGCCTTGTGAAGTTCAAGATTGGACATTACTTTGATGAAGTTTTATGTGATATTATGCTCATGGATTGTTGTCATATTTTGTTGGGTAGACATTGGAAATATGATAGATATGCTATACATGATGGAAGATTGAATCAATATACTCTTTGGGTAAATGGGAAGAAACAAACATTGTTGCCTTTGATTGAAAGTCCAAATGAGGTTAATTGTACTACTATAAAAATTTGCATGGTTAATGGGGAACAATTTGAAAAGGAAATGAAAAAGAATCAAGTCTATTTTTCCATAGTTCCTAGAGGACCAAGTGTTGGTAGTAATGACCAAGCAACAAAAGCTACTAATAACTGAGTGACAATAGATAGTGATGGTCAAGTACTAGTAGAAACTATAGAATTGTGTAATGAGTATAAAGACATTATTTCCGATGATATTCCTGATGGTTTACCTCTAGTAAGAAGTATAATTCATTGTATGGATGTGATTCCTAGAGTTAGCTTTCCAAATAAAGCACCATATAGATTGACACCTACAGAGAATGAAGAACTTAACAAATAAGTGCATAAGTTGTTGCAAAAGGGTTTGATCAAAGAAAGCTTGAGTCCATGTGTTATACCTATTGTATTAGCACCTAAAAAAAATGGAGAATGGAGAATGTGTATTGATTCCAGAGCCATTAACAAGATAATAGTAAAATATAGGTCTCCTATGACAAGGATGGATGACATAATGGATTGTTTGAGTGGAGAAAAGTATCTTACCAAGATTGATTTGAAGAGCAATTATCATTAGATCAGAATCAGAGAAGGTGATGAATGGAAGACTACTTTCAAGACAAAAGATGGTTTGTATGAATGGTTGGTTATACCTTTTGGTTTGACTAATGCACCTAGTACTTTCATGAAAAGATTTTTTGGTAAGTTTGTGATTGTTTATTTGGATGATATTCTAATATTTAGTAAGACTAAGGAAGAACATCTTGAGCATATTAGGGAAGTACTGCAAAGGTTGAAAGAGGAAAATTTTTTGATTAATTTGAAAAAGTGTTCTTTTATGCAAGAGGAGATTGTGTATTTGGGATTTTTTATTTCAACTGATGGATTGAACATGGATCCTGAGAAGGTTAAAACAATTTTGGAATAGCTTGCACATGAGACTGTGGGTGAGGTAAGATCATTTCATGGTTTGGCTAGTTTTTGCAAAAATTTTATAAAGAATTTCAATGTTGTTTGTAATGTTATGACTAAGACAATGAGGGGAGATAAAAAGGATTTCAAGTGGACACATGGAGCTGATAAGAGTTTTGAGACTTTGAAACAAAAGGTTGTTGAATTACTTGTATTGGCTTTGCCTAATTTCAATAAGGTATTTCAACTTGAATGTGATGCGAGTGGTAATGCAATAGGAGCTATATTAATTCAAGAAGGTAAACCTATTACTTTCTTTAGTGAAAATTTGATTGATGCTAAAAGGAAGTATTATGTGTATGATCAAGAATTTTATACCATTTTTCAAGCATTGAAGAAGTGGAGACATTATTTTATTCCTAAGGAGTTTGTGTTGTATACTAATCATAAAGCTTTACAATACTTGGGAAGTCAACATTAATTAAATAAAATACATATGAAGTGGGTTGAGTACTTGTAGAGTTTTACATTTGTCATTAATCATAAGAATAGAGTTACTAACAAAGTTGCTAATGCATTGAGTAGAAAACATTCTTTGTTGACTAAAATGAATGTTGAAGTTCTTGATTTTGATGAAATGAGAGAGTTGTATGATGTTGATCTTGATTCAAAAAATGCATAAGGATGTTTAGAAATTTGTAAAGAGTTGTAGAGTTTGTCAAGTTGCAAAGGGAGTGAGTCAAAATACTAGTTTGTATACACCTATTACTATTCTTGAGAAACCTTGGACTGACATCAATATGGATTTTTTCCTTGGATTACATAAGAGAGTAAAGGGGTATGATTCCATATTTGTTGTAGTGGATAGATTTTCTAAGATGGCTCATTTTATACCATGTAAGAAGACATCAAATGCTGAGCATGTTGCTGAACTTTTCTTTAAAGAGATTGTGAGATTGCATGGATTACCAAGAACTATTATTTCTTACAGAGACAATAAGTTTGTTGGATATTTTTGGAAGACTTTGTGGAAGAGGATGGGTACTGAGTTGAAGTTTAGTTCTACATTTCATCTATAGACAAATGGATAGATAGAGGTTATGAATAGAAGCTTGGGTAATTATCTAAGATGTTTAGTTGGGAATAATCCAAGTAATTCGAAAATGGTATTGACAAAAGCTAAATTTGCATATAACAATTATGTGAGTAGGAGTATAGGGAAAACACCTTTTGAAATTATTACTTGAATGCATCCTAGAGGTATATCAAATTTGAGAGATGTTGCTGGTGAAGAAAAGAGAAGCGTTGTAGGAGAAGAATTTTTTGATTTTATGGAGTCTTTGCATAAGGAAGTCAAGTTGAGTTTGGAACAAAGTAATCAAAAGTAAAAGGAGAATGCTGATCAGTCTAGAAGACACCCTAATTTTCAAGTTGGTAATGAGGTGATGGTTCATTTTAAAAAAGGAAGATTCCCAGTTGGAACATATAGTAAGCTAAAAATAAAGAAATTTGGACCTTGTAAGATCTTGAAGAAGTTTGACAGTGGTAATGCTTATGAAGTTGAGTTACCTAATGACATAGATACATCTCCTATATTAAATATTTCTAATTTTTATAAGTATCATGAGTCAGAGTATGAAGTTATTGTATCAGATGATTATCCTAAGAAGTAGATTGAAGAAGTTGAACAAATATTGGATCAGAGAGTTGGCAAGAGCACAAGAGGAAAAGATTATTATGAATATTTAGTGAAGTGGAAGAATGGACCTATTAAAGATGCTTCATGGATTTCTCAATTTGATTTGGATTTAGCTTAGCTGGTGACATTTCAATAATTCAGAAGAATCATTTCTTTCAACCTCAGTTGTCTGATGCAAGAACATCCTAGGTTGCCTTGTTATCCTACTCATTTTTTTTCATTCTGCAAGTTGGTTCCTAGAAAATCCTTCATGTGCCTAGCAATTCTTTCATGTGCCTAGCAAATCCTCCATGTACCTATCAAATCCTTTATGTGCCTAGCAAATCCTGCATGTGCCTAGCAATTCTTTCATGTGCTGAGTTACTATAGCAATTCTTTCATGTGCCTAGCAATTCCTTCATGTGTCGAGTTACCCAGTGTATGTCGAGTGACTCTTCATGTGCCGAGTTACCCAAGGTATGCCAAGTGTCAACATTTGGACATGATTTCTATGAGCCAAATTGCAGGATTTATTTTGATCATGACATTTATGTTAAGTTCTTTTCTTGAGATGTGTCCAGATCATTGTTGGGTCAGCCTTCCTCTTATGTAATGTTCTAGAATGATCTATAAGCCATTTTTGAAATTATAAATATAGTTT
The DNA here is from genome assembly GCA_028749045.1 of Cupressus sempervirens. Classification (NCBI taxonomy): domain Eukaryota; kingdom Viridiplantae; phylum Streptophyta; class Pinopsida; order Cupressales; family Cupressaceae; genus Cupressus; species Cupressus sempervirens. The sequence goes on from CM053789.1 coordinate 205,538,786, forward strand.
TTAGCCTTAGATTTAGGCAAGTTCTTTTGGAAGAGAATGGGAGAGCAGAACTAAAAGTGTGAATTTGCAGTTGGATCTTTGAATATGAATGTATTTGTAATTGGCCATAACCCAAAAGGCCTTATAGCTAGGTATGTATGAAGATGTTTTGATGAATCAATAAAATTATTTCACTCTTCTTTCTCCTTTGGTTGTTGTTCCTTGTGTTTTCTTCCATTATGTTAACTCTTGCATGGTGGTTTGGATAGCTGGGTGAGCCTTTGGCCCTAGTTATCCATCCCTTGCCTGCATCATTTTTTAGTGGTCCTAAACCCCTAGGTCAATTTTGACCTTGACCTTTACCTAGGTCAAGGATGACCCCAACCCTACTAGGTCAAATTTGATCTTGGCCTTGACCCAGGTCCCTCTTTTCATCAAAAAAATTTCTAGATGCAGGGGGAAGTTAAAAAATTAGGTTTCTTGCTTCTAAGTTGGCTATTTTGAGCTTCAGAATGGTAAACCCTTAAATTACATCTAATTTAGGTCAATTTCTAGGGGTTAAGGCTTAATTGGAATTTAATTCTCCTATGTTAGTCTCTCTATAATTTTGTGCCCTAGACTAGTATAAAAGGAAGCCTTTCTGTCTCATTTTCTATATAGAAGCGATCAAAGATCCACTTTTCCTGAGGAGATATCTACTTGTCATGATCAAGAATTTGGTTTCCATTGAATTCAAGAATATAAATTAAGTGAGAAAGAAATAACCTATTCAAGCTTTCAATTTCTCCATTGAAGATCAAGGATTCAAGCATTCAAGTCTTTGAAGGGATTTGGTTCAAGCATTCAAGATTCATCATTCAAACCTTAGATATATCCATCACATTGGTGTGATATTCCTTTAAGATCTTGTTTTCATCTTCAAGATCTATTCATTCTTCCCTCAAGGTGGATTTCAAGCATAAAATCATCGAGTTTTTCATTTACATTTATGGTTTTGAGTTACGTTATTGAGTCCAAGATTTCATATCTATATACTTGTTTACATTTCAAATACAATTGCATATCTATTAGTATTGTAGCTTCACTGGTAGATTTACTTCTACTAGTTTATAACATTTTTTATTTCAATTCCATTATTAAGGTCAATTCCAAACTAGGGTTTGAGCAAGGAAATCCCCTAATCCAAAAAAAAAACCATTTTTCTTGTAGGAGCAAGTGTGGGATAGTGAATATCAATGCATATTTGTGTACCCATTTTGTCAAACTTTCAAGATTCATGAATACAATTTTCATCAAAGCAATGTGGGTCAAGGTTAGAAATTTGGTCAACCTAACTCAAAAAAGAAAAATATTTTGGGGTTTTGTCGATCTCACAGTTTTGATTCATCAAGCAAAAATCAACATTTTTTGAGACTATTTGATAGGGTTTCCAACAAGTTCTTTTTCAAAAGGTAAGTACTTTCATCTCTTCATTTCAATATTAGAATTTCTAGATTTACATTCCATTCCCTTACAATTAAAATGTGTATATAATAATATGGGTTTAGAGTCTCTTTCATGTGCATTATCTTAAACATTATTAATCCATATTTTTACACCTTACAAGTACTTAACAAATCCATATCCATAAAATCATAACATGCATGCATCCATTAGATCATACAATGCCTTAACTTAGTAGGTCACTATCCTAGGTCAAAATAACTTTGTATAAATGTAAACATGAAATACCACAAACTCATTCACACAATTTGACACAAGGATTTTATGTGGAAACCCAATATGGGAGAAACGACTAGTAACATGCTACCCAATTTCACTCTTTTGAAATGTTGTACTATTAAACGCCAACCTTGTTAAAGGTTACAATACACACTATAAAATGTTACCTAGTTAAAGGATTCCAGTCACCCTATTAGGAATGATCCTTGTTAGAGAGCTTTAGAACATTCCATTAGAATGTCAACTAGTTAAATGATTTATAAATGACTATTAGGTCAACCTTAATCTAAAGGATTTATCCACACTAATAAAAAATCTAGAAAGTAACAATGGGACTAGATCTAATAATAAATTAAAACTCACTTGTAGATTAAAAATCTCTAGCTTAGTCCTCCATTCTTGTTGGCATTCTTACTCTTCATCTCTAACAGGTTTTTCACCCTTCAAGAACTCAACCTCTTAAGCCTTCTTCCTTTGTATGCAGACTACAATCTCTTCTATTCAGCCACCAAATGAATAAATGCCCTAGACTTCCTGTCTTCCTTAGGTTCTTACACATGAAAACCTTTTCTTCTAGCCTACTATATCTATAAATAGATAATTTAGATCTTTTTCCATTTAACTAGAGACATTCATTTTAGGTTTAGGTAAGATTCAATGAATCTACCCACTTTTCTATTTTATTTCCTCTAGAAACTTCTTCTAAAATCTTTCTTGAATTCACCTTAAAATATTTTATCTTGAATTATGTGCCACCATCTCATCATACTTATCTTCCACATGCTTCACATAATTCAAGAAATCAAATTATTTGGCTTAGATTTATCAAATCTTTGATTTAACACTTTTTACTGTCACTCAGCATCTACACTATTTACTCAACAATAATAGTATTCTCATGCTTGGCCAACATTGGGTTGTTCAGCACCAACTATGTCTTCTTATCTTAGTTACTACTATTATTTACCTGATGCTTGACACTTGCTAAATTTTACTGACACTCAACATATACTAACTTTTTGCTCGACCTGAACTAGAATTTTCTTGGCTTACACTATTTGTTTGGCTAAGCTTAGCAAATACTTTTTATTCAAACATTTCTTCTTGGCATGGTTAAAGTAACCATTTATTTTAGACTTAAGAGGATCAAAAATACATAATATCATCAATTTCTTACTTGGTCTTAGTGCTCCTTTTATACTCTAAATAATTCAACCTTTCTCTAGGTTGTCTTATTATCTTCTCTTTTCAAATTTCTTCATGAATCAACCAAATGATAGTATTTAGACCAAAAATTAATTGTCTCACTAGTAAGTAGCAAGTTTGACATCATTGAAAAAATAATGATTGTTTCGTGAGAGGTTCTTCACTTCAAACAATCACTTTTTAGCAATCACCCTCTTTGGCATTGATGGAAAACCAATATCAACGACAATACCAAAATGAAAAATAAAATCTTGGTAAGCTTTGTCAATCTCCTTCTATGTATCTTCTCCTTCTAACTTATATCTTCTCTTATTAGGAATTGTTCCCCCTTTCCTATATCTTTCTCTATATTTCTTATATCTCCCTCTTTGAAAAAACTACCAAAGACCTGTCATCTTTTCATGCAGATATAATCAATTCAGGTTCTTCCTCTATCACCTTGCATGTGACTATAAATCTTTTGATTTAGCTCCTTCATTACTTTAGGCAGCTCCTAAAGTAAGATCCACTACACCAAACTTAAAATATGACATTCAACTTAGTTGATGTAGGGCACTACTCTTGCTTCTTAAATTTCTTTGGATAGGGGTATCACTCCTAGTTTACCTCTAAGATATTCATTGGAATCCTTAGGTAATTTTTTTGTGAATACAATAGCTATATGTTCTTTTGTAATCACACGTTCCATTCTTGCTTATTTGTCTTGAACCAACTCTCTCAAGTAATGATACTTGATTGCAATGTGCCTTATCTTTATGTGCATCACAAGGTTCTTTGATATGTTTATAGCACTTTTATTATTATAATAAAGTATCATAGGTTGAGTAATTTATTCCTTCATTCCTTTGAGTAGCTATATGATCCATACCATATTAGTACAATTCACTATAGAAGCCACATATTCAGCTTCAACAGTAGGTTGAGATATACAATTTTGTTTCTTACTAGTCTAGGTGACCAATCTCTTTCCTAAGAAAAATGCTCTACCACTTGTACTATTTTTGTCATCAATATTTCTAGCCCAATTAGCATCCATATAGGCTCTTAATTCAAACTTATCATTGTTCTTGTAGTATAGACCATAGTATTATCTTCCTTTCAAGTATCTCATGATCCTTTTAATAGCCATTAAATGATTCTGTTAGAATTCTTTAGAATAACTGAGAGGGGGGGGGGGGGGTGAATCAGTTATCCAAGGTCCAAATGCCCTATTAATACCTTTTTGCTACTATTAATGAATCCATACACTTTTCATCCATCCAAACTTAAATCAATCATATAAGAAAGCTACAATAAATCAATATGCAAAGATAAAACATCCAAGATCAACACATGACACAATGATTTATGTGGAAACCCAATTTGAAAAAAGCCACCAGTAACATGCTACTTGATTCTCACTCTTCTGAAGTAATGCCCTGTTAAAAGCCTGCCCTGTTAAAGGCTTACAACACACTATTAAATGTGACCCTGTTAGAGGATTTCACCAAACTGTTAGGAATGGGCCTCGTTAAAGGTCTTTAGAACATTCTCTTGGAATGTCACCTTGTTAAAGGATTTATCTTATGGCTATTAAACCAACCTAAGTCCATAGGATTTAAACTTACTGTTACAATTGCTAGAAAGTAATGATAATGGTCTTTTGATCTGATATAACTTACAACATTCTTTGCAGATTTCAAATCACACTTTCAGTTCAATCCTTATGCTTGGCTTCAATCACTCCAGCTCCAACTGCTTGTCTTCCTCTCAAGCTTCATCTCCTTGTGTCTTCTTACTCATTCTGCCAATGCAATCATCCTTGTGGTCGTCTATCCAAACAGAGTTCCTGTGCTTTTTTCTCCTTAGCACCTTCTTCAGTACTTCATGCTTTTATGCTTGACCACCTCTCTCTCTTTTAATTAACTTATGTCTTCTTAAATAGAAATCTGATTTTCCTTTGCCGCTCAATGATCCCTCTCTAGTTTTAGGGTTTCAAAATGGATTGGGTAGGATACAATGTATCTACCCCATATCTTGTTCTCTTCTAGAAACTTCACTAGTTGTATCCTTAAAAATGTTCTACATGGTGTTCTATGCCACTAGCTCATCATTCTTATCTTCCTTTTAATTCACAAATTTCTAGATAACAACCTTGTTGGCTTAGATCTAGCAAATCTTTGATTTCCTAAATAATGCAGCAACTCAGCATTATTGAGTTACTAGTGCTCGGCACCTCTATATTACTCGGCACCTATACCTGCTCAGCACTTGGTTCTATTCGGCACTTGGTTATGCTCGGCACTTGGTTTTGCTCGGCACTTGGTTCTACTTAGCACTTGATAAACTTTGTGTCACTCGGCATCTGAAGTTTACTCGGCATCAACTAGGAATTTTCTTGGCTCTTACTAGCTTGCTTGGCTCCTTCTCTCTAATGAACTTAGTTTGAGCTTTACAAAACACTTAGCTAAAACCTTAAATCTTTGATATGTTTCAGTGTGCCCATTCTTTGTATCTTATAGTATGTCATCAAATACACTTTTTCATCAATGGCTTAGCTGATCCTTCTACTTCATTACAACATCACAACTTCAACCTTTCTCTAGGTGTTCTAGTTACATCTTATTGATTGCCTCCTCCTTGACAATCAACTAATTCATAGTATTTGGATCACTAAAGCAATTGTCATTCTTGCAAGTAGCAAGTTTGACATCAATGAAAAAACAATGATTGAGGACATTCTTTACTAGTTCGATATATTATTCCAACAACTTTTTCTATGATCAGTTCAATCATTTCCAACAATTTCCCTCTTTGTCATTGATGGCAAACCAAACTGATCAATTAATCAACTTAGTTACCACCAAGATTGTATATGTTGTCTTGCTGTATTTTTACTACTGATCTCATATATCACTACTGATCTCATATATCTCCCTCTTTCATATATATCCTCCTCTTTCTTTGTATTGATCATATTTTTGCATATTTCTCCCTCTTTGACATAAATGCCAAAGATGTAGCATCTTTATCATGCAAAATATAAGCTTTGGCTTCTTGTTGATTTTCTCCCTCTGTCATCATGCTTGTGACTAATTTGGAGTTTTTGCTTCGGCTGTCATCCTTTGCATCAACCTATTAATATTTCAATGATTTATTCCTATTGATGCAGGACAACTTCCTTGTTTCCTTAAACTACTTGAGTTAGGGGTATGACCCCCAACTTGCCTCTAAGATATTCATAGGAATCCTTGGGCAATGGTTTGGTGAAGATATCTACAATTTGTTCCTTTATGTGAATGTGTTCCAACTTTACTTGTTTGTCTTCTACCAATTCTCTGACATAATGATACTTGATTGCAATATGCTTAGTTTTTGCATGCATCACTAGATTTTTGGATATTTTTATAGCACTTGTATTATCACAATACAATATCACAGGTTTTGTTACTTCTTCTTTCATTCCATTCAATAGATGTGTGAGCCATATAATGTTTGTGCAATTGACTGCAGCTACCACATATTCTAACTTTGCAATGGACTGGGATGTACATGTTTGTTTCTTGCTAGTCCAAGTGACCAACCTTTTGCCTAGAAATAATGCACCTCCACTTGTGCTTTTTCTATCATCAATGTTTTCTCCCCAGTCTACATTTGTATATGCATTGAGCTCAAATTTTTCATTCTTTTTGTAGTATAGGCCAAAGTTATCAGTTCCTTAAGATATCTCATTATTTTTTTTACTAATATGAGATGATTTTCTTTAGGATTAGCAGAGAACCTGGCCACTATTCCAACTGCTAATGCTATGTCTAGTCTACTATGGACAAAATATTGTTGTTTTCCAATCATGGATCTGTACATTGTTTGATTGACTTCAGCTAACTCATCATTTTTGGACAGCTTATTTCCTTTTGCCATTGGTGTGCTGACTGGTTTGGATTCCTCCAATCCAAATGTTTTAAGAATTTCTTTGATGTATTTTTATTGTGTAACAAATATTCCATGTTTGATTTGATGTACTTGCAACCCAACAAAAGTTTTGATTTCTCCAAACATAGACATCTCAAATTCATGTTTCATTTTGTCAGCAAAGCCTTTACAAAGTACTTCCTTACCACCAAACACTATGTCATCCACAAAGATTTCAGATACAATAATGTCTTTACCTTCTTCTACTTTGATGTACATGTTGCTATTATCATCAGTTCTTTCAAATCCAATTTGCACTAGATACTTGTGAAGTCTCTCATACCATGCTCTAGGTGCTTGTTTCAAACCATAGAGTGCTTTATGTAGCTTACACACCATATCCCTATTGTTTTCATCAACAAAACCTTCTAGTTGTTCAATGTAGACTTCTTCTTCTAGTATACCATTTAAGAAGGCAGATTTTACATCCATCTGATACACTTTAAAATCTTTGTAGGTAGCATATGCAAGTAAATTTCTTACTCCTTCCATTCTAGAAAAAGGAGCAAATGTTTCCCCATAGTCTATTCCTTCTTCTTGAGCATAACCCTTACATACTAGTCTAGCTTTGTTTTTGGTAATCTCACCATTCTCATCTAGTTTTTTTTTGAATACCCATTTGGTGCCAATCACATTCTTGTCAGTTGGTCTAGGAACCAAACTCCAGGTTTTGTTTTTTCTTATTTGATCAATTTCTTCTTCCATAGCTTTATACTAGTCATCATCTTGTAATGCACCATATACTATCTTGGGTTCAGATTTGCTTATCAGACATGATTCATGTCTTAGTCTATTCCTTTTCATTGGTCTTGCATCTTTGTCACCAATTATCTGTTCAGCAAGGTGATGTCTTTTTACATATTTGGATAATCTTGGCTCTGTCCTTGTTTCCATGTTTGATCTTTCATATTCAGGATCACTTTGCACTTCGTTGTCAGGTTGTTCTTCATCATGTGTACTGTCTTCAAAATTAGACAGTCCATTTCCTTCATTTTGCAACTTGGCTTCTGAATGCACCTCGGCATTCACTGGTTGTGACTCAGCTAAAACTAATACTTGTTGATTTTCAATTTGATTGACATCATCCTCATCAACAGCCATTCCTTCATAAGAATACACAAAGGTTCTATACTCTTCCATTTTCTTTGGTTCTTCAGCTTGAACTTTTGTGTGCTCATCAAAATTTACATTTTCACTTTCCACAATTTTTTTAGTGTTAGTATTCAAGCACTTATATGCCTTACTTCTAGTGGAATAACCAAGAAATATGCCTTCATCACTTTTTGCATCAAATTTTCCATTTCTAGCATCTTTAAGGATAAAGCATTTACAACCAAACACTTTGAAATGTTTTACATTAGGTGAGTAACCATACCATAATTCAAAAGGTGTTGTATTTGTACCTTTCTTGACTTTTACTCGGTTCAGTGTATGAATAGCTACACTTACCACTTCTCTCTAGTATTTTAGAGCAACTATCTTTTCCATCATTAGTGTTCTGGCACAGTGAATCATAGATCTATTTCTTCTCTTAGCAATTCCATTTTGTGGGGGAGTTCTAGGAGCTAACATTTGTCTTTTGATTCCTTTATCATTATAGAATATCTCAAATTCATTTGATGTAAATTCACCACCTCTATCTGATCTTAGGCATTTCAAGCTTTTTCTAGTTTCCTTTTCAACTCTAGCCACATACCACTTAAACATTTGAAAAGCATCAGATGTTTTTTTTAAGAACATAACAGTCATCATCCTGGAATAGTCATCAACAAATAGCATTATGTATTTATCTCCTCTATAGCTTTGTATTTCCATTGGACCACATAATTCAGTGTGAACTAACTCAAGTATCTCTTTAGATGTATAGTTTTTGCTTTCGAAACTTGACTTTGTCATCTTTCCTAGCTAACATTGTTTGCACATGATATTATCAGGCTTCTTCAATTTTGGTAAACCTTTTACTTTCTTCATTTTACTAATGTTGACTAGATTGTCAAAGTTGACATGACATAATCTTTTATGCCATAACCATTCATTATCAATTTTTGCAAATAAACAAAAAACATCATCCATATCAAGGTAAAACAAATTACTCTTTGTGTGATCTCCTTTTCCTATCATTTTACCATCAGTATCATAGATTTTTCCAGTTTTTTTTCCAAATTCCACTTTGCACCTATATTGCCTAACTGTGAGACACTAAGTAAATTGTAGTTTAATCCTTCAACATAGTATGCATTGTCACATGAAATTTGTTCTATGAGCTTAATGGAACCTTTTCCTTTGATTTGACATGGAGCATCATTACCAAATCTAACACTATTTCTATCATACTGAGTAAAGTTAACAAACTTACTTTTGTCTCCTATCATGTGATGTGAGCATCCATTGTCTATGATCCATCTGTCATTCTTGTTTATACATGTTACCAGCACTGTGAGCTCTTCTTCATTAGATTGGTCCTTCATGGCTACATAAACAACTTCATCATCATTGTCATCAAAATTTTCTTTAACAATATAACACTTCTTACCTTTTTCTTTGTAATCTCTCTTGTCATCATCTCTTTTGTTCTTGTATTTGTTTCCTTCCTTGGAATCCTTTTTCTGTGGACACCTTACAGCAATATGACCTACTTCATTGCAATTGAAACAAATGATAGGCATCTTACCTTTGAATTTTTCTTTGTCCCTATGAAATCTTCTAGCAAGCAATGCTTTGAATTGTTCCACATCTTCCTCATTAGTGCTACTATCACTGGATACATACTTCATTTTTCTTCCTTTCTTTGATTTCACCTATTCAGCATCTTTCAGTGATAACTTGGCCTTAAAAGTAGATTCAACATTTTTAGGTTTGTAGTTGTCAAAGTTAGATAACTCAAATGCAGTGAATCTACCTATTATGCCTTCAAAACTTAGATTATTTCCTGGTATACATCTTAGCTCTTGTATTGCTGATACTCTAATAGCATAGATAGGAAGCAAGGTTCTTAAGAACTTACTATTAACATTATCTTCATCCAGTTGACCACTTAAGCATCTTATTGCACTTACCACTTTCTTTATTCTTGCACCATACTTAGCAGCATTCTCATTTTTTTCCATTTTCATGTCATCAAACTTTCCTCTAAGACTTTCTCTTTTTTCTCTTTGTACATTCTGATCTCCTCCATAGATGTCTGATAGGGCTTTCCATATTTTGAATGCAGTGTCACATCCTTTGATATCATCAAATTCAGCATAGATGAGTGCAGAGGCAATTTCCAGCATTGTCTGATTGTGTTCTTGCTTGTTTTTCATGTCTTCTATAGTAGGAGCACCTGTTGGATCTACATGTTTAGTGACAATTGAATTTTGGGCATAATCTCCTATGGATCCAAGATGTAGCTTCATCAAACTTTTCCATGCAACAAAATTGTCTTTGTTGAGCTTGGGAACTTCTCTCTTTGGCATTTTGATCTTTTCTACTTGTAGTCCCTTTAAACTGAATCAACAATCAGGTTCTAATACCAATTTTTAGAATTCTTTAGAATAAGTGAGAGGGGGGGGTGAATCAATTATCCAAGGTCCAAATTCCTTATTAATACATTTTTGCTACTTTTAATGAATCCATACACTTTTCATCCATCCAAATTTAAATCAATCATATAAGAAAGTTACAGTAAATCAATATGCAAAGATAAAACATCCAAGAACAACACATGGCACAATGATTTATATGGAAACCCAATTTGGGAAAAACCACCAGTAGCATGCTATTTGATTCTCACTCTTCTAAAGTGATGCACTGTTAAAAGCCTGCCTTGTTAAAGGCTTACAACACACTGTTAAATGTGACCCTGTTAGAGGATTTCACCAAACTGTTAGGAATGAGCCTCGTTAAAGGTCTTTAGAACATTCTCTTAGAATGTCACCCTGTTAAAGGATTTATCTTATGGCTATTAAACCAACCTAAGTCCATAGGATTTAAACTTACTATTACAATTGCTAGAAAGTAACAATAATGGTCCTTTGATCTAATATAACTTACAACATTCTTTGCAGATTTCATATCACACTTTTAGTTCAATCCTTATGCTTGGCTTCAATCACTCCAACTCTGACTGCTTGACTTCCTCTCAAGCTTCATCTCCTTGAGTCTTCTTACTCATTCTGCCAATTCAATCATCCTTGTGGTCGTCTATCCGAATAGAGTTCCTATGCTTTCTTCTCCTTAGCACCTTCTTCAATACTTCATGCTTTTATGCTTGACCACCTCTCTTCTTTTTTATTAACTTATGTCTTCTTAAATAGAAATCTGATTTGCCTTTGCCACTCAATTCTCCCTCTCCAATTTTAGGGTTTCAAAATGGATTAGGTAGGATACAATGTATCTACCCCATATCTTGTTCTCTTCTAGAAACTTCACCATTTGTATCTTTAAAAATGTTCTACATGGTGTTCCGTGCCACCAGCTCATCATTCTTATCTTCCTTTTAATTCACAAATTTCTAGATAACAACCTTGTCGGCTTAGATCTGGTGAATCTTTGATTTCCTAAATAATGCAGCAACTCGGCATTATTGAGTTACTGGTGCTCAACACCTCTGTATTACTCGGCACCTATACCTACTCAGCACTTGGTTATGTTCGGCACTTGGTTCTACTCAGCACTTGATAAACTCTGTCACTCGGCATCTGAAGTTTACTCGGTATCAACTAGAAATTTTCTCAGCTCTTACTAGCTTGCTCAACTCCTCCTCTCTAATGAACTTAGTTTGAGCTTTACAAAAGACTCAGCTAAAACCTTAAATCTTTGATATGTTTTAGTGTGCCCATTCTTTGTATCTTATAGTATGTCATCAAATACACTTTTTTATCAATGGCTTAGCTAATCCTTGTACTTCATTACAACATCATAACTTCAACGTTTCTCTAGGTGTTCTAGTTACATCTTATTGATTGCCTCCTCCTTGACAATCAACTAATTGATAGTATTTGGATCACTAAAGCAATTGTCATTCCTGCAAGTAGCAAGTTTGACATCAATGAAAAAGCAATGATTGAGGATATTCTTTACCAATTCCATATATTATTCCAACAACTTTTCTTATGATCAGTTCAATCATTTCCAATAGATTCTCCTTATGATTTTTAGAAAACCTTGCAAAAATCTCAAAAACTAATGCAATGTCAGGTCTGCTATGTACTACATATTGCAATTTTCCAAACATAGACATGTACAATGTTTGATTTACTTTAGAAAAATCATCAGTTTTGGATAGTTTGTGTCCTATCACCATAGGAGTGCTAACAAGTTTTGAATCCTTTATACCAAAAGTTTTCAATATTTCCTTTACACCTAAATTGAGTGATGTAAATACCATATTTCATCTGATATAGTTGCAAACCAACAAAGAACTTTATCCCTCCAAACATACACATCTCAAATTCTTTCTTCATTTCATTTGCAAATGTCTTACACAATGCATTTTGTCCTCCAAATATGATATCATCAACAAAAAATTTAGCTAGTAAGATCTATTTACCTCCTATCTTCAAATATAGATTATTTTTATCATCAATCTTCTCAAAACCAATCTTTACAAAATAATTGCAAAGCCTTTCATACCATGCTCTTGGGGCTTTCTTTAAACCATATATATCTTTGTGTAAACTATATAACATGTTCTTGTTTTTTGGATCAACAAATCCTTCTACTTCTTCAATGTAAAACTCTTCTTCTAGTATACCATTATGAAATGTTGACTTCACATACATCTGGTAAACTTTGAAACCTTTGTATGAAGAGTATGCAAGTAGAGTTCTTACTCCTTCCAATCTTGCAACTAGGGAAAATGTCTCTCCATAGTCAATTCCTTCTTCTTGTGCATACCCCTTGAAAACTAATCTTTCCTTTTCATTGTGTCTTTATCATTCTTATCTAGTTTGTTCTATGCACTCCCCTGGTTTCTATCACATTCTTGTTCTTTGGTCTAGGTACTAGAGTCCACATTTTGTTCTTCTCAATCTGATCAATCTCTTCTTTCATGTCTTTACTCTAGTCTTCATTTTCTAATGTATCCTTCACTAACTTAGGCTCATGCATGCTCAACAAACATGTATCACTTTTCAACCTATTCCTTGTTTTTGGTCTAGCTTCTCTATCTCTTATAATTTGTTCAGAAAAGTGATGTCTTTTGACATACTTTGACAGTCTTGGTTCAGCTCTTCTTTCTTCAATGGGTTTCTCAACTTTAGAATCATTGTGTACTTCTCTATTAGGTATATCAGCATTCCTTTCATGTATATTGATCTCAAAATTAGAATGTGCCTCAACTTTTGTCTACAACTCAACTCCTAAATGTAATTTTCTTCCTAAAATGCAACTTGACATCCATTGTATGTGACTTGGCAATCATTGATCCCTATTGCTATTGATTTACACTTTGGTTCATAGCTTCATTAGTATTCATGTCTTCATAGTAGTATATGAAGGTTTTGTACTCTTTAGGTTCCTTCTTAGGTTCATCTTTGTGTATCTCTATATATTCATCAAAATTCACATTTGCACTTTCCACAACTTTGTTAGTGTTAGTATTTAAACACTTATAAGATTTACTTCTTATGGAATAGCCTAGGAATATAACTTCTTCACTTTTAACATCAAATTTACCATTCATGTTTTCCTTAAGAATATAACGTTTTCTCTTAAATACCTTAAAATATTTTAGAATGGGTGAGTATCCATACCATACTTCAAAAGGTGTGGAATTAGTACCTTTCTTAACTTGTACGTGGTTTAAGGTATAGATAGCTATGTTTGCAGCTTCTCTCCAAGTTTTCAAAGCAACATTCTTCTCCATCATCAATGTTCTAGTACAATATATTGCATTTATATTCCTCCTTTCAACAATTCCATTTTGTAGAGGGGTCCTAGGTGTAGAAGCCTATCTTTTGATTTCTTGCTCATTATATAATATCTCAAACTCATTGGATGTAAATTCTCTACCTCTATCAAATTTCTAACATTTCAATATTTGGCTAGTCTCCTTTTCAACTCTTGATAGATACCACTTAAACATTTGAAAAGCATTATATTTTTGTTTCAAAACCATAACTGTCATCATCCTATAATAATCATCAACAAATAGGATAAGGTACTTGTCACATTTGTATCTTTGCACATAATTTGGTCCACACAAATCAATATGAACTAATTCCAAAATTTCTTTAAAGGAATGAGTCTTGATTTTAAAACTGATTTTGTCATCTTGTATAACTAATATTGTTTGCAAATCACATTATTAGGTTTCTTTAGTTTAGGCAAAACTTTGACTCTTTTCATGTTACTGATACTAACTATGTTATCAAATTTAACTTGACATAACCTATTGTGCAATATCCATACATTATCAAATTCTACAACAAGAAAAGTAGCATCATTCATGTCAAGATAAAATTTATTACCTCTATTTTGATCTCCATACCCAATTAGTTTTCCATCAGTTTTATAGATCTTTGATTTATTGTTATCAAATTTAACTTTACAACCTGAACTATTCAACTATGACACACTCAACAAGTTATAGTTAAGCTCTTCTACTTAGTAAGCATTGTCACACATGATAGTTTATTTTAGTTAGATTGATCCTTTACCTTTTATCAAATAGGGGGCATCATTACCAAATCTGACACTATTTTCATTGTAGTAATCAAGGGTGATGAATTTAATTTTATCTCTAGTCATGTGATGTTAACATCCATTGTCAATGATCCATCTATCACTTTTGTTCACATAATATATCAATGTAGTTGCCTCATCCTTGTCAAAATCGTCTTTCATAGCAACATACACAACTTCATCATCATGGTCATCATATCCATATTTTTTCTCCTCTTTAGCAATGTATCAGGACTTCTTTCCTTTTTCTTTATAATATTTGTTGTTCTCATCTCTTTTAATTTTGTATTTATCTCCACTTCTATTGTTCTTCTTTGAACATCTAGCAGCAATATGACCAACCTCATTACAATTGAAAAATATGATAGTGTAGGATACAATTGATTAATTGTGTATTTTATTTGATGTTACACAAATTTCATATCATTATCAGTCAGTATATGTCGAGCTCACTTGAGTAGTAAAGAAGGTTTTCTATTTCTATCAAGCATTTTTGCAGTTGCCTAGTTCAGAAGGCAGTGTCTACCAAGTTCACTTGAGCATCGAAAGAAAGTGTGTAGAAGATAAGTATTAACCAAGCTCACTTGATTAATGAAGAAAAGTTGGATGGAACCAGTGTTAATCGAGCTCACTCTGTTACCAAAGGATCTTTACAAATTTGCAATGTTAACCCAACTTCTATTGGTTAACATAAGAAACCACTTATGAGTTAGTTTCTACTGAGTTGGGTTGGCTAATGAAGGATTTTATTATTTTGACATATTAAACTCAATTAATTTATCTATTAGTTCTAGCCAATTGAGGTAAAGAATATTAATTATTCTAAGTTGTATATGAGCTGACTTGATAATATGAAAGATATATGTGTAAGGTCAAGTTGTGGATTCAAAGTGCAAGATTGTGAAGATGTGATGAATATATTTGAAGATTTAATAATGAAGAGAGGAAGTGAATTTGAAGGATAAAAAGAATATTCTTGTGGAGCAAAAAAGCTATATTCAATCAAGAAGGACCAAGTACAAGCCATAATAGAGATCTGTAATCAGCAATTTAGTTGCATTCAAATTAGGTCATTTTATTATTACTGATGGGAGACAACCCAAGAACAGAATGGACACAACAGAAAAGGGAAATTATATTAGCTGAGAAAATAAGCTAGTACAAATAGTATAGAGAAAATAAACTTCAGAACATTCCCTAAGGGCTTACAATAGCATAAATCTGGAGATAATTTCTCCTTTCAGCACCTCCTCTCAAACTCCACTCCAAACTGCCTTTTACAATGCCAGAAATCTCCTTAAATAGACCCCAGAGGGTTAAGTACTAGGAGTACATTCTAGAAAGTGCTAGTAGGCATCCAATGACCAAATAGAAGGTTCCAGAAGCTGCATTAGAAGTCAGTGCAAATTTAGAAGAATCCAAAAATGGTAATCGAACTTCTGGGAGGCATAACTTTTTAATCGTAGCTCCAATTGACGAATCGTTTACATTTCTGGAAAGCTCTCAAAGCGCTCTATAGCCCTATGGACAAGCTGCACTCATACCCCATTTTTTGGCCCTTTTCAAGGTCATTTAATGCCCCTAACCTAACTTTGAAGCATTCTTAGGAGGTCTCAAAAACTCGAAAAACTGCAATAACTTTCAAACCATGGGGCCTTTTGACCTAATTCTTTTTCTGGAATGCTCTAAATCACAATTACATTCATCTGGTCAATTCACACCTTCTAGGTCACCAAAATGATGGCCAAATTACATGCTCCTTTTTTCAGGATTTTCAAACACACTAATAGTGAAACTGTGAGAGTTGGAACCTTTATTTGACCCAAATGGGTATCCAAAAATGAAAAGACATGAAACAAAAACTAAGTCTAAGTACATTTTTTTTTGGGTGACACAGGATTGCCCTTATACCTCTGGATGCTCCTGCATCAGACACCCAGGGTAGATTGAAAAGTGACCCTGTCACTTTATAGATGGTAGAGGAAATTCCAAATGGGAACCCTCAGCTGCTGAAATCCAAGTTGAGTCCTCGATTGATCGTCCTTTCCATTTGACCAAATACTCTTCATACTGCCTTTTTTTGGTACTCCTACCCACATGATGATCTAAAATGTCTTCTATCTCCTCCTTCTTAGAAGTAGGAATTGGACATGGCTCTAACACCAGCTCATCATCTGCACCATCATCATGATACTCTATTAAATCTACAATTTTGAAAATGGGAGAAATGTGAATACCATCTAGTAGCTCCACTTCATATGCATTTCCTGAGTCATGTTTCTTCAAAATTTTGCAAGGGCCAAATTTCTTCATTTTCAGTTTATTGTAAGTACCGGCTGAAAATATTTCTTTTCGTAAGTGCACGATGACTAGATCCCCTACTTGGAATTCCTTATGTATTCTCCTTTGATCAGCCCTAACTTTATATTCTTGATTCATCTTGGTAATGTGTTCTTGAACCTCCTCATATAGATGCTTAATATGTTTCGCAAATTCCTCAGCTTCAGCACTTGTCCTCTCCCCTTGTTCTATCTTCCTCAGCTCTGGTGCAGTCCTTGGGCTACTCCCATATACAATTTAGAATGGTGATTTTCTAGTACTCCTATTTATAGAGTTATTATAAGCAAACTCTGCCTGTGGTAGAATCAAATCCCATCCCTTGGGCTTATCCCCAACTAAACATCTCAGCAAATTACCCAAACTTCTATTTACTACTTCTGTTTGACCAATAGTCTGCGGGTGATGCGTGGAACTGAATTTTAGGTCTGTTCTTAACTTCTTCCACAATGTCCTCCAGAAATACCCCACAAATTTAGTATCTCTATCAAAAACTATACTCCTTGGAAGACCATGTAGTCTTACCACCTTTTTGAAAAACAAGTTTGCAATATGGACAGCATTATGAGTTTTGTGGCATGGAATAAAATGTGCCATTTTGGAGAACCTATCAACCACCACGAATACTAAGTCATTGCCCCTTTGTGTCCTTGGCAATCCAAGAACAAAATCCATACTTATGTCCTCCCATGGCCTTGATGGAACAGGCAACAGCTGATATAGACCAGTATTTTGACTAAACCCCTTGGCAACTTGACAAATCTAGCAACTTTGTACAAACTTCTTCACATCCTTTGAAATTTGAGGCCAAAAATAATGTTCTCTAAGAATGGAAATGGTCTTATCTCAACCAAAATGTCCTACCATTCCTCCACTGTGTTTCTCCTTAGTCAGATTTTCCCTCATGGAACTCCTTGGAATGCACAATTGACTACCTTTGAACAACATGCCATCCTGAATAAAATAGTCTAACCACTTGGTTCTATCTACAGCAACAGGTTCTTTACAAGCTTTCCATGCTTCAGCAAAATTAGGATCCTCAGGGTACAAATTCTTGAGTTCCTCAAACCCAACTACTTCAACCTACATTACTGTAAGCAGTGACTGTCTCCTACTTATTGCATCTGCAACCCTGTTAGATTTTCCACTTCTATGCTTCAACACAAATGTATAACTCTACAAGAATTCTACCCACTTCATATGCCTCTGATTCAATTTACCTTGGCTATTTAGGTACTATAATGCCTGATGATCAGTATACAAAAAAAATTCCTTTGGCAATAAATAATGCCTCCATTTCTTTAAGGCCTGAACTATTGCATAGAACTCTTGATCATAAACAGAATACTTCTTCTTTGCATCATTCAATTTTTCACTAAAACATGCAATAGGCTTACCTTCTTGGCTTAATACAGCCCCAATAGCGCTGCCACTAGCATCACAATCCACCTGGAACACTTTTCTAAAATCTAGAAGTGCCAACACAAGCTGTTCTGTCACCTTCTTCTTCAACAATTCAAAACTTCTTGCAGCTGCTGCAGTCCATTTGAACTCTTTTCTATCCCCTCTTATTGTATCAGTTAGGGGTGCACATACGCCACTAAAATTCTTAATAAACTTCCTGTAAAAACTAACCAAACCATGAAATGATCTTACCTCAGTAGCAGACCTTGGAGTAGGCCATTCC
The DNA here is from genome assembly GCA_028749045.1 of Cupressus sempervirens. Taxonomy (NCBI): domain Eukaryota; kingdom Viridiplantae; phylum Streptophyta; class Pinopsida; order Cupressales; family Cupressaceae; genus Cupressus; species Cupressus sempervirens. The sequence goes on from CM053789.1 coordinate 205,557,333, forward strand.
AAGATGGCTTTTACCTTCTATGGATCCATTTTAAGACCTTCAGGTGATATAAAAAACCCCAAATAGACTAACTCCCTTTTTGCAAAGATACACTTCTTTAGATTAATTAACAGTTTCTCTTTCCTTAGCCTTTCAAGGACACTACAAATATGTAGTAAATGTTCTTCCAAAGTCTTGCTGAAAATCAAAATATCATCCAAATAGACAATAATAAATTTTCCCAAGAACTTCTTAAGTACCTCATTCATGAGCCGCATGAAGGTGCTTGGGGCATTCGTCAATCCAAAGGGCATGACTAACCACTCATAAAGACCCTCCTTGGTCTTGAAGGCTATTTTCCACTCATCTCCTTCTCGAATCCATATATGATGATAGCCACTCTTCAAATCTATCTTTGTGAAGTACTGAGGTCCACTCAAGCAGTCCATAAGATCATCCATCCTTGGCAAAAGAAACTGGTACTTGATGGTTATCCTATTTATAGCTCATGTATCTGTACACATCCTCCACTCTCCATCCTTCTTTGGTGTGAGTACTATAGGTACTGCACATGGACTCAAGCTCTCTCGAATCAAGCCCTTCCTCAACAGCTCCTGAACCTGTCTATTTAGCTCCTCTATTTTAGTAGGAGTCATCCTATGAGCAGCCTTGTTAGGCAAACTAGCTCCTGGAATCAGATCTATCTGATGACTGATTTGCCTTACTGGTGGCAATCCATCTGGAACATTATCAGAGATAATATCTCCAAATTCCCCTAGTAAATCTAAAACTTTAAATGGTATTTCACTACTACCTTCTTTATCTTTCCTAGGAATCAAAGCATAGCACATATGCTGATGTTTCATGCCATCTAAAAACTTCCTTCCATCAACAAGACAAATCCTAGCACTGCTACATACCTTTTCACCTTCCTTTTTTATGGGCTTCAATTTGTGGCGAACTCCATCCTTTTTCAGAGAGTATGTGTTTGCATGTCCATCATGTTGCATGTCTATCAAACTACCATGGTCTACCTAACAATAGATGGCAAACATCCATTTAAATAACATCACAGAGAACTTCATCATGGTAACTCCCAATTTTGAATTTTACTAAACATTGTTCACTTACTAGGACCTTATGATCATCTTTTACCCATCAAATCTGATAGGGTTGGGGATGTTTCTCCCTCTTGAGCTTTAGCTTAGAGACCATCTCTTCTGATACCAGGTTATCAATGCTACCACCATCAATGATCATGTCACAACATTTATTCTCACACTTGCATCTGGTACGAAAAAAACTTCTTCATTTTCCTAGTTCATTCTCACCACTTAGTAGGACTCTTTCATTTACCAAGGTCTCTCCTCTTTTTGCATCCTCTGAATGTGATGATTGTGCATCCTCATCCACATGAGCAACCCTAGCTTGGCCCTTAGCTCTCCTATCTGTCCTTCCTTGTCATTGAGGGCATTCAAAGGCACGATGACCTTCTTCATTGCAATGGAAATAGGTACCATGGAAGCCTCCTCTTCCTTTTCCATGTCCTCTACCTCTTCCTCTTTGATTTTTAAAGTCTTGATCATGGGAGCAGTTGAAACCCTCATTCCTCTAGTTTCTGCTAGTACCCACATCTTCATTTTTCTTTTGGGTTTCATTGCGGCCTCCAGATGATCTACCGCTTCCGCTTCCTCCTTGACCGTGCCCTCTTTGTCTTCCTTCAAACCTCTTATTTAGCTTCTCTTCAACTCATAGGGAAAACTGGTATGCCTCTTCAACGTTGGTCATTCTTACCAGACTTAATTCCTCCTGGATGCTAGGTCGCAACCCACTGATATAACGAGCAACCTTCTCCTTATTTGCTTCTGCATGTCCTGCTCTAATCAAGAGTCGGTAAAACTCCTTTGTATATTCTTGGACTGATCTTCCTTCTTGCTTTAACGCATGCATCTTCTTAAATAGATCCAGCTCGTAGTCCACAGGAATGAACTGCTTCTTCATTTGTCCACCATGCGATCCCATCTTGTGATCTTCTCCTTTCCTCTTCTATTTCTTTCCAATTGAACCTCTTGCCACCAGATTTTGGCATGGCCTTTCAGTTTGGCCTTTGCAAACTTAACCCTGTCTGGGTCCTTGATATCCTCATACTCAAAGTATTCTTCCAGTTCATTGATCCAATCGATCAACTCATCTGGTTTCAGATTTCCTGAAAATACACCCACTTCAATTGTGGGTCTTTTCCCAAACTTAGTAATGGCCCTAAAAAGCCTTTCCTCTACATGATTCAGAACTTCTCTATCAAATTCCTCTTCTAGTCCCATTACTTCTTCTTCATTGTCATCCTCACTGTTGTCACCAGCGGCAACATTTTCTCCTGTACAGAGCTCCTCTTGCAATGCCTCTAGCTGCCTTTGGAGGGCTCTAACCTCCTTAGGATTAATAGCTTTGGCCCTTCCACCACACTCTCTTCGTGGAGGCATCTTCTAACTCAAACCCACAACCACACAGTCCTGGTGCAAACTGCCTCACAATCGGTACTCTATCTACACACTCAGGAAAACCCGCTCTGATACCACTTGATGGGAGACAACCCAAGAACAGAATGGATACAACAAAAAAGGGAAATTATATTAAGTAAGAAAATAAGCTAGTACAAATATTACAAAGAAAATAAACTTCAAAGCATGCCCTAAGTGCTTACAATAGCATAAATCTGGAGATAATTTCTCCTTTCAGCACCTCCTCTCAAACTCCACTCTGAACTGCCTTTTACAATGCCAGGAATCTCCTTAAATAGACCCTAGAGGGTTAAGTACTAGGAGTACATTCTAGAAAGTGCTATCAGGCATCCACCGACCAAATAGAAGGTTCCAGAAGCTGGGTTAGAAGTCGGTGAAAATTTAGAAGAATTCAAAAATGGTAATCGAACTTTCGGGAGGCATAACTTTTTAACCGTAGCTCTGATTGACAAACCGTTTACATTTTCAGAAAGCTCTCAAAGTGCTCTATAGCCCTATGGACAAGCTTCACTCATCCCCCATTTTTGGCCCTTTTTGAGGTCATTTAATGCCCCTAACCTAACTTTGAAGCATTCTTATCAGGTCTCCAAAACCTGAAAAATTGCAATAACTTTCAAACCATGGGGCCTTTTGACCTGATTCTTTTTCTGGAATGCTCTAAATCACAATTACATTCATCTGGTCAATTCACACCTTCTAGGTCACCAAAATGATGGCCAAATTGCATGCTCCTATTTTTCAAGATTTTCAAACACACTGATAGTGGAACTGTGAGAGTTGGAACCTTTATTTGACCCAAATGGGTATCCAAAAATGAAAAGACATGAAACAGAAACTAAGTCTAAGTACATTTTTTTGGGGTGACACAGGATTGCCCTTATACCTCTGGATGCTCCTGCATCAGTTACTCTCTAACCATTATAGTAGTGATCTAAATCTCTTAATAGATTTGGCTTAATAGTTATTTACAAATCCTCTTACAAGGTGGCAGTTCTATTGAATTGTTTAAATACCTCTAACAAGGTTGCTCCTAATAGGGTGATTAAATCCTTTAATAGGGTCACACCTAACATTGTTTTTTGTAACCTTTAATAGGTTTGGCTCCTAATAGGGCTCATTTCATAAAAGTGAAAATAGTAACTAGGTGTAATTGGTGGTTTTTTCCAAATTGGGTTTCATGTTAAATCATGGTATCAAATGTGTTCATTCTATTTTCTTTTATGGGTTTTTAACTAAGATAAAGTAATGAAAAATAACATCTAAAGTTTGCATGTTAAGAATTTGCTGAGCATATTTAGTAACTATCGAGTCATAGCATTTTATGTGTGTTTATCAAGCATCAATAGTATTCAATTTTCATTTTGTATTTTGTACTAACATCTAAGAGATCTAGGATTTATTTTAGTAGTAATTGATTCACCCCTCCCCTCTTAGTCACTCCTCTTATATTTCCAACCATTGGTATTAGAGCTCTTGGTGCTTGTAGAGAAGGTTTCAAGGACCTAAGTTAAAGATTAGGATGTCTTATAGAAAAGAGGTCCCCAAGTTGAACAGAGACAATTTTGTAGCATGACGCGGACTTGTGAGGTTACATTTGGCTACTATCAATGACTCAAGATGCAAATATCTTGATACTGAATACAAAACTCCCACTAGAACATTATCAGCTATAGATACTATTGAAAAGAAGAATCATAACATCATGATGATTGATATTGCATCTACTCTTAGTTATGCTGAATTTGATAAAGTTTTTTAGTAAATAGTTTTGTCCTTCCAAAATTAAATACAAAGAATCACTCAAAATGCTTGAATAGAAGAAAAACTACCACTAATAGTTGGAAATACTATCATGAGGTTGATAGATTTCCTTTTGAATTGAGAGGTATAGATCCCTCTTACAAAGATATTCAAATAATTTAAATAACTAGTTATGTCTTTTACCAGAAGACACAAATGCTTTATAGCATTTACCCATCATTATGGGAGAAATGTGATTATAATATTTATAAACTAGATAATGAGGAAAGAAAAATGAACAAATAGCCACATGACCATCTATCTAGTCTTTCATATCACAAGAGAAGTGCGAAGAAGCATTTTTTTATTCTAATGACTATGAATGATAATACAGAACTACACCTAAAACATGAAAGAAATGACTAGATAACCATTTTCAATCCAAGATAATCATATTCAATTTTTAGAATTTGATATATCAAACTCTCTTTTATTTCAAATGCATAACAAAATAATAACAGTATTATTTTATCTTGTCATTATAGTCAAGTTGCAAAAAAATAAATAAATAACTTCTATTCATCCTCCTTGTTACAATCACTGCACATAAAAATGTATTCTCTCCTTCCTGTAGCTACAGAACTACTAGTGAAGAGAAGAACCCCCATTGTGTAGAAATCTTCACAATAAATAACAACTTTCACTTGCATTTTAGTTCTAGTAACTGTTTCTTGAAAATCATTTTAATCATTCTCGGGAATAATATTCTTCTTATCACTTTAGAATATTTAATAGTTGATCAATTTTAAAGTTTCATAGATTATAACAAATATATTTACCAAAAATAAAAAGAATCCCATGTGCATTCTTGGACAGGTGGCATATGCTGGTAGCAAATTGTTGTCATGATCTTGTGACTGTCATTGATATAATGTTGCACTTAAATAGTCATAACTTTTGATTTGTAATGAATTTTAAAAAATATCTTGAAGATAATTTAGATAATTAGGTTTTTCCAAACATATCCGAAATTCAGCTCAATCCAATTGTCAAATTAAAAGTTGTGGGCCCAACAACATGACTATTTTTTCTAACTGTGGCACATTTGTATATGTTGGTATGTTGACATACATGCATATAGTCCATTATAACTTTTTACTTTGGAAAAACTTTGAAGATTACTTTAGTGAAGACTTAGAAAACTTGATTTTGTACAACATATCCAAAATTCAATCAGATCGAATAGTGGAGCTAAAATTTATGCCCCCCGCATTGTGACTGTTATTTTTTATGCTAACAGAAATATGCGGTTATAGGCTATATTAAAATTTATAACAATATATACACCACTACTTGAACATGAGTCACATGTTGGAATTTCTTTGCTATAAATCTCATTATCCACCATCCTCTTCTAGCCTTGGATCTTGGAATTTTGAGCTTAAAGTTGAATTAAATTCTTGGACCTTGAACCACAAACTTTGCATGTTCAAAACCTGAAACTAGATGTGAGTAGTGATGAACTTTGAGTCACCTATCCTCTAAATCTACATTTTAAATTATAGCAAAGTGAACCACTGAGCTTGAAGCTTGGAAATTTGAACCACAAATTTGAACTGATGAATCTAAGCATTCAATCTGTGAGCCACATATTTGAACCTATCCATGTGCTTTGAACTTTGATTATTTAGACTAAAGCTTTAACTATTACTTGAAGTTGAAGTTGAACTTTGAAACTTTTAGTTCAACTTAAACTCGAGGTGGTGCATCATTAATTATTTTTTGAAAATCTTTTCAACTTTTGCAAAAGTTTAAGTTTGATGATCTTTGCCTTTGACTTGAAGTTGAACTTAGGAACATTTAAATTCAAGTTCACGTTTCACATATTACTCACCAGAATGCTATCAACATAAAGATCAAAACTTTTTTATGACATCAGACAAAACTTGAACTTAGGAAACTTCAACTTCAACTTTTTCTTGGACGAAATAATTTTCCTTAAGAGCAAAGACTAATATAAGTGAAACAAAGTTAAAGATTACAAGATAGCTCATGAGATGTGTATCAAAATAAAAGACATATATGGTGGAGATAATGTAAGAAGAGCTAAGGTTGAAAGTCTTAGAGGTCATTTTGATCAAATGAAAATGAGAGAAGATGAGAATATTGAAAAATATGTAGAAAGAATCAAAGAAAGTGTAAGTGCAACCAAAGCATCTGGAGGAGACATTGACTTGAAAATAATTATAAGCAAAGTACTTAGAACTCTTCTTCCTATTTATGCAATTAGAGTAACTACTATTCAAGAAATGAGAGGTGATCCAAGTAATAAAATATCTTTGGATGCTCTAGTTGGAAGGTTGACAGCCTTCGAGTTAGATAACTTTGATAACTATGTTCCTAGTTCAAAAGTTATTGAGTCTACTTTTAAATCTAAACTCTAACTCAAAGAAAAGGGTGAGAAATCAAAGTCCAATCAATTAGGAAGTGAAGAAGAAGAACCAAAAGAAAGTTTAGATAGTGATCTTAAAGTTGTTGAAGCCCTACTTGTAAGAAAGTATTCCAAAGGTAGAGGAAAGTATAAAGGTAAAGTTCCTCTGATCTACTTTTCCTTTGAAGAAGTTGGTCACATTGTTGCAAGGTGTCCAAATAAAGAGATCAAAGATAAAAAGAAAATAAATAAGAACAAAGACAAGAAGGATTCTAAGAACTACAAGAACTATAAGAAAAAAGGTAAGAAATCTTGTTTTATAGCTAAAGATTATGGTAACAATGAAGACAAAATGGTATATATTGCTATAAAAGATGAATCTGATGATGAGGGAGATAAGATGGCACTTATCTCTCATATTAGAAAAAATGATACATGGATTATTGACAGTGGTTGTTAACATCATATGACTAGAGATAAAACAAAATTTGAGCGCATGGAACATTATTATGGAGGTAGTGTGAGAATTGGAAACAATGAACCTTGTAATATAAAAGGAAAAGGATGTATTTCCTTGACTAAAGAACTTGTATGTGACAAAACTAATTGGGTTGAAGGACTAAAGCATAATCTACTGAGTGTGGCACATTTGAATAACATTGGATTCAAGATAGAATTCATGAATGGATAGCCCAAACTATTGAATGGAAAAGGAAATCTGGTTAGATCTAGCAAGCAATCAAAAGGTAATCCATTTTATTTTGATCTTAGTGATTGTTCATGTTTTATAGCTCAAGTAGAAGAAATTTGGTTATGGCCCAAAAGGTTATTTCATCTAAACTTTGATAATATAGTTAAGATAAGAAAACATAGAAGAGTAAGAGGCATTCCTAATTTGAAGAAGCTTGATATGGGTTTATGCAAGAATTGCCAAATTGGTAAGATAGGAAAGACTAGTTTCAAAAGCAAAAACTATCAGTTAGAAGAAGTCTTAGAAATTGTTCACAAAGACTTATGTGGATGGATTGAAATAGAGAGTTATAGTGGAGAAAAGTTTTTCATTATTTTTTTCCATGACTATTCTAGAATGATGGCTGTAATGTATCTAAAATAAAAATTAGAAGCTTTTCAAAAGTTCAATTGGTACCTGGGAAGAGTAGAAAAAAAAAACTAGAAAGAGATTGAAATGTTTAAGATTAGATGGAGGTGGTGAATTCATCTCCAATGAACTCAATAATTTTTGCATTGAAAGAAGAATCAAAAACCGAGTATCTTCCCCTGCTATACCATAGTAGAATGGTATAGCAGAAAGAAGAAATAGATCTATCATGGATTGTGCAAGAACCCTGATGATTGAAAAGAATGTTGCCCTCAAATACTAGAAGGAAGCTATAAGCATTGTAGTTCATACCTTGAGTAGAATGTTGTTGAAGAAAGATTCAAAAAATAAAGTCCTTATCAACTATGGTATGGTTACAAACCTAATGTAAGTTACTTGAAAGTATTTGGCAGCAAATGTTATATCTTAAAAGAATTTAGAAAAGGAAAATTTGATGTAAAAGGTGATGAAGGCATATTTCTAGGATACTCCTATAGAAGTAAAGCATACAAATGTTTGAATTTGTCTACTCATATAATCATAGAAAATGCACATGTTAGAATTGATGAGTTTGCAGAAAAGAGTGAAGAAGAAAGCAACAAGGAGCCAAAGGATTATAGAAGATTCATTTACTATGAACCTGATACCTTGTCAAACCTATCTAAAAGAAAGGAGGCTTCATCTCCCAAGTCCCAAAAATCTCTAATAGTTACAGAGTTGTAAATAGTGCTATTGAGCTAGTTCAAATTGGGTTTGATGGACCCGAGTCACAAATAGTGGAACTTGAGCTTGATACTTAAGTTCATGATGAAGATAGTGGAACTCATTCAAAACCAAAAGATCCTGTGTTGGAAAGATATGTCAGAAGACATTATGCACCCAATCAAATCATTTGAGACAAATCTAATGGAACAATGACAAGAAGTAAATTAAAAGGTACATGTTTACTTTCTAAATTTTAACCTAGAGAATGTTAAAGATGCTGTAGAAAATGAAAGTTGGATTCAAGAAATGAATGAAGAGATAGATCATATAGAAATGAACAAAACATGGACCCTTGTTCCTAGACCCAAAGATAAGAATGTAATTGGCACAAAGTGGGTATTCAAAAATAAGCTGAATGAAGATGGAAAAGTTTCAAGAAACAAGGGAAGATTGGTATGTAAAGGTTATTCTCAAGAAGAAGGTATTGATTATGGTGAGACTTTTTCTCTTGTAGCAAGATTATAAGATGTTAGAACTTTACTAGCATATGCAACACACACAGGATTTAAAGTGTATCAAATGGATGTTAAATCTACATTCTTGAATGGAATTTTTGATGAGGAAGTCTATATTGAACAACAAGAAGGTTTTGTAGATCCTAGAAAAAGAGACATAATTTGCAAGTTACACAAAGCATTATATGGTCTCAATCAATCTCTTAGAGCTTGGTATGAAAGACTTCATAATTACTTGGTATAGATTTGCTTTCAAAGAAAAATGATAATAGTAGTCTGTATATCAAGGAAGGACTAGCCAAGAAGATTGTGTTAGCAGAAATATTTGTTGATGATACCTTATTTATAGGAAATGATGACTTGTGCAAAGTATTTTCAAAAGAAATGAGTAAAGATTTTGAGATGTCCATGTTTGGTGAGATAAAATTCTTTGTTAGGTTGCAGATACAACAAAACAAAAAATGGTATCTACATGACTCAATCTAAGTATATCAAGGAGATATTGAAGAAGTTTGGAATGGAAAATTCAAGACTAGTTGGAAGCCCTACATCTACTAGACATAAGCTTTCCAAGAATGATGATTCCAAAGAAGTAGATTAGACCATGTTCAAATCAATGATTAGAAAATTATAGTATTTAGTACATACAAGGATTGATATTGCTCTAGCAGTTGGAATGGTGACAAGATTCTTAGCAAATCATAGTGATGGGAACACAACCCAAGCACAAAATGGACACACAATAGGAAAGGGAAAATTGTATTAACTGTAAAAATATGCTAGTACACTTAGTTTAGAGAAACAAACTCCAAAACATGCCCTATGCACTTACAATAGCATAATTCTAGAGATAAATTCTTCTCCCAGTACTTTCTCTCAAACTCCACTCCTAACTGCCTTTTACAATGCCAGAAATGTTCTTAAATAGACCCCGAAGGGTTAAGGATTAGGAATAAATTTTAGAAATTGCTAGTTGGCATCCACCAACCAAATAGAAGGCTCTAGAAGTTGCATTAGAAGTCGGCACAAAATTAGAAGAATCCAAAAATCATAACCGAACTTTCGAGAGGCATAACTTTTGAACCGTAGCTTTGATTGACGAACCATTTACATTTTTGAAAAGCTCTCAAAGTGCTCTATAGCCCTATGGACTAGCTTCACTCATCCCCCATTTTTTGGCCCTATTTGAGGTCATTTAATGCCCCTAACCTAACTTTGAAGCATTCTTAAGATGTCTCCAAAAACTGAAAAACTGTGATAACTTTCAAACCATGGGGCCTTTTGACCTGATTCTTTTTTTGGAATGCTCTAAATTACAATGACAATATTCTGACCAATTTACACCTTCTAGTTCACCAAAATGATGGCTCAATTACATACTCCTATTTTTCTAACATTTACATGTATCTCAAGGTGATTAAAAAATCTAACCCAGAACACTAATAGTGGAACTGTGAGATTTGGAACCTTTATTTGACCCAAATAGGTATCCAAAAATGAAAACACATGAAACAAAAACTAAGTATAAGTACATTTTTTTGGATGACACAAGATTACCCTTATACCTCTGGATGCTCCTGCATCAGACACCTAGGGTAGATTGAAAAGTGACCTTGTCACTTTATGAATGGTAGAGGAAATCCCAAATGAGAAACCTCAGTCTGTTCTCAACTTCCTCCACAATGTTCTCCAGAAAAACCCCACAAATTTAGTATCTCTATTAGAAACTATACTCCTTGGGAGGTCATTTAGTCTTACCACCTCTCTAAAAAACAAGTCTACAATATGGACATCATCATGAGTTTTGTGGCATGGAATGAAATGTGCCATTTTGGAGAACCTATCAACCACCACAAATACTGATTCGTTACCCCTTTTTGTCCTTGACAATACAAGAACAAAATCCATACTTATGTCCTCCCATGGCTTTGATGGAATAGGCAATGGCTGAAATAGTCCAGTATTTTGACTAAATCCCTTGACAACTTGACAAATCTGACAACTCTATACAAACTTCTTCACATCCTATGAAATATGAGGCCAAAAATAATATTCTCTAAGGATGGAATTGGTCTTATCTCAACCAAAATGTCCTGCCATCCCTCCACTATGTTTCTCCTTAATCAGATTTTCCCTCATGGAACTCCTTGGAATGCATAATTGATTGCCCTTGAATAACATGCCATCCTGAATCAGATAGTCTAACCACTTAGTTCTGTCTATAGCAACAGGATCTTTACAAGCTTTCCATGCTTTAGCAAAATTAGGATCCTCAAGGTACAAATTCTTGAGTTCATCAAACCCAACTACTTCAACCTGCATTACCATAAGCAATAATTGTCTCCTACTTAGTTCATCTGCAACCCTATTAGATTTTCCACTTCTATGCTTCAATACAAATGTATAGCTCTGCAAGAACTCTACCCACTTCATATGCCTCTAATTCAATTTACCTTGGCTATTTAGGTACTATAATACCTAGTGATCAGTATATAAAAAAAATTCTTTCGGCAATAAATAATGCCTCCATTTCTTTAAGGCCTGAACTATTACATAGAACTCTTGATCATAAATAGAATACTTATTTTTTGCAACATTCAATTTCTCACTAAAATATGCAATAGGCTTACCCTCTTGGCTTAATACAGCCCCAATAGCACTGTCACTAGCATCACAATCCACCTAGAACACCTTTCTAAAATCTAGAAGTACCAACATAGGTTTTTCTATCACCTTCTTCTTTAGTAATTCAAAACTTCTCGTAGCTGTTGCAATCCATTTGAACTCTTTTCTATCCCCTCTTATTGTGTCAGTCAGGGGTGCACATATGCCATTGAAATTCTTATGAACTTTCTGTAAAAACTAACTAGACCATGAAATGATCTTACCTCAGTAGCAGACCTTGGAGTAGGCCATTCCAAGATGGCTTTTGCCTTCTCTAGATCCATTTTGAGACCTTCAGGTGATATAACAAACCCCAAGTAGACTAACTCCCTTTTTGCAAAGATACACTTCTTCAGATTAATTAACATTTTCTCTTCCCTTAACCTTTCAAGGACACTATGAATATGCAATAAATGTTCTTCCAAAGTCTTGCTGAAAATTAAAATATCATCCAAATAGACAATAACAAATTTTCCCAAGAACTTCTTAAGTACTTCATTCATAAGTTTCATAAAGGTGCTTGGGGCATTCGTCAATCCAAAGGGCATGACTAACCACTCATAAAGACCCTCCTTGGTCTTGAAGGCTATTTTCCACTCATGTCCTTCTTGTATCCATATCTTATGATAGCCACTCTTGAGATCTATCTTTGTGAAGTACTGAGCTCCACTCAAGCAGTCCATAAGATCATCCATTCTTGGCAAAAGAAATTGATACTTGATGGTTATCCTATTTATAGCTCGAGAGTCTGTACACATCCTACGCTCTCCATCCTTCTCTAGTGCCAGTACTATTGCAAGTACTACACATGGACTCAGGCTCTCCCAAATCAAGCCCTTCTTCAATAGCTCCTGAATCTATCTATTTAGCTCCTTAGTTTCAGTAGGAGTCATCCTATGAGCAGCCCTTTTAAGCAAACTAGCTCCTGGAATTAAATCTATCTCATGACTAATTTTTCTTACCGGTGGCAATCCTTCTGGAACATTATCAGAGATGATATCTCCAAACTCACCTAGTAAATCTAAAACTTCAAGTGGTATTTCACTACTACCTTCTTTATCTTTCCTAGGGATCAAAGCATAGCACATACGTTGATGTTTCATGCCATCTAAAAACTTCCTTCCATCAACAAGACAAATCCTAGCACTACTACATACCTTTTCACCTTCCTTTTTCATGGGCTTCAGTTTGTGGCAAACTCCATCCTTTGTTAGAGATTATGTTTTTGCATGACCATCATGTACTGCATGCCTATCAAACTACCATGGTCTTCCCAACAATAGATGGCAAACATCCATTGGAATAACATTATAGAGAACTTAATCATGGTAACTCCCAATTTTGAATTTCACTAAACATTGTTCACTTACTAGGACCTTATGATCATCTTTCACAAAAGCAATCCAATAGGGCTGGGGGTGTTTCTCCCTCTTGAGCTTCAGCTTAGAGACCATCTCCTCTAATACCAAGTTATTAGTGCTACCACCATCAATGATCACATCACAACATTTATCCTCACACTTGCACCTAGTATGGAATAAACTCCTCCTTGGTCCTGGTTCAATCTCACCACTTAGTAGGACTCTTTCATTCACTAAAGTCTCTCCTCTTTCTGCATACTTTGAATGTGATGATTGTGCATCCTCATCCACATGAGCAACCTTAGTTTAACCCTATGCTCTCCTATCTGTCCTTCCTTGTCATTGAGGTCATTCAAAGGCATGATGACCTTCTTCATTGCAATGGAAATAGGTACCATGGAAGCCTCCTCTTCCTTGTCTACATCCTCTTCCTCTTCCTCACTGATTTCTACAGTCTTGATCACAGGAGCAGTTGAAACCCTCATTCCTCTAGCTCCTACTAGTACCCACATCTTCATTTTTCTTTTGGGTTTCATTTTGGCCTCCAGATGACCTACCACTACCCCTTCCTCCTTGACCACGCCCTCTTTGTCTCCCTTCAAATCTCTTATTTAGATTCTCTTCAACTTGTAGGGCAAACTGGTATGCCTCTTCAATGTTGGTCACTCTTACCAGACTTAATTCCTCCTGGATGCTAGGCAACCCACTGATATAACAAGAAACCTTCTCCTTATTTGCTTCTGCATGCCCTGCTCTAATCAGAATTTGGTAAAACTCTTTTGTATATTCTTGGACTGATTTTCTTGCTTTCTTTAACCCATGCATCTTCTTAAACAAATCAAGCTCATAGTCAACAGGAATGAACTGCTTCTTTAGTTTGTCCACCATGCGATTCCACCTTGTGATCTTATCCTTTCCTCTTCTATTTCTTTCCAATTGAACCTCTTGCCACTAAATTTTTGCATGTCCTTTTATTTTTTCCTTTGCAAACTTAACCCTATCTAGGTCCCTAATATCCTCATACGCAAAGTATTCTTCCAATTCATTGATCTAATCGATCAACTCATCTAGTTTCAAATTTTCTGAAAATACACCCACATCAATTGTAGGTCTTTTTCCAAACTTAGTAATGGCCCTAAAAATCCTCTCCTCTACTTGATTCATAACTTCCCCATCAACTTCCCCTTCTGGTCCAATTTCTTCTTCTTCATTATCATCCTCACTTTCGTCACCTGCAGTAACATTTGTTCCTTTATGGAGCTCCTCCTGCAACGCTTGTGCCTATCTTTGGAGGGCTCTAACCTCCTTAGGATTAATAGCTCCAGCCCTTCCACCATGCTCTATTCATGGAGGCATCTTCTTAACTAAAACCCACAACCACACAGTCCTGGTGCAAACTGCCTCACAATAGGCACTTTGTCTACACACTCAAGAAAACCAGCTCTAATACCACTTGATGAGAACACAACCCAAGCACAAAATAGACACACAACAAGAAAGGAAAAAATTTATTAACTATAAAAATATGCTAGTACACTCAGTGTAGAGAAATAGACTCCAAAACATTCCCTATGGGCTTACAATAGCATAAGTTTAGAGATAAATTCTTCTCCTAGTACCTTCTCTCAAACTCCACTCCTAACTTCCTTTTACAATGCCAGAAATGTTCTTAAATAGACCTCAAAGGGTTAAGGATTAGGAATACATTCTAGAAAGTTCTAGTTGGCATCCACCAACCAAATAGAAGGCTCTAGAAGTTGCATTAGAAGTTGGCACAAAATTAAAAGAATCCAGAAATGGTAATCGAACTTTTGGGAGGCATAACTTTTGAACCATAGCTCCGATTGATGAATCGTTTACATTTTCAAAAAGCTCTTGAAGTGCTCTATAGCCCTATTTACAAAATTCACTCATTACCCATTTTTTATCCATGTTTGAGGTCATTTAATCTCCTAAACTTGACTTTGAAGCATTCTTAGGATGTCTCCAAAAATTGAAAAACTACGATAAGTTTCAAACCGTGAGGCCTTTTGACCTTATTCTTTTTCTAGAATGCTCTAAATTACAATGACAATAATCTAACCAATTTACACCTTATAGTTCACCAAAATTATGGCTCAATTACATACTCCTATTTTTTGGCATTTACACGTATCCCAAGGTGATTAAAAACTCTAACCCAGAACACTAATAGTGAAACTGTGAGAGTTGAAACCTTTATTTGACCCAAATGGGTATCCAAAAATGAAAACACATGAAAATAAAACTAAGTCTAAGTACATTGTTTTGGATGACACAAGATTACCCTTATACCTCTAGATGCTCCTGCATCACATAGACAAAATCACATGATGGCAATCAAGAAAATCATGAGATATCTGAAGGTTACTAAAGAATGGCTTATGGTATAAACTTGGAGGTAATTTGGACTTGAAAGTATTTACAAATGTTGATTGGGTAGGAAGTCTTGATGATAGAAAAAAAACTAGTGGTGGAGCATTCTTTCTTGGTAAAAGACTGGTGTCTTGAACAAGCAAGAAACAAAATTGCATTTCTCAATCCACAACAAAGGCAGAATATGTGGCAGCAATAATTAATTGTTCTAACATTGTTTGGTTCAAACAATTTTTGGAAGGAATGAAGATAGAGATCAAGGATCCAATAGTCATATACTTTGATAAAACCAGTGCAATGAATATATCAAAGAATCCAGTGATGCATACCAAAACAAAGCACATTACTATAAAATATCACTTCTTAAGAGAATTGGTGCAAGACAAAGAAGTAAGATTGGAATATGTAAATACAAAAGAATAGATTGTAGACATATTCACCAAGACATTACCTAAGGATGCATTTTTTTATCTAAGAGGTAAGATAGGGGTCATTCCCCTATCTAAAGCTCACTAAATAAAGCTTAGTGATGCATCAACAAGAGCTAAGTTGAAGATCAATTAGTTGGTGCAAAATTTGCAAGGGCATATTGCAAATGAATTAGTACTTAAGGTACATTGATATTAACAAAGTTGTTGTCTTTGGCATGTTTTTTCAAAGAGGGAGAATTTTACTATCATATCTCATAGAAATTGTTTTTCGTTATTCCAAAGAAGGAAAAATTTGTTGTAAGAGGGAGAAAGTTGTATGAATGAATTTGGTAGAAGTTGTTGCAGATAAAGGAAGAATCTGGTGAAAGGAAGAGCTCATACTAATAGAGGGAGTTCTCAAGAACAAATCCAAAATTTCATTATGTTATGATATGTTATGTTGTCATCAATGCCAAAGAGGGAGATTTTTGGATACAATTGATTAATTGTGTATTGTCTTTGATGTTACACAAATGTCATATCATTATCAGTCAATATATGTTGAGCTCACTTGGGTAGTGAAGACAATTTTTTGTGTCTACCAAGCATTCCTATGGTTGCGTAGTTCAGAAGGCACTATCTACTAAGTTCACTTGGACATTGAAGGAAAGTGTATAGAAGATGAGTGTTAACTAAGCTCACTCAGTTAATGAAGAAAAGTTGGATGGAACCAGTGTTAATCGAGCTCACTCAGTTACCAAAGGATCTTTGCAAATTTGTAGTGTTAACCAAGCTCCTATTGGTTAATAGAGGAAATCACTTCTAAGTAAATTTCTACCGAGCTAGGTTGGCTAACAAAGGATTTTCTTATTTTGGCCTATTAAGCTCAATTTATTTATCTATTGGTTCTAGCCGAATGAGGTGATGAATATCAATTATTCTAAGTTATATATGATCCAACTTGACAATATGAAATATATATGTATAAGGTCAAGTTGTGGATTCAAAGTGTAAGAGTGTGAAGATGTGATGAATATATTTAAAGATTTAAAAATGAACAGAGGAAGTGAATTTGAAGGATAAGTATAATATTCTTCTAGAGCTAAAAATCTATATTCAATCAGGAACGATCAAGTACAAGCTAGATAGAGATCTATAATCAAAAATTTAGTTGCATTCAAATCAGGTCATCTCATTGTTACTCTCTAACCATTATAGAAGTGATCTAAATCTCTTAACAGAGTTGGCTTAACAACTATTTACAAATCCTCTAACAAGGTGGTAGTTATATTGAATTGTTTAAAGACCTCCAACAAGGCCACTCCTAATAGGGTGATTAAATCCTTTAATAGGGTCACACCTAATAGTGTGTTTTGTAACTTTAATATAGTTGGCTCCTAACAAGGATCACTTCTAAAGAGTGAAAATAGTAACTAGTTGCAATTGGTGGTTTTTCTCAAATTGGGTTTCCACGTTAAATCCTAGTGTCAAATGTGTTGATGCTATTTTCTCTTATGTGTTTGCAACTAATTTAAAGTAATCACAGTTAACATCTAAAGTTTTCATGTTAAGTATTTACCGAGCATATTTAGTAATTACTGAGTTACAACATTTTATGCATGTTTACTGAGCATCACCAGTATTCAGCTTTCAGTTTATATTTTGTACTAACATCCAAGGGATCTGGAATTTATTTTAGTAGTAACTGATTCACCCCGACCCTCTCAGTTACGTCACTTATATTTCCAACAGATAGGTATCTTACCTTTGTATTTCCCTTTGCCTCTATGAAACCTCCTTGC
Source organism: Cupressus sempervirens (assembly GCA_028749045.1). Lineage (NCBI taxonomy): Eukaryota > Viridiplantae > Streptophyta > Pinopsida > Cupressales > Cupressaceae > Cupressus > Cupressus sempervirens. The sequence continues at coordinate 205,574,952 of CM053789.1, forward strand.
CAGCAATGCTTCAATCTCTTGTACATCATCTTCATCTCTATTTCTATCACTAGAAACATGCTTGACCTTTTTCTTTTTATCTTTAGGTTCTTTCAGTGATAGTTTATCATTCAAAGAAGATTTGGCATTTTCAATTTTGAAATTATCAAAACTAGAGAGTTCAAAAGAAGTGAGTTTTCTCATTAGTCTTCCAAGGGTTAGTTTACTACCAGAAACACACCTAATTTCTTGTATCGTAGAGACTCTAATAGAATAGATAGGTAGAAGGATTCTCAATACTTTTGTGATCACAAACTCATCTTCAATAACACCATTTTCTTGTATGATAGCATTCACAACATCTTTGATTTTTGTTCAATACTAAACTATAGTCTCACCTTCTTGTATTCTTATTTCATTGAGCTTTCCTCTTAGACTTTCAACTTTGGCTCTCAGAAGATTCTTATCTCCTCCATAGATCATCTCTATAGCATCCCACATCTTCTTAGCAGAATTACATCCTTTGATGTCATCAAACTCTAAGTAGCTTAGGGTAGAAGTAAGCTCTAACATTGCCTGATTGTGTTTTTTCTTATTTTTCAAATCATCATCAGTAAGGCATCCCTTAGGATCAACACGATTACCTCCTAGATGTAGCTTCATCAAGCTTTTCCATGCAAGAAAATTTTCCTTTTTCTATTCGGGCACCTCCTTTCTATAGATCTTGATCTTTATCTTTCAGTACCTTCAAACTATTTCCTTACAAGCATCAACACTCTGATACAAATTTTTGGAATTCTTTAGAATAAGTGAGAGAAGAGTGAATTAATTATCCAAGGTCCAAATGTACAAATAAAAATTTTTAGTGTTGTATCATATTAAAATGGAAGAACTTCCATGTTAAGAATGTTTAGCCCTTCTTAGGGGGTGTTTTGGGTCTTCATCAAGTTGTCCCCTATTTTTTCCCCCTTCTCATCTTTTGTGCCTATTTAGAGATCTAATTAGGCCTCCACAGGAACTAGTTTTCACTTGTGGCTCATTTTCTAGAGTCCTAAAACCTTGGGTCAAGGTCAAACTTGACGTTGACCTTGACCTATGTCCCCCTTTCATCATAAAGTTTGTCAAATGTGGAGGGAAGTTCAAAAGTTTGTTTTCCTACTTTCTTGTCAGCTTTTTTGGGATTCAGAATGGTAAACCCTTAAATTTCATTTAATCTAGGTCTATTTTTAAGGGTTAAGACTTAAGTGGAATTTAATTCTCGTATGTTAGCCTCCCTAGAAGTTTGTGTCCTAGACTAGTATAAAAGGAAGTCTTTCTCTCTCATTTTCTATAGAGAACCAATCAAAGTCTACTTTTCATGAGGAGATATATACTTGATATGCTCAAGCATCTTCCATCCATTGATTTCAAGCAAGTAAATCAAGTGAGAAAGAAATCACCCATTCAAGCATTCAAGTTCTTCATTGAAGATCAAGGATTCAAGCATTCAGGCCTTTGAATGGGTTTGGTTCAAGCATTCAATATTTACCATTCAAACCCTAGATTTATCCATCATGGTGGTGTGATCTTCCTTCAAGATCCTTTTTCCATCTTCAAGATCTATTTGTTCTTCCCTTGAGGTGGATTTCAAGGATACAATAATGGAGGTTTTGATTTACATTTTCCATTTTGATTTACATTATTGAGTCCAAAGCTTTCATAACAATATACTTGTTTACATTTCAAATATAATTGCATATCTATTGAATATCATATCTTCATTCTTATATTTACTACTACTTGCTAGCGTTCTTTATTCCAATTCCATTATTAAGGTTGATTCCAAGCTGAGGTTTGACCAAGGAAAACCCCTAATCCAAATAACAAAACTCTTTTTCTTGCAGGAGCATGTGCGGAACAATGAATACTAGTGTAGATTTGAGTACCCTTTTCATAGAACTTTCAAGATCCATGAATAGAATTTACATTGGAGCAATATAGGTTAAGGTTAGAAATAAAGGAGTTAAGGTTGACTTGACTCAGAAAAGAAAAATATTTATGGGTTTTGTACATCTCACAGTTTCAATTCAGGAGCTTGGAAATCAATAGTTTCTAAGACTATTTGATAGGGTTTCTAGTAGGTTCATTTTTGAAGGTAAGTACTTTCATCTCTTCATTTCAATATTAAAATTTCTAGATTTACATTCCATCCAATTACAATTCAAATATACATTAAGAATATCATTTTAGGGTCTCTTTCATGTGCATTATTTTAAACCCTCTTAATCCATATTTTCACACCTTACATTTTGGTGAATGTGTGATAGATAACTATTTCTTTTTCGTGTTAGATATTTTGTTTCCTTTTATTCACTTGCATTTTAACATTCAAAAAATAAATAAAAACTATATATTCTGAAAAATTAGAAAATATTTCTTGCATTTTCTTACGATGAATATTTTTACAATGCTTTGGTGTGTGGTTATTTTCTTCATTATCCTCCTTTTAGCATCTCTTAATCATACTTATGATGTTTATGAGACGTTTATTCACTTTATTATGTTGGTTACTCTTCATTTTTCACTTTCTTATGCTATTATGAGATTGACCAATACTAGTCTTCCTACTTTCAAAGCTTTCGTTATAGATTTATGTGGAGGGCTCATTACTCTTTTGGATTATGTGAAGAATTTGGTAGATGATACACCATTTCCTAATCTTCCTAGTACTAATGCTATACTTCCTAATATAGTTCCTAACATTCCTAATCCTTTTCCAATTACTAATATGCCTACTATGCCTAACTTCATTTTCTATCCCTAGTTCTTCTCATACTTTTGAGGAGGCTCAAACTATGGTTCATGATCTAGATGTGCAAGAATTCTTAGATTTACCTTCCCCTTCTTATCTGATCCAAAAAGATATTAAAGAAAAGAGAAAAGAAACTTCTTCTAAACCTACTATTCCATATTATACAATGTTTACTCATGAACACAATAAACAATCACCTCAAGTAGAATATTACATGATATGTACACTATAGGATATAATATGATGAATAAAAAAGGTTATAGAAGTTTAGGGATTAGTGTTCATGAGCATGGTATAAAGTATCTAGTTCATATACCCCCTAAATAGGATATGCATGGTGTTGGTTGTTCACAATCTCAATCCAAGGTGGTTGATGTTAATCATTGTCCTCCTCTTCATGAACTTCTCCCTACACCTACCTTAGGTAACCCAGATATATGTCAATAGGTGGCTAAAAAGGTGTATGTTGACTTAATGAATTCCAAGAAATAAATCTTTAGATCTATGTCAATTGATGCTCTATACAAATACAAATTTCTTATTCATTATCATAATACACATTTAATTGCTAATTCTATGCATTTTAAGCTATATATTAGAGAATGAGTTTCTTTAGGAATTATATCAAGTTCTCATGCAGTTTTACAATTCCTTCATAATTTTGATATAGGGGATACCCGTCATTCTGATATAATATAGATCTCTTATCCTCTTGTCTCTAGACTAGTACATTAACATTAACATGCATTAACATGCTACTCCTTTTTCACTCTTCTGAAGTGATGCCCTATTAAAGGCCAACCCTATTAAAGGTTACAACGTACACTATTAAATGTGACCATGTGTACCTATACTAATATGTTACTGTAACATTAACATGCACAAATGTAAGGCATAAAACATATCACATCCATCAATAGACTTGACACAATTATTTAATGTGGAAACCCAATTTGGAATAAACCACCAGAAACATGCTACTCCTTTTTCACTCTTATGAAGTGATGCCCTATTAAAGGTTACAACACACATTGTTAAATGTGACCCTATTAAGGGGTTTCAATCACCCTCTTAAAAGTGAGTCTTGTTAGAGGACTTTAGGCCTTTCACTTGGAATGCCGCCCTATTAATAGATTTACCCTAATTTGATACAATTGTTAGAAAGTAACAGTAGAGCTTTGGTCTGATACAAATTACAACCTTACTTGTAGATTATAGATCACTATTCAGTCCTCAACTTTGCTTGGCTTCCAATATTTGTAGCTCTGACATCTTGTTCACCCTTTAAGCATTCATCCTCTTTAAATCTTCTTGCTTAGCTCACCATTACAGACTTCTTTTCTTGGGTCACTTGATGAAGCAAACCCTCCTCCTTATCCTTGTTAGATTTTTGCTTCCAAAAACTCTCTAACCTTAATCCAACATTGCTTCATGACCAAACATCCTTACATATAGGAATTTAGAACTCTTTTCCCCCACATTATCCATCTAAAAAATTAGGGTTTTTGATGGATTAGGTAGGATACAATGTATCTACCCCATAACTTGTCTTCTCTAGAAACTTCTCCTAGAACCTATTTGAGTTTTCCTTAAAATGGTTTACATAAGATTCTATGCCTCTAGCTCATCAATCTTATTTTCCTCCTGATTCACAAGTTCTAAGAGAACAAACTTGTCAACTTTTATTTGGAAAATCTTCAATCTTTTCATAATGTAGCAGCTCGACATTATCAATTTACTAATGCTCAACACATACTGTGTTACTTGGCATCTACTATAAAATCACTCAGCATTAGCTGAATTTTACTAGTGCTCGACATCAATTGAAAATCACTCAACATCTACTAATTTTCTTGGCACCTATTAGTTTGCTTGGCATCAAGTACAAATTGCTTTCACTTGGCTCCAACTAACTTTTTTCTCAGCTCACACTAACTTTTCTCAGCACCTTCTATCAACTTGGTCAAGCTTAGCAAATGAACTTTGTCCAACCTTTTTCTTCTAAACTTTCTAAGTGTAGCCAATCATTTTGTAACCTCAAGTAGATCATCAATACATTATGTTAGCACTATCTTAACAAATTCTTGCACTTCAATACATAATCATAACTCAACCTTTCTCTAGGTACTTTTGTTACATCTTGTTGATCAAATCATCTTCATCAATCAACTAAGTGAGAATGCTTGAAACATACAAGCAATTGTCTTACCAACATGTAGTAAGTTTGACATCAGTGACAAGACAATGATTGAAAACACTTCTTCAGTAGTTCTCTTACTCAAATGGTCTTTTCAATCATATATCAACAATCTCTCTCTTTGGCATTGATGGTAAACCAAACTGATCAACCAATCAAACAAATGATGAACATCTTGTTCTATCAAACTAAATAGGTTAAAACAATATGGCAATACCAAAAAGAAATCTTGTGAATAACACTTCTCCCTCTATCAACAACTCATTAGGTTACAAAATATCCTTCTTATCTAATTCTCTTCTATCGTGGATCAGTAGAATATCAAAATATTCTCCCTCTTTCTTTCTATTTTTAGTCTTCTGATCTTCTGATGATGTATTTGCACTTTAATCTCCCTCTTGTGCACTATACTTACTATGTACTTTCTCCCTTGATTGTCTACTATGATCATTTGATCATCTCCCATCTTGATCAATTCACTTGATTAGTTTACTACTCATTCTCCCTCCTTGACAACAATGCCAAAGACATATACTCAACACTTGGCATCATGATATGTGCAGATATAAGCTTTTGCAAGTTCTTCAATTTTACTCCCTCTATCACCTTGCTTGTGACTAATTTTAAATTTTATCTATTGTGATAATTTTAGGAAACTTCCTAAAATAAGGTCCACTGCATCAATTTCTATGAAATGAATATCAACTTGTTTGATGCAGGGTACTCCCTCTATCTTTTACATAGCCTTTGATAGGGGTATCACCCCTAATTTACCTCTTAGATACTCATAAGAATCTTTAGGTAATGCTTTGGTGAAGATATCAAAAATTTTCTCCTTTGTGTTAATATATTCCATCTTCACCTCTTTGTCTTGAACCAACTCCCTTACATAATGATACTTTATTGCAATGTGCTTTGTCTTTGTATGCATTACAAGATTCTTTGATATATTTATAGTGCTTGTATTAGCACAATAAAGTGTCACTGGTTCAATGATTTCTTCCTTCATTCCCTTTAATAGATATTTGATCCATACAATATTTGTGCAATTAATAGCAGCAACGACATATTCTATTTCAGTAGTAGATTGGGAAGTACAACTTTGCTTAGTCTTTTGCCTAAGAAAAATGCTCCTCCACTAGTCCTTTTTTTGTCATCAATATTTTCAGCCCAATCAGCATTAGTGTAGGCTTTTAGTTCAAAATTTTTATTCTTCTTATAGTATAAGCCATACTTTTCCATTACTTTCAAGTATCTCATTATTCTTTTTACTACCATCAAGAGATTCTCTCTAGGATTAGCAGAGAATCTGGCAACTATTCCAACAACTAATGCAATATCAGGTCTTCTATGTACTACATATTGCAATTTTCCAATCATGGATCTATATAATGTTTGATTGAGCTCAGCCGATTCATCATTCTTTGATAGCTTTAGTGTTGTTACCATAGATGTACTTACTAGTTTTGAATCCTCAAGTCCAAGTGTCTTCAATATCTCTTTGACATATTTTGACTGAATCATATATACACCATATTTCATTTGATAGACTTGTAATCCCACAAAGAATTTTATCTCACCAAACATTGACATTTCAAACTCTTGTTTCATTTGATTTGTGAAATTGTTACACAAAGCATCTTGTCCTCTCAATATTATGTCATCAACAAATATTTTAGATAATAGTATGCCTTTTTCTTTATTTTTCTTCATGTACAAATTGTTATTATCATCTGTCCTTTCAAATCCAATCTTAACAAGATAAGTACGAAGTCTCTCATACCATGCCCTTGGTGCTTGTTTAAATCCATATAGGGCTTTCTGCAGTTTGCATACCATGTTCTTATTTTTTTAATTATTTTTTTAATCCATAAATCCTTTTGGTTGTTCTATATAGACTTCTTCTAATATTCCATTTAGAAATGTAGACTTAACATCCATCTAATAAACTTTGAAGCCTTTGTATGCAGCATAAGTGAGCAGAATTCTCACTCCTATTCTTGCAATAGGGGCAAATCTTTCACCATAGCCAATTCCTTCTTCTTGTGCATAGCCTGTGTAGACTAATCTTGCTTTGTTTCCTATCACTTCACCATTCTCATCTAGCTTGTTCCTAAATACCCATTTTGTGCCAATCATATTTTTGTCCTCTGGTCTAGAAACTAGGCTCCAAGTCTTGTTCTTTTCTATCTATTGAATTTCTTCTTCCATAGCCCTGTACCAATCATCATCTACCAATGCATCTCTCACGGTCTTAGTTTCCTTCATAATTAACAAACATGCTTCACTTGTCAACCTATTTCTTTTAATTAGCCTTGCATCTTTGTCTCCAATGATTTGATCTGCAAGATGTTATCTTTTGACATATTTGGATAGTCTTGGCTCAATTCTTGTGGCTGCATTCTATCTTTCAACTTTAGTATCACTTTGTGCATCTCTATTAGGTGTTTCAGCATCTCTTTCATGTGTGCTAATCTTCTAGTCAGATTGTACATTCTCCTCATTTTGTAACTTGGCATCTGAATGCAACTCAACATTCATAGGATGTGCCTCTGTAGTTATTGAAACTTGCTATTGACTTGCTACATGGTTTGTAGTATCTTCTTCAATAGGCATTCCTTCATAATTGTATGCAAATGTCTTGTAGTCTTCTAATTCTCTTGTAGTTTCAGCCGCATGTGCTTCTATAAACTCATCAAAATTCACATTTTCACTTTCCACAATTTTGATAGTGTTAGTAATTAAACACTTATAAGCTTTACTTCTTATGGAGTAACCAAGGAATATACCTTCTTTGCTCTTTTCATCAAACTTTCCACTCCTAATATCTTTAAGAATGTAGCATTTTCTTCCAAATACCTTAAAATATTTCACATTAGGTGGATGATCGTACCATAGTTCAAAAGGTATTGAATGAGTACCTTTAATTACTTGCACATAATTCAAAGTGTATACTATAGTACTTATAGCTTCTCTCCAATATTTTAGAGCAACATTTTCTCCATCATGAGTGTTCTAGCATAGTCCATTATTGACTAGTTTCTTCTTTTAGCAATTCCATTTTGCGAAGGGGTCCTAGGTGTTGATGTTTGTCTCTTGATTCCTATCATTGCAGGACATCTTAAATTCATGTGAAGTGAATTCACCTCCTTTGTTTGATCTAAAAAATTTCGAGCTCTTACCTATTTCTTTCTCAACTCTTGCCAAGTACCATTTAAACATTTGTAAAGAATCTAATTTTTGTTTTAGGAACATGACTATGATCATTCTAGAGTAATCATCAACAAGTAGCATAATATACATTATTCCATTGTAGCTTTGTACTTCAATAGGTCCACACAAGTCAGTATGAACAATTTCAAGTATTTCTTTAGAGGTATAAGCTTTACTTTTAAAGCTTGACTTTGTCATCTTTCCTAACTAACATTGTTTGCACATTACATTTTCTAGTTTCTTCAACTTAGACAAACCTCTAACTCTTTTCATGTTACTGATACTAATCAAATTATCAAAGTTAACATGACATAATCTCTTGTGCCAAAGCCATACATCATCAAATTTTGCAATACGACAAATAGCATCTTCTATATCCAAATAGAACAAATTACTCCTGGTTTGATCACTTTTCCAATCAAATTTCCATTTGTATCATATATCTTGGCTGATTTGTTTTCAAACTCAACTTTGCACCCCACATTATTCAATTGTGACACACTTAACAAGTTATAATTCAATCCCTCAACATAGTAAGCATTGTCACATGAGATCTTGTCTGTAAGCTTAATAGACTCTTTTCCTTTTATTAAACATGGTGCATCATTATTAAATCTTACACTATTTCCATCATAACAAGTTAAGGTAATGAACTTAGTTTTATCTCCAATCATGTGATGTGAGAATCCACTAATAATGATCCATTTTTCATTCTTGTTAACACAAGTCATAAGTGCAGTAACTTCATCCTCATTTGATTCATCCTTCATTGCAACATATACCACTTCATTATCATTTTCATCAGAGTTCTGTTCATCAAAAATGTAGCGTGACTTCTTGTCTTTGTCTTTGTAGTCTCTTCCATCATCTTCTCTTCTATTTTTGTGCTTTTTCCCTTCTCTAAAGTTCTTCTTCTATGTACATCTTGCTGCAATACGGCCAACTTCATTACAATTAAAACAAATGATAGGCAGCTTACCTTTAAATTTACCTTTTCCTTTGTGAAATCTCTTGGTCAACAATGCTTCCAGTTGTTCAATGTCATCTTCATCTATACTATTGTCACCAGATGCATACTTTATCTTTCTTTTCTTCTTCTTTGCCTTTACCTCCTCAGAATCCTTTAGTAGCAATTTTGCTTTGAAAGTTGATTGAATACTTTCTAGTCTGTAGTTGTCAAAATTAGATAACTCAAAAGCAATGAGTCTTCCTACCAAACTTTCAAAGGTTATCCATCTTAACTCTTGGATTGCAGACACTCTAATGGCATACATAGGCAACAATGTTCTCAAGACTTTACTTAGCATAGTATCACCATCTATTTTACCAATAGTACCTTTTATTGCACTAACAACTTTATTTATTCTAGCAACATATTGAGAATTGATTTCACCTTCTTCCATTCTCATGTCATCAAACTTGCCTCTTAGGCTCTTTGACTTGGCTCTTTGGATATTTTTATCTCCTCCATAGATGGTGGCTAGGGCATCCCACATCTGTTTTGCACTTTTAAGGTCTTTGTTATCATCAAACTTAGCATAGCTTAGGGCAAAGGCAATCTCCAACATTGCCTAATTGTGCTCTTTCTTTTTCTTCCTGTCTTGAGTAGTTAGGGCTCCTGCTGGATCAACATGTTCTATTGTAATAAAAGTTTTTGCATAATCTCCAAGTCCTCCAAGGTGTAACTTCATCAAACTTTGCCATGCAAAAATTTTATCTTTGTTCAGCTTGGGTACCTCTCTTTTTGACATCCTAATCTTTATGCTTTTAGTACCTTAAAACTAATCCTCTTAAGCAATTGCACTGTAATACCAATTGTTGAAATTCTTTTAGAATAACTAAGAGGGGGGGTGAATCAGTTATTCAAGGTCCATATGTAAAAATAAAACTTTTCACAATTCAGTGAACCCTTAAAACTTTCTCAACCATGCATGCATTCATTATGTGTTAACCTAAACTGATATGTTACTGTAACATTAACATGCACAAATGTAAGGCATAAAATATATCACATCCATCAGTACACTCTACACAATGATTTAATGTGGAAACCCAATTTGGGATGAACCACCAGTAACATGTTACTCATTTTTCACTCTTCTAATTTGATGCCTTGTTAAAGGCCAACCATATTAAAGGTTACAACACACACTATTAAATGTGACCCTGTTAAGGGATTTCAATCACCCTATTAAAAGTGAGTCTTGTTAGAGGACTTTAGGCCATTCACTTGGAATGCCACCCTGTTAAACAATTTTCCAATGATGATTAAGTCAATCTTTCTCCAAAGCATTTACCCTAATTTGATACAATTGTTAGAAAGTAATAGTAGAGCTTTGATTTGATAGAACTTAAAACCTTACTTGTAGATTATAGATCACTATTCAATCCTCAAATCTACTTGGCTTCCAATCTTTATAGCTCTGATAGCTTGTTCACCCTTCAAGCATTCATCCTCTTTAAGTATTCTTGCTTAGCTCACCATTGCAAACTTCTTCTCTTGGGTCACTTGATGAAGCAAACCTTCCTCCTTATCCTTGTCAAATTTTTGCTTCCAAAAGCTCTTTGACCTTAATCCAACATTGCTTCATGATGAGACATCCTTACATATAGGAATTTATAACTCTTTTCCCACTCATTATCCATCTCAAAAATTAGGGTTTTCAATGGATTAGGTAGGATACAATGTATCTACCCCATAACTTTTCTTCTCTAGAAACTTCTCCTAGAATCCATTTGAATTCACCTCAAAATGGTTTACATAAGATTATATGCCTCCAACTCATCAATCTTATCTTCCTCCTAATTCACAAAATCCAAGAGAATAAACTTGTTAGCTTTTATTTGGTGAATCTTTGATCTTTTCATAATGTAGCAGCTCAGCATTATCAATTTATTGATGCTCAGCACATACTATGTTACTTGAAATCTACTATAAAACCATTCGGCATCAGCTAGATTTTACTAGTGCTTAGCATCAACTAAAAATCACTCGGCATTTACTAACTTTCTCGGAACCTATTAGTCTACTTGGCATCCACTAGAAATTTCTTTCACTCGACTCCAATTGACTTTTTTCTTGGCTCACACTAACTTTGCTTAGCATCTTCTATCAACTTGGTCAAGCTTAGAAAATGAACTCTGTCCAACCTTTTTCTTCTAAACTTTCTAAGTGTAGCCAATCATTTTGCAACCTCAAGTAGATCACAAATACATTATATTATCATTGTCTTAACTAATTCTTGCACTTCAATACATAATCATAATTCAACCTTTCTCTAGGTACTTTTGTTACATCTTGTTGATCAAATCCCCTTCATCAATCAACTAAGCGACAATGCTTGAAAAATATAAGCAATTGTCTTACCAACATGTAAAAATTTTGACATCAGTGACAAGATAATGATTGAAAACACTTCTTCAATAGTTCTCTTACTCAAATGATATTTTCAATCATATATAAATAGTTTGTGCCCATGCAAGTACACCATAAAATAAAAGATTCAAAGATCAAAATATGAATGCAAATGAAGATTCAAACTCATCTAAATGATGACAATGCAAAGCAATGCAAGAAAGGAAATCTACTCTATGAAAGGAAATAATGATGCAATATTAATCTATGAAAACAAATATGGATCTAAGCTAATATGAAAATTCAAGGATGGATCATGATGATGGAAGCCATGGATGCATGAGAGAAGAAGACAAGAAGATAGAAGTTCTCCACAAAAAGCTTTGATGCTCAAACTCCTCCAAAAATTGCTCTGCAAACCTATAGCATAACAATAGTATAATCATGGATGTCAAAAATGAGAAGAGGGCTCTCCCTTGTAAAGAAGAATGGACGATTAAGATTAAGGAGCAATAAGATTTAATAAAGGGTGGAGAAAGAATGATCTGAGTGAGACAAAATTCTACCAATGAGAAAAGAGGAGAAAAATTAAATGGAATCCTACTTAAAAATATGTGCATTTAAATGTAGAGGAAAAAATAATTTATTTAATTTTTATTTATTTTCTTTTCTTTTTGAAGTGGAATTTTATTTAATTAAAAGGGAGCAAGTTCTTTTAATTAAATAGGAAATGTTTAATTAAATTAAAAGAGGGGTTTTTTTCTTAATTAATTAAATGTGGATTAATTATTTAATTAAAAGAGATTTTTTCTTTTAATTAAATAAGACTTAGGATAAAATGATCAAACCTTAGGAAATGTTGAAATAATTGAATTAATTACAATTTGATCAAAGAAATTGATTTGAATTGATTTAATAAAATATTGCAAACTATTGATTCAAGAAATTTGATAAATTGAATAATGGGGGCCCTTAGTCTAGGTGACCATTTTAGGGTGCATATATTTGCCCCTCTTTGACTAATGTGTGATCAATTTGGGAACACATGTAGTCAAAGAAAGAAATTGAAGTGTGAAATCGATTTGGGATCACAAAACAACCCAGATGTGTGGTTGAATCAGGAACACATTAGGACAAAGAATACAAATAAATGTTGACTTTTAAAAGTCAAGGATAAAATTGGTAAAACTCAATCAAGGATTGAAGTTTATAGGTTCTATCACCTCAATCAGAATCAAAATGAGATAGAGGAGAAACAAAAAATTGATAAATTTGATCAAATCAAACAAAAGTTAAAGTTCTTGATGTAAGATGAAAAATATAAGAATCACAAAACCAAGGTAGATCATCAAGCATGAAAAATTATGCCCCAAAGGTGAATTAGAAGAAAAGAAGTAGGGTAAAAGCAAATGGAAGATAGAAGTTTGGAAGATATGGAAAGAAAATTTTCATAAGAAATATAATGCCCCAAAATCTATCAACTGTTTAAGATAAAAAATTTGATTGAGATCACAAAGGAAGATAAGGAAATGAAGATCAAAACATGAATATAGTTTATTAAAAGTCCACAAGAAAGATGAAGGGAAAACCCTCTCAAATGCATAATGCAACCTAAAAATGCAAACTAGCATGAACTCTAATAATGCAAGCTACATGAAAATGCAAAGGTGTACTTGCAAAAGAGCAACTATAACATAGGATTTTGTGTTCATCATTAATTAAAGAATGTAAAAGAACTTATTTTCATCATTGGGCCATTATTAACAACATTATAAAATCACACAATAATCACTAGTCAGAAGCACAACTATGAAGATATGAATGTGATTTATATTAGATTAGAATATGGAAAGATTCTAACATAAGCATCAAAGATATAAATGTCAAGATGACTTCAATGTTAGCGTACTCAATTTAATGTAGCAAAACCATGCTTGCATCAAGGCATAGATGCCAGGATGACTAGAAGAATGGTTATGCAAAAATAGTCAAGGATGATGCCTCAAATATCCTAAGTGTTTCAAGGGGACAACAAGAGACACGCTAGAGTTTCAAGACCATACCCACAAGAAAAATAAAAAATAAAAATATCCCCCATTGCCCCAAGCTCTCTAGCAATGCATCCCAAAGAGACTTATCAGACAAGGACACTCAACAAAAATCAATAATAATCAACACACAAAGAAAAGATCATGGCATAGGTCAAGTATTAAGTGTTTGTATTTAAAAATTTAAGTGTGTTAATTGATACTAAGTTCTAAGATAAGGATCGAATTCTTGTAGGAGGGTAAGATCACATGATGAAACTAGGTAAGACCAAACCAATAAGTGTTGAAAAACACTCAATGTTAGGAGTTGTATTGAAAAATATAGTTAGGGTGGTGTTAAAAAACACCATTTTCAAGATGTCCTAAAAACCAACACATCCAAGAGACCAAGGCTAACACAGCTATGCCCCCTAGACAAAGACCAATTCCAAACCAAGGCAACAAGGACAAGGCATGATGGAGAAAGGCCAAGTGTCGAGGACACATACTAAGAAATAGGGTGCAAAGGCCTCAAGTAGCACCTATTTCCAAGTTTTCACCACTTGAATTATTATTATTTTCTTTTTTCCTTCTTCTTTTTTTAAAATACATAATTTTTTTGGAGATACATCAAAGCACTTATTAGTAAGATGATCATTTTTCAGGACACTTTCCAATTTTTAGAATTTTGTCGATACATCATTTTTTTGTATTTTTGAAACAAATCATTTTTTGTATTTTTTCAAGATCAATAAATATGTACAAAATGCCCCTAGAAAAAATAGGCATTATGGATAGAACTTCTTTAGCTACAAGACATTGATAGGATCAAGGATCTTCTCTCCCTCTATTGTAGATAGTAAATAGGCATCGGACCCAAAAGTTGTTATAATAATGTTAGATCTAAGACAATTAGGTTCAAATTTACCCTTTTGACATGTAGTTTTGTTAGACCCTCATATGGTCAAATGATACTTGGTGTTTGTCATCTTGAAGTTCTAGCTCTTGAAGTTCCATGGCCCAATAGTTTTCATCTGTAACTAGACCTTTGAGGGAAACTCTGAGTGAAGGAATCTCAACCTCTAAAGGTAACACTATTTTAGTACCATATGTAAGGGAAAAAGGAGTAGCCCTAGTAGGAGTATGAATACTCATTCTATAGGCCACCAAAGTTGGATTTATCTATAGGTTCCAATCTCTACCATTCTTATGAACTATTCTATGAAATATTTTGAGAATAGTTTTTTTATGCTTCTATTTGACCATTTCCTTGCGGGAAGTAAATGGACGACCAATGTTGTTTTATCTTGAATTTCTTACAAAGTTGTTTAAGGTCCTTATTTTTAAACTAGCCTCTATTGACAATTATAATCTTGGAAGGAACTCCATATCTACAAATAATACAAGTCAGAATAAACAGAGAAACTATCTTGCCCAAGGCAACAAAAAGTGGGATAGCTTCTACCCATTTAGTGAAGTAATTAGTAGAAATGATAATAAATGTGTTTCCACATGATGAGTTGGGCTGAATCTACCCAACAAGATCAAAGGCCCAACTCTGAAATGGCCAATGAGTGATAGAACAAATAAGTTCCCTTCCCCGAGCATGTATCAGGTTACCATTTTTTTGACACTTTTCACATGACTTTGCAAAAGCTACTGCATCAATATGCATCATAGGCCAATAGTATCCCACCATAAGCAATCATTGGGCCATGGAAAGACCATTGGAATTTCCTTCATAGATGCTCTCATGGATGTCAACTAATGCTTGATCGGATTCTTCCTTTTCTAAGCATCTAAGAGGTGTTCCATCTCGACCCCTCCTATACAAATATCCAAAGATAAGGGAATGGTGAGAGGCATTTTGAATAAGGTTTTTTCATTCAAATCAGTTAAAGGTCTTAGGTATACTTCCATCATGAAGGTATGAATAAATTGCACCATAACAGGGTGACACACAACAAACAAGGGTACAAATAACATGACTTTCTTGGGAATCATAGATTGGGTGATGTAGCTCTTCCACTAGGAATTCAAATCTTGATTGATGTTGCTCTAATTGAAGAAGTGAAGCAACTATAGCCATAGCATTAGCTACTTTGTTTTCTACTCTAGGGATTTGCTAAAATGAGACAAATATGAAGTAGCATCTCAAGCAATATACCATTTGTTTGTAAGGTACCAATTTCTCATATTTTGTTAAATGTTTGTCATTGACTTGGTTGATTATTAGCTGTAAATCCCCATAGATGTGTAACTTTTTAATTCTCCATTCTATAGGCATCTTAAGTCCATTTTTAATCTTTTGCTTCTGGATTTGATTGTTTTCATTTTCTTAGCATCGACATTTCGGATTACGCTTTATGATCCATCATCAGGATGAGAGAATGCAAGAATGAAAAAATGTGAGCAGATCAAGCCAATGTAGGGGTTAATAAAGGAAGAAGGTTGGTATAAAGTGAGGTGGACAGAGGCGAAGAAAATAAAAAATAAAAAAATAAAAAACTTATAGGGGTAGGACCCATGGGAGACAAAATGAAGAAGAAACAAAAAAATAAGGAGTAAAAATTGACATTACCCCTAGGAAATAAAAAACAAGAGACAAAATTAAAAGAGCCCAAACGAGCGCAAGTGAAAAAGCCTCCCATGCAATGAATTAGAGATGTTAAATAGTAAAGAACAAAGCAATCGAGAGACAAAAGCATGTAAAAAAAGAATAATAAATGCGTTAAAAATGAAAGGAGATATTATATATAAATTAATAATAATAGTATTAATATATATATATAGCAAATTAATACTATATATTGCTACAAATATAGCATAATAATAATATAAATAAACAAAAAATATTATTACTATTCTATCTATAGCAATAGAAATAATACTATTGCGGTATTAATAATGATACTATATATTAATACTATAGCTATAATAATAATATATATATTGATGCTATTATGGCATAGTATTAATATATATACTAATACCATATATTAATCCTATTATTGCTGTAATAAAAAATAAAAAAATAAAAATACTATTATAGCTAAAAAAATAATTAATACTATATATTAATACTAACATTATAATTATATCTATCTATATATATATATATATATATATATATATATATATATATATATATATATATATATATATATATATATAAGCAAAGGGGGCATGAAGCAATGACAAAGAAAATTATACCAATCAAAATGAACCACAAAAAGAATAATAACAAAAAACTAACAAGGAAGAAAAAAGCAAGAATGCTAATATAGCATAGAATTAATATATATACTATTATAACATAGTATATATATGTATATATATATATATGCAAAGAAGAAAATAAACAAGGAGCACGAAACAATGATAAAGAAAAAGGACACTAAACATAATGAACAACAAAAAAATAAATTAACAAGGAAGAAAAAGGCAAGAAAAAATGAAAAAAGGACAAAGAAAGGAGGAACCAAGAAAAGAAAGGACAAGAAGGGGGAGGTTGATGCGGAGAAAAAAGGGGGGAGAGCCACAACACAAAGGATAGGATACACAAGAGGTAGAGGAGCGAGCAAGACAATGGAAGATGAGAGGAGAAAGGATGGGGGGGGGGGGGAATGCTCAAGGACGGTGATGACTATCCAGCGAACTTAATAATGGTTGCCAAGACTGGCTCAAGGACCATCCATCCTCTTGATTGAGATTAAGGGGATGGTGGTTAATTTTGATGGCTTCCATTAACTTTCTCTTGAAGTAGTTATCTTCCTTGACAAGGATTTGGGTGCTCTTGAGACAAATATGGTGTTTGGTTGCAGATGAGTGCTCTACTAGAGCAGATTTTTGGACCCTTTCATGTTTGATGTCTGCACGATGCTCCCTAATTCTATTTTGGAATGAGCGAACCATTTCTCCTATGTAGGCTACACCACAAGAGCAAACAATCTTGTAGACTCCTAAGTCTAGAAGAGCATCTTTGGAGTCCTTAAGAGGGGGAACAAAGTTACGGACTCTAGATAGGGGCTTGAAGACAACCCTGAGGCCCTTTTTGGACAAGATTTTGGCAATCTTTTGGGATATACCATCAACAAAAGGAAGGGTGATGTTCAAGGGAGGAGGAGAAAAAAGAGGTTTTGGGTTGGCACTGGCGAGAAAGAAAGATTTGGCTTGGCTAAGCACCTTAGATATTTGATTATGAGAGTAACCATTAAGCTTGAAGACTTGGTGGAGATGGCTCAACTCCTAGTTTAAGTTGTCATCATCACAAATTCTAAGGGCTCTAAGAGCAAGGGTCTTGAGGATGCCAACCTTTTGGCTAGGGTGATGGTGAGATTAAGAGTGGAGGTATAAATCAGTGTGCATGGCCTTGCGATACACACATTGGCCAAGGGTTCCATCTACCTTCTTGATGAGAAGAACAACGAGGAAAGGTAAAAGGTTGTTTGACTCAGTGGAACTCCACAAGATTTTTCTAACCATGTGGCCAACACACATTTATGTCATCCACATATCGCTTCCACCTTCTGGGTTTAAGGGGGAAAGAGTGGAGGGCCCCTTCCTCAAAATGCTCCATATAAAGGTTGGCGACGACTGGGGAGAGGGGAGAGCCCATAGCCACCTTGTCTACTTGCTCATAGAAGATGCCTTGTAAGGAAAAGAAAGTGGACCTCAAACATAAATCCACTAAGGAAGAAATTTCTTCACCCATCTTCTCCTTGATGATGTCAATTGAGTTAGGAATAGGCACCTTGGTGAAGAGAGAAACCACATCAAAACTCACTAAGATATCATTTTGCTCCATCCTGACATCTTTGGTAGATTGGATGAAATGGCTAGAATCTTTGACAAAGGTGTCATAATTTCCCACAAATGGGGAGATAAGCTTGGCAAGATGAGATGCCAACACATAGGTTGGTGACCCAATGGTGTCAACAATGGGTCTAAGCAAGATGCCATCTTTATGAATTTTTGGTACCCCATAGATGGGAGGGGTTACTTCTTTATATGGAGCATTTTGAGGAAGGGGCCCTCCACTCTTTCCCCCTTAAACCCATATGGTGGAAGCAATATGTGGATGACACAAATGTGTGTTGGCTACATGGTCAGGACAAGCTTGTGGAGTTCCACCAGCACATCAAAAACTTATCCACTAACATCTCCTTCACAATGGAACTTGAGTCAAACAACCTTTTACCTATCCTCGATGTTCTTCTCATCAAGAAGGCAAATGCAACCCTTGGCTAATGTGTGTATCGTAAGGCCACACACACTAATTTATACCTCCACTCTTCATCTCACCATCACCCCAGCCAAAAGGTTGGCAGCCTCAAGACCTTGCTCTTAGAGCCCTTAGAATTTGCGATGATGACAACTTAAACCAAGAGTTGACCGATCTCTGCCAAGTCTTCAAGCTTAATGGTTACTCTCATAAGCAAATATCTAAGGCACTTAACCAAGCCAAATCTTTCTTTCTCGCTAGTGCCAACCCCAAACCTCTTTTTTCTCCTCCTCCCTTGAATGTTTCCCTTCCTTTTGTTGATGGTATATCCCAAAAGATTTCCAAAATCTTGTCCAAAAAGGGCCTATAGGTTGCCTTTAAGCCCCTTTCTAGAGTCCGTAAATTTGTTCCCCCTCTTAAGGACTCCAAGGACGCTCTTCTAGACTCAGGAGTCTACAAGATTGTTTACTCTTGTGGTGTAGCGTACATAGGAGAAATGGGTCACTCATTCCAGACTAGAATTAGGGAGCATGGTCTAGACGTCAAACATGAAAGGGTCCAAAAATCTGCTCTAGCAGAGCACTCATCTACAACCAAACATCGTATTTGTCTCGAGAGAACCCAAATCCTTGTCAAGGAAGATAACTACTTCAAGAGAAAGTTAATGGAAGCCATCAAAATTAACCACCATCCACTTAATCTCAATCGAAAGGATGGATGGTCCTTGAGCCAGTCTTGGCAACCATTATTAAGTTCACTGGATAGTCGTCACCGTCCTTGAGCATCCCCCCTCCCTATCCTTTCTCCTCTCTTCTTCCATGGTCGTGCTTTCTCCTCTACCTCTTGTGTATCCTATCCTTTATGTCATGGCTCTCCCCCCTTTTGTTCTCTGCCTCAACCTCCCCCTTCTTGTCCTTTCTTTTCTTGGTTCCTCCTTTCTTCGTCCTTTTTTCGCTTTTTCTTGCCTTTTTCTTCCTTGTTAATTTATTTTTTTTGTTGTTCATTATGTTTGGTGTCCTTTTTCTTTATCATTGTGTCGTGCTCCTTGTTTCTTTTCTTCTTTGCATATATTTATATACATATATACATATATATATATATATATATATATATATACATATATACATATATATACATATATACATATATACATATATATATATATACATATATACATATATACATATATACACTACGTTATAATAGTATATATTAATTCTATGCTATATTAGCATTCTTGCTTTTTTCTTTAGTTTTTCTTCCTTGTTAGTTTTTTGTTATTATTCTTTTTGTGGTTCATTTTGATTGGTATAATTTTCTTTGTCATTGCTTCGTGCCCCCTTTGCTTATATATATAATATTAATATATATATTAATTATATGCTATAATAGTATTAATATATATACTATGCTATAATAGTATTAATATATAGTATTAATAAATATATATTATTATTATAACGTTAGTATTAATATATAGTTTTAATAAAAAAATTTAGCTATAATAGTATTTTTTTTTTGTTTTTTTTTTGTTTTTTTTTTTTAATTTTTTAATTTATTATTATAGCTATAATAGAATTAATATATGGTATTAGCATATATATTAATACTATGCCATAATAGTATTAATATATTGTATTAATATATATATTATTATTATAGCTATAGTATTAATATATAGTATCATTATTATTACCGCAATAGTATTATTTTTATTGCTATAGATACAATAGTAATAATATTTTTTGTTTATATATATATATATATATATACTATTATTATTAATTTATATATAATATCTCCTTTCATTTTTAATGCATTTATTATTCTTTTTTACATGCTTTTGCCTCTCGATTGCTTTGTTCTTTACTATTTAATATTTCTAATTCATTGCATGGGAGGCTTTTGCAGTTGCACTCGTTTAGGCTCTTTTAATTTTGTCTCTTGTTTTTTATTTCCTAGGGGTAATGTCAATTTTTACTCCTTATTTTTTTGTTTCTTCTTCATTTTGCCTCCCATGGGTCCTATCCCTATAAGCTTTTTATTTTTTTATTTTTTATTTTCTTCTCCTCTGTCCACCTCACTTTCTGCCAACCTTTTTCCTTTATTAACCCCTGCATTGGCTTGATCTACTCCCATTTTTTCATTCTTGCATTCTCTCATCCTGATGATGGATCACAGAGTGTGATCCAATATGTTGATGCTAAAAAATGAACACAATCAAATCCAAAAGAAAAAGATAAAAAAGTCTAATGGATTGTGGAAATCTAATCAGATTAAGTCCATTTGTCAAATATTCATACTCAGCAATGTTATTTGTACATGGGAAATAATAACTTGTAAGATTTAGGAATCATGTACCCATGAGGAGAAACAAAAAACACATTAGCTCTAGAACCATTTTACATAAAGTACCCATCAAAGAACATCTTCCATGTTCTTTTAGTCATATACATGAGGTGCTTAGTTGGGAAATCAACTTGAATTAGCGCATTATCTTGTAGTGGGAAATCAGCCAATTGATCTACTATGGCTTGCCCTTTGATTGCTTTATGATCAACGTACGCTATGTCAAACTCTGAAAGGATCATCATCCATTTAACAAGTCTACCTATGAGGGCAGCCTTGCCTAGTAAATACTTAAGTGGATCAATTTTTTCTATGAGGTATATAGTGTGCCCAAGCATATATTGTGAAAACTTTTTGGAAGCAAACACAACTGTGAGGCAAACTTTCTCAATATTGGTGTAAGGAACCTCATATGAAACAAGAGTACAAATAATGTAGTATATTGTTCTTTCTTTCCCATGTTCATCCAGTTGAGCTAAGAATGCCCCCAAGGAAGACTCTATCACTGAAATGTATAGAATAAGTGGTTTCCCTAGGATAGGAGGCATTACAATAGGAGGATTTTCCAAGTATTTTTTGATTTGATCTATGCTCTTTTGACACTCTTCATTCCATACACATTTGACTCATTTGTGTCAGTTCTTATTGAAAGTTTGAGCTCTATTTACCAACTATGAAATAAACCTCCATACAGATTGAAGACACCTCATTTGACTAACATTTTTAGGAGGTGGCATATCATGATTACTTGAACTTTGCAGGGTCCACCTCTATTCCTTTTGCTGAAATAATGAATCCTAGTAATTTTCTAGAGGTGACTCCAAATGCACACTTTTTAGGATTTAACCTTACTTGAAATTGTTCCATGTGATCTAGAATGACTTCTAAATCATTTAATTGTGTATCTCTTTTCCTAGACTTGGCCAAGGTGTCATCCACATAATCTTCCATGTTTTTATGGATCATACCATGAAAAATAGTTGTCATAGCCCATTGATAGGTGGCTCTTGCATTTTTTTAATCCAAAAGGCTATCTTAATCTGATTATATCTAGAAAAACCATCCATTAAGGAATAAATTACATAACCCCCAGTCATATCCACTATGATGTCTATATTAGGAAGTGGAAAATCATCCTTTGGGCATGCTCTATTAACATCTCTAAAATCTGTGCAGACTCAAATGGTTATGTCATGTTTTGAAACTGGTACAATGTTTGATATCCATTTAGCATAGTCAATAGCTCTTATTAATTTTGTACCAAGGAGTTTCTCTTATTCTACCTTGACTAGGAGAGATATGTGAGGATGCATCTTTCTCAATTTTTGCTTAACTAGTTTAAAATCTAGAGCTATGGATAAGTGATGCATAATAAGATTAGTGTCTAACCCTTGCATAACTAAATAAGTCCATGCAAAATTGATCTTCTTTTCTTGTAAGAACTTATTGTAGGATTATTTTTCTTGTGATGACAAATATTAAGCGAAATGTACCATTTGTGGAGCTTCATCCATACCCAAATTGACTGCTTGTGTTGGTTCAATAAGCACTAAAGATATATATTGAAAATAACTAGGGATATGATCAAGTACCTCATCCTTAAGCACCTCAGAGAGGTTTTCACCCTTAGATACATCCTTTCTTTTTACTTTTTTTTTAGTTCTGACACCGCCACATAGTGGTTTTTGCCATCAAAACTCTTATTCTTTTTATTTTCTTTTCTCTTTATTTTGTGACTAAGGTACTTGATGTCTAGCTCTATCATGTTGGTAACCAACTCACTAGTGGAAGAGACTATGGGTTCAATGGTATTCAAATAGAAAGCTATCTCATATTCATTTTGAAACATTAAAATCTCAGGTTCATGATTGCATTGGGACCAGTCAATCAAATCAGGATTAACAAGGGGTAAATCAATGACCAGTTCAAGCTTATGGATATGAATGATATCTCTGGTGACCAAAGAGTTAGATTCTATCAAGTACCTTCCTAAACTACCCAAGTTAGGATTTGTCCTAACAAGCAAAGAATAATCCACTAAGGTAACATCTGAGTTCAAATCATATGATCCTACACATGAATTGTCGACTAACTCGGGTTGAGAACTATATGTATGAAGAACATCAATGTCCATATTAACTGTAGAAGGCTATAAGAGGGAGTCACTTTCATACTCATTAGAATCTATTTATGAATCTTGAATATGATGCTTACACCATGAAGGCTTGGGACATTTGGATGTGGAAGCCTCAATATCATCAAGGGTCACACTCTCTTATTCAAAATTGGCAACTATCTCATGATATACTAAACTATCTAAATCTCCCCAAAGGAGATTAGTAAAAGGGACCCAATATTCACACATATCTTGTTGATTTTCCAAATTAGGTGTGTACTCTTGTTCTACTTCACTATTTGACTTATCAAGGATAGGAGCAACATTATTGTGATTTGCATATCCTAGGCCAATTGGCTTCTTATACTTGTGTCTGAAAAGACCATGATCAAGGGGTTTGGCTCTAGCATCCAATCTATTACTAAGAGGGCCATGTCTAGGATAGCCCATCTTCTTGAAAAAAGTATACCCTCTTCCATAAGCTTTAGGATAGGGGTTGAAGTTCTAATTGTGCATATACTTCTCTTCTCCATAAATCCAATCTCTAACAACCACATCTTCTTTCTCATCTTGAATAGGCACTGATGACTATACAAATGTGTGAAATAATATCATAGTTGAAGAGGAAGGTTTCATCTCTTGTGAAGGTTTACCATAAGACCTAGGTGAAATTGGTAATGTTGCAAGGGAATCGAGTTGACATACCCCCATGCCAAGGCCTATAGATTTGAACTTGTCTTTATATTCAGCTAAAGTTGCATCAAAATCATCTACTTCTCCATTGAGGGGAACATGAGTACTTATGAAAATCAAGTTAATAGACAAATTAATATCCCCAAGTATACAAATCTCTATTCCATTATAAGGGAAATGTACACACTAATGATAGGTAGATGGCACTGCTTGCATATCATGAATCCATGGTCTACTAAGTAAAGTATTGTATGCAAGGGGTCCATCATCAACTATTTGGAATAAAATATCTTTTTCAATAGGACCAACCCTAACAGGAAGGATGGCCAACCCCTTTGAACTTCTCTCTGCCTCATCATAGGCTTTGATAATAATCTTCCTTCTAGTATCAATAACTTGTTCAGAATAACCTAATGTCTTTAAAAGACTCAAAGAAAAAATATTAAGCTGAGCACCCCATCTATCAATACATTCCTAACACAAGTCCTATGGATCATGACCACAATATGAAGGGCAAGGTTGTGTGGATGGCTCAAAGATTTATCATCTTTCTCTACAAAGGAAAGGGAATGAGGACTAGCAATATGATTAACCATGTCCTAGAATTGATTGATATCTAAATTTTTGGGGACATTCACCATGTGCAAAGCATCCTCAAGGACTTGTTTGTGTCTCAAAGACAACTCTAAAATCTCAAAGGTTAAAATTTGAGTGGGGTTTCTTTGCAATTGATCCACAAGATTATAATTTGACCTAGGATTAACCACTGGTTTTGAAGGAACATACTTGGATTGCACTTTTTTTAGCTTATTTGGTTGGTTTGAACTAGGACCTTTGACAACAAGGGGACCTTGATTTCATGTAATAGCATTGAGACTTTGGGAAGACACTTGCTTATATTTACTTGACTAGTATGAATTGGGTCCTCTAATGACAAGGGGACCTTGAGATGACTCTCTAGAGTGAGCACCCCTTAGCACCAAAATATTTTTTTCACCAAGGATAGGAGAGTTCAAATTTAGATCATAACCACTGGGATCTTTATCTAATGCAAGGAGGAAAAGGAACAACCAGGGCCTAGGGCACACCCAACTGTTTGATTCACCCTACAAGAGTTAACACAACAAAAATAATACACAAGAACAATGCCAAGAAGGGGAAGAAAATATTTAATTGATTCATCAAGTGAACAATATACATGCCCAGTTGTAAGGCCTTCTAGGTTATGGCTAGATAATTACATTCAGATTCATGATCTAGCTACAAATTTTCACCTTCCTTCTTACTTTGTACTCTACCTCCTACTTATTCAAGCCTAAGACACTCTATTTATACTTTCCAAAATGGCTTATAGAACCTTCTAAAACATAGAGAAGCCACAACTTAGCCCTTGGCAATTATACCAAAATTAAATGCAAGAAAAGTTAGCCCAAACTAGAACTAGACACAAATTACTCGGCAAAATGAAAGCTTTTCCAAAACTAGAACTTGGCATCCATACGAACTTGGCATCCAAAGAAAGCACTTGACAGCAACTCCAAACTCAATATCCAAAGGAATTACTTGGTAGCAACTCCAAACTCAACATCCAAAGAGTTCACTTGGCAACCAAAGGAATCGCTCAACACCCAAAGGCTCACTTGGCAACCAAAGAGTCAACATCAACTTAAGGACTCAGCAGCAACTGATAGAATGAACAAAAGTGTAGGATTACATGGAAACCCAATATGCTCCTACATAAGACAACCTCAGTTGGAGAAAATGATTCTCCTGAATCATTGAGATGTCACAACCTAAGCTGAATCCAACTTAGATTAACATATCCATGAAGCATCTTCCATAGGTCTATTCTTCCACTTCATCAAATATTCATAGTAATATTTTCCTCTTGTACTCTTGTCAACTCTCTAATCCAATATCTATTCAACTTCTTCAATTTTCTTCTTAGGATAATCCTCTGATACAAAAACTTTATCATCTGATTCATGGTACTTATACAAATCAATAACATTGAATATAGGAGATATGTCTATGTCATTAGGTAACTATATTTCATAAGCATTACCACAGTCAAACTTTCTCAAGATCTTAGAAGGTCAAAACTTCTTCATTTTCAACTTACTATATGTTCCAACAAGAAATCTTCCTTTCTCCAAATGAACCATCACCTTGTCACCAACTTGAAAGTCATGATGTTTCCTAGACTGATCAATATTCTTTGTATACTTTTGATTAATTTGTTCTAACCTCAAATTCACTTCCTTATTCAAAGACTTCACAAAATTAGCAAATTCTTCTCTTGCAAGACTTCTCTTCTCTTTGCCAGCAATATCTCTCAAATCTAATACTCCTCTGGGATTCATTCTAGTAACAATCTCAAAAGGTGTCTTCCCTGTACTTCTATTCACAAAAGTATTATATTCAAATTCAGCTTGTGCTAATACCATTTCCCAATTACTTGGCTTATTCCCAACTAAACATCTTAGTAGGTTACCCAAGCTTCTATTAACAACCTCTATCTATCCATCTGTCTATGGATGGAATGTAGAACTAAAATTCAACTCAGCACCCATCTTCTTCCACAAAGTCTTCCAAAAATAACCAACAAACTTACTATCTCTGTCAGAAATAATACTTCTTGGTAATCCATACAATCTCACAATCTCTTTGAAGAAAAGTTTAGTAATATGCTCAGCATCTGATGTCTTCTTGCATGGTATGAAATGAGCCATCTTAGAAAATCTATCCACTACAACAACTATGGAATCATATCCCTTCATTGTCTTAGGTAATCCAAGAACAAAATCCATACTAATGTCACTCCAAGGTTTCTCAGGAACAGTAATAAGTGTATACCAACTAGTATTTTGACTCACTCCTTTTGCAACTTGACAAACTCCACAACTCTTCACAAATTTTTGAACATCCTTATACATTTGTGGCCAATAATACTTCTCTTTCAGAAAACTCAATGTCTTATCAATTCCAAAATTTCTAGCCAATCCACCACTATGCTTTTCCTTAATCAAATTCAATCTCATAGAACTTCAAGGAATACACAACTGAATACCTTTGAAGGACATACTTTCTTGAATGAAATACTCATCATACTTACTTATGTGATCTATTAGATTTGGTGCTCTGTACTCTCTCCATGCCTCAAAAAAATTAGGGTTAGTATCATACGAATCTTTCATTTCATCAAAGCCAAGAACTTTGACCTTCATTTTAGTCAAAAAAGAACACCTTCTACTCAATGCATTAGCAACTATGTTAGTAACTCCACTCTTATGTTTGATCACAAATGTAAAATTTTGCAAGTACTCAACCCACTTCATATGTCTTTTATTCAATTTACATTGACTTCCCAAGTATTGTAAAGCTTTATGATTAGTATAGAACAAAAACTCCTTAGCAATCAAATAATGTCTCCACTTCTTCAATGCTTGAATAATGGAATAAAATTCTTGATCATACACAAAATACTTCCTTTTAGCATCATTCAACTTTTTACTGAAAAAAGCAACTTTTTACTAAGAAAAGTTTAGCAACATGCTCAGCATCCAATATCGTCTTACATGGTATGAAATGAGCCATCTTAGAAAATATTTCCACTACAACAAATATAGAATCATACACCTTCACTATCTTAGGCAATCCAAGAACAAAATCCATACTGATGTCAGTCCAAGGTTTCTCAGGAACAGTAATAGGTTTATACAAACCAGTATTTTGACTCACTCCCTTTGCAACTTGACAAACTCCACAACTCTTTACAAATTTCTAAACATCCTTATACATTTGTGGCCAATAATACTTCTCTTTTAGTAAACTCAATGCCTTATCAATTCCAAAATGTCTAGCTAATCCACCACTATGCTTTTCCTTAATCACATTCAACCTCATAGGACTTCGAGGAATACACAACTAAATACCTTTGAACAACATTCCTTCTTGAATGAAATATTCATCGTACTTACTTATGTGGTCTATCAGATTTGGTGCTCTACACTCTCTCCATGCCTCAGAAAAATCAAGATGAGCAGCATACAACTCTTTTATTTCATCAAAACCAAGAACTTTGACCTTCATTTCAATCAACAAAGAATGTCTTCTACTCAATGCATCAGCGACTCTGTTAGTAACTCCACTCTTATGCTTGATCATGAATGTAAAAATCTACAAGTACTCAACCCACTTCATATGTCTTTGATTCAATTTATGTTGACTTCACAAGTATTGTAAAGCTTTATGATCAATATACAACACAAACTCCTTAGGAATCAAATAATGTCTCCACTTATTCAATGCTTGAACAAAGGCAAAAAATTATTGATCATACAAAGAATACTTCCTTTTGGCATCATTCAACTTTTCACTAAAGAAAGCAACAGGCTTACCTTCTTGACTTAATATAGCTCCTATTGCAATACCACTTCCATCACATTCAACTTGAAATACTTTGTTGAAATCAGGTAAAGCCAATATAGGTAATTCAGAAACCTTTTGTTTCAAAGTCTCAAAACTCTTATTAGCTCCATTTTTCCACTTGAATTCCTTTTTATCTCCCCTCATTCTTTCAATCATAGCATTACAAATAGCACTAAAATTCTTTTTAATTTTTTTGTAAAAACTAGCCAAACCATGAAATGATCTTACCTCACCCACATTCTCAGGTGTAGGCCATTCCAAAATTTCTTTAACCTTCTCAGAATCCATCCTCAATCCATTAGCTAAAATCACAAATCCCAAATACATAATCTTCTCTTGCATAAAAGAACACTTTTTCAAATTAATTAGAAACTTTTCCTCTTTCAACCTCTGTAATACTTGTCTAATATGCTCAAGATGTTCTTCCTTAGTCTTGCCGAATATCAGAATATCATCCAAATAAACAATCACAAACTTACCCAAGAATCTTTTTAGAACTTCATTCATCAACCTCATGAAAGTACTAGGTGCATTAGTCAAACCAAAAGGCATAACCAACCATTCATACAAACCATCTTTTTTCTTGAAAGTAGTCTTCCATTCATCACCTTCATTGATTCTGATCTAATGATAGCCACTCTTCAAATTGATCTTGGTAATATACTTTGCTTCACTCAAACAATCCATTATGACATCCATCCTCGGCATAGGAAACCTATATTTCACTGTTATCTTTTTAATGGCTTTGGAATCAGTACACATTCTCCATTCTCTATTCTTTTTAGGTGCTAATATAGTAGGTATAGCACATGGACTCAAACTTTGTCTAATCAAACCTTTTTGCAAAAACTCATGCACTTGTTTGTTAAGCTCTTCATTCTTTGTAGTTGTCAATCTATATGGTTCTTTGTTTGGAAAATTGGCTAAAAGAATCAAATCCATACAATGAATTTTTCTTCCTACTAGAGGTTAACAATTAGGTATATCTTCTACAACAATCTCTTCATACTCATTCAAAAATTTTGCAATTTCTTCTAGTACTCTACTACCACTATCTATTGTTACTTGATCATTACCAGCTTCTACTACTTAGTCATTATTACCAACGCTTAGTCTTCTAGGAATTATAGTAAAATAAACTTCATTCTTCTTTACTTCCTTTTCAAATTGTTTTCCATTAACCATACAAAATTTTATTGCAGTACAACTAACCTCATATGGATTTTCAATCAAAGGCAGCAATATTTGCTTCTTCCCATTTACCCAAAGAGTATATTGATTCAATCTTCCATCATGTATAGTGTATCTCTCATATTGCCAAGATCTACCCAATAATATATGAAAACAATCCATGGGCATAATATCACACAAAACTTCATCAAAGTAATGTCCAATTTTGAACTTCACAAGGCATTGCTCACTTACTAATATCTTATGCTCATCTTTGATCCATGAAACATGATAAGGTTTGGGATGCTTTAGCCTCTGCAACTGCCACTTTGTAACTAGCTCATTTGATGCCAAATTTGTTGAATTTCTATTGTCAATGATCACCTTGCAATATTTTTCAGCCATCTCACATCTTGTCTTGAAAATACTTCTTCTTAAGATAGGTTCCTCATCACTTCCCTTATTACATAAGGTTCTTCTCACCATCAAATTTTCTCTAGCTTCAGGTCCACTTGGTGAACTCTTAATGTCTTCTTGGATCATAGCATTTCTATTATTCTACCCACTTTCAGAAGATCTACATTCAAAGGATATATGCCCTTCTTTGTCACATCTAAAATAATTACCATAGAAACCACTTCTAGGGTAGGAATTACCTCTTACTTGGTAAGATCCAGTACCTCCTTGGTATGAAATACTACCTTTCCACTCAGAATTGTCTTCATCATCATTCTTCCATTTAGATTTGCCTTTATCTTGCACAAAACTATCAAATCTACCACCTTCTCCATAAGATCTACCTTTGCCTCTCTGGAATCTACTACCTCTACCTGTTTTTCTTTGTTCATGCTTCTTGGTCAAGATATTCTTAGCTTTCAAGGCATATTGATATGCTTCTTTCAACTTTCCAACTTCATAAAACTTATTTCATCTTGAATTCTAGATCTCAATCCATTTAAGTAACTTGAAATTTTCTCAATATCATCATCCACATGTCCAAATCTGATGTGTAATCTATAGAATTCCTTAGTATACTCCTTCACAGTCATGTCCTTTTCTCTCAAGTTTTGCATTTTTCTTAACAAGCTAACTTGGTAATCAGTTGGAAGGAATCCATTCTTTACCTTGTTCAATATCTTTGGCCAAGTTCTGATCTTCTCCTTTCATCTCCTTTGCATATTAGTTTGTAAATGCTCCCGCCACAATGAGGCATGACCTTTCAACCTAGTAACTACAATCTTCACCTTTCTCTTTTTAGGAGCTTTTTCATATTCAAAGAAATTCTCCATATCTGAGATCCAATCCAACATAACATTGGCATCCAATTTTCCATCATAAGAAACAACTTCTACAATAGGCTTTGAATTTTCTCTAGACAACACTCTCAATGACCTTGCTTCATCTTGATCTTCTTCAGGTTTTGGATTAGGGTTTGGTACTACTACTTCATCATCACTCACATCATCAAGATGTGCTCCTCTCCTTTGGGTTTTCTCCACAAAATCTAATATGGATGCAATTTCTCTCAATGTATCCAATATTATATTATCATGATTTCATCTACCTCTAACCATCTTTAGAAACTAGGTTCCTGCAAGATCATAACCCTCTGCAAGTTATAGGTCAAATCCATAGATCTGCCCCTCTATAACCAAATCTCAAATAGGATTCTACATGATCCAATCTCCACAAGGAAAAATCACAAGCTCTGATACCACCTAATGCAAGGAGGAAAAGGAACAACTAGGGCCTAGGGCACACCCAACTATCTAATCCACCCTACAAGAATTAACATGGTGGAAACAATACACTAGAACAATGCGAAGGAGGGGAAGAAAATATTGTATTGATTCATCAACTGAATAGTATGCATGCCCAACTATAAGGCCTTTTGGGTTACAGTGAAATAATTACATTCAGATCCATGATCTAGCTACAAATTTGCACCTTCTTTCTTACTTTCTACTTCTTACTTCATACAGTACCTCCTACTTATTCAAGCCTAAGACACTCTATTTATACTTGCTAGAATGGCTTATAGAACCTTCTAGGACATAGAGAAGCCACAAGTTGGCCCTTAGCAATTATACCAAAATTAAATGTGAGAAAATTTAGCCCAAACTAGAACTAGACAAAGATTACTCAGCAAAATGAAAGCTTTTCCAAAACTAGCACTGAGCATGCAAAGAAAGCACTTGATAGGAACTCCAAACTTGGTATCCAAAGGAATCACTTAGTAGCAACTCCAAAATCAGCATCCAAAGAATTCACTTGGCAACCAAAGGACTCTCTTGGCACCTAAAGGATCACTCAACAACCAAAGACTTAGCATCAACTTAAGAAATTGTTAGCAACTGATAGAATGAACAAAAGTGTAGGATTACAAGGAAACCCAAGATGCTCCTACATCATGATTTTTCATCATGTTCACACATTCTTCTACAACCTCGAGCATATTAATAGCATTTTCTACATTTTCATAAGTGTAATTGATTGAAGCTTCCCCTTTCTCATACTTGGGAAAAGGCTCTTTGAATTCTATGTGATCAGCATTGGTATTTAATCCATCTATTTCAAATTTTCCATTCTCAATAAGATCTTGAACAATATGCTTAAATCTCTCATAGTTTTCAATATCATGTCCAATGTCATTGTGAAGCTCGTAATAGGCCTTCTCATCCCACCACCATGGCTTAACTTCAAGTATGTGTAACTTTATGGCATCATAAGGGTGCACAAGATTATGAACAAGTAGCTTCATGAATATCTCTTCATATGACTCACCCAATTGTGTAAAGTTATGTTTTTCTCCTTTAGGCCTTTCTTGATATCTTGGCTTGTTACTTTGTTGATTGGCACTAGCTAAATGGAGAATAGCTTGGTCTTTAGGCTTAGATGAATTCACAACTCCATCATTAACCACTTGTTTTTTCTTATTCTAATATGTATTCTTTCCTTTATCCTTGTTATTGTTTTTGTTATTCTAAACATTGTTGTTGTTGTTTCCATTTTTTGTCAAGATACCTTGCTCTCTCAAAACATGCTCAATTCTAAATGTGGCTTCAGCATGGTATCAAAGGACTCAAAAACTATCTTCTTAACTTCATCTCGGAAACCATGTTAGTAATGAGGATTTCAATCTTTTCTTTCTTAGGTATGATCCTAGAATAGCGATAACACCATCATCTCCATCTTTGCAAGAAAGTAACAAAGGATGCTCCTTGATTTTGCTTTGTGTGACATAATTCCAATAGCAATATAGATCGTGAAATATTGTATGCAAAGTATTGGAGAAATCTCTGAATTAACTTAGGGAACATCTTAATAGGAGGAATTATATTGGTAAACCATTACATTTCTTGACCCTTAAGAATCCTTGAAAATAATCTCATAATGTATGAGTCCTCATGATGAACTCAAAACTCATAGTATAGAATTGACACACATGATCATTTGGATCCCCATTTCCATCATGTTTTTCATATTGGGGGATCTCAATTTTTCAAGGAAAATCTTTCATGTCAACACTCTTATCAAAAGGATTAGGAAAAATTGAATCAAGTGAAAAAGAACTCTTGGGTGCCGATATTTGCTTCAGCTATTTCTTCAATTGGTCAATTTCTTCTTTCATAGAGGGATCATGCTTTTGAATCTTTTTTGTCTACATCAAAGTTTTTGATTAAACATTAAAAGAGTGCATCTCTATTTTGGTCCATATATGCTTACATATGTTGCTGAAAATTTTGATCTAGTTGCATAGCCATGAAATCATAAGAATTATAGTCAAAGTTTGAGCTACCACATCCATATTTTGAACCATGATGATCTTGTTGTAAAGGTTGTCCTAAAACTCTAGGAGGTGTTGGTGGCCTATAATAATCATGTCTTGAAGCTCTCCTTCCTTTATGGCTAGGAGATTGTGAAGGAGATCATGAGTGTCTTCCACTTCATGCAGTTTTAGGAGGGGTGGATGGAGGAGAGTTGTTTCCACCACCAATGTGCACATTATTGAATTTATTGTCAAGTTGTGAAGCCATGAGAAGGTCTTGTGCTTCTTGACAGGCTTTCCTTTCTATCTCAATCATAACTTGCCTTTTTTCCTCTTGGAATCTAAATTTTTCTTCCTTCTTAGCTTGTTCTTCTAGAAGTGTTTTTCTCCCATGCTCAAGTACTTTGAGTCTACCACTCACATATCCTAAAGGTGTGATAAGCGGTGTGCATGGTTTGGACTATCTAAACTAGTTATGATTAATGTTACATTTACATGAGCACTAGAAGGCTCACTAATTTTATCATCATATTGGGATTTCTCTTCTTGATAGGCATAATTCTTACCTTTCTTAGCCCTTTGGTGTGCATCCAAATATCTATCCTCAATACATGGTGAGGTTGGTCTATTTTCACAAGTGTGACCACCACTCAAAAGGTCATTATAGTATTCAACACTTTGATTATTCTTTGGTGGAGAAATTGTAAAATCCATATCCATATCCAAGTGAGGTGATGCTAAGGGTGTACTCAACTCAATAAGGTCACTACTAGGGTCAAACAAGGCTTCTGGAATATCCTCAAGCAATTGAAAAAACACAAGTTCTTTTCCGTTATGTCTTTGACGAGTTTGAACTAAATGTAATTATTTAAAGATGACTTGAGGTTGCTTTCCTTGATCTACTTGATATCTTGTTGTAACGGGCATGAAGGAAAAGGTACTAGGTGATAGGATAACCCTAAGAAATATTGGTACCAAACTAGGATAGTAAAAGCACTCACTTGTCCAAAAGAGATGTGATGAGATATAATTTTACAATAGGCATAAACCAATACTACCACAAAGGTGCCCAAAACTTTGGGTGAATACCCTAGCACATATGGACTAGGAGGATGATTTACCCAAATTATAAATAATTAAAATTGATTTTTTATGAAATTGAATGGACAAGAAATTTCTAAGACTCTCCAAGCATAATATCAAAGAATCCAAAGGTATATCTTTCTCAACAAGGACGATCTCTAACTCACTGACTCCAAACAAGGTCACTTGTGAAATCAAAGATCACTAATTCAAGGGGTCAAAGCACAATAACCCAATGTGCAAACAAGTTTCCAACAATGGGGTAAGTAGCCTAATCTAAACTAGATCAACCTAGAGAGACTAGAAATAATAGGATAGCAAAGTAGTTTGATCATAAAGTCTCGATTTAGGAACTCAGATTTTATTTGTTTTAAATATCCAACTAGGTGTGATAAATTTTGAATCATAAACCAAGCACGCAAGATAGCAATAAATAATTTCAAGAAAACATCTTCAAACAATGAGAAAGGGACAAAGAAACCTTGCACATGAATAAGAATAGTGTCATAGTATCATTCTAATCCCTAGAACCACCACTGTGTATATTCTCAAAAAAAATCTAATCATGCACATAGTCCCAAAAAAAAAAATTTGGTAGCACTATGGTTCTTAATAATATTCAACTCTAAATCTTTTACAATCTAGGGTGGGTGAAATCTAATCCTAGTGCACCAAGGTTTTGACATATTCTAAGAATTTAATCAATCAGAGATACTAAGGAGATCTGTGAGGATTTCCCCCACAAGGACATTTATAGAGTGGTTTCTACTATCACATAAAAAATGGTTATTATCGCTTGAGGTTCCATCTACATGGGTGACGCAATAAAGGGAATGTCCACTATGGTTAAACCTCTCTAATCAAAGAAGACTCGAAAAGTTTTACCAAATGGGGACTTGGTTTAGATTCAAGGGTTCCAAGTTTCTAATGTGCCCTAAAGGGAATAGAGCATACTCCTCTAGCCTCTTCTTGTTACTAAAAAATAGCAAACAAGATTCTTTGACATGCTAATTTGAAATCATCTCACCAAATTTTTGGAAAATCCAATGATAAACACCACCAATCTTAAAAGAGAAAGTATTAATGGATGTTGATGACAAACCCAAGTGGAATAGTGAGATAATAACAAATGCCCTTCCCCACCTACAAGGGGATCTATCTTCAAAAAGAGCTTTGCATGTAAGGAAAGAAAATGAAACACATTCCCTCAAGTACTCCACAAATAGTGTTCAAAGGGCCTAGTTACTATGTGAAACACGTATGCATGAAAGTAAATCTATATTTTTAGAGCATCAAATGAAGTTTGAATCTATGAAAGCATGTAAAAGTACTCAAGCCAAACACATGAGAGGGTTCATTTCATTTCCAAATCCAAATTTTATATAGATCTAGCAAAATACTTGCTAATCCTTGCAATGTGTCTTTTCTCCAGTGTACCTTTCATTTATGCTTGAACACTCACTAGCAATGAATAAAGCAACAAGCAAAACAAGCAAACACAAGATATGTAATATATATCCAACTTATGCAAAACTAGGGTTAGATCTAAAAATCTAATTTTTCAAGAGTGATAATAACTAGAAAATAACTCAAACAAAAGCTCACATCATGCATTGATCCATTTGAAAATTAAATGCAAGCTATTCATTAAATGCCCTTTTTTAATATTGATTTTTGACGTA
This sequence comes from Cupressus sempervirens, assembly GCA_028749045.1. Taxonomy (NCBI): domain Eukaryota; kingdom Viridiplantae; phylum Streptophyta; class Pinopsida; order Cupressales; family Cupressaceae; genus Cupressus; species Cupressus sempervirens. Next base: position 205,611,031 of record CM053789.1, read on the forward strand.
ATCAACAAGATTGGACCTATATGATTTTTGACCTAGTCAACAAGAGTGCAAGGGTTTGTAATGGAGCCCTCAGTTTGACCTAGTTTGTGCCCATGCAAGTAGACCATAAAATGAGAGATTCAAAGATCAAAATATGAATGCAAATGAAGATTCAAACTCATCTAAATGATGACAATGCAAAGCAATGCAAGAAAGAAAATCTAATCTATGAAAGAAAATAACAATGCAATATTAATTTATGAAAAAAAATATGGATCTAAGCTAATATGAAAATTCAAGGATGGATCATGATGATGGAAGCCATAGATGCATGAGAGACAAGAAGATAGAAGTTCTCCACAAAAAGCTTCAATGCTCAAACTCCTCCAAAAATCACTCTGCAAAACTATAGTATAACAATAGCATAATCGTGGATGTCAAAAATGAAGAAAGGGCTCTCCCTTATAAAGAAGAATGGATGATTAAGATTAAGAGGCAATAAGATTTAATCGAGGGTGGAGAAAGAATGATTTCTGTGAGATAAAATTCCACCAATGAGAAAAGAGGAGGAAAATTAAATGGAATCCCACTTAGAAATATGTGCATTTAAGTGTTTAGGAAAAAAGAGTTTATTTAAATTTTATTTATTTCCTTTTTCAAGTGGGATTTTATTTAATTAAAAGGGAGAAAGTTCTTTTAGTTAAATAGAAAATATTTAATTAAATTAAAATAGGGGTTTTTCTCTTACTTAACTAAATGTGGATTAATTATTTAATTAAAAGAGAGGTTTTCTTTTAATTAAATAATACTTAGGATAAAATGATCAAACCTTAGGAAATGTTGAAATAATTGAAGTAATTACAATTTGATCAAAGAAATTGATTTGAATTGATTCAATAAAATATTGTAAATCATTGATTTAAAAAAATTGATAAATTGAATAATGGGGGCCCATAGTCTAGACAACCATTTTAGGGTGCATACACCCAGAGATCCTTGGAAAAAGGATTCAATAAAAGACAAGATTTTTTTTTTTAAACAAGTATAGATGCACATGAGGTACAACATACAAGGATCTATAAGATCACAATAGAAGACATAACCAACAATCATGGCAACCAACAAATCTCCAAATGCAGCTACCAAACTAACATGCTCAAACTAACGATGAAGACCAAAGATGACAACAAAAAATAAAATAATTGATCTGTCAAAGCGTGGTAATACAGTTAGTCCTAAAGGGTACTCAAACTGCCAAATTGTGCTCTCTAGAAAATAGCAAAGGTACCCTTGTTTTTCATGCAAGAAATCACAAATGACAGTTTCATGCAAGGAAGTGCACCAAGCCACACAAGAAACTACCCTCTCATGTAAAGGAATGTCTGGACTAGCCAACAAACCCACATAACTAGTGTCAAGTCTCGCATGAGGAACTACAAAGAACTATGCAAAGAAGTGCAAAGAGCCACATGGAGAAACATAGAGAACCACATGAAGAAATGCAGAGAGACATGGAAAGAAATGCAAAAAGTCATGCAAAACTTCACACTCTAGCATGTAAAACCATAATAGAAAGCAAGGAAACTAAAGATGAAAAGAAAGGTAAAACTATTCCTCCACACCAGGGATTATCGGATCCACAAATTGAAGCTTAGACACTCAACCACAATAACTACAAGACATCTAAACAACATCTAATTGTCTGAAACATAGCAATAAAGGAAATGTATTGAAAGTAACATCACAAAGAACAAACATAAAAAAAATCATTCACAGTTCCTCCCAACCATAATAGCATCATGAGACCTTGAAGACCCTAGCCATCCCCCATGCATAACATCCCAAACTATAAACTAGATAGTCAGAGTTGTCTTATGAGGGCATCAGTACTAAAGTGTAATAACATCATAAGAATAGGGAAATCAAACATGCTAATAAGTAAAGAAATTGATATTCCAATTAATCAAAATGCATCATCTAATCATATGCTAAACATCATAATACAAGAACATATTAGATAAACTAACATCATCTAAACATGATATCCAAGCATTCCAATGAAAGCACAAATCACAAGGAAACACACTCTAGATAAACTAAAATACCAAGTGAACATCGAGCACCATTCGCACTAGAATAATAGACCATCTCTATACACCTATCTATAGGAATGGTATAGGTAGCTATGCCTCTCATCTATTTGGAACCCCTAGGTCCACTCCCATTGTGCTGATAGAGATAATGATCTAACCACAAACACACATAAAATAGACATCCATGGTTAACACTCATGCTAGATAGTAATGATGACTAAAACCAAGATCATGAGACAATGCAAGTACTATAGGTACTATTCATACACTCAATGGGTTACTATGTAGGGGCTAACATCATGGAAATTCACTTGGCATCAGAAAGCCAAGCTTAAATCATGTAGTTCAACTCCTTAACAAAAGGTTCTCACACTAAACATTTTATTATCTTAAGTTTTATTACCATCTAATGTTTTATTCAGTTATCATTTGATTAAAACTTTCTGTGCCATCCCTCTAGACATAATGATCACCAGGTTATGAGATAGAAGCCCCCACCATATGCTACCCTACCCTACCCATGCTCATCCAACAATGAGTGCCTATAGGCATGCATATTCCTGACCCAACCCCAAATGATCATAACTCCCAAAAGTACCATGAAAAATTGAGCCTCTCAAATCACCTAAAAAATGCACGTCTACATGCTCATGTGTGGTGCACCACCATCATGAAGATCATATCACAAGGAATGAATGAGAACATAAATAAAATATCACTCAACCAAAAATAATCTTGGAACGATGGATGTGGCATGCATCCCAATGCAACATAAAGTGAAACAATGATCTAACTAGCATCCCAATGGATGATCTAGGTCCACGACCAACATCATGCCAAGAAAACTCGAAAAAACTAGGTGGCACACAAATCAAGGTAAAAACCCCAAAACTAAAAAACTTCAAAAATAAAATCCATTTGGTCTTAGGGCATAAAATTCATGAAAATCTAATAAAATTTAGATTCAAACATCATATGCAAAAATGACCAGCATAACAGTGTGAAACCCCAAACCTTCATCCCAAAAATAGGGAAAACATTCATACCCAACCAACTGGGTAGAAACAGCAAACAAAAATGAAGGGGAACACTAGTTCTTAGCCTCCTAACACATAACTACCATAAACATAACTAGAAATGGAACTAAAAACAAAATTGGGAGAGCCCTACCTGACAAAAAAAGGGGCAAAAATAGAAAATAGGTGGATAAAATAAATTTTTCATGGAAGCTATCAAAAAATTGTGGCAAAACAAGGTCTCCCCAAGCTAGGTCCAATGAGACTGATCTCGTGAAGATCCCATGCCCGTAGCTCTAATAATGAATAGAAACACAATCCTCTAGAAGAGATTTTTGAAAAATCTCTCAATTTCTCAATTTCCAAAAGTCAGAAGTGAGGAAATAATTTCCTCTTTCAATACTTTTCACTTTTCGAGTGAATAATCAATTAGGGTAAATAACCAACCAACCTAGTTAAACCTTGAATCAACCCAAAATAAAATAGGCTATTCCAAGTAATTGGAATTCATCTAAGGCAAAGCTGCTAGAAATTAAAAATAATTAAAATAAAGCCCAAAAACTAAAAATCACATAAATTCCTTAACAACCTTCACGACCATACAAACCTCCGAATGCATAGACATGTTCATAAGTCTAATCACATAATGCAAATGAGTCTAGATTTATCAAATCATTGGATGGTTTAATTTAACATTTAAATAAGATACGTCGACCATATAGGGATGACATTGGTGAAATATGACTAGTTGAATTACTAACTCCGTGTGCCACTACCAGGGATATACATCCTAAACACTAAAAGACATGATCAAGTGCAATTTCATATAATAACATAGCTAAAACAATAAATGCATTAAATACCCAATTTAACCATTTATTCAATTATACTGAAATAATCCATTTACATCACTCATGTTTGTATAAAGCATAATGAAGCAAGAATGAAATAAATAACCATAGCATTAAATCCAACACATAAACATATCCAGATATATGTCCAAATATTGAATAACCATGTATCATTATAAAACATATTTTCAAATCAAAATGGCATAAATGTGCAAATATGATCAACTGCATAGCATAGTAGTATAGCATCTATGATATTGAAATCAAAGTATAACATCTGACCCTCAAGTCATCTCAAATGCAAAAATAATAACATGAGAACAAGTATCTCTCAAATCAAAATAAACAAGGTATAGACTACAAACATGAGAGGTACTACATGTTGAGAAATCTAAGACAAAGCTAGCTAGTTTATATGTTGAGGAATGGGTTTACTTCTTACTAGGATCATCCAATGCTCAAACAGTAAGTTCTTGTCTATTCAAAGATACATATAGTTTCTACTGAGATGCAACCATTCCAAAAACTAATGGCAATGAACTATTATGGTATTTCTATAATAACAAGTTAGAAAATCTGCCAATCGATAATCCGTGAATAGAAACTTAGCAAATTTAATCATGCTAGAGTTGATAGTTGATGTTGACTTGGTGAAGGCCCTAATAAAATCCTATAATTCTACAACCCATGGGTTTCATAGGAAGGATGTGTATTTGCTATGCACCTTGGATAGGGAGACGTTCATAGAAGTTTTCAACCTTGGAGGACCAATGAAAAATTGCATTAAGAAAGAGAAAATGAATGAGACCTTCAAGAACCAAAAAGCTTTTTCACTAGTAAGTTCATGAGAAGACATATCCCTAAATTCAAAAAAGAAAAGGGTGAGCTCCCTAAAAAGGTGGGAGACTTCATGCCCTTGAAATTTTTCAGCAAATACTTCCAGTATACTATTTCTGGAATTGATGAGGTGATTGGATTGGATGGTATGATGAATTATGTTGACTACATATACATAATGGCCTTGGACATACAAGATGTGCACCATAATATAGGGTATGATTATGTGACCCATATTATAAATGTTATGCACAATGAGATTATTGCTTCTCAAAGGGGAGAGATGGGGAATTTGACATCCTACCATTATTCATTGTTGATGCATATCACTCTTTATAAGAATATAGGGCACATTAGTTCTAATTTCATTGAAGGGATAAAGGAAAATGGAGAAAACTTTTCGTTATAGCTATAGACCATGTTATGGCAAAGCTTTTACCCTTATTCCAATTATATAGCTTTCTATAATGATTTTGTTTTTCTAATTTCAAGTATGTTAGTTGATATAACAAAAAGGATTCCTAGGGTTGGTAGAATGCTAATTAGACCATTTGCATGCCCTAACAAGGATAGGAGGTTAGGTCATGATTGAGAAAGTTTTTTCCTTTTTGAAAAAAATCTATAATAAGCGTTTATGGATGCCCCCAACCCCCTCATGTTTTGCCCAAATATATTCTAGAGAGAATGTGGAGAATAGAATTCTTTTGGTTATTAACAATGATGAATGTGTAATACATAGGACCTATAATAAAAAAAGAGTTCCTTTGTTCCTACAAATTTCAAAGTAGGGGATTTTTTCATGGGAAAAGATGCAACAGAAGAGATAGACAGATTCATGAGTGAATTCTTATTTCCTTTAGCCCCTGTTAAGACCTATGATCCTAATGACCCTGTTATGCATGTCCTCGAGCACATGAAAAAGTTCAATTTTCCAAGTAGTATCCCCTATTAGGAAGAGGATGTAATCATGAATTATTTGGAATTAGAGGATTGCAGAGACAAAATAGTGAAATGGGAAGAAATCATGAGAATAGAAGAGGAGATGAAAAGAGAAGATCCCTCCTTTAAAAGGTTTTATCATGAGGAGAAGTATCTTTATAAGTATAATAAATGCCTCAAAAATTTTGATAGCATAATGCCTCAAGCCCCTCTTCAAATAAGAGACAAAGAAGTAGCTAAATTTCCTAAGCACGATGATGTAATAGAGATTGATAATGAGGAAGATTAGCCAGAAAGTTTAGCATGCACCCAAGGTTGAAAAAAGAAACAAAACTTGATTGAGATCCCAAACAGGGAAAGAGAGAGAAAACTACAAATCCTATTAATGGGGACAAAGTATTTTGATGATATTAGGCATAATTTCCTAATAAGGTAGGCAAACCAAAATAAATGAATCTTGAATAAGCTTGATCTTCAAACAACAATGTTGGATGAAAGAATAATCCAAGCTTAAGAATTTACTTTGGATGATGACTTCATGAATTCTAAGGAATTCAAATCATTCTTGTATAAAATTAAATAGAATGAACTCACTCTTCAATTGTAGCCAAGAGACTTATAAGAGAAAGTTGTTGAACTAGTGCATAAACTATAGGAGTATGACCAAAACAATAAAACTCTTACTATAGATGAGACCATAGAATTTGTGAAGAGAAGTGATATGATTTTTTTCCCTAGATGGGAGCTCATCTCATATTTCATGTTGACCAAATAAGGAGACAAAGTAAATTTTCCTCATTTGAGGAGACTAATATTGTAGGAAAATTACAGGGGTCTAGGTTCAATGTTGACTTCAAAAAAATGGCAATCTAGAACATGACCCGGTAATCTAACAATCTAATAGTCATGGAATTTAGAGACTCACCCCAAGGCAATGTGATATTCTAGAATGTCACAACAACATCAAGTGACCAGATTCAAAACCTGATGAACACATATTCACTCATGGGGAAGAGTAAAATGGATACACTTGAAGAGTAAAATGGATACCTATATACTAAAGTAAAGAGTGGATACCCTTGAGAATGAGGTAAGAACCTTGAGGAATGTAACTAGATCTATTATAGAGGTCAAAGATCAAGAGACCCAAATAGATTTTGATACAACAAATATGAGTATGGATCATCCAATCAAGGTGGATAAGCTAGAAATAGGAAAGGATGTCAAAGTCAAGACTATGGAGAGCATGATCTCACACAAAATAAATGTACTCAAACAGGCTTCTTAGAATCTTCACAATAGCTATATTACATTGTAGGGAGCATAATATTAGTGCACTATGGGATTATCCATTCTTTCTCCATTATTTAATAAGTGGGGCCTTACATCCAACTTTTATATAGAGTTGGTCCCAATTTTGGCCCAAAAGAAACAATTTCCCAAAGAGACTATCATTTCCATAAGGAAAATGGTAAATAAAGTCAAAGATTTCAAAGATTTCTTTTCTAGTAGGTTGTAGTTAATTATTATAAATAAATAATACTGAGAAGGTTATAGTTAAATATTAGAAATAGTTAATTATTAGAAATAGATAATTATTAGAATTCTATAAACTTTTGCCCTTAACTGGATATTGTTAATTACTTTATAACTTGAATATGAAATTAAACCAACAATACTGAATAGTAAATATAACCATACATAGAGAGAACTCATAACACTATATTATTTGTTAACTAGGGAAACCTTAGCCAAGGGAAAACCTCAGTGGGGATGATACCCACAAGATGATCCACTAAATAAAAGAATCCTATTAAGGATATTGACCTTTTTAGGAGTCTATCAATTACATATAGTGTCTTGACTCCTTGATAGAGGAATAGGCCCTATTAAAAGTCTCAACCCTATTAGGAGTTGCTTCAACTCTATTAGGAGTTGGTAGAGCAATTACGATGAATGCAAGAAGAGCCCACTACCATAACATAAAATATACAAATAAGTTTCCTCATAAGAATAGATATACATACAATACTTGTCTCACTATTGTATCTCACACTTAATCTAACCATACATTAGATTTTGTATCGCATAGGGCTTGTAGATCACTTGTACTTTCTTCACAATAGTTTTCATCGCATGCATCCTTCTCACTTATTATGCAAGATATGATCATTACTTCTTCCTTGTAGATTACCAAAATTGTGCTTAGTCAATCTTAATATTTTCAAAAGCTTGACTAATTATAACTTAGGATGTCAACTCATCATGATTAATTAATTATTTTGTTACCAAAATATTTCATAAGTCGTACAACTCAATTTACTGACATGCTCGATCTTGCTTTGTTAATTACGTATGCTAGTAATTCCTCTGTAACTTATGATGTACAATCCATACAAATATGTACAATAGCATCCATCATTATGACACTATCAACTATCAGTCCTTAATTGTGCAAGAGCTAACTCAAAGTTTGTCATCCTTACATATCATAACTATCTCTATGCTACTACAAACTATGCAACACTTCAAAAATTTCCTCACTTTGATTGTATATGTTGCCATAAATAACAACATTCATTCATCTATCTATTTATGTTGCCAACAATCTCCCACTTTAGCATTGATGGAAATATTTGGGAAAATTGGCTAAGTCCCAAAATTATGTCATACAAAATAAGAACTACTAAAAGTAACTACACAAAAATTGCCTTCAAAACTTGAAAATTTGAGTCATGTTTTGATGGATCATTACATTCCTTAGTACTCCTTTACAAAGATATCTTAAATATATAGCTAAGCTCACCCTTACATATACTCAATATATTCCTTACAACTCATTTATAATGATATCTTGAATACATAGCTAAGTTCCCCCTTACATGTATATATAAATACTTCTTCTTACATATACAATTTTCCTTATATCCTTCTCCCTCTTTGACATTAATGACAAAGGTGTCAAAAAAATTGTACACACAAAATTGTGTTGACTTCCTCTGTTTAACTTGATATTTTTTATATACAATCTACCAAACCAAGTTGTAGTCTATCAAGATCCTTCTTCTGGGTTTCTTTTACTATATTAGATATACTGATAAGTGCATAAAGTGCAAAGGATGCCACTTCAACTGCACTCAATTTAGTATAGGAAAAATTTTCATAGGATGCCTTTACTTCAAGACACTCCTCCAATTTCCTCTACAAAATACTAATTTTAGGTAACAAATATTCTCTAAGGATAGAGAATCTCCTGATTACTTTCTCCTTGTCAAATTCAATGCCTCTAATAGCCTTGTGAATTTTCTCCATGTCTGATCCAATATTGTCAATGCTTTCCTCTAGTTTTTATAATGTAATAGTGAGTGTTTGAAGCTCACACATTTATCCTTTGATCATATTATCAAATTCTAATAGGTAATTTTATGACAATTCACATTGTCCATACAATTCTTGCCTTCATCTATGCTCTTCCTCAGTTCTTTAATACACACATTCAATGTTTGCAAGTCATTTCTAACATTTTTGCATAATGTGCCAAATATTGATGCATCATGTGTTGTCTATGCTTGTATTGAAGCAATATCAAACAATGTGGTGAATTCTACATCAAAAAATCTTACCATTTTTTTTGCCTTTATCTGCAAGTCTAGTTATGTAATAGTGTTTTGTACTATCCTCTACAGTCTTTCCAAAACTTTTGTTAACGATCTCTCCAAATTCTTCATAGACTTATTCTTCTCAAGTAGCTCTCTCAAGTATCTCATTAGACCTTTGTAATCATCATCATCATTAGATAATACTGGCAATAGATGAACTGCTATTATTGGGGTAGCTATTGTAATAAGTATAACTACTGGTGCAATATAAGATATATCAACTTCATGTTGAAAGACTACCTTCCCAAGTTTAGTTACCACTTGTTTTAGATTGGGAAAGAATGTAGATTCTAGAATCACAATCTTCCATTTTTTTTGTAGTTCAAAAGTTTTCTTCATTTCTTCTTTCTTTCTTTCTTCTCCTATTCTTGCTTTCTCCTTTTCTTCTTTTTTACTTCTCTCTTCTTCTTTTCTCTTCTCATCTTCAATATTCCTAAATTCTTTTTCTTTACTCCTTTCCTCTTCTTTTCTCTCTTCTTCATCTTTCATGTCCTTATCTTTATCATCCTCTTCATTTTTGTTGGAGTAGGTAGTAATATCACAAACAATGTTGGTCCCATATCCTGCAAAAGGATTCTCTTTAACATCAATAGTTGTATGAGTACTACCCACTTGCATGGATTTAGTACCAATAACTATGTGAGAGGTGTGTTTTCTTTCTGAATTTCCTCAACCTCTTCTTCATCATTAGTAGGAGTATTGGCCTTAACATATACTAGACTTATTGTCTTTGACTATGCACTTTCTTTAGTGGTCTTTGGCATGGAATTCATGAACTTCACTATAACCTCTTCAGTCTCCTTCTTTACTTCATTATAGTTGCCTCCCATAAGAATAACTTTTCTTCTTTTATTCCTCAAAAAAGGCTCAATATTTTTTAGAATGCTTTTATTGTCCTCCTTATTGCTGAATACACACAAAATCTGAATCATCTTCTCTCTGAATTTTGTATCTTCCTCTACTACTCTTTTCTTTCTTTTTATTAGTCTATTATATAGATCTTCTAGTGTCTTTTTCTAAATGTTGTCAAACCTCTTGTTTCTCAAAATCATATTCCTCACTATAGAATTTTTTAATTTTCTTTTATCCATATTCTTGTACAAACTATAATACTTATTTAATTGAATAAAATTATCATTATTTATAATCTACATATTCTAATTTTCAACTTTGGGCTTCTAGGATTTCTTACCAATTGATGTCCTTACTTCTCCAACTACATGTTTCACTACTTCTTCTATAGTCTCTTCATCAGACTCTTCAATCACTAATTTGTGGTGTCTTTCACCTTTTTCTAGGTCTACAGGTGGTTTGCTTCACCTTATTCTTGAGGGATGGTGTTGGTTCTTTCTTAACCTTCACCAATCTCTGTGATTTCCTCTATGCAATTGTTACATCAACTTTAGGTTTCCTCTTCTACTGAACAATTTGTACCTTGATTGGTTTATCTTATGCAAATGTTGCATAAGGTGTACTAGGTATATGTATAGTAGACCCTTTGATTTCATCAAATTCTTGTCTAGTCATGCCTAACTCTTTAAGGATGGACTATATCTTTTTCTCAACATTCCTTTTTATTTCCTCATTGTGAAGTTCATAATGAATTTCCCTTATCTTCTCTTCATATGTTCCCCCATGTTCGACATTCAGTGTCCCTTTCATATTGCAATATAATCTTTTCATATCCTTCATTGAGTTCTTCACTCATTTCATAGCCTATAGGTTCAATAAATTTCACTCTAGGTTTGACTATCTCCATATAGGTTGTGTCAATCTCTACCATAAAGCATATTTCATCGGAGGTAATCTAAATCATTGCTTCATTTCTTATTGGAAACTCTTCATCATCCTATCTATGTCTCTATCTCTAACATCTTCAAGTCTTTCCCTATAATAATGGGTGATCATCTTAATAGAATATTCATTACTATCCCAATTTTTCATTCTAGGAAACTACTTTGTTGCATGGAAAAAAAAATGTATTAAAATAGATTTGAATCTAAAAATTGAATTCTTAGTTTTCTTTAACTTTACAATTTTGTCCAACAATTGCACTTTGATAATCTTGCACATTTTTACTTTCTTCCTTTCAATTTCCATAGCATAGATTGCTTGTAAAAATCCTATTGGAACTAAGTTTACTCTAGAGCTAAGATTTAGATTGTATCCTAAAATCTTGCTCAATACTCTAACTCTGATATCTTGAATTAGGTCTACTCTCATGTTTCTTCCATCAAATTTAGTCTTTAAGTTTGTTTCAATGATCTTTCTTACATTTTTGTCAATTAGGGGATTACAACCTTCATTTCTCAAACCTGTGACCTTATGAATTAGGTTATTATCAATTAAAATAGGTACATCACCTATCCAAACATTTCTTTATGGATTCTACTTAGAATAATTCTACTCCATTTATGATTGTCAAATTTTGTATAAAACACATACTTAATCAAGTTTAGTTCATTCAAGTATGCGTACTCAAGTTTTAAGGTTAGATCTCTATTGCACATAACTCCTAAATCCTTGTGAATTTATTCATTACCAATACTCTCAAATTTTTAGTTAATGTAACTTCTAAAGTCTTATACATAAATTACATTTGGCAAGATTTGAGAAAATGCTCCTAACGGATCATCAATGAGATAGACAAATGGGTCTTTCTTGATTTTGTACCTAGGTCTCTCACTAACATCACATACTAACTAGTTTTTCATAATTTTTAACATTTTATACTATGAATTCAATTTAAGCTTCATAAAATACCTTAAATAATGTGTATTAAGACTTTTGCAACTTTGGAGTTCAAACGCTTCACTTCACACTTCAATTCACCATCAAATCACTCATAAATTGCTCCAAACTCTTTACACAATCAAATGGTACTCACATTTTTCTTGCAATCCTTAAATCATTTTAGATTTAACTGTACATTGAATGCACATCTACTTTGCCTCCAAAAATTTGTCACCAATTAATAGTAACCTTGTTTTCTTCCATACAACTTACTACAACCATGAAAATGCTTGTGCATTGACCATAGCTTTTCCACTCTATCCTCTACCTTCTGTGAACTTTACAACTTTTAATTCTCTCTCTAACATCAATTATGATTAGCTGATACTCTACCTCTACTGAAATGCTTAATTTAAATAAGATAAGTTGCAAACAACTGTTGATTTCAATCTTCCATCAGGTGTAGATAAAAATACTTCTCTTCCAAAACTGTATGAGAACTTTCTAGAATAATAGCTTCCTTTTGACTATTGTCGCTTCCACAATCATTTCTTTTGTCATTTCTATTATTGCTCCTTTTGTAATTAGCATTCCTATTGAATTTTTTTTTGTCCATTCTAAAAAATCTTATTGTGTGTCAAAGTTATTGCATAAATGACATACAGATGCATTCCTTCTCTAATCGGTCCCATTTTGACTTTCAGGTGCTCTACAGTTCCTTGCAATATGTCTAGGATTGTTTCATCATTAGATTTATCTCCATCATTAGATATGCTTTGTGATCTTCCTCTCTCATTACCTATAGGGTAAGTATTCCTAAACATTATACTATTTGCATTACTATTATCAAAGTTAGGTTTCTTACAATCTATTTCTTTATTCCATAGCCATGACAATTATAACAATAGAAATTAGTAATTGGTTTAAAAGACTTACCTATGAAATCTCTCTTCATATGACCAACTTTATTGCATATGAAACATTTACCTCTAAATTCATGTGTAACTTCCTTAGATGATTAAACTTTATTAGGCTCATCAACTTGCTCTATTTTATTTGGCTCATCATGTTTTGTAGAAAAATAAATTAGTTCAACTTCTTTAGACAGTTATGTAGTTGTGCTTGATTCAATCTTACTCAGATCAGGTTTTTAAGGGGACTCAACAACTAGATCTAGTTCTATTAGTGTTCTTGACTAGTTTTTCTCTAATAAGATATCCAAGCCTTGTCTTATCATAAGAGGGTCTCTGGTGAAATATGTGTTCATCAATTTTCTCACTACAGGTATAAAGCTTCTCTAACTATCATTTGGCTTGTGTCAATTATCCTTTCACAATAGTGTTGTACTCTTCTAATTCTACATGTTCTATCTTAATAGAATCTATTTCAAATGTTACTTGATTCAACTAGGATCTAAGGTCTACATTCATAGATTTTAGATCTAGTTCAATTTTTCTATCATCTTTCTTAAGACTTAACTTGCGTTCAACAATTTTTAACTCATGCTTCAAAATGTCATTTTATTTCTTGAGATTTCCTACTTCATCATTGTCACTAGTCTACTCTTTCAATTACTTTCTAGATCTCAGATCATCAATCTTTTCTTTCAATTTTCCAATGTAAACTTTTGCATCCTCATGCCTATTTTTTAGGTTACCTCTTTCTTTAGTAAGAAGATAAATTTTCTCAAGAGCTTCTTCAAGGTTTCTCTTCAATTTTTCCATATCCAGAGGGATCTTACTCAAGTTGTTAAGCCTCTTCTAAGTAACTAGGCTCTGATATCAATTGTTAGAAACAGATAATACTGAGAGGGGGGTGCATCAGTATTATACAAACTTTTGCCCACAACTGGATATTTTTAATTACTTTATAAATTGTGTATGAAAGTAAACCAATAATATTGAATATTAAATATAACCATACATATGGAGAACTCATAAAACCATTATTTATTAACTAGGTAAACCTTGGCAAAGGAAACTCCAGTAGGGGTGATACCCACAAGATGATCCACTAAACAAAATAATCTTGTTAAGGATATTGACCCTGCTAGAAGTCTATGAATTACATATAGTGCCTCAAGTCCTTATTAGAGGACTAAGCCCTATTAAAATCCTAAACCCTATTAGGAGTTGGTAGATCAATTATAATGAATGCAAGAAGATCCCACTACCCCAACATGTAATATACAAATAATTTTCTTCGCAAGAATAGATATATAAACAATACTTGTCTCATTGTTGTATCTCACACTTTCTCTGATCATACATCATATTTTTTATTGCATAAGGCTTGCATATCACTTTTACTTTCTTCACAATAGTTTGCATCACATACATCCTTCTCACTTATTGTGTAATATATGATCCTTACTTATACCTTATAGATTATCAAAACTATGCTTAGTTGGCCTTAATGTTTTCACATGCTTGACTAATTATAACTTAGGATGTCAGCTTATTGTGATTAATTAATTATTTTATTACCAAAATAATTCATTAAGTCGTACAATTCAATTTACTGACATGATCTATTCTACTTCATGAATTACCTGTACTGGTAATTCCTTTGTAACTTACATCGTACAATATTTAACTTATGTTGTATAGTCTATATAGATATGTACACTAACATTCATCATTATGATGTTGTCAACTATCAATCCTCAATTGCACAAGAGCTAACTCAAAGCCTATCATCCATACATACTATGATTGTCCTTGTGTTGTTGCACATTGTCCAACATTTAGACATATTTCAAACACTGATTACATGTGTTGCTATAAATAACAACATTCATTGATCTATCTAGTCAAATTGCCAACATTAATAAATAATAAAATAAATACCATTGCCAATGGTACATCTTTCTTTATTCAAAAAATTATTGATGATGATAATAAGCTTAGGGAATGGTAAGAGTGGTCAAATTTTGTTGGCTACATTTTGAAGCATGAAAGGCTTGTTTCCTTTAGCAATGGGGAAACTAATATAGCAACAGTATTTGATATTATTGATATTCCTTTAAGTTGGAGGTAAACATTAATAAAATAATTGCAAAGGTTAGAGCCCTAATAGATGCTAAATGGAATAAGTGCCTAACTGAGCTGAATGCACTTAGAGCAGCCACCTAGCCAAATGAAGAATCAGATATTACTATCTGGAAGGTGATAGCTAACATAAAGGAAATTCCACCTAGAGATAGAGACTGAGTATGCAAGGAAAATTCAAAGAACATGAAGAGGAAGGAAAACTACTTGATAGAGATGCCTTATCTTTGTGGTTCACCTATTGTAGGTATGCTCTCATTATAAACTATGAAGTTGATCCTGATCATCTAGATTGACAACTATTCTAATTTTGGATATCTCCAACATTCTTTTTGTAATTGTTCTGTCTTATATGAAAAAAGTTGTTGTATCTTGTTTTTGAACATGTGTCCTCCCATCTAAAGCATGTTGCAATCTTTATTTTATAAAAGGATTTTCAAGATGTAGAGTGAGGATCTGAGTTTCATTTTGTTGAAATAGGTCTTGTTCATTCTTGAGTCAGTCCAAATATACTATATAAGTTTCTACTAAGATAGAATAAAAAAGAAAGTTATCAGTTGTTGATCTATTTGAGTTGTTCTTTAGATTGGAAGTTTCATCTAATTGTATATTTTTAAAGAAATTAATACAAAGATGTAGATGGTTGGCTATTCATTTTTAGATCTTGTCTCTTCCTTTGTTACCATTTACTTCTCTAAAGTTTAATAGAAAATTTTATTAAATTCCAATTGTAATTTGTTTTGAATTATATTTCAAGTTACTTTTGCTAATAACCTAATGGGTTATGTGAATGCTTAATGTAAATTGGAATAATTCTTTCATTTTCATCGAATATTTTGATAAAAATGAGATCTGAAAATGAATATTGATATTCTTACCACAAAGTGTTAAGATAGATCTAATAATAGATGTCAAATTCTTATGAAGTTAATGGCCTAATGGATAAAGCACTATCCATTCATAAAAGTTGATCTATTTGGAATATTTCTACAATATATACCATTTATAAATCAATCATTTTAATATTTTGTTACTATAGTTTTGAAATTTTAGCTTGTACTTGATTCATGGAGTTTTAGGGTTTGATAAAGTAGCCATTTATCATCTCTTTTATAGTCCTAGAGTTAGAAGAATTATGGCTAAATCACCTATTATTTTGGAAATCATGTTGAGATTGTAAGTTTTAATACGTAAAGAGTGAGTTCCTAGGTATACCCACCTAAATTTTGCAGTGTTCAAAGTGGAGAAGACATTAGAATCTTGTTAGTTTGTCCTCTTATTGTGTGCATCAGAATACCCATTATGGTTTCTAGCTAACTCCTAGGTATTCTGATCTTTTAAGAGGTAGTTTAAATTATGTTAAATCAGAAGCCAAAAAATCTCAAATTTGATTTTCATGTTAGTAACATTGTTCAATTTCATTCCCCTTTTATTCCATTCTACTAGGGTCTTCTTGGAAAGTTCACCACGAGCTAGGGTTTTAGTTTGTTTGGGTCTATCCAATATTGGGTAGTCCATAGCTCAATGAATCATCTTCTTGCTTAGCTTCATGGGTTGCTCTAGCTAGAAGGACATGTCATGAACTATGCTGAGGACATACTTTATCCACTTCACTTGGAAATTGCATGGTGTATACAAGGAATGTGTTAAACCCTTGACCTATATATGTTTCTGCTTAGCCTTTAGCATTCCATTCTCACATAGTGAATTATATGCCTCATTCAACTCAAATAAACCTAACTCATGAATAGCATAGTGATAAAATGACTTGATATCATTTATTAGTAGTACCTTGGGAGGAATAGTTGAGTGTGCTCCCAATGGATCTTTCTTCTCTACAATTCTCGAGTAGAGCTTGAATGTAGATGCCTTGCAAAATATTTTCTTCAACAACATCTTGGATCCCTTCTTCACCTTAGAACTAGAGCCGGATGCCATAATGCTCAGTGAAAGATGAATTCACGATAACTAACAACTTTTCCTACAACTTTTCTCTAAAACACTTCACTCTTAATCTCTCAGGGGATCAAAATTGCTCTTAATTGTAAATGCAAGCTAATAAATAAACCCTTGACTTTCCCTTTTATGAAAAATTTCAAAAAAATTAGGGCCTCTTAAATGCATTATATAGTGGAAGGTGGAATAGCTTGACAATGTCATTGAATCATAAGCTCGACATGAATTGGTCATCATACAACTTGGTTAGAACTAAATTCTAACTTATCTTTTCTTAGAGATAATAAGCATCTAGGTTACAACTAGGTTATAACTCAGTTAGAACATAGCTTTTTAGCTTAACCTTGTGCATCTAAATATGCATATTTGGATATTTTGTTTCTTGCATATCTAGAATTGATGTAGGATCTTCTTGAGTTCTTAGTTCAAGTCATCTCCTAAAATGCTTTGTTGGATGTGGATGCTTCACCCACCTCATTTGATTGGATGATGATAGCTTCATTATCTTCCCTAGTTTTTTCCTCTACTTTCCTTACCCATTTTTGACTCATCTGAGTCTTGATCTATTTAACCTTGGATTTTCCATTGTTTTCTTCACCAAAATTTTCTATATATCTATTCATATAGTTCTTTCCAAATGACCTATCTTTTTTTATACATAACACATCACATTAGTTTTTCTTTTTTTGGAGTCTTTATACAATTCACTCCAATGTGCACATATTCACCCCAATGATGACATCTTCCCCATGTATTGGAGTCAAAACCAATAAATTCTCTTTTTCTGGCTCCATTATACTAATTATTTTGATTCCATTAATTTGATATGCATTATATGTTGGAAATATTCAAGACTATGCTAAGTTATTGAGAGGGGAGGGGTGAATCAGTAACTTCCAAAATTTCTACACCAATTTCAATTTTGAATTCAATAAACCACTTAACATTTAATTTATCACATCTGATCTAATTGCATGCATGTGAAACTGAAAATATAAAAGTATCCACAACACTTGAACACAATAATTTGGTGACCCAGAAACCTTCCAAATAGAAAGTAAAACTGGGGTGGGGATGAGACCCACAAAACTCCAATACTATAGCATAAAGTTGGCCTATTGAGGCTTACAATGATCACTTCTAATGATCTACCATATTAAGAGCAATTAGGACTGCTAGGTCCACCTTGTTAGAGGTTTTATAAACACACAATGAAGTATGCACTCTATTAAGAGATTTTAAAAAGACCATTAAGTCTACCTTGTGAAAGGATTTGACTAGTTCACCTATTAGGATGAAATAGTAGATCTCTTACTTACAACTAGGTTGCTAATAGAGATTCCTTGATTGTGCTAATCACTTTTTTTTGTGATGAATGTCTTTGTTGCTCCTCTTTTGATATGGCCTTCATAGTTTACTCTTTATCTACTACTTAACTTCACATTCACATTCTTACATGCTCATTATTATGCATATGGATGTGATACAATACATTACATATATATACTAACCCAAATTACAAAATTACAAATTTGGCCATCATACAAGCTAACACTAATATTACAAAGTTGGCCCAAATGAAGACACTCACGTTCTGAAGACTAATTTGGTGAAGTTCTGATACTTGGCATCCACTGTCATTACTCAGCATCATCATGTACTCGATAGACATAGAAGGTCGATCCATACTAATCACTTCAAAGTAGTCTTGAAACTCAGTCTACACCGATGACTCAGTAGATACAATATAACTTGACATAAACTGAACCACTTGGTAAAAACATAAGCTTAATTTACACTAGCTTCACATTACGTGAACTATGAACTCGATAGAAATTGAAAATGCTTAGTAACCACTAAACTACTTAGGTTGAACTACTAGATTAAATCTACTTAGTTTCAACTATTGGGCTTCACACTAACTAAATATACCTGGTAACCACTGAAATGCTTGGTAGCTACTGGATTACATGGAAAACACTATAGACTATTCCATGAGCTCGGTAGCCATACAAAATCTAAATAAGTGTGTGTCACCAATGAAAAACTTGACTAATATGTCAACATTATGAATATTTGTGATCATGCTTGTGAGATGTGAAACAATTATTCAAGCTTTGATCTGAATGTGCATTCATGAGCCTTGAGTCCATATTTGTTGTAATTATAGAAATGACCTTTGAACGTAGGTTGTATATTCTTTCTCTAACAAAAATTTGATGTATGACATATTTTTCCAAAATTGTTGCATGTAGGTCTTTTGTTCTTCTATGCTCCTTGTTCTAATGATTCTCGTTGATTAGTATATCCTAAGCTAGTAGTGCCTTTAGGCCTATTTGGGGTTTTCTCATACAATTAATTCACACTTTTTCATGATCTCAATATTATTTCATTTAGTTTATTTTCAACTCTTAGTTCATTCTCAAGTCTATCATATTCTAATCAAAGATTGGTGATTCCTTCATTTGCATCATCTAGTTGATCTACCATGTTTGCCCGATGTTGTGTTAGCCATTGAACTTCATTGGTCTTTTCTTCTAATCTTGAAGAAAGTAGTCTTTCTTCTTCATCTACCATTTATATATCATTTATTCTTTTCTTTTCTTTTGTTTCATGACTTCACATAGCTTGACCAAGTGACTTTCTTGTTCTCTTTTCAATTTTCTCACTTCTTGTAGAGTATCATTCCTTACTAGTAAATCTTCTATGGTTGCATCTACTTCTTCTAAACTTCTTTCTCTACATAGATCTTCTATTGTTTCTTCAATTTATAGATTTTCATTCATCTATATAGGCAATTATTTTCTTCTTTTTTGGGAGTGAGTTAGTTGCTCCTTGAGTTTCTTGACTTGCTCCATAGCCATGTGCAAATCAAGTTTTTCATTATCAATAGCTTTTTATAGCTTATATGCCTCCATTTCATTAGATCTTTACTCTCAATTTGTTAAGCCTCTAATAGGAAAACCTTTCTCTAATACCAATTCTTGGAAATTCAATGATAAGCAAGTGACAAAGAGTGGGGAGAGGGGGGGTTGAATCAGGAACCACTTACACTTTTCACACTTTTTACATTTCAAATACTTCTCCTTTACTCCTTTAGATTATCTAATTTACTTTCATGCATGAACATAAAGAAATCAACACCATTAACACTTTGACACAATATTTGGTAACCTAGAAACCCTCCAAGGAGAAGGTAAAACTGGGGTGGGATGACACCCACAATTCTTCACTATTGCAGTAATAAAGTTGGCCTATTAGGGCTTACAATTGATTACTTCTGGTGATCTAGTCTATGAGGAGTACGAAGGACTATTAGGTCTACCTTGTGAAAGGATTTTACAATACAATGAATTATCTACTCTGTTAAGAGATTCAACAAAGGACTATTAGGTCCACCTAGTTAAAGGCTTTGACTGATGCACCTGTTTGGATAAATTAGCAGGTTGATCTCTCTTTTACAACTTTATTTGTTGATGTATATCCTTTGAATGATATGATCACCTGACTATGATAGAAAAGTCTCTACTTTTCCCTTTATACTACTTTGTATCCTTTTTACTGAATTTTCTTTATATTCACTTCTTGTCTTTAAATATTCATATATATCACATATTACTTCTCATCACATCTTAGAAAAATGAATTTTCCTTCCTTATATACCCCACAAATCAATAATTTCACACCAAGTTAGCTCATATATGTAATAACCTCATAATTACCAAAATATACCTTCAGGTTGACCAAATGTTGATGCTCGAGTAACACTATGCATTTTGATGTTTTGTTGATGCTTAGGAAATATAGTGAGCTTGGGTGGTACTATGGAACTCAAGTAGTACTAGATTCTTGAGTATCATGTTATCACTTAGGTGACACAAGAGCAATCTAACTTGAACTAGTTAGCTTGGTTCATATTGAGAACTTGACTAACATTATAAACTTGGTTCACACTAGGAACCTTGTTTCCACTAATAACTCAGATAACTTGATTTATACTTTGAGCTTAGTTAACATAGTATATCCTCCATCTTCTCATGCTACACTAAAATCTACTTAATGATGGATATCTTGATTGCAATATTAATTGACCTTCCTGGATACTTAAGTGGTTTAACACTAATTGAGAATCATATTTAATGTATCGAGAACCATTATTACATGGGACAATGAAAGGAAATCTAGAGGTGAATTCCCCTCTGAAAAGAATAATAGAATTATTCCAAAATATTACTTTATATTTTTTTTCAACCTCCTAGATAACTCAATTGAATCCTAATGCAATTTTCCACAAGGATGTATTTTCTAGTTTGAAGATAA
Organism: Cupressus sempervirens; assembly: GCA_028749045.1. NCBI lineage: Eukaryota > Viridiplantae > Streptophyta > Pinopsida > Cupressales > Cupressaceae > Cupressus > Cupressus sempervirens. The sequence continues at coordinate 205,632,464 of CM053789.1, forward strand.
ATATAGGCTACAAGCTTTGTCAATTATTTCATTTTTTGTATTTTTTTTTTTGGATAAAATACAATTCTAAGGATGCAAAAAAATCTATTTATACTATGAATTCTTAATTGAAACAATCTTTCAAAAAAAATTCAAAGAGTTAGGGTAAAAATAATTTAAGAAAATTACGGAAAGAAAAATTAATGGACATAAATTATCACCAAAACATCTTACAAATGAGATTGTAAGGAAGATTAGGAAATCACACAAAAGATAAAATAGATGTACTCATAATTCATGTTTTTTAGATGCATTTACTAATGGAAAAAACTAAGAAGATGTATGATACATCAGAATTCAATAAATCATGAAGCTACCACAAATGTACCACCCATTAGACAAATTTATCTTAAAGCGCGGATAAAAAATCTTCCCTATGGTAAATAATAATATAATAATTGAAGCAATAATAAACTCTAAAATTAATGATCACAACCCTTAATCACAACAAGCATAATTGGCTCTTTGAAACTTATAAATTATAATCACCAATTCATTAATTTTAGATAAATAGTAGAATTCTCACATTGTGAATGAATAACCAATTGCGTGCAACTTTATTGCAAAAAATATTGACCCTCAACATATTTTTATGTTGTATATAGAGTGCTTCATCAAAAACATGTAGCTAGAGTTTCAACTATGCATGAAACTAAACATAAAATAAAAAATTATTGCCTTTATATACAAATCTTCTCCAACACTGAATTTTGACAACTATGCACACATTTCATCCATTTACAATATGAATTTATACAAAAATAGGCCAAAATCTATCTAAAATAGAGGAAAGTAAGCTAAATCTCCATTGATCTTCATCTTGAGTGGATCTTAACTCTTTAAATATCTCCCTGAATCTTGCACATGGAAATCATTGTGTGTATGCAATTGGTTCAGAACTCCAAGACATGAAACAATTACCCAAAAGCCAAATGAAAATCACCCAAAAGTAGGTTTAATATGAAAAACAAATGTGAAAAAACTTGACAGCTAAGAATTTTTGTACCTAACTCCTACTCTAAAAATTTAAACTCAAGAAGTTTAGAACTTGATTTTTAACTTTTGGCCACGTTGGAAATTTTTCAAATTTTAGAGTATGAAACTCTAAGAAACTACTATTCAAAAATTTCTATTTATGAAAATTTAAATTTTGAATTTTAAACTTGAATTTTTTGTTGGCATTATGGACTCCAAAAATCTAAAACACATTAGTACCTCCAAAATGTGCAACTTGAAAAATTTACTGCATATGGAAAATTGATGTCCAAAAAATTTAGATATGTGAATTTATTTGACCCTTTGGACTTTGCAACTCAAAAAATCTAAAAATGTGGAATTCACCAAAGAGAAAAATGGCTCAATGTCAAAGATTTATGAGCTTGTCAAAATTGAACACTTGGAGTTTTGGAAGAATGTGAGGGTTAGCCTTGTAAAATATCACAATTACTTTTTGGATTTCCTCAAATCTTGTCAACACTATGGATTTTATCTTTCCTTATTACTTCTATGTAAACCTTAAAAGTCCTGTGCCAGAGTTCTTCATGCAAAATTAGTTGTCAGTAATGCTTTAATGAAAATAAGAAACAACAAAAAATACCCTAAGCATTCAATATAGTTAACATCTAAATTGTAATTTAAACAAAGTCTAATGGATCTCATTGATCACTACTATCCCATACATATGAAAAATTAGATGTCCAAACAATATTTATTATAAAATAAACTATTAAAACTATTGATACTATCCAAATCATATATATATATATATAGGTCTACTTGGAGAAGCCATAACTTCCTACCCCAAGCTCATAATTAAATAATTTACTTTGCTAGAAAGTTATCCAAGAATTCTAGATCAATTCCCTAAAATATATGGCTTTATATTCCCTAAAGGCCTCTAAAAATATCAATTACTAAAATATGAAAAGAACTACAAAAAATTTGATGTTGTCAAAAACCCAAACTTTTAAGCTCACTAGATTTTTGGGTTTTCGAACCTTTAAAGGCCAAAATAATCCTTAGACTATGAAAGCCTAAAAATATAATGTTAATGTTCTTCCAATTTTTGATTTGTGATGTGAGGAAAGTTTTTTGGCAATGGGTAGTACATAATTTTTTAAAGAAGGAGAATGAAGGCTAAGTAGAAGTAGCCAAATTTTGGGTGTCAAATGGTCAAAGTTAGTAACATTTTAAGTTTATTAAAAAAATTGGAAGACTTTTGGGTCTTTACACCTTTCAAGTTTTGGGGGTCATGGGACCTCCAACACTTCAAAAGTCCAAAAATTAGTTGAGGGTAAAAAATAAAACAAAAATAAACAACAGAAGAACTTTCAAATTTTTTGGAGTTCCAAAGGTCAAGAAACCTTTGAAACATGTAAACATTGAAAAGACATAAAAATAGAAAAGAAAGGGACATAAATGACTCAGAGAGATAAAGGCCCAAGAATGTCTATAACTTTCAGAGTTCAAAAGGGAAAAGATGAAAAAAGAAAAAGAAAAAAGAAAAATAGGAAAACATACCAAAAGCTAAAGACCAAGAAGAATCATAGAGGCTACCAAGACCACTTAGGAATGGTGAATCTCCAATGGAGTTTACCAAACCTCTAGCCAAGAGTCACACATGGGAATCAAGATAGAAACACAAAGAAATCATTCAAATAGAAATAGATTTTATTAATTGGAAAAAGATATTTATATGCAACATGTCAAGTTGTAAGGTCTACCGAGTTGTGACCACTACAAACCATAACAATATATCTAAATTGGTCCTTATATAGTAAGATATCATCTTGCAGGATTCCCCTAGCTTCATCTATATCTCTTCAATTCTTTCTCTCCATAATCACAATCCCTAACTTATAACCAATGCCCAAAAGGTCAAAATCCAAATGTTAAAGGGTAAAAGTACAAAGTTGTGTCACCTTTCAGGCTAACTTATCAAAATGACTGAATTTGAGTATTTCTATCTAAAAATAATTTTTTTCAAACATATTGTTTTGATAAAATTATTCTAGCTAAGTTATATGGTTTCACACTTTCCAATTGGAAATGTTTATTAAATGCATGTTTTATACTAGTTAGTATCCAATTACTAAAAAATATAATTATTTCAGAAAACTAAAGCTTCAATAACTCTTACTATTTATTATGATTCTTTTTAATGACATATAAATACCATTTTATAGAGCTCAAAGTCGAGAATATTCTCATATAGATTGTAATTTAAAAAGTCTACAAGTACATATTTTAACACTCAAGAAGATGTCAATTTTGAGAAAGAAAAAATTATTAAATAATATTAAAAAATTTGAAAATGATATGATGTTATAGAGGAGAGTCCTCTTCTAGAATCTATTATTTTTCCTTTGGTTGGAATAGATTTATTTTGAAAAATGTGGTGGGAGATGAAAACTATTGATTTGAATAACTTGAAATTTGAATTGTATAAAAGAGAAAATATAGGTCTAAGGCCCATTTTTATTTTTGATTTTTCTAGCTACATATATTATCGATAACATAAACTAAGATCAAAGGGAAATACATTTATTTTCATATAGTTTTGTGGTGGGAGCTAGACCCCTAATTTCCAACGTTTTTCAGCAACTAAAATTTATCTTTAAAAAATAGGAAAATATATAATTTCTTATTCCAAATAATTATTAAAAAAGTATAATCCTAAAATTCATCCATTTCTACACACTTCATTAGTTTACTTTATTTTAAAATTCTAAATAATAATGCCAGTTTTATGTCATTTAATGTGAACAACTACACTTTTGTTAGCATTTTCCTTTGTAAAAGGGTGACATAGGTTTGTGCATTTACCCTAAATATCCCTAGGAAAATGTGTTAGACCTATTGGCTTTCAATTAAAAATAATTTTATCAAATAAAAAAAATTATAGAAATAATCTAGGCATCATGTCTAGCACTCATCAATCAACCTCAAGACCCACACCGAACTTCATCATCAATCCAAAACTTCTAGCACAATCCACAATCATAAAATTCATAAGGGAAGAACATAGAACCAGTAAAGAATAATCAATGAATGGGTAGTGCAACCAAACTAGTGAACACAAACTCAACTAGTGAACATCACTGAACTAATGAACACATTTTCATACCAACTCGTAAGATCACAACCAATAAGATTAACTAAATCCAACTAAAGTGTGATAAAAATCCTTAACTAGATTCCAAAATAGAAAACAATATCTCAATCACCAAATTTATCAATAGCTAAATCTCCAAAACCTATTAGTAAGAAAAATATAGGAACACTCAACAAAGAAATAATGCAAGGTTACCAATTTCCCAAGATGCTCCTATATCAAAAACCCTAGGTGAGAAGAATATTTTCTTGGGAGCTAAAGAACATCTTGTACTCATGAAATACATCACAAGTACTCATGTTCACATGTTAGACAATACTTGATCTACATAAGGTCAAGGCAACCAAAACCCTAGCTCGAGGCAAGTTTGTGAAAAAAATTCTAGTAGAGTGGGATGGTAGAGGAATGAAGTTGAACAATGTTAGAGACATGGAAATCAAGTTTGGGATCCATGTAATTTCTCATAAGATCTATAACTCAAGAAAGCCAAACACAATACCCTATGAGGTGCTTGACCAAGCATTCAAGGTTGTGAAGAACAATCTATCTTACAACCTACACAAGTTATAGCTGATTCAATTAAGAAATAACATGGAGAGCATCTAGGAATCAAAGAAGAATGTGTGTAAGTTTGGATCTCTTATGGTATGTTTATTTTTCTATGTGTAAAGGTTATTTCCTTTTAAAGGCAATGTGGTTTGGAGCAAGGATAGACCTATCATATATCAGATCAGTAATTTAATCAATGAGTTAGGAGAAAATTTTCATGGAATTATGGATGCATACTTTGAGAACTTTAATGATAAGATGCAAAACATATTTAGGATCCCTCAATAGCTAAATGATCAATATGAACAAGATATTTTCTTTCTAGTTAACTATGATAACATTCGTATTCAAGAAGGCATACCTAGGATAGCATGGGTAATACCATTAGGCTATGTATTAAATATTGATGATACTAGGGACATCATTGAAGCTCTAGTGAATGAGCCAATTGAACCTAAGGCCACTTATTTTGTCACCAATGAAGAGGAAAAAACCAAAATATCTCTAGAAATAGAGATTCCTCAAATATTGAAGAGAGGGAAGAAGAGAATGGAAAATATTCAGAAGAAATTTGACAAGAAAGATGACCCTCTTATGCTTATAGAAGGACAAGGAGCATATGAAGAGAGAAATTCCAATAAAAAGGAAGAACCTTCAAAGAAGAAGGGGAAAGTAATGATTAAGGAAACACCAAAGAAAGCTACACCTAAGAAGGAAGCTACTCCTATGTTCACCTCTACTAAGTCTACAAGGCTAAGGAGAAAGATAAAGCTTTAGTATTATCATGAAAAAGAAGAAGAAGCTCAAAAAATCAAACCAAAGAACCCCCCATCATCCTTTGAGGAAAAATTGAAAACAATAAAGAAAGGAAGTGGCATCGTTGGATTCAAATACTTCAAATATGAATCGAGGAACGAGGAGGAGCAGCAACAAATAGAAGATGCTTTGGTTGAGAAGATGGCCAAATGGAAATATGATCCAAATGAATTAAAAAGAAAAGCTCTAGCTTCCTTATTTAACAAAATAACTCAAAGATGGACAAATATTGTAAAAATAGAGATAGACATTAGAGAACAGATATTTAAAAGTGTACTAACACACTTTGCAAAAGAAGAAATCAAGGAGGTCATGATGAAGCATGAAAACAAGAAAACTCCTAGATTTAAATCCTTCCAAATTTCTTCAAATAATATAGAAGAATTTGTTTATTCCACAAAAAATTTGTGGAAAACCATTTTTGAAGTCGAAAATAAGGAAGATAAGGATGCAGCGCTGGATGTACAAATAATTGAAGAATCATATTCAAAAATGGTGGCAATTGAGATAATAGCTTCTCTACCTTCCTCTCCAAATTAAGCCATTGTTTCATCAAGTACAAAGAAGGCAGAGATCAAGAATAACCAAGTAGAATAAAATGAGGATGAGAACACGGTTGACAAAGGAAACAAAGAAGAAAGCATGAGTCAACTAAGTGGTGAAGAGAAGGAGGTTGAAGGCAAAGGAAAAGATCAAGAAAAGGTTAGAAAAGAGATTGACCTTGATAAAGAGATTGTGATTCTAAATTGGGATCAATCTAATCTCTTTGCTAAACAAATGGAGATTTTAAGCGAGCTATAGAGCAAAAGGGCTTAGCATTAGAACCTAAAGGTAGAAAGAGACAGAGGAAAGGTTCTTGAAGATATCAAGGACATATTTTTGGATGTGATTTTAGTTGAGGTAAATAATAAAGCCCCTATCATTGAATAATTTATTGGCATTCTACATAAATTCAAAAAGATTTAGATGGTCAGGAAAAACTTCTACAAAGGGCAGAAAGAAAATCTAAGAATAAAGTTTTGGAAAATGTAGCCAAGAAGATTTCCATTGATCAAGTGGAATTGTCCACTCTTATTGCTACATTAGAAGGAGCTGTAAATAATCTTGTATCTTTATTTGCAAAATGGTGTGATACATAAAATTTCACCAAATAAATAAAGGAGAAATTGGCCAAGATTGATGAGGACTTGAAGAATAGTGCTAGTTAATTAGCACTTGACTTGAGTACCAACTCCAATAATTTTGTGAAGGCCAGATTTTTGATAGATTTATAGGATAAAATACTAAGGGAAGAAGCCAAGATTAGGACATCATTAACAAATATTCAAGGTATGATGCTTCTCCACATGGATGTATTCTAAAAACATCTTGCACATGCAATGACATTCATACATGATACAAATTTCTCAGTTGCAGATCTCATGATGGAATTATCAATAAAACTTTACATTGAACTACACATTTTGAAGGTATTACGATAAAATTAGGATAAAACTATGTCTTTGATCTTGAAGGTTCATCATGATTTTGTCAATCATTTTTTTATAACCTTGTAAAGATACATTTTTGGCATTTGTAACAAAAACAATGGGGAAAATATATGAGGGAAAACATTTATGTATATGTATATGTATATAGCAAGAGGAATTATATAAATAAGATGAAAAAATGAACAAAAACAATTTCAAAAAATCAAAACTCATTTAGTTGTGACCAAGCCATAGATTTTTAGTTCAAACCGAGTTGCAAACCCAAGCATATGGAAAGGGGGAGTTTGACAAAAAAAATTGATTAAGAATTTTTTTATTGATGACAGAATTGTACATGATAAGTGTTTTTTCACCAATGCCAAAGGGGAGATTGTTGATTCTATGGAAAGACATAATTTTCAATTAGTGACAAAACACTTAGTCACTTGGGAAGGTCTGTTAGTTAGTATGTTTCAATGTAACCTAAGTTACCAAGTACACTAGTTCCCAATATTAATTAGCACCATCATATGGGACATGCATCATAGTGTAAACTGAGTCAGCAGTGTAAACCAAGCTAGTAGGGTTTTTTGAGTGTTCAATATGAACTAAGCATTTAGTACAAGAAAGGAATCACAGTATCACCGTATCTAGTATCACCTAAGTTCACTATATCATGTAAGCATTGGCATAACACCTAAATACATAGTTTGACCCAAGTATCAACATCAAATGACCTGGAAATGTAATTTGATTATTGTAAAGACACATTTTCTTTTGAATTCGACTTGGAATGAAAATATTGTATGATGGCGATATAAGAAAGGTGAATTGTTTTGTCTAAGATGTGAACAAATAGAATATACATTAGTGGATCAAGAGAATATGGAATACAAGAAGAAGATGGAGAAGATTGGTTAGTAGACTACCAAGTAGTATATAAAAAGGTAGAGAAGAGACACATCTATCACAATTAGCTTATTAAAATTGTGTACCATAGTCCATAGTGTCATGTTCCTTTTAGATATCTTTGTATCCTTTTTACTGTTATCATATGATTTTCTCAAGGATTAGTAGAGAATCTAGCAACAATACCAACTGCTAATGCAATTCTAGGTCTTCTATGTACAACATACTATAGTTTTCCAATCATTGACCTATATAATATTTGATTCACCTCAATAAAATCACAATTCTAATTGGTCTTGAATCTTCCATTCCAAAAGTATTCAAAATCTCCTTGATGTACTTGGATTGTGTTATTTGAATGCCTTTATTCATCTGATAAGCTTGCAATACAAAAAATAATTTTATCTCACCAAACATTAACATCTCAAGTTCCTTCTTCATTTTATTAGAAAAATATTTTATGAATGAATCTTTTCCTCCAAATACAATATCATGAACAAATATTTTAGCTAGCAATATCTTACTTCTAGATTTACTTTTCAGGTATAGATTGCAATTGTAATTAGTTCTTGAAAAACCAATTTTCACCAAATAATTGTGTAAATTTTCATACCATGCTCTAGGGGCTTGCTTCAAAACATATAAGTCTTTGTGTAACTTATGTACCATATTCCTTTTTCTTGGATCAACAAATCCTTTGTGTTGTTCAATGTAGACTTCTTCCTCCAAGATTTCATTCAACAATGAAGATTTTTCATGGAGGTCCATTTGGTACACTTTGAATCCTTTATAAGTAGCATATGAAAGAAAATTTATCACTCCTTCCAACCTTTCAACTGGAACAAAAGTTTCATCATAGTCAACTCCTTCTTGTGCATATCACTTACAAACTAGTCTTGCCTTGTTCCTCTTAACTTCACCTTTATCATTCTTCTTAAAAAACCACTTAAATCTAATTATATTCATGTCTTTTGATCTAGGTACCAATTGTTGGAATTATGATATATTTGTCATTAGTGCAAACACTTATTCTATCCTGAATGCTTATCTTGGTCATCACTTAGTCTCAAGTATATATCGAGCATTCAATGGTTACCTTATAAGTTCAATAGGTAAACAGTTCTCACCGAGCATTCCAAAAGATACCAACTAAATTAGAAGTTCAATAGGCAAATAGTTCTCACCAAGCATTCCAGAAGATATCGAGTGAAAAAGGTAAAGAAAGTTCAGCAGTGTTTACTGAGTGAAAAAGGTAATCAAAGATCAGCAGTGTTTACTGAGTGAAAAAGGTAATCAAAGATCAGCAGTGTTTACCAAGTGAAAAAGGTAAACAAAGGATTCAGTGTTATCGAGCTAAGCAAGGTAAATAAAGAAGATAGTTTCTACCGAGTAACACTACATCTATCGAGTCACCAATGGCTACCAAGTTCCAAGAAATGTTCTGTGACTAGTATGAACCAAGTCTCTACTTCTACCGAGTGCATGATGATGCCAAGTAATGTAGTGGATGCTGAGTATCAGAAGGTCATCGAGTCAATTCAGTGAACTCGAGTTTACTAATGGGCTGACTCAGTAATGTTTTGTTCACTTGTGTTTTGGCCGACCTTGTAACTATAAAATATTGGAATGGTATATATGTAATGTATGATATCATTTTTCATATATAAATAGGAATATGAACATATTTTGGCATGAAATAAGAAAGTATTGTTTGCATATGAAGAAGGTATTGCTATCAGCAGCAGAGCAAAAGGAATACAGTAAGGTCAGCATAAGGAACAGAAAAGTTATATCTATCACATCAAGTGATCAATGCAAAAGGATCTTATCAACAAACAAGTTGTAAGTAGATCCACTGTTTCATCCTAACAAGTGAAGTAGTTTTTAAATCCTTTAAAAAGGTAGACTTAACATTCTTTTGTAAATCTCCTAACAGAGTGCATACTCCACTGTATGTTTGTAAATCTTCTAACAAGGTGGATCTAGCAGTCCTACTTGCTCCTAATAGGGCACATCACTAGAAGTGATCATTGTAAGCCTTAACTAGCCAACTTCATACTGTAGTAACGAATTTTTTTGGGCATCATCCCCACCTGAGTTTTACTTTCTAATTGGAAGGTTTCTGGGTTACCAAATCATTGTATTCATGTGTTATCAATGATTGATCTTTCATTTATGCAGTAGATTAGATGAATGAATGATGAATAAAATGCATAAGATTTTATATGTTACTGATTCACCCCTCCCCTCTTAGTAACACATTTCATCCTGAATATTTCCAACACCAATGTCTAAGTCTTCTTTTTCTAAATTTTCTCAATGTATTCATTCATTGCTCCTTTCTAGTCTTCATTCTCCAAAGCTTCTTTGATAATTTAGTCTCAAACTAACATAATAAGAATGTACCATTCTTCAATTTTCTTCTTTTCATGACTCCTAAATCTTTATCTCCAATGATTTGATGTGGTGTACGATGTATTCTCACATATTTTTCCAAAAATGGTTTAGGTCTTCTTTCTTCTTATTGTGGTTCACTTGGTTCTACATGATCATTTTCATATGGTGTATTCTCCTGCAACTTCACTTCCTCTATTTGATGGTTGGAAATATATGCCTATAATTTGACTCCTATAGCTTGAAGATTAGCAACCCATTGATGCTCAATAGAACTCTTCTACACAACCTCAATAGTGTTAGGCTTTTGTTACTCGACAACTTCCTTCTCTGCTTCAGGTAAGGTGCTAGATTCTTTCTTGCATTCTTCTTCATTCTTTTCTATAATTTCATCAACTCTACATTTAAATTTTTCACAATTTCATAAGTGTTATAATTCAAATACTTATAAGCTTTTCTTTTAGTGGAATATTCTAGAAATATACCTTCTTCACTCTGTGCATCAAGTTTTCCTTTTCTTCCATCTTTCAGTAACATTTTCTCCCAAAAACTTTAAAATAATTCACATTACGTGCATAGCCATACCAAAGTTTGAAAGGTGTTTTATGTGTTCCTTTCTTCACTTCATCTCAGTTCAGAGTGTAGATTGTAGTACTTACAACTTCTCTCAATTACTTTTGTGAAATATTATTCTCCATCATCAAAGTTCTTTCGTAGTCTATAATTTATCTATTACTTCTTTCAACTATTTCATTTTGTGATGGTGTTCATGGTGCACTCATTTGTCTCTTGATTCCTTTGTCATTGCATAATATGTTGAACTTGCCTAATATGAATTCACCTCCTCTATTTGACTGTGAGAACTTCAAACTCTTTCCTTTTTCCTTTTCAACTCTAGCCAAATGCCACTTAAACATTTGAGATGAATCAGATATTTCTTTAGGAAATATCATAGTCATCATTCTAGAAAAGCCATCAAAAAATAGAATGAAATATTTATCACCATAATAGCTTTGTACTCCAATAGGACCACATAAATTAGTATGATCAGCTAACTCCAAAATATCATTAGAAGAATAGGTTTTTCTTTGAAACTACACTTTGTCATTTACCCATTTCACATTGTTTGCACATTAGTTTATCAAGTTTTCTCATTCTTTATAATCCTCTTAATCATTTCATCTTACTAATTCTTACCAAATTATCAAAATTCACATGACATGGTCTCTTATGCCATAACCAAATATCTTCAAATTGTGCAAATAGACAAGTATCTTAAGATAGGTCTAGATAGAACAAGTTACCTCTTATTTTCTCTCTACTTCCAGTTAGTTCACTGGTAGAATCATAGATCTTTGCCTTCTTATTTTGGAATTCAACTTGGTATATCGAACTAATCAACTATACCACACTCAAAAGGTAATAGTTCAAATCATTAACCCAATATGCAATGTCACATTTGATTTTATCAGTTAGTTTAATTAATCCTTTACCTTTCACATAAAATGGTGCATCACTGTCAAGCTTAACACTACTTCCATTATAATGTTCTAGCTTCTCAAACTTAATTGTATCATTAGTCCTATGATGTGAGTAATCGTGATTAGTTGTCCATCTATTATTCTTACTCACATGTGAAATCAATGCAGTTTTCTCATCTTCATCAAAATTATATTTCATTTTGACATACACAAATTCTTCATCATGATCATCATAATAAGTATCAAAACCATCTTTTTCAAAAATGTTACCAGATTTATTACCTTTATCTTTGTTGTATTTGTAGTTGTTGTAGTTTCACCATGCACGCCCCATTTCACCTAGAAATGGGGACCCCCTACTTTATTTTTTAGCTTTTCGGATCCCTAGTCTGGGGTCCAAGTCTTTTCTAGGGTTTTGCATAGTTTCTTTGGTCAAATCTAGGTCCTTGTTTGAAAACCTAGATTCTAGAAATCATCACCAGAGAGGATAAGTCATTTTTGCAACAAAAAAAAAATAGCGCACTGGTGCACCTCCCCAGGTGCGCTAGTGCACCAAAATTTAAAGGAAAGCACACAAAAAGAAGTTGTGCAACTACACACCTACTTAGGTGTGCATCTTTGTACTCATCATGCATTAGAAGAGATATGTGAGGTGCACTGAGGTGTGCTAGTGTGCATTCTCATATATTAAACCATTGACAAGGACAAAAAGGCGAACCTAGCACAACTCTGAGGTGCACCTGGTGCGCTCTTTTTTTCTTATCAAAGGTTAAAATTATGTTTTTACAAGTTTTGTGATGTTCTTACATTCTCAGTAATTTTTTTCATGTTAGGGCTTATTAATTAAGCATTTTCAACTCTTCAAACTAATATTTGCTTCTTTTGTAGGTAAAAAGGACATCCTCAACTTGTCAGGGTCATAACTTTTGACCTAGAGCTTAGAATTTAGAACCATTTACACCATTGGAAAGAAGAACTGAAGATCTAATTTTAGTCCCTAAAACAGTGAGCCTTTGGATGCCCAATTTTAGGGACCAGTGAAAGTTTCAACTTGAAATTTTGAGTAGAAGACCTCCGAAAAGCCATTTAAAAATGCCTAGAAAATCTTGTGAAAAAGTTTCAAACATTTGATCATTTTGGATAATCTGGATCACCTGGTCTCTCACTAGGAAGGATAGGGTAGTTGGAGAGAAGAAAAGATCAAAGATACAAAGGTTGGACACATGAACCAAAACATGTTCCTCATCGTATGCAATGACAAGATTCAACACGAGTGCCTTGGAATTTTAGGTAGAAGAAGTAGGAGGAGTTCATGTATGCAAGTTTTCTAGCTATAAAGAGGGTATAAATCATTAAAGGAATCAAATAAACTTTTTTAGAGGTTTAAAAATATTTTTGAAGAAGTTTCTACTGATGAAGACATCCAACAGGCATTCAGGATAGAAGAAGCTTTTCTAGAACTCAATACCAAGCTCAGGGATTTTGCTAAAACCTATATAGAGGTAGATAATTACAAGAAAATGGTTGAAGATAAATGTAATGCCTTGGGTTTTCTAGATGTAGCAAATTTCACTAAGATTATTGAGAAATTCAAGGGCAAACATCTAGACATAGCTCTGGTATGAAGGGGAACAAAACCCAAAAGCTAGAATTTCATTTTTGGTACTAAGTAAAATTTTGCATTTTTGGATCTTCGAGGTGTGTAGGTGCACATTTTCAGCAGGTGTGCATTTTCAATAGGTGTGCATTTTGAGTAGGTGAACATTTTGAGTAGGTGCACATTTTGAGTAGGTGCACATTTTTAGCAGGTGCACATTTTGTGTAGGTGCACATTTTTAGCAGGTGCACATATTGAGCAAGTGCACATTTTTAGTAGGTGCACACTTTTAGTAGGTGTGCTTCTTCTAAAGTGCACTTTTCCAGAGGTGCACCAATAGTTAACTACAAATTGCAAAAATAGAGCTTTCCATGCATCAAAAACACATTCTGATACCAGTTTAACTTCAACAAACACCCAGTGAAGGTTGAGCTTCTATTTTTGACACTTCCAGACACTCTTACATCAACTAGAGGCTTTCTTCTTCTTATTCTCTCATAATTATTTGTTTTTTTAACATGTAAAGGCTCATGGATCCAATTAATGAATAAAATATGGATGGAGTCCTGTTTAGCACAAGTTAGATTTGTTAGTTTGTATATAATTAGTTTGTTTTATTGTTTAAAAGCATTTTATTGCATGAAGATATATCTCACTCTCAACACAAATTGAGGAGACAATTTCTAAAACTCCATTGTAATATGTAATTGGGGCAATAAAACTATGCTTTTGGTGCTTGCATTTGGAGTGTAGTGATTCTTGCCTAAGTGTGTCATATTTTTGTGAATGTATGTTAATGGAATTGTGATTGAGCCAAAAGCTTATTGCTTTGTTTCTAGTCATGTGATCTTTTAATTCTCGTGTTTGCTACAAGTCTACAAATTCTATTGACGTATCTAGTTCGAGAAGAGATCACCATTTTGTTCCTTCATAGTTTTTTGTCTCTCATGAGTGCATTTTTCATGGCCTTGTGATCTGATGAAAAGTGAAACATCATACAGATATTGAATTCCTCATAGATGATTGCATCAGTGGAATTTAGGAAGCACTACTCCTACTTTCATTTATTATCTACCAATCTTTTCGAAAGCTTAACTCGTAGACGTGTTGTTCCCATAGTTTATGTCTGTTAGGAATTTCCCTTTCATGTTATTTACTTTCATCTCTCATTATCTTATCTTTTTTATTTTCTTTACTAACCCTTGGTTAAATTAGGAATTCATATAGTTACATTGTTAGATTGCAATCATTAAAAAACATAAAAATAAAAAAGCATAGTTTTTTTTAGTGTTATTTTTTAAACAATGTGAAAATTCTTCATTTCATCTGAAACCAAAATGAACCAGCAAAGACCTCCTTGTGAACATTTACATTTATCTTCAACTGAGTAGATTCTAGTAGGTTGCAAGATCGCCCAAAACCTTGGAGTTGATTCACAAAATTAGTTTTTCAAGAGAGGAGCTCGCAAGAATTCCTATCATTTAGCATCATGTAAAATGACAGCCAAACAGAAGTGGCACTAGAAGGAGGGCCTCAAAACCATTCGGCTCTAAAAACCCAAGTTGCTATTTGAAAATTCTACAATTTTGAAAAAAAAAAAATTAAAATCTAACTCTAGAAAATTCTTTAGTTGAAAAAAAATCTAACTTTGGAAAATTCTAAAGTTGAAAAAAATTCTAACTCTAGAAAATTTTGAAGTTGAAAAAAATTCTAACTCTGGAAAATTCTTTAGTTGGAAAAAAAATCTAACTCTAGAAAATTCTGAAGTTGAAAAAAATTCTAACTATAGAAAATTTTGAAGTTAAAAAAAAATCTAACTCTGGAAAATTTTGAAGTTGAAAAAAGTTCTAACTCTAGAAAATTTTGAAGTTGAAAAAAAATCTAACTCTGAAAAATTCTAAAGTTGAAAAAAATTCTAACTCTAGAAAATTGGCACTTAGAAGAATTTTTGGATTTTTCGGTCTTATCACCAAGGTGCACTGGTGTGCTAGTGTGTTATTTTGAGAAAGTGTGCTTCTTCAAAGGTGTGCTTTTCCAGAATAAACACAAGTTCCTAGAACTTAGTCACTTTCACAAGCATCATAGTGATAAAGGGATATCAAGAACTCCACCCATTCACATTACACATTCCAGCATTATCATTCACTTTACATTCTACTTCACACATTTCCATCATTATGCACCATGTCTTTCTTCAATGCCCAAAGTTCACCTTTGAATCTAACTCATCCATTACATGACTTGCCCAAAAATCCTAAAAAAAATTTCCCCCGGTTCATCTATGGAGAATCAAAAGTAGTAGAAAATCATATTAAAATTTTCAAGGAGATCTATAATCGAAACCAAATTCAGCATATGGATGTGGTATGCCACCTTTTTCCTTACACTTTGGGAAAAATGGCATTCAATTAGCACCTCAGTCTGCCACCAGCATCAATAAGGGATTGGAACTCTTTTGAGAGCAAGTTTCTAGAACAATTCAAGATCTATATTGATCAAGCTATCCTACATCATTAGTTCATCACAATTAAGAGGGATTCCCATGAGAGTATTTCACAATTTAATCATTGCTTCTATGGGATGTATCAATGAATGGAGTTTCCTTACATTATACCACAAGAGGCTACCATCCATATCTATTTTGGGACAATGGATTCATTAACTTCTATTTTTCTAAGAGGGCTCCCACCCAGAGACATTGATACCATTGAAAAGGTCTTCAAAGAGGCTATTGCATTCATGAAACAAGTTACTAGTACTCCAATGTCAACAATTACATATTCAGGGTATGAGTCCCAAAAGACTACTTTCTTTTAGCAGAAGGCAACTACATCAGCTAAAGCAAAAAGCAATATGGCTGGAGAGTTTAAGGCCATGAAGGAGATGTTGTCTCTTCTATCCAATGAACTTGTGAGAATAAAGTTGAATTCCTCAAGAAACCAAGGCAATCATCCAAGACAAATTTCTACCCAAAATAATTATTCTCAAAGTTAGAGTGGAAATTTTGGCCTTTATGGTAATATCAACAATGAGAATAATAGTATTAGAGGTATGAGACTAAGCGAGAATGAATATGGGTACAATGATGTTTCGGATCAGCCTCCCCAAATCATCAAGGAACAACCTTTACAGTTCAGTGCAATGATGTTTGAATCATATGATAAATTGGGAGGACAAAATGATGAAGATGATCAAGAGGAGTTTGTGTTCCCATTCAATGAAGAAATTCTTCCAAGGTTTTATGTTTCAATAAGTGTGGATATGCCAAGAAAATTTGAGGACACAAAAAATTTTGTAGTTCCAAAATTCCATGGAGTTGCAAAATTTCTCAAAGTTGCAAAAAGTGATGGAAGTGCAAAAAATCCTGAGGTTGGTGAGATTTTTGAATTAGGAGGTCATCAAGAAGAAGATACCAATGCTTCCTATTGTGATATTGATTTCCTATTGAATAATGATAAGATACCTCCCTCAAAACAAGATATGTCATTAGAAGAGATGGGTAGAGTGCTCAATTTGGTCTCAAGCTTAACTAAGGAAATGTCTATTTGTGGGTATTCTACACATATATCAAACCATGCAATAATTGAGTCATGTCAAATCCATCCATTTGGGTTCCATTCAGAAGAAAGTTGTCCTAATTTCTTGTTAGCTTGGGAGATCGCAATGGAGGGAAAGTGTGATTTTGAACAGGTTTTTTGGGGATATGATGCAGAAAACATCTTGGTTGATAATATTAAGGAATCTTGTAGTTCAAAAGGAAGGCTAGTGATTGATATTTCTAGTTTGAAGGAACCTAAAGTGTTTCCATGTGTGCATGAAGTTGTGTGCCATGAGATAAGACCGCTAGAAAGAGAAATTACAATGTGTGAGTGTACCCCTATGGTGGGGAACTCACTAGATCAGGTGATATTTTCCCATTATCCCTCTTTTTTTGATGATTTTAAATTTGAATATGATACTAAAGGTAAGAGAACTTGTTTGTGGATTAATCATGATCATAAAGAGTTACCACAACTCCTAGTTTTGTGTGATTTGTGCTCAAAATTTGAACCAAGATTGTCCAAATTTTATTTTTCTGAGTACAAAGACAAATCAGCTTTTCTTAGGACTATATGGGGTGGTTCATTACTATTTCAAATAATGAGAAATCTACTAACAACCACCTCACATTCTTATCATTCAAGGTTTTCTGTAGATAAGTTTTTGCTTTGGGTTTTTTTTTTTATTAGTCTTTCTTAGCCTTTCTAGTTAGGTGTTAGTTTTCACTAAATCAAGTCTTTTTGTTTGGGTTTTGTTTCTTTTTCTCTTTTAGTTGTGTCAATTTGGGGGTTGGATGCAATTAAGACTCATTTTTTATGCATTTCATAAATCACTCCTTGTAGTTTTGACTTTTACGAAGAGGTATTTCTTTGTCAAAACATTTTAATGATTTTTTTTCTTATACCAAAGAATGGATGTTACTTACAATAATAGGGGACTTTCAGTCTTGAATTTAGAATCACAAGTCAACAAGTTTTCAACACTTTACAAATTTAAGTTGATCATCTTAGGTGTTGTTAAACCAAGGTTGAAAACAACAAGGGATGGTCCAAACCCCAATTGGTCCAAATAGAAGGATCTTCTCGAAGGATTGCTAAGATCATTGTTTGGCATGAGAGTTTCTAAAAAGTTCTAAAAGAGGAAGGCAAGGGATGTTCAGCAAAGGATCAAATCCAAGAAATGACACCGATGTCCTGGCTACACAGTCTAAGCGTAGTCAAGATAAAAAAAAGAGAGAGAAAAGAAAAGAAAATAATGATGTTAAGATTGAAGGATTCTAAAAGATCCAAAAGTGGTAATCTAATAAATAGATACAAAATGTGCTATCTTGTATCAAAACAATGCTTCATTCAAGAATCAAATGATGATATTATGAACTACATGGAGTAGATAATTCAAGGAAAATCCCAAAAATTTAAAAGAAAATTAACAACCCGCCAAGAGCCCTCAAACTGATTCTCTCATATGGTCAAGCAAAGGATTGACAAATGACCTTCACAGAGATTCCCAATGGATGTGCCAAGAGGGGTGGAAGATTTTCTCCAAGTTGTCAAAAAAATTTGATAGAATACATCCTAAAATGTTAGAGGAAATGGATACACTGAACACATACTAAACTTAGAGATTCAAGATTTTGAGGTTTTGACAATAAAGTGACTCAAATTATGCTTAGAACATTTGGGATTTAGTTGGTGTTTGACACATATCAGATGAATGTTTGTTGATGAAGAAATGTCTTTGTCAGTTCTTCCATTTTTTGTCAGGGCTATTTTTTGTGGTTTCACAATGCATGCCCCATTTCACCTAGAAATGGGGAACCCCTACTTTATTTTCTAGCTTTTTGGATCCCTAGTCCAAGGTCTAAGTCTTTTCTAGGGTTTTTCCTATTGTCTTTGGTTAGATCTGGGTCCCAATTTGAAAACCAAAATTTTGAAAATCAGCATCGAAGAGGATAGGTCATTTTTGCAAAAGAAAAAAAATAGCGCACCGGTACACCTCCCCAGGTGTGCTAGTGTGCCAAAATTCAAAGGAAAGCACACAAAAAGAAGGTGCATAGCTACGCACCTTTATAATCCTCATGCATTAGAAGGGATATGTGAGATGCACACCCAGTGCACCCCATGAGGTGCACTGGTGCGCATTCTCATATATTAAACCATTGACGAGAACAAAGGCACACCTAGCGCACCTCTGAGGTGCACCTGGTGTGCTCTTTTTTGCTTATCAGAGGCTAAAATGATGTTTTTATGATTTTTATGATGTCCTTACATTCTGAGAATTTTTTTTCATGTTAGGGCTTATTAATTAAGTATTTTCAACTCTCCAGACTAATGTTTTCTTCTTTTGTAGGTAAAAAGGACATCCTCAACTTGTTGGGGTCATAGCTTTTGACCTAGAGCTTAGAATTCAAAACTATTTACACCTTTGGAAAGAACTGAAGATATAATTTTAGATCCTAAAATAGTGAGCCTTTAGCTACCCAATTTTAGGGACCAATGAAAGTTTCAACTTGAAATTTTGAGTAGAAGACCTCCGAAGAGCCATTTAAAAATGCCTAGAAAATCTTGTGAAAAATTTTCAAACATTTGATCATTTTGGATAATCTAGATCACCTAGTTGGAGAGAAGAAAAGATCAAATACATAGAGGTTGGACACATGAACTAGAACATGTTCTTCATCTTATGCAATGACAAGATTCAATGCAAGTGCCTTGGAATTTTAGGTAGAAGAAGCAAAAGGAGTTCAAATGTATGCAAGTTTTCTAGCTATAAAGAGGGTATAAATCATCAAAGGAATCAAAGTGCACTTCTTCAAAGGTTCAAAAAGATTTTCAAAGAAGTTTCTACTGATGAATACATTCAGCAAGCCTTTAGGATAGAAGAAGCTTTTCTATAACTCAATACCAAGCTTGGGGATTTTACTGAAACTCGTATAGAGGTAGATAATTAGAGGCAAAAGGTCAAAGATAAATATAATTCCTTAGATTTACTAGATGTAGAAAAGGTCACTGAGATTATTGAGAAATTCAAGGGTAAACATCTAGACATAGCTCTAGTATGAAGGGGAACAAGACCCAGAAGCCAGCATTTTGTTTTCAAGGGCAAACATCTAGACATAGCTCTAGTATGAAGGGGAACAAGACCCAGAAGCCAGCATTTCATTTTTGGCATTAAGTAAAATTTTGCATTTTTGGACCTTCGAGGTGTACAGGTACGCATTTTCAGCATGTGTGCATTTTGAGCAGGTGCACATTTCGAGTAGGTATACATTTTGAGTAGGTGCACATTTTGTGTAGGTGCGCATTTTTAGTAGGTGTACATTTCTAGTAGGTGCCCATTTCTAGTAGGTGCACATTTTTAGCAAGTGCATATTTTTAGTAGGTTCACTTCTTCTGAGGTGTACTTTTCCAAAGGTGCACCAATAGTTAACTGCTAGTTGCAAAAATGGAGCTTTCCATGCATCAAAAACACATTCTAATGGTAGTTTAACTCTGACAGATGCCCAATGAAGGTTGAGTTTCTATTTTTGACACTTCCAAACACTCCTACATCAACTAGAGGCTTTCTTCTTCTTATTCTCTCATAATTCTTTGTTTTTTTAACATGTAAAGGCTCATGCATCCAATTAATGAATAAAATATGGATGAAATCCTATTTAACACCAGTTAGCTTTGTTAGTTTATATATAATTAGATTATTTTATTTTTTTAAAGCATTTTATTGCATGAATATATCTCTCACTCTCAACACAAATTGAGAAGATGATTTCTTATAAATACTCCATTGTAATACGTAATTGGGGCTACTGTTATTTTGCAATAAAATTATGCTTTTGGTGCTCGCATTTGGAGTGTAGTGATTCTTGCCTAAGTGTTTCATATTTTTGTGAATGTATGTTCATGGAATTGTGATTGAGCCAAAAATTTATTACTTTGTTTCTAGTTGTGCAATCTTTTAATTCTGGTGTTTGCTACAGGTTTACAAATTTTGCTAACGTATCTAGTTTGAGAAGAGATCACCATTTTGTTCCTTCATAGCTTTTTGTCTTGCATGAGTGCACTTTCTATGGCCTTGTGATCTGATGAAAAGTGAAACATTATATGGTTATTGAATTCCTCATAGATGATTGCATCAGTGGAATTTAGGAAGTGTTGCTCCTACTTTTATTAATTATCTACCGATCTTTTTGAAAGCTTAACTCGCAGATGCGTTGTTCCCACAGTTTATGTCCATTAGGAATTTCCCTTTTCATGTTATTTACTTTCATCTCTTGTTATCTTATCTTTATTATTTTCTTTGCTAACCCCTGGTTAAATTAGGAATTCATATAGTTGCATTATTAGATTGCATTCATTAAAAAACATAAAAATACAAAAACATAGTTCTTTTTTAGTGTTATTTTTGGAACAATGTGCAAATTCTTCATTTCATCCAAAATCAAAATGAACCAGAAAAGGTCTCCTCATGAACATTCATATTTATCTTCGACTGAGTGGATTCCAATAGGTCACAAGATCACCTGGAACCTTGGAGTTGATTCACAAAATCAGCTTTTCAAGAAAGGAGTTTTCAAGAATTTCTATTGTTTAGCATTGTGTAAAATGACAGCTCAACAATAGTCTTTGTTACCTCGGCTATCTCCATTATCTTTCCTTCCTCTATACTTGAAATATTTCATTACTTCCTTCTCATCTCTATTAGGACACCTTTTAGCAATATGACATTACATGTAAAACATATAATAGGAAGTTTACCTTTGTATTTTATTTTTCCTCTTGGTAGTCTTCTGGCCAACAATGCTTCAAGTTCATCAAGATCATCATCAAACTCACTATCACTTTCTACATACTTTCTCTTATTCTTTCTCTTAGATCCATCAAGGGTTAGTCAAGCTTTAAAAGAAGATTCAACACTAGCAAGCAAATAATTATCAAAATTTGACAAATCAAATGTAGCGAGTCTACCAATTAGACTATCCAAGGTCAGATTATTACTAGGTGTGAATCTCAACTCTTGAATTGTAGCTACTCTAATTGCATATATAGGTAGTAAAGTCATCAATACCTTACTTATCACAGTCTCATTAGATATAATTCCTCCAACTCCTCTAATAGAATTCACCACCTCTTTGATTTGGCCACAATATTGTGCAATGGTCTCATCGTCTTTTATTCTCATATCATCATATTTGCCTCTCAAACTTTCTACCTTAGCCCTAATACATTTTTGTCTCCACCATGGATTTGTGTTAACTCATCCCACATTTTCTTTGCAGTAGTGCAATTCTTCACATCATCAAATTTAGCATAATGTAGAGTTGCTACAAGTTCAATAATTATTTGGTTGTGCTTATGCTTCTCTATCATTTTCTCAACTTTCATAGGTCTAGGTACCTCAATGTATTCATTGTCCATATAGTATGATGTAGAATATCCAGTCCATATAAGTGTAATCTCATCAAGTGTTTCCATTTTGGGAAGTTCTCATTTTTTAGCTTGGGTATCTCTCTCTTGTACATCTTGATCTTTGGCTATAAGTCCTTCAAACTTTCCTTATAAATGCCTATGCTTTGATACCAATTGTTAGATTAATTAAGAATAATTGATAGGGAGGTTGAATCAATTATCTTCAAATCCATATGTACTACTTTAGCACTTAATAACTTCAAAAAACTTAATCAATCTCATTAGATAACTTCGTCTGTAATGCCTACCCCTAGTTGACTTTTCTATTTACTGTCGGATTCTTTTAGGCTAATTTTAAGATTGTGTTTTATGATTATCGATACTTGGTTACCGAATTTGATTATATGTCATATCATACTTAGTTGATTTACGTGATGAGTTATTTAGTTATTTTAGTATTATTTCAATGATGATATATATGTTCATTTAGTGGCTTTCAATTCTTTCATTATGTTACTTAGCTGAATTATTTATGTGTGATTTCTATGGTTACTTACCCCATGCTTGCATGTGTATGGTGTACTTGTCTTTATTACTTTATGATTGACATTTTTGATGTGGTTGATGGAGGGAGTAATAGTCACCTACTAGTCAGGATCTACATGATGTACCACTTCTTGTTATTGCTTGTTTAGTTTAGAATATATGAGTATGTAAATGCATGGATTTTATGTAGATTGAAGGTACCGAGTATCGACTTCCCTGAATTGCCAGGATGACATACCCTATCGTAGTATCTCAATGGTATAAGTGGAGAGATAATTATTGAGTTTAAACCCTAACCTAAGCCAATTTTCCTAGAAAGCAGGATAAGTATCTCAGTTGTTCACCCATCTGAATTCTTCAAGTGACATGAATTTGTAATTTTCACCCTAGAGTTTGATTATGTTATTTGTCTTCATTTGAGTTGTCGTATTTGGTCTTGTGGGGTTGTTGTGATTTTCTATTATAATTGAATCAAATTAAAAGATAATTTAACGATTTAATTAGATGGAAATTTTATAAAGAAAATTCAATGTAACTATATTTAATTAATTGAAAAATTAATTAAATTTAAAGATTTTATTAAAGTTATAATTTTGGGGTATTTATATTTTTTTAATTTAACAATAAATTTTTTAGAAGTTTCATTTTAATAATAAACTCAAAATAATATTATTAATTAAATTAATAAATATTATATTAAAAGCATCTCATGATTTAATAAGAGAGATAAAGCATTAATTTAATAAATTTATTTTAATTAAATTGTATAAAGTTTGTGCATAAAAATTAAAATATAATAAATTAATAAAGAAAAAAGGGCTTTTTGCATGATTGTAAAATTAAAGCCCTAATTTTGGGGAAAAACTCTTTATCATGAAATTAGAGTTCATTTCTCCAAACATAGGTTTGGAGGAGCCAATTTTCAGGAAGAGGATTTTAGAAAGAGAAGGAAATTTCTATGTTTTTTGTGCATTCATTATTTAGCATCAGATCTAGGTAGGATCTTGTGAGTTTTGTGCAGTAGTTCTTGCATTGAAAATATTTGTCTTCTCCATGTCTATTGTGTTTCTATTTTCAGAATTCCTTTGGGTGAAACCCTTGTTTGAGAGAGTTTGATTTCTATTATTAAATTGTCTGTGATTTAATTTGAAACCCTCGTGTGTGAATTTAGTTGTTCATCATTTTTGGAAACATTTGTATACAAATATGAAATTAGAAACCCTCATATGTGTTTTATCGCTCTTCATGCTCAAAAGCATTTGTAATTAAATGGAATGATTGAAACCCTTGTTTGGTAGATTTTACAATCTTGTAATTTGATAAATTTCAATATTGGAAAGGCTTGATAAAGAAATCAGAATTTAATATATAAATTGTTCAGTTGCTTGTAATCTTCCTATTAGATCTATTATGTAATTTGGTTTACACACACACACACACACACACACACAGAAATTTTATTGTGAGAGGATTGTTTTGGTTGTTTAATATAAAATAAAATTTTCAATTAAGAAAATAGATATATTTTGAAACTTGCAATTTTACACAAGATGGCATGACCTTTCTTTATTTTTGTGTGTATATATATATATATATATATATATATATATATATATATATATGTATGTATGTATGTATATGTATATATATATATATATGTATGTATGTATGTATATATATATGTATGTATATATATATGTATGTATATATATATATATATATATATATATATAGAGGAAGGGTCGTGACCTCCCCCACTCACAAATGCCAAGGCAACTTAGTTGCAATGGCAGTGAACATTCCCAAAGTAGAAAACTTTGTCGAGGTAGCGAACATTGCCAAAGTAGCAGCTACTCCAGGTAGTAGGCCAACTAGAGGCTTCCCTTGTGGGGTTTGCGTTTGAAATGCATGTGAGTATTGTTTGTGATTTTTGGTTTTATTTTGTTATTAATTATTATTATTTTTATGAAATAAAATTATGTTATGGTTTATAATTTATATAATAATTGATATTATTAATATTAATATTAATAATTTAATTATTATATTATATTATTTATTATTTATTATTAATAATAATTTTATATTTTTTTTATTTTATTAATAAGTTTATAGATATTTTGATTAATAGTTAATAATTATTATTAGATTTTGATAATAGAAATATTTGAATAAATAAATTTATGTAATAAAATATTTATTTTATTTATTTTATATATAAATGATTATATATTAAAATAAATTAATAGATGTTTCATTTTGTAATTAAGAATTTTTTTTTTTATGAACAATGTTATTCTAGGAAAGATTTAGTTGTTACGATATATTTATATACAAAACAAATCTATTATTCTTGTGAAGATGGAAACATTAGCAAATCAACACTAGGGAAATTTTATTATTCCAAAAACCTTAGAAATCTTGATACTTTGAAAAGACGAAAATTGTATCTTGTTTGTTTATTGAATCTTGTTGTTTGATAACGAACTGAACTATGAATCAATTTTTTAAAAACTTTTTATGAATTGTTAGAGTGTTGAGACTCATGTGGACTCGAGAACTTTGGTGAATCTATAATACTTGGAAATGAAAACTAAAACCCTATACTTGTATATCGAATCTTGTGCTTGAAAATGAAATGAAAACTTGAAAAAGTTTAGTGAAAATTAAATTGTTGTATTTTCAAAACCTAATGTATTGATAAAAGTTAATTTTGTATGTACATTATGTGACATGTGAGTTGTTGCTATTGGGCTTTAGGGTTGACTTAGTGTTTGACCAATCAAAATGTTTACCAAAGCCTTGGGGGTTTTATTTTGTGACGATGTCATGGCTTATTTTGGTCATGATCTTTTATACCCAACCATGTTGATGTGTCATGTGTGTTCCTTGATGAGTTTGATCAAATGTTTTGTTGTGCTTTCCACTTTCTCTTGTGTAGAACTGGAGCAAATGGTGTGACTTTTCTAATATAACCTTTGAGTATTCAATCAGTTATCTTTGGATTTCTTCCCAGGTTCTTGTATAGCACTGAGGTGATTATGTGACTTGTTCTTGGTGATGTCATGTGATGTTATGGTTGGTATATGTGTACTTGATTTTGGATAAGTTTTGTTAGGGTGATTGTATTCGTGAAATCTGTGATTTTCATCAATGATATGTTAGTACTTTCTAGTTGCTTGTTTAAGAACTAATGTATGGTTTATGGTCATGAAAGACCTTTTTTTGAGCTTATGTGATGCAAGAGCATCCTAGGTGCAAGGGCAATCTTGCATCGCCCAAAAATATTTTATTTTCAATCTTTTCTATTTTAATATGGACTAGTAGACAAGGTGGTTACTATTTATGGGAACTTACTATTTTTAGTAAGTTTGTCATACGAGCCTAGAATTTTCTCATTTTGTATAGAAAGGTTCATTTTAGAGTTGTAAGCCTACCATAAAAATCTCATTGCTCAAGCATTAGTATCAAAGAAGTTATTGCATATTTTCGATGGAAAAATTTGCAGAAAAATCTTCAGGCTCACTATTGGAGGCTTTAGAGTGCTTGGATGAGGTCTAAAAACTTTATAGAAGGGCACAAGCATTGCTCCAAGCCTATAGATCAAGATTTGGTGTTTCCAAAAGTGATTATAATAACCAATCACAGCAACAGTTCATGAGTTATGGCCTTCAAAAGTTGGGCTACCAAAATTTCTAAAATAATTTTTCAAAGATGTATTTGGCTGACTCTATGTGTATTGTCAGGGTCTGTCGGCCCTAGATATTAAGTTTGAGCATCTAGAACCTTCCCAAGCAGCATAAAACTACCTATTTGAGAAAGGCTTGAACATTGTCTAGGACAGCTCTAGGTGATAGTTCACAGCTTGTCTTGCAAATTATTGTACTGAAGGCACCCATGTGGGTTAGCATATTGTACGTATCAATTATGTAATTCTGCATTTGTGGTGCAAATAAGAAGTCCATTTTTTTTCTTACATTTTCTATTATTTCTATTTTTTTTAATGAGTTTATGGTATTAAGGGGAGCTTCCTACATCAAGTGGTATCAGAGCTAGTGTTCTTGAGTGTGTGGATAGATCACTGACTGTGAGGTAGTTTTCACCAGGACCATGGTTTGGACTAAGCATGTAGATAGATCACTGATTGTGAGGCAACTTGCACTAGGGTTTTAGTGAAAGCACGAAAAATGCCTCCACAAAGAGAGTGTGGCAGAAGAGTTATAGGTGTTACACCTAAAGATTTTTTAGCCCTCCAAAGACAAATGCAAGCATTGGAAGAACAAATGCATAGAGGAATGAATCTTCCCATAAGAGATGAAAGTGAGGATGAGGATGAAATAGAAGAAAATGTTGAATCAAAGGCAATTCTAAATCTAGAGGAAGAGAGGCTTTTTAGGGTCATCTCCAAGATTAGAAAAAGACATAGGTTTGAGGTTCCCACATTTTCAAAAAATCTTAACCCAAAGGAGCCAATTGATAAGATCAATGAACTAGAGGAGTACTTTGAGTATGAAGATATTGATGATTCTGATAGGGTCAAGTTTGCGAAGGCAAAACTAAATTGACATACGAAGATCTGGTGGCAAGAGGTTCAGTTGGAGTGAAATAGAAAGGGAAAGGAAAAAATCACTAGATAGGATTGGATGAATGATAAACTGAAGTGACAATTCATTCCCATGGATTATGAGCTTGATCTGTAGAAGAAGATGCAAGGGTTAAAGAAAGTAAGAAAATTTTTTCAAGAGTATACCGAAGAGTTCTACTGAGTTCTCATTAGAATCGGCCATGCAAAAGTTGATAAGGAGAAAACCACCCATTATCTTAATGGGTTAAAGCCCAATATTTAGGATGAGGTAAGTCTAGTTCGAATGAGTAGTATTGAGGAGGCATACTAGTTTTCACTAAGAGTTGAGAAGAAACTAAGCAAGAAGTTTGACAATAAGAATAGTGGAAGAGGTCGTGGTGGAAGATATGGTGGACGATCTTATGGTGGTTGTAATGATGATCAAAAGAACAAGGATGAGGCTAGAAGTAGAAGTCAGAACTAGAGGGAAATAATTTCAATTGTTTCCATGATCAAAACAATAGAGACCAGAGAGGAAGAGGTAGAGGATAAGGATCTAGAAGAGGAGGCTTCTGTGGAAAATATTTTCACTACAAAGAAGAAGGGCATATAACATTTGAATGTACCCAGTGCCAAGGAAGGATAGATCAAAGAATAGAAGGTTAGGCTTTAGTTGCACATGTTAATGAAGATACCAGATCCTCACATTTTGAAGATGTTGAAAGAGGAGAAGTCCTAGTTAACCAAAGAGTCCTACTGAGCGGTGAGAATGAACC
Organism: Cupressus sempervirens; assembly: GCA_028749045.1. Classification (NCBI taxonomy): domain Eukaryota; kingdom Viridiplantae; phylum Streptophyta; class Pinopsida; order Cupressales; family Cupressaceae; genus Cupressus; species Cupressus sempervirens. The sequence goes on from CM053789.1 coordinate 205,660,663, forward strand.
TAAGCAAAGAAGGAGCTCATTTCGCACAAGATGCAAATTTGAAGATAAGTATTTTGATGTGATCATTGATGGTGGAACTACTAACAATCTGGTGTCAGAAACCATGGTCACTAAGTTAAAGTTGAAAAGGCAGAAACACCTACATCCATAGCATATTGCTTGGGTACAAGATGACCATAAGATCATGGTCAATGAGCAGTGCTTAGTGAAGTTCAAGATTGGAAGCTACCAAGATGAGATATTATGCAATATCATGCTTATGGACAAATGTAATATGTTGTTGGGTAGGCAGTGGCAGTTTGACAGGCATGTTGTATATAATGGGTGAGCAAATACCTACACTCTAACTAAGGATGGAGTGACACATAAGTTGAAGTTGTTGAAGGATAAAGAAGAAGAGGTATGTAGTGCTGCCAAAATATGTTTTGTTGATGGAAAAGAGTTTCTAAAAGGTATGAAACATGAGCATATGTCTTTTGCTACAATTTTTAAAGATAGTAAAGAAGAAGAATAGGTACCTACAGAAGTTGTAGATATGTTGGAAGAGTTTTTTGATATTGTATTAGATAATGTACCTAATGGATTGAGTCCAATGAGGAAGATCAGTCACCAGATGGATTTGGTTCCAAAAGCTAATTTTCCAAACAAGGCAATGCACAAAATGACACCAGCAAAAAGTGGAGAGTTGAACAGGCAAGTTCATGAGTTGTTGCAGAAGGGGTTGATTTGAAAGAATCTGATTCCATGTGTTGTACCAGTAGTATTAGCACCAAAGAAGAATGGAGAATGGAGGATGTGCACAGATTCTCGTACTATCAACAAGATCACAATAAAGTATAGATTTTCATTTCCAAGGATGGATGATATTATGGACTATTTGAGTGGAGCTAAGTATTTCACAAAGATAGATTTGAAGAGTGGGTACCATTAGATTTGTATCAGAGAAGGTGATGAGTGGAAGATTGCTTTTAACACAAGGGAAGGACTATATGAGTGGTTAGTCATGCCTTTTGGGCTAACCAGTGCACCAAGCACTTTCATGAGGCTCATGAATTAGGTACTAAAGGAGTTCTAGGGTAAGTTTTTCATTGTTTACCTAGATGATATATTGATCTTTAGTAAGACATTAGAGGAGCATTTGATTCATATTCGCAAGGTGTTTGATAAGTTGAGGGAAGAAAAGTTGTTGATAAACCTGAAGAAGTGCAATTTTGTAAAGAAAGAGTTGGTGTACCTAGGAATTGTAGTCTCAGGAGAAGGTCTAAAAATAGACCCAGAGAAAGTGAAGGCTATCCTCAAATGGCCTACTCCAAGGAGTGTGATAGAAGTAAGATCTTTTCATGGAATGGCTACATTTCATAGAAAGTTCATAAGTTTTAGTAGTATTTCTGGACCCTTGACTAAAACAATGAGAGGGGATAGGAAAGAGTTTAAGTGGAATGTAGAAGCAGATAAGAGTTTTAATTTGTTGAAACAGAAAGTTATTGAGCAACCTATTTTAGCACTTCCTAATTTTGACAAGGTGTTTCAAGTAGACTGTGATGCTAGTGGTACTGCAATAGGAGTTGTTTTGAGCCAGGAAGGTAGACCTGTTGCTTATTTCAATGAGAAGTTGAATGATGCAAAAAGAAAATATTCTATATATGATCAGGAATTTTATGCTATAGTTCAAGCATTGAAGAAGTGGAGACACTATCTTCTTCCTAAGGAGTTTGTTTTGTATACCGATCATCAAGCTTAGCAATATTTGAATAGTCAAGGAAAATTGAACCAAAGGCATTTAAAGTAGGTTGATTTTTTGTAGAGTTATAGATTTATTTTAAAATATAGGAGTGGGAAGTCTAACAAAGTTTTAGATGATCTTAGTAGAAGACAACATTTGCTGACAGAAATGTAGATAGAGGTGGTTGGGTTCAAGGAACTTGGTACATTGTATCCAAATTATCTTGATCTTGGTGAAGTGTTGAAGGCTTGTAAAAAAACCTGTTACACTTGACAAGACAAAGTGGTTGGATTTCATAATTGAGGATAATATGTTGTACAAAAGAAGCTAGTTGTGCATTCCCAAAAGTTTAATGAGAGAATCTCATTAAGGAGAAGCATAGTGGAGGATTGGCTGGACATTTTGGTAGAGATAAAAATAAAACTTTGGTTGGTGAAAATTACTACTGGCCATAGTTGTAGCAAGATGTGATGGAGTTGTACAAAGTTGCAGAGTATGTCAAATGGTGAAAGGAGTGAAGCAGAATACAGGGTCGTATCAGCCATTACTTGTACAAGTGAAGCCATGGGAGGATATTAGCATAGATTTTATTCTTTGATTACGAAGGACATAGCATAGGCATGATTCTATTTTTGTGGTGGTTGATAGGTTTTCAAAGATGGCATATTTTATTTCTTGCAAGAAGACTAGTGATGCAACTCATGTAGCAGAGTTGTTTTCTAAAGAAGTGGTGAGATTACATGGTCTACCAAGGAGTAAAGTTTCAAATTGAGATACCAAATTTGTTGGGTCTTTCTAGCGTACATTGTGGAAGAAGTTGAAGACAGATTTGAAATTTAGTTCATCACATCATCCACAAACTAATGGACAGATACTGCGAATCACTGTTTGGGAAATTTTTTGAGATGCTTGGTTGAAGATAAACAAAAAGGATGGAATATAATTTTACCAAAAGTGGAATTTTCATATAATACTATCAATAGGAGTACTATTAAATCACCCTTCTAGATTGTCTATGGGAGTAGTCCTAGAAATGCTTATGAACTAAGGCAGTTGGATAAAGGAGAGATAAGTAGTGCAGAAGTAGAAGATTTTGCTAAACATTTGAAGAACATCCATGAGGAGGTGAGGAAGCATATCATAAACATGAATACATAGTATAAGGATAAGGTAGATGTAAAAAGGATATATAAGGAATTTTAGATTGGAGATGAATTCATAGTTCATTTAAGAAAGGAGCGCTTTCTAGTGGATACATATAATAAGTTGAAGATGAAGAAGTTTGGACCATGCAAGATAGTGAAGAGGCATGATTTTGGTAGTGTGTATGAAGTGGATTTGCCTACTGAATTGAATATTTCACCAGTATTTAATATTTCAGATTTGATAGAGTATTATGAAGGAAGTGATGGAGATGAAGTTGTAGAAGCACAGTGGAGCATTCCAATAGCTAGTTTGGCTACAAAGGAGATTGAGGAGATACTAGATAGTCGTGTTGGAAAAAGTACTAGAAATAGAACTTATGAGGAATATCTAGTAAAATGGAAAGGAAGACCAATTAAGGATTCATCATGGCTAGCAAAGGAGGAGGCTAACCATCTTGATTTTTCTCTAAACACCTAAGATGTGATGGGGTCACTTCTCAAATTACCCCGAGTGTTTGATTTAGGAGCATCCTAGGTGCAAGGGTAATCTTGCATCGCCCAAAAATATTTTATTTTTAGTCTTTTCTATTTTAATAAGGACTAGTAGATAGGGTGGTTACTATTTATGGGAACTTACTATTTTTAGTAATTTTTTCATACGAGCCTAGAATGTTCTCATTTTCTACAAGAAGGTTCATTTTAGAGTTGTAAGCCTACCATAAAAATCTCATTTCTCAAGCATTAGTATTAGAGAAGTTATTGTGGATTTTTAGTGGAAAAAATTATAGAAAAATCTTCAAGCTCACCATTGGAGGCCTTAGAGTGCCTAGATGAGATCTGAAAACTCAACTGAAGAGTTCTAATTTTGTTCCAACCCTATAGATCAAAAGTTGGTGTTTCTGAAAAGTGGTTATAATCGCCAATCAGAGCAACAGTTTGTAAGTTATGGCCTTCAAAAGTTGGGCAACCAAATTTTCTAAAATAATTTGTCAAAGATGGATTTGGTTGAATCTATGTGCATTGTTAGGGTCTGTTGGCCCTAGGTATTAAGTTTGAGCATCTAGAACCTTCCCGAGTGGCATAAAACTACCTATTTAAGAAAGGCCCAAACATTGTCTAGGACAACTCTGGGTGATAGTTTGCAGCTTGTCTTGCAAATTATTGTACTAAAGGCACCCATGTGAGTTAGCATATTGTACTTATGAATTTTGTAATTCTACATTTGTGGTGCAAATAAGAAGTCCATATTTTATTCTCGCATTTTTTGTTGTTTCTATGTTTTTGTTATGGGTTTATGGTATTAAGGGGAGCTTCCTGCATCATTATGATAGGTTATCTGTATGTCATGTTGGGAAGTGTCTTGCAATGGAGATCGGAGACCTAAGTGGTTTCCTATGTAACCTATTGTAGATTTTTTTAATTAGTGATAACATTTCATTAAATGGATTTAAAATGAATTTAATAAGATATCGGTGCCACATAAAGTCACTAGGTGGTCAGAGTCCTGAGAGACTACTAGGGTCACCTTAGATTTGACTCGTTAGTATGCCTTGTTTGTACTAAAGGATAGCATAGAGACACTAGGGGGCTAGAGTCTAGCTAGGCTGCTAGGGTAACTTTAGATTTTTCTCATGCGATGACACTTGCCTAGCTACATAGTAGATTTCCTACGTGTCTTTGTTGCCTCTAGGATTAGATGATATTTGTGTCTTCGTACCCTTTGAGATAGTTTTCTATTAGGATTTCCTTGACCTAAATGTTGGTTATGACTTGTGGATTGATATTTGTTTGAGACTTGAGTTTATCTCCTCAGCACAGTAGGAGTGGGCTATTTAGGTTCCACGAGGTTGGGTGATAGTGCATTTTCCTTATACCATTGACATTCAACTGTTGGATACCATTGTTGGATGTATATGTGCAATTCATCCTTTCTTTCTAATCTTATTTTTCTGTTGGATGATTATTCTATTTTGTATTGTACTTTATTATCAAAGATCTTATGAGATGTTGTATATTATTGATGATGTATATTCTTTGACTTATCATACCCTGTGACTTGTATAGTGGATGATTAAGCATTTTTTATTATTGCCAAGTGGCATCTTCTATAATTGTATATTGTTTAAATGGATTTGTACTTGTAATAATTTTATGATGTGGATTTTGGTTATGTGTTAAATTTAATATTATTAAACTTAAATGTGATTCTACATCATGGGACCCTTAGGAGATGTAATATGTTTATGATGGTTATATCTATGTGAGTTCTTACTTCCACTATTTTATCTCTTTTTATTATTTCTTCCACTATATTATATCTATTATTTTTAAGTTATTATCTTTCAAAAAAAATGTGTTTGAAAAACTTAGTGAAACTTTAGGTTAATTTCTTTTAGGTTCCTTGGTTGGACATTACATGGTTAATATAACATCTAATTAGTAAATCAACTTTATGTTCTTTACCTAACTCGTTGTTCTCTATAGGTGTTGGCTAACAATAAAGTAAGAAACTATAAAAATAGAATGCATAAAGTAATATTCACACAAGTAAATGACATCTTGACACCAAGATTTAACATGAAAACCTAATTTGGGAAAAACCACCTAGTAACATGCTACTAATTTTTTACTCTTTTGAAGTAAGCTCAGTTAAGAGTCATCCTAGTTAAAGGTTATAAATCACACAGTTAAATGTGACCATGTTAAAGGATTTAATCACCATGTTATGAGTGGCCTTGTTATAGGACTTTTCATCATTCCATTATAACTTCATCTTGATTAAAGGATTTACAAAATGATTGTTAGGTCAACCTTCATTAAAGGAGTTTAACTATAATAGTGGTTAGAATGTAATAGCATGTTTGATCTATAAAATATAACTCACCTTAAAAATTTAGATCTCTATTTTCTCATCTATCATTTCATTGACTAGACTCCATTATCATCTCCATCAATGATCTTCTTGGAATCCCTTTAACAAATCACACTTCACTAATCTCTTCACACTTCTCCTCTTCTACTCTGCACTTTATAGCTTCTCCTTAATATTTCCAATCAACAACAAACCAACCTTAGAAATCATCTTGTACGCCTCCTTAAATAGGTAGCTATGATCTTTTGCATCTTAGTCATCACCGTAGATGTTAGGGTAGGTCATATTGATTGAATCCTTCCATCATTCTATTCTTCCTCTCCTTCTAGAAACTTCTCATTAAATCCTTAACATACATCAGTTAACAAACTATTTTCATGCATTAATTATTCCAACTCATCAATCCTTATCATCCACATGTTTTGAATAATCCAAAATTTCAACTATGTTAGCCTCAGAACTTGATTCTTTCATAAACTATAATTTTGTCATTACTTAGTAATCACTGTGTTCTTCTATTTGGTCATCACTATGTATCTTGACATACATTGTTCTATCTTTCTTGGTCATTACTAAGGCTCAACAATAACTCAATCACTCATTCATAACTAGTACTTGACTAATGTTGTTTGTTTAGCTTCTAATTATGTTACATAATCTTCTACTTCATGTGCTTCATTGACCGACCAACACTAATACATGATCAAGCTTGGAGTTTAACTCAACTTCTTGTCTTCTCTTCTAAACAACAAATTCAACTATCTTCTTCACTTCATGTAATGATTAAACAACACATTATCATTTCAATGACTAACTTATCAAGTGCCCATTCTAATTATATGATACTTAACTTCTCATTCTCATCAATGTCACTATTTCACCTTACTATCTTCTCTTTTCAAATCCTCTTCATCAATCAACTAATATGGAACTCTACATTGTTAGTAAATGTATCTCTAGTTTTTTTAACAATATCTTACCATTAGGTTTGACATCAATGACAATATAACAATTGTTTCAATTGTAGTTTTCAACAATTTCATCAAATAAAGAAAACTTTTAGAAATAATCCAACCTTTAAGTAAACTTGCAACCAAGAATATTATTGTTTCCACATAACCCATAATAGATCTAAAATAAATATGCAAATGAAATCCTCATGAAAGAGAATATAAAACATACCCACAACAATGTGACACAAGATATACCTTAGGAAACCCTTATTGAGAGAAAAACCTAGCCTCCAAAAGCATCCATCGCCATGTATTATTCAAAAAAATATCATTACAATACAAACATGGAAGCCTTCAAAGCCATAGCCACAACCAAAAAATCCATGTGAACAATCATGTATCCACACATCCCATTCCATAATTTCAACCTTCACAAATGCTCCCTTGGATAACTTTTCAAGGCTTGTCTTGCTTAACTTTATCTTTTGTCTTTTCCCTTCTCATACAAAAACTACCCTTGTGGTTCATTATATAGTATCAAGCTCCCACAAAACCACCAAGTGGTATTACATCAAACATGTGCTAAAACCATGTACCACCAAACCCATTGACCCCACATTTAATATTAGACATTTAATGCTTTTTTCCAATATTAAATAATTACATAAAATTTTATCACAATGTTACAATGCAACTCATCAAGTATATCTAATGGGAATCTCTCCATGTTTCACATCCATCTAGGTTCTTATAGGTGAAACATTTCATAATAAGATAAAATAATACAATATAAACAATATTATTCAATGTGTGCAGCACAAATAATCTCAACAATCTCTCACTTGTTGTATACATTGCATAGGTTCAATCTGTAGCCACAAAAATAAACAAGGGAATAATCCCTCCTAGCACATCCACAATCATAAATAAAAGTACATCATATGCTCCATCTTGGTACCTACAACAAAATCAAAGTATCCAACATCTCAAACATGAATAGCCCCACCTCCTATTATGTGACTACCACCGAACATACATAGAAGTTATCCAAAGAGAAAGCCACCCAACCTATCACATAAGAATCATAAGATCCTATACCAACTAAAATGTCAAGCAAAAACACATGATCCAAAGGTAATCATGTGTATCTATAGTTATCAAATATCCATACTTGAAATAGAACCCATAGTAAGTGCATAACCATCCAACTATGCATACCTCTAAAGGTATACCAAGTGAATCCCACATCATCAACATATCCAATATATAATTTGCAATCATAAACCTGAAGAGCAATACCTACCACACATATACCAAGAATCTCCCACTACAAAAGATAATATCAAATATGTAATGAATCCACTCACAACATCTCAAAGAAGTGAATTCTTGTAGTATCAAGTACATCCACAATATATAAACCAATAATTTGCAAAAAGAACTCTCATAACAAGTTTCTAAAACTTTCTCAAGTTCTCCACAACCAACAAAGGAAAGAGATAATTAAACAACCATGTCATCTCTCACATGACATACATGAACACAAATTAGTGATCATAATCTCTACCCAACCTCAAATCATATGTAATTGAAATCAAACATCCAGAAAGATAATTGGAACAAAAGAGAAACCATGTAAATCATAACCTGTATCATGTCCTACAAAGACCTCTAGATGTAAAATATGCTAAGAAATATCTCCTTTATAAAACCCCAACCAAGAAGCCACAACAACACCAAAATCGTATCACATAACTAATCATGGATGTAAGCCTCACACAAAAAGATCAAACTCATAAACCATTCCTAAACTAAGGAATAACCATTTGTATCCAAGTAATGTGCCCAATATAAAACTATCTCCCAAACTCAACTAGCATAAAAACAACATATGCACATTGAGATAACCAATGCTAAATAATCTCTCAAATAAACCCTCCAGAACTAAATCATATACCATAGCTCAAAATCCATATTCATGAAGACAAGCATAAACATAATGTTCTTGAGAGAAATAGTGGATTATACCTCTCAAGTAGTAAACTACCAAGTAGACCAAGAGTGGGGAATGATAATGTTCATCAATATATCCAAGTCTCCAATGAAGACTCATCTAAAAACAATCTCCTCTCAAGTCCATATTAGGTAAAATGCCCCTTGGACTTCATGCTAAAACCATCAATTGTCCTAATAATTACTTCTCTAATCCAAGAGAAATCAGCATCACCACCATCTCTAAGTATCCATGAGAACCTATAAACAATCAATAAATGCCAACTCCAAATGCAACATAGCAATATCATGAATTATCCATCAAATGATCAATGTACTCGATACCAAGAAACTAAATACTCGATACCAAGAAACTAAATACTCAATACCAGGAAACTAAACCAAGATCAATGTCAAAGTTCCAACTATGGCCTCATGAATATAAACATGACAACATGATCTAAACCATCTCAACCAAAGAGATAGCGTACTCTATATGAATATTCAATAACATGTCAAAACTCTAAATGTGTATCAAGAGTATACTATGACATAATAATGAAGTCATCCTAATAATAATGATAAAATTTCAAATGAAAGCATAAACCAGACCTTTACCAAGAACCCCATGAGTCCTCAAGATGCAACCATCTCCACACACCATGAAGATAATAATTTCACCATGCAAATATCAAAGATGATTTTGCAAAAGCAAGATCAAAGACATCTGCAAACACTCAATAAATATATCAATGCTGACAAATCTAACTCAACCATGGTACCAAATGAGCCATGGCATAATAATTGCATCCATCTCCTACATGAATATCCTCTAGGTCTACACACACAACCAAAGTGTTAGTACCAATTGAAACCAAAATCTCCAAACAAAGAAGATAAAATTAAACCAAAAACTAATCCTGCACAACCACCTCATCACTATCACAAGATCTCACTAAACTATGTATCAAGGTTATCAATGACATAATGATGAAAAACCATCCTCTAACCATGAGAATCTACCAAGGCATAAAATCATCAAAAAACTCAAAGTGCACATCATGAGCTCCTCAAAAGAAAACCAAATAACCATTATCCTCAATCTAGAAGATATACCACCATAACCAAACTAGGAATCCAAGATAATGAGAATCAAGGATATACTTGTATATCTAATCATGTCATGCTAAAATCCATTGCATCATAATCACATCCATGAACCAATCATCTAACTCTGAAAGTGTCCAACCTATTAGCATAAAATAGTCAATCATAATCCTCCATCATGACTTTACCTAGTAGCACCATCTCATCCCTTCTACATGGAGAAAAATCAACAAATCATGTAACTAATGGAATAAATAACCCAAATCCAAGACTCTAATATTAATATGTATCAATAATTAATAATCAATGGGAAAAGACAACTAATATCCAAGCCACAAATATAACTTGTAAGTATAAAACACTTACAACACTGCACAACTTTTAGACCTAACAAGTCATCATACATATCCAAAGAAAATAATGATAACCATTTCATCATGAGACCAATTTGAAATATAAACTAGGTATATAATCACATCAAACTTCGAGTCTCCAAAATATACAATATCATAAACCCACAATATTACCATAGTCAATATATATCATAAACCATTCAAATCAATATGTCACTTAATAAAGCATGCCAAACCTACACCAAACCTTAACCAATGTGTAGATCTCTCCAAGATCTTTCTTTTGACTATTTTAAGTCCAAAATCTGACTCTATATGTCCAATTTATGCCCAAATTTTTGTTTAAAATAAACAACATCTAACTTTAGGGCTCTTAAAACCTAATGAATGTCCAAATCATAGAACTAAACCTACACCAATTTGTAGTTCTCTAAAGTATATTTCAATGACAATAAGAATTCTAAAATCCAATATCTTGAGTACACATTATGGCCATTTTAACAAGATAGTCTTTATACCATTTTTATTACAATTTTTTTTTTGTGACAAAAATTCTTATGAGATTAAATTTAATGGCTTTCATGGGTTGAAACTAAAAAGAATTGTATTTTCTATCAACATGTGTAAACTAGAGAATATTATATATCAAAATTTATGCAAAATACCACTCGAACATAGGTCATTTATGCAAGCTACCCCCTAAACCCCTCATTTAAATGAAACATCCAAAAAAAAACCTTTTGAACAACAATTTCACATGCTAAAAATATGCCAACATCTCATCATAAAAGCAAATCCAAAACCCTCAGATTTGTAATAAACAACCTATGAAACTCATATAACTTTCCCTTTCTTTTATTCTATAATACATTCCCATGGATTTGATCTAGGGTTATAACAAGATAACCATAGCTCTGATACCACTTGAAAGGAAACATGCAGCCAAAAATATTATTGTTTCCACATAACTTATAATAAATCTGAAATAAATATGCAATTGAAATCTACATGCAAGAGAATAGACAACGTACCCACAACAATGTGATACAAGATATACCTTGGGAAACCCTCATTGAGGGAAAAATCCATTCTCCAAAAGCATCCAGGGCCATGTATTATTCAGCAAAATACCATTGCAATATAGTCATGGAAACCTTCAAAGCCATCACAACCAAGTGATCCATATGAAGAAGCATGAATCCACACATCCCATGCCATGCTTTCAACCTTTACAAATTCTCCCTTGGCTAGCCTTTCAAGCCTTGTCTTTCTCAACTTTCTTTTTTTTTTCCTTTTTTCTCTTCCTTACAACAACTACCCTTGTGGTTTCTTATAAAGTAGCAAACTCCCACAAAACCACCAAGTGGTATTACATATACCATGTACTAAAATCATGTGCTACCAAACCCATTGAGCCCACATTATATATTAGATATTTAATTATTTTTCTCCATATTAATAAATAACATCAAATATTATCACAATGTTACAATACAACTCATCAACTATATCTCATGGGAATTTATCTATTTCACATTCATCTAGATGCTCCTAGGTGCAACATTACATAATAAAATAATATAATATAATATAATATAAACAATATTATTCAATGTGTACAATACATATAATCTCAACATAATCGTCATGTCAGCCACTCATAAATCCACCTTGAGATCCACACCAAACTTCATCACCAATATGAAACTTCTAGGGAAACCCACAATCAGAACATTGATAGATGAAGAGCACAAAATAAATAAATAAAAATTAAGAAATTGGTAGCACAACTAAACTAGTGAATACAAACTCAATTGGTGAAAAATTTTCTAGAAAACCTAGTAATATTCGAACCTCTGAGCTTAACCAAACCCAACTAAAATTTGATCAACAAGATGTGAAGTTCAAGAAATCCTTAGCCATATTCTAGGATAGCAATCAATATCTCGATCATCAACTCCCTCAATAGCTGAATCTGCAAATCTTATTAGCAAGAATAAAATAGGAATACTCAACCTAGAAATAATGCAAAATTACCAATTTCCCAAGGATGCTCCTACATCACCTTATGAACCATGGATTCTTTCTCAATTATCTCTTCTCCTATTATGTCCCATATCTTCCCTTTTCATCAATGTAGTTTTTTAGACCACTAGAATAGGTTGAACTAGGTTGACCTCTTCTATAATTGGTTGAGCTAAGTCAACCTATTTTAGAATAGGTTGACCAAAGTTGACCTATTCCTTAGAGTTTTTATCTCGGGCCCAGTTTTATCTCAGGGTTGTAAATTGTAAAATTAGAGGATCTCATCAGCTTTCTTTATTTTTGTACCTAAAAATTAGTATAAAAGGAATCCTAGGCACCTCATTTTGGCATCCATCATAATATAAATTATATCCATGATCATTACATAAATTACATGTGCAAGTTCAAGACATTCAAGTATTAAAGAAAGAATATTTTCATCAAGCATTCAAAGCAATCAAAGATTTAATGATCCTTTGTGAGCATTTCCTATCAAGATGTAGCATTTTATTGCCCAACAAGGGAAGAGGTCTACATTGAGACATTTATCATCTCCTTCATTGATGAGCATTCACATTCATTTCTCTATGATGTGGTTTTTGTAGATCCATTGCATTTCTATAGATTTCCTACATCTTCCATTACAAATTCAACATCTAAAACATACAACTACAGTAAATCCTTATTGAAAAGGATTTCTACGATAAATGTGAATGCTTAAATTTTCATTTATTTCCTTTACATATTTACATTTTAGTTTCAAGGTTGATTCCTCAATTTATGGCTTGATCAAGGCAAGCCCTCATCCACTCAAAACAAAAAACAAGTTTTACTATGTGCAAGAATAGGATAGCCCAATTCTAACAACATATATGGAATTAGTTATTGAAAGAATTGCCAAGAAGTTGGGACAACTTTTATACTTTGTCTTGTGAATACAATGACTTCATCTTAAAGTGTCTAAACTCATTACTACCAAGTCAACATATTCCTAAAGCCCTAGAAAAAACAACATTTTCCAGGTTTTCTGTTGTGATCATGAATCCACAATCAGAAGTTCTATTGTAGGTTTAGATCCAAAATTATAGAGATAATAGGAATATCATTGTACACATTTTGAGTTTATTACTTTATTATCCATTTTTCTTTTTAGTCTAGACCTATTTTTTATATTTTAATTGGGCAAACAAGATATATTTTGCACCTAGATCTATCTTATTATTCTCATTGAATCAATTATCTCAATTGCACATTTATATTTTTCATATCTTTAATAGTTTTTTACATTTCATGGAAGAGGGCTTTCTTTCATACTCTCTTGATATAATTTGGGTTTAGCATTAGTACCCCTCCATCCCTTTGGGTTTTTCTAATCTAACTTTTGTTATATTGAAAGTTATATTTGGAAGCCTTTATTTCTCTTGTATTGAATGTTAATGTAGAAATAGTTAGTTGATAATTTTGGAAATATCTCATGGACTATATTGAGAGGTGGGGGTTGAATGAGTACCACATATGATTCACACTTTAGTCATAACATTCTCAAGATTTAGCTCTTATATTTACTTACACCAATATTTTCTTTTCCTTTTATTAAAAACTATTGTAACAATAAAAAGTAGCTTGTAAATAAATAAACATGAAACACATAAAAATGTAAACACTTAATGTGTTATCTTTCTCTCATAGAAAACCATTGATCAGAGGGGAAAGCTATGGTGGGGATAGTGCCTACAACTCATCACTATGGTAATAAGGTGCCTGGTTAAGAGCTTACATCAATATCATCTTTTGAATAAATTCATGTTGCTAGGAGTATCTATTTACTGGTAAAATGGGATCACTTTAATGAGATCTATACTTCCACTTTATGACTCACTAATCCATTCAAATATGTGTGTGAGAGGAAGGAATATAAATTCCAAATATGATTCGACTTACAATACAAATTAGATTAGCTAGAACCCAATGTAAGAATGGAGCTAATACCAAATCTAAATTATAAAGAGGAATGAAATACAAGGAAATGTACTCCCTTTGACCCTTGGTAGCATAATGTGAATGTGAATTTCAACTAATTTCTTAAATAAAGTAAATCTAGATGTTGTGTGAAGACAATTAGCCCAATTAAGATACAAATCTAGGGTAAAGATATGAAAGGAAATAAAATATAAATGACTCACCTTAAAATGAGTGGAGGAAGATGCATTTTTGCTCCAAAACTCACAGATCTAAACTATATTTGAATATTTATTTGTGGATCTCAAAATAAAGTGACAAAAGGAATAAAACCCATAAATCTCCCTAGAATTCAAAAGTGAAGGAAAAGGTTGACATGGGAAGATGTCTTATGACCAGGTTGACGTTGTCTAGCAATTCTTAATTGACAACTCTAGAAAGCTTATGAATAGTAGGTTCTAGATCTATAATCCTTTTTTCTCCCAAACTACAAATCAACACAAAAAAGAAAGGTTTGGGTATTGGTATTGGATGAGTGTTTTCCTTGGTCAATCCCTAGGTTAAGGAATAAAATAGAATTGAGAAATGGAAATGTAAATGACCTAAAAGATAATATGCATTTTAGGATTCACCTTGCTTGAAACCCTTGTTTGTAAGGATTCTACATGTAAATGTAATTTAGATCTTGAATTATGAATGTAGGGTATCTCCACTCTTTGCAATAGATCTGTCATAATCTCATCATGGACAAAAGTGAATCAATAAAAAAGATGAATGCTTCAATGTAGATCTCCTCCCTTGATGGTCAACAACAAGCTAGATCTTGAAGAGGAAATTCTCACAAAGGATCCTTAATCAATGCTAGATAGAAATCTCCTTGCTTAAATGCTTAAAAATCTTAAATACTTAAATACTTGAACTCCTTGAATGAAAAAGGTAGAAATTTTCACTTGAGAGAAAGAGCTTGAGTGCATGAATGGATAAAATAAGACATATATCAAAATTAAGCCCCCAAGTCTCCTTATATATGAGTTTTTTGTGTGAAAACAATATATACTAACTAGGTAATGGTAAAAAAAATTAAACCCTTGAGGCCTTTTAGGCCCCAAGCTCTGAAACTACTAGGGACTAGGTCAACCTAGGCTGACCTAGTCTAGGACAAAGTTGACCCAAGTGTTAGAATATATAGTCCACCAATATAACTGAGAGGAGGGGGTGAATTAGTTATACAACTAATATCACAATTATCAACTTTAAACAAACTTAACCATATGAGTAATATAGTTAGAAACTACAACAAGATACTCATACACAATAACATTAAATATGTTAACTAGGGAAACCCTTGATCAAAGAGAAAAGCCCAGTAGGGATGGTACCCACAAGATGATGTACTAATATCAATATTCCTTGTTAAAGGATGGACCCTGTTAGATCAGCCCCTGTTAGGAGACTTTGAATCCTTGTTAGGAGATTCCAACCCTGTTTGGAGTTGTGGAACAAAACTAGACCCCTTGCCCAAATAGCTTCAAGGGAAAAACCAATGAACCCACTATCCAAATGATTTATGAATTATTCTTTGAAAAATAATAGAATTGAATAGTACTTCCTTCCTTTGTCCTATCAATTGAACCTTTGCTCCTTCTAATCTTGTAACCAAATCACAAATCTTGCATCCAATAATCTCTTGGATTACATACTTGCATTCAGTAAACACTCTACTCCTTTTGCACTTTGCACTTCATATAATCAATCACAACACATTACAAACAAGGAAAACATCTTTCCTTTGTACCATATCTTCAAAATAATTTCTTAACTCAGCCTTGAGGCTTTCCCAATTAATTATAATAAGATAATTAATTAATTATAATTACAATAGAATTGTTGGCTCAAAGTATATATAAAACTTCGCACATATGATACTAGGACTTTTGTACTTGCTGATGTCACCAAAAGACTATCCTCTATCACCAGTTGATTGTGCATCTCTTCATTGCATCTCATATGTAAGATAGTGAACAAACATCAGGGATTGCTTTCCTAATACTTTGTTTTTGTACTGCTCTTTCTAAATCAGGTACAACTTCCATACATCTTGTACTTACATGTTGTGCATTGAAGCATGTCATCAAGAAACTATACTGAACATGTCCATGACTACACATCACCAGACAAGAAAAACTTTGTCTATACAACTACAATATCTCTCTATTACTATGACAATCTTAACAAACTTACTACTATGCTGACATCAATGATAAAATAAGTCATGAATGAAACATGTTAATACTCTCCAATTCTTAGGATACACCCCTAAATTAGTATCATTATCATTCATGCTAAAAATCTGACACAAGGTTGGATGGGGAAAACTACGGCCAATGGCACACCCAACTCTCTGAACCACCCTACAAGAGTTAACACAATAGAAGAAAACACAAAGAACATCAACCAAAGGAGGAAGAAGATTGAAATACTTTTATTAATTCATCAAAATATCTTCATACATGCCTAGCTATAAGGCCTTTTGGGTTATGTCCAAATACAAATAAATTCACATTCAAAGATCCAACAACAAACTCGCACTTTCCAGTTCTACTCTGCAATCCTCTTCAAAATTGCCTAAAAACTACTTGGCTCTAAGCTTTAACACTCTATTTATACTAGAAAAAATGGATTATATATCATTCTAGAACATGGAGAAGCCACAAGTCAGCTCTCAACAAATATTAAATGAAAATTAACCAAAATTAAATATGCATGTCAGCCTGCATCAACAATTAACTGTCCTAAAATTGATGTCCAAGAAAAATCATGATATCTCTATGATTTGATTGAGTTAGAACTTGTGCTTAAAATTAATGGTAGATATCTAGGTCCTCTACAACCACTTAAGTCTGCAAGGTCTGATTCATTAAGAAAAAGTGTGCATCCATTATGAAAGTCAAGCATAGGAAACTGTCGCATAGAACTACCAAAAAAATTGATGTTCTGTGAGAATTGCCATATCTCACAAATTATAAGGAATTAGGACTCGTTCTCTAGAAAATAGATATTGATCTAGGCCCTCTTAAATAATTAAAGTTAAAATTCCTTCATTAATTTTAAAAAATTATTTACATGGTCTACAATAGGCACCCAGAAACTAGAAAATGTAGTTTCAGCAGAACCCAATTTCAGCAATAGAATAAAATTTGAAAACATGCAGAATAGAAGTGCAACCCAGGATGTTCCTACATCAGACAACCAAGGTTGGAAGAAATGATTCTCTTGAATCATTTATATGTCACAACCTGAGCTGAATCCAACTCAGATTGAGAAATCCATGAAGCATCTTCTATAGGTCTATTCTTCCACTTCACCAGATATTCATAATAATCATTTCCTCTTGTGCTCTTAACAATTATCTAATCCAATATCTATTCAAATTCTTTAATTTTATCCTTAGGATAGTCCTTTGATATAAAAACTTCATCATCTAACTCATGATATTTGTATAAATTAGCAACATTGAATATAGGAGATATAGCCATGTCATCAAGTAACTCAACTTCATAAGCATTTCCACTATCAAATTTCTTCAAGATCTTACAAGGTCCAAACTTCTTCATCTTCAACTTACTATATGTACCAACAAGAAATCTTCCTTTCTTCAGATGAACCATTAGCTCATCACCAACTTGAAAATAATGATGTCTTCTAGACTAATCAACATTCTCCTTATACTTTGGATTACTTTGTTCTATCCTCAACTTCACTTCCTTATGTAAAGACTCCATAAAATAAGAAAATTCCTCTTCTATAGCACTTCTATTTTATTCACCAGTAATATCTCTCAAATATGATACTCCTCTAGGCTTCATTCTAGTAATAATTTCAAAAGGTGTCTTTCCTGTACTCCAATTCACAGAATTATTAAATGCAAATTCAGCTTGTGCCAATACCATCTCCCAATTACTTGGCTTATTCCCAACTAAAAATCTTAGTAAATTACCCAAGCCTCTATTTACAACCTCTATCTATCCATCTATTTGTGGATGAAATGTAGAACTAAACTTCAACTTAGTACTCATCTTCTTCTATAAAGTCTTCCAAAAATAACCAACAAACTTGTTGTCTTTGTCAGAAATAATGCTTCTTGGTAATCCATGCAATCTCACAATCTCTTTAAAGAAAAGTTTAGCAACATGCTCAGCATCTGATATCTTCTAACATGGTATGAAATGAGCCATCTTAGAAAAAATTTCCACTACAACAAATATGGAATCATACCCCTTCACTATCTTAGGCAATCCAAGAACAAAATCCATACTAATATCATTCCAAGGTTTCTTAGGAAGAATAATAGGTGTATACAAGCTAGTATTTTGACTTACTCCTTTTGCAACTTGACAAACTCCACAACTCTTTACAAATTTCTAAACATTCTTATACATTTGTGGCCAATAATACTTCTCTTTTAGCAAACTCAATGTCTTATCGTTTCCAAAATGTCAAAATAATCCACCACTATGTTTTCCCTTAATCAAATTCAACCTCATAGAGCCTTTACAAATACACAATAGAGTACCTTTGAAATACATACCTTCTTGAGTGAAATACTCATCATACTTACTTGCATGATTTGTTAGATTTGGTGCTCTACACTCTCTCCATGCCTCAGAAAAGTCAGGATCAGCATCATACAACTCTTTCATGTCATCAAAACAAAGAACTTCAACCTTCATTTCAATCAACAAAGAACATATTCTACTCAATGCATCAGAAACTCTATTATTAACTCCACTCTTGTGTTTAATCACAAATGTAAAATTCTATAAATACTCAACACACTTCATATGACTCTGATTCAATTTATGTTGACTTCCCAAGTATTGTAAAGCTTTATGATCAGTACACAACACAAACTCCTTAGGAATCAAATAATGTCTCCACTTCTTCAAAGCTTTAAAAATAGCATAAAACTCTTGATCATACACAAAATGCTTCCTTTTAGCATCATTCAACTTCTCACTAAAGAAAAAAATAGGTTTACCTTCTTGACTTAATACAGCTCCTATTGCATTACCACTTGCATTGCATTCAACTTGAAATACTTTATGGAAATTAGGCAAAGCCAATACAGGTAATTTAGCAACATTTTGTTTAAAAGTCTCAAAACTCTTATTAGCTCTATGTGTCCACTTGAATTTCTTTTTATCTCCTCTCATTGTCTCAATCATAGCATTACAAATAGCACTAAAATTCTTTATAAACTATCTGTAAAAACTAGCCAAACCATGAAATAATCTTACCTCACCCACTTTCTTAGGTGTAGGCCATTCCAAAATTTCTTTAACCTTTTTAGGATCCATCTTCAATCCATCAGCTGAAATCACAAATCCCAAATACATAATCTCCTCTTGCATAAAAGAACATTTTTTTAGATTAATCAACAACTTTTCCTCTTTCAAGCTCTGCAATACTTATCTAATATGCTCAATATGTTCTTCCTTAGAATTACTAAATATCAAAATATCATCCAAATAAAAAATCACAAACTTACCCAAAAATCTTTTCAGAATTTCATTCATCAACCTCAAGAAACTACTAGGTACATTAGTCAAACCAAAAGGAATAACCAACCATTCATACAAACCATATTTTGTCTTGAAATCAGTCTTCCATTCATCACCTTCTATGATTTTGATCTAATGATAGCTACTCTTCAAATCAATCTTGGTAAAATACTTTGCTTCGCTCAAGCAATCCATTATGTTATCCATTCTAGGCATAGGAAACCTATATTTCACTATGATTTTGTTAATAACTCTGGAATTAATACACATTCTCCATTCTCCATTCTTCTTAGGTGCTAATATAGTAGGTACAGCACATGGACTCAAACTTTCTCTGATCAAGCCTTTCTACAACAACTCAAGCACTTGTCTATTAAGTTCTTCATTCTCTATAGGTGTCAATCTATATGGTGCTTCGTTTAGCAAAATAGCTCCAAGAATTAGATCCATACAATGACTTATGCTTCTTATTGGAGGTAAACCATTAGGAATATCATCAACAACAATATATTTATACTCATTCAGCAATTCTATAATTTCTGATGTCATTCTATCATTGCTAACTTATGCTACTTGGTCATTACTACCAACACTCGGTCCTCTAGGAACTATAGCAAAAAAAACTTGATTCTTCTTTACTTCCTTTTCAAATTTTTTTCCATTAACCATGCAAACTTTTATTGCAATACAATTGACCTGATCTGGACTTTCAATCAAAGGCAACAATGTTTGTTTCTTCCCATTTACCCAAAGAGTATATTGATTCAACCTTCCATCATGCACAGCATATCTATCATATTACCAAGGTCTACCCAACAAAATATGACAACAATCCATGGGCATAATATCACACAACACTTCATCAAAGTAATGTCCAATTTTGAACTTTACAAGGCATTGCTCACTTACCAATATCTTATGCTCATCTTTGATCCATGAAACATGATAAGGTTTTGTATGTTTCAGCCTCTATAGCTACAACTTTGTAACCAGCTCTTCTAATGCCAAATTTGTAGAACTTTCACTATCAATTATCACCTTGTAGCATTTTTGAACCATCTTACATCTAGTCTTGAAAAGACTTCTTCTAAGGATAGGTTCCTCATTGCTTCTGTTATTACATAAGGTTCTTCTCACTATTAGATTTTCTCTAGCCTCAGGTCCACTTTTAGAGGATCTACATTCAAAACATATATGCCCTTCTTTATCACATCCGAAATAATTAGCATGGAATCCACCTCTAGAATAAGAATTACCTCTTCCTCGATAAGAATTAATGCCTCCTCTATAAGAATTACCATTTTTCCATACAATATTGCTTTTTTCATCATTCTTCCATTCATATTTACCTTTATCCTACACAAAATTATTAGATCTTCCACCTTCACCATAAGATCTACCTATGCCTCTCTAGAATCTACCATCTCTACCTCTTTGTCTTTGCTCATGCTTCTTTGTCAAGATCTCCTCAACTTTCAAGGCATATTGATATGCTTCTTCAACACTTTTCAATTTCACAAAACTTATTTCATCTTTAAATCTAGATATCAGTTCATTTATGTACCTTGCAATTTTCTCAAAGTCATCATCCACATGTCCAGATCTGATGTCCAATCTATAGAATTCCTCTGTATACTCTTTCACAATCATGTCCTTTTGTTTCAAATTTTGCATCTTTCTCAACAAGCTAACTTGGTAATCAACAAGAAGGAATTTTTTCTTTACCTTGTTCACCATCTTTGGCCAAGTTCTGGTCTTCTCCTTTCCTCTCCTTTGTCTATTAGTTTGCAAGTGCTCCCACCATAGTGATGCATGACCTTTTAGCCTAGTGACTGCAATCTTCACCTTTCTATTATTAGGAGTGTTTTCATACTCAAATAACTTCTCCATATCTGAGATCCAATCCAACACAACATTAGTATCCAACTTTCCATCATAAGAAACAACTTCTACAGTAGGCTTTCAATGTCCCCTAGACAATACTCTTTGCAATCTTTCCTCATCTTGATCTTCCTTAGGTTTTGGATTATGGTTTGGTGTTGCTACTTCATCATCACTTACATCATCAAGATGTTCTCCTCTCCTATGGGTTGTCTACACAGCATCTAACCTAGCTATAATTCATCTCAATTAATCCAATATAACATTATTAGCATTTCCTCTACCATGAACCATCTTTACAAATCAAGTTCCTACAAGATCATAACCCTCTGCAAGTTATAGGTCAAATCCGCAGATCTACCACCCTAAAACAAAATCCAAATTAGAGTTCTACATGATCCAATCTTCATAAGGATGAACCTCAAACTTTGATACTACTTGATGCAAGGTTAGATAGGGAAAACTAGGGCCAATGGCACACCTAGCTCTCTCAACCACCTTGCAAGAGTTAACACAACGGAAGCAAACACAAAGAACAACAACCAAAGGAGGAAGAAGAGTGAAATAATTTTATTAATTCATCAAAATATCTTCATACATGCCCAGCTTTAAGGCCTTCTAGGTTATAGCCAAATACAAATACATTCACATTCAAAGATCCAACAACAAACTCGCACTTTCCAATTCTGCTCTGCAATCCTCTTCAAAACTGCCTAAAACTACTTAACTCTAAGCCTAAACATGTTATTTATACTAGCCAAAATAGTTTATAGATCATTCTAGAACATGGAGAAGCCACAGTTTGGCTCTCAACAAATATTAAATGAAAATAAACCAAAATTAAATACGCAAGTCAGTCTGCATCAGCAATTAATTGTCATGAAATCGATGTTTAAGAAAAATTGTGATATCTCCATGCTCTAATTGAGTTAGAACTCATGCTTCAAATTGATGGTAGATATCTAGGTCATCTACAACCCTTAAGTGTGCAAGTTCTAATTTATTAAGGAAAGTGTGCATCCATTCTGAAAGTTGAACACAAGAAATTGTTGCGCAGAACAGCTAGAAATTGATGTTCCATGAGAATTGCCATATCTCACAAAATATAAAGATTTAGGAGTTGTGATCTGGAACATAGATAGTAATCTAGGACCTATTTAATCCTTGAATTGAGAAACCCTTCATTGATTTTGGAAAATTAGTAACATGGTCTACAACAAGCACCCAGAAACCAAAAAATGTAGTTGCAACAAAACATAGTTTCAGCAATAGAATAAAATTTGAAAACATGCAGGATAGAAGTGCAACCTAGGATGCTTCTGCATCACAATCTCCCCCTTTGGCATTGATGGAAACATAGATTAAAAACATCTAAGTTCCAAGAATTATAAAATGGTACTCTACTACTGCTACTAGTATTCTCATCTTCTCAAATCCTCTTCATTAATCAAATTTGAAATCCTTTGCAACATTGAACTTTTCTTCTTCCTCTTTAGGATTGGCAATAGTTGTTCATAGTAAAAAAACTCACACTACATATCTCCCCCATAGATATATTCATCCTCCTTCTTCACGTTAATATTTCTAAATCTCCTTAATAAAGTAGAGATTCACATGCACTCTCCCCATACATACTTTGGAGATGTTTTTCATGCATATTATCTCCCCCAATTAACATCAATGACAAATTCCTCATTATGTTAATTTACTACTCCAAGTCTTCAACCATCTCAAGTGTCTAAAGACATTGTTCAAGACTAAATACCAAGAGTCCTTACTGACTCAGTTCATCATAGATACTCCCCCATATGGGAAGCGTCAACATTCAGTCTAGTCTAACAATAGTGCTCTATACCACTAGACTAATGCACTTACTGCATCATCTACTTAGAAGTAGGTAGGGGCATAACCCCAAACATACCACTCAAGTACTCAAACATAGATTTAGATAACAACTTTGTAAAGATATCTTCAATTTATTCTTTAGTACTCACATATTCTAATCTAATCTCCTTTTCTATTGCTTTCTCTCTTAACACGTGATACTTAATAGAAGAAAAATAGTCTTAAAATATATTATAGGATTTTTAGACATACTTACAGTACTTGTGTTATCATATTAAATGATAACAAGTTCAACAAACTCAATTCGAATATCCTTTAGCATCTATTTTATCCACTTTACTTGGTTACAGTTATTTGTTACTACAAAATACTTTACCTTTGGTGTAGTTTATACAATCTTGTTTCTTTCTTAGCCAAGAAACCAATCTTCCTCCAAGAAAAAATGCTCCATCATTGGTGCTTTTTCTATCATCCATACTGTGTATCCAAACAGCATCAATATATTCACATAGAGTTAAATCACTTATCATACCAAATTCTATAGTTAGATGTTCCTTTCAAGTATCTAAATATCCTCTTTACTACTACATAATGATATTCTTTAGGATTGAAATCTAGCTACAATCCCAACTACAGTTGCTATAGCTGGTCTGGTGTGAGTTAGATATTGCAAACCTCTAATCATGGATTTGTACTTCTTTTGCTCAATTGTAGGTGTCTCATCCTTGCTAGATAACTTGAGATTAGTTATCTTAGGTGTACCAAGCTTACAACTTTCCAATCCAAATCTCTTAAACAAATCCTTCAAGTACTTATCTTGTGAAATGATAATTCTATCATTATTTTGCACAATCTACAATCCTAGGAAAAAAATTCAAATCTCCTACCATTCTCATTTCAAACTCATTCTTCATTTCTTCAGCAAACTTGTCACTTGCTTCATCATTTCCTCCAAATATGATATCATAGACAAATATTACTATTATCAACAAACCATTCTTAATTTATTTCAAATACAAGTTACTATCTATCATACCTTTAGCAAATCGAAGCTTTGCTATATAGTTGTCCAACCTTGCATACAAGGTTCTAGCTACTTGATTTATACCATATACAGATTTCTTTAGTCTGCATACCATATCTTTATCTTTTGTCAAAGGAAAACCTTCAGGCTACTCAATATATACTTCTTCAAATTCTCCATTTAGGAAGGTTGATTTAACATCCATCTAATATACCTTGAACTTCTTATTCACTGCATAAGCCAAGAACATTCTTACTTCTTCAATTTTGACTACAAGTGCATATGTCTCCTCATAGTCTATGCCTTATTGCTATTAATATCCCTTACATCCAAGTCTAGGCTTGTTCCTCACAACTTCACATTTCTCAATCATCTTGTTTCTGAATACCCATTTGGTTCCTATCAAATTCTTATCTTTAGGTCAAGGAACTAACTCCCATGTTTCATTCTTCACAATCTGATCTTATTCTTCCTTCTTTACTTGAATCTAATGATCATCTGTACATGCTTCATCTGCACTCTTAGGTTAAACTTGAGAAATCAAACATATATCTTCATTAACTCTATTTCTTGTCATGACACCTTTGTCTTTGCTTCTAATTATCTTCTCTAGAGGGTGATTCTATGCCAAATTCCTATTAAGGGTAAGAGTTGACTTCTCAACTCTTATCTCATCTCTAGGGTCAAATCTATACTCTCCTCTTTGCTCAATAGTTAACACATAAGTCTTCATCACTGCTTGGATCAGACTTGCCAACATTATCATCTCTCTTAATATAACACTTACTTCCAAATATTTTGAAATACTTAATTGATTGTGAATGACTAAACCATACTTCATAGGGTGTCTTGCTCATACCTTTTCTAATTTGTACTTTGTTCATTGTGTACATTATTGTGTTGACTACTTCTCTCCAAAATGTCTTGGATACATCACTCTTGATTCCTCTGTTACTAATTTTTTTCTTCTATTTTGTTCGAGTGTCCTAGGTGAAGATAACTACCTTTTGATTTCGTTCTCTTCACAAAATATGTTAAAGTCTCTAGAGGTGGATTCTCCTCCTCTATCTAATCTCAAACATTTTATCTTAATACCAAGTTATTCTCAACTCTATTCTTAAATATCTTAAACTTCTCAAAAGATTCAGACTTATCTTTAAGAAATGCTACCCACATCATTCTAGTGAAATCATTAATGAAAATCATGAAATACCTTTCACTATAGAATCCTCTTCTTATAGAGGGACCACTTAGATCTATGAGAACAATCTCCTACTTTTTTGTCTTAGTGAACTTCTTGCTGGGAAAAGATTCCTTCTTCTTCTTAGCCAAAATACATTCTTTGCAAACCATATTAGTAAGCTTGATAATCTTGGGAAAATCTCTAATTGCAAATGTGCTACTAACCTTTACAATAGTGTCAAAGTTTATATGACATAATCACCTATGTCATAACCAATTTTTATCCACTTTAGCAACCAAACAAGTCATTTTAGTGGGATTCAACTAAAATACATTACCTCTTGACCCTATCTCAGTTCCAATCATCTTATCATCCTTATCCTTGATAGTGCAAGTCTTTTATGTGAATTTTAATTGATACCCTTTGTCCACCGACTATCCAACACTCAAAAAATTATGCTTCAATCCATCAACAAAATAATTATCTTTGGTGTTAGTTCTTCCATCTAAAGTAATGGATCCAATCCATGTAATATGATAGGTTGCAGTATTACCAACTCTAACAATACCTCCATCATAGTTCCTCAAGTTAAAAAACTTATTCATATCACCAGTCATGTGATGTGAACAACCATTGTCTATTATCCAATCAGATTTCTTTTCAACTTGGGAAACCAGAGCATTTTCTTCTCTAATTTCTCTTTCAAGATCATCTTCTTTAATAGCTACAAATCCTAGCTCATCATCACTTCCACTTTGATCTCTTTCATCACATTCTTCATCTTCTTAGTATACAAATAGTTTCTATCTCTTATAGCCTTAAAATTTCCTTATTTTTTCTCTCTTTAAGGACAATTAGATGCATAATGACCAAACTCATTACATGTCCAACATTTAAATATATTATTACCATCTTTTTCTGATGGGGACACAACCCAAGAATAGAATGGAAACAACAGAAAAGGGAAATTATATTAACTGAGAAAATAAGCTAATACAACCAGTATAGGAAAATAAACTTCAAAACATGCCCTAAGGGCTTACAATAGCATAAATCTGGAGATAATTTCTCCTTATGGTACCTCCTCTCAAACTCCACTCCGAACTCCTTTTACAATGCCAGGAATCTCCTTAAATAGACCCCGGAGGGTTAAGGACTAGGAGTACATTCTAGAAAGTGCTAGTAGGCATCCATCGACGAAATAGAAGGTTCTGAAAGCTGCATTAGAAGTCGGTGCAAATCTAGAAGAATCCAGAAACTGTAACCGAACTTTCGGGAGGCATAACTTTTGAATCGTAGCTCCAATTGACGAACCATTTACATTTTCCTAAAGCTCTCGAAGCGCTCTATAGCCCTATGGACCAGCTTTGCTCATCCCCCATTTTTTGACCATTTTCGAGGTCATTTAATGCCCCAAACCTGACTTTGAAGCATTCTTAGGAGGTCTCCAAAACCCAAAAAACTGTAATAACTTTCAAACCATAGGGCCTATTGACCTGATTCTTTTTTTGGAATGCTCTAAATCATGATTACATTCATCTGGCCAATTCACACCTTCTAGTTTACCGAAATGATGGCCCAAATACATGCTCCTATTTTTTTGGGATTTTCAAACGCACTGATAGTTGAACTATGAGAGTTGGAACCTTTATTTGAGCCAAATGGGTATCCGAAAATGTAAAGACATGAAACAAAAACTAAGTCTAAGTACATTTTTTTTGGGTGACACAAGATTTCCCTTGTACCTCTGGATGCTCCTGCATCAGACACCCAGGGTAGATTGAAAAGTGACCCTGTCACTTTATGGATGGTAGAGGAAATCCCAAATGGGAAAACTTAGCTGCTGAAATCCAAGTTGAGTCCTCGATCGGCCATCCTTTCCATTTGACCAAATACTCTTCATACTGCCTGTTTCTGGTACTCCTACCCACATGATGATCTAGAATGTCTTCTATCTCCTCCTTCTTAGAAGCAGGAATTGGACATGGCTCTAAAACCAGCTCCTCATTTGCACCATCATCATGATACTCTGTTAAATTTGCAATGTTGAAAATGGGAGAAATGTGAATACCATCTGGCAGCTCCACCTCATATGCATTACCTGAGTTATGTTTCTTCAAAACTTTGCAGGGGCCAAATTTCTTCATTTTCAGCTTGTTGTAAGTACCAACTGGAAATCTTTCTTTTCGTAAGTGCACCATGACTAGATCCCCTACTTGGAATTCCTTATGTCTTCTCCTTTGATCAGCCCTGGCTTTATACTCTTGATTCATCTTGATAATGTGTGCTTGAACCTGCTTATGTAGACGCTTGATGTGTTCAGCAAATTCCTCAGCTTCAGCACTTGTCCTCTCCCCTTGTTCTATCTTCCTCAATTCTGGTGTAGTCCTTGGGCTATTCCCATATACAATTTGAAATGGTGATTTTCCAGTACTCCCATTTACAGAGTTATTAGCTCCTCTGTTTCAGTAGGAGTCATCCTATGAGCAGCCTTGTTAGGCAAACTAGCTCCTGGAATCAGATCTATCTGATGACTAATTTGCCTTACTGGTGGCAATCCATCTGGAACATTATCAGAGATAATATCTCTAAATTCCTCTAGTAAATCTGAAACTTCAAATGGTATTTCACTACTACCTTCTTTATCTTTCCTAGGAATCAAAGCATAGCACATATGCTGATGTTTCATGCCATCTAAAAACTTCCTTCCATCAACAAGACAAATCCTAGCACTGCTACATACCTTTTCACCTTCCTTTTTCATGGGCTTCAATTTGTGGCGAACTCCATCCTTTTTCAGAGAGCATGTGTTTGCATGTCCATCATGTATTGCATGTCTATCAAACTACCATGGTCTACCCAACAATAGATGGCAAACATCCATCGAAATAACATCACAGAGAACTTCATCATGGTAACTCCCAATTTTGAATTTTACTAAACATTGTTCACTTACCAGGACCTTATGATCATCTTTTACCCAAGAAATCTGATAGGGTTGGGGATGTTTCTCCCTCTTGAGCTTTAGCTTAGAGACCATCTCTTCTGATACTAGGTTATCAGTGCTACCACCATCAATGATCACGTCATAACATTTATCCTCACACTTGCATCTAGTACAAAACAAACTCCTTCGTTGTCCTGGTTCATTCTCACCACTTAGTCGGACTCTTTCATTTACCAAGGTCTCTCCTCTTTCTGCATCCTCTGAATGTGATGATTGTGCATCCTCATCCACATGAGCAACCCTAGCTTGGCCCTCAGCTCTCCTATCTATCCTTCCTTGTCGTTGAGGGCATTCAAAGGCACGATGACCTTCTTCATTGCAATGGAAACAGGTACCACGGAAGCCTCCTCTTCCTTGTCCACATCCTCTACCTCTTCCTCTTTGATTTCCAAAGTCTTGATCATGGGAGAGGTTGAAACCCTCATTCCTCTGGTTTCTGCTAGTACCCACATCTTCATTTTTCTTTTGGGTTTCATTGCGGCCTCCAGATGATCTACTACTTCCCCTTCCTCCTTGACCGCGCCCTCTTTTTCTTCCTTCAAACCTTTTATTCAGCTTCTCTTCAACTCGTAGGGAAAACTAGTATGCCTCTTCAACGCTGGTCATTCTTACCAGACTTAATTCCTCTTGGATACTAGGTCGCAACCCATTGATATAATGAGCAACCTTCTCCTTATTTGCTTCTGCATGCCCTGCTCTAATCAAGAGTCGATAAAACTCCTCTGTATATTCTTGGACTGATCTTCTTGCTTGCTTTAACCCATGCATCTTCTTAAATAGATCAAGCTCATAGTCCACAAGAATGAACTGCTTCTTCAATTTGTCCACCATGCGATCCCATCTTGTGATCTTCTCCTTTCCTCTTCTAAGTCTTTTCAGTTGAACCTCTTGCCACCAGATTTTGGCATGGCCTTTCAGTTTGGCCTTTGCAAACTTAACCCTATCTAGGTCCCTTATATCCTCATACTCAAAGTATTATTCCAGTTCATTGATCCAATCGATCAACTCATCTGGTTTTAGATTTCCTAAAAATATACCCACTTCAATTGTAGGTCTTTTCCCAAACTTAGTAATGGCCCTAAAAAACCTTTCCTCTACAGGATTCAGAACTTCCCCATCAACTTCCTCTTCTGCTCCCATTACTTCCTCTTCATTGTCATCCTCACTATTGTCACCTGCGGCAACATTTGCTCCTCTACGAAGCTCCTCTTGCAATGCTTGTACCTGCCTCTAGAGGGCTCTAACCTCCTCAGGATCAATAGCTCTGGCCCTTCCACCACGCTCTCTTTGTGGAGGCATCTTCTAACTCAAACCCACAACCACATAGTCCTAGTGCAAACTACCTCACAGTCGGCGCTCTGTCTACACACTCAGGAAAACTCGCTCTGATACCACTTGATGGGGACACTACCTAAGAACAGAATGGAAACAATAGAAAAGGGAAATTATATTAACTGAGAAAATAAGCTAGTACAACCAGTACAGGAAAATCAAGTTCAAAACATGCCCTAAGGGCTTACAATAGCATAAATTTGGAGATAATTTCTCTTTATGGTACCTCCTCTCAAACTCCACTCCGAACTCTTTTACAATGCCTGAAATCTCCTTAAATAGACCCCAAAGGGTTAAGGACTAGGAGTACATTCTAGAAAGTGCTATTAGGCATCCACTGACAAAATAGAAGGTTCCAAAAACTACGTTAGAAGTCGGTGCAAATCTAGAAGAATCCAAAAACGGTAACCGAACTTCCGGGAGGCATAACTTTTGAACCGTAGCTCCGATTGACAAACCATTTACATTTTTGAAAAGCTCTCGAAGCACTCTATAGCCCTATGGACAAGCTTAGCTTGTCCCCCATTTTTTGACACTTTTTGAGGTCATTTAATGCCCCAAACCTGACTTTGAAGCATTCTTAGGAGGTCTCCAAAACTTGAAAAACTGCAATAACTTTCAAATCGTGGGGCCTATTGACTTGATTCTTTTTTTGGAATGCTCTAAATCATGATTACATTCATCTGGCCAATTCACACCTTCTAGTTTACAGAAATGATGGCCCAAATACATGCTCCTATTTTTTTGAGATTTTCAAACACACTGATAGTTGAACTATGAGAGTTGGAACCTTTATTTGAGCCAAATGGGTATCCAAAAATGTAAAGACATGAAACAGAAACTAAGTCTAAGTACTTTTTTTTTGGGTGACACAAGATTGCCCTTATACCTCTGGATGCTCCTGCATCATTTTCTCTTCTCACAAGAAGTGATATACCTTCCTCAATCTTCTTGTCTTCATTAGATCTTGTTCTACTGCTACTAGAAAAATCTCCATGTGTGCTTGCACTTCTAGACAGGCTTCGTCGAACATTCAAGGCACTGAAAGTTGTCTCAACTCTTGTCAGTTCTCCTAATTGCTTTAGATCTACTTCTGTTGCTTCCAATCTTCCAAGAAACATTTCCCTAGTAAACTCCTTAGTGTAGGGTATAAGTAACTAAATCATCTAAGAAACTTTCTTGAATGTTTATGTCAAAGTTTTCAAGATCTTCCACACAACATCATATTCTTCCTTATTTGAACCATGTGAATGTATTTGTGCAACAATCTCTGATATTCTACCAATATAGTTTCTTATAGATTCATCTTCCATCATTTTAGCATCTTGAAATGCACATATCATATTTTGTAATCTTTCTCTATTTGTGTGTGTTAGCTTCAAAAATAGATTCTAATGCTTTCCAAATTTCATGAGATGTCTTTACCTTACTGTATTCATTCTTTGGAAGAGATGATAGTAGGGCTTCTCTAGCTCTCATGTTGCACATGAGCAGATCTCTCTCTGCTTCAATGTATTCTTCAATCTTGGTGTACAGACACCTAAGCCATTCTATTAATACAAGGGAAACCAAAGGAGTCCTAGCATGAAGATAAATCATCCATTCCATGGTGGAGTCAACTATGCAATCCTAAGGCTTATTATGGCATTAAAATCCAAAAAGATGTAAATCCTAGGTCCTAAAAGTCCAAAAAGGGACTATGGATGTGATAGGAATCATATTAGGTTAATGTTGTCTTTAGGAATTCTCAATAAGACTATCTAAGCCATTTGGCAAGGTTGGGTTAGTTAAAATGCTCTTAAAAACCAAAATTTGTAATGTTGTAAATTCAAATTTATGAATTGCAATAGTTAGTAGGTTTTAGGAGGGAAAAGTGTTTTATTGTTGTTTTAGTGTTATAATCATCCTTATACCAACCAAGGTTGATTGGGAAGGTTATTTAGGAGGTTATATATAGTAAGGAATCCATTTGTATGAACAAAGAAGTGAATGGTATGGACTGCACATAGAATTAATAAGAGAACTCTTTGTTTTGCAAGATTTATGAAATTTGTTCACTGATTTAGGTATTCTTAAGAGAAACTTGAATTTTTATGAAGGGAGGACATTGATATAGGTTCTAACTTTCCATTTCATGTCTGATCAAAGGTCCAATAATGTTCCCATTCATATTGTGTTGACTATTACAAGTATTTTTTAGATTTTCCCAAATGGTTTTGACAAGTTTCTTTAAAAGATGGTCATTCCATGAATGTAAGGTCTGATTCTCATGGAATGACTCTATCTAGGCATGTATCATAGTCTACTAGCCAATTAATATGCATTTTTTAAGGAGGAGAGAAGTATCTTCGTGATCACCATCCTAATTTAAGGAGTTTTACATTATAATTGTTGGGTATGCTACAGCAGTAGCACATTAGCCTTAAGGAGTGACTAATTTTATGTTGGATTATACTTAAATATGTTAAAGAAAAGGTTTTACATCCATCAGTGGTTGAAGAAAGCATTGGGAAGGTATAGATTGAAGAAGCCCTAGTTTTTTAGGGTTTTAAAACATAATTTGGGGCTTTTACACTTGTAGGGTCTATAAACTCAAATTCACTCTTGAATCCTTTCATTCAACCTATTTCATGAGACTGTTGAGATTCCTAAGGTTTGGAAGTAATTTAGACTCATATTTGTTTGCAAATCCATCATCTAGGAGGCCTAAATTGTTGACCAAGCATTGAAACAACTTGACTGTTTTCCAAAGTAATGCTACATGTCCTTTTGATATGTTTAAGTACTCAATAAAGGATATCTAAAAAGGTAATTTTATTTCTTAGTTTTTTGGAAGTCCTAAGAATTATGCATTTTAGAAGATTGCTAGAAACCTAATTGGTAGGGCTACTAGGCCTATCTTGTGCATTTTCTAGTTTATGATCATAGTAAGTTTGTGGAAAGGAAATACTAGTTGATTCATCTTGTAATTGATGTTTTAAAAATATTCAAACTACCTTGGATCATAGTGTAGGTCTTGGAAAAATATTTAGGTGTTGGAGGTATTAAAGGTCATTTCATTGCATTGAAACTTGTGGATTTTTGCATTTTCCTTACTCTTGTTGATTGGGCCTTTCATCCCACCATCACCCTCTACACCATATCTTCTCTTCTTTCACAATCATCTTTTGACTCTTTGTCAAGATCCAACAACTTAGACCCATGTACAACAGATGAGTCTTCATCTTTTCCTTCCAACTATCATAGTTGGCCCCATCAAATCTAGGAGTGTCCTTTCTGAAAAGATTTTCCATCGATCTCCCAAAGTTGTTAAGCTTATCCTTCAAGGACCTAACACTTTGATACCAACTATTAGAATATATAGTCCACCAATATAACTAACAGAGGGGTGAATCCATTATACAACTAATATCACAATTATCAACTTTAAAAAAACTTAACCATATGAGTAATATAATTAGAAACCACAACAAGATACTCATACACAATAACACTAGATATATTAACTAGGGAAACCCTTGATCAGAGGGAAAACCCTGGTGTGGATGGTACCCACAAGATGATGTACCAATATAAATATTCCTTGCTATAGGATGGACCCTATTAGGACTCTATAACAATATTCAGTACATATCAGTCCTTGTTAGGAGACTTGGAATCCCTATTAGGAGATTCCAACACTATTAGGAGTTGTGCCAACCTTATTAGGAGTTGTGGAAGACAACTAGACCCACTACCCAAATATCTTCAAGGGCAAGACCAATGGACCCATAGTCCAAATGATCTTTGTATTATTCCTTGTAAAATAATAGAATTGAGTAGTACTTTCTTCCTCTATCCTATCAACTAGACCTTTGCTCCTTCTGATCTTATAACCAAATCACAAATCTTATATCTAATAATCCCTTGGATTGCTTACTTGCATTCAATAAAGACTCTACTCTTTTTCATGCTTCACACTTTATACAATCGATCACAACACATTACAAACAAGGAAAAAATCTTTCCTTTATACGATATCTTCAAAATAATTCCTTGACTTATCCTTGACACTTTCCTAATTAATTATTACAAGATAATTAATTAATTATA
Organism: Cupressus sempervirens; assembly: GCA_028749045.1. Taxonomy (NCBI): domain Eukaryota; kingdom Viridiplantae; phylum Streptophyta; class Pinopsida; order Cupressales; family Cupressaceae; genus Cupressus; species Cupressus sempervirens. The sequence goes on from CM053789.1 coordinate 205,694,717, forward strand.
ATTATAATAGCATTGTTGTCTCACAATCTATCCAAAACTTCACACATGTGATACTAGGGCTTGTGCACTTGTTGATTTCACCAAAAGATTGTCCTCTATTACTAGCTAACTACACATCTCTTCATTGCATCTTAGATGTAAGATAGCAAACAAACATTAGGAACTTCTTTCCTAATACTTAGTTTCTATACTACTCTTTGTAAATTAGGTACAAATTTCATATGTCTTTGACTTACATGTTGTGCATTGAACCATATCATCAAGACACTATAATTAACATGTCCATGACTTCCCATCACCAGACAAGTAAAACCTTGTCTATACAACTATAATATCTCTATGTTACTCTGCTAGTCTTTACAAAATTATTTCCATATTGACACCAATGACAAAAATCGTCATGAATACAACATGTTAATACTCTCCAATTCTTAGGATACTCCCCCAAAGTAGTATCATTAACATTCATACTAACACTAGGAAGGCTTGGTTAACCTAGGTCAACCTAGTCTAGACTTGGTTAACCTAGGTTAACCTAGTCTAGACTTGGTTAACCTAGGTTAACCTAGTCTAGACTTGGTTAACCTAGGTCAACCTATTCTAGACTAGGTTGACCTGAGTCGACTTGGTCATGGAGGTCAAGTGCTAGGTGCCATAGAAAGAAGGTGTAAGTGACATAAAGAATAGAGTGGAAAGAGGAAGAAGATAGAAGAGAAATAAAATCAATCACAGGCATACCCATGGTCCAAAGAAGGAATTATGAAGAGGGGGCTAAAAGGTCTTAGAAGGAAAGTGTATCCATTTTAGGATGGTAGATTTAGCCCCCACTTTAGTGGGAATATGAGTTGCCTCAAAGTCATGGTAAATTAGATCAAAAGAAAAATATGATCTTATCACAACTTAGGAGACAAATAAATCATCAAGCTAGGAATAATTCATATATTTGAAGATAACCTACAAATTATACCAATATACAAAGGCTAAATTACTCTAATCCATACCTAAAATCTGTATTTTCCCCTAAGAAACTTTAGTCTTTATCAAATCTTGAAATCACAATAAGAGAGATATTATTGAAAATAAAGAAAGTGAGAGAAGGGGAGTGATCAACTTTTCCAAAAAGGTTTTTGTGGCCTATTATGAATCACACAAAAGGGTATAGGATTGAGTGGTCTAATGGGTTTGTTTCCCCGATGGTCAATCCTACAAACTTTCTTTACACTATCATGATGTAGTACTCCTATATTAAAGAATGGTTTGTGTGGGCACTTAGATAGGTAAAATGGTCTAGAAATTGTGTGTGGCATGTTAGTCAACCAATCTAAGACATGTATAAAAAGAGAGAGAATCTGGCCCTAGAAATTTGTATCATACTAGTGTACTCTATATGGCATGCTTTGAAAAACAAAAATAAGGGACCCTGTATGTCTGCCCCATCCCCCACCACCACTTAAGATGGAAAATAATTACTTATTTTTTCATCTTAAAGAATTGATAAAGAAGGATAAATAAATTTCAGCATTAAGATAGTCTCTTAAAGAAACACCTAGTCCAAACCAAAGAGGTCGCAGCTCCTATGAGGTCATGGAAGCGTAAAATATAGATACCATGCAAGAAGTAAAAAAGAAAATTATTAAAAAAAGAGGATACACTATTATGAGTCTCCAAGGTAAGTGATATATCTACCATGAAACCCCACTTGCTAATAATATAAGATTGGATGTGACATGATAGACAAATAGCACTCAATCAAAGGAAATAGTGGATCCATGAGAAAGTGAAAAAGAAGGAAATGATTCCTCTATCCCCCAAGTATAGGAATAAGAGAAGAGAAAACAAACCTATTATGCTACTCATGAATCAAACCATGTATGACAATGATCCCTCAAAAAGAAGGCCAACAATATTACATGTTGTGGAGAAATATAATAGGGACTTAAATATTATTTAAAGAAATAAGAAGTAAAAGAGAGCTCATTAAAAGGAGATATGTGAATAGCCCCATCATTAATGAGTTGTTGGATTTTATAATATAAAGCTTGGCAATCATTAGAAGAGTGATCATCATAATGGTGATACATGAAAAATAGAAGATTTATAAGTTTTTTACAATGTTTATTTCTATATTTAGGCCTATTAATCACCTTAGCATGATGAATTTTAGGTGAAATAATCTCTGCGTTATTAGGAGAATGTGTGTGAGAAGATGTGGACAAAGAATGAGATTCAATACTCTAAATTGCTCACATCTCACATTATGATGGATAATGATGTAAGAGGACTTTGTATGCCCTTCATTGCCTAAAGGAATTGGAATGCTATCACTAGATTTAATAGATGCATCGTGAGTGGAAGTAGAAACAAAATTGGTGAAGAAAGGAGTTGTGTGATCTCTCATGAATGGTAATTCATTAACTATATATTCTCCAATAAAGGTTGGTGTGAAATCCAAGGATCCCTTGTGTAGGAGCGCACCAAAGATAGGTCAAATTTATATGAGAAGTCCAATTTTTGGTTCATGGATTCAAGAGAGAGTCAATTTTCTATTTTTAGTAAGTTTTAGAAGTTGGTTGCCGAGTTTTTCCACTTAGGAGTTGTGGTGTGCCAATTTTTTCCATGTATAAGCCAAAGTTGGTCAAGTCAACCAAGAGTTGACCAAAAGTCAAAATATGGGGTAGAATCAAAAAATGAGTTTAAATGGGCCTAGGAGGTCCTAACTTAACATTTGGACTCATTTGGAGTCACTTGAAATCAATGAGAGAAAAAATGCTCAAGATGCAAAAAGTATTTTTGCAAAATTTTAGTAACTTTTTACCTATGCCTTCAAAATACCTTCTAATGCTTGGCCACAACATATAAATAGTTATGGAATTTAGGATATTCTTTTTAAGGTCAAAGCATGACAATGCAATGGTTGGCTGATGAATGTAACAAGCATTGTAGTTTGATTAAATGAGAAAAACATCACAAAGCCTTACTAGAAAAGCTAACAAAGTTAAAATGGATTGAATAGGCATTATTTTTGTATTTCTTAGTTAGATAGAGTTTTTTTCTTTTCTAGACAACCACATTTCAGCATTCAATACAGCCTATGGGATTCTTGGTGTTTTAGATATGTTCATCTATTTGTTAAATCTCTTGTTGATGATGTCACTGTTTAGTTTCAGCATCTGGAAGATGGGTGCATCACTGGTTGGGGTGTGTTAGGAAATAAATTCCTTGCAAGATTTAACCTAGCCATCAATGTGGGCTCCCTATTATGCCAACTCTTCAAAATTCAGAAAGAAGAGGATGAAGAGATAAGAAGTTTTGTGGATCAATTCACCCAAACCTTGGAAAAAATTCCACAAGCTGACTAGCCCAACCAAGCTAACTTATTATGAATCTTTATTGCAGCATTACATCTAGAAGTCAGATTTTGTCTCAAAAGGAGTAAGATACATGACCTTGAAATTGCTAAGTGAGAGGCTATTAAGATTGAAGATGATTTATTTTTACCTCATTGGTTTCAACAAGACAATATCATCTATGAATACCAATATCATCTGAAGGCAAAACCCAGGATGAAAAGGCTTGTCTTCAAAATAGTAAAACCAACACCCTCTATTTTAGACTATCAAATTACGAAAATTTTTGGTGCAAAAGATTTGGTAATACCTCCTTTATCTAAAAGCAATTCTTACCATACAATGGGATCATATCACCTGCATGCCGAATATAATGATGAGGATTCTCAGGAAGTCACACCCAAAGAAAATAATTCTTCTAATATGATAGTGAACTGTTGTTCACACATTCAAGACAATAAAGATCATTCCCAATTAGATGATCTAAATACACCCCTTATAGAGAAAGAGTCAACTAAAGATGAGTTGAATGCAACCTTACTAAAGGATACCTTTCACCCAATCTTTGAATCTTCTTCCTTTGATTTTCCTAATGCAATTTCAGCCATCAGCACTAATTAGGAAAGCATGTTAGATTAGTATGAAAAAGGAAAGATTCATGAGGAAGGAATGAAAGACATCTTTCAAGGTGAAGGAGAGGTAGAATATGAAGCCTTTTTATTTCATTTCCCTTCTTCTCAAAAGCAATGGTCAAAACTTGACACACAAGAGGACTTTTGTACTTCTATGAGGTGTTCAAATGTTGATTTGCAGCCTAATGTTAGACCCCAGCTGGGTAGTCTTCATGAATTAGAGGCAATCACACTCACTTTTGATAGCAAAGGTTCCCAAATGGGAGAACCTCTCACATGCTCGGGTAAAGAAGATACTCTCCAAATAATTGATAGATTAGCAAGTGAGACAAAAACAAAATTTCAAGAGCTAGATGATAAGTGGACTTGGAATGAGCTTAACCTAATATACCTTCCAACGAGGTTCCATGAAGATGTCATTGTTAGAGAAAACCCTCTTTTTAAAATGCAAGAATCACCTCCAGGTGGGATAGGCTATTTATTTCCCATTGGCATGGAGAACACGGAAGCAAGTATACTGCAAGGAAAGTCCCAATATCCATTAAAAGTTTTAGCAAATGCATTTTAGTCCCACTTTCTCTCAGCGAACAAAGAAGGAGTTGCTCTCACAAAAACTCTAGGTATAAGCCTTTTCAACTCTTCTACTTTAAGTAAAGATTTTTTGAACTTGCTTTCAGCAAAGGATGATGGATTTATCTAGACCAAGATTGGCCCTATGTTTGAAAAAGGCTCACTTTTATCTTGGGGGTGTTTTGAATTCTAAAAGCCTCTTTGGCGTGCTGATCCAAAGGGTATGCATACTGAAAATGACATAATCCCTGCCTTAAAAAATTTTGAACAAGTTTTGTTTCAATGTATTGTTGGAAAGGAACTTGGAAATTCTTTGCAGGATACCTAGGAAAACTTAGAATTTTATGATGAAATGTGGCTCTTTGGACGTGACAATTAGTGGATTAGGTTCTTGTGCATGGTCAGTCTGAGATACCAAGAAGATGAGTTTTCCAAATGGAAGTGTTGGTTTGCATCATGTCGGCACAACTCACTATTCAAGAAGGGTTCTTTCTTCTCACAGCCAGTGAATGGCTTTGTGTAAGTTTTTTCTTAGTTTTGGTCTTGTGATGAGTTCTTCTCACCTATGTACACGTGTAAATCTTGTTGCTCTCCATTTTTGGTGGTGTGTAGTGTAGCTATTCAGTTTTTGTGTTGTTAGTTTCTTTGGTTTTTTTTGTGTTGTCCCCTATTCTCTCTCTCTGCAAGCAACCCTATTTATCTATTCCCATGAATCTATTGCCTAATGGCTAGGCATTGGTCTTTACCATAGATTGCCGGATTCTTTGTGTCCCTCATGGCCCACATCCCTAATTAGCGCCAACTATTACCCTATTTTTAGCACCAACATTCTAAAATTTCAAGTCAATTCCCTAAAGTAAATTTTGTTTGGTTTTTAATTGCTAATGATAGTTTATGAATTATGACCTGTGAAGAAGATAGAGTTGTGAAGATATGTTGAAGTTGAACCATCAAATTTAGAACTTCAAATTCTACTTCAGCTTCAAGATCAGGTCTCTAGAAAGATGAATTGTCAATACATTCCAAGGTGTAGCATACCCCTACGAAGTTGAACTTGAACTTGAACCAAAGGTTTCAACTTCAAGTTCAAGTTCAAGTTTGAGTTAAAGCTTTAGTCTACAAAATCAAAGTTCGAAGCTAAAACTTATTAGTAAAGATGTGCAGCCTAATTTTCCAAACATAAATCTGTGTTCTCAAAATTAGAATTTCATGCTAAAGTTCAACGTGGATTCAAGGTTCAATGATTCAAAAGATGAAGACAATTCAAGTTTATGTTTCAGAATGCACACTAGTGACATTGGGCATTTGAAGTATGCTATGGGCATTCATTAAACACTTATGAAGGTTATTTAGCCTATAGAGCCCTTGTATGTGATTTCTATCATCATCAGTAGCATAGGAGTATGGGCACATTTACATTAGATATAGTCCTCTAATCATAGTCATGTTGATACCAAACTATCTCAAGTTATAATACTCTATTATAGAAATACTCGAGTGTACAGTTGAAAGATCCAATATATCTATTGAAGAGATTTCCATTTCAATTAAGAAATTGATACTTTCAATAACTCCAAGTTGGGAATATAAGCTCATCAGTGACATGCCACCATGAAAGAGCCAAAGATAGGATGGTATATATATATATATATATATATATATATATATATATATATATATATATATATATATATATATATATATATATATATATATATATATATATATATATATATCATGAATAGGGAGCTTGAAGACACAAGGATGCACAAAAACCATTTGACCAAGTGCTAAGTGGCAAGATAAAACATCAAACACATATTGAAGGCATTCAAAAGAAAGTCCACACCACCAAGGGAAGTCTTAAATGTAAAATGACCCAATCACCCTCAGCATGAATGGTCATAAAAAGTGATGACATATGTTGAAATTGTCTTCACCATGCATTGAGTTGTAACATCGTACAAAAGTATAAAGAATTACTTGTGAGCTACTGTGGAAACATTGATACAAAAGGGAGATGCCCGAGCTTGGAATCGCATCAAAATAGTGGTTTGAAAACATGGATAGCACATGATTCCTGTTTGATAGAATGTTTATTGTGAAGATAAATGGAGACCCACATGCAAGAAAATTCATTGTGTTTGAACTCATCACATGGTGCACATATAGTCCCATTATGGTGCGAACCATCATAGTCATCATGTGGGTTACAAGGTAATATAAGAATCGCATCCATAGAATTTTTGAGACACCCATTTGATACTATCACCTTGCCTCACTTATATCCCAAAAGGCACAACATTTACAAATAGCCTATACAGAAATATCCTAAGGTGTCAAAATATATATAGAAGTCACCCCTTTGAATTCCAATTGGTCAGTGATTATCTCTTGCTATCCTATCAAGATGTGAAGATATGTTATGAAGTGTTCAACCAAATGTCCAAGCAAGTAATTAGGTTGATAGAATTCCATGTGGGAAGGTGGAGCCCATAAATTGCAAATGATGAACAGAGCCCTTTAAAACCTGATGCAATCATGTAAGTCAGCATCCATTTCATGGTGGGAAAGATGACATCAATATTGCATAGTGTTGTTGGAAGAGCTAATCCTGAGTGAGGAACATCGACCATACATGCAAATCATTGTTAGAATGCCTTGGTGTTAAAAAGAACACTCCCAAGTGGAGACCTACACATGAGTCATACACATCACCCATAACATTAAACATTCATGTATGGTCCAGGTAGAATTGGGTGTCTTATTACCTTGAATTTGATATGTTTCTGAGATATTGATAATGGAAAGCTTCATCATCAAATACAAGTAAGCCAAGTATAAGAGTTTTACGGGATTGCTATGAGAATGACACTTAGTTACACCAATTTTCCCCAATAGGTGCATACGAGATTCTTCCCAAGTTCATTACTGAAGTTTTGACAAATATAATTTAGATTTGAATGATGACTCAATTAAAGTAGTGCCAGGTGGCTTTAAATTGGAAGATTATTATTGTTATAAGTTTTTAATTCTAAGTGTTTGGGGAAAGGTTAGAAACCAAGAAATAAAACCATCAGGAGTATATTAAAAGAAAAAGGTAGAGAGATAAAAGCTTTCTTAAGAATCAATTATTCCAACTAAAAGGAAATCGATAAAGGAAAAGGATAAATACGCAACTCAAAGCCAAGGAGGGGGTTCTTTTCTGGGTGGGAGTTCTACAGCTACTGCTATAGGGAGAAGATAGTTCTATTTTGTGATAGGGGAAGGAGCTTTCTCTTATGCAGATTGATTGTAATAGAAGGACAGAATAATACTATTATTGTTTTGTTATGTCTCTAAAATGAAGATGAATATATATGTGTTCAATCCTATGGTCTATACATTTATATTTTTGGTTTTGAAGAATATTGTGTTCTTTATTTCCTTTTTTAGATACAGTATTTTATTACTACATTGAATTTGATGTATGTAATCTTGCAATTATGTACTCACATTGTTGCATAAACATATTTTTAGCTTCCTTTCTCTCCCTTCTGTAATTCAAAAGATTGGTTAAGTAGTCATGTGGTTGCTTATTCATCTTTCTCCTTCCATCCAATATTAAATATTGAAGTTGCATTCATTTCATTTCTATGGATGAATGTCAAAAAACCCTTCATGTCTTCAGGTTAAAGACATAATCAGTTTTTCGAATTCATTATATATCTTTTATAGGGAGTTGTACCTCTTAATTTAGAGGATAGTTATCAATCAATGACAACTGATCCAACTGGTAGCACATTTTTTCCTTCTTGTTGGGTGTATTGAGTCGTGTTTTTTTATTCTTGTTGAAGGGAAAAATCGTTTACTAACACAAGGAATCCTTGAAATAGGGATTATGGATGTTTATTAATGTATTATCCCTAGTAGGAGCATCAAATGAAGGAAAGCTCACATTGATGAAAATAGTTATAATTTCCTCCTCTTGCACTAAAATATCCCTAAGAAAAAGCTATTTTTTAGGAGAAGGAGAAATATCAACTATGTCATATAGAAATTAGATAGAAGAGGTATCATCTACAAAATCATTTTTAGTAAGTAAGGTTCTTTCATGAGGAAGAGAGTAGTCCATGTCATTATCTAGTAGTTCATCCCAAATATTATAATTATCATAGGGAAGAATATCACTATCAATAAAGATTACCATGGAAGAAAAAGGAGAGGAATTATAAGAAGGTAGAAAATCATCCCTACCAAAAGTGTCTTTATAGATAAGGTCTATATTAGGAGAAAGGTTAACATCAATCTCTAACTTTCCTTCACAAAGAAAAAAAGTGTTAAGAGAGAGGTTTAAATTATAATCTTTCTCTAATGGTTCCTTATAAGGTTATGTAAGAGAGGATAAATAAACTTCACATACCCTAAATTGATTCCTTTCAGAAGAAACATATCTTTAAGAATGATCTTGTTTTATGGAAAAGGGGATAGAGAATGCTTTAAAAATGCTTTGAAAAAAAATAAAATGAGTAAAAAATACACAAGCTAGATCTAAACATGCAGTACAAAAGAAGAGATAAAGAAATGAAACTTAATAAGATAGCCAAATCTAGCTCCAAAATCCAATAGAAAAGGAAAAGACATTGGGTTCACCCAAGACAAGGTAAACACCTAATGATCTAACTCCAATAAGAAAGGGGCACAATGTTGGATTCACCAAAATGAAGGTAAACACATCAAAATAAATAATCTAACTTCAAAAATAAAGGGGAAAAAGATGGGTTCACATAAATGTTTAGTGGTAAAATGGAAGCACTTTAATAAGATACAGAATTCCACTTTATAGGTCAGTAAGCCATTCAAATATGTGTGTGTGAGGGAAAGAGTGGAAACTCCAAATATTATTCCACTTATTATCCAAATTAGATTAGATAGAACTTAATCTAAGAAGGGAGATAATACTAAATTGAAAAAATAAAAAGGAATGCAATAAAAGGAAATATACTCTCTTTGGCCCTTGATAAGATAATGTGAATGTGAAATTGAACTAATTGCTTAAATAAATTAAGTATAGATTCTATGTGAAGAAAATTAGCCAGTTAAGATGTAAATCTAGATTAAAGAAATGAAAGGAAATTAAATATAAATGAATCACCTTGAAATCTGTAGAGGAAGATGTATTTTCTCTCCAAAACTCATAGATCTAAACTATATATGAATATTCATCTACCGATCTCAGAGTAAAATGATGAAAGGAACAAAACCCAAAAATATCCCCAAGATTTGAGACTAAAGGACTAGGTTCACTTGGGAAGATGTCTTACAACTAGGGTGATGAAGTCTGGCAATCTACAAATGAAATCCTTGAATGAAAAAGGAAGATATCTTTAGTTGAGAGAACGAGATTCAGTGCATGAATGGATGAGAGAAGAGATATATCAAAATGAAACCCCCAAGTCTCCTTATATGAGTTCTCGGTAAAGAAAATAGTATAGTTTGACTAGGTAATGACACAAAAGTAATTAAACCCCTAAGGCCTTTTCGGACCTGAGCTTCAAAATTGTCGGGCTCTAAGCTGACCTAGGAGGAATAGGTCAACCTTGGTTAACATCATCTAGATTAGGATAACCTAAGTCAACCTAGTCATGGAGGTCAAGTCCTTGGTGCCATACAAAGAAGGGGTGAGTACTAAAAATAATAAGGTGGAAAGAGGAAGAAGATAGGAGAAAAGGAGATTGAGCACAAGCATATCTATGGTTGGAAGAAGGAATTATGAAGGGAGAAATATTAATATCTTAAAAGGAAACCGTGTCCATTTTAAGATGGTATGGTATCAAAATTCTTGTCAAAGACTACTCTGTTAAGAGATTTTGTCCCACTTATATAGTGTTCATATTTTTAAAGGATTGAGAATAATTTACTAAAGAGAACTTCTATGTCTGGGTAGAGACTATCTAATTAAGGGATTTCACAATCTTATTGATAAACTATTAGGAATAAAACAACAAGAAATTTGACCTGTAGTTGTTTTCTCCTAAAGCTTGTCAAATCCTATTTTTCTCTTCCTCTTTTCTATTCTCTACTTTATCTTTACACTATCTGATTTTAGCAATATATCATTCAATCTCATTCATCTTCTTCTACTCTTTTGTATTATTGATCATCATCATCCTCTCTTGATCTCTCTTTTTATGCTTTCTTTATCTAATTGTGTGTTTTCCCTAATTTGGGTTCCATAAGGCTTCTTCATGTATCTTTTGTAAGCCATTTTTTTCTTGATTCCATCCCTTATCCTTTCATTTTCCTATTACTAATAAATCCTTATGATATATTTCCTAATAACTAATCATTTATTCTAGTAGCGAAAAGGATCTCTAATATATCTTCTTTACTTCATTTCTTCCCTTGATACTATATTTCAGCAATGAAAAATTTAACCAAAAAATCATCTTCAATAACCTATATAGGATTTTTACAAGTAACAATCTCCCCCTTTGGCATTGATAGAAAAATCTTTTTGTTCACATTATTACTTGTTTTTTTTTCTCTTTTTGATATTTTATTTATTCATCTTTATATCTCCCCTTTCTCCCTAATATTTTGTTTCTTCCCCTTTTTTTAATCTCGCATAGACACTTCCTCCATCTAATTCTCTCTTGAATCTATATCTTTTTCTAATTGTCTACTAGCATTCTATAAAAAAAATTATAACTATACCTCTCCACCTTTAATAGAAATACCAAAGGTGAACAAAATTATATTCTCTAGGATATTAGGCAGTTTCAACTCCCTATAGAATATATCTATGTGTGTCCCTTACATTGTTCTAAACTATGCTCCATTGATCCTTCAATTTATTTATCATAGTGATCTAGTTCTTAACATTTATAACTTTGTCAATAATACCTTCATTGTCATCCTTGCCTCGTGTACTTAGTAGGTCAATTGTAGTTTGGATATGTTGTTCCATTGAATCCATATGTAGATATATCATAGAATATTATTTGGTTGATGTATCACTTCCTTTAAATATCTTATTTGAAATTTTATTTGCTTCGGTCAATGAATCTTGTAAGGTTTCCATTTTATCTTATAGTATTCCTATTATTTTTGCTAGCTTATCCATTCTTTTATTAGTATGTAAATCTTATGTATATTTTCTCTTAGTTTTGTCGTAACATTTTAATTATTTATTATTGTATTTATTGTGGTCACACAATGCATGCCCCATTTCCTAATGGAAATGGGGAACCCCTACTTTATTTTGGGTGTTTGGGGCCCTAGTCTAGACTTTGAGTCATTTTTGAGGTCTCACCTAACTCCCTAGTTCACGTTCTAGGCCTTGGTGAAAAAACCCTATTGATGAAATCCAATTATCAACGGAGATAAGTTTAGAAGTTGCAAAATTTAAAAGGTGCACCAGCGCACCTATTCTAGTGTGCTAGTGCACCAAAGGAAAGGTTTTATGTGTGCATGCACTAGCATGGCTTTGCATCTACACACCTGCATAGCTACAAAAGAACCTCCACTAAGCTATATAAACCCCCTCTCCCCTTCATTCATCACTTCTTTCTTGTTTCCATTTGCACCTCTGCCAAGTCTTCAAAGTGCACTTGCACCAGTCCATCTCCTCGCCTGCACCAGTCTCCAAGCACAACAGCATACCAGGTGAGGTGTAGCTCCTTCCATCCTCCAACCTACTAAACAAAAAAAACAAAGTCAAAAACCCCAAGTTGGGTGTGCATCAGTGCACCTTCCTGATTGCATTGATGCACACCCAACTTCCTCTGCAAAATGAAGGAAAGACCAAATTCAAAAACTTAAAACATAAAAACAAGAAAAAGTGAGGTGTACACTAGCACACCTAAAATTGGTGCACTAGTGCACACCCCATATGAAAACACAAAAAAAGAAAACCTCAAACTTGGGGTGTGCACTAGTGCACCTACTAGCGCACCCCAACTTAACTAAAAAAACATTATAAAACCAAAAAATAATAATAGGTGTGCTAGTGTGCTCTTGTTATTTATTTTAGAAATTTCAATGTGCTAGGCACACCTTCCTGGTGTGCTTGCTGCACTTAATTTTTCTTTAAGAGGTCTAAAAATAGATGTTTTTATGTTTTCAAGCAAATTTTTCTTTATTTTGGGATTGATAAGGACTAATGGATGTTCTTCTCTTTTGTGCAAATATTATGGCATCTTCATCAAGAAATAAAATGACACCAAAACTTGTTGTGTTCAAGTTCCAATGAGTTCCATTGAAATCAAGATTTCAAGATGATTACTCAGAAATCAGAGACACTAATTTAGGACACATTGGTTTGGGGGAGTTCCTAAAGATTTGCAACAGACCCATTGAGAGGTCAGCTATGGTTTTTGCATTAATCTGATTAGGGTTGGTGAACATAGCTTCACATTTGATGTTAGTACAATCCTTAGAGCTCATAATGACACTTGCACAACATTTCATCCCCGAGGAGAGGGTGGTGAAGAGTGTGACTGGAGAAGTTGTCCTAGACCTCTAACCAACAACATTGAGAGAATATTCCATCTCTTGAGGGTGGATCAGTTTATTAGGTTAACCTATGAAGTAGCAGAAAAGGTGATATAGAGAACACCTAAAAGAGGCTACTAAGATCATCCAATCTTCTTACCTTATAGAGAGGACCCTTCTAGGAAAGATATCTAGCAAGGTAGATATGACAAGGGGATATATGAAGGAAGATATCAGATACTCAATCATACTTTTGAGTAGAGTAATGGGTCTACCTATAGCTAGACACCTAAATGTCTTCATGTAGTGCCTCTCCCATTTGACTTTTGTAAATCATCCTGATGGATGCAACCTTGCTGATCTTTTGTTGTGATGGGATCATGATTGTGACCCTGAGTGGTCTACACCGTTGAGGTGTTTGGATTTATGTTTCTTTATCAGTTGCATTGATTATGCTTGTGACTAATCTTTCAGATTATGATGTGATTTTTGGTTCACTAAAGTTTGTGCCAGTGGTTACCAGGATCGATGTGGTATCATGAGGTTGTTCCGTGATTACCCTGAGATGTGTGCAGAGATTGCACTATGTTCTTGTACCATGCTACACTGGACTAGGTTCCTGTAGCAGTGGTTAGTCATGTTTATGACTATGTTTGCTTATGTGTTTTAAATGCTTTTTTTTATGCAGAGTAATCAATCATTATTAAATACTTAAGTAATTAGAATGGATTGTTCTTGTTGGATTATTTGGTTATGTGCTGCTAACATTTACCTTGTTTTATTTTGATCTGAGAGATATCTATTCTTATGTGATGTTTTACATTTGAGATGACCTAAGGGTCAAATGTTACTCTTTGATTCCAGTATCATAGATATTAGACAACTATGTTGTTCAGTTAATCATATTGCATGATGATGCCATTTTGAGATGACAGTGTGTTTTATGATGTTATCTGGTTATCTGGTATTTGGGCATACCTCTAATTTTGTTATGTGATGGATTTAATGCTATGGTTATTTACTTCATTCTTGTGTTGCTATGCCTTTTATGAACGTGAGTGATGTAAATAGATTATTTTAATATAATTAATTAAATGGATAAATTAGGTGATTTAATGCATTTATTGCTTCGGCTGTGTTATTATATGCAATTGCACTTGATCGTGTTGTTTAGTGTGCAGGATTTATATCCCTGGCAGTGGCACATGGAGTTAGTGATTCAACCTTTCATATTTTACCAATGTCGTCCTTGTATGGTCAACGTATCTTTTATTAAAATGTTTAATTTAAACCTTTCAGTGATTATTAAACTGGAACTCATTTGCATTATCTGATTAGATCAGTAAGCGTGTCTGTGCATTTAGAGGTTCGCATTGTCACGAAAGTTGTTTAGGTGATTTCTGTGTTTTTGGGTTTTCGGGCTTTTTAATTGATTTATTTTAATTTTTGATAGCTTTGCCATCGATGAATTCCTATTTATAGGAATAGCCTATTTTCATTTGGGTCGATTCGAAGTTTAACTATATTGGCTTGTTAAATGCCCTAATCGATTATTCACCCGAAAAGTGAATAAGTATCCAAAGAGGAATTTAATTCCTCACTTCTCACTTTCAAATTGGAAAGTTGGAGAGTAAAACCAAAAATCCTTCTCATGAGGATTTACTATTTTGTTCGTTGTGGGAGCTACAAGCGTGGGATTGTCGTGAGGTTGGGCTCATTGGATCCAGCTCGGGGAAACCTTGGATTGCCGCGATTTTCAGCTACTTCTGCAGGATATTTATTTTATGGTTCAGATTCCCATTTTGCCCTTTTGGCTACGAGGTAGGGCTTTTCCGTTTTATTGTTTCTACTTCATTTCTGGTTTTTTTGTTGGTAGCCATTTGTTTGGAGGCTGAGAACTGGTGTTCCCCTCCGTTTCTGTATGCTAGTTCTACCCGGTTGGGCGGGTATGAACATTTCCCTTTTTTTGGGATGAGGGTTTGGAATTTTACGCTGTTATGCTGGCCATTTTTGCATACGATGTCTGATTCCATTTATTTTTAGATTTTTTGGGTTTTTGAACCCAAAGGCCAAATGGGTTTTAATTTTGAAGTTTTCTAAATTTTTGGGGTTTTTACCTCATTTTGCATGCTGCCCTATTTGCTCAAGTTTTCTTGGCACAATGTGGGTCATGGACCTTGATGATCTGTTTGGATATCAGTCAGACCACTTTTGCACCTTTTGTTGCATTGGGATGCGTGTTGCATCCGTACTCCCGACGTTGTATTCGGTTGAGTAATTTTATACTTGTTATGGTTTTTGTTGGACCTTTGCTTTTATTTTGGGAATGCTAGGATTCGTGTAGAATCCATACTCTCGGATTGAGGCCGATTGAGTTAGTTCACGATGTTTGGTCTTGTTACATCATTGGGATTCGTGTAGAATACATACTCTCGAATTGAGGCTGGTTGAGTGATTTCATGATGTATGATTTTATTGCCTTTGGGATTCATGTAGAATCCATCCTTCCCGTGTTGCTTTCAGTTGGGTATTTTCTTTGCATTGTGTTCTCATTCCTGTCCTTTTGTTATGATCTTCATGATGGTGGTGCGCCACACACGAGCACGTTCGCGTAAATTTTTCGAGTGACTTGCGAGGCTCGATCTTTCATGTTACTTTCAGAAGTTATGATCATTGGGGTTGGGATGAGAGTATGCATGCCCACGGGCACTTGTCGTAGGATGAGCATAGGTAAGGTAGGGTAGCATATGGAGGGGGCTTCTATCTTGCAGCCCGACGATCATGGCATCATGGGTTGGCAGAGGAAGCTTTATATAAGTGATAATTAAATAAAATGTGTGACTGGTAATAAAACTTAAGATAATAAAATGGTACTTTTGTGTTTTGGCCTTCCGTTGAGGGAGTTGAGCTACATGGTGTATTGGCCTTCCATTGAGGTAGTTGAGCTACATAGATCTGAGCTTGGGCTTTTCGATGCCAAGAGACTCTCCATGATGTCAGCCCCTACTTAGTAGGCTTTTGAGTGTCTGACCAGGACCTGTACTCCTTACATTGTCTTAGGTTCTTGATTGTAGCCATCATACTGTCTGGTGTGAGTGTTAGCCTTGGATGTTGTGCTTTATGTGTGTTTGTGGTTGGATCATTATCTCCTTCAGCACGGTGGGTGTGGACCTACGAGTTCCACGTGGTTGGGAGGCGTAGCTACCTTTACCACTGCTAGGGATCGGTGTACAGAGATGATCTTTTGTCCTAGTGCAACCATTGCTAGATGTTTTCACTTGGTACTTTGGGTTCCGAAGTATGCTTTCTTGTTATTTATGCTTTCATTGGGATGCTTTTATATCATGTTTAGATGATGTTAGCTTACTTGACGCATTCCCTTATCATGATGTTTAGCATATGATTAGATGATGTTATTTGATTTAGTAGTATATCTGTTGCTTACTGTTGTTTAGCATGTGATAGGTGATGTTATCTACTATAGGATTATCTTATGCGTTATCACTAGCATGTTAGATTTTCTTATGGTGTTATTAAGCATGTTTTAGTAGTGACATCCCTATTACGACAGTACTGACAATTTGGTCAGTGGCTTGGGATGTTACGCGTGGGGGATTGCTAGGATCCACGATAGTCTTATGATGCTATTGACGGTTGGGAGGAACCGTGTACTTAGTTTGGCTGTTCAGTTCACTGCGATGTTTATTTTAGTGTGTTCTTTGCTGCTGTAATTTAGATGGATTGATGTTCTCCTTTCTGTGTTGTTCTTGCACTCGAGTGTTCGTTCCTCGAGCCTTTGTGGATCCGGTACTCCCTGGTGTGGAGGTTCTTTGCTCTAATTTTGGTCCTTTTTGCTTCTGGGAGTGTTTTCATGTTTCTATGGCTAACATTTGTTCAGCATGGTGCGACACTTTAAAAAGGATCGCACGCCCATGCAAACTATGTCGTACGACACTGTAAAGTATCGCACGGCTTCTTGAGAAATGTCGTACAACACTAGAAGAGTGTCGCATGCCTTCTTGAGAAATGTCGTACGATGTTGAAAAGTGTCGCATGCCTTCTTGAGAAATGTCGTACGACACTAGAAGAGTGTCGCACGCCTTAAGGAGAAGTATCGCCCTCCCTAAGTAAAAAGTGTCGCACAGTTTTTGTGAAAAACTTGCGCGTGCCATCAGCGGGCACTTTTCTTCGTGATCCGATCTTTTTGAGAGTGGTTTAGGATACCCTTTTGGGCGTTCTTCGACCCTATGCTGTTGCATTTTGAATTCTGTCAATTTTTCTTGAAATTGAGTTTTCATGTTTCTATTTTAGTCTGTTGGGGTTTAAAATATATCGTGCAAGTATAAGTTTATACTTAAGATATATTTTAATATATGCGACAAATCGTTTGAGATAGGTTTCAGACCTCTCGGAGATAAGTTATGGATTCTAGGAAATTTCAGGGCTTCAGAAATCCAGACTTAGCCAATTTTCAGGGCTTTAGGATTTCAGGCTTAGCCAAATTTCGGGATTCTGCATTTTACCCCATCTTGGTGTTTTGTTGATGAGTGGTCTTTTCTTGTGCCCTCATCTTGTTGTGGTGGTTGTTGGCTTTTGTTTATGCGTGTCAGTTGGGTAGTGGCGTTCAGAGATTCGTTGGTTGCCGGGATTGTGTTGAAGTCTTCCGTTGTGATCTTTGTGATCCCTGTATGATGTTGTCTTGTGCATTCATACTTGTAAAAAAAAAATATCTTGGCTTGATTTGAATCCCTGTTTCCAAGGATCTCCGGGCAGGGCATTACATCTGGTATCAGAGCCCATGTTCAAACATTGGGATCTTTGTGTTATGTTTCCCTTGTAGTTGTTGTTGTGTTGGTTGAGTGCGAGTGTCTTGGTGAGAACTCATGATCTTTGTTGCTTTGGTATCTACTCGTGACGGACTTACTTGTCCAGTAGATGCAACTAGAGCAGTGTGTGGAGAAGGAAGTGAGTCTTCCTAACTTTGTAGGTGGGATCATTGTGCCTTGTTTGGTTGGTTGCGTGTGTGACCCTTTTTGGATGGAGCCACTGATTGGTTTCCATGTGTTGGCTTGTGTGCCTCTTCTTGTTTCTCCTTGTGGGGCTAGGTGCATTGTTTCCCTATTTTCTCCTGATTGTAAGTTGATGAATGAATCTTATTTGTGATTCTTTATTTCATTTTTATAATGATGAAATGGTTCCTTTCATTGAAAATGAGTGGTTATTGTGAATCATTGCAAAGTTTTAGTTTTGCATTATATATTTGGGTTAATGACTTAAGTCCCCAATCTGATTGTTTCTTAAGCTTATGTAAAACTGTATTAATTTGATGGATATCTAAATGTTGCATTGCATGAATTTTTTTTTTTTTTTGCATATGCATGAGATTATTGATGGTATATTGTTTGATGTGTGTGAGTGTGTTCTCTAACATTGCTAGGATGATGTATTCCTTAGCATTGTGTGTTGATTTATCCCTCTTGTGTGACTGTACTCAGTCATCACCTGTAATGTGATTTGTTTGATGCCTTATTTTATTTGGTTGGAGGTACTTTCCTCATGTTGTTGGGCTAGCATTGGTTTTTAGTATTTTTCTCTCTTGGAGTAGTCATCAAATTTTATCTATCGCTCTCTTTGTGGCAGTTGTCACATTTGACTTATTGTTGAAATGAGTGCTTTTTGGTACTTACTATTGGAATTGGCAATTCTCCCATTTGGGCTTTTTATTTTGTTTCATGATGACTATTCTGGATTTTTTTCACTACTGCCCAATTGTGTGTTGTGACTCTATCATGTTCATCTCGAACCTCTAGTAGTACGTTGAAGGGATAATATCATGGAGAACATGCTAGTGTGTCTTTGTTAGATCTAAAGTTGTTATTGTAACTGAATGGTTTAAATGGTGATTGAACTTAATGTTATTTTTGAAAGAAATTGAAAGGTATGTACTTGTTCTATAGTGACTCTTCGACCCTTGCTTGAAAATCTTTCAGTTCATTATGCATTAGTGCTTATGTTATGCTTAATTAATGAATTTATGAAAGAAAAGTAATGATGGTTTCAATGTGTGATTTACTTTTCATTCCATGCCTTATGTTGTTTTGGGCATGTGTGCTCTTGTGTGGATTTGGACATTCTATTGCTTGTCTTGGTGAACAAGGCTGTTGATTTTGTCTTTGTTGTTTTGATTTGAGTGGTGGCTCAAATCGTAGGTCTTGGTCTCTCTTAGCTTCTTTATGTTGTAGTCCTTGTTGATATCTTTTCAACGCTTTTCCAATGGATTCAATCCAAGTCCGATGGTGAGGCAATGGATTTTGGAGTTGTTGATCAATGTTTTGAGTACCCTTTCGAGTAGAGGCCAATTCAATCATGACATATCGTATTTATGGCCATTGGAGAAGTTTAACTCTTCATGTTATTCATAATGGAAGAGTTATCTTGTCTTCATAATCTACTAGGTACTTGTTGGAGTTCGTGCTTGGGTTTTTGTGTTTCCTATTGCACTGAACCACCCTTGTGAGGTGTAGTGTGGTTTGTGAGTATTCCTTGCTCAGGGTTGTTGTTGCCTTGTCTTTTGGGAGTGACTCAGTTCTTTGATGAGTCTAGATTCTCCTTCTTGGACATTGTCTTGGGCGCACCTCTGTACTTTTCTCTCTTGAGAGAGTAGGCTAGTGTGGTTATGCCACTAGCTCAGTTAGTGCTTTCAGGTGAGTATGTTGATGGTTGGTGAAATTGTGAGTTTCCTAACGCATCATGGACTGGTTAGTGTAGAGGTTGAGAGAGAGACTCCCTCTCAGTCCTAATACTCTGTAGTATCCTTCTCCCTAAGCTTCTATCTTCATGTGGATTGTCTCAGTCAAGTTTTCTCTTTAACTGTTGACTTGAGGCTAGAGATTGAGTTTAGCGATAGATTGGGTGTAGTTTTCCTAGCATGGTGCTAAAGGGACATGGTATCGTTGGACACGTGTTACCATCTCGTGAGTTGGTATGCATACATTTGATGATTGTGTCCACTGACGAAAGTATGTGCAACCTTGTGGAAGGTGTTATCTTGTTTGGTTGGGTTGTGTTACCCTAGTTTCTAGTGGTAGTTGAGTTTTTGTGCCTTGGTGAGGTGTCATGCTCCTACGCTTGGTGGTGAGTAGTCCTTTGGAGTGTGTCCTTTTGTTGGTAAACTTTCATCCTCTTTGTTCTAAGGGTGAGTTTACGTGGATTCCAGAATGATCATGTGTGACATGATAGTATTCTTGGGAGTTTGGGATGGTTATTCCTCATGATTCCAACTTTTGTTGGAAGTTCTTAGTGTTTTGACCTGGTTTTGTGGTCATGTGGTTGGTGCATGTTGTAGTTGGGCACCTGTTGACGAGGTAGAGAGTGTTTTTCCTTACCTTGTATTGTTGACTCTATGGCTAGATGGGTTCTCCCTAGTGCATAGAAGGCTCCTTGTTAGAGGACCTTGTGTCTGTGTGACACCCATTCTCTCGTGGTTAACCTATTTGGAGGTTAACATGATGGTTTGAGGATGTGGGAGTAATTTGGTTTGACTTGTGGAGAGTTGTTGAGTCATTCCTATTGCTCGCTTTTGATTTTGGCTCTTGTGTGTTTTGGGTTCTATTGTTGGATTGCAGACTTCCAAGAGTAAGCCTAGTCATTGGGGGGGATGATGTAGTGCCTCTCCCATTTGACTTTTGTAAGTCATCCTGATGGATGCAACCTTGCTGATCTTTTGTTGTGATGGGATCATGATTGTGACCCTGAGTGGTCTACACCATTGAGGTGTTTGGATTTATGTTTCTTTATCAGTTGCGTTGATTATGCTTGTGACTGATCTTTGAGATTATGATGTGATTTTTGGTTCACTGAATTTTGTGCCAGTGGTTACCAAGATCGATGTGGTATCATGAGGTTGTTCCATGATTACCCTAAGATGTGTGCAGAGATTGCACTATGTTCTTTTACCATGCTACACTGGACTACGTTCCTGTAGCAGTGGTTAGTCATGTTTATGACTGTGTTTTCTTATGTGTTTTAAATGCTTTTTTTTATGTAGAGTAATCAATCATTATTAAATACTTAAGTAATTAGAATGGATTTTTCTTATTGGATTATTTGGTTATGTGTTGCAGACATTTACCTTGTTTTATTTTGATCTGAGAGATATCTATTCTTATGTGATGTTTTACATTTGAGATGACCTAAGGGTCAAATGTTACTATTTGATTCTAGTATCATAGATATTAGACTACTATGCTATTCAGTTAATCATATTGCATGATGATGCCATTTTGAGATGACAGTGTGTTTTATGATGTTATCTGGTTATCTGGTATTTGGACATACCTCTGATTTTGTTATGTGATGGATTTAATGCTATGGTTATTTACTTCATTCTTACGTTGCTATGCCTTTTATGAACGTGAGTGATGTAAATAGATTATTTTAATATAATTAATTAAATGGCTAAATTAGGTGATTTAATGCATTTATTGCTTCGGCTATGTTATTATATGCAATTGCACTTGATCGTGTTGTTTAGTGTGCAGGATTTATATCCCTGGCAGTGGCACATGGATTTATACTTAAGATATATTTTAATATATGTGACAAATCATTTGAGATAGGTTTCAGACCTCTCGGAGATAAGTTATGGATTCTAGGAAATTTCAGGGCTTCAAAAATCCAGACTTAGCCAATTTTCAGGGCTTCAGGATTTCAGGCTTAGCCAAATTTCGGGATTCTGCATTTTACCCCAGCTTGGTGTTTTGTTGATGAGTGGTCTTTTCTTGTGCCCTCATCTTGTTGTGGTGGTTGTTGGCTTTTTTTTGGGTGTGTCAGTTGGGTAGTGGCATTCAAAGATTCGTTGGTTGCCGGGATTGTGTTGAAGTCTTCCATTGTGATCTTTTTGATCCCTGTATGATGTTGTCTTGTGCATTCATACTTGTAAAAAAAAAATATCTTGGCTTGATTTGAATCCTTGTTTCCAAGGATCTTCGGATGGGGCATTACACTTCATGATACATTTTATCAAGACTATCAAGATGGAAAAGATGCCACTTGACTGGGCCACCACATTGAGTAAAAATCTATGTGAATAGTAGGGAGTAGTGAAGGATAAAAGAAATTCTATATGACATCATATTTGGCATATCTGTTAGTTGCAAGAGCAATGGACTATTCTAGTTTATATAAGTGAGGCAGCATGTAGGATCCTAATGCTTGGTTGTATATTGTCTACCCTTAGTTGGTAAGGAAGAAGCTCTCGAGGCAAAGCAAGGAATATAGAATCATGAGTGATGCATTCATATTTGCTATCATCTAATTCATAGAGGGAGATTATGCAAAGAGATTATCTGATGATGTAGTGGCACAGATAATAGTACTTGGAGCATATTACATTTAGTTTAAAACATTTACATATCTAAGGGTAGCTGGTGCCACTAACAACCCAAAGAAGCTTCCCAGGTATCCTAGTGATAAACTTGTTCTTCTAGAGATTTCTCGACAGCTCAACTCTACAAATGGAAGAGTTAGGAAACAAAAAAATCCTTGTTGGAATTGGCCTCTGATTATAGGACCCTTTCAGGTAAAGTGGAAATAGGATATTCCTTCTTTTGCATTTGAATAGGATTAGTATCCCTTAGAAGAATACAACTCCCCACAGCTATGTTTTGATAATATCTAGAGAGTGCAATATCTAGTAGGAAAAGAATTCACCCATGAAGGAGCTACTAAAGACCATTGGATGAACACAAAAAATGACTACGATGTAAATATCAAGGATTATTCTAGAATGGCTTTGTATTTGGAAAAAAAGGCCTTAAAGATAAAGATTCCATTGCAGGTATTACAACAAGACTCAGGGGAGCTACTCGATCTGTTGTTCAATGTAGATAAAATTGGGGAATGGCCCATAATGAATGTTAAGGTTGACAGGGAAGAGAATGATGACATTAATCATTAGGCAAGGCATGTTATCAAGATGATGCAGGATTGGATCAAGAAACCATTTCAACTTGATCCAATACCTGAGACTATAATTTTTCATGCACAAGTCCACCCAACCAAAGGTAGAGGGAAGAAAGATACCATCCCTACCTTTGTAGCCTAGTCACCAATAAGGTTTGAAACAATATACCAACTTGACTGATCAATTGGATGCTATCATCCTCAAGAGAGAAAGGGAAAGAGAAAGAAGGGTTCTCCACAAAGAGCAGGGCCAGAGGAAGGTGAAATCTCAACACCCCCAAAACAAGAGGAAACAAATGTACAAGGGGCTGAGGATACTAGGGCACCACAGGTTTAGATGGATCAACAACTTTGACAAGCCATTACACCTAGTCAGAAGGAGATAGAAGGTGAAGTTCAAGAGGTCTCTCCTCCTCAGCAAATAGAACAAGAATCCCCTTCTACCCCTAAGAAGCAAAGAAAAATCAAGACTCCTATCAAGAAAAGGAAAAGGGTGATCAGGAGGGTAGTGCCTTTTCAATCTATCCCAGGATCCATCTTGGAAGGAAAAGAAGAGGAGGAGGAGGATGAGGAGGATAATGTACCATTGCAAAGAAGAACCTAGCCAACAAGAGCCGCAGAGCAGAAAAGGAGAAGAAGTTCCATTGTTACACTACCATCAGATCTAGAAGAACCTCTACAAATAACTACATCAGAAGATGAAATGCAATAGTGGATGGATGAGCAGGATGTGGAGGGAACTAACATATTCAAAATGTTAGATTTTGACTTCATGCCCATAGGAACAAAGTTGATCAGAGATAAGATCCAGGATACCTTGACAAATGAGCCTCAATAGGAGGGCTAGATGCAAATGCCACCAGAATCACAAGGTCTTGATCTTACTCCTCCATCCCCATTACAAGTCATAGTTATAGAGAAAGGCTCTGCTACTCCCTTACCTCTGAATATTGAAGAAGAATAGGTTCAAAAGGAGCCTTGACAAGAGGAAGAGCCACAACAAATAGCAACTAATGAAGTGTCTAAAGATGGATGTATGGTTGAATATCTTTAGCAAGCCTCCCAAGACACTGAGGTACAAATTGTGGGCTCCACTAAAACAGAAACCATAGAGGGAGAGCCCTCATAGAGGGAAAGAACACCAGAAAGAAGTGATAAGGGAAAGGGGGTGGCTGAGAAAACTCCTTCATCCTCAAGAGGTGGGCCCTCAGTGGAACATTTTCTGAGGTGGTTATGAAAGGAAATAATAGGAAATAAGAAGCCACAATTCAATGTCAATGAAGAGGATACGATTGAGTTGATCAAGGTTCTAAGAAAACCTGAGTCCCCATCAAAGGAAGCAAGAGCCTTAGCATTCCTCAACTATGATCAAAACAAGGATTTATTTGCACAAGTGGTTATCCCTCCTCTTGATGCAGACATACAAGATCTAGGCCCATAAGACTACCAAATCAGAGAGGTCATGCTCAAGAAGCCTACGTTGGATTCAGCCAAGTTGATGATCACGATGGGTATGAAGGAGGTTTTTAGAAGTTTAGAGTAGAAAGGGGTGGAACTTAGAACACTTTGATGTAAAAATGAAGTCCTAAAAGGATATTTAGCCGAAGTTGTTGGTCCCTTGGATCCCAAACACCCCAAGGATACTCTAAACACTACACTCAAGAGAAGAGATGGGGGAAGTGTACACTTCGATCCATTTTTGAAGGCTTGCCAGAAATGGCAAGAAAGTTTTGAGGAAAAGGGCATCCCAATCATCCAAGGAAATCTAAAGCTATTGCATGCTATGCAAGAAAATATAGACAAAATGGTAGCAATTTTTAAGCAATATTTCAGTATAATGGATGAAGTACGTGCATGGGGTAAAGATTTATAGGTATTACAAGCCATAAAAGTGCATAGGTATAAGTTGTAGATGTATATATAGTAGAAGAGTTATATTTAATTGATCATTGGATTGAAAAGGTAGTAGATAGTAATAAAGTAATGGAAACATTACATGCGGAGATCCATCGGCTCAAGGACCAAGCCCGAGAGAAAATTTTGCAGGTAGAGAAACATTACAATGATGCATGTCTTGATATTTTTGAGGATGATGAATGGGAGAAATTAATGCCCATAGAGGTAGTGGTAGAGAAGTTTAGGAAGCTTTTTGAAGAAGCTTCTAGTGATGATGACATCTAGCAGGCCTTTAGAATAGAAGAAGCCTTGCTAGAGTTGGATACCAAGCTTGGGGATTTTGCTGAGATCCAAATAGAGGTAGACAACTATAGACAAAAACTAAAGGATAAGTACGATGCTTTAGATTCATCGAATGTGGCTAAAATCACTAAGATTATCAAGAAATTCAAGGGCAAGCATCTAGATATAGCTCTGGTATGAAGGGGGAACAAAACCTAGAAGCTAGAATTTCAATTTTGACACTCAGTAAAATTTTGTAATTTTGGACCTTTGAGGTGAGCTATTGTGCTAGTGTGTTGTTGTGTTGGTGAGCCATTTCGCTACTATTCTTGTGAGTTGGTGAGAAAGTGTGCTTTTTTAGAGGTGCACCAACATTTAACTATTAGTTCTAAAATTAGAGCTTTCAATACTTTGGAAACACATTCTGACAGCAGTTTAACTTCGACAGATGCCCAATGAAGGAGGAACTTCTATTTTTGACACTTCCACATTGACTGAAGGCTTTCTTATTCTTCTTCTCTCATAATTTCTTTGTTTTATGACATGTAAAGGCTCATGCATCCAATTAATGAATATAAAATGGATGGAATCCTACTAAGCACCAGTTAGATTGTTAGTTTGTATATAATTAGTTTGTTTTATTAATTTAAAAGCATATTATTGCATGAAGATATCTCTCACTCTCAACACAAATTGAGGAGATTATTTCTTATAAATACTGCATTGTAGCATGTAATCAAGGCCGTCATTATTTTCCAATAAAATTATGCTTTTGGTGCTCCCATTTGGAGTGTAGTGATTCTTGCCTAAATGTGTCATTATTTTGTGAATTTATGTTCATGGAATTGTGATTGAGCCATAATTTTATTGCTTTTTTTCTAGTTGTAAGATCTTTTAGTTTTGTTGTTGCTATAGTTTGACGAATTCTACTGACGTATCTAGTTCGAGAAGAAATCATCAAATTGTACCTGCATAACCCTTTGCCTTGCATGAGCACACTTTTCATGGCCTTGTGATTTGATGAAGAGCAAAACATCATATGGTTATTAAAGTTTCCCATTGATGATTGCATCAGTGGAATCAAGGAAATGATGCTCCTATTTTCATTAGTTACCCACCAATTTCTTTGAAAGCTTAACTTGCAGACATGTTGTTTTATGTAGCTTATGTCCATTAGGATTTTACTTTCACATTATTTGCTTTAAATTTATTGTTATTTTATTTACTAACCCCTTGTTAAAATTAGGAATTCAAATTAGTTGCATCACTAGATTGCATTCATTGGAAAATATAAAAAATACAAAAACATAGTTCTTTTTGTGTGTTTTATTTTGAAGCAGAGAATAGATTCTACATCTCATCCAAAATCAAATGAACTACTAAAGGCCTCCTCATAAAAAAAAACATTTATCTTCAACTAAGAAAATTCTAGTAGGTCGCAAGATCGACCAAAACCTTGGAGTTGATCCTAGATCAGCTTTTCAAGAGAGGAGTTCGAAAGGATTTCTACCATTAAGCATCATGCAAAATGACAGCTCAACAGAAGTGGCACTAGAAGGAGGGCCTAATTTTTTATTTTTAGAATAGAAGGAAAGTCTACCAAAGTTTCAAAATTCTTCACTTTTTACAAGTTCAAAAAAAAATTTGAGTTTTTTGAGAAATTTTGGTGTGCTAGTGAGCTGGTGCGTTGGTGTGCTAGTGAGCAGCTGCGTTGCTATGCTGGTGAGTTGCTATGCTAAATTCTATGGTGTGCCTCATTTTATGAGAAAGTGTACTTTTTTAAAGGTTCACTTTTTCCAAAATTGATGCAGGCTAGAGGGTTTTGATCCAAAATCCTCATTTTAGCGAGCTTTAAGGTCTTCATCAAGTGCACATGAGTTTCTTGAGCTTACCCATTTTTGCATACCACAAAGTAACAAAGGAATATCTCAAATTCAACCACTTCCATTTGACCTTTCATCATATTCTTCAACTTCCCCTCCACTTCAACCACCTAGTGGACTAGCACATATTCCAATAGTTCCATTTCCACAACCTCATTTAGGTCCACCAAATCCTTCACTGGCCTTTTTTGCAAATGTTGTAGATTCACCAATAAACTTGAGAGGTGCACTCCATGACCTTCCCAAGAATCCTAAGAAGTTTTGCCCAAGGTTCATTTATGGAGAAACATGAATTGTCAAAGATCACATCAAGGTATTCAAAGAAATTTGCAACCAAAAAAAGATTGTTGACAAGGATGTGGTTCTTCATCTATTCCAAGAAATTGTCTTTAATTGGTACATTAATTCACCACCTAGATGTATTGGAGATTGGGATACTTTCAAAAAATTGTTCCTAGAACAATTCAAAACTTCCATCAACCTAGTCGTGATACATCAATAATTCATATCAATCAAAAGGGACCCAGCTGAGATGATTTCAAGCTTCAACCATCGCTTTTACATGGCATATTGCAAGCTAGAAGCACCATACACTATAATAGTTGAAGCTGCTATTCAGATTTATCTAAATGCTATGGACCATCTTACTACTATTTTTCTAAGACTTCCTACAACAAATATCGACACATTGGATAAAGGCTTTGCAGAAGCGATTACTTTTACTAAGCAAGCTAATCCTAACTAAGGAGGATTAATGCTTCCAACTCAAGCTATTACTACAATGCCAACATACCCTGTCAAAGTACCCACAATGCCTAGTCAATTCATACCTATGAATCTAGTTCCATTACAATAGGCACCTGCTCCACAAAACCCCACTCTAACATATCCAGGGTATGAACCTCCAAAAGTTGTCTTCTTTGAGCAAAAGGAAATAGTGCCCATTGAAGCAGATAATAGCTTTGTTTCATAATCTAGTTAGATGAAAGAAACTATGTCACAAATGAACAATGAACTGACTCATCTAAGATTGTCACAAGAATAGAACAACAACTTCCAAAGGAACAACGCTAGTCCTTACAACAACAATTATGGCCAAAATTATAATAGGAACTTCAGTGGAAACGACAACAATAATGTAGGAAACAACAATGGAGGGAACAATTTCAATCCTCTTGATCGTAATAGTGGCTTCCAAAGATAGAACTAATAGTGGAACACTTGTCCAAATAATAGAAGTATTCCTGTAGATGATAACAATAACAATATTTAGTACATAGATATTAATCAGTATGATGATGGTCAAAATGTATCAAACAATGATGGATCATACTATAATGGGAATCAAGAGATGACTCAAAGTTTACAAGTAAATGACAATGCTCCTCATGTACAATTTAATGCTATGCTACTAGAATCCTATTATTCTACACAGAACGTGCAGGTAGAAAAACCAACTAGAGAAGAGTTCTCTTTTCTATTTAGAAGGGAGCCTGAACTTCAACATGAAGAGATGTTTTCTTTTCGCAATGACAATCGAAATACATATAATCTGAGAATTAGAAAGGAACCTATGACGGATAGAATTCCTCTAGCATTACAACCAACTCCTCTCGATCCAAGAGTGAGTAACAATCTGGCACCAATTAGGCCACCATATGGAGGACAACAAAATTAGAACCAAGAAAATGTACCAACAATATTTAAAAATCTTTCTTGGTCTACTAAAAAGTACAGTGAAGTAAAGGACTTGAAATTAACTAAGGCAACTATATCCATGTTTGACATGTTGCAAAATTGTCCACAGCAGCGAGAAGCATTGATGAAGACTCTGGATCATACAAAGGTATCCCATAATACAAATATTATCCCTAAAAAGACAATATCTCAACAAGTGAATGCTGCAAAAGTGATGCCCACTATGTTTAAAGACAAGGTTGAGGTACCCCTATTTTTGTTCAACATCGGGATATATGGAAAGAATCTTCACAATTTGTTGATTGATTCAGGATCCTCATATAACATCATGCCATTATCAATAGTGCAAAGGCTAGGAGTTAGTCCTCAACCTTCCAATCGAATAGTGATACAATTGGACAAAATAGAAGTAAAAGTCATTGGTGTATTAAAGGATGTTTGGATATAGTTGACATTCGACCCCTGGATTCAAGATGTCATTGATATACATGTGGTTGATATTCTAGAGACATATGAGTTACTCATGAGTAGAGAATGGACAAAATGCCTGAGAGGATGGTTTTCTACAGATTTCACTCAGTTATGGTTACCATGGAAGGGGTTGAAAAATCAAATCAAGATAGATGCAGAGCCAAAATTAAAAATGATGATTATAGAATACAATGCTCCAAATGAGGTGGCATTCCTACAATCAAATTTGGGCTCATACAAAGTGATGGCATTTGATATGATTCCTGCCAAAATATCAAGTGATCAAGATAAAGAACTCAAGATATTCATCCCAAATGAAAAGATCATGACACAATTCATAGAGAGTATGGTGGCTAATTTACAATGTTTAGGAGAGGAAGTTGACCCTTGTATCCTACTTCTTCTAGGATTTTTTTGATTGCATAAAGTTAGTCACTCTGAATTTGTATGATCATCATGTCAAGAAGTAGTCACAAAGGTGTTAACACACATGATACAAGACAAGGATAATAAAATTATGGAAGATGAGTCCATGGAAAATCAAAGTCATATAAACTCATCTGAATTTGTGGCAAAGATTGAAGAAGAAATTGAAGATCTAAATTTGTCATATAGTGATACCTCTTCAGATGGTGGAGGTTTATCTTCTCCTCCCCTAGGAGTGATCAAAGTTTAGAGAAGAAGACGGTACATGAAAGGTCAAGGGTGGACTTTGGTAGTCATTCATCCTAAACCCAAAGTCGATGAAATCAAAGAACTGATAGGGGAAATTCAAGACAAATAAGAAAAACATACACTTCTATATCAACAAATTACAAAGGGGAATCATCAAGTCCACCCAGCGAGAAGTTGTAATGGGTCCCCAAGAAACAGTCATTCCAAGCTCAAGTGAAAGAGAAACTAAGGACAAACAAACACAAGGTTAGAAAACCCAAGGAGGATCCAATTTGGACACTTCACTTTGAGAGTTCCAAATGCAAATTAGGAGTTGGTGCAAGTATAGAATTGGTTGGCCCAAAAGGTAAGTATTTTTATGCAATATATTGATTATAGTTTAGATGTACTAACAATGCTATAGAATATGAAGTTTTGATTTGAGGACTTCTCTTTGCACCGAAGAAAGGGATTACTGCTCTCATAATCAAGGGAGATTCTCAATTGGTTATTTGGAAAGTGAAATCATTATACTCTTGCAATGACAAAAGGTTACTTGCTTATAGGAATAATATCGGGATTTACTGGATGATTTTAAAGCTTTAAACATAAGATCCATTCCAAGAAGAAAGAACATGGTAGCAGATGCTCTCACTATTTTTGCAAGTGCTTTACAACCAGTTGAAAGAACAAAATTGAAAATATTTTTAGTAGAGATGGTTGTTGCTCCATCTATTCCAAACAATATTACAAACTTTCAAGTCTTTCAAGATGGTCAACACATACTTGAATTTATCATGTGCAATGGCCACTTTAAAGGGCAAGAAATTGATGCCACTCTGGATGACAAACTCAAAGATGATGAACTTGAAGACAAAGATGGGATCCTAAACTTAAAAACCAACACTATTCCTAAGGGAATGGTTGAGTTAGATCACATTTTTTATTGTGATGAATCAGCACTTAATAAAAGAACAACCCAAGAAAATGGGATCAAGGAGTGTGATGCATATAACTTATGAACTGATGAAGATCCAAGAATGGTCTGGATAGGGAAAGCATGCAATGCACAAGAAAGGGAAGATATGCTCAAACTACTTACTGAGTATAAAGATGTTATTGCTTGGACCTACAAAGAGCTAAAGACATATGACCCTAAGATTATAATCCATGATATCCCCTTGAAACTAGATGCCAAGCCTTTCTAGCAAAGACAAAGACCTTTTAATCCTATCATTGAACCTTTGGTAATGAAAGAAGTTAAGAAGTTACTAGATGTTAAGATCATCTTCCCATTCGTCATTCCACATAGGTGGCCAATTTGGTTCCTGTACAAAAGAAGATTGGAGAGATTTGGCTTTGTGTTGATTTTCATAACTTGAACATGGCATCTCAAAAGGACAATTATCCTTTACCCTCACTAGATGAGGTTCTACAAATTGTAAATGGTTCAAAGATGAAGTCTTTCTTAGATGGATATTCAAGATATAATCAATTGATAGTCGATGAAGAAGATCGACTAAAGATGGCTTTTACAACTAAATGGGGAACTTTTGCCTATAGAAGAATTCCTTTTTGACTGATTAATGAAGGTGCTACATTTCAGTGAGCCATGGATGAAGCTTTTAAGGGATTGGTCAATAAGTGTATAGTCATCTACATGGAGGATTTAACTGTCTTTTCAAAGGATCGAAGCACACATATTACTAATTTAAGGTGGGTATTCAATAGATGTCATAAATATAGCATACCCCTCAATCCCAAGAAATGTTCATTTGGAATTGTTGGCGTTCAAAATTGTAGCCTAAATTTTGAGCACCATTGAGAAATTGAGCCCTATAAACGCTTTTTGATGCACATGTACCTGGTTGTACTTTTGAGGCCCATGAGGTGTTTAATGTTTCTAACACTCTCCATTCAGTACGCCTACTTTTTTTATGAAGTTGAATTGTCATTCTGAGCCATTATGTAAAGTCCTGTTTTGAGCTAGTTCCAAATCTACATTTTTACCCTAAGTGTCAAACAACGATAGGAGGTTGTGTTTGTCATTGAATATCTCGCACTCAAAAATGTTGTGTGACTTTTCACTTTGGGAGTGTTTAGTGTCCATACCTGAGATCCTATGTTTTAGATTTTGAGTCATTTTGAGTTCATTTGACTAAGTTTTGAATCCCTCAAAGTTGGTCAGTTACTATTTTCATACTTTTACAATTAATTCTAAATTCTGGGAGGCCCTGTTTCATATGTTGTAACTTTTGACTAGTTGTTCAAAATGTTGAAATTCCTTTTGTGTTGCACTATAGATGTTAGAGACTTGTCATGTTTTAAGTTTCAGCTCTTGACGAATCCATTTGGTCAATTTTCAAGGGCGATTCCAAACACAATTTCTATCTTTTTACTAGTGTCAGCATTTGTAGATTTTGTCAGGACCCCTATTTGGAACATTATAACTTGAGATTCATGATTGGTGAGACTAAATGGATTGTACCCCTGTGTTCTCCTCCAAAAAAACTCCAAGTGTGCTAATTTTTAAGTCTTGACAAATCCATTTGCACACTTTCCCAGGTCCATTCCATTTGCAAAAATCACTTTTCTGACATTGTTTCCAGTCTGCAAGTCCAAGTAGCCTACTTTGACTGCTCGTCATTTATATCTAGTTATTTTGCAAGTCCAAGTAGCCCAAATCCCAAATTTATACTCTCCTCATGACAGAGAAACAACGCCCCAGTTTTTGTCTTCCCACATGTCAATTTGCCTAGTTTTCAAGGCCAAGTCCGAATGCAATTTAGTGTTTTCTGACATGTTTTCTTGCAAGTAGTTCTGAAAGGTCAACTTTGACAGTGAATATCTTTTGACCCTAAATTTTTCATGAGACAAGATTTGACGTGGTACGAATTTGTGGAGCAAAGAATCAGTGTGATAGTTTTCAGAGCTCTGTCAGGTGTTTGGATTAGTTTTTAAGGCCAGTCAAAAGACTTCCTAGTGCAAATTTGACAATTGGCAGAAAGTGATAAATTGGGTTTTTAATGACAGATATTTGGTCAAACTTATTTCTAATCAGTATGAAGGGTTTAATGGATCGGTTTGATAGTTCAAGTGTTTGAAAACAAAAAACAAAAATTAGCCGGACCCACTTTCGGGCCCAGCTAAACTCGTCAAATTTTTGACAGCTGGTAAGGATTTGGTATGTTTTGAGAAGATTGGTCATAATGAATTTGGTTGTTATAAACTTTGTGTATGGATATTGTGTGGCGGAACCAAATGGATCTATGGAGGTATGGACTTGATGATTTCAATTTGATATGCATGATTTTTATTTTTAAAAATATACATATAAATCTCAAATGGCTCGTGATTCTTCATTTGTGGGCTAAGTTTGATAAAGGGGAGTCAGAACCGCTCTCAAGGATTCAACAGATATGTCTTCCGCTTTAATCTTTGCATCTTAATTGTGCAAATTTGGTAGATGTAAAATATTAGAAGCTCAGGCTCTATTCTTCCATTATCTTAACTCTTCTCTGAAATAATTTGATTCTGTCAGAGCTTGTTATAAATTTGGAAAAATCACTCATTTACACTTCAGTTATGGACAACCATTTATTGGAAATCTACCAATCATCTTTGCAAAAAGAAAAAATAAGTGCAAAATTCAATTGATAAAAACTTCAAGCGAAGGTGGAGAAGCCCCTTTTTCTCCAATCCATAGAGGAGACAACTGGTGTTATGAGTAGATGTTATAACAATAAAACTCTCCAAATTTGTTAGGTGTCAAGGAGAGCAACCTATGAAATGAAAGAGAAAATGCATGTAGTCAAAAGGTGGAAGCCCACAGCATGGGCAAAGGAGAAAATGCCTAGGATGAAGAAAATGTGTGGCTCTATTTGATGCTAAAATAGCAGCTAAGGGAGTCAATTTTTTTAAAAAAAGAGGACTCCCAAGTAGTAATCCAAATCAATGACAAGGAACATGGAAGAAACTCCTACGCAAAAGAGAAGAAACATTTTTTAGCAGCAAATGTTGAAGCATAGTAGTTAATGCTTTGAAATGAGGTTCTGTGCATGGGCACCCACAGCTTCAAGGAGAGGGCTCCACATTTTTTGGTGGAGGTCAGCATTAGCAGGGGTCTCCACACCAACACCTCACATAGAGAAAGGAGATTGCCTAGTCACATGAATGATGCCACAGCGTAGCAAAGGAAAGCGGCAGGGGCAATATATAACAATGAATTTACTTGCACTCTATTTTTATCATTATATCCATGTCATTAACATTATCTGCATCATACAAGCACTCCAAATTTACGTGAGGCCACCATTGTAAGTCAACACCATAAAGAGGAGGCTACCAACTTTTGAGTTTGCTCCACGCAAGGAAAGGAAAACCTCATATCAGAGGGAGAAAATCAAAATGTGAATGAGAGCATAAGATACTATTTACTTGAAGAAATTAAGAAACAAACAATAATCCACCATTCATTCGGTCAAGCCCTGAGTAGGGAAGGTGGCAACCGATTGAAGACATCCCAGTGTAGTGAAACCGGCTCAAGGAACAACAAGAGAACTTTATAAGCTGCTGAGTACCAAACATATGATTGTGATTCAAGAATTGGCAATCTAGAAATGTAATAGAGTGATGAGATTTTGCAGACAATACTATCTAATCATAATCATGATATTCTCAATGTCAATGGGGCTGTGACTATTTTTAGTGTTAAGAAATAGGGAGCAGCTATCAGCGTATGAACAAAGGAGCCGTTTGGAGGCTTAAGAATGCCTAGCCGCAGAGCAGAACATGCACAGAAAAGGGGGCATCTTAAATTTTTAGTCCCACATTTCCCGTATGGTGGGCATTTTTTCTCTTTAAATAACATTACACACATATTGTTTTGTGTCTAAAAAATAGACACTTTTTGGAAGGCAGATGCTTGATGTGGGGCCCATGGTCGGCTAGTCGGCTAGAGCAAAGAGAACCAAAATTTTGATGGAATAAACATGCAAAATAGAGATGATGTCAGCATTCAAATGCATCGAAAAACTCAAAAATCTGGCTAGTCGCTATGTCGCTAGCCAAAAAATCCAAATTCTGGCTAGCGAGGTAGCGACTAGCTGGAAAAACTCAAAAATTCGATAGGAGTTGTTGGGCCTGCTTGATAGGATGATTTGGTGACATGGGTATAGAGCAACAAATCAAGTAGCACTAAGTGACAGACGGTTGGCTGAGTCAGTGGTGATGTAGTGATCAAATTTTTGAAGTGCACTAGATCGTGCCACATGGTAGATCTGAGGGTTGTCGCTATGTCGCTAAGAGGAAGTTGCTCACTCGTTAGCATAGTGACATAGCGAGTGCTTAGGTGGCAGGACTAGTTAGTGATGATGTGGTGCCCAGTTGTAGAAGCTTGAGAAAATCAATGAGTGACACATGTCACCCGGTCAATAGAGGTTTGACCTCGAATTCAAAGGATAGGAGAAAATTTGAAGAATGTAAAAAATCATTTTTAATTATTTTCTAAAAAAGGGGTTTGCGCGTGAACAAGTTTTAAAATCATAGGGGCTTTTTAATAGAAGTCTGAACTTTAGATTAATTTGAATTTTTGAAAACATTTAAAATATCAAAGTTGCAGACCTGGATAGCTATACCAAGAGGGCATTTTTCAAAATGAAATTTAGAAGGTTTTTGAGAGGCTAGATATGCGATGTTATATATCACCGAAACTGGGAAGAGCCAAACTTTCCAACTCTAAAGTCAATTTTTGCACAGGTCCTCACTAGTTAGCACTGTAGGCCAATTTGTAAAACCTGGGGCATTGGCGGCAAAATGAGTAGATTTCAACATTGGTCATCAAAATTGGTTAGAGGGCAATTATGAAGACTATTTGAAGCCAGAATGTGGAAAAAATGACTTTGAGAAGATTGTATTGCATTTTGGAGGCCTCTTAGCTAATTTTTGGCTTAACCATAATTTAAAATTTGGCATCAAAAGAGGTTATGATGATGAACCAAATATCTGAGATTGTTTATGCCTTGTAGAGCCAGAATGATGGGATTTGATTTTCAGTTATAGAGAGAAGGAAGAGAGAGGTTTTTTGATCTTCTTGGGAATAAATTTTGAGTGGACACATGTCACTCTAAAATCAGATCTGGGATTCCTTTCTTTGCTATATCATTCTTTCTTTCTTTCATTTATGGGGGTTGGCAGTTTGCTCTAGGTAATACTAGCAGGGTTCCAATTCTACTGTTGAAACTAGGATTATAGATGGTTTTACTTCCTAACTTTGAGCTAAGCTCTAGTAGTGAAGGCCACACATCCACCCTGTGCAGATTTTCATTTCATGTTATGCATTGTTATTCTAAAGTACTGGATATTGATGCTAGATCATATGAATTATCTTGAGTTTCATTTTGTGTTACTAGTTACTGTATTTAATCTCTCCAAGGATAAATACAAAAGGGGATTTACAGGAATTATATGAGTTTTCTAATTCTGTCTCTTAATTCTTCTTGTGTCATTAACTTTGTAATTGAATGGATAATGTTCATTTGGTTTAAAATATTTTAGATGAAGTGTGTATCAGATCTTTGTTGCTTTTGACTCAAGCAGTTAAGTAAATGCTTCATAGTTCTAATAAGGTTTCTGGGTGTATGAAGGGGATATTGCATAAGAATGGAATTAGGGAATTTCAATTGATAAACTTGATTGTAATGTAAGCAAGTTAGGTCATCCTGCTAGTAATGACTCTATGTTTCAATGGATAAGGCACTGATCACTAAATTAGATGCAAGCTGATATGAATGGCATTTGCACAAATGTTTTATTCAAATAAATTCAATTTTTTTCATTTCTTGTAGTGGGCTAAAAGGAATTAACCCTCACTCAACTTCTGAGATTCATAGATCTACATTTAACTACTGTAGGTTGATGTTATTTCACCATTTATTAGGAGGTATAAGGGTTTTCATTTGCAGTAAATAGATTCAGGATATGTTTTGCACTAGTACGATATCAATTGAATCTGAGGTCTAACCGCCTAGGTCTTACAGAGCCTGAAGTGATGAAGGAGTCAAGCCTTATAGTTGGCCCAAGACTGCAGTTGAGTGTATCTATCATAGGAATTTTCTATTCTTAGATGCATTTATCTAGTTTCTTGGTTATTTTTAAAACTATTAAATCAGGAGCCAACAGGAATCACTAAAGGAAAGCTCCTGGGTCATATCATTTCTGAAGTTAGGATCTCCAACGATCCTGATAGAGTTGAGGCCATTCTAAATTTATCACCTCTCCACATCCAAAAGGAACTCGTCTTTCTTCAGGAAGA
Source organism: Cupressus sempervirens (assembly GCA_028749045.1). Lineage (NCBI taxonomy): Eukaryota > Viridiplantae > Streptophyta > Pinopsida > Cupressales > Cupressaceae > Cupressus > Cupressus sempervirens. The sequence goes on from CM053789.1 coordinate 205,731,900, forward strand.
TAAATTTTGTATAAAAATTCATAAGTGAATTTGCAGAAATAGTTCATCCCCTCAATGATTTACTCAAAAATGGAGCTCAGGTAGAATGGGTTCCAAAAATTAAAAAATCATTTGAGGATATCAAAGTGGCCATTTCCATGGCCCCGGTACTGCTAATTCCTGACTATGAGCTACATTTCAAGATATATTCTTTTGCCTTAGAGCATTTGTGTGCTGGAATCCTAACACAAAAGAAGGAAAAGGAAGATGAAAGACCTATTGCATTTATGAGTTGTCCTCTGAGAAATGTCGAGTTGAATTATTCCAACCTCGACAAATAGTCTTTCACTTTAATCAAGGTGGTAAAAAAATTTCATCATTACATACTAGGAAGTAAGGTGTATGTGATTGTACTTGATCCAGCAGTAAAGACATTATTAATGCAGAATGAACTTAGTGTAAGATGAGGAAAATGGATGGCAATACTTTAAGAATTTGATTTGGAAATTCAACCCATGAGGTTGGTCCAATGCCAAGGATTATCAAAAATGATAGTTGATAATTAGGTTGAAGATGAAAAGGAATTTAGGTTTGACAGTGAAACAAAAGAGAATGACCAAAAGAAGATGATCGTATCTCAAGTTAATATTGGTCAAGGTGTAGTGACAGATGTCTAGTATGAGGATATTGTTTACTTTCTTCTACAAAATTAGTGCCCTAGTTGGATGAATAGTTTGCAATGTAGGGGACTCAAAATGAAATGCAAATCCTACATGCTACATGATAGAAAATTGTACAAAAGGAATTACAAAGGAATCTATCTGAAATGCTTAGGATGTGAGGAAGCAAAGGAAGTTCTAGAATAGTTTCACGATAAGTATGGTACGGAGCATGGTTCAACAGATGCAATTGCTCATATGATTTTAAGTTTAGGTTATTTTTGGCCCACAATATTCAAAGATACCTTTGAGCATGTATGATCTTGTCATATCGGCCAAACTAGCGATAATAAAGAAAGACATCTAACAATGCCATTGCAGCTAGTGTACAAAGTACACCCCTTCACAAAGTGGGGGCTAGATTTCATAGGTCTTATCAATCCACCATCATCAACTGGACACACTTTTATTCTCACAACGATTGATTATTGTATGCGATGGACAAAAGCAGAAACTTTCATAAATTGCACTGCTAAGGTGGTAATGAACTTCTTAGAGGAACACATTGTTACTAGATTTAGAATGCCATTCACCCTTGTATGCGATAACTGATCTGATTTCGCATCAGTATTTTTGACTCAATGGGCATTTGAAAATTAGGTTATCATCTAGTTCTCTTTGAATTATTACTCGCAAGGAAATGGGGTAGTAGAATCTACAAACAAGAACTTGATCACCATAATAAGATGATTATTGAAGGAGAATCCTAAAGATTGGCATACTCAACTCAAATATACTCTATAGACAGATCGAGTTAGGGTCAAAATGCTTTGGGGACTTCTCCACATTTTCTCTTCTACAGACAAGAGCTAGTATTCTCGCTCAACCTTAGGATTCCTATTTTGAAATTCATGAGTGGGTATGATAAAGATGTTGATAAAGTACAAATCAAATTAATGAATATTTTAGAGATGGACAAGAAATAAACAGTTGCATTGGAGCACATGGCTAAACATCAAGCTATTATGAAGAGATGGTTCGACAAGAGGGCCACAACAAAATCCTTTAGGATTTCTAACCTTGTTCTACTTTGGGATGAGGTGAAAGAAAAGCTCGGCAGCCAAAACAAGTTTCAACACTTGTGGATTGGTCGTTATCAAATTATAGAAATTCTCAGAGAAGATAATTTTAGGCTCAGTTCCTTACAAGAGGAATTGGTTCCATTACTAGTCAATGGACACTTTCTAAAACATTATTTTACAGCCTAGGAGACCTAAAAGAAAAAGAAAAAGAAAAAAAAAAGTTAGATTTAGTTTCTGCAAGTGCGTTTATTTTCTGCAAATGTGTTTGCATTTAGTTGTGTGTTTTCTTTCAGTCACGTGTTTTCTTTCAAAGTTGTGTTAGTCTGGGGGGCTAAGGTGCACTCAAGATTTTATCTTGACATATCTTACTAACTACTCTCTTGGTTTTGATTTCAGGAAGAGGTATTTCTTTATCAAAACATTTAACAATTGTGTGTCCTATACCAACTGAGGAACAAATGTTACTTGCAGTAATACGGGAGCTTTCAGTCTTGAGTTCAAGATTCTAGACCAACAAGTTCTTAACACTTTGCAAATTAAAAGATTGATCATCTTAGGTACTGTCAAACCAAGGTTGAAAGTAGAAAGGGATGATACAAACTACTACTGGTTCAAATAGAGGGGTCTTCTCGAAGGATTTCTAAGATCCTTGTTTGGCATGAGAGTTTATAAAACGTTCTAAAAAGAGGAACGCAAGGGATGTTCACCAAAGATCGAATCCAAAAAATGGCACTGATGTCCTAGCTACATAGTCTAAGCATAGTTAGGATACAAAATAAAATAAAAGAAAAATAAAAAAGAAAAGGAAATAAAAAAGAAAGAATGGTGTTAAGACTGAAGGATTCTAAAAGATCTAAAAGGAGTCATCTAATACTAATGAAAGCATTGCTTCATCCAAGAATCAAATAGTGACATTATGAATTATGTACAATAACCCTAGGGATTACCAAGAAATTTAAAAGAAAAGTGGCATCCGACTAAGAGCCCTCAAACTGATTCTCTCATCTAGTCAAGTGAAAGATTGACAAACGACCTTCGTGGAGATTCTCGATGGATGAGCCTGGAGGGGTGGAAGATTATTTCCTAATTGTTAAAAGATTTTGATTAACCACATCCTAAGATGTCAAAGGAAATGAATACAAGGATCACACACAAAGCTTGGAATTTTTAGATCCTAAAATTTTGACTGTGAAGTTATTCAAAATACACTCAGAATGTCAAAAATTCAATTGGAGTTTGACACACATTGAAAGAATGTTTGTTGATGAAGAAATGCCTTTGTCATTTCTTCCTTTTGTTGGGGCTATTTTTTGTGGTTACACAATGCAAGCCCCATTTCATAATAAAAATGTGGACCCCCTACTTTATTTTGGGCTTTTGGGGCCCTAGTCCAAGCTTCAAGTCATTTTTGAGGTCTCACCTAACTCCCTAGTTCATGTTCTAGGCCCAGGTGAAGTGACACTATTGATGAAAATCCAATTATCAATGGAGATAAGTTTAGAAGTTGCAAAATTTAAAAGGTGCACCAACACACCTATTCTATTCTACTAGTGTGCCAAAGGAAAGGTTTTATGTGTGCATGCACTAGTGCAGCTTTGCAACTGCACAGCCGCAAAAGAACCTCTGTCGGGCTATATAAACCCCCTCTCCCCTTCATTCTTCACTTCTTTCTTGCTTCCATTTGCACCTCTACCAATTCTTCAAAGTGCACCTGCTCCACTCCATCTCCTCACCCACACCAATCTCCAAGCACAACACTGCACCAGGTGAGGTGTTGCTCCTTCCATCCTTTGACCTGCAAAACACAAACAACAAAGTCAAAAACCCCAAGTTGGGTGCACATTAGCGCACCTTCCTGAATGTGATGATGCGCACCCAACTTCCTCTACAAAATAAAGGAAAGACCAAATTCAAAAACTTTAAACATAAGAACAAAAAAAAGTGAGGTGCACATTGGTGCACCTAAACTTGGTGCGCTAGTGTGCACCCTGCATGAAAATGCAAAAAAAGAAAACCTCAAACTTGGGGTGCGCACTAGCGTACCTATCCGGGTGTGCTTAACTGAACTAAAAAATGTTATAAAACCACAAAATAATAATAGATGCACATTAGCACACCTAACTACGTGCATTAGTGTGCTTCTATTTTTTTTTAAAGAAATTCCAATGTGCTAAGTGCACCTTCATAGTGCACTTACTACACTTAATTTTGCTTTAAGAGGTAAAAAAATAGGTGTTTTTATGTTTTCAAGCAATTTTTTCTTTATTTTGGGATCGATAGGGACTAATGGACATTCTTCTCTTTTGTGCAGATATTATGGCATCTTCATCAGGTGAGAAAATGACACCAAAACCCATTATGTTCAAGTTCTAAGGAGTTCCATTGAAATCAAGATTTCAGGATTACTACTCAAAAATTAGAGACACAAATTTAGGACACATTGATTTGGGGGAGTTCCTAAAGATTTGCAACAGACCCACTGAGAGGTTGGCTATGGTTTCTACATTAATCTTATTAGGGTTGGTAAACACAGCTTGGCACCCAATGTCAGTACAATCCTTAAAGCTCACTAACACTTGCACAACATTTCATCCCTAAGGAGAGGGTGGTGAAGAGTGTGACTAGAGAAGTTGTCCTAGACCTTCATCCAGACAACATTGAGAGAGTATTCCATCTCCCTAGGGCGGATCAATTTATCAGGTTAACTAATGAAGCAGCAAAAAAGGTGGTATAGAGAGCACCTAAAAGAGGCTACTGAGATCATCCAATCTTCTTACCTTATAGAGAGGACACCTCTAGGAAAGATAGCTAGCAAGGTAGACATGACAAGGGGATATATGAAGGAAGATATCAGATACTCAATCATACTTCTGAGTAGAGTAATGGGTTTTCCTATAGCCAGACACCTAAATGTCTTCATGAGACATTTTATCGAGACTATCAAGATGGAAATGATGCCACTTGACTGGGCCACCATGTTGAGTGAAAATCTATGTGAACAGTTGGAAGTAGTGAAGGATAAAAGAAATTCTATATGACATCATATTTGGTGTATCTGTTAGCCGCAAGAGCAACAGAATATCCTAGTTTATATAAGCGAGGCAACATGCAGGACCCTAATGCTTGGCCATATATTGTCTACCCTCAGTTGGTAAGGAAGAAACTCCTGGGGCAAAGCAAGGAATATAGAATCATGAATGATGCATTCATATTTGTTATCATCTGAGAGGGAGATTATCTGATGATGCAGTGGCACAAATAAAAACACTTGGAGCATATTACATTTAGTTTAAAACATTTACATAACTAAGGGTAGTTGGTGCCATTTTCAACCCAAAGAAGCTTCCCAGGTATCCTAGTGATAAACTTGTTCTTCTAGAGATTGCTCGACAACTCGACTCTATGTATGGAAAAGTTAGGAAATAACAAAAGCTGTGTTGGAATTGGTCGCTAATTATAGGACCTTTTCAAGTAAAGCAAAAATAGGATATTCCTTCTTTTGAGTGTGAATAGGATTAGTATCCCTTAGAAGAATACAACTCCCCATAGCCATGTTTTGATAATATCGGGAGAGTGCAATATCTAGTAGGAAAAGAATTCTCCCGTGAAGAAGCTATTGAAGACCATTGGAGGAATGAAACAAATGACTACGATGTTCATATTAGGGATTATTATAGAATGACTTTGTATTTGGTAGAAAAGGCCTTAAAGATAAATATTTCATTGTAGGTATTACAACAAGATAAAATTGGGGAACGTCCCATAATGAATGTTGAGGTTGACAAGGAAGAGAATGATGACATTAATCATCAAGTGAGGCACATCATCAAGATGATGTAGGATTGGATCAAGAAACCATTTCAACTTGATCCAATACCTAAGACTATAATTTTTCATGCACAAGCCCGTTCAGCCAAAGGTAGAGGGAAGAAAGTTACCATCCCTACCTTTGCAACCTAGTCACCAATAAGGCTAGAAACAGTATACCAACTTGACTGATTGGTTGGATACTATAATCCTCAAGAGAGAAAGGGAAAGAGGAAGAGGAGTTCTCCACAAAGAGCAGAGCTAGAGGAAGGTGAAATCCTGACACCCCCATAGCAAGAGGAAACAAATGTACAAGGGGCTAAGGATATTGGGGCACCACAGGTTTAGATGGATCCACAACTTCCACTAGCTATTATACCTAATTTGAAGAAGAAAGAAGGTGAAGCTCAAGAGGTCTCTCCTCCTTAGTAGGAAGAGCAAGCATCCCCTTCTACCCCTAAGAAGCAAAGAAAAATCAAGACTCCTATTAAGAAAAGGCAAAGGGTGATATAACTCTGGTATGAAGGGGGAACAAAACCCAGAAGCTAGAATTTCAATTTTGACACTCAATGAAATTTTGTAATTTTGGACCTTTGAGGTGAGCTATTGTGCTAGTGTGTTTTTGTGCTAGTGAGCTATTGCACTACTGTGCTTGTGAGCTGGTGAGCAAGTGCACTTTTCTAGAGGTGCACCGATAGTTAACTGTTAGTTCTAAAATTAGAGCTTTCTATGCATTGGAAACACATTTCGACAATAGTTTGACTCTGAAAAATGCCTAATGAAGGAAAAACTTCTATTTTTGACACTTCCACATCAATTGAAGGCTTTCTTCTTCTTCTTCTCTCATAATTTCTTTATTTTATGACATGTAAAGGCTCATGCATCCAATTAATGAATATAAAATGAATGGAGTCCTACTAAGCACCAATTAGATTGTTAGTTTGTATATAATTAGTTTGTTTTATTAATTTAATAGCATATTATTGCATGAAGATGTCTCTCACTCTCAACACAAATTGAGGAAATGATTTCTTATAAATACAACATTGTAACATGTAATCAAGGCCGCTGTTATTTTGCAATAAAATTATGCTTTTGGTGCTCACATGTGGAGTGTAGTGATTCTTGCCTAAATGTGTCATTGTTTTACGAATTTATGTTCATGGAATTTTGATTGAGCCAAAAGTTTATTGCTTATATTCTGGTTGTACAATCTTTTAGTTTCGATGTTTGCTACAATTTGATGAATTCTGCTAACATATCTAGCTCAAGAAGAAATCACCAAATTGTACCTACATAACCCTTTGTCTAACATGAGCGCACGTTTCGTGGCCTTGAGATTTGATGAAGAGTGAAACATCATATGGTTATTAAAGTTTCCCATCGACAATTGCATCAGTGGAATCAAGGAAGCGCTGCTCCTATTTTCATTGGTTACCCACCAATTTTTTTGAAAGCTTAACTCACAGACATGTTTTTTTCTGTACCTTATGTCCATTAGGATTTTACTTTCACATTATTTTCTTTAAAGTTCTTGTTATTTTCTTTACTAATTCCTTGTTAAAATTAGGAATTCATATTACTTGCATCACTAGATTGCATTCATTGGAAAATATAAAAAATACAAAAGCATAGTTCTTTTTACATGTTTTATTTTGAAGCAATGAAAAAATTCTACTTCTCATCCAAAATCAAATGAACCAGAAAATGCCTCCTCATGAACAAAAACATTTATCTTCAACTGAGTAAATTCCAGTAGGTCGCAAGATCACCCAAAACTTTAGAGTTGATCAATCCCAAATCAACTTTTCAAGAGAGGAGTTTGAAAGGATTCCTGTCATTAAGCATCATGCAAAATGACAACTCAACACTATCTATATATGTTTTTAGTTATTCCATACTTGATTTTGTTTCATCTACTATAATTTTTGGATGCAATCATGAAAAAAATATTAACAATCTTCTTCATAATCATTTTCCTTTGTTTCTCCTTCAACTGTCTCTTTGTGATTGTTCTCTCTTTGATTTTTCCTACATGTGATTTTTTTTCTTTGTAATGCATCTTTATAGGATCTTCCTTTAAAATTTCAAACTTGGATCTTTCATCTAAGTCTACTTCTTCTTCATCAAATTCAGGATCTCTTTTTCTTTTTAGTTGCACTATTGTAATCATATAAGTCATATTCTATAAAGTTTATGCAAACTATACTTCCTAAGATTCTAGTATTTGTACCTTATTAATTCATGTATCTCTTGATCTACAAATATTGTTTCTTCTCTTAATGTGTCAATAGTAGGTTTCATATTGGTGGCATATGTTTCCTATTCTTTAGATTGTACATGTCTTCCTCATTTCTTGTATTATCATCTAATTCATCTTGAATTCAAATAGGTCAAATTTCTTGTCCTTCATCAAAACTTATTGGGGTATCTTCTCTTGTCAATTCTATGTGCTCTTCTTGTTTCATCTGTTCATTAACTCATACATTTTACCTATGTGTACTTATTCATCTTATTCTTATTTCTCTACATCAAAAATTGTTTTCCACTTCTTCTTTGAAATCATGCCAATATGTTTGTGGTTATATGTGTTGTAGAAAATATTTTTTCATTTGTGAATGAATTTCTCCATAACTTCTTCCTAGCTTCATTTTTGTTTCGTCAAATGATTGGTCTAAAAACTAGAGTTTTGAACTTATGGATTGGACATCATAAGTAGAATCCAAATACCCTATTGAACTTATTTAATTTATCAACCAAGGACATAGACTTGAAATGGTATATGCAATGTATATGCTCTAAACCCTCCTATTTTCCATTACTAATCTATAATAATGAAAGTGATAGACTTAATAGAGATGTAAATACAAAATTTAAGTGCAAGATTAAGTAAACTAATCTAGGCTGCATAAATTGAACTAAAAATAGGATACTACACTATTTTCTTTTGCTGCAAGAATAACCAATAGTTCTATTACCAATGGCTCCAAGAGAACAAAGTTATATCTACTCTAAAAAGAAATGAAAATACTATTCCTACTAACTAGTTTCACTTACCAAGTGGGCCCCCTTGGATGATCGAATGATTATGAACTCAAGATAAAGTTCTAAAAGGTAACACTATTATTTTTATTGATATTGAACAATCAATTGTACAACTAAAAATAAAAAACTATTTGTATTGAATGTTGTTATGAATTACAATCACTTCTGAACTAACTCTAGAGGCTCAAATCAACAACTTCTTTACATCATCTATGTAAAACCAACATCCTTAAATCTAGGATCACTCAAAAAATGAGGATCCATAAATATCATTAATGAAATACATCAATATAGAAAACATTATTCTTAATTGAACAAGTCTTCATCAAATGTAGCACACCACAACTCTAGATTTGTGTGCAAACAGTTGACAATTGCATTGACCTAATCTCTAGCTGAACCATTGGCATAAGGTTGTCACATGAACCTATTATTACTATCCTTGATCGTGCTCCTTCTAATCCTCTTTGACTTGTTCCTGCAAGAGATTAGTAAACATGCCAAATTTTGAAACATGTATCCATCTCAATAACTCATAGAAAGCATTTAATGCATATATAGACTATCCTTTCTCATGGCATATGGCTATAGGAATCTACCCCATAAAATTTTGAAAGAAGAAAGTATTATATCTACCAATATATATACACACATGATCTCATTTATTACATATAAGTTCTAAATATAGGATTATATTTATGAAACCATATGATGTCTTCAAAACCATAGCAGAGCATAGTAATTATAGATTTATACAGAGTATATAATAGAAATTTTTTTGAACTTAAAAAGGAGAAGAGAATTCAAATAACCATAAAACTATATTATTTAATTTTCTTGTCATTCCCCCCAACTTAGGGTCTTGTTGATCCTCTAGAAAGTATGTGGTTTCTAACCTGAGCTCTAATTCTAAAAATTAATGCAATGTTTTCATCTTCTTCTCCTTTATGTCATCTCCAATAGTATTTGTTAGAATCTCTCAATTGTTCCCAAATCTTTACTTTAGCATCTATATCATGTTCCTTTACATCCTCCTAGGCATCTGAGAGTGATTGCATAAGAAGAGGAGGTTGAAATCTGATTAGAATCCCAAAACTTTGTCTATCCCTTCCCAACAATACATACCATGCATCCCGTATTCTTTCCATAACAAAATTTTGAGGAGAATGTGGCTCTCAGACATAATCATGGGGAAGTCTTATCCATCTCTAGATAATTGATCTTTCTTCCTCCTATATCTCTCTTGCATGTAGTCTTCAAATTCTACATAAGAAGCATTTCTAAGAGGCTTTTTATGTTTCATCTATTAATCTCATATTGGCTTTGACAAGTGAGTGTCTATACACTTAATTCATTTACATAGTTCAAGCCAAACAAGTGCCGAGAACAACATATAAGATAGAGGATGCTGAGTAAATAGTGAGTGTCAAGCCACTCAAGTGTCAAGTCACTTAGATATTGAGCAGATAGTATGTATTGAGTGATTCATGTGTTGAGAAAGTAGTGCATGCTGAGTCACTCAGATGTTGAGTGATAGCATTGAAGTTACAGTTAGTGTCAAGCACCAAGGACTTCAGATTCTCAGTAACACAGTTTTGACATAATTATTTATATTGGCACAAACTACTATGTAAACCATTTTTAAGCTGACTTAAGGATTGATTTGTGATATTTTGTTGATAAGGATGTATCTTAAGTGTGAATCCCTATGTATTACATGAATCCAATCAATAAAAGGGAAGGTTTACGCTTAAATATGGGTGAATCACAACCATTGATTCATACCTAGTCCTAAGTCACCTAGGTCTTCTTAAGGAGGACAAACTCTAAATGTTTTAAGTGTAGAGAAGGAGAGTTTGTATTTGTAAATAGGACATTCATGGTGATTAAGGTATTATGATTTGAGTTTCATTATAGAATTAGTTAAAGGAGAATACAGGAAAGGAAATGGTGGATATCAGAGAGACATCTAATTAGAAAGGATCAAGTACACATTAGTATAGAGGTGATCTGACATCAAGCAACAGAGTGCCAATCATGGAATCATTGATGAGACATTGTAACAGGTGAATCAATTAAATCTCTTAACAGAGTAGTCCTAACATGTTGTATTGAAATCCACTAACTAGGTGCTTACTTAATTATGAGTTAAAGTCCTTTAATCAGGTACACTTCTAATAGGGTTTTGAAATCCTTTAACAAGGTAAGACCTAATAGTATTTGTAAGCTTTTAACAGGGTAGTCCTTTTACAGGGTAGATCATGTTTCATGATCAAACATTGTAACCTTCATTGGATACACTTTATTACTATAGTAGTGAATATTTGTGGGTGTCATCCCCACCCTAGTTTTACCTTCTCATTGGATGGTTTCTAGGTAATTATATCTTGTGTCATACATGTGTGAATGCTTACTTGTTTAGATACTTTAGATATATATGCATTATATGGTATTTCAACTTACTTGTTGAATTGTGAGATGGATGTATGGTGAATGTTTTATGAGTAAAAGTTTGAAGCTCTTATTCACCCATCCTCCTTCTCAAAATTTACCTTTCCTATTGAAATTCCAACAATTGGTACTAGAACTAAGTCATCTGAAAGTAAAGCTTTATAACCTTGAGGAAAGATCTTGGAAATGGAAGCCTACAAGTTAGGAAAAATTATTGAGAACTAGGAGATTGAAATACAACTCATTCTACATGAATTGAATGAAGCAAGAGATGATTTTTAAAAGAAATCATTGAGAAGAAGGAAGGAAAATTCTATTGAAGAGAATGACACACAATATCAAGAGATGGACACTACTAAACTGTTTGCAAATAGAAACTCCAATGAATTTGATGTAATTGTAGATCTAATGGAAAAGAATAGTACCCTAGCTGAAGAGATCATAAAATTAAAGATAAATCAAGAATCACAAGCCATATTTCTATGTGAGGTGACCAAATAGAAAAAGAAAGATATGGAAGACAAAGTCATGATTGAAGATGAAAAAAGAGTTTTGATTAGTAGACTAGAAGATAAATTGTTAGAGATAAATAGGATCACTCACATGCAATTGGAAACAATGAATCAAGTTATGATTCTAATCATGAAATAAATAGTAAAGACATTAAGATCACAATACTAAAGTTGTAGAATGAACAGTTGAGCAATGATCAAAAAAGGGAAAAGGATTTTGCTAAGAGTCTCAATAAACCTAGTGAATCCATCAAGTACTTTGAACAATTGATGAGATCCCCTAGATCTAACAGTGATACTTCTGGATTGGGATACACTAGTACTAAAGAAGGAGAATCATCAAAAAGTGGTGAAAAAAGAAGTAATAAAGGTAAGAACTCCAAACCTACTTGTAATAATTGTGGTAAGATAGGTCATATTGCTAATGTTTGTAGAAGCAAACTGTAAATTTGAATATTAGGTAGAAGAACATGGGTCATTTCCACAAGTGTAACAAACAAGGGCATCAGGCACATGAATGTAGAACCAAGTCCATGCACACTCAAAGATTTGAAGGATACTTCTATAACTATCAGAAGTATGGACATAGAGCTTTTGAATGTAGATCCAAACCCAAGTGGTCATCAAACAAGAAGACAAAGGTAAAGAACAATACAAAGAATTATAATTGGGATTATAATACAAGTTGTAGTTTTCACTACTATCAAGAGTATGGACATATTCCTAAGAATTATATTAGAACACATTTTAGAAGTGATTACAAAAGGTGGTTGAGTCAAACTACATGTTTTAGTTGTTTGAAGATTAGTCACATAAGCAAAAATTGTCCAACAAAGACAAAGGCACCAAGTTGTAAGTTCAACAAAGGCAAAGGAAAGGCAAATATTGAGAGTTTTAAAGATGAAATGAACAAAACATGGAGGAGAAAGGAAGATTGCAGCACATCAAGTGTGCATGGGATAACTTCACCCAATGGATTAGGTGATCACACCTCCTCAAATTAAGTAATCAAGAGGTGTGTGGGACTAATATTTAAAAGGATAAACTATACATCAATTCCAAGGAATTAGTTTTGAAAAAATTACATATGCATGAATAGAGATGCAAAGTGTTGTTAGGAATCAAGAGTAGATCTTTAAGTTTTGTTAGTTTTCATATTACTATCGAGCATGAAAATTTTTGCTATGGTTACCGAGTGAAATGTTAGTGGATACCAAGCTAGTAAAGTTATTAGTGAAGGCTAAGCTTGTAGTAGTTAATGAACATATGGAAAAAAACATGGATACCGAGTGAGCCAAAAATTGAATTAAAGCTGAGCTTACAGTTGTGTATGAACTTAGCATTAAATGTAGTGTTTTAAGGGCTATTTGATTGATTTTTTCTCATTTGACATCATTCAAATTTGAAGTAGAGAATGAAGAGCTAAAGGTGATCTAGATAAATTGATCTAAGCATTTGTAAGAGATTAAAAAGGTTGTTTGACACCATTCTAGCAAGATTCACAAGGTATTTATCGTGTGTCGAGCTATGTAGTTTTAAATTTTGTAAACCCTAGTTTCATGTAATGGCATGTAGTTCTTTAGTAGCCAGGGTTGTAGAGGGAAAAGAGGTTTTAAATGTGCAATTGATAAGCAATTAAATCAAACAACCTACCTTTAGGGCTATCCCAGATATAGCTTACAAACAAGATCCCTTTGGTGTGTTATCCATGATAACACTGCAAGTTTTGATGATACAAGATGTTAGAAACTATTATACATGAAAAATTGGAAGTATAGGTGAAATGGAAATCAGGGAGACATATGGAAAACTATGTGAGAATGGAGTGCTAAAGGATGAATTTAAAGTTGTTGGGAAGAAACGGTTGACTCATGCCCTAGATTTCCCCAACGTATTCAAAATAGCATTGATAAAAATTGTTTTGAGTAGAATTTATGACAACTCTATATAGCTAGAGAATGGACTAGTAAAAATAACCAAGAAGATTGTACATAGAGTCACAGGGTATCCAACCCTAGATCAGCCCAAGACAATGAGAAGTCAAGCTAAAGAAATAATTGAAAGAAACATAAGAGCTATGTCGAATAAACGAGGGATGACAATTGATACAATCAAAGATCCCCTAATAGTTTTGTAGTAAGGATAATAGCACATAAGTTCTATCAATTTAGAAGATTAAAAAATGTACCTTGTATTGTAGTTGAAGTGGGTTACAAAATAGTGAATAAGGATCATACTTATGATCTTGTCGAGTTGCAGTTGCAACAATTGATTGAGAATTTGGGAGCCATAAGGAAAACCAAATGTGCACAAAATAAATTTGGATCTATTCGTGTAAGCATTTTATTTTATGTATAGAATTCATTTCCCACATTTGGTAAGGTTGCATGGAAAGTAAATAGATCTATTGCAGTTCAAATAGGTAAATTTATTGAGCAACTAGGTGAAACTTTGAATATGTTATGGAAAGTTATTTTGAAGATTTCAAAAAATCAATGAAGAAAAGACTGATGATACTAGTGTCACTAGTGGAGAAACACTTTAATGATGTTTTCTTCCTAATTGACACTAACTTTACATATGTTCAAGAAACAATTCTCAGAGTGAGATGGCTAAGGCCATTAGGATATGAAATAAATGTTGATGAGGCCTCTACAACAATCACAACATTACTTACAATAGAAGTGGACAAAGAAGCCACAACGTTTGGAAAATATGACATCGCCAAATCAAAGATTACAATGGAATTGAAGACTGCCTCAATGATTAGGAAGAAGAACAAACTAGTTAAGAAGCTAAAAGAAAGATTTTGTGAAGGAGTAGATGAAGAGGAAGAGGAAGATGATGAAGAAGAAGAGGAAACACAAGCTCAAGTACCATTAGCATTAACATAAGGTTAGGGAGAAGAGCGACAAGAAGAAGAACTAGAAATTGTAGAATTCGTTGAGGAAGAAGAAGGTAGTGAAGTACTTGCAACTACTGAGAAGAAAAAGAGAAAAGAAAAGACATGAGCAGTAAACAAACCAAAGGAGGTTGCTAAACCTACTCAGCCTAAGTCTACAACACCTACCACAAGGGTTAGCACTAGAGTCACTACACAAAAGGCTAAAGAAGTAGCCAAGCCTAAGGAGAAGAAAGCTTAAGCTTAGAAGAGACCGAGGAGGAAATATGTTGCTCAAGCTAAATCTGATGAAGAGAAGACTAAATTGGATGAAAACAACCAATTTCAAGTGGTAAGTCATAATCCCTCTTCAAATTTAGACAATCTATGGGAGAATATTAGGAATAATGTTGATTTATTAGGATTCTCTCATATTGAGTTTGACAATCTTGGGAAGATTGAAAAGAACCACATTGAAGAGGCAGTATATGCCATGATGGAAATATTCAAAAAGACTCCTCTAGAACTTTCCAACTCCATATCTACAAGCGTGTATCATAGAGTTGAGCAAAAGTGGCATTATTGTTTAAACACTAAGAAACAAATTAGGGAGATAGCTCTTGCCCAAGTTATGCTAGAACTTAGTAACGCTAACATGTCTAGATCCATTAAGAGGTATGCTACAAGATTTGTGCCAAAATATAGGGGTGAACCCACACTAATGGGTTCCACTTTAATGGAATGAAGAAACTTCAAAAAGTATGCCAAATCGCGATTTTGGCTTGTTGCATTTGGTATGGCATGTTCGCGCGAACCTATATAATATGTTCGCGTGAACATATTATCTACATATGTTTGTGCGAACATATTGACGCCCAAATTGCTATGTTCACGCGAACATATCTAGATAATATGTTTGTGCAAACATATGAAAGGAATATTTTCGATGCTTAAAACCGAATTTTTAACTTTTTCCATTTCATTTTCACGATGACTACTATTAACTCACGGGTTCAGGCGAACATACAATTTGTACTGCCCCCACCAACGTCGCCTATCGCTTTCATTCAGATTCTTCATCTTTGGGTATGTCGAAATATTATTAATTCAATGTTTTGAATGTTTTTAAAGCATTTTTTAATGTTTGCAATGCATTTTTTTAATGTTTTTTAAGCAATGTTATTTACTTTTTCAACAATTTTGAAAGCATATCTAAATGTTAATTTAAAAATTCTGTTGTTTATTTATATTAATTTAGAAAACAGTAAAATATTATACAGAAAATATTAGAAAACATTAGGGAAAATAGTAGAAAATTTATAATGTAAAATTTAGGAAAAACATTAGAAACATTAGAAAACAAATTTTGAAAAAATATTACAAAAACATTAGAAAACAAATTTTGAAAAAACATTACAAAAAATTTAAAAAATTAGAAAACAAATTTGCAAAAAATATTACAAAAAATTAGAGAATTTGTAATTGAATATAAAATTTAGAAAAAAATAATAATAAACACAAATTAGAAAAGTTATAAAAAAAATATTAGCAAATTTAGAAAAAAAAAATTACAAAAATATTAGAAAATTTTTTAAAAATTACAAAAACATTAGAAAATTTATAATTTAATAAAAAAATTAGAAAACAAATTTAGAAATAAAAAAATTTAGAAAAATTATTTTAAAAAATTAGAAAATTTAGAAAAAAAATGTTTTAAAAAATTAGAAAATAAATTTAGAAAAACATTAGAAAAAATATTAGACAAATATTTTTAAAAATATAATTTAATATAAAATTTAGAAAACAAATTTTTAAAAAAATATTACAAAAACATTAGAAAATTTAGAATTTAATATAAAATTTAGAAAACAAATTTAGAAAAAACATTACAAAAGTATTAGAAAATTTATCATTTAATATAAATTTTAGAAAACAAATTTAGAAAAAACATTACAAAAATGTTTAAATATTTATAATAATATAAATTTTAGAAAACAAATTTTAAAAAATACTAGAAAAACATTAGAAATATATATGTTAATGTTTAATATAGACACGTATGTTTTTGATATTAATGTTTATATGTGTGTGTGTGTGTGTGTGTGTGTGTGCGTGTGTGTGTCAAATTCACCTTAATATCTTAATCTTAAAAGTTTAATTAAATGGCATATCTTAAGGGTCTAGATCCTAAATTGTACATGTAACAATATAGATTAGAATGTATAATTTTTTATTTTGAACATAGATGTACATGTATATTTGTTCATGGTTAAAAGTAGATGTATGTACATGTTTTTAATAAATTCATATTTTTATATGTATAATTTGTGTGTGTGTGTGTGTGTGTGTGTATATCTATGTTAACTATTGATCTTAATTTATCTTATAACTAAGTGAACAATTAACTATATTTAATGACACATGTCTTAACCTGGGAGATCCTAAATTATATATGTATAAGAATGTAGATTACAATGTATATTCTATTTCATAAATGTACATGTAAATATGTTCATGTTAACATAGATGTGCATACATTTATGTGTTCAATATTCATGTTTAAATGTGTAATTATTTTTAATGTCTTAATAATCAGAGTATATAATTAGTTATATAATTTTCAATGTCCATGTCTTAAGGGGAGATCCTAAATTATACATATATAAGAATGTCAATTAATTTGCATATAGGTATGAATATAACATACATGTGTACATACATAAGAACATATAATTTAGAACATGAATGACGTAAAGAATACATGTTAAAATATTTAATTAATAAAAGTTTTAATTATAATCTAACATAACCTAATTAGAATATATACAAACATAAAGAATGTTCATCATGTATATTTGAACATGTAAAGATCTTTTATATTACTTAAATTTTAACTCTTAAACCTTAATGTTAAAAAATAGGACCCTAAATACTAAACATGGTCATAATCCCAACTGCAAAACCATAAATTTCATAAGTTATAACCCGTAATCTTAGATGATTAAACATAACTCCTAAATTTCAAATCTTAGATGATCCCTAATACAAATCCTAACCCTAAAACCATAAATTTCATAAATTAGAACCCCTAATCTTAGATGATCCCTAATACAAATCCTAACCCTCTAGCCATGTTGAACTAACAATGATGTAAACCCATACCCTAACCCTCTTTAAACCATACTTCTGACAATGATACAAACCCATGTTTAACCTCTACATCTAAACTTTTAATAATAATCATTTAAACCATAAATGTTAAACCATGACCCTAAATAGTAAACCCTAATCTTTGTACACTAATCTATCTTAAAATGTTAGATTTAAATGCTAAATTATAATTCTAAAAGAATAATTAGACTTTAATGTCTTAATTTAAGTATATAATTAACTATATAATATAATTCAATGACATGTCTAAAGGGGAGATCCTAAATTATACAGATACAAGAATGTACATTAATTTGCATATCTACCTGGTACATGAATATATAACATACATGTACATCCAAACCGTAACTCTAACCATTATCAAAACCTCAGTGTGCAATATGTATGTTGAATAAATTTTGAAGGTCAATTATGGAAAAGATCATAACCTAGATTATAAACACAACCCTAACCTTGATTATTACATAAACCTAAACCATTATCCTAACCATAACCCTATGCTTAACCATAAAATTAAATGTGTTCCAAAGTCTAACTCTAATTCTAACCTTACCCCTAATCCTAATCCATCATAATATGTATGTTGTAATCCCTTATACTAACCATAATTGTAACATTTTCCTAATCTTAACTCTAATCCTAACCCAAACATTAAAACCTAACACAAAACAAGATTATAGCCCAAACTCTAAACCTAATCTTAACCATAATTTTGACATAAACCTAAATCATTATCCTACCACTAACCCTAATTATGAATCTAAATGAAATCTCTAACCTTCATCATAATTACAACCACAATAAACTTTCAAGAGAACCATAATCATAATTTTAAACCCAAATCCAAATCCCAATAAGAATATGAACTATGATATAAATCTTAGCCCTAATCATAATAGTAACTATAATTCTAATCCTACAGTCTAAAAAATAATTGTAATCTTAACTTGACAATAATCTTGATAAAAACTTTTGTTCTAACTATAATACCCAGGATCACATAATATTAATAAATAAACAAAATATTACATTATTTAAGTTAAATATAATAATAAAAAATTTGAATGAACTAAATTTAGAATTAAACAATATAACTAAATAGTCTATGTGCTATCTTATTAGTTTCAAAATTTCATTAAAAAGTAGACCATATATCTTTTAGACATATCTATAATACAAAATAAATAATGCTAACAAAATTAATTTCATTATTCTTGTTTTATATCAAATTAATTTTTTTAATTTAATATTTAAATTTTCATTATACATTATATTATCTTCTCTATATTAAATTTAATAATTAATAACATATAATTTGCACAAATAATAAATATATAATATTACCTTCAAAATATTTAAATCTAACATTTTATATAAATTTGCTTTTTTTAAAAAAAATTACATGACACATTATAATTTATAAATTGTTTAGTTTTTCATAAAATAAAAATTAGTTTAAATCTAAAATATTAAGAAACCATTAAGTTCATTTTATAAGGTTATACTCTTAAAATGTAATTTAATCAAATTTGCCAAAATAAAATCAAATAAAAATGTTAAGGAATAGAGGAGGTTAATTTAATTTGGCTGACATTTCAATTAATTGATTTGAACTAATTAATACAATCATAACCATATTATTATTATTACAACATCGCTACCTTAAAAATATTTATGATTCTGAGAAACCTTTTCCCAAGCAAGATACGTCTTTAAATCATGGGAATGGTACGATTTCAAATGCACACTTGACTCAATATCCCCAATCAAAATCATTCAAATTCCATTTGAAAAATTTAACAAATATCTTCCAAAATGTAAAACTTCAAAAAGGCTAATGTGATCAAACTCCTATTATTGGAATGAACTCCTAGATATCAACTGACCTCCCCAAATCATAACTTGAATCAATGACTTCAATAAAAAATCATTTACACCCAATTTAAAAAACACAAAAGAAACTTCAAAACCCTAAATCCTCCTCAAGGCTAATGTGATCAAACTTAAATAACAATGCAATGGACAATATCTCTTGCCTTCCTTATTCGTGACTCCTCATTCTCTGAAGACATGATCACCACGGGAATATCCTTGAGCATTGATAACTCATGTTACATGAAATTTTTTCTAGGGAGTGAAAAAGGAGAACCCATTTCATTTTGCATATTCCCAAATGAACTTGAAATTTCTCAAGTAGGCCAGATTGATCATGAACAAAAAGAGATATTAAATACCTTGACTCTCCTAAGATATATAAGATCTTTACATGTTCAAATATACATGATGTACATTCTTTATGTTTGTATATATTATAATAAGTTATGTTAAAGAATACAATTAACTTTTTTTAATTAAACGTTGTAACATGTATTCTAAGTTAGGTCATATATGTGTTCTAAGTTATATGTTCTTATATATATATATACATGTGTATGTTATATTCTTACCTATATGCAAATTAATCTAAGTCCATGTGTTATAGATTATCTAGGTCCATGATGTGTGATGTATGTTCAATTACATACATGTGTATAATTTTTAATTTTAAAACTAAAAAATTGTGTGCACAGTAGGAAGTTCAGAAAGCTTCATATATTTCTATAGATCTATGGCTTCACACGATTAGTTTGATGCGGCTCCTAGTGTGGCACCTAATGTAGTTCCTGTTGCAGCATAGGTTGGTGCGGCACCTGATCTAGTTCCTGTTGTGGCACCTGTTGCGGCTCCTCATGCAGCTCATTGTGTTGCTTGTGGTGGGGCTCGTGTTGTAGCTCGTGGTGTACCTCAATGTAGGGCTCATCGTGCAGCTCATGTTTCGGCTCTTGGTGCGGCTCCAAGTGGTGGAGGTCCTGTCGTGGCTCCTGATGTGGCTCCTATTCCAAGTCAGGCTACACCTACAGCTCCTACTGGAGGTCCTATTGCACCACCTCCATGCATCGATATTGATGCTCTATTTGCATTTTCAAAGTAGGAGATTGCTAGATTACAACACTCTATATCGACCTCTGATGATGGTCTTTATAGAGACATATGTACTACGATATGTAGGAGTTTATAGGATTTGATAGCTACGTTTCAAGCTCACCATTCATTTACTCCTACCATATTAGCTTCCATATCTAGCAAGCCTAGGGCTGAGGTTTTAGGAGATGCATCTTTCAATGACATCAAGAGGGTAGCCCCCAAATACATCATCAAGAGAGAGCTCTTTCTAGAGTATGAGGGTACACAGGGTAGGGTGAGAGGTTACAGAGTCACATGATGCAAAGACCCTATTATTGCTAGCATGATCTATCCATGATTTTTAGTAGCATATGGTTGTTATCCTAATAAAGACTAGATACCCCTTTATTTTGCACAGTAGTTGTACACTGAGTTCCATATAGGGCTCAACGTCAACTACTTGGATATTCTTGATTATTACGGACAAGGGCATGATCAGATCACAGATCGTGACTAGTATTATAGTGCACATCGTCTTCCACCTGCAGATATTAGACAATTTTTTGGACAGAGGGTGCCTCCTATGACTCCTGCACATGCTCCTATTGTAGATAGAGTCATCATTGCTTCCCAAAGGGGAGAAATTGACATTGTTGGGCACATTGCATCTACAGCGGTTAGTATCACATCAGATTCTATTGATTGTTATCTTCATAGTCGGTGTTCTTGTCCACTTGGTCGACCATCTTCATAGGCATCTAGTAGCACTAAAGGTGCCTCCTCTGATGATGCATATAGAGCTATTGGGGTACCATTGCCAGGCGATATTCATGGTATTTCAGGACAACAGAGACATATGGATATGGCACTGTATTTTTTGGAGGATATGTTGCATATTGTCAGATATATTTCTGATACATAAGGGATTTTTCTACACGCAATGACAGATGTTGTTAGACAGCATTAGAGCCCTAACATGGTTCCATAGACACAGGCTGCCACACCAGTTCCAGATGATACACCTATGCGTAGCTCACAGCATTCAGCACCAGGGTCACGACACTCTACAGAGGACTCGAGCATATGAGTTGGAGATGTCCAGATCATAGCTGAGGGTCTTGATGAGTTTGGTGAGCAGTTGCGAGGCCTATCTATGATTGATGCTAGTTCGAGCTTGGGTGTTTCATCGTACATGGACCTATTTTTCGAACATGGCAATACTGATTCTACACCATTACCCACCTGGTTACACAGTCCACTTCACTCAGATTTACTAGCATTTGGACATGGTGCTGAGGGAGGTTCAGTAGGTGTCAAAGTTTCAGGCTCAGGGGCATAGGTAGATGATACGATGGAGTATGTTGATCATCCTCCACCTTCGGAGACCCAGGTACATATATAATTTATTTTTAATTTTAAATATATACGAAATTAAAAAATATGTTCATTTATTAAAAAATTTAGTTCAGATATATATCTAGAATATTTAAGTTGACCTTTAACTCATAATAAATCATGTAGGCATAGGTCGTTGAGCACATGGTTACACATACTATTGGTTCAGGGCATCATGTACATGAGACAAATGATTCTATTGAGGCACCCAATAGTGCTCAAGTACTTAAGTTTGAAATAGTTTGTTTAAAATTATTTAAATTTTTTGAAAACTAGATATATATCTATATATATGCAAGTTCGTATTTAATTTTAATGTACATGTACATGTGTATGTATATATATGCTTTAAAGATATAACTCTAACATGTACATGTATATATATTTGCAAGGCTCGCTTGATGCATCTCGGTGAGAGGATGTACATGAGACTCGATCAGAGGGTCATTCTATTCATATGCGTCTTGAGGGGTCCCTCCAGTAGTAGATGAGATACATATATATTTTTTCTTTTTTTGATGCATTTATATATTGGAGACAGTTTACATGTACACATATGTGTATTTTAGTACCTTGATGGTCCATACATGTACTTTCACTATTTATTTGATTATTCAGTACTTCAATAGTTAGATACCATCACACATACATATATATGACTTTTTTATATTTTGCCACGTACATGTATTTATTCGAGATTTACAATTTGTATTTTAGTTACATAGAGATATATTAGATCTGTAGATGTTTATTCTATAATATTTATCATGTAACTCTGATTGATGTATAAAATTGTAATCATAATTTAATAATAACTTGTAAACTTGTACTATATAATTTTAATAAAAAATCACTTTCTTTAATCAATTTTTAATTCTTTTTAAAATTGTGTTCTTACTTTTTATATGCTAATCTTGTTAAACCATAACTATAAAACTAATTGAATTTCATTTTTAACAATGAGTACAATTGAACCTAACCCTAAATCTAATTAAGTAAAAAAATAAATATAATTTATCACTTATGAAATTCAATCTATTTTGAAAAAAAATTGATAAATAAATTTAAATTATTAAATTCATCCATGGTGCAATTAATTTAAATTATTAAATTATATAATTTTTTAATAAATTAATGAAAATCAAGAACTTATAATCATACAATTAATTTAAACACATTTAATTCAAGATGAAATTCAATAGTTTGAAAAGAAGTCTGTAAGTTCGAAATTGTAACATAGATAATGAAAGTGTTGAAGTATGAAAAATACATAGAGGGTATGCAAGACAAGCAAGAAATGTTTGAAGTAAGTGATGCAGTCCCTAATTTGTGTCCCAATGAACTAATTGGTTTTGGACTTCCTGGGAAACCTATTGGCCAGCATTCAAAGGAAATTAATGCATTCATGCAAGGGCCACCTTTTTTCTACTATGAGAATGATGCTTTTGCATCAAAGGATATTTGGAAGACAATATCCAAACAATTTAATAGTGTTGAACTAGAGTTGGTGGACTCAATGTTCTTTTTAGCTTCCAAAAGAGCAAGAGGGTATGTGCATAACCTTCCAATAGAAGAGTGATTTCAAGCAGAACCTCTCCCCCCCATGACTATTCAGGAAGTGCTTCCACAAATAAAAAAGTATTGGCCTTCATGGGATCAGAGGACAAAATTGAATTCCATAGACTCAAGATGATGTGGCACTATCCTTATTGATCAACTGAGAGTCATGATTCAGAATTCATGAGGGCAACTGCAAGATAGTGTGCAGAAATATATACTTCAAAAGTGTGAAGAGTGGAATTTGGTATCGGTGGGGCCAAGTGACCTTGTCCCTCTAGAGCTTCATGAGATAGAGCTTATATTAGGATTTGATAGAGATCACACTAGTGGAACTTCTTGTCTGGTTGATCGCTTGCATTGTTTGGGTAATTCATTCCAAATAGATACAATTGCATATCATTTATCAGTCTTGAAAGCATTATATCCTGATGGCGTCAGAATACTTTCTCTATTTTCTAGTATTGGTGGAGCAAAAGTTGCTCTTCATCGACTTGGGATACATTTAAGTTGTGTGCTATCTATTTTTTATGAGTTTCCTCGCATTGTGATGGAAGTGAGGGAAATAATGCACTCAAAAACCTCAGCTAATAATTTTTCCTATTCAATGTGTAGGCTCATTTTTTTTGTAAATAGCTCAACGTTAATAGACTACTTCAAAAATGGAAAAGGATTTTAACTAGAACAGAATGTTCTCTACTAATTTTAAATTGTCAAATCAAAGGATTACATACCCTAACTAAGAATAATAATATTTTTCATTTTCAAACTAGTTTTATAAAGGTCTACAATCAGAAAATACTTTTTTCTTTTAACGAGAGTTCAATTTTTAGTCATCCAACAAATTTCTTTGAACTAACTCTAAAGTGGTTTGTCGTGGAAGCTTATCATAATAATAATGTTTCTGATCTTCTTTAACGGATGGTTTTTAATTATAACTTTTTGGGGACCTCCGTGGGCTTAGAAAGTATGCATTCTGTTTTACAATGATACAAAATCACCATATTTATTGTTTGCAACTACTTGAATTTCCTTGGAACTTTTTAAGGTGGAGTATGGAGAATCATAGATGATTAAGGGAAACCCTTTTCTTAGCTAGGAAATTCTATAGTGCTGCTATTTTGGGTATCGGATTCCAAGCAGTCTCACACAATTCTTTTTAAAAACAAGTTCTTACTTTTTATATGCTAATCTTGTTAAACCATAACTATAAAACTAATTGAATTTCATTCTTAACAATGAGTACAATTGAACCTAACCCTAAATCTAATTAAGTAGAAAAATAAATATAATTTATCACTTATGAAATTCAATCTATTTTGAAAAAAAGTTGATAAATAAATTTAAATTATTAAATTCATCCATGGTACAATTAATTTAAATTATTAAATTATCTATTTTTTTAATAAATTAATGAAAATTAAGAACTTATGATCGTACAATTAATCTAAACACATTTAATTCGAGATAAAATTCAATAGTTTGAAAAGAAGTTGATATTTAAGAATTGTAACATAGATAATGAAATTGTGTAAGTTCGAACTAACTTCTAGCCTATTTATATCAAGTTGTTAAATTATCAAATTCATCCATAGTACAATTAATATTATAGTTTTTAAATAAACTAATGATAACTGAGACTTAGATATTCAGATTAAAAACACAATTTCACCAAAGTTGATATTCACAATTTCAACATAGTACAATTGAAAACACATTTCACCAAAGTTGATATTCAAATTATTATAAAATAAATCTCAAAGGTCTAATCAACCATGATGTACACTTATAACATGCAATATATTTTCATGATCTTCACTGTCTAGTCTCCACTTTCAACGTACATGCTTAAGTTTGGTTGGATGTAGACAAAGCCCTATAGCAATGATCAGGTGGCTGTATTGCAAAACCTTATTGTTAGGTTGATAATCAACAAAGTGTATTCCATGTTGGACTATTTTGTCTTGCTTCAAATATGTTCCCTCTATCACAACAGAACCTGTACCACAAATTTAAGTGTTTTAAAATTTGACAGATATGAAGTTACCTAAATATATTTATTTATTTAAATATATATGTGCATGTACATGTATATGTATAATTTACCTATGGGGAACAACATTCCATCACTTTCTTTAGGGTTGTATAACTTTATCCTCTCTACAGTACATCGCAATAAATAATAACTGACACCTTCATGATTTCCAGGCTCAGCAATCACTGTAAAGACATCTCCTACATAACAAGTATACATGAATGCATGTGTACAATATATATATAAGACAGTTAAAATTGATAATTAAATAAAAAGTTGAGATTAATTTTTATGATACTCACCCACTTTTACCAATCCAAAGATATGATTATAATCATCAGAAATCAATGGAATATTATCAAAATTTTCATCTTATTTATCAAATGTATCGGTAGCATCAAATGGTACTGAAATCCATGCACCTGTATATCCATGTGTCTGATTGATGCATTCTTCATAGTTTTCATCAATGCAACTGTCACAAAAACATGAGTATTCTCTTTTCTTCAATGTCCAATTGCAATTATTTGTACTCATGACTAAATGTAAGGAACATGTCTTTTCTATCCTCTTGCAACCATGCATGTTTTTTCCATTAACACCTGAAAGTTCGTTAAATTAAAAATATAGAAAAATTAAATTTAAACTTCAATGAATTCAAAAATAAAACTTAACAATAAAATTTTATAATTTAATTGCATAAAAGTTAAACAAACGTACACATCCATACCTGTTATCTCCCAAAAGATTCTATATGGTGCCTGTCGACTCATTGTTGATGATGTCCCAACCTCATCTGATGAAAAATGAGTCTTACACCATTCAATAACATCATGTGCATCATTTACATGAACTCCCTAATAATTCATTTGATACTTTTGCAAAGCACGTTTGATGCAAGCTCCAGCGCCATCATGTTCACCTTTTCCATGGTCACTCTCAAAGAAATTCCATATGTGTTTTATATTCTCATTGAAATGATATCTACACAATGCATAAAATGGTCTAGATGATTTAAAATGTACGGCACATCCATCAGACCAAACATAATGTTTATCAACATTTATGTTTCTTTCTTTCAAATAAGAAAAGAGCGTATTGAAGCAATGTTCTACATAGTGAATGCCATGTTCATTATCATCACTTATATAAAAATGATATTCCTTTATAATTACTCGTGCTTGAAATGTACTCTGAACACCATCCAAATCTAACTGTGCATGTCTATAAAAAACATGTACCATAATAGTGACCTGCTTATTAAAGTAATAATATGATTTAATTTCTTTCTGATGAACAAATGAATAGTTCTCTACAAAATCAACAACTGATACAATTGTTCCAAGTGGAAAATTATCTCTCGGAGTTTGAAACTGTTGTGCTTGCCACTTTGCAAAAAATGCATGACAAATATAAGGTTGAATGAATTTCTTAAATCTGTCCATAAATGTTAGAATAGGCAACTCCTTTTCAACATATTCCAACCTCTTTGTTTCTTTCCCCAACTTTGTTTCATTCTTGACATACTTGTAACTTTTGCAATTCAATATTTTTGTTACATCAATATTTTTAGTTTTCAAAGGAAATAGAGCCAATTCACCACATGTTTCACATAATCCTTTGATGCAATTTATTTTACCAGTTGGATCATCTATGTTGTCGCACAAAATGGATGATATAAACTCACTTCTCCTACTAGGAGGAGCAACATGAAAACCATATGCGTCTTCTATAAACTTTTGAAATACCTGATAGTGGAGATCAATTTCAATATGATGACAACAAAAACAAGTTTCAAACACTTTTTTTGACCTCACAAAGTATGGCTTCAATTTTTCAAACAATGGTTGCCCAAATTTTACATTAGGATGTTCATTACAAAATGACACATATAACTCATGTTGTGTTGTGTCCAACCAATGTTTTGTATGATGTTCATATTGACCAGGTGCAATCTTATACCTGATAACATCTCTACTATTTGATGAAGGATGAGTGTTATCAATCCAAAATGATATGACTAAATTTTTTAATAACTCTTCAATTCTATCAGAACAAGGTGCTCTACACATGATTGCCCAGTTGCCCTCCATAGTACTGTTATCCACAATTAATCTTCTCTTAACATATTGTCTCATTATTTTCCTACTAAAACCCATTTCAGACAAAATTGAAGATATTTGTCTATTTTGAGACATATTTTGACTTACAATAGACATCAACATCACTTTTCTTGCCACGGACTTATCTTTAGTTCGAGAGTGTTTTCCTATGTTTCTCAAACCTTGTTTAACATTTTCAATTAGATTAGTTTGCATGCTAGAAAATCTTCTCTTCTTTGATGTTGTGTTTAAACCTAACAATTTCAATGCCTCTTGCAACTTTTTTTGTGTAAGAAAAAGTGAAAGCAACTGAGTTTGTTCAAGTGTTTTAGTGTTATCAAATTGAGTCATAATTTCTCTTACATTCTTCTTCATTGACCTTTTCTTAGATAAACTTAATGGTTGAACACTAGTTGCAAGTTTTCTCACTTCATCTACATCCATTTTAATTAAATGATCAAAATTCTTATGAGAAATATCATACTTTATAGATTGGACAATATTTAAGAGTTCATCCATACCAATTCCTGCACCTGGTCCCAACCCTTCTCTAATTTCTATTACTGGAATTTCTACAGGGACGGATCTTGAGCCTTCTCCAACATCCATTGTTTGAGATTCAATAGGGAAAGATTCTAACCCTTCTCCGACTTTTGTTATTTGAACCTCTGGAGAGACTGATCTTGAACCTTCTTCAACATTCATTGTTTGAGATTCCATAGGGAGTCTTCCTGACCTCTCTCCCATATGCACTACTTCTACTTCTGTTGAGCCTTCTTCAACATTTCCTTCACCTTGTTTAATTCGATGATAATGTGTCATAGTCTTCTAAATATTTCTTTGTTCTGCTTCATTAGATCTTTTCCTTGCATATTTGTTTTGCCTTCCTTTCTTGTTTTCCATTATAAAATAAAAAATAATAATAATTTATCCCTTGCCTCAAGATAAATTTTGCACAATAACCAAATAAAAAAATCACTGTACAGATTTGTCTGTCATTGTTGGTACTTTTAAACTGTTTGACATAAATCAATAGAATGCAGTCATCTGTAACAAAGCATAAATATTCTTCATTATATGACTAGAATCTGTGAGTCACATTTTTACAAGTGGCAAAGTACCAAATCCTTCTTAAGCCATCATTGAATCACAAACAAATAACATGGTATGAATACTAGAATGTTTCTCCTAAAAAATAAATTGCTTTTCATTTTATGGAAAAATATCAGTCTATTTTCTCAAGAATAAATTGCTGCATAAAAGACAATGGCATCGGCTATCAAAAGAAGCAAACATAATGTTAGAAATACCCTCTTTTGTTTGTAGCTCTTATGTCCTTCTTTCTTCTCCAAATGATGTAGCTCCAAATGATATGAGTCCTAAAATCAAGTTGTAACGTCCTTTTAGAATATTTAGGAATTGGTGGTATCTCATTAGACAAGGGATTAACATTGATGTGTTCAAATGTACCTTGGAGGATTTTGATGGTTGATTCTTGATGAGACCTTATAGGTGCCATTATTGCATTTGACAACTCCAAAGGTTGTATCCTAGTGAGTGATGGCATGATACATTAGAATGTAGATGCAATGGAGGGAAACCTAAATGAACTTTATGCCTCCCAAGTGTGCACCTAGACTACCAACTGCGCACTTGAAGTGTGCAGTTGATAAAAAAGGGTTGCAGTTCGTAAAATAGGGTTGCAGGGTGCCTAAAATGCAAATTTTGAGTGTTTTGAGTGATTTAGAGTGTTTCCTAAGGTCTTGGGATGCAATGCAAGCGAAGCTAGAATGAAACACCTAATTACCAACTATGCCCTGAAACTACCAACTGCACCCATAAAGTGTGCAATTGGTAAAAGAGGTCAAAACTTGATAATTAAGATGTGGGTATGCAAGATATGAGTGTTTTTGGAATTTTTAAGTGTTTAGGGATGTTAGGCAATGTGAAGAAATGCTAAATGACCTAGGGTTTTGATATGCAAAGTGCAAATTTCCTAGGGATGTTATGCAAGTGCAAATGCAAGGTGTCATTTTGAAGGTATGCAAGATGAAGATTATGATATGAAAAATGAAGGTTAGGGTTATGTTTTAGACTTGGTAAGGATGCTAAAGTTAGGTGTACAAAAAGTGGGCTATGCAAGGGATGGTTTCCTAGGGTTGATAATGACATTTAGGCTATGCAAAATGAGGATAGGTGATCAAGAAGACAAGTTGGTTGATGGACAATTTGATAGGGTTTGATAGTGAAAATGATGCTAGGGTTTGAACAATGCAATATGAGGGGGATATACCACTAGGGTAAGTTAAACATGACATTTAGGAATATGATTATGCTAATGATAGAGGTATACGTAAGATTTTTTGAACTTAGGTGAAATCTTGACAAGATTTTGACAATATTTGATGTTTTAACAAGGTTTTGTAAGTTTCCAAGGTGTAAATTTGAATGTTGGCTTTTATCTTGATTATGTTTTACACACACGCAAGACACATTAAGACAAGAACAGCTATTATTAAAAGTGAACAATCACACCACAACCTAGACTTTAGGACTGTATCCACTGAATTCTTACTTGAACCAAAGTTCAACCGCGCTTATCTAGAGCAGACAACTTAGGACCTTGGCACCACAAGCTCCCCCTTACAATGCACTCACTTCTCGAGGCTACCAAGATCTTCATCTCAAGGGGCATGACTTCCCAAGGGACCGTTGTCTCTACTAAGGACCGCGAGAATGTAGGATGTCTTCACGGGCATGGGTGACCCTTTGAGCCAGTGGATAGAAAGGATTTTGGCCACTAAAACATGGTTTTTAGTAAGGGCATTCTGTTCAACAAGTGAGTGATAAACTTCCTCAGAAGGTCTCCCAGCCCCGAGAATCAGGGTTTGATGCACCATAAGGGTACTAGAGGAGAGCTATCACTCAACAATACCACCGACACAGCTTTCACCATAATCGAGTTTTATATAGCGGCTGGAACGTTGACCTGGCTTTTGGCCCATTACCGCTCTAAGGTCGTCCCCTAGCATATCCAATATCGAGTATCTTGGTCCAAGGTAGGCCTCTTATAGAAGTTACATGGATTTCTCTTACACCCAAGATCCACGAATGGCGAGGGGAGAGGATACATCCAATGCAACTCTTAGGGATTTAAACACTATAGACATGCCAAACAAAAAATAAAAAGTTCATTTTAAGCACCAAATGAAGTGTTATTTAATCTAATAAATCCACACATATGGTTTTGACAAACACACAATGGTCTTCGACAATGTCCTACAAAGCAAGCATTAGTAGTTTGTTATGATCATGTCTTCATCCCACGATTGCCACATGCTGCAAGGAGACCATTAGTAACACAATAAGAATATACATTTCTTAACACCATTAATGTGTTACTAATTTTTAATTTAACTTCAATGCATCCTTTAAACAACTTCACTAATGAAACAAATAAATAAATAATTTAGATGTACAATTTTTTTACCAAATTGATGCCTTTGATTTTGCGAATGAAATTCATGGAAAAGACAGACAATGCACCACTGGTTATGTTGATGGAAAATAGCTTTACAAATGGAAACTTTTTTGAGTTTTTTAGACTATTCACACAGACACGTTGACTATAGACGTGTTCGCCTGAACATACGCCTAAATTGTTCTGACGGCCGCAAAGTTTTGGAGGGTATGTTTGCGTAAACATGCAAAATTAGAAAAAATTTAACCTTTTTTTCATTTTTTTTTTTTGCTCCTTTGACTTCCATAATTCCAGGAGAATGATCTCCTACTATAAAATAAAAAATGTCAAAATGTGTTGCTCAGAGCAAGCTTTCCAATGACTATAATTTTAATACATATTTTAATCATTAAAACTTTCAAATATGAGTTTAACTCATTATAGGTTCATTACCAATTGAACATCAACTGACTTTGACACCTCGAGAAAATTAGTAAATTAGGTCAAATTTTTTTTGAAAAATATGTAGGAACTAGCTTATTGAGATACCTTTCTATTCAAAAAAAAAAAAGGTTTATGATAAATTGACTTCAAATTATGTGTGTCAAACAGAACGTATGTTTGAATTATGGTTCATGTCACTTCAAAACTTCATAAACTATACAATATTCAACCAAAATAAATCAAACCAAATGCATCCTCTGGATATTGATGTTACAAATCTAACACCGAAAGAATTACTTCATTATCATTTCTAGAAAAAAGTTATGTGTGTCAAATGGACCATCACTCTTTAAAATATTGAATTTTATTATGTACCACTTTTCGGAGGAGATAAAAAAATTTGACATAAATAATTTTTCTTTTAGATTAAAAAATAAGGTTACAAAGTAGGAATAAAGTATTCAAAATCACTAGTTTATGTCATCTTGAAATTATTTATAGTTTTGGAGATATAGTCACTTGAACGTGACGTTTGTTGCAAAAAATATTGATTTCAGTGTCAAAATTGGTCAAAAAGTGGAACCCATTATTGTGGGATCACCCATAGGGCATTTAGCATATTGTAAAACAACATTGAGGATGTTGTACAGAAGTCCAAGCAAATGTGGAAAATAACATATGGCCTGTCAACATCTGGGGAAGCTAAGCAAACACCTATTGAGGTAGGTGAGAATGAAGAAGATGATATTGAAGAAGAAGTAGTTGAGGGAGGCATAGACATGAACATTAACACCCAGGCACCATCTGAAGAAGAGAAGCAAATAAACTAGAGTGTTTAAGATACACAAGTGTTGAGTGCTAGCCCTCCATGGGAAACAAATGCAAATACTGAAATTGTCAAAGTTGAGGATGTCTCCAGGACTATTGCTCAAAACATCAATCCCCTCATAGAGGATGATTTGAAAAAAATACTTGTTAAAACCACTCTCCAGGAAAAACTATATGACAACCCTCTATTGGTGAGTGTAGATGAAATTCAGAAGACAAATATAATAACTGTAGGGGAGGAAGTGCAAATACCAAACACACCTATAGTCACTCCTCAAGTCACAAGTGTAAAACCTTCACTACCTATAGTGGTATATCTAAGGAAGGAGACAGCAAGTTCCACTATTAGTACACTCATACAAGACACTCTAGTCTCAATAAATATGCAAGAAACTAAAAATGATAAGGATGAGACAGTTGGAGAAGACAAGGTAGAGACACAAGAGAATGAAGGAACTCATGGAAAAATAGGTCAGGTAGATACATTTGCACCTCCAGCACAAGATCAAGGTGCAACTAGTACTACAGAGGAAGCAAAGCACAAGACTGAAGAGTTAAGTTTGACATCCAAGCTAGAGGAGCAACTAGAAATTCAAACACTAGTGATTTTACCAGAATCTGCTACTCCTTCTAGTCAAGCTCTTCAGAGGCTAAGCATAGATGCTAGACCATTGCAATTTTGAAGGTCAAGCTTTAGCTCATCTCAAGCAAAAGAGGTAACTAAATATGGTGATGTTAGCCTAGATGAAGAGATTGTATTGCCTAAATTTGGTTTGGCAACAATCACAATTGAGCATATGGGTATATTACAAGAGGCCCTAGCAAAGAAGAAAAATCAACAACTGCGTAGAAGGGAGCATAGGTAGAATCAAGCTTTGATTGACATCAAAGAGATTTTCCTAGATGCATTTAGTCTGCCAACTCCAGATGAAAACAAGCCTATCATTGAACAATTAACCAATATAATGGAAAGGGTTAATGACATAGACCTAGATACAAATGTAAAACTACTTGAATTGTCTCAAAGGAAGTTCCAAAATAAGGTAAATGAGAAGATATCAAGTTCTATTGCACTCATACAGGTTGAGCTAGCAATGAAGATAGGGAGTGTGAAGAAGGTACTAGAGAATATTTTCTCTTTGTACACCAAATTGTGTAATCCTACACTCTTCACACAAGAAATAAGGAATCACATCCTAAGTTTGGAGAGCCATATATAGTCATTTGGCACTACTTTTCCCAAGTCTCCAGCTCAAAGTGAGAAACACTTTAGGTATCTTTTGCAATCCTAGAGTCAGTTAGCATCTTTACAAACAGATGAAGCCAACATTAGGGCTAAATTAATCAACATCCAGACAACATTGACTCCACACGTGGAGATATTGCACAAGGAACTAGGCTATGTTGAAACACTTATGAAGAAACATCCTCATCTTTCTATACTAGAAGGCTTAGCACACCTTGCTATTGAGCTGGCCATCCAAATCAAGTCCTTGGAGGTAGCTTGTGATAATTGGGATGCAGCTCTAAAGATCATACTTTAGGTCCATAAATCATTTTTGGACAAATACACTATTAGTGTATAACCCATTGACATAAGTGTCAAAAAGGGCAAGTAAGAGTAATGAGGGAGCAAGTAGAGCAAAGAGGGAGCAAAACCCCAAGGGGCAGTAAGTGAATAGAACAAACAAATTTGAACAATATTAACTTACACAGAAACAAGAACATAGTACAAAATAGAACAATCAACTCAAGGGGAGTTAAGGTATGACCAATAAGTCATGTATGTTAGAGTAATTATTTGTTTACACTTATTAATTAAATCACTTTGATTTAATTAAATAAGTTTCCTATTACTCTAGTTTTCTTAAGCTATCTCATAGGTGCATATAATTAATATTTTATATTAATTATAATGTGCAACCTAGCTTTTTTAGGCTTTAGGTTACCCTTTTTGGGTTTCAATCTCCTTTTATAAGGATTGATCTCTTTGTATTTCTTGAATCAATTGAATAATATTTTTCTTCATCTGAATATAATTTTGTATGTTTTTCAGATCAAACCCTTGCCTCTTCTTGTCTTTTTCTTCTTTGAGACAGGTTTTGTACATGCAAGTATTCTTGGGCTTTATGGATTTGATTGGCATATTTACTCAAATCCTACAATGTATTGCAAAATTTTGATATTTTGAAATTTTGTATAGAAGCCGAATAGATATCTATGTTATGCTCATAAGAATAAGATTATTAATTCATGACCAAGTGTTTTTTGACACTCATGTCAAAGGGGGAGATTGTTAATCTCATATTGGTTTTGACAAGTGAGTGTCTATACACTTAAGTCATTTACTTAGTTCATGTCGAATAAGTAACATATGTTGAGCACAACATATAAGATAGAGCATGTCGAGTAAATAGTGAGTGTCGAGCCACTCAAGTGCCAAGTCACAAAGATGTGGAGTAGATAGTATGTGTTGAGTGATTCAGGTGCTGAGCAAATAGTGCATGTCGAGTCACTCAAATTCCAAGTGACAGCATTAAAGTTACAACTAGTGTCGAGCACCAGGGACTTCAGATGTCAAGTAACGCAATTTGACATAGTTGTTTGTATTGGCACACACTACTATGTAAAACATTTTAAAGCCAACTTAAAGATTGATTTACGATCTTTTACTAATAAGGACAAATCATCTAGGTCTTCTTAATGAGGAAAAACCCTAAATGTTCTAAGTGTAGAGAAGGAGAGTTTGTATGTGCAAACTGAACATTCATGGTGACCAAGGTATTATGATTTTAGTTTCATTATAGAATTAGTTAAAGGAGAATAGAGGAAAGGAAATAGTGGATAGAAGAGACATTTGATCAAAAATGATTAATTACACATTAGTATAGAGGTGATTTGACATCAAGCAATAGAGTGTTAATCGCAAGATCAGTGCTGAGACATTCTAGCAGGTGAATCAGTTAAATATCTTAATAGAGTAGTCCTAATAGGCTATATTGAAATCCTCTAATAAGGTGTTTACTTAATTGTAAGTTAAATTCCTTTAATCAGACACACTTCTAATAGGGTGTTGAAATCATTTAATAGGGTAAGACTTACTATCTTTGTAAGCTTTGAACAAGGTAGACCTTTCACAGGGTAGATCATGTTTCATGATCAAACATTCTAACATTCATTGGATACACTTTATTACTACAGTAGTGAAGATTTTTGGGTGCCATCCCCACCCTAGTTTTACCTTCTCATTAGAGGGTTTCTAGGTAATCATACTTATATCATACATGTGTGAATGCTTACTTGTTTACATACTTTAGATATATATATGCATTATATCGTATTTCATTTTACTTATTGAATTGTGAGATGGATGTATGGTGAATGTTTTATTTGTCCAATCATAATAATAAGTCCTTGGATCCCTTGCTTTTGTCCTGAGATACATCAATGCAATCATTTTCCCTTCCCTATATGGCTTGGCTTAATTTTCTCTAGTAATTTTATTCTAGACCTAATACATGAATTCTCTAAGGTAAGTGTCTCCTACATACATTAAGGGATTCCAATCCCTGTCATCTGGAACTGCTAAATTATACACATGTATAATTCAAACTGTACCATGTTAAAATGGACACACTTCATTATGAGACCTTTTAGCCCTCCTTAATGGGTTTTTGGTCTCTTTTTCTCCTATCCTCTTCTATTTTACTCCTCTTTGTCATCTCTTTCTTTCTGGCATGGGCTTATAGGTGTCTTTGTGAGATGCTTTTGACCATATCTCTTGTTCAATCAGTTATCTTGTAGTTTCATCTACACCACCTCCTAGAACTTTCTATGGCTTAACTATTTAGTCCTTTGGGACTAGGTCAACCCAGGTCGGCCTAGTCTAGACTAGGTTCACCCAAATAGACCTAGTCTCTGGTGATTGCAAGGTTTGAATCCGTAAAGTTTCAGAGTTTAGCAATTATTTCAATTACTCCTCCAGTTAGCCTGAGTTGTTTTACCACCCAAAAACTAGTATAAAAGGAGGATTGAGGGATTCATTTTCATATCATGAGTTCTTAAGACATCCTTAATAAATCACTAATTCAAGTCATTCTTCTTCAAGCAAGCATCTTCAAGGGTTCAAGTCGAAGCATCTTCTTCTTGCATCAAGCTTCTTCCTTCAAGGTGGTAATAGGATTTGGCTCTAAGGAGGAAATCCATTATTCCAATCCATTCAAATTATTACATTATTCATGTACAGCATGTCACATACATTTCCATACATGAGGTTTTGTCT
Organism: Cupressus sempervirens; assembly: GCA_028749045.1. NCBI lineage: Eukaryota > Viridiplantae > Streptophyta > Pinopsida > Cupressales > Cupressaceae > Cupressus > Cupressus sempervirens. The sequence goes on from CM053789.1 coordinate 205,768,533, forward strand.
TCTTTGATTTCTTTATCATTCCTTTGAGTCAAATCTATTATACTTTAAAGGTAATTATATCTTTCACTTGATATTATTCATATCTTCTTCATGAAAGCATTTCCTTTATTAATTAAATTTCAATTTATGGTTAATTACTTAACCTAGGGCTTGACCAAGACCCTCATCAAACCCCAACCCCCAAAACCTTTTTTTATGTTGATTTCCAAGTTGGGAGCGAAAAGGATTACAAATCTAGAACCTATTTTTCTCAAGATTTTTGGAGTCATCAGTTTTACATCATCAAACTATGTCAACTTGGTTGTAAGATGTCTTCCCAAGTCAACCTAGTCCTTCAGTCTCATATTTTTGGGAGATTTTTGGGTTTTGTTCCTTTTTCATTCCATTCTAAGATCTGCGGATGGATATTCAAATATAGTTTAGATATGTAAGTTTTGGAGCAAAAATACATCTTCCTCTAAGCATTTCAAGGTAATTCTTTCATATTTTATATCCTATCATATATTTACCCTATATTTATATCTTCATTGGGATAATTGTCTTTACATAGCATCTAGATTTACATTATTTAAGCAATTACTTCAATTCCATATTCACATTATCCTGTTAAGGGCCCAAGAGAGTATATTTCCTTGTATTGAATTCTTCTTTATAATTTTAATTTAGTATTAGCTCCCTCATTCATTTGGGTCTTACCTAATCAAATTTGGATCATAAGTGGAATCATATTTGAAAATTCCCCTCTTTCCCTTACACACATATTTGAATGGCTTAGTGACCCTGTAAAGTGGAGGCCTACATCTTATTAAAGTGCTTCTATTTGATCACTAAACACACACACAAACACACAACACATTCTTAATTACTACAAAATATTTTTGGAATGCATGATAGAATTCATGACGTGTATTCAAAGAAGGACCAAGGCCCTAAAAAATTCTAGTCATTTTATAATTCAACATATGTTCCTTAATGAATAAAGTATACACATGTAAGCTAAATGAGAAAGGTGAAGTCATAAGGAACAAGGCAAGAGTAGTTTATAAGGGATATGCACAAGGAGTTGACTATGGTGAAATTTTTTCCTCAATTGCAATGTTGGAAGGAGTGAGAACTTTTCTTGCATATGCTTCTTACAAAGCATTCAAAGTGTACCAAATGGATGTAAAATCTGCATTTTTGAATGGAATTCTAGAGGAAGAAATCTATATTAAACAATCTAAAGGATTTGTTGATCCAAATAAAAATTATATGGCATGTACATTACACAAAGATTTATATGGTTTGAAGAAAGCCCCTAGAGCATCGTAAGAAAGATTGCACAATTATTTGGTGAAAATTGGTTTTGCAAGAACCAATGACAATAACAATTTGTATCTAAAAAGTGAATCTGAAAATAAGATATTGCTAGTTGAAAATTTTGTGATGATATCATATTTAGAGGGAAAGATTCATTGAGCAAGCCATTTGGTGATCAAATAAAAAGGAATTTCAGATGTCAATGTTTGGAGAGATTAAATTCTTTGCTGAATTACAAGTGTATCAGATGAATAAGGGTATTTTCATTACTCAATCCAAGTATATCAAAGAAATTTTGAAGACTTTTGGAATGGAAGACTCAAGACCAATTAGAACACCTATGTCGACTAGACATAAACTATCAAAGAATGATGATTCTACTGAGGTGAATCAAGCATTATATAGGTCAATGATTGGAAAACTACAATATGTTGTACATAAAAGACCTGACATTTTATTAGTTGTTGGTATTGTTGCTAGATTCTCTTCTAATCATAGAGAAAATTATATCATCAGAGTAAAAAGGATATTGAGATACTTAAAAGGAACATAAGACTATGGTTTATGGTACAAGAAAAGTGACAAATTTGAGTTGAAGGTTTACAAAGATGCTGATTGGACAGGAAATGTTGATGACAAAAAGAGCATAAGTGTGGGAGCTTTCTTCTTAGGAAGGAGATTAATTTCTTGGACAAGCAAGAAGTGGAACTATATTTCACAATCTACATCAAAGGCTAAATATATTGTTGTAGCAGTGAATTGTTCAAATATTATATGGATCAAGAAATTTTTGAAAGGAATGAAGGAAGAGATCATTGAACTTGTTGTGATATACTGTGATAATACAAGTGCTATAAACATTTAAAAGAACCATATGATGCATACAAATACTAAGTATATTGAGATCAAGTATTATTACTTGAGAGAGCTAGTATAAGACAAAGAAGTGAGATTGGAATATGTGAACATCAAAGAATAGTTAGCTGACATATTCACAAAGGAACTACCTAAGGATGCTTAAGAGTATCTAAGAGGTAAGTAGGGATCATTACCCTACCTGAAGTAAACTAAGAAGAGATGTTTTGTTGCATCAAATGTTTAATTTGAATATCATATACATTAATGCAAGATGTCACACTTTAGGAGTTGTTTAAGGATGTGAAAAGGAAGATGTTGAACTATGAGCAGGTGAAGTTGCAAAGGGTTCATGTTGAGATGACATTGCTATATTAGTTAGAGTAGTGACACATGATGATGTATGAGAATGATTGATGCCTTTGGCATTGTTGTCAATGAGGGAGAAATTACTATGCTTGAGTTACCAAAGTATAGACATAATTGGAAATATGTATGGAAGTTATCATTCTTATCAGAAAGAGGGAGAGAAGTTATGCAAAGAGAATGATTCTTTTCAAGAGGGAGACATATGTTTCTACATATGTTAACATGAGTTGAGGTGTTGCTACAGAGAAAGAGTATGTACTAAACTGATAGAGGGAGTATCCTAAGATTTAATAGATGAGAATCTGAATGAAACTAAGAAAGAGAGAACACAAATACAGAGGGAGCTAACAGTATGATATTGAAGATTTTTCATTGCATAGTAAATAGTAAAATGTGTGAGGTCTTGCCATCAATTCCAAAGAGGAGGATTGTTGGAAACTAAAATCAGAGTAATTTTTATGTTGTTATAATTGCCAGACCTATTGGTAAGACAAAGTGTCAAACCTACTAGAGAGACATTAACAAGGTGAGCTAGTGGTGTTGATAAGTGACGAGAAGCTAAGTATCATGGAAATACAATGGGAACTTGATAAGTTAGTCCTTGACAAGATAACATGTTGTTCAATCAATATACTAAGTATTAGTAAATAGTTTTTCTCAAATAATTTTGTATTCAAAATGGAGAAAAATTCATACCAACAAATGAATTCCTATAAAGTGCTAAGGAGTTCTCTACTTAAAAGTTTCTTTAGTAAACTAGGCACAACTACCTTTATTGCAAATAATGATTTTTGATCTTTAACTCAGTAGAAAGATATTTTCAAAATACTATTTGCTGAAAATGTTGAATCAACTTATTCTACTTCATCAATATAAAATAGATTTTAATGCTAAAGAACCACTTGATCTTAACTATCAATATCATCCACATAATTGAAAATTAAGTAAACAAGCAGGCAGATCCAATAAAACTCACTTCTCACAGCTCTTCAAATTTCGAATAAGCAATCTTAGAATTGATGACAAACACAACAAAAGCTTTTTATATAAATAGTATCTTCAAAAATACTAGTTCAAAGAAGCAGATAGTAATATCTACCTCCAAAGCTTTTAACAAAATTAAACTGCAGAGTTCACTTTATATTTGCTGAAAATCTAAAATGCTATCTTCTAAAACTTAAGATTATACCTAAAACAAAAATAGTTTTGTATATCAGTCTGTTGGAGATTAACCCTATGCCATACTAATTATTACATATATATAAGGAAAGGGGCTAGACAAATGCCAAAATTACCCTGCCAAGAGTAAAATAGTCTTTTAGTTAACACAACTATGTTAACTGAAATGCAAGAAAAGTAAAACAACAAAAAGGACAACTAAGTGACCATCTATAACTATATATTTTGAGCAAGTAGCACCATCCATGCCAGCTACATTTCTCGCTGCTTTGCACACTTTGTAGGCAGTTGAAAATGCTGAAATAAAAAATTAATGAGGCAAACCAATGTAGGTGAGCTGCTACTTCAAGATTTATTTTTCCTTCTTCAATTCCACTATCTTTTCCTCATGCATTTCCAAGTGTTTCAGGTTGATTATCAGCATGGCTTCAGTGTGGGCTACATTTGAAAAGTTTTTCTTAGTTGGTGTCTTCTTATCTTGGAGTTCCTAGAATTTCTTCTGAACCTCTTTGATTACTTTCTTAGATTGGGCAACGAAGTCATCCTCTTTACCTGTGAAGTGCTTGACAAACCACTTGAGGTCTCCCTAAATTATCTGGTGTATGACTTTCAGTTCTTGTAGGGTTTCTTTGATTTTAGTTGTACCTTGTATTAATGTTTCATTCCTCCATTCAATACAATCCTTGATTACACACAAGGCTTTATTGTCTAAACCTGCTACAAGACATTCTGCTTGAAATTTTTGAAGCCCAAACTCTTGGATATCTTCCAGCCATATCACTACCTTTGCCCAATTGTTTATTTATTTCTCATATCCCTCATTGCTCAGTTCTACCTTTTTGGTGATAGCAGAGATTTCTTTTGAAGATTTATCTAGGAGACTTATGTGTTTCATAGTGTCATCTAAAACACCCTGCACCCATTCCCCTACTATCTTTGTGACTGCTTTGCACTTTTGCAAGTTATCAAGGGATTGTTGGTTGGTTGCAGAGGACACATCAATAATCGTTGACATCTCGCTGATAGATTTTGCTTCAGGATGAAGGATGGCATTGATATATTGTGCCATACTTTTTATTGTTTCCTTCATCTCTTGTTTGTATTTCCCGTCTTTCCACACTCTGTGCACAATTTTCTTATTAAAGGCTTCGAAGAATTCCATATCCACTTCATGGTTTCCTTTTCCTAAATCAACCTTTGTTATCTGGTATTCCTAAGGGGTCAAGGATTCATGTGAGCTTCCATCTGGTGGCATGGCTATTTCAGCCAACCAATGCCTTGGGTTTTTATCAAATTTGATCCTTGATTTTGTCCTAGCTTTCTTCACCTTAGGTTTTTTTCCCAAGCATTTACTAACTAAATCATTAATTGGCATCAAAAGGGGTACCATGCTCTGCTTCCTTTCAATAGAAGTCTCCAACCACTTAGGTGTGACTGGTTCTTTATCAATTGCAAGGGAGAATTTAACCAAGGCAAGATTACTCTCCTGGCTCATAGTATTCACTGGTGACTTCTGGGGTTCAAGTACACTATCCACCATAGGTGATTCTTCTACAACCTCAAGGTCAACTGTCATTACACTCTTACCTTTGGTTTTTGATGCTTTCTTTTTGTTGGAATGGGTCACCCTTTTAGCTTTAGGGGTTCCTACTTGAACTTGAAGTTGAAGTGATTATGGAACTGCTTCACCTTCAACTTCAATTGAACTTGCAATAGGACCGTGAACATCTTGGTTAGTGATAGCCTCTTGCTTTTGGGAGGACTATTTATTTTTGGTTTTTAAAGGCTTCCTAGATGGATTAGGGGTGACAACAATTTTTTATTTTATCCACTTTTCAATCCTAGCCAACACATCTTTAGTGCGAGAGAATACATCATCCTCTTATCTTCTTCCCTAATCAATTTTAGGAATAGGCATGCATTCAATTTGGTCAATGTAAAATGGGTCAAACACTTCTTCTGAATCTTCCTCCTTTAGCCCACATGTATGAAGATCAAGATTGAACATATTAATTTTTTTAATTGTTAACCTTGACCACAATTTTTTCCTTACTTCAAACTCATCAAGACAATTTGCCTAGTAGTCTTCTAACTATGGAATGTGAACAAAAGAAACTACATTTTTGAAATTATTCCTAACAAATCTTGTGTAATCAAAATTTTCCTAAGGGGAGAAGGGTTTAAAACACAGACAGGTCAAAGATTCTTTTATTAACATAGCTTGTTTTAAACTAAGACATCTGTAGTGGCCGATTTCAATAGGAAAGAAGACATAAGAGGACCTCTTAGAAATTTCAAAAGACTCTACCACAGAGACAATTTTTTTGCACATTTCAGATAAAACAATAGAGTCTAAGCAATAACAAGGCAACTTCAATGGTTCACCTAAAAAACCACCCATCCTGAGATATGTGAACCTACGGAATTGAATGTAAAAACAACCATAGACTTATATAGCTTGCATTGCTTCCTCAGACAATCTATTATTTTTGTGACCTTGAAGCTCAAAGACTAGTCTTCCCAGAAAGACATCATTCACTCTTCTGAACTCTTTACACAAAGTAGCTTCCTAAAGATCACTGTAATATTGGTAAATGGGCATTTCATCTATCCATGGTGAATGTGGAAGGCTTTCCCATTCTTTAGACACTGCTAAGACATAAATCAAAAAGGAAGATAAGAAAAATGGACCAAAATTGTTGACGGCCACTAAACCCTTGTGTAAATTCTCAGCAATTAGGTTAGCCTAGTCAATGAACTTATCCCCTTTAACAATCTTTTGGATCAAGAAATACATCCATGTCTCCCAATGAAATGCATGCTTATTTCCTTTGACTCTGTTCAACATAAGCTCGATGTCTCCAATTTCCTTGATGAAATGTTCAATGGTTAACAACTTGGGTAACCTTGAACCGCCCTCTATTGGTTTTAGGAGCCAAGACTAGGTTACTTTATTGTCATAATTGCTTTTCCTTTTAGCATATAGGTATGTTGCTTCCTCAAATTTCCACGGTTCATAAAGTTCTTTGTGAGGGATCCTAAAGGCTGAACAAACACTAGTTCTGTTGATCTTAACTATCACCTCCCCTGAAAGTTTCTTGACTCACCTTGTGCTTGGATCATAATGGTTTGCACATTCAATGACTAGCTCTGGGCATGTAATCACTGTAGGAAATGCAGTGGCTTCAAGCAACCCACTATTAACTAGTCTCTAGTATATAGGACCTAACTAGGTATTTTTGGCTCTTTCGATGATATCAGTCAAATTTTTATTAACCAAAAATGTGTCACAAATTTTAGGTAAAGAGCTAAGGAGACATGGCTTTTCAAATTTTGCCATCTTGGGGCCAAATAATGTCATGGCTTGCTATGGGATGACAGAGCCTAAAAAACACAAATGAAAACTTTTCAAAACAAAAGCAAGCGTAATAAAAATCACAGAGGGTAATGGCGGTGCACTTACAGTTTGACAAAGCTTATCCTGCGACTCGTTCTCCCTACCAGATGACGCTGAAATTTCTTTTTGCAAATGGTAGAATGAGCAGTGAAATGGATAAGTAATGCATTTAAGGGATAACTTATGAAGTAAATTGTAGTATAGATATGGCAAGTAAATATAATAATTACTATTCGTGTGTCGCGCATCGGAAAAGACCCTTTGAGTGATTTGTTATAAATGCCCATCAAATCCACATGCCTATTAATGCTCCATGTCATCATGAAATGAAAAAATTTCCTTTTTGCCAAATCTTGCCATATCAAGACACATTTCACCTCAATATTCTCATTTATTATCTCGCATGCCTCAGAAAATGTCCTCATTGGGACCCACTTTGCCTTTTTATTTTAAAGATTGAATGCCTGCATGAAAACATAACGTTAGTATACAAAATCGATATCGAAGTTGAAGTTGAAGTTTGAGATGACTGGGCTTCAACTTTGACTTCAACTTCATCAAGGTTGACTCGAGGCATTGAATGTGGACTTTGTTACATGAAAGATAGTAGGGAGCGTGAACTTGAACTTGAAGTTAATTGAAACTTCAAGTTCAACTTCATGATCAAGAAATGACTCACACATGAACCAACTTGGGACACGAGAAAAATATGAGAGTGGTAACACTAAGTAAAGAAGACAATTGGATGAAGCTTAGAGTTGAAACAAGTAAAAAGGATAAGCTTGATCGACTATCACCATTGGTTGGTTAATGAAGGAGTTGAAGCAGAAGATAAAATAACTTAAGTAGAAGCCAAACAAAATAGTTCAACCTAAGTGTTAGTTATTACCAAGAAAATGTATGAAGAAGTGTCAGTAGTGACCAATAATAATTATGGTTGAGTAATCATGTTAATGTCGAGAGATGGTGTTGTGTATGTTGAACTACATAATGATGAATAAGAAGAATAACATAGTGATTTTTGAGTGACAATAAAGTTACAGTTTGAGAAAGGTTTGAATTTGAGGCTGACATGGTTGGAATTTTGAATTAATCAAAGTACATGGAAGATAAGGATTGATGAGCTGGCATATTTCATGCATGAGGAGAGTTTGTTATGTGATCAAAAGTAAATATTTGATCAAAAGATTCTAGAATAAGGAGGAGAACAAAAATATGGAAGGATTCAATGAATCTGGCCTAACCCTAAGAGAAACAGTGATTCTTAAGTGGAAAAAGATCAAAATCACCTATTTAAGGAAGCATAAGAGATTTTTTCTAAGGTTGGTTTGTTGGCGATTGGCGATCTTAAGGAGAAGTTGTGAAGAGAAGAACAACATAGGTGAAGTGGGAAGAGTTTGGTGTGCTTAGGGAAATGCCAAGAAAATTAGTGATGGAGATGTGAATGGAGGCCAATCAATGAATCAATAGATGAGGGAATCAAGATTTTAATTTGCAAAGTGAGTTGTACTTTATAGATCAAACCTAGTTGTTACATTCTAAGCATTGTATCAGTCAAAACCCTTTAATCAAGGTTGACCTAATAGTCATTTTGTAAGCCCTTTAATCAAGGTGACATTCTAATGGAATGACCCAAAGTCCTCTAACAAGGCCACTCCTAACATGGTGATTAAATCCTTTAACATGGTCACATTTAACAGTATGTTGTACAACCTTTTACATGGTTGACTCTTAACCAAACTTACTTTAGAAGAGTGAAAAATTAAAAGCATATAACTTGGTGTTTTTCCCAAATTGGGTTTCCACATTAAATCCTAGTGTCAACGTGTTGTTTTCATGTGTGGATGTTATTGTTATGCATGCTATATTTTATAGTAGTTTATTTACTAGTAGTCAACACATATAGGAAATAGAGAGTTAAGTAATTGCATGAAAAGTTGATTTGTTGATGATATACTATGAAAACCGAGTGGGTATTTGAGATCGATTAAATTGTTTGAAGTTATTAAAAGTTTAATTGGTAAATCTAGATGTTAAATACAATTGATTAGTTTTGTATTGTCTTTGATGTTACACAAAATGTCATATCATTGCTAGTTAGTGAATGTCGAGATCACTCGAGCATTGAAGATAGTTTCTTGTGTCTACCAAGCATTCAAGAGTTTTCCTAGTTCAGATGACAGTATCTACCGAGTTCACTTGGGCATCAAGGGAAAGTTTACAAAAGTTGAGTGTTAACCAAGCTTACTTAGTTAATAAAGGAAATGTTGGATGGAACTAGTGTTAACTGAGCTCACTTGGTTACCAAAGGAACTTTGCAAATATGCAGCGTTGACTAAGTTCACTTGGTTAACACAAGAAAATCATTTCTAAGTTAGTATCTACTGAGCAAGGTCAACTAAAAAAGGATTTTCTTATTTTGGCATATTGAGTTCAATTGATTTGTCTATTGGTTCTAGCCAACTGAGAAGATGAATATTAATTATTCTAAGTTATATTCAAGCCAACTTGACAATATGAAACATATAAATATAAGGTCAAGTTAATGATTAGAAAGTGTGAAAGTGGAACATAATTGAAGATTTAATGATGCCAATAGGAAGTGAATTGGAAGGATAAGAAAAATATTCTTGTTGAGATGCAAAGATACATTTGATCAAAAGAAATCAAGTATACAAGTCAAAATTGAGATATGTAATCAGTAATTTAGTTGCATCAAGAATTAGGTCATCTCATTTTTACTCTCTAACCATTGTAGCAGTGATCTAAATCTCTTAACCAAGTTGGCTTAATAGTTATTTGTAAATCCTCTGACAAGGTGGCATTTCTATTGAATTATCTAAAGACCTCTAACAAGGCCACTCCTAACAAGGTGATTAAATCCTCTAATAGGATCACATCTAGTAGTGTATTTTGTAACGTTTACCAGGGTTGGCTCGTAACAAGGTTCACTTCAAAAGAGTGAAAATCAGTAACTAGTTGCAATTGGTGGTTTTCCAAAATTAGTTTTTTTTGCGTTAAATATCGGTGTCAAGTGTGTTCATGATATTTCTTTTATGTGTTTGCAACTAAGTTAAATTAATATTAATCATAGATAAGATCTTTAAGATTTTTATGTTATGCATTTGCCAAGCAATTTCAGTGTTTACCGAGTTACAACATTTTTCTATGTGTTTACTAAGTTCCAACAGAGTTGAGTTTCCATAGATTTTATTTTATACTAACATCTAAGGGATCTGGGAATTATTTTGTAGTAACTGATTCACCCTTCCCCTCTCAGTTATTCCTCTTATATTTCCAAAAATTGGTATCAGAGTGTTTGGTGCTTGCAAAGAAGGTTTAAGGACCAAATATAAAGATCAAGATGTCTTACAGAAGAGAGATTGCTAAGTTGAACCGAGAGAACTTTGTAGCATGGTAGGGACTTAAGAGGTTACATCTAGCAAATATCAGTGATTCCAGTTGTAAGTATCTTGATAATGAATACAAGACTCCTACTGGAACATTATCAGTTGAAGATATTTTTGAAAAGAAAAATCATAACATCATGATGATTGACATTGCTTCTGCTCTTAATTATATTGAATTTGATGAAGTCAAAAGTTGTACTCCAGCTTATGATATGTGGATTAAACTGAAAGACATTTATGGAGGAGATGATAATGTAAGAAGAGCTAAAGCTAAAAGTCTCAAAGGACAATTTGATCAGATGAAGATGAGAGAAGATGAAAACATTGCAAAATATGTTGAGAGAATTAAATCAAGTGTGAGCACAATCCAAGCATCTAGAGGAGACATTGAGGAAAAAATAGTTTTGAGCAAGGTACTCTAAACCCTTCTTCCTATCTATGAAATTAGAATGTATTTTATTCAAGAGATGAGATGTGATCCAAATAGAAAAATAACTTTGGATGCTCTAGTTGGAAGATTCACAGCTTTTAAGTTGGATAACTATGATAACTATGTCCCTAGCTCCAAAGGTATTGAGTCTACATTTGAAGCCAAACTTTCACTCAAAAAAGGAGTAAGAAATCAAAGGCCAATCAATCAGGAAGTGAAGAAGAAGAAGAAAGTTCAAACAATGATCTTGAAGTTGTTGAAGCCCTACTTGCAAAGAAATATTCCAAAGGCAGAGGAAAGTACAAAGGTAAGATACCTCTAATCTATTTTTCTTGTGAAGAAGTTGGTCACATTGCTTCAAGGTGCCCAAACAAAGAAGACAAAGATGAAAAGAAAAGCAATAAGTACAAAGGCAAGAAAGAATTCAAAAACTACAAGGACTACAAGGACAAAGGTAAGAAATCTTGTTTTATAGCTAAAGATTCTAATAATAGTGAAGATGAAATGGTATATATTGTTGTAAAAGATGAATTTGATGATGAAGTGGATAAAATAACACTTATCTCTAATGTGAGAAAAAATGACATATGAATTATTGATAGTGATTGCTCACATCATATGACTGGAAACAAAACAAAGTTTAAGCACATGGAACATTATGATGGTGGTAGTGAAAGATTTGGAAACAATGAACCCTGTTGCATAAAAAGAAAAGGATGTATCTCATTAACCAATGAACTTAGATGTGACAACGCTTATCGGGTTGAAGGATTAAAACATAATGTACTGAGTGTGGCACAATTGAATAACATTGGATTCAAGGTAGAATTTATAAATGGGAAAGCCAAACCACTAGATGGAAAAGGAAATCTAGTTGGATCTGGCAAACAAACAAAAGGTAATCTATTCTATCTTGATCTTAGTGAAAGTTCATGTTTTATTGCTCAAGTAGAATAAATTTGGTTATGGCACAAAAGATTATGTCATGTAAACTTTGATAACCTAGTTAAGATAAGCAAATATATAAGAGTAAGAGGTATTCCTAGCTTGAGAAAACCTAATATGGGTCTATGCAAAATTTGTCAAATTGGTAAGATGGGAAAAACTAGTTTCAAAAGCAAGAAGTATCATTCTAAAGAAGTCTTATAGCTTGTACATACAGACTTATGTAGACCTATTGGTATAGAAAGTTATAGTGGAGATAATTTTTTAATTCTTTTTGTTGATGACTATTCTAGAATGATGACTCTAATGTATCTAAAAGAAAAATTTGAAGCTTTTCGAAAATTCAAGTGGTATCTGGCAAGAGTAGAAAAAGAAACTAAAAAGAGCTGAAGTATTTGAGATCAGACAGAGGTGGTGCATTCATTTCCAATGGATTCAATGAATTATGCATTAAAAAAGGAATTAAGATATAGGTATCAACCCTTGGTACACCTCATCAGAATGGTACAGTTGAAATAAGGAATATATCCATCATGGATTGTGCAAGAATATTGATGATAGAAAAGAATGTTGCAATCAAATATTGGAAGGAAGTAATTAGTACTGTAGTGCATACCTTGAATAGAGTACAGTTGAAGAAAGACTCAAATCAAACTCCTTATGAGCTATGGTATGGCTACAAACCTAATGTAAGTTACTTGAAAGTATTTGGCAGCAAATGTTATAACTTGAAAGAATCTAGGAAAGGTAAATTTGATGTCAAAGGTGATGAAGGTATATTCTTAGGATACTCCTACAGAAGTAAAGCATACAGATGTTTGAATTTGTCTATTTATAAAATCATAGAAAGTGTACATGTGAAAATTGATGAGTTTGCAGAAAAGGGTGAAGAAGAAAGCAACAAAGAGCCTGAGGATTACAAAAGATTTGTATACTACTAACCTGATACTGTGCCAAATCTATTTGGAAGAAAGGAGACCTCGCCTCCTGAGTCCCCAAAATCTCCAAAAGCTATCGATTTGCAATTAGTGCAACCTGAGTCATAGTCTGAAGGACCCAAGTCATAGTCAGAAGCTATCAAGTTGTTACTAGAGAAAATCGAGTCTGATGGACTTGAGTCATAAATAGTGGGACCTGAAATTATCATAGAAGATCATGAAGAAATCAATGAAACAAACTCCAAATCCAAAGTACCTGTGCTAGCAAGATATGTCAGAAGGTGTCATCCACCTAACTAGATCATTGGAGACAAATCAGATAGAACAATGACAAGAAACAAATTGAAAGCTACATGTTTATTTGCTGAATTTGAATAAAAGTTGGATTGAAGCAATGAATGAAGAAATAGAATAGATAGAGAAGAACAAAACTTGGACTCTTGTTCCTAGACCTAAAGATAAAAATGTAGTTGGCACAAAGTGGGTATTCAGAAATAAGCTAAATGAAGATGGAGAAGTTTCCAAAAACAAAGCAAGGTTAGTATGTAAAGGTTAATCTCAAGAAGAAGGTATTGATTATGGTGAAAAAAATTCTCCTATTGCAACATTAGAAGGTGTTAGAACTTTACTAGCATATGAAGCACATAGAGGATTTAAAGTTTATCAAATGGATGTAAAATATACATTCTTGAATGAAATTCTTGATGAGGAAGTCCACATAGAACAACTTGAAGGTTTTGTAGATCCCAGCAAAAGAGATATGGTTTGTAAATTACAAAAATCATTATATGGTCTCAAGAAAGCTCCCAGAGCTTGGTATGAAAGACTTCATAACAACTTGATATGGATTGGTTTACAAACAACACATGATAACAATAGTATGTATATCAAAGAAGGACCAGACAAGAAGATTGTATTGGCAGAAATATTCATTGATGATACTTTATTCATAGGAAATGATGACTTATGCAAGGCATTTTTAGAAGAATAAATAATTTGAGATGTTTATGTTTGGAGAGATAAAATTCTTTATTAGATTGTAGATCCAACAGAAGAAAGATGGTATCTACATTACTCTATCTAAATATATCAAGGAGATACTAAAGAATTTGGAATGGAAGATCCAAGGCCAGTTGGAACCCCTATGTCTACTAGACATAAGCTTTCCAAAAATGATGACTCCAAAGAGGTAGATCAGACCACATACATATCAATTATTGGAAAATTGCAGTATGTAGTGCATACATAGCCTGATATTGCATTGGCAGTTGGTATGGTGGCAAGATTCTCAGCAAATCCCAAAAAAAATCACATGATGAAAATCAAAAGAATCATGACATATATTAAAGGTACTAAAGACTATGGTTTATGGTACAAAATAGGAGGCAATTTGGATTTAAAAGTATTTACATATGTTGATTGGGCAGGAAGTATTGATGGCAAAAAGAGCACCAGTGATGGAGCATTCTTTCTTGATAAAAGACTAGTGTCTTGGACAAGCAAGAAACATAATTATATTTGTCAGTCCATAGCAAATGCAGAATATGTGGCAACAGCAGTTAATTGTTCTAATATTGTTTGGCTCAAACAACTATTGGCAAGTTTGAATATAGCGATCAAGGATCTAGCGGTCATATATTGTGATAACACCGTTGCAATTAATATATCAAAGAATCCAATGATGCACACCAAAACAAAACACATTGCTATAAAATATCATTTTTTGAGAGAATTGGTACAAGATAAAGAAATTAGATTGGAATATGTAAACACTAAAGAACAAATTATAGAAATATTCACCAAGCCAATACCTAAGGATGCATTTTTGTATCTAAGAGGTAAGCTAGGGGTCATTCCCCTATCTGAAGCTCACTTGATGAAGCTTAGTGATGCATCAACCCGAGCATGTTAAAGATCTTTCAGTTGGTGCAGTATCGACAAAGGATATATTGCAAATGAATCAATACATAAGGTACATTGATATTCACTGAATATTGTCTTTGACAAGAGACGTCAAAGAGGGAGAATTTTGTTGTCATATCTCATAGAAATTTTATAAAGATAAAGAGAAAGAGATGTCAAAAAGGGAGAATGAACTTGGTCTAATATTAAAAGATAGAGTTTGCTATCAGAAGTAGCTATTGAAGACAAAAGTTTTCTAACAAAGAGAAAAACTAAAGGCACAAGGAGTTCACAATGATAGAGGGAGTTCTCATGGATGAGAATCATAATGAAACTAAGGATATGCTCCTTACTTTATTCTTCCTCTACAAATTTCATTGCATTATGACATGTGTTTCCATCAATGCCAAAGAGGGAGATTGTTGAATACAATTGATTAATTGTGTATTTTATTTGATGTTACACAAAATTTCATATCATTTCCAATTAGTGTATGTCGAGGTCACTTAGGCATTGAAGACAGTTTCCTATGTCTGTCGAGCATTCTAGAGTTTGCCTAGTTCAGAAGACAATGTTTACCGAGTTCACTCAAGCATCAAAGAAAGTTTGCAAAAGTCGAGTGTTAACCGAGCTCACTCAAATAATGAAGGAAATGTTGGATGGAACTAGTGTTAACTGAGCTCACTCAGTTATCAAAGGAACTTTGTGAATATGCAGTGTTGACCAAGTTAACTTGGTTAACATAGAAAAATCATTTATGAGTTAGTGTCTATCGAGCAGGGTTGGCTAACAAAGGATTGTCTTGTTTTGGCATATTGAGTTCAATTGATTTGTTTGTTGGTTCTAGTTGATTGAGAAGATGAATATTAATTATTCAAAGTTATATTCAAACTAACTTGACAATATGAAAGATATAAATATAAGGTCAAGTTGAGGATTAGAAAGTGTGAAAGTGGAACATAATTGAAGATTTTATGATGCCAAGAGGAAGCGAATTGGAAGGATAAGTAGAATATTATTGTTGAGATGCAAAGATATATTCGATCAAGAAGGATCAAGTATACAAGCTAAAATTGAGATTTGTAATAAGCAATTCAATTGCATCAAGAATCAGGTCCTCTCATTGTCACTCTCTAACCATTGTAGCAATGATCTAAATCTCTTAATAGAGTTAGCTTAACAATTATTTGTGAATCCTCTAACAAAGTGGAATTTCTATTGAATTGTCTAAAGACCTCTAACAAGGTCACTCATAAAAGGGTGATTAAATTCTCTAACAGAATCACACCTAATAGTGTGTTTTGTAACATTTAATAGGGTTGGCTCCTAATAGGGCTTACTTCAAAAGAGTGAAAATCATTAACTAGTTGCAATTGGTGGTTTTTCCCAAATTGGGTTTCCACATTAAATATTAGTGTCAAGTGTATTTATGCTATTTCTTTTATGTGTTTGCAACTAAGTTAAAGTAATATTAATCACAGATAATATCTTAAAGATTTTCATGTTATGCATTTTCTGATCTATTTCAGTGTTTATCAAGTTATGACATTTTTCTATGGGGCATTACTGGTTTTGACAAGTAAGTTGCAAAAAGTGGATGATGATTGACAAAGAGTTTGGAAACAAATTTATAACATTAAGGATGAAAATGAGGAACAACAAGAAGAAGAGCATATCGAGCCTAAGTAATATGATGATCTTGATAATAAGGAAGATGATTATGGCAATGTGTCTATTCAAGATAATGTGGATGGAGTGAAATACATGGTCAAGGACATAGTTGAAAAAGGAGATAACGTTACTATAGAAAATATCACCACAAAAGACCCAATTGAAGGAGAGAAGAATGATGAAATTATTATTATCTCCTACTTATCAACATAAATTATTATGGCTAGCACAAAGCCCAATGTAGTATGACAAATAGATACTAAGTAAACACTTGCAAAGATTACAAGCTATGCATCGATCATTGAAAAAATCAAATAATAGAAGAGGTGAGTGACTCAAGTGGACACATCAAATATGAATACTACAACTATTGATTCTTTATATCCTTTTTTCTACTATTTTTACAATGGATACAAATTTAACTAATACTAAACATCAAGATAATAGTACTCAAGGAGGCAATTCATATGACAAGCAAAAGACAAGAAATCACATCAATGGAAATACACGTATAAGAGCTACAACCGAGAATAAAGTAGAAGTTTCTACTACAAGCACAAGACTACAATCCCAGGAACCTCCTAGTGACAGAAATAAAGGTCAAGGATAACGAGGTTCACTGAGTGAACAAAAGAAGGATAAATTGAAGCAATCGAGGGTTGAAACTGAAATGATATTTTAGCATACACCAATAATAACTGAAGATGAGAAGGAAGAGAAAAAGAAAGAAGATGTAATGCACATGACATATCAAGAGAAAAAAGCTCCATTTCTACCTAAAACTATTGGAAATATAAGATGAGTAACTGAGAGGGGAGGGGTGAATTGGTTGCCACAAAAATAAATCCTAGATCCCTTAGATGTCAATATAAATAAAAAATCAAACTCTGCTAAAACTAAAATATAGTTGTAAATCGGTTAGCACTGGAATCACTTGGTTAACACTAATAATTACTGTTACTCAGCAATCACTAAAATATTTACTTCTTAAGATGTTTAGAGTTATCAACCATAATTAATTTAGTTGTAGAAACATACAGTAAATAACATGAACACATATGACACCAAGATTTAACGTGGAAACCCAATTTGGGAGAAAACCACCAATTGTAACTAGTTACTATTTTTCACTCTTCTGAAGTGAGCCATGATAGGAGCCAACCTTGTTAAAGGTTACAAAACACATTGTTAGGTGTGACCCTATTAAAGGATTTAAATCACCCTATTAGGAGTGGCCTTGTTAGAGGTCTTTAGACACTTTAATCTAAAAATGCCACCTTGTTAGAGGATTTGGAAAATACTTGCTAACCTAACTCTATTAAGAGATTTGATACACTACTACAATTATTAGAGAGTAACAATGATATGACCTGATTGTTGATGCAACTGTATTGCTGATTTTAGATATCTATTCTAGCTTGAATACTTGATCCTCATTAATTAGATAAAACTTTTTATCTCTGTCAACTTAGGATACTCTGCTATCCTTCCAATTCACTTCTTTGGTTTATCTTTTCAATTCCATGCTTTTCCTCATTCAATCCCACCACTTGACCCTGTACTTATATCTTTTACCTTGTCAAGTCGGCTCGAATATACTTAAAAATATTCAATATTCATCCCTTAAGTCGGCTAGACTTAACAAATAAATTCGTCAAACTAAATATGTTGACTTAAGAAAATCCTTCATTAATCAACCCAGCTTGGTCAACACTAACTTAGAATAGACTTTCTTCAGAATTCCTTTGGTAACTAAGTGGACTTAGTTAACAACGCATCTTGAACTAAATTCCCTTTGGTAACCGAGTGAGCTCGGTTAACACTGGTTCCATGCCAACTTCTCTTTGGTACCCAAGTGAACTTAGTAGAAAATAAATCTAAACTTGATTCACACTAGAATGCTCGGTAGATAATGGAAACTATCTTCATCGCCCGAGTGAGCTCAGCAAACACTGACTGGTAAAGACTTGACATTTTGCGTAACATCAAAGACAATATACAATTGAACAATTATTTTCAACAATCTCCCTCTTTGGAATTAATGGCAACACAACATGTCATAATATAATAAATTTTTAGAGAAAAATTAAAGTAAGGATAATATCCTTTGTTTTATTTTGATTCTCATCTATGAGAACTCCCTCTAACAGTGTGAACTTCCTCTAACATCAATCTCTCCCTTTGGAATGATTTTTTGATTACTCCAATTATAGTTTCTCCTCTGTCGGCAAACTCTCCTTCTTTACTCTTCATCTAACTTGACAACAAACTCTCCCTCTTTGACATCTCATGCTAAAGATAGCATTTAGTGAACTTCTCATGTACCTAATGTACTAATTCATATGCAATCTACCCTTTACAATATTGTGTCAACTTGTCTAATCTTCAACATGCTTGGTTGACACGTCACTAAAATCTAATTAGTGAGCTTTATATAGGGGAATGATCCCTAGCTTACCTCTTAGATTCAAAAAATCATCCTTAGGTAATGGCTTAGTGAATATGTCTACAATCTTTTCTTTTGTATTCACATATTCCAATCTTACTTCCTTGTCTTGCACCAGTTCTCTCAAGAAATGATACTTTATTGCAATGTGTTTGGTTTTGGTATGCATCATAGGAATCTTGGAAATTTTAATTGCACAGGTGTTATCATAGAAAACAACAATTGGATCCTTGATTTCTTTCTTCATACCTATTAAAAGTTGTTTGAACCAAACAATATTTGAACAATTGACTACTCCAGCAACATATTCAACTTTTGTTGTAGACTCGGAAATATAGTTCTACTTCTTGCTTGTCCAAGATACTAGCCTCTTTCCAAGAAAGAATGTTCCACCACTAGTGTTCTTTATATCATCAATGCTTCCTTCCCTATCAACATCAATGAATGCTTTCAATTCAAAGTTGCCTCCTTTCTTATACCACAAACCATAATCTTCAATACCCTTTAGATACCTCATGATTCTTTTTATTGCCATCATATGGTTTTCTTTTGGATTAGCAGAGAATATTTTCACCATTCCAACTACTGTATGCACCACATATTGAAGTTTTCTAATCATTGATATCTATGTAGTCTGATCTACCTCTTTTGAATCATCATCTTTGGAAAGCTTATGTCTAGTAGACATAGGTGTTCCAACTAGTCCAGAATCCTCCATTCCAAACTTCTTCAGTTTCTCCTCGATGTACTTTGATTGAGTAATGTAGATACCATCCTTTTTTTGTTGAATCTACAAGCCAACAAATAATTTGATCTCTCCAAACATTGACATCTCAAATTCCCTACTCATTTCCTTAGGAAAAGATTTTTACAAATCATCATTTCTAGTAAATAATGTATCATCCACAAAGATTTCTACCAACATAATCTTCTCATCCATTCCTTCTTTGATGTATAGGATTTTTTTATCATTAGTTCTTTGAAAACAAATCTTTATGAGATACTCATGCAATCTCTCATACCAGGCGCTAGGGGCTTGTTTGAGACCATACAAAGCTTTTTGTAATCTACAAACCATGTCCCTTTTTCTAAAACCAATGAAACCTTTTGGTTGCTCAATGTAGACTTCCTCTTCTAAGATTTCATTCAAGAATGTTGATTTCACATCCATTTGATATACTTTGAATCTTTTGTGTGTTGCATATGCAAGGAGTGTTCTAACACCTTCTAGTCTAGCAAGGGAGAAAAAGTTTATGCATAGTCAATACCTTCCTCTTGAGCATAACCCTTGCAAACTAGCCTTGCCTTCTTTCTTGAAACTTCTCCATTTTCATTCAACTTATTTCTAAATACCCATTTTGTGCAAATTACATTTTTATCCTTGGGGCTAGGAACAAGAGTCCATTTCTTATTCCTTTCAATTTGATCAATATCTTCATTCATTACTTCAATCTAGATTTCATTTTCTAATGCATCTTTAAAAGTTTCAGGTACAAATTCAGTAAGAAAACATGTACCTTTCGATTTGTTTATTGGAACTGTACCTTTTGACTTATCTCTAATGATTTTCTCAAGTGCATGATGCCTTCTGACATATCAAACAAGTTGTGGCTCCTTCTTTTTTAATTCACTAGGTTCACCATGATCTTTTGAATCATGCTCAAGTCCCACTAACTGTGACTCGGGTCCATTAGACTATGACTTAGTTTCCACTAGCTGAAACTTGGGTCCTTCTGATGACTCAGGTTGCACTAGCTGCAACTTGAGTTGAACTGGAGATTTTGGGGACTTGGGTGGTGAAGACTACTAACTCCCAATTACATTAGATAAAGTATCAAGCTCATAGTAAACAAAGTTTCTATATTTTTTAGGTTCCTTACTACTTTGCTCTTCACTCATTTATGGAAATTCATCAATCTTCACATGTGAATGTTCTATAACTTTATGAGCAGATAGATTCAAACATTTGTATACCTTGCTCTTACTTGAGTATCCTAGAAATATGCCTTCATCACTTTTCACATCAAATTTTCCTTTTCTTGACTCCTTCAAAATATAACATTTTCTTCCAAATACTTTGAAATAACAAACATTAGGTTTATAGCCATACCATAACTCATAAGGTGTTTGCTCTGAATCTTTCTTCAACTAAACTCAGTTCAAGGTATGAACTGCAGTGTCGATTGCTTCCTTCCAATATTTGATAGTAATGTTCTTCTCTATCATTAGGGTCCTTGCACAATCCATTATTGATCTATTCCTTCTCTCAGCAATGTCATTCTGCTAAGGTGTACCAGGTGCAAATACTTGCCTTTTGATTCCTCTTTCATTGTAGAATTCATTGAGTTTAGTAGAAATGAATTCTCCTCCTCTAAACATTTTAGTTTCTTTCATGTTTCTTTCTGCACTCTTGCCAGATACCATTTGAACTTTTGAAAAGCTTCTAATTTATCCTTCAAATACATAAATGTCATCATTCTAAATAATCATCAACAAATAATTTAATAAAGCACTTATCTCTATAGTAGCTTTCTGTGCCAATAGGTCCACAGAGGTTTGTATGAACCAGCTCCAACACTTCTTCATAATGATATTTTTTTCTTTTAAAACTTGTCTTTCCCATCTTTCCAATTTGAAAATTCTTGCACATGCCCATGTTAGGTTTCTTGAGGCTCGGAATACCTCTCACTCTTCTATTTTTGCTTATGTTAACCAGGTTATCAAAATTCACATGACATAACCTTTTATTCCATAATCAACTTTCTTCTACTTGAGCTAGGAAACATGAACTTTCATTTAGATCTAGGTAGAATAGGTTAACTTTTGTTTGATTGTCAGTCCCAACCAAATTTCCTTTCCCATCTAGAAGATTGGCCTTACCATTCATGAATTCTACCTTGAATCCAATGTTATTCAATTGAGCTACACTAAGTATATTTTTCTTTGGTCCTTCAAGCCAATAAGAATTATCACATATGAGATCATTGGTTAGTGCAATACAACCTTTACCCGTCACATAACATGGTTTATCATTGCTAGATCTAACACTTCCACCATCATAGTGTACCAAGTTCACAAATTTAGATTTCTCACCAGTCATATGGTGAGAATAAACACTATCAATAATCCATGTATCATTCTTAATAATATGTGAGATAAGTGTCATCTTATCATTCTCATCATTTGATTCATCCTTAACAATAATGTAGACCATTTCATCTTCTTCACTAATATCAGAATCTTTAGCAATATAACAAGATTCCTTACCTTTGTCCTTGTAGTCCTTGTAGCTTTTGAAATCCTTCTTTTCTTTGTACTTGTCATGCTTCTTTTCTTCTTTTCCTTCTCTGTTTGGACACCTTGGAGCAATGTGACCAACTTATTCACAAGAAAAGAAGATCAAATGAATTTTACCTTTGTACTTTCCTTTTCCCTTGGGAAATCTTCTTGAATTCAAGATCTTCATCAAAACCATCTTCATCTTCATTGTCAGATTGCCTTTTAGATTTTGCAGCTTTCTTCTTGAGTGATAGGTTGGCTTGAAATCTAGACTCAAGGTTGCTAGAGTTAGGAACATAGTTATCATAGCTATCTAACTCAAATGTTGTCAACCCTCCCACTAGTGCATCCAACAATATATCATTCTTTGGATTTCATCTCATCTCTTGAATTGTTGAAACTCTAATTGCATATAAAGGAAGAAGGGTTCTAAGAACCTTTCTTACCATTATCTCATCTTCTATCTTTCCTCCTAAGGCTCTAATTGCACACACACTGGCTTTGATTCTTTCACTATATTTTGCAATGTTCTCATCTTCTCTCATCTTCATTTGATCAAATTGACCTCTGAGACTTTTTGTCTTAGCTCTTCTTACATTGTCATCTCCTCCATAAATGGCTTTCAGCTTGATCCACATCTCATAAGGAGTACCATAGTCTTTGACTTCATCAAATTCAACATAGTTCAGAGTTGAGGCAATATCAATCATCATAATATAATGATTCTTCTTTTTTATAATTTCTTTAACACTCATAGTTCTAGTAGGTGCCACATATTTGGTGTCTAGGTACTTAAGGGATGAGTCTCCAATGGTTGCCAAATGCAATCTCATGAGTTCCTGCTATACCTTGAAGTTATCTCTGTTCAACTTAGGGATCTCCCTTCTGTAAGACATCTTGATCTTTAGCTTCGGTCCTTGAAACCTTCTCTGTAAGCACCAAAAGGTTTGATACCAATTGTTTGAAATATAAGAGGAGTAACTGAGAGGGGAGGGGTGAATCGGTTACCACAAAAATAAATCCCAGATCCCTTAGATGTCAATACAAATGAAAAAATCAAACTCCACTGAAACTGAAATATTGTTGTAACTCAATTAGCACTGGAATCACTCGGTTAACACTAAGAATTATTGTCACTTGACAATTAGTGAAATATTTACTTCTTAAGATGTCTAGAGTTATTAACCACAATTAACTTAGTTGCAGAAACATAAAGCAAATAACATGAACACATATGACACCATGATTTAACATGGAAACCCAATTTTGGGAAAAACCACAAATTGAAACTAGTTATTTTTTTTCACTTTTCTGAAGTGAGCCCTATTAGGAGTCAACCCTGTTAAAGACTACAAAACACACTGTTAGGTGTGACCCTGTTAAAGGATTTAAATAACCCTATTAAGAGTGGCCTTATTAGAGGTCTTTAGACACTTCAATCTAGAAACACCACTTTATTAGAGGATTTGGAAAATAGTTGTTAAGATAACTCTGTTCAGAGATTTGATATATTGTTACAATTATTAGAGAGTAACAATGATACAACCTGATTGCTGATGCAATTGTATTGCTGATTTCAAATCTCTATTTTGGTTTGAATACTTGATCCTCCTTGATCAGATAAAACTTTGCACTTAGTCAACTCAGGATACTCTGTTATCCTTCCAATTCACTTCCTTGGTTTGTCTTTTCAATCCCATGTTTTTTCTCATTCAATCCCACAACTTGACCTTATACTTATATCTTTTACCTTGTCAAGTTGGCTTGAATATACTTACAAATATTCAATATTTATCCCTTAAGTCAACTAAACTTAACAAATAAATTCATCAAACTAAATATGTTGACTTAAGAAAATCCTTTGTTAGCCGACCTAGGTCAATCAACATGAACTCAAAAAATACCTTCTTCAAACTTCCTTTGATAACTGAGTGGACTTAGTTAACACTGCATCTTGAACTAAATTCCCTTTGGTAACTGAGTGAGCTTGGTTAACATTGGTTCCATGCCAACTTCTCTTTGGTGCTTGAGTGAACTCAGTAGACAGTGACTCTAAACTTGATTCACAGTAGAATGATTGACAGATACTGGAAAATATCTTCATCACCCGAGTGAGCTCGATAGACACTAACTGGTAAAGACTTGACATTTTGTGTAACATCGAAGATAATATACAATTGAACAATTATTTTCAACTCATAAGACATATCTGGAGAAAAAGGCTCCATTGCCACCTAAAACATCATGAAGTACAAGAATAATTAGTCCTAAAGTTAAGAAACTAAAGAAGAAGATGATAATAATAATGAGGTCCAATTGTGTTACTTCTGATGAGGTAATTGTCATACCTGATTGGAACCCAAATACATTAGACTTAGATGCTCTTTCCATATATGGAGAGAAATGTAGGAGAAAGGCAAAGCAAGAAAGACTTAGGAAGGAGCATAAGAAAAAAACAAGTTCTATTTGACATCGAGGATATCTTACTAGATATTTCTTATTATGTACACCTCAATGAAGAGACCCCCATACTACAACAACTTGTACCTATTGTTGAGAAGTTGAATGATCCTGATGTAGATGACTAGACAAAGTTGATGGAAAGATCTAAAAGGAAATTTGAGAGTAAAGTGTTAGAGAAAATTGCACAAACTATTCCTTACAACAAGTGGAACTTTCCACTTTGGTCACTAAGTTGGACACTATACTCCAAAATATTCTTACATTATTCAAAAAGTTATGCAATATTCCCTAACTCACCAAGGACATCAAAGGCAAATGCATAAAGTTGGTAAATACATGAAGATAAGTGCAAATGCACTAACAATGATGTTGTAATGACTTCAATCCATTACTCTTGAGCTAGATTTCTTACTGGAACTCAATATAGATTGTTACATGAAGAGGCTAAAACATGTGCAGAGATAAATGAGATGCAAGCACTATTGCTACCTCATCTTGAGGTAATGCAAAACTATATGAAGAAGCAAAAATACCTCATTACTACCCCGAGATTACCTATTGTAGATCATATGATTGATTTTTTAGCATAGTTAAAGGTGGAGAATCAAACCTTAAAAATCTTGTCGGAAAATTGGGAAACAAAAATGACAATCATGATGAAGAATCATCAAAAGTTTCTCGATGAATTACGTAAATGTTTAAAGTTTTTTTTGGCGCAAGTGTCAAAAAAGAGGGATAATGTATATTTTCTATGTATATGTATATATAATGAGGTATAAAGAAAGGGGGAGTATGTATTATATATTGTGAGTACATGCAAATTCAGGAGATATAAGTTAAGGAAAAGTTATAAGGATTGAAACTTGTTCAAAAAGAGTTTTGAAAAATACTTTGCAAAATACATGTTACACTAAGGAAGAGAAGGAAGTATATATGTAGGGGGAGCTATCCAATTTTTCACTAAGTTTCTTGAGCTATCAGGCATAATATTTTTGCCACTAATGCCAAAGGGGGAGAATATTACTCCCATTATACATTCATGCTTTCTTTGGTGCCAAAAAGATATAGAAGATGACATTGGTTGGTGGACACTCTCATCAAGCCATATTATATTTCCCAAGCAAAGAGAAGACATAAGTGTAAGTATGATATAATTACCAAGCTCAGTATACACTGAGTGATCCTATACTTACTGAGCACATACTATACCAAGCAAGTCAAACATTATTGAGTTAGAAGGATATCGAGTTACAATATTTCTACTGAGCATAAACAAAGTATTTAATAAGTTATGCAGGAAGCACACAAATGTTAGAAATGGTACATAATCTTATGTGTAATGATCACCAAGCAAGAAAGTATGTTTGCACTGATCGAGGAAAGGACTTTACAAGATTTATTGGGAATTATAATTTGATTTTGCACTAGTCCAAGGTAGAAAATAGACCAATGAAAATAAAGAAAAGGAAATGGAAGGAACATGAGGAGATAAGGATTATTCTGCATTGTTGATTTTGATCTATGGCATATTCTAGATGTTTCCTAAACCCTAAATAGGTCAAGGCTCGAAAGAAGCAAAATATTACAATTTAAGGAGCTTCAAGGAATAATTTAATGTCACTTCTAATGTTGACGTTGTGAAGTTATGAGAGGGATGTGCTAGAAGACAAGAAAGTAGTTCTACAACAAATCAGTGGTTTCTAGCAACGTAAGAAATGATTTGATAAATAAGTCACATAAGGTGATAGAGCATTGAGTAGAAAGATGGATTTGATTGGCAAAGTAAGTTGCATGTATACAAATCAATTTGCTGCTATTCTTTAACCATTTTAGTAGATAAAATCCTTTCTCAAGGTAGACCTAATAGTCTTAATGTAAATCTCTTGAGTGAGTACACACATAGTTTTGTGTTGTAAAATCCTCCAGAAAGGTAGATCCTTACAGATCTTTTGTATTATTTCTAGCACAATAAGTCACAAGAAGTGACACAATATTGTAGCCATAACAAGGCAACCTCTTACGGCAGTAGTGATGGATTTGTGGGCACTATCCCCACCATAAATTTTCCTCTAACCAAGAGTTTTTGCATGACCAAATACTTGTGTTATGAGTGATGCTTTTATGGTTTATGTTCACATGCATATGTTGAAGTAGATTAGCTATATTTATTTTCATTTCAAATATTGAAGTAACATATTCGTATGTCTATTGAGTGAATGAACTACAAAGAGATAGTAAGATTTGAAAGGGTACAAAAGTTTTAGAGGATACCAATTCATCCCCCCCAAATCCTACCTTTAAACTAAATAATCCAACACGTCTTGATCAAACTGATTTCATCTTGGATAGAAGTCCTTAATCCATTTAAGAACCTAGTGATCCTTTTTACTTTATCATCAATGTGTCTAGATCTTATTTCTAATTTATAAAATTCCTCAATGTAGTTCTTCACAATCATATCTTTTTGCTTCAAGTTTTATAACTTATTCAACAAGCTAACTAGATAATCATAAGGTAAGGATTCACCCTTTAACTTATTAACCATCTTAACCCAAGTATTAATCTTTTCCTTTCCTCTCCTCTATCTATTAGTTTGAAAATATTCCCACCATAAAGATGCACATCCTTTCAACTTTGTGCTCACAATATTCAGTCCACAAGTGTACCTTCATACTCAAAGTATTTCTCCATCTTAGAGATCTAATTAATTCATCAACATTAAGCTTACCATTTTAATTAGGATGATTAAAATGCACTTTTTTATTCACCCTTGTCATTTAGCTAGAAAGAATATTTTATCACATTGCTTAATAGTAGGAACTCACTCTTCCACTTACTTAGCTTCACCCTTTGCTAGGTTGTTTCAAAAACTTCAAGCCTGGTTGCAATATGCCTCAACATATACATGATAGAAAGATCAACATTTCCTATTCGAGAAACATCTTTACAACCTTCTACAAGTTACAAGTCAAACACAAGTTTGTACCCCTATAACCAATTCAATTAGGGCTTTGGAAGATCACATACCTCAACAAGTTATAAGTTAGATTTGAGGTTTACTACCCTATAACCAAATTAACTAGGGTTTATAACATGATCCACATCAAATCAATTCCACAAGGAACACAAGTTGACTCTGATACCACTCGACATAACCAATAATTGTGAATTCCCAATGGACATGTCAAACCAAGAAATATGAGTAAACACAACGAAGAAAAAACAACAAGAATGAGAGAAAAATAATATTTTATTAATTCTATGTAGATCTAGTAGCAATTTTCCTACAAACATGATAAGAGACAAGCCTACTTGATTGTAACCTTAAAATACAAACTTGATCCAATGTTTTATCAAAACATGCACAAGAGATTATCCTCTAGATCTTCCTACTGTGTTCTAATACAAAGATACATCATGAATTTTACACATGTAACCATTGAGACATGGAGGTCCACCCAAAAGAACCACACTTTATAATAATTAGGAAACATGCTACAACAAAAAGGACAAACTCAAAGATATGACCAATAATTAGGAAAATAAGAACATAGAGATGTGTGATCTAAGATATATGTCTAGAAGTGATCACCACAAAGAGATATGAACCATCTTGTACAATAATAAAGCATTGTACAATGAATTTCCACTTATCACTTAGATTGTCAATGAAGAACACACTACCCAAGGATAAAAGACTATGAACCCAATGAATATGAAACCACATGATGTGCAATCATAAGAGAACAATTCAAGATAGGTCCTCTACTAGATGCTAAAACAACACACACTAAAACACATTATTGAAGAATCAAATGCACACAAACATCTAGATTGGAAACTAGGAACATAAGAGCACAAAATAAAATATAATGATGCAAAATTGCATGAAGAATTCAAGATGCTCTCTCTCTCTCTCTCTCTCTCTCACACACACACACACACACACACACACACATGTGCGTGCGTGCACACACACACACACACACACATGCGCGTGTGTGCACACACACACACACACACACACACACATCTTGTGGTGCAAATGAGCATTTCTTTGCAAAGTCAATAACTAAAAGTATACTACCAATTGAAAACGTATTCTTGCATAAACAATATGATGCCCTCATAAAATAGGGTTACCTTTTAGGGAAAACAAAGCACATGAAATATCCATATCTAGATTGCTATCAAGACTAGTACTAGGATGCGTGACTTCTCGAGAAGTCCTGTGCTTCACCTCTATGAGCATCACCTAGATCCAATGAGTGCTATGTGTTCCACTTATTGTCATGAGAGATGGAATCGTATGAATCACTACTCATGAAAAAATGATTCAATGAGTTTGATTAAAAAAACTACACAGTTAACTCGTGATAGCAATATCATAAGATTTATAATGTAAAATTATACATAGAATGTGGTTTTTGGGTTTTCTATCCCCAAACCTCTATTGGGGCACACAAACCCCTAGACTCTGCTAAGGGTGAAGTAACATCACAAGGGGAGTACATCCCTCACAAATCGCCATGCTCATTTTTCAATCAAAATCTTTTATTATTGCAATGTCAAGACACTAAATTCCTAACAAAGACCACATAGTAGGATGCTTTTCTCATAGTTGACTACATTGTATCTTTGGTCGTGTTTGACAACAATGTATCTTTACTAACACAATATACTTGGACTCTTCTAACAAATCACCCTAGAATACCATTGCATAGATCCTATGAACATACTATACTACAAATGTAAATATATATGATTCTACATTATCGATTTTTAAATCATGAAATATCCAAATGTGTAATGATAAACATATGCAAAATAACTAACTAATAAGAATCATCACATTTACACATTAAATATAATATAGAAGAACTATCATTTCATTATTTAATGCCTATTAAAAATCTTTATGATTCAATATTTACTTTTAATAGTACATAATAAAACATAATCATCTAAATAAACCTCAATGATTTTGTCATCTATATATAAATAAATCATGTGATAGTCAAATGTATAATGATAAACACAAAGAGAATTAACTAACTAATAAGAATCATCTCATTTATATATTAAATATAATATAGAAGAACTATCATTTCATTATTTAATGCCTATTAAAGATTTTTATGATTCAATATTTACTTTTAATAGTACATAATTAAAACATAATTATCTAAATAAATCTTGATGATTTTGTCATCTATATCTACACAATATGTATTACTATTACAATGAGAATCTTTATTATAATTTTTTTTTAAATGACATTTATGTTCCATAAAACTATAACTATGGTTAAAATTTTCTAAATTAAATTAAATTAAATGAATACAAAATATCAAAAAGTGCCACATTTACATTGGATTTTTAAAAGAATATATTTGAATAACCCCTACCAAAAATCATTTAATAGTGAACACAAAAGGAAAGCCAAAATAAATAAGAGATGCAATGCGTCATAGTTCCTGCCTAATGCATAATGGTTGTAGAGGTGTAGACGAGTGAGAAAAAGGTTAAATAATTCTAAATTAACATTGTGAATGCATTAATTTTTGCTTAAAAATGCAGTTGTAATTTGATAGGAAGGATTTTTTTTTGTTAAATACTCATCCTAGAAATGCACTTGTGATCTGATAGGATGGCTTATATTTTGTTGTTAAGTTCTCATGTTATATTATTATATCTTTGGGCATTTAAGCCCAAGAATAAGAGGCCAAAGTCCCCAATATGGCACTAAGTACTTAATATCATACTATGATCAATACATATGCTTTAGAAAAAATTGCACCTTCTACATTGACAACTTAAAATATGTACAATTAGGAAAGATATCCATACCAATATTTGAATTATAGAACTTGAAGAAGTGATGAAGCATTTGGAGTATCACATTATATGTTTAAGCATGTTATGCATGCTACTAGAGAACTATAAGTAGTTGGAAAAACTCCCCCAACTATGTATTATTCTCATCTTGATTATCAAATGGAAGTCACACTATTTTTAATCATTAGATAGAAATAAATAATAGTATAGAACAATAACAACATTAACATATATGCAAAAGAAAAAATGATAGATAATATAGAGGAGGAAGATGAAGAGAGATAAAATAGTAAGATAGAGTGATACCAACATAAGTTGTGCATGTATGTGTGAGAGAGAATTAAATATGATTATTTTTCTTAATAAAATAAATAGTCAAAATAAAATCATGATTATAATAAAAAATTAAAATATATTATATTTTAATTAATGAAACTAAGAATTTAATTTTTATATTAAAACTCACATTTGTGTAAGGAAAAATGAAATGTATTGAAATATAAAAATATTTTATAAGTAAAACTAATTGTTTAATTTTATAAGAAGGTTCACTATTTAATGTTTTGTATTTCCAAAATTTTCATAAAATTAAGTATTTTTTAATTATGAAATAATATCTATATAATTTAATATGTACATTTGTAAATAATAAATAGATGTAATACATATAAATTTGATGTTGATGAATAAATATGATGTAATAAATAAGAAATAGAATATAACTATTTAATTTTAATACACAATTTATAAAAACTTAATAATAATTTATATATCTTTTAAAATTGAATTATTTCTGTTTTGTGGTTATTTTCTTTAGTATTTTTTTTGATGTAAAATATAATTATTAATTTAATATTAAAATATATATTTAAATTTTAAATATATTTAAACTAAATGATAAATTGTTTAAATAAAAAATATAATTTATAAAATGATATATGTTTAAGCAAAATGATATAAATTATAAATTGTAACACTTATCGATTATACATATTACAAACACTATTATAAAATATAATTAGAAAATAATATTGTTTAATTTATTTTTATAAAAGTAAAATAATAGTAATAAATTAACTAATTTTATTAAAAAATCAAAGTTTAAAAAAATAAGAAATTCAAATACAAAATATAACATATTAAAATTATATTGCTATTGAGAATTAATATTGATTAGACAGTGAGGTGTAAGATAAAATGATTGAAAATTTTTTTTTTTAATCAACTTGTCATAAATGTGGAAAATATAAAGTTCTAATTAATGCATACATTAATGGTTAGAAAATATTTTTATTTTTGTTGAAGAAAATTAATTTTCTCCCCCTACTAAAAATAATATGAACTAATAGAATCAATAGAATGAATCAATGAAAAATATGATTTATAAAATAATGAAAAATTAGAAAAAGATATAAACATTTGATATTTCATATAATCTTTTAAATTCTTTGATTTGATTGGTTAGTGTTAATGGGATACTAAAGTTTAAGCACTCAGAAGGACCCTTGACTATACAGCCACGAAAATGCACTTCCTTCACATTGCTTTTTCTAACTTTTTAAAAAATTAAGTCAGTCCTCTCTTTCGTACGGAAGTGCATTTTCGTGGCTGTATAGACGTTGCCCTCAGAAGGGAAGACTAGTCATGGGGGACCATATCATCGAAGCCACACACGTATTGCTTGTTTGAAGGTGAAAAATAACAAAGATAAAAAAATTGTTGACTGACAAAATTCCATGTGAAAATGTACAAATTTCCACCATACATACCACCTTCCCCATGCCACCCTAGCATTGGATGAGGCGTGCAACTTGCAGAAATGGTTCAGCAGGTGCCTTCAAAATAGATTTCTATTGTCTCTACTTTCTTGCACATTTGTACTGGAAAGAAAAGATCAAATTTTCTATAAATATTAAGATCAATTTTTCTATAAATTTTCAGAAAGTACACCAATGATGGTGTTTTATAACGTTCTGTATTCCGTTAAGGCTTTCGCGATCGATTCTTTTCCGGCGATAGAAACCTCTCTTCTTGAGAATCCCCTGTTTTTTTAGTTTTTTCTTTAGCTCATTAACAACAACAAAGAACCTTCTTAATTACTGCCACAACAGTAAACATTTAACACTAGCTGTGTATAAATATGAGTGGGAATTTCGGTTCAGGCCCAATCAAGAACCACCGACATTTGTTTTAGTGTATTTAGAGAGAGCTCAAAAGTACTGTTGTTGGGGTGGTCTTTTTTTCGCTGTTTTGTGTATTGGGTCTTTGAATTCTTTTTGTGGGTCTATATTTTTATTTCATACCATCCTACCATGGTAACTACTGCTGGAAGGAGTCGAATATGGCAGGGAGATGATTCCAATCCATATACACGAAGATTATCGTCGTCGTCGTCGTCATCCTCTTCTTCCTTATCTTCAGAGTTGGAAAATGGAGGTCCATTGTTAAATTATGAGCTGGGTAATGTAGGCAATTCAAGTTCTCTGAGGTTGTCTCGCGCCTCTCATTTCGGTTCTAGTAGAGTGGAGAGGCTTTTGAGAGAGAGGCAGCTCAGAAAAAGTGAAGGAAATGGCAATTCAAGGGATTCTAATGCGGTTGAAGGTGAACCGGAAGAAACTAGTGATGAAGAAGGGGAGTGCAAGCCTAAAAGGAATGGAGTGGGGATTCCTGTACAACCTGGGACAGGTAAAGCTGAGGAGGGGAAGTCTAGCAGGCAGAGGTTGCTGGTTGTTGCTAATAGACTGCCCGTTGTTGCTACAAGGAAGGGGGAGGATTCCTGGTCATTGGAGATTAGTGCTGGAGGCCTTGTCAGTGCTCTTCTAGGTAAATTCTTGCTTTTAAGGCCTGGTTTGATCTCTTTCTCGTTTAATGGATTGATCTCGTCAATGTGTTTCTACAGTGCCTTTCGTTTTCTATACTTCTTCCGGCTGTTATTCAATCCCCATTTGGTAAATTCTTTCTTTAATGCCCGCTTTCCGATTCTTTTCTATGCTGGAGTTCCTTCTCTTACTTCTAGTGGCAGTTTTTCAAGTCCATTTGAAAACTTCTTGGTACTTCTTTTTGTGTTATTGGATTGATCTGATAAATGTTTTTCCTACGTCTTAGCGGTTCCTTTAGCTTAATTCGCTGTAATTCAAATCCCGTCAGTGGACTTTGATCTTTTGTAAAATTGGAATTTAAAAAAATGGTTTTGATCTGGTTAATGGTTTTGAATGGCATTTGTTTATGCTTTTTCTATGTTGGAGGAGTTCTTTTTGCTCCTGGCAATTGATGTTCAATCCCCTAATTGGTAATATCATTTGGATTCTGTTATAGACCTTGTTTTGTTCTTATAGGGTAATTGGATGGATTTTGTCATTTTATTAAAATGTTATAGAGTTTCAAATTGTTCCCTGTGGATGTTATTTGGTCTCCAATGGCCTTCAAGTTAGACCGATTTCAATGTTCAATTCAATTTGTTTTGAGTCGTATTTAATCTCTTTTAAACTCTTGAGTAGATCTAATGGAACATTTTAAAAATCTGTGTTTGAGCTGCCCATTTTGTTTTTGGTGGTTGTTGTTCGGTCTCAAGTTATCCATTGTGATCATTTCTGCATATTCAAACAATATAGATTTGTTATTTATTTTGTTTTATCTCCATCTTGGGCTCTTTGATATAATTTGTTCATCTTTTCTCTTGTTGAGCTTTTCGTATTGCTTGTAGTGGATCCAGTTTTAATTACCATTTGCTTGCTTTGATCATTGTTGGGCTATAAAATATCAATACAAAAATGTTCAAGTCTTTTTAATCACTAATTGGTCTTTGGATAGATCTGAATCATTTTGGAAATGTTTCCTAAGTGGCTGTTGTTCAATACCCTTGGTCTTGGCGGGTGATTTTTAGTCCCCATTTTTGTACATTGATCATCTGTGTACATTTATATAATACTCATTTTGATCTTTATAAGATCAATAATTTGCTCAAGGACATTGACGCAGTTATTCTGATTTTAGTTTGAATTTGTTTTAGGCTCTGTTTTGATCCTTTTTTGGGTATTAAATGAGTCAAGTTAATGCTTTATCAGTATGGAACTGCTCATTTTGATTTCCGTGTTATGCAACCCCCAATTTTCCTAGGTTGGTCAGTTTGTTGCTGTTCATATAATTTCGAAGCTTTTGCCTCGATTGCTATCCAGGTTCTTGGGTTGGCATGGTTTGAGCTACCATTTTATTGCTGTTGGTTATTCAATATCCATTCACATATTTTGATCATTTCTAGTTGTTAATGTAGATCTTCTTAGACTCTCGGATAAATCTGGTTGATATTCTGATGTGGGAGTTGCCTCTTTTCTTCCCAGTTTCTGTTAATTGAGTTCACATTTGCCTTCTTTGGTTATTTGTATACTATATAAGTTGAATTTTAATTTGTTCTCAGATCTGTGAGACCTTTTATTGGTTCTTTCAAAGATCTTATTCATGTTGTTCCATAGTGGAGCTACCATTTTGCATTTAGTGGCAATTTTTGATTCCATTTTGTCATTAGACAACATAATTTTGATTTCTGTCAAACCTATTATGATCCCTTTCCGGTTCTTTAATGGATTTTGTTGATTTTTTTATTTGATATTGGAGGTATTCATTTTCTTGTCCCTCCTTACTTTTATCATTTGGGAATTCACATGATCTCAACTTCAGCTTTATCAAAGTTTCAGTCCAATTGAATATTGTCTTATACCTTGTTTTGGTTCCTTTGTTGATTCATGAAGATATAATCTATGTTGCAGCTGATTGTTTTTCTGACGATGACTGCACTCCATTCCCATTTATCTACAGCATCATTCTTGGATGTTCATATAATTATTTTTCTTAATTTGAATTTTTTCTAAGCTGTTTTAGTCTCTTTTTCGGTCTTTGTTTGAAACCTGGTGATGTTTTTGGATCTGGGTGCTGCCCTTTTCACTGTTGTAACTTAGTGCCTATTTTGATATGATTCCAATGTCAATTTTAGTTTCTTCTCTTGATTGTGGTATTTTGGTTTGGGTTCAGTCCAATGGTCAGTCCAATTGAATATTGTCTTATACCTTGTTTTGGTTCCTTTGTTGATTCATGAAGATCTAATCTATGTTGCAGCTGATTGTTTTTCTGACGATGACTGCACTCCATTCCCATTTATCTACAGCATCATTCTTGGATGGTCATATAATTATTTTTCTTAATTTGAATTTTTTCTAAGCTGTTTTAGTCTCTTTTTCGGTCTTTGTTTGAAACCTGGTGATGTTTTTGGATCTGGGTGCTGCCTTTTCACTGTTGTAACTTAGTGCCTATTTTGATATGATTCCAATATCAATTTTAGTTTCTTCTCTTGATTGTGGTATTTTGGTTTGGGTTCCTTTTTCTTATGTTTTTTGTGGAAAATTATTTTCATAAGCAACTAGTTAAAGTAGTCTAACAACACTAAAGGACTGTAATTTTATTATGTTTAGTGGAAAAAGTGAAGTCTTTGGCTTTCTTGGATTTATTAAGAAATGTTTTGGTATGATTTTCCAGGTTTGAGACAGTTCGAGGCCAAATGGATTGGATGGGCTGGTGTCAATGTAACGGATGAGGTTGGGCAGGTTGCCCTTACAAAGGCTTTAGCTGAAAAGGTTAGAAGTTGTACCTTTTGAAACTTATGTGCTTGGGATAGCTTCCCATTAGTTTGCTCTGATTTTCTGTTGGTGTCTAAAGACAGAATCTATATGATTGCAATGCATATGAAATTTATGGGCCTGGGATAGGATCCTATTAGTTTGATTTGTTTTTTTTCACTGGTCTGTTAAGACAGAGTCTGCAAATGGCAAGGAAATGCTTCTGTTATCTGTATTGTTGCAATTTCAGTGATTACATATATTGAAAGAAAAACAATTTGGTCTATTATTAATGATGTTTTCGTGCTTCTCTTATAAAGAGTGCTCCTACAACTGCTTTCGCAAATCTGACTTTATAGTGCTTAAATCAAGTTTAAGGCACAAGTCTGTCAGATAATTCTTAAATACTTCGTTTTGGATAAAGCGTCAGATATGCCTAGTATGAAATTGGAATATCTGCAAAGATAGAATTAATATAATTGTATGTTGAATAAATTGTTTTTCAAATAAAATAGTATATTATTGAGAAAAGAGATTTGAGCCTCATAAGCATATCAAGAGTTATGTAATGAATTTTAATACTTGCAAACAACTAAGAAACTATCTTTTAAATTAATCCTAGACAGAATTTATTGATATTTGACGTAGGCTTTTAGTTTTAACTATGTAGTAATGATTTGTACACTAATTAGATTTAATTAACTTTCACAACGCAAGATACAACCACTGTAACTTCCTCCCTGGATAATAGATAAGTGCACAAATGCATATTGAGTGCTTCATGGAGTATTCTTATTCCAATTTTTATGCATTCATTCATTTGCATCCAGCATTAGGTAATATAGGTAGTCCCATGCTTGTTTTACAAAAAAATCAAGTTTACATATATATGCAAAGCTAGAGTAATATGACTGAAGTTCTTTTGAAATCCTTATGTGAAAGAAGACTCTTGGTGACAAAAAGTATACTTTTCAGTGTTATTACAAAGCCCAGATACACAAAGATATCAACAAAGATGAAGAGAAAAGCCAAGAAGAGATACTTGATTGATACTAAAATAAAGAGAGGAAAATCTCATAAATCTCAAGAAAAAGAAAACCCCTAAAATAACTAAGTGTACCATAAGTTCTATTATTACACTTCCAATATGGCTTTATAGTTTAAGAGTATATAAAGTGTTTCTGACTGTCTAAACCTTTAAATTGCCCATTATAGTGCTAAAATCCTTCCTTAATGTTCTTTCTAGATAGTACACCAAGCTTATCTAAATTTGACAAGTTTATTTTGACC
Organism: Cupressus sempervirens; assembly: GCA_028749045.1. Taxonomy (NCBI): domain Eukaryota; kingdom Viridiplantae; phylum Streptophyta; class Pinopsida; order Cupressales; family Cupressaceae; genus Cupressus; species Cupressus sempervirens. Next base: position 205,805,850 of record CM053789.1, read on the forward strand.
GGGAGACTTAAAACAGAATATCTGGACTTTGTTCTTGAGTAGGACAATATTGCTGCTCCGCACCATCTTCTACTGTCCATGGGATGAAATGGCAGTGTACATCAACATGCTTGGTGCTCTCATGAAAATGGGATTCCTGGCTACCCCTGGGTTATCACAAGATTAAATTCTACGCTTAGTTTGATCAATTTATGAATTCAGAAGTACTCCTCTAAGCCGAATGGCTTCACAAGCCACCTTTACTGCTGCTCGGTACTTTTCTTTTGTAGAGTAAAGAGAGTATTCACATCATTACTTGGTGACTCCAAGAAAACACTCCTGTTCCAAGAATGAACAAAGAGCCTGATGTGTACTTCATGTCATCCATAGATCCTGTTCAATTTGAGTTGGATAGCCACTCAAGTAAAAAAGTTCGGCTACCAAAATCTAATGCTTTTTTACATATCATACAACTTTTTTGGTTCTATCTAGTCTTCATCTGTAATAACTCCCTGGCGGCTCTAGCTTGACAACACTAATTTTTCTTAATTATTTAGTTTTTTTGACATTTAGTCAAACACTTGGCAGGCAGTGCTAATACTACTGAAATTAATTTCAAATATTTGTTGATTAGTAATTTCCTCAATTCCAAATTTCCACACTCAAGTAAATAAAGATAAAGGTAATGTTCTGAATAACAATGATTATGGTCAAACCGATTCAGATTTACAAGGATAGATTTTGCATCTTGTTTGTTATGCCAAAAGAATACTGAATGATAAGCAACAGTTCCGAAATTAATTGTGAAGGTATTCCTTCTTCAAGCTAATTATGAAATCAGAATTACAACATGAATTCCTTGTACCTGGTAATCACTACATACAATTTGCAGAATGCACCTCAATACAAATCATGTCCAAAACACTCATGTTAGGAAATGGGTTTGCATTTACATTCCTCCAAACTTGTACATGCCTCCTGAAACAAATCGCAGCTCCCTAAATTCTGAAGGCAGGCCTCCAAATTTCCAATGCAGACCCTCCAAATAGGCACACAGGCTTCCAGAATATGTATGCACTCCAACTACAGCACAAGCCGCTGCCCTGCTGTGTAGTTGGCAGCCTCACAACCAACAATTCAACCTCCTTGAAACAATATCCAGACTTGCAGCCTTAGACGTCCAAGTTGCCACTGTTCTATGATGAATTTGCAGATGAAAATCTAGCTCGAGCAGCTATAAAGAGCTCTCCAAAAGCCTCAGCAAACAACACATGAACAGAGAAATTTGTGGGCATTCTTGAATGCCAAATCAATCAATGTCCAGAATGCAGAAGCAAGGATCACTAATTCACTTCAGAATAACAATACCAAAATAGTGGACAATAATGACGTCCAACAGTCATACAATTACCAATTCTCCAGCTAATTATTGGAATCCCCAGATACAAAGGAAAAACATTAGAGGAGCTTGGTAATTCTACTAGAACAATTCTCAGACTCAACCACAATACCTCAACTGTGGAAAGCACAATCAGCTTCAAACCCTTATACTTCAGCAAGGGCATAGAAATCATCAGCCACAAAAAACTCTTCACAAACAACAAAAGAAAATAAACAATCAGATGCTTTTTCCTTCGCAATGGCTCATATTTATAATCCTCAAATGGCACTTAGTTTCCCAAATGTAACCCCATTTAAGAAGCTGCACCAACACAACACCACTTTATAACATATAATAATAATAAAGTGCCATTATAATAATGAAACCTTAATATTTAATTAATAAGTATGAACCCATACAATAAATAGCCCATCCAATGTAGTTGATGACCGACTGGTTGCACTACCATCTGCACTGCCAAATGTGGCAACTGCTTGAATTAGACTCACTTAAAATAGTAAATATGCAACTGAGCCCCTCAAATATTACTGTTAGCTCACGAGGGTCACTATGATGAATTGACTCGATTGCAGGAGCTCGCCAAACATGGGGACGTTACAATCCTCCCTTCCTAAGATTACTTGTCCTCAATTAATCCAACAACACACTGAAACCTCCACTGGGACTCTATAAGAAACACGTGACATCTTTGTCATCACCAAACCAATTGTGTGCCAAAAATATCATCAAAACTAACAACATGACTTGCAACATCGCACATAGTACCTGTGCTAATGATGTAGTAGTCAGGACATCACTAGAAAACAACTCTGTAGGAGATCTCAATACACTCTCCTTTAGTATATCTACCTAATTATCTGACAAACAGTCCAGCTTAGGCACCAAACCAACTTTGCGCCCAATGCAATTCCTGGACATGTCATTCAAATATAAGACTGTAAACACTCATCACAGTATAAACTCTATTGCCACTATGACCATCCCCATTGTCATCCTCATGCTGTTGTGATAACTCTACCTCAATCACATCAGCATAAACCCACATGCCATGGTTCGATACCCCTTTTGGCCTCAATGCACATTTATGACCTTTAGAGAAAGGCCCCTTGCATCAATAGCAAAGCTATCTCCTCAAGTCCTCTCTGAATGTATCTTCAAACTTCCCCACATACTGCTCCTTTCCTCAACAGCAGGTGGGGACTCCTCATCAATAGGCGGAGGAATAGAAGATTTTAAAGCAACCTTGCCTTGAGAAGATGACTCTAGAACTCGCACTTTCCTCATCGCCTCCTGTAAGGAAGATGGGTCCAATGACTTAACCCTTTCACAGAGGGCTCAACCAATCCCTCCATGAACACCATCACACGTCTGCGCTTTGATATGTCATATACCATAACTAAGAGTCTTTGAAACTCATTGATTTAACTCTCTAATCCACCAGACTACTTCAGCAGTGCTGACTCACGGAAGTACACCTCAAGATCCTCCGTATCAAACCTCTCGATCAGACAATCTACAAACTCCTGATAGGAAGTGATATGATCATGCTGAAGCGAAACTAAACCATGATACCATTAGTCGTGGGCAACTCCAAGATGCAACACACCAAATCTGATAGCATCCCCTTCAATCATAGAATGCAATGCCAAATATGTGTCGGGCTTATGGACTCAAGCTCGAGTTATAGCTCTCCCACTACCACCGAAGAGATCCAGTGTCATCTTACTGGCAACCTCCCTCAAGTCAATTTGTTGAGGCCTCTATTTCTCAGGTGTCGACCTCAGATTGCAATGCTCTCATTTTCGAGTCAGGAAGCTATCAAAATGTGGCAAAGCATCCCACTTTGCAAAGTATGCCACCATGTCATCACCAAAAGGAGCATTTTCAACCTCAACACTGATCGCATCTGCCTCGGGTCTCAGAAATGTGGGCCTCTGCAACCTATCGTATGTGCCAGTATATCTAGTCCCATCAAGCTTGTTAGCTAACCTGCCTCGATCCTTTGCTCTAGTCCTGTCACCATCTTTGTGCCTGTTATCTGCTCAGGATCGATGTGAATTGACAAAAGCATTACAAGCACCTCACTCCCTATTCCAAGATCTAAGGAGGGCAATCCTTTGCTAGTTTTAGAAAGCTGTTGCAGCACCTCAGCAACATGATGCTGACCATGCAAAGGATCCCTAAATGTACCCTGAGCTTCTCTATGAACCTCAGGTCTTGCCCAACATCTTTGTATTCGTTACTAGCATAACAAACTGGACTATCAACACCCCTATTGCCAATAGAACCAAAATGAATATTAGGCTCTCCATCTCTAGGTGGTGAAGTATGCCCTCTACGGGTATAATGTCTACCCGAAATAAATCTCCTATCTCCATCTATGAATATTGAATACCAATCACTAAATCAAATGTTGACGATCTTTGAATTAAGCACTGATCAAAATACTTTGAGCCCAATTCCTATAGTTTGGCATGAAACCGCTTTGATACCATTGTAATAATCCCCTAGCGGCTCTAGCTTGATAACACTAATTTTTTTGTAATTATTTAGTTGTTTGACATTTAATCAAACAATTGGTAGGCAATGCTAATACTACTTAAATGAATTTCAAATATTTTTTGATTTGTAATTTTCTCAATTCAAAATTTCTACACTCTTAAGTAAATAACGATTAAAATAATTTTCTGAATAATAATGATGATGTTCAAAACCATTGTAGAATTACAAGGATAAATTTTGCATCTTGTTTGCTATGCCAAAAGAATATTGAATGACAAGCACCAGTTCCGAAATCTATTGCAAAGGTCTTCATGTTTACCGTACAGGATAAACGGATTCTCATCGCATTAAGGTATTAGAATGTAATGCAAAACATGATACTTTATTCATATAAGTAGTATGCAATTCTAATTACAACAATTACAATGATAATTATGATCTAATAGTTCATTCGGTTGATGTACATATACTTTCCCGAAGGGGTGACTCAATCGTCACGCACTCTTTTGGATACAATTCTACCCATCGGCTACAATGTGGATTTTATCGACAATATCATCCTCCCAAAAAGTAAATTCGTCTTTGGATGACAAAATAAAAACTCAAAACATAATTCAAACACCAATTACATCAAGATTTAGACAACTAGGAAGAGGGATGCGTCTTTGGTGTGGTAGATGTCTGTGCTCTAAGCTCGTTTAGCTCTGCTCGTAGCTCACGCACTTGCCCAGTCTGTACCTTCAAATTTGCTTCAGCCTTCATTTGAATTTCCAAGGTTGTTTGCATCATTCCAACAATCTCTCCAAGTTCTGTCTCCTCCTCCGTTGCCACCTACTGTAGCTGACTCTGTTGGACCAAAAATGTTGTCCTCTCGAGTTTCCAAGCTGCTCTTTCTGACTCCCGAGCTGCCTTTTCTGTAGCTAGTTCTGCCCTCATTGTTGCTAACCTGGTAGTTGACTCCTCCTGAGCCCTCTCTGTCGCTGCTTGGTTCACTTGGCTCCTCCGAAGGGCATAATAAACATCCCTATATATCTGGACTATCTCCTGAGTTAGAGCCCCTATGCGGCTTTCCCCAATCGACTCTCTTGTATTGGCCCAATCCTTGTGCATCTTTGCAGTCTCAACTTTGGCCCACCAATGCTCCTCAAAGTAGACTGAAAAGGTAGCTGGGCACCCTACTCTCATGAGGGATATGATGTGCTCCAGCTCCTTCAACGCCAAATCCAAGGCTTGTGTCTATGTAGAGGTCATCGCTCAGTGAGCCCAAGTCGTCATAGCAGCGATAAATGCCTCCACACTCTCTCCCATCGATGCATTTGGCCCCACTATAGGCTGCTTGGTGCCCATTGCTGTCTTCATTGCCTCTACCATTTGCTCAGCATTGCTCTCTGTAGAGAAGTGTGGCATCCCATCGATTTGCGTCGGGTGACTCTCCACCTGCGTGCCTACAGGATCTCCTTCAGGGGCTACTTCCTGTGTAGGTGTGAGAATGCTTGTCACCCGTGGTGCTTGTGTGCGGTTAAACCTCGTACTCAAGTACGTGCTCAACCTCTAAGATTTACTTCCTCTGTTCGGCTCCTCTATCGACGTTGCTAACAACGCTACATCCATTGTAATCATTGTGCCCAAACCTACCACATCCAAGTGAACACCAGGTTTCTGCAAAGCCTCATTCGATTTTATCTCCATCACTCTTTCCTGAGTGTCTATCTCATCATTGGGTACAAGTACCTTAGCCCCTGCCTCTGGTACAGCTGGCAAAACCTCTCGAACAAGCTCCATCGTTACCTCCGGAACGACTGTTGCCGTTGGTGACAGATGTGACTCTGTCTCCCTATAATGTCTACATTTTTAGCAGGTTTGTGCAGTTGGCCAGGTCAGTTCACCATTGTGACCCTCGTGAGCTGACAATGGGATTTAAGGGTCTCAGTTGTGTGGTTATAGGCTTTCCAAGAGCCTATTGTGTGTTTTGGCTCTATTTGAGGGACTTACTATTTATAGTAAGTCAATCTGTTGGTTTCGATGAGCTCAGTTGAGTTAGAGGAGTTGGAGGATGCTCTTAGTTTTTATTTCAGGCTTCTAGTTTGAGCTCCAAGAATCTTGGAGGGAGTGTCTATTTATAGTAAGTCACCCCGTTAGGTTCATTCATCATCTTTCATCATCAGGATCACTTGTGTTGTCAAATTTTGATTCTGATGCCTCTTCAGTTGTTTTCGCAAGATGGGTGAATTATTATTATTATTCATATAAATACGGTGAGGTTGCTATTTTTGATAGTGTTGTTGGTTGGTCACCTCAATATCATAGCACGTTGGAACTGGGACAAAAAGTTTTAAATCACGGGAACAAGAAACAGTGGCTTTGCGTGTCAGAATTTTAAGTTATGGTGGAAAAGATCATTTTCGGAGCCAAAGGCAATTAATAAATCAGATTATAATGACATTTTATTATATTTTAATGTTGTGTGTGGGAAGCTTCTTAAGTGAAGTTCATTTGGGAAACTTTGTGCCATTTGGAGATTATAAATATGAGCCCATTTGATGAGTAAAGCATCCAATTATTTGATTATCTTATTTTGCTCTTGTTGTCTTTGTGACATTTTTGAGTCTAAAATTTGTGCCCTTGTTGAAGTATAAGGGTTTGGGATTTACAGTTGAAGTATTGTAGAGTTAATTCTGAGAATCCATAGCTGAGGTATTGTGGACTTTTGAGTTTTATTGTCGTCTCCTCTTTTTGTATTAATTGTGGCTAAGGAGCATTTATACAATTGAATATTATAATTTCTCTGTTGCTAGACGAGGCTTTAGTCTACAAATTGGAGTTCGGTAATTCTGGATATCCCAGTTTGTTCGTTTTGCATCAGAATTAGCATGTTGGATTTACAGCTTGAATGCCATGGGTTCTTATATTTGGCATGATTTCTATATCAATTTTGGGCAGCATTTGTAAGGGTAGATTGTGAACGCCAGATTGAAATTGGACCAGGTGGCTTTTAGTTTGACTTTGCAATTACATTCTACGGCAAAGACATGGTTCTTAATTTGTAAAATTCAGTTTATATTACATAGTTTGAAATTAACAGGTTGGCTTCAAATTCTGATTTATAATCAGCCAACAATTAAATTCTCTTTTCTTTATATTGTTGTATGGTTTGTTGATGAATGAATTCAGACGCTGGTGTAAATCATTTTAGAATTCTTTATTGGCATTTGGTATTTATTTATGCAAAACTTATAAGGCCAAAATTAAGTAAATCTGTGATCAGTTTGTTGTACATCCTGATATTGTGTTTGAAAATTTAAGACATCATAGATTCAGTGGTAATTGGGCTGCTTGCCAAGTACTTTAGTAGTGACATCCTTATAAGACAACTCTGACTATCTAGTTGGCAGTTTGGGATGTTATGCGTGGGGGGTGGCTAGGACCTTCAAGGTTTCATGATGTTATTATGGTTGGGAGGAATCGTGTACTTAGTTTTCGTGTTTCTATTCACTACAATGTTGCTTTCAGTTATCCCCTCCACTACTGTGTTAGATGGTTAGATGCAATTTTTTGTCTAGTAGTTATTGTTTCAAGTGTATGTGAAAGAAATTGATGCTTGATTTAGTTATAACCAGATAGGTTTATTACACTCCCCTACGACTACGGCCTCTAGAATGGGTAGTGTCTCTGTAGCGGGCTGAATCGCAGCGGTAGCCACAGTCATCATCACTAGCTGTTTGAATTGGCCAAACCCTGGAATATGCATGCCGTGTGTACCCATTGGAACCAAGTGTCACATTGTCACGAGTATTGGCCATGGATAATGGTGTCGCTGTAATCACTTTCACCTCCTCATCATCTTCTTCATCCTCCTCGTCGGTGTCACTCTCATCGGACGATGTCTCCTGTCGACCACTATCAGTATGTCCTCCATCCGGGCCTGGTCATTTCTGTCCGACCGTGGTCTTGCTGCCAAGTGTGTTGAGGTGTCTCCATTGCATGATAGGGGGTTCGCCTGACGCAAGTGGTCCAGGCTTGGCCTCTAGCCTTTCGTGGGGAATCATTTGCGTCGTTGTCTCCAAGAATAACCCAATTGCATAGTGTGGCATGTAGAACATCTTATGTTCTAGTGTCATAAATTCGTACATACTTTCTACCAATAGTGCAGCCCAATCACACACTCTTCCTTGTAGGATCCCGTTCATCATTGCAACTCGTGGGAATGAAATGTTTGAAGCACAGCTGGATCCTGTGAGGCGACTTTTTACTAAGTCCATAAGACAATGCCAGTGCCCTTCCTAAACATTGGACTTCTTCAGTGCTCTACCCTTCAATGTGTCCATAAGGGCTTCCTTCTCCGTTTGTGTCAAGTCCCCGCATACCAACTGTACCAGTTGTGCCTTCACCTCTCGACTCAATTTTTTCAGTTTGTTATCGATATTCCTTCCACCCTGTGCATGACCAGGTATTCTGAATACCCATGTGAAGTTTAGTGCTCTGAATGATATTACAAGGTTGCGTCCAAGATAGGTGAACGAATTGGTTTGAGAGAACCTATCGTACGTCTCTATCATTGTGCGCAAGAACCCTTCGTAGTCTCGAATGCAAAATACAGGCATTTGTATTGCCCATTCAACCTGTGCCTTTCAAATGGTGGTTTTCACCAGATGGTTATTAGGTGTCTCCTGCCACCATTTTCTGCATTCTGCTCCATTCAAACCCTCAAATGAGACATTTTGTGCCATGAGATGATCGGTTGTAGCTGGCTATGTTGTTTGCTTGCGTTTCGTTTTACTTGCTCTTGTGCTTGTGCCTCATGCAACACACACTCTTGATGACAAGGTTTTTACGTTTCTGTTCATGGTTGCAATCGTTGCTATATCTTCCTCCAACTTCTTTTTCCAAACTCTCTTTCTCGCTGAATGCATACCTGTCACTTCCCTTGTCTTTTTGGTTTTCCAAAAACAGTTAGATCAGTTGTTGGATCCCTCCGTGCAACTTGTTTCGAAGGTTTCTTCTACTGTCTGTTGGTGTCTGTACATATCCGTACAACTCCTCCCTTCAATGCTCTTGTATGATCAGTATTAGGCTTGTTCATGCTCCATCTAGTTGTACAACTAGATGTTCTCTACGACCTCTATGAAATATATTGGCGTCTCTTCACTTGCTAAGTAGTTGTGCGGTAGACATGGTCGTATGGATGTGTTCTCCTGTCAAGTCCGTACGACTGCACTTCTCCTCTGCACTTAGACCTCACTACTACATTTGTACACCGTACTGTAACATTCTACTACTCCCCTCCATTTTATCTTGTTTAGCCGTATGGTGTATGATAATGCTCCACGCTTTTCTCTGTCAATGTGCCATCTGTACGGTGTACAACGATGATACACTCCACCTTCTATATGTGTCATTCGTACGGTGATAGCATTGGTCTCCTTCATTTCTTTCTTGTACGATCCGTACAGGCAATGCTCACAACCTTCTTTGTGCTGATTTTACAGCCGTACAATATTGTCTGTTTGTCTAAAACCTTCTACTTTGTTCGTACGGTGTTTTCTTCTTCACTTATTGTGTGTGTTTTTACGTTGTCTTCCTCTAGGGCCATACGGTATCCTCCAAAGCTGTACGGTTGGCGCTTATGAAGTTTTCCCCTTTGTACTTTTGTGCTTCTCTTATTGTCGTACAGTGCTCTTTTTATCTGGTTTCCTTGTGTTTGCTTACCATACGACAGTAGTGTTAGTATATTAATGTCGAGCCGTACTTTATATCCACCTACTTATCCCCTCACCGTGTGAAGGTCCTGTACAGTAATCTTCATACTACTCAACTATAATAATATTTATGTATATTACTATTCCTCCTATTTTGCTCATTTTATTATACTTATTTACATTTACTTATTGTACATATATACATTACTAGTTTTTATTCCTTTTATACTGTCTCTGAAGTGTTCCTCCGTAGAGGCATGTTATTTCTTTCATGATAGAGTTTCAGCTTCAACCCATTCATTGCATCAAGTACTTCCTTCCTGTTGAGCATCCATAGTTTCATTGTTCCATTATCGCCAACTTTGCGGATCTTGTATGGCCTGACCCTTTTCACTTTAAATTTCCCTGGTTTGATCTCATCGTGTCCATGATACTTCAACACTAATTGGCCCGGTTGAAACTTGTTCAACTTAAAGTGCTTGTCATGCCATACCTTACGCCTGTACTGTGTAACTTTAGTGGCCATTGTGCCTGTAGTCATTGTTCGTCGAGTTTATTTAAATTATACAGTCTTTCCCTTAGACTTTCCATATCTCCTAGTTTGTTTTCAATGATGATTCTTAAACTTGGTACTATGAATTTTGTTGGTACCATGACCTCCTATCCATACATCAACTAAAACAGAGTGTGTCCCATGGTTACCTTGTATGAAGTATGATATGCCCATAACGCTAATGGTAACTTTTCTTCCCAATCCTCTTCTAAAATGCACCGTCGTAGAATCTGGTTGGGTCTCATTTTATATAGTAACCCGTTGATCAACTGAAACGTTTGACTCCTTAGCACCAGTTTCCTTTCGTTCAACAGCATTTCCCTAGGAAATTGCCCTGCTAAAAGATATTCCTTGATACTTGCGTATTAGGCTGGTAGTACGACAATTTGGAATAGTTGTGTTAGCAAAATCGTCATTAATTCCCTTCGGTGGTTCTCTTGATTTGATCCTTGACAAATGGTCTGCGCGTACATGGCTTTTTCTCGGCCATACCACAATTTTGAATGTAAACTCCTATAACAGTAATAGCCATCTGCTTATTTGTCCCTGGATGATCCACTTGTTCATGAGATATAACAGTGCTTGATGATCTACATAAAATACGAATGGAGTCGCCACTAAAAAATGTGTAAATTTCTATACGACGTATACCATTCCAAGTGCCTCTCGCTCTATTGTACTATAATTGTTCTCCACTTTAGATAGTAGCCTACTTGCAAAGTACACTGGATTATCCAATCCGTGATCACGTGTTTGTGCCAACGTTGCTCGATTTGCATTGTTCGATGCGTTGACATGGACATGAAACTCCTTATCCCAGTTCGAGTAAGCCAGGATAGGCACTATAGCTAGTCTTGTTTATAGTCCTTTGAAGGCTTCATTCTACTCTATATCCCATTTTTAGGGTTCTTCCTTGCAGGTTAGTTTGTCCAGCGGGTAGGATATTTTGAACCTTCGGTAGTATCCTATGTGTCCCAGGAACGATTTTACCTCCGTCACATCTGTCGAAGGTGACATTTCGAAGATTACTCAAACTTTGTCAGGATCTGTCATTAATCTTGCTTTGCATACTATGTGCCCTAATAGCTTCCCCTGTGGTACCATGAATTTGCACTTCTTCGGATTCAGTGCCAGTCTCATCCATCTGCATCTTTCCATGCATTCTTTGAGTGCGGTCATATGCTTGTCCTCCGCACTAAAGATTGACTAATCGTCCAAAAATGCCTTGAAATTCTCGACTGACATCTTATCAAATATGTGCAAGATAATTCTCTGAAATGTTGCCAAAGCATTACATAGTCTGAATGACATTCTATTGTAGGCATATACTCTATCTTCAACTATGAAGGTTGTTTTAAGCCTATCTTCTTTTGCGATGGATATCTGGTTGTATATGGAGAATCCATCCATAAATGAATAGATTTCGTGCCCCTTGACTTCTTTCAAAATACTATGAGTGAATGGTGTCGAGAATAGATCCTTGATCATTACTGCATTCGAGCATTGAAAGTCCACATATATCCTTATCTGAGTGGTGTCCTTCAGAGATATCACAATTGGTGATACACACTCACTCGTCTGCACCCTGAAAATAATTCTGGCTTTAAGCGTTTGGTTGATTTCATCAGTGACCTGTGCAACATAATTTTTGGTCATCTGGTATGACTGCTTCTGTATAGGTATTGCTCCTTCTATCAGTGGCATCCGGTGGATGCATAATTCCGATGGTACCCCTTTCAAGTCCTTATACGTTGAAGCAAACACATCTTTACATTACATAAATATTTTTAATGCTGTTGCCTTTAAGATTGGATTGTAGTCATCTCCCACACATATGTTCTTCGAGTTAGCTTCGTCCCCTAAGTTCATTTTCTTTACTATGGGTTCTTTATATTCAATAGACTTGTCTTCACTAAATGTATGTGCAGGTGTTTCATCTATCTGTGCTTCTCCTTCCTTCACTTCTCTATACTTTGGAAATTCACTCTTCTTTTCCATCCTCAACCACTAACATGTTACAGCTTGGAAAGAGCTCGTAGTCCTCCATCTGCCAATGTAGTAGGCTGTTCATTGAGTTTAGGTCATCATTGTTAGACCCTCCTTCCAATCTCAATATTCCCTCTTTGTTAGGTTCTATGCTTTTCTTCCCCTCGTCATCTCCTCTGCCTTCGCCTTTGGAATCCGATGATGCTGCCTCCTCTTCTACCATCTTTGTGTGTAGGTCGATTACAAATCTTCGGCCTCCGCCTTCCATGGACAAAGTATTCCATTTCCAATCATGTTTCACCTTTGCCTGCACCAGCCAGCCCTATCCGAGGATGGTGTCGTACCCTTTTCTTTTTAATGGTATGACCACGAAATCCAATAAGAATGGTTGTGTCTCGATGGTTACAGTTGTGCCATCAGAGTCCCTAAGGGCTTGATCCTGTGCTGATCGACACTGAGTAGTTGAAATGTAGGTGGCCACAACGTAGGTTGCCCCAACTTCTTCCGTATATCTTCTGGTAGTACATTCACTCCTGATCCTTCATCTACAATTGTGTCTGTGAGGATAGTTCCCAGGATACCCATCTCTACTACTGCAGGATGTCTTCCCGTAGCGAGTGCTAGTAGCATTGGGTCTGTCATAGTCGTTCCGCTCCCATCTTTTCTTGTCTCTTCCGTCACTTTCCGGAGTGGTGTCATGTTTTGTATTACAGTTCGTAGTTGAGTCATTGTAAGAAGAAGGTCATTCAGTTTCATAGGAACTTCCATTTGCATTACCTGCTATATAATATTTTGTTCTGCCAGGTTGCTCTTTGAGGTGCCGACAGTGTCTTTTGTTTGTGATTTTTCGGCTTTTATTTGTTTTTCTAATTTTGCTCGTGTTTGTTGCAACCTTTTCTTTTCCTTTTCTGCATCTGGTTACGTTGCCTTCTTTGCTTGCTCATGAGTGATGGCTAATGTCTCCTCACATGTTTCTATACTTAACAAGTTCACCCCTTGCTTAGACCATTTCGAATCCTCATGGTCTCCTGGACCACACCATCTGCACAATAGTGTGGTGTGTCCTTCGTGGTACAGTCTCTGGCGAAGTGTCCCCATAGAAACACGACATTGTATCATCAACCGTCCACTCGAGTCATATTGTATTCGACTTCAGTCCCAATTATTGTTACCATGCTATCCATGTTGGTAATTGTTACGGTACCCTCCTCAAGTTGTGTCATTGTTCGTGTTCGTTCCTGCTCCTGAGGTGGACACTTCCTGTATTAGCAATACTTGTTGGTGTCCCTTCGTCTTCATATTGAATGGGCATCCCTTTGTGGAATGTCTCGCAATTTGGAAAATATCACAAAATTGTTTCTTTGGGCAGGAGCCCTTTGTGTGGCCCTCCTCCTTACAATCCGTACGCCACAGTTCCCCTCCTTTTGCTGAGTCAGGATTCTTTTTCAGATTTTTGAACTCCATCATCATCCGTAACATGTCTTTTTGCAATGCTCGAACCTTCTTACTTGACTCTTCGTCGCTGCTATTGCTTTCCGAAGATGAATTGTTTGAGTTTGACGATTTGTTTTTCTTCTTTTTGCTCATTTCCCGCTCACTCTCAAGATCCATCGCCCGATTATATGCTTCTATGTATGACGTTGGAGGTACAAGTTTCATCTTTTTCTTCAATACTGGTCGTAGCCCTTCAACAAACCACCTTTTCTTTAACCCGTCAATTGGTTGGCTTTCTATTTTCCCCACCAGTTCCTTCAGCCTTCTTGCATATACACGGATTGTTTCTTTCTTTCCTTGTTTCGTACTGTATATTTTCGTTACTATTTCGTTATCATCCCTCAGTAGTTGGAATTCTGCTATTAATTCTTTCTTGATGTTTGGCCATGTGGATCAACATCCAAAAATAATCAATTGCTACACCCTGTAGGGTCGCCAAAATTGTCGGACCTAGTCATCCTAGTCTTTACACTGTTCGCTGTCCAGTTTGTTTCACATGTTTTACAATGTCTAACTGGATTGGCTGCCCCATCATCATTAAACTTCGGTAATTTTGCCTTCGGTCTTGCCATTGCTAATTTCTTTTGAATATGTGGTACTTGCTCGTACCTGTGCTGTTTTGTGTACCTGCATTGTTCTGAGTACCTATGTTGTTCTGAGTACCCGCGTTGTTCTGCACAACCGCACTACTTTGGACAACTGTACTGTGGACAACCATGTTGTTTGGTGTAAAGAGATCTTCTTCAAGCGAAGTTATTTTGTTCTCTACTTGTACCCATTCGACATGTGTATTGGGAACGAAAAGTTGACCCCATGCTCGTGCTCCTTTGACACTTCAAGTCGTGCGGGTTTCTTCCCTTCCGTTCGGATTCTCTACCTTGGCGTATACAAGTTTAGGAACTCCCCCCTTGTCTCGTCTATCAAATTCAATCTTTGGTGTGTTTCTTCGAGCAAGTCCTTGGCACTCCTTGGTCTGCTAGGTGAATGCACTCCCTCCATCAATGCTCCTTCACCCCCTCAGTGTCCGTCGATAAGCTGCTGAAACTTATGTCTGTGCTCCGTCTGTTGTGTTAAAATTAATGCTTCTCGTGCTATGCGTATATCATTCTTGTCTTTTATTTTATTCCTATCTTTATTAAGAAGTTTCGACATTAATCTTCATAACACCTATTGTATACCAAGTTTGACTGACAACGGCACCAAATGTTTACCGTACAGGGTAAACGGATTCTTATTGCATTAAGGTATTAGAATGTAACGTAGAACAGGATATTTTATTCATATAAGCAGCATGAAATTCCAATTACAATGATTACAATGATAATGACGATCCAATAGTCCATTCGAACAATGTACATATACTTTCTTGAAGGGGTGACTCAATTGTCACACGCCCTTTTGGTTACAATTCTACCTGTTGGCTACAATATGAATTTTACCGACAACAATGCCTTCTTCAAGCTAATTATGGAATTCAAATTACAACATGAATTCCTTGTGCTTGTTAATTGCTAAATACGATTTGCGGTATGCACCTCAATACAAATCATGTCCAAAACACTCACGTTAGGCAATGAGTTTGCATTTACATTCCTTCAAATTGAACGCAACTCCCAAACAAGGCTGCGTGAGCTTTCTAAACTTGCACAGGATTCCTGAAACGAATCCCATCTCCCTAAATTCTGAATGTAGGCCTCCGAATTTCCAATGCAAACCCTTGAAATAGGCACACAGGTTTCCATAGCATGTAAGCAGTCCAATCACAGCACAAGCCTCTGCCCTGCTGTGTACTTTGTAGCACTCACAACCACCAATTCCACCTCTTTGAAACTGTGTCCAGACTTGCAGCCCTAGGCGCCCAAGTTGCCACTGTTCTATGATGAATTTGCAGATGAAAATCCAGATCGGGCAGCTATAAAGAGCTCTCCAAAAGCCTCAGCAAACAATGCCTGAATAGAGAAATTTGTGGGCATATTTAATGCCAAATCAATCAACGTCCAGAATGCAAAAGCACAGAACACTAATTCACGTTAGGATAACCATGCCAAAATAGTGTACAATAATGGCGTCCAACAGTCATACAATCACCAATCCTCCAGCCAGTAATTGGCTTTCCAGATACAGAGGAAAAATAGTACAGAAGCTTGATAATTCAACTAGAACAATTCTCAGACTTAACCACAAGACCTCAACCAAGGAAAGCACAATTAGTTTTAAACCCTTATATTTCAGCAAGGGCATAGAAATCATCAGCCACAAAAAACTCTTCACAAGTAACAAAAGAAAATGAACAATTGGATGCTTTTTCCTTCACCATACTCATATTTATAATCCTCAAATGATAATTTAGTTTCCCAAACGTAACTCTACTTAAGAAGCTTCACCAACGCAACATCACTTTATAACATAGAATAATAATAATAAAGTGCCATTATAATAATGAAACCTTAATATTTAATTAATAAACATGAACCCATGCAATAAATAGCCCATCCAATGTAGTTGATGACTAAATGCTAGCGCCACCATTTGCACTGCCAAATATGGCAACTATGCAAATTAGACTTACTAAAAGTAGTAAATCCGCAATTGGGACCCTCAAATCTCACTATTAGCTCACGAGGGTTGCTATGATGAACTTGATTCAATTAACTGTAGGAGCTCGCCAAAAGTGGGGACATTACACCATCTTTGATTTTGGTTCAATTGAGTGCAACCTTTATAAGTCTGATTTTCAACATATCCACATCAAGTGTGCACCTTGGCATTAGAGTTAGCAACCTTTTTGATCAAAAAGATCTTCTTATCAAAGGTGTGCACTTTTTTACCATCTATTTTGTTCGCTTCACGTAGATGCCCTCGTGATAAAAAATTATCTTATTTGGTTTTGGAAACATGACACCTTACTCCTGTATTAGATGTATGACTGGTCTTCAGATATGGTAAAAATCTTTAATATTAACCTCTTTTTCCAAGAAAAATGATTTCAACAGCTCTGTTCCATGATCCTATGAATATTTAAACAGGGCTACAAAATGACAAGACAAACAAAATGGACAAGACCTGATCATGGCTAGCTCTTGGGTAAGCAAAAGACATTGTCTTTAAACTTGTCACCATTGGAAATTTCATATGGGTAAAATGTGATGCCCTTGGTTATTTCTCTTCTTATTTTCTTGATGTAATTATGAAATGTGTTCCAGCTGGAACCAATACATAGATACATAATGATATGTTGACAGGAACAATAACATGTAGCAATCAATTGAATTGTATCGTTAAAAGATTCAAAAACGTTTCCCATTAATAATGTTTGTACTCTGATTTCAACAGAAGATAAATAAAAAATATCATTCAATTACAACTGGTAACATATCAATCATAATAATGCAGACAACAATAACTATCTGGGCTGCACAAATGCTGACTCATATTATATATCTATGAGAGAGTCATTCACAACTAGCAATGAAAGTATAATGTTTCCAATCCTGGGTATGTGAAATCAGTAATGCTTTTATTCAACTTACAGGTAGAACCCAAACCCTTGCTCACAGGTATGTATTCTGAAAATAATTCCTGGTTGGCATTTTAGGATAATTGAATAGTGATTTATGAACTTCCTTTGTGTAATGCCTTGTCTAACTTCAAGGTTGTAAATATCACATGACTCTGTGCTAGCACAAAACTTCATCGATTCCCCTGATTAAGGTCAAGAGTGAACCTCCCTATATCATGCAACCTTTGCATACCCAAAATCAAATCAGTTCAGATTCTTCCTCTGTTCCCAATGTTCGCTTCTTCTTTTGTTCTTCCTCAGATTCCTCATTGATTTCATATGCAATGAATCCTTCTCTTCTTCCTTCATATGGTGCTCGCCATCAATATCCATTTATTCTAACCCAAAGGGCCCGGGGACGAATAATGCATTGATGAGGTGTTTGTGTATCCTTAGAACCACAATTCCTTCTACATGCTTTTTAGTTAACTGCTCCTCTAGGGTCATCATAGGTTTGGCCCAATCTAAGCCTTGTCTATATGGCTCTTCCGTTATTACAGGATCCTCTTTGATATCTTTTTCTCTACCAATAGTCTAGGCCCCCTTAGTTGCATATCCCATCATATCGATCTCTATAATATATACCTTCCTCTCCCTATATAATTTCTGTTTAGATCCGTTCATGTTTCTTGATAGGCCTATCATCTAGTGTTGTGAGTTTAACAACCTTGTTATACACCACTTCTCTCATTTTAAATGGTTGGAGTCAACAAACTTTGAACTTGCCAGGTTTAATTTTGTTACGACCATTATGCTTGAGGACTGATTGTTGTGGACGGATTTTTTTTGCCGAAGGTGTTTATCATGCTAGAATTTTCTTCTTTGTTAAGCTACCTCCGTTGCCCATTGTGTGGTCAATCGCCTTTCATCCAACTTCATTAGGTAAAATAGTCATTCCTTGAGTATCTCCTCATCTACTTTCCACCGCCACCCTAAAGCTTGGTATTGTATATTTTGACGGTACCACAACCCCCTCGCAGTATATTAGCTGAAAGTGTGTTCTCTGTTGTCGCCTTGTATGTAGTTCGATATGCCCAGGGCACAACTTGAAGTTGTTCTTGAAGAGCACACGATTATACGATATTTCTTCACCCATTAATCTGCTCCACACACTCCTGACTTTTCTTCTTTTAGATATTTCTTCCTTTTCACAATTCGCTCTTATATTCTTCAAAATGAGATAACTCTATTTTATATTCCTGTCAAGTAAAAGTCACCACTTTTCAAAATCTCTAGCCACACCCCTTCTTTAACAAAATAAAATAATATTTGCCCACTGTATTAGTTATTCTTTTATTTTGTCTTATCGGGTTCAGTTTATCAACCCATGTATACAAAAGCAATGTTTGTGATAAATAATTTCTTAGCATTATCAGATTTTCACAATCCATTTGTCATATGAAATTTTGCTTCTAGATTTGATCGTGTGTGTTGAGAGAATGTATACACACACACACACACATAGGTATATATACATATATATGTATACATACATATATATAGATATATGCGGACACACACACATATAGGTATATATACATATATATAGATATTATACATTTATATATATTAAATCTTATGTATATATAGGTATATATACATATATATAGATATTATACATATATATATATGTTAAATCTTTTAATTGTTGTGGATATATATATATATATATATATATGTTACATCTATTAATAATTTAGTGATAAATTATATTATTCTTATAAGCAAGTTGTAAGATTTACTTATATACTTCTTTTGTTTGGTTTGTTAGTCTCCCATAGATTCTCTTTCTTTTTAGGTTTTTCTGGTTTTGTTAACTTTTCCTTCTGTGGTCTCAATTAGCTTTATTATTTTTCCCTTCTCCACCTTGATGTTTTTGCCTCTTCCCCCATCTTCTATTCCTCCTTTTTGAGGCTTGTTCTGCACATTCCACTATTATATTCTTACATTCTCTCATCTTGATGATGGATCACAGAGTGTGATCTGAAATGTTGATGCTAAAAAACACAAACACAATTGAATCCAGAAGCAAAATTTCATATAAAATAACTTATTCAGCTCTCTGTTATGTTTGTGATAAATAATTTCTTCATCGTAGCTGTCCATTATGTGATAATTAATTTAATCACCTCGGGCTTTTGGTTTATTTAAATGAACTTCTCAAACTGCGTATTCAACTCCTTATGAGGGAACTTGTGAATTCTCCATCTGTGGTTTCTCCATTCCTCCATATATATTCGTCTTTTATTTTATACAATGGCTCGAGTCTTTTTATCTTTTATAAGTCACATCATCTCCCTGTTGATGACTCCTCCAGGATTAATTGCTGTGTTGCCATAGAGTTTTCTAATTTCAACGTCACTGCTGATTTACAAACTCTGTTAGACTCATATGAAGAATTTCTTCTGTCAGATTATAATCTCACCCTGCATACTTTCGATGCCTCAAAACAATAAGATTAAGATTGCTGTATATGATTGCTCTGTTCAAACATTTCACAACACATGATGACATCTTCACCGTTTCAACCTTTATCGGGCCTGTGCAATTTATCCGGTTTTGTCTTCATCGGGCTCCTTAATGACTGATGTGATCTTAATGAACGCTGAAACTATCCATGTGGAATCATGCTGAAACTGTCTTAGTCATATTATGTCAGTTTTCATGGTGACATACAAGTTGTATTCAAATCAAATTATTCAATCCGCCAATAATATAACTCCTAGTCATTGTCCATTGTTTTATCGTTGAAGCAGTATATGCTTATCGGTTTGTACAGATTTTTCTTTGTACTGTCAGATAGCCTTCATTGACATCAAAGTTCAAACATTGTTGTCCATTAAAGTTGCTTTATATTGTTTTCCTCTTATTGCTGGGACCATCAATATGTAGTCGCTGTTCATGTTTGTCCTTAAACAATAGTGTGTAGATGTTCTCTAATACTTTGACCGTCTCTGGTAGGGTCTTTTTGCTAAACTTTCAACAACACCTCTTCAGATGTGATCCTTACCAATGTTCTTTAATAGAAATTCCTGCATGTATTTATATATTGTTGCATGCTATTTATCTGTTTCCAAATGATATTAATTACTGTACATGATTTAATATGACTTATTTATCTCTGTATACATATTTTTGATTTTGCCTCTGTAAGTCACTATTCCATCACTCTCCATTCATGGCTTGCACCCATATTGGTATCGTATCTTATATGCTATAATTGCTTTAAGTCTCATATCATAGCCAAATTGTTTGCACCAGATATTACTGCTGTGTGTATTTCATCTGCTGCTCCTATATTTGTGGCTTTCATTATATCTCATGAAATGAATTCACATTCCTTCTAAAATGGCCACTGTAATTGTTCATTGTATTTCTCCTTTTATCGGGGCCTCAAAGACATATTGCTTCAGCTCTTTCATATTAAATATCACTGCTGCTCTGCATATATATATGCTGACAGGATTGTCAATGTGAATTCTTGTTTTGCCAACGCTAAACATCCTCCTTCATTGTTGGAACCATAGATAGTCGCTGCTGTATAAATTGTTTTTTATGCTTGGACAAATTGTTCATGAACTTTATCTAATTGTTGTTTATGCTTGGACAAATTGTTCATGAACTTTATCTTTGTCTTGAGGAGTTTTCCAATCTTCTATATATATGTATATAAATCTCCCTTTTCTATCTTATCACTGTATATCTTGATATTTAACACGATGATCTTGTATGCAAGTGCTTTGGTCCTTTTACATCAATCATAAACTTGCAACAATCCCAACTGAATATGTTTGACGTCAGTGAGGATAATTCTATCAGTCATCCTGAATGCCTTTGACATCAATGACAATATTCCATCAGTTCTTCCTAATCCCCTTCTTCCACTCAACATGTCTTGTCCATTAGCTTTGGGGTAGTGCGGGCTTGAGAGGCTATGGAATATGTGAATTTTTTATGTCATGCTCTTGATCACCTGGTTGACAAAATGTGCACCTTGATCATTGGTAATGGATATAGGGATGCCAAATTGGGGGACTATTTGATCATATACGAATTGGGCTGTGCTCATTCTAGTGTTATCAGGGAGTGCCTTGGCTTCCATCCATTTTGTCAGGTATTTAGTAGCTACCACAATGTACTTACGTTGCCAAGTGACACTTACCTTGAGTGGTCCTACAAAATCAAGGCCCCATTTTTCAAACAACTCCTAAGGTTGGGAAGGAAACAATGGCATAAGGTCTTGTTTCAATGGTTTTCCTATCCTTTGGAAAATATCAAATCTAAGCACCTACTCTCGTGCATTGGTGTGCAACTTTGGTCACCATAGTCCCACCAATCCTACTCAAAAAAATCATGGGTAAAAATGTCGATGTAGGTAAAATGCAAGTTAAATGTGTTTTTTTACATGCTGTTTTCACTATAAAATCATGCATTTTCTCTTTCAAGAATATCAATTTTAATATAATACATTTTATAATTGAATTTAACAAAAAAAAAGTTTCTTTAAGAGATTTTAATTTTTAGTTCCTTCTAAGTTGTTGATTTTTTGCCAATTTTCGTCTAGTTTTCTTCGAGTTCTGGCCGAGTTGGAAATTTTGGGCTTGCCGAGTAGTCTCGAGTTCGAGTTTGTAAACTATGCTACAAATAGTACCTTCCCTGCAGTAGCATCGAGCCCCATCTGCCCTCTTGCTAGCCCTTAATGGGATTCCCTCAACACATGGTATTTCTTTCTCCATGATACACCGTCGCAATAGTAACCCATTAACTATTGGAATGTTTTACTCTTAGTACCAATTTCCTTGGTGCACTCGGTGGCATCCCTGAGGGGAATGTGGAAGTAGAGAGGTATTATCCAATGTGTTAATACCTAAGTCATAAGATAATTTCATCCATGAAGTTCGTATTTGATCGAATTTTTACCCTTTCTGAACTTCATCTGAAATTTTTGATATTTAATATAATACTGTTATTTATAATAATATTATTTTATTTTGACATAATATTGAGTTATTTAGTTAAATTATCTTGCAATGCCAAACTTTTTTGACAATTTTGTGGATATACTTGTATATAAAAATAAATAAATTTATATAAGTTCAATGTTGATTTTTTTTTGAAATTTTATCCTGGCTGAATTTCATTCGAATTTAATGATCGATGAACTTGAATTCGAATTCGAGTCTTGTGACTTATGTTAATACCATGAGGGTAAAACTGTAATGGGCACCCCTGGATGTCCCAAAAAAACTAAACCCAATTGCTGAAAGGAATTATGTCAAACAGTTTGCATTTAACTTCTTATTTCTCCGTTTAATGTTTTAAACCCCTTATAACTCCGGAAATCAAACGTTTATTTTTTGTAGTGTTTCGTGCATGGAATTGGTATCATACAACATAAACAAGAAAGAAACTACAATGATATGCAAAGTGGAAATGAACTGCTGCTAATAAAATGTTATTTTCAGAATTCATAAAACCAAATACATGGCAGATTTATCAACTCACTAATTACTTCAGCAGTATTGACATAATACTCCAGCCCATGCTTACGAACTTGCTGCTACAATACTTTGTCCTTCAATCAGTCCACTACCTTCATAATACCATTCCCTCCAAGCGGCATAAGCGTTGGACAAGTAGTGAAGAAGATATGAGCAAAATACCAAATCTCCCTGTAGCCGGAAATGCAACTAAACTGCCTGATAATGAAGCCAATAACAAAGAATTCCAAAGGCCAAACCCCAAGGGAATGACGTGTAGAATGTTACAAGAGAGGATAGACGTCCTCAAATGCCAAGAACGGAGCTGCAACTCACACACCAATTTCTTCTCATATTGAACTTGCCTAATGAAGCCACAAATGCTTCCTTTTATTCTATTTCCAAGGGTCTGCTCAACTCATACGGGCAATGTGGGATAAAAGATGTGTAATATATAAAACATATATTAAAATACCCCTTATGTCTCCCTTGGGTACACATCACCATAAAATAAATATTAAAGTAACACTTTAATATTTTACAATTAAATTAGACGTTACTTTAATAAAACTTCAGGCATTAAAATGTATTAGCAATCGGACTCCGAATAATGCGAGTGATAGCTCATCGGAAAGCTCTCACTGAGGAGTATCGAATCCAATCACCAAAATTGACCTGCACTGTGTCCTGCCGACTTACTAAAAATAGTAAGTATGCCTGAAACTGAGTAAATCAACTTCGTTTTGGCCCAAACTGGAAATGACTAGGCCAAAACACTCCAGGATCTCATTAAACCCTTCGTTAGCCCTCGGGACCATGTAGAACAAGGCTAACACACACACACTTGGTCAACTGCTAAAATGGGGACATTACAGTCTGCCCCCCTTGAAATTGCTTGTCCTCAAGCAATCTCAGTCCAGCCTACTGAATAACGTGCTCACTCTCCCATGTAGAATCTTCCTCCGACAGGTCTTTCCATCTGACCAAATACTCCTTCACTATCCTGTTTCTAAGCTTCCTCTCTCTAGTGTCCAAAATAGCCTCGGGTACTAACACAAGCTTCCCCTCCTCATCCAAAGGGGGTAAATCTGCAGAAAGCACTACACTTTGACCAATGGCTTTCTTAAGCCTAGACACATGAAACACATTGTGCACTCGATTGCCCTCTGGAAGCTCAAGCTCATAGGCGACTTTGCCCACTTTGCGAATCACCCTGTAGGGACTATAAAATCTAGGTTTCAACTTTTCAGCTCGCTCTTCTTGAGCGATGACTGTCTATATGGTTGTAGCCTCAAGTAAACCATATCCCCTACCTCGAAGCTACGCTCTATTCGGTGCTGATCAACATACAATTTCTGTTGATTCTGGGCCTGTTGTATATTCTCCTTGAGCACTTTCAGGATGTCCTGACTATCCTGCAATAAGTTTTTGGCTTTGGGCACTCTACTGTCCCCCAAAACTAAATCCATGAAGCTAGGTGCTTCATAACCATAGAGTGCCATGAAAGGAGTCATCTTGATGGACATATGATAAGTGGTGTTATAACAGTACTCTCCCATATGCAACCATCTGACCCAAGCCTTTTGTTGTGTAGTTACATAGTTCCTCAAATATCCTTCCGCACATTTATTCACAGTCTCTGTTTGCCCATCTGTTTGCGGATGATAACTAGTGCTAGGTGTAAGATCTGTACCACACAACCTAAACAACTCTTGCCAAAAAACACTCATAAACTTACTATCCCGGTCGTTGACAATGAATCTGGGCAGCCCATGTAACCTGAATATCTCTCTAAAGAAAAGATCTGCCACCTGTGCTGCTGTGTAAGTGGACGGAATAGCAAAGAAGTGAGCAAACTTCGTCAAGCGGTCCACCACCACATAGATGCAATCCCTTCCCTGCACTCGTGGTAAACCAGTGATGAAGTCCATCGAAATACTTTCCCATTTCTTATCAAGAATGGGCAAGGGCTGTAATAAACCTGTAGGAAATGTGTGCTCTCCCTTATTCTGTTGACAAACCACACACTCCCTGACATACCTCTGAACATCATCCTTGAGCCCTTTCCATGAAAACCGCTTTCGGATCTACCTGTAGGTCTTGAAGACCCCCGGATGTCCACTGTGGGTGCATCATGAAATGCCTTCAGTATCGCCTCTCTCAAATGTGATGACGGAATCAAATAAATCCTGTCCTGAACTCTGATCAATCCATCTATCACCTCATAGCGATCATCCTGTATGGTACCTGAAATCAATCCAGAAGCCCAAGCATCTTCGACATACTCTGCTATAATCTGATCTCTCCAATCTCCTGAAATCTCTTCCAGAGCACATAAGTGAGGTCTCCGAGATAAGGCATCAGCCACCACATTTTTCTTACCTTTGACAAACTCTATGTCAAAGTCATAAGCCTGCAATTTAGTCACCCATTTTTGTTGCCGGTCATTAAGATCACGTTGGCTCATGAAGTATTTAATACTGTTGTGATCAGTCTTGATCACAAAACGTCCATCTACCAAATATGATCGAAATTTGGCCAATGCATGCATTATGGCCAACATCTCCCAGTCATAGACAGAATAACTTTTCTCAACTCCTCGGAGCTTCCTACTCTCGAATGCAATGGGATGCTTCTCTTGCATCAATACTGCTCCAATCCCATCACCTGATGCATCACAATGAAGCTCAAAAGGCTTCGTGAAATCCGGTAGAGCTAGAACTGGACATGAAGACATTACTTGCTTGAAATGCTCAAAACACCTCTGTGCTGCCCCTGTCCACACGAAGGCTCCTTTCCTGGTAAGATCTGTCAAGGGTGTAGCAATCCGTGAGAATCCCTTAACAAACCTCCTATAAAAACCACATAAACCAAAGAATCCCTTAAGCTGTGTAAGGTTTGTGGGAGTAGGCCACTCTACAATAGCTCTAATCTTTTCGGGATCAACCCGAACGCCATCTGCACTAATGATATGCCCAAGGTAAAGGAGCTCAGTCATGCCAAACTCACATTTAGATTCCTTAGCATACAATGACTCTCTCTCAAGAATAGATAACACCTCCTCCAGATGATGTAAGTGCTCCTCCCAGGTCTTACTGAAGACCAAGATGTCATCAAAGAAGATCAAGACAAATCTCCTCAGCTGCTTCCTGAATACCTGGTTCATACAACTTTGAAATGTAGCAGGTGCATTGGTTAGACCAAATGGCATAACCATGAACTCAAAGTGGCCATAGTGACATCAGAAGGCTATTTTCTCAATGTCCTTTGCTCTCATCCTGATCTGATGGTATCCGGATCGCAAATCAATTTTGGTGAAGAAGCATGCCCAATGCAACTCATCAATCCTAGGAATGGGATACCTGTTTTTAATTGTTTTCTTATTCAGTGCCCTGTAATCGATGCACATGCGCATCATCCCATCCTTCTTCTTTACCAATACTACTGCTGGAGCAAAGGGGCTCTTACTGGGCCTGATATGCCCCATCTCCAACAAATCCTTAATCGCCTTCTCTATCTCATCCTTGTGTTTCTTAGGATGACGATAGGGAGTAATCATAACTGGTTTGGTTCCCTCCTCGAGCTCAATAACATGTTCCATCCCTCTGTCAGGAGGAACCCCATGAGGAATATCGTTAAATACTTTAGCGTGTCTATCAAGTATCTGCTGGATATCTGGTGGATGACTCTTTTCTTGTGGCTCTGGTGAAGTTGGCATAATGTAGCACTCTGCCGCCCACTCTATGTCATCATGACGAAAAAGTCTCTGCATTCTCCTCAAGGACACTACTCTGCAACCTCCATCTGAAAGTCCTCTAAGTACCACAGTTCTGCCCTTATGCTGGAATCTCATCTCCAATTTCGCTAGATTGAGTGTGAACTCAACTAGTGAAGCCATCCATGTCATGCCGAGGATGACATCATAATCTCCCATGTCCACAACATAGAACTCATCCTCCAACTCGTAGCCATCTCCAAACCTGATGCGAAGATTAGATATCTTCCGAGTGCATAATAACTTATCACCGTTAGCCACCATGACTCTAAACCCATCATGCTCCTCTGTCTGTAACCCTCTCCTGGCTACCAACTGTGCATCTATGAAGTTATGTGTAGCCCCATTGTCAATAAGAGATATCACTTTCTGCCCCTGGATAGTACCCCTGACCTTAAATGTGATTGCCTTTTGGGCCCCTGTCAAGCGTGCCAACGATCTATCATCCTTAGGAATGTTGCTCTCCTCTATAGTGTTACCCTCCTCTGAATCGGAGTGCTGATCCTCCCCTTCTGACTCTGACTCTTTTGCTGAAAAATACTCCATTTGATTTGCCTTAGCTTTGAGGGAACATTTATGAGATAAGTCCCAAGGCTCTCTACAATGGAAGCACAACTTCTTCTTTCGAAGTTCATTCAAGGTTTCATTGTCTAGTCCTTTTGATCCTTCTTTGGGTTTGCTATACTCTTTCTGAAACTGTTTTTTGTCTTTGTCCTTGCGGTAGGAAGAATCTGTTGAATGGTTTTTTTCCTTTGTATACCGAAGGGGCTAAATCTCGTGCCTTTTTAGTTGCTTCAGCTAAGGTGAGTGGATCATGTCCCTTCACCCAACCTTGTAAAGGATTAGCAAGACCATCACAAAATAACACCACCAATCTCCTAGGAGAGATATTGGTAACAAGTATAGACAAGCGCTGAAACTCGGCAATGTAAGCATCCACAGAACTTGACTGTTTTAACTGTGCTAGCTCCTTGAAATGTAACTCGGGATCCTTAGTGTCAAATCTCTCAATCAATGTTTCGGTGAATTCCTCATAGGATGTAATTTGATTATGCCCCAAAGTCACCATGCCATGATGCCACCATTCATGTGCAACGCCGTCCAAGTGCATAGCCGCATACTTGATAGCCTCTTCCTCAGGCATAGGATTTAGCTGCAAGTATGTATCTACCTTCTGCACCCAAGCTCGTGCAGTCATCTTCCCCGAAGCATCATAATAAGGTAAAGAAAGTTTTCCAACTTTCTTCCTCAGCTCAAAGTTTTGATTCCTCCCTCCTGCTTTAGGCATGTGTCTCATCCTCAAGTCCATATAATCTCTAAGGGAAATATCCGCGTGAAACTCCGGTCCACTAGCCTCCCAGTCCCTCCTGAACTGATCCTGTAACTCGGTAATTTGCGGTTCGTTTACTGGTTGAACCGGATCTTTGGGTGGGAAAGTGGGTAGAAGAGGTCTCGAGCTCCCAGTCCGTGCTGGGCGTGCAACGTGTCTAAAGTTATCAGCCTCATTCCCATTGTTGCCGTGTCCATTATTACCATTAATGTTATTCTCAGGACCATTGTTGTTGCCTTGGCCTCCATGGTTATTGTTTCCTCCATTGTTATTGTTTCCCTCGTTGTTATTGTTTCTGTTGTTGGCATCACCTGGATAAATATTGACACCCATCTGTCTAGCCATGAGCTGCAACATCATGTCCATTTGCCTATTCTGCTCCTGCTGCATACGCTGCCCCTGCTGCATACGCTGCCCTTGCTCTAATGTATCCAGTAACTGTCTGAACAGTACCTCCCCCTGATCTGGACCAACATTTCCGCCTCCGCCTAATCCTGTATTCCTGTCATCTCGATCACCCATATTATTGTCCTGATCAAAGAATATCTCCTCTATGTCTGTATGGTTGGATTCAATGTCCACCTGCACGGATGTACTAGACTGTTTGCTTTGCAAGTCTGAAATCCTATTTTGTCTTGCTCTGGTATCGTGGAAATTATAAGATCCCTGTCGCATGCTCAAACATAAATGCTTAGCCTTTTTTTTTTACTTATTTCTGATTTTAGTGTTTTAACATTTCGTCAAACACTTTTTCCCTCTATCCGGCTGTTCCAAATTCCCTATAAGACGTCCACAGGATGGCAGGACTTATAGCTCTGATACCACTGTAATGGGCACCCCTGGATGTCCCAAAAAAACTAAACCAAATTGCTGAAAGGAATTATGTCAAACAGTTTGCATTCAACTTCTTATTTCTCCGTTTAATGTTTTAAACCCCTTATAACTCCGGAAATCAAACGTTTATTGTTTGTTGTGTTTCGTGCATGGAATTGGTATCATACAACATAAACAAGAAAGAAACTACAATGATATGCAAAGTGGAAATGAACTGCTGCTAATAAAATGTTATTTTTAGAATTCATAAAACCAAATACATGGCAGATTTATCAACTCACTAATTACTTCAGCAGTATTGACATAATACTCCAGCCCATGCTTACGAACTTGCTGCTACAATACTTTGTCCTTCAATCAGTCCACTACCTTCATAATACCATTCCCTCCAAGCGACATAAGCGTCGGACAAGTAGTGAAGAAAATATGAGCAAAATACCAAATCTGCCTGTAGCCGGAAATGCAACTAAACTCCCTGATAATGAAGCCAATAACAAAGAATTCCAAAGGCCAAACCCCAAGGGAATGACGTGTAGAATGTTACAAGAGAGGATAGACGTCCTCAAATGCCAAGAACGGAGCTGCAACTCACACACCAATTTCTTCTCATATTCAACCTGCCTAATGAAGCCACAAATGCTTCCTTTTATTCTATTTCCAAGGGTCCGCTCAACTCATATGGGCAATGTGGGATAAAAGATGTGTAATATATAAAACATATATTAAAATACCCCTTATGTCTCCCTTGGGTACACATCACCATAAAATAAATATTAAAGTAACACTTTAATATTTTACAATTAAATTAGACGTTACTTTAATAAAACTTCAGGCATTAAAATGTATTAGCAATCGGACTCCGAATAATGCGAGTGATAGCTCATCGGAAAGCTCTCACCGAGGAGTATCGAATCCAATCACCAAAATTGACCTGCACTGTGTCCTGCCGACTTACTAAAAATAGTAAGTATGCCTGAAACTGAGTAAATCAATTTCGTTTTGGCCCAAACTGGAAATGACTAGGCCAAAACACTCCAGGATCCCATTAAACCCTTTGTTAGCCCTCGGGACCATGTAGAACAAGGCTAATGCACACACACTTGGTCAACTGCTAAAATGGGGACATTACAAAAAATGCTATTTGAAATAGGTGGGCATCAAGTATGTCCTCGTTCACCCCATCCGTTGGTTCTCTAGATTTTAGCCGTGATAGTTGGTCAACAATGACATGACTCTTATTGGGTCGTACGATGATTGTGAATGCGAATTCATGAAGTAGCAACAACCATCGATTTACCCTTCCTTGGATGATGGGTTTAATCACTAAGCATATTAACTTGGTGGTCTTTGTGAAATGTGAAGGGTGCGGCAAGGAGATAATGCCTGAATTTTTGAACGACATATACCATGCTGAAAGCCTTCCTCTCTATTGTACTACAATTCCTTTTTTCTTTTGACAATAATTGACTAGCAAAACATATTGGGTGGTCCACCCCTCTTGTGTTGGCTTGTGCCAAGGCGGCCTCAATGGTGTAGTTGGAGGCGTCCACATGAACATGGAATTCTTTGTCCCAGTTTGGAGTGACCAAAATTGGTGCACTTACTATTCTTGACTTTAATTCTTGAAATGTTGTTTCTTGTTCTGTACGCCATGTGAACGATTCACCCTTTCTTGTAAGTTTCTCTAATGGTAGTGAGATTTCCACAAACCCTTCAATGCACCATTGATAGCACCCAACATGACCAAGGAAGGATTTCACCCCCATCACATCTGTGGGAATCTCTACATCAATGATTACCTTCACCTTGTTGGGATTAGTTTTTAAGCACTCTTTGCAAACTATATGCCCGAGTTCTCTGCTTTGTGGTACCATGAATTGACATTTCATTGGATTCAACGCTAGTTGTGCCCTTCAACACCGCCCCATACACTTTCTCAGGGCAGTGAGGTGGAGATTGACCAATCATCTGTCATGTCCCCTCTTTTAGCTCAGCCTAGCAGAGACATGTGAGTCAGCTTATTATGGGGTCTTGTAGGCTGACAGGGTTGGATAGAGACCCAGTATGGTTATTTAGTGTTGGGGACCTGATGTTCTGGCAGTTATTGATCAATTGGGAGACGTTCCTTGTTTTTAGGAGACAGTTCCTACTTTTTAGGAGGTATGATCTTGCCCAGGGTTGGGTCTCCATGAGATTACTCTTTGGGTTCAATTTCAGAGAGATAGGGCTTGTTTCCTAAATTTTAGGAGCATCCCTAGATTTTAGAGATGAGACTGCTAGTGGATCCTTGATTTCCGACTTTAGTCATAGACAGGTGACAGGATGTTTTTATCGTTTGTGATGTCAGTTGGGCATTTTGTGGCTATTTGGGTTATATTTTTAATATTTCCTAAGTTAGCATTTAATAATTAAATAAGGTTAAGTTATTAGCCATTTTGGAGTAATAAGGGGTTTTTGGCCTCATCTGGATGCGCATCCTATGGTGTGATAGCTCGTTGGAAAGGTCTCGAAATTCTCTAAATCTTTCTCTTTGGTCTTAGGGCAATTCAGTGAATAGATTTCTATCTATGAGGAAAAAGGTCATTTTCTAGTAACATGACCACTTTAAAATAAGAAATTATAACCCTTTCACTACCCAACGCCACTTGGAGACACTTAGGGTTCGATTTGCAATTGAGAGGGGTTATAAGGAGATAGAAGCTTCATTCTAAGATCATCTTTTGCATATTTGACAACTTGTTTATGAATTTTCTCTGAATGGGCGATTTCTAGTCTGGGATGCAAACCCCAGGTTAGTGATTGGCTGGGATGTAGCCCTCAGCAATCTTTGGCACCGAATTTCTTAAGCGTTGTGCATGGTGATTAAGGACAGAGGTATCAATTCTCATTGGGGTTTCAGCGTGGCATATCATCTTTCCAGTTGGGACGTGGTTCATTGCAGCCTATGGGACACCATTTGCAGCAAATACACCACGTGGTTTATAGGGTATTGCTTGTATTCACCTCCATATGTATGCTGGATTCGAGAACAATCTTCACCTTCCAGTTTGACATCAAATTTGTATGTGAGCTTTGGGAAATGCATTGGATTTATTGCTTGGCTCTATAATTCAGACAAATCTGCTTGGTACGGTTTGCAATAATTCTGATTTTTGCTGCATACCTTATTTATTCCAATCTTGTTTCATGTTTGTTGTTCCCTATTCCTTTCTATGTTATAAAACTATCAAAAACAAACAAACCTTTCCACACTTCTGTCTAGTTCTGCAAGAAAACATAAATAAACAGGAAAACAAAATTAAATATAAAACAATTACAGCAGTTTAACAGAAGAGATCCATCAGGGATCTTTCATCATCCAAGAATGCCTTGAAATTCCCTGCTGACATCTTGTCGAAAATATGAAGTATAATCCTTTGGAAGGTGGTAGGATTATTACACAAGCCGAAGGACATCTTGTTAAATGCACACCCCATCTTCTACGACAAATGTTGTTTTTAGTTTATCCTCCTCCTCAATGAGGATCTGATTATGGCCAAAAAACTCATCCATGAATGAATATATCTTGTGCCTTGCGACCTCCAATATACTGTCAGTGAAAGGGATGGGGAATAGGGCCTTGCTTGTGATGACATTTTGTGCGATGTTGTTGAAATGCTGAAATTAGCACATGAAATGCTTTTTTTCTCACGTGCCTTTGTATTTTATTCAATCACCTTTAATGATGGTTGTGCTCTAGGTGTGTTCTTGGGCACAAAATGACAACCTATAGGCTGTGTCCCTGATGGTGATGCAACAACAGGTACTCTACTAGAGG
Organism: Cupressus sempervirens; assembly: GCA_028749045.1. Lineage (NCBI taxonomy): Eukaryota > Viridiplantae > Streptophyta > Pinopsida > Cupressales > Cupressaceae > Cupressus > Cupressus sempervirens. The sequence continues at coordinate 205,838,257 of CM053789.1, forward strand.
AAGAAATGGTGACCTAGGGGGTGTTGAGTTTGTAGATACATGGGCCATGATGAGAACCTACTATGCCCTCAAGTGCTACCATTTCTTTTTTAGTGCAGCTGAAGAACCTTGAAATTCAACTATGGTTGCTCTCATAGCAAGTTTTGCCTTCTCCCTTTGTAATTTATTCTCTTCCCTAGCTACAAGTATGGCATTAACGTCTTTTTATTTCTTCTGTGGTTCTATTATGTCTCCAAGCCATCATGCTTGTCGATGCCTACAAGGTGGTATTTGAGGAAGTTTATGCTCCATGAATTACTTTTCACATTTAATGCAAATCACTGTCATAGGGTTCAATTCTTCATAGGCATACTTCCAAGTCCCATCTCTAGCACCTTTAGGACGTGTCCCTATATATCCAAATAGGCATGGTTCTAGTGGCCAATCATTCCTGGAAGCTGCCATGGTGAACTGTGGCTAGCTGTTAACCTACAGAGACAAAGTGAGAAGACAAAATTATTATTTTTGTTGAACAACTAAGCAAACAATCTAAATTAGTTAAAAAAAAAAACATCATTCAAAGTTTAAAAAAGAAAAAGTAATTAGGGTTTGATTTTTTTAACAACTAGAGATTCTTCAAATAAATACTGAAAGATTCAACAAAGCTTGTCAAAAATAATGTTACATCTTGTTCCAATGACTCAAAATCAATCTTAACTACTTAGGAACAATTTTCTATTCACCTAGATGCATTAAAAAAAATAATTTTTTTTTAGAAAAGCATAGAAAGAAAATCAGAAAACCTACTTGGGAATCTGATTTTTCTTCAAAAACCACCTCAAATCCACTTCAAATCAATGGAAATCAGTTTGCAAATGTTTGGAAGAGTGTTTTTCCCCCTCTCAGAAAAATAGGACGGGGGCCATTTTTTTGCCTAAAAACGCTGGAATCAGATTACAACCGAGTTTTTAATCTCAGACTTTCCGATTTTTTTGGCAAAAGCTAAAAGTCCGAAAAAAACTCGACGGTCCCAAAAACAATGCAAGTTTTTACAACTAGCTGAGTACTCTGTGAGTGTTCCATCTATGGTACCCAGGAAGGGGAAATTATACATTTGTATTATTTTGTTTGACCAATTTGATTTAGGGTTAGGTCTCAGAATTTTGGGTTAAATGTTTAGAAAGCATTAAAATTTATTTTGAAAATGGTTTTTCATCACAAGGTTCTAGATTAAAAGATTCACGTAATTAGAGTTTAAATGTCAAAAAATGCTTTGGAAGTTAGAGGTCATTCATATTCTAGATTTCTATTTTTAGCAATAGGTACATTGTATGTTATTTGAAATTTCAGATCTATTTAATGGCAAGAATGTGAGCCTATTTATAGGCTGCTATTTTAGGTTTGTTTTATGACTTTCTAGTTATTTAGATTAGATTTTCTTTAAAATATCTTACTTTCCCACTTTTTCTGCTTCTATTGGAATGCTTGCTTAAGACATTATGTTTTGGGATGAATGATCATTATTCTTAAACCCCTAAAGCCACAGGATGTTTCTAATGGTAGTTGATGCCAGGCTAATGTTGTAAAAATTGTCGTTCAAGTTGGTTATTGTGTTGATGATTTCATTGAGTAAATTAAAGGAGTTTATATTGAGTCAAGCTTTATATTGATGACATTTATGTCTTGGGTTGTGGCTCTGAATGTAGCTTGGCTCTTTATTTCTTATAAGTGTGTCGTAGTCATTCAATTCTTGTTTGCTCTAAATATATCGTCTTTCTTTTAGCCAGTGAGGAGGTGTCATTTGTGTGTTTTAATTAGTAGTTTCTTTCCTTCAGTATCTTGTAATATAATTTGCAAGACAAAAAAAAAATTTGAGGTAGGTAGTTTATGTCAGATCTTGGATGGTATGCATACCTGTAGATCTTGTTTGTAGTGTTAGTCTAGAGAAAGTCTGGCTCATGTTAGCTTTTTAATTTGTCTCTTTTGGAGGAAAACTGCTATTCAAATCAGCAAAGGAAGCATCTCGATGTCTAAAAGTATTCTCAGTACCTAAAGCAATGATCAAGTTTACGGCTATTCACACAGTTCACAGTCATCTGAGGTTTGCATAAAAGGAAATTATAAAGTAAACCTGACTTATCTTTTTGATCTTGGAAGTTGACAAGACCTCAAGTTACCCATCTCACAACAAGGTTCATTTGATATAGGAATTGCAAAAGAAAATATGAATTAAATGATGATGCTTATATCTGGCTAAAAGCAAACACCAACAAATCTGATCAACATGATGAGATTAAGCAAAACTTATACTGAAACTGTAGTGTAAGATTCAATCAAAGAAAATAGCTCAAAACTACAGAAAGTAAGTGCCAAGATGAAAGATTTGCTAATACAAAGCTCAACAGCACCAACCTTTACGATAATTCAATTATCAAAAGCTTACACAAAAGCACAATGATAGAACATGAATGTTTGAATGACAATTCTGCAACATAAGTTTGAATCAACTATTAGTGAGAACTTATTTGCTCGAAGTGCTTACTTTTGGCTTACAGTGAAAAACTTTTAGGAGTTCAAGTTACATAAGTTACTGGATGAATCAGTGGCCACCTAGCATCTACTCAGAAGGAATTCAAGGACTCTTTTTTATAGAAGCTACTTTGGTTCATTATTTTGCCTCATCTCCAAATGAACAAGTTGAAATATTGAAGTTTTCAAATTCAATGCATTTGTAAACCTTCATCATTTTTGGTGGTATTTGCATGAGTGAGATGGCTGATAATTACTTTCTTTGGAAGGATATCAGTTTCTCAAAACATAGTGATCCCTTAATTTCAAATTTGGTATTATACTTTTTTCTCTAAGCCCATTTATTGTTTGTTAATTCAATATAACGGTTAACCCTTTCTTAGAATGTAATGTCTGGCATTAGTAAGTTTTAACAGATTCAGATTTGAATGCAATTGATTCCATGTATTCCTTTTTGTTTTTGACTTCAGCGCTGCATACCTGTATTTCTTGACGAGGACTTAGTTCACCAATACTACAATGGCTATTGCAACAATATTCTTTGGCCGCTTTTCCACTATCTTGGGATTCCTCAGGAGGATCGACTTGCTACCACACGTAGTTTCCAGTCTCAGTTTGATGCATATAAGAAGGCTAATAAGATGTTTGCTGATGTTGTATATTCACATTACAAGGAGGGAGATGTTGTATGGTGTCATGACTACCATCTTATGTTTCTTCCGAAGTTTCTAAAAGAGAGAGATGTTAACGTGAAAGTGGGATGGTTTTTGCACACTCCATTTCCTTCTTCAGAGATCCACAGGACACTTCCATCACGCTCAGAGCTGCTAAAAGCAATTCTTGCTGCAGATTTAGTTGGGTTTGTTCATGAACCATGCTGTATTTGCTGTATTCATTATTATGTATGCTGTGGAAGGTGTTAAATTAAGATTCTTGTGCCTGGGAAACGTTCTGGTTTCCTGATCAGTTATGCTGCACAATACTTCATTGCTAAATCTAGATGAGACACCTTGAGATGGGCATGAGAAATATCTTTGGAGCTTTGTAGTTTCGAAATAAGATAAGATTTTCTCTACAGATCATATTTTGTTACCTTTGTCTCTGCTTCTCAGATTTCTTAGTAAAGAATCCTTAGGTGTTGAGGTGAATTTGACAGGCTGGTAATGAATTGACACCTAAATAATGTTACGAAGATGTGGTATTTGGACAGACTTGTAAATTATTTGTATTTTTCATTTTATCTCGATATAATGAAGCCTGGTCATATGACAAAAAACAGGAATGGGACTAGAACTGAATAGTTTTCCAGTCCATTATAAGTAAATTATCAAATTTCTGGAATGTCAGTGCACAAATTTAGGCTTCCTCTCAATATTCTTGAGATGGATTCTTTTATTGTTTTCGGTGGCTTTCAATTTTTCTTGATTGCTAATTTCTAATAATGAATGCTAAACTCATTGTATGTGAATGGCAGCTGGAAACCACACTATTTATTTCGGAAAGATACTCTCCTCAAATAGAATTATTGTTGCTTTCAATGAGGTGCCTAAATATAATAAATTCTGTTATACGTGATAACCATTGAGAATACTGGAACTTGAGCAGTTTATTCAGAGGTTAATCTTACTATTATTATGTCTCTCAAATTTTCTGTCTCATCAAATTTGATCACAACAGGATTTGAGTATTTTCAGTTCATTGTTTTACTTTCGGTTAGAAATTGCAGTCTGTATTCCACACCTTCTTTGAGGCCTGTTGATCACACTAGTCTCAAGTTAATTGTCGTATAGATTCATGAAATGCAGTTCCTAATTATATAAGTGCAATAGCTTGTAGAGTATACATGTTGGCAATAAACAAACAGCTAGGTGTCCAGCTTACAATTTTGAAAATTTTATTAGATATTTAACTCTTGAGTTTGAAGGATATGTACAGTTTGCAATGCTTCTTTTCAAGTTCTGATCCTTGTTTTAATTGTTTCAGTTTTCATACTTATGACTATGCAAGACATTTTGTAAGTGCATGCACACGAATTCTTGGTTTGGAAGGAACCCCAGAAGGAGTAGAGGATCAAGGGAAGATCACCCGTGTTGCTGCGGTATTCACCATATGTGCTTGTTTTACTTCTACCACTTACAATCTACCATGCAACCATCTCTTATTGAATACTTAGCTTTTATTTTCTTGTTTATTAATTATTTGTATTGCGAAGTTGAATTTTTAATTTGTTGTCCACCTCATGGGTTGAGTAACTTTTTATTAACACACACCTGGATATTTCAACTTTTTTCATTTGTCTGTTTCTGATAATTGCAGTTTCCTATTGGCATCGATTCAGATAGGTTCATAAAAGCACTAGAATTGCCTGAAGTCAAAGAGCATGTTAAAGAGCTAAAAGAAAGGTTTGCAGGTCGAAAGGTGAGCTGTCATGTTGTTTTCTTTTGACACCTAATGATCATCGTTTTGTACCTTCATTGCAAATAATTGAATGGGGACACTTTCCTGAACCTCTACTGGTGTTCTCAGGATAGTTAGGGATGGTAGGGATTGTCCCTGGCTGTCCCCTATCTCGGGAAACTGGGGACATTGGGATGTTATCCATGGGTACAGAATATCCATGGGATGCCCTACTTCCCCAGGACTGCTATGGATGCCTGAGATGTCCCACAAGTGTCTTGGGATGGTCAGATGTCTTCCCAGTGATCTGAACATTTTTTAACTGGAAAAGAATTCTACCAAAAAGAAAATGTAAATCGTATACAGCAGTTGGAAGAAAGTGTCAAGTTTTCTGAATGACAGCATACAGGTATAGAATGAGATTGTACAACTGTTGAACAACTGGAACCAAATGTAGAATGAAAGTATAATGACAACACATTTCTCACTTTTTTCGTCTATGGAAACTGTGTGACCACATCCAGCAATGGTAAGAAGATTTACAGTTGTTGAATGACCACATACAATTATAAAATGAAAATGTACCCATGATACCTAATGAATGGCAACATATGGTCATCCCTTTCATCAGTGAGCAATTTTATGGCTGTATACAACTGTAGGAGATCAGATAATTAGAAAATGAGAGTATAAAAATGTGGAATGAGCACAAGCTTGATTACATAGAGTTTAATGTGAAATGATGCATATGTCAAATGAGAGCTTATGATTATAAGAAATATACGATGTCATTACATTTTTATTTGTGATATTGTATCCTTGGGACCTTCGGTTGCAATGAAATCATTGGACAATTGAAAGCAGGAATTTCTTGTATTCACGTCAATGACCATACTATATCTGTATATATTACTATATCCTGCCTTCCTCAAGATGGACCCCTTGGACTGCTATCCCTATCCCTAAAATGTGTCTTGCTGCTTTCTACCATTGGCGTCCCCAAAATGCCATGGAATAAAGTTTGCTGTTTATTTCTTTTGTGTTAATGATATTTCTTGTGAATCCTGGGTTCAACATATCTGTTAATCCTAAGGGCCACAAGGACGTGGAAAACAGAGCAGTTTGATATTCAAAAATCACTTTTGATGAATTTACATAGTGGATAACCAGCGGAATAGTATAACTGGATAATCAGCGGAATTTACAGAGTAGATAACCAGTGGAGCCTTTGTAACTTTAGAGACTTGAAGGCTTAACCACTTCTCAACACAAAGTTGAAGTTTTGGAAACTACCAAAACCCTATGACTAACACAACAGAAAGAGGTGGTTCCCAGTTGCAATGGGGCGATGATGTGAAAATGTTACAACAGGTCTCTAAACAGTCCTCCCCCAGGCAGGCCTAGATTACTACTTGAGGCCGCGTCCATATTGACTTCCCGTTTCTCATTTATATTAACAATTTTAGAAACTGAGACTTACCGGGAATTAAAAAGTATTTGTAATTGTTGTTCATATTCACAGTTTTCTGAGGCCATATAAAATAAAATATGATATTGATTCTTAGATACACAATCTGAACCAGATTTAATTATACCTCTCAATATTCAGTTTGATTTGATTGTTGGATATGTTATGGTTATAAATTAGTTGGGTTATCATGCAACTCACTCTTTTGTCACTACCCCCGGAGATCTTACAGATGATTCATTTTTCTGTTAAAGAGCAGGTCATGTTAGGAGTTGATCGACTGGATATGATCAAAGGAATTCCTCAGAAGATTCTTGCATTTGAGAAGTTTCTGGAAGAGAATCCAAATTGGAGAGACAAAGTGGTGTTAGTGCAGATAGCTGTACCAACAAGGACAGATGTTCCTGAGTGTATGCATTCTTTCTCATGTCGTAGGTTTTATAATTGTGATTTGGTAATTGCATTTCTACATGTTTGAGCATCTACAATATTCTATATTTTTATCATTATGAATCTGTTGAGGTTCTTTTTTACAATTTTTCAATATCTAGTGTTAAAAAACAGTATTGAAACATCACAATCACAATAGCAAATAGAAGTTAAAGACAGGCTTTAGGACGATGAAGAATTTGCTTTTTAAAAAATTTCTGCCGAATTCATAAATATTTTGCGCATACTTCAAGATAGCATCTGAAAGCATGTTTTCTTCTGAGTTCAAACCTAGAAAGAAATACACTTAAGTTGAATGATATGAAATGAAATGATTTGCATGAATAGATGTTGTGCTTTTAGCAAAATTGGATGTCAAATGTGTCTGGAGCTATGTTATTGGCCAAAATGGAATGCCAGTAGAAGAATATTTAAACATTTGATACCTTCAAGCATCCTGTTACAAGTATTTATGACAATATTTTAATTACCTTTTTGTTTGCTTCCAGAAGTCTAATGACTGGTACACTATACAATAACTAATTTAGTTCTCAAGCGTTCTCTTGTAAATATTTAAGTACCTTTTTGTTGCTTTCTGAAGTGTAATGATTGCCAAAATATATGTTCATGGTGTGAAGTGTTAAAAATTGACAGCTGATAATGTCAAGACGGAAAATTTCATTAACAAAACAAGTATCTAACCTTTATCTTTGCAAACCAGTCTTTTTTCCTAGACTGTCTTCTTAGTAACACATCAAAATTCTGCTCCTTACTGTTTTCTAAATATGATATACTGTTGTATGCTATTGCAAGTTGATATCACCAATATAAAGCAATTTAATACACATGGTAATACATTTGATAAATCACAGAGCTATCAATTCAACAAGCATATGGTTGAAGTAAAACACTAGAGATTGAAAACAGTTAATTTCAAGCATTGCGTAAGTTTAAGATCAACATGCAAGTGAAAATTTCAAGTCATCAGATCCAAGGAAAAGAATGCATAAATTTTTGGATTTCAGAACTTATGCTAGATACAATTTATTTTTTATAAGAAACCAAGTGATCTCGTTGAAGTATTTTGATTTATCCTTTAACTCCAAAGCTCATACCAAACTACTTCTAAGGATCTACTCTTTACACCCAATTTCTCTCATGGCTTGAATAATGACAACCGTTAGAATATTCGAGAGTAGAGAGGACTCAAATGTTTGGTGTTTTAGAATGTTGCACACCTAAACTATAATAACTTGGATGCTTGTTATACTGAGAAAGGGAAGTGTTTTATTGAGATGGAGGAATCACTGCCTTTTAGAATTGTGGGACACTCATTTAAAAGAAATCAATGAGTGACACTAATTGGTTTAGTTTTCTGTGCAGCAAACATTTTGTGAAGATATATGGCGATCATGCCACTAAGATAGGGATATGTTCATGATAGTTTTTGTAGACACATGGTACAATAGGCATGGATATGTGTCCACACCTGATATGTGTTGATATATCTGGATTCTATATTTAGTTATATTGTATACATTTATGTATGTATAAGTAGAACTCAAGATTGCAACACTTAAAAACTTTAAAGATGAACCATGTCTAGCCAAATGTGAGGTCACCCTTGTGACATCGTTGTCAACTATGTTATATTTCTTGTCAACAATCAAGATGGTTATCTCTCTAGCTTGAAGTTGTCATTGTAGAAGGTTCAAAATTCAAGTCAACAGTTTTAGTGATCATAAACCAATATTTCTATTTTTTAGAAGAGGTGCTTTTTGTCTCTTGCCTTCTTGGATCTAGGACAGAAGCTAAAAAATCAGAATTTCTACTTTTATAAATTATTTCTTTTCTTTTTTTTTATTGCATTTTTAAAGAAAATTGAGCTTAAGTTAGAGGCTGTTGGAGAAGATTGAAGTTTCATCAAGTGAAAATGGAATTTAGAAGAAATAAAGGAAACATGAGAAGCAAAGTTCATTAAATTAGTGGCGAAGGTGTTTGAAAATGTAAAATGAATTATCTTTGAACTTTTGAGTTAGTCATTAAAAAATTCTAGATGAGGAAGGAGAGTATGGCGAAGAAGGAATGTTGGAACTAGATGAGGAAGGCATACTTGGAGTTTGAAACCAATTCTCTTAATTGGCTGATGGAGGATTATGAGATATTCCAAACCAGTTGCCACATGTTGAGAACAAAAACAAAGGAGTATGGGGACACGTATCGAACAAAATACAAGGAGTATTGGGAAGGGGTAGCCAATGTGGATGACACCCTTGCCTATTGATTTGTGAAAGATGAGGAAGTGAAGTTTAAAGAACCAAGTATAGAAAAAACAAACTTGTGCAAAGAAGAAGACTCAAAGGTGATCCTGGCGAGGGATGATTGGGGACCTTGTACTTAAGGCAGCAACATTCAAAACCTTTTTGGAATACAAAGATTTATTCGCTTGGACATACAAAGACTTGAAGGGCGTGCAATTGGGTTGTGTGTACATAGCATACCCCTAGTCCCAGGAACAAGGCCGGTATAGAAAATGCCGTAGCATTTGAATAAAAATGATGTTGTTAAGGTACAAGAGAAAATCGCAAAGATGTTGGATGTCGGAATCATTTTAAAGTATAGACAAGTGAGTGAGTGTCACCAATCTTCATCTCACTCAAAAAGGAAGTCGGTCAAATCAGGATTTTTGGTGTCTCAATGTAGTGACATCAAAGATCTGTTCCCAATTGCATTCACGGATAACTTATTGGAGGAGGTGATTGGACATGAAATATACTTCTTCATGGACAGGTTTTCTAGCTATGACCATATCAGTATTGTAGGGGAAGATAAGTTAAAGACAACTTTTGTGGTAGAAGATGGAGTCTATGCATATAATAGAAAGCCATTTTGCTTATGCAATGCCCCTGCAACCTTCCAAAGGATTATACTTCACATCTTCACCAAAATGTTGATAGGAAATTTTAAGGCATCCTTGGATGATTGGTCAATATACAGTGGGAAGGAAACACACCTCACAACACTGTGGGAATGCATGGAGTGGTGCTGGAGGGTCCACCTAGCACTTAACCCAAAATAATGTCCATTCATGGTCCCATAAGGAAAATTACTTGGCTGCCTTGTTTGCAGGTAGGGGTTATAGACCGACCTAGATAAAATAAAAGTAATTTTTGAAATGGAGGACCTAGAAGATGGAACATGGGTCAAGTCCTTTTTGAGCCATGTGGGATACTACCAATGATTTACTTATCACTATAGAAACTCACAAGGAAGGGTGAAGCATTTAAATGGGGGATGAAATAAGTGGTGGCATTCAAAGAACTAAAGTCAAGGCCAGTAATTGCACCAATCCTGGTCTCTACCTAGACTGGGACAAGCAATTACATGTACATGTAGATGCCTCCAACTACACCATGGGGCTACCTTGGCCCATGTAGGTGCAGGGGGAATGAACCATCCAATATATTTTGCTAGCCAACTATTGATGAAAGACAAAAGAAAACTACAACACTACAGAAAGGGAAACACTGGGTATGGTCTATGCGGCTCAAAATTTTGACAATATCTTCTTGCCACACCTTTCACCTTCTATGTAGACCATGAAGTCTTGATTACCTGAGTGATTAAACCAATTATACAAGTGAGGGTTAGCAAATGGCTACTTCTACTCCATGAATTCACTTGTACCATCATTGTACGACTAGGTAAGAGCCATGTTATGGTAGATCAATTATCTAGAATAAAATAAGGTGATCCAGCAAAAGGGGTGAATGAACATTGAAGATTTTCAACCTGAAATGCTATCAAGTGAGCGAAGGAAATTGGCCTAAAAAAGTAAGACATTCCAACTCATCCAAGAATTACATTACAAGATGGTACTAGATCACATACTCGTTAGGTGCATCATGGAAGAAGAAATCCCCAATGTACTACAAGAGTCATATAGGGGCCTTGTAGGACACATGGGCCCTAATGCCACAACATGGAAGGTATTTTTTGTTAGACTATGATGGCTAGTGCTACATAAGGAAGTAAATGAATGGGTATTGGGATGTGACACTTGCCAAAGGACGAGAAAACCTCTCAAAGGAGACTTCATGCCCCTGTTTCCTTCACAACCTTAGGAATTATTTACAAAACGGGGGAAAGATTTTGTGAGGTTGCTTAGAACAAGTACGACCACATGCTGCAGGTACATTGTGATTGCCACAAAATATCTGATTAAGTGGCTAGAAGCTAGGGCACTTTCAAATAATACGACAGTAAGTACAACTTGATTCTTGTATGAACAAGTTGTCATTAGATTCGAGATCCCTATATCAATTACCAGGGATTGGGAAGTACACTTTGTAAACCAAGTGATTCAGAATATGACCAAGCAGTTTTGCATATTGCATAATTTGTCGAGCTCCTACTACTCGTGAGCCAATGGGCAAGTTGAAGCCACTAATAAAATACTAGCATCAGTTCTATACAAGACATGTGGGGTAGAGGGAGATTGGGAAGAGGCACTACTTGCAGTACTTTGGGCCTATCAGTCGACCTATAAGGCAACAATGAGACTCAAGTCATTCCAATTAATGTACAACTAGGAGGTGATTGTACCCAACCTCAGAGTGACAATGGAAAATAGATGGAGTGATGTTGATAGCCTGAAGGAATGAATAATCATTTTGGTAAAATCAGAGGAAAGACAAATGATAGCACAATGGTCCATCGAGGTATCTCAACATCGAAAAAAATCTTGGCACGGTAAATGCCTTCACTGAATGAACTTTTGACCAAGATAGTTCTTAAATATAATAGTCAGAATGAAAATTTAAAGTTTGTTGGTTAGGATCCTAGAAGATAAGATAAGTAAGAGACAAGGTTGTAAAATTGTCAACACTGGAAGATAGACATATCAAGAAACTTGTAAACGGATCCAAATTGAAAGCCTATCAAGAAAGGAAGTTTCACAGTATCGGGTTCAACATGTTGGGGTATGCTACCAATGGCGACTAGATAATTAACCACCAAAGAATGATAAAAGAAGATCCAACAATAATTGAAGAACCTTACGGGCCCAATGTGGACTGAAGGAAGCCAATAATGGATCGGGAAGAACAATTGGTAATGAAACATGTTAAAGGAGTAGTGATCCCGCTAGTGTACACACATCATACCAATTCACTGTTTGGTCCTCTTGCACTTTCGGTAAGAATTAACAGTTATTGGAAATTAAGAGCACCATATGAAGGAAGATGGGAAGGATTCGTTGCCTACGACATTAACAAAGAACCATAGAAAGAACAAATAAAGAAGCAGGCAACCAAGGGAAATAGTCTTGAGGAGGACCCAAATGAAGAAATCAACTTGGAAGAATATGGTGCAATCTTGGGGCCAACCTGAAGGTAGTTTACAAAGACAAATGATTTATTCATTTGTGAAGGAGATGATCATTTGAAATTTTTTATCGAGAAATGCAGGAGTGAAAGGGAAGAAGCATCCTATAGGAAGAAATCAAATGCCCTGTGACAAGTGATCCCCAGCCCAGCGAAACCTAACACAAGAAATGGGGAAGAAGAAAGATAATACTAGAAGTACGAAGGAAGATATATAGATGGAAGTTTTAAGGGAGTGGGACCCGCTCCTCTGGTGGACAAAATCTTTGCTCTGGAATATTTGGGAACATGTTGGAAAAATAATTGTTATAGGAAATCCAGGCACTTGTATGTGGCAATACTTTTAGGAAGTAAAATTCTAAAGTTAGGAATTAAATGAAGTAAAGTGGGAGCAAGAGGAAAGATTAGAGGGACCCACCAAGAGATACAAAAAGTAAAGCACTAAAGAGAAGCAAGGGGAACAAATGAAGGGGGCTTACAAGGAGATACAAAAATAGAAACATGAAAAGTGGCCTAACCCCAACGAAGGCACATTATAAAAGTTCAACTCGACAACCAGTGTGTACGTTGTATAGAAACAAAAGGAAAAGTGAAGGAATAGTTTTAAGAGGACCTGCATATAGCAAGTAGTTTGTATCCCAAGATGCATATGCGACATCCGTAGGACCCAACAGGTTGTTTTTCCCAACTTTGTATGTTTACAAAGGGAAAACACCTATAAGTGTGTACAACCAAGGTACAAGGGATAATCAACCTCGTACGTAGGGCAATTTTGTATGCAAACTTGTATGGCACGAAAGCCACAATTTGTATTCTCAAACATGTACGCGGTTAGCTATCACATGCATGCTCAAACTTGTACGCAATCAACAACTCGTACAGAGCAACTTGAACCAAATTGTACCTAGCTAGAAGAAAGAGTTGTCAAGCTGTACATGGTCACCCCTTGTACGCAAATAAAAGTATTCTGTACACAAGTAGGAATACATTTGACAGAAAGGAGGAATTGACGATTAGGGTGCATCCATACACTCGCACATCAAAATATCAACGATATGCAAAATTATCATAGCTCACTCTTCAGTGCAAGAATTACTTGTATCCCTAAGTACCACTTTTAGAATTTGGTGTGTGACACTTGGGAGGGAAGTTTACAAAATGGTGAAAAGTAGTTTTGGGAACTGAAGTAAGGGTTGTTTTGACATTGGCTACAGAAGGTCAGGAGTGGGCAAGAAAGCGATAAACTATACCATGGCAATTTCAAGCAAGAAAAAAAACGACAAGAGCAAGATGGAAGGGCTAACAGGAGCAAGTATTATATTTAAAGGGGCCTTTGGTACTGAATGTAGAAACTGGTGTGAAGGCACAACAAGCGACAATCATCCATTGAAGGTTGCATTACGGAAGGTTGAGGTAGATGGGATAATCTTCATGCCTATTCTTCTCTTAAAAGAATTTGAACCAATTTTAATACCCATGGTGCATGGATACGATAGAAAGACACACAAATACACCATATAGTATTTGTAGTAGAATGTTATAGCATCTTATTCCCCAAAGGACTTTACCATAGTTTTTGGGCTACTGAATAAAGGGCACTTTGGTGGTGGAATTTCACCTGCCTCAGAGGCTTCGTCAATGTTAATCATTTCATCTTCACTTATCCTTTGTGGAGGATAAATTCCTTCTACCTTGCTTGGATTTATAGGAGAGAATCCAGAGCTTTGGCTAATATTGGCTTTTGATTCAGTAGTAATCTCTTGGCCTACCTCTTGGCCTTTCGTTAGGGTGGTCTTCACTTGTTTAGAAGTAGCACTCTCTTTTGATGGAGGAGCATTTGACTTCTCTATTTCTTAGGTGGTGGTTCTCCAATCCTCACTGCCTTCCCTTTTGAATCTTTGCTTTCTAAGATCTTACCAACACTTTTTCTCTTCTTGCCACTTTCACTTTTATGCTTTCCACTTATCTTAGGTGTGGGAGACTATGTAATAACCCTGCTTGGTTATAGCTTCACAAATTCTAATTTTCTTGATTATTTAATCATTTGACATTTCGTCAAACACATTGTAGGCGACCTCAATAACACTAAAATAAATCAGAATCAACTCTGCTGCTTAGCTGATGGATTGCAAATGTATACATCCTTCTTTGTGTTTAGCACTTTGAATTATAGATAATAATGATAATGGAAAATTATGCAATGTAAAGAATTTATTGTAATAAATATCAAACTCTTTTTAAACCAATTCTGATTTCCTTGCACAAATGTCAATTCTATAACTCTGATTACATAAATTAAACACTAATAGCATTCGGAACCTGTGTGTACAGTCCTGCTGATTGACATCACTATCCAGATCGCGGTCAATAATGATATCAGCTCTCTTCTTCTAGCAATTCATAGCCTCCGGAGTACAAGGGAATTTCTGCGTGCACAAATGTGGCCCTCAGAAATTTAAATGCAACTTCAAAACACCAATCGCAAACACAATTACCGATTGGTGGCCCAATTATAAACTGCCAGGCAGAGCTGGGCAACAATACCCCAGAATTTAGCGGCAATAACCTCCAACTCAACCCCCAGACTCCAAACACCAATACCAGAACAAATCACAGGTTCTATGCAATGATTGCTGTGCCTCTAAACTGCCACATGGGGCCTCGAAATGACCACGGAAAACCAATTAAATGCCAAACATTGCCACAATGTGAATCGGCTTCTTGTAGGAAACTCACGTGAGTCTCAGAATCAAAATGCAGTGATGCTGAATTAGATCAAACTCCTCACAAATCAGTCCAACACAATAAACTCCAGACAACAAATCTCGTTAGACGCAGTTGCTACAGTAGGAGAATGACAAATTGTATGCATCAGCACAATTTGCAGGAGTAATTTGCAGAATAACCCTTATACTTGAGCAAGGGCACGCAATTCAGAAAAAGCTACAAATACAACAAAAGAAAATAAATGCTCAATTTGATGCCATTCCCATCAAATGACCTCATATTTATAATTTCTAAAATGGCACAAGTTTCCCAAATGAACTTCACTTAAGAAGCTTCCTCCACACAACATTACAATATAATAAAGTGCCATTATAATATAATTTATTAATTGCTTTTGGCTCCAAAAAATGACCTTTTCCATTATAACATAATATTCTGATACACAAGGCCATTGTTTCTTGTGCCCATGATTTAAAACTTTTCATCTCGATTCTAACGAGCTATGATACTGAGGTGACCAAGTTACAATGCCAACAAAAATAGCAACCTCAACGTATTTAGATGAATAATAATAATAATTCACCCATCTTACAAAAATAATTGAAGCAACATCAAAATCAAAATCAAAATTTGACAACAACAAAGTGATTCAGATGAAGAAAGATGATGAATGAACCTGACGGGGTGGCTTACTATAAATAGACGCTCCCTCCAAGGTTCTTGGAGCCCAAACCAGAAGCCCGAAATAAAAACTGACATCACTGAACTCCTCTAACTCAATTGAGCTCATCGGAACCAATAGTTTGGCTTACTATAAATAGTATGCCCCTCAAATGGAGCCAAAACACACCATAGGCTACTGGAAAGCCCATAACCCCAAAACTGAGACCCTCAAATCCACAATCAACTCACGAGGGTCGTGATGGTGAACTAACCAAGCCAACTACAGGAACTTGCTAAAAATGGGGACATTGTAGTCTTCCCTCCCTAAAGATTGCTTGTCCCCAAGTAATCCAGGAGCAAAATGAAAATCACAGTGCACGTGGATTCCAAGGGTAGTATGGCGTACTATCCTTGCTGTGTACAAGCAACTCCTATAGCACCAACACCTAAATAATTGATATCAATGACATAAACATCTGAAAACTAGTTGTAGGTTCTAATGGCGGTAACAACTTATCGGAACTCAGTCCAACTGAAATACCAAATCTGTCCACACTCGAGTCCCCACCAAATTGATACTCGCACCTAACTGCACTGTGGAGATGACAATGACCATATGTACCTGTCAGTGAACAGATTGTCCTCCAAGAGAATACATGCAAATATAACCCTAAATACCCAAGTGAGATGACTAATCAGCACTAATAGTTGGATAGGTTATCATTGGATTGATAACCTTCCTCTGAATTTTATCGGGTATAGCTCCCCGTGTAAGATATACAATGAATTAATTATGGATGCTTTTAACCAGAAAGCATGAAAGGTTTACAAACATCTACTTGTAAACACAAAGTAGATGTGGAAAAACTAAACGACTGCAAGAAAATAAACGACAAATGACAAAAGTCCATTTACCCCGACGTATTACAAAGGACGAAATCAAGAAACGCATTTTCCATCTTCTTGAGAAAGTGCAGAAACAAAGTTATGAAGATATCTTGCAATCAAAATGTATACAAGAAACAGAGATAGTAAAAGCACATTTTAGAGAAAACTAAAGTGACACAAAAATCACGATTAGTGGAAAGAGGATTGCTCAAACTCTAGGTTTTGATATGCAATCAACTTCCAAGTCTCCCTTCCCTAAAGCATAAAGATACAAGGACCTTATTACACATTTGCAATTACAGTCACCATTAAAGAAAGCTGAAGTTCCTTCTCTGTATTACATAAACAAATCAGAACTCTCCTATTTTCTAACACACAGTTCAAAAAAGAGAAAATAAACACTGGCTCTGCTTCCCACAACCTTCGCAAGAAAAATGGAATAAAACTGAAAATCTCTCCTCTTGTTGTAGCCCACAGTCTGTAGTCTCGGAGAGAAAATATGGAACCCCCTGAACCTTTGCTATTGGCATATTTATTATCTTCTCATTTCCGCAAAAACCTTTCAGTTTCCTTAACTGAATCTTGAAAAACTTTATGACTTCCCCTTTTCCTTTTAACATTTTCAATCTCCCGCTGTTGTAATGCTCAATTCCCAATTGAATATTAGGTAGCAACTTCTAATGACATATGTCATTAAAGTTATAGTATAATACATAATCTTTCACATTCTGAATAGAGGTCTGAGGACACTTGGAAAGATTATGCGGGAGATATGTTTATAACCCAAAATTTTTTATATTTCAGATTTTATTATTTAATGTGCTCTTGATGAGTTTTGTCGGTTCTAGATAAGGCGCATTAAAATCTTTTAAACTCGACACAATTGCTTCAAATGTGGATGGGAGTAAGGGTAATGAGCTTTATTTCTGATATCCCCTTTCTTAATGTGGTGATTTCATTCTACACCACTTGTCATTGCTAGTTTTTCACAAATCTGTATATCATCTTGAGTATTAAAGATTCTTCTCAACTTATAGACTTCAGCCTTCGGGCTTGCCAAACAATTTTATTGCTCTGTCGTGACTCCTTTGATTATATATAGGCATTGGGTTGAATGGTTGGTGTGTACCCTTTGGCACAGGCATTTCATATTCGAGGCTTCTCGAATTGGAGGCACTTGAGTAAGACTTGCAATCATTTCCTCTTCAATTGGATCTGTAATATGATCATCTTTTAGTGTAGATAATCTTGGAGTATTCTTAGCACATTCCCATTCTTTATATTCATGATGTGTCGATACTCTTCATTTAAAAGAGCCTTGCGCAGTTCAGGCAATTCAGTTTGGCATTGAATAGGAGAAGTTTGCTAGCCAACATCTAAAAGAAACTTAATCTCCACATATTTTTAGGGCCTCCATATTTGCGCATGAAGAATGCCGTGAGTTGTGTTATACATGTGTTAATCTCTACTTCAAGCCATTACCATAACCGATTGCAGCATTTAATACAATGCACAAGTAAATATTGGTGATCTCATTACTTTTCCATGCGTATCGTGCTTGGGAGTATTGAGATGTGGAGTGAGACAAGCGGAATAGAATTCCCGTGCTCATCAAGCTACTATTATATTTTGATTTGAATTTGCTTGTTCATGAAATAATGGTGCAATTATATTATGTTTCCATCTGTCATCAAACATGCCATGACTTTCTAGGATTTTGAAGACGTTAGGCTTTCCATTATGGCCACATTCATTCTTTAACATTTGGAAAAGCGACGATACCTTCAAACGTCTCCCTTTGCACGGCCTTCCCAATCAAGACATGAAGCTTCACTTTGAAGATATAGGGTATTCATAGATGAGAAGGAAATCGGGCTTGGTGCTACAGCTCGCTGCTTGCATGATTAAACTTGGTCTCTTCTAGAGCCCGCGACATCTGTTTGTGTTGGAGTTGATCTCCGACTTCCAAGTTAGATGAGGTATTGGATTTATACCTACACTAATCACCTTTATCATTCAAGGGCGACATTTATAACTGTCATATATCTGGATCAAATATGAATGATTTTCAATGGTTATTCATTTGAGAATATCATTCGTTTAATGATGACTGTATCTTAATGAGGACCCGATAGCACCTTTCACTGTTGCTTCTTATTATGTTCAGGCTATGCATGTTTTCCTTTGGGCATTATCATTTCGAAGCACCTTAGCAAACTGACGGTGTGCATATCCATGTTGGTATAACCACCACTCCTTTTTCAAATTCATCCAAACCAAACTTCCTCGCCAATGCTTCCCAATGTGAAAATTAGGTAGATCCATCTTTTAATCCTTGTTTAGTAATTTTGATCCTCTCATGGAGTCAATTTTGTACATACTTCAACTCTGCACATAATTCTCGTATGCTAGATCATGAATCAAAGTCAATTATATTCCTCCTTTAATTCATCAGGATTTTCTGAATTTAACTTTTAAACCTTCCAACCATACATGCTAGTCATTAAATTTGAATGCCTTTGTATCTAAAGGTAACCTTATTCAATGCATTCTTGAATTTATCCTCCACAAGCATTGGTTATTTGCATCTTTAGATGAGTCCTTTAAATCTAAAAGATGAAACACAGGTTTCCAGATATGTACGTTGAAACTTGAACTAGAAGATCTCACTTTTGACAATTTGAATTAGAATTTCAATCACAAACACCTTTTGGGGAAACATTGGATCTTGAACTTGAAGTGCAGAATAGATCTCCGAAACTGTCGAGCCAACTATGCCATTGAACTTTTGGACTTTTGAAGGGAACCTCAAAGTCCAAATTGGATTTTGGTGTAGAACTGAAAGTGGATTCTAAACCTTTCTGAGTCAACCCTTCTGCACTTTGAACCATGAGTCTGAACTTTGCTTGTGTTGAACCTGTGGGATGGACCATTTGAACCACTGAACCACTTTGAACTATTTTGAATCAATTTGAACCAATTTGAACCACTTTGAACCAAGTTCGAAGTACTTCAAAAAGGTTCAAAACCTGAAACTGAAAGTTTAAAATCTGGGTCCATATGTGTACTAACAGTACCTGAATCACTATCACTAATTCCAACATCTGATAAATTGTCTTGGGTGTGTGGATACTGCAAGTGGTCTAACTTGTAGTTATCAATCCCATCTGCAAAAGATAGTGCCAACTTATCCCATAATGGATGGTTTGTAGTTGTCAATCCCATCTGCAAAAGATAGTGCCAACTTATCCCATAATGGATGGTATGAAACTAGACCCACATCGATGTGAAACCAAATCCTGTACCTGTGGGTCAAAAGAGAAGTGATGCACACTCCTCACAATGTAATGCCGATAAAATGTTCCAATTTCTATCAAGAGCTCATCAGTATCAAATTGGGAATCAGAAGATGACTCCAATCTATGACTTTGAACTACCGGTCGAGAAGGATGCTGGGCAATCCTCTCAACAAACTGAACCTCAAAATTTCTATGGGAAAGCATAGTAGACAGAGTCTCTACAACCTTTCCCACCAAGTTTTGAATGACATGAGAGCCTCACTTGAGAGTACCCTCAAACACTCTATATGAATCCTCCCGTACATCTGAACTCTCTAAAAGATACTCCATAAAAGACATTGTGCAGTAGAAATTATATGTGGAAGCATCAACTTTCTCCCCTCTGATCCACAACTAATTTGTCTGAAAATGTGGCACTGCCAATTGTCTAATGCTAACAGTTGTATGAGATGACAAAATAGATTCGCTCCCAGCAGAAAAAAGAAAATCATTATAAGAGCTCGTCTCCACTCATACACTTACCTCTTTCATCCCTACTGCACCCATATCCTGGACGGATGTGTTCATCACGTCCCTCATCCCCATCCGTGGAAGCAAAGTCACCACCAACCACAAAATGCAACTGAACGGGGTCTGGGGTTGGTGTCAACTATACCCGCTCCAACTCCACAGTAACTTCGTCCAACAGTGATTGACTCCTAAAAAGCCAACTGAGTACATTGAAGAGAATCCACAGTTACCTCAAGCTTTTGGGTGAGCTCAACCACCTTTTTTTCTAACAATATCTCATAACTGGTGCTACCCCTTTCCAAAAGGTATTCCCTATCAACAACTAGTTGGGAATAGTTGTGCTTCACGATCCTGACAACCTCTTGAAGTGCATGAATCTATGCTAGAGAAAGAGTACTTTCACCATGCTCATCAGACATAGGAGCACCCCAACCAGATGTAGCTAGCATTTGATAGATAACATCACAATGCTCAAAAGCAAAAGAAATGTCACTATCCCTCACCTTCAGCTGATTGGTCACATGTGTGATGTCCCCAGAGTGGGCCCCTAACGGAAGGTGACGTAGGTCTGTCTGTGCGGTTTGTCGCTACCACGTGTTCGAGGTCCTCGCTAGCGAGGCTATCCTGGGGTTGCCCCCTTAACGCGGGGAGGTGCCGTTTACTAATAGTCCGGGCTTTTGGTGTAACGGTTACTAACTTGGTATCAGAGCCGGAGGTCTCGAGGTCGAGACCCGTGGAGTGTGGTGGGCTGTGATGTCCCCAGAGTGGGCCCCTAGCGGAAGGTGACGTAGGTCTGTCTGTGCGGTTTGTCGCTACCACGTGTCCGGGGTCCTCGCTAGCGAGGCTATCCTGGGGTTGCCCCCTTAACGCGGGGAGGTGCCGTTTACTAATAGTTCGGGCTTTTGGTGTAATGGTTAGCTGCAAAATAGCTTCCCCCTCCCAAGTAGCATCCTCAACAGGTAGATCTTTCCACTTAACCAAGTATTCTCTGATCACTCTTCTGCGAAGCTGCTTTTCTCTGCTCTCCAGGATGGATTCTGGCACTAAAATCAATTTTCCCTCATCGTCTAAAGGAGGTAATACTGCGGAAGGCACCACATTCTGACCCAACGCCTTCTTGAGGCGGGACACATGAAACACATTGTGCACCCTGCTGTCTGCTGGAAGCTCCAACTCATAGGCCACCTCACCAATTCGCTTGATAACCCTGAATGGTCCGTAATAGCGTGGCTTGAGTTTCTCTGTACCACTCTTCTTAAGAGTAGATTGCCTGTATGGCCGCAACATGAGGTAAACCATATCATCCACCTCAAAACTACGCTCAGTCCTCTTCTGGTCTGCATACTGCTTCTGCTGGTTCTGAGCTCTCGCAATATTATCTTTGAGAGTAGCAACTATATCCTTACTCTCCTGTAATAATTCTCCTGCGCTGGGTACCCGGCTGTCGCCCAACAACAAATCCAAGAAACTAGGTGCTTCATAACCGTAAAGTGCCATGAAGGGTGTCATCTGTATAGTGATGTGATATGTAGTATTGTAACAATACTCGCAGAGATATATCCATCTGACCCAAGCTCGCTGCTGAGCTGCCACATAATTCCTTAAATACCCTTCCACTCATTTGTTCACAATCTCCGTCTGACCATTGGTTTGTGGGTGATAGCTAGTGCTGGGTGTAAGCTCCGTGCCACATAACCGGAATACCTCCTGCCAAAAATGACTCATTAAACGGCTATCCATGTCACTCACAATGTTCCGAGGCAATCCGTGCAATCTGAAAACCTCTCGAAAGAAAACCTCTGCCACCTGAGCTGCTGAGTGGGTAGTGGTGATAGGAAAGAAATGAGCATATTTTGTTAATCTATCTACCACCACATAAATACAATCCCGTCCTTGTACCTTGGGCAAACCTGTGATAAAGTCCATGGAGATGCACT
Organism: Cupressus sempervirens; assembly: GCA_028749045.1. Lineage (NCBI taxonomy): Eukaryota > Viridiplantae > Streptophyta > Pinopsida > Cupressales > Cupressaceae > Cupressus > Cupressus sempervirens. The sequence continues at coordinate 205,860,467 of CM053789.1, forward strand.
CCCACTTCCTGTCAGGGATCGGAAGTGGCTGTAGGAACCCTGCCGGATAGGTGTGTTCTTGTTTGTTTTGCTGGCAAACAAGACACTCTCGAACGTACTGCAAAACATCAGCTTTCAGCCCCTTCCAAGTGAACCGCTCTCGAACTGACCTGTAAGTCTTGAAGTACTCGGGATGGCCTGCTGTCGGTGAGTCGTGAAATGCTCTCAAAATCAGTTGCTTAACCTTCGATCCTGGGACTAGGTAAATCCTGTTCTTGTAAATGATTAAATCATCTACAAGTGTGTATCTGGTATCAATCACTCTTCCCTCCACTATATCGGAGGCCCATGTATCCCTGGCATACTCTGCTATAATCAAGTGTCGCCAATCCTCTGATATCTGAACCATAAGAGTGAGGTGTGGCCTTCGAGAAAGAGCATCTGCAACAACATTCTGAGTTCCCTTGACATATGAGATGTCAAAATCATATGCCTGCAACTTACTTACCCACTTTTGCTGTCGATCATTCAAGTCTCGCTGTCCCAAGAAATGCCTCAAACTGTTATGATCAGTTTTAATACAAAACTTGCTACCCACAAGATATTGTCTGAATTTGGCCAAAGCATGCATGATGGCCAACATCTCCTTATCATATATACTGAATGAACGCTCGGGGACTCTGAGCTTCCTGCTCTCATAAGCTATGGGGTGCTTATTCTGCATAAGTACAACACCTACTCCCTCTCCAGATGCATCACATTGAAGTTCAAATGGCTTCGTGAAATCAGGTAATGCTAGAACTGGGCACGTAGTCATTATCTCCTTAAATCTCATAAAACGGTCCTGTGCCTTCTGAGTCCACACAAATTCCCCTTTTTTCAGTAGATCTGTCATGGGAGCTGCATGTCGTGAGTAGCCACTGACAAACCTGCGATAGAAACCATATAAATCAACGAACCCACTCAACTGTGTAAGGTTCTCTGGTGGAGGCCAATCAACAATAGCGCGAATCTTTTCAGGATCCATCCGCACTCCATCTGCACTAATAATGTGTCCCAAATATAACAGCTCGGTCATCCCTAAGTCACATTTGGATTCTTTTGCATACAAGGACTCCTTCTGTAAAATGCTCAACACTGTCTCCAAATGATCTAGATGCTCCTGCCATGATCGGCTATAGATCAAAATGTCATCAAAAAACACCAGCACGAATTTCCTCATCTGATGGTGGAAAACTCTGTTCATAGTGGACTGGAAAGTGGCAGGTGCATTGGTTAGGCCGAAAGGCATGACTACAAACTCAAAGTGCCCACAATGACATCTGAAAGCAGTTTTCTCAATATCCTGTTCACGGACTCTGATCTGGTGATATCCTGATCTCAAATCAATTTTCGTGAAATAACAAGCCCCATGCAATTCATCTATCAACTCATCAATGCGAGGAATGGGATACCTGTTCTTAATGGTTTTCTTATTTAATTCCCTGTAATCAACACACATCCGAAGAGTTCCATCCTTCTTTTTTACCAAAACAACAGAAGATGCAAAGGGTGCCTTACTTGGTCGGATGTGCCCCATAGCTAGCAACTCCTCGATGGTCCTTTCGATCTCATCCTTGAGTCGCTTTGGGTGTCGATATGGTGTGATCATGATAGGCTTAGCACCTTCCTCCAGCTCAATAACATGCTCAATGCCTCTGTCCGGTGGTCTGCCTGGTGGAATCTCACTGAATATCTTTTTGTACTTAATCCTCAATTTCTGAATATCAGGATGATATTCCGTCTTATGTTGCTTCTCCTGTGTAGGTGTCAAAGTACAAACTGCTGCCCACTCTATATCATTATGCCTAGTTAATCTCTCTGGCCGCCTAAATGATATAGTCCTGATGTCTCCATTACGGATAGCCTTAAGCACATGAGTCCTACCATTCACTTCGAATTGTATCTCCATATCCTCTAGTCTCAGGGTAACCACCTTCAATGAATGTAGCCACTGCATTCCAAGCACTATATCCATGTCACCCATGTTGACCACATGATAGTCCGCCTTAAACTCATAGTTGTTCAGGCGCAAAGGTAGGTCTCGTACCATCCTGTCACAACAAAGAGTGTATCCATCAGCTACCTTGACTCTTAGTCCCACGAACTCCTCAGTAATGAGTCCACGCTTCTCCACGAATCGTGCATCAATGAAATTATGTGTGGCACCTGTGTCCAATAATGTAATAACCTTCTGCCCAGCCAAAACTCCCCGAAGTCTGAAAGATCCCTCTCTCTGGATACTAGACAGTCGTGCTTCCTGTAAATGTAGCTCTGTTCCCTGCTGTTGCCCTGCACTGTCTATCTCCTGCTCTCCCTCTGCTTCATCAGGATCCTCATCATGATGTTCTGAACTATCTGAATCTGAGCCTTCATAATAAGCCCACATTGCTCGGTTGGTCTTCCCTTTTGGCCTCATAGGACAGTCATGGCCATACTCATACGGGCCTTTGCAATAGAAGCATAGCTTCTTCCTACGCAAGTCATTAACTGTCTCCTTGTCCAACCTCTTACTTTCCTCCTTAGGTAGCTGTGCCTCTCTATGAAAGGATTTCCTGTCCCTATCGTTTCCTGAAGGGAAACTCTTTGCCTGGAATTTATTTTTAGAATCTAAAGAGGAATCCATGTCACAAGCTTTCTTAATGGCTTCCTGCAAAGTGGGAGGGTTGAGAGCTTTAATCCACCCTCTCAACAGATCAACTAGCCCATCCATAAATAAAACCAATAGCCTCCGTTCAGATACATCTGTTACTAACACTGCAAGTTTCTGAAATTCTGAAATGTATGTTTCCAATGATCCCCATTGTTTAAGCTGAGCTAACTCCTTGAAATGGAGTTCTGGATCCTTCTTATCAAAACGTTCAATCAGTCTCTCCGTAAACTCCACATATGAGGTAATGTGTGCATGACCCATAGTGATCATACCATGATGCCACCACTCGTGTGCTAACACATCCAGGTGAATTGCTGCATACTTAATAGCTTCTTCCTCAGACATAGGGTTCAATTGAAAGTATGTGTCAAGTTTTTGAACCCAAGCTCTTGCTGTAGACTTCCCCGAGCCATCATAATATGGTAACTGAAGTTTCCCTACTTTCTTTCGTAGCTCATAGCTCTGAGTCCTGTCATGTCCACGGGGCATATGCTTCATCCGCACATCCATATACTCTCTAAAGGTGATTGCAGCTGTAAAATCTGGACCTCCTGCTTCCCAATCTCTCCTCAGCTGATCCTGTATGTCAGTGATCTGGGGTTCTGGTACTGGCTGCTCTAGAGCTCTAGGAAGGAACGTGGGAATCATAGGTCTCGAACTCACTGTCCTAGCTTGCTGGGGTGCATGACCGAAATTGTTCCCAATTTGTTCGCCTCCATTATGTATCCCATCCTGATTATTCCCATTCTGATTGTTACCATTCTGATTATTTCCTCCACCTATGTTAGCGTTCAACCCCATTTGACGAGCCATCATCTGCATCATCAGCTCCATTCTCTGATTCTGTTCCTGTGCTCTTTGTTCGGCTAATCGCTGTCGCTGTGCCAAGGTGTCTAATAACTGTAAAAGTCTTTCCTCTCGCTGATCGGGACCGGCATTCCCGCCTCTATCCATATTGTAGTCGTAGTCTTGATCAAAGAATACCTCCCCTGTGTCTGTATGACTGGATTCTATGTCCACCTGTACAGATGAGCTAGACTGTTCGCTCTGCAGGTCTGAAATCCTATCTTGTCTTGCTTTGGTATTGCGGAAATTATAAAGCCTCTGTCGCATGCTCAAACATAAATGTTCTGATTTTAGTGTTTTGAGAAAACACTTTCCCTTCTATCCAGCTGTTCCAAATTCCCTATAAGATCTCCACAAGATGGCAGGACTTATAGCTTTGATACCACTGTAATGACCCTTACTATAAAGGCCACTGAAACCCTCAAACTGGACTTAGGAATTTTGTCAAACAGTTGGCATGTAACCGAATAAGGCTGCAATATTACTAATTGTTGTACAACGAAACCTCAATATATAATGCCAATAATGTATGAACAACAATTCCAGATTATAACACTACCAATCTAAGAGATAGATGACAATATGAAACTCAAATATGAAGTCCAATGCAATTCTGATTTTTATGACAGCAAATAGAACTGATTACAATGAGAGACTGTCACAACTATGCACTTCTAATACATCAAGCTCTTGACAATGCAATCTTATGACATGAACAATAACCCAGTTCAGATTTGGAATGCAAATGACGAAACTTTTACAACAGTTATTAATGACTGGAAATAACTATTTATGCAATGACAGTGTTGACTGTTCTAATGCAATATTTTGGCAATCAAAACTTCAGTTTGTGCACCTGGAATAGCTCCAATTTTGCCGGATATGAATGCTGAATTAATGCCACACGAAGACCTCACAATCTGCCCCAAACCGACTCACAAAATTGCTGCTGCTGCCCAACTGACAGGGCCGTACAGGTACGGCCTGGTACGGCTGCTAGATAAAAATATTGCAGCGTTTTTTTGTCACTCTAAAAGCAATAAATCTGGGCGTCTAGGGTTGCTGAATAACCCCCTAAAATATGAAATTCATCCGTCAAACCAATTAGGAGTTATGAGCAAAAACGTGGGTCCAAACATGGACTGACAGTCTGAAAATAATGCACAACTGTGTCTTCAAACCCTGTTAATCAATCCACAAATGCTAGGGCACAACTGAAACCCTTATTCCAACCAAAGTAAACCCTTATAACTGAATCTCAATGAAGTCCAAATGAGATGGCTGAATTACCAACTCCTCAAATGCAACAATTCAGGGGATATTTCACACCCTCAAAGTCGCCAATCCAAGGTAGTGATTCGTTGCCAAAGATCAAATAATAATTTGCAGACCCAAGAGACTACAAATTTGCTCCACAATGGAAGAAGTAGAAGAAATCTCAAATCCAAGCATGTCCAAAATGAGAGGCCCAGCCCTCTATTTATTCAATTTTCTAAGAAGTTGCTAGAACTTCTAGAAACATCCTTTATAAAATCTCATTATAATGCACTTTTTCTAGAACTTCTAGAAACATCCTTTATAAAATCTCATTATAATGCACTTTTTATTATAAAGTAATTTTATAAAATAAAAAAGTGCAACTCAACTTCAAATTATAACATGTAGGCCCCAATAACACATAATAATAAAATATAACCTCTTAATACTTCTCCAAGAGCAAGATATGACCATCTGATCCGCAGAATTGACTCTCTCTCCACACCATTTGCCTACAAGAGTCTGGAATAGGCAAAATCCATGATCAATGTCATGTCGAACTAAAGAGGGGACATTACAACATGTGCCTATGTAACCCATGCCTCCTATGCAAGCTCCTTGTCTCACTAACTTCACTGTGATAGGAAACCAAATCAAAATTCCCCACCACAAGATCGCTCACCACACGTGTGCTATTGTCCTCGCATACCTCTGCATCCGAGATACAACTACTAGGTACTTCAACCAACTCGTCATTTGAAGAAATGGAAGCCCTCATTGTCTCATCTTCCACCTCAATAGTAAGATCCTGTAAACATCAATCATTGGACCCATCCAAAACCTACTTAGAGTCATCACCCTATAACAGGCAAGGGTTATCATACCCAGTGCCACTCATAGCATCATCAAATGTATCATCAGATGTGTCCATACTATTTGCATCCACATCTCCTCACAAAGCCTTAATTGCGGACACTTGACTCAACACACATGAATCAAGGTCAGGTTGTGAATTACTAATATATAAACACACATCTACTGACTCAGCTGTAAAACCCAAATCACCAATATCACAGTTGGGTGACTCCATACATGCATCAGTCCCACCTGAGGAAACACCTACCTCCTCTACTGGAGCATGTAATGGGCACCCCTGGATGTCCAAAAAAAACTAAACCAAATTGTCGAAAGGAATTATGTCAAACAGTTTGCATTCAACTTCTTATTTCTCCGTTTAATGTTTTAAACCCCTTATAACTTCGGAAATCAAACGTTTATTGTTTGTTGTGTTTCGTGAATTGAATTGGCATCATACAACATAAACAAGAAAGAAACTACAATGATATGCAAAGTGGAAATGAACTGCTGCTAATAAAATGTTATTTTTAGAATTTATAAAACCAAATACATGGCAGATTTATCAACTCACTAATTACTTCAGCAGTATTGACATAATACTCCAGCCAATGCTTACGAACTTGCTGCTACAATACTTTGTCCTTCAATCAGTCCACTATCTCCATAATACCATTCCCTCCAAGCGGCATAAGCGTCGGACAAGTAGTGAAGAAGATATGAGCAAAATACAAAATCTGCTTGTAGCCGGAAATGCAACTAAACTGCCTGATAATGAAGCCAATAACAAAGAATTTCAAAGGCCAAACCCCAAGGGAATGACGTCTAGAATGTTACAAGAGAGGATAGACGTCCTCAAATGCCAAGAACGGAGCTGCAACTCACACAGCAATTTCTTCTCATATTCAACCTGTCTAATAAAGCCACAAATGCTTCCTTTTATTCTATTCCCAAGGGTCCGCTCAACTCATATGGGCAATGTGGGATAAAAGATGTGTAATAGATAAAACATATATTAAAATACCCCTTATGTCTCCCTTGGGTACACATCACCATAAAATAAATATTAAAGTAACACTTTAATATTTTACAATTAAATTAGACGTTACTTTAATAAAACTTCAGGCATTAAAATGTATTAGCAATCAGACTCCGAATAATGCGAGTGATAGCTCATCGGAAAGCTCTCACTGAGGAGTATCGAATCCAATCACCAAAATTGACCTGCACTGTGTCCTACCGACCTACTAAAAATAGTAAGTATGCCTGAAACTGAGTAAATCAACTTCGTTTTGGCCCAAACTGGAAATGACTAGGCCAAAACACTCCAGGATCCCATTAAACCCTTCGTTAGCCCTCGGGACCATGTAGAACAAGGCTAACACACACACACTTGGTCAATTGCTAAAATGGGGACATTACAGTCTGCCCCCCTTGAAATTGCTTGTCCTCAAGCAATCTCAGTCCAGCCTGCTGAATAACCTGCTCACTCTTCCATGTAGAATCTTCCTCCGGCAGGTCTTTCCATTTGACCAAATACTCCTTCACTATCCTGTTTCTAAGCTTCCTCTCTCTGGTGTCCATAATAGCCTCGGGTACTAACACAAGCTTCCCCTCCTCATCCAAAGGGGGTAAATCTGCAAAAGGCACTACACTCTGACCAATGGCTTTCTTAAGCCTAGACACGTGAAACACATTGTGCACTCGATTGCCCTCTGGAAGCTCAAGCTCATAGGCGACTTTGCCCACTTTGCGAATCACCTTGTAGGGACGATAAAATCTAGGTTTCAACTTTTCAGCTCCGCTTTTCTTGAGCGATGACTGTCTATATGGTTGTAGCCTCAAGTAAACCATATGCCCTACCTCGAAGCTACGCTCTATTCGGTGCTGATCAACATACAATTTCTGTTGATTCTGGGCCTGTTGTATATTCTCCTTGAGCACTTTCAGGATGTCCTAACTATCCTGCAATAAGTTTTTGGCTTTGGGCACTCTACTGTCCCCCAAAACTAAATCCATGAAGCTAGGTGCTTCATAACCATAGAGTGCCATGAAAGGAGTCATCTTGATGGACATATGATAAGTGGTGTTATAACAGTACTCTCCCATATGCAACCATCTGACCCAAGCCTTTTGTTGTGTAGTTACATAGTTCCTCAAATATCCTTCCGCATATTTATTCACAGTCTCTGTTTGCCCATCTGTTTGCGGATGATAACTAGTGCTAGGTGTAAGATCTGTACCACACAACCTAAACAACTCTTGCCAAAAAACACTCATAAACTTACTATCCCGGTCGCTGACAATGAATCTGGGCAGCCCATGTAACCTGAATATCTCTCTAAAGAAAAGATCTGCCACCTGTGCTGCTGTGTAAGTGGACGGAATAGCAAAGACGTGAGCAAACTTCGTCAAGCGGTCCACCACCACATAGATGCAATCCCTTCCCTGCACTCGTGGTAAACCAGTGATGAAGTCCATCGAAATACTTTCCCATTTCCTATCAGGAATGGGCAAGGGCTGTAATAAACCTGCAGGAAATGTGTGCTCTCCCTTATTCTATTGACAAACCACACACTCCCTGACATACCTTTGAACATCATCCTTGAGCCCTTTCCATGAAAACCGCTCTCGGATCTGCCTGTAGGTCTTGAAGACCCCCGGATGTCCAGCTGTGGGTGCATTATGAAATGCCTTCAGTATCGCCTCTCTCAAATGTGATGACGAAATCAAATAAACCCTATCCTGAACTCTGATCAATCCATCTATCACCTCATAGCGATCATCCTGTATGGTACCCGAAATCAATCCAGAAGCCCAAGCATCTCCGACATACTCTGCTATAATCCGATCTCTCTAGTCTCCTGAAATCTCTGCCAGAGCACATAAGCGAGGTCTCCGAGATAAGGGATCAGCTACCACATTTTTCTTACCTTTGACAAACTCTATGTCGAAGTCATAAGCCTGCAATATGGTCACCCATTTTTGTTGCTGGTCATTAAGATCACATTGACTCATGAAGTATTTAATACTGTTGTGATCAGTCTTGATCACAAAACGTCCACCTATCAAATATGATCGAAATTTGGCCAATGCATGCATTATGGCCAACATCTCCCAGTCATAGACAGAATAACTTTTCTCAACTCCCCGGAGCTTCCTACTCTGGAATGCAATGGGATGCTTCTCCTGCATCAATACTGCTCCAATCCCATCACTTGATGCATCACAATGAAGCTCAAAAGGCTTCGTGAAATCCGGTAGAGCTAGAACTGGACATGAAGACATTACCTGCTTGAAATGCTCAAAACACCTCTGTGCTGCCCCTGTCCACACGAAGGCTCCTTTCCTGGTAAGATCTGTCAAGGGTGTAGCAATCTGGGAGAATCCCTTGACAAACCTCCTATAAAAACCACATAAACCAAATAATCCCTTAAGCTGTGTAAGGTTTGTGGGAGTAGGCCACTCTACAATAGCTCTAATCTTTTCGGGATCAACCCGAACGCCATCTGCACTAATGATATGCCCAAGGTAAAGGAGCTCAGTCATGCTAAACTCACATTTAGATTCCTTGGCATACAATGACCCTCTCTCCAGAATAGATAACACCTCCTCCAGATGATGTAAGTGCTCCTCCCAGGTCTTACTGAAGACCAAGATGTCATCAAAGAAGATCAAGAAAAATCTCTTCAGCTGCTTCCTGAATACCTGGTTCATACAACTCTGAAATGTAGCGGGTGCATTGGTTAGACCAAATGGCATAACCATGAACTCAATGTGGCCATAGTGACATCAGAAGGCTGTTTTCTCAATGTCCTTTGCTCTCATCCTGATCTGATGGTATCCGGATCGCAAATCAATTTTGGTGAAGAAGCATGCCCCATGCAACTCATCAATCCTAAGAACGGGATACCTGTTTTTAATTGTTTTCTTATTCAGTGCCCTGTAATCGATGCACATGCGCATCGTCCCATCCTTCTTCTTTACCAATACTACTGCTGAAGCGAAGGGGCTCTTACTGGGCCTGATATGCCCCATCTCCAACAAATCCTTAATCGCCTTCTCTATCTCATCCTTGTGTTTCTTAGGATGACGATAGGGAGTAATCATAATTGGTTTGGTTCCCTCCACGAGCTCAATAACATGTTCCATCCCTTTGTCAGGAGGAACCCCATGAGGAATATCGCTAAATATTTTAGCGTGTTTATCAAGTATCTTCTGGACATCTGGTGGATGACTCTTTTCTTGTGGCTCTGGTGAAGTTGGCATAATGTAGCACTCTGCTGCCCGCTCTATGTCATCATGGCGAAAAAGTCTCTGCATTCTCCTCAAGGACACTACTCTGCAAACTCCATCTGAAAGTCCTCTAAGTACAACAGTTCTGCCCTCATGCTACAATCTCATCTCCAATTTCGCTAGGTTGAGTGTGAACTCAACTAGTGAAGCCATCCATGTCATGCCAAGGATGACATCATAATCTCCCATGTCCACAACATAGAACTCATCCTCCAACTCCTAGTCATCTCCAAACCTGATGCGAAGATTAGATATCTTCCGAGTGCATAATAATTTATCACCATTAGCCACCATGAGTCTAAACCCATCATGCTCCTCTGTCTGTAACCCTCTCCTGGCTACCAACTGTGCATCTATGAAGTTATGTGTAGCCCCAGTGTCAATAAGAGATATCACTTTCTGCCCCTGGATAGTACCCCTGACCTTAAATGTGATTGCCTTTTGGGCCCCTGTCAAGCGTGCCAACGATCTATCATCCTTAGGAATGCTGCTCTCCTCTATAGTGTTACCCTCATCTGAATCGGAGTGCTGACCCTCCCCCTCTGACTTTGACTCTTCTGCTGAAAAATACTCAATTTGATTTGCCTTAGCCTTGAGAGAACATTTATGTGATAAGTCCCAAGGCTCTCTACAATGGAAGCACAGCTTCTTCTTTCGAAGTTCATTCAAGGTTTCATTGTCTAGTCCTTTTGATCCTTCTTTGGGTTTGCTATACTCTTTCTGAAATGGTTTTCTGTCTTGGTCTTTGCGGTAGGTAGAATCTGTTGGATGGTTTTTTCCTTTGTATATCGAAGGGGCTAAATCTCGTGCCTTTTTAGTTGCTTCAGCTAAGGTGAGTGGATTATGTCCCTTCACCAAACCTCGTAATGGATCAGCAAGACCATCACAAAATAACACCACCAATCTCCTAGGAGAGATATCAGTAACAAGTACAGACAAGCGCTGAAACACGGTACTGTAAGCATCCAAAGAACTTGACTGTTTTAACTGTGCTAGCTCCTTGAAATGTAACTCGGATCCTTAGTGTCAAATCTCTCAATCAATGTTCCGGTGAATTCCTGTCATCTCGATCACCCATGTTATTGTCCTGATCAAAGAATATCTCCTTTGTGTCTATATGGTTGGATTCAATGTCCACCTGCACGGACGTACTAGACTGTTTGCTTTGCAAGTCTGAAATCCTATTTTGTCTTGCTCTGGTATTGCGGAAATTATAAGACCCCTGTCGCATGCTCAAACATAAATGCTTAGCCTGTGTTTTTTACTTATTTCTGATTTTAGTGTTTTGACATTTCATCAAACACTTTTTCCCTCTATCCGGCTGTTCCAAATTCCCTATAAGACCTTTACAGGATGGCAGGACTTATAGCTTTGATACCACTGTAATGGGCACCCCTGGATGTCCCAAAAAAACTAAACCAAATTGCTGAAAGGAATTATGTCAAACAGTTTGCATTCAACTTCTTATTTCTCCGTTTAATGTTTTAAACCCCTTATAACTCCGGAAATCAAACGTTTATTGTTTGTTGTGTTTCGTGCATGGAATTGGTATCATACAAGATAAACAAGAAAGAAACTACAATGATATGCAAAGTGGAAATGAACCGCTGCTAATAAAATGTTATTTTCAGAATTCATAAAACCAAATACATGGCAGATTTATCAACTCACTAATTACTTCAGCAGTATTGACATAATACTCCAGCCCATGCTTACGAACTTGCTGCTACAATACTTTGTCCTTCAATCAGTCCACTACCTTCATAATACCATTCCCTCCAAGCGGCATAAGCGTCGGACAAGTAGTGAAGAAAATATGAGCAAAATACCAAATCTGCCTTTAGCCGGAAATGCAACTAAACTGCCTGATAATGAAGCGAATAACAAAGAATTCCAAAGGCCAAACCCCAAGGGAATGACGTGTAGAATGTTACAAGAGAGGATAGACGTCGTCAAATGCCAAGAACGGAGGTGCAACTCACAGCAATTTCTTCTCATATTCAACCTGTCTAATGAAGCCACAAATGCTTCCTTTTATTCTATTCCCAAGGGTCCGCTCAACTCATATGGGCAATGTGGGATAAAAGATATGTAATAGATAAAACATATATTAAAATACCCCTTATGTCTCCCTTGGGTACACATTACCATAAAATAAATATTAAAGTAACATTTTAATATTTTACAATTAAATTAGACATTAATAAAACTTCAGGCATTAAAATGTATTAGCAATCGGACTCCGAATAATGCGAGTGATAGCTCATCGGAAAGCTCTCATCGAGGAGTATCGAATCTAATCACCAAAATTGACCTGCACTGTGTCCTGCGGACTTACTAAAAAATAGTAAGTATGCCTGAAATTGAGTAAATCAACTTCGTTTTGGCTCAAACTGGAAATGACTAGGCCAAAACACTCCAGGATCCCATTAAACCCTTCGTTAGCCCTCGGGACCATGTAGAACAAGGCTAACGCACACACACTTGGTCAACTGCTAAAATGGGGACATTATAGAGCAACACTACGACAACTCACATATAAATCTCTAATAATAATCCCCTCCTCGAGAGAGTTTGAACAATCCATAGCAACTACTGTCCCAATAGCATCTACACTATCCACAACAAAAACTCTAGAATCATCAACTTGTTGATGCTCAATGTTGGTGTCCACTAGTGAACATGTTTTTGTGTGGACAGTCCATCATCTACACTGTGGATAGAACTAGTAGGTGTCGTACTAAATAAAGGTACATCAACATCATGGACACCTGTCGGGGAAAAGTCAAGCTTCCTTCTATGCAACCTCGATGCCGGCCTTCTAAAGGTGGAAACCATATATGTCGCTGGCCTCTCAATTGTCTCTAGAACTAACAAGTTCTACACCAACCTTTGCTGATGAACCTTAAGTTTCTCCATACTCTGCCACAAAGCATTCATTTTTGTGCTAACTTCTTCATTACTCCGTCAGCTCCCGAAACTATGTGGCCTTTTGTGTCTGTCCATAATTGGAAGCAACAAGAGTGATGACCACTCCAATAGAAGATCTTAAATAAGAAAGAATTTCCTACCCAATAGGATGGCAGGAAACCGCTCTGATACCATTCTAATGAACCCTGCTTGCTGTCAAACAATATGTGCTGAAGAATTGATTTCTTTTTTTTGTTCTTGAGGTTTTGCAATTTTTGATACAACAATATAGCAGCAAAATAGAAGATATTGCAATAATAAGTTCAACTCAAATATTTGGATAATACATAGGGAATGTATAGCTGAAATTTCTTAGATTTCAATATCAACTTAGATAGTAAGCATTTTTCACAAAATACGAACAAACCAGTTGATAAAATATCCCCTATTATCTAAATCACAATACCTAGAAAAATTAGAAGTTACAATCCATGAACTTATAGGTAAGACATGCCTTGAATCCCTCTTTTATGGACTAGCAACAACAAACAATTCTTCAACAAACAAATGCAACTGCAGATTTGGAAAACGTTGTTTCCAAAGTGCAAATAGAAAATAACACCCAACAATAGATATAAATTGGCATTCAAGCAGCTCCAAATTAACCAACACACAATTTGATATAACAATTCCAGTGAATTCCTTCACGAATTCCAAAACAACCTCCAATAACAAGAAAAATTAAACTTCTTCTTAGCAATAGTTAATACAGTAGGAGAAAGTAAAAATTGTATACCTCAACACGATTTGCCAAGCAATGTCAGAATAATTCTCAGAATTGAATCTACAATAGTTCAGTTGTAGATCCCAAACCCTTCAGCAAGGGCACAAAATTTTAGAGCTTTAGAAGAGTCACAAAGACAAGAGAAAAATAAATATTCAATTGGATGCCTTTCACATCAAATGACCTCATATTTATATTCTCCAAATGGCACAAGTTTCCCAAATTAACTTCACTTAAGAAGCTTCCTCATCACAACATTAGAATATAATAAATTGCCATTATAATATAATTTATTAATTGTTCTTGGCTCCCAAAAATGACATTTACCACCATAACATAATATTTTGACATACAAAGCCATTGTTTCTTGTACCCACAATTAAAACTTTTTGACCCTATTCCAAGTCGCCACAATACTGAGGTGATCAACATACAACACCAACAAAAATAATAGCCTCAACATATTTAGATGAATAATAATAATTCACTCGTATCGCAAAAACAACCAAAGAAGCAACATAATCGAAACTTGACAACACTAGAGTGATCCTGATGAAGAAAGGCGATGAATGAGCCTAACATGATGACTTGCTACAAATAGAAGCTCCCTCCAAGATTCTTGGAGCCCAAAAAACCTAGAGCGTCTCTCAATCCCTCTAACTCAACCGAGCTCATCGGAACCAACAATTTGACTTACTAAAAATAGTAAGTCCCTAAAATGGAACCAAAACACACCATAGGTTGTTGGAAAGCCTATAATCCCATAACCTATGTTGCCCGGGGACGTGTCCCCCCCATTTCGAGTACGGGGATGTAATGTCCCTGGATATTCTCTTCACAAATTACCTGCAAAACCAATATTAGTATAACATAGCATCACAAATTTAGTAAGAAATATAATCTACTCTAAGTTAATAAGGGAAATTGATCCTGGGATTGCCTCTAGGTCAGGCATCATGCCATCTTTCCATAGAGCGCTAATCCAAGATCTCTTGGATATAGACACCGTTATCCAAGCCTATGCATATGCATATGACTGGGTTTCAGTATATATACTGCCTATGGGAGTTTAGGGAAACCATAAGTTCCTTTAATCCCCCTCAGATAGGAATCCATCTCTGATGAATATATAGTTCATTTTATATGGTAACCATATCTGCCTAAATTTGGGGTATGAACCGTGAGATATGATGACCATGACAATCACCGATAGCCCCCCTATAGATACCGAGATCCATTTCTAATGAGCATTACACTCATCCTCAATGGAGTCCCAACCTCATCCTGAGAATCTATCTCTAATGAATATTGCATTCATCCTATATAAAATTCAGGCCAAGTAAAAAGGATGTAAATAGGATGCAGAAGAAATTGCAGAAAGAGGTAAAATTCTACAGCAATTATATGTATATATATAATAAATTTACCTTCTACAATGCTGAAAACTCCTTGTCTTTTTGTGATCTGTCGCTGCTCTGTCTTTTCCCAAACTTTGGCGAAGTTCATGGTATTTATAAGATGGAGGGAGAGGGAGTCGCATCACCTCCCTTAGTCGCACCTTACAGCCTTTGGCTGCGATTTACTCACGCCATAAGGGTGTGACTGTTCACCCATTTCGTTTACTACATTTGGTTAATAATTTTTTTTTAATATTTTAAAAGTGTTTGTTTATTATATATAATATAATATATGTTTTAATGACGAAGTGTCAATGAACTCAGTAAAAGATGCTTGGGGAAGGAGTTACCTAAGATGGAGGGTGAAAATTTGCCAGTCATACTCTGCAAAGTGAAAGGAAGTATAGGTAGGGGCTGCATAGCGGGTGGAGGGGGAGGAATGAGTGGGGGGGGTTGGCGGAAAGGCGAAGAGGCGTAGAGAGAGAGGCTGAACAAGGCGCGATTAGGAAAGGGGAGGCGAGAGATAGTGAAGTGAGTGATGGAAGAGATGAAAGAGGCACAAGAGAGAGTATAACCCACTACGCTCGCACTACCACAACAGGGCTAATAGGTGAGGAGCCCGAAGCCAGGAAAATAGGGAAGCCTATTCAGGATCACTCGATCGATAGCCTTGCAAAACTGAAGGAGATGATGCCTATAGAATGTAAGAGGCCCCTGCTCGTCCTCTGAAGAATGTTGAAGACCCTGGCTGGAAGGATCTTTATCAAATGTTTAGATCAAATCGGATCCATGATCATGTAGAGGGCTTTGGATATCTCTGGTACGTGCATTAAAATCCCTTAAGATGATGATCTCACCCATGGGAGATGATCTAGAAATGCACTTGTGTAAGTCTGTAAAAATGTCCCCATTGTTTGCACTATGTATTGCATAGGGTGACGTGGCCGAGGTAAAGTAGCAAACAACAATAAAAATGTCTAAAATGTGGGGTATAGTGATTAGTATAGACGTACATGAATCTAGTCAAATAATTGGACTAGATGACTTAGGTAGAACCAAAATAGTAGTCACAGATCAGTTAGGTAACCCCACTAAAGCCCCTAACTTCACGAGAAGTATTGACCCCACCCCTACGAAAAGAGAGCCACTGGTACCCAATGAGGCTAGACAATGGAGGAGCAGAACTCTCACGAGTCTTGGTGATAGCAAGGAAATCAATAGAATCAACATCTTGAAAAAGACATGGCAAGGACCAAAAGGTGTTATTGCTGTTCCAGTAATAGACAAGAAGAGAGCTAGAAGGAGGCCTCTCTTCCTCCAACTGCTGTGAGACCATCATTTGGCCTTGAGGGCCGGTCTTAGTTACCAATAGGGGGAGGAGATTCTTGAATAACAACTCTGAGGTTTTGAATACAACCCACTTCCTATTGGGTCTAGCCTTCGGCACAAAACCTCGATAGTGGTTCAATTCATCTAGATAAATCTTAGTAGGAAAAGAGAAAAGCTCTCTTCACTCTAAGAACTTGCATCTTGTCACTCAACAAAAGAAACCTAAGAAAAAGGGTATTGTCCGATCCAATCCAAACCCTATCGAAAGTGATGGCTGTGATGTCTAGCTAGTCACTAAGGAAGGAGTAAGTAGTTGAGTTGGGTCATTGGAGGAGAGAGAAAGGCCTCACACCCTCAAATTGAGCTCCTGGATGCCTCTAATGCGCTCATCATCAGTCTTTGCTTGGACAATCGATTCAACTCTCAAAAGAGATGCATTGCGCACATTGTTGCAAATGGAGGCCCTTGATTTAATTTTATGCTTCATTTCGGAAATCAAGGAGGTTTGTTTGTCAACAAGTTCAATTTGTTTGTCCTTTATGGTATTGATTTCCCCAAACTGATCAATGATAGTTCCAATTTGTGTCTTAAGTTACGCTGTTTCACCGGTGAATGTTGTAGATAATTCATTAAAACGTGTAGTGTTGGAGGCAACGAGTTGTTGTAGGTCAGAAATAGTCGAAGTAAGGGACTAAAAAATGTCTCGTTGATTCTAATTTTCAGCTTCCAATTGTAATGACCCTCCTCAATTCTGCTCTCAAAAATGCTGATGAGAGCTCAAGGAATTTCATCAAACAATTCACATGCAAGGGACGTATGACTGATATAGTATTTCAGCTGGCTTTAAATGACTCTTTCTTCAATTTGCATCAATGAGAATCTTGTTCTAGAAGACTCCAAATGGACTACACAATGGCCTAACATGAGTGTGCTACTAATTTTGACAATATTTAGTGCATATATATGATCTAAGCATAAGAAATGAACACCTACAGCCAAATGGCATTTTTACAAATAGTTGGTATGCAAACTAACTAGCTGATAAATAATGATATTGAATTGCTTAAATGACACTAGCAATTATTATTTTCTTAATTGCAATGAAATTTCTAATACAATGCTCATGAAATATGGCCAAGACTTTTGGCATTTACATGGATTACAAAATGATAATCCTGGTATAATGCACACTTACAGCTAAAACTTATAATACCTAAAAAAAAACAATACTAACAAAGGAACCTAGTTGTAGATGGCTGTTATAATTTTTTTCAATGCTGCCCCTTCTGCTTTGCTTTTTCGAACTGCTTTTTCAGATCTGCTTTTTGAACTACTTTTACGGATTGCTTTTTCGGTTCCGCTTTTTCGGACTGTTTTTTTGTATCTGCTTTTTCAGATTGCTACCATGATGAATCTCAAGACCATATCTTTCAATAGCATCAAGATTTCCAGCTTGAAGGGATTTCGTCTTTCAAACTATTGAGACATAATCTCCAAAAAAATTTCCAATTTCTTTGATATTTCCAAGCATACTAAAAAGAAGCTCTTCCCTTTCTTTTACAGTGTTCTCATAAGAGCTCAATCCTTCGTTTTCTCAATGTGGGATAAAACATCACTCCCTTTATGTAACTTATGTCTCCAATGTGTTATAAAATAAAGGGGCCTCTTTTAATTTAAATATTTCCCACAAACTATAGTCTATGCATTAATAAAGTTAAATATTTAAATTTAACTTTATAAAATAGCTTTATCAATGCATAACAAATCTTATCAATGATAAACAAGTCTTTTTGCCAATTTTAAACAATTACCATTGACATACCGCTGCCACTGGATGTCCGACCATATCTAAGATGACTTACTATAAATAGTAAGTATGCCCAAAGTTGCCTCAAAATCCCTCAGAAATGCCTGCAACTGAAACTATCTAGGCCAAATGGCCTCTAAGTCCCTTTAATGTCCTGATTAGCCTACGGGACCATGGGGAAATAGGCTAACAACAACATCATGCTATGAATGCTAAAAAGGGGACATTACAGTCCACCCTTCCCAAAATTGCTTGTCCCCAAGCAATGGTCGAACAACAACCCGATCAATTCACCTGGATCCCAAATGTAGTCATGAACTATATTGCTGTCAATCAACAAAGGCTCCTGCAACAACCTCTGAAAATTAACCAAGAGGAATCCATAATCAAATTGGCGAATAAAACTCACCCAAACTCCAAAGTTAGGAACCCATGAGAAACAAGCTCTCGAAATATCAGAACCCAAGTAGAGTAGATAACTCAAATTGCCAACATAGTAAATACCATCAACACATCCCACTAGCCTATGTGGAATGTACAATACAATTCTACAACAACGATGAATACTTCTGCATGAAACTGCACCAAATACAGAGAATCCACACACTGCACACCTACTGCAATTAACACAACTCTGCAAATCATCGATCATTGTCTCATAACCATAACACCCATGCACTGCCGATGGTGAATAGTCATTACACGGTAGATAGCAAAAACGGGAGCCCAGACCAAACTTGTCTGCCATCAACTCCTCAACACATGGATCAAAAGAAAACCGATGAACATATCCTACAGTATAATGCCGGTAAAAAGAACCAATCCCAGTCAAAGACTCATCCTGCAGATGTGATACAACCAACTGTGACTGATCATCAGCTAAGTCAGAGGATGATATAGCCAAGAGTGCAGAATCAACAACAACATCACTAGTCTCTGTGCCCTCCAAGTCAAACATATCACAATGCTCAGCTGCAGCGCCCAACTCAGTTGAACCTGCCTCCAATGTAAACGGACCAAATATGCCAATACTAGTGTCGTGGACAGATATATCCTCATCTCCACTACCTCTATCAACCTTGACCATGGACATTCGCGGATCACCAGACACCACAGTCCGTGATTGTATAGAATCTAGTAAAGTCTGAAGTCGTTCTAACTCCATGGTCACCTTAGCTAAATGAAACTGTGACTCCTTGAAAGCCAACTGTGTACTCTCAAGAAACTCAGAAGTCACCTCGAGCTGCTGAGTAAGCTCGCTCACCTCATCTTCCTTGACCAATAATGCGTCATATGCTGTACTGCCCCACTCCATAAGATAATCTCTGTCGGCTACCAACTGCATATAATTCTATCTCAAAATTTGGATAGCCTCCCATAAAGAGTGGATCTCTGTCAAGGAAAGATAACTACCTCCTTGCTCATCACTAGTAGGAGAACCCCATCCATAAACTGCTAACAACTGACGAACAACATCAAAATGCTCGCAAGCGATAGAAATATCTCGTTCACCAACTCTCAGCTGACTAGACACATGATTGTGCCGACTGGTCGAACTCCTATACTCTATCCCTGGTACACTGTCCAAAGGAGTAACCTCAAAATAACTATCATCTATAATACTTAGATCCTGGGACTCTCCTGTAAACTCTGTGATCTCTGAGAAATCATCAACATGACTGTAAAAGAAAACTGAGTCCCTACTATACGCGCTAACTCCCAAACTGAGCTTATATCAAGACAAAGCTCGTCCACATATCTCTCAGAATCTTGGAGAGCCAACTGAATACACACCAAGGAATTCCGAGTATCCTCCAGCTCATGAGAAAGTCAGTCAACCTCCTCCTCCTTCTTCAATGCATCTAAATAGATCCCTACAAGATTAAGGAGATGATCGCGATCTGAAAGTAGGTGTATGTAACTTACCTTCATTGCCTCCATGCCTTCCTTGATCTGTTGTAAGTTGTCACAAGAAGAACCTGTTATAACTCCTTTTTGTCTCTCCTGCAGTTGAATCATCCAAATGTGATTCTCAATCAATCCATGTATCCTGTCATGATGAGATAAAGCCGTGACAATATTCTTGTCCCTTGTCTTCAGCTGGCTTGCCAAACCAAGTAAAGAGCTACTAGCCTCTATCTCATGTGAAGAAGCATCCAATTGTGCTTGATACTCATTTTCTGCAAAGTCCTGAATGCTCACTTGTTGATCAAATGTACTATCCTCAAACATGATAGTATCCTCAACTGTTGTAACTTCATCTAGCCCAACTGTACTGGAATCACTATCTGTGTCAATCACACAATCCAGTGTGCCTGCGATATCACTTTCTGATGCTACTGGCTCAACCTGCACAACATCTGTAACCCCTTCTGCCTGTGAAGATGATGCAGATAAACCATTACTTGAAGATATGTTAATGTCTCCCTGTATTGAATCAGCATGTCTGTTAAACTTCTCATACAAGTTTTTGCCTGTCATAGGGAAGGTACGATCCTTAGGCCTATCAAAATGTTCAATCAGTCTCTCCGTAAACTCCACATATGAGGTAATGTGTGCATGACCCATAGTGACCATACCATGATGCCACCACTCGTGTGCTAACCCATCCAGGTGAATTGCTGCATACTTAATAGCTTCTTCCTCAGGCATAGGGTTCATTTGAAAGTATGTGTCAATCTTTTGAACCCAAGCTCTTGCTGTAGACTTCCCCGAGCCATCATAATATGGCAACTGAAGTTTTCCTACTTTCTTCCGTAGCTCATAGCTTTGGTTCCTGTCATGTCCACATGGCATATGCTTCATCCGCACATCTATATACTCCCTAAAGGTGATTGCAGCAATAAAATCTAGACCTCCGACTTCCCAATCTCTCCTTAGCTGGTCCTGTATATTAGTGATCTGGGGCTCTGGTACGGGCTGCTCTGGAGCTCTAGGAGGAAATATGGGAATCATGGGCCACGAACTCACTGTCCTAGTTTGTTGGGGTGCATGACCGAAATTGTTCCCAACTTGTTGGCCTCCATTATGTGTCCCATCCTGATTATTACCATTCTGATTATTTCCTCCACCCACATTAGCATTCAACCCCATTTGACGAGCCATCATCTGCATCATAAGCTCCAATCTCTGACTCTGTTCTTGTGCTCTCTGCTCTGCTAATCGCTGTCCCTGTGCTAAGGTGTCTAATAACTGTAAGAATCTTTCCTGTCCCTGATCTGGACTGGCATTCCCGGCTCTGCCTAATCCTGTATTCCTGTCATCTCGGTCAACCATGACGTCTTGATCAAAGAATACCTCCTTTGTGTCTGTATGACCGGATTCTATGTCCACCTGCACGGATGAACTAGACTGTTCGCTCTGCAGGTCTGAAATCCTATTTTGTCTTGCTCTGGTATTGCGGAAATTATAAGGCCCCTGTCGCATGCTCAAACATAAATGCTCTGATTTTAGTGTTTTGACATTTCGTCAAACACTTTCCCCTCTATCTGGCTGTTCCAAATTCCCTATAAGACCTCTACAGGATGGCAGGACTTATAGCTCTGATACCACTGTAATGACCCTCCTCAATTCTGCTCTCAAAAATGCTGATGAAAGCTCAAGGAATTTCATCAAACAATTCACATGCAAGGGACGTATGACTGATATAGTATTTTAGTTGGCTTTAAATGACTCTTTCTTCAATTTGCATCAATGAGAATCTTGTGCTAGAAGACTCCAAATGGACTACACAATGGCCTAACATGAGTGTGCTACTAATTTTGACAATATTCAGTGCATATATATGATCTAAGCATGAGAAATGAACACCTACAGCCAACTGACATTTTTACAAACAGTTGGTATGCAAACTAACTAGCTGAAAAATAATGATATTGAATTGCTTAAATGACACCAGCAACAATTATCTTCTTAATTACAATGAAATTTCTAATACAATGCTCATGAAATATGGCCAAGACTTTTGGCATTTACATGGATTACAAAATGATAATGTTGGTATAATGCACACTTACAGCTAAAACTTATAATACCTAAAAAAAACAATACTAACAAAAGAACCTGGTTGTAGATGGCTGTTATAATTTCCTTCAATGCTGCCCCTTCTGCTTTGCTTTTTCAAACCGCTTTTTTGGATCTGCTTTTTGAACTGCTTTTTTAGCTTGCTTTTTCGGTTCCGCTTTTTCGGACTGCTTTTTCGTATCTACTTTTTCGGACTGCTACCATAATGAATCTCAAGACTATATCTTTCATTGGCGTCAAGATTTCTAGCTTGAAGGGATTTCGTCCTTCAAACTATTGAGACATAATCTCCAAAAAATTTCTCAATTTCTTTGATATTTCCAAGCATACTAAAAAGAAGCTCTTCCCTTTCTTTTATAGTGTTCTCACAAGAGCTCAATCCTTCGTTTTCTCAATGTGGGATAAAACATCACTCCCTTTATGTAACTTATGTCTCCAATGTGTTATAAAATAAAGTGGACTCTTTTAATTTAAATATTTCCCACAAATTATAGTCTATGCATTAATAAAGTTAAATATTTAAATTTAACTTTATAAAATAGCTTTATCAATGCATAACAAATCTTATCAATGATAAACAAGTCTTCTTGTCGATTTTAAACAATTACCATCGACATACCGCTGCCACTGGATGTCCAACCATATCCAAGATGACTTACTATAAATAGTAAGTATGCCCAAAGTTGCCTCAAAACCCCTCAGAAATACCTGCAACTGAAACTATCTAGGCCAAATGGCCTCTAAGTCCCTTCAAAGGTCCTGGTTAGCCTACGGGACCGTGGGGAAATAGGCTAACGACAACATCATGCTATGAATGCTAAAAAGGGGACATTACACCAATTTAGCCATTTTGTCTATAATTTGCTGATAGGTAAAAGGCAGAGGCTTTGTTTGAGATTGAGGAGTGCCCGTAGTCTGAGAGGAGATAGCTGGAGTAGCAGGTATTCGTGCAATCTAGCAATGAGGAGGAGAGCAAGGGCGCAAGGACAAGCAGAGGCGCAAGGACAAGCAGGGGCGCAAGGACAACTGAGACCCACCCACAGCAGATGGGTAACAACAACAACGACACAAAGAAGTGCTAGATCCCAGTAAGACAAGTAGATAAAACACAAACAAGCTGCATAGGAGCCGAACACTAGCATAGAGGTACGACAGGAGACAGACGCAGCTGGTATGTATAGTCATTATCATCCTTCTTTTAACGAATGAAATTTTATGATTATTTATTATGTTTATATGGATATGAGTATTTATTGTTTGATTGCGCACGAAATTAAGAGGTTTGATATCAATTGTTGCATCATGTGGTTGTATTTCCTGTGTGTTGAGCATCACTGATATGTTTGGCACAAAGACAACTTCTTGATATGCTATTGAGGAGAAGATGATCCCTTGATATGATTGGCTTGATACCTATTTGTTTGGCTTTAAAAAGTGGGTCACTTTCTCTTTAGTTTCTTCACCTTCTTTTGTGCATGTGTGTATAGGCTATGTATGAGAGCCACATGGCACTTCGATAGAAAAAACCATATGGGGGAACTTGAGGTAGAAGGCTAGAACATTTTTAGTGTGAGAAATAATAATAATTCAATCTTCTATGCAGATGTTTCAGGCAACAAGGTGAGACATTGTGTGCCTGGAGTAAAATGTAATGAACCATGTGGAACCTAAATAGTCAAGTTTTCTCCTAATATTTCTGAAAAAATTATGTTTGTTATGATCTAGTCCCTCATCTCTTCTGCTATAACTAAAAGAAAAAATTGCTAAGGGGTTGACTATTGCATTCCTCTAGCCTGATTGCAACCATACGAGATCATTAGATTCATGTGAAGGCATTGATATGATCATCCTTATCTGTTTTATGTTGCCCGTGTCATCTCTTATAGGTAGATGAGGCGCAGATTTATCAACGCAAATTTGTCAAGTAGTTCAGATGACAATTTCACAGACTCAACCAGCCACAGGAAGGTTTGGGAACTTCACTTAAATTTATCGTGTTCATGTAGAAAAATAAACCCAAGAACGAAAAACAACAGGTCTTCTACATCAAGCTATTTATTGCCTTCATGATATTTAACAAATATCTTCACTGGTTTCAAATATTTTTTTAAGGGACGTCTTTCCTTGTTAGTTGCAGTTTTTATTGTAGTCTATAATAATTCATATCATGTACACTTTAATCACAATTTGTGTAACAGAAGCCCTCCCTCTAGAATATAATTAACTACATTCTATTTATAGTTAGTGCTTGAGGCTTTAGAATAGGGTCCTCATGATTTGGAAATGAGGTCTGATTGAGGAAAACATATTGTCACATGAATTACACATGATAACGGTCTTATGAACTTGTGCAAGATTGAACATGAACTTCTAAGATATTCTCAGTCACTGCAGATGTGTTGATAGTGCTAAAATTGTGTTCAGATTCTTAATATTTTTCATGTTACTTATGCCAGATAGGAAATAGTCTAACAGATGTCTACTAGACCTGTTGGCAAGTTATCTCCAACTTTGTGTTTCAATGCAGATCAAAAGCTTACAAGTCAAGTTCATGAGATAGTGGGGCGAATCAATGGCCGATTTGGAACATTGACAACTGTTCCAATTCATCATCTGGTATGTCCCCTGAAACAATTTGTTTGGAGAATATTTCCCCAATTTCTGTTCTCAATCGACAGTTGTGCTTGCTTTACTTAGGTGTTGAAGATTTGATATTTTCTTCGATTGTGCCACGTTGGTAACTCCTTATAATTGAGTGTAACATGTTTTTTTTGCAGCGTAATTATTGTATAAGTTGTTTAAGTTTTGCAATGTTTTTTCACTCCTAATAGTAGCGAAAACATCATCTTAATTTATTTAATCTACAAAGGATATCTATTGGCATTCTTGTGAAAAAAGGAAGTTCAAATGTCCTGATAACTTTTCTATACCATGTCAAACATATAAATCATATAAGAAAGTGAGTGCAACTAATAAAAGAATTTTTCGGAAAAATGGAGCGGACACTTGAACAGCTTGTTGAAGAGATGATGTTCATAACATGTTTTTAATCATTTTGAGGCATTGGTTGTTTTGGTCATAGTTGAAAAACTTAGAGTCGGCAATAATCCGGATGCCCCAGTTTTTAAAAAAAACTCAGGGCTTGGGCAAAAGCTCAGAAATAACTCCATAAATTTATCAAACATTTGAAAATACATAACTTCTTAAAATATTCTTTGAAAGCACACACATACATTAAATTTGTAGAACATATTACTAATTTTCATCGTATATGTATCAAAGTTTGAGTCTAATACATATCATAGACCAAAACACAAGTGCAATCTTTGACTAAATTTGAGTTCAATACATATCATAGAACAGAAAACAAATACAACCTCTGAATGCAAATTAATTTCAAGTTTTGATATTAATGAAAATTATAAATTGTAGATTTCATCAACGACTGAAACTCAAAGAAGTTTGTCACTGCTCTGTGAGTGTTACTGAAGTAGATTGTAAATCTGCAATATTCTCAATAGGTGCCTTACGAGTGCCTCGTCTACAGTGAAAGGATGAGGATCAAGCTATGTATGTGAGGAACCTCTGTTGGCTGATCAACCTGGCTTTCTGCCTCCTTTTATGTTAGCACTTTCACCTCACATTCAAATGCCTTCCTCTCCAAATCAGCTAAGTCAACATCAGTTAACTATGGATCTGCATAAACATCATTATGCTCAACAATCCAATCTAAATATGGATCTATGTCATCAAGGTCAAGTGCTTCATGTGAACGCTTCCCTTATACCTTCTTTTCATGCAACTCATGGGTGTACCACATATAGACAATGTCATTCAAGCACTTTTGAGTCAATGTATTGAACTTCTTTGTGTGAATGGCCTTAGACACACTCTAGTTGCATTCACAACTAAAAGCACTACAAGGCTGAGATAAAATGTACATGGCAAGCTTTTGAAAATTATATGTTTTATGGATTAAAGAAAGCTCCTAGATCTTTGCATCCTAGATTGGATGACTACTTGCAAGATTAAGAATTCAAAAGAGGTTTAGTAGACAACAATTTTCATTTCAAAAATTGAAGATGATCATCAATTGGTTATGGTGGTATATATAGATGATATCATCTTTGGAGGTAGCAAGAATATAATGTGTCAAGATTTTGTTCATAAGATGCAAATAGAATTTGAAATGTCCTTGTTAGGTAACTCTCTTTCTTCCTAGGGTTACATGTCTGCCAATTTAGCAATGGAATCTTTATTTTACAAACCAAGCATGATAACAAGCTATTATAATGGTGTAGAATGGATGAATGCAATCCTATAAAAACATAAATGGTCACAAGGTGTAAGTTAAGATAAGATGATGAATCTCCCAAAGAAATGAAAATTCTCTCCAGATCTGTGGTAGGAAGTTTGCTTTATATGACAGCCTCAAAACTAGATACTATGTAGGTAGTTGGAATGGTAGTAAGGTTTTGATCAACTTCTAAAGAGACACATGTGCAAGCAATGAATAGAATCTTCAAATACTCAATAGGAACATTGGATTTTGGATTGTGTTACCTAAGAGGTGAATACTTGCCCTTAAGAGCGCATGTAGATGCTGATTGGGCAAGTAGTTTGGATTGTAGGAGTACTAGTGGTAGTGTATTAGTTTGGAGCAATAGTCTTGTTTCCTTGTTTAGAACTTAGGTTCTTTGGATTGTCAAGTGTTAAAAGACATTAAACTGGAGTATGATCACCTTATATATTTGTAAAAATCCAATGATGCATTAAAGAACTAAAAACATTCCCATCAAATATGATTACATGAGGGAACTAGAAGCAGATCAACAAATGAAAATAGAATATCAATACATTACTACCAAAAAACTGCTTGCAGATATATTTACAAAGCCTCTTCCCAAAGAGACTTTTGAGTTTCTTAGGCAAAATTTAGGGCTGATTCTCCTACCTTCCAAGGAGAACAACCCTTAAAGGAGGGCTCTTCATTGCACTCATACAACTTTATAGACACCTTTGTAATTGATATCAAAGGGGGAGAAGATGACTTAAGGGGAGCGTTGGACCAAGGGGGATCATTGTATATTCAGAGATTGTCATGAATGACAAAGGGGGATATTGTTGAAATGTTGTTGTTGATGATCTATGTATGAAATTATACTTAAGAATTTATATCATTCATGATGCTTGGTGGATATTTCCATGATTGAGTGACTTGAAGAAGGTGGCGAATATCTTCATCTGTTCTGAACAAGAAGCACATTATGACAGCAACTACATGTTTGATTAAATATGCCTTGATAGAGATATTCATAAATTCCCAAAGCCGAGTACTTCGATGTTTCTTTTGTTTCATTTTGTTTTCTCTCTTCTTTTGATATTGCTTTCTTTCTCATTTTGGTTCATATGCATTGAAGCTCATAATGGGTTTGAGAATTATAGTGGTGTTGAAGTAAGATTTTAGGATTTTTCATTACCCAAAAATTCTCCTAAGAAACCTCAATGACTTAGAGCAATTGATTATGTGTGTAAATAATATCAATTGAAAGATTTTGTGTCAAGACACAATGGACAATTAACTTCCAAGTTGAGGACAAATATTTACCAAGTGATGAAGCTGGCAAGAATAATCTCAAATTCTAAAGCACTTAATGAATAACTTTCCAAGAAATAATGAAGCATAAAGTCAGAATCGTTCTCATGTATGTCAAAAGGACAACACCTTTCTCACAAATAAGGATCCCACAAAACTAAACTACATCTTTACTACTCAACTAAGCAACTCCAGCCACAACAATCTTGAGCCAAACGGCTCAAGGAAAATTAACCACCAGGCTCGACAAAACAACTAAACTAAAACAAATGGAATGAAAACGTAGCCTTACTACATGCAAGTATAATTTGATAAAACAGTACTCAAAAGACCTAAATATATTTAATAACCTGACATGATTTTTCAAAATGTTCAACATAAGAAGTCATTAGTGATGGTTCAAAGTCTTCTACATTCATCCTTGTACTCATAGAAAAACAACTTCACTTCATATTCATATTTAGGAAATATATTATGCAAAATCAACAAGTGAGGCAATTCATTCAGTCCATGATTTATCCACACACGTTGTCTTTCCAAAATTTCAGTAATCAAATTCTTTCAAAACTAATAGTAAGGAAAGAAACAATTTGGTGATTTGTATCCTCAAATGCAAATTCGTGTTTAACATCCATCAATGGATTAGGAGGCTGAAGTTGATGTATAATTCCACTTTTGCATCACTATCATATTCACAAGTGGGTAATGCAGGCTTGAACTTGAACTCAAGTACATGGAATGTTTGTTCTATTTGTGTATCTTTGTGTTGCATAAAACATTCATCCTTGTATAGATCTTAAGAATATCGTTTAAAACTAAGGTCTCTTTGATAGGTTGATCTTCAAACACTTTGCATTTGCCTTCAAACATAATCTCCAATTGTAGTGCCATTTCAAATTGTTCTACATTCTTTAACTCTATGGTAGCAACTTGCTCATTATACGGCACATCTTCTTGTTTATTATCTCTTTGGATGCTAGCAATTCACTTCACCCAAATCTTCTTTTGTTGCAAACTTCAATGTTCAACAAGGATTTCCTTTTCTTGAATTATATAAGTCGCTTCCTCTTTCTTGTATTGAGTCTTTTGCTTCAAACCTTTGATGGTATTTCATGACAATTATTACGGAAGTAATTGGTAAAATACTTGCTTGTTATTTACAGAGACTGGAAGGTCTATATATACGAAAGAATAAGGCGATGTTTCCATAGGAAACAATTGTAAAAAACAAAAATATTCTATTCTAGCTAAAAGAGAGCTAAATAAAGCTAACAGATAACTTCAACTAACTAAATATTAGATAAGATAAGATAAGATAATAATATTAGTGTCCAACAAAAAACCACAAGGGTTTATGGGACTGAGCATACAAGTAGAATAGCTGGCCAAAGCAGGAGCACCAAACGGTGTTTGAGAAGAAACAAAACAAGAAAGGAAACTAGAAAACCCAAGGTAAGGACTAAGGATCCTTCCTTGGTACAAAGAAATCAGTCACAAAAGAATATAACCATGGACGAGCCGGAGTCTTAGATCATCCCCGAGAGCCGTTGGAGGAGTGTCGTTGCCTAGAAAGACTAGTGTAGTGTCTGACCGATTTGGAGTGAGTGATACTGGATGGCCTTTTCACGCCCTGTGGTGGAAACAAGGGGGAGAAAAAGGCAGTGATGAGCTGGTCTGAGATATGGCCTTGAGGTATGAGTGTTTGCAGGGTATGCTCACAAAGTTGGGTGGCCTCCCATAGGTAAAGTGCAAGACACCACTGGTCCATAGAGCTAAAGAATGCTAAAAGAGAGACAATCTCTAAATAGGTAGTAAAATCTCCCTTTGATCTCATAGTAGATAGGACAGCGAAATATAAAGTGGGTCTCAGTCTCAACCTCCACCAAAGTACACAGTCGACAAATTCGATCCTCTCTAACCATATGGTGATCGGTCCGGACCTGAAGACGGTGGGAGCCAACTCTAAAGGAGCCTAAAGAAAATCGCAGGGTGTGACTCCAATGCCGATAAAGATTAGCAGGGCGAACAATAATACCATTCTAAATCTCAAGAAAATACTCAGCATAAAAGGCCATCTTAGGACGTAATCCATCAGGAGGATTATGCTAGGTAGTGATAATGTAGTGTCTATAGATATCTTGTTTGACATACTCATTCAACTCCTGATGTGAGGGGAGGAGGTGAGTAGGAGCATCTAGTAAGAACTAGTAAGGAGGAAGACGATCAATCTCAATTCTGATTGAACCCAACAGAGAGGTGGCCTGGGTGTACCAGCAACGAGATATAGTACAAGTGTCAGATCTCATAATCGCAACAAAAGAACAATTTTCCAAATGAGAGTATCTGTGTTGGTCGACATCTGAATCTATATAGCCTCGAAGTTGATGGAGAAACTAAATCAAGTAAAAAATGGCCGCAAGTTTGAAAGTATGAGCTCCAAACTTGACCAATACAATGCTGTGGGGGTGAGTCTGTTACATCTAATGATACGACATAAAAGCAACGTTTGAACACGCTCTATAGAGGTCCAATTTGAAACAAGAAGAGGTTCCCAAACCATCAAGCCAAAGAGAATGGTCGGTCAAACCAAGAAATCCAAGAGGGACAACTTGGACGAAATGTCTTGAAAATGATATCTGAAGCACTGTCTTTTGAGCATGGCCAGGGAACCCATGCCCCTACTAACTCTGGACTGAATAGCCGGTCTCAAGCTGAAGTGGGGTCCTGAAAACTTCACCCTGAGATACATGTAAGAAGAAGTAATCTCAATCTCTTGCCCCTGAAAGAAGAAATGAAGATGAGAGATCTTTAAAAAGTTAAAGATCATAACCCGAGTCTTAGTCAGATTGACCACGAGTTGACGTTGACCACAAAAAGAGCCAAACCATCAAGGAGTCTCTATAAACTGTCGGGAGAAGAGGCCAAGAGAACAACATCATTTGCAAAAAGGAGAATGGAGATAATAGCACTCGTCACCCAGTTGCGAGAGTTCACAAGGATATCTTCGAGCTCGTCGATATACAACCCGAACAAGGTGGGAGAAAGAGGGCAACATTGCTTCACCCCAATGGTGCTCTGAATCAGAACATAAAAGCCCTCTGAATTAGAACAATAATAGGCTAATCCCTAAAACTCCAATGCTAGAAAAAATGGGGACATTACAGTCCTCCCTCCTCGAGGTTGCTTGTCCTCAAGCAATCTATCAACACAGTGAACTCCAACCTCCACCTCGATCCCAAATGAAGAGGTGCATGACAACCCTGTTGACACTGAACCAAATGCAAACCAACATCATCATGACCAACCACATGTCCTGCAATATAGCACCCAACACTTGTGATGATAATGTAGAAGTCAAAATGTCACCAGAAGGAAACTCTATAGAAGATCTACGCATCCTCTTATTCCCTATATCTACCCACATAATATATATTGGACTAGAATTATCATCATCACCAACAACCCTTGCAAAAGATGTAGCTACAGGAGAACCATATGCACTCATGCCAATTGTACCAACAATAGGTGTAGGCATTAATATGTTGTCACAAGAACATTACCAACTGTCGCAACATAAAAGTGAGCTGAATCTGCAGATGGTCAAAATTGAGTCCAACTCCACTTAGGTGAGTGATCAATATCAACCTCAAATAGCGGATTGTCCTAAGACAATGCTGCATCCATGTCAAATATAAGATTATCCACGAAGTGAACCTCACCACTGTGTTGATTTGAACTATAACATGACTCAGTCTCGACACCACTCACCTCATCATCATTGACATGTGTGCTATCATCAGGGCATACATCTACAACCACTGCATGCATACGGCTAGACTCCTCGCTAGATTGTTAGTGTAAATAAGTATTTACTTATTACACTTACTTAAGTTTACTTAGGTTAATGCATTAGTTTATTATTTTGCATTATTTTATTTGTGAGACACTTAGGAGTTTGTGCACTCTTGAGAGTTGTCTTGATGACATCATAGGGGTCCGCACCTCTTTTAAGCACATGTTGTCTACAACACAGGAATCTTCTATACACATATGACACTTTGTCATTCTTATCCATTCATCTAGAATGTTGGATAAGGGGCTTAGTTGTCTTATCTTCTGGTTGTTTCTAGAGACATTCTAGGTGCTTGCTGAGAGGCCTTTATATACAGGCGCTCCTAGTGTACTCTTAATCATGGCATATTGAATACATTGTCATTCTGACCATACTCTCTCTCTCTTTGGTCTAGTGTGTGCTTGTGTTTGAGTTTTTAGTTCTTGGGTGAATTTTGCCCTTAGACAAATTCTTACATAGATGGCTCAATCAACACATAAGTGGTTTTTAATATGACAGTATCCTTGCATGCTTCTACTCCCACTATTGTTGCATCGCTGTCAAATACATGATCTTGGGAACTCATGCCCACAACTGCATCATCTGACTCAACCTGACATGAATTTTCATCACATTCCACCACAATTGTGCCCAACTCATGTGGTGTCTCATAAGAAATGTCTCGTGCATTTGCAGCTACAAATATATCATCACATTTCACTCTTCGAAAAAGAAATATCATGCGCTGCTCAAATTTCGGACTTGAAATAAGTTGGGTACTTGGTTTGTGATTTTGATTTAGCTCATTCACTAGCACATCCAACTGTTTCACAATACCTCATATCTTAGATTCTCCATCCCGAGGTGGAGAAGTACGCCCTTTGTGGCTATAACGAATACCAAACCTCCTATCACCATCCATAAAACTGAAAACTGAATCACAAAATCAATCAGACAATCCATGAAGTGAGCACTAATCAAAATAATAACTGAGCCCAATTCCTGTAGGCTTGCAGGAAACTGCTCTAATACCACTGTAATAACCCCAACCAGTTATAACTAAATCAAACACCAAATTCTTTTATAATTCAGTTGTTTGACATTTCGTCAAACACTTTACAAGCAAGCTCTGATACCACTGTAATAACCCTTGCTGGTTATGACCACAATAATTCTAATTCTCTTCACTATTCAGTCATTTGACATTATGTCAAACACTTGGCAAACAAACTTATTACCATTGGATATGCTGATAGATTTCAGATTTCATACATCTTTTTTGCTTGTGTTAATACTTGGATTTTTGCATACATAAATATAAGAAAGAAATGACAGTGCTGAAAATATGTTAACAATCAACTCCAATGTGTGCTCAATTCATAAATGATCATCAATTTTTGCCACTTACATTATGACAGTTCTGTACATAGAGTAAATAGCAGCCAGTTCTGAAATGAAATAAGTGCAATCTTATTCATATGATTTTAATAACCTTACACAAGAGTCTTAACAAGTAATATGAAACCTGAAATTTCCAGCTATAGTCAACTTGCAGCAATAATTCCAACGCCAGTCTCACAGATCCAATTTTGAACTCTATCAATTTCTACAACAGTTCACAAAAATCCATCTTCCATAGATCCATAGGATACCTCCAGCAAACAATCTCCTTAGACACAGATTAAACAATAGGAGAATTAGCAAATAGTTTTACCACAACTATTTGCAAAGCAAGCCGTAACTAAAATCTCAGGTCTGAATCTACAATACTTCAGGTGTAGATCCAATGGGATAACTTAGAATTCAAACCCTTATACTTCAACAAGGGCACAAAAAGCAGAACTCAGAAAAAGCCACAAAGACATCAAAAGCAAATAAAATATCCAAGCATGCTTTTCTTAACAAATGAGCGTGTATTTATTAC
Organism: Cupressus sempervirens; assembly: GCA_028749045.1. Lineage (NCBI taxonomy): Eukaryota > Viridiplantae > Streptophyta > Pinopsida > Cupressales > Cupressaceae > Cupressus > Cupressus sempervirens. Next base: position 205,893,994 of record CM053789.1, read on the forward strand.
CTCCGGATTGTTATCGGTAAATGTATCATGTAGCCGATGGGTAGAGTAGTATCCGAATGGGCGCATGACGTTTCAGTCACCCCTTCGGAAAGGTATATGTACACGTTCAAGATGGACTTTGGAATCATCATTGATCATTCTAGTCATTGCAATCGGATTGTAATCTGCAAGTGCATGTCTAAATTGAATCGTGTTATACATGTGTTGAACTTCTTACCCTATGTAGTAAACATTTGGCGCTTTTGCCGGGGAAAAAGAACAGTTAGCAACAACAAATGAACAGTTGGCGGCAGAAAAAGAAAAGATGGCAGCGGAGAAGAAGAAGGAATTGGGAGAGGTCGGAGAGATGATGCAGTCAGCCCTAGAGCTCCAGTTGGAAGTAGAAGCAAAGCTGAGGATCAGGAAATAATAGGTCTACAAGCTAAGGGCAGAGGTGAACGAGTTGCGGACGTGGACGGCCACTACGCCAGGGACGCATCCCTCTGGCTAGTACTTATGCATTGATGCATTTTGTTAGTAAAATTTTGTTATGAATTTTGTTGTATTGCTGTCCAGAGACGACTTTTCTTTTGGGGGGGATGATGTTGTCGGTAAATGTATCTTGTAGCCGATGGGTAGAGTAGTATCTGAACGGGCGCGTGACGTTTCAGTCACCCCTTCGGAAAGGTATATGTACACGTCCGAGATGGACTTTGGAATCATCATTGATCATTGTAGTCATTGCAATCGGATTGTAATCTGCAAGTGCATACATGAATAAAGTACCTGTTTGAATTGAATCGTGTTATACATGTGTTGAACTTCTTACCCTATGCAGTAAACACAGATGCCCTTTTTGTTGCCAAAATGTAACTTCACTCAAGAAGCTTCACCACACAACATAATTAGAAGCTTCCATTAGATTCTTTCACTTCACTTGGCTTAACTAATTAATAAATGGCTCCTCCAATGATAACTCAACCCTCAACTTAAGTGAAATTATAACTTTATAATAAGCCATTTAATAATTGAATAATAATTTGGCCACTAAATATATAATAATTCGCAAAATACTCATCATTGAAATATGTTGTTTGAAATAGGAGTCGTACCTATAATTTCTCCATGTGACCAAATGCGCTTTTTAAAATTAGAAAGTGTCCATCTCAATCAACACCCCACTTTCCACAAATAGTAAGTACACAAAACTAAGCTCAAACGAAGTCCAATTTGAGCCAAACAAAGACCAACCTGTAGCTTACTGAATTGTGGAAAACAAGACCCTCCCAAGCTAAGCCACCGCCTCAGAAGACCCTCTATCCACAATAATTAGCCTACGAGGATCACAATAATAGGCTAATCGCTAAAACTCCAATGCTGGCGAAAATGGGGAGATTACATTTTTACATTAATATATTAATTTATATTTATCATTATCTTGTTTATTAATTTTTTCATATTATTTACTATTAGATTCTATTCTGGGAGTGTGGATATTAAAGTCTTCCCTTCCCAAAATTGCTTGTCCTCAAGCAATTCAAAAACTTAGTATGTGTGGTGTCTTGCTAACTTAGTGTTTAATCCAGTTACCCTAAAATGGAAATTTCAAAATAAGCTTAGAATTGTAATACATTCATAATGAAAGATTCATCAATTTAAAAATATTAATCATATTACTCAATTTAAGAACAACTTTAGAAAGATAAAACTTATCTTGATTTGTTGTAGTGTTTGTGATCGCCTCTCCTAAGTGTTGCTTTCTTCTTGGATGAAGCCTTGAGAGATATAGAGTCTCTGTCGTAATTTCTTTATAGGAATCACAAAATTCATTTACAACATCCTCTCTGTTTCAACATTCACTAAGAAGGCTTCTTGATCCAATCTTGACAGATTGTCTTCAATCTCGACACTTAGTAAGAATGTTCATGATGCTTGATACTCTGTAAGAATGTCCTTACTTTTGACACTCATTGAGAATGTCCCTGATTCTTGACATTGACGAAGAAACATATACTAGGATATATGAAAACGCAAAGCATGCACAAAATATATATACATTAGTGTATGAAGACAGGATGTAGACACAAAGTATACACATTAAGGCATGAAGACACAAAGCATACACATGTTAAAGCTTTGGTAGATTCCTTCCTCTAGTTACGATTTGAAATTAGCCAAGGTCAAGGATTTTTTTTACAAAATTTTATATCTATAATCTTAACCATACACTTGAATTTTAGATTGTTGTCCATGCTATCTGAGTTGGTGGTGACTAGCTCCTTGACAGGTAGAACTGCATCATACGTTAGTACTCCAACAAGAAAACATGTATAAAACTATTAATAGTGTTATTATACTCACTTGAATTGGTTGGTAATTTCAGGGAAGTGTTCTTATAACTCCAATTATAATGTGTTATTGATCTGGAAGACTGATATGTTTGACTTATCTGGGCTTTATGACCCCTGTTTATGTAGAATTAAAAGTTTATCTTAATGTCAATATATTGTTTAGATAGCTATTTAATATAAATGTGAATAATGACTTATGTTGGGAGAGTAATATATTACTCCTGTTGATGTGTTGATTGATTATAGGCATCACTCAAAGTAAGTGATTCCTGGATGACAATCTGATATAATATTTTGTCTTCCATGTTTGTAATATCTCTTTATGTAAATTCCTTTTTAATTATCAAACCATTAGTTTGAATAGAAGGTTGATCTGCATCACCTTATGTTATACCAGTATATGTCAATGCAACGGATTCCTCAAATGAATATGATCTACCCCGTTTGTATTGGATTGATCAGACTTGCAATTATGTAAATGTTGGCAGGTGTGCTGAACTGAAATGTTTGTACCAATGCAAGTGTTGTTGTACTCGCTGAGGATACTATAAGGGATAAGATATAGTGATATTAATTATCCTGGCTTCAATCCTAATTAATTCTCTAATGTGTTGAATAACCTTATTTTATATGTTGTTCATCCTCATCCTTTTCTGATTATAATTATTCCTTACTTCTTAGGCTATTGGCAGAAGATGGTTGTAGTTGTTTTGGATGAATAAAGAAGTTGGCAATCTCCTTGTATTCATCAGAAAATTTCTTTCTTTAAGATCTGACATTGTATGTGATCTATTTATACTAAATGTTAGATATCTACTTTCTCTCTAATCTGGAAGTCAAATCATGTTATCTAATCAATATTTTTGATGGTCGTTTCATAGCTTCTATAACTCTTATGTTGCTGTTGTTCTTTCTCTGTCCCAATCACTGTTTCACGTTCTGTCTTTTGCTCTATTCGCTCTCCTCTTTCTGTGGGCTGCTGACAGTCCATGTTGCTAGGATTTCCCATTAGTAATATTTGTATGTCTTATTCACATCAGGTTTTGTCTTGGTTTATTATTTGTTCTTTTGCTTGGTCGATTAGTTATTTTCTGTGTTAGCTGACTGGGATTCTTAGCGTCAATCCAAAGAGAGTCTTCAATGTCTCATTCTGATTTATTTCCCGCGGTACTGCTATTGCTATTATCTGTGTGCTCTGTTCCTATTTCATTCTCAGCGTGTCACTTTTTGTACTTTCTCCAGTTGAGATTCTGGAACACTGCTTACTATGAAGAGGGAGTGTTCGAGGTGTAGATCCCAATATAGACAACGATATATATGTTTGAGGTGGATTATTCAACAGACTTAGTAGTATTCAATTTTTTCTGTTGCTGAGGCGGATTATTGTTTTCCTTGGTATGTTCCTCAATGTCTGTCCTGTATATGTAAAACACTGAGTATATATCATTTTCCACTTGTCTTCCCTATATGGCACCAACGGTCTGCCATCCACTCTTAATATTAATCTCCATTAAAGCTTGATTATGTCTGCCATTAATTTATCACTGGTCCCACTGAATGTATTGTTCATTTGTTTTTGACTCCATATGCAAAATTCTGATTGGGATCTTCTACCCATACCCTGAATTCCTTCGCTCCTCTTCCCCCTTCTTAGTTCACTGATGCTTTCATATATATACCTGTATGGGTATGGAGGGGTGTGACCTTCCAATTTGGTTGTGATATAGGTCATTAGTTTGTTAATATTCATACTTCGTAAATATTATAAAAAAATATAATAATTTATTATTGTAAAATAATGGTTGTGTTCATCTATCAATGTGAATAATAAATATAATATTTATATTATGATCTTAATATAACGAGATCAAGTAAATATATGATTATTATCATATGATATTATATGGTCTGTTATGATATTATAAAATATCATACTAATTATTATTAATTTTGGATTAAACATTTATAGTTCTTGGGATTATTAATTTATATTTTATTATTATATTTTCTTCTAACATAATATTGTATTATATTATTTTCTTTATTATTACATTATTACATTAATATAATAATTTTTATTTATCATCATTTTGTTTAACTTATTCTTATTATTTATTATTCAAATCTATTTTGGGAGTGGGGACATTACACACAGGCTCTGGAAATTAGATAGGAGCCCTGGGTACCAATGCCACCATCAAGGATCTGATTGCAGGTTTAAATAAATTCAGAAAACGCTTCCCTTGTGAATCTTGGCAGCCCATGGATGCCAACAAATGGCGTCAAAGATCAGAAATTAATTCACTCTAGACAAGGCCCGATATGGATGATTTCTGGCCACACAATATCCTCTCCAAGCACCAAATATGTCGTCCTTGGGATTCAAAAACCTTGGCATCTAAGACAGATGATGGAAATGCCAATTTGGTGAGAAATAGCAACAAAACAATATTAAAAATTACCCTCATAATTGTAGATTGAATTCTTAATATTTGTAAGTATATTGGTAATTAAAACCCAAACATGAGGTAACTCCTGCAGTAGATGAATTAGCCCAAATATCTCAAAACAATTCTTCAAAGGAACAGTAATAACAGTAATGCAAGAACTCTACCAATAACAGTAATGGAAGAACTCTACCAATAACTCACAATACCCTATCTGTGAATTAAAGAGCGCCTCTTAGCTTCAAACCCTTATACCTTAGCAAGGGTACAAAAATCAACAAACTTCGAAACTCTTGACAGGCAACGAAAGCATATAGTGAATCAGATAATTGGATGCTTTTTCCTTTATAATGAGCCCATTTGTATAATCCCTCAAAGGCATTTGTTTCCCAAACGAAACTCCACTTTGTTAAGTAACATGGATTGTTTTCTGCTAATGTAAATAGCACTGCCATTGTTATTGGTGTATCTCCAAGTGCAGATTTTGAAGACTTATAAATATTCATAGAAGAAACATGTCTCTATAGATCAATCATTAATTAGTCATTATTAATAACATATATATATATATATATATACACACACACACACACACTAATATATAAATTATATATATCATAAATATAACAGTGTTTATCTAATTTATGATTGACCAAAAACCATAGAGGAATTGTCTCTATGTCAATTCAATCCAATTGAAGCTACAACATTAACACAGTTAAGAAGCTTCCCCAACACATCACTTTATAACATATAATAATGCAGTGCCATCATAATAATATCAGCTCCTATAATTAATTAATAAATATGAGCTCACTCAATTAGTAGCCTCATCCAGTGGTGATGGCCGATTGCCAACGCCATCATCTGCATTGCCAAATAGGGCAATTGCCCGAATTAGATTTACTAAAAATAGTAATTCCACAACTGAGACCCCCATATCACCCTGTTAGCTCATGAGGGTCGATAATGAATTGAATCAAACATAAGCTCGCAAAAAATGGGGACAATACAGTCCTTCCTCCCTGAGGTTGCTTGTCTTCAAGCAATCATGCATCACACTGAAACCTCCACTAGGATCCCATAACAAGCATGTGACATCCCTCTTATCATTGAACCAATTGTATGCTAGTAATATCATTAGATCCAATAACATGACCTACAACATGACTCCCAACACCTGCGGTGATGATGTAGAAGTCTGGGCATCACTAGACGAAATGTTCATAGGAGATCTCAACACACACTCCTTCATTGTACCTACCTAATTATCCTGCAAATAACCCAACTTAGGTATAAACCAACTCTGCACCTGATGCAAATCTTGATCATCTGAGTCAAATACAAGATTGTAAGCACTCATCATAGTATAAACTCTACTGCCACTATGACCATTCCCATCCTCTTCCGTAGGTTGTTGCAATGACTCCTCAACAATACTAGCATAAACCCACATGCCACAATTCATTGCTCCCTTTGATCTTGATGGACAAGTATGACCTTTCGAGAAATGCCCTTAGCACCAATAGCAAATTCGTCTCCACGTTAGGTCCTCTTTGGACGTATTATCAAACTTCTCCGCTGACTTCCCTTTATCCTCACAATTGGCAGGGACTCCTCATCAACAGTCGGAGGAATAGAAGATTACTAAGGAAATTTGCTTTGAGAAGATTATTGTAAGTCCTATACCTTCCTTATCACCTACTGTAAGGAAGATGGGTCCAATCACTTCAACCATCCACAGATTGGCTCAACCAATCCCTTCATAAACAACATCACACATTTGTGCTCTGATATATCATAAACCATAATTGATAGTCTCTGAAACTCACCAATATATCCCTCTAAACCACCAAACAGCCTCACTTGAGACAACTCATGAAATTACATCTCGCGATCCTTCGTACGAAACTTCTCAATCATACGATCACAAACTCTTGATAGGAAGTGATCCAATCATGCCACAAGGAAACTAACACATGGTACCACTAGTCATGGGTAGCTCTGTCTAAATGTAATACTCCAAACCTGATAGTGTCCACCTCAAACATAGGATGCAAGCCAAATAAGTGTCGGGCTTATGGATCCAAGTTGGAGCATTAACACTCCCACCACCATCGAAGTGCTCCAGTGTCATCTTACCGGTAACATCTCTCATATCAGACAATCGAGGCCGCTGTCTCTCAGGTGCCGGCCTTGCCTTGGAATGCTCACACTTCTACATTAGGAACCTATTGAAATTTAGATACTTATTTATCGCTTGCAACAAAGCATTCCACTACGCAAAGTGTTCCACCATGTCATCAACAAAAGGAGCAGACTCAAGCTCAACACTGATTGCATCCACCTCGGGTCTCAGAAACGTTGGCTTTTGCAACCTATCATATGTGCTAGTTTGTCTGTCAGCTCTGTTAGCTAATCCTCCTCAATCCTTGACTCGACCCCGATCTCCATCTATATATCTATCACCATCTCGGGATCTATCATCAACTTGAGATCTATGCGAACCAACATAACAATTTCGATCCCTCTCCCTACTTTGTCCCTACGGGAGTGCTATGTACTGCAAAGTGTCAGAAAGTTGCCGCTGCACACTTGCAATTTGGTTTTGTCCTTTAGACAAGTCTCAGAATGTAGCCTGAACCTCTCTATCTACCTCAGAACCTGTACCAACATCACTGTAACCTATGCCAGTAGAACCATCCAGACTACCAGTTGAACTTATATTTGGCAAACTACAAATGGTATGAACTAAGGATTTCACCATATATCTTTGCATTTCTCCATCATAAACAGTGAACTTAAACTAAAATTTCGAGGAGTAGAGCAAAATTTAGAAAGTTAGAAACAATGTATTAACTTTTGCATACTCTTGACAACAATCTCTAATCTCCTCTGAATACTACCACTACTTGCTGTAATGATCTAATGAATTAACAAATTTGAAGGCCAAGCCTTATAGAGACCTGTCAAACACAATGAAGGGTCTAAATTAATTTCAGATCAACCAAAATAATTCTAGCAAACCTTAAATAGGCTTATTTACAACCACTTCTTACAAACATTTAATATCATCCAATGAGGAGATTTCAAATTTTTGAATACATATCCTTTCAAGGATGAAGCATTTGAAAATTGATTTTAGTAATACATTAAATGCATTCCACTTGTCCACTTGTGAATGAGTCTTGATTGGATGAACTTGGAAATGTTGACTTGGAATCCTTTGATTGGTTCAAGATCAACGGGCACCACCTTAGCATGTATTTATTATCTTCTCTGTTTCAAGTCCACTTCATCATCATAAAGAGATTATTAAATCATCATAGAGAAGGACTATTTATATAATTTGATCAAGTTCATAAGTGGGATGGTTTCATCTTTTCTTTGAATGGATTTCAGAAAGCCTTATGTTTCTCAAAATACATAAGATAAAGATTATATTTTATTGCCATGTGCACATTATAATACATTTTCATTAATGCTTTATTTTAACTCAGTAACAATCATAAACCATAGCTTGATGTTGTATTTCTAAGATGGTAATTTTAAAAGTATGCTTACATCTATGATCTAGATTCTACACATGTTAGTAATATTGGTAGATATGAAATGCAATGTGATAAACATATCTTAGGTATCATTTTGAGAATTGATTGGATGATTCACCTTGGTAATTGTCTGCCACACTATATGCACTAATGTGCCTCGTTCCTATGAGGTTAACTAAATGTTATTTCATGACCTGAGTCCAGATTGTATATGTTTTAGTTAACTTAGATTATGTTCTGCAAGTAATTATATAAAATATTTTACAACTAAGTAATCTTAAAAAAATGTTTCTTATTGTTGCTTTGTATAAGAATGTTGATTTGTTGGCTGTAGGATCGTTCTCTCGATTTTCATGCACTTTGTGCCCTATATGCAATAACAGGTATTTCTCGTCTTTTCCTCTGTTTGATGAATTCATATGAGCTGTTATACATTTCATATCATGTTTAATGTTTGTGTATTGCATGCTTCTTTTTAAATCTTTGCAATGTTTTGATAATTTTCTCGTTTTACCATATTTTTTGGAAATATGTTGATTTTATGGTACTATTGAAAAGCTTGACATGTACTTTTGTAATTCTTGAGTACCAATTTAGTAAAAAGGAAATCCAAAGTCAATTCGAAATGTTATTTAAACAGTGCTAAATTATTTTTTTCTTTCATATCTTTCATATATTAGTATAAATTTTGAGAAGCAAGCCTTGGTATTGCAGATGTCACTCTTATAACATCTTTACGTGATGGGATGAATCTTGTGAGTTATGAGTTTGTAGCCTGTCAAAATTTAAGGAAAGGGGTGCTTATCCTCAGTGAGGTATGAAATATTCTATTCAGTTCATTAATTTGATGAAGAATAACATTTTTTAACCAACAATGAGGGAATTATCATGTGTTTTTTTTCTCTTTTGTGATTTGTTGTCCTCTAAATTTAAAAAAAAAAAAACCCTCTTGAAGATATTCTTTTGGTGTTTGCTATGCTATTTATTGGGAGCAATTGTTAAAGTTAGTACTCTACCTTCAGTGTTAATTATTTTCAACCAAGTACTTGTAGATTGATACGAGTTTCTTTACAACACAAGGATAATCCAGTTATAAGGAAACTAGCAATTAAAACAAGAGCGTGGGTGCCTCTCTTCTTTTTGCAATGGTTTCAGACATGGGTTGAAAATTGAGACTTGCATAAAACTGCCAAGTTACAAGCGCAAACATTTGACTCAGGCTTGGACTTGGAAAACGAAACATAAATACATATAACAAATTTAAATAATGGAGGAGAAATACAGATGCATCTGAAGAACTCAAGACTATTTTAATAACCAAATTTTCGAACACTTATGATTATATATTGTTTAGAGGCTTAAAATCCAAGTCTTGTGTCACTAGTAACTAAATATTACAACTTCCTTGTCCTAGTAGTAGTGAGTCTTGGATGTGAGGGTAAATTTGAATAATCAAATTCAAAACCAAATGAACAAGCAAGTATGCCATTTCTTAGTGTTTTTTTGAGTGCTGTTGCTTCTCTAGTCAATTCAATGTGATTTTTGTCAATGAAATAGCATCCACATCCTTTACTATCTCATCGAAATAGGGATTGATTTCATCCATGTCAATGGCATCATTATATCCCTTATTTTGCTTTCTTTAATGTGGAGGAAAATGCTGTATTAGATGATGGTAAGCTCATTCAAGGGCTATTGGCTCAATTTGATCTTGTTATTATTGCGAGTTGCACTCTTACTTATGCACCACAAGGCTGGCACAAAACATAAATGAATAGTCTTTAAAATTTGATGTTGGACAACAATAATCCTTTCAGAATACATTTACAAATAAGATTTTAAACAATTTGAAGTATAAAGTAAAACTTCTTAATACAATTATAAGTTTTAAGTAAAACTTCAAATAAAATTTTAAGTATTAAGCAAAACTTTGTAGCATAAGCAAAACTTGCATTTATAAAAATACATGTATGATTGAAGTTTAATTTGTTTTTCTTGGTTTTTGGGTTATTCTCATTTAAATGAACAAATACGGGTAAAGAGTATTCCCTTGTAACCTGGTAGAGCTACATCTGTAGAATTTGGTCTCTTAGGCATTCTCATTTCCAATATGCCTTGGGTGCTCCTTAGTACAATAGAAAGTACACTTACTATAAGTATGTTGAAAGTTTTTCATTGATTTCGAGAATATATTCATCAGCTTTAATAAATGAATGGGATTGATGGGAAAACTGTCATTATTGTCAAGGGTGACCATTAGATTCATTCTTTTCATTGATGTCAAGCAAGTGTGTATACAATTGTTAGAATATTTTGTCATTTGTCAAAGGTGTATAGGTGAGATTGTTGTCATTAATATCAGCCTAAGAGTAACTGTGAATACAAGGATAATACAAACTATATCAAGAAACAATAATCGATATGTTATGGATTTGAGAAGCATGAAAAATGGAGTAGATTTTGTAATATAAGGAGATTGTTCAAAGAAAATATGCACAGAACAATGAGAATAGTCAACATGTTAATTATACAAGGCATCGATTAAAGAGTCACTAAGGAGCAATTTTAAAGGAGATAAACAAATTAGAAAAGTCTAATAACACAGGTTAGTTGTTTTAGAATGGACTTCATAATAGCAAAGATGGATTCTTCAAGGCAATGGACATGATTGAATGAATGAAGAGCAGTTGCTTATTGAAAGACAAAGATTTGCTTGATTAACAAATGATAAAGACATCAAACTCATTTTAAACAAGTCCTCAACCTTCAAGTTTAAGTTGACTACATGGTGTTTTGCAATGTATGTTGACAAAGAGAAAAGATAGAAGCAATTCTTTCTAGCACTGATAAGATAAGATAAATTATAAATGTCCATTAAAAGACCAACAAGCGGGTCAAAGGGACTACAAGAGCTAGGCCAAAGAGAAGTTGACAACAAGAGCACCAAAAAATGTTTGGAGAAAGGAACAAGAACAACAACAACAACTAAAACAAGGTATCGAGAGGAAAGGCCGAACTGCCACCGTAGCTATCCCGAACAATTAGGAAGAAGTCTAGAACTGAAGGATAGGCCTTAGGGTAGGAAGAGACCCCAATCTGTCATTGAGAACCTCTAGGGAGGGTGTGGACGCAGGCCGCAACTATAAGGACATGTGAGAATGCATAGCCTGTGCGGCCCCCAAGGAAGGATCTAGAAGCTGCTTGGTTCCTTGCAGCGGGCAAATCAGCAAGAAAAATGATGTGATGAGCTGATCCTATTGTGGACTCGTGTAGAAACACTGCTAGAAAGAGTGTTCCTAGAGCCTTAGAGCCTCCTGAAGGTAGAGGGCCAAGCACCTCTAATTAGTGTACCCAAAGAAGGTGGGGAGAGAATGAGTCTCTTTGAATAAATAGTAAAACCTCCCACGGATCTTGTAGTATATAGGGCAGCCATCCCCATATCACACAACTGGCAGATCTTATGAACTATTGGTAGGTTATGGTTGGAGTGAATGCAAATTCCATGGGAACCAACCCTGAAGGAGCCAAGAGAGATGTAAATCACATGGGACCAATTGTGGGAAAGATGGGAGGTAAGACTAATGATCCCACCTAGAATCTCTAAAAAGTGTTTGACATAGAAAGTCATTCTTGGACTCAAACCCCTTGGCAGGTTGACCCACGTAGGGAGAATGTACCACATCTAAATGTCCATCCTGATGTGCTTATTCAACTCCAAACGAGAGGGTAACAAATGGGCCATGGAATCCAATGCGTACTGAAAAGCAGGAAGGTGGTCTATGTCAATCCTGACACTAAAAAGAGCCAAAGGCTATGCAAACCAACAACAAGACCTCCTGTGGTTCAACTTAGCAATATCCATTGAGGAGTAGTAGGCAAGGTAGGTATATCTGGGGCAACCCTTCGAAGTATCCAGGGAACAATGTAGGTGATGTAGGAACCATACTAGATCAATGATAGTACCAAGTTTGAAAGCGTTCGCCCCAAACTCAGCTTGAGAAATACTAGGTGCAGTGGTCTTCCAACAATGAATAATATGCTAAAGCAATAGTGTCCGAACCTATTCCAACAAAGTCCAATCCTCCTCAACCAAGGAGGCCCCCCACACCACTGACCCATAGAGCACCATTAGTCTAATCAAATTGTCCAAAAGAGTCAGCAAAATCATAGCAAAATGTTAGAAGCTATTTAAAAGAGATTCTTCATAGCAAAATCATACACCATGAAACATTTGTTGGGGATCTACATGTCAAGGTTAAAAATTTATGATGTCCCCTTTTTTGTGAGCATCCATTTTCATACAATTAACCTTATTTTTGACCCTAATAGGCTAATGGAGTCATTCAAGGGTCCTCTTTGGGTATCATAAAGCTTTTTAGGTTGTAATTGTCAGCCTTTACATCTCTAGATCTTTCCTATGTTTTATGGCTAGGTTATTCAGACGTTTCCGGCTTTGTTTTGGTGTACCAATTTTTTATAGTAAGCTAGTGGTTGTTAGAGAGAGGCCCTTATTATTTTCGGTAAAGCATCCAGATTGATAGTGGGAGTAGTGGGTTAGCTAGAGATGAGGTCAAAATCATTAAATAATTAGTCATTCATGGAGATCTAATATATACTTATTATTAAAGTGTCACTTTAATTATAGTTGATTACTTTAAGGAAATATTATAATGATTTCATGTGACTTAATAATTAATAGGGATTTAATATTATAAAGTCAAACTATAAAGTGCTTATGAGGAATAATGTAAAGTGCCAATTTGAAGGGAGATAAAAGTGATTATTAAAATATTCTCTTTTCATCTCATCTGGTGAGGCTCCTTAATCCTGCTTGTTTTAGTGATTCTTGTGAGCCCTCCTCCATGTTTGATTTGCTTGTTGTGGCCATTTGAGAGTCTGCCACCCTTTCTATCCCTCACCACTCTTCGCTCTCCCTCAAAAGAAAACGCCCTAATACATGTCCCATGAACCAATGGTTTGACATTGACTACAAAGGTTTCCATCGCTCAGTCCATCTCGCTTTTGAGGGTCATTCCCTTGCTTTTGCTCACCTGTTTTCTTCTTACCTCTGTTTTCTTCGCTCCAAGAAATGATCCTTTATCGCCTATCAGTGTAAATCCCTATACTTCATGCTTACTGGCAACCACCAACTTTTCTGGCATACGCTGTTTCCCTGTTGTTCCCCTCCACCCGCTGCCCTTGACTTTCGCTTCTAACCTCTCACACCACAGCTCTTTATGACATTTATGGGCAGCCTTCTATCTACCCCATTTCGCCTACTTACTGTCACTTGTTCACCTCTTCTAACATTTACGAGGCCATCAGATCCATGCGATGCAATAGAGTGACGAATGAGGAGGGGTTTCAGCCTGAATTCTTCAAGTTTTGTGCTCCGGTTCTTGGCTCCTATCTCTCTATACTCTTTAGTAGAGAGGTTTGTATAGGTTTTCTTGTTTCTTGCTCTAGGCATCTGATTTATCCAATTCACAAGACATGACCTATTTCTGACCTTGGTAACTACAAGAGCATTATGATCGGACACATGTTTGCCAAACTTTATGCTACAACCCTGAATGCTAGGTTATCCAGAGAACTTGACAGGAGAGGTTGTAGAGCTAGAGGCCAGGTTGGTTTTCGAGTTGACTACTAGACCATTGATCACATTTTTACTTTACGAGCTATTTTTGAGGAGGCCAGACACAGATCGGTGAAAGTATACTGTTGCTTTGTTGATTTCCGCAAGGCTTTTGATTCTGTTCTTGGGATGGCTCTATTTTCGAGGCTTTGTATGATTTGGATTTCAAAGATGCTACTTACTGTGATCATGAGATTATATGAAACTGTGATGGGTAGATTCAGGACTCTGGGGTTAAATGAGGCTGCCCTCTCTTCCCCACTTTGTTCGGTTTGTATATGGACAAGCTTAAGGACTTTCTTTTGAAGTTGTCTCTTCCTGGGGATGGGTGCTACTTACATCAAGTCTTGATCTCCATTCTTCTTTTTGCACATGATGTGTCTCTTCTTACCTCTTCTCCCAGGAGTTTACAGAGGCTTCTTGATGGTTTGGCATCCTTTTGTGATCAGCAATAGCTTGTGGTTAACCTGGGTAAGACTCGAGTTATGTTTTTTAATTGTTTAAAGACCTCTCATCTTCATTTCTTCTTTTAGAGATAGGAGATTGAGATTACTTCTTCGTATATGTATTTGGGAGTGAAGTTTTTTGGACCTCGCTTCAGTATGAGACTTGCGATCCAGTCTAGAGTTAGTAAGGTTATGGGATCTCTAGCTATGCTTGAGAAATAGTGTTTCAGACACCATTTTCAGAATACCCCATCCTTTAGACTCTCTTGTTCGACTGCGTGTTCTTTATGGCTCAATGGTTTGGGGGCCTTCTCTTGTCTTTGACTGGGCCTCGACTGAACGGGTACAAACATTGCTTCTACGACGTATCATTAGATGTCACAGGTTCATTTCTCATAGTATCATTCTTGCTGAGTTTGGTGCTCATCCTTTCAGACTTGCGGCCATTTTTGACTTGATTTGGTTCCTTCATCTCCTTCGTGGTTTTGCGGACTCGGTTGGTGATCAGGATAGATACTCATACCTAGCGTACTGCTCCTTAGCTACGACTATGAGATCTGATGCTAACTCTCGGGCTCATTGCTGGTATGCGCAGGCATCCTCTTTTTTGAGCTCGATCGGGATTGATATTGACTGTCTCCCTCCATACCAATTTTCGTTAAATGCCCCTACTCATCCCCTCCCCTCCCGTCAGGAGTTAAGTGAGCATGTCAGATTGGATATCTACAGACAGTACATTATCACCACCTGAACTAACCCTCCTAAGGTCGGTTACGCCCGAGGATGGCCTTCTATGCTGAGCACTTTATGGAGATCTGCGATGGGGTTATTGTTCGTCCTAGCTACCTATATTGACGATGGTGTCATGCTCTGTGTATTTCTTTGGGGTCCTTCAGAGTTGGTTCAAACCGCCTTTGGGCTCAGACTGACCTTCATATTGACAACAGTGATCAGATCTGTCAATTGTGTACTTTACCAGAGGTCAAGACAGAGACATTTTATTTTTCGTTGCCCTATCTTTTATGAGATTAGAGGAATATTTCATTGTTTGTTCCGGGACTGTTTCTCTCTTTCATCTTTCTTCAGTTACATTGACTAACAGTGTCTCGCGCTTTATCTTCAGGATGCCACCCTGCTTCATGATAGCACTTTACAATCACTTCTTCCTTCCTGACCTTCCTTTGATCAGCTCTTTACTGCCTTTTTCTCACCCTTATCCCCATAAAGGGGTGTGAAAGGGTCATCTAGTTCTACCAGTTCTACTAGTCATTCCAAATTTGTTAGACCTCGCAACAGTTTCTTATGTCAGCGATACTCATCCAAGATCTCACAACGACAGATCGGAGCTTGTGTTCCCCCACAGTCTTATCCTTCTGTGACTGATTTCTTTTCGGCAATAAAGGATTCCTTGTCTTTGCCTTGACTTCTGGGTGCCTCTCTTCTCTTCTCTTTTCTCTTCTTGTTCTTGTTATTTGTTTTTCTTAGACACTGTTTGGTGCTCCTATTGTTGTTCGTTGTCCTATTATAAACTCTCAGTCCCATAGACCTTTTTGTGGTCTTTTGTTGGACATTAATACTATTATCTTATCTTCTCTTATATTATTTTGTTGTGCCCCAAATGGAGGGAAGGGTAAATGAAATTTAAGTGAGATTTAATGAGATGAAGCCAAATACAAATTAAACATTCTTTAAAGGCTTTTTGAAAAGAGATTTGGATTATTCTTGAATCATTTAACATTTTCCTTTCTTAAAGAAGTGGCTTCAAGGAGAAAACCTAGGGTCTCATCGTGATTTTCAATCTTGGAGAACATAGCCTCTCTTTGATTGTGCAAATATTGGTGGCTTAATTTAGGGGTCAAGTTTGTTTTTAAAAGTAGCAAGTTATATCAGATTTTTCAAAGGTTTATTTGTGGAGTGGAAGTTATTTTATATTAAGATCGTTTACATATCGGGTGCTCCATAAGAGCAACAATTACAACTTATTCAAGCTCCTTTCGAGCAATCACACTAGAAACAACAATTGAAAGACCAAGAGTCACAACTTAGAATTCTACAAAGGTGTCTCTCTTGGGATTGAACCAGTGTGTCCACAATGAGAACTCATTGCTTCAACCAAGCTAAACCCCTTGGACTAGAGTGGAAGTTATTGAAAACAAATATTATTAAATATCTTTATTGCTGGTGTGTGACATCTTCATTGGCACATGGGAATCACTTTGGCGTAGATTTAAGATTATTTAACTCTAGAACTAGCAAGGATTTTTAAATAGCTGATTGAAGACTCCATTTTCAGTGGCGTGAGGATTTTTTTATCTGTTGTATAATTGCTGCAAATCGTATACTTAATTTTTGTATCCATCTTTAGAGGGTTTCAAGGCACGTTTACTTGATTTCATGAATTGTAACTCCTTAATTTTCTAGGTATTTTTCTTTTAGATAGTAGAGGTTATTTTATGAATTGGGTTGTAAATGTATTCAGAAATTACTGAGTATTTAAGCTGGTATAAAAATCTGGAATATTCAGCTGTATTTTCCCAATGCAATTTCTGTTTGAGTTGGAAATTTGTTATTGCAATATCTCTTGATTTTTTTCATGTATTAAATTGTTGCATCATACATTCACAAAAATTCATTAAAACAAACCAAACAAGGCAGAAAGTTTGAGTTAGCAAGTGTCCACCTGAGGTGGGACACTACAAAATCGAAGAAAGGAGGTGGAACAATATCAAGAACAATATGACATGCACTCTTGAATGGATTAGTATTCAAGGCATTGATTATATTAAGAACAGCAATGATACGGACAGCAATTTCATATAGAGCAGGAACAACAATTCATAAAGGAACAATCAAGTTTAGATTATGAACTAGTATTAAAAGGCTGTGCTTTGATTTATGGCTATACTAGATTGTGATTGACATAATACAAAAAAATGATTTGTATGGTAAATGATTAATATGAATAAAGTTGATACAATGATTATTGTAAAGAGAAGGGTTGTGATGTTGATTAAAAGACTTTTAAATGTTGATTATTCTTTTAGATGCGATTCAAATTGAGATATTGTTTAACTTTTGTTAATACTCCCCATGAGGTGTAATGTCCCCACTAATAGGGTTAGTCAAGGACAAGTAATACCTGCAAAAATAAATGTTAGAATCACAATAATAATAAAACTAACTATATTATTCTACCCTCTAAGTTAACCCCAATCTTAGGACGTCTCTAGATCGGGCTTCATAGCTCATAGCTACCGCTGTCATCCCGGGAGGACACCCCTTAAGATTCTTCTTGGGCGGGCATCCTCTATCCAAGGCCAACGACATATGCATATGTTTGACCACATCAGAATATTCTGGCAACATGGAGAATTCTCGGCCATGGTGGTCGGTTCAAGGTGATAATACCTTGCTACCCTCATGCTACGAGTCTTATAATTCTCCTAATAGATTAATGTATTATTACTCAATTATCGGCCATGGAGGACAATGGAGATCTTAATATCTCCATGCTCCATGCTTCGATATCGAATCTCGGCCATGGCAGACAATGTAGATATTAATATCTCACATGCTCCATGCTTCGAGTTCACATTGATATCCATAGTGTTAACCCATGAGCTAACACAATATTATCCACAACTAGTGTTCATAAATAAATTCATAAACATAATTAAACAAATATAATTCATAAACATACCTTTCTTACCTTCTTTTTCAAGAGTCACACCCTTTCATAATACAAATCTTTTGAAAAGTCACAACACTTCATAGTTATAATCCTTTTGAAAAGTTACAACCCTTTATAACTAAAATCTTTTGGAAAATTCCAAATACTATATAATTAAAACATTTTTGAAGAGTCACAACTATTCATAATTATGACCCTTTCAAAGGTTCACATCCTTTCAATATCATTGATACCTTTCCAGAAAGCCACTTCGTTATTTTCTTCATATTACTTTCCTCTTTTATTTTTTCTTTTGAACTCCTCTCCTCTTATCTTCCTTTTTCTCCCTTCTCTAAAATAAACTCTCCTCCCTTTTATATCTTAATTTTAAGGAGTCATGTCCATTTGTTAAACATCTCTTGAATTTTCATTAGATTTAGTTAATTTATATTATTCTATATTATATTATTTACTTATATATGTTTATTTTATTTATTATTAAATTCTATTAAGAAAGTTAACATACTTTCTACAATATTGTCTCTTGTATTTAATTTTATTCCTTTCTTTCTTTACTTATTGAAATTTTATTATTTTTTAATTATTTAAAGTATCATACTAAATATTATTTTATTAATAATATGGATTAAATAATTATTATGTCCTTGGTTTATAGTTTAGTATTATTTTTAATATAACTTTATTATTTATTTAATAACATTATATTATCTAATTATTATTAAAATTCTATCTTAAAATTGGGATTTGACACAAGGTGTGGTTTCTAATTTAACTATTTATAACCAAGAGACATTCTAATGTTAAAGTAACATGGATCTTTTTGGCAAATGTAATAGTATGACCATTGTGATTGATATTTTCCAAATGCAGATTTGGATCTCATATAAATATGAGAGGAGACATGTCTCCAAGGTTTAATCATCATTTAATTAATATGTATATTTTATAATAATAATTAATTTAATATATATATGTATATACATATGTATATATATTAATATATGTATATGTATAATATATATTATTACTACATGAATACTTATATATAGAAAATAATGATTTGTCGACAACAACAATGAATCTCAGATCAAATTTATTTGACTGAAGCTACAATTTTAACACTCCCTCGTAGCTAGGGAGGATTTGTAGAACACCTTGTGCTTTCAAGTATATGAAGAGATATCGACTTAGTATGATATTCCTAGAATGATATATATAAGGATATGAACGTAAATCCATCAACACATACATATATTAGCATATATTACATATGGAATTTGCTTCAATTTACTACGAGGCTAAATTTTTCAACACTCCTCTTTAGCTAGGAGAGAATTTCAGCAATTATACTATAAGATTTGAATACCACCTTAAGTGTGGTCTATGATAGATTTAAGTTATGGTGTCTGACAAGACTCGGCCCGAAGAACTGTAACAAATTGATTTTAATGGTGTCTGGGAAAATCCGGCCCGAAGAACCATGATGAGTTGATTATTAAGGTGTTCGGCAAAATCCGGCCCAAAGAACCATGATAAGTTGGTAATCGAGGTGTCCGGAAAAATCCAGCCCAAAGAACCATGATAACACTTGCTCCAACACATCTTGATGTTAGGAGATAGGTCAACTATTGATAAGGTCGTCACCTTATAATGGTTACCTTCTGGTTGATACATTCGTTATCATGACTTCCAACACTCTGGGACAACTTAGTGAAGTTTATCATGATAACAGGTCTACCATTTAAAAGATCGTCATCTTACAATGGTTACCTTCTGTTTATATATGTCAATGAAAGATCGTCACCTTTCATTACATATCATATGTGAAATAGTAACCACCATGAACCTAGTCAGAGGGTGGTGCAAGAGCTTTCACCTCAATTCTCTCTCACAGAGAAGAATGCATCAGAAAGAATTTCCATTAGAACTTTCTCCTCATAGAGAAGATATCATTTACAAAGGATTGCACCTCAAAATTCTCCCTCTGAACATTGATCCTGGGAAGTCAGGTTTTTTGATTACTTCCTCATAAGCTCTCTTCACCTAAGGATGCCTTTCAAACTGCCTCTAAATTTGATATCAATCTTTCAACTTTCTGGTGATAAATCATTGCTTCCTCATGATATACATAGGAGTAGGCCCATCAAAATCATGCAGTTACTCCATGTATTTTTAGACTCCCTCTAAGTATCAATCTTCTAAGCTCCTTCATTTCTTTAGAAGAAGTGTCATACTCCCTCTTAATGTAGAAGAATCTCATAATCTTAGTCATCAAAGATGTCGCTTCAAGAGCCTCATTTTATCCATTTTGATCATCAGGGTCTTTGGAGCTACTATCATTAGATTGAGTCTGCACAATATTAGGTAGCATATGTAAAGTACCAATCTTCTTTTCTTATAAGAATATCCTCAGACATAAAGGAAAAGATCAAGGTAAATAACCCTTATAGTATGTATAGAATTACAAATAAGAGAGAGACTACAAAGAGTAGATAAATGTAAATGATAAGAACACTTATCTGTACATCAAGATTTAGAAATTGTCTTTTTAGTTATTTGAGAATGGGACATCTCCCCTCTAAATAAGGTTCAAGTGGGAATGGAACATTGACTGTTATCCCCCCCACAATGTAATGTTTCCAGTCATTCTTATATTGTTGAACAATTTTGTATCAATTATGACAACTTTCTAAGTTCCAACTTACTCATTTCGTCCATTGAAGGTCCAAACATTCATTTAGCTTAACAGTAGAAGCAAACATGTCCTTCCATTTTCTCAAAGTCGTCCACAATATGCCAATATCTTGATTGAGTATGATTGTGCCACATGTATGAATCTACAACTCATACGTCGAGTTTCATTCATCAAAGAGAGACTCGTAGATGGTTCAAATGAATTTTTAAAACCTTAATTAATGTCTCACAACAACTCAAATTTCCTTTGTTCATGCAAAGTTATTTGTTTGATCGTTTGATTTACGCACATCTTGCAATCTTTGAGGAAGTGTCAGAATCCCTCTATATCTGATAGTAATCCTCATTTTCTTGCAATCACATTCTCGAAGGAAAAGATCAAGGCACATAGCTCTTATAGTACGTATAGACATACGAATCAAAAAGAGACTAACCCAATAGTAACAATAATATTAGGTATAATCAATTATTCGTAATAAAATCATAATAGTAAAATTTTCTTCCTTTCCTTAGGATATCATAATTACTCTACTAAAAATGACATTCTTATTCATTTCTAATTTTATTCAATATTTATAATTTTATTTCATATTTCAATCTATTCCAAGGTCTTTAATAAATTGGAGAGTCACTCATTTTAACATATTTATATGTACCTTGCTATGAGGCCCACCTCATTGCTAACATAGGAGATCCTGAATTAGTTGGTGTCACTTCTATACAACCGTCCACCTCAATTGTAAACAGTTACCTTTATTTGTTACATTTCATGGCCCCTCGCTGATACATATTTCTTCCCATATTGAACATTATTCATTTATTTTCTTTGTAACTCTATATCCTTTCCAGTCCATCAAATCACACATAGTAGGCATTCGCATGGGGTGAACATTGTTTAATATATATTTTTTTCTCTTATCTCTGAATTTGATCTCGAACGTCTTGTGCTTCATCCCTAATTACGTGGCACTTGTAGATACCTATTCAAGATAGGTTCTTATGCTACAGTGGTTTGTGTCTTAATTTCTCTGGGTCTCCTTACCCTATTCTCTCTGTAATTCCTTGTGCGAGCTGGCTCAAAGATGTCACGCATCAAGGACCTTCCCACCAACTCTATCGCTCTTATACTATAAGTCCAATTATTGCTTCATTGCATTTTCTTTTTGGTTTGTCTTCCATTCCCCTTCTTCATGAAATTTGTATGTTTTATTTTTATTTTTGTCGAAAATGAAACACATGCTACATACATGGCACATGATTGGACTAATAAAACTCTCTGTGTACAAGATATCGGGTGCATGAAATGATATTACAATATCCTTCATAATATGTTTAGATCACCCTCTTTATTCATTCAGTACTAATTGTGAGTTTGATAATTTCTGAGAGGTCATCTACATGTATATTTTTTTTAAATAAATAAATAAATGCTATGTGAATGTTGATTTATGAATTAGTGGTTTCATTAAATGAATCTCTGTATCCCATTCTCCGATAGTGATGTGTTCCCTACAAACTATATTTTTCATCTCCTTTCGTAGTCTTGTTTGGAACAACCGTTATTAAGGTTGTAAGAGATTGTTTTCCAGCAGGTTAGAGGAGCAACGACACCACTTAGTTGGGTTCGGTTCTTGATTTCAATGTTTTAATAGAGGCTTCCATTCCATTGAGCCTTTCAAAAAGTGCCATTTCTTCCAAATGGGAGCTTCCGCATGCTTCCTCTCCATAGAGCAGACAAGAATCTTCACTTATTATAAGCAATTTTATGGGCTCTCACAAAACTCTCCATCTGATTTTCCAGATTACTACTCTAGATAGAGGGGCATGGGTCAAGATTTGTGTACCATCTTTGAATACAGACATCTCTTATTCCTCATTATGTTGTGTTTGGATATATACATCAGTTTTCTAAAGCTTATAAAAAACTTTTTCCCTTTCCCTGGCAACAACAAAACTTTCAGTTGATTCACATGGTTAATATCATGCAAAGTGGAGAGCACATGAAGGGATTTTAAATGCTTAGATTTTCCTTGCTTAATATCCTTTATCATTGGCCATTACAAGTGCAGACAAATAATTTGGCTTTGATACCATATGAAGTAACATGGAGCTTTTCTGCAAATGTAATAATATGACCATTGTGATTGATATTTTTCAAATACAAATTTGGATCTCATTTAAATATGAGAGGAGACATGTCTCATGAAGAGACACGTTTCCAAGGTTTAATCATCATTTAATTAATATATATATTTCATAATAATAATTAGTATAATGTATATATGTATGTATATGTTAGAACTTAGTATAATATATATATATATATATATGTATGTATGTATGTATGTATGTATGTATGTATATATATTATATACTATAATATATATACATATATATATTATATACTATAATATATATACATATATATATTATTATTACATGAATACATATATATAGAAAATGATGATTTATCAATAACAACAATGAATCTCAGATTGAATTTATCCAACTGAAGCTCCAACTTTAACACCTAAGGCATGCATCCAATGTAAAAACCCCATCTGGTTACTGCTCTTTAATACACCAATTTTCTATGCAAATTTATTGTTTGACATTTTGACAACATTCGGCAAGCAACACTAATACTAAATATTCATAAATAATAAACAAAGTCGGAGCTGTGAATATCTATTCATTAAATTTCAGTCTTGGTATGGATTGAACTATGATACCAATCAAAACAAGAGGAATACCATCTTATCATTAACTGTAATTAAACGTTATGCAGATCACAATTCTATATTGTGAAATCAGATTGTAACTGCAAGGAAATTCTGTATTTTATTTTAAAACATCAGATCAAAATTACATATATCGATATTGGCACCTGGATTGCAGTCAGATGTGCCTAGCTGTGCCACCAAAAATGTCTACCCTTTATTGCCAATTCCAGCTGCAAGTCATGAAGACCCTTGCCGTCCACAAGTGTGTAGATTGCTGGGCACGTGTAACAGGCTGCTGCTTGATGTGACTCCTTCTACACCTCAGCACGGCTGCCGCTATGTATTGTATGCTCCAGCAAGTGTGACGTGGCCTCCCACAATTGTGCTAATGCAAAATGCAAGGAGAAATATGCAATGATAATGTCATACAGTCACTTCCTTAACCACGACTGCCAGTATGCAGACTTCCATAACAAATTCGACTACCAATGTAACCCTCCAGCAAGGTCATGTAACCTCCACAATTCAGCAGTTAGACACTCTTAGAGATCTCCATGCCACAGTAGACACAGTAGGAGAACTGGATAATTGTTTATCTCAACACAATTATCACAGAACATCTCAGAATTACTTCAAACCCTTAGCCAAATCAAAATTATACTCCTTAGCTACATGAATATAGTAGGAGAATGTTGGCCAATTGTATACTTAAGCACAATTGCCAAGAACTCCTCAGATGAGGGCCTTATGCTTCAATAAGGGTTCACAAGTCAGAAATCAGAAAAAGCCACAAAGGCAAAAAAAAAAAGTATTTTTCAAGCGTGCTTTTCCCAATGCAATGAGCTCTCATTTATAAGCTTTCGTTGGCTAAAGTTTTCTTAAAACTCCACTTCAGAAATTGTGGAAGTTTCCCAAAAGAACTCAACACTAGAAACTTTCCAACTCGCTTTTTAGAAATATCTCTTAAAGTCATTATTATAATAATGCAACTTAATAATAAATAAATAAGAACTCATGAAATTATTAACTTAATATATCGCAAGTGACGAACAACTGCCAAAGCCACCCATTGCACTGCCAAAATTAGCAACTACCGAAAATAGTAAATCTACAGCTGGGACCCCCAAAACACCTTGTTAGCTCACGAGGGTCGCTATGATGAGCTAACTCCATCAACTGTGCTGACCTGCCAAAAACAGGGACATTACATCCAAACTTGTTAAGGCATGAGGAAAGATATAAATTCAAGATTTTTTGAGAGTTGGAGTTGTGTGTGAATGGTATGAAGAAAGATCAAGTACGTAGACCACTTTGTAGAGAGCATTTTATGAAGATCAATACAGAAATGAGGAGAAGTAGATAAGGTCTTTATTGCAGATTGTAAAAGAGATGATTTTGTGATAAATTCACAATCAGATTATAAGATATTTTTGGAAGCCAATATAACAGATATGGGTAAGAAATATAGTAAATTATGGATCCCATTGTGAGGTTCGCACACAATCACCCCATTGCTAATAGAGATCCCCTCTTTTTGCTTTTGCTCTTTTATCCTGGATGTGGAGAGCTAGTTTAGCAGGTCTCTTTTTTAATTCAAGGTGGGACATTACAAAATCAAAGAAAGGAAATAGGAAAATATCATGAACAATATGACATGCACTCTCGAATGGATTATTGTTCAAGGCATTGATTATATTAAGAGCAACAATGATACGGACAACAATTTCATATAGAGAAGGGACAACACTTCATAAGGGAACAATCAAGTTTAGATTATGAACTAGTATAAAAAGGTGGTGCTTTGATTTATGGCTATACTAGATTGTGATTGGCATAATACAAAAAATATAATTTGTATGTTAAATGTTAATATAAATAAACATGATAAATACAGCGATTATTGTAAAGAGAAGGGGTACAATGTTGATTAAAAGACTATTCTTTTAGATGTGATTCAACTCGAGATATGTTTTAACTTTTGTTAATACTCCCCACAAGGTGTGGTTTCTATTTTCACTATTTATAACCAAGACACATTTTCAAAATCAGATTGTAAGAGGTTTTTTTAAGACTATAACTGATATGGGGAAGAAATTATAGTAAATTATGTATCTTGTTGTCAGGTTTTCACACAATCACTCCATTGCTTTTTCGCTTTTGCTCTTGTATCTTGAGTGTGGAGAGCTAGGTTAGCTGGTCTCTTTTTGTAAGGTTAGGAGAGTGTAGGAACCCTTACGAGTTCTAACTCTATTTTCCATTTTATGACTCAGTGATATTTTGTCAAAAAGTTAGTATGCAAGTTGTAATCCGAAATTTCTCTAAGTTCTTAAATAAAAGAACACCATACAAAATACAAGTGCTTTGCATAGAAATTTTGTCAACATTTATATGGTAATAAAATGCTGTAGCCATCACTTATACCACAGAGAAAATTAGTAAAACATATCTCAAGTTGAATTGCACCTTTTCTCTTTACTTGCAATGTTGATTAAAACATAGTCTTTTAATCAACATTGCACCTCTTCTCTTTACATTTACAAGTGATGGTGGTACTACTTTCATTGCTCATCCCTTCAGTGTTGCAACAATATTTGGTCTGATTTGGTTCCTTCATCGTCTGCGTGGTTTTGCAGATTTGGTTGGTGAACGTGATAGATATTCTTACCTGGCATATTGTTCTTCTGTTACTACTACGAGTTCTGATACTAGCTCTCATGCTCATTGCTGGTATGCACAAGCATCTTCTTTACTGAGCTTGATTGGGATTGATATTGATTGTCTTCCTCCTTATCAGTTCTCATTAAATGCCCCTGCTCATCTCCTCCCCTCTCGATAGGAGTGAAATGAGCATCTCGGACTTGATATCTACAAACAATATATTATTACTATTTGGACAAACCCTTGTGGTGGCTTACATTCGAGGATGACCACCTACGTGGAGCACTTTCTAGAGATCAGTGATGGGATTATTGTTCATCCTAGTTACCTTTCTTGATCTATCTGGGGTCTTTCAGAGTTGGTTCTCACAGCCTTCGAGCTCAGACTGACCATCATATTGACAGAGGAGAACGAATCTGCAAGCTGTGTACTTTAGTTGAAGTTGAGACAGGGACTCACTTTATTTTCTGTTACCTCATCTTTTATGAGATCAGAGGGAGATTTCATTTTCTGTTCCAAGACTACCTTTCTCTTTCAGCTTTTTTCAGTTATAGTGACTAGCGGTGTCTGACGCTCTATCTTCAGGAGGCCACTCTGCTCCGTGAGAGTACTTTACGGTCACTACTCCCTCATCGACATACCTTTGATCAGCTTATTACTGCCTTTTTCGCACCTTTATCTCCTTTACGGGGTGTGAAAAGGCCGTCTTGTTCTACTAGTTCTATTGGTCATTCTAGATCTGTCAAATCTTGTAGTGATTTCTTGCTTTAGCGTCACTCCATGAGTTCTTAGGGATAGTCTAGGGCTTCTGTCCACTCGCAGTCTTATCCTTTTATGACTAATTTCTTTTTGCCAAGGAAGGACTCCTAGTCTTTGCCTTGGCCTCTCTCTTCTTGGTTCTTGTTGTTTGTTTTTCTCTAGCACCATTTGGTGCTCCTGTTGTTGTCAGCTATCTGGTTGTAAGCTCTCAGTCGCATAGACCTTTTGTGGTCTTTTGTTGGACATTAATAATTTTATCTTGTCTATCTTATCTTATCTTATCTACGTAGGGACAGATTTAGCCCCTCAGTGAACCATCTCTTCTTTTATCCATCTCTGTTACCATACAGGGTAAACAAAAACTTATTGCATTAATAAATTAGAATGTAACAAAGAACATATACTTTATTCATATAAGTAGATATGCAACTCCATGTACAATGATGATCCATAAATCCATTCAGACAATGTACATATACTTTCCAAAGGGGTATCTCAACAGTCACACAACCTTTAAGATACTAACTCAACCTGTCGACTATAATATAGTTTTTACCAACAACATTATTCCCCCAAAAGAAAACTCGTCTCTGGATGACAAAATAGAGACAACTTAAATCACTGAGTACATTGAAACTCAAAATTAACTAAGTAGAGGGTTGCGTCCCTCGTACAGTTGGTGTGGTAGATATCCTCTGTGCCCAGAGCTTGTTCAACTGTGCTTGCAACTCATGTACCTACTATGTCCGAGCATCCAAATTCAGTTTTCCCTACATGTAGAGTTCTAGTGCTCTCTTCATTATGTCGGCTAGCCTTCAAAGCTTTACTTCCTTTGTATCTGATTCTTTCTTTGCATCCCCCAACTGAGATAGAACTGCTACCTTCTCAGCAAAGAGTGTTGCTCGCACCTTATCCCAAGCCGCTTGCTGGGTGGCAAACTCGCTTCTATTGAGGCCACTCTACTAGTTGTCTCCTCCCGAGCCCTTACTGCTGCTACCTGATCTGCCTCACTCTTGTGCAGAGCATAATACACCTCCTAATACACCTGTACTATCCCTTGTGTGAGCTTTTCAATTCTACTCTCCACCACAGGCTCTTGAGTATTCCACTCCTGTCGCATATTTGGAGTCTCTACATTCAGTCATCCTCTTGCCTCAAAACATACAGGGAAGGTCGCTAGTCAACCAACCCGCATAAATGATAAGACGTGCTCTAACTT
This sequence comes from Cupressus sempervirens, assembly GCA_028749045.1. Taxonomy (NCBI): domain Eukaryota; kingdom Viridiplantae; phylum Streptophyta; class Pinopsida; order Cupressales; family Cupressaceae; genus Cupressus; species Cupressus sempervirens. Next base: position 205,922,147 of record CM053789.1, read on the forward strand.
TTGTACCACCGACTCCAAGGCACGTCTCTATATCGCAACTAATACTCATCTACCTCAAGTTAGTAGATATACTAAGTATGTCTCGATATCCTCCTCTATAGCTATTGAGGAGTCAAATGGTGTGGTGTGCTCTGTGACCATTGCTGTCTCTACTGCTTCCAATATCCTCTCAGCTGTGCTCCTTGTCGGAGGTGGGGGTGGTGGTGGCTTTACTGTGACGGTAGGATGACTCCCCGCTGGGGTTGGAGGATCTATCAGTTCAGGTAGTTCTCTCATGAGTGAGATAGTGACAAGTGTCTGCACTCCCGGTCTGATGCTAAATCTCCTACCCAAATACCCACTCTGCTCTTGCTCACTTAAGTCCTTGGCTGCAACATCCTCACCGATGGCCAATAATGCATCATCTATCATCACCACTGCATCAGATCCCACTACATCTAAGTGAACTTCGGGTGTCCTCGAACCCTCGATTGCTTCCACCTGTGTAGGTACCTCCATCACTCCCTCTTTTGTCTCTACCTCATCATTGGGTATAACTGTGGTTGTATGTGTCTTAGCCCCTATCTTTGATAGAACTATGGCTATAGCTGGCAAAGCCTCTCGATTGACTGAAGGCTTAGCAACCCCTGGAGTTGCTGATGCTGGTCGGGCTGATGGCCGGGGTGCTGGTCGTGCTGCCACGGTGACTGGGGTCATAACCACAAGCTGCCTAAACTGTCCAAATCCTAAAATGTGAACCGCCTATTGGGACTGAGTGAGTGAGATGTAGGTGCGAGGGACCTCATAAATAATAGTGGTGGTGTTGTGATAACCTCGACGTCCTCATCATCCTCCTTGTCCTCCACCTCTTCTGAGTCGTCAATGTCTTCAGAAGATGTGTCCTGCCTCCCACTATCAGTGTTCCCATGCTTTGAGCTCTCCACCTCCTGTTGCAGCCTCTTCTGTCCGATGGCCTTCTGCCCTACTAGAGTATTAAGGTACTTCCACTGCATGATCAGAGGCTCCCTTGGTTCTATCGAACTTGGCTTGATGTCCAATCTATCAGTAGGTATCATCCGCGGTGTGGTGCTGAGAAATAGACCAATGGTATAGTGTGGCATATAGAATCTTTTGTGTTGTGATGTCATGAACTCATTCATGCACTCAACCAATGAGGATGCCCACTCATATAGTGTGCCATTCATCATGGTCACCCGTAGAAATGAGATATCTAATGCCCTGATTGATCCAATGAGTCTACTTTTCACCAGGTCCATTAGACAACGCTAGTATCCTTCCTGTACAATGGAATTCTTCAATCTTCTTCCCTTCGAAGTATCCATTAGGGCTTCACTTTCTGCTTGAGGCCGTTTACCACATGCTAGTTCTACTAGCTGTGCCTTCCCTTCTCGACTTAGTTTCTTTGGCTTGTTAACTTTTCTCCCTCCTTGCATATGACCTGGTATACCAAACACCCTTGTGAAGTCTATTGCTTTAAAAGATATCATGAGGTTCTGTCCCAGATACGGAAACGAACTTGTTTGCAAGAATCGGTCGTAGGTTTCTAGCATGGTGCAGAGAAAACCCTCAAAGTTGCGAATGCAGAATACTAGCATCCACAACACCCATTCCATTTGCGTCGTCCGTATGCTTTCCTTTGCAAAATGGTCATTCTGGTTCTCCTTCCACAACTTCCTACATTCCAACCTGTTCAAATCCTCGAACATCACATTCTAAGGTGTGAGGTGTGTAGTTGCAGTCGGCTGTACTTGTGCCCGTGCCTTCTATTTGCCTGTACTTCCTACAATACGCACTTCCGATGGTAGAGCTTGTATGTCCTTGTTCATTGTGCTATTGCCTGAATCTTCTTCAAATTTTTTCCAAGCCCTCTTCCCTGCACTCTTCATAACTATGCTTCCTTTTGTTTTGCAAGAAATGGTTGGAACCATTACTCCACTTTCAACTCGTTCAACTGCTTAGTCCCCTACAGTATGGTGCTAATCCTTCAAAGATGTCATGTGATTTCTTTGTGCTTTGTATGGGTCGTACGGCTTCTGTGAATTATCTCAACCCAAATGGTGATGACTTCAGCCTTCTTTTCCCTATCCGTACGACTCACGTCTTCCTTCCTACCTACGCGTATGTTGAAACATTGAAACTCCTTCCATCCTTTCCCCTAAAATCCGTACAATGCACGGTGATCACACTTTGGTCTTCTGCTCTCCTCATGCCGTATGGTTTTTTAACTTATTGCTTTAGTCTCTTCAGGCCATACAGTGTTTCCCATGGTGTGTTCTGATCGATTTTTATCACTTTTTGTTTCCTTTGTGTCCGTAGGACCGTATAGTGCAAAGTTTCCTCTTATATGAGCCGTATAGTGTTTTTATCTTTTACATTCATTGTTTGTTGTGTTCTCTTGGTACCTATTCTGAAGGTAGTACGATGGATTTCACAAGCTTTCTCCACATTTGTATGGTACTTCTCCATGTCTGTACGGTGCTCCTAATTTTGTTCGGTATGTTGTTTGATGAGCATATATTGCTTGTATCCTTTGGTTATCACCGTATGATGCTTTTTTCCTCCTAGATCTACCCGTGACCGCACAATACCTTCGCTTTGAGGTATTCTTCTTTCAGCCTTATGTACGGTATATGTTTCTTTATCCTGTTGTGTCATTGTTTGACCTTACGATAGCCTTGTTGTCCCTCTAGTGTATATTAGCCTTTCCTAACCGTACGGTGTCCCTAATAGTCAATTCACACATATGCCTTTCCATTGATCACTTGGTTGCATGGTATCTTAAATACTTTTCCATTGGTCACTTGACGGTATGGTATCTTAAATACTTTTCCATTAGTCCCTTGACTGTATGGTATCTTCAATACTTTTCAATTCATCAATTGATTGTACGGTATGGTATTTTCAATACATTTCTATTGATTTGTTGACCGTATGGTATCTTTTTGTTGTGTACTCCGATCGTATGGTGTGTTTTTTTTCTCTGGCCGTACGGTGCCATAATATACTCTTTCATCTTGTTCTCTTCTACGCATACTTCTTATAATTAACTATATTTTTGTATTTAGTATTCTTATATATATTACTACTTATTATTATATTTTTATACTACTTTTGAGTTATTTGTCCAGGAAGTCTCCTCTCCTGGAACCCTTTTTCTTTCATGGTAATTTTTTAATTTCGACCCATTTACTGCATCCATCACCTCCTTTTCGTCCAACGTCCATAGTTTTATTGCTCCATTATTGCCCACTTCACGAATTTTATACGGCCCGACCCACTTCACCTTAAATTTTCCTGGTTTGGTTTCGTTGCGCCCATTGTATTTTAAAACTAATTGACTTGGTTGGAACTTTTTTAGTTTCAAGTGTTTGTCGTGTTATACCTTGTGTTTGCATTGTGAAACTTTTGTGGCCCATTGTGCTTGTAATCATTGTTTGTCAAGTTTATTCAGCGTGTGCAATCGTTCCCTTAGACTTTCCATATCTCCTAGCTTGTTTTCGATTGCTATTCACAAACTTGGTACCATGAATTCTGTTGGTACTACGACTTCCTGGCCATACATCAGCTGGAATAGAATGTGTCTAGTGGTGACTTTGTATGAGGTATAGTATACCCATAATGCTGATGACATCTTTTCCTCCCAATCCTCACCTTCAATTGGGCAAGACTAGTAGATTACTGCAACCAAGATTTTGTTTGTGGCTTTCGCTTTTCCGTTTGCTGTAGGATAGTACAGGCTCGATAGAGAATGGTATATTTTGTATTCCATAGTGAGTAGCTGGTGACATGATTGACAAAATGTTCCCCATGGTCGCTTGTCAATTGTATCGGGATCCTGTACTTTGTGATGATCGTTTCGTAGATGAATCTCGCCATGCTTACTGCAGAGTTGTCTGGTAGGGCCTATGCCTCTACCCACTTGGTAAGGTACTCCGTTGTGACAACAATGTACTTGCATCTCTGGGTTTTGCTCACCTTGAGGGGTCCAACAAAGTCCAACCTCAAACTTTCAAATAATTCCTGTGTGTGTGAAGGGTTCAAAGGCATTAAATACCTCTTGAGTGGCTTCTCGACCCTCTGACATGTATTGCATACAACAACCCACTCCCTAGCGTCGTTGTGGATGGTTGGCCACCATAATCCTGCTAGAAGTATCTTTTGTACAGTTGTATCTGGCCCCATATGTTCTCCTGTGGGTCCTTCGTGTGCTTCCTTCAATACCCATGGGATTTCTTCCTCTAGAACACATCATCGTAAAATTTGGTCGGGTCCCATCTTATATAGAAACCTATTAATCAATTGGAACGTTCGACTTCTCAGCACCAGTTTCCTTATCTCGCTTGGCGGCATTTCCCTAGGAAATTGCCCCTTCGAAAGATATTTGCCGATTCTCGTGTATCAAGATGGTAGTATGACAATCTGGAATAGTTGTGCATTGGGAAGTCATCATTGACTTCCTTCGACGGTTTTCTTGATTTGATCCTCGATAAATGATCCACACTTGCATGGCTTTTCCCAGGCTATACCACAATTTAAAATGTAAACTCCTGCAACAATAGTAGCCATCTACCTATCCATCCTTGGATGATCGATTTGTTCATGAGATATAGTAGGGCTTAATGATCTATGTAGAATACAAATGGAGTCGCGAGTAGGTAGTGTCTAAACTTCTGCACGACGTACACCATTCCAAGAGCCTCCCGTTTCATCATATTATAATTCTTTTTTGCTTTAGACAATAGTTTACTCACAAAGTACACCGGATGGTCCAATGCGTGATCACTTGTCTGTGTCAACATTGCTCTAATAGTGTAGTTCGATGCGTCGACATGTACATGGAACTTCTTGTCCGAGTTCGGATAAGCCAGGATAGGTGTTGTGGCTAATCTTATTTTGAATCCCTCAAAGGCTTCATTTTGCTCTATTTCTCATTTGTAGGGTTCTCTTGTGCAAGTTACTTTGTTGATCGGGTATGATATTTTGGCAAAGTTTTTAATAAATCTTTGATAGTATCCTATGTCTTTTAGGAACGATTTTACCTTAGTCACATCTGTTGAAGGTGGCATTTCCAAGATTACTTGAACTTTGTCAAGATCTGGCTTCAATCCTGCTTTACATACGATGTGCCCCAATAGTTTCCCTTGTTGTACCATAAATTTGCACTTGTTCAGATTTAGTGCTAGTCTTGCTCATTTGCATCTTTCCATGCATACCTTGAGTGCGGTTAGATGCTTGTCCTCCACACTGAAAACTGAGCAATTGTCCAAGAATGCTTTGAAGTTTTCGATTGACAACTTGTTGAAGATGTGCAAGATAATTCTTTGAAATGTTGTCAGGGCATTGCATAGACTGAACGACATTCTGTTGTACGTGTATACCCTATCTTCTAGTATGAAGGTTGTTTTGAGCCTATTTTCTTCTATGATGGATATCTAGTTGTATTCGAGAAATCCATCCATGAATGAATAAATTTCATGCCCCGCCACTGCTTTGAAAATACTATAAATGAACGGTATTGAAAACAGGTCTTTAATCGTTACTGCATTCAAGCATCAAAAGTCTACACATATCCTTATTTGAGTGGTATCTTTTTTCAAAGATATCACAATTGGGGATACCCACTCACTCGTCTGTAGCCTAAAAATAATGCTTGCTTCAAGCATTTGATTAATCTCATTTGTAACCTATGTGGCATAGTTTTGTTCATCCGATATGATCACTTTTGTATGGGTACTGCTCCTATCAGTGGGATGGGATGGATGCATAATTCTGGTGGTACCCTTTTTAGGGCCTTGTACATCCATGCAAAAACATCCTTATATTCCATAAATATTATAAATGCTGCTGCTTTCAGGACTGGATTCCAGTCATCCCCTACAAATATATTTTTCGGGTTAGCCTCGTCCCCTAAGTTCATCATCTTTATCGTGGGTTCTTCATATTTGATAGGCTTTTCCTCTCTAAATGTATGTGCATTGTCTATTTGTGCCTCTCCTTCTTTCACTTCTATGTATTCCTGTGGGAATTCATTATCCTCTCCTTTATTACCTTCCTTGACCCCTAACATGTGACAGCTTGGAAAGAGCTCATAGTCCTCCATTTGCTAATGGAGTAGGCCGTTCACTGAATCCAAGTTGTCATTATTGGACCCTCCTAGTATTAGAATTCCTTCTTCGTTGGGTTCCATTTGTTTCTTCTCTTTGTCGGTCTTCTTTGCCTTCAGAATTTGATGATGTTGCCTCCTCTCCTACCATCTATGTATGTAGGTCAATTACAAATCTACGACCTCCACCTTCCATGGATAGAGTGTTCTCTTTCTAGTCGTGTTTCACTTTCGCATGTACTAGTTAGCCCTATTCGAGGATGGCATCATACCCTTTTCTTTTCAATGGTATGACCAGGAAGTCTAGTAAGAATGGTTGTGTCCTGATCGTGTTAGGTTGTGCCATCAGAGTCCCTAGGGGTTTGATCCCATGTTGATTGGAGGTGAGCAGCTGGAATGTAGGTGGCCATAACGTAGGTTGCCCCAACTTCTTCCATGTTTCTTCCAGTAGTACATTCACTCCCGACCCTCCATCTACGATGGTGTCTGTGAGGATGGTTTCGATAATACCCATATCCACTACTGCAAGGTGTCTTGCTGAGGCGAACGCAAGTAGCATTAGGTCCATTGCGGTCGCTCCGCTTTCACCTTGTGCGCCTTTTCCAGGATCTTCCATCGCCTTTGGGGATGGTATTATGTTTAGGATTGCAGTCCGTAATTGACACATTGCAAGGAGGTCATTTAGCTTCATGCAAACCTCAACTTGCATTACCTTCTGTATGATATTTTGTTCTGCCTGGTTCCTCCTTGAGGTGTCGATAGTGTCCTTTGTTTGCGATTTTTCAGCCTCCATTTCTTTGTGTAATTTTGCTCGTGCTTGCTGCAACCTTTTCTTTTCCTTTTCTGAATCCGGATACGTTTTCGCTTGTGTGCGAGTAATGGCTAACGTCTCCTCATCACATGTTTCTACTGGTTCACCCTAGGCTTAGGGCATTTTGAATCCTCATGGTCTCTTGGGCCACACCATCTACACAACATCTGGAGTGTTGCCTTCGTAGTATAGTCTTTGGTGAAGTGGCCCCAGAGGTTGCACGCACGACATTGTATTATTGGTCGTGCACTTGGATCGCACTGTATTTGGCTTTGGCCCTCATTCTTGTTGTTGCCGCCTCGTCCGTGTCAGTTGTTGTTTCGGTACCCTCCTGAGGCTGCTGTGTCATTGTTCGTATTCATTCTCGCTCCCGAGGTGGACACTTCTTGCGTTAGTAATACTTGTTGATGTCCCTTCGTTTTCATATTGAACGAGCATTTCTTGGTGGAATTTCTCGCAATTTGGCAAATAGCGCAAAATTGGTTCTTAGGTTATGAGCCCTTTGTGTGGCCCTCCTTACAATCCGTACACCACAGTTCCCCTTCTCTTACTTGGCTAGGATTCTTTTTCATGTTTTTGAACTCTTTCATCATACGTAGCATGTCCTTCTGTAGTGCCTGAACCTTTTTACTTGATTCCTCATCGCTGCTGCTTTCAGAGGATGAATCTTCTAAGTCCAGCGATCTTTCTTTTTTTTTGCTCATTTTCTATTCACTTTCCAAGTCCATTGTGTGGTTATATGCATCCATGTATGATGCTGGAGGTACAATTTTCATCTTTTTCTGTAGTGATGGTTGTAACCTTTCGACGAACCACCTTTTCTTCAACCCGTTTGCCGGTTGGCTTTCCATCTTTCCTACCAGCTCCTTTAGCCTCCTTGCGTATATGTGGACTGTTTCATTCTTACCTTGTTTGGTGTAGTAGAGATTTCCAATACTATCTTGTTATCATTCCTAAGTAGTCGGAACTTTGCTATGAATTCTTTCTTGACGTTTGACCATGTAGTTAACTTCTTCGGGTCGGTGTCTGAAAGCCAATCGATTGCTACACCCTGTAAGGTAGCCGAAAACTGTCGAACCTAGTCACCCTGATCCATTACACCGTTCACAGTCCAGATTGTTTCACATGTTTTACGATGTTTGATTGGATCGACCGTCCCATCACCATTAAATTTCAGTAATATTTCCTTTGGTCTTGCCATTGTTAATTTCTTTTGTATTTGTGGTACTTGTTGCGCACCCACGCTGTTCTAGGCACCCACATTGTTTTGTTGTGCACCTGTGCTATTTTGTGCACGCACATTATTCTGCACAAGCGCACTAATTTGGACAGCCGCGTTACTATGTGGCGTGAAGAGGCCTTCTTTAATTTGTGTCCATACATTAGGTGTATCGGGAACGAAGAGTTCACTGCACGCTGGTGCTCCTTTGGCACCTTGAGTCATGCGGGTATTGTCCCTTCCATTCAGATTCTCTACCCTTGGCGTATACAACTTTAGGAACTCCTCTCTTGTCTCTTCTACCAAATTCGATCTATGTCACATTTCCTCAAGCAAGCCCTTGACACTCCTCTGTCTGCTAGGTGAATGCACTCCCTCGGTCCGTGCTCCATCACCACTTCGGTGCCGGTCGGTGAGCTGTTGAAACTTCTGCCTTCGCTTTGCCTATTGTGTGAGGATTAATGCTTCTCGTGCTGTGCATAGCTAATCCTTGTCTTTATTTTATATAAAAACTCTAAGTCCAACCAAATAGAATTTTGAGACTAGAATGCAATAGTACCAAATTCCTTGTTTTATTTATAATTCAGCAAATGTGAAACCATACAATAATCCTTCAATGTATTGTGTAACTTTATTGAGGAAGGAAAATTTTAAAAGATTATATAGTATTTTAAACAGAATATCAACAATAATAAAGAAGAACTTGATTTCTACTATGCCAAACAAATGGACAACTCAGTTGGAAAGCCCAGTACCGTCTCTAAGGAATAATAAAACCAAGTGAATCCTTAACGCCGATAAAGGGGAAAAACGGCAGTGCTGTTATCATAGTGCCCTCCAGTTGCAATGTGTGGCCAGTATAACATCTTCCACACCCGCCAAGCTTGGTCCCTAGTATACTCACGTGGGATGTTGGTGGCAAATGTGTAGACCACAAAAGGTTACGTCTTGACTCCTAGCCGCTTAGTATTCAGAAGCCGCCTTAGAACATTCAATTTCCCCAATCCCTTGCAAATCAATTTGCAGTTTGGTTATTGAATTTGCAATCCTTAACTCCAATCGTATTCCTTCAGATAGAATAAACTCTAGAGCCACAATAGCCACAGTAGGAGCGATTTGATAATTGTATATATCAACACAATTATTCAAAGTTCACAAAAATTCTTCCAAACCCTCAGCCAGGCAATAAGAGCAAATTAGATGTATGAATTCAAGATGCTTTTTTTCTTTGAATGAAGTCATATTTATCACCATAGCATTAGATAATCATTAAGTCTCAATATAATTGCAATAAATATGACTTCACCAGATCAATTCGCCTAGAGCCCAAAACAAATGATAAGTAAACAACAATGTCAGAACTGCCTTGACCAAAATAGGAATTGGCCCAAAGTGACTATAAATAGTAAGTCCAAAAATAGCAAATCCATAATAAAGACCCCCAAAACTGAACGTCAACTCATGGGGGTCGTGTTGATGAGCTGACAAATCCAAATTCTAGGAACCTGCTAAATTCAAGCAATCGCAATCCGGGATGCTGTAGAATATCCTCAAGTTCCCAAGTGGCGTGCTCATCTGGAAGGTTCTGCCACTTAATCAAAAACTCACAAATGGTCCTCCGTCGCAACTACTTTTCTCTAGTGTCAAGAATTGCTTTCGGAATCAACTCCAATCTTCCTTCATCATCCAACAGAGGCAATATAAGAGAAGGTATCACATGATAACCCAAAGCTCCCTTGAGGCATGAAACATGAAACACATTATGACCTTTGCTATCATCAGGCAATTACAGCTCATATGCCACCTCACAACCCTCCACACAATCTGAAAGGGTCGATAATATTGCGGCTTAAGTTTCTCAACCCTACTTTTCTTGATCAAAGGCTGCTGATATAGCTGCAACATTAAGTAGACCATGTCCCCTACCTGAAAAGTTTGAATTTTTCTCTTTTGATAGCATACTGCTTTTGCTGATTCTGTGCTTTTTGTATATTATATTTCAATGTCCTCACTACATCCTGACTATCTTGCAACAGCTCCCCAAAACTTGGTACTCTGCTATCACTACATAACAAGTTGACAAAACTAAGCGGTTCATATCCATATAGAGCTTTGAAAGGCGACATATGTATAGTCATGTGATGAGTGGAATTATAATAGTATTCACATAAGTGAATCCGCTTTACCCATGCCTTCTACTAACAAGAGACATAATTCTGCAGATAACCTTCAACCCACTTGTTCACTATTTCCGTCTAGCCATCAGTTTGTGGATGGTAGCTGGTGTTAGGAGTCAACTTAGTCCCACACAATTTAAAAATCTGCTGCGAAAAATGACTCATAAATCTACTATCATGGTCACTCACAATGGTTTTAGGTAAACCATGTAACCTGAAGATCTCTCTGAAAAATAATTCAGCCAATTGCATACCTGAATAGATAGTGGTAATAGGGAAAAAATGAGCATACTTCGTGAGCCTATCTACTACCTCATATATACAATCCCACCATTGGGCTTTAGGTAAGCCCACAATGAAATCCATGGAGATCCCTTCCCACTTCCTTTCAAGAATAGGAAGTGGCTGTAATAAATCAGTAGGATATGTGTGTTCATGTTTGTTCCTCTGACAGATCGAACACTCTTGGACATAGTGGTGAACATCAGTCTTCAATCCGTTTCATGTAAATCTCTCCCGAACCAATCTATACGTCTTAAAAAACCCAGGGTGACCAGCCATAGGAGAATCATGAAATGCCCGTAGGATAACCTTACCCACATCTGACTCTGGAATCAAATATCCTCCCTTTGTAGATAATCAACTCTCCTGAAAGTGAATATCTCTCATCATGAATACTACCATCCACAATACCTGTTGCCCACTAATCTGTGGCATATTCATCTATAATCAAATGTCTCCAATCCTTTGAAATATCAGAAACTATGCAAAGGTGAGGTCTCCTTGAAAGGGCATCTGCAACTACATTTTGAGTCCCCTTGATATAGGAGATATCAAAATCATAAGCTTGAAGCTTGTTGACCCATTTCTGCTGTCTCTTATTGAAATCCCTCTGTCCCAAGCAATGTCTTAGGCTATTGCGATCAATCTTAATAGAAAACTTGCTGCCTACCAAATACTGCTTGAATTTAGCCAAAGCATGCATGATGGCTAACATCTCCTTATCGTAAATACTGAAAGTTCTCTCAGGACCTCACAATTTCTTGCTCTCAAAGACTATGGGATGTCGATCCTGGGACAAGATAGCACCAATGCCCTCTCTAGAGGCATCACGATGCAAATCAAAAGGCCTAGAAAAATCAAGTAAAGCCAATAATAGACATGAAGTCATAATAGTCGTAAACTTCTCAAAACATTCTTGTGCTTGGGTTGACCATTGGAAAGCACCTTTGCGGGTCAAATCTGTAAGGGGAGCAGCATGTTGTGAGAAACCGGCCACAAACCTACGGTAAAAGGCACAAAGACTAATAAACTCTTTTAACTGTGTAAGGGTCTCTGGTTTAGGCAACTCCACATTAGCATGAATCTTATTCAGGTCCATACGAACTCCATCCGCACCGATAATATGTGCCAGATAAAGTAACTCTGTCATACCAAGAGTACACTTGGACTCTTTGGCATACAAGGAAACTTGATCCAAAATACCCAAAATTGTATCCAGATGAACCACATGATCATCCCAAGTCTTACTATAAATAAGAATGTCGTTAAAGAAGACTAATACAAACCTGCGGAGCTGCCTGTGGAACACCGTGTTCATAGTAGACTAAAAAGTGGCAGGAGCATTGGTGAGACCAAAAGGCATGTCCAAGAATTCAAAATGGCCACAGTGACACCTAAATGCTGTCTTCTCTATGTCCTGCTCTTTAACCCGAATTTGATGATAGCCAAATCTTAGATCAATCTTCGAAAAATACTTTGCCCCATGCAATTCATCAATGAGCTCATCAATCCGTGGAATGGGATACTAGTTTCTTATGGTCCTCTTATTTAGCATCTAGTAATCAATATACATCCGGAAGGTACCATCCTTCTTCACCAGAACAATTGAAGAAGCGCATGGGGACTTACTTGGTCTAATATGCCCCTGATCAAGTAGCTCCTGTATGGTCTTCTCAATCTCATCTTTGAGCCTCTTCGGATGGCTATAAGGAGTAATTAATAGGCTTAGTGCCCTCTTCCAACTCAATAATATGCTCAATCCCATGATCAGGTGGCCTACCAGGAGGTAAATCATTGAACACTTTAGAGTGTTTAATCATCAACTGCTGGATATCAGGATGATATTCTGGCTCCTCAATATTCTTTTGAGTTGGCATAATCCTACACTCTACTGCCCAATCAATAATATCCTCATGACAAAATCAATAATATCCTCATGACAAACCAAGTGCTGTATACGCTTAAGTGAAATCTACTTCAACTCATCATTACGGATTGCTTTAAGAACTCAGGGCTGCTTGTCCTTAATGAACCTCATCTCCATCTTCTCTGTGCTCAAGTAGATATCCTTAAGTGTGTGTAACCATGCCATACCAAGAACTATATCTATCCCCCCCATGTCTACCACATAAAAATCTGTAGTGAAAGCATATCAATTAAGCTGTACAGGAAAATCTGTAATCATCTTGTTACACTTTAAAGTGTAACCATCAGCTACCTGTACCCATAGGCCTTCAAAATCCCCAGTCTGCATACCTCTCCTAGTAACCAAATGAGCATTGATAAAATTATGAGTAGCTCCCATATCAAATAGACAAACAATGCCCTGTCCAGCTATGAGCCCATGCATCCTGAAAGCTTCCTCTTTCCTCATACTTGATAAGTAAGCTTCTTTAAGGTTGGAGTCATCCACCTCATCATCGACATTATCACTCCTATGCTGATCCAGATCATAATTCCCAGATTGCTCCTGAAAATCAGCATTGCCATCATCATTGTAGAACCATTCCATCATCCTTTTTTAACCCTTAGGTTTCATAGGATAGTTGTGGTCAACATCATAGGGAACCCTGCAATAGAAATAGAACTTCCTCCTAAAATCATTAATTGTTTCCTAGTCCAAGGGTGTTGCAACATGATGCTTACCCTCCATCTTCTCCTCTCTCTGGGGGGTGTCCTATCATAGGAGGATGTAGCAGGCTTTGAGGCAAACTTGCTTCTAGGTGTAGAGGCCTCTAAATTACAAGCCTTTTTCATTGCCTTCTGTAATGATGGGGGATCCAATGACTTAACCCACCCTCTGAGTGGCTCAGCAAGGCCCTCAATGAAAAGCATAACCCTCCTCCACTCAGATATGTCATACACCATCATTGACAACCTCTGGAACTCACTGATGAATGCCTCCAAACCAGCTGTCTGTTGTAACTGAGCCAACTCCCTAAATAAACCTCAGGATCCTTCTTGTCAAAACGTTTATCAATCTGTTAACAAACTCCTGGTATGATTTGATTTGATCATGATGGAGAGATACTAAATTGTGATACCACTAGTCGTGCGCAACTCCATCAAGGTCTAGCACAACAGATCTAATGGTGTCCTTCTTAGTCATAGGACGCAAAGTAAGGTAGGTGTCAAGCGTATGACCCAAGCTCTAGCAATCACTCTACCACTCCCATCAAATTGAGCCAATGTCATCTTACTAGCTGCTCGTTGGAGCTCTATGTACCTGGGCCGCTATCTGTCAGTAGCAGGCCTACTCCTAGAATGCTCACACTTCTATGTCAGATATCTGTCAAAACTCAAGTTATCCTTTAATGCGTGAGGAAGAGCATCCCACTCATGAAAATGAATCAGTACATCATCAACAAATGGAGTAGCGTCAGAAGTAGTGTTAACTAGTATCCAATTTGGGTCTCAGAAATGTGGGTCTCTGTGGCTTGCCCTGAGCATTCATATAGCCTCTCTTGTCCACCCTATCATCCATCCTGACATGATCCTCAATCTTGTGCCTGTTATCAGCCCTGGGTCCCGCATGCACATGTGACCTGTGGGAACCAACAAAATCATCTCGGTCTCTTTCTCTACCTCGGTCCCGAGGCAGAGCTAACTGTTGCAAGGTGTTAGATAGCTATTGGAGAAAACCTGTCATTTGCTGTTGGCTAACTGCGATATTCCAAAATGCTTGCAATTCATCTCTATCAACTTGAGCATTAGTAGCACATTGTCCGAAGCCACCAAAACCACTCGGACTACCCACTGAGCCAAACTAAATCTCTGGCCCCCCCTCTCTTGGAGGCACATTCTAATCCGGTCGGGTGTATTGCATACCTGGCAAGAACCTACGATCAACATCCATGTCTCAAAATGCAGAATAACAAATATATGCCTCTAGAAATTCTGAGCCCAATTCCTGCAGGTTGGCAGGAAACCGCTCTAATGCCATTGTAAAAACTCCAAGTCCGACCCAATAGAATTTTGAGACCACAATGCAACACTACCAAATTCCTTGTTTTATTTATAATTCAGCAAATATGAAACCATACAATACTCCTTCAAGTTATTGTGTAACTTTATCGAGGAAGGAAAATTTTAAAAGATTATATAGTATTTCAAACAGAAAATCAGCAATAATAAAGAAGAACCTGATTTCTGCTATGCCAAACAAATGAACAACTGAGCTGGAAAGCCCAGTACTGTCTCTAAGGAATAATAATACCAAGAGAATCCTTAACACTGGCAAAGAGGAAAAATGGCAAAGGGGAAAAATGGCAATGTTGTTATCACAGTGCCCTCCAGTTGCAATGTGCGACCAGTATAACGTCTTCCACACTCGCCAAGCTTGGTCGCTAGCATACTCACGTGGGATGGTGGTGGCAAATGTGCAGACCACAAAGGTTACGGCTTGACTCCCAACCCCTTGGTATTCAGACGCCGCCTTAGAACATACAATTTCCCCAACCCCTTGCAAATCGATTTGCAGTTTGGCTATCGAATTTGCAATCCTTAACACCAATCGTATTCCTTCATATAGAATAAACTCCATAGCCACAATAGCCATAGTAGGAGCGATTTGATAATTGTATAAATGAGCATAATTATCCAAAGTTCACAGAAATTCTTCAAAACCCTCAACCAAGCAATAAGAGCAAATTAGAGGTACGAATTCAAGATGCTTTTTTTCTTCGAATGAAGTCATATTTATAAGACTTTGTGGAACTTGACTTCACCTTGACACTTCTCACTTAAACATCCCTTTATAATATACAGTTCAGTCACTTTATAATATAAAGCACCATAATTAATCACCAAAGCATTAGATAATCATTAAGTCTCAATATAATTGCAATAAATATGACTTCACCAGATCAATTCGCCTGGAGCCCAAAACAAATGATAAGTAACCAACAATGTCAGAACTGCCTTGACCAAAATAGGAACTGGCCCAAAGTGACTTACTAAAAATAGTAAGTCCAAAAATAGAAAATCCATAACAAAAACCCCCAAAACCGAACGTCAACTCACGAGGGTCACGTTGATGAGCTGACAAATCCAAATTCCAAGAACGTGCTAAATTAGGGACATTACATTTTATTCCTATCCTTATTGAGCAAATTCGACATTAATCTTCATAACACCTCTTTTGTACTAGGTTCGACTGGCAATGATGCCAATGTTTACTGTACAGGGTAAACATATGCTTATCGCATTAATAGATTACAATGTAACACAAAATAAATACTTTATTCATATAAGTAGATATGCAACTCCAAGTACAATGATGATCCATAAATCCATTTAGACTATGTACATATACTTCCCGAAGGGTGACTCAACTGTCATGCAACCTTTCGGATACTAACTCAACCCGTCGGGTATAATAGAGTTTTTGCCGACAACAAAGTCTTGGTTTATTCTCTAGTTTTCTGATTAATTCTTTCATTCTTCCTACTATAGGCTCTTACAGATTTGTTTTTCCCTTTTCTCGTGTTGTATATTTCAGTTACTATTTTGTCATCATCCCTTAAGAGCCTGAATTCTTCCTCAAAGGCTGTACAAAGATCCTTCCATGTCACTTCTCGACCTCCAGATCTGTGTACCAGTCAATGACCGTGCCCCTTAGGCTGGTAGGAAATGCCTTTAACCACTCATCTGCATTGTTCTCTCCATTCGCTTGCCATATGGTTATGCAGATTTTGCAATGTCATGCATGATCCTCCGATCCTTTTCCTATGAATCTAAGAAGTTTTTGTTTGTTTGTGGCCCATCCTAGTTTTCCCACTCTTTTCTCCTGGGAGGACATTGTTGTTCCCTCTGATAGGACAATGTTCCTATTGGAATATTGTCATTGACGTCAAAGGTAGAACGAGAAAGTTGTTATTGACGTAAAATATATGAAAGTCAGATATATTTGAAATGAAATAGAGTATAGATATATTTGATAAGTTCAGAAATTGTGTATGGAGCATATTGTGTATATATCTGATATATATACACACTGTAAGTGTATATATGTATTTTTTCTAAAACAAATATGAAGGTCTGAAAAGCACAGACGAGAATCATTGAAATAATCAGTAAACTATACAACAGTGCCCAGCATAACCATAAATGTTTCAACAATCACTTCTTGTGTGAAGTTGGTTAAACAGAGCAAAGTCAACAATGTTAACTACAACAAATATGTTCCGATACCACGTTGAAGAAGTTATGCAATGAGATTAACTGTCAATGATTTGAAGAAAACAACATGCATAAACTATATAAATAGATAAGAAATGAATAGAGAGCCTGATAACAAACATACCGTAAGCTTTGAGTTATAAAGCTATTTGTGAATGGAGCAAGGAACGATTGTGTTAAGGCAACGGCAATTTCTAATATGTGATTGAGGAATTGACAGATGGAAGTAAGCTGAAAGAATATGCATCATCGATTAATGTCTCCATATGTTGGATTGGAAGTTAAATCTGTTTGGTCAAGCGTTCCGCATAATAAATTTTTTATGTTTTGCACGTTCAAAAATATAAAATAGTTGAATGGAAAGACAACGATCATACTAATGGCATTGGAACAAAGATATTCACCAATAAAATTTTAATAAGTTAGAAAAGACAAAGCCACATAAATAAAATAATCAGGGATACGATATATTACAGGTGCCATCGCGGACAACAAACATTCCACATCACATATGGAGTATGCAGATTAAAATGGTATGTGAGTATGGTTTGAGACGAAGACTTAATGATGCATGACAGTGAGGTAGGGATAGCCAACCTGGCAAAGGCAATAATCTCACCCTCGATGCTCACTTGGTCAAAGACGATGGTCAAATTAATGATACTGAGCTCGCAGAAGAAGATGATATTGGAGTATGTGCACAAGACGAATGAATCTATGTTGGTCTTCCACATCGTTACACATCAAGGTAATGAATAATATGCAGAGTGTGTACTCTTAATTTGGCAAAATCCTATAAAAAGTAGCGTCTATGCTTGACAAAGCATTTGAATGATATATGGTCAAAAAGATGAAACAATTATGAGATATGATGCAATAAAATATATAGTGGAGCTATCAAAGTTTGAGAAAGTAGAATTGTATTAAAACTTCCAAATC
Organism: Cupressus sempervirens; assembly: GCA_028749045.1. Lineage (NCBI taxonomy): Eukaryota > Viridiplantae > Streptophyta > Pinopsida > Cupressales > Cupressaceae > Cupressus > Cupressus sempervirens. The sequence continues at coordinate 205,939,858 of CM053789.1, forward strand.
ACATAGTTTGACTAAGAGGAACGATGTTCTCAATAAGTAAAACGAATGACATAAATGAATTTGGAAGACCCTTTATAAATGATCCATAATGGAAGATAAGGTAATTGATATATTACGAAGAACTGCCAGCTTAAAAGCTTATTGAAAAATATAATGAATTATACTTAAAGAAAAGACATCTGTTCAATTTAAAAGATGTGACTTCTGAATAAAACAAGAAGATATAAATAAAGGGAGACTTCATTTGAAATATAGAAGTAAGTGGTGAAATAACAGAGTAAAGGAAGTAAGAAGATTGTGAAGTAAGAGTGCTTGGTGGATAGAAGTCAGCCGTGAATTAAGAGTAAAATAGAATAAAAAGAATAATGAAGAGTAAAATAGAATAAAAAGAATATACTTATGTAAAAACTGATTTACGTATAAGTATATATATGCATAGAAATAAGGTGTGAATTGTAAATGGAGAAGAGTATATACATATAGCAGAGTAAATATGTTGATCAGGTTTTTATTTGATATATATAAATATACTGTAAACATATATATGGAAGAGTAAAGTTACTGGCTAACTTCAGGAATAGAGTTATATATATATATATATATATATATGTATGTATTAGAAGAATATTGTAAATAAAGATATTTCATCATTGAAGGCTGATTTCTAGAAGAGAGAGGAGTGTATACATGCTGAAAGAAAAGAATCCATGTTGAGATAAGTTTCAGATTGAAGAAGAGAAATTGTGCGGTTATTGTTAATTTTGTAACTTTGATCTCATACTGATCTGATTGTACAGATCGTACAGTTCTAATAAAGCATGAAGTTCCTTTAAAGGGATTGGCCTCTTATTTAATCTAACTTAATCGATGTCTATCTTGGGAAGATATTATAGTGTTCTTATGCATAGTTTTGGTTAGTATCTTTACTAACTAATATATTTCCTTGAAGACGCTGATCTTGGCAAAGATATTCATTAATTATATTGGGTGGACTTGGGAGGAGACATTTCCTTTCTAAGGACATGCCTCTTGAGTGCAATATAAAGATGAGGTAAGGATGAGGTTAGAGGACACACAAGAAACAATTAAGTCTGCTCCTCTACATTACTGCCTTGTATGATTTATTGCTGAGAGAAGAATATTTCAAGAATAACTATTACATTATTGGTTACACTTCTTATATAGAAACTTTACAGTTATCATATCCATCATCAGTTGAGTAAGAAACATTGCCAAGGCGGAGAAGCAGTTTGAGTGCAGTGGTTGATGCTCACGAAACTGACAGTGGGGGTTGGTGCTTCCACTAGGTTGGTATCTGCGAAGTGTGGGAGTTGGAGCTTCCAGTGAGTCAGTGGTCATAAGCATTGGGGTCGGAGCCTCAAGTAGGTTGAAGCCTACTAATCTATGTAAAAGGACAAGTTTATATAAACACAATTATTTTCCGTGGTTTTTTCCTGCATTGGGTTTTCACATAAATCTTTGTGTTATTGTGTTCATGTTCATAATTGTTCATTTCAGTATTTGAAGTTAATTATTTTAGTGATTAAAGTTTTAATTTGGCTAATTTGTCATTATACTGATTCATCCCCCCCTCTCAATATAATCGTGTGCTCTACCGTTCCCTCTTGTCGGCATTACTTCTTGAGTACTTAGCCCAAATACTTCTTTTTCCCTCTGAAGTTCTCCCTCCTGACTAGAGCTTTGTTCTTGGGTAGGACGATATTCTCCTTGTGCTAGTGTTTTAGGGTCTGTCCACCTTTCTTTCCTTCCCTATCCTTTTGAAATTGTGAAATTGGCTATGCCTTTATAGTGTTTTAAATCAAGTTTTCTTTGCTTTGGTTTGGCGCCTGAGTTTGATTAACAGTCCTTTTGAGACAACTACACCTTTCTTCTTGCTCCCTCGTATGCAAAATCTGCCTTAGAGCAGTGTCCCCTGTTGTTTCTTCTTCTTGTACTCGCCTCGGGTCCTTATTTCAGATTAAGGGCATGAATTGTTTGTGTCTTGTTGTTCTCTTAGCCTTTTCTCATTTGGAATTCACGAGTACTTCTTTCAGCAAACTGTTGGAGTACTTTTTGTCTTCTGCTCTCTATTTAGACTTTCGCTTGTTCTTCCTCCACTCGTACCCAAGTTTCTCGCTAGTAACCAAGGTATTTTCAAAGGATTTCGTACACTGCTGGTGGCATCGAAAGTTTGTCCCTTACCATGCTCTCTTAAACCACTCTCTCTCGGCCTTCCCTTCGTATGTATTGGTCGATGTAAACTTCCCAGGCTACCACCATGTCTAGTATCACTTGACCTTGCCTTGTTATTTCTTCCTCTTCTCCATCACTATTTGTGACTTGTACTTATGGTAGGAATGGTTTGCCCATTACTCCATCCTATTTGTCATATGAACACTAAGTTGGACTTAGGCAATGGCACCAAAAATGTAGAATGGTTACCAGAGAGGGTATTAAAAATTCAACGATACCAGTATCAATATAAGCATTCGTTACCAATGATAAATATACCATTATTGGCAAGGGAAACCAATTTTTCATTATTGATTACCAAAAAACAAGTACATCATTCATGTTCCAAATGTTCTTAAATAGTGGTCGGTTGGTGAGGAAGACCAACCAACACATCCCCTCACTACCTAACTACCCAAACCTAGTAGAAACTTTTTTTCCATTATTGTTTTATTACGCTCTACATAGGTCAATTTCACTTCAGTCATTTCATCTTTGTTCAAAACCTTAAAGAAGAAATCGTATAGGTTGAGTTGTAGACTTGTTTAGTGTTTTAGATTGAAGTAATAGATGAAATGAGGGAGCTTTGTCTGCAAAATTGAAAAGGCAATTTCCTTATCTATTGTTTTATTTTGTGCCATCATTAAGTGACAAATTAAAACACTCACATTACCAGGAGCAATATAAACTTATTTTATGCTACTCACTTCATTGCTGTTCTTGGAGGTCTACTTAGCATTTGGAGCCTTTATATATATATGTTAATTGTCTTTATGTTTATTCTAATAATTGATTGGTGACTTTAAAGTGCCCATTTATGTTGCTTTTTTCCCTTTTGTAAATGATCTTGGTAGCTTTCATTATTAAGATTTGTAAATGCTGGGCAAAGCTTTTTAGATCATAATAAAATCTATCCGTGGATGAATTTAGAGAGGTTTGAAGTTTGAAATTCATTGTTCCAGAACTTGATAGATGTGTGCTTATTTTTTCCAATTTTGTTTTGCACCTATTTCACATGATTATTGTTTCTTAGTTTTTTAATTTTCTATTAGAATGCTAGCTTATTGTATTTTAGAGGAGTCAATACTATTTGGAAATGATCCTTGCGGTTTTTGTTGTTAAGGATTTGTAAATGCTGGGTGAAGCTTTATAAACTATAATAAAATCTGTCCATGGATGAATTTAGAGAGATTTGTAAGTTTGAAATAATTGTTCCGTAACTTGTATGTATGCCTATTTTTTTCCAATTCTCTTTTGCACCTATTCCACTGTGTTATTGTTTCTTAGTTTTTTACTTTCCTTTTACAGTGTTAGCTCATTGTATTTTTGGGGAGTCAATAGTGCTTGTACAGAGGACTTTGAGATCTGAAGTTTTGTTCAGCAGTTATCCTATGCTACGCTTTTTAGAAGTTGATTTTGCAGTTATATAACTCCATGCTGTTAAATTTCTTCCATGATTGTCTGCATCCTAAATCAAGATGCTTAATGTTTTTTGTGTCTTTGATTAGAATAATATAAGTTGCAATTTGGTAAATATTTGGCCTTGCAGTTTGCTGGCGCTGCTCAATCTCTTGGTGCCGGTGCAATACTGGTGAATCCTTGGAATATTACTGAAGTTGCTGCTTCAATAGGAGATGCTTTAAATATGTCAGCTGAAGAGCGAGAAGAAAGACACCGTCATAACTTTGAACACGTGACACACCACACTGCCCAGGAGTGGGCGGAGACTTTTGTCAGGTAAATAAATAAATGAATATCTGTTGATCCTCTTTAATGAATTATTTCATGTTAGGGGATCATAGTGTATGAAGTTTCCACATACAAACTGATTGCAAATGAGACTGTAGGATAAATCATATCATGACCTTTTTGCTTTTCAATGTTAATATATGTAGTTTGATAGAAAATAGATAGAACAAAGCATTAACTGTGAACAATTAGTTGATTGCCAGGGAAAGTAAACTTTGCAGCATGAAGTATTTGTGGTATTGAAATATCTACAAGTTCAATCTTGATATTATGAGAATTTTGCATTAATGCTGTGCATTCTATATCTTATCGAGTTCAAGCAGCAAATGCCTGTGCACCCAAGCTTCTACCAGCGAAGAATTCTTTTACACTCATAGTTTTAAAAATCAGCAACTTACTCACCAACTCATGGGTACTTACAAGTAATGCTCAGAAAGTTGTTTGTTGTAAAACTTACTATGAAATGCTTATTGGATACATACCTGAAAACTCATCAGTTCACTGAGGCTCTGCATGTTTACTCCTTATGGTGAGTGCATGAGTCTATGTGGTAAATATGAATGTAAACATAGAACATTGAACACAGCAATGCAAATATAACACATACAATTGGTAGAAAGATATATCATTTATTCCAAGTGTAATGTGTGTGGAATATCCATATAAACTTGTCCCAACTGCCAGCAACAGACAACCTTTCGGAACAACTAACTACACCACCAATCACTACTCAAGACTGAAAGTATTATATTTTTACTTGCTGCAGATTTTCCATCTACACTTAAAAAAACTTGCTTGTGGGCGGGAAAAATCGATATGCAACAGGAAACCTTCATTTTTGGTCATTTTCTTGTTTATGCATTTGTGCCTTTAACTCTGATAAATTTCCATTGATTTTTGAGTCATTGATTGATCCTTGTCAGTGTTACCAGCCTTGGACTTGGCTCAGATTTGGTTAGGCCCAAATTGGGCTTGGACTCAGCCTTGGTGGCCGGACTCGGCAAATTAAAAAATGCATGAAATTTAAAGATTTTTAAGGATTTTAAGTTTTTTTCATGCATCATTTAGCCAATTAATATCAAATACACAATAATTGAGATTAATAGAAGCTACTTTGCACACATATACAACTTTTCATATATCACGTAATATAAATGCGATCTTTTGAAAGAAATTACATAAAGTTAAACTGAATAACATAATAGAAATCTGAAATATAGTGTAACTGTCAAATGTCTACCATATGTCAATATCCATGAAATATGCGGTCCATGGAATCAATAGTTCAAAACATATATCAAAAGAAAGGCTCATAGTAGCCTATGTCTTCCTACGAGTATGCCTAAGATAGGTCATGGAAGCCTCTAGAACCATCCTCTCTCCCTGTGGCTAAGGTTGAACCTCAGTGACATGATCATCCTCCTCATCCTCATACTCATCATCATCCTCATAATCCTCATCATCAGAGTTGGATCCATCACTCTCGGCCTCTAGGTCCTGCTTTGGGTCTCGTCTTGCTCTAGCCTCCTTTGCTACCTCTGCCTCTCAATCAAGCTAAATAACCCACTCCAAGTCTTCATTACTGAAGATAGGAAAAAATGTATCTTACCTCTTCAAATTTGCTCCAGAAATGGAAATGTAACCCAAGTTTGAAGGAACCTCCTCCAAATGTTTCTTTTAACTCCTCTCAATGCTTATATACAAGCTACAAAGTGGCACAAACAATCAACAACTAATAGATGAGAGCCAACCGACTTGCTAATTTATCTCCCAAAACCCCAATACTCTTCCCTCAACTCTTCTTTCTCTATTGTTTGTGTTTGCAAGTGATAGAATGACCTTTTTAGGTCTAACTTATGCTTTAGAATGTTAACATACCAAAAAATAAATAAAAAAATAATAAAAAACTAATTTTTTTGTCCTTTTCGGACGCTGACTACTAGCCGAGTTTGCCTGACGAGACTTAGTGAGTCAGCCGAGTCAGCCCTGAGTTGGCCAGATACTTGGCCGAGCCCGAGGCAATCGTTTTTCTAGGTTCGCCCCGAGACTTGCCAAGTCCTGTAACACTGATCCTAGTGATCATGGAATTTGAAGATTTTAGTACTAGATTTTCAAGTTAAGTATTTTCTTTTTCTTTTTGTTATTTGTTATCTTTCTTCTTATGTTCTAGCATTTCAAAGTTATTAGTATTTTATTTTTCCTTTCTGTCCTTATTAAGCACTAGGGCTTAATGTTTAATTTTTTTGCTCCTTTTATTGTTGCTAGGATTTTAATTTTTCAACTTTGCCTATAGGGATATGGTATCGACAAGTAATTGAAGTAGTGTAAAAATTGCAGACCCTGGTTTGATGCATTGTACATTAAGTATAGTGGAAGAAATTATAGTAAACAATTATTAAGGGTTGAGGGAAAGATGAGTTATAGATTGCTTCAAATATTATATTGCATGAAGCCTTGGGCAAGATGTATAATTGTGCTTTAGTGAAACTTTCAATTACACGAGAGATGAAAAAAATCCCTTCTTTGGACTAAGAAAAAGATTTAGTTAAAAAAAGATAAGCAGTGAAGCAATGGTAGCCATGATGGATTCTTTTCCAAAGTTAGAGATTGATTTTGTGGGCTATTCCCTTGACCCACTAGTGGAAAGCACTAAAGAAAGTTCTAGAAAAATTTCATACTCAATGTAGGTTATTATTCCTCATAATATTCTTGCTTTGCGACCTTTTTTGTTAGATACTATGTGAGATCAAGTGAAGCATCACAAGTTGAGGATGCCATGTGCCAATTTTGGGTTTCCTATTTATACCATTGAATGTTGTCGAAAAAGTAAGTTTAAGTTGGGATGAGGTCCTCGTTTGTGAGTTCATCGATTCATAGCTCTAGTTTAAAAGCATTTACCCTTATTTAAAAAAATGATATAGAACTTTAACTACAAAAAAATAGTTGGGATTCATCTAGTCTCATGAATGATCCATTCTTAAACAACCTTAAGCAAGCTAGAGAAATATGTAGGAAAATATATATTATCCAATATTTGAATAATGATAATCCAACTAATGCCCTTAAGGTTTTTATTCCTCCAATAGTTTCATGTCCCCATTTTAAGGTATAATTAATAATAATTAGATAATATAATAATTATATAAATAATTTTAATAAAATCATGTATTCAAATTAATATTAAAATATAAAAACAAGAAATAATAAAAAATTATTATTATTATAATATAATAACATATATAATTCATTTAATATAAGATTCAAAATAATGAAATAAGAATAAGATTACAATGAACGAATAAGTAAATAAAATCAGCTATAAGAGATAATATTATAGAACTATGTTACCTTACTAAACAAGATTTAATAATAAATGATAATAAACATAAAATAACTGATGCAATATAGAATTATATAAATTAACTAAATCTAATGAAAAGTCAAAACATATGTAATAAAGAGAGGTGATTCTTTCAAATTAAGATATAAAAGGAGAGTTCATTTGAAAGAGGAAGGAAGAGGAGGAAAAAATAGGAAAAAATAAGGATTAATGGAAGAGGAAAAGAATGAAAAGAAAATAAGGAAGGTACTTTATCAATAGGTTGAAATGATGAAAGGATGCAACACTTCAAAAGGGTTGTAATTATGAATTGTTAAGAGTATCCAAGAATGTTGTAATTATAAAGTGTTGCAACTCTTTGAAAGGGTTGTAATTATGATGTGTTGTGACTTTTCAGAAGGAATGCGATTATGAAGGGCTGTGATTTTTTTGAAGGACATATATGACAAATAAAATATGGGAGGATTAGAAAACAATCATACCCAAAAGGGTTGGGCTGAGTACAAAAAGTAAAAGAAATAAACTAAGATATATTTTGAATGAATGTTGTTATAAGATAAGATAATAATATTAATGTCCACGAAAAATCAATAAGGTTTATGGGACTGAGAATACAAACAGAAGAGCTGGCCAAAGCAAAAGCACCAAACATGACTAAGAAGAAACAAAAGCAAGAAACAAAATAAGAGAGAAGGGAAGATAAGGACTAAGGGTCCTTTCTTGTCACAAAGAAATCAGTAATAGAGGGGTAAACCTGTGAACAATCCAAAGTCTTAGAATGCCGTGTAGAACCACTGTAGGATTGTCGCTGCTTGGAGAGACTGGTTCAATGTCTAACCGATCTGGAATGAGAAATATTGGAAGGCCTTTTCAAACCCCATGAAGGAAACAAGGGAGAGAAAAAGGCAGTAATGAGCTGATTTGAAGTACGCCCCTGAGGTATAAAAGATTGCAGGGTAATCTCCCAAAGGTGGGTGGCCTCCTGAAGATAAATTGCAATACACCGCTGATCAATATAGCTGAAGAACATCGACAGAGAAGAACAGTCTCTGAAAAGGCAATAAAATCTCCCTTTGATCTCATAGTTAAGAGGACATCAAAAAATGAAGTGGATCTCAGTCTCAACCTCTGCCAAAGTACATAACTAACATATTTGATCAACTCGATCCATATGGTGATCAGTTCGAGCCTAGAGGCGGTGAGAGCCAACTTTGAAAGAGCCTAAAGAAAACCATAAGGTATGATTCCAACACTAATAGAGATAAGCAGGGTGAACAATAAAACCATCCTAAATCTGAAGAAAATGCTCAGCATAGAAGGCCATCTTAGGTAGCAGCCCTCCTGGGGGATTACTCTAGGTAGTGGTAATGTACTGTCTATAAATATCCTGTCTGACATGCTCATTCAACTCCTGATGTGAGGGGAGAAGATGAGCAGGAGCATCAAGTGAAAACTGGTAAGGAGGAAGACGATCTATCTCAATATCTATTGAACCCAATAGAGAAGTTGCCTGGGTGTACCAAAAATGAGACCTAGTAGAAGTGTCGGATCTCATAATCTCAACAGAAGAATAATATGCCAGATAAGAGTATTTGTGCCGGTCAACACCCGAATCCATAAAACCACAAAGCCGATGAAGAAACCAAATCAAGTCAAAAATGGTGGCAAGTTTGAGAGGATGAGCTCCAAACTCAGCTAAGACAATGCTGTGAGGGGTGAGTTTGAGAGATCTTATGATACGCCGTAACATCAACATCTGAACTCGCTCAATAGAAGCCCAATCAGAAGCAATAAGAGAAGGCCTCCAAACAACCAAGCCATAGAGAATAGTCGGACAGACCAAGGAATCAAAAAGGGACAACTTGGACAAAATATCCTGGAAGTGATGCCTGAAGCACTATCTTTCTAACAAAGCCAGCGAATCCATGCCCTTACTAACTCTGGACTGAATAGTTGGTCTCAAGCTGAAGTGCGGCCCTGAGAACTTCAGATACATATAAGAGGGGATAATCTCAACCTCTTGACCCTGAAAGAAGAAATGAAGATGAGAGGTCTTTAAACAGTTAAAGACCATAACCCGGGTCTTAAACAAATTGACCACAAGCTGCCGTTGATCACAAAAAGAAGCCAAACCATCAAGGAGTCTTTGCAAGCTGTTGGGAGAAGAGGCCAAGAGAACCACATCATCAACAAAAAGGAGAATGGAGATCAAAACCTGATGCAAATAACACCCATCATTTGGTTGAGAGGAGTTCACAAGGAAATCCTCCAACTCATTAATATATAAGCCAAACAGAATAGTAGAAATAGGACAACCCTTTTTCACTCTAATGGTGCTCTGAATTGGAACAGAAAAGCCTTCCAGCGTTCTGAGCCTACCGGTTACCTTCTCATAGAGCCTCATAATAGCAGTCTGCAACATATCTGAGATCCCAATCTCACGAAGTCTCTGAAATAAGGCCAACCTAGGTATAGAATCGAAAGCCTTACGGAAGTCCACAAAACAACAATATACCTTTTGGGAGCAGTGCCTAGCCTCCTCAATGATAGCCCATAGCGTGAAAACATGATCCATAGTCTGATAATTTGCTCGAAAACCAACCTGCCCTTTAGCTCTACACCTCTTCTATCAAGCTCACTAGATAACATGGTATTCAAAGTAGTGGCATAAAGTTTAGCAAAAGTATGTCCGTTCATAATAGTCCTATAGTTACTCGGATCAGAAGCAGGTCCAAATTTGTGAATAGGGTAAACCACATGTCTAGACCAGGAATCAGGAAACCTAGTGCAAACCACTCTATTAAAGAGTGTAGGAAGGTAAGATCCGAGAACCGAAGCACCAAGCTTGAAAAGTTCTGCTTGGAAACCATCCTCATCCGTTGCTCTACTGCATCTCAACAATCTGATGGCCTCAATAATACTGGAGTAGGTGAACAAATGGCAGTATGGGGGTGGAGTGGAGTGAAGAGGTGGCTGCCCAGGAATGTCATAAAGCGTAATGATATGGGAGGTTAGAGAGTGGTAGTCAAGAGTGGAGGACAGGGGGGAGCACCAAGGAAAAAAGGTACCTAAAAGATTTGGGGATTCTAAATAAGTGTGGAGCAAAGGGTTTTGCACTACAAAGAAGCAAAAGAACGTTTCTTGTGGTGAAGAAAACAGAGGTATGAAAGGCGCAGATGGGTGAAGGCAGAGGACTAAGTCTCGAAGGCAATGCGAACAGAGCAATGGAAAGCTTTGCAATCAGTATCAAACCATCTATTCATAGGACAAGTATTCTGACGCTTATTTCTGAGAGGGACGGGAGCAGTGAGGAATAGAAAGAAGAGTAGAATCCCACATGGCAGAGGCAAGTAAATCATACATGTCAGAGGCCGCAAGCGACTCACCAAAACTTGCAGGTGTCAGAAGTCTCCTAAGGTGGAAAATAAAGAGCTCACCATCACTCTTGGGGTAATGAAAGCGAGTAGGAAAGGAGACGGTATTAGCCGGGTATTGAGAAGGCTGGAAAGAGCGCAACGGGTGGGGTGAATTGCAAGCGAAAATGCTAAGAAGAGCATGATCAGCCAAGGGGAGACATGAAATGGTGAAACTATGAATGGAAGAAATGAAGGAAAGAGAGGAAATGACATAGTCAACAACACTCGCACCACCACAGTGCGGCCAACAGGTAAAGAGGTCCGATCTAGGAAGGAAGGATGAATTGTTTAGAATCAACAAATCGGAAGACTCACAGAGCTGGAGGAGGTGAGGGCCATATCCTGAGAGTGGTCCAAGAACATCCTCCGAGGTGCGCTAAAGTCCCATACTAGTCGGGTCTAGCTCAAAAGTGCAGTTCGAATCAGAACCATGATCATGCAAAGGAGTCTGAAGATCTCTAATTCAAGCATTGAAATCTCCAAGAATTAAAATAATATATATTTTGAATGAATGTTGAGAACTAAAATAGTATATATTTTGTGAAGGATTGTATAGTGCAGAACTAAAGGGAACCAAAGATGTTCATTCAATATTTTAGTATCATAAATGAATATGAATCATTTGGTAGATAAGATTTATAATCAAAGATGATAATCATGCTTGAGATGAGAACTTTATAGTTCTCACAGAGACCAAGTAAGAACTTGGTATAGGGCATTAATTAGAATGTCGAGTTTCACTTGAGATAACTCAGAGATTAGAGGGCATTCTTGATTGAATGTCGGGATTCCAAATTGGAAACCAAAGAGAGATTTGTAGAGAATCTTTTAGGTGCACCATATATATATAGTAGTGGTTAATCATATGCAAATGTTAGAGACAAGAGGCTTGGTTAGAGGTGGGATCTCTACCAAGTATTTGTTAATTAATTCACTCATTAATAGAGATCCTAGAAGCCGTAGAAGGCACTCTTAACATGATGGTTGCCTAACTGAGAGTTATTCTCATCAGGGGATTAGGTAAATCTGATTAGAGCCTCCTTATAAGGATTAGGTGGGTTTAGTGTGGGACTTAGTACTTAGATGATTTATTACAAGAAGATTCTTGTGTTTGGAATTTCATGCTAATTTGGAGATCTATGATTACAAATTATCTCTTTTGGGGAAAATTTGTGGCGAGTGTATCCAAGTAGGCTATAAGTAATGCTGCATTGTCCTACCCATGTAGGCCATTAGGTTATTTCTTGGCAAGGAGATTTTGCACTCTACAAATAGACATAGGATTAATACTCACAATTCTTCTTGCTTCCTTGCCTTGGTGATGGACATTGTAGAGGAAAACAAATACAAGCATTGCTACTAGTTTTCTTGGTCTTCAAGGAAGACATCTTTGTTGATGATAGAGATTTGGTGGTGTTCACTAAACTTGGGATAGATATCTACTAACTTGATGATGTATGGAAGCTTTTTGAACCAATGGCTAAATTTGTTAGGCAATCCTTTATCTTGGGCTTGGTACTCATGATTTGGAATGCCATCGTAGGTGGGTCAAGGTTGTAAAGGAGTTCCTATGGAGGGTTGTGGGTATCAAGCAGGATGGGTCCCGTTGGCTGAAAAATTTACAAATGTGGCAAGCTTTGAGGCCATCTATGATGGAAATGAGGTAAATTAAGTTGAAAAATTTAGAGATTTTGTACTGAAAATCCCTAGTGTTGCCTCGATGATATTATGGTGGGGCTTGAATATGGGGTTGGCATGTTGTGGTTTATCCCCTTTTCTTAATGCGGCTCGTTTGTGATGCTTCTTCAATTGGTCCTGTTATGAGGTTCTCACACCATTACACCATCACAAATGGGGACCCCCTCTTTTTGTTTGGCAGTTGAGTTTGTTAATCATTTGTAGCTTTGATCGGATTATTCCTATCGATGAAATCAAATGCATAAGAGGCCTATCGACCTTGAGCATTTGATCTCTATCCTTCAATATTTTGTGATGATTATTGGTTATCATAATACAAGATTAATAAATAATAAGAAAACAAGTAGGCGAGCTCCTACCCTCCCGAATATAATATAAGCCCTCGATTATACAAGGGCGGGGCACTTGCGGTGCATGCTGCGTGCCTTCCACTATTAGTCCTAATTAAATTGTCATCCAATCCGAAGCAACTATTAAATAAAAGTTGCTCCCCTTGCTCTCATTGTGTTCGGACAAGGAATGATTATCACTGGACAAACTCCCATAGAATAGTAGGGACCCATAGTCAATTAGATTCAAAAGTTGTTGGATAATATATGAATGGATTAAGGATGGATAGCCTTGCTGAGGTGGGGGGACCCTACCATTCTATAGGCTAGTGTTGACCAGCCATTGTCCTCCCACCTAGTGGGTCGCCCCTACTATTCTAAGGGTAGCCATTCTAGATATAGTTCTGACAAACCCCCACCTATAGGGGTCCTCTGTATGCAACAAAAGGATCCCCCTACCCCCACTATTTTTAATGGAAGGATCCACCCATCTTAACGAGGCTCAATTAATTGGCTGATTAATTCTAGTTGGGTAGCGGGTGGGAATTATAGTCGGTAGATTAGCCCCCCCTTGGAATAGTAGGGGGATACATACGACATGGCTGAAATTGAATTTCAAATAAGTATTATTAATCATGAGTAATGATATTAAATATGTTTTTAATTTTGTTCATACTATTAATGTTAATCATGTTGTTAATAACTTAATACTAATTAACAACCAACACATGTGAATTAACATTAGTTTATGATTGGTGGAAAGACATGCCTGGACATGTCTCCACTGATATATGTATGTATGTATGTATGTATGTATGTAGATTTGATACAATATGACTTCAAAGGTACCAAAATCAAGAAGTGTCAAACAAGTCTCAACAACATATTATATAGGAAAATCTGAAAATACTATAACGTCCACATCTGATGAAACATTAACATGGTACAAAGCCAAGTTTCCAAGCCTGGTAACCTAGCATTTTATAGCCAATGATTGGAGTGACAAATAAATTGGGGGTCGTAGATTCCTTGAGTAGATCGAGTCTTCTCTATGTAGAATGGGTTTGCAAAAATCCATGTAAGCATCAATCTCAAAACTGTAGTAGCAGGAGTATTATTATAAGGTGAAATTGCTTGTTCCCTTGAGAAGATTGTGATTAGTAATTTCAGATATGCGATCATGGAGAACATCATCCGGGAGTCTTGTATTTTTGAACTTTCCAACATGAAGTGTAAAATTAGTACTTGTATACACAAATGTCTGGACCCTTGCTTGAGGTATGACCCTCAAGCATTCTTGTGTAACATGGAAACAATCTCCAAGCTGTGGGACTTGAATTGTGAGATTGAGTCTTCGGAGAAGGCTGACTTCCTTATAATCAGGACACACCTAACTATCGCTTGAGTGGAAAAGAGAGAAGGAGATGCAGGAAAGTAGATTGCTGAAAGGGAAAGGGGGGTGATGCACCTAATTGAAATGGTTACAACTCTTCCCACAACTGCATAAAACATCAATGAGACACTCCAATACACAGATCTTGACTCTAGTCTACCTTCAAAGAATTCACATGCAGGTTTGGAATTGATCAAATGCTAAAGGGAAAGACATCTTCACAGTACAACAATCATCAACAGATTGAACACAACATACAACCTTTAGAAACTAGAAAGAAACATCCAAAACAAGGCAAGAGCATGCACATATAGTGAATAACAAGAAGAGGTAAGAAATAGAGCTTTCATTGACGGAAGGCAAAAGTTGTAGAGCATAATGCTATTGCAAAATACAAGCAGAGAGGAACCTCTAAAACATATTTACTACTGCTTTTTATAGAGTTTAGGCATAACTCTGATGTTACATTGAGTTCAAATTTCCAACCAGTTGGAGTTGAGACTGAAGAGGAGAGCAATAACTGAGAATCAAAAAGGAAATCTGGTCATATGCACATCTCCATGCAGAAAATCTGATCTTTGCGTGCAAATCAAGCCTTGAAGAGACAGAAACGGCGGCCATAACTGCTGTGGCTGGTAGATGGATAACCATTGCGGTGGTAGGAGGAAATCTGCATTTACCAAGCATGGAGAACACCAAAAAAGTGATTGCACACAATCAAAAGGATCTGTTCACCATCAAAGAGCTATTTGGTTCCGTGTTCACGACCATGCCAGCTCAGCAATGTCATCAAGTCGATTGCATTCAACTATCCAACCCGCCACATGGCCTCATATCTTTGAAATGTTCGCAACTTAACCTGTTCTTCTTCCCTTGTTGAACGTGCTTGCTCCTATTCACAGCTTCACAACTTAAAATCTTCGTTAATTGCATGGCCTTGCAAAACTGCGACCTCTTCATTTCATGCCTTATCGCTACTTGGTAGCTTAAAATCACTTTAGCACACTAATTGTAGGAACCTTGCGAACCTCATAAAACTAACTGCTATCATTGTTTTGCGGTGTCGTAACTGAAAACCTTAATTGCAGATGAAAGCTTGCGAGAGTGCAACAAAAGGCTCTTGCCACTTCATAGCCATCCTTGGATCACTCTTAACTCCATGTGATGCTGTGCTAAAGAACTTCGTAGACTCGCCACCTTAACCTCAGGTTAGCCTTAACCATTTGTGATAGTGCGACAATGTGAAAACCGCATAGCTGACTTCCATCGCATCATCGCAACTTAAATCATTGAAAGATCTCTGATGGATCTCTTCTGCTGATTTGCTGTAATTTTATATTTTCTAAATTTGTTTTCCTGTTTATTAATGTTTTCTTGCACAACTAGACAGAAGTGCAAAAAGCTTTGTTTGTTTTTGATGGTTTTATAACATAGAAAGGAATAGGGAACAGCAAGCATGAAACAAGACTGAAATAAATAAGGTATTCAGTAAAAAATCAGAATTATTGCAAATCATACCAGGCAGATTTGTCTGAATTATAGAGCCAAGCAATAAATCCAATGGATTTCCAAAGCTCACATACAAATTTGATGTCAAACTAGAAGGTGAAGATTGTTCTTGAATCCAACATACATTTGGAGGTGAATACAAGCAATACTCTATACACCATGTGGTGTATCTGCTGCAAATGGTGTCCCACAAGCTGCAATGAACCATGTCCCAACTAGAAAGATGATATGCCACGCCGAAACCCCAATGAGAATTGATGCCTTTGTCCTTAATCACCACGCACAATGCCTAAGAGATTCGGTACCAAAGATTGCTGAGGGCTATGTCTCAGCCAATCACTAACCTGGGGTTTGCGTCTTAGACTAGAAATCACCCATTCAGAGCAAATTCATAAACAAGTTGTCAAATATGCAAAAGATGATCTTAGAATGAAGCTTCTATCTCCTTATAACCCCTCTCAATTGCAAATCGAACCCTAAGTGTCTCCAAGTGGCATTGGATAGTGAAAGTGTTATAATTTCTTATTTTAAAGTGGTCATGTTACTAGAAAATGACCTTTTTGCTCATAGACAAAAATTTGTTCACTGAATTGCCTTGAGACCAAAGAGAAAGATTAGAGAATTTCAAGACCTTTCCAACGAGCTATCACACCATAGGATGCGCATCCAGATGAGGCCAAAAACCCCTTATTATTCCAAAATGGCTAATAACTTAGCCTTATTTAATTATTAAATACTAACTTAGGAAATATTAAAAACATAACCCAAATAGCCACAAAATGCCCAACTGACATCATAAACCATAAAATCATCCTGTCACCTGTCTGTGACTAAAGTCGGAAATCAAGGATCCACTGGCAATCTCATCCCTAAAATCTAGGGATGCTCCTAAAATTTAGGAAACAAGCCCTATCCCTCTGAAACTGAACCCAATGAGTAATCTCATGGAGACCCAACCCTGGGCAAGATCATACCTCCTAAAAAGTAGGAATTGCCTCCTAAAAACAAGGAACGTCTCCCAACTGATTAATAACTGCCAGAACATCAAGTCCCAACACTGAATAACCATACTGGGTCTCTATCCAACCCTGTCAGCCTATTAAGACCCCATAATAAGCTAACTCACATGTCTCGGCTAGACTGAGCTAAAAGAGGGGACATGACAGTCCTCCCCTCTCGGAGATGCTTGCCCACAAGCAATACAACAGTAATCCTCCACTATTCCAAGCAATCCAAATACAGAGCACTGATCGACCCCAAACCTGAAGTGTCTCGTCAGGACAAATATACTCCCCACTATAGGGTGTAGAAGTGAAGTAGATCACATCGTCACAGTAGAGTATCCACCCCTGAATACCCTCGCGCTCAAGAATCCAAACAAATGGCCATCCTGTGCTCTTGTCAAAATTCAAACCAGTAGTCGATCCCAAAACAGTCCTGTTATGCAACCCGTCCCAAACCTCATACAATCTCTGTGGAAAATCTAAGGCACCCATCCTGTGTGTTGAGATATTGAGGGACATGGGGTTATGATCAAATCACTGTTACTATCTGAGTCCTGATCAGTAATCATACTCCTAGCTGATCCACCCTGAGACGGAAGTGGGCATGCCTTAAGCACGATCTTCCTTCTCCCCACCATAAACTACAATTGTCTCTTCCTGAAATCGTGGCTGTATCTCCCCAAGTATTGCAACCACTTTACACCCAAAACTACATCCGTGCCCCCTAGATCACACATGTAAAAGTCATCTATCAAGGTGTATCCCTTCATGCCTATGCTCAACTGTGGGATACCCTTGACGCATTGCAGAGTAAGACCATTGGCCATAGTCACATCGATTCCTGGAAAATTGTGTGCTTGCAGACCACATCAGTCTACCATTCTTGTATTTATAAAATTATGTGTAGACCCACTGTCCACCAAACAATACACAGTATGCCCATGGATCATACCCGAGATGTAGAAGAGGTGAATCATCGATGCACCTGACAATGTAGCCATAGTCCCCTATGTTGCGACTGCTACCTCAGCATCTTCGAGCTCAATTTGGACAACATCATCTTTGTCATTTATAGCCCAAACCTTCTCATCGTTCGCATCTAATATGACCTCAATAAGATGTGCCTTTCCTTGCCTAAGGCACCTATGTCCTGGTACCCATGGCTCCTTACAAGAAAAACATAATTTCCTCCTCCTTAGTTCATTTCTAGAATCCAGGTCTACTTTGGGAGGTGGGGGTGGCGTGTTCTTAGCCTGTAAAGGAGGTCTCTGTGGTGCCTGTATATTCCCCGATGGTTTCTTATCAGTCTAATAAGAGGTAGGAGTGGTGTCCAATCTCAATGTCACATCAATAGCATCCTTAAGAGTGGCCGGCTGGAAAGCATGAACCAATCCCTTAAGCCTGTCTTGCAATCTTTCAATGAATAACATCGCACTACGCTTCTGTGTCATATTAGGTACCATAATTGCAATGCGCTGGAACTCATTAATATAAGCTTCTGCATGACCAGTTTGTCTCAGATGAGCCAACTCTCTATAGTAAAGTTCTGTATCCTTACGGTCAAACCATGTAATGAGTCGCTCAGTGAACTTAACATAGGAATGTACTGAGGCGTGATCCTGGGTAACCAATCCATGGTGCCACCAATCATAGGCAATCCCCTCTAGATGCAACATAGAAAATTGAATAGCCTCACATTGAGGCATGGGCCGTAATGAAAGATATATATCTAGCTTGTGAACCCAAGCTCGTGCACTCATATCTCTTGAGCCATTATATGTAGCCAATGTGATCTTCCCAGTAGCTCTATTGAGTTCATAGTTCTGTTGTTGCTGTGGTGGTCTATAACCACGATCTCCCCTGAACCTAGCTGTATCCCTACACTGTGCACAATACTGGCGAAGAGGGAAGACATCCCTAACCTTAGGGGGTAGAGCTCTCCACTCAGTTGTGGCTGCCAAACTGACTCCTGGAACCCCACCTGTGCTGGCCGTTCACCTGGTATGAATTGAGGAAGCAATGGTCTATTCATAGTAAGTGTGCGATGGCAATGCCGCCTAGAGGAATGAAGGGAGCTCCCAACTGAAGAATGGGACTGATGGCTGCGCTGACTACCAACCACTGAAACTGATCTACTTCGCCCGCCTCTGTGTCCACCCATCTCCAAACGCTCCAAGGCATCCTATAATTTGTCTAAAGCCTGAGTTGTCTTGGGCTGAGTAGTGAATAGGGTCCACACCATCTCTCTCTCTTCATCATCCTGATTCCCTATGCTGCCCACCTCTTCTTCTGCCATTATAGGTTCCTAGTCTATTCCAAACCCTTGCTCAAGTTGAGCTCTCCTGCGTGTATAAAATCTGTGTATCTCAGCTCTTGGATGCATAGATTTGTAATCCACCAACTAGTGACTACCCAAATGCTAAAATGAATTATCAAAACTTTTTATCCAATACCTAGATGCCAAAATGAATTATCAAAACTTTTTAGCCAGTACCCAGATGCTGAAATGAATTATCAAAACTTTTTATCCAACACCTAGACGCCAAAATGAATTATCAAAACTTTTTAGCCAGTAGCCAGATGCTGAAATCTGTTGTGACAATTTCTCACAAACCCTACAGGTTGGCAGGATGTAAGCTCTGATACCATTGAAATATCCTTGATGGATATCTTCTGCTGATTTGCTGTAATTTTATATTTTTAAATCTGTTTTCTTGTTTATTAATGTTTTCTTGCAGAACTAGACAAAAGTGCATAAAGGTTTGTTTTTTATGGTTTTATAACATAGAAAAGAATAGGGAACAACAACCATGAAACAAGATTGAAATAAATAAGGTATTTAGTAAAAAATCAGAATTATTGCAAATCGTACCAGGCAGATTTGTCTGAATTATAGAGCCAAGCAATAAATCCAATGCATTTCCCAAAGCTCACATACAAATTTGATGTCAAACTGGAAGGTGAAGATTGTTCTTGAATCCAACATACATTTGGAGGTGAATACAAGCAATACTCTATACACCATGTGGTGTATCTGCTACAAATGGTGTCCAACAGGCTGCAATGAACCACGTCCCAACTGGAAAAATGATATGCCACGTTGAAACCCCAATGAGAATTGATGCCTCTACCCTTAATCACCACGCACAATGCCTAAGAGATTCGGTGCCAAAGATTGTTGAGGGCTATGTCCCAGCCAATCACTAACCTAGGGTTTGCGTCCTAGACTAGAAATCGCCCATTCAGATCAAATTCATAAACAAGTTGTCAAATATGCAAAAGATGATTTTAGAATAAAGCTTCTATCTCCTTATAAACCCTCTCAATTGAAAATCGAACCCTAAGTGTCTCCAAGTGGCGTTGGGTAGTGAAAGTGTTATAATTTCTTATTTTAAAGTTATGTTGCTAGAAAATGACCTATTTCCTCATAGACAAAAATCTGTTCACTAAATTGCCCTAAGACCAAAGAGAAAGATTTAGAGAATTTTGAGAGCTTTCCAACGAGTTATCACACCATAGGATGCGCATCCAGATGAGGCCAAAAACCCCTTATTACTCCAAAACGGCTAATAACTTAGCCTTATTTAATTATTAAATGCTAACGTAGGAAATATTAAAAATATAACTCAAATAGCCACAAAATGCCCAACTAACATCACAAACAATAAAATCATCCTGTCACCCGTCTGTGACTAAAGTCGGAAATCAAGGATCCAGTGGCAGTCTCATCCCTAAAATCTAGGGATGCTCCTAAAATTTAGGGAACAAGCCCTATCCCTCTGAAACTAAACCCAAAGAGTAATCTCATGGAGACCCAACCCTGGGCAAGATCATACGTCCTATAAAGTAGGAACTACCTCCTAAAAACAAGGAACGTCTCCCAACTGATCGATAACTGCCAGAACATCAAGTCCCCAAGAGTGAATAACCATACTGGGTCTCTATCCAACCCTGTTAGCCTACAAGACCCCATAATAAGCTGACTCACATGTCTTTGCTAGACTGAGGTAAAAGAGGGGACATGACAATCATTAACTCAGCAATTGACGCTACGACGGTGTGAACAAAGCATTTCGCATCATCGTCAACTTAACTTTGGGTAAACCTTGACTGCATGCGAGGATGCAAAATCTAGCTTTTGC
The DNA here is from genome assembly GCA_028749045.1 of Cupressus sempervirens. Classification (NCBI taxonomy): domain Eukaryota; kingdom Viridiplantae; phylum Streptophyta; class Pinopsida; order Cupressales; family Cupressaceae; genus Cupressus; species Cupressus sempervirens. The sequence continues at coordinate 205,960,670 of CM053789.1, forward strand.
ACCTTTGCAACTTGAAATCTCCATTGACCATGTTGACTTGCGATGTTGCGAAGACTACTCATTTGATGCTTGAAACTACTTATTGCTATAGCAATAGCAATAAGCCCATCGCTTGTCGTTGTATCCATTTTTTGTGATTGTTGTCTGTCGATTATCGCTATACACTATAGCAATAAGCCCTAACATCGCCCATCGCCATATCATTTTCTACCTTCTGCGCATAGCAATAACAAAGATCGTTGTAGCCTATGGCGATAGGGAAATTGCACACAGTTCGAGCTGTGAACTGTTGAATGAGTAGAAAACTGTTCATTTGACAACCAACTCATTTGATATGACTCCTCCAATGCACGAAACTTCATTGTGTTTTCGTGCACCTCATTTTGCTCGAAACTATACACTGTTTTCAGCCAAACTGCAGAAATTACATCATTGAATGCCCGAAAACCACATAACTTATCCCATGGAAGATGTCTCTGATCAGTTATCTGCGATGGGATAAATGGTGACAAAATTGTCAACTTTTCTTGGTGACTCAGAAGGGATGCTTGCCTGCTAAGCATGGATCAGTGGCCTTAAGCAATCCATTGGGCTATAGAGTCAAAAAAAAATGAGATCTGCTCTGCAAATAATAGAAAAATTGCAGCCTCTGCAATTGCAAAACTTCAAAACTTTGCTATCTCACAAAGAAATAGCCTGTGCTGATGCATTTCTTGAAAAAATGGAAAACACCTACTCTAATAGGTATATGAATTTACAAACAATATCAAATAAACCCGTTGACTAGTTTGTTGAAGTAGCTGTCCTTCCTCCTAGCTGATTTTTTGTTCTATGCACATGGGCAGCTAAAAAGATTAGCAGACATGATAAACACATTGCTGCATGAAACAACTTTTCCCCAATGTTGAAGACAATGAAGCTCTTTATCACTAGGGCATTACCTTGTGAAGCAAAACATTCTTGCTTCTTTTTGTAGAATTCTTCCTCATGCTTAGGAATGAGCATGACCGGGGGCAACTTGCATTGCTGGAGAACTAGATATCTGATGGTGCATCCTCTTGATGGTGCTGGGTTTAAGCAATCAGCCTTGACCATGTTGTGCTCTGCAATGGTAGCATCCAACTGATTTGGAAGTGGCTCCTCTTTTTGTGAAGAAATGATCTCCACCTCTTGCTCATTATGCTCATGAGCTACCTCCTTGGGAGGTACTGGTATGGTGTAACTCTCCATTTGTTGCTGATGTAGAACATGCTCTTCGTATATATGAGATGATGGCCCAACATTTATGGAAGAGCAGATAGCATCAAACTCGTCCAAAATGTCATCTTCATCATTGATCTCCTCCATCATGTCTGCAATAACGTGCATAGGTTGAGGGGCAACCTCATGCATATTAGCATGTTCCTCATATGGGTAAGATGACTCGTTAGATAGGCAGGAGGCCTCAAGCTCATAGAAATCAATCTCCCCCATCCACTGTGATGTCCCCCATGTCACAATAGTCTCTATGATGGCTTGAAGAAGAGAAAAAAATCTTCTTCCCAGATCGTCTTCTTTGTTGTGACATTGCATGCAGGCCGAGGAGTAGCCTCATGCACATTAATGTGTTCTTCCTCGAGGATAAGGATTTGCTCCTGATTTTCTTTCTTTCCAACCTCCTGCCGTAGCACATGATCTTCATATGGTGGCTGCTTATTTGCTGTTTTTGATGTGGGCGAAGATATATCCACTTCTTTAGGAACTATAAAGAAGGGACAATAATCATAGTGGGGCTCACTATCATTGACATGTAGAGGTGTCTGAACCGTAGTTGAGATTCAAGGCAGCTTGAAGTAGAAACCTGGGAGGGCTTCTTCGTTTGAAGCTAGCAAACTTCCTCCTTGGAGGCTTTTGCTCATCAGCTCTTTGCATTTGGGCAAGCTTGAGTCTTGCCTTCTTCTCATATTTCTTTTGTTTTATTTCTTCCTCCTGCTGCAACACATGGAGGAGAGCCTCTTGAGCCTCTCTGAAATCATCGATTGTATCAGATACCACCTGACACGCATAAGGATCAGGTATCCCCGTCTCCTTGTTGCTACATATCACATGAATCCAAGAACTCATGAGGAGCATTATGAAAGAAAAGTTCCCATTGTCTGGAAGCTCATAAGGGTTATGAACTTCCTCTAAAGTCCTTCCCTTGTTAGGGAAATCAAAGAGTAAATCATCTATACGATCGCAGAGCTCTCCCAGCTTGGCCTTGGGATCATTATAAGGTTCTAAGGAAGACTGGGAAGACTGATCACAACTAGGCTATGGCTGATATAGGGGATGGGAGGGCTGAGGAATAGCCTCTTCATGATATGGGGGAAAGTGGGAGGCACTTCTATGAAAGGGATCCATTGTAAAGATTTCAAATAAGTACCTTCATAGAAATCCTGAAGAAACAAAAAAATTGAGAAACATACCAACACTTGGTCTATTGAAACCAGTAGATGTGTAGAGTCACAATGGTGTTAGATGAATGCCTCCAAAGGCTGATGACACTAATAAAAACACCCAATTTCTTAGTGAATGAATCTTCAAATTGGCTAACCAACAAACTTATGAATCTGAATTTGTCCCATTGGGCGTGCCAAAATATTGTGATATGACTGGTGGTGGTTCAAAAAGCTTATTTGAATCTTCTAATGTAGTCCCACTGGGTGTGCCAAAAACTGTTGACACAAAAGTCTTCACCCTTGCTTGAGGTATGACCCTCAAGCGACCTTGTATAACATGGAGACAATGGCCAAGCTGTGGGACTTGAACTGTGAGATTGAATCTCCGGAGAAAGTCGGCGTCCTTACAATCAGGATGCACCTAACTACTGCTTGAGAGGTAAAGAGAGGAAATGCAGGAAAGCAAATTGTTCAAAGGGAAGGGGGGGTGATGCACCTAATTGAAATGGCTACAACTTTGACCACAATTGCTCAAAACATCAACGAGACACTCCAATACACAAATCTTGACTCTAATCTACCTTCAAAGAATTCACATGTAGGTTTAAAACTGATCAAATACTAAAGGGAAAGACATCTTCACAGTACAACAATCATCAACAGATTGGACACAACATAGAACCTTTAGAAACTAGAAAGAAATATCCAGAGCAAAGCAAGAACATGCACAAATAATGAGTAGTTTGTTTATTAAAAAGTCATGTCATGAGTGGACATGACTCCATGTTGTGGACACATGTCCTCTCATGACATGTCTCTTGAAGACATATATATACTCAGCCAGTAAGACCAAGAGAGGCATCGGAATTTATATATGCTGACTCATTTGGCATTCGGTGATTTTAGACTTGGGGAATAATCAAGCACTCAGATTTATATTTGTATTCTATTGAAATTGATATACTTATTCCTTCAAGAACCAGTTCTGATAGTAACCTGCAAATAATAGAAGAGGTTAGTACATTGCAATCTGAAAATTAAATGAAATCTATCAGTCTGATATAAATTTAATTACATTTACACATTCACCGAAATAATTCTCAGTATCAATTTCAAAAATATTTAATTAAATAAAATATAAGAAATATATATTTTTCCTTGTTTTGTGTCATTTTCCTAATCCAAATCAGCTCTTCACTATTTACTTTGTCTTGGTGTATTATTCACTCATTTTTTCTTCTCCAAATGACTATTCTAATTATCACCTTAAAATATATCATAGGAGTGTGACAAATTCTGACTTATAATTTCTCTAAAAATAGATAGAGTTAAGAATAATAATAGTGTTTAGAGAAGGGCATGATGGTTTACATAATAATGAAAACAGATTGGTAATGAAAATATGCAATCTATCGAAGACTAGACACATGGACTTCAATTTCAAATGGATGCAAGTAATCATTTTAAAAGATATAAGTATGAATAGGATTTTGTAGGATTGGACACCGTTTTTAAGAATCTTATTTTAATCTCACAGAACCTTTTGTGGTGAGCAAGACCAACAAAGGAAAAGATTGGAATAACTCATCCGCATAAGCATTAAGGAAGGTAAGAGGTTTTGAATAGTAAAAGGGAGTGGGGATAGAAAGTAAAAAACAATATTGAATAGGAGGATTCAGAGTACATAGAGAAAAATAGGTCCTGGGGCAGCGCCCCGGGTTCGCTCCCTGTTGCAGTACAGGGCGGGGTCGAGGGGCAGCACCCCTCGACGCCAAGACCAAATTAGCACTTCGTAACCCACACAGAAATGCACAGAACACACCATTTCTGTCATTATCTGCCGATTCTGCACTCTTTCTGGCAACCACGGATGCGTCCCCTTCCCTTTGGCATCATTTGTCACTCATTCTGAACAACTTGATTCTGTCGTCGTTTTTTTTTTTTTTATAGAAAACCTCCTGTCACCCTTCTGTGATGAAATCTGTACAGCTTCCAACTTGACACAATCTGGATTCCAATCTGCTTAAAAAAACCGTACTGCAATATCCCACCGTCTTGGAAAATCCGTACAATGAAAATTAACAAATTTTGGCACTAGAAACCGTATGTTAATCTTCTGAGGCACAGAGCAACTTTGAAGGTGGAAACCGTACATTGCCTTAAAACCGTACTTCATATTTGAAACCCGTACCTTGTGTGCAAAAAGCCGTACTGCAAAAACCGTACTACACAAATCGTACACCATTCTTCAGATGTTAAAACCGTACGGTATTCCTTCTTTATTGTGAAATCCGTACGATGGTGCTCCTTCCTGCATATACTGAATACCGTATAGTGCCCTTTACTATGAAATCCGTACAGTATCAAAAAAGGTACTCTGGCAATGAATTCCATACGGTATCAATGAAATCCGTACTTTAACAATGGAAACCGTATGGTAGCAATAAAATCCGCATTTTAACAATGAAAACCTGTACGGTACTATGAAATCCGTACTTTACCAATGGAAAACCGTACAGTACTAATGAAATCCGTACCTTAACAATGAAAATGACAATGGAAAACTGTACGGTACTCATGAAATCCGTACCTTGACACTGGAAAACCGTATGGTGCTAATGAAATCCGTACCTTAACAATGAAAGACCGTACGGTGCTTTTTTTCCACTTTTTTTTTTTTGTTTTTTTTGTTTTTTTAAAAATAAAAAAAAACAGTCAGTTTTCCCTTCGACCGTCGTCACCGTCGGTCTGTAGTGACGGGTCTCCCGAAGGCCATTTCCTGATGCAGAAGTCTTCCACTCGTGATATATCTTCAACTTCGACCCATTCACCGCCTGAGGCACTTCGTGTCCATCCAAAGTCCATAATTTGATTGCTCCATTGTCCCCTACTTCCCGAATCTGATACGGCCCAACCTACTTAATCTTGAACTTACCCGGTTTGATCTCATTCCGACCGTCGTACTTTAATACCCATTGGCCGAGCTGGAACTTGTTCAGCTTCAGGTGCTTATCGTGCCATGCCTTCCGCCTATTCTGCGTTACTTCAGATGCCCACTGTGCTAACAATCGCCTCTCTTCTAACCTGTTCAGTTTATACAGCCTTTCTCTTAAGCTTTCCATGTCGCCCAACTTGTTTTCTAGTGCTATCCGCAAGCTTGGTATCATAAATTCTGCTGGTACGACGGCCTCCTGTCCAAACATCAGTTGAAACGGCGTGTGTGCTGTTGTGACTTTGTATGCCGTATGGTAAGCCCACAGAGCAGAAGGTAATTTCTCCTCCCAATCCTCCCCTTCGACGGCACAGGATTTGTATATAATTGATACAAGGATTTTGTTGGTAGCTTCGGCCTGTCCGTTTGCCCTTGGGTAGTACGGACTTGATAGCGAATGGTAAATTTTGAATTCCGTGGTGAGCAGTCGGATCACATGGTTTACAAAATGGTGTCCTCTATCGCTTGTTAATTGTAATGGAATGCCGTACCTAGTAATAATTTTCTCATAAATAAACTGTGCTGTACTTACCGCTGAGTTGTTCGGTAATGCACGCGCTTCCACCCATTTAGTCAAATACTCCATGGCAACCACAATGTATCGGCATCTTCTGGTTCGGCTCGTCTTCAGGGGTCCTATGAAATCCAACCCCCATCGTTCAAAAAGCTCGTGAGCATGAGAAGGATTCAGAGGCATGAAATCTCTTTTCAAGGGTTTTCCAGCTCGCTGACATGTATCGCATGCAACAACCCATTCCCTGGCGTCATTGTATACTGTTGGCCACCATAATCCTGCTAGAAGTATTTTTCGTAGTTGTGTCCGGGCTCATGTGTCCTCCTGCCGGCCCTTCGTGCGCCTCCTTCAGTACCCGTGGAATTTCTTCCTTCAGGATACAACGCCGCAGGATCTGATCAGGTCCCATTTTATACAACAATCCATTAATCAGCTGGAATGTTCCACTCCGTATCACCAACTTCCGTTTTTCATTCGGTGGCATGGTATTTGGAAACTGTCCTGTTGACAAGTATTCGCCAATGCTTGTATACCATTCTGGTAGTGCAGCAATCTGAAACAGCTGTGCGTCAGGAAAGTCATCATTTACACCGTCTGCCGGTTCTCCTGTTCTGATACGTGATAAATGATCCGCGCTTACATGTTTCTTTCTTGGCCGTACGATAATCTTGAAAGTAAACTCCTGCAACAGGAGTAACCATCGGCTGATTCTTCCTTGAATGACTGGTTTGTTGATCATATACGACAGGGCCCGATGATCAACATAGAACACAAATGGAGTGGCCAACAAGTAATGTCGAAATTTCTGCACAGCATAGACCATCCCCAATGCTTCCCGTTCAGTTGTACTATAATTTTGTTCCGCTTTTGATAACAAACGACTGGCGAAGTAGATCGGATGATCCAACCCGTGGCTTCCCGTCTGTGCGAGAGTTGCTCCGATCGCATAGTTTGATGCATCCACATGGACGTGAAACTCCGTTTGCCAATCAGGGTATGCCAAAATAGGTGCTCTAGCCAGTCGTACCTTGAGTTCTTTGAATGCTTCATCCTGTTCCTTGTCCCATCGGAACGATTCTGTCTTGGAAGTTAACCTATCCAACGGATAGGCTATCTTTGCAAAATTCTTGATAAAACGCCTGTAATATCCTATATGCCTAAGGAAACATTTCACCTCTATCACATTGGTGGACGGCTGCATCTCCAATATGATCCGCACTTTGTCCGGATCTGTCTTCAGTCCTTCCTTACAGACTACGTGTCTGAGCAACCTTCCGTGTGGAACCATAAATCTGCACTTCTTCGGGTTGAGGGCCAACGCAGCACCTTTCCATACACTCACCTAGGGCTGCCAGATGTTTGTCCTCCATACTAAATACTGACCAATCATCCAAAAATGCCTTGAAGTTTCGGATGGACATCTTGTCAAAGATGTGTAGTATGATCCGCTGAAATGTTGCAGGCACATTGCATAGACCGAACGTCATCCGATTATAGGCATAGACCCCATCTTCTACGACAAATGTTGTCTTCAGTTTATCCTCTTCTGCGATTGAGATCTGATTGTAGCCGAAAAAACCATCCATAAATGAGTAGACCTCATGTCCCGCCACCTCCTCGAGGATGCTATCCGTGAATGAGATCGGGAACGGATCCTTGATGGTGACTGCATTCAAGCATCGGAAATCAACACATTCGGATTTGAATGGAGTCCTTTTTCAAGGAGATCACGATCGGGGATACCCATTTGCTGGTTTGTACCTTGAAAATAATTCCAGCTTCTAGCATCCGATTGATTTCTTCCGTAACTCGGGCCGCGTAATTTTTGTTCATTCTGTAGGGCCTTTTCCGTATGGGTACTGCTCCGTCGATCAATGGAATGCGGTGCACACATAATTCAGGTGGTACGCCCTTCAGGTCCTTGTACGTCCATGCAAAGACATCCTTGTATTCTAAAAATATCTTCAAGGCTGTTGCCTTTAGTACTGGGTCCCAATTGTCCCCTACCAGTATGTTCTGTGGTTCTGCTTCATCTCCCAAATTCATGGTCTGCAATGCGACTTCATTATATTTGATGGGTTCTCCTTTAGTGAACTGATGAGCCAGTGTCACATCGAGTGACGCATCCCCTTCCTTTATTTCAGTGAATTCCTTTGGAAAGGCATCGGTATTGTTTTCTTCTATTGTCAGTACATTGCAGGTTGGAAACAATTCATAATCCTCTATCTGCCAATGGTACAGAGCATTTACGGAATCCAAATCGTCGTCTCCTTCCAGTCGTAAAACTCCCTCCTGATCCGGTTCCATAATTTGCCCCTTTTCATCCTCTTCTCCCTCAGAATCTGACGAGAGGGCTTCGTCCCCGACCATCTGAATGTGCAGATCAATGACATACTTCCGGCCTTTGCTTTCGAGTGATAAAGTATTTTTCTTCCAATTGTGCTTTGCTTTTGCTTGTATCAGCCACCCCCGACCCAAAATAGCATCGTACCCCTTCCGCTTGAGAGGAATCACAACGAAGTCCAACAGGAATGGTTGTGTTCCGATTGTCACTGGTTGTGCTGTCAGGACTCCCAATGGCTTGATTCCATGTTGATCGGCTGTTAACAACTGGAATGTAGGTGGCCATAATGTCGGCTGTCCCAACTTTTTTCAAGTGTCTTCAGGCAACACATTGACACCAGACCCTCCGTCCACAATTGTTTCCGTCAATACAATCCCGAGAATTCCTATTTCGACGACTGCTGGATGGCGTCCGGATGAGAGGGCTAACAACATCGGATCTTTTGCACTTGCGCCACTTTCTTTCTCCTTTTTGTCCACTGTACTTGCTTCACTTTCCTGCTTCCTTCCATGTTCTCCTGGTAGTTGAGCAGCGGGAACAATGTTTGTGAGTGCCGATTGGAGCTGAGACATAGTGAGCAACAAATCACTTATCCTGACAGGTATCTCGGCTAGCAAAATTTGCCAGACAATGTTCTATTCTGCGCAGTTCTGTACAGAAGTACTCGGCGTGTCCTTCAGGTGTGCCGTTTCTGCCTGTGTTGCTTTCTGGATCCCTGCCCTTGCTTCCTCCAGTCTCTTCTTTTCTTCCGCTGGGTCAGGGTATAGCTTCGCCTGTTTCCGAGTGATTGCCAGAACTTCTTCGTCTGTCCCTACGGTAATCAAGTTTTCTCCGGACTTCGGACACTTAGTATCATCATGATCTCTAGGTCCACACCATCGGCATAGCAACTTCGGTGTGTTTGTCGTTGTGCACTCTCGGGCCAAGTGACCCCACAGATTGCATGCGTGGCATTGAACAATTGGCCGACCATTCGCATCGTACTGGATTCGACTCCTTCCTCCAGTGTTGTTATTGTTGTTATTGCTGTTCTTGTTTGGACCGCGCCGGTTGTTTCTGTATCCACCTGATGTGGCACCTTCCGTATTGGTGTTCCCGTTCCCTCCTGACGGGGATGCCTCCTGTGACAGGAACACTTGCTGCGGTGTCCTTGTTTTTAAATTGAAAGGGCATTCCTTTATCGAGTGTCCCAAGATTTGACAGATTTCACAAAATTGATCTTTCGGGCAGGATCCCTTCGTATGGCCTTCTTTCTTACATTCCGTGCACCATAGGTCATTGCCCTTAGTTTCCTTGTTCATGTTTTTGAATTCCTTCATCATCCGCATCATGTCCTTCTGGAGAGCACGGACTTTCTTGCTGCTTCCCCCGTCATCGTCGCTGCTATCTTCTCCTGAAGGCCCATCGTCATCTGAATCCGATGAGCTGGTCTTCTTCTTTTTCTTTGTCTTCTGGTCACTTTGGAGGTTCATTGCCCGATTGTATGCTTCAATGTATGTCGATGGTGGCACGATCTTCATCTTTCTCCGTAGCTTCGGGTGAAGGCCTTCAATGAACCATCTTTTCTGGAGCCCATCTGCCGGTTTATTCTCCATTGTACTGATTAAGTCCTTCAACCTCCTGGCAAAGACCCGTACAGTTTCATTCTTCTTTTGCTTGGTATTGAATATCTCTGCTACAATTTCATTATCATCACGCAAAAGTTGAAATTCTGCGATAAACTCCTTCTTAATGTTATCCCAACTATTTAATTTCTGTGGATCGGCATCAGTAAACCAATCAATGGCAACACCCCGTAGGGTAGCGGGAAATTGTCGGATCCATTCGTTTGTATCTATTATGTCATTCGCCCTCCAGATCGTTTCACATGTTTTACAATGTCGAATGGGATCAACTGCTTCATCACCACCAAATTTAGGCAATTTTTCCTTCGGACTTGCTATTATCACTGTATGTTGAGGGTTTTGTTGTGTACCTGCGCTGTTTTGCACTCTCGCGCTGTTTTGAGCACCCGCGCTGTTCTGAGCTCCCGCACTGTTTTGAACACCCGCGTTGCTTTGTACACCCGCGCTGTTCTGCACACCCTCGCTGTTTTCAACACCCACACTGTTTTCTGCTTCCACACTGTTTTCAACACCTGCGCTGTTTGGTGAAGAAGAGGGTTCATCAACCGAAGCTATTCGTCCCAGAAGTATATCACGGACGAAGAGGTCACTCCATGCTCGTGCTCCTTCGGCACTCCGAGCCGTGCGAGTCGATCTCCTTCCGTCAAGATTCTCTTCCCGTGGCGTATGCAGATTCAGAAACTCCTCCCTCACTTCTTCCACCAAATCAAGCCGTTGCCGAGTCTCCTTCAACAATCCTTCCGCTCTCTTGTTTCCGTCGAAAATCTTCTGAAACCTCCTTCGACGCTCTATCTGCTGAGCCAAAATTAAATTTTCCTGCGCAACGCGTATGTCATCTGTTTCCTTCAGCTTACTCTTATCTTTGTTCAACTGATTCAGCATTTAATTCATATCCGCCTGCCTGCGTGCTAGATCCATCGGGCAACGGCGCCAAATGTTTACCGTATGGATTAATCAAGCAATGCACACAGGAAATAGACACGAACACCGAACAGCAAACGTCAAAACTCTTATTATTATTCGCATATATCAATAGTACATTATGCTTATATGGTAAGATACGATATCATGATAAGATGAATACAATGCTTCCCGAAGGGGTTATAAATACTTTTCGAGGAACCTTCCCGAAGGTATCCGTCGGCCAGATACATCATGTCCGCTACAAACTATTTACCGTCGTCTACATAACAAGAACTTTCCCGAAGGAGTCTGTCGGCCACATACATGTCGTTACATAAAAACCTTTCCGAAGGGATCCGTCGGCTGATACACAATTTCCTTTCCGAAGGAACCCGTCGGCTGATACACAATTTCCTTCCCGAAGGGACCCGTCGGCTGATACACAATTTCTTTCCCGAAGGGACTCGTCGGTCGATACACAATTTCTACCGACGACAAAAGGGGTCTAAGGGACTGGAAATATACAAATAGGGAAGCTAAACCTAGTAGGAGCACCAAATGGTGTCCGAGAATGAGCAAACAAGAGAGCAATAGATGGAATGAAAAAGAAGGGTCTAGGAAAGGACTAGATGTCTTTTCTCGGTGAAACAAAATCCAACACCAAAGGATATGGTCTAGGATGATCAAGAGCCCCAATCCGTCTCTGGGAACCATTGGCGGTGGAGGGCTATTGTCTAATGAGTCCATGACAAGGTCTCATAGATTTGACATGTCCATAAGGAGTACTAAGCAACCACTTAATGACCTAGGCAGGGGACATGGGCAAGAAAAAGGCAGTGATAAGGTGATGTGACGCTTGGCTCTAAGGAATAGGAGTTGTAAAGTGTGGTCACAAAGTGGTATGGACTCTTGGAGATAGAGCGCTAGACAAGGCTGGTTGGTGTAGCTGAAGATTGTTGCCAAGGACTAGCAATATCTAAAGAGGCAATGAAACCTCCCTTTGATCTCGTAGTAGATAGGTCAACCAAAAATGGAGGGATCTCTTTCTCTGTCTCGGTAAAGGTACAAAGGCGAAAAATCTGTTTCATTTTGTCTATGTAATGGTTGGTTTGAATTTGAAACTGGTGAGAGCCAACTGTAAAAGAGTCAAGGGAGATACAAATGGCATGGCTCCAACGTCGAGAGAAATAGATGGGACGCACAATGATCCCATCCTAAATATATAGGAAGTGCTCAACATAAAAGGCCATTCGCAAACACAACCCCCTGAGAGGGTTACTCCAAGTTGTGGCAATGTACCATTGGTAAATATCAAGTCTGACATGCTTGTTAAATTCCTGCTGGGAAGGGAAGAGGTGAGCAGGAGTATCCAGAGAGAACTGATACGGAGGGAGGTGATCAATCTCAATCCCAACTGATCTTGTTAATGAATCATATTATTCAGCACATATAGGAGGATAGAAAAACGATAAGGGAAAGAATAATCAAGGTTTATATATATATACAAAAAAAGATTCACCAAATCATAAGAGATTAAGGGGAGACTAATCACTATATAGGCAACTAGAACACTTTCAAGTGCCAGTATTCTAACGAGAATATTAGAGAATACAAATCGGGGATAATTATCATTATCAATGACTTCAAATAATATTGGAACTAAAATTATGAAGACCTTAGTAAAAAGGATGAGACACTATCTACAAGTTCGGTTGCATTGGTGTGGTATCAGTGTTATGTTAGGAAATGGGTATATTTCATACTATACTTATATTACACCACAAAACTACTGAAACATCCATTAATTCAATGTGTTGGCAACTATTTGTGAATATGTTTGAATAGTAAAACATTGGGAAGTAAAGGAAAAATCCAAAATAAATTGAGACTATTAAACAGATCTGAGAATCCAATAATAAGAAAATTATATGAAGTTTGGAGGGTAATAGAAATAGTACTTGATTTGTGAGTAAATTGTTGACGAAATGTCTAGAAACTAATAGAGATTGCTAGGTGCAAATATCACAATATAAGATTAATGGGAGGAAGTCTTCGCATTTGGATTTGAAGAAATTAGTTTCAAATATCATAGCATTGGACAAGGGACATTACACTATCTAATGATGCCTCCGATTAACTATGATAAAGGGTGAATTTGTTGTGCAATCCCTGATTGGTGAATGAGGATTCAAACTAGTAGTTCTATAAAGTTAATAAATGGTAGTTCTGTAATGAGCATATTGACAAAAAAAACGAGGAAGCTTGATATCATTCATCATCATTGGGTGAATATATATATATTTCTGTAGTTTCTAGAACTTGGCTGAGTTTCTGAGCTAGACATTGAATAGAAGATGCTTCAACTTAATACAATAGAGAAGCATGCCCGATTCTCTAGTATTCAGTTGAGGTACATTATTACTGAAGCACGAATGACCAATATAGGGAGATCTTACTTCATGAGTTAGTCAGACTCCTCCTTAAGCCTCTTCCTTGACCTTTGTAGGGTTCACCTCTCAACCCTACCTTGAGGAGACCTCACTCAAATTTCTCCTTAAGATCTCTCTACCAAGGGAAAAGTTCACCCCTAGCACTGGAACTCACAAGGTAAGTGTTTACCGTACTGGGGTAAATGAATGAATTAATGCACACAGACAACAGATAAGAACAACAAAACTCCTATTATTCGCATATGCCAAGAGATTACATAATACTGATGACAAGATGATTTACAATGATCCCAGATGGGGTATAAATACCTCTCGCCGAACCTTCCTGAAGGGGTCCGTCGGCTACATAACAGTACTAATCTACTCGTTGGCTACAAAATCTTTACCGACAACATGAACCCGTCGGCTACACAGTTTCTACCGACGACATCATCCCCCTCAAAAGAAAAGTCGTCTCCTGGCGACTTTAAAACTAACAAAAATAGGAGACCACAAAATACAATATAGAAAGAATATACATTAGAGAGAAGGTTGTGACCCTGAAGAATGTTGCTGCCAACACAATTCATAGACTTGCTTCGTCCGGATGCTCAAATCCTTCTGAATCCGTGTGTTAACCTCTACGGCTTCCTTGAGAAGAAGTGCTGCATCCATAGCCTGGGTCTTCGCTAATTGCAATTCCTTCTCATTCGCTTCCTTATCCCGCAAAAGTGTTGCACGCTCAACTGCCCATGCTGGTTGCTGGCTAGCCAAATCCGCATCTACCTTTTCTCTGGCCTCCCTTTCTATTGCCATAGACCTCTCAGCTGTGACCTTGTTTGCTTCCCTGTTTGCCTCCGCACGGCTGCGAGCATAATAGACTTCTTTGTACAATCCTACTATCTCGTGCGCCAGCTTCTCCATCGGAGTGGTGCACGGCTCCAACTCAGGCTCGGTGGCCCAATCTGCCAACATCTCAAGTTTCTCAACTACTGGCCAACCCTTGTCCTCAAAACATGAACGAAATCGTTTTGGACAAATCCCCCTGATATAAGCCCGGACCAAATGCCACTCTCTCCACCGAGTCATAGCCTGCAATGCCACATTTTGTCCCTTCTGCAGTGCAAACCGCATAGCCCTGAGGTAGTCTCTGCATCTATCCTCATCTGATCCATAATCCTCCTTCGGTACATCATCCATCATCCATTCCCCATCACTATCTATCTCTGCCATTGCTGCGGTAACCATGTCCACATCTGGTGCCGCCTTCTCCTTCCTGGATGCATCCTCGAACTGTGGAACTACCACCTCCTGTCGCTCTGATATGGCTATTGGTCTTGGAGGGACTCCTCCATGACTCGGGGACTAAATGGACGGTCTGAACTTTGCAGGAAAGAGTCGGAACTACTGCCGCAAAAATGTGCTTGCTCTATCCATTACCTCCATTCTCTCGGGCTGCTCTAATCGTGTTGGCTGTGCTAACTGTGCCTCCGTCAACAAGGAAGATGAAATAGTGACCACAACATCTGAACCAATCACATCCAAACTCGCAACTCTATCATCTCTAGCTCTGCTGGTGCAACAGGGTCTGGCGTACAATCCTGGGAAGGCAAGCCCTGGGTCATAGCTATAGGAGACACAACATCTGACGAGAAAGCAACATCTGGAGTAGCTGCCGATGCAACAACAACAACTGTCGTCGATGCGACACCCTCAGCCACTGCCCGTGGGACATCTGCTACTATCCGTGGGACAACATCTGCCACCATCGGTGGGGTCATAATGACCGGTGCATGACGTTGACCAAACGAAGGAATGTGTGAAGTAGGGGTGGACAAGTACGCCGAAGTTGGCAACTATGGCAGGGTGAAAAATGTGGACCAGCTAATTGCTGGTTCGCTGCCAACTTTTGCAAAAGTACTCTCTTCCTCATACTCAACCCCACTGCTCTCTGAAGTGTCCTCCCTTCCGTTGTCCGTGTCCCCGCAAGCCTCCAATCCTCGGAATACCTTCTTCTGCCCCGTTGCTGTTCCACCCGTGTCCAAATGTCTCCAATAGAATATTGGAGGCTCTCCTTGTGCCAACTTTCCCCAGGGTGGAGCCTCAAAATCATCCATTGGTATCTGATTAACAGCTGCCTCCAGAAAGAGGCCAATGACATGGTGCAGCTTAAAGAATGTTCGGTGCTGGAGTGTCATGAACTCCTCCATCCGGTCAGTGAGGACTGTGGCCCAATCATTCACTGTGCCATTCATGAATACAATCTGTGGCAACGCTATATCCGAATCCCGAGTTGCCCCTTTCAACTTGCTCTTGATGACATCCATGATGCATCGCCAGTGGCCCTCCCGAATAAGATCTCGTCGAAGCCCTCTGCATTTAGACCCCTTTACCACTGACTCCATCTCCTCGGGCGTAAGATCGTGACCCACTAATCGTATCCAATGTTCTTTTTGTTCGTGAGATAGCTTGTGGTTCTCGATTTCCACCTTCTGACCTCTTGGGCCAGGGATGCCGAAAACCCTAGTGAAATCCCTTGGTTTAAAAGAAACCGTCATTCGATGCTTCTTGTACAGATATGTGTTGGTTCTGCTGTGTTGATTATATGCTTCTATCATGGTTCGCAAAATTGATTCAAACAATCGAATGGAAAAAACTGGAAGCTGGATGGCCCAATGCACCTGTGCTTGTATTAAAATTTGTTTAATTACTTCAGTATCCGAAGTTTCTTGCCACCATTTTCGGCACTCACTGCCATTGAGTCCCTCAAACTGAACAGTAAGATGTGTGAGTTCGGCTCTTACTTTTTACTTCTTACTGCTGGAGGCGGATGGCCCTACAACTTGGATTCCAGAGGCCAAAACTCTGGCATTCTTCTCCATACTTGTCTTTAGCTGGTTCTTCCACTGCTTCCGTTTGCCTGTTGAATCCATAATAACGGCTTCTTCCTTTGCTTTATGATATAGGGTTTCTCCTTCCGTTACTTTTGTTTTCCGCAGTAAGGTTCTGTCCAGAACCCCGAGAATATCTCTTAAATGCAGTCCGTGGTCTTATGCCCAAGGATATTGGCCTTATGAAAATCTTCACAGCCAATGGAATACGGAGCAATAGATTCAATTGACAAATAACACCACTGAACAATCTCGATCCGGACGATTGAAAAATAACACCACTGAACAATCTTGATTTGGACGATTGAGCTTGGAAGGAAACAAGGATGCAAAGTCGCATAAGTTTAAAAATCCAACTAGGGAATCATGCCGTAAAGACAAACAAATTATAACCCATGCTAGGCAAAGTTTGCGGAAGAAGGAAAATCTTAGGTTGCATGGAGTTATATAGTCACCCGCGATAGGAGAGGCAAATCACGGAAGGAACAGGTGAGCAACCCTGCGGGGAAAAAGAACCAGCACACCAGTCGTCCACAGAAGAGAGATCTTCAAAAGTTGGAGCTGTTAGCTATAGAAGAGCAAAGACAACTCGTGGAGGGAGTTAGCCGCGGAGAAAGTAAAAAGAACTCAGTCACGTCTGCGCAAGAGGGGGAAATACCAAGCCATGGAAAAGTTAAGCAGGCATTTGCGAAAGGCAAGGGAAATGCACAACAATTGTCCGTGGGAAAAAGTGTTGCACCGCAGGGAAAGTAAATGCATCCACAAGAAGACAAAAACCATCCGCCGGACTTCCTGCGGAGCACTCTGTCCATGGGACAGGTGTCCGTGGGGGGCTTTTCATTTTTTTCTCTCTTTTTTTTTTCATTTTTTTCATTTAAAAAAAATATATATATATATATTCATTTTTTTTCTTCATTTAAAAATTACAACAAACTCAAAGCTCCCTCTGGACTTCGCCATTCTGCAACGACGAGGGAGTCTTCCTGGCATGGTACATCTTCAGCTTCGACTCGTTCACTGCCTAAGGCATTTCTTGTCCATCCAAGGTCCACAATTTTATTGCTTCGTTATCACCTACCTCTAGGATCTCGTATGGCCCGACCCATTTGACTTTAAACTTGCCCGGTTTGATTTCGTTCTGTTCATCATACTTCAACACCCGCTGCCCCGGTTGGAACTTGTTCAGTTTCAGGTGTCTTTCATGCCATGCTTTGCGCCTGTTCTGTGTCACCTCCATGGCCCATTGTGCTTGCAATCGTCGCTCATCAATTTTATTTAAGCTACACGATCTCTCCCTCTGGTTTTCCATATCGCCTAGTTTGTTCTCGACACTCGATACCATGACTTCCGTCAGCTGCCACTCTTTGCCGTCAATAACTGTATTCTTGATTTTAGAACCTTTTATTAATGTTGAAGCTTTTATTAAACCCTTCCTCTTTGTTTCCTGTGCAGACCATATGATGTGTTTTCTTTGCTGTCAGCACCTTTCTACTATATCCGTGGTTCGACGTAACATTTTCTTTCTATGCGGTCGTGCGGTGGAATCTTTCCTTTTTCTAGGTTTGTACTATATGTTCTTCCCTTCGGCTTTTGTTGTAACTGCCTTTCCTTCTTCGGCTTCTCTATATTCCTTCAGACATTCATTTCCTTCGTCTTTCTTACCTTCGTCAACCCTTAACATATTACAACTCGAAAAGAGCTCGTAATCCTCCATCTGCTAGTGAAAAAGGCCATTCACCGAATCCAAATCATCGTCCGTCGATCCACCTTCCAACCGTAGGACTCCTTCCTCGTTGGGTTCCATACATTACTTTCCTTCATCCTCTTCTTCGAAATCAGATGATACGGCTTCTTCGCCCACCATTTGTGTGTAAATCAATAATGAATTTTCGTCCTTTGCTCTCCATTGATAGTGTATTCTTCTTCTAGTCATGCTTAACCTTTGCTTGTACAAGCCATCCTCGACCTAGAATGGCGTCATATCCTCTCCCCTTCAACGGGATGACGATGAAGTTTAGTAGGAACGATTGTGTTCCAATAGTCACTAGTTGTGCCATCAGGACTCCCAACGGTTTGATCTCATGCTGGTCCGCCGTTAATAATTGGAACATAGGTGGCCACAACGTCGGCTGCTCCAACCTCTTCTAGGTATCCTCCGATAACACATTCACACTGAACCCTCTGTCCACAATTGTGTCTGTCAGAACAATTTCCAAAATTCCCATCTCAACGACTGCCAGATGTTGTTTGGATTAGAGGGCTAGCAACATTGGATCCTCTGCACTTCTGCCAGTTTCCTTCTCCCTTCTGTCCGCCATACTTGCTCCACTTTCCTTCTCCCTTCCGTGTTCCGGTAGTTTAGCAGCTGGAGCAATGTTTGTGAGTGCTGATTGGAGTTGAGGCATTGTAAGAAGGAGATCATTTATTCTGACGGGTACCTCAGTTTGTAGTATCTGGCGTACGATGTTCTGTTCCGCATAGTTCCTTGCTAAGGTATCGGTGGTGTACTTCAAGTGTGCTTTCCTCGCCTACGTTTCTTTCTGAATTTCCGTTTGCGCTTCCTCTAGTCTCTTCTTTTCTTTCGTCGGGTTGGGTATAGTTTCGCTTGCTTCCGTGTGATTGCTAGATCCTCCTCTTCGTTCGTCCCGATGGTGATCAAATTTACTCTTAATTTCAGGCACTTGGCATCTTCATGATCTCCCAGACTGCACCATCTGCATAATAACTTTGGTGCATTTGCTGTTGTACAATCTCGGGCAAAGTGGCCCCACAAATTACATGCTCGGCATTGAATCATCGGCCGTCCGTTCGCATCGTACTGAATTCAATTGCGGCTCCCATTATTATTATTGGTATTGTTATTTTGCCCTCGACGATTATTTCTGTACCCTCCCGACGTGGCACCCTCTGTACCGGTGTTTCCGCTTCCTCCTGACGCAGAAGCCTCCTATGTCAGGAACACTTGTTGAGGTCCTCTTATTTTCATGTTTGATTTGGCAGATCTCGTAGAACTGATTCTTTGGACAGGACACTTTTGTGTGACCTTCTGTCTTACATTCCGTGCACCATAGCTCGTTTCCCTTTGTCTCCTTCTGCATGTTCTTAAATTCTTTCATCATTCAGATCATATCCTTTTGGAGGGGTCAGACCTTCTTGCTGCTATTTTCATCATTGTTGCTATCTTCTCCCGAGGACGCGTCATCATCTGAATCTAATGAACTACTCTTCTTTTGCTTTTTTTATCTTCTGCTCACTTTCTAAATTCATCGCTCGATCGTATGCTTTATGATGATGGCGGCACAATCTTCATCTTCTTCCGCAACTTCGGGTGTAGGCCTTCAATGAACCATCTTTTCTGCAGCCCATCAGTCGGCTTATTCTCCATTTTATTTATCAAGTCTTTTAATTTCCTAGCGTAGACTTGAACTGTTTCATTTTTCACTTGTTTTGTGTTGTATATCTCAGCTACGATTTCATTGTTGTCGCAAAGCAGTTGAAATTCGGTGGTAGACTCCTTAAGGTTGTCCCAAGTGGTTAATTGTTGGGGATTTGCATCGGCGAACTAATCAATTACGACACCCCGTAGGGTTGTAGGAAATTGCCGAACCCATTCGTTTGTATCTATTATGCCATTCGCCCTCCAAATCGTTTCGCATATTTTACAGTGTCGGATTACATTGGCCGTACCATCACCATCAAACTTCGGTAGCTTTTCCTTTGATCTCGCCATCACTACTGGATTTTGTGCAAGGGCGTTGTTCAGTCTTGCAACACTGGCACTGTGTACTCCCACACTGGCGCTTTGTACTCCCACACCGGTGCTTTGCACTCCCACACCATGGCTTTGCACTCCCACGTCGGCGCTCTGCGCTACCACACTGTCGCTGTTTGGTACAGGTGTCTTATTTGCAATAGCTGCGAACTTTGGTGAAGAAGGATCTTCTAAAGTTGTCCCTTCCGGAAGTGTATCACGGATGAAGAGTTCACTCCATGCTCATGCTATAGTCAAAACAAAAGGAAGACTCTACAATTGAGACTATAACAACTCTCATAATTAATTCACAATACCTCAGCTGTGAATTACCGGGCACTTCTCAAATCCAAACTCTTATACTTCAGCAAGGGCAAATTACAAACAACTCTGAAATTCTTTACAGGCAACAAAAGCAAATAAATAATCAAATGCTTTTCTCATCAAATATCGCCATATTTATAATCTCCAAATGGCACTAGTTTCCCAAAAGAACTTCACTTAAGAAGCTTTCTCTACACAACATTAAAATATAATAAAGTGTCATTAATATAATTTATAAATTGCTTTTGGCTACAAAAATGACCTTTTCCATCATAACTTAATATTTTGGCATGCAAGGCCACTATTTCTTGTTCTCACAATTTAAAACTTTTCGTTCGGGTTCCAACGAGCTATGATACTGAGGTGACCAACAAACAACACGAACAAAAATAGCAACCTCAGCGTATTTAGATGAATAATAATAGTTCACCTGTTTTGCGAAAACAACTAAAGAAGCATCAAAATCGAATTCTAACAACACCAAAGTGATCTTGATGATGAATGAACTTGACGGGGTGACTTACTATAGATTTATGCTCCCTCCAAGATTCTTGGAGCTCAAACCGGAAGCTCGAAATAAAAATTGAGAGCATCACCCAACTCCACTAACTCAATTGAGCTCATCGGAACCAACAAATTGACTTACTATAAATAGTAAGTCCCTCAAATGGAGCCAAAACACACTATAGGCTGCTGGAAAGTCTATAACCACACAATTGAGACCCCCAAATCCCATTGTTAGCTCACGAGGGTTGTGATGGTGAATTGACTTGGCCAAGTGCAGGAACCTGCTAAAAATGGGGACATTACACATTCCGAACCAAACATTGAACTAATGCCAAAATTGAACCTTGCTGATTGTGTTGATGTGTTCCTTTGGAAATAGATGTCTCAGTGGACTGCAATGCCTTGTTTGGATCAATTTCATCAGAGGACGGAAGTGATTTCAATGTGATGCATTCCTTATTAGAAAGATCTGACTCAACCGAGATGAAGTGCAATTTCAATTCAAGTGAGGAGTCAAATTACTATTTGGTTTCCTGCAAACACGAATCTCCCGACGTCTGCTCACAAAAACAACCTGACATTAGGCTGAAAGTTCCACTACATTATCCACCAAGTTAAGCCCTCATTTTAACAAAAGCACTATGACGTTTTGCCTTAAAAGCAGCTGAAAGCTTACAAGGCGAAATCAAATCATAATGCATACATAAAACCACATATCACTGTACAATCATCTGTTTGATTTTCTATTTTAAAGAAATCTTTGTAAAATATATTCTGCACCATTAAATAAAAGACACCGAAACCTCCTGATAAGACAATTCTTACCTTCCAAGCCTTGAAAACTGCCGAAAAATCCTTCACAACGACGCTCTTCTGCACACATTGCAAATAATCTCAAAGCAAAATGTTTGCAAGCAACAATCTATTACCTACTTAAATTCACTCTGAAATTCTCTATAAGGATTTTTGTACATGCTATGACAAAGCAAAACAATATTTCTTAAATGTGAGATCAAGAGCTGCACTTTATTATTGGAGTTGTTGGCATAGTGTTCTGGACCTTCTTAATTTGCTCTGCAAAGCACTTCAAGATTTTCTTGAAAAGGAAGAAAACATAGCAAATGAAAATGCAGGTCAAAGGTCTCTATTTCACTCTATTTTTTCAAGAACAGGATGACAGTTCTCAGAGATAATCACCCAATAACAAGAATGACGACCAGTGTTGTGTTCTGCTGAACAAAATGGCGACGACCAGCGTTGTGTTGTGTGAACAAAATGGCAAGTGATGAGGGTTTCTTGTGCTTGACATATATGGGTCCAACGAAAATGTGAAAATGTTTTTCCTTCACATGGCAAACAATGATAAACTGAGCAACTGGACCCGACACCACATCAAATTTGGTTTAGGAAATGGTGGAATTGGAATTAGAATTGTTTTTTCACTTCCACCTTTCGAGAGGGAAGACTGCTATGCCCATTTTGGGCTAAAATCAGAAGTTGCGAATCCTAATTCTATTTTTATTTTTTAGAAACAAACAGCAAATTTGGGTTTTTGGGTATTTGCATTTCCCAATTTGACCTCAATTCCTGCTACCAAATGGGCCATGAAGGCATTGAGCATTTTACAATATTGGACGTTTAGGTTCAGAGCATTATCTTTAACTTGTGGTTGATATTGTTAGAGAAATTGTGGATGTAATATCTTTTACTGTTGTGGATCAGCATGTAAAGAAGCTGCAGGTGTATTCAGTTACATTTTTACATCATCCTGAGCCTTTCTAGAAATCAATTTGCATGGTGCATAACTTTTTGGGTCATTTTTAGTTTGAAGGAAGAATGGTATGCATTGGTTAGTGTTTGGTTGGGACTCAAACTAGATTGCAAACCTGTTGAAGATATTTTTATGAACTTTGGAGTCAATTTTGGCATATTCTCGAACCCATAGTGACAAGGATCTTAGTATCTGTATGCAATCTTATTTGGTTTTAAAGTAGATTGTAAATTCTATGGTAGGAAATACTATTTCAAAGATATTATATTCAGATTTCAATAGAATAAAATAAATCATACTAGAGTTGTTATTTTATACTTGATTGCATATCAAAGATAATTATATTCTGGTAGTATATAACCCTACAATACGTTGTGATTGGATTACAAATCTGCAATAAGAAAGATCAATCTTTGTATACAAACATTGAAAACATTAATCAAATCAGCCAAGCAAATGATTTGATGAAATTATTCGCAGGGAAAATTTGTATTGCTACATTTGGGATGTGGGATATTACAGTTTAGGATTGGTTTTTATTTAAATTTTGTTGCAGTTTTACGAACTTTTATTATTATTTATTATAGGTGCTGTTTTTGGATTCTTCTTAGGTATTGACTCACTTTTTTTTTTTTCTTTTCTCTGGGTGGATAGCAGACATTTTTAGAGATTTGTTTAGGATTACGATGTTTACAAATATAACATCATTTTCTGATTTGTCAAGTTAGAGTTCTGTTAATGAGTATGACCATTGGCATTCACTATGTTTAAACAGAACTGTAGATTAAAGAACACAGAGTAATAAAATGTGTTGACTGCGAGTTTTATATTCTTAGTTGACTTTTTATTCATTATGATTCTTCCACTTTCAGAATTATTTGTGTGCATGTTATAACACTTGGAATTGCAGGTTTGATCAATGTGTAAGTTTGACAGTTAATTTCAAATTCTTTAAGTGCAAAATATGCATACCACATGATTGATCTTAACATTGTTGATGTGTGCTTTAGATTTGAGGCGTTCCCTTTCTCGTGATAACTAATGAAGTGTCATTACTCAAGTTATATCTCATTCAGTGTAAAAGTATATTAGCCATTGGATGCTGTCACAATTTGTACGTGGTTGAAGGAAGCGCAATTGAGTGCTTTTAAAATAAAAATCAAACTTTTTAGAAAGATAAGGGAATTGCATTGTTGTTCGTCAGGAGCATTGCTTGCCAAGCACCATCTTTCATTCATTAATTGATGAAGATCCAAGGAATTTGTTCCGGGGCTTATTCGTCAGAACTGGATTTGAAAGTCTTCCTTGTTTCTTTCATAGTTCTTTTCTGAGGCTTGAGCTTTGTACTTACCTAAGTTTTTAAAATTGTTTTTAGATTGCGGTGCTCTCTTCAGGGACCCGAATTAATATTCTGTTTTTGCATTTAATCATAACCATTGGTTTTTCATGATTATAGTGAATTGAATGATACAATTGTTGAGGCGCAATTACGGACTCGACACATTCCTCCCCAACTTCCTATTGAGATTGCCATTGAAAAGTACAAACAATCTAATAACCGGCTTCTTATATTGGTATTATCTCTTTACCATTTTCTCTCTTCACTTGTTACAAATATATGCCTTACATAATGGAAATTTTTAACTCACAAATCCAGTGAATGAAAGTAGAATATTCCAGATTCATTTTCTATATCCTTTAGAATAATCTCATAATTTTGAAGTGGATTTTTCTTGTGGTGAACATCTCAAGTTTGCATACAAAAGTCGAAATAAAAATAATCTTTGTTGTAACTGTTTTGTCACACTAAATAGTTATTGCTCCTATGTTATCTTCAAAGAGTTCTTCAATGACTACAGTTCGGTGATTTGGTGTGAAGCTCAACCTTAACCATTAAAATTTAGTTTTGTACTCTACATATATAAATATCATTGAATTTCAAAGGTTTTCATGGTGAGAGGCAAAGAAGCCTGGTAAACCAAATCTCTTGAAATAAAATGGGCACAATAATTGAACATAGTAAATAAATACACCATCAACAATAGGATGGGTATCTACAATTAGTAATCTTTGCGATGAGATTGAACTGGTGCCAATATGTTGAAAGATAGAAACATCATTACTGACATCCAAATTTGTGGTCTCATCTTAAGAGGCAATGTTTGGTCTCCAGGATGAAAATTCATTGTTCAGGAGAGGCGTAAGGATAGATGTCTCTGCCATGCGGCATTTTTGGTAGAATTAAGCTGTTTGAACTTTTTAATAAAAGGATTTACTGTCCTTTCTCAGTTTATCTTCCCCGAGAATCATCTCAATTGCATCAGCCCTGTTATAAGCCTGCTGATAGTAATAACAAAGAATATGAAGTCCTTCACCAAGCTTGTGCAAACTGTTGACTGTAAAAATAGGATATTCTTTTATGCCTTGTGATTTTGCATAATCGCATTTGAATGTTCTTGTTTGAGTGTCTGCTACTCATTTTTCTGTTGTATTATATTCAGCAGACCACAGAATATGTGATTTGTGTTGGTCAGTTCCAGATGGATGGCAATCTCGGAATGGGGAATGTTTGGCCTAAATGTTTCTTACAAGTATTGGCAGTTTGGTACTTGTGAAGGATGTTTGCTTCACCTATCAAAAAGTGAGGGGCAGTTATATGGGTTTAAGGTGGAACAGGGTAAAGTTCTCCATTCTCAGAGATTGAGAATGTCTGATGTCCCTTTTTCCCCAAATATCTGATTTTTTTATGCTTTTCCAAATTTATATATCAGAGCTGTACTTGAATGAAAAGCCGATTTGAACAATAAACTAATTGTTGTTGCCAAATTGACTCTATTCAATTGTTCAAACTGAAACCCTTTACTTGTTTCAAATATCCTAGATAATACAACAATAATATCAAATAGTGTGTGGAATTCTCAGACAAACCAATAATCCTGACAAAAATCTGAAGGTTGTGGCTAAGGATCCCAAAGGATACGAAAATTGTTGGTATGCTAAGTTGCCGATATGGGTTCTGGTTTGGGTACGGATACTGGATTCGGGTATGTGGGTACGACAATTTTTCCTCCCTTGCAGATTCGGGTTCATCCATATATGTATGCATGTATGTATGTTAAAACATCAAAGTTACAAATATAAAAGAAGAGTGATACTCATAAATTCATAATGGCCAATAAATTTATAAATTAATTAATTGTATTACTGATATAGTTTCAGATTACATGCATTGGCAGTTGACATCGACATGAACATGATCAACAAACATAACTATTGGCTGGCTTTTACAAATCTACCAACAGTCATGTCCTTAGATCTACAAATAAAAATACTAATAGTCTATCCCTGATCTTCAAATGAATCAAAGTAGATTTTTGTTCACTACTGTCATAAACTAAGGGCATTACATAGAACAATTTTGGCTTGAATAATATTACCAAGCTGTTGCAAGATAGTATCTAACGTTGATAGAAAAAACATTTTGATGAACAAATCGGAAATTCATACATAAACTGACCTACTGCCTTGGGATACTTCCTAGATGCCCAGATTCATTGTAGGTCTTTCGCAGAAGGACCCATACAGAACCCGTGAAGTGCCCACGAAGGACCAATACCAAAATTGTACTAGTACCAGGACCCAAGCCTAAATAGAAGAATCCGGTAATTGAGTTGATATGTTTGCCGTTGCATCAAAAGATCGAACTATCAACGAATGTCACAAACACTAGACTTACCAAGATCTACGAGAGGTAGTTAAGCCATGTCGCGAACCCTGAAGGAGGTGCTGACCACTAAGTCAACAATCTCCCCCTCAAGACCAACTGAGGGTTTTGCACCAATGGAATGAAGGAGACCTCCCGAGATTTGAACCCGTGACCCAAGGCTCTGATACCAGTCGTTGGTATGTTTTCCGTTGTGCCAAAAGCTCGAGCTATCAACAAACATCACAAACACTAGACTTACCAAGATCTACGAGAGGCGGTTAAGCCATGTTGCGAACCTTGAAGGAGGTGCTAACCACCAAGTCAACAACAACTTCACCTAATAAGCACAAAAGTTGATAATTAATGCCAAAGCCTTTGTTCTTTGTGGCATCTGGTAAATAGTGGTGGTTTGATATGGCATGGCACCACTTGAATAAGACTCAGTGGATCTTGTTAAGGATCACAGCTTTATGGTGCATTCACATCATATAAAATCAGTGCCCGACTAAATAATATGGCATGCAGCATATGATTCAGTCTAATTCATGACAATTTTGTCCTTTGATGTGCAACAACACCCCCCTAATTTTCATGTTCTTTTTACTAAAAAACCACTACAAAGAATTAAGAATGGGCATGCAAACATAGCTTCTAGCTATCATGGGGAATCAATATGAATTTGCATTATAGTTTTCTTCGCTGTTACAAGTATGGTATGTATAACAATAGAATCCTCAGGTGATCTAATCTTGTTAGTTCACTCAAGCTTAATCATAATATCAAGTACATGACATAGAATAAATAGAGAGTGCTGTAAACCATGGTTCGTAGAATTAAGAATATGTGGCCTTTAAGGAAGCCATCTATTGAATGCATAGCTATGTCGAAGGCCATCTATCACTCAACAAACATTAAGCACTTTTGATTAATGCTAAGGAATGATGTTTACATGGACCAGAGAGTTTACATGGAAAAGAGAAGGATCAGTGATGGATATGAGCAATGTTTTGGGATGAAGTAAAGTTCATCACATAAGCAAACAATTATAAATAGTAAGTACTTGAGGTAGTAACTATAAGATACTAAAACCTACCAACATGATAACGGGTTGAGATTGGGAAGCGTACAATTATAAGCTTTAATCATATCGACCGGCTCCTATAATCATATTTTGCAAAGTACAGATGTTACTAATATTCACTAGTTTAAAAAGACAAGTAAAAATAATTTTGCTAAGTTTCTATAATGGTCATTTCATTAGGATCTTTCCTTTTTGTTGTTAGTTCTTATTTAGTATGTTTCTTTTTGGTCTTTTATTTTTGTTTAGAAACTCTGCAAGTAACCTCTAATCAATGAGTATTCCTCTCCATTTTTTAACGTTGAATATCAATGATTATCACATCATAGTGGCAGAGCTGGTTCATCCTGTATTCCTCTAGGGTCTACAAATCTTCATTAAAAAAATTGTTTAATTTTTGACGAGTCGGCCAAATTGTCATCTTTTCTATAGTGTAGGGGGTTGAATTGACAAACTGACACGAAGAATCCAAATCTATAACACAAGGTTTGTCAAATCTTGCTGTGAAAGACATGAGCTGAAACCCTAGTGTCGTGTTTGAGGAAGCAAAAGGCTTTATCAGTTTTCTCTCTTTTCAAAGACTTGCAAAAACACCCTAGCAACATCAGTGGAAGCATCTCGTGGTTTGGAACAATAATTGTGTCAATTTATGGATTCTTGTTTGACTTGACGTGAGGTGGCTAGCACTACGCTAGAGGAATCAAAATCCTTTATTCACTATTTTGTCCCTTCATAAATTGTAGCAGAAACCCTAGCATTGTGTTAAACTAAAATGATGTCAATTTAATCATTCATATTTGTCTCAACATGAGGCAGCTAATCACTATTATTGTTTTTAAATTTTAGTTATAACCTAAGCAACATTTAGCTTTAGATATGGTTTTTTATAAAATTTATATTTAATATTTAAATGAAATTTTCAGGTTTTAAAGATATATAAATTAGATTAATAATTATAATATATTTTGAATTTATTATATAAAATTTCATATATATAGTGCTTTTGTAGGGATGAACCCAAAATGAACCTAGGCCCCCAAAAAAATTTGATCGAACCATTAAACCTAAACATGCAAAATAGAATATAATCTAAATAATATTGCACCTAATATTTGTGGATATCTTTATTTATAAAGCTAATAAGCTCAAATAGCATATATTTTTTTAAGTATTGCATTGATAAAACTAAGAAATCTGAAAATATTTAGAAGAAAAATTATTAACAGAATTGCCAAAAATCTTTAAAAAAAGGAGATATTTCAGAAATCCCTAATTCTAACCCATTTTTCCCTCAAATTTTAACCAATTAAAATCTATGCTTTTTGAATTTTTTTAAAATCTTTTGATATACCAATTTATGCTTGTCTGCCATTGATTAAATTACCCAAAGAAAGGCAAGTAGATGAATGTAGGGTTTCTAGACAAGGGTGGTATTATAGATTAAAATATCGCAGATATCTCTGTAATACGTTCACTTATCATGAGAAGATCTATAGGTTCACTTATCTCTGCAATAGGTTCCAGAAGAGGATGTATAAGCTGATGCAAGCCATGCTAGTTGATGATAAGATATGTATGATTACTTATTTGAATGCTTTTGATGGTAAAATGGAATACCAGCTTAGGGATAAGGAGCCTAGGACCTTAAGAGATGCTTTCAGAATTGCTATCAATATAGAAAATAACTTGAGGGTTTTAGGGAGATTAGAAATCAAAAGGGATGATCCTAGGTTATTTGGGAGCAAGGGAAATAGAAATGAAGAACACAAATCTACAGGAGGAAAAAAGCAATAGCCTAGTGAGATGAATCAAGTTCTAAATGCTATAAAAGTTTTGAATCTTTCTTAGGGAAAGAATGATAGAAATCCCACTGAAAATAAGGTCCCTTATCAGTCCAACTTTAGTAGACAGAATAGATTGCAAAATTTCCCTTATAACACTACTTGGAAGGATGGTCAGCCTAATGTTCCTCCTCTTAAGAACACCAGTAACAAGGTCACCCCTGATCCCTTATCAAAAAATTCTGTAAATATGGTAGATGATCCTGAGTTCACTGCTGAACCCACGTGGTGTTTTGTTTGTCAATTACCTCATGCTCTTGAATATTGTGCAGTAGCTTTGTCATTTTCTAGAAATCAAACTAAGGTAGAAGAAAATCAGGAACATGAAGAGAACAATGATGATGTAGGATGCAATATGTTTGAGTCACATTATGATCATTATGACAGTGATGATCATGACAG
This sequence comes from Cupressus sempervirens, assembly GCA_028749045.1. Taxonomy (NCBI): domain Eukaryota; kingdom Viridiplantae; phylum Streptophyta; class Pinopsida; order Cupressales; family Cupressaceae; genus Cupressus; species Cupressus sempervirens. Next base: position 205,990,168 of record CM053789.1, read on the forward strand.
GGATGTGGAGGAGCAAAGACAGTTTCAAAATCATATGTAGCAGCAAGTATTTTCTGATGAGGAGAGTGATGTCGAGGACAATATATGTAACATGGCATCTACTAGAGAGGAGGTGATACTAAGGAAGCCTTCTAGAGAAGAGGTTGATCAGATCACTGCTAGCATGGTAGCTCCAGTACAAACCAGACATATGGCTCAGAGTTCTGATGGTGGTAAGGTGGCTAGTATATTTATCAAGAAAGTTGACCCTAAGAAAAAGGAAGTTGTAAAGCCTAAGGATATCCTCGCTCTGAAGGTCAAAGCTATAAACAAGAAATGGGAGCCAAGAAAGGTAGATAATCCCTAGGTTCCTGAGCTTCAGAATAAGTTGGAGTAGAAGATATCAAAAATATTAGATGTAAATGACAAAAAACATTAGGGTGCTGTAAGTATTTTTCATAAAAATTATGAGAAAAGGGGTGTAACTATTGATGTCCCTTCTGACTCTTCTATAGATATGCTTGCTGTTTTATCCCAAATTACTATCAAGTTTCCTTTGTTTGAATTATTAAGAATCCCTGAACATCGAAATAAAGCCATAGCATAGGAGGAGGTATTGATGAAAAGATAAAATATGATTGTAATAGAGATCATGCTCCTAAGGAAAACAATGAAGAAAAGATAACAGACAAAGAAATTGAAGTAGTTGTGTCTCAAATTCCCCAAATGTTCTTGGATAGCTCTGTAAATCAATGTTTAGGAAGTGTTGAGCCATTTTTCTTGAGTATCTTAGTAAATGGTAAAACATTAAAAAATTGCATGATTGATTCTGGTGCTTCCAATACTGTGATGCCTTTTGAGATAATGAAGGAATTGGGCTTGAAGGTTGATACTACTTAGGGAAGATGTTGTGCTATGGATAAAAGAGAGGTGACAATCATAGGCACTATTAATGCTTTACCATATAAATTGACAGCTTATCCTGACAAAGAGCTTACTATAAGTGTATTAGTTGTTGACATTCCACCTTAGTATGGCATGTTGTTGTCCAAAAAGTGGAGTGCTGCTATGGGGGGGGGGGGGAGTTTGCAATTTGATTTATCATTTGCTACTTTCAACATTGAGGGGAACTTGGTAAAAATAAATAGAGAGCCTAAGAGTATATATATGATAGAAGAGGAGATAGAGGATGATATAGCAAACTTTGTGGATACAGATGTCAGTGCATTCCGAGCTAAGGTTCCAACCTTGAAGAAAGGCAAGCATAAATCTCATATGGAAGTAGAAGCTGACACAAAGACAGACAAAGGTGATTTGTGGGCTATGTTTTTTGATGGTGCTTGCTACAAGGATGGATCTGGTGCAGGTATTTTGTTGATATCTCCAGTAGGGGTAACATACAAATTCTCCTTTACATTAAGTTTCCCTTGTACCAACAATATAGCAGAATATGAGGCTTTGCTATTAGGACTTAGATTAGCTTATAAGCATGGGATAAAATGTTTGTATGTTATAGGAGATTCTGAATTGGTTGTATCCCAAGTAAGAAATGCTTACGTGTCAAAAAAACAAAAGATTAAAACAATACAGGAATGCTGTATAGGATATGATTGAATATTTTGATACATTTGGGATAATTTGGAAAGATAGGACTAATAACAAGATGGCAACTTTGCTGGGGAGTCTGTGAAGAAATTCATTGTTAGAAGTACTGGAATCTCTGTCAATGCAGCTGGTTGTTGTTTCCAAAGTCCTATTGTGATTTCAGAGTCAAGAAAGTTATGTTTCAGCTTTGTGTAGAGGTTTCAAATTCAAGATAAATCTGAAGAAGTGTCTTCTATCTGCTGTTGTTTCAAATAAGTTTGTGGTATCTTCAAGACTAATGCAGTTCATGTCTCACTTAATGTGAGTGGTGACTCGAAATTAATCTCTGTACAAGTGCAGTTCTATACATGAATTGTGATTAGTAGCTGCAGGAGAAGAGCAGATTCAAAGAGGTTGAAACATTTAAAAGGTTGGTAAGATTTGTTATGTGTTGTTTCAAATAGTTCAGTAAAGAATTGATGAGATTTTGGGTCTACTATTGTAAATGGTAGACAAAGAACTTTCAGCCATCCGGATCTTGAGGTATTTTTATTTTCATGTATTGTCTTTTCATGAAAATTGATTGTTAAAAGGCAGTGTTCTCCATCAAGTGAGTTTCAGCACTAAGAGGAGGAGAATAGTTTGATAAGTTTCATACACTTCATTGGATTGTGTTTCAGCTTGTTGTATAAAGTTTGTGAAGTGTATTTGAAGAGATTTATTAGTGGTAAATTGTTTCAAGTCTTTTCTCACTAAGTGTGAGTGGCGACTCTAGTCTAAGTCTCTGTACCAGTGCATGGTTTATTCTAATATCAGAGGCTTTTAGTATTTGTGGGCAGATCTAGTTTGTTTGGAAAGAGGAAGTATAGGTTTCTTGATTGATAGTTTATGTGGTTGTTTGTATCTACTGAAGTAATTGATTTCAAAATGTGAATCACTGCTGTGATTTCATTTTCCTCTTCAAGGAGGTGGCAGCTCTACAAGGATTCTATCTATGGTGTGAAGGTTTTCATGTTTACACCTATGCCAATCAACAGATCAGAGGTTTAATGCAACAACACATAAAGGTATTTACAATTTTCATGTATTTGTCCTTCATGAAAATTGAATGAACGAAATGGTTGCCTCCATCTAGTGGTTTCAGCACTGAGAAAACAAAGGTAGATGTTTAATAGTTTATAAGATGGAATCAAAATCTAGGCCTGAAAATGATGTGCCAACTCTTGAAAGTGTTTGTGCAAATATAGCTAAGCTGAAAAGAAAGATTTATGGTAATACTGTCATAACGATAAGAAATACAATTGGTAATATTAAGGGTCTTAATGGATTTCAAACTTACATGAAGTTTAAATCAGTAGTTATGAATCTTGATGAGTCTTTTAGACCTGAGGAGTCTTCATGGCCCATGTTACTCTTAGAAGTTTTTATGCCACATTCAATTCATTGGTCAGCAAAGTCAAGGTTAGATACGATTTTTGAAATCCAAGATTTTGTCATGGAGATTGAAACTACTTTGAATGCTAATGAATATAATGTTAATGAATGTAATGAATCCGTTGAAAATAATATTGAAAATGAAGAGTCTCAGTTTTATGAATCAGAGGACAATAATCAGCAATTCGATGATAGGCATAATTTGGATTCACCTTGCTATGATGATGATTGTAAAGAAGAGGAAAATTATAGCTGTAGTAAGAGTTTTTCTTCTAGTGATGAATGTGAATATGCTAAGATACCGGTTGTTGAGGTGTCATCTAAAGAAGAAGATGTATGTGATGATCAGAATTCTGATTTTTCAGAATATATTACTAATGAGTCTACTGTTGTAAATGTGTCAAGCGATCCAGATGACAATTAGAGCCAAGGAAAAGAAACTAGTAATGAAGTTTTGTTAAGTGTTGATGAGATTTCAGATTTGTTGGCTCATGATTTTGAAAGGTATGCTAATCTATCCAAGTGTGCTTGTGCTTTGCCACGTTTTGCATTTTCATATGATAAAGTCATTTCCCCTAAATTTCATGTTCAAGAACATATAGTTTCAAAATATGTTTTGTCAAGTTTTGGAGGTGTATGTGATGGTAATCCATATATTAATACACATGAGGACTTCTATGTTGAGAATGAAAATGTAGAGATAAGGTCTGTTGCTGATTCATTGTCTTCTTGTTTTCATGAGGCTGAGATACATTCAGATTGCTCATGTGATGAGGAAAGTAATACTAATGAAGTGATTTATTTTGGTGAGTTATTTGAGGAAAACATTGCTACGGATCAGCATATTGTGAACATGCAATTTCATGATGATTCTTGTGATTTGGTATCTAATCAATTGTTTGAGTGTGAGGAGGTTGCAACAAGTGTTCAGTCTGATTTATGGAGTACTGATATTACAAATGAGGAGAAATCAGATTTTACATACTCTTCACATCCGGAGGCGCAAGGTGAGTTATAATTTGATTCATGTAACTTGTTGAATGGAGTAGAGTACCAAACTTTTGTGTTTTTGGTTGAAGGTGTTTGAAATTCAGTTAGTGATGATCAACTTCAGTTTGATATCAGTTGTTATGATCATGTTGATTCATATTTTCATAGTGAGCAAGATGAAGAAAGTAATTCAAGTTTTTATATACACTATGAGAATGATTTTGTTTCCCCTAATCTGCTGATGAGAAGATCTAATGTATGTGGTGAAATTGATGTAAATGAAAGTTTCAGTTTACCTCAAGAAAATGTCAATGAGAATCAGGTGTATGACAGAGGTTAAGGAGTTTTGAAACTTTTCGGTGGCCCGGGGCCATCGTTTATACATAGTAGGAGTAGTTGTTTCTTGCTTTCAATAAAGTTGTGCAGGAGGAGTTTTCGAAGTTAGGTGTGTGGTTTGCTTCATCCAGAGATCTGAATCCTTGCCATGCTTGCAAGGGGTATGCATCACCAGAAAGAGCCACTAATGGCACTCAAAATTGTATTCCCATTTTATTTCAAATCACTTTAAACCCCTATAAGTTCTTTTCGTGCATATGTAACTGGTTGTCTTTTATACTTTTGAGAGCCAAAATGATGCGGATTTGATATGTAGATGCAGAGAGAGATTAGAGAGATGCTTTGTCACTTCTAGGAGTTGTTTTCCAAGTGGACACATGTCATCTTCAAAGCAGATCCGGGAATTCATTTCTCCTATATCATTCTTTTTCTTTCTCATTGTTGTTGTTGGCAGTTTTCTCTGTGATACCAATAGGGTTCCAGTTTTCACTGTGAAACCAAGGTTGTTGATGGTTTTGCTTCCTGTCTATTGAGATGTGTAGATTTTCAATGCATTTCATGTATTGTTTTTCTGAGATATTGGAAATTGATGCTAGATCATGTGAAGTATTTTGAGTTTCATTAGTGTTACCAGTTTATGTATTCAGTCTTTCCAAGGATGAATATAAAAGGGGACTTACATGAATTATCTAGGTTTTCTTATTCTGTCTCCTAATTCTTCATATGCTATTAGCTTTGAGATTGAGTGAACAAGGTTTATTTGATTTAAGACATCTTGGGTGAGTTGTGTATCAGATCTGTTGTTGCTTTTGACTCAAGGAGTTAAGTAAATGCTTCAATGTTCTGATAGGGTTTCTGGGTATATGAAGGGGATATTTCATAAGAATAGAATTTGGGGATTTCAGTTGACAAACTTAATTGTAAGGCAATCAAGTTAGGTCATCCTGCTAGTAATGACTCTATGTCCCAATGGATAAGGCACTGATCACTAAATCAGATGCAGGCTGAGGTGAAAGTTATTTGCACAAATCATTTTAATCAAATAAATTTAGTTCTTCATGTTTTGTAGTGGGATGAAAAGAATTAACCCTCACTTAGCTTATTGGTTCATAGGTTATGATCTGTAGCTATTTCATTCCTATGTCATTGCATAAGTATTAGAAGATAAAAGGGGTTCCATCTGCTGTTATTAGGTTCAGATTATATGTTTAATTGCACTGGTACCATATATTAGAACCTCAAGGTTAACCCTCCTAGGTCTTGCAAAGCCTGAAGTGAAGAAGGAGTTATGCCTTATAGTTGGCCCAAGACTGCAGTCGAGTGTATCCATCATAGGAATTTGCTAGCCTTAGATGCATTGGTCTGATTTCTTGGTTAGTTTCAAAACTGTTAAATCAGGAGCCAATAGCTATGTTGAAGGCCATCTATCACTCAACAAACATTAAGCATTTTTGATTAATGCTAAGGAATGCTGTTTGCATAGACCAGAGAGTTTACATGGAAAAGAGAAGGATCAGTGATGGATATGAGCAATGTTTTGGGATGAAGTAAAGTTCATCACATAAGCAAACAATTATAAATAGAAAGTACTTGAGGCAGTAACTAAAATAAGATACTAAAACCTACCAACATGATAATGGGTTGAGATTGGGAAGCATATAGTTATAAGCTGTAATCATATCGACTGGCTCCTATAACCATATTTTGCAAAGTACAGATGTTACTAATATTCACTAGTTTGAAAAGACAAGTAAAAATAATTCTGCTAAGTTTCTATAATGGTCATTTTGTTAGGATCTTTCCTTTTCATTGTTAGTTCTTATTTAGTATGTTTCTTTTTGGTCTTTTATTTCTGTTTAAAAACTCTACAAGTAACCTCTAATCAATGAGTATTCCTCTCCATTTTTTAGCGTTGAATATCAATGATTATCACATCATAGTGGCAGAGCTAGTTCATCCTAGATTCTTCTAGGGTTTGCAAAATCTTCATTAAAAAAATTGTTTAATTTTTGACGTGTCGGCCAAATTGTCATCTATTCTGTAGTGTAGGGGGGGTTGAATTGACAAATTGACATGAAGAATCCAAATCTATAACACAAGGTTTGTCAAATCTTGTTGCAGAAGACATGAGCTGAAACCCTAGTGTCGTGTTTGAGGAAGCAAAAGGCTTTATCAGTTTTCTCTCTTTTCAAAGACTTGCAAAAACACCCTAGCAACATCAATGGAAGCATGTCGTGGTTTGAAACAATAATTGTGTCAATTTATGGATTCTTGTTTGACTTGATGTGAGGTGGCTAGCACTGCGCTGGAGGAATCAAAATCCTTTATTCACTATTTTGTCCCTTCATAAATTGTAGCAGAAACCCTAGCATTGTGTTGGTGGAAGTATGTCATGACTAAAAACTAAAATGATGTCAATTTAATCATTCCTATTTGTCTCAACATGAGGCAGCTAATCATTATTATTGTTTTTTAATTTTAGTTATAACTTAAGCAACATTTAGCTTTAGATATGGTTTTTTATAAAATTTATATTTAATATTTAAATGAAATTTTCAGGTTTTAAAGATATATAAATTAGATTAATAATTATAATATATTTTGAATTTATTATATAAAATTTCATATATATAGTGCTTTTGTAGGGATGAACCCAAAATGAACCTAGGCCCCCAAAAAAATTTGATCAAACCATTGAACCTGAACATGCAAAATAGAATATAATCTAAATAATATTGCACCTAATATTTGTGGATATCTTTATTTATAAAGCTAATAAGCTCAAATAGCATATATTTCTTTAAGTATTGCATTGATAAAACTAAGAAATGTGAAAATATTTAGAAGAAAAATTATTAACAGAATTGCCAGAAATCTTAAAAAAAGGAGATATTTCTAAAATCCCTAATTCTAACCCATTTTTCCCTCAAATTTTAACCAATTAAAATCTATGCTTTTTTCGATTTTTTTTAAAATCTTTTGATATACCAATTTATGCTTGTCTGCCATTGATTAAATTACCCAAAAAAAGGCAAGTAGATGAATGTAGGGTATCTAGACAAGGGTGGTATTATAGATTAAAATATCGCAGATATCTCTGCAATAGGTTCACTTATTGTGAGAAGATCTGCAGTGCTAGAAGTTACGTAGCTTTCTGGGAGGGAAGTATTGCAGAAAATCTCCAGAAAATCTCTGAGAATCTGGAAAAATATCTGTGACGACTTGATGTTTATTGCAATAAGTCAGAAATTTATCGTTCGTGGATGCATATACACCGCGATGGGCCAAAAAAGTGCAAAACATAATTTATTTTATTGCGAACATTGGCTTGTGGAGGAGAGAAGGGTAGACTGCTTTGATATTGTACTTGTATTTGCTTATAGTTTTACATCAAGAATTTGGTATTTTTAGTTTGCTTCAGAGTTTAGACTATCAGACTATGGCTACCAGCCATCAGCATTCCACATGAGGATTCAATTTTGTAACATATTTCCATTTACATATATCTAGATCAGCCAGTTTGGTTTGTTTTGTGAGCTACCAACTCATTAGATGCATCTCCATATTGAATTTTGCAAGAAATGCATTTCAAATTAAATTTAAGCAATGTTGTTCCCAATATTTTCCTCATAAGTTTCCAACTTATCTTTGATATTGTTTTGTTACTCTCGGCAATAAGTTGTCGATAAATATATTTTTAACTATGGGTGGTATATCTTTTATCCTAGCTAAGAACATAAATCCCGAGGAGGAAAAAAATTAATTCTTTTGAAAGTAGATTCCAATTTAACAATACTATGCTCCTGCATGCTTTTTTAGTTTTAAGCATATATGCAATACCACATAGTTTAAGAGTTATAGCAGGTTGCAGCTATAAAGACAGCTTCTCAGTTTTCTTGTCATAATCAAGTGTAGACGGCATAGCATCTTGACCATCAGCAATTCGGGGTATCATCATCACTTCTAGAAAACATCCTTTTGGGGATAATTAATACATCAAATTCATCTCTTAAAAATGTTATTGATTGCAGATATATACATGATATACACAAATGGTTGTCTTACATGTATCTTGCCAAAGAACAAAAATGGAAACATGCTTAATAATACCTTCTCTCATATTGTTGAATCATTGGCATCCAACAAGGACATCATGTATTCTGAAGTCTAATTCCAAATGCCAACTCGACCATGCATTGTAAAGAAGCATGATATTGCACAAGCATCATTAGTCAGCTCACAAATTTTCACCTCATCATAAACAGCCAGAGTCTCATAGATAATGAGCCAGTTGCGTACCATGTGAACTTCACATTGTTTTATCCATTGCTCTCAGTGCGCTGTAATTGCTAAAAATGTGGGGCACTGTAATGACCCTCTCTATAAAGGCCACAGAAACCCTCAAGCTGAACTTAGGAATTTTGTCAAACACTTGGCGTGTAACAGTAACAATATTCAGAATATGGAAATTGCAGATTTGATATTTTCAGAATATAATCACAGAATTACAATATATAAAGCCATTGAACTATATTTCAATTACAATGCAATAAATTCTGAAATTATTTTATTACCAATTCTGGACTGATTATTACAATGACTGTATGACAGCAAATTTACCCAAAAATTGACATATATTTCAGAATGCAAGAACCTGGTTTGAAGAACTATGGAAGAACACCACGTTTTGCTGCAGATCGTTGATGAAGACCTCCAACCGCACCCCCAAACTGTCCTTAATTTGCTGCTGCTGCCCAAACTAGCAGGGCCGTACCAGGCCGTACCTGTACGGCTGCTGAAATAAAATAATATTAGGGTTTTGGGACCCCCAAATGCAAGGAAAATGGGCGCCTAGGGTTAGGTAGTAACCCTGTAAAACCATAAAAAATAACTCCAAGGGGTTGAGGAGATATGAGCAATTATGTGGTTCCGAACCCTGCTTTGCCAATTCTGAAAATGCACTTATTCTGTCTTCAAACTCTTGTCAAATGCTTCTCCAATGATAGGGCAAATCTGAAATTCTTATTCCAACCAAAAACAAACCCTAACAACGAATTCTCAATAAGCTCCAATGAGATGGCTGAATACCAACTCCAATTATGCAACAATTCAGGTGATATTTCACACCCTCAAAGTCGCCAATCCAAGGGAGTGATTCGTTCCCAAAGATCGAATAATTTGCAGATCCAAAGTCCACAAATGTCTTCACAATGAAGAAGTAGAAGAGTTCTCCAATCCAAGCATGTCCGAATGAGAGGCCCAGCCCTCTATTTATTCACTTTTCTAAGAAGTTGTTAGAACTTCTAGAAACATCCTTTATAATTTCTCATTATAATGCACTTTTTTATAATAAAGTAATTTTATAAAATAAAAAGTGCAACTCAAATTAAAATTATAACATGTGGGCCCCAATATCACATAATGATAAAATATAACCTCTTAACACTTCTTCAAGAGCAAGATATGACTATCTAATCCGCAGAATTGACTCTCTTTCCACACCATTTGCCTACGAGAGTCTGGAATAGGCAAATCCATGATCAATGCCATGTCGAACTAAATCCATGATCAATGACATTGTTTTATCCATTGCTCTCAGTGCGCTGTAATTGCTAAAAATGTGGGGCACCAGGAAAGTTACACTACAGATAATCTTACAAAGTCTCTTATTCTAGTAATAGAAAAAAGGTAAAATCTCATCATAACTTCCCTAAATCCTCTCAAATCTTACCAAACAGCTTCGATGTATTGAAAACACACTAGCGTGAGGATATATGAAAGTTCAAATAGCATTAGGAGCATAATCTTATCACCAACAGGTTATGGATGAGCATGATTAACCATTTTTGGAAAGCAAGTTGTTTTCCCAGTCTTTGCTATGTAAACAGGTATTAAAACCAGAGTGTTCATCTGTTTTCCTCCAATACTGACTTAGTTGTGAATATAATTTTGTTATTATTTTTATCCTTCTTTTCTTATTGGCTAATTGTGTTAATTTTATATTTTTTTCATATATCTGACAAACTTGCTGAAGACAATAAAAGCAAAAACCCTTTGCCTATATTTGGCAGGGATTTAATGCAACAATGACTGCACAAGTTGATGCACCTGGAAGAAGAGGTAATGACCAAATTAAAGAAATGAAGCTCTCTCTGCATTCAGAACTGCGGGAACCCCTTTTAAAACTCTGCAATGACCCCAAAACAACCATTGTTGTTCTAAGTGGAAGCGAGAGGAGTATTTTAGATGAGGTATATGCAAATACATTTTATTGTTTTGGAGTAGATGCCCTTTAAAACAATAGTCATGATTGAGCTTTTGTGCTCTGAATGCCAGAACTTCAAAGATTTCAACATATGGCTAGCAGCAGAGAATGGCATGTTTCTTCGTTCTTCAAAAGGAGAATGGATGACTACAATGCCAGAACATCTCAATATGGATTGGGTTGAAAGTGTTCAGGTGATTTCTTGTTTCTCCTAGCTTTATAAATGATCTATATACATTATGCTATTGCTAAAAGAATCTGGAAAAGTAATGAATTGGTATTGGGTTTCCGTATTAATTTATTTCTGCATATCAGTGTTGTGATGAAGTTAGACGGAATGGGAAAAGACACTGATAATTTGTTTTATGCAGCTTGTTTTGGACTATTTTAGTGAAAGGACACCTCGCTCCTACGTTGAAGTCCGAGAAACATCTCTAGTATGGAATTACAAATATGCAGGTATTTTAATATGTTTATGAAGACTACAATCTTTTGCCCTAGAAAGCTTCTACATAAGGTAAACACTTAAATATAAACTAATACATTTATTGTTTGGAGTTCTAAATATGTAAGACACTGGGGCTGCAGATTTTGTTTTTGGAAGGGTTCAGGCACGAGATATGTTACAACACTTGTGGACTGGTCCCATTTCAAATGCTGCAGTTGATGTTGTCCAAGGCAGTAGATCAGTTGAGGTCCGGTCAGTTGGTGTTTCAAAGGTAAGCATCAAATAATGACCTTATGCCAAAGATTAATTTTGAATTTTGAATTTCTTTAATGTTCTAGAGACATGAGAGATTGATTTTTTATCATGTGAATTAGCTTATAGAACTGTTGGGTTCATCTTTAATCTTTATTTTGAAGGGACCATGGCCAATAAGGATCCCGATCACTATATTGATCTCATTGGTTCATCTTTAGGTACTTTAGCCTATAATGATCACTTCAAGATTGTTGCAATTGAGTACCTTAGAAAATTAATAATTCCTACTCATTGTAAATAGTTAATAACCACACCTTGGTTACTACGACTTTCTTAAGTCAGTCCGAAATCACTACCAACCCAATTTATTGAGCGTCTTCCATCTAGCTTAGAAGTGCTGAATTCATAAGTTCTCCAATCACCCTGGTGGAGAACTCTTTACACCATCACTTATTCTTACACTCAAAGGCGGTAAGCTGTAACGTATACCCTTGGTTTTCTTTTTAGTATAGTTTGCCAATCAATGTAAACTTGCCAATACAAAACAAGTATCCTCGCTGATAAGTCTGATTAGATGCTTTATTCATTCAAGAAGCAACATAGTCTTGAAAATAACATTAAAATATTCAAAAACTTACTATGTAAAAATAGAATGACATTCCAAAGCATATAGACATAAAGCCCACTAAAATACCTCTGGGTGACAGGCAGAAAGATCATTATAGATCTGTTGCAGGTCATAGTTTAAGATCAGTCACCAATAATTATATATAATGGATTATTTTGATAGAAAATAGACCTCTAAAGAGTGAAAATAGGACCAAGAAGCACCTATGGGGATATGACCCTCTATGATGCTAAGATAAGAAAAGAAGCTCCTTTAACACATGAAAATTGCATTAAGTTGACTGAAACTTAGACATCTCCAGAACTGACTGCTGTAGCTAGCTGGGCATGGACAAGCAAATGAATGACTATGAAAATTATTCAAAAAATCTCTTTTTATGACCCAAACTGCGAATAAACAACCTCAACTACTACTCATCTAAGTCCCTCAAAAAAGTGACTTAAAGAAATAGCATCAATTGAAGCTGAAGTGGATCCCGAATTAAGAAGCAACTTCAAGTGTTTTGAATATCTGTGTGTTTTTTTTCAAATGGGGACATCATCCAAGGAAAAAGTGCAGGTATGGAAGAGGGCATTGCTTCATTTTCTTGTATGTTTCCTTGTGGGTGTACTCACTGGGCTTACACCCTTTAATGCAATGCTTTTTTCTACAAATCTCTCTTACAACAAACTCAAAACAAGGCGAGAATTCTCATTGGAAGTAAAGAACATACCTACAAATGCTCAACAGGGTTTTAGTCAAGTTGGGAATAGAGGAACGTTGATTGAAACTATTGGTGTAATTAAATATTCACTAATTACACTTACTTAAGCTTACTCAGGATAATGGATTGCATAGTAGTTTGTGATTGAGACACTTGGGAGTTTGCACCTCAATTAAACACATGGTGTAGGAGAATTCCACTCCAGGTGGTCATAGTTGTTACCTCATTCCACCTTTAGTGCACTTACCACATTATCGTCCTCATCATCACACATACTTCATTGCATAATGGAGGATGATCCACCTTTCGTGGACATGTGATTCCACCTTGTGTGGGTGATAGCTTATCTTGTCCTTATCATTGTCTCTTATCGCCTCTCCTATATAAGAAGGCCTATTATGTACATTTCAAATCAATCCATTGGATGTCAATCAAGGCCATTATAAATAATAGCATTCTTGCATCTTCATGCAATTGTCTTGCCATTCTCTTGTGGAAGTTATCTTGGTCTTTCATTTGATCTTGGGGGTGTTGTAGAGTCACCTAAAACTCTAACAGAAACACTTAGGGTTAAGGGTTTTGAAGCTAGAATGGAATCATAAGAGATAGAAAGTGAAAGAACTTCAACTGAAACAGATCTTTTTAGCATTTTGTTCAAGAGAGTTACCAGGCTTTTGGATTTTGTTCCTGTAAAATTGTTGATAATTGTGACTCTGACTTACAATCATCCATTGCAGGATTTATATTTAAGTCACTTGACACATAGTCTAGGGCTTGTGTCGCCATCTCTGTTGTGGATTGTTGTGGAAATGCTAACTCAGTCAATCAAAACTAAGTCTGACTAAGCTACAAATAACTCCTTGAAAATCACTTCGACCTATCAGGTAGTGAACATTTGTAACATAACATTTGCAATATCACTTCTTGAAGCATATCCAACTGATTTTCAAGAAATATTGGTATGGATTATATTTTCTGTTTTTTTGGCTTTTTGACTGATTTTTATATGTTTTAGAATTAAAATGCATTTGATGGAAGTTTTTTAAAGCTTGTCGAATAAATTAGTTTTATGTTGTGTTTCTGAAAATGTGTTTAGTTCGTTTAAACATAGCCATCTTGAACACACCCATATATGAGACCGTATTTCACCCATATATGAGACCGTATTTCTCTTAGGCACTCAATAAAATAGCTAGTAATAAAACAATATATCTTACTTGAATGGCTAAGGGTTCAAGTTTTATCAAACATAGGCCATGCCACTAATAGGAAATATATCTTATTTGACTTTGGGCTCTCTATTATCATGGCAATGACTAGGCTTGTTTTTTAATTTTTCTTTTTTCTAATAGGCACATTCAACATTATTTGAATAATAAAGAATCTTTGCAATACAATCAATGACCAAAAGATTCCTTTTGGAAAAAATAATCTCGTTGTTCTCTATACTCCATGAGACAAGCTCATAAGCATGCTTGATAGCCTCTTGAACAAAGGCTTAGTCTCCTCTTGTTTCATTGATGATGGAACAATATTTTTTCTTCACAAAGAATAATTAGTGACACTTACTTTTGTGTCATAAAGTTTCATTTATCTTTTCATATAAAACACCTATCAGCGTATGCCTTGCATGTCCTTTGGATGCAAGTGCTAGTGGATTCTTTGGATAGAAAATAGACCTCGAAAGAGTGGAACTAGGACCAATGAGCATCTATGGATAAGACCTTCTATGTTGCTTAGATAAGAAAAGAAGCTCCTTTAGCACATGGATATCACATTAATTTGACTGAAACATAGAAATCTCCAGAACTGACTGCTGTAGCTAGCTGGGCACGAACAAGAAAATAAATGACTATGAAAAATATTCAAAAGACCTATTTTGATGACCCAAAATGCGAAAAAACAACCTCAACTACTTCTATTCATCTTCGTGCCTCAAAAAAGTGACTTAAAGAAATAGCATCAATTGAAGCTAATGTGGATGCTTGACACCTTAAATACAACTAACTAAAAATGGCATATGCTAAAAATCACACTGCTGTTGAAATCTAGTGAAATTAAAACCATGAGCTCTCCACAAAAACATGAGTCCTGTAACCATCACCAAATAGCGTATGGGAACCCAGGAATAAGCTTGTAGGAAGTAAACCCAACTAGGTGTGGTGAGGGGACACAACAACTCTCCCTCCCCATTGATGTGAGTTTTATTCCACTTCAACTATAATGTCCCTAGTCCATCGACTAATGTTCACAATCTCCTAGCTCATAAACCTGCAACATATGTTATTAATCTAACAACATATATATATATATATACATGTATATATATATATATATATAACCTACAGAAGATAAGATATTATCTAGCTATGAATATGAAATCCTAATTCCCAAATTTAGTTCCCTTCCTAAGAGAGGGTTTCTTCATCCTAGGCCTTATGGATAACCACACTGAGTGTATCCATCCTTTCATATACATATGATTTAATCCTTCAGTGTACCGACCTTCAGAGATATTCAGTGCCTAACTTGCATCAACTCGATACTCTGCTACGAAATATTCCTATTGAAGCCCTTCAGAGATCCTTAGATCGCTACCTTAATTCCTAGTGGAAGTATAAGGAGTTCTTTTATCAATAGAGCTTTAACTATTTTCTTTGAAGTCTTCCCCAATTGAGAAAGATGACTTGTGTTCTTTGTATGTCTGACTATGATGGTCTCCTTTTGAATTAATTGTTTGACTCGTAGTTCAAAATCTCATTCTTTGCCACTTATTGGTGAGGCGAAAAATAAAGTTCTCGGCAAATAGTGGAGATAAATCAACAACTTCTCCAGAAAATATTGGGTATTTTAAAAATGACGTAAATTTAATTAGAAATGCATTTTTTTGCAAAATTTAGTAAGGATATGCATCTAATGAGCTAGTAAATGAGTAAACAAAAAAACAAGCTGATCTAGATATTTATAAGTACAATATGTAATAAAGTTGCATCCTCATGTGGAATGTTGATGGATAGCAGCCATATTTAGAGATTGAACTCTAAATAAAACTAGAAATAGAAAATTGTTTTTGTAAAAAGATAAGCAAATACAAATGTCACGTAAAATGTGAAAGTAATCTACATTTTCCTCTTCCCCTTCCAGCTAAAAAGAAAAAGGAGTTAGAAAACTTACTCGTGGATCCAAAATCTACTTCAAATCCACTTGTGATCCATCTACAATCCTACCAAAAACTATTTCTCTCTACTGAAACCCTTCTCTCCTCCAAACACTCAAAATTGTAACACAAATAATGAATGGGCAAGTCGTTGGGTGTCCCTATTTTACTGTTGTTGCCAAGAGAAGTAGTTAAGTTATTGTAAGAAGTTCATGATCTATCACAGAGAAGTGTCCAACTTATTGACGAGAATTCAAGGTGTTCTTGGCTTGAATTTCTCGCCAAAAAACCTTGTGTTTTCTTAGTTTGGAAATTTTTTTGCAAGAAGTAGAGATATCCGCCACTTCTCGGAGAGATATTAATCTATGGAACTTTTACTATTGTTAGATTTCCTTTTATCTTTTAATGGTAGTCTTCTAGTACATTCTACATGTCCCCAACTATTACAATTCCTTATATTCAATATTATTTCTTATGTAGTTACTAACTCTCAATAAAAAATGATCTATCAATATGCTTCCTTCTTTGTTTGTACGTACCTGCTAAGTATATTTTTTATTTATTCATGTGCACTAGGTAAAATTGGGCCACATCGAATATGCTGGTGTATAGTTTGCTATCGATACTATTACCTACCAAATTTTGCTGGGAGTATTTTCTTATCTCCATTGAGCTTACTGTTATTATGGACTAGAGGGCATTTTGAATTTGAATGTCGGGATTCCAAATTGGAATTGAGAGAGAGAGAGATTTGTAGAAAATCTTTTAGAGACAATATAGATTGTAGTGGTTAATTATATGCATATGTTAGAGACAAGAGGCTTGGTTAGAGGTGGGATCTTTATCAAGTATGTGTTGTTTATGAGTTCACTCATTCATAGAGATCCCAGAGGGCATCGAAGGTGCTCTAATGGTTACCTATGTGAGGATTCTTCTCATAAGAGGGTCAGGTAAATCTAAGTAGAGCCTCCTTCTAAGTATTATGTGGGTTTAGTATGGGAATGTACTTAGATGGTTTAATAATTATTTATCTTGTTAATTGCTAATAAATATTTCATAGTCATATATGTTTATGCAATCTTTTCCATATAGTAACAATAGTTACAGGTTTTAAGCATCAAATACTCAAGCTAGGAGATGGGACATTAGAGTAGCCCATAGCATTTGGAAGAAGATAGCTTTGCAAACTGGAAGAATTAGTAAAGGAATCAACCATTCATTGTTTGACGATTTTAATGTCAAGCAACCTTGCAATTGAATTATCGGCATCCTTTGGTAGAGGCCAGAACCTGAATTGTCCATTCTTGTAAAGGATTATAGTTTGATTCGAGTGTTTACTCATTTAATGCATCTTTTTTGCTATTACATGAGTGTGTATTGGTTGCAAATCACCATCATTCTACAAAAATTTGGTCAATCAAGATTTGAATTTTGAAAATTAGAGCTATGCACTGCTATACCCATTTGAGGACATTACATAAATCTTATTTTCTCATTGAACTTGTTCATCTTCTAGCTTCATGAGGATGAAATCCCTTGCAAGGAGCATCTTCCACATAGGGTAGGGATCGAATCTAGAAGATTTCTTGACAGTTTATATAGGAGTCATAGTTGAGCTTATTTGTGGAGTTCATTGACAAGTTTGGCGAGATTTTTGCATATCAGACTTGAGGAGGTTGATTGAAGGGAGATTGTTGTTTGTATCTTCCTTCTCTGATCATACCTATTAGATTTTCGGCATTTTAATTAAATTGTCCATCTCACGAAATGAGATCACACATCTCATTATATATATGCAAGAGGTGCCTTTTCATCAAGGAAAACCAATACTATAATGTAATTAATATTACTATAATATAATTATTATTTTATTGATATTAATATAATAGAATAATTATATTATTATATTATATTATAATATATTTATTATTAATATTATATTTTGAATCTAATATAATATATAACATAATTATTGTTAATATTTATTATCTATTATATTATCACAACCTTTATTTATCTATGTAGGCCTGAAGGAATTTGACCATAGCTACAATAACATCAGCACTTCCTCTTAGCTAGGGAGGAATTCATTTTAGGTTATCATAATATGATTAATCTCATGTATTGGGTTAGTCATAATGAAAAATTAATTCACTAATTAAAAATAATTAATTTCTCAAATAATAGTTGGTATTACTTAAGACATCATTATGACTAGGGAGGCTTTCATATTAGGTTGAATCATAATGAAATCATCATTGTAGTTGACCATAAACATCACAACGAATATTATGTTCTTGGATATCACCTTATGTGATAAACATTAGATATCTATCGTTATGGTATTTTCTTTAGATATCACCTCATGTGATATTGAACATTATGTTCTCGGATATCACCTTGTCTAATATTGAACATTAGATATCTATCATTATGGTATGTTCCTCGTGATTGAGCCTAAAATTTAATCTCCATTATTGATCATGATTATGGACTATTAAGCTTACAAACCCATAGTTTGACCGTGAGCATAATTTTGTGATTTGATACATCTCCATTATCCATATTAACACACGCAATATGCCAAACATAGTGCTGGAGATGTACAAGTGCCAAATCTTAAAGTCTTTGTGCATTCGGAAATGAAAGCAGGATCCATCAAAAATTTAATATGCACGGAGGACAAAAAGACAAGGCTTTATGGTGGGGCGATAATATTATAATCCCCTCTGTAAACAGTGACTCAAGAATTCCAACTCATACACTGTCAGGAGTCACATGTCATGGCCAATTCAAAAATCACAGAAAAGTCAGAGAAATCCATTAACAATTGAATGATTTGAAGGCAAGTTTGTGTAATAGGAATTCTCATCTCAGGAGCCTAAATATAAAAGAAAAATAGAAGTCATTGTATAAAAGTCACAATAGACATAAAGCTGATAACCATAAATTAAATTATAACTATTAGAGATGAAAGAGTGTAATTAATTTATGACTCTTCATTTAAAGGTCACGTCTTAATGTAAAAGGGGTATAAAAGGGGGGAAGAATAGCAAGAACAAGATATATTCAGATATTCGACATTCACATATTCTCAACAAGAAGTACTTGTATGGAGAGATAGGGACTTTAATATGAATTTGTAATATAGATTCAATTATTTTAATTTAATAATAAAATAAAAAGTCCTTTATTTATTTCTAAATGGCATGGAGATTTAAACTACAGATGAATTGTTCTTTGTAATTTTTTTTTGGAATTCTGTATACAATTTAAATATCGGATAAGTGGACATGGTCATTTAGCATTTTAAATTTGATCATCATAGATATAGTGAAATATTTAATTGTTTTCGTATTTGTGTCCAGTTTGTCTCCCTACTAGAGGAGTTAAAGTTTAATCTGGACTAATTTAAGTTTGCGTAATATTTGGTCTATTGCATCTTGATTATTTAATTGTTGGCATTATAAGTGCGTAGAACATTATAAAGTTGTATTTGAAAATCTTCACTGAAGTTAACTCTATTGCTCAAATGAGCAGAGGCAGTGGTCTTTCTATTATTGAAGTCAAAAATTCTATATACTTCCTTCCTATAGACATCAAATTTATTATTATTCAACTATACAAAAAATCCAACCATTATTCAATATTCAGTTTCATTTTGATCGAGTTCGAGGACCTTGCCAGCTAAAGAACTCCTAAGTTTAATTTCGCTTTAGAAAACCTTTGAACCAAGTGATCAAGTTCGAGGAGAAGGTCTACTAGCCTAGTTGTAGTGGAGCCTGAAGTGCAGGGGAATCAAGGTGATTCTTATTTGTTGGCCAAAACTGATTGCAGAATTCTATCGGACAAGTGGCAGGCTCTTGGATTTCCAATCTACGGTTTTGAGAACCAACACCTCGTATATCACATTATGTGATATTGAACATTTTATATTTATCATTATGGAATGTTCTTATTAAATATCTGTTATGTTCCTTAGATACCACCTTAAGTGATATTGAACATTGGATATATGTCAATATGTTAAGTTCCTCAGATATTGCCTCAAGCAATATTGAACAATGGGTAGTTACCATTATGTTGAGTTCCTCAAATGCCACCTTAAGTGATATTGAATAATAGATATCTACAATTATGTTATCTTCTTTGGGTTACAGCTCAAGCGATATTGAACATTTATGTCATGTTCTTTGAATACTGTTGTATGTGATATAGAACATTAGACATCTAACATAATGGATTTCAATAAATCTTCATCGTGATATTGTCATCTCACAAAGATATTAGTATTACAAGTAAAAGGAAATCAAGAACTTTCAGTTAGATTGAAAGATGCATTAGTATATATAT
This sequence comes from Cupressus sempervirens, assembly GCA_028749045.1. Taxonomy (NCBI): domain Eukaryota; kingdom Viridiplantae; phylum Streptophyta; class Pinopsida; order Cupressales; family Cupressaceae; genus Cupressus; species Cupressus sempervirens. Next base: position 206,010,300 of record CM053789.1, read on the forward strand.
ATACAATATATAAGAACAAACCAATGAGTTAGAGTTGTGATCTCAGTGAGGGCTTCGTTCTCTACTATACCAAGCTTAATTCGAAAGTACTCAAACTTAATTTTGGAGATAGGCTCGGTGAGAATGTTTGTTGTTTGTTCTTCACTATTGATGTATCTCAAATTTAATGGCATTCTTTTCTACCATATGTCTTACATAGTGATATTTGATCTCCACGTGCTTTGTTCTGTCACGAAACATAAGATTAACAGAAAGCTTTATATAACTTTGATTATCATAACAAAAATAAAATTGATTCCCGAGTTGACCAAACAACGAGATTGTTGATACTCAATACAAGGATTTAGAACTCACCCTTTTCTTCTCAAGCTCCCACTAATTTTCATATCCTCCTCTTGGAAGAAATTAGTCACAATAGAAATCATCACGACATGGTCTACTCCCTTTGAGCCAATATCACCAAGATCCTTGGAAGTCACTTGAAATAGATTCTCTAGCTACTCCCTCTATAACGGAAGCATACGCTACTCACATAGTCCTAATAATGGAAGATATCTTGCTCTAAGAGACTCTTATCATCTGGTATGATTCACATGCAACTATAGGTGTTAGATTCAAGACCACCTGAGACCTATTGTCATAAGATCAGATAAGAATACGACTATCCTAAGATTAGAACATAATTCCCTCGCAGTTCACTCCCTCTTAGTGGGAAAGCCCTCTTGTCTTGACCTGCATAAATGCCTTTGGCATCATTCCTAATGCACCATTCTTCTATTCCTGCAAGAATATACTTAGTGACCAAAAAAACGAACAAGATCATAACAAGGAAAATGACTCTTATGGTATATTCAAGGATAATGATAAGAGATTGACTACAATAAAAAATCGTACTCAAGAGGGAATACTTAAATCTTTATTCTAGAGCAACTTCTCATCAACATCTTTTTTGATTTAACTTAATATACAAAATTGGTTCACCAATTGCCTACCATAGTGACTAACTCCTCCAAATAATTATTATCTCGGTCATTACAATCTGTAGACGCCAACTTCCTATGTATGAAGGGTTGTTTGCTATGCACGAAATAGTAGTAGAATAATATTGTTTACTCACAATGAATGTTGTTGGATAAGGAATTGCTCCCAACATCAACCAATAGTCCCAACTTTTGAATATCGATTCAAAGCACACTTGGCTCCCTATTTGTTAAGCCATATGCATCCTTTTTCCACCTTAATCCTCACCTCTATTCATTTGTAATAATAGATTTAGGCTTCTTTCATTACTGAGAATGACAGAGATCATTTGTCATGTGGAGATCTGTTAATCATCACTTGAAAACTTTTGTGTTTTGATTCCTCGTGTATGAGAAAACTTGAATAGAGTATTGTAGATGATGGAAAGATCATGATATTGCAATAACAAGAGTGGCCAAGTCCACACTAATCCTCTTATCTTTTAGACATATTAGATAAGCAATTATATGGGAGCGAAACTAGTAATTTGCAAGATATAAGCTACAGTGTGCACACCACAAGCAGTCAAAAACTCTTTTCTTATCTGATGTATATTTCTAGTATCATCTTTTACTTCAGTACACTTCACACCACAGTTTTTTATTATATTTGCCCAATATATACACAACAATTATTTTTGTGTGTCTGTAGGTTTAGAACATCCAAAAATTGCATTAAAAAAAAACCACTCTATTTCATAGAGATTACTTCATATCGTGTTCATCTCCTCCAATCTTGGATATGGAAGACAACTGATAAGATTCCCTTTTTTTAACTCATTTGCTGTCATTATTCTCTTTATATTTGAAGTCATGATTAAGTCAGTTGCTGAATATAACTTTTAATCATCTAATTCTAATCTCAATGTTTGAGACACATTATCTCTGTTAATTTGATGAAAAAGCCTTATATTATTCAAATCACTGTGAATGTCTTCATCAACAAGTGACATATCTGACTTGACAAATTTCTAATCATATGTTGTTTTCTGTATTATCACTATATTATATTCTCAACATTGTTTCTTTATCCAAGCTGATGACACTATAGTCATTGCTACTTCTTTAGACTCAATCCACATTCCAAACATACAGCTCGAAATAGCATTCGAACTTTGGAAATAATCATTGATGTCTCAGAGTCATTGTTTCTATGCAGTCAATTCTTCATCACATTTTTCACGATATGTTTATAATCTTCAATCATTGAATATAAGATCGCATTGCTTTAGTATAAACAATTTCATTTGTATATGGATGAAGTCACTACCTTCCACCATACAGGACAAATTAATCAATTGGCTACCTTTCACCTTACAGGATGAATTAATCAGTCTATTGGGTTAAGGATAGTCACTTTGGTTTAGTGTTTTGCAAGTAATGATATCACCTCTGGCATGGGAAATATAATATTTGCTATAGAGTAATATTCATGCCTTATGCTCACATACCTGTTTTTGGGAATTTCATAGATTGTGGAAGAGCCTGCATGAAAACATTGTTGGACTCAATTAGTGTAGACATGATATAGTTCAATCTCATACTCTTCTATTAATACAATCTCTCATGAATGTCAAATTTCCCTTCATAGAAACAGTAGTTCTTGAATAAATGAAGGCTATCTCTGTGACCCACCAACAATGCCGAAGCTTGTTCTTGCTCTAATACCATTTTAAGTTTTCTGCTTTTTAATTCAATTTCCCATGTCACAAAATGAGATCACAAATCTCATTAGCCAATAGGCTATTAAATGTGGGAAAGCCCCATGGAAAAAGCATGATGTCTCACTCTGAAAAATTAACCTGTAAAATCTTTGCGTTGCCATAAAATATATTTGTCAACTAAGCTTTTCTCGAACGCACATGTTTTTTTTATTTTTCCACCTTTCGTAAAATTTCTGTCCTGTCAAAGCTAAAGCCTTGTCGATAATCACTTTGTTTTAGATTAAGGTAAAAGCAGGTTTTGAAGGGGCCCCGAAACCCTTTACATCAAAGAGAAAGATAAACCATTAAGCACAACCAAGTTTTAAAAGGACCTAAAACCAGCTAAACAACTAAACCAGGTTTTACAGGGACCTCTGACCAACAAATGTGACCAGATAAAACAACCATAAAAACACTGGAACCTGGACAGTCCACAGACTGGAGCAAAGCAGCCTGAAAAACCACCCAAACCAGTATCCAGCAAACCAGAAACGCATCCAGTTTACCATCACAATAAAACCAATCAGCAAAAGGGAACATAGGATTTTTCTTTTGATTTGAAGTTTCCCTTTCACGACCGAAGGATCATATCTAAAGGGGGAGCAGAAGACTTAGTCTTCTTCCTTTTAACCGCAATCCAACCATCCTCTAACTTCGCTGCCTCAGCAACCCAATCCTCAGAAGGCAAAGACCCATGGAACCCAGGGGATGCAGAAGCCGTAGCAAACTCCCTGTGAGAATCAGACAACTTTTGGCCCCTAGGAGGAACATCTAAAACAGGGGGAGAGACCAAAACATCCACCTCAACCATCGGCTCGGAATGAACGCTATCCTTAGCCACAGAATCCGTAAGAGCAGCCCGGGGTTGTTTAACTGTGTAGTGCTCAGAGGAGGCCCCTGACCACCAAGAAGGTGGTCGCCTAGATTTGGATCTCCTAGCAGCACAACTTGCAACAATGTGACTATAATGACCCTTACTATAAAGGCCACTGAAACCCTCAAACTGGACTTAGGAATTTTGTCAAACAGTTGGCATGTTGTCATGTCCCCTTTTCAAATAATTAAAAAATAATAATCTTTGCTAAGGCAGGCCAGGCCCAAGAAAGTGAAGTTTCGGAAAAAGGGAGTTAATCTTTGGAAACCGTTGGACTAATAAATGAAAATTATTATTAAAATATGTTTCATTAACCTCTCTTGGATGTGAGTTACATTTATGCCCTCTTTTAAGGGGGTTTGGAGGCATTTTGGGCACATTCCAGAACTTGATTTTCGCTCATTCTTTGTTATTCTTCAGAGGCTGCCAAACCTGTGGAGAAGGAGACCCAAGAACGAGAGTTTGCAGGTTTCCAGGGAGACCTAAGAACGGGAGTTTGCAGGTTTCCAGGAAGGCTAAGGACGGGAGTTTGAAGCCATTCCATGTGCATGCTCATACAGAGTTTGCCTTTGTGCTGAACAGTGTAGATTTGTGGGTTTTTGGGTGTGTTTTTTGCATGAGTTTGGTGTTTTCAGTTGAGCATTTCATGTCAGTTTTGGTTGCTGCTGTATTTCAGACTTTAAGCTGTTAAAATAGAGCTGAATATATGTATTGGGACGTGATTAAACTTCTGAGATAGTTTATTAGTGTTTTTGTGGTGTTTTCGGGCATTTTTGTGTTAATTTCGGGAGCCCGATGAGCATAGTTTTTGTCCTACATTTGTGAGTTGTTGTGTAAAGGCTATATAGATCTGGAAATGTCATTTTGTAGGCTGTTATGCTGCTGAAATTTCTGTAAAAATGTCCATTTTCAGATTTATTAATAATAGGTGAAGCTGTGAAGCTTTTGGCACCATTTCTGGCATACCCGATTTGGGGTTTCTTGAGAAATTTGGAGGATCTTTGTGATATTAGTTGTTTGATCTTAAAGATCTGATTAAAGGTTGGAAATATCATACAAAAATCAGAAAAGGGACATTTCAGTGGTATCAGAGCCATGATCTTGCCAGCCTGAGGGTTTTAGAAGCTTGCATGTCAGTTTTGACAACTACCCAGATCTTGCATGTCATAATTTATGATTGCATGTTGCTTCTAATTAGCTGCATGTCAAAATTTATGGTTGCATGCTACTTCTAATCATTTTCATGTTAGTTCTTGATGAATTTGGTGGTTGTAGAAGTTTGCATTTCAGTTTTGACAAGTACCCAGATCTTGCATGTCAGTTTTGACAACTACCCAGATCTTGCATGTCATAATTTGGTGGCTGCATGTTGCTTCTAATTAGTTTCATGTCAAAATCTATGGTTTCATGCTACTTCTAATCATTTGCATGTTAGTTCTTGGTGAATTTGGTGGTTGTAGAAGTTTGCAAGTCAATTTTGACAACTACCCAGATCTTGCATGTCAGTTTTGACAACTACCCAGATCTTGCATGTCATAATTTGGTGGTTGCATGTTGCTTCTAATCAGTTGCATGTCCAAATCTATGGTTGCATGCTACTTCTAATCATTTGCATGTTAGTTCTTGGTGTTTGAAGAAGTTATATCCTATTAGGGTTACGCTCTACTTTATCCAGAATGGACAGGTATAGTACAGAGTCTCAGAGGAAACGATCTTGGACAATTGATAGCCAGAGTCAAAACAGTAGAAAGGATGGTTATTTAGACATTCGAGATAAACTTATGAAAATAAGCTATGAAATGTCTAAATAGTTGGTTGAGCACCACCGTATAATGAATGACATGTTATCTGACCCAGCTAAGGTGGATAAGTTGATTGGATTTCTATTTCGCAGATTTTCTCACAGGACAGATGACACAATTCCCAAGAACTTGCATGAGGAGTTTGAGAAACTAGCTGATAGCCAGGTAGAGGTCTCAGATTCTACTCTGCCACAGGAGGTGGTGGGAAAGGATATTACACAGATTGATAGTAATGGTCAACTTGATACTCAAATTGAGACAATTGTTTATAGGTCGTCAAAGGGTGATGCCACAGGTATTCAGGATGGTATAGTTACAACAGGCAGTGACTACAGTGTAGTGGGTTTAGATGAGGATTATGAGGATGTTGTTCTGCATGATGGTGAGATACCTGGTGTAGATGAGCAGACATTGAGTATTCATGACTTTTCTGAGAGAGAGTACCAGGTACAGTTAGATGCTTCATCACATGAGGTTGAGGCTAGTAGTACTTCACATGATTTATCCCTCCAGCTGAAGGTGAGTGAAGATAGTATTGTCACTACATTATCTCATCATGACAGGTATGTGGAGTTAGTTGGTATTGGTCATATTACTCAAGTCAGGATTTTGCTTGAGTTACCAGCTAATTCTAGTTCACAGATATGGACTCGAAATTGTTATATTGGCATTTGGGGTTCAGTTGATTGTAAATCATTAACACTTTTTGGTAGCAGTGGTTTGGGTGCTACCATGGATTTGATTAACAAATTGCACAGTGTTGTCTTTTCTTGTGCCAGGAGCTTATCCGATGTTGGTATTAGTTTTTATACACCGGTGTTGGGCTTTGTTCATATATCCAGTCGACCATACTTGCTGGAATGTGTTGATGATATTTCATATTTGGCAGTGTGTACAGATGAGTCCCAAGATCATATTGGCATTGATTACATCCAGGAGGATGCAGTGGGCAGTTTTGAAGACTTAGTTTCCTTGGGTATAGAGGAGTTGGACAGCAATGCTAATGTTTTTGATACTCCGTATGTTGATATGAGCTTTAGATTTGATTCACAAGATATGGATGGTAATATTCTAGAGACTAGTAACTTTGAGGATACTCCTTTAGACAGTGCATCAGAGGAGATTTGTAGGAGACAATCAAGCCAGTGCCATCATGTGTCTAATCAGTTGAGAGTTAGTGACCGAGACATTGCTATCACTTGCCAGCATTTCGATGCTGCTCGTCAGTTGTTAGCAGTTTATGGATGGGGTTCTCCTACTAGTGATGAGCAGGAAGGCAGTTATCTTTCCTTGACAGAGATCCACTCTTTATGGGAGGCTATTCAAATTTTGAGACAGAATTATATGCAGTTGGTAGCCGATAGAGATTATCTTATGGAGTGGGGTAGTACAGCATATGATGCATTGTTGGCCAAGGAAGATGAGGTGAGTGAGCTTACTGAGCAGCTTGAGGTGACTTCTGAGATTCTTGAGAGTACACGGTTGGCTTTCAAGGAGTCACAGTTTCATTTGGCTAAGGTGACCATGGAGTTAGAGCGACTACAGTCTTTACCTGATTCTATACAGTCACAAGCTGTGGTGTTTGGTGATCCGAGGATGACCATGGCCGAGATTGTCAGAGATAGTGGAGATGGGGATGCATCCATCCTTGATACTAACATTGGCATATCAGGTTCATTCCCACTAGAGTCAGGTTCAGTTGAGTTGGGTGTTGTAGCAGATTGTTGTATGCCTGACATGGTGGTGGCCTTTAGTACTGATGGCACAGAGACTAGAGATGTATCAAAGATCGTGTGTGATGTTGGTGAGTCGACAGTTGGCATGGTTCCTGCTAGTAATACTACTCCCTTGGTGATATCTTTGGAGGTAGTAGTCAGTTCCAACATGGTTAATGATCAATTGCAGTTAGTTTCATCTGGATTACAGTCTGAGCCACTGACTGAGATTGGCGCATTCTATCGGCATTACACTATGAGGTACACTCATCAATTTACCTTTGATGACCATGTTGATGAGATTATGATACAGAGATGTACTTTGGTTCCTAGTGCTTATCATCAGTCATGGAATAGTTTGATGCCTCGGGATGAGAGTTGTGATTGTCACGACATGGCGATAGGTCCTGTAGTTGATAGCTTGATAATACATGACTTAGAGCAGGAGTTTTGGAGTGATGCTTCAGCAGGTGTTGTTATTGATTCTACTCCTTTGGCTATGACATCTCCTGACTTAGCTAGTGATCAGTCACAGTGGGTTATATCACTTGTTCATGGTGAGCTGTTGAATGAGGTTGGTTTTTTTAATCAACATTATATTGCAGGGTATGTACATCAGTTAGCAATTGATCCTTGTGTTGAGGAGTTGATGGTGGGAAAATTTGGTTTGGGTTCCATTTCTTGTTGTTTATCTTGTGATGGCTTTTCACCATCAGGGGTGCATGGGAGTTATGGTTATGAGACAGTGGCTGATGATCTACAGAATTGTGTTGACTGCAGGAGTTGTACAGTGTGTGGATTCTCCATACTTGGTATAGTTTCATTTGAGAGCATTCACCATTGTTGCAGAGTTGGATTGTACATTCCGTATAGGCCAGTGGAATGCGTTGATGGTATTTACTGTGTTGGTAGTCCACTTTACTTGGGTTTTGATGTTCTAAGAGTTTGTGTCTCGTGGGTTTCTAACTGTGGAAGTTGTGATTTTGGAGTTTGGTTGAGCTATAATTGTCAGTTTGATTATGGATTCCTCTTGGTCATGTTGCAGAGGATATTGCAGGAGCCTGTGTTAATTGGTAGTAGTATAGTTCATGACTACATTTGGGATCCAGGTGTATTGATTGGTTTATTATTCAGCCATTGCTTGAGGACAAGCAATGTTTGGGAGGGGAGGACTTGTCATGTCCCCTTTTCAAATAATTAAAAAATAATAATCTTTGCTAAGGCAGGCCAGGCCCAAGAAAGTGAAGTTTCGGAAAAAGGAAGTTAATCTTTGGAAACCGTTGGACTAATAAATGAAAATTATTATTAAAATATGTTTCATTAACCTCTCTTGGATGTGAGTTACATTTATGCCCTCTTTTAAGGGGGTTTGGAGGCATTTTGGGCACATTCCAGAACTTGATTTTCGCTCATTTTTTGTTATTCTTCAGAGGCTGCCAAACCTGTGGAGAAGGAGACCCAAGAACGGGAGTTTGCAGGTTTCCAGGGAGACCCAAGAACGGGAGTTTGCAGGTTTCCAGGAAGGCTAAGGACGAGAGTTTGAAGCCATTCCATGTGCATGCTCATACAGAGTTTGCCTTTGTGCTGAACAGTGTAGATTTGTGGGTTTTTGGGTGTGTTTTTTGCATGAGTTTGGTGTTTTCAGTTGAGCATTTCATGTCAGTTTTGGTTGCTGCTGCATTTCAGACTTTAAGCTGTTAAAATAGAGCTGAATATATGTATTGGGACGTGATTAAACTTCTGAGATAGTTTATTAGTGTTTTTGTGGTGTTTTCGGGCATTTTTGTGTTAATTTCGGGAGCCCGATGAGCATAGTTTTTGTCCTACATTTGTGAGCTGTTGTGTAAAGGCTATATAGATCTGGAAATGTCATTTTGTAAGCTGTTATGCTGCTGAAATTTCTGTAAAAATGTCCATTTTCAGATTTATTAATAATAGGTGAAGCTGTGAAGCTTTTGGCACCATTTCTGGCATACCCGATTTGAGGTTTCTTGAGAAATTTGGAGGATCTTTGTGATATTAGTTGTTTGATCTTAAAGATCTGATTAAAGGTTGGAAATATCATACAAAAATCAGAAAAGGGACATTTCACATGTAACCGAATAAGGCTGCAATATTACTAATTGTTGTACAACGAAACCTCAATATATGATGCCAATAATGTATGAACAACAATTCCAGATTATAACACTACCAATCTAAGAGATAGATGACAATATGAAACTCAAATATGAAGTCCAATGCAATTCTGATTTTTATGACAGCAAATAGAACTGATTACAATGAGAGACTGTCACAACTATGCACTTCTAATACATCAAGCTCTTGACAATGCAATGTTATGACATGAACAATAACCCAGTTCAGATTTGGAATGCAAATGACGAAACTTTTACAACAGTTATTAATGACTGGAAATAACTATTTATGCAATGACAGTGTTGACTGTTCTAATGCAATATTTTGGCAATCAAAACTTCAGTTTGTGCACCTGGAATAGCTCCAATTTTGCCGGATATGAATGCTGAATTAATGCCACACGAAGACCTCACAATCTGCCCCAAACCGACTCACAAAATTGCTGCTGCTGCCCAACTGACAGGGTCGTACAAGTACGGCCTGGTACGGCTGCTAGATAAAAATATTGCAGCATTTTTTTGTCACTCCAAAAGCAATAAATCTGGGCGCCTAGGGTTGCTAAATAACCCCCTAAAATATGAAATTCATCCGTCAAGCCAATTAGGAGTTATGAGCAAAAACGTGGGTGCAAACCCTGGACTGGCAATCTGAAAATAATGCACAATTATGTCTTCAAACCCTGTTAATCAATCCACAAATGCTAGGGCACAACTGAAACCCTTATTCCAACCAAAGTAAACCCTTATAACTGAATCTCAATGAAGTCCAAATGAGATGGCTGAATTACCAACTCCTCAAATGCAACAATTCAGGTGATATTTCACACCCTCAAAGTTGCCAAGCCAAGGGAGTGATTCGTTCCCAAAGATCAAATAATAATTTGCAGACCCAAGAGACTACAAATTTTCTCCACAATGGAAGAAGTAGAAGAATCTCTAATCCAAGCATGTCCAAAATGAGAGGCCCAGCCCTCTATTTATTCACTTTTCTAAGAAGTTGCTAGAACTTCTAGAAACATCCTTTATAAAATCTCATTATAATGCACTTTTTCTAGAACTTCTAGAAACATCCTTTATAAATTCTCATTATAATGCACTTTTTATAATAAAGTAATTTTATAAAATAAAAAGTGCAACTCAACTTAAAATTATAACATGTAGGCCCCAATAACACATAATAATAAAATATAACCTCTTAACACTTCTTCAAGAGCAAGATATGACCATCTGATCCGCAGAATTGACTCTCTCTCCACACCATTTGCCTACGAGAGTCTGGAATAGGCAAAATCCATGATCAATGTCATGTCGAACTAAAGAGGGGACATTACAGTCCGCCCCTCCTGAAATTGCCAGTAACCTCAGAAGCAAAATCAGCTAGAGAGGGCCAGTAACCTCAGAAGCGAAATATGGGAGCCAAAAAGGAAAGCTCTTCAGTTGTATGAAAAATATCTTCAATAGAATTTGGGTCAAGAGAAACCTTAATGGGTTTTAAAGCACTTACAGGCGTCACAAGAGGGGTTTTAGATGAACCTGCAAGAGGGGGAGCACCATGTAAGCCGGCTTCGAAGGCAGCCACGTCTACAAAAGCCCTAACCCCACCCGCAACAAAGGCCGAATGCAGGGCAGCCCCTTTTGCAAACCGCACAACATCACAACCACCTGCACGACCAGCAGGAGCAGATACTACAACGAAGGATGAGGACACAGGAACGCCTAGAGCGGGGGCACCAAATTTCGTAGCAGGAGAGGAGACGTGAACTCCATGAGCGGGAGATTCAGCATTTCGAATAGGAGCCATGAGCGGGAGATCCAGCAACTTTGTTTATATGAGGCAATTTTTTTAATTTTGAATTTGGTAGCTAAATAGCTTCTACGTGGGTGTATGGAGAAAATGGAATGTGTGTGATTTTAGAGAGTCGGTAGTCCTTGTTATGTGGACGGTGGGGAAAAATAATAATGGTTTGTACATTTAAGTGGTTTTGGTTGGATTTTTTTCAATGGCAGAAAGGATAGTCTTGTAGATTAATTTGGAGGACAGAGGAGGTAGGCAAGGATGAACATTATAAACAAAAAGGAATACCAAGAATGAGCCTTTCAGGCATGGGATGAACATGGATTCCAAGCATGCCAACAAGATGTTGAAGATTCTGGCTAACATGATTCACGAGATCTATAATAAAAAATTCAGAGGCTTGAGTTTTGAACTTTATAGATTAAGATGTTTACATAAAAACCAATATTTAGGTGTTTGACATAGGTAACATTATTAGATAGAGGATGATAATTTATATTTAAATTGGAAATTATAGAGGAAGAGCTCGGGTTTGATAATATCTTTTTTCTGAGCAATCTTTTCACTTTTAGAATTATGGCATGAAGATACTTCAAACTTTATTACATATGGATTAAAAAAAAAATCACAATAAGATATACACATTTGAAGTAGGGTAACCACCTCAGATGCGGGTATGGTATCTTGGATGATTTTGTAAATTCAAAGGTTATAAAATTCTTTTAATTTAGTATTATACATGGAATTAATTAAAAAATAATAATAAGTCATCTATAACAAAGTTAAACCTAAGATTTAATGACAAATAATATATGGTAACCTTTTTCCAATATTGTAAATAACTATTGATTATTTCAAAAAAATGACATTAAATTCTCAAGAAAGTTTTGTTGAGGTATCCAAAATTATCCCAAACAAAAGTAGATTGGTAGTTGTACACTAAGTGCATGACATGATTTGTTGTTTCTTGGATCTAACAAACACATTTCATTCAATTATTTAACAATTTTAAAGTTACAACAATTAGCACTAGCTTTAAAAATATTACAAATAATACTTCAAATAAAGATATTTTAAATAAATAATTAGACTTGTAAACATGGTTACGGGGAGACCTGTCTCCCCCCTGAAAGTCGCGACTTTTTGCGTCTCCAGAGACCTCAAAAAAGGTTGGAGACTTCATGACGAAGTCTCCTGAAGTCTCCCCGTCTCCTAATCCAAAAAGTGAAGTCTCCTGATAAAATATAAATGTAAAATATAATATTAAATAATTTTATATATTTTAGCCCTCATTTTAATGTTTTTAATGCAAAAATTAAGACCACTGACAATTTAATCGATTAAATCATTTAAAATATTTTATTTAATAAATTAATAACTTTAAATGGTCTTAATGATTTGCCCCTGGTTGTACTACCATTAGAGGAACCTAAGTTGGAGAGATGATTTTTTGGAGAGCATGATAGCTAAAGACCTTGAGATGGATGATCACAACCTTGTGGAGTAGATGATAGTACCATCGACATACTAATACTAGATATATTTCTGTTTTTTGTTTATTGTACAAAGTGTTCATTTTTGTTTGCATATCAGCAATTCAGCATCAAACTATACTTTTTTGAATTTAAAATTTGAATATGTAATGATAATCTTAGCAATTATCAATCTGATATGATGGTGATCATATGCAATATTCGAAAAACAAATATGTCTATGAGATACAATACTGTGATCATGTGAGTTTTGAAATCTTTGACTCTGAGTCTATTTTAATTCTTAATGTGACATTAATATTATTATTTACTTTAGTCTTTTAGTCTTACAGTATTACTATTTTCAAATTTTGTATTTACTTTTAGTATTAGACTCTTTAAACGATTAAAAAAATAAAAATAAAAAAATTGCCGTCTCCAAGTACCCCCCGTCTCCTATTTGAAAAATTGCCATACCGGTACCAGTACTAGTCCCAGTACCAGGGACCTCGAAGTCTCCCCTTCTCTCGATGACCTTGCTTGTAAACCATGCAAAAATGATAACCTTACTTGAAAAACTTATATTTCTGAAAAACCCTTTCAAAACTATTGAACATATCTTTTCTATAACTTTAATACGTCAAATAATAATAAATTTTTAAAAATATCTAAATTTTTTCGTTTCTCAAATTTACCAGGAACAATGATATGTTTAGGTTTTTATATTAGATGGAGTGGAGGAATGTGAAAAAGAGGAGGAAAAAGAGGTGGAGAAGGAGGAGGAGAAGGAGTAGGAGGAGGAGGAAAAGAATGGAGGAGGAGGAGAAAAAGAACAAGGAGGAGGAAATTAAGGAGAAGGAGAAGTAGGAGATGGATAAGGAGGGGAAGAAGAGGAAGGGAAGGAGATGGATGAGAAGATATGAGGAAGAGGAAGAAGAGGTTGAAGAAAAGGAAAAGACAGAAAAAGTAGAATTGATAGTTTATTCTAGTTCAGTTAATTAGCTGAAATCGTATCAAAACAATCTTGGAAGCCTCTCCAATGATGTCACCATATGTAATGTCCCCACTTTTAGCAGGTTCCTACAATTGACTTGGTCAGTTCACCATCACGACCCTTGTGAGCTAAAAGTAGGATTTGAGGGTCTCAGTTGTGTGGTTATAGGCTTTCCAACAGCCTATGGTGTTTTTTGGCTCAGTTTGAGGAACTTACTGTTTATAGTAAGTTAATCAATTGGTTCCGACGAGCTCAGTCGAGTTGGGTGATGCTCTCAGTTTTTATTTTGGGCTTCCAATTTGAGCTCCAAGAATCTTGGAGGGAGCGTCTATTTATAGTAAGACACTCCATTAGGATCACTTTGGTGTTGTCAGATTTTGATTCTTATGCTTTTTTAGTTGTTTTTACAAGATGGGTGAATTATTGTTATTCATCTAAATACGCTGGGGTTGCTAGTTTTGTTGGTGTTGTTGATTGGTCACCTCAATATCATAGCTCGTTGAAAATGATAAAGTTTTGAATTGTGGGAACAAGAAACAGTGGCCTTGCATGTGAAAATATGAAGTTATGGTGAGAAAGGTCATTTTTGGAGCCAAAAGCAATTAATAAATTATATTAATGACACTTTATTATATTTTAGTGTTGTGTATAGGAAGCTTCTTAAGTGGAGTTCTTTTGGAAAGCTGATGCCATTTGGAGATTATAAATATGAGGACATTTGATGAGAAAAGCATCTAATTATTTGATTATCTTATTTTGCTTTATTGTCTTTGTGACGTTTCTGAAGTCTGATTTTTCTGTGCCCTTGTTGAAGTATAAGGGTTTGTCCTTGAGAAGTTCATTGTAATTGACAACTGAGGTATTGTGAATTAGTTTTCTGAGAATTGTTCTTTATCTCCATTGTTGTATACACTGTGGTTGGTAGATATTGTGGTGTTGGGAATTTGGAATTCGACATCTTCTTATACTGTTATTATTGTTGCTGAGAAGCAGTTGGGTGTTGGTTAATTTGGATTTGGTTAACCACCCATTTATATTTGCTGCTTGGCATTATTTTCTATCTGCACTTTGGGAGCAACGTTTTACATATCTGCAGTTGCATTTGTTTGTTGGAGAATTCTTTTGCTGCTTCTAGACTTCATTTCAAAGGGTTTCAAGGCATGCCTTACCTATAAGTTCATGGAATGTAGCTTCTAGTTTTTTTGGGTAATGTTGATTTAGATAATAAGGGTTATTTTATCAACTGGGTTGTTGGTATTTTGTGAAAATACTTAGTATCTAAGTTGATATTGAAATCTGGAATTTTCAGCTGTATATTCCCTATATAATATCCAAATATTTGAGTTGAAATTATTATTGTAATATCTTCTATTTTGCTTCTATATTGTTGCATCATAAATTGCAAAACCTCAAAAACAAAAAAAGAAATCATTTCTTTGGCACAGATTGTTTGGGAGCTAGCAGGACTCATTACAGTGGTATCAAAGCTTGCTTGCAAAGTGTTTCATGAAATGTCAAACAATTGAATTATAAAAGAATTTGGTGTTTGATGAAGTTATAACTAGTTGAGGTTATTGTACGATAACAATTGAGAGATAATATAGGGTGTAAGCTGAACAGACCATTGTATTCAAACTTTGCAAATTTTTGAAATTGAAATGGTGGGATAAGTTGTGCAAAAAATACCACACAACATGTGGGTTGTTGGAAACACATTGCAATCTACCATGTGAATTAAAATATGATAAGTATTAGAGAATGAGAGATTTTCTCAACTTTATATATATTCAAGAGGTGTCTTTTCATCAAGGGGTACCATTGTTATAAAATAAGAAAATAATTATTATATTATTGTATAATATAATTATAATAATTATATAACATAGTAAATATTAATATAATATAATTATTATTAATATTATATTTTCAATTTATATATAATAATTATATTATATTATATTATAATATAATATATAACATAATCATTGTTAATAGAATAAATATATTATCACAACCTTTATGTTATCCATGTTGGCTTGAAGGAATCCGACGATGGCTACAATAACATCAAAAATAGCATCCTTGCAGTTGGTTGTGCCATTCTTGGATGTGGTGTTGACTGTCTGTAGCTTTCAGTTGGATATTGACACTAATTGTTTGGCTTTGGAGTGGTGCCTATGGCAACTACTGTGCTGTCTTTCAGTTTTATCAATAAAGGAGAATCTTTCTGGCTGTGTCATCCATTTCTAAGAGCTTGATTGGCCTGGTTACGAGTAGGTTAATTTCTCTGTCAATCAGATTTTGTGCATATGTTTGAAATGACTTAGTAATATAAATCCAGGAAGTGGTTTGTTCTTATTCTCACAACATATTGCAACTTCAATTCTGAAATTGAGTCTGAGTTGTATTATTTTATGGGATTTTCTAAATACAGTAGTTTTTTGAGTCATTTCATTCCTGCAAGTATTATTATTGTCAATCACGTATTCTGCATATCTCTCTTCTTCTATAAACATATCCAATCAGAAAACCAAACAAAAAAGAAGATGAGGGTGCATAGTAGATTTTGTCACTTGAAGAGGAAACATTTTAATTAATAAAATTAAGTTGTCTAACATTGTTAATTTTAGGACAACTCTAGTTTATTCAATTACTTTATTTAAAAGGTGACCTTGTGCAGTAAAGTGACTTTTAAAAAATGTCATTTAATGCAGTTAATAATAAAGTTCTTGAAAGTTTGCCGGTGGAGTATAAAAGGAAGAGTGAAAAGGAAATTAGACATCTTGCTTGATATATATTTTCTCATAGTAAAGTTTGGATTATATGGTCAACCTAAACTATAGGATGAAAACCTTACGAGTATTTGGCTGAAGAGATGAAAAATTTCTTCCTTGTCAAATTAATGGTGGATTCACACAAGATTCACAATTGCTTTTAAATGGAGAAGAAATAGATTGTTTCCAATCGCAGATTTCTGACTTACAAGTGCAAATTTATTGGGAATTGCCAGCGACTAAAAAGTTTGTCTTTGTGTGTATGATTGCAGAAGAAACACAAAATATAGTGTTGTGTGTGGAGTGAGTGAGTTAATAAAAATATGTATTAATATTTTGTTGAGCTGGGTTTTTATCAGCCATTCTATTGCATAGTCTTAGCCCTAAGACAGCAAGGGGGTTGATTTTTAGTTCTGAAGGCATGAAAGCCTTTGGAACATGCCAACCTGGCCTTCCTAAGGCTTCTCAATGCTAGGCACAGCTTCTTTAAGGGAGGCGTCACCCATTTTAAGGCCATCATACCGTTGCATAGGCTGTTGTATTTCTAAGAAGACTATTGTACCAAGTGTGGGGGACTTTGCTTTTCATTAGGGAGAATATTAGTTATTTGAGATGCTGATTGGACTGTGTACCAGACAGAGGTCAGCATTCGAGAATGATAATATTGTAGTTTGTTTAATATTAAGAGTTTTTGGATGCAACAGATTCCATTGGCAACACCTTTATTTATCATTTGATAGCTGCCATGTACATCAAGCAGTAATTTTTGTCAAGAAAGGCTGTTCCTAACCATTTGAATGGAGAAATTTTATTTTGTGAAAACAATTTGTGAAAATTTGTCGAAACAATGTTCAATGGGAACTGTTTGACGAAATGCTTGCATAGCAAAACTTGTGAAAATCTGCAAATTTTTGTAAAATATTTTGGAGCAGTATACTACATAGAGGACAACTTTGTTTCCTTTTCTCACATCTTCTATGGAATGTTTTCAAGTTACAGGCTAACCTAAAGTTTACTGATGCATTTATAGATCATGAACCTTTGAGATGGTTAGGAGTAGACTGTCTTCGATATCTAACTTAGACTTTAAGGGTGAGAATCCAGGCCACATTTTTTACGTAAAATAGTTGTAATTTAATCATATTACTAATTCAGACTAGAGAATTTTTCTTTTTCTGTAAAAATGAATTTCCTTTTCCTTATTTTATCATCACATTGGCATCATATATTTTATTTTTTCTAATTGTGCAAATTACTGTGCATGTGCGAATAGGGTGCAGCAATTGATCGTATATTGGGGGAAATTGTGCATAGTAAATCAATGACAACTCCAATTGATTATGTTCTTTGCATTGGCCATTTTTTGGGAAAGGTATGTATATTGCATACAAATTTATTGTTCAGATGATTTTAGTTCTATTATTACTACTAGAATCAGATGAAAGGTGTACACCTATTTTTGAACAACCATTCCTTTCTTACTATTTCCATGAAACAAGGTAAAGAAAAACTTAAGGAATCAGTATAAATTCTTAGTCAACCTAATGATCATCACAAATACATACCTACCTATTATTTACATGCATTGCCTTCAGCTCCTCTTACTGCTCTTTCGCACTTGAAACTTGAAGACACCCCAATATAAACATTCTCCTCCACCACCACGTGTGGTAATAATAATAAATTAGTGATCCACTGCCATTTTCAAATCATCTTTGTGTGAATACTCATCATCAGCTGATAGCTTTCACTCCAAAATCCATGCCCCTATAATCAATACATGTGTACCTGATACCTTTATATCCAACTCAAGTTATAAACTTGTTACTTCAGTTATCAAAGAATTTATTTCTATAAGGGCGTAATAATATTTTCTTGGAACAGTTTTGCCATTATACAGTCTGCAATGAAGTGTAAATAGTTATCTCTTATATTTTAGGTGGTATCCTAACAATTTACATAAGGGTAGGGTGGCCTATTAAGGCACCAACTCCAACATATGTAAGGTACAAATTAGACAAGCCAATGGTATAATCAATACCTCAAAGGTGCCTAATGAGATCGTTTATATACTCCATATGTATATCATAAAACTCAACTTGGATGAGCAAAGGAAGGTAGAATTAATAAGCCAGCATTTCGGAAGAAGAGAATCTTAGCCTCCTTGCTGATCACGGCTCTCAAAGTTATGGCCACTCTTGCAACCAAATGAATCTTTCCACAGGGCATAAGAAATCGTAAAAAGAAACCAAACTACTCAATAAAATTTGTATTCATTGTCACAATTTCTACTCATCTTTTCTCTACCTTAGAAAGAGTCAAACCCATTGCTCCACATATGACCTATCAGTGGAACTAGATCAAACTACAAGGAAACTACACTGTCTAATGTCCCTTGCAATCCTGAAATTAAATTTCTGATTTCATGACCTGGGAATTATGTCAAACACTGTTTACCACCTACAATAAAGGTAGTTAAATGCATGCTACTGAATAAGAGTTATAACAGGTATAAGTAAATGCAAGGCACCATCAGAGAACTGCCATATTCCATTAATATCAGTCAAGATTTACATCAAATGATAAGCACAACGACAATGATACCAATGATACTGATAATGATGATGCCTTCTTCCATCCAATGGAGTGTACATATAAGTTCTGAGGGGGTGCGACATGAATCATCACGACCATAACTGCCTACCACTCGGCCATGTTAACGACCAACAACATGATTAACATTAACAACATTTTAGACAACACATAGCATTATACCCAACAACAAACACTTTGCACGCAAGGAATATATTACTGATCTAAATTCTGATTCTTCTAAATGTCAAACTTTAATTGATAACAATAGATATGATTGCAAACTCTAAAATATCTAATATTGAGAATGCAAATGCTTGTTTTGATTTTTTTCAAGTGTATGAGCTTTGGTTAAAGATGAGAAAATATCCATCTACAACAATATGACTTTAGGGAAAACACCTACCATGCAAAATTCAATGATATTCTAAACCCTTTAAATGATAGCTTGCTAATATAAAATTCTGATGTAAATTAGATTACAATGCTTCCTCAGCTGAATACTAACTCCCTACAACTGCCCTAAAGTATTCAGATCTGGTCTTAGAACAATGCAAAATACAAATGGATGGGAACTTGGAAACTACCTAAAATCTCTAGATGTTACTGTAGCAGCAACATTGTAGCAATAACATTGTTCACCTTTAGCTATACAAAAGTTTTCCAAACTCTTCTAGAATCATTATCCAAATATCCCAGCCATACTGCAATATATCTGAAATTAATATCAGACTTATTTCTTCAATCTTATTCCCCAAATGCGGCCCTAGGTCACAAACTTGGCTCAATGGAAAGACTGACATGACTTCTGCAATAGTTCTAACTCTTCAGAGGATCTTTCACCAACTCGGCTATGCAAATCAATGAGAGTGTTCGATCCCAATGACCAATGTAGAAATTCGCAAATACCCTTGGCTCTACAAGTTATCAGGCAAGTAGATGGAAACACATTTGATATCTAACAATGAGGCTTTCCTCCCTATTTAGTCTTTTCCTCTAAAAGGTTGGCCTCCTTCAAGAAGAAAAAATAATGTTTAATTTCACTTTCTAGAAGGTTTCTCTTTTTTTGTAATAATATTTAATTGCACTTTAAAGTAATATTAAAACATAACTAATATAAAGTGCAAACAATATCATAGGTTATAGGAAGTTTGTGGCTATAGGAAACCTGTAGCCGCAAGAAGTCTGTGGCTGCAGGAAGTTTGTGGCTACAATAAGAAACTGCCCGCACAACCCTCTCCTCAACACCTTGGCCTACAAAGTTCTGATTATAGGCCAAACTACACTAAATTTGAGCACTATTAAGAAGGAGAAATTATAGTCCGCCTTCCCTAAAACTGCTTGTCACAAGGAATCTCAACTTTGGATGCTAT
This sequence comes from Cupressus sempervirens, assembly GCA_028749045.1. Taxonomy (NCBI): domain Eukaryota; kingdom Viridiplantae; phylum Streptophyta; class Pinopsida; order Cupressales; family Cupressaceae; genus Cupressus; species Cupressus sempervirens. Next base: position 206,030,551 of record CM053789.1, read on the forward strand.
GAAATCTCCTTCCCTTCCCAAGTAGATCCCCAACCAATATGTCCTTCCATTTGGTCAAGTATTCCCTGATAACACATCTCCTCAACTATTTCTCCTTACATCCAATATAGCCTTAGATACCAAACTTAACTTACCGTCATTATTTAGAGGCGATAGAGTTGTGGAAGGAACCACATGATATCCTAACGCCTTCTTTAGGTGTGACACATGAAATAAATTATGGACCTTACTATTAGTTGGTAACTCCAATTCATAAGCCACCTCACCTACATGCCTAATCATCTTGAAAGGTCTATATTATCATGGCTTGATCTTCTTTTGTGATGTCCCCAGAGTGGGCCCCTAACGGAAGGTGACATAGGTCCGTCCGTGCGGTTTGTCGCTACCATGTTTCCGGGGTCCTCGCTAGCGAGGCTATCCTGGGGTTGCCCCCTTAACGCGGGGAGGTGCCGTTTACTAACAGTCCGGGCTTTTGGTGCAACGGTTACTAACTTGGTATCAGAGCCGGAGGTCTCGAGGTCGAGACCCGCGGAGCGTGGTGGGCTGTGATGTCCCCAGAGTGGGCCCCTAACGGAAGGTGACATAGGTCTGTCCGTGCGGTTTGTCGCTACCATGTTTCCGGGGTCCTCGCTAGCGAGGCTATCCTGGGGTTGCCCCCTTAACGCGGGGAGGTGCCGTTTACTAACAGTCCGGGCTTTTGGTGACAAATCTGCAACCCTGTGCTGGCTGTACCAGGTAGCTGAGAGACTGCGATTTCAATGTCTGAATTTTTTGTATTTTTTTCTGCTGACGAAAATGCCCTAAACAGGGACGCCTAGGGTTGTTTGATGATTTCCCAAAGGCATAAAATTAATCTCTGAACTGTTTGTGAGATACGAACAAATTTGTGACCCGTGCCCTAGTTCAGCCCTGTTATGTTCGGCCCTGCTATAAAATAATCTACTTGGTAATGGGTGCCGAATTTGGTATGATCTGAAACGCCTAGGGTTAATATATAACCCCTCCAATGCATAAAATCGAACTCCAAAGGGATAGGAAGATATGAGCAAAAATGTGTGTCGCAGGCCCAGATATGGACTTCACAGAAAAATGCTGAATTGCTTCCAAACCCTTGTCACATGCTTCACCAATGCTAGGGCAAATCTGAAACCCTTATTCCAATCAAAATAAACCCTTCAAACAATTTCTCAATGAAGTTCAAATGAGATGGCTGAATACCAACTCCTCAACTGCAACAATTCAGGTGATATTTCACACCCTCAAAGTCGCCAATCCAAGGGAGTGATTCGTTCCCAAAGATCGAATAATTTGCAGACCCAAGAGGCTACAAATTGCTCCACAATGAAGAAGTAGAAGAAATCTCAAATCCCAGCATGTCCAAATGAGAGGCCCAGCCCTCTATTTATTTACTTTCCTAAGAAGTTACTAGAACTTCTAGAAACATCCTTTATAAACTCTCATTATAATGCACTTTTTATAATAAAGTAACTTTAAAAAATAAAAAGTGCAACTCAACTTAAAATTATAACATGTAGGCCCCAATAACACACAATAATGAAATAAAACCTCTTAATACTTCTTCAAAAGCATAATATGACCATCTGATCCGCAACATTGACTCTCTCTCCACACCATTTGCCTACGAGAGTCTGGGATAGGCAAATCCATGTTTAATGCCATGCCGAACTAAAGAGGGGACATTACATCTTTGCACAATGGTTCTTGAGTGTAGTCTTTTTATAAGGATAAAGCATCAAGTATACCACATCCCCTACCTCGAATGAACGCTTAACTCTTCTCTGATTTGCATACTGCTTGTACTGGTTTTACACTTCCTCAATATTCTACTTAAGAGCTCTCATGATATCTTGATTATCCTACAACAGATTTCCAACACTGGGCATTCTACTATTACTAATAAATAAATCAAGAAAGCTAAGTGTTCTATTACCATATAATGCCATAAATGGTGTCGTCCAAATAGAAAGATGGTAGGTGGTATTGTAGTTGCACTCACAAAGGTATATCCACTTAACCCACCCCTTTTGTCATCCTGCAATGTAGTTCCTAAGATATTCCTTCTTTGTTAGATCAGTAAGTGGTGCTATGGGCTGTGAATATCCATTAACAAATTTGCAGTAAAAGCTACATGAGCCCAAAAACCCTCTAAGTTGTGTGAGACTCTCAGGTGTAGGCCACCCAGTGATTTCCTTGACCTTGTTTGGATCCATATGTACTCTTTGTGCACTGATGATGTGGCCTAAGTACAACAACTCTATCAGGCCTAATTCACGCTTGGATTCCTTAGCGTACAAGGATTCTTTACCAAGAAAACCCAAAACTAAATCAAGATGTGCAATATTCTCCTTCCACGATTTGTTGTATACCAAAAGGTCATCAAAGAAAACTAGAACAAACTGTCACAACTGTGAATGAAATACTATGTTCATTGTGGATTGAAATATAGTAGGTCCATGGTCAGTCGAAATGGCATAACTACAAACTCCAAATGCCCATAGTGATAACATTATGTTGTCTTCTCAATATCCTTCCTACTCCCTAAAACATATTGATGATTGTTAAAGCATGTAGCTTTGGTCTGACATTACTGTGATCAATATATATATATGTACAACAGTATGATGCACATACTGTTATACATATATGCATACATACTTTCTGTATGTAACCAATGTATAATAGAAACCAATGATATATCTTTTCTGAGATCATTTAAGGCATTATCGAAACATATTCTGATTCCTTTGGTATTTAGATCTCTTTTGATCTACACTTTATATCGGGTTGCAGATCTTAATGATTGGTATTACATTGTTTTACTTGTGTTAAGTTCATAACAAATCGTGAATGATTAGTTACTTCCGAATAGGTGCAAGGATGAATGTCCATGTCTCCATTTGGAGACATGACCATTCATCCCCACACCCTTTCCACTCAATATATATACCTGATCTGCCTGAGTAAACAAGGCATCGAAATCAATTAATGCAAGCATATCAAAGGATCAAAGGACATTCCGAGTTCAAGAATATTTTTTTATCTCTATTATTTCTGCACTAACTTCTATAGATTCTTGAGCAAATCAGTCCATTGTCAATAGCGTTCATACCTGCAATAAAATTGTACACTCATGGAAATGCAGTCAAACTATGCACTCATAGATATTACAGCTGACCTCTTTGACATATTATCTTAAGGAGATGTTGATTCAAGGAATTAAATTAAATGTTGTAGGTGACATATAAAATGGATTTAGTAGACGTCGATCTAAATTTCTTAACCAGCTATACTGAACATGTGAGAAATTGAAAAAAATTGAGTTTGACATTATTGGCTAACTTGTGTCTTTGTGCCAATGCAAAGTTAGAAACCATGTGTGCTTTGAAAAGGATGTGGAGTAAATTAGTCGTTGGCACCGTTTTGTAAGTTAATAAATCTTATGCAAAATATTGATGAAGGGAAAATACGAGTCGGTGATAAAAATGATTATTTCCACAAAACAATCATTGGCGATAGAAATAAAATCATTGGTATAATGCATACCTTTGTTTGGCAGATAGAGTCAAGAATCCCCTTAGACAAGATATTGAAAAAAATGATTTAAAAGATAATATCGAGAAATCTTTCAACTTTGGTCAAACATAATGTGCACTGGATATGGTCTTAGTTATTTGTATGGGAGGAAACTTTGAGAGAAGAGTTAATCGGCGTATTTTGGAGACATTAGACAATTATGATCCAATGACTTAATAATTTGGGAACTAGGCATGTATAGAAATATCTCACACTATCATTGAACCATCATTAAGGGACATACATTAGTGTGTGGGAGAAAATAATCCTTGAGAACTGTCTAATATGTATGAACAGAGTGGAAAATCAATGTACATCAAATAATAGTTATTCTAAGCACAAATACTTACTAAAGTCAGCGATCAAGAAAGTAGAGTGATGAGGACTACAAGAGTCTCCATTCAAACTAAAAGAGGCCCGAATGATCAGTCCTAAACTATCAAAGGTGAGATAAAGATAATTGACAACAAGATCAAATGGAGGGCAGCGATAAGTATATCATGAATTGTGGAGAACGAAGGTTTTTCAAAAATTGAGTTGTCGGAATAGTAAATTCACATGTTTTATAAAGATGTAGATACTTGGATAACATCTTTCATATGTTCTACGAGAAGTGCAATTGAGTTGTCTATAACAACATCAATGGTTGAGTTATATGAAGCACAAACCATATAGATAGTTAAAATGTGGGGAAATGTATCACTTATCTTTCAATTTTTCGTGGATGGATGAAAGTTTATAACCTAGAGCATCTTGATTATAATTAGAAGAACAAAGATGACAATAAGAAGGGAGATTCTACCATCAAACTTAGACAGGATCCGAACAACAATTTTTTCAATGGTTATGAGATCATCATTAGTGTGATACATCCTAATAAGAAATGACCAAGAGAGAAATCTCTATGCAAATTGGCAAAGTTATCCCACATTGAATGGGATGAAGATATGTGATTTCATTGAACAAGAGTCTCAAAAAGATTGAAATGTCTAGTTGTAGGGTACTTATCAAAGAATGTATTCATGTAAAAGAAATTATTGACAAATGTATGTCACAAAAGGAGAGATCAAGATAATCTTATTGATGCTTGAATATATTGCCATTTTTAAAGCAACATAATAGCGGCTAAGTAAATTAACATTTCCAAACAAAATCCAAACCATGTTGGAAATTGGAGGACAAATTATAAGTAATCCTAAATGAGGACAAATTATTGAGCCAACATCAACATTATTGTAACTAGAAAGGTACAAGAAGCAATTATAAGAAATGATACAATAGCCAATTGGAAGAGGATGAGCTACTAGGGATGATTACAATAGATAATTTTGTAGATTTCCTTTGTGTTTAAGTTCATGATGGATAGGGAGTTTGTAGAGGGGGAAGAGTAATCTGATCACTTTGAGACAATTAAGTCTCAAATTGGTTGTGAACAATGAGGGAGCCTTCAGTAGATTTTTTCTTTCCTTGAGCAGCAGTAATTCTACCATCCATTATGTAATCGAACACATAAGGGGAAATACAAAGACCATAAAAAAAGAATATGAGAATATAACAAATAGCAGAACACAATAATATGAATGACAAGAAAAAAGAAGAATACAACTAAAGCAAGAATTAAGAATGAAGAGCCATTTTTAAGTACATGTTGGTTTTTTGGATCTGCTACAAATGTATTAAGCGCTACTGGATTTGTATGTGTGTTCCAATTGCAAGACCCTCTTAGATTTATATATAAAGAATAGGCCATGAATAAACATGCCCCTTCATCAGCCATGTCTATTCATTAATAGATAATTAATATAATAACAAATTTAATCATATATATATATATATATATATATCTTTCTCATGTAATAATAACCTTACATCTCAAATATAAAAAACACACATATAAATTATATTATATATATAATAGGTTTATCCAATTGAAACTATTAAATTTCAACACTCCCTCTTAGCTAAGAAGGACAACCACATAAGAATAAATTTTACTTCAACATAATATTACAAATAACAATAGGGATATCTCATTTGATATCTCAGAAGATTTCCACAATTTGATATTGCTTCGATATCATGAGTATTGGTCTTGTAGAATATCTACACATGATATTCACCATGTACTCAAAATAAGGTTTGATATCACATCTGATATCAATAGTATTGGCCTCCCAAATATTGACCTAATACTCAAAATAAGGCTTGATATCACATCTGATATCAAGAGTATTGACCTCCCAGAATATCAATGATATTCACCAAATACTCTTTGAGTAATGGCCTTCTAGAATGTTGAGATGCAAGACATTCACCATATACTCAATTTGATTGATCTTGTAATACATGTTTTTGTACGATCATCACCTTTCAATAACTTTTGCAATACAAGTGATATCATTTGAGAGTTGTCACTTCCTCACGATGTACACAAGGGGTAGGCCCATTAAAATCACATAGTCACAAGATATATTCATAAATCACAGTACTCTTGCTGCTACAATTTATTGATCACTAAAGAAACCATCTCAACATGGTTTACTCCCTCTGAATTAGTAAGATCAAGATCACCGAAGGTTGACTAAATCACATCCTATGTTTGCTCCCTCTCTTTCAAGGTTGCCTCTAATGAAATGTCAAGCTCCCTCTGAACATCAATCTTCAGAGCTTCTTACCCAATCTTGCCTTAGACAAAGTGTCAAGCTCCCTTTGAATCTCAATCTCCCTCCAAGTCTGATATCGATCTTCTTTTTCTTGCAGGAATATCGTCAAGACAAAGGAGAAGATCAAGGCAAATAGCTGTTTATAGTATGTATAGAGATACAAATAAAAGATTGACTATATTAGGGATACACTACTTAGAAATTGTACCTAAGAAAAAATACTTATGTAATCAAAGGATAACACCATTCAATAAGAAATTAATGGCGCTGTTCAACTTGTCTTCATAAGCTCATAGAAATTGTTCTTTTTCTAAATCTGTTCTTAGAAACATTCTTCTCTCTTTCTTATTTAAAAATAAAATACCTCTCATTTATATTCGATCAAATGGAGGATGTGACTTTTCAAATTGATAAGTCATATCTCTTTTGGAAAATGAATAACACCTTATCTTGGATTATAATCATACCTTTTCATTAAGGTCAGTTTCCGTTAGTAGAATCACAATCTTTTAAGGAGTACTTCTAATGACCTTTAGTTACGGTAAGAAGAACTTAATTATATAATTTTAACTCTACATTTAGGCCTTCGAAACACAAAGACACTATATGCCATTCCTTTAAGAATTGTTGTATTTTGAACTATAATATCTGATATTTATCAAAGGAATATTATTAAATCATACCTCTATACCCACCTTTAATGGGTTGATGCTCAATGCCTCAAATGCATTCACTGTTGTACGCCTCCAATTTATCTTGGAGACGATGAATATTTGTTGGATAGCCTATTCCAATATAATTTCTCACACACTTTTCAATGCAAAACCACATACCTCTGTCCTCTTTTATCCTTGGAAGCTCTTGCTTATTATATAACGATGATGCTGGTTTGACTTGGTCAATCCTAGTTGTTGATCTTATCAACATTTTATATGTGCCATGCCATCTGATGTTACGGGTCACTAGTAGGTAGATTTTTACTCAAATAATGTGTTGGATGACTGATTCGCATCCCATCTTTTATATTATAATTATTTTTTTATTCTTTGTTTTGGTACACCTGCATAGTCTCTACATTTTGTCAGAATTAGTATTGGAGGACGAAGTTATTGTCAAAGTCAAATTGACAGTGATCTTCATAACCCTTGGCAAACCCAAAGCCTTCTCATTCACTTCTTATACTCTCTGTCAAACAATTAAGGTAACTGATTACTATGTCACTTTGCGATGCTTTTATCCATTTGCTGAGACAAAATCTGTATTTTTCTTTATTACATTTGCAGTTGGCTCTGATACCATGTCGGTTTTTCGGATCTGTTGCAAATATACTAATTACTGCCGAATTGGTATGTGTATTCCAAATGCATCATCCTCTTAGATTTATATATAGAGAATAGGCCATGAATAGACATGCCCCTTCATAGGACATGTCTATTCATTAATCAGATAATTAATATAATAACAAATTTAATTATAAATATATATTATAATAATCTTTCTCATATAGCAATAACCTTATATCTCAAATATAAAGAACACCTACCCACCCACGTAAACACACACAAATTTATTGTGTATAAATTATATCTTATATATAATAGGTTTATCCGACTTAAGCTATCAAACATCAACACATAGTAGGTAGGGATTGTACACAGGGGGAGGAGTAATTCGATCATGTTGGGGTAAGAGAGTCCAATATGGATGAAAATTTGATGGAGTCTCAAGTAGATCATGTCCAAACCCGAGCAGTGGTAAATCTATCATCCACTATGGAATTAGTGGCTAGAGAGCAGCACAAGAGGAGGAGTAATTCGATCACGTTGGGACAAAAGTCCCAATATGGATGAGAATCTGAGGGAGCCCCAAGTTGATTGTTTGCAAACCTGAGCAACAGTAAATCTGTCATCCACTACAGAATTAGGCACATGAGAGAAAGTCTATAACTAAGGGAGGATTGCTAGGGTACCATATTGTAATACTAGCTAAAGGAATGTTGCTAAAAGAAAGATCTTCAAGAAATTTGATTTCCAAATAGGGGGAAGGAGCATGACATTCTCAGCCAAAATTGGTAAAACATTTCCTTAATCTTTGTTATTTCAAAATGTGAAAAGGAATCCAACAATGTTTTAACATGTGTACTTTGTGTCTACATCATGCATGTGTTATTGTGTTTGCTTTGTGTCTTCTTTGTGACTCCATGCATTCATGTGTCTAGCCCGTGTTTGCATTGTGTCTTCATTCATTAATGTGTCTACTCTATGTGTGCTCCGTGTCTTCATTTTATGTTCTTGCATAGGCTAAACACACGTACTTTGTTTAACACATGCTGGAAAGAGAATTAATCCGAGCTATGAATTGCTGGAGGACAAGCACATTCAAGAGGGGAGCACTCTCTTGGCCCCCACTTAGAACACTAATTATAATGTTCTCCTGAGGGGTAGGTTTAATAAACAATGAAGATAAATAGATGATATATAAAATGATCTCAATATACGTAATTAAATACATTACTATTAACTATTGATAAATGATAAATGAATATAATATATTAATATAGTATGATATAATATTATATATCAATATAAGTTAAAATGATTTATATATCAATACATTCATATAATAATGATATTATATTAATATAATATAATATATGTATAAATATAATATAAAATAGCAAAACATCAAATATTATGATTGAAATGTATAATTATTAGATGATAATAATAAATGATATTTATGATAATTAATAATCAAATAAACAATTTTATGAATTTTTTAATAAATAATAATATATTAATTATACATTAATAAATAGTAATGAAAATAAGGACATTAGTAGAGTGGCACCCCTTCAGACATGACTAGTATATGAGGATAGAGTCATTCTCTTAGATATTGAAGATGAATTAAAAATAATGTACAAAATTGTGGGGGTCAAATGCGGGACATTACACTACTACTGCAAGTCAACGTCCATTTATCTACTATCACAACCTGGTTGGGACGGCATTCTACTTTTGCATTTTGTATGAGATTGGGCGCTAAATTCCCAATCATATCTCAAGACGTGAGATGCCATTAAGGCGTTTGGATTGCTGCTGAGAAACTCACGAGCTGGAGTGAGTCTGTTCCTAGCCGCAGCTTGGTTCTTGCAGCTGCGTATGAATCTCGTTTAGCATTTTCTTCGAGGCAGTGATCATCACTGCTGCAAGTTGACAGTGATACCAGGTTCTGATTTGTAGTTTTCTGAGCATAGAGAAGAAATAAATTGCAGCGTTGGAATATGAATTAATTAGTGGTCTTTGCATAGTCAATTTGGTATTACTTTTCAATATTGTTTTTCAGTATTGCGTATCTTTTCGAAAAATTCAGGAAAAAACGTTCTCTCAAAAACACAAAAAAGCAAAGAACAAACAAAACTGGGGATATTAGAGATGGAAACAGTTTTGTAACCAGCAGCCAGGTAAGCTGGCTCCCTGTAGCTAGCGTTAGTATTGCATAGCAACCCATACCATTTTGAAAAGAAGCATGGAATCTCATGCTATGATTATACATATAGGAACTCAACCTGCTAATGATAAGGGCATGATTATGAATTTGCAAGAAACCACTAGGAACACAGACCAGATACTGCAAAACTCTATCCAATTGTCATGGAAAAGTAAAAAAGTAAAAAACTTAACTTCTATAAGCTTCCTCCATGGGGATTATTTCATCCTTATGTTCTCACACCCTCATGTGTTTTCTCTCACTCATCTTACATGTTCACCTTTTTTCTTTTCCAAAAGAAATATGGTAATATTATATTACCCTTGATTCTGATTTTCAGATTAACCATTGGATGACCAGCAAGGTTGCTTATTTTTTCTAAACTTTAATTACTCAAATTTGGAAAATAACTAAGGTTACTAACTTAAGATGGCCTAACTTCCTTGATAAATTTAACATTGTGGGCACATGACCACGCCAACAAATCCCCGGGTCTTTTTGCAATAAAAATAAGCTCTCTTTTGCAAACAAAATGCTTGCACAGCAAATATCTTAAATGATGTTGTTTTATTTAAGAATTCTATGTTCGCTTTTAACTTTTATCACTTTTTCTTTGCAACAACTAAAGATTACCGTTTTTCCTGCAATGTTTTTTTCTTAAAGATGATAACCATGGATAAATAATGGATGTGCTTTGACGAGAAAAATGAAATTCTCATGCAATTTATCCAACTTTCAGGATGAAGATATCTATACATTCTTTGAGCCAGAACTTCCTTTTGGGACAGAAGTAACTACTACAAAAGTAATTGATAATAAGGCACCAATGGAAAGGAGATTAGGAACAAAATCCAACCCTGGGAAAGTAAGCAATAAAGGGACACGAGGCAAAGCTCTTCCACTATCACCAGATAAAAAAGGAACACAGCTCAGAGGCAGTGGCAGCAAAGATTGGAGGATACAAGATGAGAATGTTAGCTGCCATGAAGGTTCTTCAGTGCTAGATTTGAAGGGGGACAACTATTTTTCCTGTGCAGTAGGTCGGAAGCGTTCTACTGCCCGCTATTCTCTTCCATCCTCAGAGGATGTTGTCAATTTTCTGAAAGACATGGCAAAGAGTTATATGGAGAGTACTGGTGCCCAAAAGAGTAATTTACGGTCGCAGAAGAGAGCTCCAAAGGGCTCTTGATGTTGATATCAGTTCATTAAGCAAGTTAGCCTATATCTAATGCTCAGGGTTCCCGGTAAATGTTTCCCACGGACATTACAGAACTGAAGCAGAGAGATTTACTAGTCGACATTCCATTGACCAGGCACAGCTGCATTTGCTGAAGGAAAGCTGTGATATTTATGTATTAGACAAATTGTATCTTATAATGGGTGATGTATTTAGTATTCCAATGGATTGTTCTGGCTCAATGATAAGCAATGCTTTTCATTTGGATATTCCTTTTTTGATCATCAAAACGATCTAATGAAGTACTGTGTTTTGGTCAAGTTATCTCATCTTGTCTACAGCGAGACTAATTTATATAAATCAGTGCCAAGCCATAATATTCATTTCGATATTCTAATTCGCATGCTGCAGTAGCCTCCTCTTCTGGATATTTTAACCAAAAGTGTTCAGTTCTTATGTTAAAGAAATTGATTGAAAGCTTTCAATTCTTATCTAATCAAGCGATGCCTAAAATTCATGATCTTTTTCTAGACGTAATTTATACAAGCTAAAATTTTCTGCTCTAATTACAGAAAATTCCAATTTTTTAAGGAATCTGTGCAAAATGGTGGATCTGAATCTAACTTGAAAAAATCTCTGTAAAATGTCAGAGGAGTCCATAACCTCCAGGAATAGTGATAGTAAGAAACAATACAAAATACCAAAAAAATGCTTCATAGGGGACAGGACACGGTACCTGAATGCATTCTAATGGCTGTGATAGCAGGTGATAGCAGTTGCTGATTTAATATCCACACAATTTAATACTTGCAAGTTGCAATTATTGATTTAATGTCCAATATGTTTTTACTATGTTGTACCAATAGTTGTGAATTTAAAGTTGTTATTGTTAATGATGACTATCCATAATTGAATAAGATGTGTCTCATTTATTCTGAAAAGCAACCAATCATGTGATGCCACATCAGCTGTTCAGGAATTGATGTCTCCTTTACCTAACCATTAGCCTCAGTTTTTTGGGCCTGTTTTGTACACCTTGCTAAAAATATGTTGATGTGGCATCATATTTAACGATGAGGCCCTACAACCTTAGTTAAAGTAGGGGACGTGCCAAATAAGCTGCTGTAAAAAATTGAAGGTGATTTAAAATTTCCATATAGAATTTTTATAAGTGCAAAATTAGGATGCACAACTACTAGATCCTGCCCCCTTGTTTAAAGTCAACATTCCAAATGCTGAGGAAATTTCAGAAAAATATCCAAGCATTTAACTTTAATGATTGGAGATATGTGGAGATTTGTGACAAGTAATTGTTCACACATTAACTATAAAGCATGGTGAAGTTTTCTTTTAAAAGTTACCTGATTTAGAGAAGTTGAAATTACAAATGAAGTCTTTTTTATTGATTTTAGGATTTATTGAGCAATTGCAAAGATTGTTTTGAATGAGTGAAGGAACTACAAATTGTGAGTTCTCCCTTAATTGAATGAAGGAAAATGAGATGGGAATGAAAGGGAAACACATGAGCAAGGGGATGCCCCCAAATCAATTCCAAAAACCATGGAAAGGGGGACATGCAATAAAAGGAGATGTAAATAGAGTAGTGTGAGAGACAATTGCAAAAACTAAGGAAAGGAGGACATGCAGTATAAGGAGAGATGTAAATAGGGTAGTGTGAGAGTCAATTGCAAAAACCAAGGAAAGCAGGACATGCAGTATAAAGGAGAGATGTAAATAGAGTAGTGTGAGAATGGAAGGAGTGGTGAATGAATGGTATAATGGTCTTGTGGTGGGGATTAGAGGGAGAATTGGATGGATGACCATTGGGAACAATAATTTTCTCATGCACTATTCTTCCTTGCATCCTAATTTCTAAGTTGGTTTCTTGGTTTGGTTGTTTCATGTATTCTTTCTTAATTTCTAGGATCATTTCTTGTTTTATAGTTTGATTTTAAGTGTTTTAATTTGTCGATTGATATATTTCTTGGTTTAATCATGTCTTGAAGATGTTCTTTTGTGTAGTGTTTTACTTTGTTGTTTGGGGTTCTTGTTTAAAATCTATTTTGGGGTTGAACTCAATTATTTTTGGTGTTTCTAGTGGTTTGGCAAGTGAAGTGAAGAGTGAGATTTATGTTGATGTTGGGTAAAATCATGTCTTAGTTGCCTTTTTAAAGAACACAAACCTTTGTAAAATTAACAAGCTTTAAAGGTTCGGCTTTCTTTTGGTTTCAAACCTTAAGTGGTTGCCGGTTCTCACAACTTAATTTGTAGTCCTTGCAAACCTGCTACTATTTATGCGTCATTCATTCTTTCCATTTTAATTTCTCGGTTTGTTTCTTGTTTAATAATTGACTTTAATATTAAGAGTTTTTATTTGTTGATTGATGGCATCTTGTTTTAAGTCTCGTCTTGATGATGTTTTCTTTACATTTAGTTTGTTTTATTTTAAAAATTGTGTTGCTTATTCACAAATCTATTTGGGTTTGAACTTGACTATTTATGGGTTTTCTATAGCTTTTGTTAGTAAAATGAAGAATGAGATTTATCTTCATATTGGGTAAAATCATGTCTTAGTGGGGTTTTTTAAAACAAAACTATATGAAACTAACAAGACTTCAAGGCTCATGTTTTCTTTTGGTCTTCAATGTTTATTGGTTATTGGTTCTCGCATCCTTCAGTCCTTGCAAACCCACAACTTTATTTCATTAGGATGCAAACTTTCATAGTTCTTAGTTATTAGGATGTAAGAGTAGGAGGTAGTGTGATTCATAGTTCTTCAACTTTCTTGACTCATATGCAACAACTTGTTCTTCTTGCATTGTACATCTCCTAATCCCTCCCTAGATACATTAGTAATAATCAGAAATTCTTTTTGGGGGTTTGGTAATCTTAGTATAGGTGTAGTAGTTAACTTCTCCTTTAGGTACTCAAAGCCTTATTGACATTTCTTGGTCCATGTAAATTTATTTCCCTTATTTTGTAGTGAAGTAATCAGGTATGCTATCTTAGAGAAATCTCTAACAAACTTCTTATAGAATCCTTCTAACCCCATGAAGCTTCTGACTTCTGTCACATTTCTAGGTATGGTCCATTCCTTGATTGCTTTGATTTTTGAAGGATCTATGGATATCCCTTTAGCTGATAAAATATGTCCTAAATATTCAATCTCTTTTTGATAAAAGGAATAATTAGACAACTTCTCGTATGGTTATGTTCTCTCAACCTCTGTAGAACCTTTTCAAGATGTTCTTGATGTTCCTTTTCATTTCTTCAGTAGATCACAATATCATCTATAAAGACCAATGCAAACTTATCCAAACAATCTTGAAAAAATGTTATTCATCAAATTCATGAAGGCTGCTAGGGCATTTGTTATCCTGAAGGGTAACATTGTAAACTCATAATGCCCACATCTAGTTTTGAACACAGTCTTGTGAATATATGCATCCTTGATGTAGAGTTGATGATATCTTGATCCTAAGTCAATTTTTGAAAATACCTTAGCAACTTTCATTTGATCAAACAGATTGTCAATTCTAGGAAGTGGGTACCAATTCTTGATGGCGACCTTGTTGAGCATCCTATAGTCTATACATAGTCTCATAGTCACATTCTTCTTCCAGAGGAACAATATCGGGGCTCTCCAAGGTGAAATATTGTGTTGAATAAGTTTCTTATCTAGCATATCCTACAGTTGCAATTGTAGCTCCATAAATTCAGTTGCAGTCATCCAATAAGGAGCTTGGGATATAGGTTCTTCCCTCGGTACTAAATCTATTGAGAAATCAAAAGCTCTAGATGGAGGTAGTTTGAGAAGTTCTTCCGGAAACACATCTTGGAATTTCTTGAGATATGGATACTTGTTTGTAAATGATCCCTCTAGTTCATCCCTTATTTCTCCATCTACCATCTTCTAGGTTACTTCTATTTCTTCCTTTATCTTCAATTCAAACTACAAAAATATCACATCCTCTTCTTTTGCATCTCTTTAGTTGCATGGCAGATATATGTCAAGGTTTAATTTTGTGCAGAACCCCCCTAATACTTATAAGATTGCCTTGATCATCCAAACATTCTACAGTTTTGGCAATATAGTCAACCTTGGCTTTGTGCTCACTAAGCCAATTAATGCCTATGATTATGTCATAGGATCCAAGATGTGCTACATACATATTTAATTCTGTAGAGAATTTTGGAAAGTCAACCGGTTCCTCAAACAGACACTTCTCTACCTTAGCCCTTGACTGGTTTGCATACTTGACCATCCATGGGTTTTCCATGTAACTAGACCTCTTTGGAAATCTAGTAATAACTTTGGAGATATAAAATATTTTGAGGCTTTGGTATCAATTAATAGAGAAATAGGACTTTTGTAGATCTTATCCGTAGTTTCAGTTAGACCCAATTGTTGTTCTGCCTATCAGTTGTCTAGTGTTGTGTGAATCCTTTGCTGGTAGACATGTTATTGTGGTGGTAGTGGTGCCGAGATGGTTGGTTGGTGTTTTCCTTACTAGGACCTTTTTTAGCATAATGATCTCCACCATAATTGAAGCATCCTGCTGGTGGTCCCTTCCTTTCATTTCCCTTGCCATTCTTATTTGCATTGGGGTTACTTTTGAAATCCTTGTTACCATTTCCTCTTGACTCTAGTTTGTTGGGTTTGTAATCCTTGAATTGTTTCTTGTGAGATCCGGTATCTATCCCTTCTGAATTCCAATTTGTTTTCCTTTTATTATCTTGAATAGAATCATTTCTTTTAATCCTATGTTCCTACCAAACAATCTTCTCTGGGGTTTCTTCCATGGTTAGGGGTATGAAGACATCTATTTCTCCTCTGATCCTATTATTTAGTCACATGATAAATTTTATTAATTTTAAATTCCTATCTTGTTGATACAAAGGTACACACTTTAGCAAGCAGGTGAATTTCTCCCAATATTTGTGTACAAACATATCCCCTTGCCTAAGATTCTAGAAGTCTAATAGCTTTTGATTATAAAATTTTTGGGGTAACCAATAGTTCTTAAAGATGGCCACAAACTTTTACCAGGTAATTTTAGTTGTCATAATAGTCAATTCAACTTTGGTGTTTCCTCACCAAGTAGTAGCTTCCCCTAAAAAATATTATATTCCCCAAATTTCCTTTGAAGTTTCCAAGAAATTCCTAATCTCAAAATATTGTTCCATTTCCATTAACTAAGCTTATGCATCCTCTCTAGATTCGAAACCAGAGAACTTGGGTGGTTAGATCTTTTTAATGTCTACAAATAAGTCACTAACTATTTCAAATTTCTTTTCTTTCTCAGCTTGGATAAGTGAGGCTTGAGTGTTTCTCTCACCGTGCTTGGAGATTTCAAGTTTTGTTCTAGGAGGGGGCGAGGATTAGATTTCCTCTTGACTTTTCCCAGTCCGGACTAACAATTTTTTCACTCTCTTCTCCATATTGTCTAACTTTGTATGTGTATCTTGCAAAATCTGAAGTAGCAACTCAGTGGGAGGATGAGGATTTTTCTCATGGGCCAATTCATGGTCCACGACATTCCTGTTGTTGTTCAAGTTTCTTAGTTATTTTGGCCTAAAAGTAAATGCAAGTTCTTTATGTCAAATGTTTCTAGTTTATATGGACTTTTGCAAGGAAAGGAAAATATATATATATATATATAGAGAGAGAGAGAGAGAGAGAGAGAGAGATGAGAAGAAGGAATAACACAAGAATGGATAGGATTTGTCTACTTTATTTATTCATCAATAAAATTTTCAAGTACATTTACACTAACATTTATTTACGAAGTTCCCTCTCCTGAGGGTGCTACATTTAGATTATAGATTCAATCACTAAGAAATTTTATTTTTTATTTCTTGTTTAGTTTCAGTTTCATGCATATCTCACACCATCCAAGCTTTATGGAAGTGCATGAAAGAGTTACCTTGACGAGCACTCCAAATTTGAATGAGTTTGTTTCTATAAGTTTTCTTCTAGGTAGGAGCCCATCTTACCCTTTCCTTCCTCATTCGTTGTAGAGCTTGTTTTAAAGTTCCATTGTCTTGAGGCATGAAAAAATAGGGATAATCATAGATTGGCATGTTCCTAATGAAATATAGAAAGATGGGATGACACACCTTATTGCAAGGATTCTTTTGTGTATGCATCCTATTACATTTAAATCTAAGAAAATATTAGGTTTACTAATCTTGCTGGGTGATGTGCACAAGGTTCACTGTCAAACCCAGAGCTCTAATACCATATGTAACATACCAATTTTCTTGACTAAAAATAAATACTAAAATTTGAAATTAAAAGAAGTTACAAACGTAACTCACATCACCATATTTCCAAAGTAATCATAATGTACAACTTAAAATCCTTTTCATGTAAAAGCAATTGCATTAATCTTTCATAAAAAAAATTTACTAATAACTGATTTCTATAATAGCTAAAGAGAAAAACTAATTTATGTCCATATGTTCCATGGATTGTCTACTATTAATGAGAATGGTCTTACAAGATAAAATCCATAAAAGAAAACATACAAAATCTGGCTAAGGTATTTGAATATTTTGTGCAAGCCTCAACTTTCTGGTAAGAGGAGAAACGTTGACTCAAGCTTAACCTCCCAACCATGGACCTTATTAATCCACACAATCTTTTAACAAGAAAGGTCCTCCCTACCATAGTGTTGGGCTTGGGGCACCTTAGTCCAGCCATTTGAGCATACTAGTGTTTAAAATGTCCACTCGGTAATAGGTTGGCATGCATGATTAACTAGTAGCACCGACATCTTGTGATTAATAATAGGCAAGCATTCCTCTAAAATGACCTTGGCCAAGGATTTAGATAGGTTTCTAGTACCTGATCACCACTGCTCAACTTGACAACATAGTACAAAATGGACAAACATGAGCTTAGTTGGATGTGTTATCAAACTTATTTTGATTTCAGATATTAAGGTTCTTATATTGTTTCTTTCCCTTGCAGGGTTTTCTTCCTCTTCACACCCTTTCATTGGCTACTCTAGTAGGGGTTAGTCCTTGGAGAAAGTGACTTTCATTTTTGAACAAATCACCTAGATTTCTATCCATAGATGGTCAAACCATGGGTACTATCTTGAACAATGATAAATTCAGTTCTTACAATATCAAGACTATAGAGAAGAGTTCACAGTAGGTGTAAGACAAAGAAGAACATAGACCACAAGCATTTATACATCTAGTAACCCTTCCTTTATTGGAAACAACAACACTTAGAGAACTTGAGAATTCGAAAGGAAAAGTGTACTGACCTAGACACATAGTGGTGTTTATATGTTATCATAAAATCCGTTGCATTGCTATAGAGCATATCATCGAGTGCATAGATGTAATTCATTGAATTGAAATTAGATTGCCACAAAGCATGGATATAGAACTATAACTAGTGCATAATACATAATCATATAAATCCAATGTATTGATAGAGAGTGCACTATTGGGTGCATGGATGCAAAGTTCATAACCTGGTCTGTGTTTCCTTGATAGTTCAGTTGATGCTCCTACCTCACGACTTGGAATGATGGGTATGTGCAGGATCATGGTGTGCCAAAAAGTGGCGATCTAAAAAATCTGTAGTTCTAAAATATCTCAAACCATTTCAAAATCTATTTCAACTTTTTTCCCACCCACCCTAATACTAAATGAAAACAATTAATATCTTTATAAGGTCTACTATATCTTTTGATACCAAACCTATGTGGTCAACTTTAAAAACATCCTAAAAATGTGCTTTTGGCCTATTTTTATGTGATTTATACTTCAAACATGTAGCTAACGACTTTTTTTTCACCAAAATTTGCTGAAATGAAAAAGGTTTCTTAAGAATGTTCTTATCTTTCCATAAATGTAAGGTTTGTCATATTATGAGTTTAGTAAGTAATTATTACTTATTTTATAATGGAGTTACGTATAAAGTGCTGATTGACACACTACTTGAAAAATAACTATAACTTTCAAATGGTACAACATTTTTTAAATCCAAAAGATGCATCGCATTCTATGTTTCTTCTACTATAAGTAAAAATAAATAAAAAATTGAATTTTGTAGAGTTTTGAATTATTTAAGGTGGTTAGACACAAGAGTTTTTATTTTCAAAAATACTAAAGTCAAAAATTATTTATTAATTATTTATTTAGAAGAAAAATATTCAAAAATATGTGTCACATCCATGCATGAGTCTACTACTTATATCTAGAATATTATTAAAAAATATTATCATTTGATTTTGATTAAGGTGGTCAGACATACGTCTACTTCTTTTTTTTTTTTTGAAATTTTTGTAACATTGCATTAAATTTTAAAATTTTGATCAATCAATTTTTATTCATTTGAGATAAGTTCTAGTAATTTAGAAACTAGATTCAATTTTCTAGAGATTCTTTTCTCTCAACTTTTTGATATAAAGTTAATAACAAGTAGAAAATTGCATGTCAAGTTGACATAACCCTGATTTTCTAAATTTTTATTGCCAATTAAGAACATAGTTTAGTTGACCATGATCCTGCACATACCCTGATTCTTGTTGTGATATGATAGGGGTGCGAAATAAGGAAAAAGCCACCATTTGAATACATACAAATATATATTGAGAAGACGTAAGGGACTTTTCCTCCATCAGTAAGGCCATGATGTATATAATATCCCTATGGCTCAATGAGTCATGACCTTTCATTGCTAGCTCAAGGTAATAGTTACAAGATCATTGGTTTCAAGCTATTGATATTTTAAAATAAAGAATAGAGAGGTGGTGCTGAGTGTACTTGGTCATCTCACATGGAGAAAATATAAGTTGAATTATTACAAGGTTATTTATTTTAAAATATATATATATATAATTCTTAATTGATTCTTTTATTATTGTTATCTGAGGTCGCACCTATTTAAAATATGTATAGCTATATACATGCGTAGTTTGGAGAATGAAGATTTATTTTAACCTCACATCCTCTTGATATATACACATGTATACATTTATACATATATTAATAGGGATGAACTCTAGATAGTATTTTAATATCATGGTGGCATCATACATTTATATACATATATGGGTATATATATAGATGGGTGATGATGGAAGAAAAAAAAGAAGACACCATCACAAAACAACAAAGATAATGGTTCTAAACATAAATTTTGTTAATGATAGTTATAAATTTTTATTTATTTTTAATGTTTGGTCAAATATCTCATGACTTTCTATTGGTGTACTCTATTGAGAAGTCGCTAAATCCTTATCAAGGTAGTTAGAGGTCATACTTGGTGATTGAAAAATGGACTAGAGTAGTGGCCCATCCCTTGAATCTCATTTAGCAATGCTTTTTCCCCTTTGTCTACTCTTGCAACCACCCATGAAACATTTCTACAATAATAATGAGTTCTTCCATTTTAAATCAATATTATAATATAGCATAGATAATTGTAACAATGGCTAAATATCATAATCAATAAACAACTAAATACAACAAGCAACGACTAACTACCATTATCAATAAGCAATTATACATAATAATTGTTAACAAGAAAGTTCAAATGAAATAATTGGTTATCTATAACTACTCTTTTCACATGATCAAAAGAAATTATGGTTTTAACTAATCATCCTAATGGCTATAATTTATTTTAATAGCTCAAAATCTTGGGATGTAACACTACGAGTCACTTAAATAATGATACAATGATAAGAGCAACACAATATAATGATACAATATCACACAAGAAACAATACAATAATGACACATGAATCTTGTATGTAGAAACCCTTAATGAGAGGATAAAAACCATAGTGGGAGTAATATATCCACTACACTTTATTGTAGATAAAAAGTTGCCTAGTTAAAGGCTACAACTATTCTTTTTGAGAACCTATCTAGTCAATAATATTGATATTTTGTTAGGCTTACAATAAGCTTGTCAAAGCTACCTTGTGAGAGGATTTACAATGCTCCTTTAAGGAGGTACCTTGTTAGAGGATACACAAATTCTTACTAATGAAAAGAGCTTACAACTAGCTAGAATGCTAAGGAAAAAAGAACTATGTAGTAGATCTAAAAGGTGGAACAACTTTCCTTGTAGATTTTCTTGTTCAACCTTTGAAGATCTACTAACCTCTTTTCTCTACCTGGGCTTTCCTTGTGAAAAGTTGTGTCACATGTTTTCTTGCCTAGTCCTTGTTGTCTCTTACGACCTATCTATTTTTTTACCTTTTCTTTGTGAGTCTTATCTCCTTCTCAACCAAAAACATTACAATAAAGTGTACAAAACCTATTTACACTTCTTAATGTCTGGGCACCAAAACCTCATTGAAAAATTCTACTCATGTGATGGATTCAAATTTTGAATAGCATATATGGATTAGTCACATTACTCTCATGACTACCTATAAGTAGGTACCTAGACTAGTAGGCATTTTTCTTATAGACCTATGAAGTAGCATTTTTCTTTTATATCTACAAGCACTCCATAGAAGCTTATCACATCATGCTACCTACACATTCCTTTATTATGTCACATCAATGGAAAATCATCATGCTTACTCTCCACCTACGAATGATTCATTTCACCTTTATGCCTTGGTGACCTATCGTAACCACTTTTACTGTTCCAACTAGTATAGGACTCTAATAGTGGTCATTCTAACTTAAAGCCTTTTTTTCCTTCTTGACGAGTTGTCAATCAATCACAACACTATATGGTGCTAAGTATTAGTCATCACCTTTCTTTAGGCTTCATGCCAATTTTATTGATAGGTCCAACAATCTCCCCATTTGGCATTGATGGAAAAACCTCCAACTGTCTTTGAATTTTCCTACATCTCTTCAACTATATTGTTGAAAGTCTTTATGTCAATGTGGACTAAATTGAAAAAAATAATACTCCCCCTCAATATAGTCTCCTATGCCTTATCTCTATTTTCTCCTTCTCCTTATCTCTCTTTTTAATTTGTATTGTTTCTCTTCTCCTCAGTGTCATTCACTATTCTCTTCTCCCCTTTCTTTATCTCTTCTCTATTCATTATCTTCCCCTTCTTTATTCTCTATTCTCCCTTTATTCTATATTTATTTTTTCTCCCCCTTTTTTGTCAACAATGACAAAGGGTAAATTGTTGTTGTCACAACTTGTCAAACACCTATTGATAACGAAAGAGAGCACTACCAAGTTGCACCTTCCATGTCTTCTTGAGATTTGTGAGTGCAAGTGTCTCACTATAGATATTAGCCATATGTCTTTCTATGCCATTTGGGGTACTTACTGGTAGCTTGGCAATCTATATCTCTACATCTTTTGTGTGCTCTTGAATGATAACTATTATGGGTGACATGAAAATTTTAAGTTTTAAGAGCTTAATAGTTTGTTTTTATTGTTCAACCCTTATCCTCTTAATCAAATGAATGGTTTCTTAGAAGTAGCTATATATTTTATTTTTTAATGTGCAAGTGGATCATTGTGATGTTTGTTTGTTGAAGTTCTTGTTGAGATGTCTTGTTTTTTGCTCCAAATTATTCATAAAGGTACTCAAGTTAGATACCTTTTTAGCATTGGGGTGATGTCATTTAATGCCCAAGACATGTGATCTTTGACACCTACTAGAGTGACCTTTCTTATCTCCATAACACTCATGAGATTTTCTTGTCACTTTTCTTCAACTCTTTGCTTTGCAACCTTCTCTATATCCTTAATTTTTTCTTTGATATGGTCAACTATTTGGGAGAGTTAACCAATCAGATTATTGTCAAGGTTATATGTGACCTTTGAAGCAAACTCCACAATATTATCTTTGGTTTTAACTATTGTCCTTACTCATTGTTTTATTTTTCTTTCTTGGTCAAGAAGTTCATATTTGTGGATTAATTTGGAGTATTTTCTAGGTTCGTTCGAGATCATTTTCCCAAAATTTTCTTTCATTTTCTCAATCTCCTCCTTGATTGAGTTTTTCTCAATCTCCTCTTATGCATCAGGTTCAAATAGCTCTCCTTCATCCTTTGAGCTAGATGATGAGGATGATGAGGCTAACCCATGTTGACCCTTCCTCTTTTTCTTCTAGGCTTAGTTTCCTCTTTGAGGACTTAGTTTTCTTCACTCTCCTTTGTCCTCTTGACCCACTTTCTAGCACTTTTGACCTTGTCCTTGTCACTTTTCTTACATGTGATTTCTCTTTCTCCTATTATGTTTCCTCCATCAATAGTGAAGTATCTATTTTTCATGAGTTTCTTCTTTTTATGAACTTTTCTCCTTTTTAGGGGTCTTCTCCTTCATTGCAATTGTCTCTTTTTTAGGCATCTGTTTCTTTTCAAGAGTACCTTCCTTTTCTTGAGTGTCCTTCATGACTGGTATGATAATAATTACTTTTGTTTTTGTTTCCTTTTGTACTTCAGATGCCTTCTCCTACTCAATTTTCTTAGATTATTTTTCCTTGATTGGAGTTGCATCCATGTTTAGTGATCTTTTCTTATAGCCTTCATCAAGTTTCTCCATTTGTGGTGGAGTTTCTATCTCAAGATATTTTAAATTGGAAAAGTGATAAATCACTCGATATGAGTGTGTTTAGCACAAAATTGAAACCCTAAAATTGTAACATTAGGGTTACAAAATTAAAGAGAGTGTTTACCTACCACTTATCTCATGTAATTAATGTTTATGACTTCTTGAGAAACAATCATATTTTTACCATTCTCCAAACTTACTATTGTAAGAATAAATATTCTAGTCTAAACCAACACTTGTCACCTTTGGCCTCACAATAGGTGAATTACTAGTTTAAACATGGGGACTAGTGTAAGATTTACCTTACATAGAAAACCCCTTAAGCTAGAATTATCTTAATTTGACTAGGAGATCTCACCATTAATTAGTGAGCTCACAGCCTCTATAGGTTTGGTTGTCTCTACTTCATCACTTTTCTTTCTTAGAACTTTGTCAATGTCCTTTTTGACTTCCTTTATTTTTAGTGTCTTTTTCTTCCCTTTCTTTCCAGGGAACTTATTTCTTGTTCTATCTCTTTCCCTGCAATCTCTAGCAAGATGTCCAACCTTATTACAATAGAAGCATGTAATTCACGTACCTCTCCATGCTCCAATATTTTTTCTCTGACCTATCCTTAACTTACAATAGGTTATAAGATGGTCACGGCTTCCATAGGTTGAGAAGATATATGTGGAGAACTTGTTGCTTCTAGTAGGACTTGCTAATTTAGGAGATGACAAGTTTGATCTTGCCTTGGATTTGCAGTCCTCATACTTATGTACATACTTGTTACAATAGTAATAGTAACCATCAATGCTTTCCTCATTGAAATGAAACTTGTACTCTTGTATCATTTGACCATATAAGTGACAATTATGATAATATCCATCAAATGCATATTGGATACCAGGAAATACTTAATTTTTTTCCACCAAACATTTGAAGTATGTCCTACTCTACTACAAAAATAACAAGTAAGGTTTTTTGGTTTCTTATCTTTTGGCGATGTCATTCCTTTCTTCTTGAAGTCTACGTCTTTTATTCTAGAAGACTCACCCCTTTTTATTCTTGTTGTTACCTTCATATCTCATACTAGTGGTACCCTTGTTTATCCTCTTGGCTCTTAGTTGATTTTTTATCTTCTCAGTTTTGTCATTAAACTTCTTTAGTTATTCATTCCTCTCATTTTTACTTTTAATCTCTTTAGTTAGTTGGTTTAAAAGTTCACCCAGTTGCTTGTTCTCCTCAATCAACAATGTTATTTGCTCCTTATGATTGTGCTCATACTCATGTAAGACATTGTTCCCTTGTCTTATGTAGTATTGTTCTTCCATTTGAAGCATCTATGCATCTTTAGTCTTTACTTCTTCCTCAAATATATCTTTATCCTCTAGGGCTCTTCTTAGAACTTCCTCTACTTCTTCCTTGGGTTTAATGGCATTACCTTTTTCATCTTGTTCTTTACTCATTCTTATTGTCATTTTCTCTAGCTCCTTTTTTTAGTAGTGTAATATTTTTAGTCAACTTCTCATTTTCAACCATGAGATTTGTCATTTCTGTTTAGATTCATCTAACCGACTATGGTCTTCAAGTTTTTTAGCAAGCTCTTAGATTTTATTTAGTTTTTGCACAAGTTTCTTTCTTTTATTCAAGGAAGCCCTTAGCTTTTCCTTCAAACCATCAATAGTGCTGAGAGATTCACCAAGGTTTTTTTGAAGATTGAAATCTTCCATTATATCTTCCCTCAAGCTACCAATATTGCTACTATTAGGGCCTAAGTTTTTATACCAATTATTGTCCCAAATTGATATCATGAGTGGGATTAAATTAGTACTAACTTTCAAACTAGTTAGTTGTGCTATAGACTTAATTAACTTAACTACCAATTGATTAAACAATACTACAATGATAAAAGAAACACAATAGAACCATACAATCTTTTACAAGAAAGAATACATCAATGAAACATTAATTATGTACGTGAAAACCCTTAGTGAGAGGCTGAAAACCATAGTGAGAGTAATATAGCCACTAGATTTTTACTGCAAATAAAAGATTGTCTTGTTTAGGGATAAAATTTGCACACCAACAACATGAACAACTTTAAAAATATTACAATAAGTGTACAAAACCTATTTACACTTTCCAATGTTTGGGCAAAACCTCGTTCAAAAATCCCACCCACATAATGGATTCAAATCTTGAATAGTATATACAGGTTAGTCACATAACACTCGTGACTACCTACAAGTAGGTACCTAGATTTGTAGGCCTACCAATCTTCCTATAGACCTATAAAGTAGCTTTTGTCCTTTATAGCTATGAGCACTCTAGGATTTAATAGAGATGGACATAATTGCAACATCAATTCAACTCATTTTTTGAACAATATATTTTGTATTTTGAACCAAATGGGCTTGGAATAATAAATTCATAACATCAAATATTTTAATGCTTGAACCAAACAATCCCAAAACAAATTTTAGAAACTGCAATATGGATTTCAAGTTCTAGAATCCCAAATCAAAGATATCAAAATCCAGTTCCTAAATCATATTCCAACAACTATACCATCCAAAACTAAATCTAATTACAATTATGTTAAAGATGTTTTAAACTATCCATCATGGATTATGTTGATACTTATGGGTGACCCCACAATAGTGGGTTATACTTTTCAAACATCTTGATTTATGCTAAAATAATGCATTTTTAAGAAAATGTGATGATTTAAGCCTTGAGAGGTACCATTTTAATGAATTGGTTAGATCAAAGGATCTTAGATCATAAAATATTTGATATAACATATTTTTCCTCAATAATTCCTACAATAGAGGCTCCTTAACAATTATTGAAATGTTGGTAAAAATTCAAGTTGACTTTAACTTATAGGGGATCAAATGAATTAATTTGATAACCCTGTATATAGTATGATACTATTGAAGAAAATATTTTCAATGATTGCAATTTTATTATATCTTAAATTTATTATGACTTTGTATTTGTAGTTTTACTAAACACATATTCTCCACCATATATCAACTTCTATGTTCAATTCTTTATAGAAAAATACTAATTTAAATAAATAAAAACTACCTAGGTAGTAGGTATTGATGTCCTCTTCGTAACATTAAAAAAATCTAAAATGAAATTATCAATACACACAAAAATGCAACAAAGAATCCATCAAGGCCTCAAGGTACCATTTTCTCATCATAATCTCTGAGTGAGGATGTGTAAATGACTAGAGACACATTGACAACTAGCATGATGCTTTATTTATTTTCCTATTGTGGTAATTGTTCCAATGAGCCTAAGGTCTCAAATAAACTAAGTATCAATCATAAGTACCTCCATCATGATTGGATGGTCAGATGCATGTTGGCGCACTTTATATGAAATCTTTGGTGAAGTTGGATAATTTTCCTTGCCTTTTTATTTTCTTAAAATCAACTTCCTAGTATATGTGTGAAAGGGATCATGTACCCAAGGATATGAACACAAAAATAAGGGTCATTGTGGGTTACTAGTCATATTTTTTCACATGAACCATAGAATATTACTAAATAAAAATGAAGTAACTAATAAGTCAGCTTGGCCTAGATGCCTTGATGCTTAGGTTAACTTTCAAGATTGCATCCAATCTAGCTAGTATTCATATATTCATGATTGCTAAATCCTTCAATGAAAATTGTACTCACCTTTGATGTCTTTTAGTCATCCTAATCAACAATAATCATCAATCTTAGTAGCATCATCCATGATATCCAGTCATCTAGTTATCAGTTATTATTTTTCACTGAACTTTGTCAACATATGCCATTATCTAGGGAAGTTTTCCACTAATCTTTTTTTTTCTTAACACTCACACAAGATAATCAAATTAGGTTTTCTTAACAACATCTTCTTGTAATAGACATTAAATTAGTATTTTTCAATACTTTAACCAAAAATATTTCTCAACACTTTATTGGATTGCAATTGACATTGAACCTGAAAAAAAATTGTACTCAACATTGTAAAAAAAATACATTCACATCCAAAAAAACAAACCCAAACGTGTTGAAATCATAATGCAAACCATTGGCACAATTTGAAAAATGATTTCTTTATATCTTTTTTATTGTCTCTATGATGTCTTTGGACTAGAGAAACATGAATGAACATATGATTTTTCTTTGCATTTTTTTCTTATCATAATCTTTGAGTGAGGATATGCAAATAGCTAGAGATACACAAACAAGGGGAATGATGATTGCATTGTTTTCTTTCAATGGTGATTTTTTCAATTAGCCTATGGACTCAAATAAAATAGGCATTAGTCATAAGTACCTCCATCATGATTTCATGGCCAAGTGTATGTCAACCCACTTTATATGAAATCTTTGGTGAGGTTGGATCATTTCCCTTGTCTTTTTGTTTTCTTAAAATCAACATCCTAGTAAATGTGTTCTAGGGATCATGTACCCAAGGATATGAAAACAAAAATAAGGGTCATTGTAGGTTACTGACCATATTTTACACATGAACCAAAGAATATTACTAAATAAAAATAAGGTAAATAATAAGTCATCTTGGCCTATATGCCTTGATGCTTAGGTTGACTTTCAATATTGCATCCAATCTAGGTAGCATTCATATCTTTATGATTCCCAAATCCTTTAATGGAAATTGCAATCACCTATGATGTTTGTTACCAAATTCTCTTCGATAAAAATTTGATCCACTTTGAATGACCAATAACAAACCCTATAGTTGTTAGTGTAGTTGCATTCATTGTTGACCTAATTGCAATACATTCTTAGTTTGCATAGATTAAATGAGCTTAAATGTATTCCTATCACAAATGAGATCACTAATCTAAAACATAATTTGACATAATAAATCAAAATCTACTTGCTTAAATTATAACTAAATAATTATATCATAAGTACACCGGACATCTGATTGTGAATTGAGGCAAAAATTGAAATTAGATAGTATGAATCATCTGAAAACCTTTGTCAAACTTTATTTCTTAGAACTAAATCAATTCAAATTAGAGTCTTATTTATTCTCAACATCTTCAACTTGATCCAAAACATATTTCTATTAGTTTCACATTAAAAAAAATACTTAAAATTATGATTCAATCAAATTTTCCTTTGATTTCTCTCCCAAGGGGGCATGATCATACCTAAATCAATCAAGAATTCATCGAATTTAGTCAATAATTTTTATCAAAATCAAATCAAATCAAATCAATCAATTAATTGAATTGACTATCAACACTAGGAGTATGTTAGATATTTTTTTATCAAGTTAGAATTGGAAGATAATTGAGATCATCAAACCATACCAAGTTGATTATATGTTCCTAAATAAAATTAACCTACAATCAATCAATTTCATTGCGTCAAATTAAACTAATTATTTTGTTTTAACAATCTACATAATTACTTTTGGTGTCTTTTTGATATTGAATTTTTTTATTTATTCAAATCAAATTGGTTATTTTTCATCATCATGATCTTTCAAACATTGTCTTTTATCACTTCAAATCAATCTAGATATCCTATTAGTTCTTATCGATGTTTGTTCCATCAAGTTCAAAGTTAGGATGGTCAGTTCTTGTTCCATCAAGTTCAAGATCATGTTGGTCCTAATGGGTACTAAGGAAGGGTGGGTGTGAATTTAGTACTAGTTTTGAAAATGGTTGCTCCTTGAGTTTCTAAAAAAAAAACTTAGTGCTAATTACTTAACAACTAAAATCAAGATAAATGAAGTAAAGTGGAAGCAAGTTCACACACAAAATAATTCATCAAGTTAATACATACATTTTGTATGTGGAAACCCTTGGTTAGAGGGTGAAAACCATAGTGGGATTAATATTCCCACTAGCCCTTATAATGTATGCAAAGGGTTATTATATTATGAGAATAACTATTTCTTCTTGAAACACATCTTATTAAGAATTCCTATAACCAATCAAAATTACATAAGCTTGTGAAATCTATCTTGTTAGAGGATTTTACAATTTTCCTTATGAAAAACACCTTTTTAGGGGAATTTACACTAAACTTTCTAATGAAGCTTTCCCTATCAAGAGCTACAAATCAATGCAATAGTATTATTGAAGTGGTATTTGTGTTTGCAAGTGTATTGATTCACACATGCACACACACCAAGAATACTATATACATGATATAGGTCTAGACATGATCAAGTACAAAAATCCTTTAGTCATTGATCTATACTTTCATCTTATATTAGTGAGTAATTTTCCTAAAGTCAACTTCAAGTTAGTAATAATAAGAGTGCTTACTAGCTTTGAGTTTTCTAACCCTAACTTCTTCAAAAATTCCTTCACATACTTGCACATAGATTTAAAAATAAGTTACTATTATAAATCACTTGCAATCAAGGAAAGAGATTCAATTCACATATCATAGACATTTTAGATTCCTTATGCATATCTTTATAAAACTTCTTACACGGGTTATCTTCACCTCCAAAGATGATATCATCAACAAATACCAAAATCATCAAAATTATGCCAATATCTATTTTTATGTACAAATTATTGTCTATCTAACCCTTTTGGAATCCTTAACTAGTCAAATATCTATCCAAATTTCCATACTAGGCTATAGGTTCCCATTTTAATCAATGAAGTGATTTCTTCAATCTAAACACTATGGCTATATATTCTTATAATTTGAATCCTTTTGTTTTCTCAATGTAGAATTTTTGCTTTAGGTCACCATTCATAAATGATGACTCTACATCTTTTTGATATGCCTTGAATTTTCTAAAAGATGCAAATAGAAAGAATATTGTAAAGGATTCCATCCAAGAAACAAGTGCACATGACTCATCAAAATCAATTCCTTCAATTTGAGAGTAACCCTTGCATACAAGTCTATCTTTGACTCTTACAACTTTACTATTCTTATCCAAATGATTTCTTAAAATCCATTTTGTACCAATCAAATTCTTTCATTACAATCTAGGTACAAATTCCCAAGTTTGATTCTTATCAATTTTATTTCTCTCTTTAGTCATTTCCTTTATCTAACTCTTATATTCATTACAATCTTTTGTCACAAATTTATATTGAACTTTTGAAAGTAGATAGCATAAAGGATGTTCTTTCAATGCATTACTTATTGTAAAAACTCCTTTTCCTTATCACCAATCATCTAAGTTTTAGAATTGTGTCTCACATACCTTGGGATTTTTCTAGTCAAAGTAGGTTTTAGTCTTCATTCTTTGTGTTCTTTCTTCTTATCATTTTCTTTCTTTTCCTTTATATTAAATTTGTAAATAACAATCACTTTCTTATGAATATCTTCATCTACCCTCACATTTGTACTATCCACAACTTTATTTAGCCTTTTTCGACATTTATATGCTTTTCTTCTAGTAGAGTATCCTTTAAAAATTCCATCATTATATCTACTATCAAACTTGCTCAAATTGTTGTCAAATCTTAAAATATAGAATTTGCTTCCAAATATTTTCAAAATATTGTATAGTAGGTGTCCTGCTATGTCACATCTCATTTGAATTTTTGTAGTATCTCTTTTATTATAAAACTCCATTCAAAGTTTACACAACAATGTGTAATGCTTTCCAACAAACTTTTTGGTAGATTTTCTTCCTTGATCATAGTCCTTACTACCTCCCAAATTATTCTATTCATTCTCTACAAAACACCATTTTTTTGGTATTCTTGATGTAAATACTTATCATCTTATCTTATGTTTTGTACAATATCTTTCATACTCATCAAAGATAAACTCTCCACCTATTTTAGATCTCAAAAAATCAGCCTCTCACTTCATCCATTTTCAATTCTAGCCTTAAATATCATGAATTTGTTAAATGCTTCATATTTTCTTTTAGAAATGGGACCTAGGCATGTTTAGAGTGATAATCGATGAATAGTACAAAGTATCTCTCACCTAGGAAATATCTTGTTCTTGTAGGACTAAAAATGTCGATTTTCACAAGATCTCATAAACCGATAGATGAGTGATATTTTTCCTTGAATGTTTGGTTTCTCTATTTTCTTCTTCACATCCTTTTCAGATCTCACTGTTTGGTTTTAATTTCTTTTGGTAATTCTCTACTATATTGGGATGAATTTATCCTTTCCCAATTTTCAAAATTCATGTGACACATCCTTTGGTGCCACAACCATCATCAACTTAGGATATCAAGCATCCTTCTATATATCCTTCTAGTTGGTACATATTTATGTAAGTTCTCTTGCCAGCTGCAATCAATGCTCCTAATGTTTTCCTAATTTGATAATCTTCATCATTAAATATGTAATCATATCCTTTTTCACACATTTAGAAAATACTCAACAAATTATAATACAAACTCTTCACATAATAAATATTGTTAGTGTAATTATTTCCATCAAAAGTAATAGATCCTTTTCCAACAATATATGATTCCTTTCCATCACCAAATCTAATATGGGAACTATCATACTAATTATGTGAAAAAAAAATTCTTATCCCCAGTCATATGATGAGAACAACCATTGTCAATCAGCTATTCAATATGTTTCCTTCTAACATATAAATAATTCTTAATGTCATTAATTTTAGAACAAATTTCCAATATATCAATTTAAAAAAGAATTCAACTTCTTCCTATTTTTTTTTATAATAAAACAAATATTCTTCACCTTATGATTCATCATCTAAAATACCAACATCTTCATTCACGTAGTAAGCCTTTTTATTGAATCTTTTGAATTCTAGCTTATGACCTTGTTGGTTGTTTTTTAGACTACTAGGTACTTTAAACCCAATAGTAGAGTGCATAAGACAATAAAAAATCCTAAGGATTAGCCTGATCCTATATTTAGTATGATTAGTCTCAACTCTAAACCAACTTCAACAAAATACAAAGTACTCCCTACTCACTAGGCTCTATAGTGCCAAGGTGGGTGAACCTAAGAGCTATGAAGGTGATTGATGATTTAGATTTTCTCTTCAAACACTTACTTATTAATACCTTTTCCCTCAAACCTATCACTTATAGTAGATATTGGTAAGCTTCTTGATCACAATGGATACTTATAATCAAGGGGAAAGCTATTACAAATAAGGGTTGACCAACAACTCTAGTTCTTCATTACATAAAATAGAAAGTTGATTTTGATTGGTATGTATATTTTTCAATCATATAAACCATCATCTTGCAACTGAAATTAATTGATTAATGCCTTATCCACTATTATATAGAGTCAAAACCAACACTATTAGACCCATTCAATTGAATTGCAATTAAATTTGGCAATAGTGAACTTTGAATCTCATTCTTATCATATCGCTCTTATATACCCAAAACCCTACCACTAACTAAAAGAAATTACTTAATTCTTTGAACTAAAAGAAATTAATCAAAGATATACAATCTATTTGAATTGTAATAAACTAAAAGAAACATTGCTCATTTCAATCTCAAGATCATAGATATGCAAGGAAGGAGACAAAATCCAGATACACAAATATGCAAAATTTCCTTTTGTATTATTTTGATTTGAAAATACATACAACATAGAATATAGACTCACATTATAACTCAAAATGGAAATTTGATCATTCATATTCATTGTTTCTTCAAATCTACAAGTCTAAACACATTCATACAATCACAAAAATTGGACGGACTATAAAATAACATAAAACTAAAAAATATACAAACTTCTGACCTCCACTCCACATCTTGGAAATCCTTATAAAGGATAGAAACAAGATATATATGGGAGGAGGACACATGTCAATACCTTAATGGAAAAGAAAAAGGCAAGACATATATAGAAAGATATTCCAAAATCATTCTCTTATGCTTGATCCAAAATCAGGAAGGTGTTTGAAAAGTTAGCAGGTCGCAACAACTTTAACTTTAATCCACTTTGTCTTCTTCTAATCTCCATTTCCTTAGAAGTCTCAATACTTGATAGGCATATTTATGAGAGTTTTATCCTTCTGTTGAATTGCTCAGTGTATTTGATCTTATCCTTAATCTCACATTTCCTTTAATCTCAATTATTTCTCAACTTCTTCTTGCTTGTAGAGCCTTTGTTTCTCCCACTACTTCCCAAAAATAAATCTCTCACTTGGTGGGCCACTCTATAGTTTTATCTTCTTCTAGGTCCTTAATGGATTTTTTCCACCTGACATCCATTATGGCTTTAGACTCTACTAAGAATTTATTCAAATCTATTTCAGCTCTAAATAGGAGTCAATCAAATTATGGAAAGGGCATCACTACTATCTTCAAAAATTGCCACTGTGGCCTCATGAGTTAATATTGTACTGAATGCATTAGATCACTCATGCCATTCTCTCAATATGTTGTCACTATCCAAAATTGGTGGTATGTAGGGCTCAATTCCTTTAGATAACACTCTCATCTTTCCTTGTATAATTTGTAATTTCCTACTAAAGAAACCAATTAATTCCTAAACTATCTCCAAGCTCTCCTTCACCATGATTATCCTATTAGGTAAATTTGGCTTTTTAGCCATCAACATAATAAGCCTCTCTAAGAACTAAGTTTATGGCCCCCACAGATTAATGGAGGTGATATCCATGAAAGTGCATTGAAAAATTGCTCAACATCTTGTAAAGAAACATACAATGTATGGGTTTGTTTTGATGTGCTCTTCAGAATCTCAAACCTATGGCCAATCATACACCTAAGGATAGATGTCCTTAGGATCTATTGCATCCTTTGCCTCTAGCTCATTTGTCTTTTTTGTTATCTCTACTGTGACCTTGCATGGCTACTCTTGATTGTCCTATTCTCTGTTCTACTCTACAGTAGCAAGTTTCTTTGCATTTTCTAGTTGCTTTCTGAGAGATGCAACTTCAGCCTCTAACAATTGGACCTTGGCCTCAAGTTCCTCAATCCTCTCCTTGTATACATGGCTCTTTCTAAGCTCATCCTCATAGATCTTCCTTACATCAATGTAATCATGCACAAACTTGGCTAGCCTTATTTCTATCTCATCTACCTTGTCCTCATTCATGAATGAAAATGTTTCATGGCCTTTGAGATCTTTATACCAGAAGTACCTTGAAAATTCCATAGAGCCATGTTACCTTATTCAGTGCTTTACACATCCATCAACTTTGGTTTGTTTGATGAAGGATCCATGCTCCATATTGTAAGAGGTTTGGTGTTGATGTTGAATCTCGATCCTCTTTGTAGTCCATCAACACCATATGCCTCATATGAGATGGCATTTTCCTATCTTCTAATCTAATCAAGCATAAATTCTTACTCTGAATCCCATCCAGGCACCAAAAACATCCCACTCCTCTACACAAAGTTTGTTTCCTCCTCCAAAATCATGACTTCACTCTTAGTATTATAGGCTTGTAATTTCTCAACAAATTCTAGCTTCCATTCATTTGATCACCCAATTTTCATCTTTAGCACCAACTCACTCAATTTTACCTTGTACAAAAAACTTTTGAACTCTACTGAATTGATGAATTCATCATCCTCTATAAATTATTATGCTTGGCTGATCCTATAATCCAACCTTGTTGCAACAAGTTCTAGGTCAGTGAGTGTGTTCTCAGTTGCAATAACCCTATCTTGTATATAACTTTGTCTCGAGTCATCAAAGCCCTAAGTTTTACTTCCAATAGGATTTACAATGTCCTCTATTTAACCTTTGGAGGGATATGGGCAACCTTTTTCATCTTATTCTCCCTAGAGACCCATGATGCCTCAATAGGA
The DNA here is from genome assembly GCA_028749045.1 of Cupressus sempervirens. Taxonomy (NCBI): domain Eukaryota; kingdom Viridiplantae; phylum Streptophyta; class Pinopsida; order Cupressales; family Cupressaceae; genus Cupressus; species Cupressus sempervirens. Next base: position 206,065,727 of record CM053789.1, read on the forward strand.
TCATCTTCTTCTAATTTTGGAGTCACATTAGGTTTAGGGCTGTCAAGACATATCCTCTCTTCTTCTCCTAAGGGTCCCTCTAGCATTTGGGCCTTAATTTCAGCACTATTAGTGACCATCTTCCTAATCCTATGAGGATAGGGTATATCCATATAAAATCCTTTAAAATTGGGATCTACTCTCTTCATCTCCCTTTCTACCCTCAACACATCATCAAGTTTGGCCATTTTATCCGCTACCTCCCCCTCTGCAACAATATTGGGAATGCATTCTTCATGGGGTAGCTTCTTGGTATTAGGAAACACATAGTTCTTAATTTCTTTGAGAGTGATCCTCATCCAATTGTTAGGGTCATACATCTTGTAAGGACTAGTTGACAGTTTGTAGTGGTGAAGGAAAGAATGAATCTGATCTAGGGCATCTTTTCCAATTAAAAACTCCCCTACCCTAAAACATCTAGAAAAAATAGTGCCCTTATGAACCTTAGGCCCTAAGTACTCCATATTCACCATAAACAACTACCACATGAATTCAATAATGGCCAATCTCGGAGGAATAAACTTTGGCAAAATATGTTGGGGTTGGGGACAACAATAAATTCTCATCAAAGAAAAGTTGGAAACAAGAAGATATCCCTCAATTGTGATCTAATATTTTTCTCTCAGGGAGAAGGGCTGGTCTTAAAAGACTCTTCAAGATTTCAGGTTCCCTAAAGTAACCTAGGTCTAGCATTTTCATGATTATAGTTCTAAAATTATTGAAAAAATATATAGAATAAAAAAAGTGGTACAAAATATCGCATACCTATGTCCACACCTAAACTGGCAGCTGTCCATTTGTATCAGAGGTATGATCAATGACATTAGGGCTTATGTACCCCTCATTCTTGTATAGGATTAGGTGCATCAATAGTGAGTAGTGATGGAATTTGAAATCTTTCATCTCTCCACTAAGAGCTAGTGTAATGCTTTCCTTCATTAGCTCCAGAATATACTTAACATAATCATATTCCTCTCCATGGTATGAGTCTTGCACATCCTTGGCTATTATAATTTTTTCTCAGTATACCATATCTGTTCCATCCTTGCCAACCACCTTGTGGACATTACACACTATTTTTACAAAATAATTCTTAAATTTATCCAAAGGAATCAATTTCTCCTCCTTCTTAGGGTAATCACCCACATTCTTTAAGTCCATGGGAATATATTGTAGCATAGACTTCCCTATGTAGGCTTTTGTGTTTCTTTCAAACTTCCTCTATAGATCCTCCAATTGGCTAGCCCATAGCACCATCTAATCTAAATGCTTCAATGAATAAGGCACAATCTGATGTACATAGAATAGTTTCATCTCTGTTGTGGAATGTTTTGGTGGCCATATTGTATGATTTGATCAGGGACTACCAAATCAACATCAATGAAAACCTCTGGAAAGATCAATTTTGCCATGTTCTTCTTCCACGGGTTGCACACAAGGATCTTCTTCACTATGTTGTGGTAAAGGTATATGAAAAGTTCACAGCCTATAACTCTAGGACATGTAGCATCTCTGCATAGAGCATATAGGCCCACAAAAGCATGATCATTTGCAACATTAGCATTTGAGGATCCTGGGAAAATTTTAATCCATTCCTCAAAAAACCTATTAGGTATCTTTTGTCTTGTTTTTCATCTCTTAGAAGTGGAGGTCTTTGAAATTTCCATGTTCGTCACCTGAATCTCTTCAACTTCCTTGTCATACATTCTAACTATATGCTAGCAAATCCTAGGCAAAATTATACTTGGCATTGAAAGTAATAATCTACATGCACTAGAAAATTTTCAACTTCTTGGATTTTCTTCTCATTGTGAATGATAAATGATAAATTATCAACATAATGTCTTTATAGTTCAATGTACATCATCAACATTCCTTTGCATTGATTTTCAACATGCTTGAGCATTAAAGTTAGTTTCTTTTGTCACCTTAGGGGACCAACATCATTATTATCTAGTGTTACACTTTCTATATATAACTCAAATCTCATTGGTTGAAAGTCCTTTTTTGTTTCCACCTTAGAAAATGGAAAGCATACTTTCATGTCAAACTTAGGGCTCATGATCTTACGATCGTCCTAGAAGTCAAACCCTTTGTAGCATCATAGGTGGGGAACAATTTCTCTACCATCTTACAATCCTTTGAAATCAAACCTTATCGCACTATTGTAAACCTTGAGAAAATCTTTTAGATCTCATGATACACTAGTTACCATGGCATTGAAGCTTACCTTTAAATCCTCTATCTTATGAGAGGTAGATTACACTCAATAGTGTAGCATCTTATCTCACTTTCTTTTTCCATACAATCTTACAATCATAGTTTAGTGGACCATTTCATAACTTTGGCAATCATCCTTCTCACTCTTAGAATGTTATGAGAAGCTATTACCTTTCTTCATCATAGCATCATCAGCATTAACTATCACCTTTATGATCTCCCAATACAATACCTATCATAGCATCATAACTCTTTATTTCTACCCTTGAGATTTACAAAACACTATTTGTTGTAAGATCAAAGAATGAAATCTATCATATTTTCATAAAAAGTTATGGAAAGACATCTTTGGCCCCACTAGCCTGACATGGCATCCACTTCTTATACGCTATAGTTTTGACCAATTAGGATAGAACACATAATTTCTTTAACACTAAGCTGCTACCTTGCTTTGTCATCTATTACCTTACAATATTACAATTGGCAATCCCTGTAACATTGTGATCCTCAAATTATTCTCCCACAATCTTATGACTAGGGCCTTAGTGTAACATCAAGAAAGTTCACAAAGACTGTACTTCTATGATCCTATGATAAGCTACTTATCACATGTTCATGATCCTTTTTTTCTACCTCTATGATCCCGTGCCTATTTTTCATAACATCACACACCATGGTCTTAAACCTTTTCATTATAACTTACAATGATATAACACAAAGGGATCATAAGATCAGGAATCTCATCCTTTAATTTTGTGATACTATGACCGCATCATATCTTAAGATTAGGAGACTCAGATTTTAATCCTATGACCACTCACTAACCCCTTTGATCATAAGAGATTATTTAAATTACAAATAATATTATGCTTAGAAATAAAACCTAGGGTAAGGGCCAAATTGTGAATTTTTATGATTTTTTTGTGAGAAAGATGAAAACACAATCCTAGGGCATTATTTCATGAGACAAGGGTAAGAATATAATACTAGGCTAGGGAAAAAATACCATGTTAGGGCCATTTTCTAGAAATGAAAGTAATAAAACATGAATCCTAACATCACAACTTTCTTTCAAAAAATATTTTCACCATAAAATTTGAAAATTTAGCACAGTGAAAATAAGGGTTATCAGACCTCTCTTAGGACATATTGTATCCAAATGACCAACTTTACCACATATAAAGAGTTTTAAGGGTATCATTTCTTTAGATTCGTCAATATATTTCTTCAACATCCTTGTAAAGTTAGCTTCAATCTCTTCTTCATCATCATTGACATTTTCTTCTTCCATTTTGGGTGCTTTAAATTTTGTTTCAGATTTTCTCTTATCATTGCTAAACTTTCCTAATTAAAATATTGTTGAAGCATTGATCAATTGTTATGTGTGGTAACTTATTTGGATCATCAACTTCTTTAATAACCAAAACATTTTCACTATAACTATGAGATAATGTCTTCTTCATATAGTCTTCACTAGTTATGTTGTGGTCTTGATTCTTTGTTTTACTTACTACTCTCTCAACTCTCTAAAATAACTCTTAATCTCTTCAACATCTTCAAATCTAAGATTGCACTAATGTGTATTTTTATCAACTTCTTAGAAATTTTTACCATTTCATTTCCTTAATAGATTTCTTTCAATTTTTTCCCAAATGTCATAATAAGTTTTGAAAGAAATTATTTTAGCAAGTTCTAATTTTGATAAAGAAATATTAATTTCATATATTTCCTTCTCATTCTCATCATATGCTTTGATTTCATCTATGACAAAATTCATTCTGAGCTAAAATATACATAGTCTCCACATTCTTCCATGTCTTATAGGTACTAATTGATACTAGATAATCTTTCATATGATCTTTTCATGAATTTTAGTTTGATCCATCAAACATAGGGATATTCAATTTTTACACTATTATATCTACTTAAAGTGATTAATCTATATACCAAGAAACCAATCATGACCTCCACATGATTGCCTTTCTAGCATCGATGCTCACATTTTTGAATCCCTAGAGGAAATCTTGACATTGATGTTGATATTCACAAGATCTCTCTTTATTTCTATGGTAGAGATCCTAGATAAGGACCTATCAAGTGATTCATCCCTACATCTAGCTACTAGTGAAGTGTTTGGGACCTCTCTTGTAGTCATTCAATTGTAGTGTCCACCTCCATCCTTGTAAGGTCAATATTTGGAGGATGCTGATCTATTGATGGATGACCTATGAGGATGGGAATTAATTTAGCATCTATAGATTAGAGAATGTTTACACATTCTTCCCCCTGAGACTTTATCTTATCTTTTTTCCCTCCTTAAGGACTCTTGTACTCGATTAGTACTTAGAAATGGGAGGTTTTTTACTGTGTACTTTGTTTTTTTTTTTTTTTTTTCTGTTTCTTCTATTTTTCATGACACACAATTTGGAACTTGGGGCTGATTCAAAGTGTTGAGGGCATTTAGGAACTCCTTTTATGTTGACTAAAATTTTTATGTTTTGGCTTCATGTGTCTTTATTTAGGCTCATGTTATAGATGCCAACAATGATATATTCACTAAGAGTGGATGTGTTTCATCGCTTCTAGATCATAATGCCAATCCCACTGGATCCATGTGTATCTATGCAAGATGTGATGGAAACATATGTCACCTAGTGACTTTTCATAACAACATCTCATATGTTGTTATCTCATCTCATCTTCTTTTCTCCTTGGAATGATCTATTCTCCCCTCTAATAAACATAGTACATACCGAGGGGGATATGTACTATGCATTTTTTGTTTGTCCCTTATCTATCTTTTACATAGGTTTTTCTTGAAAAAACTTAAATTTCAACAAATTTTATTTTCAACTTACCTTAGTGGGGGCCAAAACCATTGATCACTTGACTTTGTGGGGTCCAAATTAATGATTGTTTTATTAGGTCTTACCCTATGATACACTTATATAGATTAAGGCATTGTATATCAACAATCATCTTAAGTCACCCTATCACACACTCATGTAGCTTAACACTACATGTGTTAGTGCATTGTTTCTAAACCTCCTAATCCCATGCCTATCTAGGGTTTTTTATGTAGATCAATGCACCATTCATCTCTCTATCACATGACTATCTAGAATTAACCAACCTTGATAGAGCTTATAAAAAATATTCCTATCATGTGAATCAACATACAACATATTCTAACCATATCAGTGTGCCTATTGATGATCTTTATCACACAAGTGTCTTCATCATCTAACATACTTGAATGTGGCTCAACCTTAAATCATGAATTTCTAGCTATGACAACTCCATGTGATTGATTTTCCAAAGGTAGGTCAAGTAAGACTTCATTTCTTTATCTTCACACTCTTCCTTGCCATCCTTCCATCTAGCTCAAATCTAATTTATATAATCCCAATGGTTTGTGGATGCGTGCACCCCATGGATCTGTCTACATAACATGCTCTCATATGTGAATAAAAAATGTGCAGAGAGCGATTTAAGAATTACAAACATATCACCTTGGATTTATAATGCCCAAAAATGATGGGATTCCTATATTAAATTTATCCAGGGTATTTAAATTCCCTTGTTTTACATCCATTCTCTCTCTCTCTCTCTCTCTCTCTCTCTCTCTCTCTCTCTCTCTCTCTCTCTCTCTCTCTCACACACACACACACACACACACACACACACACACACACACACACACACACACATTTGAATGTTGTGGATTCTACATTGAAGCTACAACTCTTTTAATCATTCTTTCACCTCTCATAATTGTATTTTCATTTTGCTAATCATAAATTAAATAAATCAATGTGTCTTTTTTATTTACTAAAATATTTTAAGTTTGGAATTTATAATCTATTTGGTTATCATATTATCTTTTTTTTTGAGCATCTAGATTAGCTATGTTGTATATGATCATATTTTATTATTTTACAATAGTTACATTTTTATAAACTAGTTGCTATCTTTTCATTTTTCCATCACATTCTTGGTTTTTTGTAGCCAACAAGTGTGAAACACCAACTTGTCACACTAGAGTCCAAAATTCATATTGTGATCCGTTGGGCTATAGACCTAGATCCACAATAGTGATCTTATAGACTTCATAGTCTGTCTATGATTTTTTATCTTCTCATTTCTTATAGTCAAAATATTTTAATATCATCTTCTTGTCACTTAATTTGTGCTTAATCAATCTAATTCATATATATTTTGTTATGTATATCTACTCTAACCTCATACATTAAACCACAAAGTTTTCTACAACTCAAGTTTGATCTACCTAACACTCCTAGCTAGCTTATTGAGGTGGTTTGATCGAAATCATGTATCTGTTGACATCCTAGTTGGCCTTTAAGATTAGCACTTAGAATACCAATAATAAATACAAAATTATCAAAATATAATGTTTTAATGACAATGAATGAGTGAAAAGAACTTGGAACACTCCAACTAAAAAGAAGTTACTAACATGATCTACTTCCTTATCCTATTTGAACTTACACAAAGTGGCAAGAAATTTGTTTGGTATGCTATTTTAGAGGCCTATTAAAGTTAAGACCCTTTTTTTTCTATTTCAACCTCCATGACTAACCAAGATAGATCAATAACTTAATAACCATGATAATAGATACAAGATAAAAAATAAAAGAGATTCTATTGCTATGATCTACAAAATTATTGAAATATAACTCACCTTTAATGCCAAGAATCAATTTCTCAATGGAATGAAGGAAAGAGCATAATTTATGGATCATGTGGTATGGAAATGAGAAAATATAGAAACATGGAGTTGATAGATGAATGATCTGGATCTCAAGAAAGTGTGTAAATAACCAATAACCATTGTTTCAATGACCAAGATGTTGGACTAGGTGCCAATGTTCCCCTTTGGGATTCATGACATGTGTTAATTTCCTCTTGTTCTATAAGTCTAGTGGTTGTATCTGTCATTGATAGGTCAATCTTTTGGTGCAATGATAGCCCTATCTTGTAACAAGTGGTATCAGAGATTAACCACAACAATCTCCTTTTGGATTCATGATGTAGCTTAATCACCTCTTGTGCTCTATAATTCTAGTGGTTGTATCAGGCATTAACAAGTTGATCTTTTTGTGCTATGGAAACCCTATCTTGTAACACAAGAATGTTATGAAAATAGTCTAAAAGTTGAAAAATAGAGTTAAAAGGGAGGCTTAAACCAAATTAGAGGATCCTTAGTGTCGATAGACTACCATAGAAGGTCTTAAACTATAAGAGAAAGTAAACATAATGCTCTAATGAAAATCATTGTACTACACATTCAAAGGATGAGTCCACATTGCATCTAGACATGTTCACAGCACACATGTGTCTTGAATAAAAATAGTACATATGGTCAAGATTTTAGACATAAGGTTGTGAATAGGAGAATAAATTAAGTAATAGGTTAGTTGAAGACTTTGATTTTAATAAAGAAAAGTAAGTATACAATGTGGAACTACATAAGGTGTGAAAATTATGATGTTACATTGAAATTGTCCTACTTAAACTACAAATGAATATTTAAAAAAAGGATGAAAATTCATTGGTTGGATTTTCTTGTAATTAAACATATCAATGTAAAGAGAGCTTAAGTATATTTAACAAGAGACCAAATAAAATATGTATGCTACCCAATTTGACTAGCATAGAAAACTAATAGGGTCATGTAGAAAGGTTTTAAGTCGTGGATATTTAACCCTTTGATCCTCTTGAATTAAATTGTCTAGATCAGATAAGTTTAATAGAATCTTATACATGATTGATAATGCTGTTTAAATATTAGTAGTTAAAAATTGCCCAAGACTACTTGGAAAATTCTCGATATGGTCATTTTAAATTAATGAAAATCAACAATATAAAGTATGTACATTTAAGATCTTATCTCTAGTTAGTAAAATAAATTTGTGTGACTAAATACAATTCTTGAAAAATAAAACAATATTGATAATTGAAATATCTCATGCCAATTATGAATAATGTTGAAAAAATTATTCCCCAAATTAGGATTGACTAATGGATAGTGTTAGCCACATATTTTTCTTGCCATTGTTATTATTGATATCCAAATTTTGCCAAGTCAAAGTTGAACTTGAACCTTTTCCCCTTTACTTCAATTTCAACTTCAAGTTGGTATTATTTGTGAAAGTGCAAAGTCCTTCTTTTGGTTTACCTGTCAACCCAACATGCCTTGTGCAAAGAGGAAGTTGAAGTTGAAAAAAGAACGTTCCACTTCAATTTCAACTTCGATTCCCCTTTTTCTAATGATTTCATATTTTTTTCTTCTCCTAGGCATTTGTTGATTAAAAAAGAATTTTTTTCTAAAAAAGTGGCCCCACATTCTTGTCAGGAGCTAGGGATGTAAAAGGCAATAAATGTGACAGCTAACCAGCATGTGTCAAAGTACAAGTTGTTTTTGGGAAAGTAAAAGTAATGATCGACCGAAATTATTATAAGTAAAATCACATCCTGATTTGATGGGGATAATTAACTAAAATGGCTGAGAAGTCTTGTCAAGTAAATACACATGTTGATATTAATGATTTTGCATACTATATATCCATCCATGGTTTCCCAAAATATCGCTCCTTAAATTCTCCCCTTTTCTAGATTAATTGCTTATCTTGCCTTGTCGAAGCCAAAAACATCAAGCTGGTAAGAACAAAACTAAAGTGCTTGGCTTTGTAGAAATTAGTGAATACATAAATCAACCTTATCTACATATTTTGTTGTCTTGCTCCTAGTTTTTGTTAGGTTTATTTTCAACATTTATTTTTGCAATATTCTATTTAAGAAATGATGACTCTCTTTCAGCATAAGCTTCCTAAGCCTGAGAAACCCTTCTTATTGAGCCCCTTATCTGAGATTATAGATACTCTGGCCCTAATTGGTACCATTGCCACAACTAGAAAGGAACCTATGACATCTAAATGGTTAGTAAGTAAATTCCTTGTAAAATATTATAAAGTAAATAAGGAAAAATAGAGTCTTGAATTGACTTTGACAAGAGCATGGGGTGATGGTTGGTAGAAATTGCCAAACCTCTTCAAGATAAGCTTAAAGAAGAGCTAACACCTCAAGATTATTAGGTATCAAAAGTAGACATGGGAAAAGGTAGCAAAATAGTGGATATAGAAACATTTGAGGCATCTAAAAAAAATATTGCTGGTCGGGTGAGGAAAGATGCCAAAGCCAAATAGGATATAAAAGAAGCTAGAGAAACATGGCCTAGCAAATCAATACCATTATGCACCTAGAAGCAAAGCCAATCAATGAGATGTCTGCCATTGTTGACATTAAATCTCTAGCCAATTAATATTTTTTAGATAACTTTAAAAAGTGTAAGGCTACTACCAAGACATTTGAGGAATGGGTCCAAATTGTGGAAATTGAAACAATAAAGCATGTAAACCTTCTGAGTGATACCCAAAAGGAGACCTCTACTATTGTGAAGAATGTTGAATCAAACATTGAAGGATATGAGAAAGAAAAAGGTAATTGGGTGAAGGAAGTATTGTGGATTGATGAAGTACAAGAGTATGGTCTAAAGAAGTTTCTCTTTGAGTGCCCTGTAGCTGTTTTGGATGAGAAAACTATCTATGTAATCCAAGAATGTATTCAATAGATAAATGAAGTGGTTGCATAAGGGATAATTGAAATCAAAGAAATATGTTCTTGGATTGATGTTGTAGATTACATAATCCTTGGAGACCTCAAGTGGTTTCATGAAAAATGTGCGAAAGAAGAAAGAGACTATGTTGTGCCCATAGAAGATATTACCATATAGATACAATTTTTCCAACATTCCACATGTTGAAGCCTTGCTGATAATAAACTAGAAACACCTAGAGATGCACGGAGAAAAGATCATGGAGATAAAGAAAGGGAAGGAATTTTGAAAATAAAGGATCACTTATCTCAGCCTACCTCACCAATTAGTCATCTCATCTTTTACTACTGTATACGAAAGCTAGAAAGATTGTTGATGGCATGGACAGAGCCCCATGAGACCTAGAAACTTTTAGTTGCATGTTAGATCTATCTTTTAATTTCTTTGTTTTAGTTTATTTCAAAGTTAGCATGGTTAGATAACCAAAAAACCATCTACTCCTGGTGAGGTAATTTTGGATTCAGTTATCCAGGCTCGAGGAGCATACATATGTAATAACTAACTTTTTGAAAGGGTTGACTCTTGGTAGATGTGAAACCATAACTATTTTTTATTAAGTACCTACACTTTGAAGTTTGATGAAGATTTTGGCTATGATAAGTAATATAAAATTTTGCAATTTTATATTTTGAAGTCTTTCTAAAATAGGTACTACTATCTATTCTATAATGGTTTGTGTCCTTGTGGAGATTAATCATTTGTGAAAAGCTTTACATTGTCTTGCTATAGTTTGAAATCTTATTTTGAGGTTGAAATAATTTGAGGGAAGAAAAAATAAATCTTATACTTCTTTCATATTTAGTGATTAATCATGTGGATGATTTTTGTTGTTAGATTTAAATGGTTTTTTAGCTTGCACATTCTCTTCATTTTTATGAATTGATTGTTTAAAATTGTTTTTAGTATTTTCTTGAAAAATACTCATTGGGAAGGTTTTCCCTCAAAAGAGGAATTAACAAATATCTTTTCCAAAATGATAGCTACTCGTAATAATATGTCAAAGTAATAGTAAGTAGAGAATTCCTTGCACCTCTGTGGGAATTCAACTAGTTTGAAAATAAAGGATCACTTATCTCAACATGCCTCACCAATTGGTCATCTCATCCTTTACTATTGTATATGAAAGCTAGAAAGGTTGCTGCTGACATGGACAAAGCCCCATGACACCTAGAAACTTTCTAACTTTTCGAAAGGGTTGACTCTTAGTAGATGTGAAAGCAAAACTATTTTTTATTAAGTATCTACAATTTGAACTTTGATGAAAATTTTGGCTGTGATAAGTAATATAAAATTTTGCAGTTTTATATTTTGAAGTCTTTTTGGAATAGGTATTGTTGTCTATTCTCTAATGGTTAATGTCCTTGTGGAGATTAGTCATTTGTGAAAATCTTTGCATTGTCTTATTACAGTTTGAAATCTCATTTTGAGGTTGAAAGAATTCGAGGGAAGAAAAAATAAATCTTATGCTTCTTTCATTTTTAGTGATTAATCATGTGGATGATTTTTGTTGTTAGATTTGAATGGTTTTTCAGCTTGTACATTCTCTTCATTTTTATGAATTGATTGTTTAAAGTTGTTTTTAGTATTTTCTTGAAGAATACTCATTGGGAAGGTTTTCCCTCAAATGAGGAAATAAAAAATATCTTTTCCAAAATGGTAGTTGCACTTAATAATATGTCAAAGTAATATTAAGCAAAGAATTCCTTGCACCTTCATGGGAATTCAATCCATTGGTTTATCAAGAATTTCCTTCTTTATGATTTAAAATCAAGGGAAAAACTATTAACTAACAGTATTTTGGTGACTATGTTGGGGAGTGAAAATGTAGTATCTCATTCCCTAAAAGTACTTAATGAATTATATGGTTTTGGAAAATGGTTCTTCCTATCCATAATCAATTGCCTATTCTACAACCAATTCTAGGCTTTCTAGATATGCAGAAGATATTATTTTTTATCTTAATGCTTGTGCTTGGCCTAATCAAGTAAACAATCAACAATATCTCCAAGTACAACTAGTACAAGAAAGAGAAGAAGAAATAGCCAAGAGGATTAGAGGGATCTTAGAAGCTCAAGAAGAAGAAACTATAGCAAGAATTTCTCATGTAAATAATTGATTTGATCAAGTTGTAGTGCTTTCCAGCCACCCTAGCAAAAAAGAGATATACTCAAACGGGCATATTCTCAGGTCTAGTGGATGAAGGTTTTGAAGACCTAGCAAAAGTTGACTTCAAGCCTGACCTCTCTTTTAAAAGAAATAAAACTAAAACCACTAGTAGACCATCTTCCCCTCCTAAAGATGTCAACCAATCATCCTCTATCTAGTCCTTGATCATCCCTAGAACCTTGATCCCTTCTACTATTAATATCCCCCCTCTTGATATCAGATTACAAAGAATGGCTCAAAATCAGCCTTCAGGTATTGATGTAGGCCCTCTGCATCTAGTAGTTGATATGGGAATATTTCGTAAGGGATCTTGAGAAGTTCTCCCTAGATTCAATGGGTATGGAAAGAAGTCACCCGAAGAGCACCTAAATGCTTTCAATACCACATGTGGCATGTTGGTAGTGGCAATAGAGGATGTTGCTATAAGATTATTCATTTAAACCTTGATGGACTCAATAGTCAGTTGGTTTCACCACTTACCTAATGCATCCATCACATCTTGGGATACCATGAAGACTGCCTTTGAAGCCAAGTTTAAGTTGACCGATGATGCTAATTCCTTTCTTATGCAATTGAGCTTGATGAAAAAAGAGATACGCATGCCCATGTGTAAATTTGTGGCCAAATTTAATAAAAATTTACATGAAATACCTAATGCTAGTAGGCCTAATGATGAGAACCAAAAGGGTTTCTTCTTAAATGCCATGCCTCTAGAAATTGCTTTTCCATTGAAAAGGGTGAATCCTGCAACACTTGGAGCATCCCAAATGCTCTCTATAGAGTTAGAATATGATCTTATCATATTTGGTAAATGGAAGATAGATGTGCAAATCCAAAACTCTCAAGCCTCAACTTCTTCTTCCCTAAATGATTCACTACTCCAGAATTTGGAAATGACCTAATAGCTATTAAGAAGAAAATCCCAAAAGTTTCTTTCCCTTATCAAGAAATCCTGCAAAAATATCCTAATCAAAATGGGCTCCTAATCAAGGGAAGCAATATAACCTTCCCCCTAGTCAATAGAGACTTAAAATTGAGCCTCCCTCGGGCAAAGGAAACATGTGTTATTTTCATCTTACTAGTGATCATGAAGGGTCCACATGTCTTGAGTATGTGAGGAGTGATCAAGTAGAAGTGGAAAAGGCACTTGCAACAAACATTAAAAAAAGGAAGATTCTTCTGAAGGATGTGGTGACTCTATAAATTAATACCTTGAGTATGAGTGTGACTCAAATAGAGTCGATGACATTTTTTTAAATTTAGGAGAACCTTCATGTTTAGTGTTGCTTAGAGCATAGTGGGGAGAAAAAGTTGATCCTCAATACAAGAGCACTATAGCACCTACTCAGGCACAAGACTTAAAAGCTAGAGCAAAAGGTAGGAATAAAACACCACAATCTTAATCTTCTTCAACTCATATTCTAAAAAGGTTTGATCCTGACTCACTTTTTGATATTGTTGAGTTCTATAAAATATCTAGAATTCAAATTTCTCCTATTTAATATTTGAGTATGAACCCTAATAAACTCAACAAATTAATTTACTACATCCATCAGCCTTCATCAGATGTTTCCACCAAAAAAGTGAATAGAGTTTCTTCTAGGAAAGAAAATAGAACCAAAAAGCTAGATCCTCATATGAAAAAAATTCAACTTGAGAAAGTGAGTTTGGAGATATCTTATAGACAAAAGCATAACCCTTTCTATGTATCCCTTTTCCTACATGGCTTCAAAGCAAGCAATTATATCATATATTCATGGGCATCAGACCATATAAAGCCAACAACAGTAGCTAAGGCTCTCAACCTACCCCTAACCAAAAAATTTGGCAAGTATTACTCAATAGATTCAAAATAGGTACCTCTAGTAGGTCAAATTAAGGAAGCTCAAGTCTCTTTAGCAACTTTCATTGAGAAGAGAATAAAGCTCACCATCCTGGTAGTAAACATCCCCACCATTTATTGCATGCTCCTTAGTAGAACTTTTTGTTGGGATTTGAGGGGAGAGGTAAAAATGGATTGGTCACAAGAAATTATACTCGTAGGAAAGGAAAAACTAACCCCGTTGCCTGAAGCCAAGTCCAAATATACAATTTTCCCATTAGATGACCCTAAATCTTAGATTCTCTATCAAGAAATCAATTTTTCTAATTATTTGATTATACTTGAAATTGAAGAAATAGGGATTGAGCTAGATAATACTAATTCACCTTGTGTCTTAGAGTTTTATGGAAGTTTCTATTCAAGTAGGTCAGGAGTTGACACAATATTAATCTCTCCTTTAGGACAAATTTTTCCCTCCTCTTTCAAAATAGCTTTTGAAAACACAAACAATACAACTGAGTATGAGGTTCTATTGCTAGGAATAGAAGAAGCAAAGAGGAAGAATATAAAAAAAATTCAAAGAAAAAGGAGATGCTAAGTTGATAGTAAAGAAAGTGAAGAAGTTATTCTCAATGAAAAATGAAAGATTAAGGCATTATATAAATTGGGTATGGAATGAACTCAATTGGTTTGATGCTTTCTCTATCAAATCAATACCCAAAGAGCTTAACAAAAAAGTAGACTCCCTAGCAATCTTGGCTTCTTTATCGATTCCTCATCCTAAATTTGTGATGGATAAATAAATTGTAGAGATTAGTCATAGACCCAATGGAATTGATAATAATAATTCATGGAATCTATTTAGAGATGAGGTCCATATCAACACTTTCCTTCAAAGCATAGGAAAGTTTACCACTAATTACTTTGAAGGCTCAAAATCAGAATGCCATGAGTTCTATCTTGATGCAACTATTGGAGAAGTGGAGGGTGTCAATCATCTCAAGGGTAATGTGATACCTAAAGTACTAGTTGAAATAGAGAGGCTCTTTGATAGATGACATGTTTTTTTCACTCAAAACTCAACATCTAGGGATGTTGAAAATGGTGTTTGTGAGAAAATCAATCTAGGCTTTGTAGACAATCCAAAGATGGTGAATTTTGAGGTTTGTTGTGAGGGAGGTGAGAAAATATGATTCATCAAGTTACTAAAAGAATACAAAGATGTATTCATGTGGTCTTATGAAGACTTGAAAACTTTCAAAGGAGGGTGATTTAAATACCACATCACTTTGAAACTAGGTACTTCATTGTGTAAGCATAAATTAAGAACCTACAATCCAAAAGTTTCAAATGCAATTTTTAAAGGACTTGATAAAATGCTTAAATCACACATTATCTTCCCAATACATCACTCTACATGTGTGGAAAGGATAGTACCCATTAGGAAGAAAAGTGGAGAGATAAGAATCTATGTAGATTTCAAGAACCTGAACCAAGAAAGTCTGAAAGACAACTTTGCCTTACCCATGAAGGACTACATTCTTCAAATTGTTGCTAGCTCAGAAATGTTATCTTTCCTTAATAGATTCTTTGGTTATAATAAAATAGGAGTTTCTAAAAAGGATCAACACAAGAAAACATTCACAACCCCTTGGGGCAGCCTTGGTTATCGAAGAATGCCTTTTGTGCTGATAAATGCTAGTGCAACCTTCTAGCAAGCGATGAATTCAACCTTTGGATGTCTCCTTGACAAAATAATTATGGTCTATCTTGATGATAAGACTGTCTTTCCAAGAATATGAAAGAAGAATCTAAAAGATTTGAAAGATGTACTACAAAGATGTAGAGAACATGAAATCTCATTAAATCCAAAGAAGTCTATCTTCTGTGTGACCAAAGGGAAACTGTTGGAACATATAGTTTCAAAAAAGGGAATCATAATTGATCTAGAAAGAGTAAAAGCTATACAAAAATTGTGCCTCCTAGTAAACCTCAATGGCATCATATCTTTTTTTGATCAAATAAATTTCCTTATGAAATTTGTACATGATTTTGCTAAGACAACCAAACCAATAATGAAGCTATTAAGAGAGAAAAAAAGTTTCAAATGGGAAAATCTAGCAATTAAGTCATTTGAAGAAGTTAAAGAGGCTATTTCCAAAGCACTAGTTCTCATTCATCTTAACTTTAAATGATATTTTGTGATGTATTTCTATGCATCTGAGCACACCATGTATGGTATCCTTCTTCAAAAAAAGGTGTAGGATGAAGAAGTTCCTATCTCTTTTATGAGTGTCCCTTTGAACAAGCACGAGTTTCTCTATTCACTTGTTGAAAAAAAAGCCTTTGCAATTGTGAAAGTTGTAAAATAGTTTTGATATTGTATCCTCCACTCACATTAAATGGTCTACGTTCCATCCATAGTAGCTAAGAGCATTCTCAAATAGAAAGATGCAGCCATGAATAACTGAGCCATGTGGCTACCAAAGTGAAAGAGTTTGACATTGATATCAAAGCTACCAAATTGGTCTGAGGTCAAGGGCTTTGCAAGCTAATGGTAGACAATAAAGAAGAAGAGGTCTATCCCAATTTCCTATTTGTAGGGTTAAAAGATGAATAGTTTTAAGATTTAGCATACTTTCTGATATATGGACACTACCTAGAACACTTGAAAGGAAAAGATTGGAGGAGTCTTCACCTTAGGGTGACAAATTTTTTGATTATTGATGATATTCTATATAAGAAAGGCCTAGATGTAATGTTCCTTAGATGTGTGGACTCTAACCAACAAGAGAAACTACTCTAGACTTTCCATAATAAAGCATGTGGCAGTCATTTTTTCTTCCATGGTAACAACTTTTAAAATCTTGAGGAGTGGATACTATTGGCTAGGTATATTTAGATCTACTTATAAATGGGTAAATGATTGTGAGAAATGCAAGTATTCATTGGTAAACCATGTCTAGTTGCTCTCCCTTTAAGGCAAGTGGTCATTGAAGAACCTTTCCAACAGTGGGTGTTAGATTTTATCGATCCCATCAACTCAAATCCTAGTGTTGGACACATACACATACTGACCACCACAAAATAATTTACTAAATGGGTAGAAGTAGTGCCAGTAAAAGAAACAAAATCATAGGTGGTATGCAAGTTCTTAACTGAGAATATTTTGAGTCATTTTTGTGTACTAGTCAAGATAGTGATCGATAATGCACAAAATCTCTCATCCTGAGAGATCTAGCTTTTCTATAATGATCATAGGATCCTCTTGTTATAGGCATCTGATTATTTTCCACAAGGCAATGGGCAAGTAGATTCCACAAACAAAAAATTGATTAATATCATGAAGAAACTATTTTACAAAAAAGGAAGAGACTGACACCAAAGGCTTTATGAATCCCTATGGGTAGATATAACTTCTCCCAAAATATCCATTGATATGAACTCTTTTGTGTTAGTTCATGGAGTAGAAGTGCAACTATGGCTCCCTTTGGAATTGGCCACCCTAAATCTGTAGAAGGTGATGAGGTGTTCACTAGCTCTCTTGGAAAGATGATATTGTATCTTCAAAAGATCGAAGAAGAAATAAGAGATGTAGTAGACCATAATATAGAACACTAGGTCAAAGTGAATAACACTTTTGATTGAAGAGAAAGACCTAGAAAGTTCATGGAAGGAGACAAAGTACTACCATGGGATAAAACGAGTGAACCCAAAGGAGCACACAAAAAATTTGAAACCCTATTGAAGGGACCATTTTTTATTTCTCAGGAGTTGGGATCTAATGCCTTCAGGTTAAAAAATTTCAATGGTGATGATCTATCCCTATCCTATAATTGGTAGGATCTTAAATTGTTCCATCTTTAGTTTTGGTGTCATCCACATTATAAATACCCATTTCCTCTACTTGTTTCTCTTTTATTTTTCCTATTTTTTAATTCCTATATTCGAGTCCCTTTTCCATTGAAGTTAGTTCATAAGGATAGTCTATGAAACTAGTGATTCTTAATTCATATTTGATCCTTTGTAGTCTTAATCCCCAGTTAGAGATGATTGTTAATCCCATATTTGTCTTGCCATGATTATTACTGATATTCAATATCAAGTCAAACTTGAACTTGAACCTTTTCCCCTTTACTTCAAATTCAACTTCAAGTTAGTATTATTTTTGAAAGAGCAAAGTCCTTTAAGTTTACCCATCAACCCAACATGTCTTATGCAAAGAGGAAGTTGAAGTTGAAATAAGAAAGTACCACTTCAACTTCATCTTTTATTCCCCTTTTTCTAATAGTTTTCTCTTGTTTTCATCTCGTAGGGATTTTCTAAGTAAAAAAGAACATTTTTCTAAAAAAGTGGCCCCACATTATTGTCAAGAGCTAGAGATGTAAAAGGAAATAAATATGATAGCTAAGTGGCATGTGTCAAAGTACATGTTGTTTTTGGGAAAGTAAAAGTAATGATCAACTAACATTATTAGAAGTAAAATCATATGCAAATTTCACAAGGATAATTAACCAAAAATGGTTGAGAAGTCTTGTCATGTAAATACACACAATAATATTAATGATTTTTCACACTTTATATTTGTTTATGATTCCCCAAAATCTCATTCCTTAAATTCTTTCCTTTTTTGGTTTAATTATTTATCTTACCTTTTCAGAGCCCAAAACATCAAGCTGGTAAGAACAAAACTAGAGTGCTTAGCTTTGTAGAAACTAGTGAGTGAACAAACCAACCTTCTCTGTATATTTTGTTTTCTTGCTTTTGGTTTTTGTTAGGTTTCTTTTCAACATTTATTTTTGCAATCTTTTGTTTAAGTAAGCATGAATCTCTTTTGACCTAAGCTTCCTAAGCCTAAGAAACCCTACTAATTGAGCCCCTTATCTGAGATTTAGGACACTTTCCTAGTCAATGTGAATTTAACCAAACTAGTAGAAAGAATTAAGAATGCACAAGGTGGACACATATACCAGAAACTCACCAGTAGTGGTTTGGTGGAAGTTGCAACATTCCCAAACACCATGGGATGCTCATCCTTACGGATACCTCATAAAAAGCCTTATGAGATGTGGACATTTGAGAAAGGCAAGCTCTTGTATGGAGAAAACAAGAAGGATTATGACTCTATTGTAGCACAAACCTAGCCTTTAAGACTAGCACTAGGAGGCTCAAGGTTATCCACACCACTAATCATTGAGCATTTTATCAAGGAAATTACTAACATAGCTCTTCTTCTCAATAGAGTAAAAGGGAATGAGCATGCCTTTCACTAGGATGATTGATGTATTTATTCATTTAGAAAATTGTTGAAGGAGAGAAATTCATTGATTGGGTAGATTTGATAGTTGAAGGGTTGCACAGGGGCCTTGAGGGTTTGAATAACTTCAACCCATTCTTCATGTCCTCCTTTTTGGTTTACATCCTAGCTGTGTCTAAAGTATGAGAAGGTCTCCCACATGAGCCTTGGATAGATGACATGACTATTTACCAGTACTATAGAAACCTACAAGCTAGGGAACGTTATAAAGCTTTTTGAAGAATTAATGATGTCTTTCTAGGGAAACTAATTTTTGTGCTCCGAGGTCAAGACAATTTTAGACTCTTTGAAGAATCTATGTAGGCTACTAAGATTTATGGTTGTTATTATATCCAATTTCCTAGATTCACTTATCTAAGAGTTGGGGGCTTCATTGGAGAATCTTTTAAGCTAGCCCGCTATTGCCTAGATAATGTCATTCTATCATAAATATTTAGGTAGTTCATCATGTTAGGAATAAGGTGTCTCAACCTTGTATAATTCCTTTTCTTATTATTTGTTTTGTATATGTATTTTTCACAAATAATGTAATTAAGTGTGAGTGCACATGTCTAGTTGGCATGTTGATGTGTCACTCCACTTGCATGTGTTAGCATCTTGAATTGTTTATAAGGAAATCATGATTGAAATGGTTATGATAGATTCTTATGATGCATAAGAGATATCTTTGGAATATTTAATTGTGTGTAAGGAAATCATGACTAAAATAGTTATGACAAATTCCTCTAATGCATAAGAGATATTTTTGGAAGTTACTGTCAAAGAATAGAAAACACATTATATAAGCACTTTTAGGGCTATAGATAAAAAAAGTGTGAATAGTGTATTCTTGGTAGCTACTATATAAGTCTTCGATGTCCTAAAAGAGCTTGCACTGCAAGTGTGTTGTAACTTTTGAGTTGAAGATAATATATTGTGTAGGTTTTGGAGGGGTGGGGCCATTTTATGGAAAGGTTTTTCCCCACTGAAATATCTTTGTGTTTATGTGTTATTATTTTTCTATCTATTTTCTGTATTCATGGTTGACTACAATATTATTGTTTACATAGTATTGAATCTGAAATTGTAAGGATTTCAAAAGATTTTCACAATGGTTTCCTTAAGGGATTAGTGTAGCGAGTTGTTTCCACACCTAAGTTTCCTTATAAGTGGTATCAGAGCTTGATCAACTTTTGATCCTAGTTGTTGGGTAGGGTTTTTTATGAGCCAATCTCAAGGTTGAGTGGGAGTTTTGTGCAAAGCATTCTAAATTTTGTTTGTAGATTGAGATGGCTAGTTCATTATATAGAAAAATGGAGGTGGAGAAATTTAACGGTAATAATTTTGAGTTTTGGAAACTCAAGATGGAAGACATGCTTGAAGATCATGATCTATGGAAGGTGACTTCACTTGATGTGAGACCCACAACAATATCTCAAGTAGATTGGGATCTTAAGGATTGGAAAGCTAAGGGTCTCATTAGACTTTTTCTAGCATATTTAGTTCTCCTGAATGTTCTTAATGAGAAGACCACAAACAATTTGTTGACATAGCTTGGGTCTATGTATCGAGCCAAATCTCTAGTGAACAAGTTGTTCCTGAGGAAGAAGTTGTATTCTCTAAGAATGGAGGAAGGAGGATCTATTATAGATTATCTAAATGCTTTTAATTTACTAATTATATAGTTGACATCATTTGGTGTCGAGATAGAGGAGGAGGATCGATGTATGACCCTATTATGTTCCTTGCCAGATTCATGGGACCATCTTGTGATGGCTATTAGAAGTACTTTAGTCACTTTCAAAATGGATGATGTGGTGTCTTCACTATTATTTGAGGAAGCATGGAGAAAGTCTTTAGATTTGGCTAAGGAAGTTCTTGCTATTCATGGTAGATCCAATGTCAAAGGGAAGCAAAATGACAACAACAAGTCTCATAGAAAATCAAAGACTCCTAGAAATTCCAAGGAAAAATATTGGAACTGTGATAAGACTGGGAACTTCCATAAAGATTGTAAAGAGCCAAACAAGGAGATGAAGGCCTTAGATTCAAGTTCAAAAAAATCTCAAAAAGATGGTAGTGCTTTCATTGCAGCCTTGGCAGTGCATGCGTCTGATGATGTCTAGTTGATAGACTCAAGTGCTTCTTTCCACATGACCTCTCATCAAAGTTTTTTTTCAAAGTATGAAGTTTTTGATGGTGGAAAGGTGTACTTGGGTGATGATTCTCACCTAAACATAGTTGGACTAGGATGGGTCACTATCAGATTCCCTGATGGATGAGTAAAGGGGATCAACAGGGTAATGCACATCCTTGGTTTGGCATGAAACCTATTATCTGTAAGCATGTTGAATGATGTAGGTGTGCAAGTTTTTTTTTTCTAAAGATGGATGTAAGATGATGAGAGGAGCTATGGTGCTTGCTAAGGGTACTAGGAGAGGTACTCTATTTCAACTTGATGCATGCATTTCTTAGTGCAATAGTTCTTTTGTTTCAAAGAAGAGAGCAGCTATCACTTCATCCCCACCATCTAAATGAGCAGTAAAGAAGACTGTGGTTATTGGCTCTGATGGTAGTGCAACATGTGTACCTAAGGGTGCAAACACATTGGAAGGAAAGCTTCCTGTAGGAAAGACAATGTTGTGGCATATGAGATTTGGCCACATTTGTCAGATGGGTCTCAGAACCTTGAAAAACAAGAACCTCATTAAGGGGTTAAATGATTGTAATCTCAAGTTTGACTTCTATGAACATTGTGTCTACTATAAAAAAAATCATGTTCAATTTTATTCTAGTTCTCACAAATCTTCTGATGTTTTGGATCTTAATCATTTTGATGTATTTGGTCCTGTTAAAGTTCCTTCAATCTCCAAGTTATATTTTTTGTATCTTTCATAGATGATTATAGTAGAAGGACATGGATTTATTTCCTGAAAAGTAAGACAAAATTCTTTCTCAGCTCAAGGAATTTTAAACCCTTATAGAGAATCAAACTAGTAAGGATATTAAGTGTGTGAGAACTGACAATGGTGGTGTGTTTTGCTCAGTAGAGTTCAAACAATTCTATAAAGAATGAGGTATCAAGAGGCATAAGAAAACTCCTTATACCCCACAACAAAATGGACTTGTAGAAAGAATTAACAAAACATTGATGGAGAATGCTAGGAGTATGTTTAGTGGAGCTAGTCTTGAAAAAATGTTTTGGGCTAAAGCTATGACCACTGCTTGCTATCTGGTTAATAGATCTTCTACATCAGCTCTTGTTGGTAAGACACCCATGGAGGTGTGGTCTATTAAGAACCTTCAATTAGACATCTTCATGTTTTTGGTTGTGAAGCTTATGCATATGTTCCAAAGGGGAAAAGATCTAAGCTAGAAAACAAAGCTGTAAAATGTATTTTCATTAGATATGATGTTGGTATGAAAGGATACAAGCTTTGGGACCTTGTGACTAGCAAGGTGTTGTATAGCGAAAATATTATTTTTAGAGAGCTAACATCTTCTCCTATTGTGCTACAACTAGATGAAAAAGAGAAGAAAAAAGATATTGTTCAGTTGCTTCCTACCCTTGAGAAGACTAAATAGAAAGACCATGTTGGGTCTAATGATGAGGAGAGCTCTAGTAGCTCTAATAGTTCAGAAGAAGAGGAAGAAAAACCTCAACCTCAACCCTTGAGGAGATCCATGAGAGTAAGAAAGTAGCCAGAAAGGTTTGGTTATTCTATGTTAAATTCCAATTGTGCTTTTGCTTTGATTACTAATACTGAGGAGCCTAGATTTGTGAAAGAGACTTTGGATATGGAAGATGCAAGCTCTTGGATTGAGGCCATTGATGATGAGATGGCTTCATTGGATTAAAAAAAAGTTAGGACCTTGTACCTTTTCCTAAAGGATGAAAACCTATTGGTAGAAAATGGGTATTCAAGAAGAAATTTTGTGCAAATTACACTATTGAAAGGTACAAAACTAGATTAGTTGTGAAGGTATATTCACAGGTAGAGGGAATAGATTATGGTTAAATATTCTCTCCTATTGTCAAGTTGACATCCATTAGATTTCTATTATCTATTGTTGCATCATATGATTTAGAGATAGAATAGATGGATGTGAAGATAGCTTTCCTTCATGGTGATTTGGAGGAAGAGATTTATATGAAACAAACTGAGCACTACATTGTTAAAGGTAAAGAATCTTTTGTTTGTAGATTAAAGAAGTGTTTGTATGGTTTGAAATAATTTCCTAGCATGTGGTAGCTTAAGTTTGATGCTTTTGTGTTGTCAACTGGATTTGTAAGATGAAATTTGATCATTGTGTTTACTTCAGAGTTGAAAATGATCTCCTTATTGTTGCATTATATGTGGATGATATGTTGCTATTTGGGAAGGGTAAGGGTATGATTTTTGATTTTAAATCTTAGTTGTTAGCACAATTTGAGATGAAAGATCTTGGGGTAGCAAGGTACATCTTGGGTATGTAAATATGTAGACATAGATCTAATAGAAAACTTTGGTTGAGTAAGAGTAAGTATGTGAAGTTTGTGTTGGAAAGGTTTAGCATGGCAGATTGTAGACCATTGTCTATTCCTGTTTCTATGGGAACAAAGTTATCTATAGATGATTGTCCAAAATCTACTAGTGAGGTGGAGGACATGAGTAGAGTACCTCGTGCTAGTGTAGTTGGAAATCTTATGTATGCTATGGTTTGTACTAGACTAGACATTGCCCAAGTAGTGGGAGTTTTGAGCTAGTTTATGGCAAATCTTGAACAAGTACATTGGGATGTAGTTAAAAAAGTATTTATATATTTGAGGGGTACATCATATTACTCCATTTTTTATCATGGTAACTCTTCTGGGCTTTGCATTCAGTTTGTATATGTGGGTTTGTGGATTCAAATTGGGTAGGTGATATTGATAGCAGGAGATCCACCAGTGCTTATGTGTTCACTATGTTTGGTGGTGCCATCAATTGGATGAGTAAGTGACAACATGTGGTTGCTTTGTCCACTATAGAAGCTGAGTACATGGCTGCTACACATGCTTGTAAGGAAGCAATTTGTCTTAGGAGATTGTGTTCTAATATTGGTGTTGATGCAGGACAGATTACTATTTTTTGCAACAATCAAAGTGTTATTTTCCTTGTAAAGAATCTAACTTTCCATGCCAAAACGAAGCACATTGATGTGTAGTACTTTTTGAGAGATATGGTGGAAGATGGAAACTTAAATTTGGAGAAGGAAGATACTATAAATAATGTTGTAGATGCATTGACAAAACTAGTGGGCATAGAGAAGTTTAGATGGTGTTTGAAATCTATGGGCCTTTCGGCCTATAGTGGTTAGTTCCTATAATGTTCCTATTGTTCTTGCAAGGTGTTCAACAAGTGGGAGAATCTTAAGAATATGGTGTCTCAACCTTGGATAATTCCTATTCTTATTATTTGTTCTATAAATGTATTTTTTGCAAATAATGTAATTAAGTGTGAGTGTACCTTTCTAGTTGGCATGTTGATGTGTCACTCCACTTGCATGTATCAACATCTTGAATTGTGTGTAAGGAAATCATTATTAAAATGGTTATGACAGATTCCTATGACACGTAAGAGCTATCTTTGGAAGATTTAATTATGTGTAAGGACATCATGAATAAAATGATTATGATGGATTCCTATGACATGTAAGAGATATTTTTAGAAATTTTCCTAAGAAAATGGAAAGCAAATTATATAAGCACTTTTAGGGTTGTAGATAAAAAAGTGTGAATAGTGTATTCTTGGTAGCTGCTGTATAATTCTTCTATGTCCTAAAAGAGCTTGCACTACAAGTGTGTTGTAACTTTTTAGTTGAAGATAATGCATTATGCAAGTTTTGGAGGGGTGAGGTTGTTTTACAGAAAGGTTTTTCCCCACTGACATATCTTTGTGTTTATGTGTTATTATTTCTCTATCTATTTTCTATATTCATGGTTGACTGCAATATTATTGTTTACAAAATATTGAATCTAAAATTGTAAGCATTTGAAAGAATTTGAACAATATTTTCCTTAAAGGATTAGTGTAGGAAGTTGTTTCCACACTTGAGTTTCCTTACACATCAATGTTATGGATTTGTGTAAGAACATTAAGAAGGCCAGTTCTTTTCTATTTCCTATAGAGATTGGCCACTATAGATGTCCCAATATCAAATAAAATATTTTGACAAAGTTGGCAATGTCTAATTTGTGTCTCAAACCCTACTTTGCTAGAAAAACCTTTGATTAAATGAGTTTTTCCAAAGAAAACCTCAAACATGTATCCTCTCTTAGGCAAATTCTTCACTTAGAAGATTACTAGGCTAATTGCTCTGATGAGTTTGAAATAAGAAAAAGATTATAGTCAAGAATGACCAAAGGCCAAGTAGAAGCATTCCAAATTAATATTGACACAAATTGGGTAGAAGAAGATGATAATGAGGACGTGGTTGATCCCCTATACATTGAACAAATCAACTATCTCCCTATCCCTGAACTAGATTGGAACAAGATACATGAAGATGATTTATATTCTTGAATGACAAGTGTATTGAAGAGGATAGAAAATTGGTTGAAAGTAAAGAGGAATCGAGTGTCTACTCAAAAAAACCCCAAAAAGTACTCAAAAGTTAGACAAAAGAAGCCTTCCAAAAAGCTAACTATTCCCTCTAACTATATCACTGATGATTCTATTGTAGGTCAAAAGGAAGTTGAAGTTGAAGCATTTGTTCCATAGGTTCAACTTGAGGTAGTAAACACTAAGAGAATCACTCGTTCAAATACCAAGAGCAACAAGGCTGCACAAAGTAGAGCAGGGAGTGAAATCATAATAGACTTGGATTCTCTAGAAGCCAAGAGAGTAATAGAGAAAATAATTGGTCCTAATATGTTTGACACAATAGGAGACCAATAGAAAATGGCCAAAGGAGGAAGTGTATCAATGGATACTTTGGCACTAATTGATATGACTACCACACCTGTAAAGGAAATTGTGACACCTAAATGGTTTGAAACTTCTATAGAAAGGAAGTCAAGTATGGTACCACTCTCCATGCCAATGGATAACATAGTAAGTAAATGCCTTGGACAATCTTCTAAAGTAAAGAAGGAAAAAATAAAGTCTTGAATTGACTTTGATAAGAACACTGGGTGATGGTTGGCAGCAATCACCAAACCTCCTTAGGATAAGCTTCAAGAAGAGCTAACACCTAAAGATTATCAGGTATCAAGAGTAGGCTTGGAAAAGGTAGTATAACAATGGATATGAAAATATTTGAGGCATCTAACAAAAATATTGTTGACCAAGTGTAGAAAGACAACAAAGACAAATAGGACATGAAAGAAGCTATGAGAAACATGGCCTAGTATATCAACAACATTCTACACCCAAAACCAAAGATCATTAATGAGTTGTCCACCATTGTTGACATTAAAATTTCTATCCAATCAAAAGTTTTTAGATAACTTACAAAAGTGCAAGGCTACTGCCAAGACATTTGAAGAATGGATCCAAATTGTGCAAATTTAAACAATAGTGTAGGTAAACCTTTTGAGTGATACCTGAAATGAGACCTCTACTATTGTCAATAAGGTTGAATAAAAAATTGAAGGATATGAGAAAGAAAAAGGTAATTGGGTGAAGGAAGTATCATGAATTGATTAAGTATAAGAGTATGGTCTATAGAAGTTTCTCTTTGAGAGCCCTGTAGTTGGTTTGGATGATAAATATTTCCATGTAATTTGTGAATGTATTGAATGGAGAAACGAAGTGATTGCACAAGGGATAAACAAAATCAAAGAAATATTTTCTAGGCTTGAGGTTATATATGACGTAATTCTTGAAGACCTGAAGTAGTTTCATAAACAATGTGCAAAAGAAGAAAGATAATCCATCACACCCATAGAAAATATCATCAGAAAAATATAGAAGAAATTCTTGAAAGTACACAAAAAGAAAATTCCTATGAGACAAGATTTTTCCAACATTTCACATGGTTAAGCCATGTTGATAATCAACCAAAAACACCTGGAGATGCACAAAGAAAAGATCATGGAGCTAAAAAAGGAGAAGGAAGTCTAGAAATAAAGGATCACTTATTTTAGCCTACCTCACCAATTAGTCATCTCATCCTTGACTACTAAATATAAAATCTAGAAAGTTGGAAAGATTAGCATTGGTGTGGACAAAGTCGAGTGACACCTAAAATATTCTAGTTGGATGTTAGCTAGCTTTTAATTTCTCTATTTTAGTTTATTTCAATAAATTAGCATGGTTAGACAACCAAAAAACTATCTACTCTTGGCGAGGTAATTTTTGATTCAGTTATCTAGCCCCGAGGAGCATATATATGTAATAATTGACTTCTGGAAAGAGTCGACTCTCAGTAGATGTGAAACTAGAACTATTTTCTATGATGTATCTATACATTGAACTTTGATGAAGATTTTGGCTATGATAAGTAATATAAAATTCTACAATTTTATATTTTGAAGTCTTTATGGAATAGATATTACTATTTATTTTGTAATGGTTTATGTCTTTGTGGAGAATAGTCATTTATGAAAAGCTTTATATTTTATTGTGATAGTTTAAAATCTTGTTTTGAAGCTGAAACAATTTGAGGGAAGAAAAAATAAATCTTATGTTGCTTTCATCATTAGTGATTAATGATGTGGATGTTTTTTGTTGTTAGATTTTCACCCTGCACATTCTCTTCATTTTTATGAATTGATTGTTTAATGTTTTTTTAAGTATTTTCTTGAAAAATACTCATTGGGAAGGTTTTCTCTCAAAAGAGGAATTAATGAATATATTTTCCAAAATGGTAGTTGAACCTTATAATATGTCAAAATAGTATTAAGAAGAGAATTCCTTGCACCTCTATGGGAATTCAGTCAGCTGGTTTATCAAGAATTTTCCTATTTATGATTTAAAATCAAGGGAAAAATTGTTAACTAATAGATATGGAACTAAAGATATAAAGGAATGAGAGGAAAATGGAAAAATTGAGGAACTTGAGATATGAATTTTCATTTCCATTTGTTTCTCTCACTAAAAAGAATGTGACAAATTTTTAAAAATATTAAAAATAGTGGATGGAAGAAAACAAAATTTGAGTTCTTTAAAGCATTTGTTAATGTAAGATGTCTAAATCATTTTATGGTGAAAAATAAAATTAGAAATAAAACCTATATAGATGAAACCTCTAATAAGGTTTCTTGAAGAAGAAAATCTTTACCAATGTTGAGGATTTGTATGATTAAATCTCTCTAAGAAAACACCAACATTATTTGGACTTTTGATCTCATAAGAACTCCCCTTTAAAATAGTAGGGACCACATTACACAATGTTCAAGCCCTCATAGATTATCCATCTATGCGGCAAGGGATATCAACAAAACCAAAGTGAAAATTCTAAAATTAAGAAAGCTATGATCTCCAAGAATATTGTAATATGTGATAATAGAGTTGAATCCTTGATCAAGAAAGACAAAATTTTAAGATTACATATACTCAAGAAAGTAAAATTTTGATAGCTTAGTATGAAAAAATGAAATAGAATGACTAATAACACCTTGCAACTCTTTGGGACAAATCTAAATTCTATATAGCGAGGAGAAAAGTTTTATAGTGGAATAAAATAATTGGAATTTTTTTGTTATATATATAAAACTTAATGAGAAAATATGTTTAGAAGTTAAAGTGTTAAATTTAGCATAACACTAGAGTCCCTTGTGAGATTCATGACATGAATTAGGTGCCTTCTATGAGCTTTATAACTTTAGTGGTTGTATGACAAGTTGATCTTTGTGATACTGATTTAGAATAACTATGATGGGTAGGTAGGGGGTGAATTAGTTATCCTTAGGTCTAGATGTATTCAAATTTTATTAACTTCAAACAAGTTAATCAATCTTAGATACCCACTCAGTCTATGTAGCATATCATCAACAAACCAACTTTTTATGCAATTACTTAACTCCCTATCTCTATATGTGTTGACTATTAGTAAATAAAATATAGCATGCATAAAAATATCATAAACACATGAAAATAACACTTGGACACCTGTTGGGAAAAAACCACTAAGTAACATGCTACCAAATTTTCACTCTTTTGAAGTGAGTTCAGTTAAGAGCTAACCATGTTAAAGGTTATACAACACATTGTTAAATGTGACCCTATTAATTGATTTAATCACCTTGTTAGGAGTGGCTTTGTTAGAGGACTTTGGGTCATTCCATTAGAATGTCACCTTGATTAAAGAATTTTGATCAATACAATGGTTAGAATGTAACAATAGGTTTTATCTATAAAGTACAACTCACTTTGAAAATTCAAATCTCCATTTTCTTATCTATTGGTTCATTTACTAGCCTACATTGACATTTCCATCATTGTTCTTCTTGGCATTGCCTCAAGCAATCACTCTTCACACATCAATTTTGTTGTTACATTATTCACAACTTCTCCTTAAGATCACTAATCAATAATGAACCAACCTTCAAATTCATTAATTATGCCTCATTAATTATCCCTCCTTAATTAAATAGGTAATTTTGATCTTTTTTCCCTTTAGCATCACCGTTGATCTTAGGGCTAAGTCAGATTCATCGACTCCTTCCATTTTTTAGTTCTCATTCTTCTTCTAGAAATTTTTGATCAAATACTTTCCTTTGATCTCTTAAAAAATTATCCTCATGCATTAAATATGTTAGCTCATAAATCCTTATCTTCTATATGCTTTGACTAATTCAAAATTTCAACTATGTCGGCCTCAAATTCCAATCTTTCTTAAATAGTAACTTTTGTTTTCACTCAACAATTACTATGTTCTTCTTCTTGGTAATAACCATGTAGCTCTACACACACTATACTTTATCACTCGGCATCAATGGGCTCACTTGGCCAATACTATGCTCTCTTGCTGCTAACACTTCTTCATATATTTTATTGGCAATAACTGATACTTTCCTTGAATTATTATTTTTGACTTTTACTTAAGCATCTTGATCTTCTACTTCAATGCCTTCATTGATCATCCAATATTGATACTTGGTCAAGCTTATCCTTTTGAATTGATTCATCTCTAAGCTTCATCTAACTATCTGGTTTGCTTCATATATTTATTGAACAACACATTATCTTATCAAGGACTAACTTATCAAGTGCCCATTTATTTCTATGATACTTTAAACATATCAACTCAACCTTTCACTAGGTCATCTCATGATCTCTTCTTTTCGAATCATCTTCATCAATCAAATGATATAAAATTCTACACTATTAGTAAAATGTCTCTCTAGTATGTATGACACTATGTCTTACCAATAGAATTGACATCAATGATGACATAATAATTACTCCAACTATAGTTTCCAACAATCTCCCTCTTTGGAATTGATGAAAATATTGCCCATACTTCACTAGTTATCATGCAATTCCAAAATATTCAATGATGTACCCCCTCTATGTTTGTGTTCTCTCTTTCTTAGTTTCATTTTGATTCTCATCTAAGACAATCTTAGGATGATCCCTCTATCAATTTAGTACATACTCGTTCTTTATAGCAACACATCAACTCATGCTAACATATGTAGCAACATGTGCTTCCCTCTTATCAACAATCATTTTCTCCCTCTTTTTGATAGGAATGATAACCCATGCATTCTCTCCATTTAAGTGATCAATATTATATGGTAAATTGATAATACTCTCCCTCTTTGACAAAAATTCCAAAGACATTAACCGTTCTCAAAAATCTTCATGTTATTGCTCTATTAACTAATATAGCAATGTTAGCTCAACATTAACTTCTTATAGCTTCATCTACTCATAGTTTAGTGTCTTTATTTTCACATCTTTAGGCAACTTCTAAAATGTGACCTCCTCCATCAATCTATCAGATATTGTTCTCATACTGATTGATGCAATGCAACATCATTGCTCATTTTTATCCAAGTAGGGGAATGAACCCTAACTAACCTCTTAGATACTCAAAATCATCCTTAGTAGTGCCTTTGTGAATATGTTAGCTAACTATTCTTTTGTGTTCACATATTCCAATCTCACTTCTTTGTCTTGTACTAGCTCTCTCAAGTAATGATACTTGACCTCAATATGCTTAGTCTTTGTATGCATCACATGATTCCTTGATATTTTTATAGCACTTTTGTTATCACAATAAATCACAAGAAGTTCAGGGATCTCTTCCTTCAATCTTTTTAGCAATTTCTTGATCCATACAATATTTGAACAATTCATTGGTGCATCAACATATTCAACCTCTGTTATAGATTGTGAAAAATAGTTATGCTTCTTGCTTGTCTATGAAATGAATCTTCTTCCCAAGAAAAAAAATCTCCTCTACTTGTGATATTTCTATTGTCAACATTTCCTTCCTAAATAACATCTGTATAAAACTTCAACTCAAATTTATGACTTCTCTTGTACCATAAACCATAGTCTTATGTTCCTTTCTGGTATCTTAGAATCCTCTTTACTTCCATCATAAAATTTTCTTTAGGATTAGAAGAGAATCAAGTAATAATTACAAAAACTAATGCAATTCTAGGTCTTCTATGTACAACATATTGTAGTTTCCCAATCAT
Source organism: Cupressus sempervirens (assembly GCA_028749045.1). NCBI lineage: Eukaryota > Viridiplantae > Streptophyta > Pinopsida > Cupressales > Cupressaceae > Cupressus > Cupressus sempervirens. The sequence goes on from CM053789.1 coordinate 206,097,585, forward strand.
TAACCTGTACAATGTTTGATTCACCTCAACAAAATCATCGCTCTTCAGCAATTTGTGTCCAATCACCATAGGTGTTCCAACTAGTCTTGAGTATTCCACACCAAAAGTCTTCAAATTTTCTTTGATATAATTTGACTGAGTAATGAAAATACCTTTATTCATCTGATACACTTGCAATCCAAAAAAGATTCAATCTCTCCAAACACTGATATTTAAAACTCCTTTTTTAGTTGATCAATAAATGACTTGCTCAATGAATCCTTTCCTCCAAATACAACATCATTACAGAAATTTTCAGCTAGCAATATCATATCTCTAGATTTACTTTTTAGATACAAAATGTTATTGTTATTAGTCCTTGTCAAACCAATTTTCACCAAGTAATTGTGCAACCTTTCATAACATGCTCTAGGGACTTTCTTTAAACCATATAAAAATTTGTGAAACTTACATAACATATTATTTTTGTTTGGATCAAAAAATCCTTCTAGTTATTCAATGCAGACTACTTCCTCTAGAATTCCATTTAGAAATGTAGATTTCACATCAATTTGGTACACTTTAAATCCTTTGTAAGCAACATATGCAAGAATAGTTCTCACTCCTTCTAACCTTGTAACTAGGGAAAAAGTTTCACCATAGTTAACCCCTTCCTCTTGTGCATATTCCTTACAAACTAGTCTTACCTTATTCCTCATGACTTCACATTTCTCATTCAATTTGTTTCTAAATGCCCACTTAGTTCCAATGACATCTTTATCCTTTAGTTTGGGCATTAATGTCCATATTGTGTTCTTTTTAATTTTTTCAATTTCTTCATTCATTTCCTTGATTCAATCTTCATTCTCTAAATCAATTTTGATAGATTTTGGCTCAAAATCACATAATAAGCATGTATCATTCTTTAGTCTTCTTCTTGTTATGACTTTTGAATCTTTATCTCTAATCATTTGATCTGGTGTATGATGTCTTCTCACATACTCTATCAATATAGGTTCAAGTCTTGGTTCCTCTTGCTATTTTTCAATATATTCTACATGTTTAACTTCTTTAGTTGTCTTTGGTTGCAACTTGGCTTCCATTGTCTACTGGTCAGTAGTCATTGTATGCAAATCAACTCCTATGGACTGATACTTAGCAATCTGTTGATGCTCAAAATAAATCTTCTACAAAACCTTGATAGTGTCTAGCTATTGATGCTCGACAACCACCTTTTATGGATCAGGTAAGGTGCTAGGTTTACCTTGATAGATATAAACAAACTTTCTATAGACTTTAGGTTCTTTCTTGCATTCTTCTTCATTTTTCTCTACAAATTCATCAACTCTAACATTTACATTTTCAACAATTTTGTTAGTGTTACAATTCAAAAACTTATAAACTTTTCTCTTAGTGGAATAACCTAGAAATATGTCTTCATCACTTTTTGCATTAATTTTACCTTTTCTTACATTTTTCAATATATAACACTTTCTTCCAAAAACTTTAAAATAATTTACATTTGGTGCATATCCATACTAGAGTTCAATTTTTTTTCCTTTCTTCACTTGAACTCAGTTTAAAGTGCAGACTATAGTGCTAACTTCCCCTCTCTAGTACTTTTGTGAAACATTCTTCTCCACCATTAGTGTTCTTGCACAATCCATAATTGATTTGTTTCTTCTCTCAACTATACCATTCTATGATGGAGTCCTTGGTGCACTCCTTTTCCTTTTGATTCCTTTGTCATTGAAAATATGTTGAACTCATCTGAGATGAATTTACCACCTCTATTTGATCTCAAACATTTCAAACACTTTTTTTTTCTTTCTCAACTCTACCCACATACCGATTAAACATTTGAACTGCATCAAATTTTTCCTTAAGAAATATCATAGTCATCATTCTAGAAAAGTCATCAACAAACAGAATAAATTATCTATTACCATAATAGATTTGTATTCCAATAGGACCACACGAGTTAGTATGAACCAAATCCAAAATAACACCAAAATAATGGGTCTTGTTCTTGAAACTAGAAATTTTCATTCCACAATTCATTGTTTGCACATCACTTTATCAGGTTTACTTAGTCTTGGTAATCCTCTAAATCTTTCAATATTACTAATGGTTGAAGGATTTGAGCAATAAAAATAATTAAAATTTGAAGAACACTAGCATGCAAGAACCTCACAAAGAAGAAAAGAAAAAGAAGAGGAAAGGGTTTTCTCTAAGAATATGCAAATTATATTATCAAACTAAAAGAATGAGAGATATTTTAAAAAGATCAATCCATATAGAAGGATAACAAAAAACCTAAAAGGGAAACCCTAAAAGGTAAATGACATTTAATAATTACTAATTAATTATTAAATAAAAATGCAAGTACATAAAGGGAAATATTAAGAAGGGAGTAAAGGTAATTCAATAAATGAAATGAAATTAACCATTTATTCTAACACCCCCCTTAATATGAGAAACAATGCAACTAAAAACAATGCAAAAGATATTGAGGAAACTACAATGCTGAAAGAAAACTTGGGTCCTAGCAACAAGGCCTGATAAGGTACCCAATCACAACCAAATCTCTATGAAATAGAGAAACAAGGAAAACCATGTGGGAAAAAACCCTACTCCAAAAAGAGATAGAAAATAAAAAATTACAAAAAGATATGTCTCAACAGACTCTCTCAAGACCATAAGTACAATGAAAGATCCCATGATAAATGCTTGAGACTCTATATCCCCCCCAAAATGACATAACTCTTGTGTTGATGAACACACCAATGTGGCTCCACTCTAAAAGAAATAAAAGAAATGTTTAGGGATAGTGAAACCCCTAAATTTAAGGTGAAGTTGGAAGTCCTAGATGATCATTAAAGGAGAATGCATGAGAATCTTGAAATATATTCTCCAATGGAGGTGGGATAACAAGTGTGTTGAATGTATCATCTAAGAGGAGATGTGTATCCTCTTATATATCCTCAACAACTGCAATAGGTGGCTTGATGACTAGAGATTCAATGGTAGGCCATGTTGAAGAGTAATATGGTGTAATAGATGGAATCATATTAGGAAGTGGAGTTGCAGAAGTCACAACACTGGTATAAGGAACAACACACAAGTTCAAGTGACCCAACTTCACCTCATAAGCCTCTCATGAAGAAGGAGAGAAAGTCTTCAATGGTGGAGATGATGGACCAAAATTAGAGGAAGAGTATAGGTGGGAAGAGTGATCAAATTTCCATATAGAAACAATATTGAATGTCTCACTATCTCTGATGTGAATTGAATCTTGTGTAAAATAAATTGTCTTCCCTTTCCCACTATGTGTAATTTGATAGATAGAGAGAAGGTTAGAGGAAAAATATGGAAAAGAAAGTGCATCATTAAATGTATCATTGTCAATGCCAATAGAACCTTTCCCACATATAGTCATAACATTTTTGTTCTTCATCAAAATGTGTAAAATAGGACAAGCCTCAAAAGAAGAGAACAAATCCTAAGAAGATGCTATATAGTGTGAAGAACCTGAATCTAGAAACCATCTAGAAGAATGTGGAGTATTAGTTGCACACAGTGCATGACCCTTTTCTATATATTTACTATCTAATTTAAATGATGAAGATGAAGAATATCTATGAGAGGTAGAAGGAACGTCAATCTTGCTCTTCTAAAGGAGAGCTATCAAATTTGAAACCTACTTGGCATAGCCATCTAACTTCTTCTCATAGCAATGTGACTCATCATGATTGGACTTATTACAATAATAACACTTTGGTATTTATAGATTTGGTTTATCTCCCTTAGGAGGAGGTGGACCTGATGTGATGTGAGGACTAGAATCAATCTAAGACTCTATAAGATGTGACTTCTATTTCTTCTCCTTCTTCCAAAAAGATGGTCGAGCTACCAATGCATAAGTCTATGAGCCTGTGAGAGAATGCAATGGAGAGAGCTTATATTTCTCTTGAGTCAAACAATCACAAAAAACCTCAAAGGATGGCATGGTAAATCTAGTATCCAAAGCATCCATGGTGGAGAAGCAAAAATATGAAAGTTTCCATGGAGCTTAGAAAGAATTAGGTAAATTCACCTAGTGTTAGTCTTGGTTTTTTGACAACCCTACAATAAATATCTTTGTTGTTTGAACTTCATCAAGAAGTCCTTAATGGAAGGAAAAAATATCCTATCTAAGAGAGTTAAGCTTTGCCTCAATCTGAAATGCCTTGAAATCATTCATTGTACCAAAGAAGCCATCAAGCTTGGTCCACATAGCTCGAGGGTTATTGCACCCATCAAGATAAAAATGAAGATTGTTGGATACTTGTAAAAAAATTAATCCCATTTCTTCATCCATCTTGTATTTTTGTTGCATGAGCTCAACAAGCCTCTGTAAAACTAGTTGCACTACATCTAAACAAGACCACAACCCTTTTGACTAGAAAAGTCATATCATCAGGGTCTTCCATGTGTGATAGTTATGAGCGGTTAGAAGTTCTAGACAAGAAGAGGTCTCAGACATTATTTTTAAAAGGTATTCAATTTTTTTTTTTTTAAATCTGGTTTATTGATGTCAATAATAGAAAAAATGATACAAAACTCCCCCCACAATGCCAAAAACAAAACCCTAGTTGCTAGAAGGAATACAAAAATAAGAAGAGAGCAAAAAAGTTTCAATTTGAGAATCACATGCACCTTTGAGAAAAATTGATGAAATTAATAGAGAATTTGGATAGGGCTTGAGAATATCTTTCCCATGCTTCTTTTAGAGTGGAAAATAGAGCTAAAATGAGCATGTTATACCCGCAAAAGATAGAAAGCATCATCTAACTTTGAGAAAATAATAGATACTATATAGGAAAAAAATTCAAAAAATACTTTCACCATCATGTCCATCTATGATTGATCCTTTTGGTGCTTCTTTCAGATTTAAAAAACACCTCTATATGCTCAAGTTAGAGAAAAAAATTCAGTAGGGCCTCCATAGAAAATATTTTTTTGCAAATACCCCAAAAAACATTGAAAGGGGCTAAAGAATGGCCCTCAACACCCCCACATGATCGCATGGTGGCAACTAAGTAGAGAAGGAAAGGAGATCGGGTGGCTCAATAGGTGGTGGTGGGGCATAGGTGGCAACTAAATGGCATGCTAGAGGTTGAAGGGAGGAGCAACGATGGTCAAGAAGTGTTGACTGCTAGTGGTTAATTTTGATAGCTAGCATTTAATGGTAACTACCGATGGTTTTACAAACCACAACGGTAATTTTTAATACCAATAATTTTTATTTTTATCATTTTTTTGTATTTTTTGCATTAGAGTGCATGCTAGAGTTCATACAACCCTGGTATGCAAACTATTTTTTGCCTCCCAAGTCAACATTATCAAAACTTGACAAATTTTATATGAAAATAGGGGGTGTGTCAGCTTTTGAATCCAACTGTGAGGTCTAGTTGGCCTCAAATTATTCCAAAAATCATATACCCCCTATTTTCACAGAAAATACCTAAAAATAACAAAATCTGTTATGTCAAACCCCCATTCTAATTTTTCTTAAAATAAGAACAAGCTACAACAAGTAAGGTTTTGATACCATGAAGGATTTGAGTAATACAAATCCATAAAACTCGAAGAAAACCTGCATGCAAGAACCTGTCATAGAGAAGAAAAGACAAAGAAGAGGCAAGTGTTTTTCTTTGAGTATATGCAAATTATATTATTAGATTGAAAGAATGAGAGATATTTACAAAAGATCATTCCTTATAGAAGGAGATTGAAAAACTTAAAAGTGAATCCCTAAGAGGTGAATGACATTTAATAATTGCTAATTAATTATTAAATGGAAATGCAAGTGCATAAAGGGAAATCTTAAGAAGTGAGTAAAGGTAATTTAATAAATGAAATTAAATTAACCTTTTACTCTAACAATTCCTACCAAATTATCAAATTTCACATGTGACATAGCCTCGTATGCCACAACCAAACATCTTTACATTGTGCAAATAGACAAGTATCTTCATATAGGTCTAGATAGAACAATTTACCTCTTGTTTTCTCTCCACTTCCAACTAGTTCACCAGTAGCATCATAAATCTTTTCCTTCTTGTTTTGGAAATCAACTATATAGCCTATACTTATCAACTATGCAACACTCAACAAGTTATATTTCAAACCATCAACCCAATATGCATTGTCACATTTGATCTTTTCATTTAGTTTAATTGATTCTTTACCTTTCACATAATATGGTGCATCATTACCAAACTTAACACTACTCCCATTATAATGTTCTATCTTATCAACATTATTTGTATCACCAGTCATATGATGTGACCAACCCCTATCAATTATCCATCTATCACTCTTGCTCACATGTGAGATCCATATAGTTTTCTCATCTTCATTAAAATCATCTTTCATTGCAAAAAAAACTTCTTCATCATGATCATCAAAATTACTTTCATAACTATCCTCTTCAAAAATATAGCAAGATTTCTTACTTTTTTCCTTGTAGTCTCTCTTGTCTCTATTGCCTCTATCATTGATGTAGCATGTTAGCAACAAAAGATGGGTTTGCCCAAAATTGGGACTTGCACAAATGTTTGAAGAAATTTCTTGATATTCCAAAGGTGTAAATGCAAATTTTTATAAGGTCAAAATCCTTGTCTACAATGAAAATGGATCACCCTTGACAAGATCCTGCAATAAATTTCCTTCACTAATCTCCAAATTGTTAAATTCATAAAATTCCTCTTTTAGGCCTAAAGCCCAATTAGTCCTCCTAACTCGTTGTTTCACAAATAAAATAATATTTCTCCAAAAGACTTGGAAAAAAAAAAAAGGATTCTAATACCCTTTTGGAAGTTATTAGAGACTACAAACTTATAGACTCCAACCATACTCCAGCATTCCAAAATGGTCTCAAGACTCACAAACCCAATAGGCCTAATTGAATGTGGTTTCTTAAGGAACTATTATAGAATGGGTACATGGGATTGCATCACTAATATAAATGGATTCTCTAACCCCAAAATACATTGGTTTAATCATTATTTTTCTAAATCAATATTTCTTATTCATCTAAACCTTCAAATTCAATTCCTAGTTACTAAATACGTGGGGATATTTAGCCTAGGGCAAGGAAGGAAAAATAGAAAACATTGCTTCCCTGGTCTATGCTTTTGGAATCTTCTTGGACATCATCCTAACTTGATCCCCCCAAGTGGCCATACAAACTCACTAGTGGGAAGTCAAGTTAGGGCTCTATCTTTGATGGATACCCTAGATTTAAGGGCTTAACAAACTAGTCTTGCAAGAAAGAATATGAATTTTTCCCTACTTGATGGAATGACTTCAAATAAAATTTTGCAGCATGCTAACTCCTTCCCCTATCTAGCCATATCATTTGTAGACTTTGAAAAACTTTGTACAGAACTGTACCAACAACAATTATAGTGGATTTTGTACAAAATAGAGTTTATTTTATTGATATTAGTAAATACTTCCATAAAATGGTGCTCTCTCTCTAGAGAGAGATGTAACAACCTTAAATATCCTTCATCCAATAGATACAACCAAATTTTGGGTTTTGGATGTGGCTTTTCAAGTTTTGTGGCTAAAAGTTGCTAATTAACAACTTTTTGCAAAAAGTGCAAATTTTCCTTATGAACAGAAAAACTAACTCCACTTCCTATAAGCCTAATATAAGAAAAAAAACATAAATAAAACTTAGTTTTTAGACCATGGTGGCCTTATTTAATCCAAAAATAACAAAGAATCCTAACTAAGGGTTAGATAGGATAATGCAATCAGGATTTATAAAACATCCTAAAGCAATGCCATTTACAAGTGACCAAGACCAATATCTAACATGTGAAAACATGATCAAAACAAGTTTCTTATCATCTTGGATGGTTGATGTAGACCCTTTCTCTTTGTCCTTGGATGGGTGCCCTGCACCATACTTCTCTGGCCAATTGAACTCAAGTCCCTTGAGTTGAAATGGTGGATAAATTTTCCCTAGTCTTTTCAATCTAAGATTTTGTTAGCCAAGTGGGTTCCTCTAAGGATTTTTCTACCACTTTACCAAGTATTCATAATACTCATGCCTCCTTGTTTGTTTTCTTACCCTTTTATCAACAATTTATTCAATGCTTTGTGGGGTATGGATTGGTAGATCCTCGAGAGTTTCTTGAGTTTCAACTTCACCTTTTCCTACAATAAAATCATCAGTAATAATGGATTTATAAGAATAAATATCAAAAACATTAAAAATGGCTGAGAGCAAAATATCAGATGGAAGATCTATTTTATATGCATTTGGTCCACATTGTTTCAAAATCTTGAAAGGGCCTATCTTCTTCATGTGTAGATTTACATATCTTCCCATAGGAAGTCTTTCCTTCTTCAAATGTATCATTACTAAGTATCCTACCTTGAACTACACATGTCTCCTTTTCACATCTGCTGCTTGTTTGTATTTCACAGTGGTATATTGTAGTCTTTCCCTAACTTGTTGATGTATCTCCTTCATGACTTCTACAAAGTCCTTAACCAATGCACTCTTTTGTTTGATGTTCTAAACTTCTCTACATTCAAGGACTCCTCTAGGGTGTGTCCCATAGACAATTTGAAAAGAACTATAGCCAGCACTTCTATTTATTGAATCATTATAAGAGAATTCTGCCTGAGGCAATATAGTATACCATGATGGTCCATATTCTTTGGTTATACATCTAAGAAAGTTGCCAAGTGATCTATTTGTGACCTCAGTCTAACCATCAGATTGAGGATGGTATGTTGAAGACATGGAAAGATTGGTTCCCAACCTTTTCCACAAAGTCCTCCAAAACTATCCAATGAACTTAGTATCCCTATTTGACACAATGGTTATAGGTAACCCATGAAGTCTCAAAATCTCCCTGAAGAACAACCCTACAATACTAGAGGCATGATTAGTTATTTTACATGGCAAAAAGTGTGCCAATTTAACAAACTTGTCTACAACAACACAAATGTTGTCAAATCCATTCTTGGTCTTGAGCAAACCTAGGACAAAGTCCATGCTCACAAAATCCTAAGGTTTAGAGAGTATTAGCAGAGGTGTATATGGTCCTTCATTAGAGGTTTCTCATTTAGCCCTTTGCCATACCACATAAATTTCCAAAAATTTCCTAATACATGTTTTCATTTTAGGCTAATAATAAAATCTCCTTATCGATTCAAGAGTCTTATCTAAGCCAAAATGACCTTATAGGCTGCCACAATATTTTTCTTTTATTAATTGTCCCTCATGGATCATTTAGGAATACACAAGTGAATGCCTTTAAAAGGAAGACCTTCTTGAATGAGAAAATCAAAATATTAATTGTGATACCTGTCCCCAAGTTCTAAATAAACTTCATATGTAGTCATGAAGCCTTCATCCTCTTGATACATGTCCTTAAGTGCTAAAATGCCAACATTCTCCAACTAGACCTCTTGAATGGTAAGATTTCTACTACTCAAGGCATCTACTACTTTGTTAGCCACCCCTTTCTTATGATTGATGGTGAAAGTAAATTCCTACAAGTACTCTACCCATTTTAGATTCTTGTGATTCAACTTTTCTTGCTTGCTTAAGAAGCTCAAAGCATGGTTATCAATATAAACAATAAATTCTTTTGGTAAAAGATAGTGCCTCCATTTCTTAAGTGATTAGACCATGGCATACATTTCTATGTCATAAGTTGAGTATTTTTTCTTAGCCTTATTTAACTTTCTCTCATTCCTAATTTAAAACACCACCCATAGCTTTGGTACTTGCGTCAGACTCAATGGTGAACAGTTTTTGAAAATATGGCGATATTAGTATGGATTGTTGGGCCACCTTTGTCTTAAGGTATTCAAAATACCTATCTACTTCATCTATCCATAAAAATTGACATTTCCTCCCCCCTTTGATGGTATGTATCATCAGGACATAAACTCCACTAAAATTGCTTATAAATTTCCTATATAATCTTGCTAGCCCATGAAAACTTTTAACCTTACTTGTAGCTCTTGGAGTGGGCCACTTTAGAATAGCCTCCACGTTTGAGGGATCCATCTTCAAATGTCCCTTAGAGATAACAAATCCAAGAAATATTAGTTCCTCCTGCAAAAACATGCATTTTTCCAAATTTATCTTTAGATGCTCTTCATGTAATCTTTTCAATACCATGTCTAGGTGGATAAAATGTTCAATCCTATCCCTACTAAAAATTAGGATATCATCTAAGTAGACTATGACAAAGAGGTTTATAAAGGGTTTGAGGACTTTATTCATTAGCCTCATGAAGGTACTAGGGGCATTTGAGAGGCCAAAAGTTATGACTACCCATTTAAACAAGTCATCATTTGTTTTAAAGGTTTTCTTCCATTCATCCCCTTCCCTTATTCTTATTTGATGGTGACCACTCTTTAAGTCAATCTTAGAGAAATAGCTTGCTCCACCTAGGCAATCCATAAGGTCCTCCATTCTAGGTATAGAGAACCTATATCTTATTGTTATACTATTTATGGCCCTAGAATCTATACACATTCTCCATGCACCATCCTTCTTGGGAGCCAACACTACAAGAACTGCAAAAGGACTTATACTCTTTCTAATGAATCATTTTTCTAGTAACCCTTGAATTTTTTTTGCAATCTTAGTATTCTTCTCTGGAGTTAATTTGTAGGCATTTTTATTTGGTAATGTGCAACCTAGGATTAGATCTATACAGTGACTTATGTCCCTCTTGGATGGCAAGGAATTTGATCTCTTATCTGCTACTATACTTTGGTAGTACTACAAAAATTCTTGTACTTCTTTAGGTCCTACCTTCCTTAAAGGTTCTTGGCTTTTATCCTTCAACTTAGGCTTTGTTTCTAGTTTTACCACAATGGAAAAATAGGGTGTATCATTCTCCTTAGGATCTTTAGGAATTCCTTCTCTTCTATTAATAGAACATCACTTTTTAAGACTCTTTCCTTCTCACTATCAGGTAAGGGTTTCATTGTATAACTGACTCCATCTTTGGTTAAGGTGTAGTCATTTGTCTTTCCCCCTTGTTGGGAATCCACATCAAGCTACCAAGCCCTTCCAAGAAGGAGATAGCATGCATCCATACCTAAAAATTCACATAAAATTTTCTCTCTATACTATCCTATTTGAAATTCAACCCAACATTGTTAATCTACCACACTCTATTGCTCTTTCTTTAGCCAAGAGACTTTATAGGGTGTGGGTTAATGAATGGTTTTAATTCCAAGTTTCTTAATCATCTTAGTGGATGTTAGGTTTTTAGTAGACTCACTGTCTCTAATAACATTACATACTTTTCCATTCACCCTACATTTAGTCTTGAACAAAGAATTCCTTTAATTTGTTGTTGTTTCCTTAATTGGTTCTTTTAACAAAGTCCTATTAAACATTATGCACTCACTTTTTTCTAGATCAATAGACCTTGATAGTGTGGTGTGGTAGGAGGTTGTACTTAGGCAATCATCTTCTTATGCATCACATGTCAATTGGATCCTCCCATCACCCTTTGATTATTTTCACCAGCATTTGCCTTGTTGGGACACCTAAAGGATTGGTGACCAACTTGGTTGCAAGAGAAGTACTTCCCTGTGAAGAAACCATTTCCTCTTCCTCTAGATCTTCACTTACTATTACCTCTTCCTCCTTTAGAGTTGTTCCTTGGTGAGTTCTCCCTCTCCTAATCTAGACTGCTTGACTCTCCTTGAGTTTTGTTAGATTTTATGTTCTAAAACCTGCCCCTTCCTTCAAAGTTGCTTCCTCTTCCTCCTCTATTGTTTTGATCTCCCTTATTCTTTTTTTTATCCTCAATTTCAAAGCTAATTAAAAAAATTTATGAATAGACTCCACAAACACTAGAGTGAGTTCATCTTGAATACTATACTTAAGACCATTGATGTACCTCACCAACTTTTGTTTCTCATTCTCATACATTCTTGCCTTCAAAGATAATGAATGGAATTCTTGAGTATAGGTACTTACATCTAGGTCATGTTTCTTTAGGTTTTGTAGCTTCCTGTGAACCATGATCTCATAGTCCTCTAGAATGAATTGCTTCTTGATCTCCTCCTTCATCCTCTTCCAAGTTGATATGAGTGGCTTCTCTTTTTCTGCCCTTTCATTCTATAGAAAGTTCCACAAACTAAGGGCTTGCCCCTTCAATTTAGACTTAGCAATCTTAACCTTCTAGTTTACGAGTATATCATCACATTAAAAGTGATTTTCAAGGGCCTCCAGCTAGTCCATGCACTCCTCTGGTTCCAACTTACCATGGAACATAGGTAGGTCTCCCTTGTCCTTCTTCCCTATTGTCTCTAGGGCTGCAAAAATAATCCTTTTACCTTCTAACATGTCTGCTAATCTAGGTGAGTCTTCTTCCTCCACCTCTTCTTCCTTTGAATCTTCATTGTCTCCTCTTCTTACCTGCCCTTTTAAATTGTCCTATTCTCTTCTCATGGTTCTATTCTCAATCTTGACTACTCTACTTTCTTCCATTTTCTCCTTTACTATCTTGGCCAACTCCATGTTGGTCATCCTTAAAGGGATCTCCCTATCCCATTCTTCACCTTCAAACATATTATCCAAATGAAGACTCCTAAATTAGACTCAAGGTGGCTCTGATACCACTTGATGTAGAGTATTAGCAACAAAAGATGGTTTTGCCCAAAATTAGGATGTTGCACAAATTTTTGAAGAAATTTCTTGATATTCCAAAGGTGTAAATGTAGGGAAATAATTGTCAAAATTTTATAATTCAAATTTAGTAAGTCTAGCAATCAGACTATTCAAAGTCAGATCATTACTAGGTGTACATCTCAGTTCTTGAATTGAAGATGCTCTAATTGCATAAATAAGAAGTAAAATCCTTAATACCTTACTTATTACAATCCCATTAGTTAATTGTCCTTCAACTCCTCTGATAGAATTCACCATTTCTTTGATTTGGTGACAATATTGTGCAATTGTGTTATCTTCTTTCATTCTCATGTCATTAATTTTTCCTCTCAAGATTTTTTCCTTTTCTCTCAATAAAATCTTGTTTCCTCCGTATATTTTTTCCAACTTGTCCCACATTTTCTTAGTAGTAGTGCATTCCTTCACATCATTAAATTCTAAATAACTTAGGGCTACTGCAAGGTCAAACACCATTTCATTGTGCTCTTGATTCTCTTTCATTTGTTTAATTGGAATAGGTCTAGGCACCTTAATCTGTTCATTTTTCAAATAGTAAGATGTGAAATCCCCAATAATAGATAAGAGCAAATCTATTAGTCTTTTTCCATGCTGGGAAGTTCTCTTTGTATAGCTTAGGTATCTCTCTCTTGTACGTCTTGATCTTTGGCTTCATTCCTTCAAACTTTCCTTGCAAGCACCAATGCTCTAATACCAATTGTTATAATGATTTAGAATAAATGAGAAGGTGGGGGGGGGGAGGACGAGGGGGGTGAATCATTTATCCTCAAGTCCAGATTTACCAATTCAACTTTTAATAACTTCAAATAAGTTAATCAATCTCAGATAACCACTTGGTCTATATAGCTTATCATCAGCAATACGATTTTTTATGAAATTACTTAATTCTCTATCTCTACATGTGTCGTCTACTAGTAAATAAACTACTGTTAACTATATCATGCATAAAAATAACATCCACACATTAAAATAACACTTTGACACCATGATTTAATGTGGAAACCAAATTTGGGAAAAACCACCAAGTAACATGCTACCAATTATTCGCTCTTTTGAAGTGAGCTCGATTAAGAGCCAACCCTATTAAAGTTTATACAAGACACTATTAAATGTGACCATGTTAGATGATTTAATCATCTTGTTAGGAGTGGCCTTGTTAGAGTACTTTGGCTCGTTTCATTAGAATGCCACCTTGATTAAAGGATTTACAAAATGACTATTAGGTGACCAACCTTGATTAAAGGATTTTGATTGATACAATGGTTAGAATGTAATAGTAGGTTTTATCTATAAATTAAAAAAAAATTTGAAAATTCAGATCTCCATTCACTCATCTATTGGTTCATTGACCAACCTCCATTGACATCTCCATCATTGATATGCTTGGCATCTCCTTAACCAATAACTCTTCACAAACTCTTCACATTTCACCTCTGTTGCTCTATTCTTCATAACTTCTCCTTAAATTTTTCAATCAACAATGAACCAACCTTCAAATTCATTCCTTATAGCTCCATAAATAGGTAATTTGAATCTTTTTTCACTTAAACATCACCATTGATTTTAGGGTTTGTTCTCCTTCTCCTTCTAGAAGCTTCTAATGAAATCCTTGTCTTTGATTTCTTAACAAACTCTCCTTGTGTATTAAATATGTCATCTCATTAATCCTTATCTTTCATACACTTTGAAAAATTAAAAATTCCAACTGAGTCGGCCTCAAAATCAAATATTTCTCAAACTATAACTTTTTCTGTCACTTGGCAATCACTGTGTTCTTATTCTTGGTCATCACTATGTAACTCAACACACATTATGCTTTCTCACTCGACATAAATAGGCTCACTCAGCCAATACTATTCTCAGTATCTACTAACACTTATTCATATATTTTCTCAACAATAACTAGCACTCAACTTGAACTATTTTTTTCAGTGTCTACTTAAGATCCTTAATCTTTTTCTTCAACTACTTCATTGACCATCAAAAACTAATACTTGGGCAAACTTATCTTTTAACTTGTTTCATCTATAAGCTTTATCCTTCTATCTTCTTCACTTCATATATTGATTGAACAACATATTATCTTGTCAAGGACTAACTTATCAAGGTTCCATTGTATTTCCATGATACTTAACACATCTCAAATCAACCCTTCACTAGTTCATCTCATGATCTCTTCTTTTAAAATCCTTTTTCATCAATCAAATGATATGGAACTCTACTTTGTTATTCAAATGTCTCTCCAATAGGTTTAACACTATTTGTAAAATATCTTCTTTGTAATGACAACCACATTTGTAACAAGAAATGTCAAATATTAGTTTGACCCTCCTTTGTAAGTGACATGGGTGTGCAATGTGTGATGCTAAGGATGATTTTTGTCATGCAAAAGCATCCTAGGTTTCATTTCTATCATGATCAATAGATCTGTTCTCAGTTATCATTATGAACATATTTGGTGACTTTGTTGCTTATTGGCTTGGTCAGTGTGTTTATATCTTCATTGACTAAGTCAGTTGGGTTCTTCTTTCATTGACTATATTTTTTTTTTGTGTTCACCGAGTGCCTCAATAACTCTTTTGTTGTTGTTGTTGTTTGTTGATGTCTTGTTCTTCTTTCACCGAGTTAATTGTTAGGTTCTTATTTGTGAGATGAATTGTGTATTTAATTTGAGGTCATAGTTTAATGTATTGGATGAATAATTGGGATGCATGTATAATATTATTTAGTCATCCTTCTCCATATGGTGATCTAGAATATTGTCTACATCATTTTGGCAAGTATAAATAGAGGATATTGGTCTAGTTTTAGCAGTGAGTCAATAGGAATGAGAGCTGAGAGTTAGAATCTAGAAAGAGATCAAAGATCTCACATGTTGGAGGATATTTGATGTGTATTTGAATCTTTGTATTGGTCATAATCCAGAAGGCCTCACAGTCATGCATGTATGATGAAAATTTGATGAATTAATGACATATTTATGTTTCTCTCACCTTTATGGCATTGTGTCCTCGTGATTTCTTCTATTGTGTTAACTTTGCAAGGTTGGTTGATCAGTAGGCATGCCTTTGGCCCTAGTTATCATCACCTCCCATGCATCATATTTGCAGTTTTCTAACATCCCTTATAGGATTTGAGACATGGATTAACCACATAATGTTGATTATATACATATAGTAGTTGTATTACATGGTTACATCGACCATAGTGAGGTCAATTTTTTTGTACAATGACAACAACATTTGTAATAATTAATTCATATTTTAAAAATATGGTAGTCATTGGTATATGGTACTATGAATTTTTATTCTTCATGGGATGCTAGAATGGTTGTTGTGACATTAATTTGTGCTTGTGCTAGAGTCCTTATAGTTGAGCTTTCAAAAAGTAAAAAAGACATGAGAAAATACATATAGAAACTATGAAAGAACTATAATTTAACAAAAAAACACAAATTTTGACGTAACTTAGTCTGATTCTGCATTTGGGCACAAATTGCTATGAAAGGCCATCATAATTATGACAACCACCTATCACCCAAGCAATAGAACCATGAATTGGCTCCCATCATACATGTGTCAGACTTTTTTTGTCACAAATTAAGATGACAAGGGGTTATGTTGCAATTACAATAGATAAAACTATCATAACTTGGAAGAGACAAGAGTTCATGTTTATGTCATCAAAATTGTGATAGTATACCATCACAATGATGATTTCTTAATCTTATAGTCTATTGTCACAATTGGGATGTTCATGTGATAGTTGTGTTGTGGAATCGATATTGAACCATCAAAACTAGCCATTGTAATTACGATGGTGTTGTGATAGTTGTGTTGTGGGACCGATGACTATTCATTAAAACATACCGTTGTAATTGTGATTGATAGTCAAATAATTTTTCTTAAAAATTGCTACTTATAATGCCTATTTTTTAAATTTTTTTTAATGTTCACTTCTGCAATTGAACTGGTGTTACTTGTATCCAACTAGCAATTATGCAGAACATATTATTGGGTAAGCCATCACTATAAGGTGAATGAACTATTTGGAAACTGAGGCCTTCGTGCCAACACTAATACATTTGGCATCGATTTGCGACAGCCAAGTGTCGTAATTGTGATGCAAATGTGTTGCCACTGCGATGGCAGCAGACGCCATTTTTTTTTAGTCGCAAACTACGACGTCTATCCCTAGAGGTCGCAATTGCAACGCTCATTCATTGCAATCTCACCATACTAAACTGGCACGATTTTCGTTGCAATGACTACGGATCTTGTCACAATTCTGATGGCTTCCCCACGCATTGTGAAGGGGTGTCGTCGGCATCTACCAACGCGTTCACTGATTCTCTAGCGTTGCACTTGCAACAGTTTTGGAAAATTGTGACGCGATGGTGCTAGCGGCGCGGTAGCGCTAGTGTCGACACCACCGGCCATTGTAATGTTTCCAAATGTGTCACAATTGTGACACATAGTCAAGAATTGCAACGGCGTTGCTACGCATGCGACGCACATTTCGTTGCAATGCCTGGGTTGGCGTCGAAATTGCGACGTCCACGGATAGCAATATGGCAGGGCCGCTGTGGTGGCGACGCCAACTGTCATCGCCGCCACAGTGGCCTCGCAACAAGCATGCATCATGGGGCATATGAATTCATATGCCCCCCAGGTGACAGAAAACATGCATTCTTTTGGAAACAATGCATGTTTTCTGTCACATACGATGAAAAGGATATTGTGAATTCGGAATGAATTATAAGATTAAAATTACACTTTCAAAACTAAATACGGTGTTCTTATCAAAAGATTGTAGAAAGGGATACCAATAATAAAACTATAAAAAGACATCAAACAGTGGGAGAGAAAGCATCTAAATGTTTATTCTCAAAAGGTACACGTTGAGATAAATCACCATATTCCTCAAAGAGATAGGAGATGGCGTACTTTCTCTCTTGGATGCATAGATAATGAAGCACTTTATCGGTTGATGTCTTGAGATAAGGGGGGCGCATCACTATATGTAGAAAAACTTAGAGAAAAGTACCTAGTTAGGTTTATGTATTAGTCTAGTTTTAGATGTACTACTTGTTGAGAAATTTTCACAACATCACCCCATTGCAAATAGTGACCCCCCCTCCTCTTTTTCTGATGAGCATGGCTAGTTGAGTAGGTTGGAAACAATCTAGGGTGCAAAAGGCTGTGTTTGGATAGAGTATGAAAATTGAGAAAATTTGGCTAACTCTAAAAGGGGGAGTAAAGATAGAAATTGAGCTAAGGAAATGTAAAATTCGCTGAAGTAGTAAATGGAGTTGAGACTCCTCTTTGTTCCTAGAAAATGGAAATGAGACTCCAATTCATTCCTAGTAAATGGAGATGAGACTAGTCTTCATTCCTAGCAAATGAGATTCCTCTTCATTCCTTGAAAATAGAACTGAGACTCTTCTTCATTCCAGCTAGCAAATGGAGCTAAGAATCTTGTTCATTCCTAGAAAATGGAGATGTGAAGGGAGAAGCGGATAAGGCCCGAGATTGATCCTATGGGGCCAAAATTCAATCTCACATGGCTCAAAACTCTTAGTATTAGTAATAATTTCCTATAGCTGAGAATGTAAACTTAGGCTTGTGAGCAACATCTAATGCATATAGACAGCCCTTGGGGGTAAAACGTGGGGGTCGGGTCTAATAACACCAAGCCTCAATTCCATAAGAATGGGGCTTAAAATTGGGCACTATGGTTGGTGAATGGGCTTGAGAAGGCCTAAAACTTAATAATCAAGGCTTGGCAATGAAATTTTGTGACCTTAAAAGCCTGCTTAAGCCAAGATTCAAGTTTAATAAGCTCCAAATGGCCTTGAACTTTGCAATCTAAAAGCAATTACAACTCAGATCTGCTCTTTACTGTAGAAGGCCAGATCTAAATCTGATAATAGTGGATTTTAAATTTGCATCTTGTGCAAAGTGTAGCCCTATATGAAGTATGGGGGGGATCTAAGGCCTTACTATAAGAACAAATAATTGAATGTATGCCAGATCTAGGCCCAATTTCAAGGTGGATCAAGCCCTAAGATAGTGGAGTTATACTTGAAATGAATTGAAACTTGCCCCTATTTGAGGTGTGTGGGTGTAAGGCTTTTAATTAAGACCCATGTATAAGACGTGTGGCCTAACATAGGCCCAAATTATGATCAGATCAGAGAGTTCAATCAGCTAAGTCCTATCCTAGATAAAATGTATGGGCTAAGAGCATCAAAATGTGTTTGTAATTTGAAATGGGTTCTGCCCTATGGCTAACTTAGGGTGAATTAAGCCCAGATCTATGCTCAAAGACCAATGAAATGAACCCTTATGCCCAGAATGTAACTTCAGTTGGCTAAATTAGGCCCTAAAGATGTAGTATCTGGCCTTAAGGATTTAAATTTAAGTCGCTTAGGCCCTACTTCAATCCAAATAGCTGGATCTTGGGCATTAAACTCGAGTAGGGGTATGGAGGATTAATTGAATTAAATACATGCAGATCTGGGCCCAAAAGTCAATGGTAGCCCTTGCTATCACTGTCTTACCTTAACCTTTGTAAATCGAGGCATTAAATTTAATATCTTTTATCAGGTTCTACCCGATGCACAATCTTGAATTTCAAATTTCAAAGGGAAATGAATTAAATGCCATTTCTCTCACCCTCAGAACTCAAGGAAATCTTCATTTAATGAAAATTTGAAAGCATTTAAGATTAAGTTGCACTGATAATTGCCCCATATACCAAGACATTTGCTATGAAGGCAGGGCAACAGGGCTCTATTTTTAAGATCTCTTGATTGCAATTGCAAGACAAGGGCAAAAATTTTGAACTTTCAGAGGTAGATTTGAATAAAGTTGTTTCATTTTACTGAGATTGTTGAGAGTAGCAGAGGTCTGATCCATCATTATGACCTGCATTTGCAAATTAAGACTATTCTGGTGCCTGTATCAATCATGATAATCCATCCTCAAGCTGGTACTGTCAAGAAGATTATATCCCAAATCAATTAAAATTAATTAGGCTTTGACTTCAGACTAACACCATTGTTAAATTCTGATTTTAGATTACAGTGAGGCCTTCACCAATAAATTAAATCTAATTACATTTCTGATATCAACCTTTTCTGAAGACCTCAGTTTCAAATTAGAGGGGCCACTTCTTAACAATCCGAATTTGATCACAGGCATTAGACTCAAGGAGATAGCTTGATCCCAACCTGCCATCGCAGTTTTAGCTCCACTCATTGAGGTTTATTTTAATCGTCAGAGTTGTATATTAGGCCATATTTTCAAACCTAATCGCATCATTTGGCTAAATGTAGTTAACAGACTAGACTAAAAACTGAGCTGAGAAAAAACAAAAAGGAAAAGACTAAGCTAAGACACAACAAAACCTAACCTGGAAAACAATCATAACTGATAAATCTTCAAATCCTGTCCATTGTAGGACAGGTATTTTAGTTCCATCCAAATACCTTAGTCTGAAAGAATTAGCTCCAAGCACTTTGCAAATTAAACATGTCTTCACAACTGTAGCAAATGTATACCTTATTATCATCTAAAGCATGCCAGATGCCTGTGGATGAATGAATAAAGCAGAAATAATGACCAAAATGTGTGCTCCAGCCATCATGAACAAGAACACCATAAAAAGTGTTCTTAAAATTGCCCTCCTATGATTGATCAATAGACAGAGAAACTAGAATATCATTCAAATGTGCAATATTTATTAAAAAACCAGTAGATATTACAAAAACTATATTATTAGATTCCATTGAAAATGTGATCCACTGGCAAATAATATTGTAAGGGCTACTTACATGTGAACTGCTAACAAATCGTTTGAGATCCAACGTACAACCAAAGTCTACTTTTTTGTCAATTTTTCCTCCAGATCGAACTACACTAAAGTGCTTGAGATGAATTGCAAGAACATGTGGTTCTTTATCAATTTTGAGTTGTTCTAGAGCCTTCACTTTTACTTTGCATCATTCACATTGATCTCTTTTCACACCCCCATCTAACTGCTCCACTACCGTGTAATGGGATAATGCTTTCAACAATAGATCATTTCAAATCTCAATACAACCTCAACGATGAACACAATTCCAGAACAAAACTTATTTATTGACCAAAAGAATACCTTAGAGCTTCTCTTAGATTGAGATTCCTATGTAGATTTACTATTATTTGAAGGACAAATAACAAATGAGTAGCAATCAAGTGTTGAAGAGCAAGGAGAACCTAACACCAAAAAGGTTCAAAAGGTTGTAGCAGAGGTAAAGAGAAAGGATGCTAATGAAGACAGAAAAAGAATTTTGTTGCAGGCATATGAGAATATGATTGAGATTCCTAGTGTGGGGAAGATAGCAATAATTGGTAAGAGTTATGTTCTAGAAGGAGCTTGTTATTTCTTCTTGTTTCTACCTATTGTTAGTATCTTATTGAACTTCACTTTGTTTTCAGAATAGTTTAATATTCTCTACTAAACAGGGCCAACCACGTGAAGGTGGAAGCTCATTTGGCCCCACCCACCTCCCCCTAACATCACTCTACATTCCCCGTTAACATCTAACATTCATTCATTCTTTCAACCATTAATAAAATGTAACATTCAATCAATATCACATAATAACATTCAATCAATATCACATGATAACATTCATTAACACATTAGATTCGTTAACATGCAAAATTCATCAATATTTTGCATTAACACATAATTCATGAACATTCATTAGCACATAATTAAATTCATTGAGACATAAAATTCATTCATTATCAATTAAGGTATGTAGATGACAATCATTTCTTTTTTTTCTTTCTATTTCCTTTTTCTATGTAAGCTCTAAGAGGAGCATTAGTGTCATCATCAATTCCCCCCTCATCAGTTGTTTTGTTCTCTATTCTTGATGATCTCAAATTCCTATGCTGTTGCAAAGGGGGGTCCTCTGCAATAACAAATAAAAGAGTTAAATTAAAATTAATTTATTATAATTGTTACAAGTATTTAATTATTTTAAATAACATAACTGTGGTGCTCTTTACCTGATTTGACCACATCATTTTGTCTGGAATCAACGTCAACACAGTCATGAACATCGACCCCTCGATCCTCTACAGCTGCTATACAAAATGTTACTTTAATCCAAACACCAATTGCAATTACATATAAAAAATTTAATAGCAAATGTATACCTCCACCACTGGGATGCACATCATGCAAACCTTCGACATCCACAGATTGTGTAGAAGGATTGTCAGGCTACATTCCAACATCCTACGCATTGTTATCATTGCTTGCTTAAAACAAATATACTCACTTTATATTGGAACTTAACATCAAATAGACTAATTGGTAAAGTATTCAATTTGAAATAAATTTCATTTAGCTTATTTACCTGTGGCTCAGATGCATCATTATTAGAACCTTCCACACTGATTTTAGCTATAGCCATTCAGGCACGGCTCTATAGCCTTGTTGGAAGCCAATTCTCTTACCCTCTTCTGTGAGGCATCTCTTGAACTCTGAGCCCTGCATTTTTGCATGGTATGGTGAATTTTACTTGCATTATTTCATCAACCAATGGAGGGTAGTTAAAATATCAATAGCAAATCATCCATATCCATCACAATATAATAGGAGAAAAATTGAGCAGTTTTGATGGAGCAATCTACTATATAAATGTTGTGTGTTTGTATGCTTTGCTTGTACCAACATATTTTCTCCAAATTCTTAAGTTGGGTAAGAGTTAGTTCAGCTCTTTGGAAATAAAAATGGCTGCAAGTGCTACTGCATTCCCTCATTCTTTCAATCACTGCCTTTATTCTCAACTATTGGAGGAAAATTCAGTCTCAACCGTGGCCTCCATTTGTGAGATTTCTTCATATGAGGATTTTGTGAATGAAGAGAAAAGTAAAATATTAGTGATTGGAGCCATTGGTTGTATTGGTCGCTTTGTTGCTCTTGCAGCTGTAAATAATGTCATATTAGTAAATGAAGGAATCTTCACTAATCTAGATTGCAGAGTCTGACTTCAATTGTTGAATTGTTTATATTGAATATGAAAATCCACTACTGTTATTATATTCTATTGACCTATTTATAATTGATGAGCTAAATAAGGGAGTCCTAGCATTTCCCATCACATTATATAAAAAATTTGATACAATTTTTCATTTACTAATACTTACAACTCTTGCTTGAAGTTTCAAAAAACCACCAGAGCCGAGCTTGTGTGTCCCGTGCTTTTCTAGTCTTGCCTTTGTTGCCTTTGATGTGTCAGGAAATCTATGAAAAGTTTGAAATATGTTAGACAATATAAATATAGAGGTTAATTAGTACATAATTAGATTCTCAATAGTATCACATAGCTTGTTGTACTCTCCACTGCTGTAATATTATTTTTCTTGTCAGCTTTATACTTTCCATCCAAAATCAGAGCCTGCCACTCAGCCTCAGGAACATAGGGTGGACGCTCATACCTGGGTTATCCCGTAAATTTTTTCTGTACTAGTCCCTAATATACTTCAAACACAAACCAACTTTTTCAAGGAGCTTGTTTCTCTCGAATGCACGAGGTCCAAAGAGTTGGGTCATGCTCTCTATAAGATCATCCTTCAATGGTTTGCGTTGGTTATTCCACCTTTTAAGTAAAAAAAAACATGTTAGACTCATAAATGAAGTGAAGCTACCTTTAATATATATAGTTCAAGAAATGGATGAAAAGGAAAACTATTATAGCAATGATATGAAATCAAAATAGTAGTTTGGGGTTTTAGTTAGGATATGATGTTCCACCAGGTATGCATGGTGGGCCTGAATATTCGCAAACACTCATCACCAAGTTTTCTCCAAAAAAGATCATTCCCTACAAAACAATCATGGGATCATTAGTTGATGAAGAGTGATCAAAAACTAAATTACTATTATATCACTATAGAATAATAATAACTATAAAGTACCTGAAACTTTGGCTACTTTTAATGGAATGCCTTCATCATCGCTAACGATCAATGTGACATCCTTCACTGTTCCCATACTAGGAACATAGGAACATCCAGGAAATGATGTTGCAGCTCCTATTGCAAAAAGTTTCATAAGTTTCATAAGTCTTTGTCACGAAGTATAAAAGAACAAATGATAATTGATGTTAATTGTCTCCAATAGTTTATATCTTCTTTATGGATTTCTTTAGATGACAACCACCTACATTAAGAGATTCAAGTCACAAAAAATATATAGATATGAGACTTTACAAAATAATATACAATAGATTACATAGCAAGAAAAACAAATCGCGAATATAATAAATATATACAGCAAATTGAACAGATATTACTACTTACCTCATATATTTTCCAAGATCATATATCAGTTGTTTGATGTTATTGTTGAAGTTCTCTGGGAGAGATAGAGGAAGCACATACTGCAGTAATTATAAACCAATCATTTCATTGTTTTCTAACATAACATAATGAACAATACACGTAGTTTATGAATATATTGTAAATAGAGAAGAACATAAGTTACCTTGACGAAAGTATGCCAATCATGCGTTTTGAGCCCTGGGCCAAATTCACTTTTTTTTGATAGGAGATTGTTTATGTTCGCAGCAAATCCTATGTGAAATTATATTTTTCGTATGACTTCTTTTATGGCATCACTTTGCTGCTCCATTAATAACCATGGAAGGGCACTTATATTAATCTAATCTTTGTTTCTATTTGAGTGAATGAAATTTTTCAATGCATGATTGGATTCATGTATGTCATTACAAATTTTGACAATTTTTTCTTTGTCACGCCTTCCATCAAATATTTTCCACAATGTCTTTGCTATTTTCTTTCCAATATGCATAGTATCAAACAAATGCACAATTTGTAAGTGCTCGTAGTAGGGAAAGCTACTAAATTGTCTGGGATAGCTTTTTAGTCCCTTTGGAAGGTTGTCAGTATTGCCTTGACGACCTTCACGATCATCAATTACACAATAAGTCAACAAAAATCACAATAGAAATATATAAATTACAAACATAAACCATTAGGTGGAACGGCATTACCTCGACAATTAATTCTATTATATTCCAACTTCCATAGGCGAGGTGTCATTCTTCGTGGCTTTGATGTAGTCTCTTCTTTCCCATTGAAAAGAAGTTTTTCCATACTTCGATACTTATGATTCCTATGGAGGAAGTGTCTACATTCATCAAACACCTGCTTTCCTAAACTTTTTGAATGACGAGATTTCATCTTTGGACCACAAACTGGACATGCAAATTTTCCCTTTGTTTGAAGACCTACAAGATAATGATGTAATTGGATTATTAAATATGTTGATTTTTATAATTAGAATTATTGTGCGCAACTTGAATTCACTATAACATACCACAAAAATGTGTTAGCCCTGGGGCATCATGTATTGTCCATGCAAGTATTGCATGGAATTGAAATTGTCTTTGTCCTATTGGTCTAGACACATCATACATAGTGACATCGTTCCATAACTCCACCAACTCGTCGATAAGAGGCTCAATATATACATTCATATCTTTTACTTGATATTTACCTACTTGAATGAACAGTAACATTACATAATTATTGTGACTGTTTTACTGCAAGATTTGTAAGTACATGTAAATTAATAACTATCAAATGATAAGATACCTGGAACAATCATTGCCAACATAATGTGCTCCCTCTTTATTGACATCCATGGAGGAATTTTATTGTTGATAACAAAAATAGGCCACGCCGAGTAAATAGATCTCATCTCTCCAAATGGATTGACACCGTCCGCTGCCAATGAAAGCCTGAGATTATGAGGTTCTTCTTTGAAGTGTTGCCACTTTTCCTGTATGTGCATAAATGCCGAACCATCCGCAAGGATTTGAATAATGTCATCTCGACTTCTATTGCGTGCATGATAATCCATAAATTGAGCCAAGCTACTACACCTGTAACGAAGAACCTTTTGAGGCACCTTTTTTGTTAGTCGATCTGTTCGATATCTACTCGTATGACATACAGGGCATTGTGTTGCAAATTCATGTTCTTTATAATATATAATATGATCATTGGAACAAGCATGTATTGTTTCATACTCCATTCCAATATCTTTCATAACAATAGTTAATTCTCGATATGAGCGAGGTAGAATATTTGATGATGCTAACAAAAACTCGCCTATCAATCTACAGCAAAAAATATAAGTTGTTAATATAAACAATATTAGTGGTACATTATTCACCCTTTGTTAACTATAAAGACATATATGAAATACCTTAACATACGTGACATTGTTATGTTGGATAAACCATTCATAACCTTCAAGTTCAACAACAACAATACAGCAGAGAGAAGAGTTGTTTGGGAGTCTTTGTATAGGGGCTCGTATGCCTTCTGAAGTAGAGGTACATCGAGGCTATCATCATCATCATGATCAGATACGCTTAGACTAGATGTGTCATGGATCAATGTATTTATACCATCCTCTTCAATTGTGTTTTCTGGCGCATGATCGTCATCTTCCATGGGATCATTATCTTCACCTTGGATATTTGCACCTCCATGTTCCTCCACTTTGAAAACCATATTCTTCGGATTGTTGTGGTTCATATCATGTACTTCCCTAGGAAGATCAACCTATATAAAATTGATTAACATAAATAAACCATGATCATCAACTCATCATCAAGTGATTTCATATGTATATATATAAATTGTTAAAATGATATAATGAACAACTTACCAATGGATGATAGTCATGCCCCCCTTCAATGTGACCATTCTCCCTACAATGTCTCTTAACTATTTTGATTAGCAGTCTTCTACATTTAAAGCCCTTACAAATATTGCAAGGACAATAACATTTTCCATCACCTTTTCTTTTCAAGTTAGACCACAATCTAGCGATTGTCTCCCTGTTTTGTTCTTCACTTATATTATCTGACATGATCGTTCTTTGCAGGAAGCAAAAACCAAGCTATGAAAATTTCGGTCTACAACTTTCACAAACTAAGCAAAATTGTTGAAAGTACACAAATATTCTTAGACCTAGCTAAATAGTTTAATATTTTAAAAATACTTTCTTTGACTTTATTCCTAAGATTATTTGTAAAACTTTGACCAACCGCCTGAAGGTCTTATTTCAAGAGACCTTAGAACATTAAGCCACTAAAAGCAATTTCAAAACATATAAGCTAAAAGTCTAGTTAAAATATACATTAGAATTTTTTTTTTAAAAATGTTCATACCCGAGCGCGCAACTATAACTCGTGCAACGGCCTTCTTGCTTAGCTGTAGAAGCTCTCCAGCAATGAAATTATACAAACTACAAGGCCTAACAAAAATTTCAAAACATATAAGCTACAGGTCTAGTTAAAATATACATTAGATTAGATTCAACAATAGCAAGCAATGTTATTCAGAATTAGATTCAACAAACCTTAGCAGTGTAAATAGCCATCTCCTCTAAACTGGACTCCAGATACGAGGGGGCATTCACATACTCTTCCCCTAAAGGTATCCTGAAGAACAAAAGCCACTATTCTTGAGTTTGTGAATTGCACCTCAAGATGAATGAAGCTTAAAAGGAATGAAAATTGTTTTCATACATTTAAATCAGGATGTAATATTTATTCATAAGTATATACCTTGCAAGCACTTAAAACTGTTGTTATATGTGTTACGGGAAAAGAAGAAGTTTATACTTATGTGTATAGATGCACTTCCTGTATGCGATCCAAAGCTTGAATGTTATCAAGTGTTTCCAATGATGAGGAGAGACCTCCATGCAAGCAAGAGATCTGCAATGAAACAAAAGAAAAGAAAATTTTCTTATAGTAAGAAGAAGTTTTTTGTGCTGCACAGGGTACCAACAAAATAGTGTATAATATCTTTTTCTTTACCTGCCTTTCAATTCAACATGAGAGCCTTTAATAGAAAAGTCAAGTTGATAACATATTTAACAAGAGCTGCAGGGCAGCATAGTTCCTGCATAAGTCCAAGAAAATGTGTGAGGATTTCAGCATAGTGCATCTTACTTCAGCATTTCATGTAACACAGCCAAATCCAAAAGAAATCTCGCAGACAAACTACCTGAGATTTATAACCTTTATCTTCCAATATCCAATGGCTCCTTATAAACATTAATACAAAGAAGCCAACTGTCAAAAACTGTGGCAGTGATAAACATTTTGAAAAATAAAATTGTATTAGGTATAAATAAAAAATAGTGAAGAATGGTGTAGACTTGTAGCTAGAAGATAACACAGTGAAAATTGATGAGCTCTTTGTTATCACCCACCTCTTTGTCCATACCTCATTGTATTGGTAATTTATGTGTTTCATTATTCTTACTGGTTATATATTGCCTTTATTATGAAAAGTCAATTTAACCAATTAGAATATGAGTGCAGGTGAGTCCATGTACAGAAAGAGCAGTTCTAGATCAGTTATCTAGTTACTTCAGAGAATGACTTGCAGGCTATCCATCAACTGCTAATGAAGATGAAAGAGTGGTAAGAATTTGTTCCCTTCATGTTGGGGATAACTATATCCTTATAATTTTTCAACCAACATATGTTTCAAAGTGATTTTTTACAACATATTTGCACTGCATCAGCTTGCAGACCCAAGTACGGACCCCAAAAGGCAGGTGGCAACATGGTTGGTACGAATAGAGAAAAAAATGCTTAACACATGCCTAGAAGCAGTTAATGAAATTATTGATCGATTACCTGATCTTGCTATAGCTCCATGTCCCAGTCCATACAGTCCCACATTGAAATGAAAATTTCATTTGGGGTCTGAGTTGGAAGATTGTCTCTTGGTTGAGGCCATTCTATAAGTATTTGATGTTTAAATCTATTGTATGTCATTCTATAAGTATTTGATGTTTAAATCTATTGTATGCCTGATGTCATGTAGCTTTTTACATAATGTAGGTCTTCTTGGAATGAAAATTTCTCAATTATTATTTTCAGAATTCGTTATTGGTATAATCTCGTAGGTCTGATATATCTCATTAGATATCAATTCTGTAGAATATATACTTTAACCGACATGCAAATTCATGTTTTAAGTGAAGCTGTGCAGTGGATATTATTGTATGATTGCATCTTAAATGTCGGCAATTAGAGGGCTTCTTGTATAGGTCTAATTTTTAACTTGCACACCGAAGTTCATGGCAATATATTGAAATGTGATGGCACTTTTCTACAGCCTGAAATTAGTAGCACGTGAAAGCAATAATGAATTGTGATGACACACTGAAATATTGAAGTGCAAAGTGTCAGAATCAACAATATTCATGACTGAGGGAAGAGAGCAATAGTTTGTCATATTAAAAATAGTGACAAAATTTGTCTATTCAAGTCAGTTCTGGGTTGAGGTGTTTGTAACATTGTACAATTTGAATAATATCTTAATAATGCCATCTTATCTTGTTTATGGATTTTCCATATTGCTTTAAAGGCTATGAGACACGTTTTGGTTTTTGAGTATAAAAATAAAAATTAACAATTTTATTCAAACTGCAAGTTTCTTACATATATTTTTTGGAAAAGACATTTTCTTTCTCCCTTTGACTGAGACAATGATATTGGGAATCTGTAAATCTGTAAAGTAACTACTAATTACTCAAAATAATTAGATCCCATTTCTCCAAGGGCCAACAACATGACATCCCTTTCTACTGCCCATAGCATTATTTGTCCTTTTGCAAATATACAAACTAGGATCCACCTCCCTTAGGCTTTTACAAGCTCAATATTAATGGAGTGTCCAAAAGTAATTCAGGGCGGGCAAGAATAATGAACACCATAGGAGGTCGCTTTGAATGAGTTGTGGTAACCGTTTGCCAAGTGATCCACACTAAAACGATTGTGGAAGCCTCTTAATATAGGTTCACAGAAATGTGAGGCTAAAGAATGAAAGGCCTTCCTATTGAAGGAGATTCCCTCTCCATTCTTTGAGGCTAGCAATTTCCATAATAAAGAGGACGAGGAAATGAAAGTTTTTGATTTTATGGATAAAATATGTTTTCAAGGGGCCCTGAAACCTTTTGGAAAGCCAGACATTGAACACAAAAATAATAGCAAAAGAGTAGGCAAAAGAAATATGATATTAAGCGACTAAGACATGGAAACACTAAAAAATATGGAGAACGTCTCTGCCGATGCGCGTCTCTGAAAAATAATGGGTTTATTTGTCTTACACCTTGCTGATGCACGTCTCTGCCCGACCCTTTGAATGCCTCGAGTTCGCCTCTCCCACACGCACGCCTTTCCTTTCAGAAGAACCCAGCTGTGTCACGCAATTTCATTCAAATGAGGGTTTTTGGCTTTTTTTTTTCTCTTATATCCCGCTGGCATCGCAATTGCGATGCCATCGGGCTAAAATTGAAAAAAAAAAGCCAAAACCACATTACCTTCTCTTGCCGTTGCAAATTAACGTCGCAAATTGACCCCTAATGTATTAGTGCAAGTTGAAGCATAGATTTTTTTTTTTTCAATAGTCCTTTTATATTAATAAATTAATATACTAGTTGCAAATTCATAAAAAAGGGGATAGGGAATACAAGATCACCCTGCGAGAGTTCACATGGCCAAAGTTAGAATCAACAACTATTCATCAAAAAAAACATATAAAAAAATCCCTCATACCACTGTAGTAGTGCCAGTAGAGGGAGGTGGTTCATCATGATCATTAAATCCCTAGTCATCCTTGGGATTGGTAGGTGGACTAGGTACAGTCTAGCCGTTAGCAACATCATCACCAAAAAAAATTTCTTTATCTTTCTCCTCTACCCATGGTTGAGAAAGAGCTAGATTTAGGCTGGGGAAGGACCATTTGGAGCCACCAAAACTAGGAGGAGCAACAGGAGAGGGAGCCATAGGAACTAGGGACTAGTCAAAGTTGTGGTGAGGCACAGAAGCCCAATGACATGACCAACCATCAGCGTCACCATGAAGAGAGTGGTGTCAAGGATCCTATGAGTGCCATGTATGCAAGTGGTGAGAATAAGAACTATGACCCCAACAATGGTCTTGAGGTGGAGTATGGTCAAATGAAGAATTAGGGCATTCTCTAGCAATTGTGCAAAGTGCATTACCCCATTGATTGAGCAATTCTTGAAGGTGGGCCACCTCTAGAGCCACCTTATTAGCCTATACCTGAATCTACAACATAATATTATTACAAATGCATGCCTTAGTCTACATAAAAAAATTGATATCAAGAAAGATGTGAGTGAAAAGAACAACATTCTATCCTTCCATAAAGTAAACAAAATCTCCATCTTGAAAGCATGCTAGATCTAGGCAAATTTCCTAGGAATCCTAAGGGAATCACCTAGCATAATCATGTGCCAAGGAAAGGGTTCTCGCCTAAAAGGCCTTAAAAAATCATAAATTTGATGCCAATAATAATGAGCACACCTATAGAACCAAAAAGTATGAAAAAAAGACTTAGGATGCCCACAAAAAGGACATTGAGGATCCAAAACACCAATATGTTTGAACCATGGCCCAAGGGGAAGCCCTTGAAATAGAAGGCACTAGGAAAAATGGGAAATCTTCAGCTCACTGATAACACTACGAATTGTGTCTATTGGTAAACATATTGTCCTTCTATAAAGTCTCATATGCCAAAATTCTTAAGAGATGATCATCTACTAGTAGTTGGATAATCCATCATCAGGTTGATGGATTTCCTCTTAATTGAAAGAGACAACTCCCTTATGAATTCTATTCAATGAATTTGTTGAGTTCCTAAACTAATTGGGTACATTCTTGACTTGAGAATAGAAGAGGAAAACCAAGCCAATCCTAGATAGAACTAACTCCCTCTAGACTTAGGATTACTCTTGGAAGCCTACAAGAATTCAACACTAGAATCTGAAAAGTAAACTAGGGATAGGCATTACACTCCATCTTTCGTATTTTAAGAGTTTGAGGTTGAGTTGATGCCAATTTATTTAACCTTCTTGCTAAGTCATGAAGCACCCTTTGCACTACATCTACATGATTAGAGGTTGACACAAAATCAATGATTAAATCATCCTACTCATTGTGCATCTCCTCGTGGACTACTTTTTCCTTTCCCTTTTCCTGATTAACACTCATCTGAGAGAACAATATTATTAGTGCTATATTTAAAATCAATCCAAAATAGTAGTGAAGAATAAAACATTTAAAAAAAAATTCATTAACATATTTCTTGTATCTAATTTGTATAACAACAATGAGTTTTACCTATCAAGAAGAAGAAGTCTTGTGAGAACCATCATCGCCATGTGTATCCTATGGATGTTGATCCATACTATAGCCCTATACTTAAAAAAAATCATTCAAGACATGTTAAAACATGTGTTATTATTCTAAGTTAGCAAAAAAATCACAATTTAATGGTGTGTTGGATTCATTGATTGGAGTTAATTTTAAATGGTCATAGTACGTACCACCTCACTAATGATAGTGTCTTTGACTATATCTACGCAATTCAAATTGTAATCAATATGAAGCTCTTCACCTCCATGTATTGATTTTATTGCACATACAAATATGTGATTTCCCTCATGTGCCTCAAATATGCAATTGGGTTGCTTCTTACTTAACATAGGTCATGCACTATTTATAAAACCTACAATATTTCTTGATGCTTTTGGCCTTTTGCCAATGTATATAGCTATTGTTTTACTTTTCTCACTAATTTTTTGTTGTATATAATTTTCCACAATTACATACCTACACACATTTTTTTATATCTAACAATCTACATCCAACTACTATAATCATAATAAGGTTCAACATACTCCATCAATTCAACAACCTTTTTGTAAGAGATCTTTATGTCATCCATGGAAAATAGGCGCAAACCATGTAACAAGGATGGTGCTATTGATATATTCTCTCTCCAACACAAAAATCAATGTTTATTGGAGGAAGTTCATTGGGAACCCATTGTTTCTATAGAATTTTGTACCTAAAGAGCACATCAGATTCACCTTCACTCTCATCATCATAAGAAAATGACCCCCCTTGAGCATGGAAAAATTTGATTCATGTATTGAATTTCTTTCTGATATTTTGACGTCAAGTCAATCTCCTTGATTTAGACATACTAAATGTCTCACTTTCTTCTTCTAGTCCTACATTTTCCTCACTTGAGGAAGACAAATCTAACAAATACCTATTTGCTGGTACCTATAATCTATGAAATAAGAGAGATAGGTGGCAATGAGAGAGATATTTTACAAATGGTAAAAGACATTAATCTCTATGGGTTGTATTGACTTATACCTAATGATCCATGAGAGTGTGGGATTCTCATGAAAGGGCTTCAGGGTTCTGCATATGTAAATCAATTGTCTTATGTTAACTAAAAAATTCATGATACATATACTCAAAATTAGATCAAATATTAGCATCAGATATGAATTATACATAGTAAAAGGTACATGATAAGTTAATCAAATTAATCATTAATCTATCAAGAACTCAATATTGAATAGCATAGGCATTGATCACATAACTGTATATTTCATTCTTTTAATTGATAATCAAACCCCCTGTTGGAGTTCTTTTGTGTAAAGAACATACCAGGTAGATTTAAATCTGATACCAAGAAACAAAGACCAGGGACATGCCTAAGGATGAGCTAAATCCTATATTCAGAAAGGCTAAATCTTATTAACTTGATACTCTTCATTGCAAGACTATCCCCTATAGCAGAAATGGTCAATATTCTTGTTCAATTTGCTAATAAATTCCTAATTGCAGTAGCTAATTACAACCAAAGAAAGTAACAACAAACAAGCCATGCCCGACACTTCCAGCTCTTTAATACATAAAATGGGAAATTGATGTTAATTTTAAGTTTTGATCTCTTAGCATAGCCCGGGTATGCAACGATAGAGAACATGTATCCTTCAAGCTGACTAGTCCCTTATCCATTGGGCATCAACTAAACCTTAACATGCAAATGGGAAATTGATGTTAATTTTAAGTTTTGATCTCTTAGCATAGCCCGGGTATGCAACGATAGAGAACATGTATCCTTCAAGCTGACTAGTCCCTTATCCATTGGGCATCAACTAAACCTTAACATGCAAATGGATACCTAAAGTATACTTATATATTCAGGCATATGATCTATCTATTTGACTTGCAAATAGACATCAATCTTCATAACAACTCTCATACTTATGATGATATCCATCTAGTGCAACCCATAATCCTATCAGTATAAGCAAGCATTTACATGGATCTTTGTTCCACTAGCAAGTTTATCCAGACATACAACCTTTTAGGACTGCAATTGAGTTCAAGTTCTTCATTCTCCAACACAAAAAATTACAGATAACAGAAGAAGGAGATGAGAATCAGAATGAAACTAAGAAAGGCGAAACTCTTGTATTAATTTCATTGAAAACAATACATCATCTGCATATCAAAACTCAAAAAATACACAAAGAATGATTGTATAATATGAAATTCCTCAAAAGGAATATAATATGATGTTCATAACAGGAGAACATTGAGAAAATTGGTATCACAACTATGAGAAAACTCTCAAGAAATTGGAACCAGATTGGTCTCACAATCTTTAGAAAATCTTCAAAGAATTGGAACCCTTACAATAAGCAGAAGAGGAAGATATATAGGAGAGAAGATCTTTCAAGAATTGTAGTTTGGAATTGATATCTGTCCCACTGAAAAAATCGTCAATTTGAAGTTGCTGAAACTGAACTTCCTCATCTACCTACAATTGAAAACCATAAATGATGCCAAAATATCTGATATATCTCCCTTTTAATAATCTGCAAAATATCTCATGGAGAACATATCAAGAATTTATCAAAAAGTGTACTGGGCTTGAAATCTGATCTAAACATGTCACTTTTGCCTCTATAGGGCAATTTCTTCATTTGCAGCCTACTGCATTCAAAACCATTAGATCGACTTGAAAATTGTTGATGAATTTAAAAATGATGAAATCATGTCTATATCTAATTGCAATTTCATCTACACCATTAAATTTTCACTTTTCACTGAGAAGCCCCCGAAATCAAAAAAACCTCCTATACCTAGTTCCAATTGATACTTGCACAAAATTTGACTGCAAAAATGAAGAGTTCGTTCTTTTTTGGTTCCAGCGATATATTACACTGTACATTTCATAAGAAAATTGCCCCCTTGAGACCATTTTGAAAATTTGGCCTCCATGACAGAACAGAACATGTAGAATGAAAAATTTAAAAAATTCACATAGTATAAACTATATAAACTTTGAAAATAATTTAAAACTTTAAAATTTACAACTCGTGTTCAAATCATTTTGCAATTTTGATTTTGAGTTTTATAATCATTTTCCACTTTCCTCCAATCCAATAGTGCCAAGTGTCAATCATTGATTCGCTAAGCGGGCCCCACTTTGTCTTTCCATTTGAGTGTATGAAATTTGAAAATATTATGGGTCTATGATGTTACAATGAAATCATAACATTGTAGGCCATTCACTTGGAATTCCCGATCATACGTTGAGTGTATTAATTTTGACCTTTGCATTGCAAATCCATATATTTGAAATCATCCTTTACATTAATATATGATTAATATATTAATCATTTTAATTCCCCCTTTATCCATATCATCGTGACATCGAAAGCCATCAAATTGAGCCCCCTAACCACACGACAAAGCCAAGCTCGTAGCATCTCCCAACTAAAATATTTGCATTACGACCCTACGATTTGGGCCCCGTCGTAGCATCGCATCATCCTTATGCTTATGTTCTGATATCATATTATCACAACCCTCTTTGCTTTACCGTGCGATCATATGACAAACTTGAATTTGTAACACCTTACCTTGATTTTATTTGCCTCCCGACGTCATGACCACATTGTAACATCGCACACCTCCAATTTAACATCTTCGATCTCGCAACTGAGGTCAATCTGCCATGTGGGACTTCTTCTCCAAGTGTTGAAAGTCAAAATTTGACTAGCATCTCTCGTCTTGGCAACATGAGCCCTTCCACACGAGCTTTGCGCAGTCTTGAGTGTCCACTTGAGACACTGCTATCACCATAAAGATTTCTATTAAAATGCTTGTAATGCATTTCCCACAACGCATGTGGGATAACTCCCCTCTCACCTATATCGATTAAAAAAAACTCAAACCATGAGTACCCTATTGTATTTTCTATCTTTAGATCACCTTCCTTTATCACTGGGCTGCCCCTTCAGGCTGTGAATTCCATCTAAAACAGATGCTCATTCTAAACGTGGAGCTCTAACTTTTGTCTTTTTTGCTTGGAGCTTTGGACATGGATGTAAAGTTGCTTTGTCCTGTAGTGTGAATGTCTTCTAAAGCTTTTGTGGGCTCTCTAAGATGAGGTTCTAACTTGTTCATTCTACCCTGCGATTTTGCAAGCTATGAGCGGCCTTCATTTCCGGTTATAGGCTATGGCCCTTCCTAAATCCATCGTGCCTTTCATTTAAAAAACATGGATCCCCTACATGGACATAGGTGCTACTATTTTCTTTTCACATTTAGTCCCAATTGTGGGCCTCTTCAGTGTGGTCGTATACTTAGATGGCTCCCCTACACAAAAGACGTAGACTGCTTGCAGTATTGGAAGTTGCCTCAGCTCTATATCATGGGGGCCCTGCCCTGCCGATTCCATTTTCCTCCATCTCCTACAAAATGTGGAGACCCCTGCATGCATGTGAGATGCTCATTGGATACAAGTCGTAGCCTCCTCTTTCTACATAGGTGTTCATGGATGAATTTTTTTGCCATGCTGCAACTTATGCTCAAAATGTGGGCATTTAATTGTCGGGTCTCCCCTTTTAAAAAAACATGGAGGCCCCCTGCATCCACTTGAGTACAACATTAGAGGTACTGCCACGCCATCTTCATTTATGCATGTGGATCTCCCTCAAAACATTGGCCACATTTCTTCTTATCCAATTTGTATTTTGGATATATAAAACATTAAGACCTTCACACGTGGGGGGAGG
The DNA here is from genome assembly GCA_028749045.1 of Cupressus sempervirens. Classification (NCBI taxonomy): domain Eukaryota; kingdom Viridiplantae; phylum Streptophyta; class Pinopsida; order Cupressales; family Cupressaceae; genus Cupressus; species Cupressus sempervirens. The sequence continues at coordinate 206,134,348 of CM053789.1, forward strand.
AGCAGAGCTAACAGCCCCTTGAGGTAATTATACCTCCTTTGAATATGATCTTGTAGATTTCCTTCCCATGCACTGCCAAAGATTTGAAGGGACCCCCTTACTCAATCACATCGATGACATAAGATTTGAAAATGTTAAAAACTTCTTAGGCATAGGCCTTGGTGATCAGAGCTTCTTAACATTTCCTTGGGATGTCAATATTTCATCATCAAGAAACTATATCTTCAATCACAAAGTTCAAGATGCATCCAATTATAGTACATTGATCAGATTCTCTTCTCTACTCATGCTCTCAATTAGAACATCTAATAGCTTTTATAAGTATCTACTAATATGATGAAATCAGTCAGGCCCCAAAGCGGGTTTGGCTAAAAGAAATTTCGTTTCTGAACAACTGATTCCTGGAATTGATCCACTGAGATCGTCAAACATGTCAGGAATTAATTTTGATCACAAATGATCATTAAAACTCTTTTAAAATCATTTCCGCACTACTATGAAATCTCTATCAGAAGCCCTGTTGCCTAGCTTTAAAAACTGACATAAACACCTGGCCGAGCTCTGAAACTTTGGATACCTTATCTCTTTGACACATTCAATAGGCTTGCCAAATCTCATCGCATGAAGATATCAGGGTCAAAAGATATCGACCTTCGAAGTTGCCTCGTTAAAATCACCTGTAATTAAACATGTTAGAAAGTTGGAAGTTGCTTTTGGTTTTAGCTTTGAAAATTTGGTAGATGGGCACTTGAGGATTTGGAATCTGGGGCATTGATACTTTTCATGAGAAGAATATAATTTTGTGATTTGGGCTCATGAAGAATCATGGGACGCATTTTGCGAGGGTGCAAAGTTGGCTACCTAGATTTGCAAGACAGTGAACATCAATAAAATAGCATTTTTTGTGAATGGAAAGGCCCTGGAAAAGTGTGCAGATAGATTCATCAAGACCTGAAAACTAACACACTTATAGAATTTTTAGTATAGAGCACAAAGGAACAAACCACTCGATCCCACCAATCACGAACTCAAAGATATAACATCTCGAATAGGGCTCCCAATCAATCTGCGCCCCAGAATACTAGTGAAACTTTATAAATTGCAAATGCAATTGCATTTGAAAATTGATCAAATGGATTCATCAGAAGCTCAAATTTGGAGCATAGAAATTCTTTAACCCCTAGAAAATGATGTAAGAGGAATTTTTTTATTTGGGTCAACAAGTCAAAAGTTATAGTCTATCAAATAGGGCTACCTAGGATTATGAACAAAATGCAGATTTACAACAAAGGTAACTAACCAACTTTGAGGGGTTTGAAACCTAGTCAAACGGATTCGAAACAACTTGAAACTTGGAACATAGGTTCTCTATTATGCATACTAAATATCCTCAAAGTGGCTGGTCATGAATCTTAACTGAGTAAAATATATTCAAATGCAAACTAGGCTTTCTATTGCCGTTTGACATGCAAAAAATGTAGAATTGAAGACTACTCAAAATGGGACTTCGCCAAATGATTCAAAATGACAATCTATCATTACATAACATATGGAAAGGCTGAATGAAGGGTGTTAGAAACATGAAACACCACAAAGGCATTAATACAACAGCCGGGCACATATGCATGAAAAGCGTTCACAGCGGTTCAAGGCAACTCAAAATTTGAAATAGGCACTCAAAATTGGAATGCAATTTTGAGCACCGACACCCCCCTTCAATGTTAGCTAATTAAACCCCCCAGTAATTGATATTATTCTTCATCTATCTCATCATTAGGATCATCATCATGATCGACATCCTCACCACCACTATCATGGTTGTCGTCATCATCATCATCATCATCATCATCATCATCGTGATCAATAGAAGAATCATCATCATGATTGGTAGCAACATCATTTTCATTAGGAGCATCATTGACTAACTATTGATTGTGATCCACTTCTTCCTCTTCCTCAGTATCTTCTTCTTCCATCAAATTATACTTTATCGACCTTCCTCTTGGATCATGTCTAACAAAAAATTACCAACCCAGTTTATGTGGAACCTCTAAGTAAAATGATTGCTCACATTGGCTTGGAAGAACATAGGGCTCATCCCCAACTGGCTCAAACAACCTTGTAATAATAATTGGAAGTACAGTCTTATTCTCAATAACAATTCTATTAGGATCATTTTGATTGAGTCATGTAAGGAAACTTGCAATAAAGAATATAACCATTTTCTTATAACCCATAGTAGATCTAAAATAAATATAGAATTAGAATCCACATGCAAGATAATAGACAACATACCCATAAAAATTGTGACACAAAATTTACCTTGGGAAACCTTCATTGAGGGAAAAACCCAGCCTCCAAAAGCATCCATCACCATGCATTATTCAACAAAAAATACAATTGCAATACAACCATGGATGCCTTCAAAGCCATAATCACAACCAAGAAATCCATGTGAACAAGCATGAATTCACACATTGCATGCCATGCTTCCAACCTTCACAAATGCTCCCTTGGCTAACTTGTCAAGCCTTGTCCCACTCGACTCTTTCCCTTTTTTTCTTCTATCTTCTCACTCTAACAACTACCCTTGTGACTACTTATATAGTAGAAATTCCCACAAAACAACCAAGTGGTATTACATAAACCATGTGCTACTTAATCCATTGACCACACATTTAATATTGGAAATTTAATTCTTTTTTCTAATATTAAATAATTAAATGAAATATTATCATAATGCTACAATACAACTCATCAAGTATATCCCATGGGAATCTTTACATGTTGCACGTCCATTAGGTGTAGCATTACATAATAAAATAAAATAATACAATATAACAATATTATGCAATGTGTGCAACACCCATTATCTCAACAATCTCCCACTTGTATACATTGCATAGGGTCAATCTGTAGCCACATAGATAAACAAGGGAATGATCCCTCCTAACACATCCACCATCATGGATTAAAGTACACCATATGCTCCATCCTAGTACCAACAACAAAATCAAAGTATCTGGCATCTCAAACATGAATGATCTCACCTCCTATTATGCCACTGCCATCAAACATACATGGAAGTCATCCACAGAGAAAGCCACCCAATTTGTCGCATTAAAAGATCATAAAATCCTATACCAACTAAAATACCAAGCACAAAAAACCTTATCCGAAGGTAATCACATCTATTCATAGTTGTCAAAATATCCATACCTGAAATAGCACCCTAAACAAGTGCCAAGCCCATCCAACTATCCATACCTCTAATGGTATACCAAGTGAATCTCACATCATCAACATATCCAATCTGTAACCTACAATTACAAGCCTCAAGAGTAATGCCTGCCACATATACCAATAACATGCAAGAATAAGTCTTATAACAAGTCTCCAACACTCCCCAAGTTCTCTGTAACCAACAAAGGAAAGAGATAAAGGAATAACCATGTCATCTCTCACATGACATACTTGAGCATAAACAAGTGATCACAATCTTTAACCAATCTCAAATCCAATATAAGAAAAACTAAACATCCAGGAAGATAACTAAGACCAAAGAGAAACCATGCAAATCATAACTTGTATCATGTCCTTCTACACATACCTCTAGATGTAAACTATGCAAGTATGATCTCCTCCATAAGACCCCAAGCAAGAAGCCTCAACATCACCCAAACCATACCATATAACTAATAATGGATGTAAGGCTCTCACAAGAAGATCAAACTCATAAACCATTCCTCATCCAAGGAATATACCCAATATATAACTATCTCCCAAACTCAACCAACATAACAACATATGAAAATGGAGATAACTAATGCTAAACCATCTCTCAAATGAACCCTCCAAAACTATCTCATGTACTGTAACTCAAGATCCATATCCATGAAAGACAAGCATAAACATTTAATACTCCTAAGAGAAACAATGGGCTATACCTCTCAAGTAGAAAATTGCTAAGTAGATCACGAGTGGGGAATGAGAATGCTCATCAATATATCCAAGTCTCCAACTAAGACTCATCTAAGAACAATCTCCTCTCAAGTCATATAAGGTGAATGCCCTTCAAACTTCTTGCTGAAACCATCAATTGTCCCAATGAATACTTTTTTAATCCAAGAGAAATCAACATCACCACAGTCTCTAAGTATCCATGAGCACCTATAACCAATTAATCTATGCTAACTCAAAATTCAACATAGCAATATCATGAAGTATCCAACTTATGATCAATATACTCAATACCAAGAACTAAACCAAGATCATTGCCAATGTTCCAACCATGGCCTTACGAACATAAACATGACAACATGATCTAACCATCTTAACCATTGAAATAACATGCTCCATATGAAAATACTATAGCATGTCAAAACTCTAAACATGTATCAAGAGTATATCATGACATAAAAATCAAACCATCATAACACCAAGGATAACATGCCAAATGAAAGCATAAACCACACCTTTACCATGAACCCCATGGGTCCTCAAGATGCAACCATCTCCACACACCATGAAGAAAATCATCTCCACATACCATGAATAACCTCTCCACACACCATGAAGATAAACAAGAACCTCATGAGTTAACCATGTGCACTATGCAAATGCTAAAGATGCTTCTGCAACAATAGGATCTAAGACAGACCTCCAACATCTGCAAATACTAAATAAATATATCAATGCCAAAAACTCATACTCAACCATGGTACCAAGTCACCCATGGCATCACGATAAAGAACCAAAAAAAACCATCTTTTAACAATGAGAATCAACCAAGACATAAAATCATCAAAGAACTCAAAGTGTACGTCATGAGCTCCTAAAAAAGAAACCAAATAATCATGATTCTCAACCAAGAAGATATATCAATATAACCAAATCAGAAATCCAAACCAATGAACATCAATGATGTACCTATATATCTAATCATATCATGCCAAAATCTATGGCACCATGATCTCATCCATGAACCAAGCATCTAACTCTTAACATGTTCAACCTATTAGCATAAAATAGTCAACCACAATTCTCCACCATGACTATACCTGGTAACAACATCTGATCCCTTCTACATGAAGAAAATTCATCAAATCATATCCAAGCCAACAATCTAAATATGCATCAATAATGAAAGATTAATGGGCAATGACAACCCATAACCAAGCCATAAATGCAACCTATAAGTATACACTGCTTATAACACTGCATAACTTGTAGACCCAACAAGTCATCATACATATCCAAACCAAACATTAATAACCATATCATCATGAGATCAGTCAAAAATATGATCTGAGTATACAATGACATCAAATCTTAAATCTCCAAACATACGATGTCATAAATTCACAATGCTACCATGGTCAATATATATCATAAACTGTTCAAATCAATATATCACCAAATAAACCATGCCAAATCTACACCAAATTTGAACCAATGTGTAGAGTTCTCCAAGAGCTTTTCATTGGCTATTCAAAGTGCAAAGGGTAAAAGCATAGATCTGTGTCACCGTTTGTGATACAAAAATCTGTTTTGGTCAAATCTCATTTCTCTATCAAAACTCAATTTAAAAAAAAAACTAAAAATACCCTTTTATAGATTTCAGATTCAATATCATCATTATATAAATTTTTGAGTGTTTTGATTAGTTATAATAGTTATAATCTCAAAATATTATAAGTCAATATTTCAACATTTCAGAAGATGCTCTCTCAAAAAATGATAAAAAATAGTAAATCATATCAAAAAAATAAAAAATATATATTTATCACTAGAGGAGAGAATTCTCTTCACGAATATGTAATTTATTTACAAGAAGGTATAGATTTGATAGGGAAGTTTTGATGGGAGGAAAAAACTGTTGGATTCTGACAAGGTCGAACTTGAGTACTTATAACAAAGAAAATATACATCAAAAATAATTATAAAAGGTGACACAAGTTTGTACTTTCACCCCAAAATCCAACTCCACATCCCCAAGTCATCCCTAATCTGTGCTCAAAATAAACAACATCTAACTTTTGGGCTCTTAAGACCTAACAAAATTTCAAAATCATAGAACCAAACCTACACCAAGTTGTAGTGCTCTAAATTAGCTTTCCAACACCTGTAAGAAGTCTGAAATCCCATATCTGAGAGAAAGTTATGGTCATTTTACTAAGATAGTTTTTTTTATGATTTTCACTGCAATTTTTTGTATGACAAAATTCTAACGAGATTAAATTTGATGGCCATCATAGGCTGAAACTAAAAAATATTTTATTTCCTCTAAACATGGCCAAACTAGGACATATTATATATCAAAATTTATGGAAACATCAACCCAGATCCAATGGTGAGGTATATTTTTTCTTAGAAGGTCATTTATCCAAGCACTCCCCTAAAACCCTCATTTTAATAAAACATCCAAAAAATCCATTTGTCTAACAATTTCACATGCCCAAAAATTTATCAATATCCCATCATAATAGAAAACTCAAAGCTCTCAGATTTGCAATAAACAACTCATATGTCTTGCCCTTTATTTTATTATCTCATGCATTCCCATGGATTCAATCTAGGGTTACAACAACACAACCATAGCTCTGATACCACTTGTAAGGAAACTTGCAATAAAGAATATAACTATTTCCACATAACTCATAATATATCTAAAATAAATATGAAATTAAAACTCACATGCAAGAGAATAGAAAACATACTCACAAAAATTGTGACACAATATATACCTTGGGAAACCCCTCATTGAGGAAAAAACCCAGCCTCCAAAAGCATCCATCACCATGTATTATTTAGAACAATTGCAATACAACCATGAAAGCCTTCAAAGCATAACCACAACCAAATAATCCATGTGAACAAGCATGAATGCACACATCCCATGCCATGCTTCCAACCTTCACAAATGCTCCCTTGGTTAACTTGTCAAGCCTTGTCCCCTCTTTCTCTTTTTTCCTTCTATCTTCTCACTCCAATAACTACCCTTGTGGCTACTTATATAATAGCAAGTCCCACAAAACCACCAAGTGGTATTACATAAACCATGTGCTACCTAACCCATTGACCCCACATTTAATATTGGAAATTTAATTATTTTTCCCAATATTAAGTAATTACATGAAATATTATCACATTGTTACAATATAACTCATCAAGTATATCCCATGAGAATCTTTACATATTACACGTCCATCTAGGTACAATATTACATAATAAAATAAAATAATACAATATAACAATATTATGCAATTTGTGCAACACCCATTATCTCAACAAGTCATAGTCTATATCATTTGATGATGAAGAGAACTAGTATGAAGGAATTAAAGTCATAGTCAAGTATATCAACCAAAATGCCATAGTATTGATTTTGAGATTATCAACTATGCAAGTCATTTCTAGATGAAACATTGGCCACCTAGAAGACTACAATTATCTGAGAATGACAATTTATCTTCATGTCATCAAAATATTTGATGTGAAATTTATAACCATTGCATAACATAGTCTTGCAGTATTTCACCTACAATAATGTCAAACATGTATAAATTATTACATCACAAGTTCAAAAACATACAACTGATTAGCAAACTTATAAATACCTAGAGATCTCTTAAACCATATGCTAAATCTATTTCCTTTAGTGTAACATTGGGATATCCATTACACTAAGCTTGTTTAACCAATGAAGACATGGATTCTCACTTTAATCTATGACCAAAATGTTGACATCGTTTAATCCATATTGTCATCCAATCTTGATTGTTTGCAATAAAAAAATGTATTACATCATACTCTTTAGCAGTTGTACAAAAGTAAATAGATGACTTGGAATAGATTTATTTTGAAGATTAAGAATTAATTAATTATAATAAAATACCATAATTTATTACCTTTCACTTTCCTAAATCTATTGTTTCCACCAAGTACTCCTCTTCTAATTTTTAATGGAGTAGAGATCCCAAATGCAATTTATATGGGTCTTTACTGCAAGATTAGGAAGATATTGAGTAACATACACCATCATCTATTATACCATATATCCCTTAACCATAGAACCCCAAAGAGGTACACTTTGTTGAACCAAACTTTTTAAAAATTTCAAGTGTCTCTCAACCATCCACATTGACCTAGGTTGTACATGTCCACACAATTCAATCTCCTCAACTTGGTGTATGAGGTTGTGTTCTCGTGCATTGAAAAAAGTTAAAGGTAAACACTTTTTCATTTCACACAATAGTAGACAAAATCTTTTCTTTCAATATTTTATATCTTCTTTATAGATTTTTTTAGATGACAACCACCTACAAGGGATTCAAGACACAAGAACATATAAATATGACACTTTATAATATATTACTTCCTTGATATATTGAACAAATATCACTACTTACCTCATGTATTTTCCAAGATCATATATCACTTGTTTGATATTATTGTTGAAGTTGTTTGAGAGTGATAAGGGTAGCACATACTGCAACAATTTTCAATAGATCATTTCATTCTTTTTCTAATGTAAGACTCACACTTCCATGGGATCATGATCTTCTCCTTCAATACTCTCACTTCCATGTTCCTTCATATTCACACCTCCATGTTCCTCCATATTTACACCTCCATGTTCCTCCAAGATGTGGTGGTCCATATCATGTACTACCCTAGGGAGATTGACATGTATAAAAATGATGATAATCAAACCCCCATTATGTGGTTCACATGTCTATTAATTGTGAAAATAATATAAGAAACAACGTACCAATGGATGATAATCAAACCCCCCTTCAGTGTGACCATTCTCCTACAATGTATCTTAGTTGTTTTGATTCTGATTCTTCTTGTCTTTGAGCCATTACAACTCTTGCAAGGACAATAACATTTGTCATCATCTTCTCTTTGAAAGTTAGACAATGATCTAGCAATTGTCTCCCTATTTTGATCAAATTCCCTTGTATTATCTGACATGATCCTTCTTCATCGAAATAACTTATTTGTGTACCCTTATTGAGTTGGTTGTACTTAATGTTTATAGAAACACATATTGTTTTGAAAGAAAAAATTGGTGTAAATAATGTGTATATTTGCAAAAATATTGGACATGTTGTACTTAATATTTATATTTGCACATATGGTTTTAAAAGAAGAATTTGGTCTAATTAATGTGTATATTTGCAAAAACATTGGACATGTTGTATTATATCTACATATATGGCTTTGAAATAAAAATTTGGTCTAATATGGCTTATATCGTCGTAGGGAGACTATGCCAATACATGCATGGTTACATCCTTGGCTTCCATTGTTGGGCCAACTTATGGAGCCTTTATATCCAACCATTTTTTATAAGTTGGGGAATGTGCTTCATACCTTCCATGCAAGTGATGCATTTGCATATGCAATTTTATCACCTTGGAAAACCATATTTGATTGCACTAGCTGGGAACAACTAATTGTTCATTTTATTATACCTAATTTGATGATAGTTCTACAGGAATTTGCAATCAATACATCTAATTAGCAACTATACCAGTTTAACTAGATTATGGATTGGGCATTTGATATTCCAATTTGTCATATTATTACAATGTTTGAGGCAACATGTTTTCCAAAATATCAACAAGTTTTGTATCATCAGCTTTGGTCAAATCCTGATTTTAATAAAGTAACACATTGGTTTTTAGGGTGGAAATGACTTTTCACCTTGAGCTTCTTTCTAATGAGAGGATAAGATGATAGCTAAATGTAGCCCTTGAAATGATGAATCAAGTTGTAGAGGGTATGTTGGTGGAACAACCTAGGGCTAGAGAGAATGTAAGCTATCTTAGGGTGAAAGAGCAATGCAAATTTGAGGCACTTTAGTAACAACAAGTAGCAAAAGCATATGCTCAACAACAAACCTCATCTTTCATGGGTAGTGGGGTTCACTTGAATAATTCCATGGGTGCACCACAATTGAGTTGAGCACCTAGGGATTGCCTAAGAAATCTTATTTTTCATGTTTTTGTTGTGTGGGTGTGAGCCTTAGGGAATTTTTTAATGTGTTGGATATAAGGTCATGTTGAACATAGTAGTAGTACAAGCGGGATATTGTTCATAGGGTCTTAAATCTTTTGCTTAGGTGCAATTAGGAGCTAGCAAGTTGTAAAGTCTTCTAAGCATGATGATGACATCTTCATGAGGTCAGTAGAGTTTGGGATGGATTAGGATGTTGTTTTTACCTTATTTGAGGTTCATGGTTGAGTTTGGGAAGCAATCGATGTTATTTGGCTAAAGTTGGGAAAAGTTGCTAACAAGATGTAAAATGAGAGTACAGTTAACATTTATTATTAGGAGCTACAAATTTTATCCAGATATAATTATCACTACACATGTTCTATACTCCCATATTTAGGTTGAATCCATTCACAAGTCTTTCTATTAATCAAGTTTTCATGAAATCTTCTTTTATTATATTTATTTTACAAATATCTTTCTTTACCACATTTCTATGCACAAAAATCTTACAAGAAATAAGTATTTTACAAGTGAAATAGCTTATTTTAAGAAAATGGTCATAGTATAAGAGAATAGGATGGTCCTTATATAAGAGAACATATGTCTATTTTCTATTACTAAGAAAGAACTTTTAATTCTTTAAGGAACTTTATTGATATGCTTATGCCTCCTCTATCTATTAAAATAAGAAAATAAAGAAGACTCATGTAACTTAATTTAAATGAGAATGTTGATTTAAGAAAATGGGCCACCATTAAACATTACACACAAAGGAAATATTTAAGCTTGGAAAAAAATTCAACTTTAACTATTTAGCACTTTTAGCCTAAGAATCAAACTTTAGTATGTGATGTTTAAGTTGTTAGTAAAATATGCCTTAGAATGTTGTGTTTCATTGTGTTGTCATCAATTGAAGGAAGTAATGATCCAAAAAGGACATTACTATGGAAAACTAATGAATATAAATTAGTTAGCATACTGAAATCTCTTCTATCCGACCTATTATTTATGAAATTAACATCTTGAAGAAAAGAGCATTTGGACAAGCTTGCAGGGATCACTTCACTTAGGAAGTTATTTGGAAATTATCCAACCTTAGAGGAATAGTATCATTGAACATATTGTAATTTAATAGAAAATGTGTTGAGGAAAGAAAGATCCCATCTTTAGAATAAACTTTAGAATGACAAACCATTGCATCTACTCCTATCAAGTTTGGATTTTCTTTAGATGTCTAGTTAAAGGTCAACCTAAGAGTTCCCACTTTGGACTTGGTTTGTGATATGCATTTCTTCATTTATTATCTCTTTTTGGCATACCACTATAATGGTTGAGCTTGAATTTAGTTTTAACTTCAGCCAATCTTTGGCATAACCAAACTCTTGGTGTCTTTATAATATATCAATGGTGTGACACAAATTGTTCCATGAAAAATGTTCAATGTGAGAAGCATGGGAAGCTTTTCTTTAGGGTCAAATGTAGTTTGCGTGACTTTCACATTCAATTATCTTTGAATAAGACCAAAAGTTAATGGAAGAAATTTAGAATACCATGCTTAATTCAATGTGCACTTGAATTCATAATCAAATGGAGGAATTAATAGTTCCATTAAATTCTATAATGCTTATAAATAATATTGCCAATTAAACAGGCTAATAGTAGGGTAATTCAAATTGTAAATGGAATGCTAGAAATTTGAGAGCAAACTAGACTTAGAATAGAAATTGTTGGTGAAGAATTAGAATAGAAATTGTTGGAACATTGTAAAAGTAAATCATATTAGCTAGATAATATGAAGGGGTATGTTGTTCATTTCAATTTATGTAGGAGATCATATTAGATACCTTGCCGTTAAAGATCTAATTGAAAATACCATTATTAAAGAAGGGAGATTGTTTGCAAAAGAGGGAGATTGTTGCAAACAGGGAGATTGTTGATAAATAATGTTTTCAATAATTATTTTTTTATTGATGTCAAACCTACTTTTTTTTGGAATGACAATTGATTATAAGATCCAAGTACTATCACTTAGTTGATTGATGAAGAGGATTTAATCAATAAGATGTAACAAAAGCACCTAAGGGAAATGTTGAGTTATGGTTTTGTAATGAAGTATAAAGATCAGTTAAGATAATGGTAAAATGATGTATTGATAATACACTTGAAGATACAGAGGTTGGCTACACTTAGAAACTCTAGAAGAATAAGTTGTAACAAAGCTATTTGCAAAGCTTGACTAAATTTATTAGTGGGAGCTAAGAAAGTTAGTTCATGCCGAGTAGATTATCAATAAGTGCTGAGAAAATGCAAAATCTAGTGTGTGCTTAGTGAAACAAAAGGAGTCAAGAAAGTTGAGGTGCTAAGCTAGACAAAAATGTAATAGGTGTTGAGCATCAGTAAAACTTAGTTGATGCTAAGTGAATCCACAGTAGGTTCCAAGTAACACAATATGTGTCGAGCATCGAAAATTCAATAGTGTCAAGCTACTACATTATTTGAAAAGTCAAAGATTTGCTAGATTTGAGCCTACAAGTTTGTTACCTTGAAGTTTGTGAACCAGATGGAAGATAAGAATGATGAGTTGGTGGCACAAAAATCTAGGTTAACCATTTTTAGTAAAATATAGGTGGATTCTTCATGATGTTTCTAGAAGAAACAAGATAAGGGGTAGATACAACGTATCTTACCTTATCCATTCGAACCAAAAAATAAGAGTGGGAAAATTAGAGCAGGAAAAGTATTCTAGACTTCTATTTAAGGAGTTACATGTCAAGAAGAAAGAGTGGTTGGAGAGAGTGTGTGGTGTTAAGGAGAAGGAATTGAGAGGGAGGAATAGAGTACAGAGATTCTGCCTCAATAGGTGAGCATAGAGGTAATTACATTGGCACAATGAGCATGGAGACTCAAGGAGACAAAGCTTGAAGGGAGGAAAAGCTATCAGAACTGCTGAGACTAAAAGTGAAGAAAATTTGTAAGCTAAATTGAGATATGAAATCTACAAGTTATGTTGGGAGTTGTATCAGATCAAAACCCCTTATTGTTACTCTCTAGAAATTGTATCATTTAGGAAAAAATCCTATGGACTTAGGTTGGTTTAACAACCATTTTGTAAATCCTTTAATAGGCTAACATTCCAAGTGATTGTTCTAAAGTCATTTAACTAGGCCCACTTCTAACAGGGTGATTGAAATCCTTTAACTAGGTCACATTTACTAGTGTGTTTTTTAGCCTTTAATGAGACAAACCTTTCATAGGACATCACTTTAGAAGAGTGAGAAAGGAGTAGCATGTTACTGGTGGTTTTTTCCAAATTTTATTTCCATATAAATCACTATGCTATGTGTTGATCTTTCATGTCTTATTCTTGCATGATGATTTTTCAGTAACTTGCTAAGATGAATGTTTAGCTTTGATGCATGGTTAGTTTAGATGGGCTCATTATACTTTGTGAAAAAGTTTTATTAGGACATTTGGACCTTGACTAACTAACTCACCCCTCTTTTAGTTATTCTAAAGCATTTCTAACAATTGGTATTAGAGCCATCTATTGATTTAGTTTAAAGGTACTAGAAGCAAAAAAGATCAAGATGTCCAAGAGAGAAGTTCCCAAGCTCAACAGAGATAACTTCACTGCATGGCAAAGTTTAATGAAGTTGCATCTTGGATCAATAGGTGATCATGCACAAACCTCAATTGAAGTGGAACATATTGATCTAGTTGGTGTCCCTACTACAGAAGATATGAAGAAAAAGAAGGAGTACAATCAAGCAATGTTGGAGATTGTCTCTGCCCCCAACTATGCTGAATTTGATGACATCAAGGGATGTAACTTTGCATTCAAGATATGGAAAGCCTTGATATATATTTGTGGAGGAGATCAGAATGTCCAAAGAGCAAAAAGAGGAAGTCTCAGAGGAAAGTTTGATGACATGAAAATAGAGGAAGGTGAGAACATTGCCCAAAATGCCTCTACAATAAAGGAAGTAGTAAGTGTAATAAGAAGTTTGGGTGGTCATTTAGATGAATCTATGCTATTAGAGTTTCAGCCATCCAAGAGTTAAGAAACATGCTAGAAAACAAGCTAACTCTGGAAGGTATAGTGGGAAAACTTACTACATTTGAGTTATCCAACTTTGATAACTACAAACTTGAGAATCTTGAATCTGCTTTCAAGGCCAAGCTATTATTGAAAAACACTAAAGAGGTGAAACCAAAGAAGAAGAAATGAAATATAAAATATGCATCTAGTGACAATAGTATAGATGAAGAAGATGTGGAACAATTGAAAGCATTATTGGCCAGAAAATTTCACAGAGGCAAAGGTAAATTTAAAGGTAAGTTGTCTATCATTTGTTTTAATTGCAACGAAGTAGGACATATTGCTACAAGGTGCACACATAAAAATAACTACAGAGAAGGCAACAAGCATAAGAACAAAAGAGAAGATGATAGCAAAGATTACAAAGGCAAAGACAAAAAGTGCTACATTGTTGAAGAAGAGGATTCTAATAAAAATGATGATGAGGTAGTCTATGTAGCTATGAAGGATGAGTGAGATGAAGATGAGGCAACAACACTGGTAACTTGTGTAGAGAAGAATGATAGATAGATCATAGACAATGGGTGCTCACATCACATGACAGGAGATGAAAGTAAGTTTGTTACCTTTACTCAATATGATGGAAATAGTATTAGATTTGGAAATGATGCTCCTTGTCTAATCAAAGGAAAAGGTTCCATTAAGCTTATAGAGAAGATTTCATGTGATAATGTATATTATGTTGAAGAATTGAACTACAATTTGTTGAGTGTGTCATAGTTAGACAATGTAGGATGCAAAGTAGAATTTGGAAAAAAAACTACCAAAATCTATGACACTGATAGAATTCTGATAGTAAAAGGAAACAAAACCAGGAGTAATCTATTTGACCTATATATTTGACCTGTCTCATTATAAGATTTGATGATGTGTGGCTATGGCATAAAAGACTATGTCATTGATTCATCAAAAAAATGAAGAAAGTTATAGGTTTACCTAAATTGAAGAAGCTTGATAATACAATGTGTAAACAGTGTTAACTAGGAAAGATGACCAAGTCAAGTTTCAAAAGAAAAACTTATACTTCCAAAGAAGTACCAGAGTTAGTCCATATAGATTTATGTGGCCCAATAGAAGTGCAAAGTTACAAAGGAGACATATATATAATGTTTTTTGTTGATGACCACTCTAGGATGATGACTTTCATGTTCTCAAGGAAAAAATATGATGCATTTCAAATGTTTAAGTAGTATTTGGCCAAGGTTGAAAAGAAAACAGGGAAGAGTCTAAAGTGCCTAAGATCAGACAGAGGAGGAGAGTTTACATCAAAAGAATTTGAGACATTTTGCAATGATAATGGAATTAAGAGACAAACATCAGCACCTAAAACTCCCCCACAGAATGGCATTGCAAAAAAGAGGAATAGATCAATGATAGATTGTGCTAGAACATTAATGATGAAGAAGAGTGTTTCTCTAAAGTACTGGAGAGAAGTTGTAAGTATAATTGTCTACACCCTGAATCAAGTACAAATCAAGAAAGGTACAAATGCAACACCTTTTGAATTATGGTATGGTCACTCACCCAATGTAAAACATTTCAAAGTGTTTGGTTTTAAGTTTGATGCAAAAAGTGATGAAGGCATATTCCTTGGATACTCCACTAGAAGCAAAGTATACAAGTGTTTAAATACTAACATTAACTAAATTGTGGAGAGTGCAAATGTAAACTTTTATGTGTATACAGAAGTTCAAGTTGATGAATACAAGAAACTAGAAGAGTACAGATCTTTTGTGTACTTCTATGAAGGAATGCCTACTGAATAAGAAGTTTTCAATCAAGCTGGGAATCAACAACAAGTTTTAGTATTAGTCGAGTGACAACTAGTGAATGCCGAGTTGCATTTAGAAGCCAGTTGCAGAATGAAGATAATGCACATTCTAATTCTAAAATCTATACACATGAAAGAGATGTTGAGCTACCTGAAGGAGATGTGCACAATGAATCTGAAGCTGAAAGACCAAACATGGAAACATGGACAAAACCAAGGCTATCTAAGTATGTGAGAAGACATCATCCTACTAAACAAATCATTAGTGACAAGGAAGCTAGACCAATGACAAGGAACAGACTAAGAAATGAATCATGTCTACTAAGTAAGATTGAACCCAAAATAGTAAAGGATGCACTACAAGATGATGATTGGTGTAAAGCTATGGAAGAGGAGATTGAGCAGATGGAGAAGAACAAAATCTAGACTTTAGTTCCAAGACTAGCTGATAAGAATGTGATTGGTACCAAGTGGGTATTTAGGAACAAGCTAAATGAGAATGGTGAGATCACAAGAAATAAGTCTAGACTAGTTTGTAAAGGTTATGCACAAGAAGAATGAATGGACTATGGGGAAACATTTGCCCCTATTGCAAGGATGGAAGGAGTAAGAACTCTACTTGCATATGCTGCTTACAAAGTTTTTAAATTTTATCAAATGGATGTAAAGTCTACTTTTCTGAATGGTATACTGGAAGAGGAAGTCTACATAGAACAACCAGAGGGATTTGTTGATGACAACAACAAGGATATGGTTTGAAAACTGCATAAAGTACTCTATGGTTTAGAACAAGTGCCTCGAGCATGGTATGAGAGATTTCACAAATATCTTGTGAAGATAGGATTTGAGAGAATAGATGACAACAACAGCTTGTATATCAAGGTAGAAAAAGGTAAAGACATTCTAATATCTGAAATCTTTGTAGATGATATAATATTTGGAGGAAAAAATGTCGTATGAAAAGATTTTTTTGATCAAATTAAATATGAGTTTGAAATGTCAATGTTTAGGGAAATCAAATTCTTTTTTGGATTGAAAGTACATCAACTGAAACATGACATATTTGTGACACAATCAAAATACATCAAGGAGATACTGAAGACATTTGGCTTAGAGGATTCAAAACTAGTTAGTACACCAACCATAATAGGACATAAGTTATCTAAGAATGACGAGTTAGCTAAAGTAAATCAGACAATGTACAAATCAATGATTGGAAAGTGATAGTATGTTGTACACAATAGACTAGACATTACATTATTTGTTGAAATAGTAGCAAGATTTTTCACAAACCCAAGAGAAAATCATCTTATGGCAATAAAAAGAATAATGAGGTATTTAAAAGGAACAGATGACTTTGACTTATACTACAAGAGGACTGAAAAGTTTGAGTTGAATGCCTACATTGATGTAGATTGGGGAGGTAATATAGGTGATAGAAAAAGCACCAGTGGAGGAGCACTCTTCTTAGGTAAAATATTAGTCACTTGGACTAGCAAAAAGCAAAATTGTACCTCACAATGCATAGCTGAAGTTGAGTATGTTGCTGCTACCATCAATTGCACTAATATTGTATGGATTAAGCACCTATTGACAAGGTATGAAGGAATAAGTAAATGAATTTTTGATACTCTATTGTGATAACACAAGTGTCATCAACATATCAAAGAATCATGTGATGCATGCCAAAACAAAGCACATTGCAATTAAGAATCACTATGTAAGAGAATTGGTGGAAAACAAACAAGTGAAGATGGAATATGTCAACTCAAAGGAACAGATTGCTAACATCTTTACAAAACCATTACCTAAAGATGCATTTGAGTATCTTAGAGGTAAGTTAGGGGTGATACCTCTATCCAAGGCTACTTAAGTAACAACAAAATTACTCTGCATCAAATGAGTTGATTGTTGAAATGTTATAAATTGATGCAGAGGATACTTACTTTAGGTTTTTTCTAAAGTAATTAAAGTACTAAAATTCCAAACAAGTCATAAGCAAGGTGACAGAGGGAGAAATTGGAGTTCTTACACAATGCTACATTTGCATGATAAGATGCTAAAATAATATGTCTTCAGCATTGTTGTCAAAGAGGGAGAAATAATAGAAACCAATCAAATCTATAGGGTCAAATGTGTAAAGGGAGAAATAGTAGAAAGGAAGGAGAAAGGAAATAGTAGCCAAGAGGGAGAAAACAACATAAACAAAAATTAATCAATCAGGACAAAAAAAAGGAAAAGACAATGTATCAACAAAAAAAAGATATCCATAATACTTTGAAAGAGGGAATTATTTATAGAATTCAGAGGGAGTCATAATAAACTCAAAGTTGCTGATGGAATGAACAATTTTGGATACAAAGTTTTCTTTTTGGCATTTGACTTACTATTTTAACCTAGTTAGCATTTTGATAACTTGGTTGATTAGTTTGGTTTGCTATCAATGCCAAAGAGGGATATTGTTGAAGATCTGATTTGAAAAGATCATTATTAAAGAAGGGGGATTGTTTGCAAAAGAGGGAGATTGTTGCAAATAGGGAGATTGTTGATAAAGAATTTTTTCAATCATTATTTTGTCACTGATGTCAAACTTGCTATTTGTTGGAATGACAATTACTTATAAGATCCAAGTACTAGCACTTAGTTGATTGATCAAGATGATTTAATCAATAAGATGCAACAAAAGAACCTAAGGGAAAGGTTGAGTTATGGTTTTGTAATGAAGTACAAGGAACAATTGAGACAATGGTAAAATGATGTATTGATAATACACTCAAAGATACAGAGGTTGGCTACACTTAGAAACTCTAGAAGAATAAGTTATAACAAAGCTATCTGCAAAGCTTGACTAAATTCATTACTGGGTGCTGAGCAAGTTAGTTCATGCTGAGTAGATTATCAGTAAATGCCAAGAAAATAAAAAATCTAGTGTGTGCCAAGTGAAAAAGAATGAGCCACAAAAGTTTAGGTGTTGAGCCAGACAAAAATGTAATAGGTGCCAAGCATCAATAAAACTTAGTTGATGTCGAGTGAATCCAGAGTAGGTATCAAGTAACATAGTATGTGCCAAACATCATAAATTCAATAGTGTCAAGTTGCTACATTATTTGAAAAGTGAAAGATTCGTCAGATTTGAGCTAACAATTTTGTTACCTTGAAGTTTGTGAACCAGATGGAAGATAAGAATGATAAGCTAGTGGCACAAAATTCTAGGTTAACCATTTTTAGGTGAATACAGGTGGATTCTTCATAATGTTTCTAGAAGAAACAAGATAAGGGGTAGATACATTGTATCTTACCTAATTCATTCAAACCAAAAAATAAGAGTGGGAAGATTAGAGCAGGAAAAGTATTCTAGACTTCTATTTAAGGAGTTATAGGTCAAGAAGCAAGAGTGGTTGGAGAGAGTGTGTGGTGTTAAGGAGAAGGCATCGAGAGGGAGGAATAGAGTATAGAGACTTTATTTCGATAGGTGACCACAAAGATGATTGCATTGGCACAATGAGCATGGAGACTCAATGAGACAAAGATTGAAGGGAGGAAAAGCTACTAGAACTGTAAAGACTAAAAGCCAAGAAAATTTGTGAGTTGAATTGAGATCTAAAATTTGCAAGTTATGTTATGAGTTGTATTCGATCAAAAGTCCCTATTGTTACTCTCTATCAATTGTATCAATTAGGAAAAAATCCTATGGACTTAGGTTGGTTTAAAAACTATTTTGTAAATCCTTTAATAGGGTGACATTCCAAGTGAATGTTCTAAAGTCCTTTAACTAGGCCCATTTCTAACAGGGTGGTTGAAATCCTTTAACTAGGTCACATTTAACAATGTGTTTTGTAGTCTTTAATAGGGTATCACTTTAGAAGAGTGAGAAAGGAGTAGCATGTTACTAGTGGTTTTCCCAAATTGGGTTTCCACATAAATCATTGTGTTATGTGTTGATCTTTCATGTCTTATTCTTGCATGTTGATTTTTCAATAACTTGCTAAGATGAATGTTTAGCTTGGATGCATGGTTAGTTTAGATGGGCTCATTATACTTAGTGAAAAATTTTTATTAGGACATTTGGACCTTGAATAACTAATTCAGACACCCCCCCCCCCATTATTCTAAAGCATTTCTACCACTTGCTTCAAATAGCTTATGAAAATCAATGAAGACATTGCACATTTTTTCTTTCTTACAATTTAATACATTTTGAATACCAAATGAGATCAAAATGCATTTTATTTCTATAATAAGTGATGAAGAGCCTAAATCAGAAATTGAGTTCCCTCACCTAGCAAACATTGTCAATACATCTATTGTAGAAACAAAGAAGAAAAAAGGTGGAAATAGCCCTAGGGAAAACATATAACTTACCAAGGAAGCCATTAGAGTCTAAAGGATTTGGAAGCCATTAATTAGTGTTTGGAGTGATTATAAAGGACTAGGGCTGAGTGAGGTTCATAAATGTGAGGTTCAATGCCCTAACAAAGAATTTTCATAGATAAATGCTTTGTGGATGCTATTGTACAAATTCCACTAAGTTGACAAAATGAAAGGGATAGCACTCAACTTTAATAATTTAGTCTTGATAATTATCATAATTATATGGATCAACAAAAATTAAAATGTGTGTAAAATTGTAATTTTTTAAATTCAAATGCTTTGTGGACTCGTATAGAAATAAAGTGGAGTGTAATGATTAAATGATAAACTAAATTATAAGACCTTGTGTTAAATTCTCTTCAGAAGGACTATATATCATTATTTATTTATTTATGTTCATTATTTTTAATTGGTCTTTGGAAAAATTATCTTTAACCATCATATTTGTAAATTTTGCATATTTTAGATGTTAAATACATATAATAGAATAAACCTAATTACTGTTTGACTTCAGGTTTTCTAATTGCTTTCATATTTTAAATTTTTATATCATTCTAAAAAAATATTTCAATATATTTAAAATGGATTCTAAGAAGCTCCTTATTATTATTATTATTATTATGTTCTAATAATCATTTACTAGAATATGAATCATTTTTTAGATCAATAGTTATCTATTTGTATATTTCATAGTTGAGAAAATGTTAGTAATTAGAAAAATTGTGCAGTTTTATAAATTTCAAGGTGTGAGTTTTCTAGGGTTTTATATTGGGTTATCTTTAATGTCCTTGCATTGAATTTTTTTAGTTGTCATAGAAACTATATCTTCTATAGTTATATAAGATCTCACCCTATGTACTTTTGGTATGATAGAAAAAAACTACATTTGTTACTATGTTGAACATTGGTTAGTTAGTGGCATAGTAAGTATTGCATTGTCTTTCTTTATATTGTAGCAACACTTGCTGATTTTGACTTTTAAATATGGTATGAACATAATGATATAAATGTTAATCAGAACTCAATGCTTGCAATTACTACAAACTATTTAAAGGAATTAAAGTTGTGGGTTGCTTAGCTAGAACAACATAACCAAATGTTGCAGGCATCGATTACCAAAAAATATCTCAGCTAATGACAAATCACATGAGCAACCATTGAATTTACTAAACACAATTATCTACTATAGTATTGAAGCTACTTTGGAGTAGAGCAAGGAGAATCAATGCTTTATAAACATAAAAACAACTATGCAAAGTGGTATGCTTACATGCCCAACTAGTGTGTTGGTGAAGCAACTACAACTATTACAAGAGGAATTAGAGGTTGTTTCTATCCATTCAAATATATAACCATTTCAATTTTGTTCTAACATTCTTGTAACATCAAAGGTATGGACTTATTTGTATATGAAATATCAAAATTTTGTCCATCTCAATTTTCTTTTTGATTGAGTACAAGAAATAGTGTTTCATATATTTTTGGATTTAATAAGATTCACCAATGGTAACTATGGATTCATGATATGTTTCATTTTGTATATGTGTAGAAGCAAGATTGGAATATTTACATGTGACAAAAGTTTGGTAGCACGGTTAGAGAGTCCTTATTACCTAAGCTATCCAATACCCTAAATAAACCAAAAGCTAACTAATACCTAAGCTATCTAATACCTAAACCAAAACTAGAATGATAAATAGAAAAAATAACTAATGCAATAGGCAATAACATGGGCATGGCAAGGTAATGGCAAAGAAAGGGCATGACAAGACCTTCATAGCTCTCCAATATCATAGCTCTCCAACTCTCCAATATCAAATGATTTATCAATCGATCAAAATTGTAATGACAAGGTAATCAATAGCAAGGTAATGACAGATTAGCAAGAACACGACAAGACCTTCACAACTCTCCAATATCACAATCGATCAAATGCATAATGATTTATGTCATGTTTTATTTATTTATTTTATAGTTTAATTAAGAGGAATCTTAGAAATACTAAGAGGATTGTATCCACAATAGGCATTAAAAGAAAGTTGCCTGAATATTTATCTAGCGGAGACAAAGATGTGAACAATAATGAAAGGAAATTGAATCCATGGAGGAGGGATTATTAACCGTGTTTCTTAAGGAAAGAATGGAAGAGTTAAGAAAAGAAACCATTCAATAAAAAGAAAAGAAAATAAGATATTTAGTTCATACCTAAGGCAAGGAAAACTTATGCAATCGTTAAGTGTTATAAAAACTAATTATTTTTCACACTAACCAATAGAAGTAAAGAATTTTTTGAGGTCTAAAGTATTTTTATAAAGTTCTATTTTTAAAAAATATTATTGGTTAGTGTCAAAAATAGCAAGGAGAAAAATAGTTTTTCTCAAACAAAAATTATAGAAAATCTAAACCATTAAGTTAGCTAGCATTAATGAGGAAGCCTTTGGATTAACTCATCCAACATCAATGAGGAAGCCTCTGGAATGATAGAGTTAATGGTAAAATCTATTGTAAAATACCATGTACTACAAAAATTCAAAGATCATATGATCTAAAACTCAAGCAAACAAAGGCATGGTAATTTCATATTGAAATATAATATTGTTGCCTGCTAGAAATATGCAAGGGACACAACACTAAAATGAAATCAACGTAGGGGTTGCAAAGGCCTATGACTGAAGCATGTAAAGAAGTGGAGCACTGATATGCAACAAAGGGGATATCCAATTAGAACAAGGAAGATTCAATGCTAGTGTAAGCCCATTTTAATTTAGAGGGTGGTATTTTGTGGTCACCATTTGAATTATGGGAGTCCACAGTGGCCATTCCAAGTTGCAAGGATGACCCATATTTTTCACAGATGGGTATGTGCTATTTAGCGAAGATGTTATTTGTTTTTATAGTCAATTAGGCTAGGGTTGTAGTGTTGGCATAGTCTCCTAGTGCCATGAAGGCCTACAAATTAGGGGCTATGAGATGACTTTAAAGTTGGTGTTTTCTTGATAAAACCATAGAAAGTCATGTAATAATAATAATAATAACATACATAGGTTATGATATGTAAGATACTTAATACATTGTATGCAGAGATTGATTTGGGGAAACAAATGCATTTTTAAGAAAAGAAAACCTAACAAAAATGTGGCCTCATGGAATGTGATTTACCTGGCTTGAGTATAAGGTGAATTCTAGTTGTTTAATCAAATCTACTTTTCCCTTGGCTCCTAGTCTTGGCTCAAGTATAAGGGAATGTGCATAACCCTAGCTCCTCTTTGCACGTGCAACTAGATTTCACAAAATGACAAATGATATTTAAAAAAAAAAAAAAATTATAATCATGTGGGCATTACAATAAGGATAACCCCATCGTAATTGTGACAATGTTGGGGACATTTGCAAAAAAAAAACATAAAAATCATCACAAGTTACACTCCTATCACAAATTGTCATTGTAATCGATGAAGGGTGCTCCCTTTAATACCATAAAGCATAACAAAAACCAAAGAAACAACAACAAATGCAAGAACAAAATATGGACTTCTTATTTGCACCGCAAATGCAGAATTATAGAATTCACAAATAAAATATGCTAACCTACATAGGCACCTTCATTATAGTAATCTACAAGACATGCTACGAACTACAACCTAGAGTTGTTCTACACAGTGTTTGAGCCTTTCTTAAATAGACAATTTTATGTTGCTTGGGAAGGTTCTAGACAATGAAACGTAATATCTAGATCCAACAGACCTTAACAATACATATAGAGTTGGCCAAATACATCTTTGACAATTATTTTAGATATTTCGGGTAGCCCAACTTCTGAAGGCCATAACTCTCAAACTGTTGCTCCAATTGGCTATTATAACCACTTTTTGGAAATGCTAGATCTTGATCTATTGGGTTACATGGACACAATCACCTTTTCATTGAGTTTTTGGACCTCATCCGGGCACTCTAAGGCCTCCAATAGTGAGCTTGAAGATTTTTCTGCAATTTTTTTCACCAAAAATTTGCAATAACTTCTTTGATACTTAAGTTAGAATAATGAGATTTTTATGGTAGGATTATAACTCTAAAATGAACCTTCATGTAAAAAATGAGAATATTTTGAGCTTGTATGACAAACTTATTAAAAATAGCAAACTTCCACAAATAGTAACCACCTTGTCTACTAGTCCTTATTAAAAGAGAAAAAAGACTGAAATAAAAATATTTTTGGTTGATGCAAAATTGCTCTTACACCCAAGATGCTCTTGCATTAGCAATTTGACCCCAAATGTTGTAGTGGTCCTTTTTGGATTGGGTGCATGTTTAAAGTTTAATGTGATCTAAGGTTCAGGTTATTAGGAGAACACACTAAAGTAACTATAACTTAGATATAAAAAGTCTAGATTACTTAATTTCTAATATTACATTCAAGATGTTTAGTTATGGAAACACTCAAATAGTACTTAGCAACTTATTTTTAATAAAAATCATATTTTTCTTGATATCTCTATATGTTAATTGTAAACCATTAAGGAAGTATTGTAGAGTATGCATTAAGGTTATGTGCAAGGAAACAATGAGCCAAAGGTGTCAGAAGTGGCCATGTATCTTTTTAAATCAATAAAACTTAAATTTTGAATAGATTATAGGATGTGTACATACATAACTTTAAATTTTAATAATAATAATAATAATAAAATTAAAAAATCTGGTACTTTCTAATTAGTTTCTACTCTATTTAATAGTTGGAAAAACTAAGATTAAGAATATAACAAAATGAGTACAATTGTGCATCATTTAATTTCTATAAAAATAATTGAAATTTATAAGTATTTCTTTCTACAAAATAGATTAACAAACAAAAATGCTCAATCATATACATATGTTTGTATATACATACACATAAATATACATATTAGATATATAAAACATATATTCTATAAATATGTACATATATTACATACAACACTTTTGTAAATTATTATATACATTAATATATATTTAAAAACAAATAAATATGATATGGCACAGTTTAAAAATTCCTTCTATAATTTAAAAATTAAACCAATCTACCATAATTTATTCAACATTTTGTCTATAAGACAAGAGTCTACAACACAACTTACACATAATAATAATTAACTTTTCCTAAACCTCTACGGTTTACTATCATACTCAACATAACTTCAAATCAATATATACCTGAAACAATAGAACATTTAACATTTAACATTCTTGGATTTTTTTATGTTTTTTTAATTGTTATTTTGACTTTTAAAATCCAACCCCATTCATAACTTGAGAGGACTGTAAATAATTGATTCATTCCATGATTCCGGTAACTCGATGCGTCATCTTCAAGAAGAAAGCAAAGATGTGTTGCGAAAGCATTCAAACCATTTTTCTGTTCATTGATATATATTGCTGCACTGAAACAGAAGGCATCAGATAATTCATTTCTTCTTATATAAAGAGAACGACCCATTTAAAAAATACTGTCCAAAATAAGAGGAAATTTCAATCCGCGTGTCACATAAAACGTGCCATGTGGATAGCCTTGAAGGCCACCATTCTTCTACATGTCAAGCTCTCATTTTTGTTTCTAAATTCAGACATATATATTTTCTAGTCCAATTCTGTGAATGCTAAGCCTGAGCTGAAGTTTGAAACAAAAGAATCAAGATGGCAACAAGTAGCGGCGCTCCTTTGAATGCAGAGCTTCTGAAGGCAGCTAAGATAATCCCAGATGTTGTTGATGAAGTGGGGGAACCATTTTTGGACATGAGAGTGGTGTACAGAGATCATATAGAGGTTTCAAGTGGCGTGGCCATGAGAGTGCAACAAACCCACCAAAAACCAAGGGTTGAAATGAGGGGCTCTCCATTTGGTACATCAGAAGATCTCTATACCATTCTCATGGTTGACCCAGATGCCCCTACTCCCAAGGACCCTGCCTTCAGGTGCTACTTGCATTGGCTTGTTGTTAACATTCCTGGTGAAACACCTCCCACAACAGGTAAGATGAAAAGACAATTGTTCTCTTTAATGGTTATTAGGGTTTCTGGGAAGGGTTTATCGGGAAAAATCATTTTATGCTACTATGAAACTAGCACATCTCTAGCTCTCTTCCAAAGAGAGATGGGTTCTTCAAGATTGAAAACATAGATGGTTTCTTCAGAACAAAGAGGGTATCTTTAGGAATCAAAAGAGAGACTGGTTTAATAGATATGGGCTATCAAAAAAGAGATGGGTTTGTCAGAATACAAGCTTATGGGAAAAGTGTCTTATTAAATATTCTATTGGGTGTTATGGCTACAATTATTGTTGTGAATGTTGTTGTTTACAGAGATATGGGAAACAGGAAAAGAGGTGGTGCCATACATAGGTCCAGACCCTCCTCTAGGTTCCCACCGTTATGCTTTTCTTCTCTTCAAGCAGGTACGTATACAGCCCACTTCTCTGCTGGTATATATAGAGAAAGAGAAGGAACTTTACATAGTAACAGGCAACTTTTTCAATCTAATTCCTCTGTTTCTGGGATATGTTCTTATATCATGAGTTCTGTTGCTCATTATCAGTTATTTGTCTTTTGATTTTTGTGTAGAAGGGAGAGATCAAAGTGGAACCTGTAGAGGAGAGGAAGTTTTTCAATGTGAAGAATTTCATGAAGGAGCATGAGATGAGCCCTCCCATGGGAGGTTCATATTTCTATGCTATGAAGGATGACCAGTTTGAACATACAGGGAATCAGTCTCCTTTTATTGCTCCCAATCTGCCAGGTTGATCATATGTAAACAACTCAGCTTGGTCAAATCTAAGCAGCTGGGACTGTTTCTAATGCTAAGAATTCTGTTGCATTAGTGTTTTACAGAGCTTCATCAAGATGCTGTATGAAGATAACTCCATAATGTTAAATCCTAGATCACTAATTGTACATATAAACAACTTTTTGGTGTTGTGTCACCTTCTGTTGATTGTTTCTATGCAAGCTATAAATAAAATTTTTAGTTTAACTATTTGATAGAAATAACTGATGTGTTTATTAATTATTATTTTCATTTATTATTTTATTTATAATCTCGTTTCTATTTCATTTGGTAATTTGGGAAGTTGAGCAATTTTTATTAAAATGGCACCTGAATTTTTGTTGTCATTTATAATCTTTGTAAATCTTTTACATTAGTTGCACTTATTATTTATCAAATATACATAAACTTTAAGTTTAGTCTTCCTTCCTTGTAATAAATGAATAATCGAAAGGGCTCAAGGGTTGAGTTGCAAGTATGATGGGCAAGAAATCATAAGGATGACCATCAATTCCTCTAAGCCATTAAATGGGGCACCTCATAGTTGATCAGATTGTGCATGCTGTGCCTTTTTTAACCATTCTCTATTTTCTCCTAAAAACCCTGAGGAACTTACATCTGTAAAATGGTTTGGAATTATAAAGAGAAGGAATTTTATAATGTAATATAAGTTGTGATAGTTCCAGAGGAGAAGAGCATCAGAGCATCAGTCAAGCCCTATAACAGTTATTATTGTAGAGTCTAATAATTGCTATGTCATCTCCAGGCTACTCTTCAATCAGATTTTTCAAGCAAATTTTCTTATATTCACATACCATTAAATTTTCATAGGTATGGAGAATGGACAGAGAATGATTTCGTCACTAGTTTAATTGTTTGTGAATCCCAGTGGGGAGATTTTTATCTGAAGACTTCCATCATGATTTTAGATAGAGAATGGACAGCCTTTCCAATACCAAATCTACATGCCTTCTCCTTTATCACTCTATCTATGCGAGTTCTTCATCCATTCATTGGGTTTTTGCCAGCTAGAATGTAGAATAGTCTAGGTTTTCAATGTTTCATAGTTTATAAATACTAGGCCTACCCTCTACAGTAAATAATTATCTCCTTTGACTTCTTGATATTTTATATTTTCCTGTCTGTAGATGTATCTAAATTATTATGTCCTCGCTTGAATATGCTTTATATTTCTCTCTATAATGAGAGGCGTGACAGGCCCTTTGTAAATTTACTTTTTTCAGACAGAATTTGTTAAATTTATAGTGTACTCAGTACAATGGTGCGAGTCCGCATTATAGATAAATCTCAGTGAGTTATGAGAAGTGTTAAGTAGCTGTATTTATTTTATAACATACATTTCTTAATAATAGTTTTTGTTGGATACAACTCTATTGTTTATAACTAGGGATAAATATTAACTCTGTTTGGCAACAGGAATACAAGTGGAATAGGCATATATCGATTATATATTGATTCTCGATTTGGATGCACCAAATCGAAATAAAATTGGAATACATATTTCAATTTTGGCCCAAAAATGAACATTTTCTATTCCACCTAAATAAGTGGAATAGAAATATGTATTCCTATTCCAATTTGTTTTATTTTAGAAAACCTAAATTTTTGAGTAAGCATCAAATTCTGGGTGAACCAAACAAGAATACGTAATCCCATTTTTTATTCAAAAATAAGTATTTCTATTCTCATTTTATATTCTTAAAATTTTGAATTCTTTGTTTGGATGCACCAAATCAAAAAAAAATTGGAAAACATATTTCAATTTTGGCCCAAAAATGAGCATTTTCTATTCCACCTAAATAGGTGGAATAGGTATTCCTATTCCAATTTTTTTAAATTTTAGAAAACATAAATTTTTGAGTACGCATCAAATTCTGGGTGAACCAAACAAGAATACCTAATCTCATTTTCTATTAAAAAATAAGTATTCCTATTCCCATTTTATATTCTTAAAATTTTGAATTCTTTGTTTGGATGCACCAAATCAAAATAAAATTGGAATATATATTTCAATTTTGGCCCAAAAATGAGCATTTTCTATTCCACCTAAATAGGTCTATTCCAATTTTTTAAAATTTTAGAAAACATAAATTTTTGAGTACGCATCAAATTCTGGGCGAACCATTTGATGAACCAAACAAGAATACGTAATCCCATTTTCTATTCAAAAATAAGTATTTCTATTCCCATTTTATATTCTTGCAACCAAATAGACTTTAACTAAATTGAAGTGTTACCTATCATGTTTATATGACTATTAATAACATTCAAGATAATGATTATATGGCTATTTCATAAGTCTACTCATAATAACATTCAAGTCAGCCTATTTATATTATAAGTCTTTAAATAGACTTTGTTATATTAACATGAAAAGTGTTACATTAAGTCACTCTATGAATTTAAATGTTACCTATCATGTTTATATGGTATGTCATAATAACATGTTAGTGTAATAGTCAATCTATTTATAAGCCTTTAAAATGAAAAGTGATACTTTTAATAATAACATTAAGTCAGTCTATGAATTGAAATGTTAGCTATCATGTTTATATGGTTATGTCATAATAACAATGTTACTTTTAATTATAATGTTCAAGTCAGTCTATGAATTGAAATGCTACCTATCATGTTTATATGGCTATGTCTTAACTAGCTTATATATACCTATATATATAATATGACTCAATCATCTTTCTTGAGGCACCTATTTTAATTCACACACACACACACACACAATCTCTCTCTCATTATCTCCCTCCCTCTACTATCCACTACCTCTCTATATATAACCCCTAATCACCCTCTCTACCCTTATCTCTAAGTTCTCTTTCTATTAAAAATATAATAGGGTCTCTCTCCCTTCCTCTCTCTCTCTCTCTCACACAAACACACATCCCTACCCACATATCTCCCTCCCTCCACTATCCATTACCATTGTCTATATATACCACCTAATCACTCTCTCTCTCTCTGCTCGTATCTCTAAAGTTTTCTTTAAATTGAAAATATAGTAGGATCCCCTGCCCCTCTCTCTAGATATGCCCCCTAAAGACCCCTCTCTCTCTCTCTCTCTCTCTCTCTCTCTCTCTCTCTCTCACTCTCACTCATATATATATTGCCTAATATCTATCTCCATTTCTCAAAAAATTCCTTTCACACTCTTTCACTATCTTTCCCAACTGGAATGCAATGTGCTCCCCCCCTCCCCATGCCTCCTCTCTCTCTATATATGTGTGTGTGAGTGTCCTCCCCCCCTCTCCTTCTTCCCTTATCTCAACATCATATCCCTCTCTCTACCCATATCTCTAAGCTCTCTATTAAAAACATAATAGGATCACTTGTCCATCTCTCTAGATATTCCCCCCAGTCACCTTTTCTCTAACTTCCCCCCACCTCTCTCTCTTCCCCCATCCATTCCCACTTTCCCTAAGAATGACCCCTAATCACCCCTTGCATCCCCCCTCCGGCCTCTCTCTCTCTCTCTCTCTATATATATATATATATATAATTAAATTTAGATTTAAACTTAATTTAGTATTATAGCTAAGTCTCAATTTTATTTCATAAGATTCAATTTATTTAGGATAATACTGTTATTTGAAACATTACTAGAAAAAAATAACATAATTAGATTTGAAAAAAGATTTAAAAGAATTATATATAATAGAATTTTATAAATATCAATAGAATTCATAAAAAGAAATTATGAGCGCCACCATAAAATATATTTCCTTCAGAACTCTTTTTCTTTAAATTATGTTCAAATTGTCCCTTTAAAAGAATTCACAGATCTAACATTGAGCGCCTAGCTATGGACTGACCTCCCACTAAACATCTACAACTATTTCACTAACAAATCAAAATAAATATATCGCAATATATCTGTTACATTGATATTTACACAAGCATCTGATTTTTTTACATTCCAAGCACATATGAGAAATCTGACACAAAATTACAAGCTATGGGAACTTGGAACGATGAAAACCATTGATGGTATCTTTCTGGGTTACAACATTGGGATTTGGATCTTCCACGATCCTAATTTTATCGGGCTGCACCCAGTGGCCCTCGCTGTTCTTGATCAAGCCTTTATTCGCATCCTACCTGCGAAATGGAGGCACAAGATAATGACATTTGTAGAAATTACAGGCCTTGTTTACGAGAGCTAGGTCACAGCCAGAAGTGAGGGAAAATTGGGAGCCAGGGCCATAGTATCCATCAAGCAGATGCAGATGCACTTCCACGTAATGAAGACAAGAAGGATCATTTGTAGACTTCAAAAAGGGCAAAATATTATGATCCAAAGCTAGTTCTACGCCGGCATGACAATAACTCCGTGGAAGTCTGTCTATCCAGTCATTTGCGATCTAAAACTTCTCATTGAAAATGACTTCAGGGACCTTAAAAATGCCATCATGGACATTAACGATCTGCAAAAACTTAAATCCCAACTTCTCACAACGATTCCTAAAGGCATCATTCCCAACCCTAGGACATGCAAAGGAGAAGACTATTATAGGAATCATGAGTGAATCTTGCAGATAATTTAACCCTAGCTCGGCCACATCATAGGCACTAAGCATCGGCAGGACACTCCCTAGGCTATGTCCTATTATGGTAATACTTGGGTTTCACCCTTGTACATCTCCATCAGGCGATTAAACTCACAAATGAACTAATCCTATTCATTGGCATAGTTTTATCCTGCCATTCGAAGAAACTCCAATTAAGAATGCAAACCAAAACATTTCATTTAAATCTTTTTGGTGTTTGACAAATTATAACTGAATTTTAAATGGCATTTAATATTTGTATTTGAATTTGAATTTTTTATTTCTTTTGTAATTATTGTTGAATCTTTTTTCTTACACAGATTATTCCTTAAAATATTTTTGTGCTAGATAGTGTTGCTCCCATTGTATATGCCTGTCAGCATAATAACAAGTCAGTCTATTTATAAGCCTTTAAAGAAGTAAGCCTATTTATAAGCCTTTAAATAGACTTTGTTATATTAACATGAAAAGTGTTACTTTTAATATTAAAAATAAATCAAACCTAAAAATTAATTATCTAAATTGTATTGTCATCAGTGTTGTCATCGATTTACCCAAAGAGGCAGTAGATTAGTATTGTCATTAGTCAGTCTATGAATTGAAATGTTACCTATCATGTTTATATGGTTATGTCATAATAACATAGCCACTATGGTTATTGTGTAGTCAGCGACAATGTATCTTTGTGATAATGGTTAAAGGATTATGAAAGATTTTTGAGAAAGAAACTCTGATTAAATGAAAATCAAAATTAAACCAGTCAAGCCAAAGTAACTGAGAGTAATGAATGGCGAACGAAAGCAGATCAGTGCTGAGAAGAGGTCTTCTTCCTTCTTTGCGTGCTGTGCAAGTCCCCAGAATAATTGCACCCGAGGGCATCATCAATCGCAAGGGGCCAATGCTACAAGCCACGGTCACATTGACCAGCACCGTAGGGGCGCTTTTGTTGTTTTCCGACTCCACAGGCGGTGCCTCCGATTGCAGCCAGGACTGCGTTTGAAAGCAGGCTTATTCTGACTCGATTTTCAGACATTGACCCGCGTGGAGACAAAATTGGAAACGGAAATTCTGGGGGTTTGCGGAAGATAAGAATGTTAGTTTTGGGGTAGAATTAAAATAAGTAAATTGGGAAACGAGTCAGTGCTGCTCATGTATGTCATAATTGTCATGTTAACCATTATTTTTCAATCTAATTACCATTAATATTCAATCCTTAAGTTTATATTTACCTTTTTGAAGACAAACTCTATGAATGAAATCTGCTACATTAGGTGGGGGAAAAGCAACCAAGTAACCATCTGGAACTCTTTTGAAGGCAAAGTCCAAGAATGAGATACACTACAATGGGGGAGGCACAACAATTCATAATTCTCTCGATAACTCTTGATGAGTCTTTACTTACCTTCCTTCTAGGAATAAGGATATGAAACTCTAGGAATGAGATCTATTAAACATTTTTAACAATATAGAGATATAGGATCTAGTAGGATTGTGAGTAGTTTTTGATCTAAGAATCTAGGTGATGCTCCATAGTGGGTTTAACCATGGAGGAAACTTTGTAGTTAAGCGTGCTCGTGTTGGAATAGTACTCGAATGGGTGACCTCCTGGGACATCTTGATGCTTGACCTATGTGAGCATCATGTAGACCGAATAAGTACTATGTGTTTTATTCATTGTCATGAGAGATGGGTTTCTATAAACCACTACTCATAAAATATGGGCCAATGAGTTTAAATCCAAACGTACACAATTTATATCTTGATAGCGATATCACAAATTGACTTGTGGAAAATATTGCTTACTTGTCAATTGATGAGCTTAAGGGGCTTTCTAATGAATGGTTTATATGGCACAACACACTTAGTGAAAGTTTTGCAAATCGAGTTGCAAGAAGAGTGGGTTTAACCATGGAGGAAACTCTGTAGTTAAGTGTGCTTGAGCTAGGGTAGTACTAGGATGGGCGATCTTGTAAGAATTCCTAATGCATCACCTCTGTGAGTGTCATCTATATCCAATGAATTCTAAGTGTTATATTCATTGTCATGAGAGATGAGTTTGTGTAAACCATTACTCATGAAATATGGATCAATAAGTTTGACTCAGAAACTACACAATTAAGTCTTGGTAGCAATATTGTGTAGTTTATTATCATTATTTAATGATAATGAAATAGCTAATATCTAGTAGGGTAGGGTACAATGGGTAAGAAAAAAACTCTATCATCTAGTATGGTGGTGTAGATAGGACAATACATCTACCATGCAATAGGCTAGATGATGGGGAGCTTCCAAGAAAACCCAAACTTATAGGGTTCTCCACTAGACCTTATCTTCCAGGTCTATTTTAGGACCACTTCTATAGTCCCTAGGGGTCACTCTAGATACCCTCAACATTAGGAGATTCAATCTACACTCCAATCCACAAGAAACTCACCACCAAGGTAAATTCCCTTAACAATTTCCAATGGATTTTGCTCCAAAGTTACCCCAAGTCTTCAAACCTCCAAGTTTAGCATCTCCATGGATGGATGGGCCATAGGCACCTGTAATTCAATCCTCTTGGAAAAGTTATGCTACCCCTTCCTCTCTCTTCATACTCAATATCTTTAGTCCCTAAAATGTAGGGCTAGTAGGTCAAGAGCCCCAATTAGGCCTCTTAATGTAGTTTTCACCAAATTACTCTAAAAATTCCTTAAGGACCCTGGAAATAAATCACCCTAAAAGGTACCCTTTTTGAAAGACTTCAAGATTTTGTGGGTCATAGGTGCCCTAAGTGTCCATTAAATCTTAAACTACATGGTTAAATCTTGATAGCAATATCACAATCTATTATCATTATTTAATGATAATAAAATAACTAAGATCTAGTAGGGTAGGGTATAGCAGGCATGAAAAAATATCTATGATCTAGAATGTTGGCATAGATAGGAAAAAATACCTACCATCTAATAGGCTAGATTATGGGGAGCTTCCAAGAAAACCAAAACTTATAGGGTTCTCTAATAGACCTTATCTTCTAGGTCTATTTTAGGACCACTTCTCTAGTCCCTAAGGATCACTCTAGACACCCTCTACCTAAGGAGATTCAATCTAAGCTTCCAATCTATAAGAAACTCACCAGCAAGGTAAATTCCCTTAATGATTTATAATAGCTTTTTCTCTAAATCTGCCCTAAGTCTTCAAACATCCAAGTTCAACACCTCCATGGATGGATAGGCCATAGACACCTATAATTCAATCCTCTTGGACAAGTTCTATCACCCTTTCCTCTTTCTTCCTTCTTGATCTCTTCAATCCCTAAAAACTAGGGCTAGTAGGTCAAGAGCCCCAATTAGGCCTCTTAATGTAGTTTTGGCCAAATTACTCTAAAACTTCCTTAAGGATCCTGGAAATAAATCACCATACTAGATATCCATTTTGAGAGAATTCAAGATTTTGTGGGTCTCAGGTGTCCTAAGTGTTTGTACACCCCTAACCCAAAATTGGCCTAATTTCTTAAGGTTAATTGCATATAAGGGATCTTGCTCTTATTCTTGATTGATAGATGTTCAACCACACTGACTCTACCTTCTATAATGCCTAACATATCCATCCAACATTTCTACATCAAAATCTCACACTTCTCAATGCATCCATCCATGTTTCAATCCCTTGTTAATCATCTTGCTCCTAGGTAGGTGCTTGTTGACTCACTTAGGGAAAGATGTTAAAAATAGAAAAAAAAAAAATTTAGGGCCTTCAAATTTAGTATTTACACTATAAATTGAGTGCCCTTCCATGTCGCAATAGATCATGATAGTCCCACGGTAGGATTTTATGGAAGGGGAATTTTTGTCTTCCTCACTTTGGATGAACTAGTGAATTGGCCAGAGAAGAAATATTTTTCAAGGACATAAAAAAATGAAACAAAAGAAATAAGAAAAAACACAGAGAAAGTATTACATATCTCTAAATAACTACCATGTATAGAAGTGGTGATCAATCCATTATAGAAAAGTTACTCCACTTGCAAGAAAAATCGTGATAGGAAAATACACAAAACTTTTTGTTTTATTCCTCCAAATCACAAATTATATTTACCCACCCCTTGATCCTATTGAGGATGGCCTTATATTCACCAAATTCATGAACTCCAACTATTCAAATTGTTCCATAACTACCATGAGTCTTTGTGCAACTTTTTAAGAGATGTTGTCAATGACAACATTGACAACTTTTTGCATCATTTCTTCAAACTTTCCTTAGACCTCCCAAATTTATGTCTTCGGATCAAAAGAGACTCCTTATCATCTCCCTACATGTTTCATGACTCATCTAGCCATTTTGGTAGCTCCAAGATCCAAGTTGCTCACCTAGTTGAAACTTACTTTTGGCAATGTGGGCAATTTTATGTCAACACTTGACATCTAACATCCAACTTCTATACTAGACATCTTAAACACCTAAATACACTATTAGGACTCTTATTTTTCTATTATTCACTACTAGTTTGGCTAAAAACACTACAAGACAAAATTCACCTAGGAGAGCTAGGGTTTCAAATGGCCTACCCTAAGTGCTCATGAACCATTCTCCCCTACAAACAAGAAGTCATGTTACTTTTGAAGGAAAAACATATTAATTAATGCCTAACTTCTTAAACTTCCTCTCAGCTACCCAAGTAGCCTATGATTCAGGTAAGGATTCCCATTTTACAAGGTGGTCTATGTAGAGTCCATGTCTTGTTCTCTTCTTCACTCTAGAATTCAGTATCCTTTCTTCCTTAGGTTGTTCCTTATGTGGTATATAGATCTCAAACAAGTCCTAACATATCTATGCATCATTTTTCTTCTCTACAACATGTAGGCCTTTATACTTGATTAGGCCTTATACATTAAAGAATGATGAGATAGCTAAATTTGCATGTAACTACACCTTGTAAGCATTTTGCCCATTCTTTTCCACAATCTTACATGGTCCTACTCTTCTCGTTTGAAGCTTGCTTGGGATTCCTTCCTGCAACCTAGCTTTGTTGAGATGTATTATTACTAAATCCCCTACTTCAAATCATGCCTCTTTCTTTTTCTTATCTATTTTACCTTTCAATTTCTAATTAACATCCACTAGTGTCTTTTTAACCTAGTCATGGACTTCCTTCATGGATTGAGAAAAGTCCTTAGCATGTCTACCTTTTCCTATCATGTCTCCAACTTCCCTAAGTTCATACAAACCTCTTGGGTGTATCCCATACACTATCTCAAAAGGACATTTTCCAGTAACCCTATTTATGCTATCATTATAAGAAAATTCAACTCGGAATAAGACTTCATCCCACATTTGACCATACACCTTGGTCAAGCATCTCAATAGGTTTCCCAATACCCTATTGATGACCTATGTTTGGGAATTTCTTTGTGGATGGTAGGCTAAGCCAAAAGACAAGTTGGTGCCTAGTTTCTTCCACAAGCTCTTCCAAAAGTGACCCATGAACTTCACATCTATGTAAGGCATAGTGCTCAAAGCTAATACATGCATTCTCACTACCTCCTTAAAGAAGTGGCCAATACTACAAGCCACAATCACATTGACCAATACCATAGGGGCATTTTTATCATTTTTTGACTGCATAGGCAGTGTCTTTAAATGCAACCAAGGACCGGGCTTGAAAGAAGGCTTATTCTTACTCAATTTTCAGTCATTAATTTATATGGAGATATAATTGGAACTGGAATTCCATGGTTTGTGATAGTTTTGGGGTAGAATTAAAACAAAAAAATAGGGAAACAAATTAGTTGTTGCTCATATGCATCATTACCTTTGTCCCCTAATTATCATCTAAAAATCCCCTATTTGCATACACACATGCCAAAACAAATCACCATGAATACCATCGTCATTAACTTTTGTTCATTTTTTAGTTTCCTTGGTTGTTGGTTGGTCCATTTGTGCAAAAATTACTTTTTTTGGGTGAGACGCTATTGCAGGGTTTAGGGGGGGTTCTTAGTCACATATCTTGAGTGAACATTTTAAAATGGCACTTTTAGACCACCTCGCACTCTCTGTGTTCTATAGAGAGCTCCGTAAATGTGGGAAAGTAAAAAAATTTATCATAAAGCTCTTCACTTACCTACAGAGGTTCGCCAACAAAATTGGTGAATTCTGATATAAGGATTAGGAATTTTAGGTGTGTGAAGTTAGCCTAGGTGACTACTAGGTCATTTCCTCTACCTATTCTATTTTCATTTTCATCATTTAGTGTTTTAAAAATAAATATTGAATATGTAAGTTTGGTACTAAAAAATTCTAGTTATATTTTAATTTCCTTATCAAATGTGGAGAGATTAAATTCTCCTATAAAATGAACCCAGAGAAATGAATTTTTTTAACTTTAATGATTAATATTTGATTCATAAGTTTATATTTGCCTTTTTGAAGACAAACTCTATGAGCAAGATCTACTACATTAGGTGAGGGAAAAGAAAAAGCAACCACTAACCTAGAAAAATAAAAATATTTTAACCTTAACAATTGATATTCAATCCTTAAGTTTATATTTACCTTTTTAAAGACAAGCTCTATGAATGAGATATGTACTACATTAGGTGGGGGGAAATAAACCAAGCAACCATCTGTAACTCTTTTGAAGATAAAAGTCCAAGAATGAGATACACGATGATGGGAGAAAAACAAGCATCCATAATTCTCTCGATGACACTTGATGAGCCTTTATTTACCTTCTAGGAATAAGGAAAAACTCTAGGAATGAGATTTACTAAACATTTTTTAAGAACATAGAACTATAGGATCTAGTAGGATTGTGAGTATCTTTCAATCTAAGGATATAGGTGATTCTTCAAAGTGGGTTTAACCATGGAGGAAACTCTATAGTTAAGCATGCTTGAGTTGGAATAGGACTTGAATGGGTGTCCTTCTAGAAAGTATCAGTGCTTCACCTATGTGAGCATCACCTTGTTCGAATGAGTGCTAAGTGTTCTATTCATTTTCATGAGAGATGGGTTTTTGTAAAATGCTACTCATTAAATATGGGCCAATGAGTTTGACTCAAAAAGTACATAGTTAAATCCTAATATAAATTTCATAATTTTTGAAAATATCACATACTTATCAATTGATGAGCTTAAGGGGATTTCTAATGAATGGTTTATAAGGTACAACACTTGGTTAAGGTTTTGCAAATAGGTTGCAAGAAGAGTGGCTCTAACAATGGAGGAAACTATGTACATTTAAGTGCATTTGAAATTTAGTACTGGGATGGGTGACCTCACCAGAAATCTCAATACTTCACCTCTGTGAACATCACCTATATCCATTGAGTTCTAAGTGTAATATTCATTGTCATGAGAGATGGGTTTGTGTCAACAATTTCTTATGAAATATGGGTCAATGAGTTTCACTCAAAAATTACATAGTTAGTCTATTATCATTTTTTATTGATAATGAAATTACTATGATCTAGTATGGTAGGGTACAATGGGTAAGAAAAAATTTCTATGATCTTGTATGGTGGAGTAGATATGACAAAATATCTACCATCTAATAGGCTAGAGTAGTTTTGGATCTAAGGATCTAGTTGAGTAGATTAGTTTTTCATCCAAGGGTAGGCACAGAAAGATGGGGGACCAAAAAGGAGAGATCAAAGGCAGGGAACTATGCATAGGAACATGCCACTTTTTCAATCTAATTCCTTTGTTTCTAGGATGTGTTCTTATATCATGTTTTTGTTACTAGTTATTAGTTTTTTCATAGTTTATGACTATTATATATACCCTCTAATTTGTGAATTTTCATCTACTATAAATAATTAAGTCCTTTGACTTGTTGATATTTTATAGTTTTCTCTTTGTAGATGTATCTAAATGATTGCATCCTTACATGATGATGTTTTATATTTTTCTTTATAATGAGAGGTGTGATAGACCCTCTTGTAAACTTACTTCTATCCGAATGCATTTTCTCTATAGTGTACTTAGTATAATGGTCCAAGTCCACATTATAGATTAATCTCCATGAGTTATGATAAGCATTGTTAAGTAGATGTATTTATTTTATATCATACGTTTCTTAATTATAGTTTTTTATTTATTGTGACTATGGATACAACTCTATTGTTTATAAGTAGTTATTTAAATTTTAACTCAGTTGAAATGTTACATATCAGTAAACCATTTAAATGATATCATGTCTATTTATATTGTTATGTCATAGTAACATTCAAGTGCTTCTGGTGTAATGTTATAGCCAGAAACATCATTGGGATATCCACTCTTCTGCTACATACTTCTCTACATAGTTTCTTACACAAACTAGTCATAGTCAGGAACATCATTGGCATATCACTATGAACCCTGTACTAGTCAGTGTTCATGATAGATTATTTGCCCAAAATTCTAAAGACATTCTGGAACACTTGAAAGTGTATGTTTAGGAGGACTTCTTTGATATGAATAATTTGACATTAGCTATGATACAACAAACTTAAAGATTAAGTTGCTCTCAAATCTGGTGGTGTTCATGGAGAGAGAATGATCCTAAACCTAAAATTGTCAATGTTTCACAATTGCAGCCTATAATGAAACCATACATGATATCTTGAAATATGGAGGGTGTGCATGATGTACATAATCTCAAAAGTAGTTATAAAACGGGACACAAACCTCAAATTCATAGAATTTCATGATTGTATACCATGAATTGACAATAAACACATTAAACTTTCTATTCATTTCACAATCTATGAGATGATGGTATCACATTAAGCCGTTTTGCACCTTACTCATATCGCCGCTTCATTACACTCTTCGGTGTATTTCATTCATGACTTCATCGAGTTTACAAAGGACATCTTTGCATTCGAACAGTAACTCTTTTGCTACTGATTAATGGTGATTGTTTTGTCTCTTTCATAAATCATCCCGCGCAAATGGTGATGTGGCAAGACGTATGTGATGTGGATCCTTCTTGAATTCCCAGCACTCAAACACACGTTGCTTATTACATTCGATCTTGATAATGATCGTTGCTTCCAATATGCTCTTCAAGTTTATTCCGTCTGGAGTATTTCACACCCAAGGTTAAATTTGTGCATCGTTTCCTTATACGCGTGTGAGGATATGGTTTGTTGACTTGGATTCTCGCTTGATGATTATTCGCTCCAGCATCGTTCTTTGCTGGAAGCCAGTATTCCATACGCTGAGACATATCTACCAATAATTACGCTTTCAATGCCTTATATATATATGAATTCATTCTCTTTGTAGGTATGTTTTGATGCTAGGCATGAATTTTGTAGTATTTGCTTAGTATCATGATTTTGCCACTGTTTTATACTCTATACGGCATCTGTATTTGATAGTCTTTATAAAAACTTCATTCTTGACTTGTCGTTGACTCATAACTGATTTGGCTCGAACTTGATTGATTCATTTTCCAATTTATGTGTTACAAGGAACCTCTTGTTAATTATCCGGACATGCGCTGCCAATAAGTGCTGCATCTATCTTTGCTATATATCAAACATGTTCGACCTCTCTAATTACGTTCATCACTGCTGTTGAATATTTGACTTTTATCTTCCTGAAACGCAACCACCAAAAATACCAAAAGGTGCCTTTGCCAAAAAGGGAACCTATCACTGTAAGAGCATTTGGGAAGTCTACACTTCCAACTTCCACTATTGGCTTTCCAGGTCTGACCATCAAAGACAGGGGATTGTTAGTTGGCTGAGTCTGTACAAACATGCTCCTTCCTTGACTGAATATTGTGTTGTTCCATACATGTGCGCGAGAAGAGAGTCCTGATGATAATACTAAACCAGTCAATTAAAAATGTGTTTATTTTCTATCTTGTTACCAATGTCTCTGATATTTTATCATGTTTCCATGTCATCTATTTTTCACTTCCTATATTATCATGACAATTTTAATAGTTCTTGCACTTTTGTCAAGGGTGGAAGTTGTTTTTGTTATTTGTTCGTGTCAAACATGGCTTTTGTAAGCTTTGTTTATAATGTATCTTGAGCTTCTTCTTTCAAGAGTAGATTGTTATCAACAACTGCAGTTTTAATCATCTCATCTCATATTTTTACCTAGATTTTCTATTGATCGTAGACACCAATGATTATTCTTTTTCAAGTCTCCAATATCATAAATCGAGGCCCTGATTTTTGCAAAAGCAAATAGGTCTCTATCAAAACCATCAATTTTGACTTTTATAATTCTAGGCAAAGGACGAGAGCAATGCCCCTTGCAATTCATCCGTTGCTTCACCTTGCAATTCATCCGTTGCTTCACCTGCCGCCTAGTTTGTGTAAGCAAATTGTGGAACCATTGGTCCACAGCCATTGGGACCCCTCCCTGAAGCATTAAATTGAGGCAATTGTAAGTGGCAAGGACCCTTGTCTAACACACACTTAGCCTATATTGTCTCCTATAGAGAATGGCTAATCTTCCACCAAACTTACATGACTCCAATCTAGACATCTTGAAATATTCGTCAATTCCTCTTCAACCAAATATGTCAAAGAATAAATGAAGGGCCAACAACCCACACAACCTAAAGAGGAGAGGCAATAGAGGGGCACTCTCCAAGTGATCTGAAGAAGAAGACAAGGAATGAACCTGCCTACAAGGTCTATCCCAATAATTCCACCAAACATACCAAATCTGGATAGAAAAAGAGCATTGGAAGAAGAGATGAGAGACAAACTCACCACCATTGGTGCACAAGACACATACTAAGGGCCCCTAGAATCTACACTTACAAAGATTATCCCATGTAAGACACCAGCTATGGACCACCAACCACATAAAAAAATTACATTTGGTCTAAGAAAATTTATTCCAAACTTGTTTCCACCACAACACCTTAGCATCTCTAAACAATTGTCTAGTAAACTCCTAGTACCCAATATAGAATCAAAGCATTTTCCTGATAGGGTACAACCCCCCTGGCCACCAAGCCAAAACACTTGGTCCCTTCATTGAGAAACACCCCCTAGAAGCCAAAATTCTGAAAAGCTCCTAGCGGTCCTCCTCTGATCCTCTAAGAGGCCAATTTTAAGAGTTCTTCCATCTATAGCCAACAACAAGACCCAAGTTGTAAGGAGTCTTATAATGAGCCACCTTATCCCATCCAACATTAAGAAAAGAATCATAGAGGGTCTAAAGATGAGGGAACATGGATAATATAGGAGGGTTGCCATCCCAAGCATTAGAGCAAAACAAAGACTCAAAGCCTCCCTTACATAAATATAGAAGGCCTCTCTTAACTAGTTGAAAACCCTTCTTGATAGTATACCACACCATAGAGGAAATGAGGAAGTAGAGTGAGGATCAACACCCCTAAGATACTTTTAAGTGATTATTCAGGCCCAAAGTTGATTTTTCCTAGAACTCCATTGCCAACAAATCTTAGCAGCCAAAGCTTGGCTACTAAATATAGTAGGCTATAGACCAAGACCACCTTCCTTCTTAGGCCTACAAACAATCTCCCAATTAATTAAACTCCATTTTGAATTATGAAAATTAACTCTCCAAAGCTATTGTTGAGAAATAAAATCAAACTCCTTAAGAAAGTAGATTGGAGTCGCATGAACCATGCTTCTATAAATAGGTAAAGCTTGAGTAATAGATTGAAGAATGGTGGCTGAAGCAATAGTAGAAAGCCATCTTTACCTTCTCTTGAAGCTTGTTAAGAATTTTTTTCCCAAAAAACTCATGAATGCCTAGAAACAATGATAGGAATGCCAAGATATGTCGAAGGGAGCTACCCAATATAGAACCACAAAATATTTGCAATCCTCCATTGAATAGGTTTCGAGATGTTAAAAAA
This sequence comes from Cupressus sempervirens, assembly GCA_028749045.1. NCBI lineage: Eukaryota > Viridiplantae > Streptophyta > Pinopsida > Cupressales > Cupressaceae > Cupressus > Cupressus sempervirens. The sequence continues at coordinate 206,177,797 of CM053789.1, forward strand.
ATATTGAGGCTTTATGTTCATTAATTTTTTTTCTTGATGTTGCCAAGTAGATACCTAGAGTATGTTGAAAGGCCATAGCCTTGTGAACCTAAGAAATTCTTGCGAGAGCAGTGTCATTCACAAATTGAACATGAGAAGGAGTAGGTAACCCATTATCCCAATATCATACATGAATTAAGTTATGAGATACTTGAATCTTGATGAATCTTCCCAAACTCTTAGCCACAATAATAAAAAGATAAAGGGAGAGAGGATCACCTTGTTAGAGACCCCTAAAGGCAACAAATAATTGGGATGGTTGGCCATTAAGAAGAGGAGAGAATGAAGTAGAAGTGACACAATTCATAGTCTAGCTCACCCACTCTAAGCTAAAACCAAAGGCAAGAACATTATGAAGGAAACTCCATTTGACCTTATCATAGGTCTTAGCCATATCTAGTTTAATAAACATAGATCTCTCCATTGAAGTAGCCATAGAGTGGATAGTCTCAGTAGCAATAAACACCCCATCAAAATTTCTTCTTCCTACAACAAAGCCTCCTTTTTCTTCTGAGACAATAGTGGGGAGCCACCGTTTAAGCTTCTCAACAATCAATTTATCAATAATTTTCTAGACAACATTACAAAAAGCAATAGACGTGTACAATTTCAGCTAATTAGCCCCATCTTTTTTCAGAATAAGAACCAAGAAAGTAAAGTTCAAGGCCTAGAGCATCTTCTTACTAGAGTATGATTCTTGAACTACTTCCAACAAATTCTAATTAATAATGTCCTAAAATTCCTAAAAGAATTCAATAGGGAATCCATTAGGGCTAGAAGCTTTTCCCTTATGCATACCAAAGACCACTTCCTCTAACTTTGCCAAAGAGAGTTGTTGCATTAGATAATCATTCATTGAGTAGGTAACAAGAGAAGGAATACAAGAGAAAATAGTATTCTCTTCATTGCCAGCTGGAGGAGAATCCTTAGGCAAGAGGGAAGAAAAGTATTGGTGGCCTCTTGTAGCAAAGCTGTCACGGAAGAAAGTTGCTCAAAATAAAAAAAATAAAAAAATATAACTCTAATTTGGATGAGATAGCATAGTTTTATGAAAAAGACAATGTTCCTATCACCTTCCTAAAGCCAACCAAATCTAGCTTTTTGCTTCCATTATATTTCCTCCCTAAGTTCCCATTCTTCTAAATCTTTTGAAGCAATGGATTCAACTTTTCCAAGAGCCTAGAAGAAGCCAAGATCTTGAATCTACCTAGTAATTACATCAAGACACTCCTGAGCTTGCCCCTTCAAAGAATGGGGGTTTCTAAAGCATTCTTCATTCTAATTCTTGAGTTTCCTTTTGACATATTGAATCTTTTTAGAAAAGGAAAACATAGCAGTACCATAGGCAGGGGCACCATCTCTATAAGATGATGAAGAGAAAAATCCTAGAGCCACATCAACTAAAACTTGAATGGAGGATTTTTCAGATAAGGCACCTCAATAAAAGAATATTTAATTGGCCAATGATCAGAACCCCTCTAGTCCAAAATTTTTGAAGAGAGAGTGAGGGAGCCACTAACCCAGAAGCAGGAAACCAAGAATCTATCTAGTTTTTCAGAAATAGCTTCAACTCTAAACCTTCTATTATTCCAAGTAAAGATCCCATTTCTTCACTTAATATTAGATAGATGCAAAAGATCAATATTTTTTTGAAGAAGATCAGACGATGGCCCCAACCAAGCCAACCCACCATACTTCTCCTCAAAACATAAAACTAAATTGAAATCTTCTACTAAAATTCAAGGATGGAAAGGATGACAATATCTAACATACTGGATGTGTGACCAAAGTCCCACCTTCCTCACAAAATCCATAGGCACATGCACATTAGTAATTAGGATCATCTCCCCAGAAACCAAAGAAGATGCCAATAGTAAGGGTTGAGCAAGAAGACACCTAATCAAGATGAGAAATTCTTTGTGAACTACTGCCTCTCCCCTTAACCCCAACACACTTGCATCGTCCATGAGGCCAAATACTAGAAGCACTAGGAATCATAGACTCCACTAAAATCTTAGTCTCTTGGATACAAAATATATCTAGAGAATGATCAAACACTAACTTGTGAATAGCTTTTTGTCTAGGGATTCTATTCAACCCCCTAACATTCCATGAGAGTATAATCATTATTGATTAGAGTGGGGGAAATGAGCATCAATGGGTTTCACAGCCCCAAACTCTACCGACACATCTCCTAGCATTTTGATCTTCTCCTAGTCCTTCTTACACCCACTCTTCAAAGGAGGAGTAAAGGAAGCCCTCTTAAAAGGTGTTTGGAACCAACTCAAAGGTAGGGGAGACCCCTTTCCTTATCCAAAAGCCAACACATCCTTAACCAAATTTGGAAAAACTATGTCATTATCTTGAGGCTCCCCAAGAGTCATCACAACACTAGACTCAAAAGTAGTAGGGCCCCTCACTCTGTTGATGAACCACAACTTGGGTTTCCATACATGATTCATGATGTGGAGCACCCCCATTTGAGCTAACTTGATCAAAAGATAGGCTAGGAGGAATACCCCCCTCTAAGGCAATACTATCCACAACCCCAATTCAATTAAAACCAGAATCAAATTATCAATCTTTACATATATTCTTTACATGTCTACATATACTTCTCTCTCTTTACATGTCTATATATATATATATATATATATATATATATATATATATACACACACTTCTCCCCCTTTTTGAAATAAATGGCAAAGGTGTATACTATATGTTAATATCAAAATGTGACAAGAATTTAGAGTGTACCTTCAAAACTAATGCCATTTTCTTGTAACACCTTACCTACATGTAATGCAATCTAAACTTTTGTCAATAACTCCATCATGTGATTAACTATGGAGAAATTATTGTCATGGATGAGCGTCTTAGGATGTGTAATGTGTGTTTATAATGCATCCATGTTTGGAAGAATCATGGCTTGGATTTCTGCAAGTGTGGCCCTAATCTTGGCTTCTTTCTTTAATAATTCTTCTTGCAAATTTGTCAAAAATCTAATCTTTGAATAATGAGTAGAACTTGAGCTTGGGTCAAGTGACAACTCATGTGTACTTTCCTTCATGTCTTCATTTATCTTTGATAGTTTATCTTTTATTCCTTGTCTAAAGATATATGTATCATACAACTTAAAAAATAATTAAGTGACATTATTTATAGATGTCTCCAATGAAACAAGAATAGTAGACAATTCTACTTGGTTTATTGCAATTTTCTATGCCACTTGTTCCAATACCTTGTTCTCAAACTTCCTTTCTACTCTTTGTAGCAACTTGTCTTGTCCATTCAAGTCTTCATTGAATTTTTGGAGAACTTCTGCTAACTGCTCCAAAATAGGTTGTGTACTATCAACCTTAATACTTAGTGCATTTACAAATATAACCTTTATATCTTCAAGCACTTGGGTTTCCTTTCTCTTCTCTTCTCTAAGCTTATGTTTCTTAGCTCTCTTTTGCAATAATTCACCCATGGTGATCATTTGATTAGGAGTGAGAGTAGAGATATCCAAATTTGGAATAACTATATCCTTACCTAGATCAATTTCTTCTTCTTTACCCTTACCCTTATTTGAAAAATTAGTACTCAGTTGAGATTTGTTCTCAACTATCATTATACTAGCTATGGACATATGCACAATAGAAACAATAGTAGAAATTGAGGGGCTAGCCAAAAATGTAGATATAGCACTAATAGTAGAAATATGTTGTTGTTGCATGATTAAACTTGATGATGAAGGCACTTGCTACTTGGTAGATGAAGTTTTGGTCACTTCAATTAATGAAACACTCAGCTAAACAAGTCCTAAGCTTAGTTGGGTGCTTGGTGTTGTAGTAGTAGCCACAACCAACTTGGTAGAAGCTTTCTTTGAGCCAAATTGCACTAAGGCATTTCTCAGAGAATGTGGAAATGAGGCCATTACTATTGCTGCAATCTTCTCTGCATCAGTTTCCTCAATGCTTTGAATCTCAAGAAGACTTCCTCTAGTAGCTTCCTATTCTTCCTCCTCATCATCCATATTTACATAATCTACTTCATCATCTTTTGTTTCCACATCCTCTTCCTCATCATCATCATCTTTGTTAGCAACATGAACAAAAAAATCACTAGGTTGATGCAGTTTGTAGATGTTCTTCCATGTGGTTGTGGCTGCCTTCACCACATATTCAATGTCTTTCATCAATATCATACATGTGTTGAATTTTAGAGTGAACTTCTCTTCATTCTCCTTCAAACATTCTTTCACATACTTGTTACTGAGAATTTACATTAATTGCCTCAAGGTTTGTTCATAGATATCCATGACATTCTTTTGTGCATTTTCCCATCTTGGCTTTATTATCTACATAAGTTCGTTGGGAATTCATTGCACAAGCTGATTTGGTGAGTACTTCCATTTGCCCAATTTTGACATAAGCATGTCCTTAATCTATTTTTTCTCATCTACATTCCTGGTCTTAGATTTGAGAGATTTGAAATTTTCCATAACAACTCCTCCTTCCATTTTCTTTAACTTTTCTTGAAGTGTAGGTGGATCTCTTTTGAAGATTATTTGTTTGGCTTCATCTTCACCTAACTTTAATTTCTTTCTTCATTGGCTGCCCTTCTAGTGAATACAATAGTGGATGACTTAGCAGGATTGGTTATGATAACCTTTCCTTTCATCTTGAAAGGCTCTTCTTCCTCAGATTTGGTTTCCTCATCTTTATCCTCTACATTATCTTCTTCCACATCATCACCTTTTCCTTCTATTAGTAGGATAGTAGAACTTTCTTTTCTTAGTTTTGCTATCCTCTTTCTTCCTTTATCAACTACTTGAGGAAGCTTAATTTCAAGTTCTATTCTTTCCTTGGATTCTTCATAAGTCCCAAAATAAGGTGCTTTAGGATTCACAAACTCATTTAGTAGTGCCTTAATGATATCTTTGGTGTCATCAATGTTAACCTCATACTCTAGAGGCTTAACCAATGCCACTATAGATCTGACTACCTAAATATACACTTTGTCATAGTCCACCATGAAAAATATATCATCCTTGTAGTCTTCCACAAGCTTGTTAAGTATCCTATATCTATTTGGCATCTTTTCTTGGAATGATTCAAAGTAGTTTTCCATGATGCTATCAAAGTTTTCACCCATTTCTGCCATATACTCATTTATTTGACATAAAGCAGGAACATCTTTTCTCCATATCAATGAACCTTTAGATAGGAAGAATTTTTGCACAAAGAAGAATAAAAAAGTCAAGATTGAACCAAACTTACACAAATTATTCTTGGAACCTTTGATACTCTCCATTTTCTTATTAAACTGATTCAATAACAACTTGTCAAGGTCAAATGTCATGTTATTCTTCACTACTTTGAGAGCTATATTGAACTACCTCACATGAAACACTATTGATATGACTAGAGCTGTAGATCTTATGAGTGATCATGTGAATTCCAAATTTTAGTTCCATGTCTATGATTCTACTTATCTTCAGTCCTCTGCCATCCTACTCAGCAAGAGTTCACTTTGCTAGTTCAACCCAACCTAGGGCATTGGTCACTTTGTCTTTGTTTAACATTGGAAGACCAGTGATTCTGTGAATTATTTTCATCAATATTTGAATAGGTTGCTTCAACCATAATTGTCCATTATGCACACAACTCAAAATACATCTCATCTAGTTGACCTAGAAGCCTCTTGGCATATGTGATATGTGTGTTAAGCCCTTGGATTCCAAATGTTGATGCTCAGGTTTTAGAACACCATCACACATAACTCATCCAATGCTTCGTTCATCTCATGAGTGCCTAGATCTTGAATAGAATAATGATAATATGAATGGATATCATGTACGAGCAATACCTTGGGTGGAATTTGAGATTTTTTACTAGCTAGGTCAAGTTCTTCTACAATTACTAGACTCAACTTGAAGTTTGGTTCCTTGCAATTGACTCCTTGAACCAACATTTTGGACCCTTTCTTGTTTTTGCTCCTAGAAGATGCCATGCTCGGTAGGGTTTTTGAAAACTCAAAATTTCTTCAACAAAAAACACTCAAATCATTCTTAAGCTCTAAAATCATTCTTCATAAAATAGCTCTTAAAATTCATAGAAAAATAATGCATTCAATTTCCTCCTTTTTAACGGATTTCCTCTTTACAATCACCATTATTGCTTGGTATGTTTACTAACTCGGTGATAGGCTATCTTCCACTCAGTTCAGCCTTTAATGCTTGGTAAATATTCATAGCTTGGCAAAATCATAATCACTTGGTAGAGTCTTCAACAACTTAGTGTCCACATACAATATTTTAGTGTATCTTGACCTTACTCAGCAGGGTCTTGCAACCTAACCTAGCTCGGTAAGATCTTGAATTTTTGCAACCAATCAGTGATTCGTGTGCATTGTGAACACTGATATGTATCTCTTCTTCTTTCTAGCTAGAACTGATGAGGGATGTCTACTTTAGAATCTCAATTCCAGTTATCCCCATAGGGATTCAAGTTGAAATAATTGAGTCACCCAACTCTTGAGTGACATCTAATTCATGACTTGGGCTTGCATTCTCAAGAGATTTTGGTATTCATTGCTGCTTCATCTTCTTTCTGATATTGTCAACCTTGGCTTTCTTTTCATCTTCTATTCTTCCTATGTTCATACATTTCTTGGCAAGATGTCCAAGTTCTATACAAATGAAACATCTTTTAGTGGTATCTCTTTTCCTCATGTGATGTTTCACATAATTTTCTCCAATGTGCCCAAATTCAACACAGTAGTAGCATCTACACCATGTGTTGTAGTCCCATCCAAACATTGCTTTCACAAACTATTATGTTGGACTCAATTTCTTGGTTTTGCATTCAGAAGAGTTGTGTCCTTGTTTATTGTAACTATAACATTTTCTTTGAAACCTAGATTTCTCCTTGCATTCACTTTCTCTATGTCCATGCTTATTGTAGTCATAGAATTTTCCATTGAATTTTTTTTTTACCATTACTCCAATGTTTGTTTGATGTATGACCTATATTACCACAATGACTGCAAATTGGTCTTTGATTCTTTTGAGCTCCTTGCTGAGATGATTCACCTCTTTCTGTATAACGTAACCTTGCTTTGCCTTTATGTCTATACTGATTTGGTTCATTCAACTAAATCACACTTTCTTGAGATTTCAACATCCTTTCATTGATTTTATTTTCATTTTTTAGATCATTCTATAATCTTTCATTTTCTGACCTTATATTCATAAGTTCTTCATTTGCACCAATGAGTTGATCAATAAAATCTTCTTGTTGAAGGGATAGTTAATTGATTTCATTGTTCTTTTCTTCTATCTCTTCTTTAGCTTTGTCTTTTTCTTCCATGACTTCACATAATCTCACTTATTGGATTTCTTGTTCTTTTTCAGCTTTCTAACTTCTTCTTGAAGATTGAATTTTTTTTCTAAAAGGTCTTTGATTTCTTCATCAACTTCATTTGAATTTCTTTCTAGATGGATGTCTTCAATTCTTTCTTGAGTGTAGATATTGTCATTCATTTCTACTACAAGATATTTCCTTCTTTTCAATGACTAAGAGAGTTCCTCCTTTTCTTTATTGAGTTTCCCAATGGCCAATTCAAGATCCATCATTTCATTATTAATAGCCTTATCTAGACTGTATACCTCCATTGCCTCTAATCTTTACTCAAGGTTACCAATTGTTGGAAATATGAGATAGGCAAGGTTACTAAGAGGGGAGGGGTGAATCAAGAACCAATAAAACTTAATCTTATTTCACCAATTAATCCTTCATATATTATTTTGATATAATTTCATGCATGAAAGAATGAAAGCAAATAAACATTCATAAAAATTTGACACAAGAAATGGTAACCTAGAAATCTTCCAAATAGAAAGTAAAATTGGGGTGGGAATGATACCCACAAGCTTTAGTATTTTAGTATAAAGTTAACCTATTAAAGCTTATAATTGATCACTTATGATGATGTATCCTCTTAGGAGCAATAAGGTCTATGAGGTCCACCTTGTGAAAGGACTTACAAAAATACAATGAAATATGAAATCGGTAAAGAGATTTTACATAAGATTGTTAAGTCTACCTTGTTAAAAGATTTAATTGATATACCTCTTAAGATGAACTAGTGGTTGATCTCTGATCTCCAGCTCTAATTTGTTGGTTGAGATTCTTTGAAGTATAATGATCACCTTGTTGTGATAGATAAATCTTTTTTGTCCCTTATACTACGTATAGCCTTCTTAATTCACACTCTTTCTTATTTCATGCTCATGTTATAGTTCCAATTGGATATGATATAATATTTTACATATATACCAATCCAAATCATAACTTACTGAAGTTGGCTACACTACAAGTTTCATCAAAATTCACAAAGTCAACCAAACTATTGTAACTCAGGTTCTAAAGACAAACTCAGTCATGTTCTGATACTTGGCAACCATTTTCAACAGTTGACATCATTTGGCACTCAGTTGATGAAGAGGCTCAATTTATATTGATCACTTCTAAGTAGCTTGAGCTTGGTTAACACTGTGTGACTTGATGAACATTACAAAACTTGGCATATACTAAATGACCCGATTGACAGTCCATGACTTGGTCAACAATAGATTCACATCGCTAACACCATGAGCTTGGTAAGCACTAGAGAACATGGTTAACACTAAATAACTTGGTTAAGCTCAGTTAACACTAGAGTTTCCATCACTTGTACTAAACAACTTAGTAGAAACTACTACACTTGGCATGAATTGTACATAGCTTTTGAAGATTAGTAGCAACTAATAAACTCAGTAGCAATTGTATCTTGACTACTTAGCTCAGGAGCAACTAGAGAACTTGGTTAACACTACAAACTAAAGGTTAAGCTTGGTAGCAATTGTAGAACTCGGTACCAACATAACCAATTGACTTTAATGTCAACAACAGTGCTAGAGAAGAACCATCCATCACTACTAATGCTAAAGAAACCATAGGCCCTATCATGCAAATAGCTAAAACCTCAATTCAACAGTGGTTGCACCACTTCCTCCACCATGAAAACAATCCAAAAAATAAAGTAGAAAAAATCAGCACAAGGGACTAGGGATCAAACCCTATCCTAGAATTCTCCTATTGTTGCTCTACATCATTCCCCCATTTTTTCTTCATTGCCTCACTTGATGAAACTCTTTGCATTTTGTAGTTTAACAAATTTTAGTTGTGGCTTCAATTTAGTATATGATAGAAATAGAAATAATAGTTATATGCATATGAGTGGTGGGTAGAGAGACAAGATGGGATAGATAAAGAGAGGTAGTGGGACATGGGATGTGTAAATATAGAGAGATATAGAGACCAAAAAAGAGATATGAGGAAGGAGAGATATAAAGATATAGAGTAAGATAAAGATGACAAGATTAAATCAATTTTGAATTATTAATTACAAAAAGCCAAGTTGTTAATTTCATATTAAAAATGATAGTTAGAGGGATAGGGAGATCGAGGGAGAGAGGGAGGGAGATGAAGGGAGATTAAGTAAGATAAATAATAGAAAGAGATAAGTGAGATAAAGAGGTGAATAGCTTCATATAGATAAAATTAAGGAGGGACATATAGGCAGAGAGGGATAGAGAATTTTCACCTATGTCATGAGCTATTACTATACATAATTGTGAATGGATCATGCTATAGAAGGCATAAATCAACATTAATAAAATAGATAGACAATGTCTTACATTTACAACTATCTCTAGAGTGAATCTTTAGATGGTTTGTATATGTACTCCACAATGCAAAATAATCCATATACAATTATATGGAAACCAAAGGAATCTCTCATAAATTAACCAATGCTCAAAAAAAATAAAAAATTGTACATGCATTGAACAATAAATATTATGACCAAACTTGTTTACATCAACAACACAAAGTCATCATTTAATATATATAACACTATCAACATAACTCTTGGACCCTTGAAAGGTGCAAGTGCTAGTATTATTGCTGTCTCCAATTACATTTGTCTTATGTGAAAGAAAATATAATTTTGTTTTGGGCTAAAATTAGTACCATTTTAATAAAAGTGGTAAAATTGACCGTAGCACTCTTATATGTCTTATTCAATACAATTTTTAATTTTGTAACTGTAATTCAATATCCTTGCAGCAACTATTTCAACATCATGTGGATAGGAATGAGTGATGATTGATAGCAATAAGGTCTGCGTATAATAGTTCTGTTGATAGTTTTCCATATGATAGTAATTTCTATCACCATGTCTACTAAGAATAGGTATTAGTTGTAGAACATTATGCAATGTAATTTATAGTGTGGTCAAGTTTGTGTAGGGATGTTTATGGTTGGGATTGAAAACATGAGTTGTCTTGCCATGAAATAAAAGGAATGGGGTATTGCTTACTTAATTGAGAAAGAATTAACATGTTTTAAATTATTCATTCACATGGGTGCAGAGAGGATGGCGAACCCAAGAAGTTGAATATTATGATGAATATTGTGAATCCAATACTGGAAATAGTGGAAGTTTCATTAAAAATGCCAAAATATGTTGTAGGTCTTCAAGATGCTGTGGAAATTTTTGAAAAATTTATATAGGAATCTAAAAATATGGAGCATTCAAAGGGTCAAATTGTTGGAATTTGGGGCATGGGTGGGGTTGAAAAAACCACTCTTGCAAAAGAATTATATGATAAAAAGGGTTCATATGCAAAATATTCTAGTATTTTTTTTGATATTAAACAATCTACAAAAGAAAAAATGTTGTATGAAATACAAAGAAGATTATTAAAGGAGCTTTGTATTTCAATATACCATATTTTAGTAGGGGTTTTTTTCTCTACTAGGGTTTCATGGGATCTTTCGATTTCCTTATGTATAGCTCTCTGCCTAAGCTTTCCTTCTATGTTTTTGATGCAGGGGCATCTGGGGGTCAAGGCTGTTGACTCAGATGTGGGTTTTGGTCAAGATTTACTTCCAGGGGTCATAACTATTGACTTGGATGTAGGTTTTGGCTGAAATTTTATAGGTAATTGCACTAGAAGGAGTTATTTGGATTGCCGATGAGCTCAGCTCGATAGGTGGCCATTTCAACTTTTTTTTTGAGAGCCTAAAAACTCATCTTGACCTCTAAAATTAGCTTTTAGTGTTTTTTCAAATTTTTTTAGAATTTTATTTTTATAACAAATCTGAATTGTATCTTTGATTTCATTGATTAGTTGGAAATTCGTCTTGCCTTAGTTGGGGGCTTTTCCTGGGAAAAATTGGGATTCATAGGATGAGTTTTAAAAATTACCAAAAATGAAAATTTCCATTTTTTTCAAAAATCTGCCAAATATGATAATATTCAGAATTGTAATAAGTAGGTGTTTGTTTTCATTGTAGATGTAAAGTAGAGTTGTAGAGTTTTTAATTAAGAGTTATGGTATTCTGAAACATTCGTATTGTGTCAAATTTTGTATTATTCTTTAACAAAATTGGGGTTACATCATTTGGTATCAGAGTAGTAAGATGGCTAGGAAAGGAAGAGGAAGAGGAAGAGGAGGCATCACACTGATGCAAAGATTGGTACTGGATATGCAAAGGGAGATTGAATGACTCAATGAGAAACTAGATAATTAGGGAATACAAAGAGGAAATTAATCTAATGAAGAGGGTGAAAATGAGGATGAAAGAAAGACTGGCAGAAATGAGCTACGAAGATAGAGTTTTAAGGGCTTTAGAAGGAAGGAGTGAAGTAATAAAGATTGATGTTTCAGACTATGCTGGTAGTCTTAAGCCAAAGGAACTAATAGACTGGATGAATGAAATGGGAAAGATTCGTGAATTGAAACCTATGACAGAAGAAAAGAAGATGAAGTTTTCATGCAAAACTAAAAGGACATGATTTGATATGGTGTGATCACCTCTAAAAGGAATGAGTTAGAAATGACAAGGAGAAGATTAAGACATGGACCAAGATGGAGAAAAAGTTAAGAGAAAAATTCTTACACATAGAATATTCACAAACCCTCTTTCGTAGATTCTAGAATTTGAAGTAGAACTTATCTCTAGTGCAAGACTATACAAATGAGTTCTACAAGCTACCCATGCACATAGAGCATCAAGAAAATAATGAGCAGATGCCTACTAGATAAGTGAATGGCTTGAAATTCTCTATTCAAGATGAACTAAACATGCATCATGTTAACAGTATGGAGGAAGCCTACCAATTAGCTCTAAAGGCTGAAAAAAGTAGAATACACAATATAACCAAAGGAATAGAGGTGGTCAAAGGGGTACCACAACTTCATTTTGGGGAGGTTCTAATAATGGCCAGGGAGAGGGTTTTCAAGGTTCTAAAAGAAATATAAACACTAGGTAGGATCCTTCAAATCAAGAAAGAGGTAGGGGGTTTCAGCGAGGTTGAGGCTACGGAAGCAAAATATCCTGGGAAAACTAGAGAAGGCCTTTCAATTGTTTTAGGTGTAGAGAAGAAGGCCACAAGGCTTTTGAGTGTTCCAATTTCAACATGAAAGATATAAATCAAGAAGGGCCATCCAAAGTGAACCTAACCTAGGCTGAAAATGAATCTAAACAAGAAGTATCTCTAGATATGGGAGAAAGTCTCATTATGAGAAGGACAATGATTATTCTAGGTAAGGTAGAGGAGAAAGACATTGATGATTCATTGCTCAAGACCAACATATTTTGTACAAGGTGCACCTTAGGGGGAAAGGTATGTCAAGTAATTATTGATGGAGGTAGTTGTGAGAATATGGTTTCTAAAGAAATGGTAGATAAATTAAATCTCTAGTGTGAGAAGCACCCTCATCCTTATCGGATTGCATGGTTTAAAAAGGGAAGTGAAGTCACGGTAGATAAGAGATGCCTTGTTAAATTTTCCATAGGGAAGGTCTACAAGGATGAGCTATGGTGTGATGTGATTCCAATGGATGCATGTCATGTCTTCTTGGGTCATCCCTGGCTGTATGACAGAAAGGTTATTCATAATGGGGAAAATAATACTTACACCTTCTAGAAGGATGGATCTAATGTAGTCTTATTACCTCTCAAGGGTGATGGAAAAACTAAAAGTATGCTATCTAAAAAGGAACTTGTCAATGAGATGAAAGTGACAAGGTGTTTTTATGCATTGGTAGTACAAAAGTGGAAAGAAGAAGACTTGGATATACCACCAGAAGAAGCTATAGTGTTGGAAGAATACTCATATGACATTCCAGAGGAGCTACCTAATGGAATTCCCCCAAAATGAGATATCCAACATCATATTGATCTTATTCTAGGTGCAAGTATCCCCAATTAAGTGACATATAAAATGAGTTTGACATAGCATGCAGAACTAGACAAACATATGACTGAGCTAATACAAAAGGGCTTAGTACAAGAGAGCATGATCCCCTGTGTTATCCCAGCATTATTAACTCCAAAGAAAGATGGAATGTGGAGGATGTACACAGAAAATTGATCCATCAATAGGATAACCATCAAGCATCATTTTCCTATCCCACATTTGGATGACATGCTGGATGTTCTTGCTGGAGCAAAGTATTTCTCTAAGATTGATCTACAAAGTGGGTACCATCAGATCTGCATCTGAGAGGGGGATGAATGGAAAACAACTTTCTAAACTAGGGATAGTTTATATGAATGGAAGGTTATGCCTTTTGGTTTATCCAACGCACCTATTACTTTTATGAGACTCATGAACAATTTGTTGCATCCCTACATTGGTAAGTTTGTAGTAGTTTATTTTGATGATATACTAATTTTTAGAATGGGAAGGGAAGAACATCTACAACACTTGAGGATTATAATGAGGGTATTGAGAAGAGAAAAGCTCTATGCTAATTTGAAGAAGTGTAGGTTCATGCAAGAAAGCTTGGTTTTTCTAGGATTTGTCATTTTTGTAGATGGCATCAAGATGGATCCAAAGAAAGTTTGATCCATTCTTGAATGCTGTAGTCCACAAAGTATCATAAAGGTCAAAAGTTTCCATGGCTTGGAAAGTTCATTCATAATTTCAGTAGCATTGTAGCACCTATGACATATTGCACTAAGGGTCGAGAGTTTTCATGGACAAAAGAAGTTGAAGAGAGTCTTCAATACCTAAAGAAGAACGTCACTAAAGCTCCAATATTGACACTACCAGATATTGACTTTGAAGTGTTTGAAGTGGACTGTGATGCCTCACATGTGGGCATTGGTGTTGTACTTAGCCAAGAACTAAGCCCATTGCCTTTTTTAATGAAAAATTGAATGATGTGAGGAAGAAATATTCTACATATGATATAGAATTCTATGCAATTGTGCAAGCTTTGAGGCACTAGAAGCAAGGAAAACATTAGACATGCAAAGTGGGTTTCTTTCCTATAGGGGTTTCTTACCTTTGTTCTAAAGCATAAATGGAGGAAACAGAACCAAGTTACAAATGCCTTGAGTAAGCGAGTTTCTCTTCTAACCATCATGGAAAAAAAGGTAGTTGGCTTTGATGCAATCAAAGACTTGTATGAATCTGATAGTGATTCTTGGGAGGTTGTTGATGAATCAAAGAATCTAGTACCTGGAAATGTAGATACTATTCAAGGTGATTATCTAATGCAAGATGGTTACTTATTCAAGGGGAAGCAACTATGTGTTCCTATAGGCTCAATGCAGGAAAATATTATTCGAGAATTTCATAGTATTGGTATGGTTGGGCATTTCAGGAAGAATAAAACAATAGCTTTGGTGGCAGATAAGTACTATTGGCCAAAGATGAAGCGAGATATCACCAGGTTTGTAGAGAGGTGTCGAGTTTGTCAAGTAGCTAAAGGGCACTCCCAGAACACTAGGTTGTACATGCCATTACCAGTACCAGTCAAACCATGGGTAGACTTGAGTATGGATTTTGTAATGGGATTGCCACATACACAATGAGGTAATGACTATCTTTTTAGTCATGGAAAGATTCTCAAAAATGGTTCATTTCATTGCTTGTAAAAGAACTAGTGATGCTACTAGGGTGACCAAGTTATTCTTTTCTAAAATAGTCAGATTGCATGGGGTTCCAAAAATGATTACCTCTAACTGAGATACTAAGTTCTTAAATCATTTCTAGAGGATGATATGGAAGAAAATGGGAATAAAATTAGAGTTTAGTAGTGGTTACCATCCACAAACTAATGGACAAACAAAAGTTGTCAATTAGAGTTTGGGTAATCTATTGTGATGTATTGTTAGGGAGAAGCCCAAACAATGGGATTTGACATTGCCTCAAATAGAATTTGCTTATAATAGGTCAATTGCTAAGTCACCATTTCAAGTTGTTTATGGACATAACCCTTAGGGTGTTCTCGATTTAGTGCGACTTCATTTTGGTGATAGAGTCAGTGATTATGGAGAGGCCTTTGCAAAGTAGCTCTACCAGTTTTAGGAAGATGTAAGACAAAAGTTGTAGGATAGAAATGAGTAGTACAAAGCTTAGGAAGTTGTAAAACAAAAGTTGCAGGACAGCAATGAGTGGTACAAAGCTTCTACAGATGCTACTCGAAGGTATCAAGTTTTTAGTGCAGGGGATCTAGTGATGGTTTATCTCAAAAGGAGATGTTTCCTACTGAGACGTATCATAAATTGAAATATAGGAAAATTGGTCCTTGCAAGATTTTGAAGAAGATTAATGATAATTCTTATGAGGTAGAGCTCCCAAGTGGTTTTGATGTATCTCCCGTGTTTAATATTTCTAATTTGTATACTTTCCATGGTGATGATACCTCTATTGAAAAGGAAGATGAGGTAGACTAGACACATGCCATACCCATCAAAAAGAGAGAAAAGGTTGCACAAATTCTAGACAAGAAGACTATTTAGACTCACCAAGGTGACTACAATAGATGCCTCGTGTAGTGGGAAGGGTTGGCACCGATAGATAACACTTGGATTATAGAATGGAAGTTGCAAAAGCTAGATGAGCCTAAATGGAAATAGTTTGAGGATTGAAACTCGTAGGAGCTTTGTTTTTTTTAAGTAGGGGAGAATGATGCAAGGGCATTTGAGGGTCAAGGCTATTGAATCAAATGTGGTTTTTGGTCAAGATTTACTTTAAGGGGTCATAACTTTTGGCTTGGATGTAGGTTTTGGCTGAAATTTTATAGGTAGTTGCACTAGAAGGAGTTATTTGGATTTCTGATGAGCTCAACTTGATAGGTGCCTATTTTGACTTTTTTCTAGGAGCCTAAAAAATCATCTTGACCTTTGAAATTGGCTTTTAGTATTTTTTCCAATTTTTTTAGAATTTTGTTTTTGTAATAAATCCAAAATCATATCTTTGATTTCATTGATTTCTTAGCAATTCATCTTGCCTTAGTTGGGGGCTTTTCTTGGGAAAAATTGGGATTAATAGGATGAGTTTTAAAATTTACCAAAAATGAAAATTTTCATTTTTCCCAAAAATCTACCAAATATGGTAATTTTCAAAATTGTAATAAGTAGGTGTTTGTTTTCATTATAGAGGCAGAGTAGAGTTGTAGAGTTTTTAAGTAAAATCTATGGTATTCTAAAACATTTGTGTTGTGTCAAATTTTGTATTATTCTTTAATGAAATTGGGCTTGCATCAGTTTTCCACCTATCACACCACATTTACTACATGAATTTTTAGGCTAGTTTATAATGGCATCAGCTAGTGGTGACCGAATTGTTGATACTAGTGTTCATGCTAATACTTCAAAAAGCCATGGCACCTCCATTGAACAAACATGCTCACAAGTTTTTCTCGAAGGTTTTTCGCAAGGTAATCCTAATATTATCCTTCCTTTGCAAGAATTTGATGTTGCTTGTGATTGGTTAGAACAACATACCTTAATAGGGTATTTTGTGGGTAGGACTCCTCCCAAAGCTATCCTCTGAGATTGGGTTAGCAAGATCTGGACTCCCCATGGAATCTGGCTTGACACTAAGCAAAACCTTACCAAAGGTTTTTTTATTTCACTTTACCAATATGTCACAGGTAGATGTGGTTTTTAGCAATGGTCCTTGGTCTGTGTGTTCTTCCCTGCTTGTTTTTCAAAGATGGTTGAGAGATTTCACTATCTCTAATGACAAAAAGCTTAGGGTTCCTATGTGGGTAGAGTTCCCAAGTTTATCCTTGCATGTTGGCCTTTTATTGAGTTCATTGCCAATACTCTTGGCAACGTTATTACAAAGGAACATGAATTTTTTTTCAATGTTTGTCCTTAGAAACACATTTGAATTGAACTTGATCTCTCTAAGGATCTTAAGGATTTTGTGGAGATATAGATTGGTTCCTAAACCTTCTCTCAGAAGGTGCTTTATTTGAACTTGCCTAACACCTGTTATAAGTGCCAATCAGTGGAACACAAGATTAGGGATTACCCTTTGGCTATGCCCAGGGTTAAACCCCTACCTAAAGAGACCCCCATCAAACTAGCAGAAGGGAAGTAAAAAGAGAAGAATGAACTACTATTGAGCACAAGGGAAAGGCTCCCTTGGCTCCTAAATAATCATATGTGGCTCTCATTTCGGTTCCTCCTATTTCAACAAGAGTGTGAACCCCAATGATTGTAGGAATGTAAGTGGTTTTTTTAGAACCAAACCCTGGGTGTTTCATAGGTTTCAAACCTCGGTTCATAAGGGACCAAGGTGGCTACTAGGGCTAACACCTTGATTGTGACTCACACCCCTCTTGTTGCTTCCTCCATAGTGACTCAGAATGTGTGTTATTTTTACACTCCTCTCGGATGTGCTAAGAAACTAGAAGAGAAAAGTTGGGCCATTAGTCAAGAGGATTTTCCTTTTGGCTTTAACCAAGTTTCAAATTTCTTGTAGAATAGCTACTCCTCTCTCAAGGACAAGGAAGATATGGAATAATTTTCATGAATTTTTTATCATGAAATGTGTGAGGTCTTACAGACCTCTCCTGTAAGTACTATGTCAAGGATACCTATCATAGATGGTAATTTATATTTTCTCTGTATGCAAGAAGTTAAGATCTTTGGTTTCATGTTTTCATCTACATATTGAGTCATTTGGTTGGATGGCA
This sequence comes from Cupressus sempervirens, assembly GCA_028749045.1. Classification (NCBI taxonomy): domain Eukaryota; kingdom Viridiplantae; phylum Streptophyta; class Pinopsida; order Cupressales; family Cupressaceae; genus Cupressus; species Cupressus sempervirens. The sequence continues at coordinate 206,195,885 of CM053789.1, forward strand.
TTATGTTTTTCTCTTAGCACGATTCTGGTAGAGGTGGCATAGTTACTCTTCTATCATCTCGTCTTCATTTTGCTATTATTTTGCATGGTTTTGACCCCATGCATAGAATCATTTGGCTTTTAATTTCTATTAACAACCATTCTTTTTGAGTTGTTAATGTTTATGCTCCCAATGATGCTGTGGAAAGATCTCAATTGTGGGGTTGGATGGCTGACAACTTTCCTCCAACTACTTGGGTTATGTGTGGTGACTTCAATATGGTTGAGTTGACCTTTGAAAAAGACAACATTTTATCTTTTCACTAGATAGTTGGGGAAAAGGAAGCCTGGTACTACATGCATAATAAATTTGGCCTTTTTGATCCTAATACTAACCACTGCCAACATAGTGGGTTTTGGCACACTTGGTCCAACTTTCAGGCTAGCTCTGACCTAATTTTAAAACATCTTGATCATGCCATGATTACTAAACAATCTTTTTTTTCTGAAAAGTATTTTTATTTTATTAAACCACTATCCCATTTATTTTCTATTTCATGGCACATAGCTATCTAATGAGTTGTTAGGACTCTATTTTTTCTCAATATGTCATTGTTAATGCATGCTTCCACTATTGCTCATATCCTACATGTCTAGAATTTGGATCCTCATCCACATTCTCAGACAGGGTGGATTCAATAGTGGAATGATGTCAATACCATAACTTCTCACTTTCTATGCATCTATGGGTGGTAGTTAGTGGTTTTTAGAAGGTGATCTTATGAATCCACTATCATTGCTCTCAAGAAAGATTTTGAGGCTCTCACCCTTAACCCTTTTGACGCTAATTTTCAAATTTAACTTGCTAAAATATGCTATGAAAAATAGGTTGTGCATAATTATGTTATTCAAAGGGGTCAGATCAAAGCTCGCCTCCATTGGTTGGATATTGGAAATAAAGCTTTGAAGGAGTTCTTTTAGGCTCTTTTAGCCCATCATACCAATTTTGGGATTAAAAAATCAAACAAGGCACTTATGTTCTCTCCAATCTCCCTAACATCCTACAAGCTTTTGTTTGCCATTATAAAAATGTGTTTTCTTCACAAGGAAACTTAGCTGCTCAGGAGGAAGCCTTTAGGAAGTGTATTTTTTTTACTCCAAACTACCTAGTGTATACACTAATATGTTAGCAAGAAACACTAATCTTTTTAAAGAGACAAAGCATTAACTAACAAAACTAATATAACATATAAGATAGACAAAAGAGGAACCCCTAATTAGGAACGTCAGCCAAATGAATGGACCCTCCCAATAGGAATTAGCTCTTTGCTTGGTAGATGAGTCTAAGTAAAGGATTGGTATGTATGCTTAAAGGGCTTCAAGTTTGCTTCAATGGTGGAGATGGGTAATGGAAAATTGGTAGCTTTGTGAGCTCTCAATTTGGCATTATAAGGGTATGGTTGATGGCTTTGTTTCTCAAACTAGCATTATAACTTTAGCTCAAGGATTGTGATGAAATGGCTTGGGAGGGGATCCAATTTATAGGCTAAGGGCTTGAGGGTTTGAGGGCTAAGATGCAAGGTTGGGGAAAAGCTCATGGAGGGCTCAGATTGCATGAGAGGAGAGCACATGGATTGTGCTTCCTTACAGCCAATCAAGGAGTGACACATGTCACAGGGTGAGTGGATGGAGGAAAGGACAAGGATGAGTCAACAAATGAGGCTCAAGGCCTTAAAGACCCTCATAAATGGCTTGTAAGAGAAATGAATGGGCTTGTAAGAGTCTTTATGGCCTTGTAAGAGCATTCATTGTTGGGTGGTTGGGATATTTTGGAGGGAGTTGAGATTGTTGACTTTGCTTGGTTTAGGAAAGTTTTAAGCTTGCTTAGGGAATGTGACAAGGTTAGGGGGCAGATTAGAGGTGATTTAGGATTTAGATTAGGGATGTTAGAGATATGCAAGTGAATGGCATTTAATGAGGGTGAGTGAGTTAGTGGCTAAGCTTGGTTAGTATGGATGGATGGGGTGGATTAGGCTAAAAAAGGGGGTCTAGGGATGGGCTTAGGATGAGGATGAAGACCTTCTAGAAGAGACTATAATCTCCTAGAATGAGGATAAAAGTTTTTTTAGGAAATAAATAAAGTTTTATTTATTTCATGGGTTTGGGTTGAGGAGATATTTATTAAAACATTTTTAATAAACATGAGGATTAATATTTAACCTTAATTAAATATTTTGAGTTGGGATTAGGGGTAGAAAATGATGGGATTAGCCTTTAATTGAAATTAAAGAAGGATTAGAAGATTTTGGAAGAGGTTAGTGATCTTAAGGAAATTGGCCAAGTTTTGGGCAAAAAATAAATTAAATATTTATTTTGGAATTTTTGGTCAATTTATTAATTAAATAATTAATAAATAGGGAGATAATGTTTAAATAAGATTTAAACATTTTTGGGAGGGATTCCTTAATTAAATATTTTTAATTAAGACAACGGGATTTAATGGCATAAAAATAAATTAATTAATTAAATAAATGATTAATTAATAAATGATGATGTCATAAAGGACTTTTCAAAAAATAAAAATACTTTATTTTCTAAGGGATTTCAGATGTCTACATTTTGCCCCTCTTTGATGTGATGCCACAAGTGGCATGGCATCAAAGATAAGAAAATAAGATGCCCAAGGCTAGAGCAGAAGAGGAGACAATGGACTGCAAGATGCCCCCTCAAGAAGGTGGCGGGGAGAGAAAGTGAGGCTTGACGACTTCTTGAAAAGGACAAGAATTTGGGATGAGCAAGGAGACTCAGATTGGCAACAAGAAGGGGCCAAATTAGCTCAAACTCTCACTACGGGAGAATGATAAAGGGAGGTCAGAGGCACAAGAGGAAGCAAGCTTAAGACTTCAGAGGAAATGGAGGATGAAGGAGTGGAGCACTATAAAAAGGAAACCATGATAGGAAAAGGATGAGGGGATTATAAAGCTGATGCAATAGGATTTCAAAGAGTTAGATTGGTGGAAGATGGTTTTCAGATATCGCTAGGACTAGGACTGTGGATCCCAAAAGATGAGGCTTGGTGGATTGATTGGATTGGTGGATCCCTAAGACTAGGATTGTGGATACCTAAAGCTAAGAGTGATGATTGATTCAAAGAGATACTGATGCACAAGTTGAGGTAGGAGAGACGGATGCTGGATATGGATGGGGGATAATGGAGATGAAGGAAATCCATTGAAGCTTATTGAGTAGAGGGATACTTCAAAGAGAAGTACCACCATATAGTTGAGCACTAGATTTTCTATAGGACTATTGGTTAATTGCCAAGGTTACCAAGAACATCAAGGCCTTTTCAGCAACTGTCCAAAGGATTGACGAACTAACAAACACACAAGGATTTCCCCAACATCACACATGAGTCTCGAAGGAAGCAATGTTGAACCGACACTATGTAACCCACAAGTAGAAAAGTAAAACAAACAAAAGACCTGATCAAGACCTTATGCTCAGATTGCCCCATTCACAGTATACCATGATATGGAAGATCGTGGAAACCTTGAGGAGGGAACAAAAAGATTTCTTGGAAAAGATATTTCAAGACCCAAAAGGGAAGATTCCAAATCAAAAGAAAGCAAAAATCCAAAAGAGAACCATTTGCCAATGATTTGGGTAGGACAAGGTACTAACAAACCAAGATCAGACATGAGGAAAGCTATATCCTACAAGGATCTATCAGAGAGCACCTAAGCTAATGGATTTGGATGAGTGATGCATCTAGCAAGCTGAACTAAGAAGGATAACACTTTAGTGACAGGAGATCTAGCTAAAGGATGCATTGGAATAGCTAACAAAGGGTTGTTCGATGTGTGCAAGATGCTGATCAAGGAAGAACTAACATGAAAGCTGGATAGATACAATGGTACTAAGCTAAAGAGGATGTACAAGCTGACGGACCAAGATATGTTACAAATGTAGAAGGTTGTTCATGTTTTTTTTTTTTGTGAGATGGAAATGTTCATGAAGGGTGGGATGTCTGTAATAGTTGATAGGAAGATAGGTAGATGGTTTGCGAAAAGCTTAAGTGAAAATGGGGTTCTTTGTGTGCATGTGATAGGATACAAACTAGGATATAAGATTATTTACAAGTTGGAATATGGTACAAGCTTTGGACAAGGTTTGGATATACAAGCTATGATACAAGGGGTGATACAAGATTTACAAGCTGGGGTACGAGATTTACAAGTTAAGGTACAAGATTTACAAGGTAAGGTACAAGATTTACAAGCTGAGGTACAAGATTTACAAGCTGTATAGGAGGTATTTATAAGCTTCATTAGATGTTGGATATTTTGTTTGAACACCAAGGGAACAAGCAGGTGTTTTATGGGATGGTGAGTGGATGGATGAGGGATATGATAGTGATAGATAATGGATTAGTCTTAGTACACAAGGTGCCTGAATTACCAGGTTTTCACCAAGGTACCTATCCAAGGTGCTTGAATTGCCAAGTTTTCACCATTAGATGCTTATTTCTCTTTACTATTTTTTTGTATTTTTCAAAAGTTGGGTATACCAAGGATCTTCAAACGTAGAACTTCTTGAGATGAATGATGTTAGTAGGATCATTCAAGAGTTCTCCTTCTAGTGTAGATAGCTGATAGGCTCTGGAGCAAAGGAGGTAGTGACAACATAAGGACCAAGCCATGTAGGTTCAAACTTACCTTTCTTTTCTCGATCTTCTTGGACTTTCATGTTTTCTTTGAGGACCATGTCGCCCTGCTGAAAGTGTCGTGGAAGTACCTTCTTGTTGAAATTCCTTTTGAGATGAGTTTGGTAGACTGTGAGATGATCATAGGCTTGTTGTCGCTTCTCGTCTAAGAGATCTAGCTGGGTGAGTCTGGCTACTTTGTATTCTTGATTTCATATTTGCCCTTGCTAAGATATGCGCAAGGAGGGAAGTTCAACCTCTATAGGTAGTACCACTTCGGCACCATAGACTAAGGAGTATGAAGTTGTGGCTGTGGATGTACAAAAGGAGGTTCGATAGGCCCATAGAGCTGGATTTATTTGTAGGTGCCAATCGTGGCCAGAATCATTGACAACTTTCTTTAGGATTTTGAGGAGGGTTTTGTTAGTTGCCTCTGCCTAGCTATTACCTTGTGGGAAATATGGGCTAGAAAAGTGATGATAGATGTGGAGGGAAGTACAAAATTCTTCCATGTTGAGATTTTCAAAGTTACCTCCGTGGTTGGTGAAGATGGTGGATGGGATGCCGAAGCGGCAAAAAATATGGTACAAGATGAACTTGGAGACCTGAACTCCTATAGCCAAGACTAGGGGGACTGCTTCCACCCACTTAGTGAAATAGTCTGTAGCTGTTATTATCCATTTATGTCCATCAAATGAGAGAGGTCTGATAGTTCCAACTAGATCAAAGCCCCAACAAGCGAAAGGTCAAGGTGGTGCAATAGGTTGTAGATCCTATGCTAGAGCGTGCACAAGATTTGTGTGCTATTGACATGGGAGACACTTTTTGACAAAGTCACAGGAGTCTTCTTCAATGGTAGGCCAATAGTAGCCTAATCTAAGGATTTTTCATGTGAGGACAATACCACTTGTGTGGGCACTGCAAAGTCCAGAGTGTACTTCTTTTAATGCCATCGCAGCCTCATTTTCATCTAAACATCGAGAGAGAGTATCATGATAACCCTGACGATGTAGGGTATTGGCTATGATAACATAGTAGGATGATTTTTGGATGAGGTTTTGGTGTTGGATACGTGTGAGGTGAGGGTAGATGATACCATCTTTAAGGTAAGTATGAATCTCATGGTACCAAGGGGATTGGGGACCAACCAAGATACAAACACAGTTTGAATCCTCATTCGCATAGGTGGGTGTGAGGAGCTGCTCGACTAAGAACTCATACTGCATAGCCACTTGGGGAATTTCAAAGAGCGATCCGATAGTAGCCATAGCGTCCGCTACTTTGTTCTATATTCAAGGCACATGTGTAAACTGAAGCTTTATAAAATGATGGGTTAGCTGATCAACTAGCTCTTTGTAGGGTAATAGCTTTTCATCTTTGGTTTGATATTCATTTAGGGCTTTCTTGATGATGAGCTAAGAATTGACAAAGATTTGTAACTTAGTGATGTTCCACTCTACAGATATCTTTAATCCTGCTATGAGAGCCTCATATTCAGCTATATTGTTGGTGCTAGGGAATTGTAGATTGAAGGCTTTTGGAATGTAATCTCCTTGAGGTGTGACCAACAATATTCCTACCCCTAATCCATGAGATGTATATGAGCCATCAAAATAAAGTTTCCATGGGGGCTGTTCTTTAATTAGATAGATATGCTCATCAAGAAATTATGTGATGAAAGGATATGTATCTATGAGAGGTGCATTAGCTAGGTGATCTGCTATAGCTTGCCCTTTGATTGCCTTTCTATCCACATACTGGATGTCAAATTTGCTAAGGAGCATAACCAATTTGGCCAAATGGCCTATAAGTCTTGTTCTGGAGAGCATATACTTGAGAGGGTTGATCTTGGAGACTAGTTGGATGGTATGACTTAGCATGTAGTGGCGAAGCTTTTGAGTTGAGAAAACAACTGCCAAACAAGCTTTGTCCATAGGAGTATAATTGAGTTCATAACCAACTAGGGTTCTACTGATGTAGTAGATGGCTCTTTCTCTATCGTAGTCATCGAGCTATGCTAGAAATGCCCCTAGAGTAGTAGGCGTTGTTGATATGTACAAGATCAAGGGACGATAAGGAACTAGTGGAATCAAGATAGGGGATTGGCGAGATACTACTTGAGCTGATCGAAGCTGCATAGACATAAAAGATCCCACTTGAAGTTTTGATCCTTCTTCATTAAATGTGCAAATGGCATACACTTATCTACAAGCTAGGAGATGAAGCATCAAATGGATTCAAGCTTTTCCTGAAGAGTGCGAAGCTGTCATAGTGTCTGGGGAGGAGGCATGTCTAAGATAGCCTTGACCTTCTTGGGGTCGATCTCTATACCTTGTTTAGAAACTATAAAGCCTAGAAGCTTGCCAGATGTGACCCCAAAGACACACTTCTTAGGATTCAGCATGAGATGATATTTGGCTAACCTATCAAAGACTTTCTCTAGGTCAGTAAGATAATCCATGAAGGTATGAGATTTGACCAAGATATCATCCACATAATCCTCCAAAATGCTATGGATGAGATCATGACAAATGGCTGTCATAGCTCTTTGATAGGTAGCCCCAACATTCTTTAGACCAAAAGGCATCATATTGTAGCAAAAGGTTCCCCAAGGGGTAGTGAATGTTGTCTTATGTTGATCCTCTTCTGCAATCTTGATTTGATTATACCTAGAAAATCCATCCATGAGGGACAAAATTTCATGTCCAACTATAAGATCTACAATCATATCTATGTTGGGCAAGGAAAATCATCTTTTGGTCAAGCTTTGTTAAGATCTATGAAATCAGTGTAGATTCTGATGTCACTGGAAGGCTTAGTAATGGGGACCATGTTGGAGATCCACTCTGAGTAGTCAATAGGTCGGATAACCTTAGCAGCTAACATTCTTTCTAATTTAGCTTTGACCAGTAATGCCACCTTGGGGTGCATTTTTCTAAGCTTTTGTCTGACAAGCCTGATCTTTGGATCGACTGCAAGATGATGAACTACAAGCTTTGGATCAAGTCCTGGCATGTCTTGATATGACCATGCAAACTGGCCAATGTTATCTCTTAAGACCTCAAAGAGGAGGTCAGCATGGTCTTGCGATAGGGATGCAACAATGTGAACAAGTCTAGGGATCTCTAAAGAACCGATGTTGACTTCTCTAGTATCTTCAATTAGAATAGAAGACACCTCTGGTCGATTATCTTGAGGAGGTAATGCTAAATCCTCATGTTCTGCTTGTGACTCTAGATTTTCTTGCTGAGGGGCCCTCTTCATTGCTTTAGCTAGTCCCAGATTCACCTTAGTTCCTATTTTATTGTATCAGAACTAGGTTGGGGATTTTCTCCAAAATACCCCTTGGGATCTAGCTCATAGATATAGGCAGAATCTAGCTTTATTTTCTTGTGAGGTGTTTCAGCTCCCATGAATCTCAAAAGTGCTTCCTTTGATGTGAACTCATCAATGTGTATGATGCTTGGTTGGTGCAAATCTATGAGTTGTGGATGGGCGAGTGGTAGGTCAATGAAATGGATGGATAGTTCTTAGAGAAAAAAGTCTCTAAGGAAGATTTGGTCTGGGATATCATCGCAGGCTCTCTTTTCAACTTCCTCACAAATGTCTTCGATCTCAACAAGGTCACGATGAATGTTCAAAAAAGTGTGACTATTCTCATTGGTGCCCCTAGTTGTGGATATGCCAAAGCCAAGACTTGACTTCGATTCCCACTTGTGTGCTTTGATGGGGCACTGCATGCCTCTTTCCTCTGGTCCTAGACCACCACCTTGATAGTTCCATTTGTCAGTGATGAGCTTATGTTCTTGGGGATACTTCTGGTTGAATTATCAAGGCATGCTTGATTTCTTGGAGGTGCATCCTTATGTAACTAATTGTTGACATCTAGAGTGAGCTCCTCATGAAGAGGGACTTTTGAGGATATAAAGGTTGTTGAGCCAAACTGTTTATATCGAGGAGGTGGAATCTCCTTAGCTTTGTGATATGTCAGTCATCCATGGGTGTGTGGACAAAGTGGGAGTGCCCTGACAACAAATAAATATGAAAGTCTATACTCTCCATAGCCTTTGTTATTGATCTTTAAGGTAGATAGGGTGGAGGCGAGGATGGTTTCTAGGTCATTACAAGTGTGGGATGAGTTGGTGATGGCTGTGTCGATATCGATTCCAGGGCAATGGTTTGTATATGAAGCTTCAACTGCATTATAGTAAGCAAAGGGTTCTGGATCGGCATGGATGGTTACCTCAGTGCCTTGATGCAAAAATTTGATGCACTGATGGTAAGTGGATGGAACAACTTTCATGGCATGAATCCATGAGTGACCAAGGAGGATGTTAAATGGTAGGTTTAGATCAATAACATGGCAGAGTGTTTCTTGGATGACTGGCCCAACCTTGATTGGCAGCAAAATAGTTCCTTCTGTGGTTCTTTCCAAGTCCAAGTTGTCATAAGCTTTGATGGTAATAACCTCACTGATGATATCTGCCTCAGTATACCTAGCTTATTTTATGAATTTTAGGGTGCAAATATTCAAGGATGATCCATTATCTATCATTACTCTTTTTATGGCGAAATTGGATACCATGATGGCTATGCGAAGCGGGAGGGTGTCATCTGGATCGACCATGGGTATGTCGGTGGGTTTGAATGATAGGGCACATGAGGATGAAAGGTGTCCAACGAGATTATGAAAATCAGTAGCGTTGATATCTGAAGGGACATAGGATTCTATGAGATCACTGTCAAGGATGTTCTTGTACACAGGACTAGTGCGGAGAAGGTCTAAAATGGAGATTTGGGCTTGCATGTTCCCAAGGTGTTCCAAGTTATTGTACTGGCTTTTTGATGGAGCTGATGGTGCTGGTGAAATTGGTGGGCTTGAGATGTTAAATTATGCTCTTCGAGTGGTGACTGCACACTCATTGTTTGGTATGTGGATATTGATAACATTGACATAAGGCTCTTTCTCGGATATACAACCTATGAGGCTACCATAGTCTATATAGGATGAAGTGTGGTCATTGTTCTTCCCATGCTGTTGGTTTGGCTGGTGATTGTTGGTGTTTGGATAGGTGCTTTTCTAGGATTTTGGTTGTTGTGAGGCGGAAAAGCATTTTGATAGATCTATAAGCCTGCATTGGGAGAGGTTTGGGCACCAATAGTGATTTCTTTCTGATCAATGAGGTCCTACACATAATCTTTCAGTTTCATGCATCTGAGGGTGGTGTGACCTTTTACCTGATGAAATTTGTAGTACTCATTGTCTTTGTACCATGCAGCTTTGGATTGGATTGGGTCAATTTGCTGGGCAGGAGGAAATTTGATGAGGTTTTCCTTAGTCAATTTCTCAAAAATGACATCCAAAGGCTCACCAAGGGGTGTATAATTTCTTGGTGTAGGTTGGAATCTAGGTTTTTGCCTTGCAGCTACATTGATGGCATTAGCTTGATTGCTAGATCCTTGGAAGTTGGATCTTGGATTGTGGTTTTGATAGCTGTGGTTATTCTGTTGTTGGTAGTTGATAGCTTGCTGATTGTTTGGTTGATATGGTAGGTTGGACTGATTTTGGGAAGGACTGACAATATTCACATGTCTCGTGTCAGTGACCCCATCTGTTGCAATGTGCTTGTTTTTGTTCCAATACCTAGACTTGTCATTGGAATGTGATTGATTTTGGTTGGCCTCCTTGTATATCTTGACCACACCATCTTGAATGAGTCCTTGCCAAAGGATCATTCCTTTCTCTTTGATATTTTTGTAGGTCTGCAAACAGTTCATGGTCATGTGGTGAGCCAAGCTAGGATGGGCATTATCAATAAACATTTTCATCAAATGGCATTCTGGCAGGGTAAAAGATATGCGAGTGGTAAGGGTTTGCCATCTTTGCAGATATTTGGGAAGGCTTTCTCCACCTTTTTGCTTAGTGTGGACAAGATCAACTACTGATAGCTCTATTTCAACAAGATGGGCATATTGGGCTACAAATGCCTCAGACAATTCAGCAAAGTTTTTAATTGTGCCATATGGTATTCTATAAAACCATTCAAGAGCTGGTCCGGCCAAGCTTTTGGGAAAGAGATGCAAGAGGAAGACGTCACCATATGCCATTTTTTGGCAATGCATGTAAAATTCTTTGATATGTGTGACAGGGTCTCCTTTTCCTCTGAATTTGTCAAACTTGGGTATCTCAAAGTGTTTGGGAAATGGTGTCATGGTAATGGCTCTGTCAAATGGGTAAGGACACACATTCTCAAACTTGAAGGTTTTTGGATCATTTCCCTCCTAGATGTTCTTCAAAGCTGTCTTCATGGCTTCCCATTCTAAATTAATGGGTGATGGCTGGGGTGCCCCCAATGTAGGAGTGCCCTGAGGTACGCATGTGCTAGATGGGGAAATGGAATATGGATGGCTTTGAGGTATGGGATGGTAGGGATTGTACATGGCTTGGGCAACTAAATGGTGGATGATGGGTTGTTGAGGTGGAGGAGGCACATATTGCTGCATGTGTTGCAAGGCTTGCTGCTGATATGGGATTTGGGATAGGGATTGAGGGACATAGGCTAGCTGTGGGATAAATGGATTGCTTTGTGGAGGTAAGGTATAGGATGGTTGTGAAGCTTGGGGAAAGGATCAGGGAGCTTGTGGAATTTGACTTTGGATTAGAGGAGTTTGACCAATATATGTGGGTTGCGCCCCTATTTGGGAGGGTATCTGCATGGAAAAAAAGGCCATGTAATTGGTGGGTGGTGGTGGTGGATTTCCTCCTAGAAGTGGCATAGAAAAATAATTGGTAATAGGAGGTAATGGATTAGTTGGTGGTGGAGGTGGTGGGAATTAAAAGCTTGGGAATGGAACTGATGGGGTTTGATAGCTTGGTGGCTGGATTCGAAAGCTTGGTAGAATGGTGGCAGGAGTTTGGGTCACTTGAGAGCTTGGCAGAACATTGGTAGTAGCTTGTGGATTTGTGGCTGATGGCACTGAGCTCCAAGGACCTAGTGGAAATGATGGAACTGTGCTATGAGCTTAGGTAAACAAGCTTGGGGTGATGAAAGGTTGATTACTTGGCCCCATGGGTGGCATCCTAGTTGTATATTTCTGAGGTTGGCCAAAGATGCTAGCACTGATTTGGGAGATGGGTGGATTTGGAAGGCTGGGTTGGAAAGCAATAGTAGCAATAGTGAAGAGAGTTAATGGTGAGGTGTTTTGGGAAAAGATAGTTTGGAGTGGCGAGGTATGAACCAAGGATGGAGTAGTGGTGGCTAGATTGGCTTACAAAATAGAGATTTCAACTTGGGTGGAAGATAGTATGTTTGGGTCTGTTGGATCATATGGACTGGCTTAAGGCTCTTCTTTTGGCTCATATTGAGGATAATTTGAATCATAAGAGCCTATTGGGAGTGGTAGTTGCCTAAACAATGGGTGAGATGGATCTGATAAGGGAGGAGGTCTTCCAAAGTTGAAAGCTCTTATGTTGTCCCTTCAAAAGTTAGCCATGATCGTTTCTTTGTTCTTGTCTATAATGGCGTTCACCAATATTGCATTTCTCGGTTGGTTCATGAAAGCTGAACAATGTTAGTAGGTGATGGTATAGTGTTCTCTGGGCTGAAGGATGGTTGAGTGCTCAAGGGGAGTGATGCTATTTGATCCAAATGATAGGGTTCCATTGTTTCTTTCTTCTTCTTGGCTAAGCGAGTGACGAGTGGCATGAAAATGAAGAATTTTTTCTAGGGATGAGATGCAACAATGCTGATGGATGCAAAAGGGAAAGGCTTTTCTATGCAAATGATTTCCTAGGTTAAGGTAAAGCTATATGAAAAACCTAAGGAGAATTGGGTTGGGGATTCTAACTTCAAAGATATGTTGTCAAAGAATGAAAGGTCTTCTTTCCTATGTGCAAGCTTGGTGGTGATTGTGTCAACTTAAGGATAGACTAATGATCCTTTAGGAAAAAGATGAGATTGACCACTTGTGGATCCCAACCTTTAGCTCAAGGTGATGAGGGATAACAAGTGACAAAGCTAGATTACCATAAACAAAGCTCTATCAAATGGATAACCTTGGTGAGATTAGTGGATTTGGAAGATGTTAGAAATGACAAACTTTTGGCAAGGTGACAACAATTTTGAAGGCTTGAATGTGAAGTTTAAGCTTTTGGACTGCTAGCTAGGTTTGAGGGGATTGGTTTGGTTCTAAGGTAAAGATCCAAATGAGATGGTGAACTAAAATTCTTAAGGGGATGACTAAGGATGGCTAGCTTACCTACAAGGATGACTCTAAAGTGGATCTTATGCAAGAAGATGTGGAGAAACAAGGGGGTCGAATCATAGAAATAATGCCTAGTTGGTGATGCATAAGCAGGGTTAACTCCTAGATGTTGGTTAAGTTGGATAGTGCGATCTAACCAAGCATCTTGAAGGGCTTCATTGATAGCTTTGTCCTCTGATTTGTGGAGTTTGGCAATTTGAGGGCTTGGTGTTATTTTGTTTCTCTTGGCTGAAAGTTCTTGGTATGCCTGAGATGGCTTGAGTTTTGGCTTTGTGAAACTTCTGTTTGGGTTTGGGTTGTTCTAACATGAATTCTTGAATCTGCTTGGCTTTGAGAGATCTCAATTGTTTTGCGTTGACTTGTTCAACTCTTCAAATAGGCAGTGACTATGCTAAGTGTGCCCTAAGCTAGGATTGACCAAGTTTGGAAAACATTCATTCAACAAATAAAAAATCAAGCAATAGATAGGAACAACCAGATAGAAGTTTTTGATTCTCAAAATGTGATACTTGTGCCAAGGATTGTGTATGTTTTACAAATGTTTTGATCAGTCACTTCAAACACATTAACACCCTAGACGGTTGTCTACAAGGCTGACAGTTGGTTTACCTAGGGATTCCTAGATATACCCAAGGTACATGAGGCTCAAATTCATAGATGAAAACAAAAAGATGTCACACAGTTGAGAGGAGCGGTAACCCACTTCTCCTCTTTCACTTCTCAAGGGTATAAAGTTCCTTGAGGCTTAGCCCAAGTAACAGAATTTTGATCCCAAGAGAGGTGTCTTTGGATTCACCTCTTGATCTTTATACTCCATCAAAACGTTGGAGTTTAGGTCATCCAAGGGGTGATAAAATCCTCAAGCAGGCCTCCTAAAAAGAGAAACAAGGTTTTGGATCCCAATCTTATGCACCGAAGATGGCCTCGAAAGATGACAAGGGGAGAGAAGACTTGGATGACCTTGGGCTAAAAAATATGTTTGTTCTTTTACCAACTGACTCTTATGTGCGTTGATCTAGACTTTGCACACACTCATGTTTAGGATGCAAATGTTCAATTCCAACTTGAAGCATTAATAAAAGTGAAAATCGATTGAAGAATGCATACACCAGGAAGATTTAGGGTCAACAAAAGAAAACTTGTGTGCCCGGAGGCCCTCCACGTCAAGTATCGATTAATTTTTCTTTAAGGCATTCAAGATTGAGTGTGAGTTTGTTTTAAGCCCAAAATAAAGGTGTGTGAAATTTGATTTCAAGCGCACAACTGAAGGCCCTCCACGTCAAGAGTTGCTCAATTTTTATGCCCAAATGAAGTGTTAGCGAGATTAATGTGCATTCAAGAAATTTTTTAACTTAGAAAAACTAATAAAAACCCAAGTAAGTGGAGTTTGATTTTTTTGGAGCACTTAACACCCTCTTAGGTGGACCCATCCCCATATATGGTGCTGAGATTGCAACCAATGGTTAAAATGATGGGTGATTAAAGAGGGTGAGTCCAACTACAAACTCACTCAAAGCGTCTTTATTTAGTTTTTATAATTTAAGAAATTTATAAAATGTAGATTCTTTTTATGTCCCAAAAGATGAAGTGTGATGATATTGCAATGGTTAATTGATTTTTTGCATTCAAGATTGTGTTTATTTGTTTTAAGCATGCATTCCAAAAAAAAATTGATTTTAATCCATGGCATTCAAGATTGATTTAAGCGACATACATTCAAAGACAAGTATTTAAACATTCAAGTTCATTTTAGCAACATGCATTCAAAGACAAGTGTTTAAACATTCAAGTTCATTTTTAAAGAGCATTAAACCATGTAAGGAGAACCTGCAAGAAACATGGTTAGTGGTTTCATAGATGCTCCAACCTGCAAAGCTACAAAAGCCAATTTGATTAGTCACCCAAAAATCTCAAAATTTGAAGCTTAACTATGGGGAAAATAAAATCAACTTTTATTGGTTCTTTTTCCTAGGTGTAAAAATGCTTAGAAAAACCTCTACTCTATGGAACCACCAAAAGTTAAAATTTGATTTATACTTTAAAAAAAAAAATAATAATAATAATAAAAAGTGTAGGAACAGAGATCCTAAAACAAAAATGATAATGGTGTAGATAGGCAACAAAAATCGGTGGAGATGACAGTTCACTAGGTGGAGATGCCAAACTGCGGAGACGCTAATCTGTGGAGACGACAGAGAAAGAGGTGGAGATGACAGTTCAATTTGGCGGCGCAGACAACTAAAAAGTAGGTAGAGATGCTAAACTGCGGAGACGACAGTTGAGTTGGTGGTGTAGACAATTAGAAAGTAGGCAGAGATGCTAAACTGCAGAGATGATAGTTGAGGTTGCGGCACAGACAACCAAAAAGAAGGCAGAGATGCTAGACTTCGAAGACGAAAATTTTTCAAGTAGAGATGACAGTTGATCTAGCAGAGACGACAGTTCACCAAGCACAGATGCCAATCTGTGGAGATGACACTGCACGTGAACAAAAGTTATGAGCGCATTTTTTTCCAAATTTTTTTATTATTTTTATTATTTTTGAACTTTAGAGGGTATGTTGTCTTCCCAAATGCATCTTTCAACCTACAAAAATAAGAGAAACACCTTACAACCCACTCAAACAATAAAAAATGTTAGATTGTTAGCTTACAACAACAAAGCATGGATTAAAATGGATGAATGAATGACCCATAGTGGGCTCCCACCGGGTGTGCCAAAATGTATACACTAATATGTTAGCAAGAAACACTAATCTTTTTAAAGAGACAAAGAATTAACTAACGAAACTAATATAACATATAAGATAGACAAAAGAGGAACTCCTAATTAGGAATGTGAGCCAAATGAATGGACTATCTCAATAGGAATTAGCTTTTTGCTTGGTAGATGAGTCTAAATAAAGAATTGGTATGTATGCTTAAAGAGCTTCAAGTTTGCTTCAATGGTGGAGATGGGTAATGGAAAATTGGTAGCTTTGTGAACTCTCAATTTGGCATTATAAGGGTATGGTTGATGGCTTTGTTTCTCAAACTTGCATTATAACTTTAGCTAAAGGATTGTGATGAAATGGCTTGGGAGGGGATCCAATTTATAGGCTAAGGGCTTGAGGGTTTGAGGGCTAAGATGCAAGGATGGGAAAAAGCTCATGGAGGGCTTAGATTGTATGAGAGGAGAGCACATGGATTGTGCTTCCTTACAGCCAATTAGGGAGTGACACATGTCACAGGGTGAGTGGATGGAGGAAAGGGTAAGGATGAGTCAACAAAGGAGGCTCAAGGCCTTAAAGACCCTCATAAATGGCTTGTAAGAGCAATGAATGGGCTTGTAAGAGTCTTTATGGCCTTGTAAGAGCATTCATTATTGGGTGGTTGAGATATTTTGGAGGGCGTTGAGATTGTTGACTTTGCTTGGTTTAGGAAAGTCTTAAGCTTGCTTAGGGAATGTGACAAGGTTAGGGGGGGGATTAGAGGTGATTTAGGATTTAGATTAGGGATGTTAGAGGTATGAAAGTGGATGGAATTTAATGAGGGTGGGTGAGTTAGTGGTTAAACTTGGTTACTATGGGTGGATGGGGTGGCTTAGGCTAAAAAAGGGGGTCTAGGGATGGGCTTAGGATGAGGATGAAGACCTTCTAGAAGAGACTAGAATTTTCTAGGATGAGGATAAAAGGTTTTTTAGGAAATAAATAAAGTTTTATTTATTTCATGGGTTTGGGTTGAGGAGATATTTATTAAAACATTTTTAATAAACATGAGGATTAATATTTAACCTTAATTAAATATTTTGTGTTGGGATTAGGGGTAGAAAATGATGGGATTGGCCTTTAATCAAAATTAAAGAAGGATTAGAAGATTTTGGAAGAGGTTAGTGATCTTAAGGAAATTGGCCAAGTTTTGGGCAAAAAATAAATTAAATATTTATTTTGAGATTTTTGGTCAATTTATTAATTAAAGAATTAATAAATAGGAAGATAATGTTTAAATAAGATTTAAACATTTTTGGGAGGGATTCCTTAATTAAATATTTTTAATTAAGACAAGGTGATTTAATGGCATAAAAATAAATAAATAAATAAAATAATTAATTAATTAATAAATGATGATGTCATTAGGGACTTTTCAGAAAATAAAAATACTTTATTTTCTAAGGGATTTCAAGTGTCTACACCTAGTGGTTGAGCAATGTACTTTCTATGAGTAGCTTCTCACCCTCTAAGACCTTAAAGAGGTAGTTTTCTCCATGGCTGATGATAAGTCCCCAGAGTGATGGGTTTCCTTGTGAATTTTACAAACACCTTTGGGAGTATATTGGTCCCAATCTACACAAAATTTATCTTCAAGCCTAGCATTGTAAAAGCATAGGAGCTATTATCAACAAAGGAAACATCAAATTCATATATAAAGCTAGCGATCCTAAGGATATTTGTAACTGGCAACCCATTACTCTTCTTAATGGGTCCTATAAGATTATTGCTAAGGCAATCTCTCTTAAAATTTGCCATCTTCTTCGATTGATTGTATGGCCTAAGAAAACTAACTTTATCAAATTCAGGTTTATTCTTGACAACATCATTGTTGTCTGGGAAGATATGGAGTGGGCTTGCAAGTCCAATTGGCTATCTATTTTTTTGAAAATAGATTTTGCTAAATCCTATGATCAAATTGAATGACCTTTTATTTTGGCTATGCTCTAGGCTCTTGGTTTTGGTCACAATTTTTTGTAATCTGTGGAGATGCTCTTTGGAGATGCTAATGCTTGAATTATTATCACTAACTCCTAATCTGATGCCTTTGAGATTTTTCATTCCATTAGGAAGGGTTTCCCTTTGGCTTTGGCATTATATGTTCTTGTGGTTGAATGGTTTGGTTACTTGATAGCCCACTCTATATCTTCAAGTTTGGTTCATGGCATTTCTTTTCTAGAGTCCTCTTCCTAGTTGATCAATGATCATTTTGCTGATGATTCTTTTCTCACTCTTTTGTAGGATTAAGAAAACATCAATAATTCCTTGAATTGCCTTGTCACTTTTTGTCAAGCCTTTGGCTCTACTATTCAATGGCATAAAATGCTCTGTTATCACTAGTCTTTTTTTCCAACTCTACCTTGGCTTAACCAGTTTGAATGGAAATGGGTCACTCGTAGGGAGATTTTTTTTCTTTTTAGGAATTTGTTTTTCCTTTCAAGCTTCACCATTGGATTTATGGAACATCATACTTGGCAAGATTATGAAGAAGCTAGACTATTAGCTTCCAAAACTGCTTTCTCTTATAGGAAAATTTTAGATTTGCTCTAAAATTCTTGTAACTACACACATCTATTATTCTTCTTATTGGCCTCCTTCTAAAGCCTCCTATCAAAAATTAGAGCGACTACTTTGTAATTTTCTTTCAGCTTCTAGTTTTGACCATCATGGCTTTCACAAAGTTGCTTGGGATTTTTGTTGTCTCCCCAAAGAGTCTAGAGGCCTTAGCCCTCTTTCCACATAGAAGCAAGGCCTTGCTCTTTGTAGAAAATAGATTATTCATGCCATCATTAGAGATGAAGCTTGAAAGATTTTGGTTCAACATTGCATTTCCTCTGGGTTATTAGTTAACAGACCCACATGGAAGGGGATTGGATTTCAAACCCTTCTCATCATGCAAGAACCAGTGCACCTATAGGGCCCTTTTTTTATTAATAACATATGGAAAGCTTGGGAAGTTTTTATGCCTTGGATTTTTTGGTCTGGCGATGAGTTTTGTAATGAGCTCTCTTTGAACCAACAAAACATTTGGTGGTCTCCTCTATTTGCCATCCAAGGTATTCCCCTAGAAAATACTTAAGGTGCTAGTGCTCTACATTTTTTCAAACATGGCATCAAGACTCTTAAAGATCTTTTCTCTAGGGTCTCCATGAGTCTCAGATCTTGGGCAGATATGCAAGTCCAATATTGTCTTACCTATTCAAATTAGCAGACTTTTGAGTCGTTGCTTTCTACAATTCCAGGTCACTTAATTCATAAAGTGACTATCTATTCTATTTGAAAGTGGTGGACTGATTGGAAGTGATATCTTACCACTCCCTTCACTAGATACAAGCCAAGCTTTTGATATTGATGGCTCTCTCCCCATCTATCAATGGTGGATATCCTTAATCAAAGATGGCATTTGCAATCTTTCCTTTCTCAGTAGAGAAAGCACTTTGACACTATTTGGAGTTCCATTACAAAACCCAAGATTGCTCATTTTTCTTGGTGCCTAGCTTTTCAAGGTCTTCCCCTTGGGCCTTAGCTTAAGTATATTGGGGTTCTAGATCCTTGATGTCCATTTTGTGGCCTACCAGAGTCTTTCTTGCATATTTTCTAGTTTTGTAGACATGCTCAAAATTATTGGCACTAGATTCATGATTTTTTTAAAGCTGTTTTGGCCTAAACCCTTTTCTTAGCATATGGTTATTTTGGGTAATTCCCCTAGGATCCCTAGAAAATTTACAAAAATCTAGCATACCTTCAAGATGGAGATTTTTTTCACTCTATGGAAAGATAGAAATGTTGTTCTTTTCACTCACAGTTTTCTTCATATAAATATTGCTGTGTATGTTAAAATGTGCATTTGTAATAATGTAATGATCTAGATTCAAGTGCAAGCCAACAAGGTGACTCTGGAGGTGGCTGAACTTTAAGAGCTTCTCAATCACTGGGGCAATGCCCCT
Source organism: Cupressus sempervirens (assembly GCA_028749045.1). Lineage (NCBI taxonomy): Eukaryota > Viridiplantae > Streptophyta > Pinopsida > Cupressales > Cupressaceae > Cupressus > Cupressus sempervirens. The sequence goes on from CM053789.1 coordinate 206,215,526, forward strand.
TGTATGGTTGCTAGAGTACCTCTAGATGCCTCAGTTGATACCATGCTACGTAGAGCCCATCATTGGGGGCATACTTCTTCAGGCTGCCACACACACATGCCACGTTCATAGGCTTCCCACCACTGCTCTCTTAGTGGTGGCAATGGTTGTTGGCATCACTGCTTGATTTCCTTGTCCCATGGTGGCATAGGTTGGTCCCTAGGCTCAGTGGCTCCTCCTCCTAGTTCCACAATGTGTGGTTTCTAGAAAGTGGCCCTTTCACCTAGAATTGGCTATCTCACCTCCACGGCTTGATACCAAGGATGCTAACTAGACCCTTGATGATGCTACTGATGACTGGACTATTCCTAGCTTGCCTACCAATCCCAAGGATTGCTAGGGATTTCATGATCAGGATGAACCAACCCCCTGAGATGGTACTACTTTAGGTACTTGAGGCTTGCTTATATGTTTTCTTGTTATGAATAGTTGTTGATTGTAGCTTTGGCCTTGTGAAGTCTCATTGAGTGATCTTGTATCTCTTAGCCCTTTTTTGTGAATTGTTATCTTGGTATATTATATATTAATAGAAAAGGACTATTCATCAAAAAATTATACCTTATTTTGTTGATGTAGGAGGAAAAAATATTATTTTAAACCATATGAAATTTGTTCATGTACTTATTGTCTTAAATGACATGGATTGTCTAACTTAATTAGATTATTTGCTACCCATGGAAGACAATCTTGCATGGGGCAGCTTGATTCTTGTTACAAAACATGAAAGAGAAGTCCTACAACATAGCAGCATCACTTCCATTTACAAAATGGAACCCACAAATTCTTTTTATGCTGAGCAAATTTTTTTTTGGTATTCATTTAAAGAACCCTGATTAGTCTCAAAGGGTAGGATTTGAAGGACTTGTTTCCAAGTTTACACATGCTTGCAATAGGTTACCTTTGCCAATTGTCTTTAATGGTAATTAGAAGTATGATTTTCTACTACTCTGAAAAAAAAAAGAGTTTTGGGAAGATGTATTGTAGAAGATCTCTAAAATATTTCCTACTGATATCAAAGATTGTTTGAAAGTGAATTATGATGCATTGGATGTAGTACAGAAATAAATATTTTTGGCTCTAGCTTGTTTTTTTTGTCAAAGAGGACCACATGAAAGCTATTGTAGTGTGTGACGGATTAGTGTGGGAGGGATCAAAGTGGAGTGGTTTGTATGGATTGGAAAGGCCTATTAGTAAATGTCTTTTTTATCTAGATGACAAAAATTGTATAAGAATGCACAACCACCTCAGAGATTTAAGGTAGAGAAATTGAAACTATTCAATTACCATACTAACTATTGTCTCCAAATTATATTGCAACCATTTAGAAGTAATACCAGGTGAGGGAAACACTTTCTATTAGAAAATCATGGTATTTAAACTTTTTTTTGTTTATCCACTTCTATGTTTAATGTCTTCCTTTTTAGGCTTGTTGATTTTCCTTGTCTCTAATCAAGAGGAAATCCCATTTTGAAAAATGATATTAAATACCATAGATAAGGGTGTCAATAAGTTACCTAGTTTGCTCTTAAATAAAAGAAGGCCTTTCCTTGGTTTTGTCTCAAGTGCAAGAAGATCTTTCCCATATTGACCACAAGTTTTTGTGTTTGAAGGAAACCATAAACACCAATTACCCATTGTTGAGTCTTCAAAAAAGCTGGTGTGGCTTAGGTGTACATGAATTGCTAATAGAAATGTAACACTAACAATGGAAAATTTAAGAGTATTAGATTTACATAATTTCTGGAAGTTAGTACATTTGTGGAGGGATGGCCTAGGAGTAAGTAACTTTTCTTAGCCTTTTATATTCCAATCTATACTTTCCAAATAAAAATAATTGTTCTAGAATTTTTTCTCTAACCAATTGAAAAGAAAAACAAGAATGCTCTTTGGAACAGAGTGACTTAGCTATAAACTATATGTCTTATTTATGCTGTTACTTTAATCACACTAACATCTTTCACAAGATAATCCTTATAATATAAATTTTGAATTGGATTAGAAATTTGGTGTAGGCTCTAGGGGGACTAAGGATGTTGACTATTGATGGATGCCCTAAGTTATAAAGAATTCAAAAATCTATAGGGCTTCTCAAGAATTTAAAATAGATTTCCATGAGATGCAGGAGAAAATTGAAGGGTCTTCTAGAGGAATTTGGTTGTCTTCTATCGTTTGAGAATTTGTAGTTAAACGAGTGTTATAATCTAAAATCACTACCTAGTAGTTTTGGTGAATTGGTAAAACTTCATCATCTAGATTTGAGCTGTTTGATAAATTTGACGATGTTGCTTGATTCATTTAAGTAGTTGAAGTCATTGCAACATCTTAATTTAGATGGGTTCTCTAGGCTCAGCTTACAACCAAATATCATGGAGAACATATCAAGGTTGGAGTATTTGAATTTGAATTATTTCCATGAATTGAAAGATCTGCCTACTAACATCATAAATTAGATTTGCTTGATAGAGCTATATGTAGAGGACATTTTTTTAAGGAGACTGCCAATGGACATTTGTAAACTCGGCAACTTGAAAGTGATGAAGGTTGCTTCACAAGAATTAGCAGAGTCTTTCAGGGGTCTCAAGCATTTAGAGCATCTAGACTTAAACAAGTTTAAAAGTGGAGTCATTGCCATAGTCATTTAAGTAGCTAAGTAATCTTTAGACCCTAGCAATAAGAGAATCTCGAAACAGGAATTTGATTTTGGGAGGGGAGAATATACTTCTTCATTGTGCAAACTCCAAGAGATAATATTTAGTGGAACAAAAGTGTAAAAGATTTCAATCTCTAAAGATTGTTGTCCACAACTTAAAATTGTTGAAGTTCTATGATGTGGCTACTTAAGGGAGGTTGAGATTCTTCTAAAAATAGTAGAGAAAATACACATGGAGAAATGCACAGAATTGATTGCGTTTCTAAGTTCTCTAAATCAAGCTTCTTTAAAAATAATTTATTTGTACAATCTTCAAAAAATTAAGAAGATAGAAAATTTACAAGACTACACATCATTAGAGTAGATGACAATAAAGGACTATCCATGGCTCAATGCAGTTACAAATCTTGGAAGGTTAGTTTCTCTAAAAAAAAATTGCACTAGAAGGTCTTCAAAAAATTGAGAGCATAGATAGTCTCCAATAGTGCACATCATTGAAGTATATATCATTAGAGGATTGCAAATAGTTGAGTGAACTTTCATGTTTTGAAAAACTAACTTTTTAAAATAGTGTTTCATTATATGGTCTTCCCAAAATTGAGAAGATAGAAGGCTTACAAAACTACACATCATTGAAGTGTATAATTATAGTGGACTTGGCATCTACATGGCTCATGAGCTCAACACCTTGTGACATTTACTAGTGAACTACATGCATTGTCTATGATCTATAGTGGATAGTCATTCTCTCCTCTAATAGTGAAATATCTGTAGACCATAAGCACAGAATAAATTTTGCACCCTCCTATCAAGCAATCACACTGCATGAGCTAGAATCCATATGTGAGCCAAATTGGTTAATGTGGTCTGGTCATATTGAGCAAGAACCTCTACATGGCTTCAAACAGAATCATGTGGCTAACACTTCATGTCAAACCCCTATGGAATACGAGACCACAAGCTTCATGTGAAGCCTTAGTAAAACCATTTTTCCTACCAAAAATGCCTTTTTACCTGTTGAGTTACCACTTTTTATCATGGAAGAACTTAGAGTGAACTTTTTGATGTCTTTGGTTGCATCATCATTATGACCTATCATTTTTGACCTCTTTCAAACATTCAACGTAATAGGTATGGAAATTTTCTTCAAATTTGTATTTTAATGAATATTGAATTATTTTCAATGAATATTTAGTTATTTTTAATAAATGTGTAAGAATTTTCCTTAGGGAAAAATTCACCCAAGATCAAAGAACTCAAGCACAAGCACAACAATAGACCAGAAAGAGTATGATTAGAATATCCATATGTATTTGATTCAATATGAAAGTACACTAGGAGTACCTATATATAAAGGCCTCCATAATGCTTTTAGAATACATAAGAATCAACAACATGATAAGTCATACAACCAGACACATGTCCACCTAAAGTAGATTATCCTCTATTAAGCATAGGAGTAAGTGTGATGATGAGAGGATAAGCCTACAAAGGTGTAGCATATAAAATAATGTTGTAGACACCATGTGCTATATTAAGAGTGTGAATAATTGTGTTGTCTACATGAAAACTCAGTTAATTATGAAAACTCCAATGTTGTAGACACTATGTGTTGAATTAGAGTTTCTTACTTCTGTGTTGTTGACATGATAACTCATGAAAGTATGCAAACTCCTAAGTGTCTCACCAAATAAATAGTAAAATAATGTAATATAAGAAAATAATGCATTAACCTAAGTAAACTTAAGTAAGTGTAAATAGTAAATACATATTTACACCAACACCCCCCTTAAGTGCAACTTAGGGGAATGCCCTTAGGCTTATGAAAACTAGGATGAAATGCATGATGGGTCCCAGCTACTAGGCCATGTTAGGTACCCATGTACATAATGAAATGTAATCTCTCATAAAGCAAAGAAAGATGGAAAACCTTATGGGAAAAACCCTCCCCCAAAAAGAGAGATGAAAAGACAAGATGCATGGATAGATGGAGTAATCCAGACCCCCCCATTATAACATACATCAAGTATATACACTAGTGAAGAATGAGAAGAACAAAACCCCATAAGAGGAAAAAGTCTCCCCATAAGAAAGAAGAGGAAGATAGACAAGGTAGTTGACCCCCCCAAATGAAGAATGTTGATTAGTGAAAGCCACTCCAAGGTAGAAACTAGTCCAAGAGTGTTGAATGATGTTCCTCCCCTTTAGAAGAAACTAGTGTCACTATCAGTTTCCACAACGTATGAAGTGTGGAGAGGATTAGAAGATAAGTTGGGTGAACTTTCCTCAAAGTGTACATCCTTCTCCACAAAAATCTCATATATCTTAGGATCCATAAGTTGATATGCATTAATACTATCTTCATATCCAATAAAAGTACAAGGCCTAGGTGCTGGTGCTTTGTACCCCCTAGAAGATAAGTTTGCCCATGCTTGACAACTGAAGACTCTAAAGTGACTCAAAACTAGTTTTCTACTGCACCATGCCTCAAAAGGAGTCTTTCCATCTAAAGCATTATGAGGAGACCTGTTAAGTATGTGAGTGGTAGTGCTTATAGCTTTGAATTCAAGTGTAGGATCAAGAGACTTGGCTTTAATCATGCAACTTTGCATAGACTTATGAGTTCTAATCCTCAATGATATGACATATGTCTTGTGTGGACTGAATGCTAGTGGATTTTGAAGATCAATTCCCTCAAGTTTGCAAAAGTCTTTAAGTCTTCTATCCACATATCTACTTTCATTGTCAATTTGTAGAACCTTGATGGCTTTCCTTGATTTCTATTCAACATGAGTCTTGAAAGCTTGAAGCTTATCAACCACCTCATTCTTGTGAGAAGAAAATAGACCCATCTGTAGAGTGAAAAGTCATCAATGAAAGTAAGGACGTAGCGGCCCTAGCTGACTGATGTCACTACAAAAGATCCTACTAGTACCATGTGAACCAACTGAAGAACAATTGGTGCTCTTGAATAATTCCCTATATCATACTTCTCCTTGAGATGCATATCCACTGAACATGTTGAAGATTCACCCTTAGAAAAGTTGATTTTTGGTAGACCTTTGACCGTTTTTTTTAAACAAAGTTGTTGAAGATAGCAGAAGGCAAGATGACCATACCACTCATGCCATAGTTTGGTTTTTGAATTAGATTGAGTCAACAAGGCACATGAATGAGACTTAGGTACAAAGTGGGTGAAGGATTAAAGCCTCTTGTCATGATTGACTTTCCCCATTGCAACTAAAGAATCATTTGTAAGATTGTGCACCATTACTAAATTCGGAAGGAACTCAACTTTGTTGCCATCTCCAAGGTGAGTGATTTGGTAAATTGAGAGGAGATTAGAGCTAAGGTTTGGAACATAAAGAACATCTTTGAATTCCCCATTTTCCATTTCCACATATCATTTCCCTTCAACTTCCATTTTAGTATCATCTCCCACAAAGATGTTTGGTACCTGTGATTGCTTCAATGATGAAAAATCTCCCTTTGAAGAACCCATATGATAGGAGACATCCGAGTCAAGAATCCATTCTGATGAAAAAATTGTATTTTCCATAAGTGCTTGCCCTTTTCCGTTTGAAGTGGGTGGAGTTGAATCCTTGGAAGTACCTGTCAATTGAATTTTGTTCTTCTTGAGTAGGTTTTCCAACTCATCAATTCTCTTAGTCTTGCAATGATGCTCATCATGATTCAATTTCTTGCAATATGCACAAAAATGTTTGTCCTTGTTTTCATTGTTTCCCTTCTTTTTGGAAGAGGAACCACCTTGTTGTGAGGAGGATTGTTGTGTCTCATATTGTGATTTTTTCTTCCATTGCTTCTTCTTCTTGTTTTTAGAACTTATTCCTTCTTGGTTTGAGTGTTTCTCGTCACTAGCCACCAATGCATTGATCTTTGATGATGTGAGAAGTCACATATCTATCAAGTGAGATTGTTCAAAAATCAACGTCTTTGCAAATGCATCAATTGTAGGCTTTTGGAAAGCACTTCCCATGGTCAACCTATGAGTATATCACCTAATCTAGTAGTGTAATAAAGGAATACTAACTAATAATGAAAGCATTAACACAACTAAATAGTTAACACTTAAGATGGGACCAAGGTTATCACCAAGAAAGAAGGAAAACTAAGAATGGTAGGCTCCTTATGGTATAACCCATGATGAAGTGGATATTTCCTTGATGGATGGAGATATATACTCACAATGTTCTCAAGCTTCAAATAGATGGGCGATTATCAATTGTGTGTATAGATGAGGGTTTCAACAATGGAGGTATGGAGGGATTTCAACATTATGATGGTATTTTGGTAGTTTTTAGGTTCTCAAAATAGCATTATAACTTTGCATGAAAATTGGATGACATTTGTGAAGGGAGAGTGTTTCATTTATAGGCTAAGGGGTAGAGGGATGAATGGCCAAGATGCAAGGATTGGGAAAAGCTTATGGAGGGCTAGGATGTCCCAAAAGGAAGCACATGGATTGTACTAGTTTAGAGCCAATTAGGAGGTGACACATGTCATAGGGTGGTTGAATGGAGTGAAGGGAAAGATGAATAGTCAAAAAAGGAGGCTCAAGAGATAAGGGCTTCATAAATGTTCATAAATGCTTTGTAAGAGATTTTAATGCTTGTGGCTGAGGGTGAGGATGCGATTGTTGACTTTAGCTTGGGTTAGCAAGTCTTAACCCTTTCTTAAATTTGTGCACACATTTAGGAGGGGGATTAGCATTTTCTTAGAAAGGGGGTTAGGGGGCAAGTTGCTTAGCTTTGATGGGATGGGTTAGTTAGGAGGCTAAGTGAGGTTAGTATGGGTGAATGGGTTGGATTAGGGATAAAGGTAGGTTTCTGGGGATGTTTTAGGGGTTTAGATATTTTATTAAATAATTTATTTAATAAAATGGGAGATATGGAATTAATTTAAATAGATTTGACAATTTATCTAATTCAATAGAGGAATAAGGATTTAATTTATAATTTGATTTTGGGTTATCATATGATTTTATCAATTGGACTATAGTTAATTAAATTAATTAATTAATTAGGGGATGATGATTAATTAATTAAATAATAAATATTTAATCAACAATGTCCTAGGAGATGACTAAATATGATTACCTAGTGGTGTAATCAGATTTAGATGTGAGCATTATAACTCGAAACAAAGGAAGCATACTTTGAAGGTAGCCTCTTTAGGATGTGATGAATCAACTTATCATCCTTCATGGGATTACCAAAATCTTTAAGTAGTGCTCTAACCTCATTGGATTTCTTGATATAATATTGAATTATGTCAAAATTATTTGGATCCAATAGAAGTAAATCATCCTCAATCTAGAATCACTTTTCCTCATCCACCTTACCATATAATGCTTCAAGTTTGTCCTATGCAGGTTTGGATTCCTTGAAACTAGAAATGTGGAAGAAGAGATCTTTGTGTATGCAAGTCTTGATAATTTCTAAAGCCTGTTGGTCTTTAGTTTTCCAATCAATGAGTGTTGCAACATCAATGGGCTTGGAAATTGTACCAGCAACATAAAGACTTAGACCTTTTTCCATTAATCTACTCCATGCAATATCTTTCCATGTAGATTAATTACATGAAATTAGAAGTGGACTTTTAGGTGAATCCATGATGTAGAAAATGTAAAAGAGCACAAAAGAGAGACACAAGAACACAATACACATCGCCCATTTGTACTCAATCAAAAGACCCCCCACAAAAAAAGATGCTTTTGGCACTTTATATGTAGTGCATGTATAATAGACCATTTGTCAAAATGTACAAAGTGGACTTATGATTTTGTTGTTTACAAATGCCTTTTGAGGCTCAAATATATCACTAAGCATCATAGTTGAGATGTACAATTTTTTTGAAAAGTAATCAAAGCGTTACAATGTAGAAAAGTCCCTAAGTCTAAAAGTGAGAATTTTGTCAATACAACCCTATAATATAAATATATATTTGGAAACTAGAAAAAAAATAACACACTTTCAAAAAAAATAGAACTTGAAAATGTGTCCAAATGAGCCTATATGAACCGTTTCAAGTTGCAAAATGTAGGATTGAACAAGTACAATCACCAAAAAATGCAATTTTTGACAAATCCTTGCACCAAAACAAGAAAAGAATACCACCACTAAAAATTTCAAGAAATTCTACCCAATAAAAAAAAATCACAGCTGATTTGGAGTCTAGATGACTGAGTTATGGCCTCCCAAAGTCAGACTGTCAAATCAAAATTGCATTTGGAGAGGGGTCTAGGTAGAAAACTGTGAGCTTAAATTTGACAATCAAATAACCATCTCAGCAGTTGAAAAATGTCTAGGAATGATGAGTGGATGGTCATCAGTTTTAATCCCATGAAATGCTTACGTAGGCAACAAATCAGCCTCCTCTACTAACATGGTATGCTGATTGGACCATATAGAACTGACATGTGTCAGTGTACGGATCCGTGCTGATGTATATTGTACAGTGATGTGTCTATGTGGTTGATGGCTGAGGTGGACACATGTAGAGGGTCCACATGTTAGTGACATGGCAAGAAAAGTTTGTGTATTCACGTGTCTACAATATGGAGGGTCCATGTGGCCGTGTGACTATGCAAGGTGCCAAAAAAAAATCAAAAAATGGGAAAAAAACTAAGAATTTCCAAAGGGAACTCCCCTTGTGGAAACTAATTTTGATGTTGGGTTTCTTTTGTCGGCATTAGAGATCAAACAGAGCTCGGAGGCAAGCGAGCCAGATAAAGGACATTGTCGGTGGTCATTTTACATGCACCAAAAAAAGTCTTTGAGGCCACTATTTTTGAAATGCTGGCAAGGTGGGGTCACAATGTGTGATTGGCGTCAGGTATCGGAGGAAGCTATCACTGGGTTTGGTTTCGTGGTGGCCAGAAACAAATGCTTTGCTAGGAAAGTAAACATGCTGCTAGAAACGAATAAATGTCATCGATGAGTGGACCTTTTTTAGTCCCACATTGATCAATTAGTAGACCTCAACATTGTTTAAATTATTAGGGCTTCTGAATGAAATCAAACAAGCCACAAGTGGAGGTTGTGTGATTGCGGTGGCCTAAGTGCCCAAAAATTTGGAAATATGCCCACCAAAAAAGTGGTGCAGTCCAAATTTTTAGACTGCCAAAAATTTGAGAGGTGATGCCACTAATTCCAATAAAGGAATATTCTCAAGATCAAATGAAATATTCCCTATGTAGAGCTAGGGTGTCACTACTCAGTGCCTATATAAAAAAAAATTCTCTACTAGCCCAACTGGGCCAAAAAAAAATTCCAAAAATATGCAAAAATATTGTGACAAAATTACAGAGAAAATAAATAATAGATTTGAATGGAATTAAATTGCAGATCTAAAAAATCATACCCACACTTGCAAATCAGGGATTTGGGTGCCAATTTGGAAAAACAATTTGCCTCAAAAATCAACTTTAGCCTAGGATAGGTGAATTTATAGTTGATTTTCATCAAATCGACATTCTAGATGCAATGACAAGGTTTTTTCTATCTCTAGATGCTCCCAATGATAGTAGTACTCTAGATCTGGGTTGAGGTGCTAAAACAACAATGGTCTCAAATGGCTATGTGAAGAGAAATTCTCCAATCTCTGATACCATGTAAGCATTTGCCTTAGGGAAAAATTCACCCAAGATCAAAGAACTCAAGCACAAGCACAATAGTAGACCAGAAATAGTATGATCAGAATATCGATATGTATTTGATTCAATAAAGTACACTAGGAGTGCCTCTATATAAAGGCCTCTGGAATGCTTCTAGAATGCATAGGAATTAGTGACATGATAAGTCATACAACCAAGCACATGTCCACTTGAAGTAGATTATCTTCCATTAAGCATAGGAGTAAGTGTGATGATGAGAGGATAAGCCTACAAAGGTGTAGCATGCAAAATAATGCTATAGACACCATGTGCTAAATTAGAAGTGCGAATAACTATGTTTTCTACATGACAACTCAGTTAATTATGCAAACTCTAGTGTTGTAGACACCATGTGCTGAATTAGAGTTTCTTAGTTCTTTGTTGTCAACATGACAACTCATAAAAGTACGTAAACTCCTAAGTGTCTCACCAAATAAATAATGAAATAATGCATTAACCTAAGAAAACTTAAGTAAGTGTAAATAGTAAATATGTATTTACACCAACAAAATGTTAAGTAGTTTTTAATGAAAGTTTAATTGTTTTTAATGAATGTTTAGTTAATTTTTTATTGGTATTTAGTTTTTTTTTTGTCTAAGTTAATTTGCTTTTTGTTTATAGGTTGTATTTTAGTTTACATGTTAGAAAGTATTAAAAAAACACAGTTAAAATTGTATTGGAAGAAATAATATGTTTATAAATATAAAATGCTAAGTAGATACACAATGAAAAAGAAAAATAAGACTAGGTAGATGTAGAAAACAAAAACAAGATTTAAAACTTTAGATGAATAAAAATTAAAAACTGATGATCTCTCTCTCATTCTCTATCTATCTCTCTCTCTCTCTCACACACACACACACACACACACATTTTAAAACTCTTGAACTCTATCTTTCTCTCTCTTCAATCTCTCCTAACTTTCTCTCTCTTCAATGTCTCTCTCCTCACTTTCTCTCACATATGATTCTCTCTCCACTCTCTCTGATCTTGATCTCTCTCTCTTTCCTTACTCTGTCGAGCTTCTCAATTTCTCTCCTCACTCTCTCTTCTAACTTTCTCTCTCCTCACTTATTCTCTTCTCACTTTCTCTCTCCTCACTTTCTCATTCCTCTCTCACTCTCTCTCTCTTTCTCTCTTTAATTTTTCTCTCCTTGACCTCTTATATCTCTTATTACTTTATCTCTCCTCACACTTTCTCTCTCCTCACTCTCTCTTCTCATTTTCTCTCTCCTCTCACTTTCTGTCTCCTTAAACACTCTCTTCTCTCACTTTCTCTCTCTTTAATCTCTCCCTCTTCTCACTTTCTCTCTCCTCTCACTTTCTCTCTTCTCTATTTCTCTTTTCTCACTTTTTCTCTCTCCCCTACTCTCTCTTCTCACTTTCTCTCCTTACACTTTCTCTCTCCTCAGTCTCTCTTCTAAGTTTCTCTCCTCATATTTTCTCCTCAAGTTCTCTCATCTCACTCTTTCTCCCTCTCTCCTCACTCTCTTTCTTCTCACTCTCTCTCCTCTCACTTTCTTTCTCCTCTCAATTTCTCTCTCCTTGATCTCTCTCTTACCACTTTCTCTCACCTTACTTTCTCCCTCTCCTCACTCTCTCTCCTCACTCTCTCTTCTCAATTTCTCTCCTTGCTTTCCCACACTTCTCTTTCTCTGCTCACTCTAGATCTCTCTTCTCACTTTCTCTCTCCTCACACTAGATCCCTCTATCCTCATTCTCTTTCTCTCTCTCCTCACTTTCTCTTTCCTTACTCTCCCTCTTCTCACTTTCTCCTCCTCCTCCTCCTCTCTCTCTCTTTCTATCTCTTCTCACTTAACCTATCTTCAATTTCTCTCTCCTAAATTTAATTTATTTTGATTAACACCTATGATTACCTTAGATTTACTAATGACTTAATAAGACCTTATACATGACCTCATAAGACCTTTAAAATACTTATAAGACTTAATATGACCTCTTATAACCTTAGATTACTAATAGAACCTATCATGACCCAATATTGAATGCATGTTCTTGTAATTATATATATGTACTTAAGTACTTAATATTAATATAACATTTAGTTCACACGTGTTACCCATAGATGGCATCCCACAATCATGGACAACCTTAGCCTCAGCCTCAAGATCAAGGACAAGGAGAGGGTCATGGATAGGGACATAGACATGATTAGGGATAGGCTCAAGGACAACAACCACATGTTCATTTACCACCTGTGCACCCTCATGTACTTGATATGACAACTATATTCCAATTTGTGACCATATAGACTACTAGATTTAGATCAACTATTAGGACATCTTAGGATCATCTATACAGAGGTATCTGTCAACCAAATTTGACTAGTCATGAGAAGCCTACTAATAGGCTTAGATCATAGTTTTTATTCGCACCTTAGTCTATAGATAAGAGTTTTTTCTAAGCTTAGCGTAGATATTTTGGTTGGTATATCCTTAGAGCAGGTTCAAAGCCTAGTTTTTAAGGAGATTATCAAATGAGAGGTCTTCCCATTTTGTGAGGGGAAGACTAAGGTTAGGGGATATCAAGTTACTAGATGTGTTGTGCCACATATTTCTTGTATGATATACCCTCAATTATTAGCAACACATGGTCATTATCTTATTAACAACCAAGTTCCATTATATTTTGCCCAACAATTGTATGCAGAGATCCATTTAGGGCACCACATTAACTATTTAGATATTCCAAGATATTATGATAAGGGACATGACAAAGTTTTGTGATTGTGATGTGTACCATGAGTTTTCTTGTCTTGTTCCTAGTCATCATACATTGGTGGGATCTAGGACCCCAACAAGGACCCTAGTGAAGGTCGCTACTGTAGATAGAGTTGTTATTGCTTCTAAGAGGGAAGCAATTGATTAGATAGGGCACATTGCATCTTTAGCTAGGACATCTGACACTCTAGGTAGATATCTTTAGAGTAGATCCAGTTAGCATAGATCATTTTCAAAGACATCATCAAGTACTACACTACCCATTGATGAGATCTATAGATTTGCACATATTGTAATGCCCTACCAAGTGATCCAAAAGAATTAACCTAAAGTTTTACTAACAAACATTTTTTTTTAAAGAAAGAATAACATACACATCAAACATAAAGTAGCAGAATTAACAACATACAATCATATAGAAGAAAACATAACAAATTACATTCCTTATGGATCCCAAGATGTTGAATCACATTTAAATTTAATTAATACTAAGTCTAACAAATACCATATCAAAATGAAAGAATAATTATAAGTCCAAGTCCTTTTAAATAATATACATTTGTTCTGAATGCCACTTGGTAATAAAATTCAAAATGCTCAATCATCCACTGTACATGTCACAGGGTATGAAAGGCTAAAAGAATGTACATTTATAAAAATAGATTAGATCATCCCTTTCGGATCCATGAAACAAAGTACAATACAATAAGTGAAATCATCCATCATAAGATATAACCATGCATCATAATATGCAAGAATAGAATGAAAGGAAATGCAAACAAAGAACTCTAACCATGGCATCAATGGACGAATCTGAATGGTAAGAGTAAAAAGCACTACCACTCGACTGTATGGTAAGCCAAAAAGGCCCACTCCCACTATGCGAAGGAGATAGTCTCAAGTCCCAAACAGGATATCAATCCAAGAATTAGAAGTAATCTAACTCAAAGGTTCCAAGATGAATCAACATCTAGACTTGGAGCCAAACACAGACATGTAGAAAATCTACTATGTAAGCAAGCAAGTGTCATTGCACAAATCAATGCTAGAGTTACCCTAGCAGTCTAACTTGACCCTAGCCCCCTAGTGATTGTATGTGGCATTAGTATCCTCTTGTACTAACAAGACATACTAATGATATATGGTTGCAACCAAGAATTCTCTCTACTCTCATCCTAGTCTATACTAGCACTCAAGGCATGGGTGAGAACATACAAAGACTCATATTAGGTTCATTTTACTCTCATTTAGTGTAGTGTTTTCACTTATTAAACAATTTACAATGGGTTACCCTGGCAACCATTTGCCAACATTACATATAGATAACCTATCCTAAGCTCATAAAAGCACAAATCAAATAATCATAGTATTTCCCTTAGTCCTATATAAGTGACTAGAAAGCATCAAAAGATAATTCACAATAACTCATCAATTATCTACAAGAAACTACAAAGTATCCCAAAAATATTGATTGAAGACTCAAAATGGTTAAGTCAAGTATGTCATAAAATTCATCCCGTTATCCCACAATAACACTAAAAGCAATAACCAACAATATAATCAAACTCATCATAGAGCATATCAACACATTACTATGGCTGAGTTTAAAAGATCAAGATCAAATCATCATAATACCACAATCACAAAACTCCCAAGCCTCTAGTACATATCATAAAATTGGTCAACACTCTAGTCAACCAAAACAAAACCCAAAACGTAGACAACATATAGATAACATAGTAATTTCATAGCTTGGTTTGATTTTGAAAACACATTGTTGAGTTAATAGTAAGGTTTCAGTTTTTGTTTTAATGTATGTTTCAAGTAGATAAAACTCACAGTTTACCCTTACAAATTAACCCATTCTTACATTCGAATAAAATGTATAGTTACACCTATTTGATTTTAAGTCAAATTTCCAAAATAATTTAAGGGTAATTATTTATTTAAATTATTGAAATAATGATCATTGATCTTCCAATAAAATAATTTCAATTTTATTAAAGTCAATATCATTATTAATAAAATAAGTCTAAATTTCCAATAAATAACTTCTAAACAATATTCATTATTAATTAATCTTAATTAGACTAATTTTAATTAAATTAATTAATAATTATGAAAATAAACAACTTTATTAATAAATTATAATTAAAAAATTATTAATAAATTCATTAACTAAAATTAACTAAATTTAAATATATTAAAAAATTTATTAATAATTAATTTAATAATTAATAAATTAACTTATTAATAAAAATATAATAATTAAAAAACAAATTTATAAAAAAATTAACACATAACCATGTGTATTGTTTGAAAAGGCCTACTGGCCTTTAACACTTGCAACCATAGGTGTGATTGTTGCCACAGGCCACAATAAAGTTAGCAACCAAGAGGATGGGGGTGTGGGAAATTAATGACCTCGTCCTCACCTCCAAATCATTTTGTTATATATATATATATATTTTTATTTTTATTTATTTATTTTAAAAAAAAAAAATTAACATATCCTTTTCAATTCAAAACCCTTCCTTATTTAAATTTAATTTATAAAATTACTGAACAAGGATTCTAAGATATTTTAATCTCTACATATGCCAAAGAAATCAACATACATACCAGTTCCAAATTGAAATATTCATCATAAAGAAAATTGGATAAACAAATCACAGTCATGAAGAAGACAGGAATAATAAGGAATGTAATTATCTGGGTGAATTAAAACACAAGAATCTACATGGTTCTGATGTTAAAATTGCAAACACCAAAAAGATTTGTGAAAGAAATCTCTTCTCTCAAAACCTTCTCTTTGAAAAATTCTTTCAAAAATTCGCGGTCCTTCGAAAATGAACCCTCAATTGGTGATAAGGAGTTCTCCCCTAAATTCGGGGCACTAATTGTGCGATCACTCAAGAGGATGCCTTGCTTGCAACTCTTTAACTCTTTATTATCTTTCTTTTATGTTGTCATGCACATTTAATGCAATATAAAATATCTTTATTTAAATTCACTTGACTTCTCTTTTTAATTAATTTATTAAATTTTAATCTCATGCATACTTTATGTAATCTTAAAACTCTTTAATAAATTAATATCTTTTCCATTCTTTACTTTATATTCAAAGCATTAATTGATAAAATATATATTAACTTAAGTAATAATAATATTTAGCATTTATTTAAAAATGATCTCTTCAATATATTATTATTAAATTAAATTAATATTATCACACTCTAAAACTAGACTTGTACTTTATCTTTAAATGTAATTCTTTAAATTTAATTAATTTCTCAATTAATTAAATATGATTAAATATTTAAAATATCATAATAATTTTCCATTAGATTAAATCATTAATTTAATCTTTTAATTAAACTTAATTAGTAGAAAAATACCAAAGACCAATAGGATGAAATACAAAATCCCATCATAGAAAAACACATACAAGATCAAACTAAAGGGTTATAATCATGAAGTTATGTCATACGACGTATTCAAAAGGTAAAAAACTCAGATACTTGTCCTAAATTTCTAAGACAAATGGGCTTAAAGGTTAGGATTTGGACTCAAAAATTTATCTCCCCTCTTACCATTGAGATAATGTGATAGGGTATGCTCATCCTGACAATTTAGGGAAGTTGATACCTAGTACCTACAATTTGCATAAAATCCACGCATATACAAACACATATATATACTAAGCTAAACATGCAATGGTAGGAAGTGGTGCATCGTGTAGATCTTGACTAGCAGGTGACTATGACTCCCTTCTTAACCACATTAGAAATATCATACATAAGGAAAATATACACGCACACCATACACATGCAGTATGGGGTAAGTATCCATAAGAAAACACATATGATAATCCATCTAACTAATCACCATCAATAATTAAAATCACTGTAATTATCATCAGGCATACATGAAGTATAAAGTACCAAGTAGTCTCATCATAAAATCAACTGAATATGAAACAATATATGATAATCTCAAAAATAATGCTACTAATCATCGAGCATAAAACTGGCCTAAAATAGTTCAATAATGATAACAAAATGTAAACTAGGGAAAAACACTACATCCACCCCCTAGACTTAGGCTTACTCTTGGAAGCCTATACACAAGTAGGGATATAAATCCTATAGACTAGATGCATCCTCCCGTGTAGCTGATGACTCATCAGTAGGGTCCCATTGGACCCTTACCTTCTCTATGGTTCACCCCTTGAGGGTCAACTCCCACTACTCTAGAATGTGAACTAGCTCCAAAGCTAACTACCCATCATCTACATGCAACACATTCCAATCAAGAACATGTACCACATGAAAAATATACTGCCTAAGTGTTAAAACATGGAAAACATCATGAACGTGAGCTAAGTTGGGTGGCAAAGCAAGATGGTAGGCAACGAGACCTATCCTCTCAATAATCTCGAAGGGTCCCACAAAGTGAGTTACTAGCTTCAAACCCTTTTCATAATGGATAGGACTCTTCTATAGATGCACTCTCAAGAAGACCTTCTCTCCTACGACAAACTACTTATCCATCCTATGAGCATCAACATACTTTTTCTACCTATCTTGTGTCATAGACACATGCTCCTGGATGTGTACTACATGTTTCTCCATATCTCAAAGCATCTCAGGACCCAATAGGATGCAATCCTGAAGACTATCCTAACTCAAAGGTGTACAACAAGGATTACCATACAAGGCCTAAAAAGGTGCAATGCCAATAGAACTATAATATCTATTGTTATAAGAAAACTCCACTAGGTAAAGATACTCCTCCTAAAGATTTTGTCTATCCATCACATACATCCTCAAAATATCCTCTAGAACCAAATTCACTCTCTTAGTCTAGCCATCTATCTCTAGGTGATAAGCTGAGTTGAAGTTTAACTACACTCCAAGATCATGCTACAGTAATGTCCAAAATACAAAGGTGAATACAAGATCCCTATCTAAAATGATCTTCTAGAGAATACCATGTAGTCTCATGATGTCACACATGAAGACATTAGCTATAGAAGTTTCAGTGTAGGATGACCTCATCAATGTAAAATGTGCCACCTTAGTCAACCAATCAATGGTGACCATCATAGCATCATGTCGACAAGCAATCATAGGTAATCCTACTATGAAATCCATAGAGATGATGTCCCACTTCCATGAAGGAATGAGATTTGGCAGTAAAATCCCTACCGAATGCTAGTTTTCTATTTTGACTCTTTGACACTCAAGACACCTAGCCACAAAATTAGCAATATCACACTTCATCCTTGTCCAATAGAATAGATGTCTCAACTCTGCATGCATCTTCTTGACACCTAGATATGATGAGCAAGGTGCAGGACGAGCCTTTGATAGGATCAATGTATGAAGCTCATCTAGTAGTGGTACATAGATCCTTCCTGAATGTCTCAAAAGGCCATCTGACTCTAGAACATAGTCTAAAAGCCTACCCTCCAATAGTCTCCTTGCATCTATCTCTCTACGTACCTCCTGATACCAAATATCTATAGGGAGTGCCTGGAGTATATGGCTCCTCAAATCCACACTAAGAGTCATAGATAATGTCACATGTCTCATACAACTCAAAGAATCAGCTACCACATTCTCCTTCCCCTAAATATACTTCACTTTGAAGTCATACTCACAAAGAAATTCTATCCAACACCTCTGCCTAACATTCAGATTAGTTTGCATGAATATGTACTATAGATTGTGATGATCACTATGAAGTTCAAATCTTTGTCTGAGTAAGAAGTATCTCCATCTCACTAGGGCATGAACTACCATAACTAACTCAAGATCATGTGTACGATAATTCATCTCGTGATCCTTGAGTTTGTGTGATTCATATGCAATCACCCATCCATCTTGCATCAATACTACTCCAATCCCCTCAAGGGAAGCATCTGTACACAACATGAAGTCACCTACTAGATTGGGTATTGATAAGATAGGTGCACTGGTCAAAAGCTCCTTGAGCTTTCGAAATGCTTCCTCACATTTCTCTATCCATAAAAACTTCTTTCATTTTCTTTGAAGGGAAGTGATATGATGTGCTATTATGGAGAAGTTTTGGAAAAATCTATGATAATAACCAGCTAGACCCAAGAAACTACAAATATTTGACATGGTGGTGGGTGTGGGCCAATCTAGCATTGCCTGAATCTTTGCAGGGTCTATAGAGACACCTTCACTTGATATGATGTGCCCTAAGTATTGTATCTTTGATTGAAAGAAATCACACTTTTCCAAGTTGGCATAAAGTTGATTATCTCTCAAGCACTATAAAACTAGACATAGATGTTCCTCATGGTCCTTTTGGGATCTAAAATATATTAGTATATCATGAAGGAACATGAGTACAAATCTATTAAGATAGGAACAAAACACTCCATTCATTAGACACATGAAAACTGATGGAGCGTTCGTCAACCCAAAATGAACTACTATGATATCGTAGTGCCCATAGCAAGTTCACAAGGTGGCCTTATGAATATCACCATCCTTAATGCGAAGCTAATGGTATCCTTGCATATGAGCAATGCTAGTATGCTAATAGAAACCAAATTTAAATAATGCTTCTACAAACTAAAAAAAATTCATAAACTTCAAGATAGACTAAGATGAGCTCTCAATTGAGAATATGAGCCATTGACGGGCTCTCTCAATAAGAAACTCTCTTGTTGAGTGGCTTTGTCTAAATAGATAGGATGCATGCTCAAGCTTATGCTTCAAAAAGGGCTTCAAATGGAGTTGGAATTTGGGTGTGAGTGTATGGTTTTGATGTAAAATGGCTTCTTAAAATGGCATTATGACTTTACTTCATGGATTGTGTTAAAATGGCTTGGGAGAGGATTCCTTAAATAGGCCAAGGGCTTGAGGGATCAAGGGCTAAGATGCAAGGATGGAAAAAAGCTCATGGAGGACTCAGATTGCATGAGAGGAGAGCACATGGATTGTGCTTCCTTATAGCCAATCAAGGAGTGACACATGTCACATGGTGAGAGGATGGAGGAAAGGGGAAGGATGAATCAACAAAGGAGGCTCAAAGGATAAAATCTTCATAAAGACCCTCATAATGGCTTGTAAGAGCAATAAAAGGGCTTGGAAGAGTCATTTGTGGTCTAGTGGATTTCATAAAGTTTTATGGTTGAGATATTTTGAGGGAGATGAGAGAAATTTTGACTTGGGCATGATTAGGAGGGTTTTAAGCTTGCTTAAGCTTGTGCAAATGATTAGAGGATGGATTAGGATGGTTTAGGATTAGCTTAGGGATAGGCAAGTGGATGGCATTTAATGAGGGTGGGTGAAGAAGAAGATATTTGTTAACTTTGGCTTGGGTTAGTAAGTCTTAACCCATGTTTAGGGAATGTGACAAGGTTAGGAGGGGATTAGGATTAGGTTTAAAGACATCTTTTAGAAGAGTCTAGACTTTGGATGAGGATAAAGACTTTCTAGAATAGTCTAGAATTTCCTAGGATGAGGATGAAGACTTTCTAGAAGAGTCTAGAACTTCTTAAGATGAGGATAAATTAGATTTTAAGAAATAAATAAAGTTTTATTTATTTCAAGAGTTTGTGTTGAGGAGATATTTATTAAAACTTTTTTAATAAACATGAGGATTAATATTTAATCTTAAGTAAATAATTTGAGTTGGGATTAGGGGTAGGAAATGATGGGATTAGCCTTTAATCAAAATTAAAGAAGGATTAGAAGAGCTTGGAAGAGGTTAGTGGTCTTAAGGAAATTGGCCAAGTTTTGGGCAAAAAATAAATATTTTATTTATTTTGGGTTTTTTGGTCAATTTATTAATTAAATAATTAATAAATAAGGAAATAATGTTTAAAGAAGATTTAAACATTTTTGGAAGGGATTCCTTAATTAAATATTTTAAATTAAGATAAAGGGATTTAATGGCATAAAAATAAATAAATTAATTAAATAATTAATTAATTAATAAATGATGATGTCATCAGAAATTTTTTAGAAAATAAAAATACTTTATTTTTTAAAAGTTTTTAGGTGTCTACATTTTGCCCCTCTTTGATGTGATGCCGCAAGTGGCATGGCATCAAAGATAAGAAAATAAGATGCGCAAGGCTAGAGCAGAAGAGGAGAGAATGGACTATGAGATGCCCCCTCAAGAAGGTGGCGGGGAGAGAAAGCGAGGCTCGATGGCTTCTTGAAAAGTACAAGAATTCAAGATGAGCAAGAAGACTCAGATTGGCTTAAGAGAAGAGGTTTAGTTAGCTCAAACTCTCACTACGGGAGAATGATAAAGGGAGAATCAGAGGCACCAGACGAAGCAAGCTTAAGATCTCAGGGATTGCAGAGGATGAAGGAATGAAGCACTATAAAAGGAATCTAGGATGGGGAGATGGATGAGGGGATTAAAAAGCTGATGCAATAGGATTTCAAAGAGTCAGATTGGCGAAAGATGGGTTTCTGAGATCCCTAGGACTAGGATTGTGGATCTTGAAAGATGAGGCTTGGTGGATTGATTTGGATTGGTGGATCCTTAAGACTAGGATTGTGGATCCCTAAAGCTAAAGGTGAGGAGTGATTCAAAGAGATACTGATGCATAAGCTAGGGTAGGAGAGACGGATGCTAGATATCGATGGGGGATAATGGAGATGAAGGAAAACCATTGAAGCTTTTTGAGTGGGGGGATACTTCAAAGAGAAGTACCACCATGTAGTTGACCAGTAGATTTGCTATAGGACTGTTGGTTAATTTCCAAGGTTACCAAGAACATCAAAGCCTTTTCACCAACTATCCAGAGGACTGATGAACTGACTCAAAACAAACACGCAAGGATTGCCCCAGTATCACACATGAATCCCAGAGGAAGCAGTGTGGAAATGACACTGGGTAAATCACAAGCAGAAAAGAAAACAAACAAAAAAGACATGATCAAGAATTTATGATCTAATTGACCCATTCACAGTATACCATGATATGGAAGATCATGACAACCTTGAGGAGGGAACAAGGAGATTGCTTGGAAAAGATATTTCAAGACC
The DNA here is from genome assembly GCA_028749045.1 of Cupressus sempervirens. Classification (NCBI taxonomy): domain Eukaryota; kingdom Viridiplantae; phylum Streptophyta; class Pinopsida; order Cupressales; family Cupressaceae; genus Cupressus; species Cupressus sempervirens. The sequence continues at coordinate 206,237,675 of CM053789.1, forward strand.
CAACAGGGAAGAGTCCAAATCAAAAGAAAGCGAAAATCCAAAAGAGAACCGTTTGCCAATGAGATGGGTAGGATGAGGTACTAACAGACTAAGATCAGACATGAGGAAAGCTATATCCTACAAGGACCTATCGAAGAGCACCTAAGCTAGTGGATTTGGATGAATGATGCGTCTGGCAAGCTGAACTAAGAGGATAACACTTTGGTGACAGGAAATCTAGCTAAAGGATGCATTGGAATAGCTAACCAAGGGTTGTGCGATGTGTGCAAGATGCTGATCAAGGAGGAATTGACACAAAAGCTGGATAGATACAATGGTACTAAGCTAAAGAGGATGTACAAGCTGACAGACCATGATAGTTACAAGTAGGCAAAAGCTCAGGATGATAGGATAGCGAGATGGTTCGATGTTGTGCAAGATGTGAAAGCTAAGGGTGGGGTGATAGCAAACGATATGGATTTGGTAGGATGCATCCAATGATGATGAGAGATTTTGTGACCAAGGATAGCTAGAGGAGCAGGATGAGATGGTTGGATAGGATGGTAGATAGCTAGGATTATGATGGATATAAAGAGATGACATTGGGTTTGCATGAGGATAGCCTAGAGCTAGATACCAATGACAAGGGAGGATGGACAAGAAAAAATCTCCAAGGAATATAGTGCCTCCAATCAGAAGATAACATGCAGAAGGAGGTCTTGTGATGGATGTGATAGGATTGAAGCTAGGATGGAAAAAGCTAAAGGGGCTAGGGAGATGGATGATAGCTGGGATGGTTGGCTGAAGCTGCAGGAGATAAGTGGATGGTGTAAGATGGAAGATGGAGGGTGGAGGATAGGTGGATAGATTGGAAGATGGAGTTGGATGTCAAGAGATGACCAAAAGCATGAGGGTGATAGGCTAAGCTGGGGATGGTGGGATTACGCATGATGCTTGTTTGCCAAGTTTTCATCATGGTACTTGTCCAAGGCACTTGATTTGGCAAGTTTTCACCAGTGGACGCTTTATTTTTCTTTATTATTTTTTTTGACTTTTTGACTTTCGACTTAGCTGGAATGATTTTGGCTTTCTTCAGCTATTTTTGGCTCATAAATGTTGGTAGGATGGATGAAAATGATTGGATTGAACAAGTGGAATGGTGGTTGGGAGTTTGATAGATAATGGATGCAAAGACATAAGGCTTTTGGGTAAATGGATGAGGAAAATGGAAAGATCATCATTGGCACACACCTTGAGAGGTGATAAAGTAGTGGGAAAGATGGTTTTGAGTGAGGTTTAGGAGAAAATGGAGGAAGAGAAAGATAAGGACTAAAAGTAGAGTTGGAAGATGGAGTATGGGAAATTTAGGATAAGAAGCATATGGACTAAAAGTGGATTGGGGGGATGAAGGATGCTTATATGGGGATTTGGATGAAGGATGGATGGATGAGGCTTTTTGAGTAGCATGAATGGATGCCAATTGAGATTTTTCTTTGAGATGCATTTCTTTTATGAGCATCTTGGGTATCCACATGATTTTTGACTTTTTTAGCTTGGGCTTTTGTGGCCTCTTGACTTTTTCTTTGATTGGGATTAAATGTTTCTTGTTTTGAACATGTACTTTAGAAGGGACATGTTGAGACTTTGATTTTTGTGGATTTTTGGATTTATGCTTTTGTATTTTGGCATCCAATATGCTTCTATTACCCATGGGATGGGAACAAGAGCATGGAGGAGATGGAGGGATAATTGATGGAGTGATAGGGTTTAAAGGTTGGAAGGGATTCAAGGGTGAGTGCCTTTGATGATCTAGCTGGTGGATTTGAGGGGATGGAAGGATATATTAGAACATAGGATATGGATGGATATAATTGCCCAAAATGGATGGAGGGAAGGAAGGATATGGGCCCAAAATAGATGGAAACGGGGAAGGTGTAGGTCCCAAAATAGATGGAGGGGATAGAGGATTCATATTAGGTATGTAAGGACCCAAAATGGATGGAAAGGGTGTGGGATTTAGATAAGGGATATATGGACCCAAAATGGAGGGTTGGAGATAAGGAGTAGGATGAGGGCCCAAAATAGATGCGGAATAAGATGAATGGGAACTTTGGGGTGGAGATGGAAGGACTTGGGACCATGCAGGAATAGCGGGGATACCAACATCTAGAAATACATTTTCATTTCTTTTTTCAATATGATGTTCATTATTTGGAACACAAGATGTGAGTCCATTACTAGTTGAAGGAGTTGGAGCTTTGGATATGATAATTAGTTCTTTTTCGATGGATCTATCATCATGGATTATGGGAGATGTATGATCATGAAGCAAAGGAGATGGGAGGATAGGATCTTGAGTTGGGTGGGCTGAGGGAAAGGGATCTTGAGATGGAGTAAGTAAGATGGTAGGATTTAGATATGGAGGGGATGGTAAAAGTGGATCATGTAGAGGAATAAGTGGGATGGCGGGATCTATTGTTCTATCAGAGGATATTTCAACATGCTTTTGGACAAGATCTTGATAGGAATGGATGGGACTGGATGCATGAGGTTCATTTTATGAGATTTGGATAATGCTTGGAGGAGGAGATGTGGATGGGATTTGGAGCGATTCGATGGGTGGTGGGATTTTGACGCTTGTGGGAAGGGGAAGGATTTTAAGCAATTTGATGGATGGTATGGGGATGGTAGCTATGGAAGATGGAGGTGATATTATAGATGGGGAAGCTTCATCACTAACTACTTCACATGGCTGGATTAGATGACATGGCTTATCGACTGTTGGAGGTGGCTTTTCTTGTATTTCCTCTAGGAGATTCCTTTGAGACTCGTGTGTCAGAGGTGGAGGTGGTGGATTGATAGGAATAGATGGTGTGATTTGGGTGGAAGATTGGAAGCTTGGTTGATTGGGTGATGGAGGAGAAGCTGGGATATCAGATGGCATGACTAGATAGTTTGGAATAACTCTTGGATTTTGTGGGATGCTTGGGGGAATGTTTCTAAGGCTTTCAATATACCCATCATAGTCAACAAGATTTTCATCATCATTGGAATAGGAGGTGGCGGGAGCAAGGACAATATGACCGAACACATCATGATAGGTTTGGGATTTCATGTTTTGATGATGAGTCGGAAGGGGATGGGGTCTCACATATGGATGAACACAAAAGCTCATGGTTGGATTTGGATTAAGCGCAGATTATGGATTGGCTAATGAAAGATTTCCTAGGGAGAGTCAAAGCTGCATGACAGGCCTAAGGAGGATTGGCTGGAGATTTTTGGCTTTCCTGTGGATGGAAGACTTCAAGGGCATGCTGTCAAAAAGTGAGAGTTTTGTTTTTCTATGCGCTGGATTGGTGGAGATTGTGTCAACTTAAGGATAAACTAATGATCTTATGGGCATGACACGAGATTGACCACTTATGGATCCCAACCTTTAGCTGAAGGTGATGAGGGATAACAAGTGACAAAGCTAGATTACCCTAGACAAAGCTCTGTCAAAGGGATAACCTTGGTGAGGCTAGTGGATTGGTTGGATTGATTGGATAGCAAATTCTAGCAAAATGACAACAACTCTCTAAAGGCTTGGGTGTGATTTTGGATTGGGTTGCTAGCTGGCTAGGGGGGATGATTTGGAGAGACTTTGGATTTGGGATTGTTCTAAAGCAAGGAACTAGATAGATTCGGTTGCAGCGAGGGAGCTTGGATGTTTTCTTGATGAGGCAGTGACTATGCTAAGTATGCCTTGAGCTGGGAGATTTCTGCTTTTTTGGGATTTTGACCAAATTTGGCAACATTCATTCAAAATCTATGAACAAACAAGAAGACAAAATTTTGGAGCAAGCACGTCAAACACACCAACATCCTAGGAAGCTTTCTACAAGGATGAAATTTGTTATAGCTAGGGAGTCCTCAATATATGCAAGGTACGTGAGGCCCAAATTCGTAGATGAAACCAAAAAGATGTCACACAGCCGAGAGGAGCGGTAACCCACTTCTCCTCTTTCACTTCTCAAGGGTATAAAGTTCCTTGAGGCTTAGCCTGAGTGACAAAATCTTGATTCCAAGAGAGGTGTCTTTGGATTCACCTCCCAATTTTTATACTCCGCCAAAATGTTGGAGTTGAGGTCGTCCCAAGGGGTGATGAAATCCCCAAGCAGGCCTCCTAAAACTAAAAACAAGGTTTTGGATCTTAGTCTTATGCACCCAAGATGGCCTGAAAATGTGACAAGGGGAGAGAAGATTCAGATGACCTTGGGCTAAAAAGCAGAGTTCTTTTCCAATTGATGATTTAGATTTTGTAAGCTATGATTGAATACACTTGTGATTATGGCATACAATGTTCATTCCAATTTGACAGCGTCGTCAACATAATGGAAGTCGAGAGATCATCAACATAGGAAATGTGAGCGCCATTTGAAAATGTGTCCAAACCATGCAATGTTCATTGATTGTTAGGCATTCAAGATTGAGTGTGAGTTTGTTTTAAGCCCAAAACAAAGATGTGTGAAACTCGATTGCCAAGCGCGCACTCAGAGGCCCTCCACGTCAAGATTTATCCAATTTTTATGCCCAAACGAAGTGTGAGCGAGATTAATGCGCATTCAAGGAATTTTCTAACTTAGAAAAACCACTAAAGACCCAAGTGAGTGGAGTTTGATCTTTGTGGAGCACTTAACACCCCCTTAGGTAGACCCATCCCCATAGATGGTGCTGAGATTGCAACCAATGGTTAAATTGATGGGTGATTAAAGAGGGTGAGTCCAACTACAAACTTACTCAAAGCGTCTTTATTAGTTTTTATAACTTAGAAGATTTCAAAAATGTGGATTCTTTTTATGCCCCAAAAGATGATTATTTGATCTATGGCATTCAAGATTGGATTTTTTGTTTTAATCATGCATTCATAAAAAAAAACAAAATTGATTTTAATCCATGGCACTCAAGAGTGATTTTAGCAACATGCATTCAAAGATAAGTGATTAAACATTCAAGGTTTTTCCTTTGAGCATTCAAGATTGAGATTTTGTGTGTTGTTTTAAGAACTTTGAAGTGCTTTGTTTTAACCTTAGATCATTCAAGATTGTTTTGGACTCAAAAGTGAAAATGACTCTTTGGACTTTGGTTTTCATTCAAGATTTTGTGTTCTAGTTTGCATATTTTAAGCCCAAAAATGATATTCCTAGATTGTTTTGATGCATGAAAAACCTAAGAAACATTCAAGATTTTGCAACAAGACATTTGTTTGGAACAAATAACAAAGCTTTTAGAAAAATTTTTGGCAACCATTTAGGACTCTTAGTTTTCATGAGATTTTTAAAAGAACTTTAAAATATTTGCAAATGAGGTTCATTTTATCCTTGATTGATGCTTTGAGTTTGATTTAGATTTTAGTGTGAACTTAATGTTGATTTTGAACCTTTTGAAATGGAAACTTGAAGTTCTTTTTAAATTCCCAAAAATGAAGTGTTCCTAACTTTGCATGAATGCATCTAAAACCTTGATGTTTCAAGGATGCAAATGATTGGATTGGTTTAGTTTCACTTGTTAAAAGATTTTATCTTTTTTGCAAATTTTTAATTTTGTAATGGATTTAAGTATGCTTTGGGGGTTCATTTTAAGCGCTAAAAAGAAGTGTGTATCATTTTGCTTCCTTAAAAAAAAATGGCCAAGATCTCCCACAAGAAGAAGAAGAAGAAGTAGATGGAATAAGAAGAATATAGACAAGAAGAGAAACAAGAATTCCAAGTTCTTTCTCCACCTATAAGCTTGAAAAATCTGCAAACACTATGAGATAGATTATGAGTTCCTTTGTCTTTTTCATGCTCATGTAGACCTACAAAACCAATTTATACAATCCTACCAATCACAAAAACAAACAAAATTAGCCAAAATTAGCAAATGACATACAAAACTTGACTAAAAAAGCTAATGAAGATGACCCATGCGGGGTCCCACCGGGCGTGCCAAAATGTATATGAGCAATGTTACTATGCTAATAGAAACCAAATTTAAATAAAGCTTCTACAAACTAAAAAAAATTAATAAACTTCAAGATAGACTAAGATGAGCTCTCAATTGAGAATATGAGCCATTGATGGGCTCTCTCAATAAGAAGCTCTCTTGTTGAGTGGCTTTGTCTAAATAGATAGGATGCATGCTCAAGCTTATGCTTCAAAAAGGGCTTCAAATGGAGTTGGAATTTGGGTGTGAGTGTATGGTTTTGATGTAAAATGGCTTCTTAAAATGGCATTATGACTTTACTTCATGGATTGTGTTAAAATGGCTTGGGAGAGGATTCCTTAAATAGGCCAAGGGCTTGAGGGATCAAGGGCTAAGATGCAAGGATGGAAAAAAGCTCATGGAGGACTCAGATTGCATGAGAGGAGAGAACATGGATTGTGCTTCCTTATAGCCAATCAAGGAGTGACACATGTCACATGGTGAGAGGATGGAGGAAAGGGGAAGGATGAGTCAACAAAGGAGACTCAAGGGATAAAATCTTCATAAAGACCCTCATAATGGTTTGTAAGAGCAATAAAAGGGCTTAGAAGAGTCATTTGTGGTCTAGTGGACTTCATAAAGTTTTATGGTTGAGATATTTTGAGGGAGATGAGAGAAATTTTGACTTGGGAATGATTAGGAGGGTTTTAAGCTTGCTTAAGCTTGTGCAAATGATTAGAGGATGGATTAGGATGGTTTAGGATTAGCTTAGGGATAGGCAAGTGGATGGCATTTAATGAGGGTGGGTGAAGAAGAAGATATTTGTTAACTTTGGCTTGGGTTAGTAAGTCTTAACCCATGTTTAGGGAATGTGACAAGGTTAGGAGGGGATTAGGATTAGGTTTAAAGACATCTTCTAGAAGAGTCTAGACTTTGGATGAGGATAAAGACTTTCTAGAATAGTCTAGAATTTCCTAGGATGAGGATGAAGACTTTCTAGAAGAGTCTAGAACTTCTTAGGATGAGGATAAATTAGATTTTAGGAAATAAATAAAGTTTTATTTATTTCAAGGGTTTGTGTTGAGGAGATATTTATTAAAACTTTTTTAATAAACATGAGGATTAATATTTAATCTTAATTAAATATTTTGAGTTGGGGTTAGGGGTAGGAAATGATGGGATTAGCCTTTAATCAAAATTAAAGAAGGATTAGAAGATTTTGGAAGAGGTTAGTGGTCTTAAGGAAATTGGCCAAGTTTTGGGCAAAAAATAATTTTTTTGGTCAATTTATTAATTAAATAATTAATAAATAAGGAAATAATGTTTAAATAAGATTTAAACATTTTTGGAAGGGATTCCTTAATTAAATATTTTAAATTAAGATAAAGGGATTTAATGGCATAAAAATAAATAAATAAATAAATTAATTAATTAATTAATAAATGATGATGTAATCAGGAATTTTTCAAAAAATAAAAATACTTTATTTTCTAAAGGTTTTTAGGTGTCTACAATCCTGACTTAAGATCAATCTTTGAGAACATTGTAGCTCCCTTAATTTGATCAAATAAATTTTAAATCCTTGGTAGAGGATACCTATTCTTTATTTTCATCTTGTTCAATTTTTTGTAATCAATACAAAGGTGCAAAGAACCATCCTTCTTCTTCACAAAGAGCACTAGAGCTCCCCATGGTGATACACTCAGTTAGATACTACCCTTGGCTAAAAGGTCCTCAAGCTATAGGCACAACTCACTCAATTCTTAAGTGGTCATATGATAAGGAGCTCTAGAAATAGGCTCCACTCCTAGAGTGAGATCAATGCTGAAATCAATATCTCTCTTCAGGGGCATGCCTAGAATCTCACTTGAAAAGACATCCACATATTCCTATAGAATAGGGTGGTCTATAGTCTTTCTTATCGGGTCTTCTTCTTCTAGCTCACTTACCATAATAGCAAATACCTAACATCCCTTATCAAAGCTCTGCTTCACCTACATAGTAGATATCATCTATAGAGATATAGGCCTCTATATCCCCACAATCTCCACATCCTTCCATTGGTCATCTTGACACACAGTGGTCTTTTTGCTATAGTCTATATTAGCTCTATGAGAGTTAAGCCAATCCATACATAAGACCACATCGTAGTAGCCAAGAGGAATAACCCAAAGGTCAATTGACATCACAAACCCTCCTAAGCATAGTTCACACTTTTTAACTATAGAATTTGTGGAAACCCTAGCACCTAAGGCTAGTTCCACTTCCCAACCTAGATCTTGCTTCACTGCTTCCAGCTTACACTTAGCAACTAATGATGGTGAAATAAAAGAGTCTATGGCACTTGAATCAAATAATATAGAGAGAGGTGTACCTTGGATAGCTCCTGTAGTCTCAACCATGGTCCCTTGATGGTCCACTTGACAGTGATCCACTGCCACAAATACCTTGTGAACTCTACCTATAGCTTTGATTGTGGACGTAGATGCTATTACCCTAGAACCTGAATATTGAGATGCACACTATGGACATTGGGCTGCAATGTTCAAGAGTAACATCCTATGCCTCTCCCAAATCTCCTCCCTGTTGGAGGTGCACTCAACTATTGGTGGCTATCCCTACTAGAAAAATACTAGTTTCTCTATGTAGGTTAAGTGTTTTGATTTTGCCTATTGTGTTATGCATTGTGATTATTCTTTGAGTTAGAACCACCACCACCACTCTGTGCTTGAGGGTATGATCCCTTCTACTGTTGTTGTTGGTTCTAATTTCCCTTAGGAAAAGGAGGTTTCTTGTTCCCACCTGAGTTGTGGTTACCCTTAGGTCTTAATACTACAGGTGCTCCCACAAAACCCCCATATCTTAGGTTGACACTTTGCTCTACAAGGATGGCTCGATGTATTGTATCTTTGATGATTTTAGGTTCAAATAACTTAACACCCCCATGTAGAAAGTTGTTCAAGCCTCTAATGAAATGTTGTGCCAACAGTATTGGGTTATCACTAATTCCCAAACAAGGCATGAGCTCATAGAATTTGTGCTCATACTCTACTATGGTTATAGTGAACTGTCTTAGGTTGTGGAATTCATTTGCCCTGTGCTAGTGCCATTCCTCTGGTAGGAATCTCTCACAAAATTTTTCTAGGAATAACTCCCATGTGACATTGTTAATGTTTATGCCCAACTTCTTCTCTTTGATAGTCCACTAGGTGGCTCCAAATAGTTCTAGGTTGGTGATAGAAAACCTCGCTTTGACATTAGTGTCAAAGTCCTGAATATGAAAAACCCTGTCAAGAGTAATAAGCCATTGCTCAACTACATTACCTAAATCTAACCTATTAAAGGGTTTGACCTTGGACCTCTAAAGGTCCTTCATTTGAGAAAATACAATCGATCTCTGTTGATACCTCTGAGGGCTCCTAGACCTTGGTCTATTCTCATGTCTTGCCTGATGTGCTCCATCTTGACCATGAATAGGAGGTTGGGGATCAATGATGATTTTCATCATTTTCCTCAGGTCAACCTCCTCAGAGTTGGCTTGTTGCTCTCTATGGTTCTCTTCTTGATGCTCACTAACATGCTCTTCCCTATTCTCTTCCTAAATAGGGCCTTCATGGACAAACTTATGTACATTGATGTCTCGGCCTCATCCACAACCTCTACCATGGCCAAGGCTAGAGGCTCTAATAGAAAATCTCATCCCAAATACCATCCTACAATAATACCCAAGATACAATATGATTTAATAACCATAAAACCTACTACTATGAGGCATATATAAAAGACACATGTTTTGAAAACAATAATAGTTCAATTTTTAGTTTTGCCTAAATTTAGGTTTATGTATAATTCAGTTTTGAAGTCTAAATGTTCAAGTTTTGAAAATATACAACTAAAGTGTAAGTTCCAATTTCAGTTCAATTAGTTCAAGTTTCAATTTGTAATAGATATAGATAATAGTTTAATTTTTTTTTTAGTTTCAACTAGTTAACAACTAGTGGCATTCCAATATGCCTAGCTCCCAATGTAGAACTTGGGCTCTAATACTAGATGTAACACCCCACCAAGGGATCCAAAATAATTAACCTAAAGTTTTACTAAGTTTGCCAAAATTTTTTTTTTAAAGTAAGAATAACGTACACATCAAACATAAAGTAGTGGAAGAAATAACATACAATCATACAGAAGAAAACATAACAAATTGCATTCCTTAAGTATCCCAAGCCATTTAATCACATTTAAATTTAATTAATACTAAGTCTAACAAATACCACATCCACATGAAAGAATAACTATAAGTCTAAGTCCTTTTAAATAATATACATTTGTTTCGAATGCCACTTGGTAATAAAATTCAGAATACTCAATCATCCACTGTACATGTCATAGAAGGCTAAAAGAATATACCATCCCTTTCAGATCCATGAAACAAAGTAAAATACAATAAGTGAAATCATCCATCATAAAGATATAAGCATCCATCATAAGATATAAGCATCCATCATAATATGCAAGAATAGAATGAAAGGAAATGTAGATAAAGAACTCCAACCATGGCATCAATGGATGGATCTCAATGGTAAACGTAAAAAGCACTACCACCCGACCATGTGGTAACCCAAAAAGGCTCACTCCCACCGTGCTAAGGATATGTTCAATTGAAAATTCAACTAGTTGGCCATATTTTCCCTATCAAGATACTGCTAGAATGTTTTATTAAAAAATATTTATATATTTTTTGGAACAAAATTGTTTTAGAAAGGAGGGGGAATTATTTTTTTATTAAAGAATGTTTTTTTTGTAAAAATATATATAAGTATATTTTAATAAAAAATTCTAACAGTATCCTAATAGGAAAAATATGGCCAACCAGTTGAATTTTTAATTTAACATATCCTTTTAAATTCAAAACCCTTCTCAATTTAAATCTAATTTATAAAATTACTGAACGAGGATTCTAAGTTATTTTAATCTCTACATATGCAAAAGAAATCAACATTCATACCAATAATTCCAAATTAAAATATTCATCACAAAGAAAATCAAATAAATAAATCACAGTCACAAAGAAGATAGGAATAATAAAGAACATAATTAACTAGGTGAATCAAAACACAAGAATCTACCTAGTTTTGATGCTAAAATTGCAGACACCCAAAAGATTTGTTAGAGAAATCTCTTCTCTCAAAACCATCTATCTAAAAAATTCCTCCTCCAAAAATTTGCAGTCCTTCGAAAATTAACCTCAATTAGTGATAAGGAGTTCTCCCCTAAATTTAGGGCACTAATTGTGCGATCACCTGAGAGGACTCCTTGCTTACAACTCTTTAACTCTTTATTATCTTTCTTTTATGATTTCATGTATGTTTAATGCAATATTAAATATCTTTATTTAAATACACTTGACTTCTCTTTTTAATTAATTTATTAAATTTTAATCTTATGCATACTTTATGCAATCTTAAAAATCTTTAATAAATTAATATATTTTCCACTCTTTACTTTATTTTCGAAGTGTTAATTGATAAAATATTTATTAAATTAAGAAATAATAATATTTAGCATTTATTTTAAAATTAACTCTTAAATATATTATTATTAAATTAAATAAATATTGTTACACTCTAAAATTAGACTTATAATTTTATCTTTAAATTTAATTCTTTTTTATTTAATTAATTTTTCAATTTATTAAATATAATTAAATATTTAAAATATCATAATAATTTTTCATTAAATTAAATCATTAATTTAATCTTTAATTAGACTTAATTAATAGAAAAATCACCAAAGACCTATAGGAAAAAATACAAAAACCCATCATAGAAAAACACATACAAGATCAAACTAAAGGGTTATAATAATGAATTGACATCATATGACACATTCAGAAGGTAAACAACTCAGATACTTTTGATAATTTTTCAAAACAAATGGGTTTAAAGGTTAGCATTTGGACTCAAGAATTCATCTCCCCTCTCTTACCATTGAGATAATGTGATAGGGTACGCTCATCCTGGCAATTTAGGAAAGTCAATACCTGGTACCTAAAATTTGCATAAAATCCACCCATGTACAAACACATATATACTAAGCTAAATAGGTAATGGCAGGATGTGGTACATTGTGTAGATCCCAACTAGTAGGTGACTATGACTCCCTTCCTTAACCACACTAGAAATGTCATACATAAAGAAAATATATACGCATACTATACACATGCAATATGGGGCAACTATCCATAAGAAAACACATATGATAATCCATCTAACTAATCATCATCAATAATTGAAATCATTATAATAATCATCATGCATACATGAAATATAGAGTACCAAGTAGTCTCATCATAAAATCAACTGAATATGAAACAATATCTGATAATCTAAAAAATAATGCTAGTAATCATCAAGCATAAAACTGGCCTAAAAGAGTTCAACAATGGTAACAAAATGTAAACTAGGGGCAGACACTACACATATTCCTACCCCAGGATATATACATGGCCTCACTAGAGAGCATAGACATATGGAGATGGCCTTGTATCTTCTAGATGCTCTTTTACTAGCATATTTGTACATTGCAAATACATATGGGATACCTTTACATATAGTTGTAGAGATAGTTTCACAGAGGCCTATGGGTGATCCCACAATAATGGGTTCCACTTTTTGACCAATTTTAACATTGAAATCAATATTTTTGCAACAAACGTCACGTTCAACTGACTATATCTCAAAAACTATAAATAATTTCAAGATTACATAAACTAATGATTTTGAGTACTCTATTCCTACTTTGTAACCATATTTTTTAATCTTAAAAAAAAAAATTTATTTAGGTGTTTTTCAATATTTTTAAAGAGTGACAGTCTGTTTGACACACATAACTTTGTTTTCTAGAAATGATAATGATGTAATTATTTTGGTGTTAGATTCGTAACATCAATATCCAGAGGATGAATTTGGTTTGATTCATTTTGGTTGAATATTGTATAGTTTATGAAGTTTTGAAGTGACACGAATTGTAATTTAGACATACGTTCTATTTGACATAGATAATTTGAAGTCAATTTATCAGAAACCTTTTTTTCTTTTTTGAATAGAAAGGTATCTCAATAAGCTAGTTCTTACATATTTTTCAAAAAAAATTTGACCTAATTTACTAATTTTCCCGAGGTGTTGAAGTGGGTTGATGTTGAATCGATAATGAACCTATAATGAGTTAAACTCATATTTGAAAGCTTGCTCCGAGTAGCACAAATTGGCATTTTTATTTTACAGTAGGAGATCATTCAATCTTAATTTTAGGGGTCAAAATAGCCAATTTCATTTTTCTCCAAAAAACAACACCAAAAATTTGTAATTTGAGATGTTCGCATGAACATTGTGTTCGCACGAACTTGTCTAATATGTTTGTGAGAACACATGTTCGCATGAATGTATGAGAAAAATAATCCTCTATTTGGAAATTTAATTTAACATGTTCGTGCTAACATGTGTAAAAGTTTGTGTTCGCACTAACATAAAAAAGGCAAATTTATCAAGATCTCAAACGGAAAAGTGGAATTGTAATCACAAAATTGCCATTACAAATATGTTCACATGAACATACCTTATTTAAACTCAATATATTCATGTGAACATATAATTATTTTATGTACATGCAAACATAGGTAGCACATTCAGGCGAACATACGTAAAATTCTATATGCGATTTTTTCATCATTTCTCAATTTCTTTCGTCCCCCAAAAGTGGTACCTAGTATTGTGGGTTCACCCCTATATTTCGAGTGACCCATGACATGCCATTAAGTCATTCATGCTAAAGTACACAAGTTTTCCTAGGATATTGGCTTTGAGTACTCTATACAATAGTATGATGCTCATTAGTCTATTGCTCAACACTCAACTCAACACTTAGATTCACAAAAATCTATTGTAGCTCCACCTAAGGGGAACTTAGGAGATGGTCTAACTATTTCTATTTCTACTAATGGACTTGACATGCTTGATCAATAGTTACAAGATTTGAGTCAGATTCATGTTCCCATTGAGATAGGATCATACATGGACATGCTAGTTGAGTCTACTGACTCTACACCACTTCCATCCCAAGTTGTTCTTCTTTGCACTCCTTACTATTACAGAGGATTGAGACTATTGGAGATGGAGTTTCTATTGATGACACCTTAGTACATGTCAGTGATAACCCTCTTGCTCCTTAGACCTAGATACCTCTTTTAATTTTTTTTTACAATAAAAAATTTATATTCACAAGTATATTTTTATGTGTTGCTATTTCCAAATGAATTATATTTTTCTAGGCATAGGTAGTAGAGCATGCTTCCTCTAGTGTGGTCCTTGATCATAGTGAAAGGAGAGATGTTATGGATGTGATACCTACTACTTGTGGGGGTAAAAATATGATGGATGTGACACCCACTAGTGCTCAAGTGATTTTTTAATAAATATTTAAATTAATTTAATACTAGATACATGCACTTTCATCAATGCATTTAAATTTGTACAAATATTTGTTTTTTTTAATGTATATATCTAATAAATTCTTGTATCTTAATTTATAGAGTCAGTTGATACTTGATAGACACATTATCCTCATGAGTCTCAATTAAAGGGTTGCTCTATTCATATGCATTTGGATAACTCTCTAGTTGAGGACATACACATGTTTACTTTATCATTGATCTTTTTGAGACATATACATTTATGTTTTCACGTGTGTGTGTGTTGATCTTTGTACATGTGTTTTTGACTCATTTATGATTAGATGTACATGATTGGTTCAATTTATGATTCTAGACATGTTATATATATGCATATTTATAGTTTAACATCCATGTGTGATATATATGTTTCTAAAGATATGCTTAGATGTACATGATTGGTTCAATTCATGATTAGACATTTAATCAATTTAATTATAGACATGATGAAATAAATTATGCATGGTTCATGATATCTAATACATGTGATTCAACATTAAAATGCATGATGAAAATGATTTAAAGACACACGATTGATTCAATTTTAAATTGGTTAAACATTCAATTTTGGATGATTAAACATATAAGTTGTACATAAAATGAAAATGTGTACAACAAATATAAGTCCTAAACATGAAATTTATTTTTACAATTTATACACAGTCCTAAGTTACATGAAATGTACTAATTCTACATGTCTACACATATTAGTCCTAAGTTACATGAAATGAATGCACACACATGAAATATATTAAATGAAGATACATACATACATGTATGTATACATATACAAGTGTCTTAAACATGAAATGAACATGATCTAAATTTTTGCTAGATAAAAAAGAGACTCGGTAAATTTATGAAATATCTAAGCAAGTCCTAGACATATGAAATATCTCGAGTGGTTCCAAGTGGTTCCACACACTCATGGAGAACATTTAATATTCTCTCATGATCCTTAGTCTCTAATCTCCACTTGTGACATCCACTTTTATGTTTAATTGGATGTAGAGAAATGGAGGTAGCAATAACATGATGACTATATTGAAGCATTTTATTGCTAAGTTGGTAATCAACAAAGTGAATTCCATGTTTCACTAATCTGTTTTGGCTAAGATATGGTCCCTAGAAAACACCTAAATCTCCACACATGCATAAAAAAAATGATAATTTAATGTGTACATGCAATTTAATAAATTTATCATTTAAGAATAAATGCACATTATATGTAGGGAATAACATTCCATCGCATTCTTCATATTCAATTAACTTCATCCTTTCTATAGATCAACATAATAAATAGTAACTCACTCCTACATTTCTAAGCTCAACAATAACTACAAAGACTTCTCCTACACAATAAATAACATACATGTGTATAAATGAGCTCTATTTTGTCAAATTGTGTGACTTTAATATATATAATTTTTAAAAATAAAAATACCTATATATGGTTATAATTAGTAGAAATCAAAGGAATTCCATCAAAGTTTTCATCTTCATCTCTATTAACTGAATCCATAACAAGAAGTGGCACTAAAGTCCATGGACCTACATATCCACAATCATGATTGATGCAGTCATTGTAATTCTCAAAAATGCAATAACAACAAAAACATGAATATTCTCTTGTGTACAATGTCTAATTGTGATGATTGGTACTCATAATAGAATGCAAGGATCATGTTTTTTCTATCCTCTTGCAACCATGCATAGTTATTATATCCACACCTGAAAACACATATTTAATATATACATAAAAATTAGAGACAAAAATATATATTCACATGTGTGTGTTTAACTTAAATTAAATAAGAGAAAATATATACATGTATACACATGTACCTAATGTCTCCCAAAAGAGTCCACATCATACTACTTGACTCATTCTTGATGATGCACCAACCTCATTTGATGCAAAATATGTCTTGCACCATTAAACAATGTGATGCACATTATTTATGTGAACTCCCTTATAATTCATCTGATACTTTTGTAGAGCATATTTGATGCAAGCTCTGGCACCATCATGTTCACCTTTTCCATGACCACCTTCAAAAAAACTACACACATGGTATATTTTCATTACAATTATATCGATAAAGTGCAAAAAATGGTCTAGATGATTTGATTTGTGTAGCACACCCATCAGACCAAACATATTATTTATCATTACTTATGCCCCTTTCTTTGATATATGTAAAAAAATTCTTGAAACAATATTCTACATAATGAATATCATGTTGTTTATCATCACTTATGTAGACGTGATATTCTTTCTTGATGGCGTGTGCTTCATTTGTGTTTTGAATACTATCCAAATCTAACTGTGCATGATGATAACACACTTGTACCAGATTAGTAACCTGATTTGAAAAATAGTAGTCTAATTAAATAGCCTTTTGATGAATGATAGAATACTTCTCTACAAAGTCAACAACTAATAAAATGGTTCCAAGTGGAAAGGTATCTCTAAGTATTTGAAATTTTTGTGCTTGCCACTTTACAAAAAAGCACAATGAATACATTATTGTATCAAACTTGTTAGGATTAACCATAGGAAAAAAAATAGTTACATATAAATATAATCAATATTAGAAAATAATAAATCACACTGAAGAGAACACGAGACACAAGAATTTAATATGGCTCACCCGTTCTCTGGGTTACATCCACCAACAACAAGTTCAATATTATTAATATATAGTGTTTAAAATTTACGATCCCTTACAACTCAATACCTCTAGAAGAAGATGCAATATCATTATACATTATGAAATCCCCAACCCTAAGCCATTTTACACAAGATTTTTCTTTGTACAAAATTAGGGCTAGAACAAAGCATCCACTAGAAAAATAATAACCGACACCTTTTACAATAGTGAATAATTTTTGGCTTTAGAGATGCTACCCCCAAAAACCCCCTTGGGGGTGTTTCCCCTCAACCCCACCCTATACTACAATAGGGATCACACCTGGAGCACTACCCAAGGACCTCACAAGGTGCACTAGCCCTTGACCTCATCTTAGGGATGATGCCCCCAAATCCCCATAGAAATAATCTGAGGGGAAACTGTGCTGAAAAGACCTCCTAGTCTAATTAGGCTCCACATCACAAGACAACTTTTAAATTTGTCTAGAAATGATCCAACACTCATCTATTCTTCAAAATATTCTAATCATTTGGATCCTTTCCCAAATTTAGTTTCATTCCTTACATACTTGTATCTCTTCCAAGTTATCATTTTTGTGACATCAATATCTCCATTTTTCAAATGAAAAAGAGTCAAATTAGCACATCTATCACATGTTCCTCTAATATAATTAATTTGGCCAACATAATCATCTATTCTATCACATAACATAGGTGATATGAACTCATTTTGTCTACTAAGAGGAGCATTTTTATAACCAAAAGTTTTTTTAATAAATTTTTATAAACTTGATAGTGGAGATCAAATTCAATATGATAAAGACAACAAGTTTCAAACACTTTGTTTCTCCTAACATAATATGACTTCAATCTTTCAAATAATGTCTGCCCAATCTTTATATCAACATTCAAACTAAAAAATGAGACATACATTTCACGTTGTGTTATGTCCAACCAATGATTTGTATGATGTTCATAAATATTAGCTCTAAGTCTATGTCTACGAACATCTCTAGTATTTGATGAAGGACGAGTATTATCATTCCAAAATGATATTACCAATTTTTTTATTCTATCATCAATCCTATCACAATGAGGAGCTCTACACATAATTACCCAATTTCCTTCCAAAGTGCTATCATCTAGAACAATTCTCCTCTTAACATATTTTGATATGGTTTTTCTACAAAAACCAAATTTTGATAAAATTGAAGAAATTTCTTGGGTTTGGGATATAATGCTACTAACAATAGATGTCATCATAATTCTTTTATTCTTGATCTTATATTTAATTTGAGTTGTCTTCCCTATAGAGTTCAAACCTTTCATAACATTTTCAATAATATCTCTTTGCACATTAGAAAATTGTCTCTTTTTTGATGTTGTGTCTACACCCAACAATTTTAATGGCTCATGCAAGTTTTTTTTCTAAAAGAACACAAGCAAGTATTTGGGCTTTTTCAAGTGTTTCCAAATCATCAAATTTACTTGTTATTTCTTTTACTATCTTATTCAAAGATCTTTTTTTGCAAAGCCTCAACAATTTAATATCATCAAGTAATTTCAATTTATCCACATCTGTTGCAAGTAAATGGTCTAAATTTATATGATTGATAATTTTCTTTACACTTGTGGCTAGTCTTATGTGTTCATTCCTACCAATTTCAAAAAATGGTCTTGACCCTTCTCCAACTTCCATTGCTTCATGTCCTAAATTATCATGTCCTAAATTGTCATGATTCAAATCTTCTCGTACATGCATTTTCTCATCTTGTGATTATTTGTTAAGAGCTACATGCATATAAATGAATACAATTAGAAAATTAAAAATATACATGCATATGAATTTACAGATGTACATACTTGCTCTTTTTTTTACAATAATTTGCTAAAGATTTTGCATGATTTCTATGTTTTACAATAGGTAATCTTATTATTGTAGATTTACTTTGTCTTCCTTGTTGTCATCCCATCTTTGTTCTTCAAAAATCTATAAATTTTTTTGAATTATCTTTAGTCTTTAGAAAACTATCAAAATATTTCAAATTGACTTTGATCTTCTTCCTATTTCTTTAAAAACAACAAAATCCTTGTTAGATTGTTTTAGATTGATTTTCAAAATTAAGACAGAATACTTTTCTAGAAATTAAAAAAAGAATTCAAATATGGCCAACAAGCTTCGCTTGAAGTCCCCTTTGCTAAGTGGTATTAGCCAAGTGGCTTCAAACAAAGCCATTTTACCAAACCACACTTGGCTAGGGGACTTTGTCCAATGGTAAATCTCTCAAGGGCTTCACACAAAGCTCCCTTCACCTTGGCAAACCCAAATGACTCTTCAAGCCTCTAGAAATTGGCATAGGGGGCTTCATTCAAAGTCCCTGTGGCATTGATGGTAAGCCACCTTAGGGACTAATTGCATGAAAAGTCTTTAGGCGAAGTCCCCATAATAGGCTTCACATAAAGCCACCAAAAACTAAAATTTTAAGAATCATTTAAAATTTATGTCAAATTTTACTCTTTGGGGGGTTAAAACAAGAGCCAAATAGTTCAATATTCAGAAACTAAATATAGAAAAGTTTTATCTTCTCAATAAGCTTTCAAATGACTATGTTGGTAGCATATATTGTGTTTATTATGATGTATTTTTTTTGTTTTATGAAGTATATATTTTTTTTCCATTTCAAAAATCCCTATTTAAAGCTTTTGAAAAAAATTTAAAAATGAGAGAATAAAATATTTTAAAAATATGATCATCACAACTACGTGTGTAAGCTTTCTAGTAAATTTTTTTTAAAAATCTCTTTCAATAAATACAAATAAAATTATATTGATAACAAATCAACCTATGTCTGAATTCTCATTAATGTCACTTTACCACTGAATAAAATCTATAAATTTTGAGAAAATTGAAGGAATCGAACAAAACTTGCTAGATATCAATGTTACTATTCTAGCATTGAAATAATTTTGTAGTTATCATATTTAAAACAAAATTTATGTTGATAAAAACACCCATCACTCTTTGAAAATGTCAATTTTGATATAAAGCACTTCTCAAAGGAGATCGATAAATGAACTTCAAATAAAATAATTTTTAAAAAAATTATTAGAAACTAGATAGAAAATTCTAAAAATCACTAGTTTACATCATTGTCAAATTCCTTACCATTTTTTAGTAATGTGCATTTAAAAATAAAATTTTAAAAATATATCTATTTCAGCATCAAACTTGGCCAAAAACTGGAACCATTACCATGCATTTCCTATTTCCTAGTTCTCACATTTTATCTTATTTCTCATAAGCTATTGATAATTCATTTAAATACTAAATTCCTCTTGTATAATGAAAAAAATAGAGTGAGATACATAGCAAAAATGTTTTTTTTTTCATTGTACTAATTGTTATATTAGTTCAATACACAATCCTAATTATGTGCATCATCAAAAATCACATGCAATAGTAATAAATATCATGATGCAATACAAAGGTATAGGATTAAGTTTCCTATTTTTAAACTTGGGATTATTTTCAACTTGACATTTCATATAGATTGTTTTAGTCTTTCTACCATCTACTCAATTTGTAATTAGATTGGCTATGAGACAACAATCTCAAATGTTAGGTTGTTCTCACATTTGGTGGTATTCATGGAAAGATAATGATCCTCAAGCTAACCTTGTCAATATTTCACAATCTCTAAAATTACTCCATCCTATAATGAGACCATACATGATATCTTAAAATATGAAGATTGTGGATGATGTATAATCTTAAAAGTAGTTATAAAATGGGACATTTTTACCTTAAATTCATAAATTTCATGATTGTATACCATGGATTGACAATAAAAACATTAAATTTTCTATTCATTTCATATTCTATGTGATGATGATATCCAATTAATTGAAAAAATTCATATTAGTCAAAGCCTTGACCCAATATAGATAATGGTATAAAA
The DNA here is from genome assembly GCA_028749045.1 of Cupressus sempervirens. NCBI lineage: Eukaryota > Viridiplantae > Streptophyta > Pinopsida > Cupressales > Cupressaceae > Cupressus > Cupressus sempervirens. The sequence continues at coordinate 206,258,715 of CM053789.1, forward strand.
AGAGAACAAACAATTTTTCATTGGAACAAATTTGCAAGGAAAACCAAAATTTTTAGCATTACTTGGAACCTACATTTATGAGACAAGATCAAGAAAATACTAGAGACAATGCATGAGTACTAGAGAGGATGGAGAGAAGTAGTTGTGTGGAAAGTATAAATTAGCTAAATATTTTAAGATTGGTAGAAATACTTAACTTTATAAATTGATCTATATTTCTACAACCTATAGAAATAAGCATGTCTAAGTGAACCAATGGAGTGCATTAAATGATAAATTTGTCAAAATATTTTTAATGATAGATTTGTTGAAATAAATTTTGAAACATAGATTCATAACCTACTTGTGTCATCTTCTTGTAGAAAGATATCATGGAGCGATTGAGGCTAAGAAGCATGTGATTCAAGTGTATAAGAATATAACAATGGATTTAATATATGAATGGAAACCTAAGATAAGGTTGTGCATGATAATAGAGGGAACTAACTATTAGAAATAGGAAATACTAAGGGGCGGGGGGCGAGGGGGTGAATCAATATTTCAATTTATTTTTTCCCAATTATGGATATCTTTTACAATCTTAAAATATGCATATGAGAAACTAAAAAGTAAACATAATAGTAAATCAATGCAACTCACATCACCATTATTTTTTAACTAGGGAAACCCTAACCAAGGGAAAACCCCACTGGGGATGGTACCCACAAAATGGTCCACTGATCCAAAGTATCTTGTGAAAGATATTGACCTTGTTAGGAGTCTATTGCATATGAATAGCTTCGCTATCCTTTATAGAGGACTAGGCCTTGTTAGAAGGCTCGACCCTATTGGAAGTTGTTACACTACTTTGGGGTCAAATTGCAACGACAATTTTATTTGTGCTTGATTTTTACATTTTTTTTTCAAGTGCCTCCAACTCCATCATAATATTGACCTTTGTGTCATACTTGCAATGCTCACATGACTATAAAAACAAAAACAAAAAAAAACAAAAAAAAAAACCACACATCACCAATTTGGTCGACATTGATCATTCCCATGTGGAGAGTTATAAATGAGTTAAAAGAGTGTGGAGGGAGAGCTAGAGGGAGTTGAAAGATGCCAATACTGGTTGGAGATGCCAAGTTTTTGATGCTTGTTCTATTACCCTGTGCCCTTGCTCTACACTTGTCATTTTTGATCCCCAAATGTAATTATGCACAAAGAGGAGCTAGGGCAATGTACAGCTTGGGCGAACTTGAGCCAATAGGATTCACTTGTGCTACAACTTAGTGTTGTGAGGATGTATATGTGATATGAGACATTGTGCTGCTCAAAAAAGTGTGTTGCCATTTCCTTAGGGGATCATTAACGGTGTTTTACATTATTCTGGTTACATATGGTACACATACTATTCTTGCACCAAGTTTTGAGATTTTTTGATGCACTCTCTCCCTCCCTAACTATTTCATTTTTGAATCCTCGTTATCATGTTATTGTATTATCTCCAAACTAGTATTATCATGGCCTGGGTGTTGTCAAAACATAGTATTGATATTGATCCTATTTAGACAAGAATGAATCTTCAACCAAATGCATTTTAAGATGATCAATAGGATATCGGGACAAAACTAAGAATTCATTATTTCAATTTGAGGGAAATTCCTAGTTTTCACAATTGTCAACTCCATTTAACCTCCACAGCCTCAACTCATAGACACTCCTTACAAAGGCACATACAATCCTCTTCTTTTCACAAATACTTGTGGCCTATCATATCATGAGTAGTGATGTAATCTTGTGAATTGTTTGCTGCTCATAGATAGAGCACACTTTTCTTTTAAATTGCTATATCATTGCCAATACTCTCTTTGTATATATTAAACTCTCTATGTAGTGAGTGATGTTATTAAATTAGGAAGATATTCACTATCAACTCAACATAAAGGTTGCTATTTAACATACTATTTCTCATAGTTATTAGACTAGATATCTTTAAAAAATCTATTTAAAGAAATGTCGATAGATATCCACTGCAAAATAATTATAATTTAATTTACTACATCTAAAATTATTTATATTCTTATTATCTCTATTTATTTAGTTTTTTACTAACTTAAACATTTTATTTTAATTTCTAAAAAAATGGACGATTTATATATCCAAATATTATAATTTAAATGAATATTTTATGTGGCATTTATTTAATTATTTTAGAAAGTATATTCTATTTATAATAAGATTTAAACTTTTGACATGTAGATTGTTGTCAAATTTATCCTAGAAGAATAAAAGTTAACATTAACACACTCACACCATCCCACTCCACCCATTCTGCCATTGTAGAATGCCCATTAACATTAATTAGGAAGATATACACTGTCAACTCACCATAAAGGTTCCTATTTAACATACTATTTCTCATAGTTATTAGACTATACCATTTCCATAGTGCATATTAGTAATGTAGATAAATGGTATAACAAAGTTTATAAAAGAAACTTAGATTTCTTTTCGTATAACTAAGCTTTATAATCTAAAGCTTCAAACCCTTATGATACTAGGGACTTGAGTTAAGCATGTGATGTGCAAGCAATCTGGGTATTAGAACTGATTGTTTCTTAACATTAATGGTATTCCTATTTATCCTAATTAGAATTATGTTTGAGATTCTTGAGCCTCATTGCATATCATGGCATGATAGTTAAAAAAAATCTTTGACATACCATGTAAACAAAACTCTCAAGAGTAGATGCTAACATAAGTGCATATGCTTCAACATTTTTATACAAGCAACAACAAAAATTGTTCTTTTTTGAATGTGATATTGGGAGGATGGAAATAAAGTTACTGTCAATGACATTTTATGCGTATTATTTTGATTTCTTAATACTATTTAAAGGGATGTCTATAAGATATATAGAAAGATGAGTTTTCTTCTAAATTCTAAGTTTAATATTGTTCATTGGATGTAATAATGACAGGAAATCATAAGAAAATTTCCCTACCTTTCCTAGTCTAAGCTTGATGTCTCTGCCCATGCTACTAATTATGCTTCAAACAAACTATAAAACAAAGAATTTCAAAGCACATGTTATTAGTAAACATTTGACATTTATTTAGATCAAACATAAACATAAAGAGATGGATATTTGTTTTTAGTAAATACCTAAAGAAGCAGAGTATCTATGGATCCTGAGAATCTGAAAGCAAAAGGCCATGGTATTGAGATCTATTTTGTATTCGCTCCAATTCTTATTGCATTTTATTATAGAATATTATTGACTTGTAAAAATAATAATCTTATGGATGACATGCTCTTATAGGAAGAAATAGAAACAAACATGTAAACCAAATCAAGGGCTTGTTTTATTTCCTTTTGAAAATGTTGATCTTTTCCAAGGTGTTTGATGTTATCAACTAGGGAAAGAAGTTGAGAAACATTATTTTCAACAACAATAAACATGTCTTTTATCTCATTGATATGTTACCCACAACATTCAACATTGGAAGGACACTATTTTAATTTTAAGAACAATTTTGTTTAGTAATAAAATATTGTAGAAACATTTGATTTGAATTGAATTGAATTAATCGTAATAAAAGATAAATACTTTGTTAAATGAAAATATTTATAAAATATAGATCAGTGAATTTGATTTAAAACCTACACAATTGAATTATAATATCAATATCAAAATGATAAGAAAACTTAAATAAAAATATACCACTATCAAATTTAGGCATTACAGATACCACCAACTCAACTATAATTATTCTCTTAAAATATGGTCATATTAACATTAAAAAATAACACCAGCTCCTAAACATCCCAACCTCAATTTTATTGAAAATAAACCAATCAAAAAGATAAAACAATGAGAAATTACTTTCCTTGTGAAGATTTTTTGAAATGGACTGCAAAAAGTCATCCTCCCACAAGTTTAGGTGATAATTGTGTAATTGTACTTTAGTTGTTAAGGATTGATTTACTAATGTATTCAGGCTTTTCTTATGTGTCAATGACAATGCTTTACTAGACTAGTGAGCATCATTTATCGACTGTGAAGGCTTAGATTTGAGGGTCAAGCTCAAAGTAGAAGAAAATGTAGAAGAAATAAGAGCCATTGTGATCTGATTTAGGATCTACAAGTTTTATGACTTAATCCCAACAATTAGATATACTTTCCTAATCCAAGTAGTAAATGCATGGCCATGTATTTAAAACCATTGAAATTACAAGAAGATTAAAGCATAAACACTTAATTTAACAATGTGTTTAATTACATAAAATAAATAAATTGAAAGAATTGAGAGAATAAGAAAAAGAATAAAGAGACACAAACAATTTGATACAGAGTTCATCTAGGTAGGACTACGCCCCTGGGTCCACTTCTCAATTGGGGGATTGATCTATTAAATTTTCCAAGCAAAATTGATTTCTTACAAATTTCAAGCTCCAAACCTTCACAATCTCTTTCTTCTTTTACAATTTTTGGTGTAGAATAACACCTTGTAAAATCTCTCTTAAGAATTAAATAATTCCCTCCAATTAATCTCTCACAACAATTTTTTCTCCCAAAGACTAATTTCCCACAAGAATTTCTTCTCCCAAGTCTAATTGTCTTCTAAAGGAGAGTAACTCCCCTTTTATACATAAAAAGTAGTCATATTTGGTCTAAAACCAAATAACCACATAATAACCATATTCCCATTTTAATGTAAAAAATTAACAAATATAAAACAATACGAAAACCTCCTTTTGGCTCTTATAAATTATAATCCATATGAAATAAGCAAATCCCTTTTGGATGGATAATTTTAGGATATTGTTTTAATTATTTGTTTATATTTTTAGAAGATTTTCTTTTAAATCTCGTCATTTTTTTGGAAATAAAGTACATGTCCACCATTTTATTAAATAAAAAATGGTGTAGTGGTAAGTAAACTTAGGGGGATATATATATATATATATATATACATATATACATACATATATACATATATACATATATACATACATATAAATATATACATATATACATATATATATATGTATATATGTATATATGTATATATATATATATACATATATATATATATACATACATATATATAGATATATAAATATGTATATATATATATACATGTATAGATATATATATATATATACATGTATAAATATATATATATATATATGTATATATAGATATATAAATATGTATATATATATATATATATACATGTATAGATATATATATGTATATATATATACATATATACATGTATATATATATGTATATGTATATATATATGTATACATATATATGTATATACATATATATATGTATATATGTATATACATATATATGTATACATATATATATATGTATACATATACATATATATGTATACATATACATATACATATATACATATATATGTATATATATACATATATATTTATATATGTATATGTATATATGTATACATATATATGTATATACATATATACATATATATCTATACATATATACATATACATATATACATATATATGTATATATATACATATATATATATGTATATATATATATATTCCATATTAGCATGATGACTAGATTTATGATGTCATCAAAATTGCCTTTTACCTTGAAAACTTCAAGTTGTCATAAATTTTTCATATGACCTCTGTTTTCGATGAAATGAATGCCATTGAAAAACTTTTGACAAGCTCTTTCATTTGAAATTCATTGTTGACCACTTTTGAGATGATTTTTTTCACCTTTTTATGACCTTTGGTCCTAGTTTGACCAAACTTTGACTGGTCGTAACTTTGTCATCCAAACTTCAATTTTTCCCATTCAAGTTGTGTTGGATTCAAAATTTTGAAGACTTCAACATGGTACTAATTATTGGAGTTTTGGAGATACTTCAAATTTCAATGAAAATATCCTCTGGATCACATTGCAAGGTTTTGTGTTGTTAGCAAAGAATGTTGTTTGTCAAGCTTTCCAATAGAAAAATTGATGAGTTGTAAAAACAAGAATTATTAGTTCTATATATAAAATTGATGAGTTCTAAAAAAAAGAATTCTATGTTCGATATGGAAATTTGATTAGTTGTAGTCACAAGAATTCTCAATTCTATATAGAAGTTTGATGATTTATATAATATTGATATGAAGAGACCTAATGTTTTCATAGTCTCAATGATGAAGATTTAGTTCTTGATCATCCCTACAATTATTTTTAAGCCATGATCTAATAGTCACTCTTCTTTTGGACCTAAGCTTCTGATACATTATAATCTTGTGCAAAATAGGAGCCTCTAAAATTAGAGCTTATGAGGACTAATAAAAATTTCTTATGAAAAGAATCACAAAACTAAGGATTAACATCTTATAAATGTGACCCCAAACACAAATGATCACAAAGCACAAGATCAAGGAATAATTCTCATTTTCGAAGTAGGTAATGAAGATCATATGACTATTTTAGAGGTGTTTGATATGGAAGATATGGGGTTGCTACAAAGTAAGGTGTTTAAAGATAGTTGTGTCAGATAAAAATGCATTATTAGTGTCTTAACTTTGTTTTTTATTTTATCTTTTATCTTATTTAGTCCAATTTTGAAGTGACATAATAAGAAGCTTGCAAACCTATGCAATCAAATAGTTTAGGAAGGACACCTAAGGTTAGAAATGTGATTGGACCTTCTTACTTCTATGGCAATTACAAAATGAATTATACTCCAACTAGTAAGCATATTATATCTTTAAATTTACATTTTATCCCATTAGGTTCTAATAAGTAGTTTCATCAAGTCCAATTTTCTTTTTTGAGATGTCTGATACAAGGATCCTTTTTAAAATAGGAGAAATTTTGAGGACATTACTTAATCCTAATTGTTCAATTATTTTGATGCATTGTCAATTAATATTTGTGTCTTAAAGGACCCGACTACTTGATTCCTTTCTTTGTTAATGTTAAATCTATTTAATGAGATTTGGCATTGGGAAATTATTCATAATAAATCTATCTTTTGTTAAATAGAACATTTCTTTTGATACAAATATATTCTTTGTTCTTAAGAAATATCCTCCTTTCATTGATAAATCTTTGACGAGATTCCTAGTTTGGAAAAAATCTAAAGGGATTGATTTTTTCAGATGACTTTTCTAAAATTTTGTGTTCTATCAGCATGTAAAATTTTAGTTACCTAAATAGGGATGAAATTCAAAGGTGGGATGTTGAAAAGGCATAATGGTGAATTTGAGTGAGGTGAGGCAAAATGCATTTTCCCAAAATTGTTTTGCGATTTCCCACCACTTATGAGTTTAATTGAACACCATATTTAAGTCTAGCTAAACCCACGACAATAATTAGTTTCATATGGGTTTTTGGATTTGAATCACAGATGATAGATCACAAAATCCATACAGTTCTAATGTAATTACTAGATGTAAAGTAGGTTCTAAAAGACTGACTTATTCAATAATTCTACCATCTTCAGAACCATATGTGCAAATATAAACATTAAGTACAACATATCTAATATTTTTGCAAATATAAATATTAATTACACCATTTTTTTCTTTCAAAACCAAATGCATAGATTAAAAAAATAAGAAGAAAATGTCCAATTTTTTTTCAAGATTTTCTCTCTAATATCAATGTGTATATTGAAATGGTTATCATTGATAGATATAGAAATTACAAAAAATTCAATAAGGGTACAAGAAAAATTTATTTGCATTAAGAAGGACCATGTCAGATAATACAAGGGAATTTGATTAAAATAGGGAGACAATCGCTATATTGTTATCTAACTTTCAAAAAGAAGGCGATGAAAAATATTATTGTCCTTGCAAGATTTGTAATGGCTTAAAGATAAGAAGAATCAAAATAAAATAGGTAAGAGACATTTTAAGGAGAATGATCACATTAAAGAGGGGTTTGATTATCATCCATTGGTAAGTTTGTTATATTATTTTCATAACTAATATACATATGAACTATGGAAGGAGGTTTGATTATCATCATTTTTTATATAGTTTGATCTCCCTAGGGAAGTACATGATATGGACCACCACATATCGGAGGAACATGGAGGTGTGAGTAATGAAGTTGAATATCATGATCCCATGGAAGATGACAATCATGCACTAGAAAAGACATTTGAAGATGATGGTACAAATGCATTGGTCCATGACATATTTGGTACTAGTGTTCTTATTATTGTTTTTGCTGCTAATTATGATGATGATGGTTAATATGATGAGGATGATATTGAGGTCATCCATGGTATATGTCTACTTGAGAAGGAAAACATGATCCTTTATGAAGGATCCCAATCAATTATTTTCTTTGTTGTATTGTTGTTGGTGAATTTGAAGGTTATGATTGGTTTATCTAACATAACAATGTCATGTATGCCAAGGGTCTTTAAATATGTCATTATAGTATATAGAAGGTGAAACATGTACCATTAATATCATTTATACTAATGACTTATATTTTTTGTTGTAGATTGATAGGTGACCTTTTGTTACCACTATCAAATTTTCCTACACTCATATTGAGAATTATGTGCCACTATGAAACATATTGGAATAGAGTATCAAGAAATATATGCTTTTCCTAAAGATCATGCCATTTATCATAAAGAACATGAAAAGGCAATAGAGTTCCCCAAATTCCATATGAGCAAATATCACGATGATAAAGTGACAAAAAAGATGTCTCTCAAGGTTCTTATTTACATCCACATTAAACCATGTCTTAAATGATTATTTAGGTGTAGTAGCTTGGCATAATTTATGGATTACCATGCACATAATGGAAGATGAAATGAAATTACTTGAATACTTGTGGATGGCTCAACATTATGGATATAGAGGGATAGTGACCAAACTTTAAAGAAGAACCTCGAAATCTCAAGCTTTCTCTAGCAACTGATAGTGTTAATCCATTTGGAGAGATGAGATATGTTTACTCAGTGTGGCATATTTTTCTTATCAACAATAACCTTCCTCCATGGATGTCAATAAAGAGGTAGCACATAATGTTGGAAATGATTGTTCTATATATCTTATTATTTTATTGTGATATACATATAGTTATAAGTCTTGGAGTGAAATGACCACAATAATGATTTGATGTTGTTCATTCAACTAGGTAAGTACAAAGTGAAAGATATGAATTTATATATTTCATCTCTTATCAATGAGTTTTGGTGTTATGGAATGGTTTCACTATGTATGATATCTCTAGACCAATTACACAAAAATAATTTCAATTCCATGCAATGTTTGTGTGGACAATTCATGATGCCCTAGGGTTGATACATTTATGTGGTATGTTATGCTGAAATCTAGTTGTACATGATAATACTAATTCTAAAAATTAACATATTTAATCCAATTGTATTGTTATCTTGTCATTCTATTTGCATGTCCAATGTGTGCTCCAAAGATGAAATCTCATCATTCCAAAAGTTTGAGAAAGAAGGTGATTGATGACTATAGGGACTTCCTCCATAGAAATCATAAGTATCGAAGTCTCAAAAAACATCTTTCCAATGGGAAAGAAGAGACTACATCAAAGCCATGAAGAATGACACCTCACCTATGACAATTGGAATATAATATAATTCAATGTAGTATCACTCCACCTAATACTTTATAGTTGGACATTATATATTTTGATTATGTTTTGTTGGCTAATGTTGTAATTGATGACTGTGAAGGTTGTTAAGGCATTACTGACCACCTTCCAAAGGGACTAAAATATTATCCCATGGAATTTTGTAGGCTATCCTACTATGAGAAGCTAAAAAATGTGTATTGTTTTTATACTATTCATATTGGAAAGAATGTAACAGAGATACTGTTGAAAATATTGGATGGAAGACTTGGTAAAGAAAAACTTGCCAATATTTTTAGTGACATTCATAAATCTAATTATGCAACGAAAAATATATTTGAATTAAATAAAAATGGAGAATGTATTAATGCAAGTGCCCTTACTTGGTTATTAGTGAAGGAGAAAAGTAATGCCATAAAAGAAGTCATATGAAAATTTTGATTTCCTACAAGATTTTCTATGAATATGAGCAATCTCATATATAAAAAAAGTAAATTTTGGCCAGGGATTAAAATGCATTATTGGAATACCTTCATCAAGGCAAGTCACCATCTTTTGTATTTACAATATATTTGTGAAACTATATTTAATTTTCATTGTGTTACATTAGAAAAGAATGAAACGATCAGTTGGTAATTGTTGCAGTATGTGCCACCCCTATTGCTCCCAAAAAAATTTGATAATAATATCAAACAAGTGATATATGATCTTGAAAAATACATAAGGTAAGTAGTAATTTTTTTTTAATTTATCAAAAAAGTGATATATTGTAAAGTCTCGTATTTATATTTTTGTGTCTTGAATCCCTTGAGGTGGTTTTCATCCAAAGAAATCCATAATGATGATATAAAATATTAGAAGAAAATAATTTTTTGACTAATGTGTGAAATGCAAATGTGTTTACCTTCAAAATTATTCAATGCACAAGAACAATATCTCATACACCAATTTGAGGAGATTGAATTGTGTGGACTTATACAACCTAGGTCAATGTGGATGATTGAAAGACACTTAGAATTTTTGAAAGATTTGGTTCAAAAAAGATCACATCATAAGGGTTCTATGGTTGAGGAATATATGGTATACTAGATGATGGTGTAAATTATTCAATATCTTCCTAATCTTGTAGCAAATACCCATATAGATTGTATTTGGGATCTAAAATCCATTAAAAAATTTGAAGGGGAGTACTTGGTGGGGAATAGTAGATTTAGGAAAGTGAAAGGTAATAAATTATGAGATGTTATTGTACTTAAATAATTCTTAATCTTCAAAATATTTTTTTTGTAAGTCATTTATTTACTTTTTTACAGTTGCTAAAGAGTGGGATACAATACATTTATTTATTAAAAACAATCAAAGATTGGATAAAAGTATGGATTATAGGTTAGAATCAGAATTTGTGTCTTCATTTGTAATACAAGATCATTGTATTTGAGATACCAATGTTACACTAATGGAAATAGATTTAGTTTATTGTTTAAGAGACCTCTAAGTACTTATAAGTTTGTTAATCAATCTATGTTTTTGCACTCGTGATGTAATTTATACATGTTTGACATTATTGTAGGTGAAACATGACAAGGCTATGTTATGCAATGGTTATAAGTTTTGTGTCAAATTTTTTGATGACACGAAGAGAACTTGTGATTCTGGGATAAGTGCAGTCTTTGAGGTAACCAATATTTCATCTAGAAATGACTTACATCCTTGAGAGTCTCAAAATAGATACTATGAAATTTTGGTTGATATACATGACTATAACTTTAATTCCTTCAAATTATTTCTCTTTGTCATCAAACAATATCAACTATGACTCAATCAAAATAATCCTAATAGAGATATTATTGAGCATGAGAATGGATTTCCAATGATTAATACAAGGTTTTTTAAGCTAGTTGGGGATGAACTAGGGTAAAAGTAAAAATTTGTGTCACCTTTTAGGCTAACTTATCAGAATGATTGAATTTGAGTATTTCTATCCAATTTGTTTTTTCAAACATATGATCTTGATAAAATTATTCTAGCTAAGTTATATATGGTCTCACACTTTTCCAAATGGAAATGTCTATTAAATGCATGTTTTATACTAGTTAGTATCTAATTACCAAAAAAATACAATTATTTTAGAAAATTGATGTTTCAATAACTCTTACTATTTATTATGCTATTTTTTAAATAACATATACATACCATTTTAGAGAGCTCAATGTCAAGAATATTCTCATATAGAGTTCATAGTGTTTTAATTAGATATAATATATTATAATTAAAAAGTTCTACAAGTACTTATTTTAACACTTGAGAAGATGTTGATTTTGAGAAAGAAAAAAATACTAAATAATATAATTTAAAAAAAAATTATATGACATTCTAGAGGAGAGAGTCCTCTTCCAAAATCTATAATTTTTCTTTTGGTTGGAATAGACTTATTTTGAAAAATGTGGTGGGAGGTGAAAACTATTGATTTGAATAAGTTGAAATTTGAATCGTTATAAAAGAGAAAATATAGGTCTAAAACCCATTTTTATTTTTAATTGTTCTAGCTACATATATTATTGATAACATAATCTAAGATCAAAGGGAAATAAGTTTATTTCCATATAGTTTGTGGTGGGAACTAGACCCTTAATTTCTAGCATTTTTTAGCAACTAAAATTTATCTTTAAAAAATAGGAAAATATATAATTTTTTATATGAAATCATTTTAAAAAATTATAATCCTAAAATTCATCCATTTCTACACATTTCATTAGTTTACTTCATTTTAAAATTCTAAATAATAATACCAATTTTATTTCATTAAATGTGAACAACTACACTTTTGTTAGTCATTTCCTTTATGAAGGGCTGACATAGGTTTGTGCTTTTATCCCCCTATGTTTTTCCAAGCCAATATGAGTAGGTATTTTACTAAGAGGTTCCCCATAATTGGGTTGGTCATTTTCTGTTAGACATGATCCAAAATTAAGACCATTAAAGTATAATGCAATAGAAGAAGAAGATACCAAGGAAGAGGAAGAAGTAGATCACGATTGAGAGTTAGTCAATGATGCTCCTAATACAAATTTTATTGCTAATGATCACAACCATGATTCTTGTACTAATGATAATGATGATGACAAGGACGAAGAGGATGATGATGATGATGATGATGATGATGATGATGACGATGATGCCCATGATAGTGGTGGTGATGATTTCAACAATGACAATGATCCTAATGATGAGATGGATGAAGAATAATATCAATGATAGGGGTGGGGGGTTAATTAGATAGCATTGATGACATGAATGAAATGTAAAATTATGTGATCAATGCCTATGCTATTCAATATCAATTTCTTGATAGATCAATGATTATTTTGATTGACTTGTCATGTACCTTTTAATGTTTATAATTAATATGTGATGCTAATATTTGATGTAATTTTGAGAATATGTATCATGATTTTTTTAGCTAACATAAGACAAAAGATTTACATATGAAGAAACCTGAACCCTTTAGCAAGCATCCCACATAGTCTCATGGATCATTAGGTATAAGTTAGTACACCACCATAGAGATTAATATCTTTTTCCATTGGTAAAATATCTCTCTCATTGCCACCTATCTTTCTCTTTTCATGGAGTGCAGGTACCAGTGAATATGTATTTGTCATATTTTTCTTCCTTAAGTGTGGAAAAGATAGGAAGGGAAGAAAAAAGTGAGACATTTTGTATGTCTAAATCAAGGAGATTGACTCAAGGTCAAAATATCAGAAAAGAAATTCAATAAGTGCATGAAGTTTTTCCTTTTTCAAGGGGGTCATGGCTCCTCCCAAATATCCTTGTAGGGCTCAAGCCCTCAAATTAGTTGCCTTGGTCCTCAAGAGTGAAGGTGACTCCTATGTGCCCTTTAGGTACAAAAATCTACTAAAATAATGAGTTCCCAATGAACTTCCTTCAATAAATACTGATTTTGTGTTGGAGAGAGGATATATCACATAGCACTATACTCATTACATGGTTTGGGCCTATTTTGTATGGATGACATAAAGGTCTCTTACAACAAGGTTATTGAATTGATGGAGTATGTTGGACCTTGCTATGATTGCGGTAGTTGGATGTAGATTGCTAAATATAAAAAACTATGTGTAGGGATGCACTCATGCAAAATTAAATACAACAAATGGTTAAATGAACAACTTAAAATAGTAGCTATATACATTGATAGAAGGCCAAAAGTATCATGGAATATTGTAGGTTTTATAAATAGAACATGACTTGTGTCAACTAAGAAGCGACCCAATTACATATTTGAGGCACATGAGGGAAATTGTATATTTGTATATACGATAAAATTAATACATGGAGGCGAAGATATTTTTATTGATTACAATTTGAATCACGTAGATATAAACAAAGCCACTATCATGGGGTGGTACATACTATGCACATTTGAAATCACCTCCAATCAATGAACCCAACATGCCATTAATTCTTTTCATTTTTTGCTAACTTAGAATAATAACACAAGTGTTTTAACATGTCTCAATAATTTTTTTCTAAAATACAAGGCTATAGTATGCATCAACATCCACATAATACACACGCGGATGATGGTTCTCATGAGACTTCTTCTTCCTGATAAGTAAAACTCATTATTGTTGTACAAATTACATACAAGAAATATATTAATACATATTTTATTATTATGTTTTATTCTTCACTACTATTTTTGATGGATTTTAATTATAGTACTAATAATATTATTCTCATAAATGAGTGTTGATCAGGAAAAGGGAAAGGAACAAGTAGTCCACATGGAGTTGTCAGATGAATAGGATCCATTCATTTGATTTTGTGTCACTTTCTGATCCTTTGGATGCACTAGAAAAGGTCCTTCATGCACTATCAAGAGATTTAACTCGATTGGAATCAATTTGACCTTGAAATCCTCAAATACAAATGAGAGAGGATGAGTTGATGCACCTAGTTAAGACTTATATAATAAGTATTAATGTAGTTTTTTATTATAAAAAAAATTCAATAATGGTTTATATAGTATACTCTTTTATTTATGTCATTAAATAAAATGCATGTGTTATTTTTACAGAGGATGCATAATAGGTTAAAGGGTCATGCCCTAGATGTGGATACTTCAGGTGGTTCAAGTACATTGCATGTTCTATCCTACACTTGTGTTTTGCCTGAACAATTTTATTAAAAAGCTCTAATAATATTTTTTTAATGCTCTAACAATATTATTTTTCATCACCTAGAATTGATCCTATGTTCAGTATGCTGCCTGCTACAAGGAACATAATTGCAAAGGTAATGCCAACTACAATGTCAACAACATGTAGCATGGCCATAGATGTGATGGCAATGCCTATTGGTAAATAGATTCCTCTTTTTCTCTCTCATTTTTCATGTGTTTATTTCACTTGAACTATTATTTCTTAGGGGGTATTTTTTAATACTGGGTTCATTTTATGCAAGAGGCAATGAGGATATTCCTAGATATACCTTTGTTAGATGTATGAGAAAACTAAAAAATTGTCATCAATTACTTATGAGCAATGAAGGTGGACTTCCCTTGAGAGTATCCTAACTTCCATGTACTTTAAAGATTGATCCTTTCTTTTACTAGATAGTCTTATACTCATAATCAAATGCATTAAAGTTTGTGTCATCCCTTGTAATAACTACTAATCCCATTATTAATTTTTAAGGAATAATCTATTTTATTAAAAAACTTAACAATGAATGTTTGCTCATATTTGGGCCGACCATATGCATAGGGTATCATATTTTGATTTCATTTCTAGATCATATTCCCTTTGATCAAATTATTCAATTAAATTTAAAGGTAGCTTCAATTCAATTTATGAATCTTTTCTTTTCTTTTCTTTTCTTAAAAGGTGGAATTTACAAACTAAAGAGTTAAAGGATAAACTCATTGATGCCATGACAACACTTTTTGGACCCAACATCTTTCAAAAACTTAGGCTCTTTAAAAAAGTGAGCTAATATTAGAAGTATATTAGGTATAACTACAGGACCCAAATGGAATGCAATCCTTATTCTGGGCACCCCCCTATTAATGAGTGGAAGAATCCCAAAAGGGATGACACTGAAAAAAGTGCATGATATGGTGGAGAAATAGTACCACCCGTGAAAAGAAGCCATGTCATAATATTAAGAATAAAATTATGTACTAATTAGTCTTAATACTTATGTGACATAGCATATTTTAGACCTCACATAGGTTTCCTGACACGTCAAAGGAAATTGAAGCAAGAAAATAGAAGCACAGGCAGCACAAGCTTGGCTCAAGTGGATATTCAAATCTTCCTGCATAAGTATGTTAAATGAAAAATTATATGCAAATATTTATAAATTGTAAACAATTTGGTCTTTGATGAAATTGATTACAAAAAATAATAATGATACCAAGAAAAAATGCAGGCCTTGGAGTTTAAAGATGCAACTTTTGAAGAGGACAAGAATATGGCCTACAGACAAGGCTATACAGCCATGTTGAACAACTTCAAGAAATGAGTGTGCATGATTCTTGTGTTGGATCTATTGATGAGGTAAATAAGTTAATTGATTTTTATTTTAAATTGAATATTTAAGCAATTACTCAATTTGGTATTAAGTTCCAAAAATATAAAATTCATTATATTCATTTTAAGTAAGAAAACAATGATTATATATTTGTTTAAAAATTTAAAGTGGATATATTTGTATGTATTAAAATGAATGATTAACATTTCTTAGTGTTTGTCTTGTATTTATATGTATATATTGTTGATGATTGCACTAATTATTTACATTGGATTGTGCCCTACTAATCATGATACACCATCTGAGCACTATGGAGGCATCAATTTGAATGTGCATTATAGTACTCAAGGTATATATTTTCTATTCAAATTTTGAATTTTGAATTATTAATACAAGTAAGTATTTTAAATTGAATTTGGTGTAGTAATACAAGTTTAACTATAATATGTGTTGGGATTAAGAAAATATCTTGTATTGTAGTTGCAGAGGATGTAAAGGTTGTTCCTAATGAGCGTGTTGAGGTTCAAGCTATTAGAAAAGATGATGTGTTTGGACAAGGTAAAGAGCACTATGCTTATATTATTTAAATTTGTTAAAATCTTGAATTTTTTAAATTTATCCCTTTTATTTGTTATTGCAGAGGACCCACCTTTGCAAAGGACATTGAGATAACATCCATGGGTGAGAAGAAATATCTGCGACAACATCAATATGTGTATGAAAAAATATAGGAAAGGACAAAAAAAGAAAAATACAAAAAATAAATGATTCTTATTTATGTAACTTATTTGATAATGATTGATATGTTTCGATGTTTTAATTATTTTCTATTGAATATTCTAATGAATATTATGTTTTAATGTTCATGTGAATGTTCTAATGAAACCTATGTGTTAATGAATGTTATATTTTATTATAATGAATGAATTTTAGATGTTAATGGGTAAGCCCATAAGGCTAGGTTAATTTGTAGGTGCCAATCGTGGCCATAATCATTGACAACTTTCTTATTAATTTTGAGTAGGGTTTTATTAGTCACCTTAGCTTGATCATTACCTTGTAGAAAGTATGGGATGGAGAAATAGTGATGAAAGTGGAGGGAGGTGCACAAATCTTCCATATTAAGGTTTTCAAAGTTAGCTCCATGGTTTGTAAAAATTGTAGCTGGGATACTAAAACAGTATATAATCCGATAGAGGATGAATATAGATACTTGAATGCCTATGGCAGTGACAAGTGGGACCTCTTCCACCTACTTGGTGAAGTAATCCATTGCAATGATGATACATTTGTGGCCTTCTAAAGATAGGGTTGAAATAAAGCTAATAAGGTCAAACCCCCATCATGCAAATGACCATGTCAGTGCAATGGGTTGAAGATCTTGAGCTGGAGCCTATATCAAATTTGCATGTTGCTAAAAAGGTAGACATATTTTGAAAAACTCATAAGCATCATGTTCTATAGTAGGCCAGTAGTATCTGGCTTTGATTATTTGTCTAGCTAGGACTATACCACTCATGTGAGCAACGCAAAGTTCGATGTCTACCTCTTTGAGAGCCATTGTGGCCTTGTTTTAGTCTAAATACCAAGAGAGAGCATCATGATAACCTTGATGATATAGGGTGTTAGCTATGATAGTGTAGTGTGATCCTCTATGAATGAGGTTTTGGTAGTGGGTTCTTGAGAGATGAGGAGACATGATACCATTTTTTAGATAAGTATAAATTTCATAGTACCATAGGGATTGGGGACCAACCAAGATGCACAATTGTGTTGATTCATCATGCTTTTATGCAAGCTTGTGTAGCTGGTCAATGAAGAATTCATATTGCACAACTTCCCTAGGGATCTCCAAGAGTGAACCAATATGCATATGTAGCCTTGATTTGCAACCTTGGCACCTATGTGAATTGGATCTGAGTGAAATTTTGCTTTAACTAATCAACCAATTCTTTGTAGGGTTGGAGCTTATCATATTTTATTTGGTACTCATCAAGGACTTGCTTGATAATCAATTTTGAGTCTCCAAAGACTTGTAGCTCTATGATGTTCCATTCAACTAATATTTTGAGCCTTATAATAAGAGCTTCATACTTTGATATGTTGTTGGTGCATTGAAACTAAAGTTTGAAATACTTAGGAATGTAGTCACCTTGAGGAGTGACTAAAAATATGCCTTCTCTAGAGCCATGAGATGTATAAGATCCATCACAATAAAGCTTCCATGATGTCTGTTCCTCTATCATGCAAATATGTTCATCTAGAAACTCCATAATGAGAGGGCGATCAACATATTGGATGTAAAATTTGCTAATAAGAATGAACCATTTGGCTAGATGGCCTATGATTATTGTGCATGATAACATGTATTTCAAAGGATCAATCTTGCAGATAAGTTCCATAGTATGACTCAACATGTAATGACAGAGCTTCTGAGTGAAAAAAACTATAGTTTCCATAGGTGTGTAATTAAGCTCATAACCAACAAGAGTGCAGTTGATGTAGTAGAGAGCCCTTTATTTTCATTTGTCATCAAGTTGTGCTATAAGTGTGCCTAATGTTCTTAGGGTAGTTTTTATTTACAATATTAACGTTCTTCCAGCAATTTGAGGAACCAAGACAAGTGGGTTGGCCAAATATTGCTTGATCTTCTTGTAGGTGCACTGACATATAAGATCCCATCTAAAACTTTGATCCCTTTTGAGAAAAATTTATGAATGGCTAACATTTATTGGCAAGCTACGAGATGAATCTTTTGACCAATTGCAACTTCCCTTGGAGAGAGTTAAGTTGTCATAATGTTTTGAGAGGGGAACTATCCATGATGGATTTGATCTTCTAGGGGTCAATTTCAATGCCTCACCTTGATATAATAAAACCTAAGAGCTTGCTAGATGTGACGCCAAAGACACATTTCTTGGGGTTGATCATGAGACAATACTTGGCCAACCAATCAAACACTTCCTCAAGGTGAGAGAGGTGATCAAGGGCATTAAGAGATTTAACGAAGATTTCATCAACATAATCTTCAAGGGTTTTATGGATGAGGTCATGGAAGATGACCATCATAGCTCATTGATAGGTTACCCCCACTAATACATTTGGTACCAAATTGCAACGGCACTGTCGTTGCAATTTGGTACCAAATGTATTAGTGCCCTATGTTCTTTGACCCATCATGTTGTAACAAAAGGTTCCCAAAGGGGTGGTGAATCCTATCTTATGTCAGTCTTCTTCTACTATCTAAATTTGATTATACTTGGAGAAACCATCCATGAGAGATAAGAGCTCATGGCCTGTTGTGAGGTCAATAATCATGTCAATATTTGACAAAGGAAAACCATCCTTGGGACAAGCCTTATTGAGATCCATGAAATTGGTGTAGATTCTAATATCAATAGAGGGATTGGTGATAGGTACCATGTTAGAGATCCAATCTGAATAGGAAATTGGGTGAATAATTTTCACATTAAGCATCTTTTCTAACTTTTCTTTGACTAGTAGAGAAACATTAGGATGCATCTTTCATAGTTTTTGCTTCACTTGTTTGACCTTTGAATTTATGACCAAGTAGTGCACCACTAACTTAGGATCTAGTCCTAGTATGTCTTGTTAAGACCATGCAAAGTGACCAATATTTTTCCAAAGAACCTCAATGAGAAGGTCCTCTTTTTCTAGTGGTAAAGATGCTACAATGTATGTGATCCTTGGTGTCTTTGTTAGACTGATTTTGACTGGTTTGGTGTCTTTTGTTAGAATTGATGATTTTGCAGGCATGTGATCTTGTTGGGGAAGGACAAAATCTCCATCTTTAGGTGCCTCTGAGAAGTTTTCACCATTAGAAATGTTCTTTATTTTCAATTCATTTCTTTAAATAATCTGATGGTGCTCTCATAGAGTTTTCATCAGGGGATACCTTTGCTTTTCCTTTTTTATTTTTATTTGTCTTTATCATTTTTGTGACTAGAGATTTCATCCTCCCCAAAGTAACCTTTAGGGTCAAACTTGTAGATGTAAGTTGATTGTGGTGATGGCATTTTCTGTGGTGTATCGGCCCCATGAATCTAAGGAGTACATGCTCTGTAGAGAACTTTTCAACATGGATAATGCTTAGTTGGCCCCAATCAATGAGTTCAAGATGGATGAGGGGAAGGCCTATGAGGTTAATAGATAGTTCATAAAGCATAGATACTCCCAAGATAATTTTGTCAAGGAAAATATAATTATGGGCTTTCATTTCAAATTCCTCAGGGATGTCTTCAAACTCTACAAGATCATTTTGGATGTTTAAGAAGGGATGACCATATTTAGTGGTGCCCCGAGTTACAGGGAGTCCATATCCTAGAAATTTATTTTTATCTTTCTTGTATGGTTCTATAGGTTGTTTGAAGCCTGATTCTTTATGTCCTAGGCCACCTACTTGGTAATCCCGTTGTTTATCAACAAGATGATGTGAGTGTGGATATTTCTATTTGAAGTAATCAAGGAGCTCTTTAACCTTTGGAGGTGGGTATTTTTATAGCCATGTGCTAATATCTAGGGTTGTTTCCTCTTTGTTAAGGATTTTGTTGGAAAAAAATGTGGTGCGCTTGAGCTATTTGAGCTAGGGATTTGTGTCTAGCTTGGGCACCTGATAGGTCAAGAACCCCCAAGTATGTGGGTCAAGAGGTAGACTATCGATAACAGAGGCATCTAAAACATTGTATTCACCACAACCTTGGTAGTTGATCTTAACCATGGAAAGATTGGAGGGTAAGATAGTATCTAGATTGTGGAAAGCATCATAAGAGCTTGCTATGGTGTTGCCAACTCAATTCTAAGGAAATGGTTATCATATGAGGCTTCTACTACATTGCAATAAGCAAAGGGTTTGGGATCAATGTGGATGGTTATCTCAGTGTGATAATGTAAAAATTTGACACACTGATGATAAGTGGAGGGAACAACCTTCATAACATGAATCTATTGTTGGCAAAGGATGATGTTGAAGGGTAGGTTAAGATCAACTATATGAAAAATTATTTCTTGAGTAGCAAGGCCAGCTCTGATAGGTACTAAGATCGTTCCTTAGGTGGTCTACTCTAGGTTATCATAGGCTTTGATCATAGTGATGACTTAATTTATGATATTTTTCTTAGTGTATCTTGATTGTTTGGTGAACTTTAAAAGTACATATATTTAAGGCCGATCTATTATTTATCATGACCCTTTTGACAGCAAAGCCAAAAACCACAACATTCTAGCTATGTGGAGTGGAAGTATATGATTTTGCTCAACAACTAGGATGTTACAATTTTTGAAGGATGATGTGCATGAGGTGGAGAGATGGCCTACCAAGTTTGAATTACTATGGAATTGATATCAGTAGGGACAGGAGATTCATGAAGGGCATTACCAAGGATTTCTTTGTAAATTGGACTAGTGCGTAGGAGATCTAGAATAGAGATTTTTGCTGGTATGTTACCAAGGTGTTCCAAGATGTTATACTTGGATCCTGATGGGATAGAAACTGATAGCCTAAATATGTTGAGTCGAGTCCTTCTTGTGGTAATAGCACATCAGTTATCTAGGCCTTTGATATTTATCATCTTTATAGAAGGCTTTATCTAAGATATAAAACTAATTAAATTACTATAGTCTAAGTATGTTGATGTATAGTTCTTTGATTTATCATGGGTATCACCATTTTCTTTTGAACATTATTCAATTTCTTGGTATTGTTGGTAGTCATGTTGTTTACACGAGCCTTGCTTGTAGTTTTGGTGTGCAAGGAAAATGCATTTTGATAGATCAATAGTCTTGCATTTGGAGAGGCATGTTCCCCCACTATGATCTCCTTTTGATTGAAGAGGTCTTTTGCATAGCCCTTGAGTTGCATACACTCAAGGGTGGGATGTCCTTTAACATGGTGAAATTTGCAAAAATAATTTTCTCTATACTAGGATGCCCTTGATGGTTGTGCCTGTGGGTGTTGGATAAGATTGTCTTTGTTCAATTTTTCAAAAATTATATCAAGTGGCTTGCCCAAAGGGGTATATACTCAAGACTACCTTTGGACTCGTAGCCTTAACCCAACTGCGATAGAATTGGCATTGGTTTGATTTTGAGGATTGGGTGCTTTTATATTATGTTGATTGTTCTATGGTGGAGCTTGTTGGTAGGATTGTTGTTATGCACTTTGTTGGTGTGAAAGTTGTTGTTGTTGAAGTATTTTTTGAGTAAGACAAAAAAGTGATCTCTTAGCAAAAAGGATTTTATAGTAATCACCAATGTGTATGTTTTACAATTTTTTTTCATGAGGTCTTTTGCAAAAATAAGATAATTCAACCACACTTTTATCCCTAAGGTCAATTTGGTTTCAATGTGTTACTCATTAGGCCTACTAGGAGGAGCCCATCTTGATGTTTTCTAGATCTAGTGCAATATTTTCTTCTAATAAAAAAGGTGAGTTGATACAAGAGTCAGTCTATAAACCCACACATCAATGATCCTTCAAGGTATGGAAAATAGAAGCCCCCCTTCTATGGGGACAACAACTCTTGGAGATGAAAGCCAAGTAGTCTTATGCCTCTACTAGGGAAAACACATATGTTATGTAACTTTAGAGAAGCTTTATATTCTCTTGCACCATGAGTAACACATCAAGGATAAAAGGGTAGCAACTAAGTTTTTTTGTAATTAGATTTGTGGAGTCAACTACTTAGTTGTTACATATGTGATTCACTTAAGAATCTATTCCAGACATGCTAAAATCATGGGAAATTTTTTCCACCTTAGGCTACCCCAGTGAACACACTACCCGAACTTGCCTAATGGAGAAGAAAGTTTACCTTTCTCCTCATTTATATACCAACCAAGGGATTTTACTTGTTTGAGATTCTATCCAAAGGGGACATGCTTTCCAAAGGATGATGAACTTGGTAGAAGCACTCCTAGGTTGTTGCAGACACCCTTGCTTACAAATTTTAGTACATGCATCGTGTATTTAAAAGGTTCTATTTTGCAAGAAAAAAGAGAAGTCAAATATGTGTTAAAGATACAATCTTAAAACACGTAAGACACTTTTTTCATGTTAATTTTGAAGCCTTTAGGCTTTTCCTATCTATGATTGGAAGACACTTTTGTTTAACATAAAATGTTCTTTCCACCTTGACCATAGTGGTCTACAAAATAACTCAAGTAAACAAAAGAAATCATGTGTGAAAGCATTGAAAAGGATGGGAATAAGACCTTTTAACTTTAAGGCATTGAAGATTTTATGATTTTGTTTTAAGCCCTAAATCAAAGTGTTTGAAATATTTGTTTTAAGCCCAAAATGAGATGTGTGGTTATTTAATCCTTTTAGGCATTCAAGAATTGTTTGATTTTTCATACATTCATTCCAAAAAAGTGTTTTGTTGATTATTTTAAGGCATTCAAGATTGTAGTTTGACAAAGTTTTATCTTTTTGCATTCAAGATTGATTGATAATTTTGTTAGGCCCAAATTAAAGTTTGTTTAAACCAATGATTAAATATGCAAGTGAATTATTTTAACAAAAAATTTAAATAGGATTTGACCAAAACCTTGAAAATGTCAGAAAAATATCAATTTCCTAAGGTGTTCCTATTGAAAGAGGGAGATTGTTGGCAACAGATTGATATGAGTATGATAAATGTGTTTTGATCATTGTTTTGTCACTCATGTCAAAACTACATTTTTTCTAGTAAGACAACTACTTATATGATTTAAGTACTATCACTTGTTTGATTGATGAAAATGATTTGATCAAAAAGATGTAACAAAAGCACCTAGAGGGAAGGTTGAGTTATAATATAAAGAGGAGTACAAGAATCAGCTAAGATAGTGATATCATAGTGCATCAATAATCTACTTAAGGTTGCAAAGGTTGGTACACTAAGAAAGTTTAGAAGAACAAGTTAAACAAATTTTGTTTTCCAAGTTTGACTAAATGGATAGTAGGTTCTGAGCAAAGTTAGTGCAAGCTGAGTAGAAAACCAATTGAAGCTAAGAAAAAGTTTATTTTAGTGTATGCCAAGCAAAATAGTTGATGCTGAGTAAAGTTTAGTTCATGTTGAGCACTAATAAAGTTTAGTTCATCTCAAGTGATTTTTCAAAGGATGTCAAGCAATGCAGTATGTGTCGAGCATCAAAAACAAGTTAATGCTGAGTGACAACATTATTAGAAAGATCACGACTTCGATGGATCTGAGTTAACAAATTTTTTTTCTTGGATTATGTGAACTAGGTGGAAGATAAGAATGATGAGATGGTGGAACAGAATTCATGGTAAACCATTTTGAGGTGAATTCAAAGAGGATTGAAGGATAAGTTTCTAGAAGTGATATGGAATGAGAGGTAGATTCATTGAATCCTACCTAATATTTCCTAACACTAAATTAGATGATGGAGAATGAACGACAAAAGATCTTAATTCTCTATTTATAGGGATGGTTGGTTAGAAGAAAGAGTTGTTATGTGAAAGAACCTAAGGAAGACAAGGGGTCAAGGGTATTTCCTCATCAAGTGACCTATGTGAAGATTTTGCATTGGCATGTTAATTAAGAAGGCTTAAGGGTATGAATGCTTGAAGGGTGAACATGCTATCATAGCTAAAATGTGTGAAAGCCAAGTAGAATGGAGGACTAAAATAGAGATTTATAATCGCCAAATGGAGTTGTAAGTTGTTATCAGATCAAAGCCTTACTATTATTCTCTAATAGTTGTATCAATCAGGGTAAATCCTTTGGATTAAGGTTGACCTAATAGTCATTTGTAAATCCTTTAGTTGGGTGACATTCCAATTGAATGATCTAAAGTCCTCTAACAAGGCTCTTCCTCTAAGGGGTTTTGATACTGGGTTTTAGGTTAGCATCAAGGGTACAATGGTTGGGGAAAGGCATAGGAAGGAACTAGAGTATGAAGCCCAGAAATGGCACAAGAGGTCGAAGGTCTAGGAAATTTTGAAAAAAAGGGATCTCACAACATTTATAGAAAGGCTACATGGTTGGAAGCCCTCAGTCACCAAGGTTAGAATGAGGGCATTGTAAAAATTGATGGAGTTAAGTTTATTGTGACTAAGGATGTTATTTCTATGATCACTGGTATTCCCATCATGGGAAAGAAATTTTATAGAGACCAAAAAATCTCGAGCGAAGTAGTGGTGGGATATACTAAGGATCAAGAGGAGAAGAAAGCTCTTGTGAAGATAGGCACCCATTATCTCCCAAGTTCAATAAAGTAGCTATGGAGGTTTGTTTTAAGGGCTATTATCAAGTATATCACCCTTGATACTAGATTTGACTGGCTATGCACTTACCACTTCATGATTTTAAATCACTTTAGGTACGAGGCCAAAATTTCTATCCCCTTTTATCTTTACTCTTCAATGAATGAGAATATAAATGAATATCAGGAGAAGCACACTAGGAATATAACACTCCATGAGGGGATTTTACTTTTAATTTATGAATTCTTCAAAGCTAGGACAATGGGAAAAAAAATTAAACCTAGAAAGGATGGGAAGAAGGATAGAGAGAACTCAGAAGAGTCAAAAGATAACTATTTGCCACTAGACACAAAAGATAGCCAAGATATGCACACTAAAATGGATAAGGATGATACTCCATAGAGAGGCTCTGGGAAACACAACATTAGATAGGAAAATAAAAGAGATACTACTCATCAACCCAAGCATGACCTCAATTCCTCCTTTGATAGAGAGTATAATGTAGGGGTTGAAGGAATGGACATGGGGGAAGAGAGTGTTGAAGGCATGGAGGAGAATAGAGAAGAGGAGGTTTTTGGAGAGGAAAAAGGGAAAGAAAACCATCATTATAAAAATGTTGAAAAATAAAGACGATTCTAAGAATACTTTTAGGGGTCAAAAAAGAAAACATCCTAAAGCCAAGAAGGAGAAAAAGGGGTCAAGGGGGATGTGTTGGAAGGAAGAGAGAGAAATGATCAAAACCAAGGCTTTGAGGATTTTGGTACCAATCAATACAAGTGCTCAATTATTGGAAAAGATAGAAAGGTGGTATGGAGAAATTTTGACACTACCTCAACCAAGATAGGGTTAAATAGAGAACTAATTAGAACTCAAGTAAAAAGGATGATGGAGGCAAAATACTAATGGAACAATTAATCAATCTAGCCCTGATTGTTTTCAGTGACACTACTAAGGAGTACCTAGATATGGGCATCATTAAAAATGCCAAGAATAGTGATGTCAACAGTTTTCGTACCACAAAAAGGATCTTCCATGAAATCCAAGACTTAAAGTAGAAGGTATGCAACCTTTAAAGAGAAAAATGATAACCTCAAAGAATAGAATTGTTGAGGAAGAAAAGAAAAAGGATGATAGGGTGTAGGAAGTCATAAAAAGGGTTGAAATTATGGAAAGCTCCATGAGGATCATTGTAGAACAAAGCTACAATATCCTTAAGAAAGCCAATGAAAACATCAAGATCCTTAACAACAATATGGAGGATTAGAGAATGAGTAAGGATGAGGATCTGACCTCCCACAACACCAAGGAAAAGACCCCTACCAATTGCTCTAGGAAGTGCACAAGATCTAGCATGAGGAAGAAGGGAACTCTGGATCTTGATAAAGAGCATTCAAAAATGAAGGAGGTGGTAGGTAGACTTTTAGAGCTCAAAAGTAATACAACAGAAATGTTAAGAGAGATTTCCTAAGCACCTTGAATTTTTTGAGATGGCCTAGCTTTTTGTCCTTTCTCCTTGGCTTTTCACTAGTTCCTATCCTTTCATAGGGAGATGTTTCTTTGGTATGACTTTAGTTATTGTTTCTACTTTAAATGATATTTTATGACAGTTCTTTTTATTGCATGGGTTTCTGGGCCCTATTAAATGTTGTTTTTCTTAATAAAAAAGATTTGCACATATTAGTGAACATGTTGCAATAATAAATATTAGTAAAAGAAATCAATTAATGTAGTTTCCATATTTAACTCCCAAAATAATATAGAATACTAGTTATCTATATTAAACCATATGTAACATAAAATAGGAAAATGGGATGAAAATGGAATAGGGAAGTAAGCATGATAATGTATGGAATGGATTAAAATATGGCATAAAATGGGTTGTAAATGGCTTTCATCATAGGGCATCACTTCAAAAGAGTGAAAAAGAGTAGCATGTTATTGGTGGTTTTTTCCAAATTGGGTTTCTACATAAATCATTGTGTCAAATGTGTTGTTGAATCTGTTATGTTTCATGTTTACATTTCTGCAAAATGATTTGATAGTAACCTACAAGTTTTTAAATGAATGCATAATCTTATGAATGCATGCATGATGAAAAATATTTTATGGGTTCACTAAACTGTGAAAATTTTCATTTATACATCTAGATCTTGGATAATTGATTCATCCACCCCCCCTCCCTCTGCCTTAGTTATTCCAAAGAATTCCAATAATTGGTATCAGAGTCATCTGCTTAAGAGGACTAGTTTGAAGGTACTAGAAGCACAAAGATCAAGATGTCAAAAAGAGATGTACTTAAGCTTAATAGAGATAAGTTTCTTGCATGGAAAGGTTTGATGAAGTCACACCTTGGAGGACTTGGAGATTGTTGGTTTGATTTTTTGCATAATGAATTTTCTCATTTTAGATATAAAAAATTAGATTTGTGTCCATTGTTAGAGGCTAAGTTTTCTAGTTTTTGGGCCTTGTAGTTTTTATCCTTTGAAAATCTTTGCCTAAGCCTTAGGTTTTGTTTAGTTTTGAATTTATCCTAGTGCCAACTCTTTTAAAAATATGAATATTCATTTCTTGCCTAATTCTTGTCATTCTAAGATACCTTTGTCAAAATCGTTTCTCACTGTTTGATCTTGGTTAGATCCATGGTTATCGCTATATCATTATAACAAAATGTAGGGTCTTTAACTATAGCGACATAGCATCCATCAAAAATTTAGTTGCGGTACTGAAAAATGAGGTCTGGTGCCAAAAATGTGCATTGATTTGAATATGTTATGGTCACATGCTCTATCCTAGGGTTGTCAGTATCAGAAAGGACACACGTGGAGAAATTTGCAAATGGTGTCACCAAAATTCAAGTTTTTTTAGTGAGTCACTATGTTGCAAGTGAAAAATCTATATGCCCTACCGGTAGCAACATAGTGAGTGCTCAGAATATGAAGAAAGTAACAACTTTTTAAAATTGGTGGTGACCACAAAATTCCCATGTAGTGTCATAAATGTGCACGACCACTATTTTTGATAGCAGTATTAATTGGTGTAATTACGGTTGATGTGTTATCCTATCTCCATCACCAGAATTTAGTTCTCATCAGAGGTTGCTATGTCGTGATCAAAAAATCATTGTGCCTCACCAGTAGCGACATAGCGAGTACTCAGATAATGCAAAAGACAACACTCTTTTCAAAGGAGTGGTGATTATGAGGATCCTAAGCAAGATATCTTGTAAAGTATCATTTATGGTTATTCTAATTAATTTTCCTAGCACTGAACTTTGATGGATCACTTGAAGTTGCTATGTCACTACTTGAAAGTTAATGACTTTCACTAGTAGCGATGTAGTGACTAGCCAAAATGTCATGATGTAATGATAGTTTCAAAAGGTGGGCCCAAATGAGTGTTTTGTCATAAATGAGCTATGCAGACCCAATGGCATAGTGGAATCCTACTAAGAATTTATACACTAGAATCTCTGAATCTGCCAGAGGTCACTATGTTTCCACTAGAAATTTAATGATTTTTGTCGAAAGTGATGTAGCAACCTGCCTAAAAAATAAAAAACATGGTGAAATAAAGGAGGTGTGATGTCACTAAGGGTTAAAATAATATATATGCCAGCATGTCAAGACAATTCAGCATTAGTAAGAAATGTGGACCCACTTCCAAGTTAGAACCTAGCTAAAGAATTATGATCATTCGATTAAGTTGAGATCAATGATAATTGCTACCTGGCCATGGTGAGTTGCTCGAAGGTTATGTATAGCAACATAACCAGTAAGGAAGATAAAGATGAGGCCCACCATGTTCATATTGTATGATGCATTGAATGTCTTCCACTTGATCAAAGGGAAATCAATGATCATTTCTTTGTCACTATTGAAAGCTGATCACCTTTTATGCATAGTGACATAGTGAACAAGGAAAATATAGGAGGAGCCCACCATTATAATAACAAGAATGGAGCAAAATGCCATCCATCAAATTAATATCAGATCAAGGGTTATTGCTTCCTCGCTATAGCAATGTGCTCACTCTTTATGTATAGTGAGGTAGCAATTCAATGACATGTGTCCTTGAGGAAAGGTGGATCCAGTTCAAAGTGCCAATAGTGAAGGAAAGATACAAATGGAAGCATTTCATTGGTTTGACTACCAGCATATTAAGAAGAAAGATGATTCAGCCCTATTTTTATCCCTGAATAATAGAATTTTTCAAAGATCGATGGCACAAATTTGAAAGGGAAGGTGATGCCACTCTATTTTTCTACTCTATGCATTTATGATGAATGAAAGCTTCACATGTGAGAAAAAATAGAGTATAATATAGTAGATTTCATTAGTTCCAGTCTCACATGAACAAAGATTTTGTATTTTCTGTGCATAAGAACCTACTAAGAATGTTGTGTTAAGAATAGCAAAAATGTGAAGTTGTTTAATGTTTTTTTGTGAGCTATTGTAGAAATTTAGAAAAGAAAAAGTTTAAAGAAAATCAAGTAAGCACTCATATTATAACCTCTGTAGCATTCTAGTTCTTGTGAATTACAGTCAAGATGCCTCCTAAGAAAGTATTTTCTAGGCAAGTGAATTATATGGATAGAAATGTTCATGATGATTTGCTAGAATTACTCCCAGAGTCCACCACCAAAACTATGCAAGTTAAGAAGTTAACTTTCTTAAACCCTAGGCTTCATACTGGAAACGGTCTGTATGACAAAGGGACCTGGGTTAAGGATGCAACAACTTTGCAAACTAGTCTTGTTTTGTTCAAGAAATGGTTTTCAAAGAGGAATTTTTTTACCCCGCATGCTAATGTCTGGAATTTTGATTTGGGAAAACTAGTAGTTCCAAGTGTTTTCATGGATTATGATTTTCTTGAAGCCATTGCAGAGAATTATGACCAAGCCATTAGGGTGGTGAGAAGAATTGATGGTGTGCCTATGATCTTAATCAGTCTTAAGGAAATTAGATAGATTTTCCACTTAGAGCCATTGACAGATTATCATGTGCCGATTAATTTGTAAGAATAAGAAAATGAATAAAAGGTGAAGAAGGATGTGATTAGTGGAGGTGCACTGAGGGCACATATTGACATAATAGGAACTCTACTAGTAATCATTGTAGCCTCTAAGGAACCCTTTAAAAAGAATCTTTTCACTTCCTGGGCTGTAGAAATATACAAGACCCTCTATCATTTTTTTGGTGAAGACGAACATAATTTTATACCCATCAGCCTTATGTATATGATGGTTCAAATTGCTTCCTTTGGTGTACATGTTATTTTTTATTTTGATTCCTATTTGGCTGAAGAAATTCATACTGATTTGGTTGGAATTGCAAAAGGGGAAGTAGAGAAAACTTTTGGCCATTATTCTCTATTGATGCATATGTTCTTATTTAAGGGAGTAAAATATTTTGGTAAAGAGATGGAGTTGAATAGAGAGTAGGATGGGGAAGCACTACTAGTCTAGTTGTGGAGTACAGATATGACTTGGGATGCATAGAATGCTAGCTTTGTCAGCTTTGATAGGTATTTCACCTCCAAGTTGAGATGCCTCATATTGAGTGACAATACCGGAAACCCCAAGACACTAATGAATTTTGTTAGGCCTATGGACAATCCTAGTTGTTTGAAAGTTTCACAAAATTAGGGAGATATCATCCCATACTCTATTTCTACTATTTTTAAAATTTATTGTTTTAAAGGAAGCCCTCATGTGCTACCCTACCAAGTACCTTTAAAGGTAGGAATGGCTAAAGTTTTATGGTAGTTAGGAGGAGTGGAAGAGATGTATCTGTTGAAAAGGCAACTAGCATCAATTTTTCCCACCTGTACAGTGGCCTATTAGTTTGTAATTACTAAAGGGGGTTGGCTCTTTTTACATAAAATTTTGGATCAATAGAAAATGGTTGTTTCCCATCCTCATTTTTGTGATACTAAGGGGTTTTATAATAAGACCTTAAGACATAGGATTAAATTGGAAAAGTCAACATGACTCATATTATCTAGAGGATATTATAAGGAATGAGTTCTCATTGTAGGAATACGAAACCAAAAAGGAAAGTGGAGAGTCTATTCTCGAGTTTTAGAATTCATTCATTGTTTTTATAAGAAATATAGTCCTCTAGGTAATGCTAATATAGAGGCTAATAAAATAAATAAGCTCATGAATACCTTCCCTAAAATAATGGAAGCTATGAATGAGAAGAAACAATTTTTTATTGATTCATACCTAGATAAGGCCAGAGAGATCATGAGGAGGTTGGCTTTCACTCCTAATGTAGGAGCTAGTCAAATAATTGTTCAAAATAGACTAGGCTATACTATAGTTCAAAATAAAAAGGCTACTATAGACAAAGGCAAGAAAATAATGGGATCCACTAGTGCAATCCTAGAGGAGAAACTTGATGAACTTTCTCCCAAGAGGCAAAAGGTAATGAAGGAAAAGAGTCCTCAAGTTTAGGAGTATTCACCCACTCAATCCCCTTTGAAGATTGGAGAAGAATAGCTCACTAGTGAGCAAATTGAACAAATAGGATTACAAGGAGGTGTATTTATCACCCAAGTAGAACTAGATGAGGGAAACCCTTAAGAACCTCCTATGCCAATTTTGGATTTGACAGTTGTAGACTATAGAGGTAGGGAATTGGACCCTATGTTAGAAAAGGCTAGCTATCAATTTTGTCTGATGATAGTTTTGGTAAGTCTAGGGCTCCTTGTAATCCCCTTTGAAGATTGGAGAAGAATAGCTCGCTAGTGAGAAAATTGAACAAATAGGATTACAAGGAGGTGTATTGATCACCCAAGTAGAACTAGATGAGGGAAACCCTTAAGAACCTCCTATGCCAAGTTTGGATTTGGCAGTTGTAGACAATAGAGGTAGGGAATTGGACCCTATGTTAGAAAATGCTAGCTATCAATTTTGTCTGATGATAGTTTTGGTAAGTCTAGGGGTTTTCTCCAATTTGCATTGTTGCCCAATAAGGGCATATTTGAAGAAAGGTGCAACAAGCTAAGAACAAAACACCCTGAAATGGATGAAACTGCCTTGGAAGATTCGGTAAAAGAGGAAATGATGAGGGAGTTTCAAAGTATAAGCCTTGAGGAAGGAAGGAAAATGGTCAAAGCATCAAACATTTTGTTGTTTCCCAATTGGGACATTGTTGATGCTCTTGTATTTAATTCTATTTCAAATAAACTTGATTTACAAGACCAAAATAAGAAAGACTTCTAGGGCACTACTTTCAGTGAACTCCAGGTTGCCTTAGTTATCTAGTCATTGAGGAGAGGATCAAGAGCCACCTCATCACAACCAAATGATTCTAGTTTGATGGGAAGCATTGTTTTAAGAAGAGTGGTCAATATTTCTCATGTGTAAGCTACACATTGGAATGTAGATTCATCTCAGTTTGTTTTGGCCATTGCAAAAAAGGAAGAAAAGGCCATGTTCGAATTACAAGGTAAATATGAAACAATTTTGGAAGCTTACAATAAAGAGGTTCAGAAGAGGATTGAGTTGGAGAATAAAATTATGGGAAGGTCTACCCGACCAAAAATAACATATCCTCACCCTCCAGTGGAGCATTTTAAATCCACTCCTCTTATAGAAATGCAAGACACCCCACAGAGGCCTCAATATTATTAACACAGAGGATTTTGAGGAAGAAAAAAGTAAATTTTGGGCATTACATGTAGAGATGGAAGTACAATATGAGGATAAACTTAGAAAGGCTCTAATGTACTTGGTAGATAAAATTGAATGGCCCCTGTTCTATGATCAGTTGGAAAGAGTAATAAGTATATGGGAAGAACTAAAAATCCATGATGGAGCCCTCAAGCCTATTGTTAATAAGGGGGGAAAGAGGAAGAAAGAAATTACTTTTTTATGTTATTTAGTTATAAGGTCTTCCCATGACCATATTGAAAAAATATATGATGTTGCTAATGATCTATCAGATTTTGATAACAAGAGAGTTACTTTACAACTAAAAGTTTTTTCTTATTTAAGAAAATATAAGAATAAAAAATTTGATTTGTTTCCTCTTTCCTTGGATACAAAGAATAAATTGAAGAATAAGGATGAATGGGATAAGGAATTGGATGACCTATTCTATCTAAGGATGAATAAGGTTATAAATCAAAAAGGGCATGCTTGTTGGGCCATCGCAGTAGACGAATTTGCTAAAGTCTAGTTATTTTTTGATTCTTTGAAACAAGAATTTGTTGGTATTGATAATAAGGCTAAGTATATACTTAAGAAGCAAAATGATATTCTACAATTCAACTAGCAAGATGATGCACAATTTGACACCTAGATGGCAAATATTGCTTTTGATGAGCAGTTAGAAGAGGTTGGTATAGATGATGATGAGGAACAAGAAGACGAAGTGAAAATTATTGACACAATAGCACCAGATCTGAAAGATGAGGAAGATCAAGGCACCAAATGGCTCCATCTATAGGCTCAGAGACCTCAGACATGGACATGACAGAAGATCAACTAAGGGTAAAAGTGGTTTTGACCGTTCAAGATGAAAATAGTGAAAACCCTCAAGTAGAAGTTGATTTGCAAAAATTACCACAAGATTCATCATTGGCCAACCTAGTAGCTACATATTCAGAAGCTTTAGAATAGTGGTGGTGAATTAAAAGACCTAGTAACTTATCATGATGTAACAGAATGGTACCTACCGAAGAATATATTGATGTGTTAGCTTTCTATTACATTAAGTTTTGTCTTTTGGACACTTGTCATTTTCTCCAAGCTTGAAGCTTGTTGCATCTCACATTATATAAGTGAGATCCTAGGGCTGGAGAGGGGGTCCAAAAATTGTATAATTTTTGTTTTTGTTCAAAAAGGTACAGTCAGTCCAATTCCATGTAGATGTGTTGAGTTTATTGTCAAACTTGTACTCTTTGATAATACATACAAATAATAGCATCAACAAGATATTTAAGGCTTCTGATTAAATTTCTATTGGTCATTGTATTAGTCATCTGAAAGGATAATACAAAGGGGTATTTGCATGAGATTTGTGTCATCAATTTCTATCTCCATTTTATAAGTTTGTTTAATTTGATGTCATTTGAATAAGGTTCAATTTATTGAATGCAATTTGGATGGGTTGTATGTTGATACTATTGTTGCTCTTAATTCAAAGAGTTATATAAATGCTTCAGTAGATCAGTGAGGTTTGTGAGTTTATAAATTAAATAAGTCATAAGAATGGAAGTAGGTGACTACAATTGATGAATTCATTTACAAGTTAATTGAATTAGATCTCCTACCAATAGATAGTCTTTTTCCCAATGGATAAGCCACTGGTCTCATGAATCAGGAGTGAGTTTGGGTAAATTTTGCTTTTGCATATCAAATTAATCACAAATTCAAAATCATTCATGTTCCATTTAGTTTAGAGTTATAATGTTGGTCAGCGCTCATTTATATTTTATTTTTGGATCCTAGGTAGCTGCTATTGAGATAAATAATTGTAAACTCAAGGACAATTATGACCAAAATTTTCTTATAAGGGATGCATATTAGTCTGAAAGTATCATAATATGTTAGGAATCTAAGATGAGAATCATAATGAAACTAATATAATTCTCATATATCAGCGGTTATCTAAAACATCCCCTAGGTAAATTCGCCTTGGTCTTGTAAAGCCTAAAGAGTAGGAAATCATTTTTGGTTTTTTTGAAGTTGGTCCAAATGGTTTGCACATAGAGTTGTTGATAGGAAGTGGCTAATCGTTAGATTGTGTGAGTATTATCAATTTGGTGTTGAGCATTTTTTGGTTTAGTAGTTTTAAACACCAACAAAATTGTGACTCTACTGGGGACAAGTGTCAATATTACTATTGTTAGATCCTTTGGGAGTTACTTGTGGTTGTAGTGGACTTTTCTAGGGACAAACCTTGAGAATTTAAAAGAAGGAAAACAAAACCCCACACCACAGGTGTACAGTTACATGTACGGTCCTTTCAAAGGTGTCTTATCCATTAAGAAAGAGTTGTAGTGCCAAAACAAATTATGATTGGTTGCATTCTATTTTTCCATTTCTTTCTTGATAATCCTGTGATATTTTGTCAGGAAAACAAGTTTATTGCATTAATTTTCCCTAGGTGGGTGGCAACTCATAAAGGTTTTAACCAGTATCAAATTTAAGGACATTTTAGATCATGGGAAGTGTGAAAAACACGTGGGCAAATGTGAAGAAAAATCTAGCTATTAAGTTATAGACTAATCTTCCTCCTAGAGGAAAGAAAAATTGGGCTGTGAAAGGAGCTTAGATGCAGAAGGGAAATTATTCTCAGGAGAAAATGGCAAGGGAAAATAACACTTACCTTTTTGCTGCTGAAAAGGAACCTTTTTGCAATGGTCCTAGATCTCGTCCTAGTTTATTTGATGATGATTTCTATAATACTCTTGAAATGATATGTCAAGAAAAGGCTATGCAACCACATGCACTTAGTCTTGAGGATAGGACTAGTAACAATCTTTTCCAATGTAGCACAAACCCTTTCATGTCAGATTACTCTCTTGAAAGGGAAAGACCAAAACATCTAGAAATTGAAAGTTTCAATGATGAGAAGACCTTTGGTTCTGAGTTTACTATTCCTAACCCTAATGAGAATGAAGTGTTGATAATGCAGCTTTCTGAGCAATAGGCTATTGATAGGA
The DNA here is from genome assembly GCA_028749045.1 of Cupressus sempervirens. Taxonomy (NCBI): domain Eukaryota; kingdom Viridiplantae; phylum Streptophyta; class Pinopsida; order Cupressales; family Cupressaceae; genus Cupressus; species Cupressus sempervirens. The sequence goes on from CM053789.1 coordinate 206,294,802, forward strand.
AATTTTAGAAGGAAAGGGAGGAAAATAGCATGAAATCTTATGAGGAAAAGGAAGAATTACTTAGGAGAATTGTTGCTTTGAAAAAGAAGAATGAGATAGCAACTAGTGCTTGGTAGCTTGAAATTGTGGGTCAAGTTGAACAACTTAAATTACAAGAGCAAAAGTTGGTAAAGGATAAGAATCTAAACCAAGAGGGTCATGTGATACAATAGATGAAGAATTATAAGACCCTAGAGGTTAAACAAGATGTAGAACATGTTCTTGGTGTCCAAGATAAGGGAAAATAGAAGGAATTTGGTATTAGGATAAATGAACCAACAAAGTCCATCCAGACCCATGATTATTTGTCACTTTCTAATGTTGAGTTTAAAAATAAAAAAAGGAAAGAGAAGGACGCTTTGGCTAGGAAGTTGGAAATTACAAAGAATGAGGAAGCCATAGCTGAGATGAATAACAAGATTAAGTTTCTAGAAAATGCTAAGAAGTAATCTATATTCTCTCCTAAAGAGAATGATAGAACAAATATTGTAAATTAGAATACTACTAAATTGTCTAATTCTTTCTTGTCTTCTTCATCACAGAAAATGGATCTTAATAAATCTATTACAGATGCTAGTACTAATAATGCTTTTAATAATAATGAAAAAAATGTTGTCAATGCTTCTAAAGTTGATTCACAAAGAAGACCTATTCAGTTAGAAGGCTATAGGTAGATACACTTTGAAGGTATTCCTAGTTTTCCTAACCCTATCCCATAGGAAATGAGGAAAAGATTGCCTAAGTTTGTTGGAAATAATGCTATCACTTGTGAGGATCACTTGAGGAATTTTCTTGACATGATCAATGATTATGAGGTTGAGGCTGAAGATATTATCATGAAGTTATTTGTTCAATCATTAACTAAAGATGCTAGAGAATGGTTCAACAGACTCCCTGAGTCATCCATTATAGAGTAGAAAGACATTGAATATTGTTTTAGGGAACAATATGGTGATAAACAAAATCCAAGTTATATTCTAAGTGAGTTTAATAATATTAAAAAGTTGCATAATGAATCTATTATTGAATTCAACACTAGGTTCTAGAAGAGGATGTACAAGCTAATTAAAGCCATGTGATTTGATGATAAGCTATGTACGATTAATTATTTCAATGCTTTTGATGGTAAAATGGCATATCAACTTAGGGATAAGGAGCCTACGACTTTAAGAGATGTTTTCAGAATTGCTATCAATATAGAAAATAATTTTAGGATTTTAGGGAGATTGGAGAACAAAAGAGATGATCCTAGGTTATTTGGGAGTAAGCAAAATCGAAAAGAAGAGCACAAATCTACAGGAGGAAAAAAGTTGGAGCCTAGTGAGATGATTCAAGTTTTGAATACTATAAAAGGTTTGAATCTTCCTCAAGGAAAAATTGATAGGAATCCCACTGAAAATAATGTCCCTTATCAGTCCAATTTTGTAGACATAATAGATTGCAAAATTCCCTTATAACACTACTTGGAAGGATGGTCAGCCCAATGTTCCTCCTCCTAAGAACACCAGTAACAAGGTTACCCTCGATACTTTATCCAAAAATTCCATAAGTGTGGTAGATAACCCTAAACCCACTATTGAACCAACATGGTGTTTTTTTGTTAGTTACCTCATGGTCCTAAATATTGTGTAGTAGCTTTGTCATTTTCTAGAAATCAAACTAAGGTATAAGGAAATCAAGAACATGAAGAAAGTAGTGATAATGTAGGATGTAATATGTTTGAGTCACATTATGACCATTATGACAATGATGATCATGACATAGATGTAGTTGAGCAAAGACAATTTCAAAGTCATATGCAACAATAGGTATTTTCTAATGAGGAGAGTGATGCCAAAGACAATGTATGTAACATGACATCTACTAGAGAGGAGGTGATACTATGGAAGCCTTCTAGAGAAGAAGTTGATCAGATTACCACTAGCATGATAGCTCAAGTACAAACCAAACATATGACTTAGAATGCTGATGATGGTAAGGTAGCTAGTATATTTATCAAGAAAGCTGACCCTAATAAAAATGAAGTTGTAAAGCCTCAAGAAATTCTTGCTGTGAAGGTCAAAATTTCTAGTAAAAAATGGTAACCAAAGAAAGGAGGAAATCCTAAGGAGTTAGAATTCTCAAATAATTTTCCCAAAAAATTTGATGAGAAGGTATCAAAAGTGATTACTATAAATGACAAGAATCATCAAGGTATTTTGTATAAACATCATGAGAAGAAGGATATGACTATTGATAATTCTTTAGATTCTTCTATAGATATGCTTAATGTTCTATCACAGATCACTATTAAAGTTCCTTTATCTAAATTATTAAGGATCCCTGAACACCAAAATAAAGCCATAACATGGTTAGGAAATACTGATGTAAGGAAAAAATAAGATTGCAATGAAATTCATGATCCCAAGCAAGGAAGCAAAGAAAAGGTAAAGGACAAAGAAGCTAAAGTAGTGGTGTCTCAAATTCCTTAGATGTTTCTAGATAGCTCTATTAATGAATGCTTGGGAAGTGATGAGCCATTTTTCTTGAGTATTTTAGTGAATGGTAAAGCATTAAAAAATTGCAGGATTGATTTTGGTGCCTCCAATACTATTATGCCTTTTGAAATAATGAAGGAACTAAGTTTGAAAGTTGATACTAGTTAGGGAAGATGTTGTGCCATGGACAAAAGAGAAGTAATAGTCATAGGTACTATTAATGCCTTACCATATAGACTGATAGCTTGTCTAGAAAAAGAACTTACTATGAGTGTGCTAGTTGTTGATATCCCACCTCAGTATGGTATGTTATTATCTAGGAAGTGGAGTGTTACCATGGGAGGAAGTTTGCAATGTGATTTATCATTTCCTACTTTTAACATTGATGGGAATTTGGTAAAAATAATTAGAGAACCAAAGAGCATATATATGATAGAGGAGGATATTGAGGATGATATGAAAAACTTTATGGATAGAGATGTCAATGCATTTAGAGCAGAGTTTCTGACTTTGAAGAAGAGTAAGCATAAATCTTAGATGGAAGTAAAAGTTGATACAAAAACAGATAAATGAGATTTATGGACCATGTTCTTTGATGGTGCTTGCTGCAAAGATGGAGTAGGTGTAGGTATTTTGTTGATATCTCCAGTAGGGGTAACATACAAATTCTCTTTTACTTTAAATTTCCCTTGTACCAATAATATAGTAGAATATGAGGCTTTACTATTAGGCCTTAGACTAGCTCATAAGCATGGGATAAAATGTTTACATGTTATAAAAGATTCTAAATTGGTTTTATCCCAAGTAAGAAATGCTTATGTGTCAAAGAATAAAAGATTAAAACAATACATAAATGTTGTATGGGATATGCTTGAATGTTTTGATGCATTTGGGATAATTTGGAAAGATAGGACTAACAACAAAATGGCAGACAAGTTAGCAAATATAGCAATAAAACCTAATGATGTTACATTTGTTGGCATATCTAAAGTGGAGACTCAAACTAGACCCTTTGTTCCTGATAATGTCCAAAATTGGAAAGTGTTTGAAGATGATAAGGATATTCTAAGATTTTTGAATTGTGAGAATATGTTGTTAGGACAAGAAATTGATTGTGTAGCTTATGTAGAAAATATAAATGGAAAGGATGTTATTTTTGGGCACGAAGTTGTGTAGTTAAAGAAAAATAAAATTCCAAAGGGTTTAGTTGTTTTAGAAACTATTTTTGATAACCAAGACAGGTCACAAATGAATACTAGTGAATATAATGCCAAGGATCTAGAGGAGGTAAATTTGGGAATATAGGAAACACCTAAAAAGGTATATATTGGTAATAAATTGCCTCCTAAAATTAGGAAAAACCTAATAGACTTGGTAAGGAAATATAGACATGTGTTTCCATGGTCATATGATGACTTAAAGCTTATAGAGAGGATATTTTTCAGCATGATATCCCTTTGAAAATAGATACTAAGCCTTTTAGACAAAAATAGAGGCAAATAAATCCTAACCTGGCTCCCAAAATGCAAGGGGAATTTGTCAAGTTAAGAGATGCTGGGATCATAAAGCCTATTAGACATTCCTGTTGGGTATCCAATTTAGTTCCCGTTAGGAACAAAAATTGAGACATAAAGTTATGTGTTGACTTCAAGAATCTTAATATATCTTCATTAAAGGATAATTATGGATTGCCAAATATGGATGCTATGTTGCAAAGGGTTACTAGTTCTGAGCTAATGTCTATGATGGATGGACTTTGAGGCTATAATCAAGTGCTTGTTAAAGAATCAAAATAGTTCAAGACTACTTTTACTACTCCATGGGGTACTTATGTTTATGTCAGGATGCTTTTTGGGCTTACTAATGTTGGGGCTACTTTTCAAAAGGCTATGGATGTGGCTTTTTCTGATATTATTGATATGATAAGTTTTTAGTTGTGTATCAAGATGACCTCACTACTTATTCCAAGGATGAGAATGATCATTGCATACACTTGGAAAAGGTATTCATTAGAGCCCTTAAGTATTGTATTTCTTTGAACCTAAGGAAATGTAGTTTTGGTGTTACTGAAGGAAAGTTGTTAGGACATCTAGTTAGTAAGCATGGAGTGAGGATTGACCCTGAAAGGGTAGAAACAATAGACAAGATTCAAAAACCCAAGAGTGTTAAAGGGATTTAGTCATTCTTTGGAAAGATCAACTTTCTTAGGAGATTGGTGACAAATTTTGTAGAGATTAGTAGGCCTATATCAAGGATGCTAAAGAAAGGATCCGAGATAAAATGGGATGGTGAACCTAGTATTGCATTTTAGAAGATTAACCAAGTTATTAAAGATGCCCCTATTCTCAGAGCTCCAAATTATGATAAACCAATGCATATATTTTCCTTTGCCTCATTTCACATTGTTGTTGCAGTATTGTTACAAAAAAATGAGGAAGATTATGAGCAGTCCATTGCATTTTTTAGCAAATCCCCACAGGCAGCAGAACTCAAGTATGATATCAATGACAAAAAAAGCATATGCATTGGTGAAAGGAGTCAAGGCTTTTAGGTGTTACTTAATGGGAGCTACTGTTATTGTTTTTGTTCCTACTACTATTGTGAAGAATATTTTTTTCACAACAAGAGGTATCTGGTAGGAGATGTAGATGGATTAATAGGATACAAGAGTTTAACATTGATATTCAAATTACCAAACTGGTTAGGGGTCAAGGTTTGGCCAACTTGATGATAGAAGCCAATTTAGAGGCAAACCAAATTAACCAACTTGATGATAGTTGTAGGGATAATCTTTGTGATATGGATACTTCTGACTAGTACAAAGATGTGTCTTATTATTTGCAAAACATAAAATCTCCATCAGAATTAATAGATAACTAGAAAAGATCTTTGAAGTTACAGGCCATAAGGTATGTTATAGTGCAAGGACAATTATGGTGGAGAAATATGGAAGGGGTACTTTTCAAGTGTGTAGATGAGATTGAGTCTAAAAGGATTTTGAAAGATACGCATGAAGGTGTATGTAGTGGTCATTGTATGGATAAGACCAATGCTCATAAGATTCTTAGGGCTGGCTTTTGGTAGCCAACACTTTTGAAGGATTCTCATGAGTTTGTTATAACATGTGATGCTTGTATAAAGTTTATTGGAAAATTAAAATTTTCTAGGAATTTACCATTAAGACTTGTTCAAGTATAGGCACCATTTCAACAATGGAGAATTGATTTTATAGGTGAGATCTCAAAAAAATCTAGTGGTGGACATTCTTGGATCCTGGTGGCTACTAATTACTTTAATAAATGGGTTGAATAAATCCCTACTAAAAATGCAACAAGTAAAGTAGTGATTAGTTTCATCTTAAATAATATTGTGACCAGGTTTGGGTGCCCGTAGAAAATTCTAACTGATAATGCTATGTGTTTTAGATCTTAGGAATATAATTTTTTTTGTAAGAAGTATGGCATTACAGAGTACAAATCATCACCCTATCATCCCCAAGGAAATGGTTAGGAAGAATCAAGTAATAAAAGTATAGTGAAAATCATCAAGACGATTTTAGGAGAAAACAAGAAGGCTTGGGATTCAAAATTGCCATTAGCTCTATGGGCTGATAGCGTTGCTTTGAAAATGGCCATTGGATGTGCTCCGTTTGATTTGGTTTATGGTATATAGGCTAGAATTCCATAGAACAACCTAAAGGAGATGTATAAATTTATTCAACTATATGAAGATGATATCATTGTTGAGATGCAACTCAGAATGGATGATATTTTGAACTAGAAGAAGCAAGGAGAGAATCTTCTATTCAGAATACCAAGTTACAATCACAAATGAAGAACTTATATGACAAAAGGGCTATTGAGAGGAAATTTGAAATAGGTGATATGGTGTTAATGTGGAATGCTAGAATGGAGGATAAAGGAAAACATGGTAAATTTGACCAAATCTAGCTTGGCCCATACAATAATTGTGACACAAATGGAGAAGATTCACATTTTCTAAAGGATTTAACTGGAGATATTCTTGAATTTCTAGTTCATGGTCAATTCTTGAAGAGATACTTTTCTTAAAGTATCTATTTTCTAGGAACAATAGTTTTAGGGTTCCTTGTTTTCTTGTACATTTTGTGCATTTTGTAGATCCTTTTAGATATCGTTGTGTAGTTTGGTTATTGGTTTCGGTGGTTTTGTTTTGAGCTCTCTGAAGAAGTTGTCATGGTTGTATCAAGTGTATGGTTTGCTCTACCAAAGATTCTAAATTCTTGTATAGACTCAGGTAGTCTATCATCCCCAAATAGAGCCATTGTTGGTCGAATTTTTTTCATAATGAATTTTCCCATTTTAGATATTAAAAATCAGATTTGAGTCCATTTTTAGAGGCTAGGTTTTCTAGTTTTTAGGCCTTGTAGTTTTAATACTTTGAAAATCTTTGCTTACCCCTTAGGTTTTGTTTAGTTTTAAATTTATCCTAGCATCAACTCTTTTAAAAATGCAAATATTCCTTTCCCACCTAATTTTTTTTGTGCTAAGATACCTTTTTCAAAATCTTTTCTCACCATTTGATCTTGGTTAGATCCATGGTTGTTGCTTTGTTGTTATAACAAAACGTAGGGTCTTTAACTATAGTGACATAGTGATCATCAAAAATTTAGTTACGGTACTAAAAAATGAGGCCAGGTACTAGAAATGTGCATTGATTTGAATACATTATGGTCACGTGCTTTGTCCTCGGGTTGTTAGTATTAGAAAGGATGCACGTGGAGAAATTTGCAAATTGTGTCACTAGAATTCAATTTTTTTTGGTGAGTCGCTATGTTGCAACTAGAAAATATATGTGCCCTGTCGATAGCAACATAGCGAGTCCTCAAAATATGAAGAAAGCGACAACTTTTTAAAACTGGTGGTGACTACAAAATTCTCATGTAGTGTCATAAATGTGCACAACCACTATTTTTGATAGTAGTAATAATTGATGTAATTACGATTGATGTGTTGTCCTTTCTCCATCGCCAGGTCATTATGTCATGACCAGAAAATCATTGTGCCTCACCGGTAGCGACATAGTGAGTACTCAGATAATGCAAATGACAATGCTCTTTTGAAAGGGGCAGTGATTATGAGGATCCCAAGAAAGATATCTTGCTAAGTATGCTTTTATTTCTATGAAAGTCATATCATTTATGGCTATTCTATTTAATTTTCCTTGCACCAAACTTTGAGGATCACTGGAACTCGCTATGCTGCTACCAAAAAGTTAATGACTTTCGCCGGTAGCGCTATAGTGACTAGCCAGAATGTTATGATGTAATGATAGTTTCAAAAGGCGGGCCCCAAACAAGTGTTTCTTCAAAAATGAGTTGTGTAGATCCAATGACACAGTCACATCCTACTCTGCATTTATACACCAGAAACTCTAAATCTGCCAGAGGTCACTATGTCACTACCAAAAAGTAAATGACTTTCACCAATAGTGATGTAGCAACCCACCTAAAAAATGAAAAACATGGTAAAATCAAGGAGGTGTGATGTCTCTAAGGGTTAAAATAATATATATATGCTATCATGTCAAGACAACTCAGTGTCACCAAGAAATGTTGACCCACTTCCAAGTCAGAAGCTAGGTAACGAATTGTGATCATTCGATTAATTTGAGATCAACAATAATCATTAACTCACTATGTTGAGTTGCTTGAAGGTTATGTATAGTGATATAGCGAGTAAGGTACATAAAGATGGGGCCCACCATGTTCATATTGTATGATGCATTGAATGTCTTCCACTCGATCAAAAGGAAATCAATGATCATCACTTTGTCGCTATTGAAAGCTACTCACCTTTTATGCATAGTGAAATAGTGAACAAGGAAAATATAGGAGGGATCCACCATTATAATAATGAGAATGCAGCAAAATGCCTACCATTAGATTAATATCAGATCAAGGGTTATTGCTTCCTCATTATAGTAATGTGCTCACTCTTTATGTATAGTGAGGTAGCAATTCAATGATACGTGTCCTTGAGGAAAGGTGGGTCCAGTTCAAAGTGCCAACAGTGAAGGAAAGGTACAAATGGAAGAATTTCATTGGTTTGACTACCAGTGTGTTAAGAAGAAAGATGAGTTAGCCCTATTTTTATCCTTGAATCATAGGATTTTTCAAAGATCAACAGTGCAAATTTGAAAGGAAAGTTGATGCCACTCTACTTTTCTACTCGTTTCATTTATGAGGAATGAAAGCTTTGCATGTGAGAAAAAATAGAGTATAATATAGGAGATTTCATCAGTTCCAATCTCATGAGAACAAAGATATCAAATTTTTTGAGCACAAGAAGCTATTGAGAATATTGTGTTAGGCATAGCAAAAATGTGAAGTTGTTTCCCATTTGTTCATCAACTATTGCAAAAATTCACAAAAGAACAAGGTTAAAGAAAATCAAGTAAGTACTCATCTTATAACCTCTATAGAATTCTAGTTCCTATGCATTACAATCAAGATGCCTCCTAAGAAAGCATTTTCTGGGCAAGTGAATTATATGGATAGAAATGTTCATCATGACTTGCTAGAATTACTCTCAGAGTCCACCACCGAAACTATGCAAGTTAAGAAGTTAACTTCCTTAAACCCTAAGCTTAAAATTTTAGATGGCTTATATGGCAAAGGGAACTGGGTTAGGGATGCAACAACTTCATAAATTGGTTTTTTTTTGTTCAAGAAATAGTTTTTAGAGAGGAATTTCTTTGCCCTGCATGCTAATGTCTAGAATTTTGATTTGGAAAAACTAGTAGTTCCAAGTGTTTTCATGGATTATGATTTGCTTGATGCCATTGCAAATAATTATGACCAATCTATTAGGGTGGTGAGAAGAACTGATGGTGTGCCTCTGATCTCAATTAGTCTTGAGGAAATTAGAGAGGTTTTATGCTTAGAGCCATTGATAGATTATCATGTGCCAATTAATCTGAAAAAATTAGAAAATGAATACAAGGAAAAGAAGGATGTGATTAGGGGAGGTACACAAAAGAAACATATTGGCACAATAGGAACTCTACAGGCAATCACTGTAGCCTCTAGGGAACCCTTTAGAAATGATATTTTCACTTCCTAGGCTATAGAAATATACAAGACCCTGTGTCATGTTTTCGGTGAAGATGAATAGAATTTTATGCCTATCAGCCTTATGTATATGATGGTTCCAATTGCTTCCTTTGATGTAGATGTTATTTTTTTATTTTGCTTCCAATTTGGTTGAAGAAATTCATACTGGTTTGGTTGGAATTGCAAAGGGGAAAGTAGGGAAAAGTTTTGGTCATTATTCTTTGTTGATGCATATGTTCTTATTTAAGGGAGTAAGATATTTTGGTAAAGAGATGGAGTTGAATAGAGAGGAGGATGGGGAAGCACTACCAATCTAGTTATGGAGTGTAGATATGACCTAGGATGCAAACAATGCTAGCTTTGCCAAGTTTGATAGGTATTTCACCTCCAAGTTGAGATGCCTCATATTGAGTGACAATCCCAGAATCCCCAAGACACTAATGAATTTCATCAAGCCTATGGACAATTCCAATGGTTTGAAAGTTTCACACAATTGGGGAGATATCATCCCACACTCTATTTCTATTATTTTTAGAATTTATGGTTTTAAAGGAAGTTGTCATGTGTTGCACTACCAAGAACCTTTAAAGGTAAGAATGGATGAAGTTTTGTGGTAGTTAGGAGTGGAAGAGATGTATCTATTGAAAAGGAAACTGGGGTGAATTTTCCCTACCTATACAGTGGCCCATTAGCTTTTAATTACTAAATGGGGTTGGCTCTTTTCACATAAAATTTTGGATCAGTACAAAATGGTTGTTTCTCATCCCCATTTTTGTGATACTAAGGGTTTTATAATTAGAACTTGAGACATAGGATTAAATTGGGAAAATTCAAGTATGACTCATACTATCTATAGGACATTATAAGGAATGAGTTCTCATTACACGAATAGGAAACCAAAAAGGAAAAGTGGAGAGTCTATTCTCAAGTTTTAAAATTCATTCATTATTTTGATCAAAAATATAGTCCTCTAGGTAATGCTAATACAAAGGTTGATAAAATAAATAAGCTCATGAATACCTTCCTTGAAATAATGGAAGCTATGAATGAGAAGAAATAATGTTTTATTGATTCATACCTAGATAAGGCTAAAGAGTACATGAGGAGGTTGGCTTTCACTCCAAATGTAGGAGTTGGTAAAGTAATTATTTAAAATAGACTAGGCTATACTATAATTCAAAATATAAAGGCTATTGTAGACAAAGGAAAGAAAATAATGGGATCCACCAGTGCAGTCCTAGAGGAGAGACCCACTGAACCTTCTCCCAAGAGGTAGAAGGCAATGAAGGAAAAGAGTCCTCAAGTTGAGGAGTATTCACCCACTCAATCCGCTTTGAGGATTGGAGAAGAACAACTCACTCGTGAGAAAATTGAAAAAATAAGATTACAAGGTGTATTTATCACACAAGTAGAACTGGATGAGGGAAACCCTCAAGAACCTCCTGTGCCAAGTTTGGATTCAATAGTGTTATAATTCTTTAGAATAACTAAGAGGGGGGGTGAATCAGTTATTCAAGGTCCAATGCCACTTTTTTTTTTCAATCCTTAATAGCACATAACTGAAACTAGCATGCATGCAATTTGAACATTTAAACAAAAATGAAAAGTAGACATGCATCCTACCATAACACTGAGAATTTGATAACCCAAAAACCCTCTAGGAATAAAAAGGTAAAATTGGGGTGGGGATGATACCCACAAAATAACTGCGCAATTGATTTCAACCACTTCTGATGGTCTACCTTGTTAAAGGCTATAACACATTGTTAAATGTGACCTTGTTAGAGGATTTCACCATACTATTAGGAATGGGCTTGGTTAAAGGAATTTGGAACATTCACTTGGAATGTCACCTTGTTAAAGGATTTACAACATGGCTATTAAACCAACCTAAATTCATAGAATTTATCTTAACTATTACAATTGCTACAGAGTAACAATAATGGCTTTTGATCTGATACAACTTACAACATATCTTGCAGATTACATATCACACTTTAGTTCAACCCTTTTCTTGGCTTTAATCACTTTAGATCTGTCAGCTTGTCATCTCAAGCTTCATCATCTTGACTCTTCTTACTCATTACACCAATGTAATCATATCTATGGTCACCTAGTGAAGCAGAGTATCTATACTCTCTTTCACCTTGATGCCTTCTTCAACACTTCATGATTTCATGCTTGACCACCTCTCTCTCACTTTTTGGTTCATGACATTATGACTCCTTCAATAGGAATTTGGAATCTCTTTTTCGCTTGGTTTTCCCTCTCCAATTTTTGGGTTTCAATAGATTAGGTAAGATACAACGTATCTATCCCATATTTTGCTCTTATATAGAAACTTCATCTAGAATCCAATTGTATTTGCCAAAAATGGTTTACATAGTGTTCTATGCCACCAGCTCATCATTCTTATCTTCTATCTGGTTCACAGAATTCTAGATAACTACCATGTTAGCTCAGATCTGGCAAATCTTCAATTTTCAAAATAATGCAGCACCTCAGCACTATTGATTTACTGATGCTTGGCACTTGAAGAAATTCTGTGAAACTTGGCTCTTGCAATTCACTAGGCACTTGAAAACTTACTCGACACCTATTCCTTTTTTGCTACTTGGCACCTAAAGATTGCTCGGCACCTGAAGACCACTCAACACACACTAAGTTGAACTTGCTCGGCTTCAACTAAGAATCTGTTTGGCACTAACTAGCTTTCTCGACACTCTCTTATGAAATTAGTTAGGCTATACAAATGACTTAGCTAAACCTTACATCTTTGATATGTCTTGGTGTGTCTATCCTCTGTGTCTTGGAGTATGTCATCAATACACTATTTCATCAATGGCTTAGCTGATCCTTATACTTCATCACAACATCATAACTTCAACCTTTGTCTTGGTAATCTAGTTACATCTTATTGATTTCCACCTCCTTGTCAATCAACCACCTTATAGTATTTGGATCACTAAAGTAATTGTCATTCCTGCAAGTAGCAAGTTTGACATCAATGACAAAATAATGATTGAAAGCATTCTTTACCAATTCCATTACTCTTCATTCATGAGCTTTTCAATCATTTCCAACAGATAGTTGTAGACTATAGAGGCAAGGAATTGGACCCTATGTTTCAAAAGGCTAGGTATCAATTTTTGTCTGATGACAGTTTTGTTAAGTCTAGGGTGTTTCTCCAATTTTTATGGTAGGCCAATATGGGCAGATTTGAAGAAAGGCGCAACAAGTTAAGAATAGAGTCCCTAGAAATAGATGAAACTGCCTTGCAAAATTAGGTAAAAGAGGAAATGATGAGGGAGTTTCAAAGTATAAGCCCTGACAGAGGAAGACAAATGGTTAGAGCATCAAACATTCTGTTGTTGCCAAATTCAGACATTGCTAATGCTCTTGTATTTAATTCTATTCCAAATAAACTTGATTTACAAGACCAAAATAAGAAAGACTTCTAGGGCACTACTTTTAGTGAAGATTAGGCTACCTTAGTTATTTGGTCATTGAGGAGAGGATCAAGAGCCACCTCATCACAACCAGATGATTCTAGTTTGATGGGAAGCATTATTGTAAGAAGAGTGGCTGATACTTCTCATGTGTAGGCTGCACATTGGAATGTAGATTCATCTCAGTTTGTTTTGGCCATTGTAAAAAAGCAAGAAAATGCCATGTTTGAATTACAAGGTAAATATGAAACAATTTTGGAAGCTTACAATAAAGAGGTTTAGAAGAGGATTGAGTTGGAGAATAAAATTATGGGAAGGTCTACCAAGCCAAAAATGACATATCCTCACCCTCCAATGGAGCCTTTTAAATCCACTCCTCTTATAGAAATGCAAGACACCCCACAAAGGCCTCAATATTATACAATAGAGGATTTTGAGGAAGAAAAAAGTAAACTTTGGGCATTACAAGTAGAGATGGAAGTACAATATGATGATAAAATTAGAAAGGTTCTAATGTACTTGTTAGATAAGATTGAATGGCCCCTATTCTATGATCAGTTGGCAAGAGTAATAAGTATATGGGAAGAACTAAAAACCCATGATGAAGCCCTCAAGCCTATTGTTAATAAGTGGGGAAAGAAGAAGAAAGAAATTACTTTTTAATGTTATTTAGTTATAAGTTCTTCCCATGACCATATTTAAAAAATATACAATTTTGCTAATGATCTATCAGATTTTGATAATAAGAGAGTTGCTCTGCAACTAAAGTTCCTTCTTATTTAAGCAAATACAAGAATCAAAAAATTTATTTGTTTCCTTGTGCCTTGGATAGAAAGAATAAATTGAAGAATAAGGATGAATGGGCTAAGGAATTGGATGACCTATTCAATCAAAGGATGAATAAGGTTATAAATGAAAAAGGGCATGCTTGGTGGGCCACCATGATAGAGGAATTTGTTAGAGTCTAGTTATTTTTTGATTCTTTGAAACAAGAATTTTTTGGTATTGATAATGAGGCTAAGTACATACTTAAGAAGCAAAATGATATGCTACAATTCAACTAGCTAGATGATGCACAATTTGACACCTAGATTGCAGATATTGCTTTTGGTGAGTAGTTAGAAGAGGTTGGTACAGATGATGATGAGGAACAAGAAGAGGAGGTGCAAATTATTAACACAATAGCACGAGATCCAAAAGCTGAGGAAGATCAAGGTCACCAAATGGTTCAAGTTACAAGCTCAGAGACCCAGGATGTGGACTTGACGGAAGGATCAACTAAGGGTAAAAGTGGTTTTGACAGTTCAAGATGAAAATAGTGAAAACTCATGAGTAGAAGTTAATTTGCAAACATTACCATAGGATTCATCATTGCCTAGCTTGGTATCTACATATTTAGAAGAGTTAGAATAGTGGTGGCAAATCAAAAGAGTCAGTAACTTGTTGTGATGTAATAGAAATGGGACCTAGCAAAGAATATATTGATGTGTTAGCTAGTTTTTGTTACATTAAGTTTTGTCTTTTGGAAACTTGTCATTTTCTCCAAGCCTGAAGCTTGTTGCATCTCACATTATATAAGTGAGATCCCAGGGCTGGAGAGGGGGTCCAAAAATTGTATAATTTTTGTTTTTTTTCAAAAAGGTACAATTGGTCCATTTTCATGTAGATGTATTGAGCTTACTATCAAACTTGTAATCTTTGATAATACATACAAATGACAACATTAGCAAGATATTAAAGGCTTCTGATTGAATTTTTATTAGTCATTGTATTAGTCATCTAAAAGGATAATACAAAGGGGTATTTGTATGAGATTTGTGTCATCAATTTTTGTCTACATTTATGATTTTGTTTACTTTGATATCATTTGAATAAGGTTCAATTGATTGAATGCAATTTGGATGGGTTGTATGCTGATACTATTGTCACTTTTAATTCAAAGAGTTATATAAATGCTTTAGTAGATCAGTGAGATTTGTGAGTTTATAAACTAGATAAGTCATAAGAATGGAAGTAGGTGACTACAATTGATGAATTCATTTACAAGTTAATTGAATTAGATCTCCCACCAATAGATAGCCTTTTGTCTAATGGATAAGACACTAGTCTCATGAATTAGGAGTGAGTTGGGGTAAATTTTGCTTCTGCATATCAAATTAATCACAAATTCAAAATCATTCTTGTTCCATTTAGTTTAGAGTTATAATGTTGGTTAGCACTTGATTTTATTTTATTTTTGGATCCTAGGTAGCTACCATTCCCAGAAATAATTGTAAACTCAAGAAGAATTAGGACCAAAATTTTCTTATAAGGGATGCATATTAGTATGAAAGTATCATAATATGTTAGGAATTAGAGATGAGAATCAGAATAAAACTAATATAATTCTCATATATCAGTGGTTATCTAAAGCATCCCCTAGGTAAACTTGCCTTGGTCTTGCAGAGCCTAAAGAGTAGGAAACTATTTTTTATTTTGTTGAACTTGGTCCAAATGGTTTGCACATAGAGTTGTTGATAGGAAGTGGCTAATCCTTAGATTGTGTGAGTATTATCAATTTGGTTTTGAGCATTTTTTGGTTCACTAGTTTTAAAAACCAATAGAGATCATGCACAATCTGTCATTACTATAGAGCATGTTGATCCTGATGGAGCCCTAACTACCGAGGATATGAAATAGAAGAAGGAACACAACCAAGAAATGCTGGAGATTTTCTTTACCCTAAGCTATGCTCAATTTTATGATATCAAAGGTGTTGATAGTGCAAAGAAAATGTGGCATGCTTTAAACACTACCTATGGAGGAGACATTAACATTCTAAGAGCCAAAGCTGAAAGTCTCAAAGGTAAGTTTGATGATATGAGAATGCGAGAAGGTGAAAATATTGCTCAAGGATAAAAGATGTTAGTGCAATAAGAGGAGCTACTAGTATAATAGATGATGATAATGCACTAAGCAAAGTTTTAAAAACATTACTTCCTACATATGCTATTAGAGTTTCTGTAATAGAAGAACTGAGATGTATATCAAGGTATACTCTATCTCTTGAAGGTTTGGTAGGAAGACTGATTACTTTTGAGCTATCAAATTTTGACAATTACAAACCTAAAAATAATTGAATCTTCTTTCAAAGAAAAGTTGTCATTGAAGGAACCTGATGAGAAGAAGAAGAAAAAAAAGACAAAGTATGTGTCTAGTGATAGTGACACATATGAGGAGGATGTACATCAAATTGAAGCACTAATGGCAAGGATATTTTGTAGAGGTAAAGGCGAGTTTAAAAAGGTAAATTACATATCATTTGTTTCAATTGCAATGAGGTTGGTCATATTGTAGCTAGATGCCTAGAGAAGAAAAACTATAGAGGTGGTGACAAGTACAAAAATGGAAGTGGTGAAGATAGAAAGGATTAAAAAGAAAAATATAATAAGTCTTGCTACATTGTTGAGGAGGAAACAAAAGATGAATTTGATGAACATGATGATGAAGTGGTGTATGGTGCAATAAAGGAAGAATCTAATGAAGATGAGACAATAACACTTATGCCTTGTCTAAACAAGAATAACATATGGATCATTGTCCATGGGTGTTCACATCATATGACTAGAGACAAAAGTAAGTTCATTACCATGAATTGTTATGATGGAAATAGTGTAAGATTTGGTAATGATACACCATGTTTGATAAAAGGAAAAGGTTCTATCAAACTCATAGAAAAGATTCTATGTGATAATTCTTACTATGTTGAAGGACTTAACTATAATCTATTGAGTGTGTCACAATTAAATAATTTAGGATGTAAGGTTGAATTTGAAAACAAGATTGCTAAGATATATGATGTTGATAGAAAACTAATTGGAAAAGGTGATCAAACTAGAAGTAATCTATTCTATCTTGATATAGAGGATGCTACTTGTCTAATAGTAAACTTTGATGATGTGTGGCTATGGCACAAGAGGTAATGTCATGTTAATTTTGATAACTTCATTAGTATTAGTATTAGTAACACGTATAAGGCAATACTATAGATTGTTCATTCTGACTTATGTGGACCAATTGAAGTGCAAAGCTACAAAGGAGATAAGTACATTATGTTTCTTATTGATGATTATTCTAGAATGATGACAGTTATATTTTTGAAACAAAAGTCTGATGCTTTCCAAATGTTTGAGTGGTACTTAGCAAGAGTTGAGAAGGAAATAGGCAAAATTCTAAAATGTTTGAGATCTAATAGAGGAGGAGAATTTACATCAAATGAGTTTGAGATGTTTTAAAATGATAGAGGAATCAAAAGATAAATATTTGCTCCTAGAACCTCTCCACAAAATGGAATTGCTAAAAGGAGGAACATGTCTATAATGGACTATGCTAGGACACTCAGGATAGAGAAAAATGTTGCTTTGAAATACTAGAGAGAAGTTCTATGTACATCTGTGTATACTTTGAACCATGTACAAGTCAAGAAAGGTACTCATTCAACACCTTTTGAACTATGATATGGATACTCACCCAATGTAAAATATTTTAAGGTATTTGGAAGAAAATGTTTTATTCTCAAAGATTTTAGGAATGGGAAACTAGATGAAAAAAATGAAGAAGGAATATTCCTAGGTTATTCCACAAGAAGTAAAGCTTATAAGTGTTTAAATACTAACACTAACAAAGTTGTGGAAAGTGAAAATGTAAATTTTGATGAATTTAAAAAAGTTTATGAGGCTAAACCTATAAAAGAACTAGAAGAATACAAATCATTTGTTTGCTATTATGAAGGTATGCCTATTGAAGAAGATGCTGCAAATAAAGCTACAAACCAACAACAAGTTTTAGTGACTGCTAAGTCACACAGTATGAATGTCAAGTTGCATTTAGGAAATGGGCCACATTTAGATGCCAAGTTATAGAATGAAGTTGAGGCACATTCTAATTCTAAGATTAGTGTACATGAGAGAGATGCTAAAATGTCTAATAGAAATGTACATAGTGACTCTAAAGTGGATAGATCAAATGAAGAAACCAGAGCTACACCAAGATTGTCAAAATATGTTAAGAGAAGTCATCCTGCTACACAAATCACTAGAGATAAAAATGCTAGACCAGTGACAAGAAACAAGTTGAGAAATAATACATTCTTTATAAGAATAAAAGAGCCTAAATTAGTAAAAGATGTCTTAGAAGATGTGAACTAGACTAAAGCCATGGAAGAAGAGATTGAGAAAATTGAGAAAAATAAGACACTGACTCTAGTTCCTATATTAGAAGACGAAAATGTGATTGGCACCAAGTGGGTATTCAAAAATAAGATAGATAAAAATGGTGAAGTCATAAGAAATAAGAGAAGATTAGTCTACAAAGGATATGTACAAGAAGAAGGAATTGACTATGGAGAAACATTTGCTCCTATTGCTTGATTGGAAGGAGTGAGATCTCTAATATGGTATGTAGATTACACAAAGCTCTATATGGTTTGAAACAAGCACCAAGAGCATGGTATGAGAGACTTCATAATTATCTTGTGAAGATTGGATTTGAAAGGACTGATGATAACAATAATTTGTACATGAAGATAGAGAAAGGCAAAGGTATTCTATTATCTAATTTTTTTTTTGATGATATCATATTTGGAGGTGAAGATGCTTTATGTAAGGCTTTTGCAAATGAAATAAAGCAAAAATTTGAAATGTCTATGTTTGGAGAAATCAAGTTCTTTGTGGGTTTTCAATTATATTAAATGAAATAGGGTATATACATCACTTAGTCAAATTATGTCAATGAGATATTAAAATTTTTTGGACTAGAGGATATCAAACCAGTAAGCACACCTATGGTGATAGGACATAAATTATCAAAGAATGATGATTCAATTGAGGTGAATCAAACATTGTACAAGTCTATGATTAGAAAATTATAATATGCAGTACATAGTAGACCTGATATTACATTATCTGTAGGGATAGCTACAAGATTCTTTGTTAATCCCAAGGAGAATCATTTGATGGCTATAAAGAGAATTATGAGATATCTGAAAAGAACAGAGGAATATGGTCTATCTTATAAGAAAAATGAGAAAATTAAATTAAGAGCCTATACTGATGTTGATTGGGGTGGAAACATTGATGACAGAAAGAGCACAAGTGGAGGAGCACTTTTCTTAGGCAAGAGGCTGGTTACATGCACTAGCAAGAAACAAAACTGCACTTCACAATCTACTAGTAAAGTTGAATATGTTGTTGTTGTAAATTGTACAAAAATTGTATGGATCAAATAGTTACTCAAAGGTATGAAGGAAGAGATCACTACACTAGTGACATTTTATTGTGATAATACAAGTGTTATAAATATATCAAAGAGTCTTGTGATGCATGGAAAGACTAAGAACATTGCAACTAAGTATCATTACTTAAGAGAATTAGTCCAAGATAACGAGGTGAAGATGTAATGTGTTAACACAAAAGAGAAAATTGTTGATATCTTTGCAAAATCATTACCTAAGGATGCTCATGAGTATCTAGGAGGTAAATTAGGGGTGATACATGTTAGATTATGGTGACTGATTAGGAAAGTACTGTAAAAATTTTTTTGGGCCATGGTTGACATTGTAGTTGACATATTATGGTTGACATGTTGTAACCCTAAAATAGATAAAATACTTGTATAAAAGGGTTTTAGGGTTAGGTATTTTTATTAGGTTGTGATGCGAACTTGCTTCCTGCGGTGATATTGAGTTGTAAGGGATTATAGACTGTAATCGGGTTGTAATCACTAGATTGTAATAAGATCGGACTTGTTGTTTGGTGGACATAGCCCAAGGATTGGGTGAACCATGTTAAATCTTGGTGCCTTGTGTTCATTTTTGTGTGATCTATTATTTTTATGTTATTGGTTATATTTGCATGTAGTTTTTATTTTTGTCCATGGTTTATCCTAACAAGTGGTATCAGAGCCTAGTTGTTTTTTTCAGTTATCCTTTGCAGGAAAGTTTTACGGTTGAGTGGGAGTCTCACAGTTGAGTGAGAGCAATGGAAGATGAGGATAAGCCAAGGGTTGATAGGTTTAATGTGTAGAACTTCCAGTTATGGAAGATGCAAATGGAAGACTATATGTATCAGAAGGATTTATGGAAGCCGTTGGAAGGCAAAGCCAAGAATCAAGGAACTATGTCAGATGTTGAATGGGATCTTTTGGACAGAAAGGAACTCAAAAGCATTCGGTTATGCTTGGCACCATCAGTGGCATTTAATATTACAAAAGTAAAGATGACAGAAGAGTTGATGAAAACCCTAGCGATACTATATGAAAAGCCCTCCGCTTCAAACAAGGTATTTCTCATGAAGCATTTATTTAATATGAAAATGGAAGAAGGTGGATCTATTGTAGATCATTTAAATGAGTTTAATACAATTACTAGTTAGTTATCTTCTATGGGTATAAATTTTGATGAATAAATTAGGGCTCTCTTGATTTTGTGTTCTTTGCTTGAAACTTGGAATGGCTTGGTAATGATGGTGAGTAATTCTGTTCCTGGATCTAGTACCCTAAAATATGATGATGTGATTGGTGTTGTTTTGAGTGAGGAAACTCATAGGAAATCCTCAAGTGGATCTACATCAGTAAGTGCTTTGAATGCACAAAGCAAGGATAGAATGACTGAGAGAGGAAGTAACTCTGAAAATCATGGGAAATCAAGAGGAAAGTCAAAAGGGAAGAGGTCTCAATCAAGAGGACCGAATGACTGCTGGTACTGTGGCAAACCAAGGCAGAAAAAGAAAGATTGCTGGAATCTAAAGAAAATTGAAGGAGATAAATCAGATGGAGACAAGGAGGCAAATGTGGTAAGTAGCAAATTCGAAGAGGATGCTTTGCTTCTATCTTTAGAAAGTGTTGATGAGTCATGGATTTTAGATTCTAGTGCTTCATTTCATGCTACACCTCATAAAGGTTATTTCATTGATTATGTCCAAGGGGATTTTGGGCTTGTTTATTTGGAGGATAATGAACCCTGTTAGATTGTTGAAAAGGGAAAAATTAAGATTAAGTTGCAGAATGGGAATCATTGGCTACTACATGAGGTAAGACATGTTCCAAGGCTGAGTAGGAATTTAATTTTAGTGGGGCAACTCGGTGATGAGGGTTGTGTAGTTACTTTTAATGATAAAAATTGGAAGGTTTCAAAAGGTTCCCTTATAGTAGCAAACGGTGTGAACGTAGGCACCTTATATCTTTGTAAGGTCATATTGTTCCTTCTACTTTGATTGTTTTAGCAAAAATTGAATGTTTAGGAACAATTGCTGCAGTTGAGCAGGGAGTACAAATAGCTACTGTAGATTTTGATACAACATTGTGGTAGAAAAAACATAGGCACATGAGTGAGAAAGGTATGAAAGTACTTTATTCAAAGAAAGTTTTACTAGGTCTGAAATGTGTTAATATGGATTTCTATGAAAGTTGTGTGTATGGAAAACAAAAGAGAGTGAGTTTTGTAAAGACTGAGAAGGAAAATAAAAAGGAGAAATTAGAGCTTGTGCATACAGATGTATGGGGACCAGCTCAAGTATCTTCTCTTCGTGGCTCTCATTATTATGTTACATTTATTGATGATGCAACTAGAAAAGTATGGGTTTATTTCTTTAGACAAAAATATGATGTATTTCAAACTTTCAAGAAATGGAAATGCTTGGTTGAAAATGAGACTGGTAAGAAATTAAAATGTCTCAGATCTAATAATGGTGGTGAGTATTGCAGTCATGAATTTGAAGATTATTGCTCCACTAATGGTATTCATAGACAGAGAACTATTCCAAGGACTCCATAGGAAAATGGAGTGGCTGAATGCATGAACAGGACTATAATGGAGCATGCAAGGAGCATGAGGTTGCATGCTGGGTTGCCCTTAAACATGTGGGTGGAGGCTATCAATACTGCAATATATTTGATTAATAGAGGTCCCTCTACTCCTTTGGGTTGTGCTATTCCAGAGGAAGCATGGACTGGTAAGAAGGTGAGTTATTATTTTCTCAAGACCTTTTGTTGTGAAACTTTTTCTCATATAGACTCTGAAAATAGAACCAAGCTAGAAGCTAGATCAAAGAAATGTGTCTTTATTAGATATGGCATTAATGAATTTGGATATAGGCTTTGGGATTTTGAAAATCATAAATTGTTAGAAGTCGAGATGTCATATTCAATGAGAAAGTGTTGTACAAAGATCTATTGCAGCAACATGAGAAGAAAGAAGATGATTATGTAGTGCTAGATGATACTCCAAACACTATTGTTCCAGCCATTCCTCATGATGTGCAACAGCTACACCAACAAATACTAGACACATCGGTGAATATTAGATGGTCAACAAGGAAAATTAGACCTCCACAAAGATTTTCTCATTCTTTGTATTTTATTTTACTTAATGATGCTGGTGAACCTGAAAGTTATGATGAAGCTATACTAAGATTCAGTGGGAGTCTGCCATGCAAGGTGAAATGGACTCTTTACTGAAGAATAAGACATGGGATCTATGGAAGTTTCCTATAGGTAAAATGGCTTTACAGAATAAGTGGGTTTATAGGTTGAAAGAAGAGGAAGGAGGTCAGAAAAGATTTAAGGATAGGTTAGTTGTAAAAGGATTTGCACAGAAAAAGGGAATTGATTTTGATGAGATATTTTCTCCTGTTGTTAAAATGATTTCTATTCATACTGTTTTAAGTCTTGTGGCTACTGAAGATTTTTATTTAGAGCAGTTGGATGTTAAAATAGCCTTTCTTAATGGTGATTTGGGTAAAGAAATATATATGGCTCAGCCACAGGGTTTTGAGGTCAAAGGTAAGGAGAACTTAGTGTGCAAATTGAAGAAAAGAAAGCACCTCGGAAATGGTATCTAAAATTTGACAGTTTTATGCATGAGCATGGATATAATAGGTGTCATTTAAATTATTGTGTTTATTTTAAGAGGTTGGATGATGATAGCTACATTATTTTATGTTTATATGTTGATGATATGCTTGTAGCTGGGTCTAACATGGATCATAATAAGGGGCTAAAATGCCAATTAGCGCATGCATTTGCTATGAAGGATTTGGGGATAGCAAAAAAAATCCTTGGTATGAATATTTGCAGAGATAGGAAGAACATAACATTGATGCTATCTCAAGCTGATTATGTTGAGAAGGTGTTGCAACGTTTCTCTATGGAGAATGCTAAAGTTGTCAGCACACCTTTACCTGGTCATTTGAAGTTGACTAAGGAGATGTGTCCTAAGACATAGGAAGAGGAGGATAAGATGTCCAAGGTACCCTATGCTTCAATTGTAGGAAGCTTAATGTATGCTATGGTATGTACTAGGCTAGATATTGCACATGCAATGGGAGTCGTTAGCAAGTATATGAGTCATCCAGGATTTGAGCATTGCAATGTTGTCAAGTGGATTCTCAGATATTTGAGAGGAACATCCAATAAGTTTTTACACTTTGGGGCTCTACTATTGATTTAAAGGACTATGTTGACTCAGATTTGGCAAGGGATATCGATACTAGGCAAAGTACTACAGGTTATATCTTTACTATTGGTGGGGCAGCCATGAGCTGAGTTTTTAAGTTACAAAAGATTAATGCTCTATCCACTAAAGAGGAAAAGTATGTTGCTACTACAGAGGCAGCCAAGGAGATGATATGGCTTCAATTCTTCTTGGAAGAATTGGGACATCCTTAGAAGGATAATTATTTGTTCATTGATAGTCAAAGTTCCATTCATCTTGCAAAGAATTTAGCTCTGCATTCTAAGACCAAACACATACAGTTGTGGTACCATTTCATTCAATTAGTTTTGGAGGATGGATAGTTAAAGCTGGAGAATATCCATACAAATGATAATCTAATAGATTTGTTGACAAAGGTTGTAACAAAGGAGAAGCTGACCTCCTCTTTAGCTTCGGTTGGTCTTCTAGATTGAACATGAATAAAAGAATAGTAGAGTCTAGGGTGGTTTGATCTAGTGGGAGCCCCATGTGGTAGTGGTATTGCTACAAAATCAGTCTCCAAGTGGGAGATTGTTGTTTAGTGTGAAGCCTGATCAATCCCCAAGTGAGAGATTGTTAGATTATGGTGACTGATCAGGAAAGTACTGTACATACTTCATAATTAGTGGGGTTTGGCCAATGTTGTAGCCGACATATTATGGCCGACATGTTGTAACCTTAAAATAGATAAAATACTTGTATAAAAGGGTTTTAGGGTTAGGTATTTTCATTAGGTTGTGATGCGAAATTGCTTCTTGTGGCGGTATTGAGCTGTAAGGGATTATGGACTATAATCAGGTTGTAATCACTGGATTGTAATAAGATCATACTTGTTGTTGGTGGACGTAGCCCAGGGATTGGGTGAACTATGTTAAATCTTGGTACCTTGTGTTCATTTCTATGTGATCTATTATTTTTCTATTATTGGCTATATTTGCATGTAGTTTTTATTTCTGTCTGTGGTTTATCCTAACAATACCCCTATCAAAAGTTATATGAGTAACAAAAAGAGTGCACTACATCAAACAAGCTGACTACCATATATTATAAATTGATGTAGTGGATCTTACTTTAGGAGTTTCCTAAAGTAATCAATGAGCTAAAACATCAATTCAATCACAAGCAAGGTGACACAAGAGAAATTGAAGAAGTTCATATCTACATATTAAAGATAATAATTCTTTGGCATTTATTGTCAAAGAGGGAGAGATACAAGAGTTAAACTAATTTTGATGGAAGAAATACAAGATATTGAACAAAGTGGGAGAAATCCTAAAACACATAGTATGAGGGAGAAATTGTTGACTACCGAGAAAGATAGTATATTTGCTAATAACATCTACCTAGTATGAGGGAGATATAAGAAGTAATTCATAGCGAGCTATAAGGATGACACAAAAGAATTTTGTAACCTATTCAAAAGATGAAAGTTGTTGATAGAGGGAGAGATTTTGGTACAAGGAATTATTTTCTTTTTGGTATTATGTTGGTCTTACTATTTTAACCAATTTAGTTTGTTTGATCAGTTTGGTTTCCCATCAATGCCAAAGAGGGAGATCGTTGAAAGGTGGAGATTGTTGAAAATAGTTTGCTACAAGTATGATAAATGTGTTTCAATTGTTGTTTTGTCACTAATGTCAAACCTATTTTTTTGCTGGTAAGACAACAACTTATATGGTATAAGTACTATCACTTGTTTGATTGATGAAGAGGATTTGATCAAAAGGATGCAACAAAAGCATGTAGAGGGAAGGTTGAGTTATGATATAAAAGATGAGAACAAGAATAAGCTAATACAATGATATTGTAGTGCACTGATAATATACTTAAGATTGTAAAGGTTGGTTACACTAAGCAAGTTTAGAAGAACAAGTTAAATAAAGTTTGTCTGCCAAGCTTGACTGAATGGATAGTAGGTGCCGAGAAAAGTTAATGTAAGTTGAGCATAAAATTAGTTGAAGCCAAGTAAAAATTTCTTTTAGTGTATGCCGAGAAAAACAATGGATGATGATTAAAGTTTAGTTGATGTTAAACACTAGTACATTTTAGTTCATGATGAGTGATTTTTTAGAGGATGATAAGAAACAAAATATGTGTTGAGCATCAAAAACATGTTAATGCTAAGTGACAAAATTATTAGAAAGATCATGAATTTGATGGATTTGAGATGACAAGTTTTTTTTTCTTGGATTGTGTGAAAGAGGTGGAAGATAAGATTAAGTGAGCTACTGGCAAAGAATTCATGGTAAATAATTTTGAGGTGAATTCAAAGAAGATTGCAGGAAAATTTTCTAGAAGTGATATGGAATGAGGGGTAGTTTCATTGAATCCTACCTAACCTATTGTAACCATAAATTGGATGATGGAGAATGAATGACAAAAGATCTTAATTCTCTATTTATAGAGATGGCTAGTCAGAAACAAGCATTGTCATATGAAAGAACCTAAGGAAGACAAGGAGTCAAGGGTATTGGTTCATCAAGTGACCTAAGTGAAGAGTCTGCATTGGCATGTTAAGCAAGAAATCTTTAAGGTATAAATGGTTGAACGGTGAATTGTTGGAAATATTCAGGATAAGATAGGTTGCTGAGAGGGGAGGGGTGAATCGGTAACCTATAAAACTTTTAAACAATTCAACATTTTAACCATTCATCATTCATTCATCTAATCTACTACATAAATGAAAGATTAAACATTCATTGCACATGTACACAGAGATTTGGTGACCCAAAAACCTTCCAAATAGAAAGTAAAATTGGAGTGGGGATGATGCCCACAAAACTTCAATACTGCAACATAAAGTTAGCCTATTAAGGCTTACAATGATCACTTCTGGTGATCTGCCCTATTAGGAGCAAGTAGGACTGCTAGATCCACATTGTTAGAGAATTTACAAACATACAGTGAAGTATGCACTCTGTTAGGAGATTTACAAAAAGATTGTTAAGTCTACCTTGTTAAAGGATTTATAAATTGATTCACCTATTAGGATGAAGTAGTGGATCTGCTTACAACTATTTTCTGATAAGATCCTTTTTGCATTGATCACCTGATGTGATAGATATAACTTTTCTGCTCCTATGTTGACCTTGGTGAATTCCTTTACTCTGCTGCTGATTTGCTTTCACTTTTCTCAAAATACCTTCTTCACATGCCAACATCACTCCTTTTTTTATATATCACTCATCATACTAAAAATGATATCATACATTACATATATACCATTCCAATATTTACAATTGCAAGGTTGGCCAAAACACAAGTGAAGAAAACATTACTAAGTCGGCCTAATAGTAAATAACTCGAGTTCACTAAATTGACTTGGTGACCTTCTGATACTTGACATCCACTACATTACTCAGTAGTGTCATGCATTTGGTAGGAGTAGAGGTTTAGTTCATACTAGCTACACAACATTGCTTGGAACTCAGTAACCATTGGTGACTCGGTAGATATAGTGTCACTCAGTAGAAACTAACTTCTTCGTTTACCTTGCTTTACTTGGTAAACATTGAGTCCTTCATTTACCTTTTTCACTCAGTAAACACTGAGTCCTTCATTTACCTTTTTCACTCAGTAAACACTAAGTCCTTTGTTTAGCTTTTTCACTCGGTAAACACTAAGTCCTTTGTTTACCTTTTTCACTCAATAAACATTGTTGAACTTCTCATTCACTTGGTATCCTCTGGAATGCTCGATGAGAATTGTTTACCTATTGAACTTATAAGGTAACCACTGAATGCTCAGTATACACTGTAGACTAAGTGATGAGCTAGATAAGCATTTAGAATTGAATAAGTGTTTGCACCAATGACAAATATATCATAATTCCAACAATCTCCCCCTTTGGCATTAGTGACAAAAACACTTATGAGCCAAAACTTATGTGCAAAATTTGACGTACTGATTTACGTATATCTCCCCCATACAATATGCATAGGGTATTTAAAAATATCTCTATTTTTACACATGGCTTCGTTATTTACATATATCTCCCCCTTTTTGACAATAATGCCAAATTACACAATATGTATTTACACAGAGACACCAAAATGAGAGATAAACTCACTATACCTTGAGAATAAGAGCCAAAGTCTTATCCCAATTTTCTTGCAAAATTGTGTAGGTGGAGAGTGCTATTTGAACTTCATCTAAAATTTCAATCATATGATTTGAAACTGAAATTTTTTTGTCATGGATCAATGCTTTGGATTAGACAATGTGTTTTTGCATTGTGTCCATGATAGGAAGGATCATGTTCTAAATGTCAATCAAGGTAGACCTAATCCTTGCTTCTTCTCTCAACAATTATACCTACTTTTCTGACAAAAATATGATTCTAAGATGATGGGATGAACTTGAATTGGGGTAAAGTTGCAGCATTTGGGCACTGACATTCATATCCTCATCAATTTTATTCAATTTTTATTTGATCTCCTTTGTAATGCCCCGCCCGGAGATCCTTGGAAACAAGGATTCAAATCAAGCCAAGATAAAATTTTTTTTACAAGTATGAATGCACATGACAACATCATACAGGGATCACAATGATCGCAATGGAAGACTTCAACACAATCTCGGCAACCAACGAATCTCCGAACGCCACTACCAACAGACACACCCAAACAAAAGCCAAAAACCACAACAAAAAGATGAGGGCACAAGAAATGACCACTCATCAACAAAACACCAAGCTGGGGTAAAATGCAGAATCCCAAAATTTGGCTAAGCCTGAAATCCTAAAGCCCTGAAAATTGGCTAAGTCTGGATTTCTGAAGCCCTGAAATTTCCTAGAATCCATAACTTATCTCTAAGAGGTCTGAAACCTATCTCAATCGATTTGTTGCATATATTAAAATAAATCTTAAGTATAAGGAATTATATCTTAAGTATAAGGAATTAAATTAAATATATGTCAACTTATACTTAAACGATATATTTTAAACCTCAAAGGACTACAACAGAAACCCAAAAACTGAATTTCAAAAGAAACCTCCTAAATTCAAAATGCAACAGGATAGGCTCAAAGGACGCCCAAAAGGGTATCCAAAACCACTCTCAAAAAGCTTGGATCACAAAGAAAAGTGCCCGCTGATGGCACGCGCAGGTTTTTCACAAAAACTATGCGACACTTTTTACTAAGGGAGGGTGACACTTCTCCCTTACTGCGTGCGACACTTCTCAAGAAGGCGTGCGATACTGAAAAAGTATCGCGCGACATTTCTCATAAAGCCGTGTGACACTCTTCCAGTGTCGTATGACACTTCTCCAATAATGCGTGCGATACTTTACAGTATCGTACGACATTCTTTCTATGGGTGTGCGATACTTTATCAGTGTCACACAATGCTGAACAAATGTCGCCCATAGAAACACGAAAACACTCCCAGAAGCAAAAAGGACCAAAATTAGATCAAAAAACCTCCATACCAGGGAGTACTAGATCCACCAAGGCTCGAGGAATGAACACTCGAGTGCAAGAACAACATAGAATGAAGAACACCAAACCATCTAAACTATAGCAGCAAAGAACACACTGGAAATAAGCATTGCCGAGAACAAAAGCAACATCGCAATCTATAGAAATGTATCTCAGGAACAAGACAACCAAACTAAGTACGCGGTTCCTCCCAACCGTCAATAGCATCATAAGACCATCGTGGGTCCTAGCCATCCCCCGCGCGTAACATCCCAAGCCACTAACTAGATCGTCAGTACTGTCGTAATAGGGATGTCACTACTAAAACATGCAAAAATATAAGCATAAGGAAATCTAACATGCTAGTAGTAAAGCATAAGATAATCCTACAGTAGATAACATTTATGATAATCCTACAGTAGATAACATCTCCTATTACATGCTAAACAACAATAAGTAATAGATATACTACTAAATCAAATAACATCATCTAATTATATGCTAATCATCATGATAAGGGAATGCGTCAAATAAACTAACATCATCTAAACATGATATCCAAGCATTCCAATGAAAGCATAAATCACAAGAAAGCATACTCTGAAACTTGAAGTACCAAGTGAAAACATCCAGCAACAGTCGCACTAGGATAAGAGATTGTCTCTGTACACCAGTCCCTAGCAGTGGTGAAGGTAGCTATGCCTCTCAACCACGTGGCACCGATAAGTCCACACCCGCCGTGCTGATGGAGATAATGATCCAACCAAAAACACACATAAAACACAACATCCATGGCTAACACTCATGCCAGATAGTATGATGGCTGCAACCAAGAACCTAAGACAATGCAAGGAGTACAGGTCCTGGTCAGACACTCAAAAGGCTACTAAGTAGGGGTTGACATCATGGAGAGTCGCTTGGCATCGAAAAGCCCAAGCTCGAATCTGTGTAGCTCAACTCCCTCCACGGAAGGCCAATACACTGTGTAGCTCAACTCCCTCAACGAAAGGCCAATACACAAAAGTGCCATTTTATTATCTTAAGTTTTATTACCAGTCACACATTTTATTTAGTTATCACTTATATAAAACTTCCTCTACCAACCGGGAAGTAGTCACCAGGTTATAGGATAGAAGCCCCCTCCATATGCTACCCTACCCTACCCATGCTCATCCTACGACAAGTGACCATGGGCATGCATACTCCCATCCCAACCCAATCATCATAACTTCTGGCAAATCCACGGAAGATCGGGCCTCGCAAGTCACCCAACAAATGTACACATACGTACTCGTGTGTGGTGCACCACCATCACGAAGATCATAACATAAGGATAGGAATGAGAACACAATGAAAAGAAAACACCCAACTGAAAGAAACATGGGAAGGATAGATTCTACATGAATCCCAAAGCCAATAAAATCATACATCATGAAATCACTCAACCAGCCTCAATCCGAGAGTATGGATTCTACACGAATCCCAATGATATAACAAGACCAAACATCATGAACTCACTCAACCGACTTCAATCCGAGAGTATGGACTCTACATGAATCCTAGCATTCACGGAACAAAAGCAAAGGTCTCAAAAGAAACCATAACAAGTATAAAATCACTCAACCGAACACAACGTCGGGAGTAAGGATGCAACATGCATCCCAATGCAACAAAAAGGTACAAAAGTGGTCTGACTAATATCCAAACGGATCATCAAGGTCCACGACCCACATTGTGCCAAGAATACTCGAGAAAACAGGGCGGCACGCAAAACGAGGTAAAAATCCCAAAAATTTGGAAAACTTCAAAATTAAAACCCATTTGGCCTTTGGGTTCAAAAACCCCAAAAATCCAAAAATAAATGGAATCGAACACCGTATGCAAAAATGGCCAACATAACGGCGTAAAATCCCAAACCCTCATCCCAAAAAATAGGGAAATGTTCATACCCGCCCAACCGGGTAGAACTAACATACAAAAACGGAGGGGAACACTAGTTCTCAGCCTCCAAACAAATGGCTAACAAAAACAGAAGCTGAAATGGAGTAGAAACAATAAAACGGGAAAGCCCTACCTCACAGCCAAAAGGGCAAAACGGGAATCTGAACCATAAAATAAATATCTCGCAGAAGTAGCTAAAAATTGTGGCAATCCAAGGTTTCCCTGAGCTGGATCCAACGAGCCCAACCTCGCGACGATCCCACACCCGTAGCTCCCACAACGAACAAAAAGGTAAATCCTCATGAAGAGGATTTTGGGTTTTACTCTCCAACTTTCCAATTTGAAAGTGAGAAGTGAGGAATTAAATTCCTTTTTGGATATTTATTCACTTTTCAGGTGAATAATCGATTAGGGCATTTAATAGCCAATCCAGTTAAACCCCGAGTCGATCCAAACAAAAATAGGCTATTCCTATAAATAGGAATTCATCTATGGCAAAGCTGCCAGAAATTAAAATAAATCAAATAAAAAGCCCGAAAACCCAAGAAAAATAAATCTCTTCAACAACTTTCGCGACAATGTGAACCTCTAAATGCACAGACATGCTTACTGGTCTAATCACATAATGCAAATGAGTTCGGATTTAA
Source organism: Cupressus sempervirens (assembly GCA_028749045.1). Classification (NCBI taxonomy): domain Eukaryota; kingdom Viridiplantae; phylum Streptophyta; class Pinopsida; order Cupressales; family Cupressaceae; genus Cupressus; species Cupressus sempervirens. Next base: position 206,326,374 of record CM053789.1, read on the forward strand.
TAATCACTGAAAGGTTTAAATTAAACATTTAATTAAGGATACATCGACCATACAAAGGCGACATTGGTAAAATATGAACGGCTGAATCACTAACTCCATGTGCCACTGCCAGGGATATAATCCTGCACACTAAACAACATGATGAAGTGCAATTGCATATAATAATATAGCCGAAGTAATAAATGCATTAAATCACCTAATTTAACCATTTATTTAATTATATTAAAATAATCTATTTACATCACTCACGTTCGCAAAAGACATAGCAACGCAGGAATGAAGTAAATAACCATAGCACTAAATCCATCACATAACAAAATCAGAGGTATGTCCAAATACTAGATAACCAGATAACATCATAAAACACACTGTCATCTCAAAATGGCATCATCATGCAATATGATTAACTGAACAACATAGTAGTCTAATATCTATGATACTGGAATCAAAGAGTAACATTTGACCCTGAGGTCATCTCAAATGTAAAACATAACATGAGTAAAAAATATCTCTCTAATCAGAAATATAACAAGGTAGATGTCCGCAGCACATAACCAAAGAATCCAACTAGAATAATCCATTTCTAATCATTAATGCATTTAATAAGGCACTTAAAACACATAAACGAACACAGTCATAAACATGACTAACCACTACTACAGGAACCTAGTCTAGTGTAGCATGGTAATAGTACACAGTGCAATCTCTGCACACATCTCAAGGTAATCATGAAACAACCTCATGATACCACATCGATCTTGGTAACCACTGGCACAAACCTCAGTGAACCAAAAATCACATCAAAATCTCAAAGATCAGTCAAAAGAATAATCAACGCAACTGATAAAGAAACATAAATCCAAACACCTCAACGGTGTAGACCACTCAGGGTCACAATCATGATCCATCGCAACAAAAGATCAGCAAGGGTGCATCCATCAGGACGACTTACAAAAGTCAAATGGGAGAGGCACTACATCCTTGGTGTACTTGGTAACATCACAAAGTTTGGCAAAAGGTGAAGTTACATTATTAAAAGAATTTTCAAGATTGGCCAAAATTGTGGACAATTCTGCCTATTTTATTGCAATGTGCTCAAGCAGCTTATTATGAAATTTCCTTTCAGCCTTTTCAATCAATTTTTCTTAACTAGAGGTGTCCTCATTGAATTTATTTACAACCTCTTCTAACTGAATCAAAATGTGTTGAGTAGAATCTACTTCAACACCTATAGCATCTGTAATTATATTCTTGGCATTCTCAATTATTCTGTATTCTTTATCCCTTTAAGACCTTAATTGCTTCTGCGTAGCTTTCATCTCTATTAGTTGACTAGAAAACCTCATCTCTTCAATGGTAGCATTTTCATAGTCAATCTTTGGAATCACTATCTCTATGTCTAAGTCAATATCTTCTGGAATTTCCTTTCCAGTGATTAGAAGTCTTAATGGATGCTTTTGTTTGACTTCTGTGATGATTGGTTTGATCTTAGGAATAGACACAGTACTGGAGATGGAAGGACTAGCAGTAAAAACTGGGATAGGACTTGAGGATTGAATGCCAATAGAAGTATTTACCAGATCAAAAACTAGAATAGTTCCCAAAAATGATGATACACTCGGTATAGCAGTATCTGAACTAATTGGATTTGAAGTAGATGTAGATAATGCTGACAAAATTGTAGAACAAGCTGGAACTAACAAAATTGTGAAACTTACTATTATACTGACTGATGATGATGGAGCTGAGGAGGCTGGCTCAATAGATGAAGAAGAGGGCTACAGCTCGGTAGATGAAGTGGTAGACACTTCCATTGATGATACCTGAAGCTGTGATGTGGCAGGTGCAAATGATAAATCTGATGTAGATGCTATCAGACCTACTAAAGTTGACTCCAACCTTGATGATGTGATAGTTTTAGGTGGAGAGTGAGGAAGGGATGCAATAACTTCTGCTACAATTTTTATTGGATCATCTTCCTCCTTATCTTCCTCTTCAGCTTCTTCCTCCATTCCTTCTTCCTCCTTGTCTTCTTCCATTAGTGCATGTAGCTCTCTTGGTGAGATTGTGATGGATGGAGTGCCATTAATATCATCATTGTCACTACTGTCATCATCCTTGATTTCTACTAGGTCTTCACTGGGCTTATGCAGATGATAGATGTTTTTCCACATGTTTGTTTCATCATTTACAACATGCTCAATGTCTTTTTTTAAAATCAAATAGGTGTGAAATTTGATCATCATTTTACCTTCATGGTTTTTCATTTCAATCTTTATTTCTACTCCAGTGAGACTTGGTCTAAGATTCTTCAGAGATTTCTCATAGATGTCTTTTACCATTTGGGTGGCTGACTCCCATATCGGTTGCAATCTCTCCAGTAGTTCTTTGGAGATTTGAGAGGCAAGCTGGTCCGAGGAGTATTTCTATTTACCCATCTTGGAGAGTACCAGTTCCTTAATCTGCATTTTCTCAGCATCTATTCTTGTTTCAAATTTCAATGCCTTGAAATTTTTGATGCCTGCTCCTTCCAATTGTTTGAGCCTTTCCTCAAATGTGGGTGGAGGCCTAACCAATATAGGTTCCTGCTTGCCTTTTCAGGTTCTTCTGGTGAATACTGTAGTAGGCTTCTTTTTAGGTTTGGTAATGATTGCCTTACCTTTCTTCTTTGGAGGTTCTTCTTCAGATTCTTTTTCTTCTTTTTCTTCTTCTCCTCCTTCTTCATCATCTTCTTCATCCTTTCCTTTTCCTTCTGTTAGCATGAGAGGACCGGTTGCAATTTTCAACTTAGCTATCTTCCTCTTGCCTTTTCTTATGGCCTATGGTAGCTTGATTTCAAGCTCAATTCTGGCCTTTGCTTCATCATAAGTCCCAAAGGCAGGGATGATAGGAATAGCTGGTTCATTCACCAGTGCCTCAATGATGTCTCTTGCTTCATCAATATTTAATTCATAAGGCAATGATTTTACCCATGCCACTTGGGGTATGATTGCCTGTATGTACACTTTATCACAGTCAACCATGAAACATATATCATCTTTATAATCCTCAACAAGCTTAGGAGGAATTTTGAACCTGTTATTCATCCTTTCCTTGAAGTCTTCAAAATAGTTATCCATGACTTTGTCAAAATTTTCACCCAGTTTTGTTATAATCTCATTAATCTAATATAGAATTGGAATGTCTTTTCTCCATACTACTATTCCTTTTGATGGAAAGAATTTTTGCACACAAAAGAACAAGAAAATTAACAATGAGCCAAATTTACAAAGGTTATTCTTTGAAGTCCTAATACTTTCCATTTTCTTGTTTAACTATTTCAATAGTAAGTCTGCCAAGTCATATTCCAAATTTTTCTTTACTATCTTAAATGCTAAATCCACAACCTCACATAGTACACTATTCAATCTACTAGAACTATATAGTTTATATGCAATTACATGAATGCCAAACTTGAGTTCCATGTCAGATATATTGTTAAGCTTTAGTCCTCTTTCATCCCATTCTGCTAGGGTTTTCTTTTGCAACTCATCCCGACCTAGGGTTTGGTGGTTTTGGCTTTGCTAAGAATAGGCAAACCCGTGATCTTATGAATCATCTTCTTGGTTATCAATACGGGTTGCTCCAACCAAAATTGACCATTGTGTACATGGCTTAGAACATATCTCACCCATTTAACTTGGAAATTCCTTGGTAAGTGCGGAATGTGGGTCAAGCCTTTTTCTTCTAAGTGTTTATGCTCAGGTTGTAGGGCTCTATCAACACATAATTGTCCTAGGGCATTGTCCATATCTAATGTACCAATTTCTTGAACAGTGCATTTGAAATGAGCACAAATATCATTAATAAGAAGTACCTTAGGTGGATTTTGTGATTGAGCTCTATGTGGGTCAAGTGATTCAGCAATTGCAGGCACTAGTTTGAATTTTGGGGCTTTCCATTCGACTCTTTTCATGAGCATTTCAAAACCTCTTTTCACCTTGCTGCTGTTGGTGCTTGCGGATGCCATTGCTGTTTGGTGGATGATAAATTCTTCAAATAAATTCTTCATAGGAAATTCGATTCAAATCGCTTGGAATCATTAGCACGCAACTAGAAATCTTTTAGCTCTAAGTATTCTTAAGTCATGAAAAATGAAATCAAATTCTGCCCTTTTGATGGAAATATTGTCATTAATTCTCGATACGAAGGTAGCTGAGATGACATAGTGCTTGCCAGTCTGTCATTGATTTACTTGGTAAAACCTTGCAACTCGGTGGTTGAACAAAATCTTTGATACTCCTGACCTAGCTCGATAAGGTCTTTAGCCAACCTTTCTTGGTAGATGCAACACGGTGAATGGTAACTTTTTTTTTATCCTTGTATCTGAAATATTGATTTTATCATTTGCATTCTTTCACTCTAGAACTACTTAAGATATGGCTAGAAGATGCAGTTCTTGATTCTTCTTAAATCTAATTGGAAATGGTGGAGTCATCCACTTCTTGAGTGACATGACCATTATTTGAACTATCTTTCTTGGTAGATTTAGGAATCCACTACTGTCTCATTTGTTTCTGAATGTTATCAGCTTTAGCTTTCCTTTCATCTTCAATTCTTCCAATATTCATGCAATTCTTGTCTATATGACCAAGTTCAGTACATGCGTAACATCTTATGGTTGTATCCTTCTTTCTTAGGTGATGTCTTGCACAGTTTATCCTAATGTGTCCATATTCTCCACAATAGTGACACCTACACCAAGTATTGTAGTCCCAACCAAATATTACTTTGATAATTTCTTTTGCTGGATTGAATTTTTTTATTTGCATTCAGATGCCTTGTGACCTTGTTTCTTGCATTTGTGACATTTGCCTTCAAATTTTGGTTTTTCTTTGCACTCATTAGCTTTGTGACCATGCTAATTGTAGTTGAAGCATTTACCATTGAATTTTTCCTTTCCATTACTCCAACATTTCTTTGATGTATGACCTATCTTGCCACAGTGATTGCAAGTGTGTCTTTAATTCCTTTGTGCACCTTGTTTGGAGGTTTCACCTTCTTCCTTATATCCAACACCAGCTCTACCTTTTTGTCTATGAAGATTCTGCTTATTTTGTTGATTCAATTGATTCATGTCTATTTGAGATTTCATCATCCTTTCATTGACTTGCTTTTCAAAATTTAGGTCATTTTCCAAACTTTGATTGATTTGTGTTTCAGATCTTAGATCAATTTGTAAGCTTGCATTGATTTTTCTTTCAGTGATTAAATCATTTCTCAAACTTTCATCCTCAGATCTTAGATTCATAATTTCTTCATTTGCATTAGACAGTTGACCTACAAGATCTTCATGCTAAAGGGATTGATTATTTCTTGCCTCTAAGTCTTTATTTGCCTTTTTTTTTTGTTCCAAAACTTCACATAGCCTGATTGATTGGATTTCTTGTTCTCTTTTAAGCTTTCTTACTTCTTCCTGCATAGAACCATTCTTTGCTAGGAGTTTCTTGATTGCTTCATTAGCTTCATTTGAATTGCTTGATGGTAAAATGTCTTCAATTTTTTCTTCAACATACTGATGATCATTCATTTGTCTTGCAAGTTACTTCCTTCTTTTTAGAGATTGAGAAAGATGCTCCTTTGCTTCTTTGAGTTGAGCCATGGCCATTTCCAGATCTAGCTTTTCATTTTCAATAGATTTGTCAAGTCTGAATATCTCCATAGTCCTTGATCTTTGCTCAAGATGTCAAACTTTATCCTGAGAACCACAAAGCTCTGATACCAATTGTTGGAAATATTCAGGATAAGATAGGTTACTGAGAGGGGAGGGTTGAATTAGGTAACATATAAAACTTTTAAACAATTTAGCATTTTAACCATTCATCATTCATTCATCTAATCTACTGCATAAATGAAAGATTAAACATTCATTGCACATGTACATAGAGATTTGGTGACCCAGAAACCTTCCAAATAGAAAGTAAAATTGGGGTGGGGATGATGCCCACAAAACTTCAATATTGCAGCATAAAGTTGTCATGTTAAGGCTTACAATGATCACTTCTAGTGATCTTCCCTATTAGGAGCAAGTAGGACTGCTAGATCCACCTTGTTAGAGGATTTACAAACATACAGTGAAGTATGCACTCTGTTAGGAGATTTAAAAAAAGACTGTTAAGTCTACCCTGTTAAAGGATTTATAAACTAATTCACCTGTTAGGATGAAGCAGTGGATCTACTTACAACTATTTGCTGATAAGATCCCTTCTGCATTGATCACCTGATGTGATAGATGTAACTTTTCTACTCCTATGTTGACCTTACTATATTCCTTTTACTCTGCTGCTGATTTGCTTTCACTTTTCTCAAAATACCTTCTTCACATGCCAACATCACTCCTTTTTTTTATATATCACTCATCATACTGCAAATGATATCATACATTACATATATACTATTCCAATATTTATAATTGCAACGTCGGCCAAAACACAAGTAAACAAAACATTAATGAGTCAGCCCAATAGTAAATAACTTAGGTTCACTAAACTAACTCGATGACCTTCTGATACTTGACATCCACTACATTACTCAGCATCATCATGCACTCAGTAGGAGTAGAGGCTCGATTCATACTAGCCACACAACATTGCTTGGAACTCGGTAACCATTGGTGACTCGAAAGATATAGCATTACTTGATAGAAACTAACTTCTTCATTTACCTTTCTTTACTCGATAAACATTGAGTCCTTCATTAACCTTTTTCACTCAGTAAACACTGAGTCCTTCATTTACCTTTTTCACTCGGTAAACATTGAGTCCTTTGTTTACCTTTTTCACTTGGTAAACACTGAGTCCTTTGTTTACCTTTTTCACTCGGTAAACACTGCTAAACTTCTCATTCACTTGGTATCATCCTCTGGAATACTTGGTGAGAACTATTTACCTGCTGAACTTATAAGGTAACCACTGAATGCTCAGTATACACTATAGACTAAGTGATAAGCTAGATAAGCATTTAGAATTGAATAAGTGTTTGCACTACTGACAAATATATCATAATTCCAACATGAACAAGCTATCTGAGCTAAAATGTGTGAAAGCCAAGAAGAATGGAGGACTGAAATAGAGATCTGTAATATGCAAATGGAGTTGTAAGTTGTTATCAGATCAAAGTCTTACTGTTGCTCTCTAATAATTGTTTCAGTCTGGGGTAAATCCTTTGGATTAATGTTGACCTAACATTCATTTGTAAATCCTTTAACTAGGTGAAATTCCAAGTGAATGGTCTAAAGTCCTCTAACAAGGCTCACTCCTAACAAGGTGATTGGAATCCTTTAACAGAGTCACATTTAATAGTGTGCATTATAACTTTTAACAAGGTTGGTCTTTGATAGGGCATCACTTTATAAGAGTGAAAAAGAGTAGGATGTTACTGGAGGTTTTTCCCAAATTCGGTTTCCATGTAAATCATTGTGTAAAATGTGTTGTTGAATCTGTTATGTTTCATGTTTTACATTTTTGCAAATTGATTTGATAGTAATCTACAAGTTTTTAAGTGAACGCACAATCTTATGGATGCATGCATGATGAAAAATGTTTTATGGGTTCACTAACCTATGAAAAGTTTTATTTATACAACTGGACCTTGGATAACTGATTCACCACCCTCCCCCCCTCTGTTATTCTAAAGAATTCCAATAGCTCCACTTGCACAAAGTTGAAATGCATAGTGAGATCTATAGGATTTTGTAGTTTTGTAAATGCGCTATAGAAAAAGGAAAATGTGCGACAAGCAAATTCATTGTAGAAAAGGTCAAATGCACTACAGAAATAGTTAAATGCAATAAATTACTAGGTAAATGTACTAAAAGACTACGTAAATGTGCTAAAAGACTAGGAAAATGCACTAAAACAACTATTAAATGTGCTAAAACAAGGATTTGGCCCTCTAGTGTAGACAAAAAGTTAAAATTGACAAACTCATCTGATGTGCCATAGAATATATCAAATGCGCTACACGATTAAACATATGTGCTCTAAGAATGATCAAATGTGTTATTACAACTTTCAAATACACTATTTAAGATGTTAAATGCATTTTTCTATCTTGTAAATGTGTTATTCTAATAAGTAAATGTGTTATTTAGACTGGTAGATGTGCTATGAAAGTGGTCTCTAAGCACTACAAGAAAGTGTAAATGTGACAAAAAAGTCACAAATGCATTGCAAGAAGTGGTATATGTACTAAAATGACAAAAAAAGGAAATCCACCAAAGCTATTTGAAGGGTTTTGAAGTAGTTTAAATTTTCTTGACATGGGCATCCATCTTCAAAGCATGTCTCCAAGCATGCACAAACAAAAAAAATACTCACAGAGCACTAAAAACCATCAAACATTAGATTGTTAGCTTGCAAGCCAAAAAAAAAATAATTGGATACATGAATGACCCATTTGTAGGGTCCCACTGAGTGTGCCAAAATGTAGAGCTATGGAAGTTAGCATGCAAAGAACATTAAACAAAAGTTGTAATATTCACAACAAAAAAAAACAAAACTCACATATAGAATAGATGAAAGGAAGTGTAAAAGGAAATGGAAACTGAAGGGAGAGCACCCAACAAGCCTCCTTGATTTTGAAGATGTGTCCAATGATGGGATAATTGATAGGAGCCTTCAAAGGGGTAAAACATGGTGTATGGGGTGAGTATGGATTCCTACATGGTAAGGGTGAGTTTTGATGAGTTGTTCTTCAAAGGGACGTTGTAAGCTTGCATGAGAGTTGATTATGAATTGTGAATGGAGAGGGCTTCATTTATAGGCCAAGGATGTGAGGATGGAGGGACAAAATTCAAGGATGGAGGAAGGATGAGGGAGGGCTAGGATGCAAGAAAAGTGGAGCACATTGATTGTGCTTCTTCAAATCCATAGCCTTGTGATAAGTGTCACAAGGGGATTGGATGTGAGGGAATGGTTAAAGTGAAGGGTCAAAGGGAGTTGAGAGAGATAAGGAGTGTGGAAGAGGCATGTAAGATGCCTTAAAGAGCTTTGAATTTTATTTTGTTTAGGACTTCTTAATCCTTGGTTAAGATTGTGCACATGCTAAGGGAAGGGATTAGGCTTATCTTAGGAGGGAATTAGGGTGCAAGCAGCATGTTAGAGGGATGCAAGTTGCTGCAGTAGCAGAGCGGAAAATATGATAAGTAATGTTTTACATTTTGTGTGTATTTTAAATTTAAATGTTTTTAATAATGTCCTACATGTGGTGGCATACCTAGAGTAGCAGTTCGATAAGCTCTCCAGATATAGCCACCTAGGACCAAGTGTGTGGATCTTAAATTAGAATAGTTTTTTTTAGTTCGTAGGTGGAGTGTTTAATGATTTTTAGAATCCAATAATAGGTAGTAGGCAGTTTCGGATTCTTATCCTTTTCTTGGATAGAAGACGAAAAAAATGTGGATATTTAAAATGTGGCCTACTGCATGATTGTCAGATTCCAATAATAAGTAGTAGGCAGTTTCGGATTCTTATCCTTTTCTTGGATAGAAGAAAAAAAACTGTTTCTCATCCTTTTATTAGAAAAGGAGAGTCAGTTTAATAAGTCGGTTGGTATGTAAGGGAGGCATATTCGAATTTGGGTAATAGAAAAAGTTTTAGTTTTTGCCTTAGAAAGGATATAGATAATCGACTATGGAGTTTGGCAGCAATTCGATCTTGGGTGATGTACGTGCCCCTTGAAGTAACTTAGTTGAGTGATTATTCCTCCTAAGCTTTCCAAGGTGTGGCTCTGCATCACAAGTGGGCTAGCACTTATGAGGTAGGTTAATTAGTTAGCTAAGTAGGGTTAGCATGAGTGAATGGGTTGGGTTTAGCTAATGATAGGGGTTTAGAGATAGGGTTGGGAATTTGATTTAAAATTATTTCTTAAATCAAAGAGGATTTTTGGGACTAAATTAAATAGATACTTGCATTTATTTAATTTAATTGATAATTAGGCTTTAGGCTTGTCATTTGATTTTACAAAAAGAGCTATAGTTGATTAAATGAATTAGTTAAGTAGGGAATGATATTGAATTAATTAAATATTAAATACTTAATCAATGATGTCTTAGGAGATAACTAAATAGGATTACTTAAATGATGTAATTAGAATTAGGTGTCTACACATAGAACCTCTTTTATATAGTTGTAATGCATATTATGAAAGGGCTTCATTAATTAATTACTTTATAAAGAGACTATGAGATATTATCTTTAAATGTAGACCTATAATCTTCTCAAAGCCTTGTTTCCCTTCTCTCTAAATATATGACCTTTCTTCATTGAAATTACAATCAATAACAAAAATTTATTTTCTTACTACAGCTTTTGTTTTTTAATTTGTTTCTAAATTTATATTAACTTGAAGAACTATTCTTGAGAAGATATTGTGTTTGATATCTAGAGATAGGTGTGGATTATTATAAAGTTTTCAAGGTAGGGAAAAGTGCTATGGACGATGATCTCAAGAAGGCATATTGTAATGCTCACCCATAGTTTGCTTTATATTATATATGTTGAACTCTTTTAGGCCTATTTCATATAGGTGTTAGTTTTAGAGATATATGATATGATTTTATTTCATTACTTAAAAATATCATTTATGATTACATAGTTGATTGTATTTCATGTGTTGTATAATGATTATGATTACTTACGTGTTAATGTTGCTTTAGTGATTCTTAGTTAGTAAATATGATTGTTTTCATAATGATGTCAGATGATATGTTGTTGATGATGTTTGTTTTACATTCATAGTAATGTATTGTTATATCTGAGGATTTAATGAGTTGACTCATGATTCATTATGGTACTTATTCCATACTTGTATGTGTATGGTGTGTGTGTCTATTTTACTTTTATGTCTGATGTGGTTAAGGGAGTGATTCGTAGTCACCTATTAGTCGAGATCTACATGATATACCACTCCTTGCCATTGTCTGTCTAGTTTAGTTATATATCTGCATATGTATATGCTCATCTTTTATGTAGGTTGTAGGAACAGGACATCGACTTCCTTGAATTGCCAGGATGAGCATGCCCTATCACAATACCTTGATGGTAAGAATGGGAAGGTAATGATTAGGTTTAATCCCAACCATAGTCTAAACACTTGTCCTACAAGGAGCACTCATATTTGACTCTACTCCTTTTTAAACCTCAAGTTTATCTTTGTGTGTGTTGTTTGAGTTTGGATTTTGAAGAGTTTTGCTTATGTGGATTTGACTATGTTATGTATTTGGTAAAAGGTTTTATTGTGATATTCAGATCAATCACATAATATTAGAATTAGAATTATTAAATATTATTTAAATTTAAAAAAGAATTATAATATCATGATATTTAATTAATTGGAAAATTAAATTAATTAAATATTTATTTCTATTTATTTAAATGACTTGATTTAAAAAGTCTAACTATGAAAGTTAGAAAAAAGAAGAAGGATAAATTAAAATATTAAAGACTAAATATTGATTTATCATGAATATTTAATCAATGATAATAAAATTAGAGTTGCACATAATTAATAGACTTTAATTAGTATTAATGATTAAACTAATTATATGCAATTTAAAAGCACATTAATTAATAAAATTAAAATAGGATTTTTGAGTGGGGAATAAATTATTTAATTTAAAATAAAGGATATTTATTTTGTTTACTATAAAAAGATAAATTTATTTTGTGAAAAGAAAGTAAATAAATAAAGAATATGTATATTTTTAATATTAAAAGAAAGGGGGGGAAAGTAGAAGTTATGTATTTATTTTATTAAAAAAAAAGTGATTTTTTTTTATTTTAAAAATATAAGAAAATAAAATAAACTATTATTTTATTTTAGTTGAGTTACTTTCTTTTGTAAGTTTATGTATTTTAGAAACCTTAGTATTATTAGTTTTATTTATTTATTATTTATTAAGAGATCATTCTAGTCTTTTTTGGGGGAGAAGATTTTTGGAGAAAAATAAAATAATTTAGAATAGAGATTTGAGGAGACAAGTTATAGGTTATGCATTTAGATTTTGATGTAAAAGATTTTTTTTTTTAAAGCTTGGGAGTAAAGTCTACAATTGAGTTTTCTTCTTCTTCTTCTTAACAAATCAACTTGTTGTTTGAAGGTAGGGTTTTTCAAATCTCTTTGCAATTTATGTTGTAAAGATTGTGTTCTTTGTGTTTTCTTGATTATGAATAAATTTGTTTGTAGTTACTTGTGTGTCAATTTGAGGGTTTGAAACATGTGATTTTTCTATGACTTTTATTTAATATATTTTATCAAAAATATAAATATACTTTTAGACATCCATTTGCATTTTATTTAACATATATAAAAATCATATATGATTATTTTGTACATAGTCAAAGATTGACTATCATGCTAAAACAAGGCCTATTTGAACTTGATTTTTCAATTAGAGACACACAAACAATTACTTATAAATTTTGCAAAATACATATTTAGAAAAATGTCTTCTTTGTTCTTGTAAATAAGTCTATTATGAATATTTTTCTTGATTTTCACAAAGATCCAACCATTCAAACAAAAGTTATGTTCTTTCTTCTAAACTGGTAACCTTCAAATCTGAATAGTGTTGATAGGAAGATTCATATTTTACATCATTCAAATGAACTTTTCCTTAGGACTAGTAATAACAAAGAATATGTGAAATTAAATTATCTTTCCATTGATATAGGTTGTAGATCTTTACCATCTCATATGAGATTATAACATTTAAAACACCAATGGATTTACATAGATAAAATGCATAAAAACTCAATGTTATGAACTTTGAAAATGTTTTATCTTTATTTTAAATATTATTGAATTATTAGATTATTAACAAACTAAATTTATCTAAACTTTTATAACCTTTATATAATCAAACAAAACTTTTGAATATAGTCTAATCTAAATCATTCAATAAGACCTTGTATTATTTGGTGTGTGTCTAATTGAGGTTTTGTGGTAGTTGTTTTGTGATGGGTTTTAGAAATTTTAATGTGGTGTTTTATTTTGTGATGAATTTCATGTGAACTATATAGCTAGAAAAACTAGGATGGTCACCAAAGGCGTGTTTTAAGAATTTCTTTTATGATGGTTATTTGACTAGATGTCAGGATGCACTTTATGATTCAAAATTGTGAGCTGATGTTTGTGAGATTTATTTGGTGAGCAAATGTGATGACTTGGGTTTTAAGAACCAAAATATATTTTTGAGTTCCCTATTAAGGAACCAAGTTCTATCATTATGTGTGTTATGGTTTGGGACACAATTATAGTTTATGTGGTTAGTAGAGGTTGTCTAGGTATGTGTCTTTGGGAGTGGCTTGTAATAGGGGTCTAGGACCCACCATGGTTAGTACTAGGGTAACCCATTGTAAGTTGTGTAATAAGTGATAACATAGTAATTAAAATATCTTGCCTAACCTTTTTTCCTTGAGATACATTAAGAAGATAAGTTAGAGATGTGCCTTGATCATGCCTTGAGTACTTGTATAAGCTAAGGATGGGAATGAGATGATAACTACTAAGAGGTATGACTAGTTTTCCTCATCTTCATGAGAGGTTATTTTGGTTTTGCATGTGTTGCAGTGAGGGTCTATGGTCCAAAGTGACCAGTCCAAGGTAACTCAACGCTTGAGGGTTCGAGGTCTAGTGATAGACTAGTCTAGGGTACCTCAAGTATTTTAAACATGTGATGACACTCCCTAGTATATAGCCTAAGTCTCCTACATAGATTGTATATTTGTCCCTAGTGGTGTAGTTATTGTGTTCTTATTGTTGGTGTTTACTTTCATTGATGATGATTAGTGATTCATGGTAATTGTGCTTTTGACATGTGTCTTTTGATTTGAGGTGCATATCTTTTGTGGAAATTTTCTCATGATTTTGGTACTCGATATATGCTTTCTATATGTATGTTGACTTGGTATGTGGTGCTAATATTCAATGAATGTTCTTTCAACTTTGATTATCTTCTCTTCTTGAGTAGTTTGTGTTACCATTGAGGTAGATTTGACTATTAGAATTCATTGCCTAGGAATGTTTTATGGTTTGATTAGTTGTGTGTGCATTGTTCATTATCTTCCCTTCACAATGGGAATGGAAGTCTGACTAGGTAACCACACGGTTGAGAGGTAGTGACTTCTTACCTTTTGGGTCCCCTTCATATTTACAGATGTTGGAAGTTCAATAATGTAGTTATACTTTTATCATTCTTATCCCTATCTTGGAGACTTCTATTTAGTTGATATAATTATATGTTATCATGTATCTTGTATTTTGATATACTTGGATCTATTCTTGCATAACCTACGACATGTGTAGTGGATGCTATCCATTGGATGTATTTCATTCTATCAATTGTATTAATGATTTTTCTTATGAGATTAATATGTTATATTTTTATGATAATGGACATTGTTCTTAGGACTTAAACAATTAATAAAAAGTTTTAAATTTGATTCAATGTGAAGGAACCTTTAAGGAATGAAATTTATATTGTAATTGCATGTGTAAATGTTGTGTTTGTGTATATTGCTTTCACATTATTACTTTGATGTTGTATAAAATTTAGAAAGAAAAAAAATAGTCTAGTAAAATTTGTAACATATTAGGATTATTTGTTTTGGGTTCCTGAGTGGGACATTACACGTACATAAAATTGGTAATGAAATGGCATCTTGACAAGAATCCAAATAATAAGAAGGAAGCTTAGGAAAAATTTTAAGAGATTTTTGAGGCTTATGAGGCATGAAACCTAGAACTTTGACATCTAAATTAATCATTATTTTGGGCTATATAAAAGAGGTTCTATGTAGATTCTAGTTTGCCTAGTACAAACCACTATCTACAACATGGATAATCCTGATGTGTTTTTTCCCCATTTCTCCTAAGCATATGTAAACATGATAGGTACAATTGTTATTTAAAGACATAAAATTTTAGAGTATTGGGGATATATATATTGATTGGTTTTAGTGGTTGAATGTTTGATCAAGGTATAAAAAATCAATCAATATATGATTTTTTCTATATGTTTTGTTAGCCCATAGTTCTTTACATGTAACAAGTCAAAAATTAGGTACAATTCATTAAAATGCCCTTTTAACTAACACATTTTGATGCAAGAGCATCCATAGTTGGCTTGCAATCCTGTAGGATGGTGTGGTTTGGCTTTGGAGTTTGGGAACTCAGTCAAAGAAGAAAGTGTGATTCAGTCGATATTGAGTTGATTTTATTGTTGTATTAACTAAGTGACTCAATTAATGATGACATTCGGCAAAGCTTGGGGCACTCAGTAGTTATTGGGAGCTCAATTTTCTCTAGGAGCTTGTAAGTAGTGTTTCCCAAGTCTGTTGGTAATTGAAGGGAGCTTGGAAGATACTTGGAGCTTGACATACACTATGGTACTCGACATGCTCTAGGAGCTTGGCAATGCTTGGAATTTACTAATGCTCGATCAAATATTTGTTCATGTTGGTGCCAAGTTATCTATGAGATGACCTTGGGTATTTAATTTGTGTTGTAGCCAACTTGTGGCTTAACATATATTTAATGTAAGGGATTTAATTTAATTTGTAATGAATTGGACCAACTTGTGGCTTAGTTGGGTATAAGTAGGGGATTTTAATGATCATTCAGCTTGGGGAAGAGGATGTGGAGGAGGGAACTTTGAGAAGGGCTAGTAGCTTAGGCTTAGAAAATAAGGAGATTGGTTGGTGGGCTTGCAAGCACAAGTTTAGATCTTCCTCAGAGGTTTCTATCAGAATGTAGATATGGACTAGTGAGTGTTTGGGTCGGATCTTGAGAGATCTTGCAAAATTATTATTTTAATTGCTATTGTATTTGGTCATAATGGGGAAGGCCTTATAGCCTGACATATTTCATGTAAATAGTTATTTATGAATAAAGAGTTGCATTTGGTATCAGATTGTGTATCTTATGTTGTGTTTCCACTATGTGGTTATTTTTTGTAGGATAGGATATCTCCTTTGGGGATTCTCATGCCTTGCACTACATCAAGTGGTATCATAGTGAGGTTTTCTTGAGTATGTTGACAAATTGCCAAAGTTGAGGCAGTTTGCAGTAGGACTTGGGTGAAGGTTGGAAGAGAATGTTGATTTTGTGGAGTTGATTGATCTTTTGAATTTGTGGATTTGTTGAAGAGGGTTTGTGAGAATTTTGGAAGATGACTTCAAGAATATTAGACCCTAAGGCAATTAATGATCTTAGTGATGCTATGGAAGAAAGGATCTCAGAGAAGATTAAAGCAAAATTTAGATTTGAGATTGCATTGATCAAGAGTGACATGATTGCTGAAATTGTGAGTTCTTTAGGTGTTATATCTAGGCATGTGGGTACTGAAGATGACTATGAGGAAGTTTTTGGAGACTTTGAAGTTATTGGATCTAGTGGTGAGGATAGAACTGATCATGTGGAGAGACCTATTGGAACTAAGGTTGGTCAATTTGTTAGACCTGGATCTCAGTTGAAGCTGAAGCATAAGATGGAGGTTTCTAATTTCTCAGGTACTTTGACTCCTAAAGACTTGGTTGATTTCATTGGTGAATTGGAAGACTACTTTGAGCTTGGGGATATTGAGGATCCACTGAGAGTGAGGTTGGCACAAACTAAGTTGAAAGGACATGCTGCTCTTTGGTGGAAAGAATTACAAAGAGACAGAGAAGAAGAAGGTGACATGAAGATCACTAGATGGAGGTTGATGGTGACTAAGTTGAAGGCTAAGTTCATTCCTGCTTCTTATGAACTTGATTTTTTTTAAAGGTTGCAGAATTTGAAACAAAAAGATATGACTATGAACGATTATACCGAGAAGTTCTACAAGTTGAGTATTTAGTTTGGACATACATAATTGTCAAAGGAGAAGGTAGCTTGATACATTAATGGTTTGAAATTCAATATTCAGGATGAGATTGGTATGCTGAATATTTCTTCAGTTAAGGATGCTTATTATATGCCTTGAAGGCAAAAGATAAATTGAAGAGAAAAAGTCAAAGTAATGCTAGAGGGAAGGAGAAGTAGGATAACTTGGCAAAGGCTAAACTAAGTGTTGAAGGTGAACCAAAACCTATTGATTAGAAGAGAAGGGTAAGTGCAGGTGGGTTTAGTGGTAATTATTTTAGATGTGGTGAAAAAGGGCATAGATCTTTTGAATGTCCTCATGGTAGGAAAGGTGTTGTGAATGAGGTTGCAGTCCAAGATAGTCAACCTGAGTAATGAGAGAGTTTTCTATCTCAACAAGTACTAGTTGGTCAGAAGACATTGGATTCTTGTCAAAGGACTAGTTTGTTCAAGACTTGTTGTAAGTCTAGTAATAAATTTGCAAGGTGATTGTGGATGGTGGGAGTATGAATAACCTTGTTGTTGAGGAGATGGTTTAGAAACTTGGTTTGAATAGAGTGAGACATCATAATCCTTATAGGATTGGCTGATTGCAAGGAGAGCAAGCTTTGGAAGTGAGGGAGCAATGCCTTGTTGATTTATAGACAAATTGGGCAGTACAAGGATCAAGTGTTATGTGATAATGTGGGCATGAATAGTTGTCATGTGTTGCTTGGTAGACCTTGGTAGTATGATTGTAGGGCTATGCATGATTGTGTCAAGAATGTGTTTACTATTGAGAAAGGTGGCAGGAAGTATTCCTTGATTCTTTTGCAAAATGAAGAGCTCTATAGGAAAAACTTGAGTATTGGTAGGTAAGTTGAGTTGAGGGATTCTGAGAAGGTTGGAGATCAGTATGGAAATCAGACTTGTAGCACACCAAGGATGGATATGAAGAAGAAGAAGAATGGAAAGAGTGTAGAAGTTGAAGACTTGGAGGATATGTATGTGAAGAACCAATTTGGGATTTATCTACTGAATTCTAGAAGATGTTATTCTAGCTATTAAGAACATCTTTTCAAACCTGGTGTATTTGATGCAGGAACGTCCTTGGTTGGCTTGCAATCCTACAGGATGGTGTGGTTTGGCTTTTGAGTTTGGGAGCTCAATCAAAGAAGGAAGTGTGACTCGGTCAATACTGAGTTGGTTTTTTGTTGTGTTAATTGAGTGACTTGGTTAATGAAGATGTTTGACAAAGCATGGGGTGCTCAACAGATATTGGGAGCTCGTTAGTAGTGTTGCTTGAGCCTACTTGGTCATTAAAGGGAGCTTGCAAGATACTTGGAGCTCAGCATAAACTATGGTGCTCAACATGCTCTAGGAGCTTGAAAATGCTTGGAATTACTGATGCTCGGTTTGGTCTTGTTGATGCTTAGTCAAGTCTTATTTTATGTTGGTGTTGAGTTTTTTTTGAGCTAACTTTGGTTATTTAATTTGTGTTGTAGCTGACTTATGGCTCAACATTTATTTAATGTAAGGGATTTAATTTAATTTGTAATGAACTAGGCCAACTTGTGGCTTAAGCGGATGTGGAGAATCAAACTTTGAGAAGGGCTAGTACTTGAAGCTTGGAAAATAAAAAAATTGCTTGGTGGGTTTGCGACCACAAGTTTAGATCTTCCTTGGAGATTTCTACCAAAGTGTAATTTGGACTAGCTAGTGTTTGGGTTGGATCTTGAAGGATCTTGTAGAACTTTTATTGTAATTTCTATTGTATTTGGCCATAATCAAGATGGCCTTAGAGCCCAAGACATTGCATGTAAACAATTATTTATGAATAAAGAGTTGCATTTGGTATCAGATTATGTATCTTGTGTAGTGTTTCCAATGTGTGGTTATTTGCTAGGGGCTAGGACATCTCCTTTGGGGATTCTCCTACCTTTCACTACATCAAATTTAAATGTCAAATAAAAAAACCATCAAAATTTCCCTTGATACTTCACACACAAACTCTCAATTCTACCCATATTAGTTCTTCAAGCACAATATTCCTAGTTCCTAAAACAAATTCTTCAATTAGTCCCCTAATTCTTCCCAAATTGAAATAAAACCCCTATAAAAAGGACAGGAAATGGGCCACAACAATCTCTCATCTACGGTAAATTTCTGAATTTTCTGTCACAATCAAGTAATCCATTGCTACAGATCCAAATATATAGAAAAGATCACTAATCCTATCTATATATTTATACCTAGGATTACTCTAGTTAGTATACTAATTGAAAGCAAAAGTAAATGGCCACAAATCCAAGAAATATATTTATTTTGGAAGATTGAGAATTCAAATGCTATCTTAATCATTCCTGTCAGTATCTAAATTAAGAAGAAAGAATCTGAATTTGGAAGAAAGAAGATCTTTTTAAAATTTAAAAAAGAAACATTAACTGAATCTTTTGGATGGAGTGCAAGAGACAATATAAGAGGTTTGCTTAAAAAAATTAATATCATAATTCCGAAAATCCCTTGAAATCTTGAGACATCCAACATGAAACAAAATCTAGAAATCAAAATCCTTCAAAACCTTCTAGACTTGTTCCAAAATGATGAAAATCATGGCAGTAAAGGCCCTTGCCATTTTTTCTTCATGTTAAAAGTTTTACATCATCTATCGAGCATCCATGATCATTAAGATCTTACAATCCACCATATTGGAAAAGATTTACAATCATCATGGCAAAATTTATACAAACAAATTCAAAAAAATGTTTCAAACTTTTTTCATTAACAAAAGTTTCATACTATATAGTTCCAAGGGATATCAAAATACAAGGAGAGTGCAAATGCTGGAGAGAATTGACACAAAGCCATAAAAGTTAATTAGCGAGCATGCTTAGCATTTAGTAATAAGAATGGGAGAATAAATGGAGCATGTTTAGCTATTACCTGGAAAGAACAACTATATTGTTGGCTTGAAGATAGAATGACTAGATGTTAGCTTCCTCTGTTGCTACTCCCACTTTCTATCTACATCAAAATATAATCATACTCAAGCTGAAAAGAAAGACCAAAAAGCCCTAATGATAGATGAACAAAATAAAATCCTTCTCAAGCTCAAACAAAAGATCAAAAAGGCTAATGATAGACCATCAATGAAAGACCAAAATTCTTGAATGACAAACCAAATGAGAGACCAAAAACTACTTGTGCAGAGCAATTAGATGTAGGAAAAATCAGAGGCGGGCAAAAGATCATTGAAAGCGAAATGTGCTACCAAGATTAATAACCAAGAATCGAGCGGGAAACAATATAGGTCATTCGTACCTCAAAAAAAATTGATTTTAGTTGTTGTGTAATGCTCATTTTGGGCAAAATAGAATTAAAATGAGAATTACACCAATTTCATTTATTTAGATGGAAGACGGAATCTAAGTTTTATGGGTTAAATGGGCATACAAGATTCTCATTTTTTTAATTCCAATTCCGATTGTGCACACTGAATTAGAACTTTTTGAGAATTCCAAATGCTAATTTCATTTTAATTCCTGCAACGAAATGGGCCCTGGTCCGTTTGGTTGCAGGCATAGGAATGGAAAATACGAATGCAATATTGGAATAGGAATGACTATTCCAATAACAGTTTTTTTTGGAATGGGTATAAGCTCATTTAAGAAGCAAAATGAGAATATATTCCTATTCCCTATTCCAATTGTTGAACTAAATAGAAAATAAAAAAATATTCCAAGTTTTCTATAGCAACCAAACGGGCCTTAGGGTAAATTCTTTCCGGTTTCCATTCCTACCTGTAATTGTCACCTTGATTACTATTTAATCGCTGGCTTTCTCTGCCCTTGAACCCAGCTCAGCATGTTTCCTTGGCCTGCTTGAACCAAGCCCTAACACATTTTCTTTCAGTGCATCTTTGTCTCTGTGTCTACCCCAGTCGGATTCCATGGCATCTACTTCCTCCCCCGCTAGTCAATCGAAGAATGAGACTACAAATGCTTTTGAGGAAATTGCCCCAGCACTTGCAACATCCTCGTCGTCAACATTGATGAAGAAGCTACCCTGCTCTGTATTTATCAATCATCGCGGACCGGATGTGAAAGAGACGGTGGCCAAATCTATCTATCATGCTCTCCATGTGAGGGGCATCGGAGTCTTTCTTGATTCAGAAGAACCCATGTTGGGAGACAACATCCCTGCATCGTTACAAAAGGAAATGAGCAGTGCTTCCCTTCACATAGCAATCTTCTCTCCCGGCTACGCAGACTCGGTCTGGTGCCTTGCGGAGCTATCCTTCATGTTCCAAACTGGCAAATTCCTGTTTTCTACCATGTTCAGCCCACCGATGGGTAGCTCAAGGAAAAGGAGCGTATGCAGGAGCCTTTGCTAGGCAGGAAGAAAAGGGTAGATACACTGAACAGAAGATCCAGGAGTGGAAGACTGCGCTGCACAACATTTCACTACACATGGGTGAAATCTTCATCGACAGCAACAAGCAAGCAACACCTACTTTCCTTGGTCCTTAATTTATTTTTAAAATTCTCCATTGTTACGCTGAAGGCTTATTAGATGAAAAGGATGAGTTGCTTTAAGGATCTGTTGATTTTGAATGAAAATTGGAAATTGGGGGAAAAAAAGTTAGACTAGCAAAAACAAAACAGAGAGGGAGACAGAGAAAGACAAGTGATTTAGAGTGGATCACTTTTTCAGGCTACATCTACTTTTTCAGTGGGATTCTCAGTTTTTATTAGTTTCTGTATTTTACATACAATCGGTCCTCTGTATTAACAGCAGCAATATGCAAGACATAAAAGCCCCAATATATAACTCCTCCCACTATCGAATAATAGCTAAAGAAGTCCAACCATCCGCAGTTTTCAAGAACCAGCAGTTACAAAGTGAAGAAGCCATATATTTGTGACAACGGTTACCAGAGTGCTTGGGCTGCACAACCCAACAGAATCAACAACCTAACGGAATCAAGGACGAGAACATTGCACCATCTACAACCATCCATTACTTCCCATCAGTCTTCTATAAGTAATAATGATATCCTGGTGTGCAATGGATATGCAGAATCATAATGAATGGTAAATAAGGAAACGTCTTTTATTTTTAATGAGTTATGGGTTGGACTAATAATAAGGACAATCGAAAATCTTGTAGCAAATAATGTCAGTCAAAAAAATAGATTGTATAAGAACAGAATATAAAAGTTGCTTTCACTTGCAATATTTAACCCATTTAAACCTTTGTAGAAATATTATTCTGATAAAATAAGACATAAAGTTTCGTTGCCACTATGCACTTAACAGATCAAAGGAACTTGGAAATTTCTGTATACTCTGTTTCTTTCGTTACCATTAGGCACTGAACAGAACAAAGGAACTTGAGATTTTTTAATTTTTGGAATGCTCTTTGTTTCTTTGAAGAGTGAGAACCATTGTAGGTAGATTATGCTTCAGAAACATATGCAGTTAGCAAGATTGTTATAGAGTTCTATTGATTAAACATGGCATAGTAGAGTTTGATTTTCAGATTTGAAGTATTACTTTTTAAGTTTGATTTTTTCGAGATGACTCTAAATGCAACCCTATAAGTATTCATTTGTGCCTGAATTTTGTTTCTACCATATTGCATCTAACTATTAGAATGTACTCATCAGTGCTTCATTAATTCCAAGATTTTTCAAATTTTCTTATTAAAACTAATATCACGCACATCTTGCAAATGGTATTTGTTTTGGAGTTTTCAAAAGCATCATAACTTTTTCCGTTTTAGAAACAACATGTTTTCGGGCATCCTGTCAAACTATTAACGTGCATACTTTACGATTCCACATTTGATTATTAAAATCATTACGTTCCATTCTTTCAAATTTCCTTTGAGTCAATCTGTTAAACAATTTGAATGCCTTGTCTTTTATATCCACAGTCTGCATACATTTCTTCCACCAGATCCGTTTTCATGCGTCTAAAGCATTCTCAACAAAACCCTTCTGTGCGAATTTGCAATCATGAGATCCCATGAAATGAAATTTCGTGGTAAAAGGTTAATATACTTTTTTCGATGTTTCCATATTTCGCATACATTCATTAACCTGAAAGTTCTTATATTCATTTTACCAAAATTATCTTCTACAAATCTTCTTTATCTGCTACAATTAGCAAGCAACCTGTCGGTTATCAAAATCGATGGTTAGAAACCTACGAGCCTTGCCTGCTCGATGCTCGGTATCTAACTGATTTTGGCCAATGTAACAGGATTAAAACCTCTGCGCTTTAGGCTCCGCTGAACCAAGGCCTGTTTACCCAAATCCCAAAACTTGGATGCAAAATGTATTATAGCGGATTGCAAAACAAATTCCTTCAACTGGCAAGCGTTAAGGAAAACTTATAGATATAACTTCAAACATGGATTGTTTATTAGGATTGTATTATGCTGAAAAAAAAATGTTAAAGTGATTGCTTAATAAAAAGTTTTTAAAGAAAGAAGATGAAAAATTGCCAGCACTCGATTTATGCAATTTTGAACAAATTTATGACCAGTGTCAAAAATTTCAATTGGGTAATAGAGTCAAATATATATATTTTTTACATACAACTTTATGATATTGATAATGTAAACTTTGCTTAAAAACTTACTAATTATGATGCCACAAATTGCTATATTTTAACGCATTTCAGACCTGTCTATTATGCTTTAACCTTTAATGGACACAATAAATACAAATAACAGGAAAGAAGTCAAATTCTGTGCAATTTGTATTTGTCAAATCTGAATAACAATAAACAATTTAGTGTACCTATCAAATTAGTAAATTATAAGCAAACAAACGATCAACACCATAAAGGATGAATTATATGTATTCCAACTCTAAAAACAATTAAAATCCTTACTGATTTTATTGCTGGACAAAATGTACTAAAGACACTCAACTTCCTGATGCTCTATTCAGCACAATTCGATCCATACAATGCCTGAATTGGTGCTCAAATAATTACAATCTTCTTGCTTAGTTCACAGATCCAACTTCTCCTTTAAAGAATAAATTTCAAATATGTATACTCAGCAATGAAAAAAGTCGCTTTCTCAAAAGGATAATAACTTCAGTGATATGTCTCTCAAATAGTGACAAGATTTTTCTTATTTTATATATCTCTCTCCCTACTTGACTTATACTTTACATATATATAGAATATGAGGAGTTATGATTCGAAGAGTTGTATCCTTCTGAAAAGTCGTAATTAAATGGCACAACTCTTCTTAACTAATATCTTCTTTAAAATATTCGAAACATGAACTTCCTCTAATAACCGGCTGCTATTTGGGATAGGCAAATCAGGCAAGAGTATTTCGAAGATGTTAACAAAACTCCAGAATTTGCTTGGGATCCTTAAAATTGATCGCAAGTCTCTGCCCCCGCGTGTAATATTGCATTCTTCTTTTGAATGTCATTTTCTCTGCTCGACTTAGACTCGTGGTTTATAATCCGCGTGGAATCCTCCTCCGATTTCATAACCTGTGCCTACAAAATGAAGACAGGAAGAAAATAAATGCTCATGCTAGTTCAAAATGTAATACATATGTTCTACTTATTTATGCAAATGCTTGGGGCAAAAGATTCTCAGCCCGTGAATAACGGCTTTCGCAACTGGAACTTTTTTATCATGCTTGAAACTGGAGCATGTATCTACAACTGACGCCAAGAGATTCCCATGCCCTACTCCCTAAAAAATATTTGTGCCTTTACCCATTGGGCCCAAAAAAAAAACCGCAGTTCCCAGAGACATTGATCCCCTGCCACTAATTTAAACATTCATTCTGTATTTGATTGATTCTTTAACACAGAGAGGGAAGACTTTGGCAACTTTGGCATTAGTATGACGACTGCATAATGTTTTATGCATGGCAAAGGTAATATTCTTTGCAATCTTTCTTGTGCCGCTGACTGTACTAAAGATGACCTGACTGTGTTGCACCATACATCCTGGGCCTACAACTACTGATAGATTCTGATTGCAACCGTCCCACCTTCATCGTGGAGGATAAACTTTCCAAGATTGGACACACTAATTGAAACATTATCCTCCACCATGTAAATGCAATACAGTCTTATAATCGGCAATAAATATCATCTTATGTTCCAGTGTGAACCTTTAGACACGCCTCAGAATAGGGTCTTGACACTGTTCGCTGATCATTACAACATCTCTTGATACTACACAATACTAACCTTTTGCTTTTTGAATCAATTGACAATCTGTGCATAAAATCTATTACCAATAGAATCCAATACTTCCCAAGATAAATTTGTTATCGAGATTTTGACTTCATGCACTATTTTGGCTATGACTGCAACTATGCAATATTTGTTGTATTCATGTATTCATCAATTCATCTGTTGTATATTACACTTTCACTTGTTATCCAATAAGGCCCCTTTCATATGTATTTCTGGATACAAATTCTCATTTATCGGCCTCATAGAGAATCACTGGTGTACCTGTATAGTTTGATGAACATTCTGATTATAGTATTGCTTAATCCACAGCCAGATGTGGTTATATGTATTTTCTGACTCCAAAGATTAGAAGTCTTGCCTTCATTACTTATAGTACATCATTAGCAATACAAAGAAGTGTACAGGCTACATCAGACCTGATCCTCTATCTATCCTTCAGTTGTTGACAAATGGTGATGATAATTTCTTGTGATAACTGTAGGATCCATATCTTCACTATTAAAGGCATGCTGAGCACCATGACATCTTCTAGAAAACAGTGTAGAAGCCTGGGTCCCTGATGGCAGCCCATTCAATACCTTTTATCAAGCTCTAATCGTTGGTGTATATAGCCTCATTTATCATTTCCTCCGTTCTATAAAACACTCTCTTCAAGACTATTATTGCTTAAATTGAATTTTTTTTTTTTTGGTTCCATCACAACCATCGACTATATTGTGCAAAATTCTATTGCAGTCTTTGATTATTAATTTCCTATCTAAAAAATAAATTCACAGCCAATATAAAAAAAATAACACAACTGCAACTTCACATCATCCTTGGAAAAATCAGTTCTACAGGTGAGAAAATTATATTAACTTAAGCAAATCCCACTGATATTCCTTTGTTGCTATCCCCAATGCAATCACTGCACCCTTGCTAATACTGCAAGACTATTTGCTATGACTGCAAATTTATTTGCTAAATCTCCAAATGCTTCTACAACTTGTTCACTCCAAATGTCCCCTGGCCCCCTTTTATACTACTGTTGGAAAACCAACGGGCGAGATTGATTCTCAATCGACTGTCGAGATTAAAACAACTTAACAACTCTAATAAGTCGGTTTCTAGTTGCTTTAAAAGTGGCCAATTAAATAACAAATATTTGTCCCAACTCTAACTATCTAGTTTGTAAAACAATTATTTGCTAAATAATAGCTTATAGATGAATAGCGCTACCAAAACTAACATGTATTTGATTGAGACATTTGAAAAAATCATGTTCTGCAAATCTTGCATTCAAAGCATTGCATGCATTCCATGCAGTATTTTGTTAAATACAACTAATGGAATTTGCCTTCACCCCTGTTAGTTGCATTTGCTTAAAAAGTATATAAAACGCTTGTAACAAAATCATTCTCTGCAACATTTATAATCGTTGCATTTAATGAGATTATGAGGCTCTATTGTGTGCAGGCAGGTATGATATGAGAAAAGTACCCATCTTTCAAACAACCATTTTGGCATATCCCATGATTATTGCAAGCCATAACAACCGCGTCTCATTGTTTATAATCTAAGTTATCATAGTCGCTCAAGGCTAGTGGAATTCGCTAGTGGATTCGTTGCAGAGTAATAGCTGATGTGAATTCTCTTCTTGAAATTCGAATTTGGACTACGACATTCAGTCTTAGGTCGCGAAAACAGACCCTCGTCGACAATGCATCAAAGTTTGTCAACATTCGCTGACGACAGACAAGCTGGAGCGACTTCAGGCGAATGTGGTATGAATTTTTCTATTCAAGCCCACGATATTCCCTGCTTTGTTTTCGTCAGCATTTTCCTCCTCATGGTCGAGTGATTGGTTTTGAAGGCAAAACAACTCATGAGAATGGTTTTGAAGGCGAAATTACAGCTTGTGAAGGCTTTCACTTTCTATTTCTGAATACCCCTGCATCTTACAAAGGGGTAAATGATTGTGGCTTTCGGCTTCTGAAATCCAAATATTTTGGTCTTCTTATAGTAAGATAATCTTAATTCTGAGTATAGTTAAATTTGAACTTTGAATTCTAAGACTCATAAAAGTGTGGATTATATATGTGTCTCTATGTAAAGATCATCTTCTCAGCGAACAGTTGGTGGCAGTTCATTCATTGTATATTGTAAACTGCAGCGTTCAATATAAATGTTAAAAAAATAACAAGACTGTCAGCATCTATCCATATATAGACAAAGACTCGACCAATTAGATGCCTCCTACGCAAAGCCTCCATTTAGATGCCATCACCATGGACCACTGTTATAAATATTTTATTTGTATGTTGCATGCCTTGCATATTAAAAAATCTAATCTAGCAATTGAATCTGTAATTATTTTTAGTTTTCATTCTTTTTAAAAATCTTTATATTGTGTTTGTTTGTAGATTCAAAGAATGGTTGCAAGTGTTTCTAGTAATAGAAACTCCTACTACAAAACAGACAAATGCTTTCTAATATGGAAAACACGTGGAAATAGTTTAAATAATGCTAGGTGGACAAGGTTATATGTGGATTGCAATCTTTGTAAAGAGAAAATTAATATTTCTTATAGTAGAGTGAAAGCCCATTTGTGCTTTATTCTAGAAAAAAAACATTAAATTTTGTAGGGAAGCCCAGAGTTGATAGTGTGCCACCTAAAATTTTTCTTCCAAACTACATTGAGAACAAATATATTCAAGAATAAAAACAAGAAGGTGAAGTAGTTGGGAGGGGAACTTCTCATCTATTCCAAAATGTTAGCAAACAAAAACAAAAACATTGTTAGTGACTTTTGATTCCACTCCCAAAGAACCACCTGTAGAAGGCCATACATTCTTGTGCGCTCCTCAAAAAATGATTGCAAAAATGAGAGTAAAGGGGACCTTGGAAAAATCATTTCAGAATGAAGATAGGGACATTGTCGAGAAATCCATAGCGAGATGCATCTAAGCAAATAGATCGATATGTAATGCCATTTGCTCACCATATTGGTAGAAAGTGATGAGATTAATTAATGAGGCTCCAAAGGGGTTCAAGGGCCCGAGTTGTGAGAAGCTGCACACAACTTTATTGGATAGAGAAGTGTTCAACGTGTAGAGGTTGGCATGCAAAGCCCATCAAGGGTTCATGGATCAAAACAAGTGTAACCACAATATTCAATAGGTGGAAAGATGTCAGAAATCATCCTTTTATCATGTTATTACAATGTCCACAAGAGCTGCAATTTTTTTGTTCAACCCGTGGATTATGAAGGGGAGGTGAAGGATGATCCTTTCATTGTAAACAAATACATCCAAGTCACTAATAAAGTTGGCCCTCAAAATGTTTTTCAACTCTTATACACCTTGTATTATG
This sequence comes from Cupressus sempervirens, assembly GCA_028749045.1. Classification (NCBI taxonomy): domain Eukaryota; kingdom Viridiplantae; phylum Streptophyta; class Pinopsida; order Cupressales; family Cupressaceae; genus Cupressus; species Cupressus sempervirens. The sequence continues at coordinate 206,354,836 of CM053789.1, forward strand.
CACTCACTCAACTTAATGCAATAAAAAATTGGCACTAAGATTAAGTGGATTAAAAAATGTACAAAGATGTAAAAACCATCCAAATTTTAGTTACAAATCATCATATGACACAAGCTTTATTTAGATAGCTCTACAAATTGGAGCTCTTGAAGGTAAGTTAAAATGTTCAAATTTAAATATGTTTTAGAAATGTAGTCACATTAGTTTAGTAAGCTATGGTAAATTATATTTAAATTTTAATCTTGATTCTAATTTATTATTTATTTATTATTATTTTGATTTAAAATAGGTTGTTGAGACTCACTTTGCCTCGAACACTATTTATTTGCACATCTTGTCAAGGTTAAGAGGAATTGTCTAGAATAGTTATAAGTGCTAAGTTTAGCATATAGAGAATATATAATAGTGCTAGGGAAGCTTCCATTAAGGCATTGATACTAGATGACTCTTGGTGGGATCAGGATGAGTACCTTTTGAAGTTCATTGAGCCTATATCAAGCATGATTTGATACACATACATGAATCCTCCTTGCTTCAATGAGGTATATGATGGCATTGACTCCATGAGGACCTTAAAAATATCAGAAATGAGAGAGAGAAAGATCTTGATGAAAAGTTCTTCAAGGAACTACGAGTAATCATGGTAGAGAGGTGGCACAAAATGTCCACCATGCTGCATTGAGCATTGGGTTTTATAGTAAATTGATCCTTTGGGGGAGTACCACTAGTGTTGACCCATAAAAAGATCTTGAAATTTATCAAAGGTACAAGACAACCCTTAAAAGACTCTTTCCCGACCACCTATGACTTGCGGTGAGGTCTAAATTAATGATTTTTGCAAGCTCTAATGCTTGTGGTCCTTACGTTCTTGAAGACAAGAGCCATGTTGATGCTCATAAACATTGGAAATCTAATAAGGAAAGTGAAATATTGAAAGGGGGCGTGGCAAGGGGGGTGAATCATAATCTTTAAAAATTTAACCACTTCAAACATTAACCATTGAAACCATGTTCAACATATAGTTCATTAACCTTAACCTTGATATAAATTCACAATATCATGAAATATCTTATCTAAGATCTACCAACATGAATAAATATTTAAACATGCAAATAACACATGACACAATATTTGGTTACGTAGAAACCTTCCAATGAGAAGGTAAAATTGTGGTGGGGTTGACATCCACAAAAACTCCACTATGATAGTGAATGAATTGCCTATTAGGGGTACAATTTTGATTACTTCTGGCGATCTACCTTGTGAGGGGTCTCCTTTGTTAAAAGATACTAGAATTGTTAAGTGCACCTTGATTAAAGGATTTAAACATCACAACTAAGTGAGCACTCTCTTAGGATATTTACATAGGCCTATTAGGACCACACTATTAAGAGATTTACACTAATACATTAGTTAGAATGTAGCAGTACCTTGATGCTTCAATTTATACTGATATGTTGATGACAAGTCTTCTCTTTCCAATCTATAATCACCTCTCTGTGACTGATCTTCAATATCTCCTCACTGCACTACTCGGTCGCCTTAGTCCTTTTACTTTTGATTCACCTTCTACTTCACACACACATTCCTCTAGCATAACCATACAAAATCTAACCTAAAACCCTTCGTTTATAGTCATCTAAGAAACTTCTAGATCTTGATCAACAATTTGGATTCATCCCTTTTTTTCACTTATACATTCCTATTTTTTGATTGGTCTTCCTCCTTGCATAGAGATTAGTGATCCACAATCATAGGCATAATCACTCCCTTGATTCTCTCCTACATCTTTAAAACATGTTTCAAGCTCAACAAAAATGGTTTAAATAAAAGTTTGTGCCATATAAAAATCATATATCAAAACTTTGTAACTTGGCATATAATTCTTCCTATGTTCAACTAAGATTAGTTATTCATGTTATCCCTCAACATCAAATATTCTCAGATTTAAACTATATTATTGACTTGTTTGGCACATGTTGCATCCAAAATTACTTGGCAACTAGCTTGTCTTTCTTCACTAAATTGCTCATCTGGAATGATAACTCAACATTATCTTAACTATTCAGAGGCTATTGTGTGCTCGATAGTGACTACTTCCCAACACCACATGCATATATACACTTCTTTATAATAGTTTGGCATATATGGTGACTCAGTCATGGTGTTGACTGACCAACTCTATCTAGTAAATGACTAAGTATTTTGCACTAATAGACAATACTAAGATTTCTTTTAGGGTCAGCAAGCTCCCCCTTACGCATTAGTGGCAAAAACACTTATAATGATCATTAATGGATGCACAAAAAAATTTCAAAACTCCCCCTTAGGGTATACCCCATACCTAAACTTGACTCAGTAACTATATAGATATGCTCTATCCCCTCAGTTTATACAATATGTTTGCATTTCACCCTTGTTTTTGTCACAATTGCCTTCTTACTTTGAGCTAGGGAGTGGGGGTTAAACCAAATGAGTCCAAAAATTGTTTATGTACTTTCAAAACAATATCCAATGTATTTTCCTAGTTAGTCTTGAGTGACTCAAGAACTTGACTCTCAATCTCCAATTTTTCTTCTGAGTCAATCATATTGTCTGCAATATATTCTTATCTTTTGATGATTCTTATTTCTTGCACTTGGTTACTCTTCATTGTAGCTTATGCCATAAAAAAATATTTAGCACATGTTTTATCCTGTGTTACTAGGATTCTTGGGTGGGGAATTATAATTTTACATGTATATGTCAAGTAGTGTGCCTCCATTCTACGTAGACAAGGAGAGTGTTGACAATGACTATGGCTTATAGTTGTACATGTTGATTGTGCATGCTCAAATGTTCTAGTCAAGCATCCTTTCCATGTGTCCTCTCATATTCTTGCACACTTACAAGGAAATATTAGTTTTGTGAAATGATTGTGAACACACGAGTGCAAGTGAAAATCAATAGAAAATACTTGTGAGAGTATTGTGGTAAATAATAAATATATTAATCCCTTCAATTTCCATCTTTTTACCTCTATTTGTTTATCTATATCTATCTTTCCTTATTTCAGTATCCTTCCTCATATCTATCTTCATCTCCATTATGTATTTTAATCTCTCTCTCTCTCTCTCTCTCTCTCTCTCTCTCTCTCTCTCTCTCTCTCTCTCTCTCACACACACACACACACACACACACACACACACACACACACACACACACACAATACCTTTAGTCTTCTATCTTGTTCCTATCTCTAAAACACTTGATCTCTTTATTTTTCTTCTCTTCCCCTCTCCTATTCTTCCAATTTTTATAATTCGTTATCTTGCTCTTTCAAAAGTCTTAATTAAATTGTGTTTTTGGTACCTAAATTAGATGCATCTTTCATTTGATGCAATAACTTCTGATTGAAACTCCTTATTTCATAATGTCATCATCTTATAAATGCTCTATTAGTCCATCTCATGTATTAAACAAATGTATGCTTATTGATTGCACTTGGTTACTCTGTATTGTGGCTTATGTTATAAAAAAAATTTATTTAGTGCGTGTTTTATCCTAGTGTTCATAGGATTCCTAGGCACAGCATTACAATTTTACATGTATGTCAAGAATTGTGCCTCCAATCTATGTAGACAAGGAGGGCATTGGAAATGGCTATGGCTTATAGCTGCACATGTTGATTGTACATGCTCAAATGTTCCAATCAAGCATCCTTGCTATGTCTCCTCTCATATGCTTGCACACCTACAAGGAGATCTTAGTTTCATAAAATAATTCTACTAATCATGATAATGATGGTGAACATGTGAGTGCAAGTGAAAATCAATAGAAAAATACTTGTGAGAGTACTATGTTAAATAATCAATCTATCCATCACTTCAATTTCCATCTTTTCACCTCTCTCTCTCTCTCTCTCTCTCTCTCTCTCTCTCTCTCTCTCTAAAACACTTGATCTTTTTTTTGTTCTTCTCTCTCCCTCTCCTATTCTTCCTATTTGTATAATGGGTTATCTTGCTCATTCAAATTTTTTATTTAAATTGTGTTTTTTATCCCTATAATTAGATGCATGGTTGATTTGATGCTATAACTTCTCATTGAAAATTTTATTTCATAATATCATCTTTTGCTAAATACTCTATTAATCCATCTTATGTATTAAACAAACGTATGAAAAATGGAATCAACTTTTCCTAATCAACCATTCACACCTCTTCGATGTACCCATTGCACACCAAAATAAAAATACTAGTTTAATTTTGACATGATCAATATTACTTATATAATTATAAAAGATGGTGAATTTTATTAGGTCTATACTATATATTAGTTTATTGTACTTTACCAAATAAAAATAAATTTATATAGTAAAATAATTTATTTAAAAAACATATTTATATTCTATATATTTTAAGAAATTATTGTAATTGGTATACATATTCATAAAAATTATAAACTTTTGAAAAAAATAGAAAGTTTTAAATTATTATTTTAATTGTACTCATTTGTAATTGATATTTATATCATATTTATAATATATATTCATAAACAGTTTGATGAAAAAAATTAATTATTTCTTAATCTATTTGTTTAAAAAATAAAATAAAAAATATTCATGTAGATACAATGAGGACAGGAAACAACAGAAGTTGAATATTATGAATAGTGTGCTACAAGAAATTGAAGTACCATCAAATATACTGAAATATCGTGTGGGTGTTTAAGATGATGTGGAGAATTTTGAAAAAATTGTATGAGTCAGAACATGTGGAGCATCTCAAAGTGGAATTGTTGAAATTTAGGGTGTGGGTTATGTTGGGAAAACCATTTTTGCAAAATAATTATATATTAGAAATGTTAGATACTGACAACAAATGAAGAAAAGTGAAAAAAAATAATCTTTCTCTATTTTAGAAAAAAGAACAATTTTTATCTTCAAAAGGAAACTTTAAGTTTTTGAAGGAATTAATTGAGAATTATTCTATGTTGAGAATTTTTTCTCTTATCTTCAAGAGGTTATATCTTTCTTCTCTATGAAGGTAGATTACAATAGTTTTCAAGAGTATTATTACAACAACAACTATGAAGTTGGAGATGTAATGAGTTTCTTCTTAGTAATAAGATTATCAATACTTGCCCTGTGGATGTTTCCTTGACATATTGTGAAGGTTTTACCACATGTATCTGTGTATTCTAACCTGTGTTTTTATTGTTCCTTATTTCTCTAATTATTTCTTTGCATCTAATTTGTGTTGTAAGTTTATTGTTTCTAGTTAATGCTTCTGCTTTCATAACAAGTGGTATCAGAGCAATTTATTTTGTCAGTAGCTATGTTAGAATTTGGTGTTTTGAGTTTTTTGCAGCATTAAATGGAAAAAGTTTCAAATCTAAGATTCGAGGTGGAGAAATTTAATGGCAAAAATAACTTTGAGATATGGAAGCTCAAGACATGTGATTTGTTAGTGCAACAAGGATTGCATAAGGCATTAGCTCAAAAGTCAAAGAAATTGATAAATATGATAGACGATGGTTGGGAAGATTTGGATATGAGAGCTCTAAGCACAATACGGTTGTATTTGGCGGATGAGGTTCGCTTTAATATTGTTGAAGAAGATACAAATGAAGGTTTATGGGGTAGAATGGAGAGACTTTATATGACAAAATCCTTGACAAACTTAATCTACTTGAAGAGGAAATTGTATAGCCTATGAATGAAGGAAGGTATAAAAATTGATGATCATTTAAATGTTTTGAATACTCTAATTTTTCAATTGGGTAGTATGGATGTAAAAATTGAAGATGAAGATAAAGCACTTACATTGTTATGTTCTTTGCTTGAATCTTGGAATCACTTAGTTACTTCTAATGGTTTTAGTAAAATTGACTCCCTTGAATTTGATCTTGTTGTGGGAGCTTTGTTGTTTGAAGAGGTATGAAGGAATTCTAAAATAGCAACCTCCAAAACATAAGCAATGGTGGATAGATGTTGTTCCACACAAAAAGGGGAAGGTTCAAGAGATAAATCCAGATCCAAGTCAAGAGGTGAAAAGAGTAAGGGAAAATGTTGGTATTGCAATAAAGAAGAGCATCTCAAGAAAGATTGTTGGAAAAGAAAAGAAGAGAATGATGAATCCAAAAAGGAAGCGAGTCTAGCTGAGGCAACTTTAGGAATGATTGGTGAAGTGTAATCTATTTGTAATATCTTACCAAGTCAGGACTAATGGATTTTAGATTCGAGTGCTTTTGGTCACATGTATCCACATAAGACTTAGTTTTCTTCTTACCAACCTATTGATGAAGGTTCTATTTTTATGGGAAATAATTCTTCTTGTAATATTGTTGGGATTAGGGATATTATAATCAAGATGTTTGATGGTTTTGTAAAGACACTAGTAGGGGTAGGACATGTACTTGAATTGAAAAATAATTTAATGTCCTTGGGTGTTTTGGATTCTAGTGGCTATGCATTCTCTTGTCAAGGTCATGAAGCTACAAAAGTTGAGAACCTTTATAGGCTAGAAGGAAGTACAGATGTAAGTCATGCTTCATTGGTATCTAAGGAAAATGATGAATCTACTCATTTTTGTCATCAACAATTGGGTCATATGAGAAATAATTTTATTGGTGATGAAGCTACAAAAGTCGAGAACCTTTATAGGCTAGAAGGAAGTACATATGTAAGTCATGCAACATTGGTATCTAAGGAAAATGACGAATCTACTCATTTTTGTCATCAACAATTGGGTCATATGAGAAAGAAATGAGTAAAGGTATTGGTAAATCAATAGGTGCTTCCAAACTTGAAATCTTTGAATTTGAATTTTTACAAGCATTGTGTCTTTGGAAAGCAATGTAGATAGAAGTTTAAATATGGTAGTCATACGAGCAAAGGTATTCTAGACTATATCCATTTAGATGTTTGGGATCCATCGCCTGTAATTTCTTTTGGAGGAGCATCATATTTTGTGACATTTATAGATGACCACTCAAAAAAAGTATGTCTTTTTTATTAAAAGTAAAGCTAATGTGTTTGGCGTATTCAAACAATTTAGAATATTTGTTGAAAAGAGTATAGATAGATCAACCGAATATTTTAGAAAAAGCAGGTGAGTTCACATGTTTAGAGTTTAAGAATTATTGCAAAGAATCTGGAATCGTAAGATATAAAACCATAGTTTACACTCCTTAGAAAAATGGTATTGTAGAATGCATGAATAGGACTTTTCTAGAGAGAGCAAGAATTATGCTTAGTAATGCCAAATTGTAGAAAAAGTTGTGGGCAGAAGCAATTAGTGCAACATGCTATTTGGTAAATTAGTCACCCTCAATTGTAATAGATTGCAAGATTCTTGAAGAGTTATGGATAGGTCATTCATGCCAATTTTTTAAATCTGAAAATATTTGGTTGTGATGCGTAGGCTCTCATTTCTAAAAATTAGTGTTCTAAGTTATATCCCAAAGCCAAGAAATACACCTTTGTTGGCTATGGTGATAGAGTTAAGGGATATAGATTGTGGGATTGTATTACCCACAAAATCATCATTAATAGAGATGTCATATTTGATGAATCCTCTCTAACAATATCAGATTTTGTAGGATATATTTTAGAGTAGGAAAAGATAATTTAGATTAGGAACAAGTACCACAATATCAATAAGTTCAATTTGAAACTTATCCTTCTACAAAAGAAAATGAGCAAGAAGATCTCTCAGAAGAAGAAGGTGGAGATTTAGAAAATACATAGGAAACTATAGAAATACCACAACAATCTCTTAGGAGATCTACATGAGTCAAGAATTCTCTTAAAAGGTATGATGATTTTGTTTCATAATTTTCTTTGATTTCTAACGATGGGGAACCAACTTGTTATGGGGAAGTAATGTGTGATGCTAAATGGAAAATAAAAATGAAAGAAGAAATGAATGCCTTAGAGAAGAATAAGACATGGGCCTTAGTAGAACTTCCAAAGGATAGAAAGGTTGTTGGCCACAAGTGGGTCTACAAAGTGAAAATGGGCGTTGATGATAGAATTGAAAGGTACAAGGCATGGCTGGTAGCAAAAGGATATTCCCAAAAAGAAGGTATTCCTTTTTATGAGTTTTTTTAACCAGTTGCTAAGCTTATTTCTATTCGGATTGTATTAGGATTAGTTACATTACTTAATCTTGAGTTAGAGAAACTAGATGTTAAAATGACATTGCTACACATTTCTACATGGAGAATTGGACAAGGACATATATATATATATATATATATATATATATATGGAACAACTAGAAGGGTTTGTTCAAGATTGAATAGGAAATTTGTTTGCAAACTCAAAAAATCATTGTATGGGTTGAAGCAATTGCCCAGGCAATGGTGCAAGAAATTTGATTCCTTCACGGTGAGCCAAAACTTTGTAACAAGTGAGTATGACCATTATTTTTACTTTAAAACTTTAGAAAATGGCTTATTCATTATCTTGGTATCATATGTTGATGATTTGCTTGTAGCAAGTAAGAGCATTTCTGAAATTAATAAGTGGAAGGCTTAGTTGGCTAGTACATTTAATATGAAGTATCTAAGAGTGCAAAAAAATTTTTTTGGGTATAGAGATACATAGAGACATAGAACATGATAAGCTTTGGTTATCACAAAATAAATATGGTAGAGAAAATTTGCATCAGATTCAGTATGCAAAATGATAAACCTATTAATATCCCTTTGGTTTCCCATTTTAAGCTTTCTTAAAGTTTATGTGCTAGTACCAAGGAAAAAAAGGATTATATGTCTTGTCTACCATATGCAAATGCACTAGGAAGTTTAATGTATGCGATGGTATGTACAAGATTAGATATTTCACATGCAGTGGGTGTTGTTAGTAGATACATGACAAATCTAGGTGAAGAGCATTGGGTAGAAGTGAAATGGGTGCTTCAATATCTTAGAGGCACAGGTAATTATTGTATTACCTATAACTACTATAGCATTTAGTGTGTAGTTATGTTGATTATGGTTTTCTAGGTGATTTGGACAAAAGGAGATCTACATTAGGTTATGTCTTTACTATTGTAGGTGGAGTAATTAGTTGGATGTCAAAACTCCAAGCGATAGTTTCTCAATCTACAACTGAGGCATAATATATGGTTGTCTCACACACATGTAAAGAGACAATTTGGTTAAAGGGTTTTTTGGGTGAGTTTGGAAAAGTGCACAATAATGTGATTATATTCTATGATAGTCAAAGTGCTATCCATTTGGGTAAAAATCCATCTTATCATAGTAAAACTAAGTATATTGAGATTAAGAACCATTTTCTATGATAGGTTATTGAAGAAGGTGGAGTATCTCTTGAAAACGTCCATAGATTTTTTATTACATTTTGTTTATGTAAAAGTCTATACACCTAAAAATTGTGCACATATGTTTACTAAACCAATGCTGGTAGAGAAGCTAAAGTGGAGTGTGGCTTCTCTTGGGTTGCAAAATGGGTGATACATGGTCTTGGGCAAGTATTAGGTAAATTCTTGTCAAGGTAGAGATTGTTAGATAATGACAATAAATGAAGAAAAGTAGAAAAAAAAAAATCTTCAGAAGGAAACTTTAATTTTTTTTAGGAATAAATTGAGTTTTATTCTATATTGAGAAGTTTTTCTCTTATCTTCAAGAGGTTATATCTTTCTCCTATGTGATGGAATATTACAATTTTTTTCAAGAGTATTATTACAATACCATAGATTTCTTTTGAGTATTAGTGAAGCTGCAACAAAAAATAAATTGAATGAAAGTTAACAAAGACTATTGGAAGAACTTGAAACTCTCAATATGCCACATTTTGACAACATAGAAGGAAAGAAGATTCTCTCAAGCCCTTTGAAATCTGTTTGTGTGCTTATTGTCTTGGATGACATAGATTGTGCATCTCAATTAGGTGCTTTTCTGTCCATGGAAGATAGTCTTGTGTGGGTTAAGTTTCGTTGTTGAGTATTGGTAAAATATTAGTGGTAATAGTTGTATATTTTTGGTGAGTTGTATTAGGATATTAATTTCATATTTAATAGGTTTTAAAATAGTATAATCATAGTTGTGATTTAGTGTATATGATGGCTTGTATTTCTTAGACTTTAAAAGTAGGAATATCATGTCATCTTATTAGTTCACCAATACAATATAACTTACTTCAATGTTCTCATGCTATTACTTAAGTATATTTATTTCTCTTAAATTTAAATATTTAGAATATTCCCATACACATTTTTAATCAAAGAAAAAATCCTAGTTTAGTGAAGCTGCAACCCAAATAATGTAGAAAGTTAGAAATAAGTAGCCACCCTTTATTAGAAAAATGCTATGCAGGTTTTTCCCTCCTTTTCTATTAACTTGTCAAAATATTTTTTAGCCACCCTTTATTAAAAAAATGCTATGCAAGTTTTCCCCTCCTTTTCTATTACCTTGCCAAATGTTTTTAACTAATTTTATATAGTGCACTTACATTGTCTATTTTAAAGCAGAAAACACTCTTATGGAGGCATGGGGTTAGTGCATCGTATCAGTCTCACATGACTTTAAAGTTATTCTGGATGATGATTACTCATAATTGAATAAAATGGATATCATAAAATTTTTTAAATGACAAATCATATGATCTTACATAAGCATATAAATAGAATATGCCTTATTATTGTCCTTTTGAAAGGTTTTGAATACCTTGACAGAAATACATATCGATGTGAACTTTATCATCAGTGGCTACTCAATATATATTATCAGGTACCGGAACTAAATGATATATGAAATTATTGTTATCTCCAATTACAATTGTCTCTGCGAGAGAAACTGTAACAAATAAAATGAATGCTAAAATTAGTACCATTTTAATTAAAGTCGTAAAGTTGACTGTAGAATTCATGTATCTTAGTGAGCACAATATTAAATTTTCTAAGAATAGTACAATATCCTCGTAGCGAGTAGTTCAGGAACACGCAGACAGGAATAAGTGATGATTGACAGCAATAAGGCACTGTAGATGACAGTTCAATTGTTATTTTGCTGTATGATAATAATTTCTATCCCCGTCGTGTCTGCTGAGAATAGGCAGCAGTTGCAGAACATTATACAATGCATTGTACAGTGCAAATGTTGTCAAGTCTGTCTAAAGATACCTATAGTTGTGATTGAAAACATGAGCTGTCCTGGTGTGACATAAATAGAATTTGATATTGCTTATTAAATTGAGAAAGGATAAACATGTTTAAAAATGTACATTCAATCGTCGTTTTGTAATTGATATTTATATCACATTTATAATACATTCAAAAACTGTTTGATACAAAAATTAATTATTGCTTAATAATGTTTCACTAAAAGTTTCAAAAGTTATTCCATATGGATGCAGAGAGGATGGCGAACCCAAGGAATTGAATATTATTGTTATGAACATTGTGAATCGTGTACTGGAAATAGTGGGAGTAGCAGTACAAATGCCAAAATATGTTGTGGGTCTTCAAGATGCTTGGCGAATTTTGAAATATTTGTACAAGAATCTGAAAATATGGAGCATAAGGTTCAAATTGTTGGAATTTGGGGCATGGGTGGTGTTGGAAAAACCACTCTTGCAAAACAATTATATGATAAAAAGCGATCAGATGCAAAATATTCTAGTATCATTTTTGATATAAAAGAAGCTGCAAAAGAAAAAAAAGTTGTATGAAATACAACGAAGATTATAGAAGGAGCTTGGTATTCCTAATATACCATATTTTTCTAATATAGAAGAAGGCAAAAAGTTGCTCTTAAACCATTTGAAATCTGTTCGTGTGCTTATTGTCTTAGATGACGTGGATTGTCCAACTCAATTAGATGCTTTGCTGCCTATGAAATATAATCTGGCACAGGGGAGTTTGATTCTTGTTACAACACGGGATAGAGAAGTCCTGCAATGCTGGAGCATCACTTCCATTTACAAACTGGAACCCATGAATTCTTTATATGCTGAACAACTTTTTTGTTGGCATGCATTTAAGAACCCTCTCCAAGGGCAGGATTTGAAGGACTTGTTTCCAAGTTTACACATGCTTGCAATGGGCTACATTTGTCCTTAAAGGTAGTTGGAAGTATGCTTTTCTGCTGCTCTGAAAAAAAGGATTTGTGGGAAAATGTATTGCAGAAGATCTCTAAAATATTGCCTGCTGATATCAAAGATTGTTTGAGAGTGAGTTATGATGCATTGGATGCGGAAGAGAGACAAATATTTTTGGATGCAGCTTGCCTTTTTGTCGGAGAGAACAACATGAAAGCTATTGCAGTGTGGGAGGGATCAGACTGGAGTGGTTTGTATGGATTGGAAAGGCTTATTAGTAAGTGTCTTCTTGATCTCAATGACAGAAATTGTATAAGAATGCATGACCACCTCAGAGATTTAGGTAGAGAAATTGAGACCATTCAATTACCATACCGGCTATGGTCTCCAAATCAGATTGCAGCAGCCATTCAGAAGCAATAACAGGTGAGGTCAATACTTTCTATTAAAACAACATGGCATATAAACTTGTTTTTGTTTATCCACTTATATGTTTAGCGTCTTCCTTTTTAATTCTGTTGATTTTCCTTATCTCTAATCAGGAGAAAATCCCGATTCGAGGAATGATATTGAATACCGCAGATAAGGGTGGGAATAAGTTACCTGATTTGCTCCTAAATAAAAGAAGGCCTTTGCTTGGTTTTGTCTCAAGTGCAAGAAGATCTCTCTCGTTTGCAGCACAAGTTTTTGTGTTTGAAGGGAACCATAAGCACCAATTACCCATTGTCGGGTCTTCAACAGAGCTGGCGTGGCTTAGCTGTACAGGAATTGCTGATAGAAATATGACACTAACAATGGAAAATCTAAGAGTATTAGATTTAAATCATTGCGTGAAGTTAGTACGTTTGTGGAGGGACGGTCCGGGAGTAAGTAACTTTGCTCTGCCTTTTATATTCCAATCTATACTTTCCAAATAAAAATGATTGTTCTAGAATTTTTGCTCTGACCAATTGAAAAGAAAAACAAGAATGCTCTTTGGAAAAGAGTTACTTAGCTATAAACTATATGTCTTATTTACGCTGTTGCTTTAATCACGCTAGCATCTTTGACAAGAAAATCCGTATAATATGAATTTTGAATCGGATTAAAAATTTGGTGCAGGCTCCGGAGCAACTAAGGATGTTGACTATTAATGGATGCCCTAAATTACAAAGAATTCCAAAATCCATAGGGCTTCTCAAGAATTTAAAACAGATTTCCATGAGATACAGCAGAAAGTTGAAGGGTCTTCCAGAGGAATTTGGCTGTCTTCTGTCGTTGGAGCATCTGCAGTTAAACGAGTGTTATAATCTAAAATCACTGCCTAGCAGTTTTGGTGAATTGGTAAAACTTCGTCATCTGGATCTGAGCAGTTTGATAAATTTGATGATGTTGCCTGATTCATTTAAGCAGCTGAAGTGGCTGCAACATCTTAATTTAGCTGTGTGCTCTAGGCTCGGCTTGCAGCCAGACGTCATGGAGAACATACCAAGGTTGGAGTATTTGAATTTGAATGGTTGCTACGAATTGAAAGATCTTCCTACTCACATCATAAATCAGATTGGCTTGACAGAGCTATATGCAGAGGACATCTGTTTAAGGAGACTGCCAATGGACATTGGTAAACTCAGCAACTTGAAAGTGATGAAGGTTGCTTCGCAAGCATTAGCAGAGTCTTTCGGGGGTCTCAAGCATGTAGAGCATCTGGACTTAACAAGTTTAAAAGTGGAGTCATTGCCACAGTCATTTAAGCAGCTGAGTAATCTTCAGACCCTAGCAATAAGAAAATCCCGAATCAGGGAATTGGATTTTGGGAGGGGAGAATATACTTCATTGTGCAACCTCCAGGAGATAAGACTGAGTCGAACAGAACTGTACAAGATTTCAATCTCCGAAGATTGCTGTCCACGCCTTAAAATTGTCGAAGTCCTGTGGTGTGGCTGCTTAAGGGAGGTTGAGATTCTTCCGAAAACAGTGGAGAAAATACAGATGGAGATATGCCCAGAATTGATTGCGTTTCTAATTTCCCCAAATCAAGCTTCTCTGAAAACAATTTATCTGCACAATCTTCAGAAAATTAAGAAGACAGACAATTTACAAGACTGCACATCATTGGAGCAGATGACAATAAAGGACTGTCCACAGCTGAATGCACTTCCAAATCTTGGAAGGTTAGTTTCTCTGAAAGAAATTGCGCTGGAAGGTCTTCACAAAATTGAGAGCATAGATGGTCTCCAACAGTGCACATCATTGGATTATATATCATTAAAGGACTGCAAACAGTTGAGTGAACTTTCATGTTCTGAAAAACTAGCTTCTTTATATAGTGTTTCACTGTATGGTCTTCCCAAAATTGAGAAGATAGAAGGTTTACAGAACTGCACTTCATTGGAGCAGATGACAATAAAGGGCTGTCCACAGCTGAATGTACTTCCAAATCTTGGAAGGTTAGTTTCTCTGAAAATAATTGCGCTGGAAGGTCTTCACAAAATTGAGAGCATAGATGGTCTCCAACAGTGCACATCATTGAATTATATATCATTAAAGGACTGCAAACAGTTGAGTGAACTTTTATGTTCTGAAAAACTAGCTTCTTTATATAGTGTTTCACTGTATGGTCTTCCCAAAATTGAGAAGATAGAAGGTTTACAGAACTGCACATCATTGAGGTGTACAAGTATAGTGGACTGCCCACAGTTGAGCGTGCTTGTATGTTTTGAAAACTCAGATTTTCTCAGTGAATTTAGCGTGAAAAACTGCAAGAAAGTGGTGAAGTTAGAAGGTTTACGGCATTGCTCAGGATTGCCGTGGCTGAAGGTAGAAAATACATGTCTGGGGGTGCAGGCCATAGAGAATTCGGGACAGATGCAATTCCTTGAGCCTTGCATTCCAAAGATAGAGGTAATATCTAACTGTTTTTAGAAGTTAAGAATTCTAAATATTTTCATCACTTACCTATGACGTTGTATTTATCTGCACTTTTCCTTTTTAGGCAGAAACACAAGTTGCCATCAGGAGGAGGAGTGAAAATGCTAATTCGTACAAGAGCAATGCCTGACACGGGATCAGTTATAAACCCTTCAGACTTTCCCAGTCTCTCTGTCCTTCACTCATTTAAGAAGAAGAAAATCCCTCCCGTTGGCTGCTTAACATTAAAAGGGCGAGGAGTGTGCTGCACCAATTGGAATAACGCAATACTATATCTGGTTATCAATTGTGTCTCTCAGAATGCGAGATTGGGTATAATGGAAGAATGGAATTGGTGGTGTCGAGTTGAGATGGAAGATGGTAGATGGATATTGATATGTCTCGTCTCGCTCGTGATGTCCAAAGATGTCTCAATGCTGAACCACTCCACGAGTTCGATTAAAGTGGATGAGGGATTGCTTCTGATGGGGGACCCAAACGATATTAGGGAGGCTTTCTGGCGCACGATAGCACGCCTCGGAAATTGAAATCATTGTCAAATAAATCTACACTCCCAAAGAATCAATATCATTTTAAATGATAAAGCATATAATTAAATTTGCTATGTACATGCATATTTTCCAAAACAAAATAAAATGATGTCATTTAGAAATCGGTTATGATTTGTTTAAATTTTAATAATTTAATATGTTTTTTCACTAATTTTTATTTAATATTTGTATAATTTTAGCATATAATATTAATTTTATCAAAATTAATTTTATATATATATATATATATATATATATATATATATATATATTGATTATTTTATGCTTATTTAATATTTGTACAATTTTAGTATATAGTATTAATCTAATCAAAGCAATTTAGGTATATCATGACCGATTTTAGTTTAGAATATAATATAGTTGGTTTAGTTCACAAATTGATTGTTGTTTTTTGATTTAATAATTAATATAATAATATGTTAATACTAATTTATTTAAAATGTATAAAATATATCTTATTATTATTATTATTTAAAAAACTAATTATTTAACATTAAAAAATTTAACAAAATTATTCTATGAAATTAAATAAAATATTTAAAAGTTTTGATATTTTTGTTAATTGTATAGTAAGAAAACATAGGCATGTTAATATTGACGTTCCTAGTCTATGAGACAAACCTATAGTATAAGTAGTTACACCTAAGATTAATGAAGAATATATCTATTGGAAGATTAAAATGCATTAATTCACTTGTTACCATTTTTTTTATCACTATGCAAAAAATGGGTAGAAATGTTGACCGGTCTTTTCTTTAGGGTGGTGGCCATATTTCACATTCTTCTATTGGTTCATTAAATACCATGCATGCATGAAGGGGATATGTAAAATGTTTGACCATATTTTATCTTTTATATCCCTAGGTTTTCTAACCCTTTGAATCCACATGTGTTATGCTTATGAATATGCTTTATTAAAACCTTTTAAGCTTTTGTGGGTTGTATTTTATGTCACAGAGTTAGAAGTCACCAAAGCCCTCTATCTTTTAGCAGATCAAGGGTCATCGTTACGTCACTTTGTGGAGTTGCAAGGTCATTACTTATAGTGACATAACAACAAGTAGACACCTATCTTGTGGGCCCTATTTTGACTTTTGAGAGATAGTATCATGCATCTTCCGAATCGTCTGATCAAAGATAGATCAATGGTTGTCATTATGTTGCTAACCAAAGAAGCAAGGATGTTATCCATAGCGACAAAGCAATGATGCAACATGTGGATAGGGTATGACTAGCTCATGAGAGAAGTTGCAAAAGGGTGCTATCAGTATAAGGCTTTAGATGTCAAGTTTTTATTCATTGCATATATGAAGCAAAAGGAAGAGATCACTCAACCATAAGTTGTTAGATCATAAGGAGATCTATGGTTGTCACTATATCGTCAATGGAAGTTGCACAATCAATAGTTATAGCGATAAAGCAATAGACGAACAAGTGGACAAGTGGGCTAGCTTGTTTGAAGAGCTTGAAGTAGTAATTTGTAGAACATGGAGGATTGTAGATCTTAGAGTAGATGTGCAACCATCATCTTGTCGCTATAAAAAGATGAAGGTTTTTTTAATCTATAGCAAGATAGTGACAACAAGATGCATGTCTAGGTGGGCTAGATTAAAGCTTAAGCAATGTAGTAAGAAAGGAGTCAAAGCAAACTTGATGATGTGGCAGTACTTGATTGGTTGAGAATTTTGACTATGCCAAACAAAATTCAATTCCTTGTGACTATCAGATCTCACCAGATCAAGGGCTTTCATTAACATCATGTAGAACTGCATGATTTCTACCTATAGCAACATAACGACAATGTGACATGTGGAAAGTGGTAGGAATCACCTTCACAAGGACTTATTGTAGGTTGCTATTAGTATGAAGTTCCAACTGCCAATTTTTTATTTTCCATGAGTATAAACATAGTGTGGATAAGACATTGTATTAGGACCATTAGATCAAAGGGCGATCTACAGTTATTGTTGTGTCACTAACAAAAGATGCACGTCGAATACTCATAGTGAGATAGCGATAATAGGACATGTGTCCTACTAGGCCCAACACAACTATGATGTAGTTATTGGTTTCCATTGTCAGATTGAAGGTTGACTGAAGGCTATCGTTATGTCACTAACCAAAGAAGCAAAAAGGTTACCCAAAGTGACACAACGAGAGGGGGACACGTGGTGTAGATGGCCCACTTTCAAGCAAGTTTGAGATTGAACCAATCAAGTTTTGATATGTGGCATGGATTGTAAGATTGTAACATTGTTTCATCATGAGTCAACTTGGTCATAATGTAAATATAGCTAAATGGATGCAAAATGGTGGTGAGCCCAGCTTATCAAATAATGACATGTGGCTAGCACTAGGTAGTTAGTTAAGAGTTTGACCAAAGGTGGTGGAAAATAATAGTTTCAAGTTACAGAGTTAGAATAAGGTAATACAAAGATTTGATCAATCAAGTGTTGACATGTGGCATGGATTGTAAGACTGTAACATTGTTTCATCATGAGTCAACTTGGTCATAATGGAAATGGTGAGCCCAACTTATTAAATAATGACATGTGGCTGTCATTAGGTAGTCAGTTAAGAGTTTGACCAAAGGTGGTGGAAAATAATAGGTTCAAGTTATAGAGTTAGTATAAGTTAATACAAAGATTTGATCTCGGATAAAGTAGAGTAGGAAGTTTGAAAGAAAGGATCAAATATTTCGAACAGCCCCAGAGAAGAAATAGACGTGGTAAGACCAGTTGAAGATATCATGACTCTACCAGCTTATGCAGATGAGGAATTTTATGGTGAAAGGAAATAAAGGCAAACAAAATTAGTTAAAGAACTCCTACAACAAGTACCACCTGGAGAATTTCACGACCATCTTCCTAGTCTTACTCGAAAATAGGAAATGTAAAATTTAATTTTCAGAAAATGTCTCTGTATTTTGTATTTTTCCAATAGTATTTTGACATGTGCCCATACATTTGAAGGTGGTTGCAATCCTTCTCTTTGTAAGGATTTCCAAAATGTGAAAAAAGGGCTGGAATTTTGGAAGTTTTTATGCAAAATAATGCTGTCGAGATTTCTTAAGAATCCTTCATGCTTTCTCTATAGATTACTTTACTTTATAGTCAGTCTGTATGAATGTTGTGGAATGACCTTTGAAATCTAAATGAACAAACAATTCAAGAGCCCTTCTTGTGTCTTTTGTTGCTCAAATTATTGATTTGATAGGAATTCTTGTGATTTACTTTGAATCCTTGGGTTTTTTTTCTTAGTTCTAGCTGCAAGAAAAGTTCTAGAATGTTTATATAGGTTGCAAGTTGTGAAATTGCACTTTATCTCAAAAAGTTAACTTTGAATGTTAGTATTCACCTTAGCATCTTGTCTGAAGTGCCTCCTTCTTGTAAATTATTTATGTATGAGCTTTCCTAAGGGAAATATTGTTCTCATCTCAACCATTAAGAATTGTTTCATCATGTCAGGCCAACAATATTTTCATCTTAATTTTTGGTGTCTCACCCATTTTACTTTTTAGCATTTACATTCAAGTTATCCTTCTATCATGTTCCCTCTTAGGTTTAATTTTCTATTTGAAGAAGTAAATAGGTGAAATATCATAAGGAACCAAACTATAACCTAAAGATTCACTCCTAACCCTGGTACTTCCCACTATCTACGAGTGTTTCCATGTTACTTGAAGTGATAGAATCCTAGAATTGTAGTTTTCAGTCAAGACACAACTTCTAGAGATAACATCACTCAAATACTAATTCCATGTAGATAATGTTTTAATTGACACATAGGGTACTTGGATTAAGTCAATTGATTTGGATAACAATGTCACATGTATTATTGATAATGCCACATATGGTGTTGCTACTAATCCCATGAATGATAATGGAAAAGTTACATGAAAAAGATAAAATAAATGAGAAATCAAATTTATGATGTGATCACACATTTAAAAATTTCTTTTTGTCCTTGCATTGATTGAACAAAAATGGAGCTTTTGAATGATGGTACAAAATTATCCATTCTTACCCTCCATTCACCTATACTACATGTCACAATAATTTTTTGACTTCTACTCACAATTTAACATGTGTTTACATCCTAGAAACTAATATTGATTTCTGGTTAGTTTGAACCAATTTAAACTAGAATGGGTGAAGCCATAGTAATGGTTCTAACTTTTCATCATGAATAAATCAGATGAAAAGTGGGAAATTTGATTCATATGGTCTTCACACAAAGCCTCCACATGGATTTGAATGAAGCCATGTGGCTGAGGCTTTGTACAAAGCCCTTGTGGATGACGAGCCCCATATGGCTTAGTACGAAGCCACAAGCTTCATTTGAAGCCTTAGTAAAACCATTTTTATTGTTGAAAATGTCCTTTTAAATGCCGAGATAGCATTTTTATTTCATTTTTATGGCTACAATTTTGTTGAAGGGATTAGAGTGAACTTTGTGATGTATTTGGTTGCATCATCATCCCGGTGTACCATTTTTGACCTCCTTTGAGCATTCAACGTACCAGGTATGTACGTTATCTTCATTTTTGTGTTTTCAATGAATATTTAGTTATTTTTTATTAATGTTTAGTATTTTTAAAATAAATTTTAGTTATTTTAATGAATATTTAGTTATTTTTAAGGGTATTTAGTTATTTTTAGTATATGTTAATTAGCTTTATATTTATGTGTTGCATTTTAGTTTACATGTTAGAAAATGTTGAGAGAACATAGTTAAAATTGTAGTTGGAAGAAATAATATGTTTATAAATATAAAATGCTAGGTAGATAGATAACAAAAACCAAAATTGGTCTAGGTAGATGTAGAAACCAAAAAAATTGATTTAAAACTTTAGATGAATAACATATTTAAAACCTAGGATATCTAGAAAACTCTCTCTCTCTGTCTCCACCCCCCTCAAATGATTTAAAACTCTCAAACTCTCACTTTTTCTCTCTTCAATCTCTCTCTTCTCACTTTCTCTTTCTTCAATCTCGCTATTCTTGCTTTCTCTCTCATCTCAATCTCTCTCCACTCTCTCTATCTCTCTCACTTCTCACTTCTCTCTCTTCACTCTCTCTCTCCTCACTTTCTCATTCCTCTCTCACACTTTCTCTCTTCAATTTCTCTATTTTCTTGAACTCTTAGATCTCTTCTCACTTTCTATCTCCTGTCTCTCTCTCTCCTCATTTTCTCTCTCCTCTTACTTTCTCTCTCCTTGAACACTCTCTCTTCTCACTTTCTCTCTCCTTACTCTCTCCCTCTTCTCACTTTCCCTCTCCTCTCTCTCTCTCTCTTCTCACTCTTTCTCTCCCCCCACTCTCTCTTCTCACTATCTCTCTCCTCACTCTCTCTTTTCAATTTCTGTCCCCTTACTTTCTCCCTCCTCTCCCTCTTTCACTTTCTCTCCCTCCTTGAACTCTTAGATCTCTTCTCACTTTCTCTCTCCTCTCACTCTCTTTCTCCCTCCTCTCTCTCTCCCCCCCTCTCCCTCTCCTCTCTCTTATCACTTTCTCTCTCCTCTCACTTTCACTCCTCATACATTGACTTGGTGTAATCCTATAGCTAGGTTATGCCTAAAGATGGCCTTTTACATTGAGCACTTTTTGGTCATCAGAGACGGTATTATTGTGCCCCCTAGCTACTTGTTTCGGCATTGGTGTCATGCCTTACACATCTCTCTAGGCTCCTTCAGGGTTGGCTCCCATTGGCTTTGGATTCAAACAAATCACCACATGGACAAAGGACTAGATTTGTCACTTGTGTACCATGGGCATGACTGAGACAGAGATCCATTTCATTTCTCATTGTTGCACCTACTATGAGATTTGTGGGAGATTATATTGCATATTTAGGGAGTGCAACTCCCTCGTGACCTTTTTTAAGCTACACAAACTAGAGATGCATTACACTATACCTCAGAGAGATTATGTAGCTTTGCAACCACACCTTGCAACACTTATTCCCCCAGAGAGTGACACCAGTTTAGCTTATCACTTCTTTCTTCTGTCTCTCATCTCCTGCTTGTGGGAAAAAGTGACCTTCTAATGCCACCATCACCATTTCTTTGTTGGATCTAGGTCCACTTGCCATTTGATGTCATCTCTTTAATCTTTCAGGGGTAAACTCTTCTTAATGCTTTTCTTCTTTCTCTTTTATAACTGTTGCAACTATCACTGATGTTGTATTTGTTGTGCATCTTGTTGACATTTCTAGTGAACTCATCTCACTAATCATTGCTACATCCTTCTCTTTTTATTATAGAAGTTTCACTTCTATCTGCACTTTAGCTACTGGATAACATTCATAGGTGATGCTAGTTTAGTGTTGCTAATAGTGGACTGTCTAGTGTAATTGACAAAGGTTGTACAAGTAATATGTTTCTTTTACCAATTTCCCTCATCTCTGCTACAATCTAAATTTTCTCTATGTACTCCTCATGATTCATACACATTTCCTTGAGCATATTCTTCACAACTCTTTCAACTAACTTCTTTGATGCCTTGGATGACAATAAATCTTGTGCTTCATCCATTCTTTCTTCATTTGTGCCCCATTAATCACTTTCATCGTCAATCTCATCTTTTAACAATTTAGTTGCACACTAAATAATTTTGACCTCTGTTACTTCATCTCCCTAATGATCAACAAACATAACTCTAGGTAGAACTTCCTACAAACATGTATTATCAGTCTCAACCATGAAACATATTTGCTCCTTAAATTTTTGCACAACTAACTTGGGAATACTAATTTTTCTCTTAATTTTAGTTTGAATTTTTTTCATAAAGTCATGATCATATAATCTTCATTTTTCTTTCTGTAGAAGTAACTCACTAAATCCAGTGTACACTTATTAGATTTCCACTTAGATTTTGGCATATTTGGGAACCTTTTCATAACATGGAAGAATAGGGTTGTGATTAATGATCCAAATATGAAGGTTGCATATTTGTTTTTCTTAATCCTCTCCAAATTATCAAATAGTTGTTGCTTTAAGATTTCACATAGATTTCCTTCAATTCTGTCAATACATATCTTGTATGATGCACTAAGGAATCCTATAGAGACTTCTTCCTCTCTAGAACTATAAATTATTTTGTGTGCTAAGATTTTTCTTACAAATCTTAAATCATTCTGTTCAATCAAGCTTAATGTCACACCTCTACCATTCCTTTTGTTTTGGTGTTGCTTTGCACAATTTTCTTTATATTTTTCTCATTAATTGGAATTAAATACCTTTGTTACCATGTCCTATTACTTCATGGATTAGGTCACTTGTGATATCAACAACTTTTTCTCCCAACCAAAACTTGTTATCACCTATTCTAGTCAATATGGTTTTGCCCCATTCCTCATTGTCAAATTCATTATAGAAAATAAGTTGTCCAATTTTTAGTTGACTTAAGTGCTTCAATTCAGCTTTGAAACTTATGTCTTGCTTGTAAATTATCTCAAATTTCTTTCCAATATCATTATCACCTAGGGTTTCAAATTTATTTCTAATGTAAGATTGTACATTTTTTACAATTATTACTCTAGCTATAATTTGTGAGAATGCCCTAGTAGGGTCATCTCCCAATTGTGCAATTGAACCCTTTTCAAACTTATATCTAGGTCATTCTTCTCCATAATATCTTGAAATGGAGATTGATACATTAAAAATTTTAAATGACTTCACAATTCTTATAGATAAATACCTTTGAATTGTTGGTTTTAGAGCTTTTAGTGTAAAACATCTCAATTGCCTTCTTGAACAGTTTAATTCACCTTCAACTTTCTCTTTAATATCTTCCACAAATTTCTCATGTCATAATGCTCAAATGATGGCTCTGTGCACCAATTTAAGTACTTTATTCATTGCAAGTTCATTCAAGATTAATTATGATAGTACACAAACTCAAAAAGATGATATAATAACTAGTACATTAGATTTCTTTCTCAAGCTCACATATAATCTCAAATATTTATGCACTCTTAACTATAGATTAAAGACACTATTTTCATGTTCCATCTAAGTGTGCAAAACTTTATGTCATCATTTAAGGGTCTAATTATTTACTATCCCTTGCTTCTTCTAATAATTTTGTTTTCTTAGATTGATAAAGGTTGATTTTCAACTATTACTAACTTCAACTTGTTTTTAGGTGTTTCACTTGACTTCTTTACTATCGAAATTTGTGAACTTGTTGGTGTCTTTTTCTTGACAAATATTTCATTGAAGTTTTCTACATGCTTTTTCACATTCTCCTTTTAATAGTCATTTCTTTTCTCAACCCTTCTGACATTGTTCATATTCCTTCTCAAGTTTGATGTTTTCATGTTGCTCCTCATGTTGTTTGTGATTCACATCCTATTCATTCTAAAAAGTCTTGCTATGTGTCGTAAATTGTTACAAATTTGATATGCTATCTCAATGTTTCCATATCTACATCTTGGCTAACTAATCTTTAATTTGCAATCTCTAGCAATATGTCCAAAGTTTTTGTACTTATATTACATAATTCCATTTCTCATGAAATTATTTACTCCAATAGGTCTACTAGATGTAGGTTCAATACTTTGATACATATTATTATTATTAAATCTAGGTTTCCTATATTCACTAGCTCTATGACCATAAGGATAACAATTATAACAATAACAAAAAATAGGGTTAGCACAACCTGTATATTCCTTCTTCATGTGACCAAATTATTAAATAACAAATATCTTCCAATAAATTGTCTCCTTACTTCTTGAGTTGTTTTTGATTGTTTAGGTACATCTTCAAATTAATTAGACTCAATATTGTTCAAATCTTCTTGCTAATGTTTAGGTTGATGGATCACAATATCATATTCTTTATATCTCTTTGATCATTCATGTTTAAGGTTAACTAATACTAGTCTTATCATAATTAGGTCTTTGTGCCATGATCTATTCATAAAGGTTTTCACTGCTTGAATACAACTTCTCAAGATGTTGTTTGGTTTGTGTAAGCTCCCCTTTCACAATAGTATTGTATTTCTCAAGTTGTATATATTGTGGATTTGTAGGTTCAAGTTCAGATGTCACCTTGCTAAGTTTGAATTTAAGATCTACATTCTTAAACCTTAATTTTGATTTAATCTTCTTGTCATCATCCTTTATACTCAACTTTAGATTTTCAATTTCAAGCCCATTCTTTATGATCTCATTTTCCCTTTTAAGCCTTGAAATTGCATCACTATCCTTGCTCTGTTCATTTGACACATTCTTCTTGAAATTAGTACATTCAACCTTTTCTTGTAGCTTTTGACCAGTAGCTTTTGCCTCTTTTTGTTTGTTCTTCAAAGCATTTTTTTCTTTGGTGATTACATCAAGTTCTTCAAAAGCTTCATCTAGGTTCTTCTATAACTATTCTATATCCATAGATTAAATTGAAAAGAAAAAATAATAGTAAATCAATACAACTTCTAACACAATTATTTGTTAACTAGGGAAACATTGGCTAGGGGGAAAACTTGGTGGGGATTGTACTCATAAAATGTGTTGGATATAATTGTTCAAATGTGTGTTGTCTTTGATGTTACACAAATGTCATATCAATTATTAGATAGAGTCTACTAAGCTTATTTGGTTAGCAAAGTGTTTTACAGAGTCTATCGAGCATTTTTCAAAGTTACACTATGAAGATAGTTTCTACCAAGCTCACTCAAGCATTGAAGGCTTCTATGACAGAACTCAATTTCTATCGAGCTTACAAGGCCAGTGAAGGAAAATCAATTTCTATCAAGCTTACAAGGTTAGCGAAGGAAAATTAGTTTCTACAAAGCTCACAAAGTCAGCAAAGGAAAGTTACTGTCTACCGGGTTCACTTGGTCTCCAAAGGATTTTGTAGAGTTTGCAGTGTTTACCGAGCTTCACTTGGTTAACACTAGAAATCATTTTTGGAGTAGTGTTTACCGAGTAGGGTCAGCCAATGAAGGATTTCATTGTTCTGGGAAATAAAGTTTAAGTGTTTCATGTAATGTTTGTAGCCAACTGATGTAATATTTATAGGTAAATGTAACTTGTAATTGAGCCAACTTGACAATTTGTATGGTATAAATAAAAGGTCAAGTTGTGAATTCTAAGTATGGATGAATGAGCAAGCATACAAGTAAGTTGATTGTGTGAAGAGGAAAGAGTGAGAAAATTTTGAAAAAAGGATCACATATCCTTGAGGAGCAGCAAAGTTGTATTCGATCAGTGAAGCAGAATAGAGATTTGTATAAAAAAACTTTAGTTGCATCTCATTCAGGTCACTCATTGTTACCTTCTCACAATTGTAGCAGTGATTGCTAAATCTCCTGACAGTGTTGGTTTAACTGCCATTTTGTAAATCCTCTAACAAGGTGGAAAATTCTATTGAATTGTTTTAAAGTCCTCTAGCAAGGCCACTGCTAGTAGGGTGAATAAATCCTCTAACAAGGTCACACCTAACAGTGTGTTTTGTAACCTTTAATAGGGTTGGCTCCTAACAGGTCTCACTTCAAAAGAGTGAAAATTGGTAGCTAGTTACTAGGTGATTTTATCCATATCGGGTTTTCATGTTAAATCTGGTGTCTCTTGTGTTGATGTTATTTCTTTTGCATGCATGTTAATAATTCTGAATGCTTAAAGATCAGTAATAAGTTGATACACAGTACATCTACTGAGTTACAACATTTTTCTTTGTGTGGCTAAAGAGTGACAATAGTAACTAGTTTTATAAGACATCTAAGGGATCTGTGGATTTTTTTATTTTTTTAATAACTGATTCAGCCCCCCTCTCAGTTACTTCTTCTATATTTCCAACAATTGGTATCAGACCTTTTGATGCTTGTAGGAAGGATTTCAAGGATCTAAGTTAAAGATTAGGATGTCTTACAAGAGATAAATTCCAAGGTTTAATAAGGATAACTTTTTAGCATGGCAAGGTCTCATGCGACTACATCTGGCTTCCATTGGAGACATAGGATTGAAATATGTTGATGAAGCATATGTAACTCTTTTTGGTACACTATCAGTCAATGACATCGTCGAGAAGAAGACTCATAATACCATGGTGATAGACATTGCATCTACCCTAAGCTATGGAAAATTTGATGATGTCAAGGACTGTAAAACTACCTTTGAAATGTGGAACAAGTTGAAGGATATCTATGGTGGTGATGATAATGTGAGAAGAGCCAAATAAGAAAGTCTAAGGGGACAATTTCATCAGATGAGGATGAGAGAGGACGAAAACATTGCCAAATATGTTGAAAGAGTCAAAGTAGTGGTTAGTGCAATCAAGGCTTTTGGAGGAGACATTGAGGAGGAAACAATTGTAAGTAAAGTTCTTAGAACATCACTTCCCATTTATGCAATTCAAGGAAGAAGATGTGAAGCAAATCATAAGATAAATTTAAAGGCCATAGTAGGAAGATTGACTAAATTTGAGCTAGATAACTATGACAACTATGTTCCAGCTTCTAAGAACATTGAATCTTCATTTGAAGCCAAGCTTTCACTCAGGGAAGAAGGCAGGAAGACAAAGGATTCTTAGATAGAAAGTGAAGAAGAATCAGAACAGAGTATTGACAGTGATCTTGAGGTGGTTGAAGCTTTTCTCGCAAGGAAATATTCTAGTGGCAAAGGAAAATACAAAAGTAAGGTTCCTTTAGTCTATTTTTCATGAGAGGAAATTGGACATATTATTGTTAGGTGTCCTAAAAAGAAAAACAAGGATGAGAAGAAAGGTCACAAGTGCAATGGCAAGAAAGATTTCAAATCATTCAAGGGCAAAGGTAAGAGAACATGTTTCATGGCTAAGGATTCTAATGATTCTAATGATAGTGAAGATGAAATTGTTTACATTGCTGTGAAAGATGAATCTGATTATGATGAGGAAATGGCACTTTTCTCTCATGTGAGCAAAAATGATACATGGATTATAGATAGTGGTTGTTCTCATCATATGACTGGTGACAAAACTAAGTTTGAACATTTTGAAGACTATGATGATGGTAGTGTGAGGTTTGGTAATAATGAACCTTGTTGCATAAAAGGAAGAGGAAGAATCTCACTAACCAAAGAGCTTGTATGTGATAATGCCTATTGGGTTGAAGGACTAAAATGCAATCTATTGAGTGTGGCATAGCTAATCAATATTGGATTCAAAGAGGAATTCATGCATGGAAAAATAAGACTGTTGGATGACAAAGGAAAGTTGATTGGATCTGGCATACAAACAAAAGGTAACTTGTTCTATCTTGAACTTGGTGAATGTTCATGCTTTATTACTCAAATTGAAGAAAGTTGGTTATAGCATAGAAGGTTGTGTCATGTGAACTTTGATAATCTAGTGAAGATAAGTAAATTTAGAAAAGTAAGAGGCATTCCTAGTATAAAGAAACTTGATGTTGGTCTATGCAAGAATTGTCAGATTGGTAAGATGGGAAAAACTAGCTTTAAAAGTAAGAATTATCAGTGTGAAAAAGTATTGGAAATTGTGTATACTAATTTGTGTGGACCTATTGGAATTGAGAGCTATACTGGAGAAAAATTCTTCATTCTTTTTGTTGATGATTACTCAAGAATGATGACTATCATGTATCTAAGAGAGAAATCATAAGTATTTGAAAAGTTCAAATGGTATTTGGCCAGAGTAGAAAAGGAAATAGGAAAAAGACTAAAATGCTTGAGGTCAGATAGAGGTGATGAATTCATCTCCCATGAGTTCAATAACTTTTGCATTGAAAGAGGAATCAAAAGATAGGGATCAACACGTGGAACTCGCGAGCAAAATGGAATAGCTAAAAGGAGGAACAAATCTATCATGGACTATGCAAGAACTTTAATGATTGAAAAGAACATTGCTATCAAATACTAGAAGGAAGCTATTAGCACTATAGTTCATACCCTGAACCAAGTACAGCTAAAAATGACTCATTCAAAACCCCCTATGAGTTATTGTATGGCTATAAACCTACTATAAGTTACCTAAAAGTATTTGGAAGCAAATGTTATATTTTGAAAGAATCTAGAAAAGGTAAATATGATGTGAAGAGTGATGAAAGAATATTTTTGGGATATTCTTACAAGCGTAAGGCATATATATGTTTGAATTTGTCTACTCATAAAGTCATAGAAAGTGCACATGTGAAAGTTGATGAATTTGTAGAAAGGACTGAAGAAGAATGCAAAGAAGAACTAGAAGTTTATAATCCAGATTTGTTTTCATTGAACCTGATACAGTGCTAGATACATCTATCAATCAAGAATCTTCTACTCCCAAGTCTTCAATAACTGAGTTGCACGAAGTTCAAACCGAGCTATAGGAACTTGAGTCGCAATTAGATGCTATTGAGTTTGAAGGACCTGAGTAATAGATATAATAGCTAGAACTTGAAGTTGAAACACAAGAGGATGACAATGTAATTCATTCAAAAGGAAAGGAACCTATATTAGCCAAGTATGTCAGGAGACATTCGGCACCAGATCAGATTATTGGAGACAAATATGAAGGTACTATGACAAGAAGTAAGCTAAACGGTACTTGTTTACTTGTTGATTTTGAACTTAGAAATTTCAAAGATGCATTAGAAAATGAAAGTTGGATTGAGGCTATGAATGAAGAGATAGAGAAGAACAAAATATGGACTCTTGTACCGAGGCCTAAAGATAAAAATGTGATTTGAACTAAGTGGGTATTCAGAAATAAGTTGAACAAAGATGGTAAGGTATCAAGGAACAAAGCTAGACTAGTATGCAAAGGATACTCTCAAGAACAAGGAATAGATTATGGAAAGATTTTTGCTCCTGTTGCACGATTGGAAGGTGTCAGTACCCTACTAGCATATGCTGCATACAAAGAATTTAATTTATATTAGATGGATGTCAAGTTAACATTTCTTAATGGTATACTAGATGAAGAAGTCTACATTGAGCAACTTGAATGTTTTGTTGATCTAGACAAGAAGGATATGGTCTGCAAATTACACAAAGCATTGTATGGTCTGAAACAAGCCCTTAGAGCATGGTATGAAAGATTGCATAACTATCTTATTTAGATTGGTTTTCAAAGAACTAATAATAATAGCATCTTGTATATCAAGTAAGGACTAAACAACAAGATTGTTTTGGCAGAAATATTTGTGGATGACATTTTGTTCATAGGAAATGATGATCTATGCAAAGAGTTTTCAGAGAAAATGAATAAGGAATTTGAGATGTCAATGTTTGCCAAGATTAAATTCTTTGTTGGTCTTCAAATTCAGCAAATTAAGAATGGTATCTACATCATTCAGTCTAATACATCAATGAGATATTAAAAAAGTTTGGCATGGAAAATTGTAAACTAGTTGGGACTCCTATGTGTACTAGACTAAAGCTTACCAAGGATGATGAATCGAAGGAGGTGGATCAAATGCTATATAGATCAATTATTGGAAAGTTGTAGTATATAGTTCATACAAGGTCAGATATTGCTCTTGCAGTTGATATTGTAGCAATATTTTTAGCAAAACCAAGAGAAAATAACATGATGCCAATGAAAAGGATCATGAGATATTTGAAAGGCACTAAAGATTATGGATTATGGTACAAATTTGGAGGTAATCTAGATTTGAAAGTGTTTACTAATGCAGATTGGCCAAGAAAAATTGATTACAGAAAGAGTACAAGTAGAGGAGCATTCTTTCTTGAAAAGAGGTTTGTTTCTTAAACAAGTAAAAAGAAAAATTGTACATCCTCGTCTACAGCTGAAGTAGAGTATGTTGCAACAGTAGTAAATTGTTCTAATATTGTTTGGTTCAAACAATTATTGGAAGGCATGAAGGAGGAAATCAAAGAACCTATAGTTACGCATTGTGACAATACAAGTGCAATCAACATATGTAAAAATCCAGTGATGCATTCAAAAACCAAGCACATTGCAATAAAGTATCACTTTGTTAGAGAATTGGTCTAGGATAAGGAGATCAGATTGGAATATGTCCCTACAAAATAAAAAATTGGTGATATATTCACCAAGCCTTTACCTGAGGATGTATTCTTGTATCAAAGAGGTAAGTTAGGGGTCATTCACCTATCTGAGGCTCACTGAAATGAAGTTTTTTTGATGCATCAATGAGTATCAAGTTGAAGATCTATCAGTTGATGCAACATAATCATGGAAACATTGCATTATGAATCAATACTTAAGGTACATTGCTACTCATTTGGTTTGTGTTGTCTTTGGCATATGTTGTCAAAGAGGGAGAGAGTATATTGTCATATCTTTCTAAAATTTGATATTGATTATGGAGTGTTTGCTAAAGAAGCTATGTAATTCCTTCATAGAGGGAGATTGTTGTATTAGAGAAGGTTGTAGAATAAAATCTCAGAGGGAGAAATAGACTTGTTCTAAAATTTTATTATGCTATGACATGTTGTGTTGCCATCAATGCTAAAGAGGAAGATTGTTGGATACAATTTTTCAAATATGTGTTGTCTTTAATGTTACACAAATGTCATATCAATTATCACACAAAGTCTACTGAGCTCAGTTGGTTAGCAAAGAAATTTAAAATGTCTACCAAGCATTTTTGGAAGTTACACTATGAAGATAGTTGCTACTAAGCACACTCAGGCATTGAAGGTTTCTTTGACAGAAATCAATTTCTATCGAGCTTACAAGGTCAGCAAAGGAAAATTAGTTTCTACTGAGCTTACAAGGTCAGCAAAGGAAAATTAGTTTCTACTAAGCTCACAAGGGCCATGAAGGAAAGTTAGTGTGTACCGAGTTCACTTAGTCTCCAAAGGATTTTGCAGAGTTCGTAGTGCTTATCAAGCTTGACTTTGTTAAAACTAGAAATCATTTCTGGAGTAGTGTTTACCAAGTAGGGTTAGCCAATGAAGTATTTCATTGTTTTGAAAAATAAAGTTTAATTATTTCATGTATTGTTTGTAGCCGACTAATGTAATTTTTATAGGTAAATATAACTTGTAATTGAGCCGACTTGACAATTGTATGGTATAAATAAAAGGTCAAGTTGTGAATTCTAATTATGGATGAATGAGCGAGCATGCAAGTGAGTTGATTGTGTGAAGAGGAAATGGTGAGAAAATTTTGAAGAACGGATCACATAACGTTGAGTAGTAGCAAAGTTGTATTTGATCAGTGAGGATCTAGTGAAGTAGAACAAAGATTTGTATCAGAAAAGTTCAATTGCATCTCATTAAGGTCTTTCATTGTTGCTTTCTCACAATTGTATGAGTGATTTCTAAATCTCCTAACAGAGTTGGTTTAATAGCCATTTTTAAAACCCTCTAACAAGGTGGATAGTTCTATTGAATTGTTCTAAAGTCCTCTAGCAAGGCCACTCATAGTAGGGTGAATAAATCCTCTAACAAGGTCACACCTAATAGTATGTTTTGTAACCTTTAACAGGGTTGACTCCTAATAGGGCTCACTTCAGAAGAATGAAAATTGGTAGCTAGTTACTTGATGGTTTTTCACATATTGGGTTTCCATGTTAAATCTAGTGTTTCTTGTGTTGATGTTATTTCTTTTGCATGCATGTTAATAATTATGAATGCTTAAAGATCAGTAATAGGTTAATACATATTACATCTACCAAGTTACAACATTTTTCTTTGTGTGGCTACCGAGTGACAACAGTAATTAGTTTTATAAGACATCTAAGGGATCTGTAGATTTTTTTTGGTGGTAACTAATACACCCCCCCTCTTAGTTACTCCATCTATATTTCCAACAATGGGTATCAAAGTTTTTGGTGCTTGTAGGAAAGATTTCAAGGATCTAAGCCAAAGATCAGGATGTCTTACAAGAGGGAAATTCCAAGGCTTAATAGGGATAAATTTTTAGCATGCCAAGCTCTCATGCGACTCCATCTAGCTTCCATTGGAGACATAGGATTGAAATATCTTAATGAAGCATATGTAACTCCTTTTGGTACATTATCAGTCAATGACATTTTTGAGAAGAAGACTCATAACACCATGATGATAGATATTACATCTTCCCTAAGCTTTGAAGAATTTGATGATGTGAAAAATTGCAAAACTGCCTTTGAAATGTGGAACAAGCTAAAAGATATCTATGAAGGTGATGATAATGTGAGAATTACCAAAGGAGAAAGTCTAAGAGGATAGTTTGATCAAATGAGGATGAGAGAGGATGAAAACATTGCCAAATATGTTGAAAGAGTCAAAGTAGTAGTCAATGCAATCAAGAATTCTGGAGGAGACATTGAAGAAGAAACAATTGTAAGTAAAGCTCTTAGAACATTACTTCCCATTTATGCAGTTAGAGTTTCTGCAATTCAAGAAAGAAGATGTGAAGCAAATCATAAGATAAATTTAGAAGCCATAGTAGGAAGATTGACTGTATTTGAGTTAGATAACTATGAAAACTATGTTCTAGCTTCCAAAAACATTGAAATTGCATTTGAAATGAAGCTTTCACTCAAGGAAAAAGGTAAGAAGATAAAGGATTCTTAGTCAAAAGGTGAAGAAGAATCAAAATAGAGTTCTGATAGTGATTTTGAGGTGGTTGAAGCTCTACTTGCAAGGAAATATTCTAGAGGTAAAGGAAAATACAAAGGTAAGGTTCCTCTAATTTATTTTTCATGTGAGGAAATCAAACATATTGTTGCTAAGTGCCCAAATAAGAAAAACAAGGATAAGAAGAAAGGTCACAAGTGCAATGGCATGAAAGATTTCAAATCATTCAAGGACAAAGGTAAGAAAACATGTTTCATGGCTAAGAATTGTAATGATTCTGACAATGGTGAAGATGAAATTATTTACATTGTTGTGAAAGATGAATGTAATAATGATGAGGACATGACACCTATCTCTCATGTGACCAAAAATAATACATGGATTATAGATAGTGGTTGTTCTCATCATATGATTGGTGACGAAACTAGGTTTGAACATTTTGAAGACTATGATGGTGGTAGTGTGAGGTTTGGTAATAATGAAGCTTATTGCATAAAAGGAAGAGGAACAATCTCACTAACCAAAGAGATTGTATGCGATAATGCCTATTAGGTTGAATGACTAAAACACAATCTATTGAGTTTGGCAAAGTTAATCAATATTGGAGTCAAAGTGGAATACATGCATAGAAAATAATGATTGCTAGATGACAAAGGAAAGCTGATTGGATTTGGCATACAAACAAAAGGTAACTTGTTCTATCTTGAACTTGGTGAATGTCCATGCTTTATTACTCAAGTTGAAGAAAGTTGGTTATGGCATAGAAGGTCGTATCATGTGAATTTTGATAACTTGGTGAAGATAAGTAAAATTAGAAAAGTAACGAGCCATTCCTAGTATAAAGAAACCTGATGTTGTTCTATGCAAGAATTGTCAAATTGGTAAGATGGAAAAAAATAGTGTTAAAAGTAAGAACTATTAGCGTGAAGAAGTATTGGAAATTGTGCATATTGATTTGTGTGGAATTATTGGACTTGAGAGCTATACTAGAGAAAATTCCTTCATTCTTTTTGTTGATGATTAATCAAGAATGATGACTGTCAAGTATCTAAGAGAGAAATTAGAAGCATTTGAAAAGTTGAAATGGTATTTGGCCATAGCAGAAAAGAAAACGGGAAAAAGACTAAAATGCTCAAGGTTAGACAGAGGTGATGAATTCATCTCCCATGAGTTCAATAACTTTTGCATTGAAGAGGAATCAAAAGATATGTATTGACACCTGGAACTCGTGAGAAAAATGGAATAGCTAAAAGGAGGAATAGATCTATCATGGACTGTGCAAGAACTTTAATGATTGAAAAGAACATTGCTATCAAATACTAGAAGGAAGCTATCAGCAATTTAGTTCATGCCTTAAACTGAGTACAACTAAAGAAGGACTCATTCAAAACCCCCTATGAGTTATGGTATGGCTATAAACCTAATGTAAGTTACCTAAAAGTATTTGGAAGCAAATATTATATTTTGAAAGAATCTAGAAAAGGTAAATTTGATGTGAAGGGTGATGAAATAATATTTTTGGGATATTCTTGCAAGCATAAGGCATATAGATGTTTGAATTTGTCTACTCACAAAGTCATAGAAAGTGCACATGTGAAAGTTGATGAATTTGTAGAAAGGACTGAAGAAGAAAGCAAAAAGGAACCAGAAGATTATAGTCCAGATTTGTTTTCATTGAACTTGATATAGTGCCAGATACATCTATCAATCAGGAATCTTCTATTCCCAAGTTTTCAAGAACCAATTTGTATGAAGTTCAAACCGAGCCACAGGAACCCGAGTCACAGTCAGATGCTGCTGAGCTAATGCCTACTGAGTCTGAAGGATCTAAGCGACAGATAGAATAGCTAGAAGCTGAAGTTGAAATACAAGAGGATGACAATGTAATTCGTTCAAAAGGAAAGGAACCTATATTAGCTAAGTATGTCAAGAGACATCATGCACCAGATCAGATTATTGAAGACAAATCTAAATGTATTATGACAAGAAGTAAGCTAAAAGGTACATGTTTACTTTCTGATTTCGAACTTAGAAATGTCAAAGATGTATTAAAAAATGAAAATTGGATTGAGGCTATGAATGAACAGATAGAGTAGATTGAGAAGAACAAAATATGGACTCTTCTACCTAGGCCTAAAGATAAAAATGTGATTTGAGCTAACTGGGTATTTAGAAATAAGTTGAATGAAGATGGTAAGGTATCAATGAACAAAGCTAGACTAGTATGCAAAGGATACTCTCAAGAACAAGGAATAGATTATGGAGAGACTTTTGGTCCTGTTGGAAGATTGGAAGGTGTCAGTAACCTACTAGCATATGCTGCATACAAATGATTTAAGGTATATTAGATGGATTTTAAGTCAACATTTCTCAATGGTATACTGGATGAAGAAGTCTACATTGAGCAGCCTAAAGGTTTTGTTGATCCAGACAAGAAGGACATGGTCTAAAAATTACATAAAGCATTGTATGGTCAAAAACAAGCCCCTAGAGCATGGTATGAAAGATTGCATAACTATCTCATTTAGATTAGTTCTCAAAGAACTAATGATAATAGTAGCTTGTATATCAAGGAAGGACAAGACAACAAGATTGTTTTGACAGAAATATTTGTGGATGACACTTTGTTCACGGGAAATGATGATCTATGCAAAGAGTTTTTAGAGAAAATGAAAAAGGAATTTGAGATGTCAATGTTTGGTGAGATTAAATTCTTTGTTAGTCATCAAATTTAGCAAAGTAAGAATGGTATCTACATCACTCAGTCTAAATACATCAAGGAGATACTCAAAAAGTTTGGCATGGAAAATTGTAATCTAGTTGGGACTCCTATGTGTATTGCACTAAAGCTTACCAAGGATGATGAATCAAAGGAGGTAGATCAAACACTATATAGATCAATGTTTGGAAAGTTGCAGTATGTAGTTCATACAAGGCCAGATATTGCTCTTGCACTTAGTATTGTAGCAAGATTTTTAGCAAAACCAAGAGAAAATCACATGATGCCAACCAAAAAGATCATGAGATATTTGAAAGGCACTAAAGATTATGAATTTTGGTACAAATTTGGAGGTAATCTAGATTTGAAAGTGTTTACTGATGCAAATTGGTCAAGAAACATTGATGACAGAAGGAGTACAAGTGGAGGAGCATTCTTTCTTGGAAAGAGGTTGGTTTCTTGGACAAGTAAAAAGCAAAATTGTACATCCCAATCTACAATTGAAGTAGAGTATGTTGTAGTAGCAGTAAATTATTTTAATATTGTTTAGTTCAAATAATTATTGGAAGGCATGAATGAGGAAATCAAAGAACCTATGGTTATGTTTTTTGACAATACAAGTGCAATCAACATATCTAAAAATCCTTTGATGGATTCAAAAACCAAGCACATGGCAATAAATTATCACTTTGTCAAAGAATTGGTGTAGGATAAGGAGATTAGATTGGAATATGTCCATAAAAAAGAACAAATTGCTAATATATTCACCAAGCCTTTACCTAAGGACACATTCTTGTATCAAAGAGGTATGTTAGGGGTCATTCCCCTAATTGAGGCTCACTAAACTAAAGTGTTAGTGATGCATCAATAGGTATCAAGTTGAAGATCTATCAGTTGATGCAACATAATCATGGAAACATTACATTATGAATCAGTACTTAAGGTACATTGCTACTCATTTGGTTTGTGTTGTCTTTGGCATATGTTGTCAAAGAGGGAGAGGGTATACTATCATATATTTCTAAAATTTGATTTTGATTGTGGAGCGTTTACTAAAGAAGCTGTGTAATTCCTTCACAGAGGGAGATTTTTGTATTAGAGAAGTTTTTAGAATAAAATCTAAGAGGGAGAAATATTTTGTAAGAAATAGACTTGTTCTCAAATTTCATTCTGCTATGACATGCTATGTTGCCATCAATGCCAAAGAGGGAGATTTTTGGATACAATTGTTCAAATATGTGTTGTCTTTGATGTTACACAAATGTCATATCAATTATCAGATAGAGTCTATCGAGCTTGGTTAGCAAACTTATTTACCAAGTGTACCAAGCCTTTCTAGAAGTTACACTGTGAAGATAGTTTCTACTAAGCTCACTTGAGCATTGAAGGCTTCTGTGATAGAAATCAGTTTCTACGGAGCTTACAAGGTTAGTGAAGGAAAATTAATTTCTACCAAACTTACAAGGTCAGCAAAGGAAAATTAGTATCTTCTGAGCTGACAAGGTCTGTAAAAAAGTTAGTGTGTACCGAGTTCACTTAGTTTGCAAATGATTTCGTAGAGTTTGCAATGTTTATCAAGCTTCACTTGGTTAACACTAGAAATCATTTTTGGAGTAGTGTTTACCGAGTAGAGTCGGCCAATGAAGGATATTATTTTTTTTGAAAATAAAGTTTAATTGTTTCATGTAATGTTTGTAGCCAACTGACGTAATATTTATAGGTAAATGTAACTTGTAATTGAGTTGACTTGACAATTTGTATGGTATAAATAAAAGGTGAAGTTGTGAATTCTAAGTATTGATGAATGAGCGAGCATGCAAGTGAGTTGATTGTGTGAAGAGGAAAGTGTGAGCAAATTTTGAAGAAAGGATCACATATTGTTGAGTAGTAGCAAAGTTGTATTTGATTAGTGAGGATCTAGTGAAGTAGAACAAAGAACTATATCAACAAAGTTCAATTGCATCCCGTTCAGGTCATTCATTGTTACTTTCTCACAATTGTAACAATGATTTCTAAATCTCCTAACTGAGTTGGTTTAATAGCTATTTTTTAAGCCCTCTAAAAAGGTGGATTGTTCTATTGAATTTTTCTAAAGTCCTCTAGCAAGGCCACTCCTAGTAGGGTGGATAAATCCTCTAACAAGGTCACCCCTAATAGTGTGTTTTGTAACCTTTAACAAGGTTGGCTCCTAACAAGGCTCACTTTAGAAGAGTGAAAATTGGTAGCTAGTTACTTGATTGTTTTTCCCATATTGGGTTTTGACATTAAATCTAGTGTTTCAAGTGTTTCTTGTGTTGATGTTATTTCTTTTGCATGCATGTTAATAATTATGAATGCTTAAATATCAGTAATAAGTTAATACATAGTACATCTACTAAGTTACAATATTTTTCTTTGTATGGCTATCAAGTGATAGCAGTAACTAGTTTTATAAAACATCTAAGGGACCTATGGATTTATTTTCCTGGTAACTGATTCACCCTTCTTCAAAGTTACTCCATCTATATTTCCAACAATTGGTATCAAAGATTTTTGTGCTTGTAAGCTGAGGGTCTAAGCTAAAGATCAGGATGTCTTACAAGAGCAAAATTCCAAGGCTTAACAAGGATAACATTTCAGCATATCAAGGTCTCATGCAACTCCATCTAGCTTCCATTGGAGACATAGGATTGAAATATCTTGATGAAGCATATGTAACTCCTTTTGGTACACTATTAGTCAATGACACTACTAAGAAGAAGACTCATAATGCCATGATGGTAGACATTCCATCTGCCCTAAGCTATAAACAATTTGATGATGTCAAGGACTAAAAAATTACCTTTGAAATGTGGAACAAGATAAAATATATCTATGGAGGTGATGATAATGTGAGAAAATCTGAAGGAAAATGTCTAAGAGTACAATTTGATCAGATGAGGATAAGAGAGGATACAATCATTGCCAAATATGTTGAAAGAGTCAAAGTAATAGTCAGTGCAATCAAGGCTTCTAGAGGAGACATTGAGGAGAAAATAGTTGTATGTAAAGTTCTTAGAACATTACTTCCCATTTATGCAATTAGAGTTTCTGCAATTCAAGAAAGAAGATGTGAAGCAAATCATAAGATAAATTTAGAGGCCATAGTAGGAAGATTGACTGCATTTGAGCTAGATATATATGACAACTATGTTCCAGCTTCCAAGATTATTGAATTTTCATTTGAAGCCAAGCTTTCAGTCAAGGAAAAAGGCAAGAAGATAAAGGATTCTCCATCAAAAATTGAAGAAGAATCAAAATAGGGTTTTGATAGTGATCTTGAGGTGGTTGTAGCTCTGCTTGCAAGGAAATATTCTAGAGGCAAAGGAAAATAGAAAGATAAGGTTCTTCTAATCTATTTTTCATGTGAGGAAATTGGACATATTACTGCTAGGTGCCCAAACAAGCAAAATAAAGGTGATAAGAAAGGTCACAAGTGTAATGGCAAGAAATATTTCAAATCATTCAAGGACAAAGGTAAAAAAACATGTTTCATGGCTAAAGATTCTAATGATTCTGATAATGGTGAAGATGAAATTGTTTACATTATTGCGAAAGATGAATCTGATAATGATGAGGAAATGACACTTATCTCTCATGTGAGCAAAAATGATACATGGATCATAGATAGTGGTTTTTCTCATCATATGACTAGTGATGAAACTAGGTTTGAACATGTTGAAGACTATGATGGTGGTAGTGTGAGGTTTGGTAATAATGAACCTTGTTGTATAAAAGGAAGAGGAAAAATCTCATTAACCAAAGAGCTTATATGTAATAATGCTTATTGGGTTGAAGGACTAATGCACGATCTATTGAGTGTGGCATAGCTAGTCAATATTGGATTCAAAGTGGAATTCATGCATGGAAAAGAAAGACTTTTGGATGACAAAGGAAAGCTGATTGAATTTGGCATACAAACAAAAGGTAACTTGTTCTATCTTGAACTTGGTGAATGTTCATGATTTAATACTCAAGTTGAAGAAAGTTGTTTATGGCATAGAAGGTTGTGTCATGTGAACTTTGATAACTTTGGAAGTCTTATAATTTCTACCAAAAAGCTATTGTTCCATCTAAAATATTTATTGCACAAAATATAGCTCAATAATGTATAGCCAAACAATAGAACCAAACTAGATACTATTTTTTGGACTAGATAATGAAGAATCACGGTTAACCAAAATCTAATATCGATCTCGATGCTATAAAAGGGGATCATAAGTTTAGTGAATTGTAGATAAAGGAGCATCCCAATAAAGCATATTGAAAAATTTATGAGGGTAATAGGGATAAGATTAAGAAGAATCCCATATCAACTCTAACAAATATTATAGCTTCTAAAAAAATGAGTGATCTCATGAAAAAAACATTTTACCAAAGGGACAACCACTATGGAAAATTATACTTCAAAGGTCATGGTGGTTTGCATCCCTAACAAGAAGGATGGTGAGGAAATTTGGAGAGTTCACTAAGATTTCTTCCTTCCATTCATTTCTTTCTATGGAGGACCTCGAAAGTTAGTGTGGGAATTCATAGTATGATTGATCCAACTATTTTCCCCCACTTAATCTAAAAAGTTGTCTTCCTCGAGGATCACATTTTTCCAGCTCCACAAAACCAACCAAGACTGCAATCTTGAGTAGATCTCTAGTCAGGATGAAGGTTTCCTTAGTCAAATGACTCATGATTATAATGTAAATCAGTCAAGAAAAAGTTAAGATCCATCCTTTTGAGGCCATGTCTATG
This sequence comes from Cupressus sempervirens, assembly GCA_028749045.1. NCBI lineage: Eukaryota > Viridiplantae > Streptophyta > Pinopsida > Cupressales > Cupressaceae > Cupressus > Cupressus sempervirens. The sequence goes on from CM053789.1 coordinate 206,395,298, forward strand.
CACCATATATTTCTAGTGGCCTACTTAATTTTGCATTCTTTCCTAGAAAGAAATGAGGTAAAGGAAGATTACAATCTGACATGTGTCATCTTTCTTGTGTAATTGGTCATTGCAAAGGTAATGTGCCATCTATATCCATAAATTTCATGTAATGCATATGAAGAAAGCTCAAAAAAATAAATTGTGTACCCCTTGGTAAAATATGTGTTTTAGTTTAATGTTTAGATGGCTATCAATTTTGAAAACAAGAGAATGATAAAAGTAAGGAAGGGACTATTCATCAAAAAAAGAAGAAGAAGAGAATGAGTTTAAAGTTTTGTTAGAATAAAAGTGACTTGGCTTCAACTTAGTTAAGATGAATGTAAGATAAAAATAGATACTAGTAATTGCATTCCAACAAGGTGTAGTGGTTATGTCGAGGAAGATATACTTAAGTAGTATATTAAAGGACAAGCATTTGATGGGAGAAAAAGTGAAATAATAATATTCCAACACAATTTTCAATCATAATATACAACAACAAACAATAAATACAATTTATGAGGATGATGAAATGAGCTTTGTAACCCTCACATGATAAAAAAACATGACAAATTGTAAGCAAATTCAAAATTTTCTTCTCATAAAAAAACCTAAATGATAGATATTGTAGGTAACCCAAACATGAAATTGGATGGAAGTGTGATAATTTTGAACAAAAATTTTTTTTTTAATAAATACTACATAATAATAAGAATTTCCATTGTGAAGACTACGAAGAACAAGAAAATGTTAGAATGGTAGTAGGGCTTCATTTTATTTTAGTGCCATAATGAGATAGGGCATTGTATCAACTAAAAGAGAAAGTTGAGTGTAAAAATGTAGAGTGTAAAAATGGAAAAAATATTTTTTTGTACAACTCATGCAAATTAGAGAAGAGGTGTCTCGATAAATTGGAAATGATAGGTAAGGATTAGTTTTTTCTTTTAACTACCTTACCAATTATAGTGACAATTATTAGTAGTAGGAAGTCTAGAATGGTTGTATGCAAATAAAATGTCTCTTCATTTTAAAAGGAAATGGTCATTTAGATAATCTCTCCAAGGCTAATAATGAAAAGTATCCAAAAATACCTGACGTTTCAAAGAAAAATCCTGGTAACCAAACAAGTGGATAAGATCTTTGAATGACTCCTGAGAAGCTAACATTATCTTACTATGTCTATAATTAGGGATCAATATATTTTATTTTTTTCATTTTATAGATTACAAGAGTTTGTTAGCTTGTTTGTAAGATACTTAATGCATTAATGTTAATGTTTCATCACATTGACATGTATGTTAATGACCTCAATAGATGCATTTTCTAGTTTTTATACAATCAAAATATTCTCTATAGCATATAACTCCTAAATATTTAGTTATAATAAAAAATGTTTTTTGTCAAGCCTTGATTGTTTTTGACAATAATTTCAAACACATGAAATAAATAAAATCAAAGAATAATGAAAATAAAGTCTAGGCTCATGCCAATGATCCAATTTATTCTATACCATTGTATGAAACTCTTGAGTTAATTTTAGTCAAGAATATGAAAAATGTGTTAACTGTGGTTTTGGAGAGTGTGAATTTTCTTTTCAATTTAATTCTTTCTTCCTCCAAAAGAAAGAGAGATTCATATTTTTTTTATCACTTTGACATGGACTAAAACATCATTTACGATCTGACCATATAGACACATTTATGGTTTGACCATATAGACATATTTATGATTTTTGACCTCATTATATACATATGACATGAGTACTATACATTTGTGTTGATTATTATACATTGATATTTATATTGTTTAAAATCATAAAATTAGTTATTTTACTAATCAAGTAATTGTAAGTCATTTTTTTTATCATGACTTATGATGGTATTTCTATGGGGGAGTAACATAGAAATGTTGGAGACATGATTAAATAGTTTTTTTTTTCATTTATGATAGTATTTCTCATTCATGTAAATATACTTGTTATTTTGTGAAGACTGATAGAGTTACCAAGGAAGAAGTTTTTAGTGTAGTTTGAGGATTTAAGATAAAATTATGTGCACTTGAGGATATGATCAATTGTATTTTGAGATGTTATAGCTATGAGCATATATAGAAATATGAAGATCGGTTTGAGTTATGGGACTTTAGTCAATGTAGCTTTCAAACAATGTTTTTGTAAAGTATGTTTTGTTGTTTTGATTCTATCTCCTCACAAGGATTGAAATGTCTTAAGAAGACTAAGACAAAGGTTGAACACATGACATAGATGCCTTAGTTAAGAGGGCATAATCATAAGATCATCATGTGAAAAGTTATGAATAATGTGAGCTGACAATTTAATTATAATCTTGAAAAAGTGTAAAGTTGTAATGTAATATATATTGTAATATCCTATGATTGTCCTATATTATTATTATTATAAATTGGGGAAGCCTAATGATTGATTCAATAACTTGGTTAAGTAACTTTTATAAAGGAAAGGTTGTTTCATTGGTTGTAATCATTAGAGAGATTATTTTTTATGTCAACTTGAAAGTGAGATCCAATACAGATAGTTATTGTATGAGCAAACTTGAATGAAAATATCTTTTGGTCAGAGTAGATGGGTATGATTAGGACCATGGCATGCCAAAAGGTGGTGATGTGAAAAATGTGGAGTTTGAAAATGTCTAAAAGTGTTTCAAAATCTGCTCTGATTTTTTTGCACCCATCTTGATACCAAGGCTAAAAGGTTAGAACCAAGCCTTTTTAGGTATCCATTTGTTTATTAGGTATCCGATTTCATCGGATATGAAATTGGATACCCAAAACCTATAACATAGATTAAAAAATAAAAATGCGAGAGCTCTTTTTACATTGCATTTTTTTAGTTTGAGTGTTGACCTCCATTCGGGTATTGGATTTTGGAACAGATATCAGATAAGGGTAAGTTTTTTTTGTTTTGTTATGTTTTGAATGAATATTATTATAAATTAGTTTTTTAAAATTGAATTTGTTAAAAATTAGGTTTTTTAAATAGAAATTATTGAAAGTTAGGTTTTTTTTCTAATGGAAATTATGTTTTGTAAATTAATAGGTATGGCTGACCCAAATGATGATATCAAGGCAAGAAATAATGTTCCTCATAACCATCCACCAAACAATCTAGTACTGCCTTAAAACTGTCCACCAAATGATCCCCTACCCCCTCAAAACCCTCCTCAAATTGAAGATTTGATATTTGAAAATCTTGCCGAGTTGAGGGTTTTGTGAACCATATATAACACTATACCTTTATTGGCTCCCATATTATCCATGTTAAACACCACAGTGGATAATATTAAAACACTTACAAATGAACAAAATGTTGCTCTTCGCTATCATGACCAAATGCATGCCATGTTTGATGATGGGTTGGACTATGATGATGTTGTGGCCCTAAATATAACTAAAGATGATATAGTTAGCCTTTTGTGGACCCAAAATTTGATAAAAAAGTAGAAAGAACAAAGCCCAAACTATCAATTAAATGCTGCACAAATGAGGCTATGCGTGCAAACTTTTGGGATCGTTGGTGGATGGTTTTTGACATCCCTCCAAACAAAAATTTAGCGGTGCCATTTTATTTCATTAGAAAATTGTATGTTGAATTGGTGTTGCACCTCAAGGTGAACTATTGGAGCATGAGGCCCAACATGGGTGTAGGAGGAGGAGCTCCTTAAGATAGACATGCTTTGCCCAACAAAATAAAGATGACACTTTTGTCCTGCCTAATGATGTCTCTCCCCCTCCTCTAGTGGAACATCCTAATATAATTGTAGAGGCTAGCTCTCAAACTATTAGAGCCATCCACAGATTGAGTAGCCTATTGATATCCTAGGCTAGGTCAATGTTGCCTTCCCATGTTGATGATGTTGGTGCATGAGTTCGTCATCGGTAAGCTCATCACATGTTTGTGTGCCCCATACTTGCATAACATGCAAGAATATTTATCTGGGTCCCATAGGTGATCTTTCTGAGTATCAATTTGTATTTGAAGAGGATACACTGATGTGAATGCAAAGGTTACGCACACTGATGTGAGAGACTAGGTGCATGTAGAGTCATGGAATCCTTCTATGTCAGTACTTGTATACATTTTTTTTTTACAACATATGTGATTTAAAGTTAATCTTTGTAATAGAGTAATCTTCATTTTTAACCCATATTGACTTCTACATGTAGGTGATCTTCATTCATGTTTAGTTGATGACTGAGAAGGAGCTCAGACAGGTTGATAATGTCACACTCTCAACTATTTCATTTAGCCTTGAGGAATCTATGGTATATTATGTTGTGTTCTCCTTGTTTTTTCTATTTGATATTGGAGCATTTATAGTTTCTAATCTTTCTTTTCTCTTGTAAGTACCACCTATTAGTGGGGGGTAGAGTGCGAGGAATGAGGCACAAACTATTGACAAAGAAAGTAATTAGGTACTTTTAAAGTGATTAAATATAAATGCATTCTTGTAAAATGTTTATGGGAATGAAATTTAATTACATTCTTAATTGTATAGGGTGTGGCTACTGGTCATGAGTCTAGGTAGATTCCACATCATGGACGCTTTGTTGCTTCTATTCGTAGTGAGAGCTCCATCATATTTATAAGTAGTATTTATTTTTTATTTTCATTATATTCATAAATAAATTCAAAACTAACTTCCATGGTATTAATAACTAGTGTTTTGTATCTCATAGGAAATACCTAGTGCACAAGAGGTTGGATGCCAGAGTTTTGTATCTTTGCTAACACAACCATTATATCCAGAGGAGTCAACATAGGTAAGTTGTAGTTTGAATTCTTGATTATATGTTATAAATTTAACATTCTATGAATTATAATGTTATCTTTTAAGTTCTAGATTCATCTGGCAAACATACTTGAACATACACAAGACACAATCAACAAGATTCAAGCATTTTCAAGGACATATGAGAGGACTCCTCACCCACGGAGGAGGTCAACAAGAGAGGTATTTATGATGAAAATTTAATACAATAAATCTTTATTAAAAAGGGATCATTATGAATTTGAGTAATTCAATGTTAGATACATAGAATCATATAAATTTAGTAGTATAACTTTTGGTTTTCTTTTTTTGTTTATGTAGGATGCATCTGATCCACCTAGTACAACAAAGAGGCTACATTTTGATCATCCACTAGTAGCATAGGATAGTATGGTTGTCAAAGGATGCATCATGAGACATTTTGAGATGGCATATGCCACATTGTATACATAAACATTGATATTATACACATTTCAATGGCATGATCAGCCACATTTTGTGTGCGGATCTATGTATTTTGATATATATGTCTGTAATTTGTTTATGGGTACATGAACTTTGATATGTGTGTGCATGTGCATGTGCATGTGTGTGCGTGCGCACGCGAGCATAATTTGTCTATGGATACATGTATTTTGATATATATTTTTGTCATTTTTGTGCAAAATGATATACATATTAATTTAGTATAGTATTTGTTCAATTTATTGTGGATCATGTCTATTTTTCATGTTTATGGAATATCATTCATTTTGATCATGTTAGTTATATTTGATTCAAATGAAATAATTTGTGAATAACATTTTAACAACCTGTATTATCAAAATTTGATGCAATGTTTGATTTGAAATGCTATCATATATATATGTTTAATTTGAAATAATCTCTGCAATCCCTTAAGCTATCACTATGGTTCACTTGCCCAAACAGAGTTAGAGCACCTTGGAAATGAGATAGGTTATTGTAGGCCGCAGCATGACCATCTTGTAGTATTCAATGTTTCATTGATATCGCCCACAAGCTTGAAGTTATGAACCTTGGAAGATCGACCTTGAAATGTACTTAGAGCACCTTTGAGACTCTTCGGTATGGGGTGTCTGCGAATGATGAGGGCTCTCCATAGTTAGAACAAGGGTGTCACTTGGGTTTTTTTGCCCATCTAGAACTAATGTTGTTGATGATTCAATGAAAAGATTGGTAGTTTCAAAGTTACACTATGAGGCACCTAGGAATTGAGGCACACTGTGAGTTTTGGCATCAAGCAAGATCACTGTGCTGAATCCAAACAAAATTTGATCTCTCAAGAATGAGATAGGTTATTTTATGCCTCAACATGAATTTCTTGTAGCATTTTACATTTCATTGATATCCCTCATAAGGACCAAGTTATGACCCTTAGAAGATCGACCTCAAAACACGCTTAGAGCACCTTAGAGACTCTTCAGTATAGGGTGGCCATGAATGATGGAGGCTCTCTACGGCCAAAACAAGGGTGTCCCTAGGGTTTACTTCCCCACTTGGAGCTAATGGCACTGATGATTTGATACCACGATTAGTGGTTTAAAAGTTACGTTGTGATGCACCTATGAACCAAGACACACTTTGAGTTTTGGCATTGAGCGAGATCACTGTGATGAATCCAAATGGAATGTGATTTCTCAAAAATGAGATAGATTATTTTAGGCCTTAACATGACCAACCTGTATCATTCAACATTTCATCAATAGCCCTTACGAGCTCTGAGTTACGACCCTCAGAATATTGACCTTAAAATGCACTTAGAGCACCTTGGAGACTCTTCACTACAAGGTGGTTGCAAATGACGAATGTTCTCTATGGATAGAAAAAGGGTGTGACTAGGGTTCACCCACCCATCTGAAGCTAATGGTGTTGATGATTCAATTCTAGCATTATTAGTTCCAAAGTTATGTTGTGATGCACCTATGAATTGAGGCACACTATGAGTTTTGGCATCGAGCGAGATTGTTGTGTTGAATCCAAATGGAATGGGATCTCTTGAAAATACGATAGGTTATTTTAGGCCTTGGCATGACCATCATGTAGCATTCAATGTTTCATCAATAGCCCTTGCAAGCTTTGAGTTACGACCCTCAAAAGATTGACCTCAAAATGCACATAGAGCACCTTGGAGACTCTTTGGTATGGGTGGCTGCAAATGATGGAGGCTCTCTATAGCTAGAAAATAGGTATCACTAGCTTTCACTTGCCCATCTAAGGCTAATGGTGCTGATGATTCAATGCGAAGATCAATAGTTTCAAAGTTACACTGTGATGCACCTTTGAACTAAGGCACACTATAAGTTTTGCCATTGAGCGAGATTTCTATGCCGAATCCAAACATAATGTGATCTCTTGAAAATGAGAGAGGTTATGTTAGGCCTTGGCATGACCATCCTATATCATTTGACAATTATGTGATAGCCTTCACGAGGTCTGAGTTACGACCCTCGAAAGATTGACTTTGAAATGCACTTAGAGCACCTTGGAGACTCTTCAGTATGGGGTGTTTGTGAATGATGCAGGCTCTTCACAGCTAGAATAAGGGTGTCACTTGGTTTCAACTTCCCTTCTAGAGCTAATGGTGCTGACAATTCAATGCCAAGATTAGTGGTTTCAAAGTTACACTATGATGTACATATGAACTGAGGCATACTACAAGTTTTAGCATCGAGAAAGATTGCTATGCCAAATCCAAATGGAATGTAATCTGTTAAAAATGAGATAGGTTATTTTAGACCTCTGTATGAACATCTTATATCATTTGATGTTTCATCAATAGCCCTCATGAGCTCCAAGTTATGACCCTCAAAAGATCAACCTCAAAATGCACTTATAGCACCTTGGAGACTCTTCAGTATGGGCTAGCCACAAATGATGGAGGCCCTCCATGATTAGAACAAGGGTATCACTAGGGTTCACTAACCCATCTAGAGCTAATAGTTCTAAAAATTTGATGCCAAGATTAGTGGTTTCAAATTTACGCTTTGATGCACCTATGAACTAAGGCACACTATGAATTTGGCATCGAGTGAGATTGTTGTGCCAAATCCAAATAGAATATGATCTGTCGAAAATGAGATAGGTTATTTTAGGCCTCTACATGGTTGTCCTGTAGCATTCAACTTTTTATCAATAGCCCTCATGAGCTCTAAGTTACGACCCTCGGAAGATCAACCTTGAAACACACTTGGAACACCTTGGAGACTAATCTGTATGGGGTGGCCGCGAATGATGGAGGCTCTTGCAGCTAGAATAAGGGTATCACTAGGGTTAGTATTAAGTAAAAGCATTATTTTATAGCTCTCTTAAGTATTTTCCATTGGGCATAGTGTAATTTTGGTATTAGTATGTATTAAAATCATCATTTTTTAGGTCCCTCCCCATAAATTGCATTAAGTAAAATCATCTTTGTTTCTTACATTAAATCAACAAGTTTACATTTACAATGTCTCAAGTGTTTCATCATTATTACATCAATACACAACTATCCAAAAACATAGTGTCAAAAATCATAGTGTCAAAAATCACAGTGTCAAAAAAAGTAGTGTCAAAAATCGTAGTGTCAAAAATAGAATAGATTTTTCTTCATTCTACTCCTTATTTAGTTTTTTATCTCCATGCATGGCTACTCTTCATGATGTACCTACATTCCAATATCATAAAAAATATTAGTAACTTATTGTATTAAACAAGATAATAATTAGTTCACCTTATCATTATGAACAAAATAATATAAGAAGTAAATATAGCTAGTTGAGTGTTCTAGTAGGGTCTTCTCTCTATTTTAGGGTCTCCAATAGGGCTTCATAATCAACTTAAGTATTAGTAAAAGGTTATTTTACTTATGGTCTTCCTTGATCCTTCAAAAACTTCATATTTTTTTGTTATAATAAGATACGAATATATGAGAATTATTTTGTTCATTTGATAGTCTTCGAATGTAGGAATTCAATTCCTTCTAAACATGTATGTCTAAAACCATGTTCCAGTAACAACCATTGAACCAGTAGGATATGTGAATCCATCATCATCTATGATCAGTTGTACAAGCTTTTGATTACCTCTTACACAATGTGCTAACCAATAATTTGATTTATCATCATTCCCTTATGGTGCAACCAATGCAAAGACATGTCCTGGCTGAAGAAGATCTGAGAGATGGTTATGCTCAAGTGAACTTTCCATGTAGTCATTTTTGATAGAGTGTATGATAGAAAATGGAGTAAGATAATGTGGAGCCAATGTTTCTACCCACTCACTCGACTCATAGTGATACCAATCATACTAAAAACAACTAGGAAAAAAGCAAGCTCGTTGTCATGTCCAAATGGTCCATGTACTAGAATCAGAGCTCTAGAATAAATGCATTTTTTAATGAGTCTCTTACTATAGCACAATCTAATCTATCATCTATTAACCCTTCCTCAACCAACCTAAAGAATCTACATACTATTGAATCAATAGTCTCACCCTGTGATAATGTTGAATTACACCAATCAACAATGCTACGAGAATCAAGAAGCTTTGCTCCTAAAATTTTCAATTACTCCTTAAATAGAGCTCTTTTCACACATGCCCCTACTCCATCATGTTCCCCTTTCCCATGGCCAAACCAAAAAAAAAATCCAAATATGAGACACACCCCTCTCTACATGCATCCTACACAACCAATAAAACATGCGACCATTCTTGAATTGACCTATGCAATTATCTGACCAAATGATATGTCTATCCATAGTCATGTCATTCTCCTATAACAAATCAAAATAATTCTTGAAACATTGTTGCACAAACTCATGAGCATGAGATCTATGATCACTATATAAAAATGGTACTCTCTAATAATCTTTTGATTATCTTCGCATTATCAGGGGCATGTCTATATGCTATGTGGACAAAAATAACAATCTAAATGGAGTTGTAATACTGAGATTGTGTCTCATTTTGAGGCTGCAATATGTAGTTATCAAAAAAGTCAACAACTGATATAATAGTGCCACTGGGAAAAGTTTCTTTACACATTCTAAATTGTTGATCCAACCACTAAGACCTATGACTATGTCTTGCATACTTGTAGAAAAGATTTGTCTTGAAATCTAAAATAAAACTAGCAACACTGATTTCTTTTGCAACCAATTCACATCTAGAGCCCTCACCCCCACTCTTCAATCTCTATTTCACCATTTCATATACCATTTTTTTTACTATTGTCTTCCCAATATCTTGCTCACACCCCTCACAGAAACATGTGTCAAACTTGGATAAGAGACCACACAGATTATGGTTATTATTATTATGACTGATAAATATAATAAGTTAACATATATGATTATTATTATAATATATGATTAATCTATTATATTATTATGATTTTTACTATTATTATTAAATATAATATATTAATATATATTATTATTGTTATTATTATTATTATGACCTATAAATATAATATATTTATATATATGATTATTATTATATTTAATAGGATATTATTATATTTGGTTGTTTCGAATACGTCGAAAGGGGTCATAGGTCCTTTCAATGCATTTCATGACAACATATGTCCCTAAGGGCCCTACGACCCCTAAGGACTTATTTGGTTGTTTTGAATGCATTGAAAGGGGTCATAGGTTAACCTATGACCCCTTTCGATGCAATTCATGACATGTCCCTAGAGGCCCTAGGACCCCTAGGGACCCATTTGGTTGGTTTGAATGTGTCGAAAGGGGTCATAGATTAACCTAGTACACCTTTCAATGCATTTCATGACAACATATGTCCCTAGGGGCCCTAGGACCCCTAGGAACCCATCTGGTTGGTTCAAATGTATAGAAAGAGGTCATAGGTTAACCTATGACCCCTTTCAATGCATTTCATGACTACATATGTCACTAGGGGTTGTAGGACCCTTAGGAGCCTATTTGGTTTGTTCAAACATGTTGAAAGGGGTCATAGGATAACCTATGACCCCTTTCAACACATTTCATGACAACATATGTCCCTAGGGGCCCTAGGAGCACTAGGGACCTATTTGGTTGTTGTGAATGCATTGAAAGGAGTAATATGATAACCTATGATCCCTTTTGACACATTTCATGACAACATGTCTCCCTAGGGGCCCTAGGACCCTAGGGACCTATTTGGATTTTTTGACTGTGTGGAATTTTGATGTATTTGATGACAAAATATGTCCCTAGGGAACCTACAACACCCAGGGGCCTATTTGATTTCATTTTGAATGCATTGAAAGGGGTCATAGGATAACATATGACCCCTTTTGATGCATTTCATGACAATATATGTCCCTAGGGTCGAACGCATCAAATGACAACATATGTCCCTGGGGGCTTAGGAAACATAAGATTCTATTTGGTTGGTTTGAATGCATCAAAAGGGATGATAGGTTAACCTATCACCCCTTTCAATGCATTTCATGACAACATATGTCCCTAGGGGCCCTAGGACACCTAGGGAGCCATTTGGTTGGGTCGAATATGTTGAAAGGGGTCATACATTAACCTATGACCCCTTTCAACACATTTCATGACAACATATGTTCCTAGGGGTTCTAGGACCCCCAAGGACCCATTTGGTTGGTTTGAATGTGTTGAAAGAGGTCATACGTTAACCTATGACCCCTTTTGATGCATTTCATAACAACATATGTCCCTAGGGGCCTTAGGACCCCTAGGGACCCACTTGGTTGGTTTGAATGTGTTGAAAGGGGTCTTACATTAACCTATAACTCCTTTCAATGCATTTCATGAAAAAATATCTCCCTAGGGGCCCTAGGACCCCTAAAGACCTATTTGGTTTGTTTGAATGCATCGAAAGGGGTCATAGGTTAACCTATGAACCCATTCAACACATTTAATGACAATATATGTCCCTAGGGGCCCTAGGACCCTTAGGGACCTATTTGGTTGGTTTGAATGCATACAAAGGGGTCATACAATAAGCTATTACCCTTTTTGATGCATTTCATGACAACATATGTCCCTAGGGGCCCTAGGACCCCTAAGCACCAATTTAGTCATTTCGAATGCATCAAAAGGGGTCATAGGTCCTTTTGACGTATTTAATGACAATATATTTTCCTAGTGGCCCTAGGACCCCTAGGGAACCATTTGGTAGATTCAAATGCGTCAAAAGGGGTCATACGTGTTGACACCTAAATCTGATTACATCAATAGGTAGTCATATTTAGTCTTCTCCTAGGATATTATTTATTAAATATTTGCTATTTAATTAATTAATCATCATCCCCTAGTTTATTTATTTATTTAATTAACTATTGTCCAATTGATAAAATCAAATGATCACCTAAAATTAATTTATCAGTTAAATTCCTATTCCTCTATTAAATTGAATAAATCCTCAAATCTATTCAATTTAATTCCATACTCCCATTTTATTAAATAAATCATTTAATAAAATACCTAAAATCCTAAAAGCCTTCCTAAACCCTATCCTAACCCCTAATCCAACCCATTCATCCATACTAACCCCACTTAGCCACCTAACTAACCCATCCCATCAAAGCTAAGCTACTTGCCTTCCTAACCCCCTTTCTAAGCTAATCCTAATCCCCCTCCTAAGCATGTACACAACTTTAAGCAAGGGTTAAGACTTGCTAACCCAAGCTAAAGTCAAAATATCTCTTACACCTCTTACACCTCCCTAAATATCTCTTACATCTCTTACATCCCCGTTTATGACTCTTACAAAACATTTATGGAGCACTTATCTCTTGAGCCTCCTTTGTTGAGCATCCACCTTGCCTTCCCTTCATCCAATCACCCTCTGGCATTTGTCACCTCTTTATTGGTGCTAAACAAGCACAATCCATGTGCTCCCTTCTCCTTGCATCCTAGCCCTTCCTCACCATCTTATCATCTTTGCATCCTAGCCATCCATCTCTCTACCCCTTGGCCTATAAATAGAATCCTCTCCCTTCAGAAAATCATCCACCTTTAATGCAATGCTATAATGCTATTTTGAACGGTTGAAAACTACCAAAATACCATTATAATGCTGAAATACCTTCATGACTCCATTGTTGAAACCACTCTTCATGCACACCATCCATCGACTTGAATCTTGAGCATAATTGTGAGCACACATATCTACCTATCAGGGACAAAGCCATTTCATCATGTGTTATACTATTAGGAGCCTACCATTCTTGGTTTGCTTCCTTTTTTGGTGATAACAATTGGTCCTATCATAAGTGTTTTCTATTTTTAGTATTAAGAATTCTATTAATAGATTAGTTTTCGATTTGAAATACTAGAAATAAAGTGATACATTTTGGCACGCCAAGTGGGACCTTGCATTTGGGTCAATCTAATCAATTTTCAAGTTTTTGTGATGAACTAACCAAAATAACCTTGTTTGCTTGTGGGTTTTTGTAGGAAGTTTGCTAACGTTGCTGTAGGTACACAAGTTAGTCTTTGGGGAACATGATCCTAGCCACCTAAACATTTTTCAATTTTAACCACTTCAAAACCCCTTTTGTTTGCGATCCCACAATCATAGGAATGTGATCCCATGACCACGAGATTGAACTTATTACCCTGCAAGAACATGAACCCATGACCACGAGTTCATAGTTTGTCACCAACTAGCTTTTGGATGTGTCCCAAAATTAGCTCTGTCTCCTTGCCAAACCTTTCCTTGCCGGAATGCCCGAATCTGCCTATGGTATCACTTTTCATTGCCTGTAGGGCTGTCACCTCTAGTTAGTCAAACTTTGAAACCACCTTCCAACATTGACTAGTCAAACTCACTGAATAAATTGTCTATGGAAATGCTATAAAAACCTCTCATAGGATTGCCTGCTCACGAGATCACTTTGTGATTTTCATCCTGCGACCTCATTTTCCTACTTTTCTTCATCATTCTTGCAACATTTGACCACATTCCTGTGACTACAAAATCACTTCCTAAACTCGTGGTTTTGTGGATTTGATTGTTTTGTAGAGAAAACTAACTTTTTCCTATCACAGGTATTCTTGAGAGCAACATCCTAAGAGTTTATTTTGCAAGTTTTTATTGCCATAATTATCTTTTAAGGATTAAATTTAAACAAATCCCTTATTTTCTTGGAATGAATGCTTAGACCTTTTAAAGCATCTTGCTTCAATTGGAATGCTTGAAATAGCTGAAGTTAAAAACCCACTCTTGAATGAAAAAGGCTTAAAATTAATCAGTGCAATGAACATTTCATTTTAAGTGTTAAAGAACATTATGTGCAAACACTTTGAATTTGGGGCTTCAAATAAAATTCATCCAATCTTGAAAGCCTTGAAAGTTAAAATGTTCTTATTCCTTCCTCTTTAAAGTTTTCATGCTGAATTTCCCCTTTGTTGACTTGATTTATTTTTGTTGACGACATTGTGAAGTTGGAATGAACCATTGAATGATTAAACACACGTGTCTTCAAATCATAGAATAGAGTACTAAATCATCCAAATAGTAATGAATCCAATGTCTTGCATGTCTTGAGATTGTGCAATTTAGCACATCTTTGACTTCTCTCTTTTTTTGCAAAGTAAGACCTTAAAATACGTGATGCATGTACCAAAAGTTGTTAGCAAGATCATCCACAACAACCTAGGAGTGCTTCTAGCAAGTTCATCCACCTCTAGGAAGTGCTTCTCCTTTGATGAGAAGCTCAAACTGATAAAAAGTCTAGCCAGTATATAAATGAGGGAAATGGTAAACTTTCTCGCTCCATCATTCAATTTCAGGTTGTGTGTTTTTGGGGGTAACCTAAGGTGGGAAAACTTTCCCATGATTTCAGCATGTCTGGAATAGATTCTTAGGTGGATCACATATGTAAAAACTATTTGAAGGACTCCACAAACCAATTTACAACCCTTTATTCAAAAATATCTTGCTTTTTCCGTGGTATGTTCATTCATGGTGCAAGGAAAACAACATCCCTCAAGATTACTCACCATTGTGCTCCCCTAGTAGAGGCGTAAGGCCACTTGAGTTTCATCTCCAAGGGTCATTGTTCCCGTAGAAGGGGAACTTCTATTTTCCATGCCTTGACAATTCTTTGATGTGTATCATTTGTCAATCAACTCTTGTATCAACTCACCTCTTTGATGAGAGGGACATATTGCACTAGGATTAGGAGACACCAAGTTGTGGGTCATTGAATAACATATTAGAATCAAAAGTTTGACCTTAGGGATAAAGTGTGTGTTTGAATTGTCTTACTTGTGCTCAAGACCCATGAGAAACATTTGTAAAACATACACAATTTTGTGGTCACTATCAAAAATCCTTTTGCTAAAGAGATCATCTGTTTGTCTTTCTCAAAGGTTATTTGTCCTTTGAGAAAATGTTTGTTCACATAAAACCTCATATCAAAGAAATTCCACCTTTTCTATCTCAAAAAGCAGTTGTTAGCAACTTAATTCACAACAACTATTTGTCTTGTTGGTCCAAATTTTCTCTTTGCCAAAAAAGGTATACTCATTCCCTCAAAAACAATAAAAATCCCTAAAGAAAATCCTAGTTACCAATCCCTTTTCCTTGGTCAAAGGTTTGTCCTTTTTTCAAAATACCCTTGTTACCTATCCTATTTGATTGAAAATAACACATATTACCTTCGAAAAACTCCATCTTTGCATATGAAAAATGGTTGTTAGCAACTCCATTCACAACAACATTTTTCCTTGTTGGTTTTACCTATACTTGTTATCTACAAACCCACCAAAATACCCATCAAAATCTAGAT
This sequence comes from Cupressus sempervirens, assembly GCA_028749045.1. Lineage (NCBI taxonomy): Eukaryota > Viridiplantae > Streptophyta > Pinopsida > Cupressales > Cupressaceae > Cupressus > Cupressus sempervirens. The sequence continues at coordinate 206,410,898 of CM053789.1, forward strand.
GCAAACAACCCTTTTTCCATTTATCCAAAAAGTTTCTCTTTCTAAACTATCCTTGTTATCTATTTTGCTTGACTGAAAATATCACATTTTGCCCTTAAACCAAAGTTTTTTAGCAAGTCCCTTAGCAACAAAACCTAAACTCAAGTTTGTCCCACTTCACTCTAACTTTTCCATTATTGAAGAAACCTTAGCTATTTCTCAATCAATATGTGCTTCCAACCCAAGGTCCAAAAGGTATACTTAGCTTAGTCACTACCTCTAAAACCCCACAGTTGTGATCGAAATCCCTTGGAAATATCTCATGTCAGGCTATCCCAAGACTAAGTTTAAAAAGGGTAAACTTCTACAAATACTAGACTACAAGGAAATAGAAGTAAAACAAAAGAAATACACCCCCAACTTGAGAATTTCCAAACTAGATCAAATTGAGAAAGATAGTGCAGAGGTAGCATTACAAACTGAGTGAGACTCAAAAATCTAGAACCTAACTCTCTGACACGGTGTTAATCAGAGCCTTATCAACAATTCTATTGTTACTCATTCTAATTAGTTCCTTCTTCTCTCCACACACTCTTATGCACTTATAGATTTACTCTCTCATTTAGAAACCTCACTAACACACACAAGCATTTAAAAATAGGATCACCTCCTCCCATCTTATATTTTCAAAGAAGAATCCTCCACATGCATTATTAGAACCTAGCATCTCCCACCATTTCCTCACTTATTTAGAAACATTTAGCATCATATATCCCACCATCATAGTTATCCTTGAAACCTAGCATTTTTAAGAAATAGGTTGTCATTTGTGTCCCACATCACCTTGAACCAAAGGTTAGGGCCACAATTTTCATATCACCATCACATTTCAACACTCATATTTTAGAAAAACATAACCTCTTTCACTTAGCACCATATCATCTAGATCTTAAAGTATCTTATATACCTAGCATCATCCCTCTTTGCATTTTCATCCATAGAAACATCATCCTTTCATGCCACCTACCACACGTTTTCACAAGAACTCATAGAAAAAGAAGGACATGGATCCTAGTCATAGTAGTAACAGATCTCAAGCTCAACCATACCCCATAGTTTCCATGATGCCGTCAGATCCACCACCACAAATTCCAGAAGAGCTAGGTTCCTCCCTAGATATTGAGGCTTTCATAAACCAACCTAGTCATGCCACCATTGTGAATGCCATCATAGGCTGAAACAAAGAAACCATCATGGAAAATTTCTTAAGGGACAATGTTGGTGCTTTTGAGTTTGGGCGTCCACCACCTATCAACATATCAAATCCTACACACCCTTTTTTGGGTGGCAACCACCTCAGATATTTTTTGGGTGGCAACCACCTCAGTTATTCTCCATTCCAATAACATGTATTTTTGGGAATGGATCTATGCTCATTTAAGGCTAAAATGGGAATACGTATTCCTATTCCTGATTCCCATTCCACGCACGAAACCAAGAACATGACCACACATTCTAATTTTCAATGACTATTCTGGTTGTATTCCAGCAACCAAACGGGCCCTTAGGTAATAGTGAAATCATCGCACCACTGCAATTCCCTCATATGAATGCTCTACCACAAATTAATTACCTTGCACTTATTCATAATTATTCATACTCCCAAGTGTAGACACCCAAAAACCATTAGAAAATAAAGTATTTTTATTTTCTCAAAAAGTCCTGATGACATCATCATTTATTAATTAATTAATTTATTTTTATGCCATTAAATCCCTTTATCTTAATTAAAAATATTTAATTAAGGAATCCCTCCGAAAAATGTTTAAATCTTATTTAAACATTATTTCCTTATTTATTAATTATTTAATTAATAAATTGACCAAAAAACTCAAAATAAATAAAAAAATTATTTTTTGCCCAAAACTTGGCCAATTTCCTTAAGACCACTAACCTCTTCCAAAATCTTCTAATCCGTCTTTAATTTTGATTAAAGGTTAATCCCATCATTTCCTTACCCTAATCCCAACTCAAAATATTTAATTAAGATTAAATATTAATCCTTATGTTTATTAAAAAAGTTTTAATAAATATCTCCTCAACCCAAACCCTTGAAATAAATAAAACTTTATTTATTTCCTAAAAATCTAATTTATCCTCATCCTAAGAAGTTCTAGACTCTTCTAGAAAGTCTTCGTCCTCATCCTAGGAAATTCTAGACTATTCTAGAAAGTCTTTATCCTCATCCAAAGTCTAGACTCTTCTAGAAGATGTCTTTAAACCTAATCGTAATCCCCTCCTAACCTTGTCACATTCCCTAAACATGGGTTAAGAATTACTAACCCAAGCCAAAGTTAACAAATATCTCCTCCTTCACCCACCCTCATTAAATGCCATCCACTTGCCTATCCCTAAGTTAATCCTAAACCATCCTAATCCATCCTCTAATCATTTGCACAAGCCTAAGCAAGCTTAAAACCCTCCTAATCAAGTCCAAGTCAAAATTGCTCTCATCACCCTCAAAATGTATCAACCATAAAACTTTATGAAGCCCACTAGGCCATAAATGACTCTTCCAAGCCCTTTTATTTCTCTTACAAGTCATTATGAGGGTCTTTATGAAGATTTTATCCCTTGAGCCTCCTTTGTTGACTCATCCTTCCCCTTTCTTCCATCCTCTCACCATGTGACATGTGTCACTCCTTGATTGGTTGTAAGGAAGCACAATCCATGTGCTCTCCTCTCATGCAATCTAAGCCCTCCATGAGCTTTTTCCCATCCTTGCATCTTAGCCCTCAATCCCTCAAGCCTCTTGCCTATAAATTGGATCCTTCCCCTTTGCAAAATAACACAATCCATGAAATAAAGTTATAATGCTATTTTGAGAGCCAAATCCATACTAAAGCCATCTATCCACACCAAAAATCCACAATCATCCATTGAAGCCTTTGGAAGCATATTGAGCATACATCCTATCCATTTAGATAAAGCCACTCAACAAGAGAGCTTCTCATTGAGAGAGCCCATTAATGGCTCATATTTTCAATTGAGAGCTCATCTTAGTCTATCTTGAAGTTTATGATTTTTTTTTAGTTTGTAGAAGCTTTATTTAAATTTGGTTTCTATTAGCATACTAACATTGCTCATATACATTTTGGCACGCCCGGTGGGACCCCGCATGGGTCATCTTCATTAGATTTTTTAGTCAAATTTTGTATGTCATTTGCTAATTTTGGCTAATTTTTCTTGTTTTTGTGATTGGTAGGATTGTATAAATTGGTTTTGTAGGTCCACATGAGCATGAAGAAGACAAAGGAACTCATAGTGTTTGCAGATTTTTCAAGCTTATAGGTGGAAAAAGCACTTGAAATTCTTCTTCCTCTTCTTGTCTATATTCTTCTTATTGCATCTACTTCTTCTTCTTCTTCTTGTGGGAGATCTTGGCCATTTTTTTTAAGGAAGCAAAATCATACACACTTCTTTTTAGTGCTTAAAATGAACCCCCAAATCATACTTAAATCCATTAAAAATTCAAAATTTGCAAAAAAGCAAAAATCTTTTAACAAGTGAAACTAAACCAATCCAATCATTTGAATCCTTGCAACATCAAGGTTTTAGATGCATTCATGCAAAGTTAGGAACACTTCATTTTTGGGAATTTAAAAAGAACTTCAAGTTTCCATTTCGAAAGGTTCAAAATCAACACTAAGTGCACACTAAAATCTAAATCAAACTCAAAGCATCAATCAAGGATAAAATGAACCTCATTTGAAAATATTTTAAAGTTCCTTTAAAAATCTCATGAAAAATAAGAGTCCTAAAACTTTTGTTATTTGTTCCAAACAAATGTCTTGTTGCAAAATCTTGAATTTTTCTTTGGTTCTTCATGCATCAAAACAATCTAGGAATATCATTTTTGGGCTTAAAATATGCAAACTAGAACACAAAATATTGAATGAAAACCAAAGTCCAAAGAGTCATTTTCACTTTTGAGTCCAAAAAATTCTTGAATGATCTAAGGTTAATACAAAGCACTTCAAAGTTCTTAAAACAACACACAAAATCTCAATCTTGAATGCTCAAAGGAAAAAACATGAATGTTTAATCACTTGTCTTTGAATGCATGTTGCTAAAATCACTCTTGAGTGCCATGGATTAAAATCAAGTTTTTTTTTTTATGAATGCATGATTAAAACAAAAAATCCAATCTTGAATGCCATAGATCAAATAATCATCTTTTGGGGCATAAAAAGAATCCACATTTTTGAAATCTTCTAAGTTATAAAAACTAATAAAGACGCTTTGAGTAAGGTTGTAGTTGGACTCACCCTCTTTAATCACCCATCAATTTAACCATTGATTGCAATCTCAGCGCCATCTACGGGGATGGGTCTACCTAAGAGGGTGTTAAGTGCTCCACAAAGATCAAACTCCACTCACTTGGGTCTTTAGTGGTTTTTCTAAGTTAGAAAATTTCTTGAATGCGCATTAATCTTGCTCACACTTCATTTGGGCATAAAAATTGGACAAATCTTGACATGGAGGGCCTCCAAGCACGCGCTTGGAAATTGAGTTTCACACATCTTTGTTTTGGGCTTAAAACAAACTCACACTCAATCTTGAATGCCTAAAAATCAATGAACATTGCATGGTTTGGACGCATTTTCAATGACACTCACATTTCTTATGTTGACGATCTCTCAAATTTCATTATGCTGACAACGCTGTCAAATTGGAATGAACATTGTATGCCATAATCACAAGTGTATTCAATCATAGCTTACAAAATCTAAATCATCAATTGGAAAAGAACTCTGCTTTTTAGCCCAAGGTCATCTGAATCTTCTCTCCCCTTGTCGCCTTTGCAGGCCATCTTGGGTGCATAAGACTAGGATCCAAAACCTTGTTTTTAGTTTTCGGAGGCCTGCTTGGGGATTTTATCACCCATTGGACGACCTCAACTCCAGCGTTCCTACAGAGTATAAAGATTGGGAGGTGAATCCAAAGACACCTCTCTTGGGATCAAGATTTTGTCACTCAGGCTAAGCCTCAAGGAACTTTATACCCTTGAGAAGTGAAAGAGGAGAAGTGGGTTACCGCTCCTCTCGGCTGTGTGACATCTATTTGATTTCATCTATGAATTTGGGCCTCACGTAAATTGCGTATATCGAGGACTCCCTAGCTATAACAAATTTCATCCTTGTAGAAAGCTTCCTAGGATGTTGGTGTGTTTGACATACTTGCTCCAAAATTTTGTCTGCTTGTTTGTTCATAGCTTTTGAGTGAATGTTTGCCAACTTTGGTCAAAATCCCAAAAAAGAAAAAATCTCCCAGCTCAAGGCATACTTAGCGCAGTTAGTGCCTCATCAAAAAATCATCCAAGCTTCCCCAGTGCAACCGAATCTATCTAGTTCCTTGCTTTAGAACAATCCCAAATCCAAAGTCTCTCCAAATCATCCCCCCCCAGCCAGCTAGCAACCCAATCCAAAATCACACCCAAGCCTTTAGAGAGTTGTTGTCATTCTGCTAGAATTTGCTATCCAATCAATCTGATCAATCCACTAGCCTCACCAAGGTTATCCCTTTGACAGAGCATTGTCTAGGGTAATCTAGCTTTGTCACTTGTATCCCTCATCACCTTGAGCTAAAGGTTGGGATCCACAAGTGGTCAATCTCGTGTCATGCCATAGGATCACTAGTCTATCCTTAAGTTGACACAATCACCACAAATCCTGTACATAGGAAAGCAAAAATCTCACTTTTTGATAGCATACCCTTGAAGTCTTCCACCCACAAGAAAGCCAAAAATCTCCAGCCAATCCTCCTTAGGCCTGTCATACAGCTTTGACTCTCCCTAGGAAATCTTTCATCAGCCAATCCAAAATCTGTGCTTAATCCAAATCCAACCATGAGCTTTCGTGTTCATCCATATGCAAGACCCCATCCCCATCAAACTCATCATCAAAGCATGAAGTACCAATCCTATCATGATGTGTTTGGTCGCATTGTCCTTGCTCCCGCCACCTCCTATTCCAATGATGATGAAAATCTTGTTGACTATGACGGGTATATTGAAAGCCTTAGAAACATTCCACCAAGCATCCCCCAAAATCCAAGAGTTATTCCAAACTATCTAGTCATGCCATCCGATATTCTAGCTTCCCCTCCATCACCCCATCAACCAAGCTTCCAATATTCCACCCCATCACACTAGCTATTCCTATCAATCCACCTCCACCTTCAACACACGAGTCTCCAAGGAATCCCCTAGAGGAAATACAAGAAAAGTTGCCTCCAACAGTCGATAAGCCATGTCATCTAATCCAACCATGTGAAGTAGTCAGTGATGAAGCTTCCCCATCTATAATATCACCTCCATCTCCCATAGCTATCATCCCCATACCATCCATCAAATTGTTTAAAATACTTCCACTTCCCGCAAGCATCAAAATCCCACCACCTATCAAATCCCTCCAAATCCTATCCACATCGCCTACAAGAATTTCCCAAATCTCTCGTAATGACCCTTATGCATCCATCTTCTACTCACCCATCTCCACTACTGAATCCCCCATCTATCAATCCGCTGCCTTTGAAGAATCCATCCCTTCACCTCCTATCGCACCATCCACTCCAAACCAATCCTATCAAGATCTTTCCCAAAAGCATGTTGACATCCCCCAAAGCATAAATGAAGATATCATCGTATGATGTCTTCCATCCATAGTGTAGTCACCATCTCCTCCATCTCCAAAACCTCAAGCCATATCTCCTCCACTACAAGATATCTTGTCATCCCACCAGCTACATCAAGATCCTATCCTTCCATCTCCCCCGCTCCATGCTTCCATCTTACCACCTATCCAAGCTATTCCACCATCTATAATCTACCCTCTTGGTTCACTTACATTCATCCACGGTGGCCCTCTCTCAGCAGAAGAATTAAGAACAGTATCTCCCCATTGCAATACACCTAATAAATCACTTCTACCATTTTTTGCAAGCAAAAAGTTTCCTCAGCTTGTTCAAATGCTCAATCGATGGCATTATCAAGGTCAAGGTTTAGGACCACAAGAGCAAGGAATCAGAGAGCCTATTATTGCACAAAAAAATCTAGGATTTCATGGTCTTGGATATGTATCCAAAGGCTCACCATCTAAAGGTGTTGGTATACCACACCCCCAAACCAAGCCTATCTCCAAGCCCACTATGCCAACCTCCCATCACTCCTTCAAGAAATCTTATGTCATCCCCCCTCCACCATCTTTGCAACCCAAAACAACCTACCATATCCCCCCTTCATCTGCTAAATCCATTTTGGTTCCTTATGTCCCAAAATCTACCATCCTCCATCCTCCTACTAGCCATCATAAATATCCTATTCCATCCATTCCTATGCAAGATCAACAAAGGCACATATCAGGGCACATCATCCATCATCATCCCCCTACATGCTCTTTCATATCCTCTCCATCTCACAAAGCTTCTCCTAACCATCTTGCCAAAGCTTACCACAGCAATGTGAATGCCAACTTCAAAATGCATAAAGCTAAAAATCCACATCCTAGGCAATCATATGTCTATTCCAAAAGACATACTCCAAAAAAGAAAAATCCAATCAAAGAATGCAAAACAATGCAACAGCCTATGAAAAGAAAATCCAAAACCATGTGGATCCCCAAGAAAAAAGTTGAAACCCAATGCATAATGGCATCCACCATTGCTAATCCCCCATCTAGTGACTCATGTCCCCTATCTTCTAACTCCATCTTGGGTGCCTATATCCCCAAGCACGCTTCCACAAATCCTCCATCACGCCCGCATCTACCATCTATCCCCCATATGCTCTTTTCACACCCATTCCAACATGTGCCAATCTTGCTCTTGCAAGCATCCCCATCTCATGCTCCTTTCCAGCATTTTCATCCCTCCATCTCCTACCATCAATCCCATCTAATCTGATCTATTGCATAAATCACACATCCGGTGTACCAACAGCTAGCAACAAAATTGAACATTCCAATAGCCAGTGAAAAATCCCAAAAAAGCCAAAATAGCTGAAGAAAGCCAAAATCATTCCAGCTAAGTCAAAAGTTAAAAAGTCAAAAAAGAAAAGAAAAATAAAGCATCCACTGGTGAAAACTTGGCAATTCAAGCGCCTTGGACAAGTACCATGATGAAAACTTGGCAAACAAGCGTCATGCGTAATCCTGCCATCCCTAGCTTAGCCTATCACCCTCATGCTTTTGGTCATCTCTTGATATCCAACTCCATCTTCCAATCTATCCACCTATCCTCCATCCTCCAGCTTCCATCTCACACCATCCACTAGTCTTATGTAGCTTCAGCCAATCATCTCAGCTATCATCCATCTCCCTAGCCCCTCAACTTTTTCCATCCTAGCTTCAATCCTATCACATCCATCATAAGACCTCCTTCCATATGTTATCTTCTAATTGGGGGCACTATATTCCTTGGAGATCTTGTCTTGTCCATCCTCCCTTGTCATTGGTATCTAGCTCTAGGCTATCCTCATGCAAACCCAATATCATCTCTTTATATCCATCATAATCCTAGCTATCTACCATCCTATCCAGCCATCTCATCCTGCTCCTCTAGCTATCCTTGGTCATCATTGGATGCATCCTGCCAAATCCATATCTTTTGCTATCACCCCACCCTTAGCTTTCACATCTTGCACCCATCGCACATCTTGGTTAGCTATTCCAATGCATCCTTTAGCTAGATTTCCTATCACCAAAGTGTTATCTTTCTTAGTTCAGCTTGCCAGATGCATCACTCATCCAAATCCACAGGCTTAGGTGCTCTCCGATAGGTCCTTGCAGGATATAGCTTTCCTCATGTCTGATCTTGGTCCGTTAGTACCTCGTCCTACCCATCTCATTGGCAAACGGTTCTCTTTTGGATTTTCGCTTTCTTTTGATTTGGACTCTTCCCTGTTGGATCTTGAAATATCTTTTCCAAGAAATCTCCTTGTTCCCTCCTCAAGGTTTCCATGATCTTCCATATCATGGTATACTGTGAATGGGGCAATCAGAGCGTAAGGTCTTGATCGTGTCTTTTGCTTGTTTTCTTTTCTGCTTGTGGGTTACCCAGTGTCATTTCCACATTGCTTCCTCTGGGATTCATGTGTGATGCTGGGACACTCCTTGTGTGTTTGTTTTGAGTTAGATTGTTAGTCCTTTGGACGGTTGGTGAAAAGGCCTTGATGTTCTTGGTAACCTTCGCAATTAACCAATAGTCCTATAGCAAATCTAGTGCTCAACTACATGGTGGTACTTCTCTTTGAAGTATCCCCCCGCTCAAAAAGCTTCAATGGTTTTCCTTCATCTCCATTATCCCCCATCCATATCCAGCATCCGTCTCTCCTAACCCAACTAATGCATTAGTATCTCTTTAAGTCACTCATCACTCTTAGCTTTAGGGATCCACAATCCTAGTCTTAGGGATCCACCAATCCAAATCAACCCACCAAACCTCATCTTTCGAGATCCACAATCCTAGTCCTAGGGATCTCCGAAACCCATCTTCCGCCAATCTGACTCTTTGAAATCCTATTGCATTAGCTTTTTAATCCCCTCATCCATTCCCCCATCCTGAATTCCTTTTATAGCGCTCTGCTCCTTCATCCTCCCCCCAATCCCAAAAGTCTTAAGCTTGTTTCCTCTTGTGCCCCTGATTTCCCTTTATCATCCTCTCGTAGTGAGAGTTTGAGCTAATTCAGCCCCTTCTCTTTGCCAAACCTGTGTCTTAGCTCATCTCAATTTCTTGTACTTTTCAAGAAGTCGTCGAGCCTCGCTTTCTCTCCCCGCCGCCTTCTTGAAGGGGCATCTTGTAGTCCATTCTCTCCTTTTCTGCTCTAGCCTTGGGCATCTTATTTTCTTATCTTTGATGCCATGCCACTTGCGGCATCACATCAAAGAGGGGCAAAATGTAGACACCCAAAAAACCTTTAGAAACTAAAGTATTTTTATTTTCTGAAAAAGTCCTGATGACATCATCATTTATTAATTAATTAATTATTTAATTAATTTATTTATTTTTATGCCATTAAATTCTTTTATCTTAATTAAAAATATTTAATTAAGGAATCCCTCCCAAAAATGTTTAAATCTTATTTAAACATTATTTCCTTATTTATTAATTATTTAATTAATAAATTGACCAAAAAACTCAAAATAAATAAAAAATTTATTTTTTGCCCAAAACTTGGCCAATTTCCTTAAGACCACTAACCTCTTCCAAAATCTTCTAATCCTTCTTTAATTTTGATTAAAGGCTAATCCTATCATTTCCTACCCCTAATCCCAACTCAAAATATTTAATTAAGATTAAATATTAATCCTCATGTTTATTAAAAAAGTTTTAATAAATATCTCCTCAACCCAAACCCTTGAAATAAATAAAACTTTATTTATTTTCTAAAAATCTAATTTATCCTCATCCTAAGAAGTTCTAGACTCTTCTAGAAAATCTTCATCCTCATCCTAGGAAATTTTAGACTATTCTAGAAAGTCTTTATCCTCATCCAAAGTCTAGACTCTTCTAGAAGATGTCTTTAAACATAATCCTAATCCCCTCCTAACCTTGTCACATTCCCTAAACATGGGTTAAGAATTACTAACCCAAGCCAAAGTTAACAAATATCTCCTCCTTCACCCACCCTCATTAAATGCCATCCACTTGCCTATCCCTAAGCTAATCCTAAACTATCCTAATCCATCCTCTAATCATTTGCACAAGCCTAAGCAAGCTTAAAACCCTCCTAATCAAGTCCAAGTCGAAATTGCTCTCATCACCCTCAAAATATCTCAACCATAAAACTTTATGAAGCCCACTAGGCCATAAATGACTCTTCCAAGCCCTTTTATTGCTCTTACAAGTCATCATGAGGGTCTTTATGAAGATTTTATCCCTTGAGCCTCCTTTGTTGACTCATCCTTCCCCTTTCCTCCATCCTCTCACCATGTGACATGTGTCACTCCTTGATTGGTTGTAAGGAAGCACAATCCATGTGCTCTCCTCTCATGCAATCTAAGCCCTCCATGAGATTTTTCCCATCCTTGCATCTTAGCCCTCAATCCCTCAAGCCTCTTGCCTATAAATTGGATCCTTCCCCTTTGCAAAATAACAAAATCCATGAAGTAAAGTTATAATTCTATTTTGAGAGCCAAATCCATACTAAAGCCATCTATCCACACCAAAAATCCACAATCATCCATTGAAGCCTTTGGAAGCATATTGAGCATACATCCTATCCATTTAGATAAAGCCACTCAACAAGAGAGCTTCTCATTGAGAGAGCCCATTAATGGCTCATATTTTCAATTGAGAGCTCATCTTAGTCTATCTTGAAGTTTATGAATTTTGTTTAGTTTGTAGAAGCTTTATTTAAATTTGGTTTCTATTAGCATACTAGCATTGCTCATATACACCAAGTAGGAGCACAACCCACATATATTGGGCATGGTATATATTCCCAAAGCATGGCTTAGGAATTACCAACATTACCACCCTTTCAACCATAGTCTTCATGCCAACAGTGTGCTCAAGTATCCACGTAGAACTATCCCATAGGGAAACAACCTAATACTTATCGTCCCCACCAAAAAACTTCTCAGTAGATGCAGCAATATACACAAACCACATTCCAAGAACCTATAGTATCCATCCCATCAACTGCGCAACCTATTTTTCCATAGATGCCATATGAAAATCAAGGTTTTCCCTATCAATCTTTAGCACCTATCATGTACCCTACATTGGGGGCACCTAGACTAGGGGCATATGCTCTTCCACCTATAAACTTTGAATGGTAAGAAATGAAAAATGCTTTCAAAGCCCTCAAAGATGGGATAGAATCCAAAAATTTTAAATTTGAAAATGATTGCCCATATCCATTTGACAAAACCATAATAATGACACCATTTCCTAAACATTTTGAGATCCCCAAGTTTGACAAATTTAGAGGGAAAAGTGATCTACTCACACATGTTAAGGAATTCTATATGCATTGTCAAGAGGTGGCCTATAATGATGTGTTCCTTGTGTGGCTCTTTCCAAAAAGCTTAGGAGGACCAGCCCTAGAATGGTTTTTTCATATCCCTCAGGGTACTATTAAAACTTTTGCTAATCTTTTTGAAGCCTTTGTGGCACAATACACCCTTCTTGTTGAAACTGAATTATCTATCATGGACCAAGTTCATACTAAGTAGAAAGGAGGAGAAAGCCTTGAAGAATACTTATAGCATTGGAAAATACTCACAACTAGGAACTCATGTACCATTCCAAAACCTCATCTTGTCTAAATGTTCATAAATAATCCACACCCTAGTCTTTCCCATCACATGGTTATGAACTGTATATAGACATACAAAGACATTAAGGAAAAAGGGATGGGACTTGAACAAGGCCTCATTAAGGATGGTGTTATTAGACTTTACAAGGAAAACACTCAAGACTGAGGTCCTAGCAATGACAGAACCCAATATTGGAATAAAAGCAAAAATACAGTGATAGATGGTACCAATGACACCTAACAAGTTCATATCATTGGAGCAGCAACCAATATTCCCACCACATTTTTTCAACAACAACCTTATTAGCAACAACCCCCTATATATCAACAACCACCCTGTAGACTAATCATCATATACCTGCTCATCATAATCAAACCAATGCCATCACACTTTTAGTAGGTACTAAACCCCATGTTCAGGGATAACCATGAGCATACACCCCATTGGGCAAACCCCTTGATGTAATCTTTGAAAAATTGGTGAAGGATAACCTTGTTCAATATCCACAAACACAACCTTTGGAGCCCAATTAGTCTAGAACATCCTGGTACAAGGATAATGAATTCTATAAATTTTATCATGTGAAAGGACACACTACCCTTAAGTGCATGCAACTCAAGGATTATGTCCAGGACCTCATTGACCAAAAGGAAATCACAGTGGGGGCACAAGCTTCACCTAATGCAGGATTAATGATGTATCAAAATGCTTTCTCTCCTCATAACACAAACCTAGGAAAAGCACCTACAAACCCTCCCATCAAAAAACCAAACAATACTCAAGGCAAATAAGGAGATAACTAAGACAAGTCTCATAACTCTACTTCAGCATACTTGGATTATGGGAGCCTTATCGACTAGATATCACAAGTTGAGCCATCTATCAATGTTGTAAACATCAAAGGCCCAGATACCTAGTGTGCAGTTATTACTTGCCGAATTCGAATCAATATAGTTGGCCCACTGGTTTCTACACCATCAAGGCCACCTCCATCTAGACCATCTCCATCAAGATCATCCTCATTAGGACTATAGTATAACATCTTGGAACACCTTGGAAACACATTGGCCCAGATTTCCATTCTGGATCTATTACAAACAAGACCACTTTATCAAGAGATCCTCGACAGTACTCTACATGAGTCATGCATCCCCTCTGACATAAATTCCATTGAGTTTCACAACTTGGTTGGCCATCTTTCCACATCATGTGCTTTATCCTTCAAAACCACCAATATTGCAGTAGTTGAACCCGATCATATCCTTCCCCTTTGCATGCTTGTCATGGATTCTGAATTTGCAGTCAAAAGGGTTATGATAGATAATGGATCAACTTTAAATCTATGTACTTTAAAATTCATCAAATAGGCAGGATACGCTGAGGCAGATATCATTAATGAAGTGATCACCATCAAGGCATATGACAACTTGGAGTGCACCACTGAAGGAACCATCTTGCTTCCTCTTAGAGTCAGCCCAACAACTCAAGAAACACTTTGTGACATAGTTGATCTTAACCTTCCATACAACATCCTCCTCAGTTTCCTGTGGATTCATGCCATGAAGACTGTTACATCCACATATCATCAGTGCATCAAATTTCTACATAATGGCTTTGAGGTAACCATCCATGTAGATCCTAAGCCCTTTTCTTATTGCAATGTTGTTGAAGCTTCATACACCAACCATTGTCCTAATATCAAAGTTGGCCATACCACAACCAGTTCCACTGGCACCTAAAACAATCTAGACACCATTTTAGCCTCTAGTCTTTCCATGGTTAAGATCAACTACTAAGGTTGTGGTGAATACAGTATTATAGATGCTTTTGCTATTAGCGCTCTACTAATTAATCCACATAGTCAAGGGCACCCAACATATTAGATACAAAGACTAGATGATACCCTTTAGATCAAATAGCTTGGATCTACCCCATTTCTTACCAATGGTATCCTCATTGGAGAGGAAAATGCTCTTGACATTTGTACATGGCTATACAAGGAACCACCTCCAAAAAGTGAAGCACTTCTTGATCACTTTAAATAGAAATATCCCTGGTCACATTGCCTAGCCACTGAGCAATGGGATTATCAAGGAGGTGGTTTGGGCTACCTAGAATCAGGTATGAGATAACCCATAGAGACATGCAAGGGAAAAAAAACCAAAGGCTTAGGCTACGAACTCCCCACAACTAGGGGCACTGTGAAGGAAGACCATGCCTTCACAAACATCCAAAATAGCCTTGTTGAGGTTGAAGACATTCCTGAGGAAGTAGAAAATAAATTCTATGATGATATCTTCCTTGATGAAATTATCCTAGGAGTCTCTGTGCTCGGCAACCTATCCTTGAATCTCATAGACCTACCCCTTGTTCACCCTGAAATCATTGATTGGGACAAACCAAGTGTCATTCATGTTGATGAATTCTCTACCAAGCACACTCCTTAAATTCATGGGGGCAGAAACACCACATAAAAAACTACCTCCACCTTTGGCATATGTCTACAAACTAGATCTAGCAGGTTACTTTGGGGAGGAGGAAATCTCCAGTCACAAAATTGAAATGAAAAAATAAACAAAAAAGCAAAAAAGAACATGCAAAACATCCTCTAGTGAAAACTCCTCTGGAGTGCCATTTGATGACTCACAAAATGAAATAAAAATAAAGGATGTATCTAATGGTGAAAACCTCTCTAAGGTGCCCAAAGATGGATATTTCATCCTTCCCCCACAAGAGCATTGGCCTCCTATATCTTCAGTCTTGACAGAAGAGAGTTGACCAATCAATATCAGTTTGATGGAGATACCACACATCACATACATTGTAGCATCTCTACCAACCAAGCAAGTAGATCTTCTCATTAAAGTCCCCCATGAAAATGTTGGGCACTTTGCATGGTCTTGTCAAGACATGCTAGGGTTGGACCTCAAGTTACTTGTACACCATTTGGCTATGGATCTAAATGTCAAACTTGTTAAGCAAAAGATCTGTAAAATGCACCCCAAAGTTGCTTTATTGGTTAAAGTGGAGCTAGAGAAGTTGCTAGAGGAAAAAATCATTCGTCCAATAGATTATTCTAAAAGGATTTCCAACATGGCACCTATGACCAAGCCTTCTGGTGATATTAGAATCTACACAAACTTTAGAGATCTCAACAAAGCTTGTCTAAAGGATGACTTCCCATTACCAAATATTGACATGATTGTGGATCTCATTGTAGGTCATTAATTCTTGTCAAGAATGGATGATTTCTCTGGATACAATTAGATTCATATAGTAGAGGAAGACCAACATAATATGGAATTCACTACACCGTGGGGCACATTCTACTATAACATGATGCCATTTGGGCTAAAGAATGCCAGGGCAACATATTAGCATGCCATGATGGTCATCTTCCATGACCTAATCCATAAGACTCTTGAGGATTATGTGGATGATATTTTAGTCAAGTCTCTCAATGCTCTTTATCACTTATCTCATCTCGAGGAAATGTTTGATCGATTGGCTAAATATTGTCTCATGCTTAATCCTAAGAAATGTGTCTTCTGTGTCACTTTAAGAAAGCTCTTTGGATTCATTCTATCATGACAAGGTATTGAGATTGTTCCTAAAAAGGTCAAGGCCATCATGGATATGGCTCCTCTTAAGACACTCAAGCATGTTCATTCTCTTCATGTAAAACTTCAATTAGTTATAAGGTTCATCTCATAGCTCATTGATAAATGCCAACTATTTACAAATCTACTCAAGAAGGATCAAAACTTTATATGGGACCCTATGCACTAGCACAACTTTGAGCTCATCAAGAAATACTTGGATAATCCACCTATTTTTGGTTCCTCTAGTTGTAGGGCATCCACTCATCTTATACATCACAACTACTTCCATAGCATTAGGTGCTCTTCTAGCACAACTTGATGATATAGGAAAAGAAAGACCTATTTATTACATCAGTTGTACCTTAGTGGGATATGAGCTCAATTACATGTTAATGCAGAAAGCTTGCTTAGGTTTGGTATTTACCACTCAGAAGTTGTGTCACTACATTTTGAGTCACACTATGAAGCTAATCTCAAAGATTGATCCATTGAATTATATGTTATCTCGCACAGTACTTATAGGACACCTGGAAAAATGGGTTATGCTTCTTAGTGAGTTTGACATCCAATATATTGATAGAAAAGCCATCAAATGCTAGGCTATTGTAGATCACTTGGTAGATGCACCCTTGGTGCCAGACCACCCTCTCATTATGGAGTTCCTAGATGAACACCTCTATTTGATAGAAGAAAAACCATGCTAGAAGCTATACCTTGATGGATCCTACACATCTCATGGCTCTGGTGCAAGCATACTCTTGGTCACACCTCAAGGAGATTACATTCCTAATTTTTTCAAGCTATAGTTTTGGTGTACCAATAACATCTTAGAGTATGAAGCCCTTGTTGTAGGGCTCAAGATCACCATTAAATGGAATATCATAGAGCTACAGGTCTATGGTGATTCTCAACTTATCATCAAACAAGCCTTGAATGAATATTAGACCAAGGACAACAATCTACTACCTTACAAGGAGTTAGTTGATCAATTGAAGGAAAACTTTACTCAACTCTAGTTCATACAGATATCTAGACTACAAAATAAAGTAGCAGATGCCATGGCTACTATTGGTTCTCTCTTGGAAATACCATGCGAAGCTACACAATATGAATTCTTGGTTGACAAACTACATGAACCCACATATGAGAATGATGAGTCAACATAGGTATGCATCTTAGTTGGTCCCTAATCCCCATGGTATCATGAAATTCATGGTTACCTACTAAATGGTATCATATCTCCCCATCTCACACGAACCCAATGCCAAAACCTTATTCAAAGAGCTTGCCATTATACTATCATCGCCCAAACCCTATATCATTGTGGTTATCATGATACTCTCTCTTGATGTTTAGACCAAAATGAGGCTGTAATGGTTCTTCAAAAGGTACATGCTGGATTTTGTGGTACTCACATGAGTGAGATAGTGCTAGCTAAGAAAATCCTTCAGGCTGGGTATTATTGGCCTACTCTAGAGCATGATGCATGTGAGTTTGTGAAATGATGTTTACCTTGTCAATAACATTCTAATCTAATCTATGCCCCAGCTCAAGATCTACAACCTATAGCACCACCATGGCCTTTTTCCTATTGGGGGTTTGATCTTGTTGGTCTTATTGCACCACTTTCTTTAGAAGGGCACAAATGGATAATCACTACCACTAATTATTTCACTAATTGGGTCAAAGAAGTTCCCCTTGTCATTGCTACAATAGTTCAGGTGTCCAAGTTTATCCTATATCATATCATATGTCACTTTGGCAGCTCGACTACCATTTTCACTGACCATGGAGGTAATTTTGAAAACCTAAATATGTTGGAATTATGCACTTCTCTTCACATCCATCACCAGTTCTATAGCCCATATTTCCCACAAGGTAATGGTCAAGCATAGGCAACTAATAAAACCCTAGTTAAAATCCTAAAGAAAGTTGTCAATGATTCTGGTCATGATTGGAATTTGCAAATCAATCTCGCCCTATGGGCATACTACACCTCATTTTACACATCCACTGGCATAACTCCATACTCATTGGTTTATGGTGTCAAAGAAATCTTACCTATTGAGGTTGACCTCCCATCCCTTCGCATTTCTCTATGGGGTCAGATAGCTGATGAAGAGTACAGAGTGGCTCGACTTAGTTAGCTTGATATACTTGATGAGAGAACACAATAGGCCTATGACCACCTCATGGTCTACTAGAATTGCCTCAAGAACAATTCCAACAAGAAAGTCCATTTTCATAGTTTTCAAGAAGGTGACATGGTCCTCAAAGAGAACATGAAGGTTCAAATTGATCAGGGAAAAAAAGGCAAGTTTGAGCCCACATGGCTTGGTCCTTATGTGGTCACAAAATCTTTTGGCTTAGGAGCCTATTAGCTATCTACACTTGAAGGTGAAGTCCTGAATGATCCTACCAACATCATTCACCTTAAGAAATTCTATGCTTGAAACAAAATTCTGAAATCAAAAATAGGTAAAAAGAAAAATAAGCATCCAATGGTTAAAACTGGGCAATTCAAGCACCTTGGATAGGTCCCTAGTGAAAACCTAGCAAATAGGTGCTAGGTGTACTAAGCCTTTTCATTATCTATTACTGAAGCTTTTCTTCCACATTTCCACTCCATATCACATCACCCATCTCCTCATTTTTCCAAGGTGTTCCTCATAAGCTTTACTATTCACACTCCCATCACACCTTGTAACATCACTTTCCAGCATTTTCCCCTTTGCAACATCCCACCTAGCCCCTATATTATAGCATCTTGAGTATCATACTTGATGTACCCTATCATTGTACTCTACCACATGTGTCTTATTAGCTATTTTCACCCTTTTACTTTACCATATCCATCCTACTTAGCAAGTAGTATTCTGTGTATCATATCCTTGTCCCAATACTTGTATCCTATGTATCATACTCTTGTAAATACAACAATATCACAATCCTTATAAAAATAGTTGCACTATACATATCACACCTCTGTAACAATACTTGCATTATAACAGTGCTATCTCTTCATTTTGAGCTTTCCCTCGACATATACATGCCTACTACCATGTTTCATCATATGTTCTTGAGTTCCTAGTCGTCATATAGTCATACTTATATATCTTTTTTTAGGTCTTTTTGTGACACCTTGTATCCCTAGCCAATCATCTATAGAAAAATTTTATTGTCCCCTTTTTTTGGTATCCTACACACCCTCATCTTAAAATCTTCTCCAAGTACCTCTTCCTTGATTTCCAGCTTGTCAGCAACCCATCAGTTTTATCTCTTTAGCAAAAGGTTACTTTTTTGCACTTGCAAATCTTTGGTTTTGTATATTTTGTTTGATTGCTTCCACATAATTTTAGTTGTTCCCTCCTCAAGGTTGCCATGATCATTTTATATCATGGTGCATTTTGACTGGGGCAACTTAAAGGCATGGTTTCAATCATAGTCTTTTTCTACTTGTGAGTCAGTCAGATATTACCCTTGCATATTTCAGCCATGTTTTCATATCTAATAACATGATGCACTTGGGTGATTTGTTTGCTTGTAGATCACCCAGAATTGTTCCCACACTAATATCTCTAAAACTCATGTGTGATGCTGGGGCAATCCTTGGGTGCTTGTTTGAGTCAGTCCTATGGAATATTGGGGAAAAGGACTTGATATTATTAGTAACCTTGGTAGCTCCCTAATATTCCTATATCAAATAAAGTGCTCACACTACATAGTGGTACTTCCTCATGAAGTACCCCGCACTCAAACTTCCTATACACTTCACATTTATTTTCATAACCCATGGTATCCTCTTCCTTTTCATCACCTCTCTCCCTCCAACTTCAGCTTTTTCCACTATCAGAATCTTTTGATTCAAAATCATCAAACATTGCTGCTTGTTCATCATCACATCTTCTCATCCCTTAGATTACGCTTTCACCATCATCATGATGTTACTATCCCAGCTCCAATCTCTACTATCCTCTTGACTATGATTTTTTTGGTCACTCATTTTCCAACATCATTCTCTTTAGAATTAGTATCTCCTATTTTTTACAATCACTTTTTATATCATAGATCACTATCCTAATTCAAGCATTGGTTATCCTATTCCACCATCATCGTTTGTCTTGCATCTCCTAGAATCAAGTATGTTGTATTATCATAGCTTGTGTCCTTTTATCATATCTCAAAATATCCTAGCATTCGATGTTTTATGTTATCCTCACATGCTTATCATAAGTCTCAGATGTATCCTTTAGTTTGTGTCCATTTTAGCATTTCATAAATTTACTTTTAGTTTTTTTGTGTTCTTTTTTGTAAAATCATTTTAGCATATTCATTCATCATTAGATTGTAAAATCATTTTAACATATTCATTCATCATTAGATTGTAAAATCATTGTAGCAATGTCATTCATCATTAGATTGTAATTCATTTTAGCATAAGTCATTCATCATTAGATTGAAAAATCATTGTAGCATTGTCATTCATCATTAAATTATGATTCGTTTCAAAATTATAGTTCATCATTAGTTTGTAATTCATTTAGTGTGATAAATTCATCATTAAATTGTGATTCATTTTAGTATGATAGTTCATCCTTAGTTTGTGATTCATTTTAGACTGATAATCCATCATTCATTTGTGATTCATTTCACAACATTATAATTCATCTTTCATTTTGTTTTAATTTGTGTTCACATATCATAAATCTCATGTTTATGCTTACATTGTGTTCATTTTAAATATCATAAATTTCTTGTTTATTCTTTAGTTGGTGATACATTTTACATTTATCACTTATATTTTAGTTTGTGTTCCTTTGAGTACTATATAACCATTCTCATCATCATAAAACCATATATAAAATACTATCAATGTAAATGACATCATTATGGATCACATCAAAAACATATCGCATCACATCTGAACTATCATAAGGAAAATCACATCATCACATCAAAATGTATCACATCACATCTGCAATATCATAGAGGAAATCACATGGCATCATATCCACACTATCATAGCAATTCACATCATAAACATATTGCATCATATTTAATATCATAGAAAATCACATCTTGCATCATATACTATCAACAAAATCATATCTCTCATCACATATCAGACCCTGCATCACAAAATATCAACAATATCATCAAAGATCACATCCCACATATCAAACATATTAGTCTCTCAGCTACATGGAAACCATACTCATGCCCTCATAAGTCCATAAACACATATCCCACCGCAAATAATGATCAGCTCTATATATATCTCCTCCAAAATGAATCAATGAAAGAATAAAAGAATAAAATCCATTACAATCCAAATATACAATATACATAATATACAAATGAATCATATCAATACATCGGATCTACATCCGCAAAATCTATCACCCAATAGATAGAAATCATAATATATCCAAAACTTGCACATGATTGACCCTCCTCCTCCTCTGTTGTCTCCTCCTCATGGGACTCATAGGTAACCCTCTCTACCCCTAGCACTATTGGTGGTAGAGGTGGTGGCCTCATCCATCCTCTTCCTATTCCCAAGCTCTCTGCTTCATCTCGCCTCCCACTAACCCCTGTATCTTGCTGCTGGCTTTCTCCTATCCTATGGCTATGCCTTGTGCACTAAAACCCTCCTATCCTTTGTGAGCCCCCAGTGCTCCATCCACTCTCCCCCGCTCCCTACATACCTATATGGGTCACAACTAAACTGGACCATGTCAATCACCTATAATGATCTATCTAATCTACTGAGACTATTGCATGGTACTTGCCCCTATAGAATCCAACCCTCTCCCTTAGATCTTCCACCTTAGCCTATAGTCTCCTCAGCTCCTCCATCTCTCCACCCACTGCAACCTATGCTCTCAGGGTTACCACCTCCACCACTAGTCTATCCTACTCCTACTGAATAAAATCTATCCTCACCTACACTACCTACCTCTCCAGGCTCACCACATCCAGCCTCCCCTCCATTCGCCTCAACTCCATCTATAGCCTCCCCACCTCAATCTCTACTCTATCCATCTAGCCTTGTGCTACATCTTGCTCCTACTATAGTTGATCTTGTTCTATCTAGAGCTGATCTCACTCCTACTGTGTGTTATTGAGTAGCTAGCTAGTCATATCATGAGTCTACTATAATGCGGTGTAATGGGCTATCCATCCAACACCCCCTCTTGTTGTCATTGGCCCTCCTCCATCACCCCATGCTAGCCTCTATGGCCTCTACTCCCTCTCCCCCCGTGGCCTCCTCTCCTCCACTCTCTCCTCTCCACCTCTCGCTAGCTCTGACCCCCTCTCCTCTACTCTCTCCTCTCCTCCTCTATTAATTTGAGATCATCTCTCCTACCTCCCTACCCTCTGCCTCAACTAAGTTGGCACCCCCTGCTCCTCTACAATGGCCTCTACCCACTATCATAGCCCTCTAGCCACATATCTCCCCTACCTCGGCATATGAGCTAACTCTCCTACCACCACCGCTACGCTCATCAGCTGTGCTCAGCCTACTAGTTTCGGGTGCTGAAACCCATCTTGGTACTCTTGCATGGAGCCCACATCTACTACCTCTCCAAACTAGTCCCACTACTATGGCTCTAGCTCCAACCATGCCCCCAGTAACCCCTCTCTCTGTAAGGCTGGCCCATACATAGAAACTGGCTTGTATGTCACTCGCTGATACCAGTTTGGCTCCCCTAGAGCCATCTACCACCATCTAAACTACTGCAGGACCCTATTTGGTAGGTATTGTTCAACAATGTACTCTCACCACCCAAAAGTGAAGCAAAGAGATATGGTATACAACAACTACTACCCATCCTCTACCCATGGACCTAGACAAATATATGGCCTCCATACTACTATCAAAATCTCATCTAGTTGGACTCTCTAATAGTCCACCACCTCTGTATGGTGGTAGGTTAGTGGCTCTACCTAGCTATAGGCCACTAGCTCCTCTGCCTGCCTATCTCTCCAACCGGTCAGCCTGAGCACTGTAATGTGCTCCAAGGCCCATACCTGTAATAAAGTGGGGAACCCTATGCTCCTACCCTAATGACTGACATCCTGGTAGACTATCTGGAGCAAATCTCTATACAGCTCTACTAGAATCAATGACCCCCATGCTACCAAGACTCCCGCATCCACTATACACATAATCACTGGTATCAGTGCCAGGGTCACTCCTGTCTCATCTATGTCTGGGGCAATATACCTTGAAATAAACCTACACACATAGAAGTAAATATGCCTCTTAGGGGCCACGTGATCTAAGTGGTCATCCAAAGAAAACTTCCGCCTTTGAATCTAATGCTCCTCTTTAGGCCCAACCAATCCCTACACTGCCTCATCTATTGGCATCTCCCTGGTCACCATTATTGGCATCCCCCATACTGGTAGTCTAAAAATCCTATACACATCCTCTAGTGTCACGGTCATCTCTCTGGTCGATAGGTGAAAGGTTGCGGTCTCACTGTGCCACTGCTTGCATATTGTCATCACCATTTCCATATAATTCTGTGTATGTGATAGCATCACCAATTATCTAAGCCTAATGCCCTTAACCCTCACCCAATCTATGGTCATCAATTGATCCCCCACGCGAAGCATCACTACTCATCACTCACATGACACCAAGGCATCCAATGACCACTGTACACCAAAAACCCAATCACATATCAATTTTCTTTGTCATATTTTCCTTACCATAGCATCCTGCCCCTTATCTTACCCACCCCGTATCTTTTTCTGTGTTTTTTTCTCAAAACCTAAATTCCCACAAACCTTACCCCTCGCAATCCCATGGACATGTGTTCCCATATGATTGCACCTCTGACTTGCCCTCCCTTGGCTTGTTTAACTAGCATTCTCGCATGCACGTTCTTGCATGAACTTACACTGGTGATCCTGTAGACACTTGTTCTTGTGAGATCACATTTTCCCTTTCTTCCCCTATTCAACCCTATCTAGTAGTTGCATTGACCTCATCACCATCGCAAGATTGTGTCCTCACATAGCTATTCGTGTTTTCCATGGCAGGATCACTATCCCACCTGTTTACCCTCATCCCTGCATCAAATTCATGACCCAAATTCACAATCCTGCCATAACTATTTCTCACACTATTTTTACCCCTCACCCTAGGTACTTTTATGGGATTGTGTTCCTATCGATCCTGCATGCATTCCCATTGATCATATGTCCATGGGATTGCATTTCAACTTTCACAAGAATTCTCTAACTAGTGTACTCATTGCACCACATCCACTTGATACTCTAGTTGTTCGATAGAAGCCATCTTAAACACCAACACAGAGCTCTTGGCATCTATATCTCCTCATCAATCTAAAAGCCAATGACCCCTTCCAGCCCTCTTCTAGCCACATATAGGCCCCCCTAGTGCCCTAGCTACCTCTATAAGTCCTCCAGTAACCCCCTATAGTCCACTGCCCATTTTTTCCTCCTTTTAAAAAATCTTTTTTTTACCAATTTTACCCTCTTTCATGTCCTCCTATTCCCCATAGGCTTACTACCAAATTTTTCAAGAAGTTGTCATCCCTCGTATTCTTTGCCCACTACCTTCTTGAGGGGGCTTCACCTAGTCCATTATCTCCCCTTCTACTCAAAATTAGGGCAATCATGTTGCTTAAAAAAGTATTCTTCGCATCATTTATATTTGAACTTCTTTGAAATAATGTTGTTTCAACACTATGTCAAAGAGGGGCAAAATGTAGACACCTAAATTTGATTACATCAATAGGTAGTCATATTTAGTCTTCCCTTAGGACATTATTGATTAAATATTTTCTATTTTATTAATTAATTAATTATTGTCGCCTAATTAATTATTTTATTTAATTAACTATAGTCCAATTGATAAAATAAAATGATTGCCTAAAATCAATTTATCAATTAAATCCCTATTCCTCTATTAAATTGAATAAATCCTCAAATCTATTCAATTTAATTCCATACCCTCATTTTATAGAATAAATCATTTAATAAAATACCTAAAATCCTAAAAGCCTTCCTAAACCCTACCCTAACCCCTAATCTAACCCATTCACACATACTAACCCCACTTAGCCACCTAACTAACCCATCCCACCAAAGCTAAGCTACTTGCCCTCCTAACCCCCTTTCTAAGCTAATCCTAATCCCCCTCCTAAGTATTTGCACAACTTTAAGTAAGGGTTAAGACTTGCTAACCCAAGATAAAGTCAAAATATCTCTTACACCTCTTACACATCCCTAAATATCTCTTACATCCCCCTTTATAACTCTTACAAAGCATTTATGGAGCCCTTATCTCTCGAGCCTCCTTTGTTGACCATCCAGCTTGCCTTCCCTTCTTCTAATCACCCTCTAACATGTGTCACCTCCCTGTTGGTGCTAAAAAAGCACAATCCATGTGCCCTCTTCTCCTTACATCCTAGCCCTCCCTCACCATCTTATCATCTTTGCATATTAACCATCCATCTCTCTACCCCTTAGCCTATAAATGAAACCCTCTCCCTTCACAAAATTATCCACCTTTCATGCAATGTTATAGTGCTATTTTGAGAGCTTCAAAACTACCAAAATACCATTATAATGCTGAAATACCTCCATGAATCCATTGTTGAAACCACTCTTCATGCACACCATCCATCCACTTAAAACTTGACCATAAGTGTGAGCAAACATATCTAGCTATCAGGGACAAAGCCATTTCATCATATGTTATACAATTAGGAGCTTACCATTCTTGGTTTAATTCCTTTTGTGGTGATAAAAATCGGTCCTATCATAAGTATTTTCCATTTTTAGTATTAACAATTCTTTTAATAGATTAGTTTTCAATTTTTAATACTAGAAATTAGGTAATACAATAGGTTAACTTAGGACCCATTTCGATGCATTTGAACCCACCACTTGGGTCCCTAGGGGTACCTATGACCCCTTGTGATGCATTTCATTGTAACATATGTCTTTGGGGACCCTAGGACACCTAAGGACCCATTTGGTTGGATCGAATGTATTGAAAGGAGTCATAGGTCAACCTATGACCCCTTTCGCGATATTTCATGACAACATATGTCCCAAGGGCCCTAGGGAACTATTTTATTGTTTTGAATGCATCGAAAGGGTGCATTTCATGAAAAGATATGTCCCTAGGGGCCCAAGGACCCGTAGGGACCTATTTGGTTGTTTTGAATGTGCAAAAGGGGTCATAGCATAATCTATGACTCCTTTTGACACATTTCATAATGACATATGTCCCTAGGGGCCTTGGGACAACTAGGGACCTATTTGGTTTTTTCAAAATACATTGAAATGGGTCATAAGTTAATGTATGACCACTTTCAATGCATTTCATAATAATATATGTCCCTAAGGGCTCTAGGACCCCTAGGGACCTATTTATTTGGTTCAAATGCTGGACCTATTTTAATGCATTTCATTACAACATATGTCCTTAGGGGCACTAGGACCTCTATGGAACTATTTGTTTGGTTCAAATGCATTGAAAGGAGTCATATGATGACCTATGATCCCTTTCGACACATTTTATGACAACATATGTCCCTAGGGGCCCTAGGACCCCTAAGGACCAATTTGGTTGTTTCGAATGCATCAAAAGGTGTCATAGGATAACTTATGACCTTTTTTGATGTATTTTATGACAACATATGTCCTTAGGGGCCCTACGACCCCTAGGGACCCATTTTTTTGGTAACCTATGACCCTTTCGATGCATTCGAGCCAACAAAATAGGGGTTCAAGGACCCTAGGGACATATGTTTTTGTGAAATACATCAAAAGGGGTCATAGGTTAACCTATGACCCATTTTAATGCATTTAATGACAACATATGTCCTTAGGAAGCTTAGGACCCTTGAGCAAAAGCAAGGAATTAGGTCTCAATTATGTGGAAGTCCATGGATTGAGATTGTGCTCCTTTAGAAATAGGTACCTATTTTTAAAAAATGAGTACCCATTTTAGGCTCAAGCACCTGATCCTAAATTTAAAAAATGGGCAACCATTTTTAAAAAAATAGGCACCCATTTTTTATTTTCAAAAAATGGGTACCCATTTTTTAAAACATAAAAAAATTGTATTTTTTAGAAACAAGAACCCATTTTTGAAAAGGAAAAAATGGGTACCCGTTTCTAAAAATTTAAATTTTTTTTTTGGGGGGGATTTTTTATGCCGATTTGACATTTTCAAAATGGGAACTCATGTTTTGAATTTCAAATAATAGGTGCGTATTTCTTACAACATTGGGCAAGATTTTTTTCTCCCACCTTGGATTTTGGTTTGGGATAGGCTTGGTGAGACCAAGCCAATGCCTTGACCTCTCAAGATTTGGCTAAGGCATTGAACTAACAAATTCATAGCTTGCCATACTTTTTAGAGGATCTTCTTGGTTAAATTTTTTATGAAACAAAAACCCATTAGAGCTCTTATTGTCCTAATTACATAAATATAAACTTTATAGTTCTATGATTTTATTTAGTATTTATACATTATTTTTTAATGAAAGGTGGTACCTATATGTAAAATAGTAAAGCTCACTAAAACTTTAATAACTTTTTTATTTTATAATTTTTCTTAAATTAATTTATATATCATCAATCAACATACAATTCTTTTTAGGTTAAAAGAGAGATTTTTTTTTCAAAAAAGTGAAAATTTGATCAAATTATGGTATCCATACATGAGAGGTTTTAAAATTTACCTTTATAGCCAATTAATAATTAAAAAATTATTCAATAAAAATCAAGAAAAAAAACATTGTCATCAATCTTAGGTGTATTAGGTAACTCCCTTTAAAAGGATCTCCGAAAATTTATTTATTTGTGTCAAATTATGGTGTCTATACATCAGTGTGGTATGGTTCTAAAACAAGCATTTTGAAAAAGTAGTCTTTAAAGATCCATACCAAAAACAAAATCTCTCATATGGGTATACAAATAAATTACATAAAACTAGATTCTAAACACAAATTTTTTTATTTTTAAAGTATTTTTATATTCAATCTCTAAATGCCTCAACTTTTGACATCAATGGACAAAAAATTTCAAAAATAGGTAAAACAATTCCACTTTTTGGCTAAAAGTGAGACCCAACTTCTTGCACTTACCCCCCTAGGGTGACAAATTTCATGATAGCATATGTCCCTAGGGGCCTATTTGGTTGGTTGGCATGTGTCTAAAGAGGTCATAGGTTAACCAATGACCCCTTTTGATGCATTTTATGACATGTCCTAAGGTGCCCTAGGACCCAGGTAAGGATCCATTTTGTTGGTTCAAATGCATTGAAAGGGGTTGTAGGTCAACCTATGATTGCATTCACTGCATTTCATGACAACAAATGTCCCTAGGGGCCCTAGGACCCTTAGGGAACTATTTGGCCGGTTTGAATACATCAAAAGGGGTCATAGGTTAACCTATAACCCGTTTGGATGCATTTCATGATAACATATGTCTCTAGGGGTCCAAGGACCCCTAGGGACCTATTTGGTTGTTGAAAATTCATCAAAAGGGGTCATCAGATAACATATGACCCTTTTTGATGCATTTCATGATGACATATGTCTCTAGGGGCCCTAGGACAGCTAGGGACCTATTTAGTTGTTTCAAATGTGTCGAAAAGGGTTTATAACCCCTTTTGATGCATTTTATGACAACATATGTCCCTAGGGGCCCTAGGACCCCTAAAAACCTACTTGGTTGGTTCAAATGCATCAAAAGGGGTCATAGATTAACCCATGACCCCTTTCAACACATTTCATGACAATGTATGTCCCTTGGGGCCCTAGGACCCCTATGGACCTATTTGGTTATTTTGAATGCATCAAAAGGGGTCATACAATAACCTATAACCCTTTTCGATGCATTACATAACAACATATGTCCCTAGGGGCCCTAATACCCCTAGGGACCACTTTGGCTATTTCAAATGCATCGAAAGGGGTCATAAGATAACCTATGACCCCTTTCGATGCATTTTATGACAAAAAAATCCCTAATGGCCATAGGACCCCTAGGGACCCATTTGGTTGGTAACTTATAGCCCCTTTTGATGCATTCTAACCATCTAGGACCCATTTGGTTGGTAAGCTATGACCTCTTTTGATGCATTCTAACCAACAAAATAGGGGTCCTAGGGCCCCTAGGGACATATGTTGTCATGAAATGCATAGAAAGGGGTCATAGGTTAACTTATGATCCCTTTCGACATATTTAATGTCAACATATGTCTGTCAAGGCCTTAGGACCCTTAGGGCAACACATTTGATGATATCATATGTCCTTAGGGGCCCTAAGACCCCTAGGGACCTATTTGGTTGGTTCAAATGCATCAAAAGGGGTTATAGGTTAAACTATGATATCTTTTGATGCATTTCATGACAATATATGTCCCTAGGGGCCTTAGGACCCCTAGGGACCCATTTGGTTGGTTCAAATGTGTCAAATGGGGTCATAGGTTAAGCTATGACCACTTTCGATGCATTTCATGATAATATTATATTTAATGATAATAATATAATATTGTATATTTTAAGTAAGAATAATATATTACTAGATTATATAACAATAATAATCATATATATTAGAATATTATATTTAATATTTGAGTCCCCATCCCTACCATGTGATCAAATTTTAAAACTTTGAATTTTGATTGGTTGTTCCTTAATATAGTTGGATTGTAAATATCGATGTTAAGTCAATTGTAAATATTGCAACAATGCTGGGTTTTCTTTCTAGTTCTTTCCCAGTGGAGCTCTTGAACCAGTTTTTACTTTATTTAAATACATATCTAGTGGCTTGTCCACTTTTGACAAAAAATAAAATAAAACTAATAATCATAATAATAATTATATATATTATTATATTATATTTAATAATAATAATCATAATAATCATAGATATTACTATACAATAGTAATAATAATAAAATATTATTACTAGATATAATAATAATAATAACCATAATCATATATAATAATAGTTAATAACAACAATGCCCACACTTCTCAAATTTTTTTTTCCCTCCAAAATTTGGGTGGTGTCCCTCCAAAATTTCAAAAGTTTGGGCTCGGCTATGAATGTTTGAAAGAATTTTTGGCTACCACTTTTCAAGTACTCAATTTCATATCGAGTATCTGATTTAGTGTCAAATACTCGATTTGAATTTAGGTATTTGATCTAGTATTGGATACCTAATTTGAAATCGGGTACCCTATTAGGGTTGGTATTTACCAAACCTATTTGGTCAACTCAAAAAAAGTTTCACAAATGTTTCACTAACATTTAAATTTCGAGTAGCCATTTCACAAGATTATTTTCATCAAAATTCAATGAAATGGAAAGATTTTTTTTATAACACTCTCAAGATTCCATCAATATAATTGCTATCAAATTTTGAGTTCTGTAAGTATTTATTAGCTAATTTTTAATGAAGATGTCTACAATGTATTGATTGACATATTAATTGAAAAATGGCTATAACTTTCAAATGGTATAACATTTTTGAACTCCAAAATTTGTATCACATGTATTCTTTGCCTAGTATAAGGAAAAATATAAAATTAATTTGGTAAAATTTTCAATTAGTTAAGGTGGTCAACACGAGAGCTTTTTTATTCTAGAAAAGTTATAGTAGAAAATTCATATTTGATTATTTATTTGGAATAAAAATACCCAAAAAATATGCATTAGAGCTAGGCATGAGTCTACTTTTTATATCAATAATTATACTAAAAAATATTATCATTAGATTTTGATTAATGCGGTTAAACATACACCTACTTTTTATTTTTGCCCTGAAATTTTGGTAGTACTGCATTAAAATATAAACTTTTGGCCAATCAAATAATTTTTTCTCCAAATAAGACCTAGTAGTTTAGAAACTAAATTCAATTTCATACAGATTGTTTTCTTACAACTTTTTGATATAAAGTGCATAACCACTTTAAAAGTATGTGTCAACATAACCCTGATTTGTTGGTTTTTCACTACCACTTAAGGCCATAGTTTGGTTGATCATAATCCTACACATACCCAGATATTGATGTGGATTGATGTGTTGTGAACTTGAAAGAAATTTTTTTTGTAAAGGAGTTGATATTTAGTCAGTTCAAAAATCTTGGATACACATATCTTGAAGATTATCTAGGGAAGACTAAATTTGATGCTATTTAGATAATGTATTTATTTATCTTCCTTTTAACTCATCACGTAGTTGACACAACTCCTAACATGGATTCAAAGTCTTCTAATAAGGACTCATATGTATTGATTATATTTCATTGACTGTTAATAGGGTTTTTCCTTTCACAAGAAAATTTTATATTACTACATCATCTTGCGAGAATGATTCACATTAGGCTTTTCCCTTTGATAAAGGGTTTCTATAGTTAACATATATGGTGTTATTGCACATGATTATTGAAGGATTTGATTAATACAAATCCATAGATTCAGTAGAATAGCTACATGCAAGAACTTGTCATAAAGAACCAAAGACAAGAGAAGGCAAGGGTTTGCCTTTGAAAATATGAAAAATTATATTATCAGTCAAAAGAAAAGTAAAATATACAATGGATCAATACTTATTGATCTAGGAACATCTTGGATCTTTGAGCAATCTTGAATCAACAAATTTTTATTATTATTTTTTGTTCTAGTCTATGTTTAATGAAGTAGCCATTGTTTTTGTTCGTATATTGTTATGCACAATTAACATGTTGATGAGGACCTATTCTTGATCCTACTCCTAAGAGAACAAGCTTTGATCATTTGTATTTCTTGAGTTGCGAACCATTCTTTGTGGTATCTATTTTGGCATGTTTCCTACAAGCAAGGTGTGTTATTTCTTTTAGCATGACTTCTTATGTTAGTGTGACATGCTCTAAAATTAGGATCCAACTTCTTGGACATGTGTGGATCTTCCTTCAAGAGTGCATTTCCTTTTTTTTTTTTTTAATTTAGCACCTATTTTGGTTTACTCTTCTTAGGTTGGACCTATAATATAATTAAATGCTTGACTAGCTGACTTGTGTTTTAATTGGCTATATAATAAGTGTGGTTAGAGATAGAAGGATATAGAAGAAAATGACATGAGATATTGAGAAGTAGGATAGGATGAAAACTTGGATTCTAACTTCACAAACTCCTTGTATATGGCCAAAACTTGGAAGGCCTCATAGTCAGACATGTTGACAAGCTTCATTTAATTATTACACTAGTGTGGCCACCAATTATAGAGCCTTATGCTTAATGTGTTGATTACTAATTACACCCAAGTAAAAGTCTATAATATTTCCTTGTGTACATTCTTTTGTATGTTTCTTCTATGTGTAACACTAAGAAGGGTTGATTGTAAGCTTAAGTTGAGTTGATTCTACTTAAGTTTGTTCTCTCCTTACATCAGGTGGTATCAAAGTTCTTTCTTTCTTTAGGATTGGATCATGGGGAAGCTTTTTGGATTAGTTATAGGATGTTAGATATGAGATCTTACCTATAACTTGTAGAAGGTTATGATCTTGTAGGAACTATTTTCAAGATGGTTTGTGGTAGAGGAAATATTGACAATGCTATAACTGATAGGTTGAGGTAGATTGCAACTAGACTTGAAGTTGTGGATGCATCCCAAAGAAGAGAAGTACATCTTGAAGATGTTAGTGATGAGGAAGAGGTAGTGCCAAACACTAATCTTGGACCTAAGGTTAAACAAGATGAAGAAATTCTTCTAAGAGTTTTGTCTATAGAAAATGCTAGACCTGTCATTGAAGCTGCTTGCTATGATGGAAAACATGAGAGTAATGTAGTATTGTATTGGATCTATAAAATGGAAAAGTACTTTGAGTATGAAGTTACTGCCAATAAAAAGATTGTTAAGATAGAATTTACAAATTTGAAAGGTCATGCATCTCTTTGGTGAGATCATTTGCAAGCTAATAGACAAAAGAGAGGGAAGGAAAAGATCAAGGCATGGATAAAATGCTTGGAAAGATGAAAAAGAAGTTTGTCCCTATAGTTTATTAGGTTAGTTTGCTAAGGAATATGAAAAATTGAAGGCAAAAGGACATGAGTGTGAAGGAATATATTGAGGAATTCTGTGAAGTAGATATCAGACCTAGAAATGTAAATGATGAAGTGGAAAAGGTAGCTAGATGCTTGAATAACCTTATAATATCAATTCAAGATGAGATTAGTTAAGTTATGATGGATAGTGTGGAGGAAGCATATCAATTTTCTTTAAAGGATGAAGAAAGATTGACAAATAAACATGATCAAAGATAGAGAGGAAGAGATAGTAGATTTTAGAGAAGTAGAGGCATAAGTTATGGAGAAAGTAGTATATCTAATAATGCACTACAAGATAAAGGATGGAAGGATCAACCTGTTGGAAAAAGAGGTAATTACTCCAGAGTGAACTATATTGGTTAGGAATAAAAATAATGTAGAAAGGGAAGAAAGATCATGGTTCAAGGGTAATTCTTACAAATGTAGAGAAGGAGGTCACAAAGATTTTGAATGTACTAACTTTGGAAAGAAAGTCGGAGGTAATAGTAGAAATACTTTGGTTTGTGAGGAAGTTGATGAAACATCTAATGAACTTGAGAATGGTGAAAAATTGACAGTGACAAGAGTCTTTTATAATGAAGAAACTAATAAAGAACCTATTTTGAAAAGAAGTTTATTCAAGACCAGATGTAAGATTGCAAGAAAATATTAGAAGGTAATTGCTGATAGTGGAAGTTTTTATAATTTGGCATATGGAGAGCTAGTTAAAAAATTATAGTTGCCAAGGTTGAGACATCCTAAGCCATACCATGTTCCTTGGATCTAGAAGGAGCACAAATTACTTGTAAGTAAACAATGCCTTATCAAATTTGAAATTTGGAATTATCACGATGTAGTCTTGTGTGATATTGTGCCCATCAATTGTTGACATATTCTTTTGAGTAGACCTTAGTAGTATGGTAGACAAGATTTGAATGATAGAAGATTGAATCAATATACTATTTGCATAAATGGAAAGAAGCAAATATTGTTACATTTGGTGGAAAAGTTGAGTAGAAATCACTGTAACATGGTCATAGTGTGTTTAGTTGAAGGTAATAAGTTTTCAAGAGAGATGAAAGAACAAGAAGTTTTCTATTCTTTGATTTTAAGGAAAATTGAGAAAAAAGATGAATTAGAGAATGGACTTGAGATTGAATCTTTTCTGACAAAATATCATGATATCATTTCTAACAATGTACCTAATGGTTTGCCTCCAATAATAAGTTTAATTCTTTGCATGGATTTGAAACCTAGAGCTCTTTTTCTTCATAAAGAACCACATAGGTTAACACCAAATGAGAATATTGAGTAGAATAAACAAGTAAAAGAATTGTTGGAGAAAGGGTTAATAAGAGAAAGCCCGAGTCCATGTATTGTACCTATAGTTTTGGCACCTAAGAAAAATGGAGAATGGAGGATGTGCACTGATTCTAGAACCATAAATAAGATAACAATGAAATACAGATTTCCTTTGCCTAGGAAGGATGACATAATGGATAGTTTGAGTGGAACAAAATACTTCACAAAGATTAATTTGAAAAGTAGACATCACTAGATTAGAATCAGAGAAGGAGATGACTAGAAGAATTCTTTGAAGACTAATGAAGGTTTATATAAGTGGTTTCTTATTACCTTTTGTCTAACTAATGAACTTGACACTTTAATAAGGCTAACGAATTAAGTTCTAAAAAGTTTGTTGGGTAAATTTTTGATTGTATACCTTGATGATATTTTGATATTCAATAAAAAAAAGAAAGAGAACCTTGAACACATTAGAAAAGTATTATTAAGATTGAAAGAGGAAAATTTGTTGATTAACTTGAAGAAATGTTCATTTATGAAAGAAGAAATAGTGTACCTTGGTTTTGTAATTTGAGCTAATGGTTTGAAAATGGACCCTGAGAAGGTGTGAGCAATTCTTGATTGGCCTACACTTGAGAATGTGTAGAGATAAGATCATTTATTGGATTGATGAGTTTCAATAGGAAGTTTATCATAAATTTTAGTTCTAATTTTAATTCTATGTCTATGGCTATGAGAGGAGATAAAATATATTTCAAATGGCTACATGGAGCACAAAAGAGTTTGGAAACATTAAAGAAAAAGATTGTACAATTGCATACACTCACTTTGCTTGATTTCAAAAAACTTTTTCAAGTTGAATGCGATACTAGTGGAAGTGCAATTGGAGTTGTTTAGTGTCAAGAGGGAGGGCCTATAGCTTTCTGTATGATAGGATCTCTCCAAGGTGTGCTTGCACAATTGCTAACTAGGCTATTCTAGACCTAATCTCCTCTAGACTCTAAGGTTACTTCTAGGGCCTTAAAAATCTTGACAAAGCTAGCCTAAGACTTCCCTAACTCAACTCTATGATTGAGCTCCTTTGTGCTTCACCTTGAGGGATGAGTATCATTGGGGTACTTTAAACCTCCACTCTTCCTTGGTTGACTCCAAGGGAAACTTCTTCAAATGACCTTCACCAATGCTACAGGGGGTATATCCATCACAATACCATCTAATTGTCTCCAAAATAACTCCATTTGAACAAGGCATCTAGGATTTTCCTATTGAGTTTAGGAGTTGCTTTGGTTTTGGCCTAATAGGCCTAATTGGTCAATTAGCCCTAGTTAGTGAGTTTTCCCAATTATGGCCACCAAAAACTAGACATTTAGACAACCTTTTTAGATACCTTAATAATTTTGGTGGTCTTAAGTCCCTAAGTCATCTGAATAGTGAGTTCCTAAAATGTAGGGCTAATATGGCTAAAATTGTGTTGATTCCTAATTTTTAGTTGAAAATCTAACTCAATGGATTAGAAAAGTCCAAATCTCACTCATAGGTGTCTATAGGACCTCTAGGTGTCTTTTGTAGCATATTTCTCTAAGCCATAATGATTTGTATGGTAAAGAACTATGAGGGAGCCATAAAACTGAAAAAATGTCAACTACTGCCCAAAAATAGCTATTTACAAAATTTTTTTTACACCTATTCTAATGAACTCAAATTGACTTAGTTACTAAAAAAAATCTTGAATATATCTACTCTACAAAGTTCCAACACTAAATCACACAAATCAATCCAATAAAACACATTTAACCTCAATGCAAGATGACTGTCACTCTAAAACAAAGTTCTTAGTTCTATTCACATCAAAAACTTCCACTACATCACACTCTACCTTAAGAAATAGGATCCTAGAAGATCAAATATAGCCCATACTTGATTTTATCCCATTATGGAAACTACCCATAATGATGCCTCGAAGAGAATCCAATCTTATTGATTATTGTCATGCAATTTTTTAAAATTTCAAAATGTTGTCAAGCAACATTATGGAAACTTTTACACCTTTCTGATATAATCATGCTAAGGGTCTGTAATCAACCTAGAATGATGCAAAAAATCTTAGGAAATAATTTAGGCATATTTCTACCCTTTCCCAAGCCTTGAAGGCTTTAAGACCTACTTTTCCCACTTTAGGCCTAATCTAGCACTAACAATATTTAAAGAAACAATTAACTAGGTTGGATTGGTCTTAGTCTAATTCACCTAGGAACACACAAGAAATACCTTCTAAGGTCAAAAAAATATCACTGACTTGGATAAGGTTAGTACAAGCCTAAATTTGAACAAGTTTGAGGAATAAGCCTAGGTGCTCCTATACCATCCTCCCCAAATGACAAGATTTCAATCCATCCTCGGATTGAGCAAGTTGGCATCTATTACCAACTTCTTTAACTTAGTCTCCTTGATCCAAGTGGCCTCTGCATATTCATATCCATGCCATTTTACTAGATGCTCATAGTAAGATCTCTACCTAGGCTTCTTGTAGGCTTTGGAATCAACTATCTTCTCTTCCTTTCTAGGTGGTGTAGGAGATAAATTTAGGTCTATCACCTCCTTTATAACCTTTGTAAGACTCTATCTTGGATCTACAGTAGGAACATTGTAAAGGATCAAATCTTCAACATTGAAGATTGGGGACAAGCCCATAATGTTAGGGAGCTCAACCTTGTCTACAATGTTGCCATATTTGGCCAAAATGGTACCTGGCTCTATTCTTCTCATCCACAACTTGTGTGGGACTCCCTTCTATAGTCTATCTATTTCTTCCTTTCATCCACCTTATGCTTGATTTTTTTAATGTTTTCTTATAGAGTTATTCTTACTATTTCATGCACTTTTTTCATAGAATGTGTAAAATATTTAGCATAACCCCTACACTTGGCTCAATCCTTTATTTCTCTAATCTCAAATATGTCTCTAGCATGTAGGCCATAAAAATATTTCAAAGGGACTCTTTCCAATAGTCTTTTTCATAGTATCATTGTAGGAATATTCTGCCTATCCTAGGAGTTAGTCCCAATTTTTTCCATACTCCTTTGTTAGACACCTTAGATTTCCAAGGCATCTATTGACTACCTCTATCTGGCCATCTATTTGTGGGTGATATGCAAACCCAAAAGAAATAATAGTTCCCAATTTGTGCCATAATGTTTTCCAAATTTAGTGTTTCTTACTAAGACTATACTAAGAGGCAACCCATGTATCTACACTACTTTCTTGAAGAACAAATGTGCTATGTGGAAAGCATCATAAACTATCTTGCAAGGAACAAAATGGGCCATTTTGTTGAATTTGTCAACTATGACATATATATTGTCAAAACCTTGCATTTCACTTGGAAAACCTACAAAAAATTCCATGTTCAAACATTCTGATGGTCTACTTTGAATGCAAAGAGGTTCTAGTAAAGGCCTACATTAGAAGATGTACCCTTTAGTTTTTGACACACTACACAACTCTCTACATACTTCTAATGTCCAAATTCATTTTACTCCAAAAGTAAAACCTCTCTACTAACTCTTAGGTCTTGTTAACTCCAAAAAGCCCACTAAGTGCACCATTGTGCTTTTCTTGAATAAAATTTTCCCTAATTGTCCCTCTAGGGACACACAACTAACCTCCTTTAAATAGGAATTCACTTTGCAAAGTATAGTAAAAAAACTCACCATGAAAGTGGTTCTTGTGTTCCTTACATACCTTGTATATCTCTACAAAGTCTTCATCTTTTGTATATAGGTATTTAAAACTCTCAATACCCATGCTCTATAACTATACTTCTTGTACTATTAGTAGTCTTTCACTTAGGGCATCTTCTACTTTATTCTATAGTACTTTATTCTATAGTACATTCTTGTGTTTAATGTTGAAAGTGTATGCTTGTAGATACTCTATGCATTTCACATGTTTATGACTGAGCTTGTCTTGTGAGTTTAAGAAACAAAGTGCTTTATTGTTTGAAAAGACCATAGATTCCTTTGGAAGAAAGTAGTACCTCCATATCCTTATTGCTTGGACTCGAGCATACATCTCTAGGTCATAAGAATAGTACTTCTTATTAGCATCATTGAAATTTTCACTGTGAAAAGCAACTAGTCTTCCCTCTTGGCATAAAACAACACCAATAGCTACATTGATAGCATCATACTCAACTATGAACTTCTCAAAGCCTACTAAAACCATGATTGGTTGAGTGGCAATATTCTTCTTCAACAACTCAAATCCATGGTTAGCTTTCTCATTCCAAAAAAGATTAGTCTTCATTACTCCTTTTATAGTATCAAGCATAGGAGCACAAATAGCACTAACTGCTTAATTAACTTCATATAATATTGAGCTAAACCATGGAAACCTCTTACCTCTATTGCAGTCCTTGGAGTAGGCCTGTTGAGAATAACTACCACTTTTCTTGGATCCATCTTTAGATTTCCTCGGGATAATACAAACCCAAGGTGCCCCATCTCTATCTTCATGAACTCAGGCTTTTCCAAGGTTATCATTAGGTTCTCATCATGTAGCTTCTTAAAAATAATATGTAGGTGATTGAGATGTTCTTCTTTAGCTTTTCTAAAAATGAGTATATAATATATAGATATACTACCATAAATTTTCCTATGTAGTATATTAGGACTTCATTCATAAGTCCCATGAATGTAGATGGTTCATTAGATAGTCCAAATGAAATTACAATCCATTCATTCAAACCTTCTTTTTTTTTGAAGGCTATATTATATTCATCTCCCTCATTGATCCTAATTTGGTGGTATCCAATCTTTAGGTCAATCTTAGTAAAGTATTTGGCTTCTCCTAGATAGTCCATTAGGTCTTCTATTCTAGGGATAGGGAACCTATACCTAATGGTTATCCTATTTATAGCTCTTTATTTAGTACATAGCCTCCAAGTTCCTCCCTTTTTGTGTACTAAGATAGTGGAAACAATATAAGGGCTAATGCTTTTCCTAATGAGTCCTTGGCTTAGGAGTTCTTATTTTTGTTTACAATTTCCTCATTTTTTTGAGGGGTGATCTTATAGGATGCCTTGTTATGAAGGGTAGCTCTGGGGATAAAACTAACTTGATGAATAAAAACTATCTTATGGGGTAAGGTTGATGGTTTTCTATCACTTACTATGCCTTCATACCTTTGCAACAACTCTTTCACTTTCTTTGGGAATTCTGCCTTCTTGTCTACCTTGACTGTTCTTTCTTATTTTCACTTCAACACAAGTGCAAATCCAACTCCCTCACCTTCCTCTAGGGTTTCCATAAACTCCTTTTCAATGACCATAAGAGCATTGGAACCTAATGATTTCATCTCTCCATCCTTGAGTAGTGACTATATCTTGAAAGTCACATTGTCCTTCTTGAAAGAATAAGCATTCTTTACTCCATAATGCATGGACTTTTTATGAAATTGCCATAGTTTTCCAAGTAGTAGGGGTTAAGAATCCTTAGGTAGGATGTCACATAGGAATTTGTCTTTTTATTTCCTGAGGGAAAACTCTATCCATACTTGTTCATTTACTAGGACACTTTATCCTTTGTTTGACCAAGTGACCATGTATGGGTTGCTATGGGGTATCCTTTTCAATTTCAACTTGTTCACTATCTCCTCTTGTTGGTCAAATAAATAGTATTGAAAAATGAGTGTCAACACACTTAACCATTTTCATCATACATAACGAGTACACAATAGATGTCAAGCTTGAATTTCAATAGGTTCCGAGTCATAGTTAGTGCCGAGTAGATTATAGTGTGGTATGTGTCGAGCAATATAGAAATATTTATGTGCCAAGTGATCTAGGAATTGTTCATGTGCCAAGTAATAGAATCATTCAGATGCCAAGCAACTTAGAATAGCATATGTCGAGCAATACAGGATATAATAGGAGCTAAGTAAACAAGGAAATATAGTTGATGTTGAGCAATCCAAAAATAGTATGTGCTAAGCATCAGTAACACTTCATGTGCCGAGCAATGCAGGATCAACATAAGAGTTTATATTTACAAAAACTAAGATGTGAACCATTTTTGGAGCTGACTTAGAAAAATTTTGAAGGAGAAAAATGATAAGGATGAATCATTTACATTCCCTATGCAATTCGCATGCAACCAATCAAAAAAATGGTGAAGGCATGCAACCAATAAGAAAAATGCAAAGTATGAGGGGGAAATTGAGATTCAATTTGGATCCTAGATCCATACCTAACCTTAAGCCTTCACATTCTTTATAAGGAGAATGAATGAACCATTGTATGTGTGGAATAAAATAGCATAAGGGGAAATTATAGCAAAATTTCAGTGTGAAGAGAAAATACTTAGTGGAGAGGACAACATATATACATCCAAATGATTAGAATAGAATAGGGGACATATTTAGAGA
This sequence comes from Cupressus sempervirens, assembly GCA_028749045.1. Classification (NCBI taxonomy): domain Eukaryota; kingdom Viridiplantae; phylum Streptophyta; class Pinopsida; order Cupressales; family Cupressaceae; genus Cupressus; species Cupressus sempervirens. The sequence goes on from CM053789.1 coordinate 206,451,603, forward strand.
TCAAATCAATCAAGGATCAGAAGTGGATGAGCAGATCAAGTGCTTGAAATAAAGAAATTTGAGATTGCATTCAATTAGGTCAAATGTTCTAATACTCTCTCACAATTGTAGTAGAGGTTGATATCCTATGGTGATAGGTTAGCTTAATAGCTAGGTAGGAGAGCCTTTGGAGAAGATCAAGAAAATCCTGTGTATTAGATGGATTTAACAACCTATTGTAAATCCTTTAATAGGGTGACACTTCATGTAAGTGTTTGTAAATCCTTTAACTAGGTCACTATTAACATAGTGTAGAGCCTTTAATAGGGTAGGCCTTTAATAGGGCAAACCACCCGAAGTGGTTGAACTCATTGTTGTAGTAATTTTTGTGGGTGTCACCCCCACCCTAGTTTTACCTTCTTATTCTTGGAGGGTTTTTGGTCACCAAAATCTCTTGTGTTATGTGTTGACGCATGCTTTCATTTTTATGATTGTTTACATGTATAACTTGCATGCATGTTAATTTTAGTTATATGTTATTAAGGGTTGAAAAGGATAAAAATTGGTTACTTCTGATTCACCCCCCCTCTCAAAAGTACTATTCCCATTTGAATATTTGAACAATTGGTATAAGAGCATTGGTTCTCATAAGGAGAAGCCTAACAACTTGGATAAAAAGTTTAGAAGATGGAAGTCTTCGAACTTGGGAAGATCATTGACAATTAGGTGATTCATGTGCAACTAGCTCTACACAAAGTAGAGGAAGCCAGGGAGGAACTGAGAAAATCTTTGAAAAGAAGAAAGGAGATAGCCATAGCTAAAAATGACATACACTACGCCAATGAAGACTCTGAGGAATTTGATGCAACAATAGTAGAATTGATGGAAAAAAATAGAGCACAAGCTGAAGAAATCAAATTACTGAAGCTTGAACAAGAATCGCAAGCCATATTGCTTTGTGAAGTAATTGAACAAAAGAAAAGAGCTATTGAAGACAAGGCCATGGTAGAAGAGGACAAGAGAAATCTCATCAATAGATTGGAAGAGAAGACAACTAAATTTGAAAAGATTTCAAATATGTAGTTAGATACCTTGAGCCAAATGATGAATGCTCATCATGAGCTAAACATGAAGGATATTGAGATCTCCACATTGAAGATACAGAATGAGAAATTGCAGAATGAATTGAAGAGAGAAAAGAAAATAGTAGAAAGTTACAACAAACCCAACGAGGCCATCAAGTACTTTAAGCAATTGCTAAAATCACCAAGGGCAAGTGATGACACTATAGGACTTGACTATATCAGCACTGAACAAGGAGAATCATCCAAGACTGTAGATGAAAGAAGCAACAAAGGTAAGAATACTAAACCTACTTGTCATTTCTATGGTAAAAAGGGACATACCTCTAATGTATGTAGAAGCAAGAATAGTCATCAGCATGATAAGCCTACAAATGCAAACTTGTTTCACAAGTGCAAAAAGAAAGGACATTTAGCATAAGACTATAGAACCAAGACCATGAGGAAACCAAGATTTGAGGGTCACTACTACAACTGCAAAAAATATGGACATAGAGCATTTGTATGTAGATCAAAGCCTATGTGGACACCAAATCAGCTTACAAGAGGAATTAATCATGCACACAATTGGGATTACAATACAAGGAAAAGTTGTTAGTACTATTAGGAATATGGTCATGTACCTTAGAATTGCAAAAGAACACACTTTGAGGAGAAATACAGTAGATGGTTGAATCAAACTACTTGTTTTAGTTGCTTGAAGATTGGACATATTAGTAGGAACTATCCAACAAAGGTCAAAGCACCAAAGACTAAAGGTAACAAGGGAAAAGAAAAAGTTAATGTGGAACACATTAGGGAAGATATGAAGAAGACATGGTAGAAGAAAAGTGAATGCAACACATCAAATAGAGAGATCACTTCACCCAAGAAGTCAAGTGATCACACCTCATCAAATTAAGCACTAGAAAGGCACAAAGGGCTGATAAATATAAAGATGTATCGTACATCAGCCCAAAAGAACATAGGAGCACTACAAAGAAGAAATTTGAATAAGTTAAGATGTCAGGATAAAAGTTGGAAGATGATGCCAAGCTACCTTTGGTTTCGTAGTTAAACTCTAGTACAAGCTGAGTTGAATAGTCTAATAGCTACTGAGTAAGAATTGATAATGGTTGCTAAGCAATTAACAAGATCAGTAGATGCGGAGTGAAATGAGATAGTAACTACTGAGCGAATGAAATACAGTTGATGCCGAGATGGAAAATCCTTTGGAAGCTAAGTGACAACTACAAAGAACAAAAGCAATAAATGCTAGGTTTCAAGCCTCATAAAAGTGAAAATCATTTACTTTTTGATCATTCAAACAAAGCTCGCAAAGACAAGTACAACGATTAAGCGATTACCCAGTGATCAAAAAGTGGCTTACAACAATTTAACAACCCAACACCATTTCATTGATTTACTAGGTATTTCATTCAAGTGCCTAGTTACGTAGTTTCAAAAGGTTTGTTTGAATAGTAAACCCTAGTTTAGTTAGAAATGGCATCTGGTTCTAAATCTATAAAGGAAAAGGAAGGGTTGGAAATCCAACTAGTTAGAAATGAAGTTAGACAACCAGAGTTCAAACCCATCCTTGAAGTCACTGACAAAAACAATCTTGTTGGTGCCCTATCTGTGATTCCTAATAAAGTAGTAATGGTTTAGGATGTATGAAAATGCTACAACTATAAGATAGGAGCCATAGGAGATTTGAATATTTTCAATGCATTTGATAAACTCTATGAAAATGGGATACTTAAAGATGAATTCTCCATAGTTGAGAAGAAGGGTCTGACCAAAACCCTAGTTTTCCCTATTGTCTTTAAAATAGAATGGATACACATTGTGCTAAGTAGAATCCATGATGGAATTTTTTGGTTAGAAAAAGGGCTAGTAAAGTTCACAAAGAAAACTATACATAGGGTTATTAGTATCCCAACCCTAGATCAACCCAAAACCCTAAGGAGTGATAAGAGGGAGGCAATTGAGAAAAACATTTCTGCCAAGTGGAATAACAAGGGCATGAAAATTGACACCATCAAAGACCCCCTACTAGATTTTGTTGTCAAGATTATATCTCACAAATTTTAGCAATCCAATAGGTTAAATAGTATACCCTACATAGCTATAGATGTTGCCTACAAGCTAGTGAAAAAGGATCGCACTTATGATCTTGTAGAGTTGATGATGCAACAAATCAATGAGAACTTGGGAGCCATAAGGAAATCCAAAGGGGCTCAATGCAAATTTTGTGTAGTATTGATTTACATGCTCTTCTACATTATTAAAGAATTCCCCTCAATAGGCAAGGTAAGATGGATCTAAACAAGACTATTGTTGAACAAATAAATGGATTCATTGATCAAATGGATGAAAAAATATATACCCAAATGACTAGTTATTTTGAGGATTTCAAACAATCCATGAAATAGAGAATGAGAATTTCAGTCTCATTAGTGGAGCAACAAGAAAAAGACATTTGTTTTCTAGTGGATATTGACTATACCTAAATACAAGTAGTCATCCCTAGAGTCAGATGGCTTAGACCACTAGGCTATGAACTTGATGTGGATCAGACATCAATAGCTATTACAACATTGATTGTAGAGGAAATTGATAAAACTAAAAAATATTTTAGAACATATGATATTGTTAAATCAAGGGTGGTAACAGACCTCAAAGCAACCTCAATAGTGAAGAAGAAGGATGAAGAAGAAAAGGATGAGGAAATGAGTAAAGAAGAGGAAAAGGGGATATGTAAGCAACAAGAATAGAGTGTGTAGGATAGACAACTACCACCACCTAGCCCTTTTCATTCTACCATCAAACTTGTAGAGATTATCAAGATAAAGGATGTTGTTGACACTTTTGGTCAAAACATCAATCCATTAACCAATCAATACAAGCAACTAAACTATGTTCAAGCCCAATATTGGTCAGTATTGATGAACTCCAGAAAGCAGTAGAGAAATCAAAGTAATTCAAGGTGCAAACACAAGAACAACCTTTGACCAAACAATTCTACTGCTTACACCTTCATCTCCACCAAAATCTATTACAGATGCACTTTAGGAGTTGAGTGCAGTAGCAGGGGATGATAAAGTAAATCAGTATAGTCAATAGGTATAACCCCAACTAGAATGACAACACAAGAAAAAAAAATAGAAGAGAAAGAAGAGACAAAATATAAGGAGGAATCTACAATACAAACTTTTGTTGAACTACCCAAAATAGGTACTCCTATAAAAACTCTTCAGCAGCCAAGCACTAGAATGCTAGAATTGCAAATTAGAACACCAAGCTTGAGCTCAACTAGGCTATCCAAGACAATTCATTATGGAATTCCTAAGCTTGATGAAGAAATAAAGATACCCTATTATGAATCCAATACTCTCACTAAGGAGAAGATGAATGAAATATAGAGTGCATTGGATGGAAGAAGGAGACAAGAGGCACTTAGAAAGGACTACAAATACAGGCAAGAATTAAATGAAATCAAGGACATATTCATGGATGCCTTCAACCTACAATCTCCAGATGAATCAAGACCAATTATAGAGAAACTATCAGATATAGTTGATCAGGTAACAAATGAGGACCATGACAACAATGCTAAACTAATGGAATGGTCAGAGAAGAAATTCCAAGGTAAGGTCAATGAGAAGATATCAAAACCTATCATTTTGGGATAAGTTGACCTAGCCAAGAAATTAGATAGAGTCAAAATTGTACTTGGAAATATATTCTCCCTTTATAATAAATTGTGTGATTTTTCCAATTTCACACAAGAGATCAACCAGAAGATATTGAGGTTGGAAAGAAATCCAAAGATTTCTAGTATGCAACTCCTAACCAATCCAGCTCAAAGTAAGAAGCATTTTTGTCAAACCTTTCACACTCAAAGGGAAATAACTATATTATCAATAGAGGAGGCTAATATAAAAGATGAGTTAATGAAAATTCAATCCTCCATCACCCCTTACTTGGAAGTACTCCACAAGGAGCAACTATATGCAGAGACAGTCCTAAAGAAAGATCCCAATCTTTCTACACATGAAGGACTTGTAGACCTAGTAGTAGAGCTTGCAATCCAAAAAAAGTCATTGGATATTGCATTAAATAATTGGGATGCAGCTCTAAAGATACTTCTGGAGGTTAACAACTCATTTTTGGCTAAACATGGTATTACTCCATAGGACCCTTTGACATTAGTGTAAAAAAGGGGGAGTAATAAGTAAAGGAGGAGATACATAGATACTATGGGTAATTATCAAATTTTGACAAATTTTGATCACTTTGATTACATTTTTTCACTCCATTCATTTTGAGAATAAAGTGGAATGATTGTAAATAGCCAAAAAGGGGAGACAAGGAATAAAAGGACTGAAGGAGAGATGCAAAATTTTGGTAATCACATGGAATATAGGGACATCACGTAGATCAAATATAGAATACAGGCTCAAAATGTAGAAATAGGTCAAAGGATAGAAAGGATCAGACATTGGCATAGAATTTCAATTTCAAAGGCGTAATCAACTTAGGGGGAGTCATAAGGTATATTTATACTCACAATTTTCAAAATTTTGCATGTAAGTTGAGTAAGTAAAGAATGTACTCAATAAGGTTAGGACCATCAATGCTTAGTTAAGTGTTTTTGACACTCATGTCAAAGGGGAATATTATTGATCAAATAAATAGTATTGACAAATGAGTGTCAATACACTTAACCATTTTCATCATACATGCCAAGTACACAATAGAGGCCAAGCCAAAATTTCAATAGGTGTCAAGTCACAGTTAGTGTCTAGCAAATTACAATGTAGTATGTGCCAAGCAATATAGAAATGTTCATGTGCCAAGTAATCCAAGAATTGTTCATGTGCCAAGTAACAGAATCATTTAGATGCCAAGCAACTCAAAACAACATATGTTGAGCAATACATGATATAACATGAGCCAAGTAATCCAGGAAATGTAGTTGATGCCAAGCAATCTAGAAATAGTATGTGTTGAGCATCAATAACACTTCATGTGTCAAACAACACAAGATCAGCATAAGAGTTTGTATTTGCACAAACTAAGATGTGAACCATTTTTGGAGTCGACTTAGAAAAATTTTGAAGGAGAAAAAGGATAAGGATGAATCATTTACATTTCCTATGAAATCTACATGCAACCAATCAGAAAAATGGTAAAGGCATGTAACCAATAAGAAAAATGTAAAGTATGAGCAGGAATTTGAGATTCAATTTGGATCATAGATCCATACCTAACCCTAAGTCTTTGCATTCTTTATAAGGAGAATGAATGCACCATTGTATGTGTGAAAGAAAACAACATAAGGGGAGATTATAGCAAAATATCAGTGTGAAGAGAAAAGACTTAGTGGAGAGGACAACATATATACATCTAGTTGATTAGAATAGAATAGGGGACATATTTAGAGATTAGATCAAGCAAGGATCAGAAGAGGATGAGCAGATCAAGAGCCTAAAATCAAGTAATTTGAGATTCATTCTATTAGGTTAAATGTTCTAATACTCTCTCACAATTGTATTAGAGGTTGAAATCCTATGCTAATAGGTTAGCTTAACAACTAGGTAGGAGAGCCTTTGGAGAAGGTCAAGAAATCTTATGTATTAGGTCGGTTCAACAACCTATTATAAATCCTTTAATAGGGTGACACTTCATGTAAGTGTTTGTAAATCCTTTAACTAAGTCACTATTAACATAGTGTAAAGTCTTTAACATGGCAAGCCTTTAACAAGGCAAACCATTAGAAGTGGTTGAACTCATTACTACAGTAATTTTTGTGCACTGGGTCACCAAAATCTTTTGTGTTATGTGTTGATGCATGCTTTCATTTTTATGATTGTTTACATGTATAACTTGCATGCATGTTAATTTTAGTTATATGTTATTAAGGGTTGAAAAGGATAAAAATTGGTTACTTCTAATTCACCCCCGCTCTCAGAAGTACTCTTCCCATTTGAACATTCCAACACCTCTAACACTATAATTTTAGTATACCCTGAGTCTATGATGACTTTACAAACTTTTTCCATCATTTTCCATTTCACTCTAAACAATGACCTTCTTTGACTAGGTTCCTCTTTTACTAGATCCTTGATCAATGTTCTTCTCATCATCAAGTTCTCTCCTTCTAACACTAGGGATACCTTAGGATATTTACCTTCACCACTAACCTCTTCTTGAAAAAAGTTTACTCTCTTATAACCTCCATGAGAATTAGAGACTTTCTCTAGATATATGTATGTAGGGTGACCCATTTGGTTATAGTGGTAATGCTTCATAGTTGCAAAGAAATAACCTCTTCCTTGACCACTGTTTCTACCTCTCCAACTACTATTAGAGTTCCTTCCCCTATTAGCCTTACCTAGGACCAAGATTTCCATCTTTTGTGCCACTTGCCACTTTTTTCTGTTTGTTTCACAAAGTTTCCATTATTGATGCTTTTAGCTTCAGGATGAAGCTAACTCTTTGTTTATCCCATTTTGATTTTTTTGAACTTGTTATTAATTAAATATCAATTAAAATAAATATTTAATTAATTTCCATGTTTTAATGAAAAAATCAAATTTCTTTCCAACTTTTCTCCAATATTTACTTTTTGGATTATTATCTAAAATAACCAAATCAAATATAAATAAAATTAATATTTAATTTTCCATGTAAATCCAAAAAATTATCCTTGATAGAAAATCATTTTTTCTTTTATTTAATCCAACTTTTCCATTTCTAAAGAATTTTCATCCTTTTTATTTATTGATTTGGTTTGATTTTCTTTTCAAATTTGGGATTTTTCTCAAATTCCCAAATATTTCAACTTTTCATGATTTTTCACACTTTTGAGATTTTTTGGGAGATTTTGGATTTTCATCCTTAAGAATTTTGAATTTAAAAAGTTTTCCCAAACCTTTATCATTTGGCTTCCAAACTTCTTTTCTTTTCCCTTTGGAATTTTTAGGACATCTTGGATTTTCATGTTTTTCCAAATTTCCAAATTTTTACACTTTTCAATTTTTTGAACTTTGCAAAAACTTGGGAGATTTTTGGAAATTAATAATTTCCTTTTACCTGACAAGTTGGAAACAATTGGATATTTCACATTAATTATCATGAAAAATCCATTAAGTGCATTGCTATGCATGCAAGGGGAAAAAAAATCATGGGAAGAGTTTCCTGGATTCGTTTAATGTGGATAAAATACTTTGTAATAGAAAAAATGTGCTCTATGATTTGTTGAAATTAGAGTTTTAAGGCCATTATAGATTTTTGTCCATGGGAGACGTTCTATTGCATGTCCAAAGGTGTGATTCATAATTTTTGGAAAGTGGGGTTTTAACCAGATGAAGGATTTTGTACTTCACAAAATATTCCAACAAACCGTAAACTTCCTCTCCAATTTATTTGGAGAGTGAATTTTTAAGGTAGTCAAGGAATTTTCATAATTGACTATTCCCTATAGTGAGTTGACTTACACTTTTCCAAATTAGGGAATCCACAATGAAGGCTTATCTTTGATTTATCAAGGAAAGGGGTCCCAAGCATGGGCGATGGTGTGACAAAAAATGGCAACTATAGTAACCTAGAACTGATAAAAATCTAGTTTGATTGCATCAATGTAGTAATATGGAACTAATTAGAGCTCACGAATCTGGTGAAAAATATATCTAAAATTTGAACTAATGGTATAGGTACTTCTACTACAAATGCCCCAAAAATTAGTATACCAAAAGAAGAGAATTTTTCATCTTGGCACAACTTTGCATGAGATTTCTAACAAGAATCAAAATGGGTTTTATTGTTTGGTCTCTGAATGAGATTAGTTGATGAGTTCTATCTAATGTAACCACTATCTCTTATCTCAAAAATGTGAAATAAGCATAAAATAATCCCCTCAATGAAGGTTGTATTTTATTTACTCATTGGCTAGTTTTAAAATGTAGCATGCATCCTTAATGTGAAATATAGAAGACTTGTTTCATTATACATGACTTAAATCACTTAATAAAAGTCCTACATAACATGAAATTAGAGAAATAACATTGAATTCTTATTGGAATATCAGCTAGCTACATGACTATATGATCATGACATAGTAAGTGGAAAATTCCATAAGGAGAGGAGTCCCAAAAAGATATGAAAGGAGAAAGGAGGTAGAGGATGTTGAAGAAGAATATTCTAAAAAAAATCTAACTATTTAGTGAAAGATGAAATGATGGAAGCAATAAAAAGAGGAAGAATATTGGAAAAGACCCACCAACTAAAAACTCAAGATATAAAGAATAAGGATTTAGGACAAGCAAAGATTTAGAACCTAAATGATCCTCCATCTAAGGAATGTGCTTCTTCTAAATGAGGAAAAACTATTTTTACAAAATTCACTTTTGAATCAAAATTAAGCATTAGTCAAAGCTCCTCATGATACTATCCTCTAAGTCCAATTAATATATAGCTAAAATTCCTCCTTTTCAAAGTCAATGAATGAGGATGGAATGCTAGATATTTAGGATTCTCTCGAAGAAGGTGAAATTTGACCTCTAAATAAAGGCCCAAGTGAAGATGTAACCATCATACTAGTTAAAGAATAAGACTATAGAGAACTTATTATTGGGTTGGGGGAATTCACAACTACTACTTGGTTAGGGGAGATGTTACCTAGGAAGGAAATTGTAAATAAAAAATCAATTATGGTATTGACAACATAACAAGGAATCATGAGAAGGTGAAGAAAATTTGGCCTAAAAGGATATTAGCTAGAACTATACTAAATGATTCAAAATCCCATGAGATCCAAATTTCCACACCAAGATGAGATGAAATAAGGGATAACATGATCCCTCAAATTATGATATCGTTGAACATGATATTAGAGTCACTTCAAACAAGAAGAATTTTTGGATGCTTATGCAGCTATTGAAGTTTTGCAACAAAGAGTGAACAAGATAGTTGGAAAAATGAAATACAAGGAACATTGATGTTTTAATATGTTAAATTAAACTCCCATCAACAAGTGTATGCCTAGTTTATTTTATTGGCTCTTGCTTCTATAATGTGTAAAGGTTGGGCCTAGTGAAATTGAAAGTAAATAATAAGAGTTTACAATTTTTTATTTATTTTTTATGATAACAATGATAAATGTACATAATAAAAAGAAGATATAATAATGTCACATACTTATAAATCCATACAATACAACATATACATGGGGAGAAAATAGAAATTATAGTTAGACATTAATCCAACAAAAATTCTACTTAGACATTACTCCAACAATACTTGCAAATGACAAGATGGTCCCATGAATGTATTGAAAAGTAAAAGATAGTATCATTACTCTAATAAAAATTCTATGAGAATAGTGATGAAATGGTTTTAATGGTATTATAGACCTACATTGTATACATTTCTCAATATAATCTCTATGGTAGCTCTCACTTGAGTGTCCCAAAAGACTTGGTTGAATCATGCAAACCTATAACATCATGAGGAGAGATTTTGTGATGATAAAATATGAGAACTTTACCGAATCATGCTATGACTCAAAAGTATTTTCAAGCCAATATTACCTTCTTAATGCATGTATGTGGTTTTCCACTTTGGATGATTTTAAGTCTATGATTTTGCTCAAACACATTCATCACTATTGTCAAAAGGAGAATTAAAGGAGAATATAAATTAGAGAACTATTAACATATCAAAAAACAAATAATCTATGATAAACTTAATAATAGAACAATATAAATAAAAAATGTTATCAGATTATATCATTATTATTTAGGGATAATATGACAATTATAAACTATGCTATAATGTAAAGAGTATGATGTAGGGAGTAAAGTTCACCAATCAAAAGTTCTATGAATAAAATACAAATCTACCAATAAAAATTTGTACCGTGGAATGTAATGTGCAGACCTTAGAAGGATTTTCTTCTCACAAGAAATAATAGGTTAATATTGAGTTTCACTAGGTTTCAAGAATAGTTTAATATTATCTACCAAACAAGGCCAACCACATGAAGGTGGAAACTCATTCCCCCCCTCTAACATCACTCTTAATTCCTTGTTAACATCTAATAATCATTCATTCATTCATCTATTTTTAAAATGTAACATTCATTAATTATAACATGATAATATTCATTAACACATAAGATTCCTTTAACATTCGTTAACACACAACATTATTTAATATTCATTAACACATTAAATAATTAATAAATAATCAATAACACACATAATTACATCCATTTAGATAGAAAAATAAGTTGCTATCAATAAAGTTGCATAAATCTTTTTTTCTTTGTTTTTATAAGTTCCTCTATTATTGAAGAGACATGTCATCATCATCAACATCATGTCTCTTCAGCTATGCTCATGATCTCAACTGCACGTCATGTCCTTTCCTATGCAATAAAAAATAAAAGGGTTATATATAAAAAATATTTTATCATAATTTTTACAAGTATCTCAATACTTTAAAGAATAAAATCCCAACCATCTTTACTTGGTTGAGCCACATCATCTTGTCTGGCATCTTGAACCTCAATGTTCTCATCATTAAAAATGACCTCTATGTCCTCTACAGCTGCAATAGTACAAAAGGTTTCATTAATCCAAACATCTATTACAATTAAATTTGTATTACTATGAAAATTTCAATTTAAGATGTTACCTCTCAATAAAATACCTTCTCACATTGTCTTGGAAGAACATAGCTTTCATTTTGAACTAGCTCAAAAAACCTTGTACTAATCATTGGAAATCTATTGTTATGTTGAATAACAACTTTATTAGGCTCATTTTGATTCAGTCATAGCCTATACCATTTGATGGAAAAGATAACTACTTTGAAAGAATTCAAGTCACACTCAAGTACATAAACCAAACTACCATAGTATCAATTTTGGGACTCTTGAGGATATAAGTAATTTCTAGATGAAATATTAGCAACCTAAAAGACCACACTTATCCCAGAATCACAAGTTCTTGTTTCATCCAACTTTTTGATGTGAAATTTATAACCATTGTATAAAATAGTGTTTTGGTGTTTCACTTACAATAATATTTCAAACATGTAAAAATAATTGCATGACTAGTTGTCCTTAAATGTATGATTGATTAACAAGTTTATAATTACCTAGAAATTTCTTAAACCATGTGCTAAATATATTTCCTTTTCCGTAACATTGAGATCTCCATTACGATGAGAATCTATAACCAGTGAAGACAAGGATTACCATTTAAATCTATGATGAGATTGTTGATATCATTCAATCCATACCATCATCCAATCTTGACTATTTACAACAAACAAATGTAGTTCATCCCACTCTTTACCACATTTATAAAAGTAAATAAAAAAATTACAATAGATTTATTTATAACATTAAGAATTAATTGACTACAATAAAATATTATAGTTTATTACCTTTCACTTTCCTTGATTTACCTTTACCCATCAAGTGCTCCCCTTCAAATGTTTTAATGGAGTCCAGATAACAAATATGATCTATTCAGGTCTTTGCTGTAAGGTTAGGAAGATATTGAGTAGCATACACCACAATCAAGTACACCATATATTTGTCAACCATAGAATCCTTAGGATGTTCTTTTCGTCAAACCAAATCCTTCAAAAGTTTCAAGTGTTTCTCTACCATCTACATTGACTTAGTTTGTATAGGTCCACATGATTCAATCTTCTCAACATGATGTATGAGGTAGTGATCTTGTGCATTGAAAAATTTAATGGTAGACACTTTTTCATTTCAGACATTAGATGAGGAACTCTTTTCTTCTAATATTTAATATCTTCTTTATGAATTTCTTTAGCTAACAACTACCTATAAGAGATTCATGACCCAAAAATATATGAACATGAGACTTCAAAATATATTACACAATATGAAATAAAAATTGAGAATATCAATCAATATATAAAAAAAATTAAACATATATCACTTCTTACCTCATGTATTTTCCAATGTTATATGTCACATCTTTAATATTGTTGTCAAAGTTCTCTAGTAGCAATAGGGGTAACATGTACTACAACATATATAAGCTAATCATTTCACTCTATTCCAAAATATACAATTAAAATTACACGTTATTTTACAAATATATCATAAATACAAAAGAATGTGACTTACCTTGATAAAGGTATGCCAATCATGTATTCTTAGCCCTAGCCCAAATTCACTTTTCTTTGATATTAGATTGCTTATATCCACATCAAATCCAATGGGAAATATAATTTTTCATATCACTTGTTTTATGACATTACTTTTTTGCTCTATTAATAACTAAGGAAGACCACTTATATTAATCTGGTCACTATTGTTTTTTGATTGAACAATTTTTTTTATTACATGATTGGATTCTTGAATGCCACTACAAATTTTGATAATTTTTTTGTCATGTCTTCCATCCAATAGTTTTCACAATGTCTATTTTATGTTATTTCCAATATGAATACTATAAAAAAAATGCACAATTTATAAGTACTCATAGTAGGGTGACTTGCTAAATTTTTGGGGATAACATATCAAACCCTTTGGAAGTAGTTTAGCAATGCCTTAGTGACCTTCATGATCACCAATTACATAATAAAAAAATGGAACACAACTGGAATATAAAAATTCCAAGAAAAATGATTACCTTGAACAACAATACCTTGGTGATTAATTCTACTATAAGATGAGGTGTCTTCCTTCATGGCATTTTTGTTGTCTCTCATTTCCCATTGAAAATATGTTTATTGCTAGGTTGATACTAATAATTTATGTGGAGTAAGTGCCTATACTCATTAAATACTTTCTTTCCTAAAAAAATTTAATGACGAGATTTTATCCTTAGACCACAAAATGGACATGCAATTTTTCCCATTGTTTGAATACCTACAAGATAATGATACAATTTTATTAAATATGTTAATTTTAGTAATTTCAATTATTGTGTGCAACTTGAATTCACTGTAACATACCATTGAAATGTGTTAACCCTAGGGCATCATGAATTGTCCATATAGGCATTGCATAGAATTGAAATTGCCTTTGTCCAATTGGTCTAGACATGTCATACATAGTGACACCATTCCATATCACCAACAACTCATCGATAAGATGTTCAATATATATATTCATATCTTTCACTTGGTGCTTAACTAGTTCAATGAAAAATAATGTTAGATAGATATTCAATACTTATAATTACATGTATATAAATATAAAATGATAAAATACCTATAATAATGATTTGCAACATGATGTGATCCATCTTTATGGACATCCATGGAGGAAGGCTATTATTGATCACAAAAACAAGCTATACTGAGTAAAGAGATTTGAGTTCTCCAAATGGATTGACATCATCCACTGCCAATGAAAGCCTCAAATTTCAATGTTCTTCTTTAAAGTGTGGTCACTTTTCCTCCATGTCCATAAATGTTGAACCATCCATAGGAATACAAATAATATCTTTTGACTCCTATTGCATGCATGACAATCCATGAATTGTTCCAAGCTATTACATCTAAAAAATTGTTGCAAACATGGAATAATGAGGATGTAACAAAGAACCTTATGAGACACCTTTTTTTATATATGATTTGATCGATATATACTTATATAATATTTAGGGTATTCTATTGCTAATTCATGTTTTTTATAGTAAAAAGTATGATCATTGAGACAAGCATCTATTGCTTCATAATCCATTCCAACATCTTTCATAGTGGTACATAATTCCTAGTACGAACGAAGGAGAATATTTGATGGTGGTAATAGATAATCGCCTAAAAATATACACCAAATAGATGAATTTGATATTATAAACAATAATAATGGTACATGTTTTCACCCTTTATTGACTATAATGACATATATGAGAAACCTTAGCATATGTGACATTGTTATGTTGGATAAACCATTCATAAACTTCAAATTCACCAACAACAAGACAATAGAGAGAAGAGTTTTTTGGGAGCCTTTATAAAGGGTCATGTTTTCCTTATCAAGTAGAGGTATCTCATGGATGCACTCAAAGTCATCTTGATCATCATGATCATCTGCACTAGTACCAAATGTGCCATGGATCAATGTATTTGTACCATTATCTTTAAATGTGTTTTCTTGTGCATGATCACCATATTCCATAGGATCACAAGCTTTAACTGCCATATTCACACCTCCATCTTCCTCTACTTGCAAACCATATTCTCTGGGTTGTGGTAGTCCATATCATGTACCGCCATGGGGAGATTGACCTATATAAAAATGATGAACATGAAAAAAAATGATCATGATCTCATCATGAAGTGATTTCATATGCATATTAATTGTTAAAAAAAAAAAAAAAACTTACCAATGGATGATAATCAAACCCCCCTTCAATGTAAGCATTGTCCCAATAATTTCTCTTAGCTATTTTTATTATAGGTATTCTAGTCTTTAAGTCCTTACAATTATTGTAAGGACAATAACATTTTCTATAGCCGATTGTCTTCCTATTTTGATCTAATTCACTTATATCATCTAACATGACATTTTTTGAA